>CM065784.1:12876038-15849371 GCA_033296515.1 Macrochelys suwanniensis | reverse complement strand
AGTTTCTGGGTCCACTGCCTTGCCCCACTGCACCGTCTCCACATTCCCATAGGGTGTGTCCTGCACAGCGTAACCCAGGCTACCAAGTTTCCTTGACAGCTTTTCTGCAGCCTCTCCTTCCCCTTCACCCCTTTCCAACACCCACAGCCATGCACGACATGAACTTAGCAGTTCCAATGTCTTGTTTCTTTCGTGGATGCAGGGAGGGGTGGGCAGGATCTTACCAGAGGGCCTGACCCAAAGGTCATTGAAATCCATAGGAACCTTTTCATATATTTCAGTGGACCACGGATCAGATCCCAAGTATCTATAATCAAAACGCTTGGCTCACATGACCAGCTGGACAGCAGATACTGCTATTTTTTTCTTTTGAAGTCAAGACTAAATGAAGTGAAAACAACATTCACATAAATCATACATTTGCAATTAAAACAGGTCAGACTTATTGTATACAGAAAGCCTTGGTAATTGGTGTACAGATTAATATGGGGGAAATGGCACCAGGTTAGCAGGCCTTCCAAGCAAAACTGAAATAAAGGACTGCGTGTGTAATTGAACAGCATGTGAATATTAATGCACAAAATCCTCTGAGTCCCTTGCTCCCTGATGCAATTATTTTCTATTCATATTAATTGTTCCTAACAGATGACATTAATGACTTTGAGTTAAAATGTGGGCAAGGCAGGGCTTCACAAGATCAATGCCATTTAGAAATAGGGTCACTTTTATAATCATTCACTCAGGCTGTAGCAACTGCTAAATAAAAGAAGGTTAATGTGTTGATTGCTTTATAAATGTTAATTTCATCATTCATTTTTATACTTTTTTAATTCAAACTTGCCAAACTCTATGGATAAATATGATTGCAGTCCTATTACTTTGTCATTCTTGCATGTGAAATCATGATAAGTTGTGAAACAGTCGCAGGGAGAAAAAGTTCAGTTTTCTTTGGATGAAAAACCTTCGTGCATCAAGTCCTGGACTCAGTAAGCAGTAAAATGGAAAACTTTCAAATTAGGACAAGTGCTCCTTTTACCACAGGGTTTTATTCTCCTTTGAAATTTAACTGCACTGTTTGGAATTTTTAAAATGCTGATCTGTTGCATATTTGTCAAATGTTTATGCTTTGGTCATTCTCTTCTGCCAGAAACTGCATTCACGCATCTTAGATCTCTCATCTGGGGATTTGCTTTCAGATGTAGAAAGGAACAGAAGTTTGATACAATCACGAACTACTGGTGTTCAGATTCATGTGAGTCTTCGTGCTGTCTTTGAGTGCCTCATTTGGAGCACTCATTTTTGTCTGTGAAGTGCGATGTCATGGGTGAGCCATTGTTGAGACAGATAACAATACTTTCCTTTCTTCTGTTCTCTGAAATTCAATATCATGTCTATGGTTGATATAGTACACAGAAAGTGTCACTCTGTGCAAAAAAAAGCATAAATCTTGACAATGTCCCTAAAATACCTTTTGGGTATTGATTACATCTCAAAATCTCTGAGAAATGGTCAAGGAGCTTTTTATTAAAGCCCATGTACCATATTATTCATCCTACTTTTATGATATATTATGTATGAACTTTTAAAAATTCATGGTCTCTGCAGTTTTTTTTTAAAGATGGGGTTAGCTTTGTGCTTATTTGGCAAAACTTTAACCCAGTAGAGCTTTCATGTTTCATTGACAGAGGGAAAAGTAGCTTTAAAAAAAAAGTCACATAAAGAGAGAAATAAAGTGGATGAGAACAGAAAACTGAGCCTTTCTGTGCCTTTCATCTTAAAGTATAAAAATGTCATCAGAAATGTAATCTGCTTTATAATAATACATATTTTAGTGGAAAGCCATTGTTTCAAAGGTTCACAAAGATGTTAATGACCCTCTATACAATCTGTAATTTAGCCTTCAGGTTAGATTTTTCTAAGTATGCAGTTTTCTCACTGCAATTGTTTGATTCATTCAGTTGTCTTTCCTTTCTAACAATTACATGTTTAAATTATACTCATACAGACAGCTTTTGTACTCTAATTTCATTAAAGGTGATGGTTTAGAAGTCATAATTAGGGGGGAAACTCAGATTATGCAATTCTAATTAATTAACCAATGTGCAAGTTAACTATATGTAATTAATGCATCATAAATATAATCTTTAAAGGATTTTAAACAGAATTTTTTTTAAAAAAATAGACAACTTATAGAAGAAAAACCCAACCTCCTTTAAAATTTAGAAAGTTCGGAGAACATCCTAGTTAGAGAGAATTCTAGTGATGCACACTATATTTTCCAAGTTTTCTTACTTGCTGTAAATATTAAGGATATTTATATGAAAATACTTTTTGTTTGATCTCCATCTGCTTCTTATTCTGAAATCATAGGACCTGATGTCCCTCTCCTCCTTAAGGCACAAAGGGGAAAAGGGAATGGGATGGGAAGGCTCCCAAAACAGCAGAAGTTGGGGGGAGGGGAGTGAGGGCTTTACACCATGCTATGTGCTCCCCTTCCCCAGAATCTACAGCAGCCCTTCCAAGCAGGCACTGGGCACTTTGGACATGTCTGATCTGTTATATATACCCAGAGTGCAGCCATCAAACATTGTATGTTTAACTAGCACCACAGCTGAAATACCATAATAAGCAGAAGTCAATGCTACTGTTGGCCTCCATGCCTTCTACCTGCAGGGGAGGATGCAGGCATAGCAGGGGGAACTAGTGACAGCAGAGGGAGTGAATGATGCCAATAGTGAAGAGAGAGATGTATCAACAAAGCCAAAGGACTCTATTGCAGAAATGCAGAAGCCTGTGCTCTGTGTATTACCTGCCACTCTGGAGGGTTTGAAGCCCAGTCCTTCTGCACCCCTTTCACTGCTTAGGAAAACATGTGTCGATAACTCCCTGAGGTGAAACTCACTGCTGCTACTGCTGACTGATTTTTCTGATCCAGGGGTTTTGTCCATGACAGGAAGTGATGATTTGCCCTGTAGTTAGGTTTGTCACAGACAGAGCATTATGATGTCACTTGAGGAATGAGCAGCAGTAGCTGACCAACTCCTCAGCAATAAAAATCCTGTTTTCAGCCAAACGGCCTTTGTAGTAATAAATGGGGGGAAATCACACACAAAAAGCAACCCAGCATGGAACAGAGTATGTAGAGAATGGTCTCTAAATTGAATATTTTCCAAAGATTTCCATGAAGCATTTTATACATCCATTGAATCTATTTGACAGTTTTTCCAGCTACTCATGTATTATATAACCTTAGATTTGTTTGTATCCTATTGGGATATAAATGTGAAAACACCCATCTAAGCAAAACTACATCAGGCTATAAACAAGAATGGAAATCAATAAATATTGCTTAAGGCTTGGTTGTGAGGTTATTTTCTAGTTTTAATGAAATTCTAAGCCAACTTTCAGAAAAATCTAGTAGTGTTGCTCTTTGGTATTCCAGGTAATTTAAAAAGTTTCTGATTCAATATGGCATTAGAGGATATCATCATAACAGCATAACTGTGCAGGCACTTAATATTAAAGAAAGTCTAGCATTGTTAGGCACAAGAAAACTAGTTTGAATACAAATTAAACACATCCTAGATACTCCAACAAAGGTTTAATATTTTACCTAACGTGCTATCTGCTCTTCATTATTCTCTTTCTCAAAGCTGGCATTTAGTCACAGTCAGCTGAAATTGCATTTGGAAAGGGGCGATAACTACCCAAGTACTAAAGGCAGCCATAAAGTGTCAATAAATTGCATAAGCAAGAGGCTTCAGCTGTCTGAGAGTGACACAAAGATGGATTGTCCTACATCAGAGAGTTTCTTAGACAAAGCTTTGGACTAGATAGGAAACCAGAATTAGACTGTAATGGAGAGATTCCATTCTCAGTGGACATTCTGTTTGGGACACTAAATTAATTTACCTTGTCCAGTTGGTAGAGCCTCATCTGTTACATTGTGGTGCTATAATGCAGTTGTCAAGATGTACTTGTACTCTTATAATTTAGTTTGTGATATCTTACTGGAGCATGCTGCTAATATCTACAGCATAATTCAAACAGACTCAAAATACTCTTGCAGAAAGACCAGCAGAATACTGAAGCCGCAGTAGACAAATAAAAAGAATTGAAGGGGTTGAGATTTTTTTCTGTTCTAATAAAGCTAAACATTAAATTGTTTCTTTTTATTTTACATCTATTCATTAATTTTACCAGATCCGAATGGAATGTTATGCAAGTATAAATGGCACACTTGCATTTTGCCCTATTAACTAAATCAATCAGTTAGAAGAGAAAGTGATCTGTTTTTACCCATAAGATTGTTGCATTTCTTCTTGTGTTTTAGGAATACCAGCAGAATGTGAAATCCAGTATACCTGCCTTGAAATGCCATAGTCAATTAAATATGACAGGGCCCAGTCGCCTATATCCCAGGAGCAGTTGCAGTAGTAGTGAACTCTCTCTATCAAGTGGCTGCAGTGAATATTCCAGTGGCTCCTCCTACACTTGGAATGACGGAAAGACGTGCAGTAAAAGGGTAAAGCAAATCGATTTGTTTCATTTATTAACTCAATTCATCTGAAACAAGATGGAGCGGTCGGAAATTTCTGAACTATTTGCCTTCCTCTTGTCCCTGCATCCCTTTAAATGATAGTTGAACTTGTTAGAGTTTGGTGGAGGCGAATGTGAGAGGAGCTGTCCGAACAAACTTCAGGCCTCCTTAACTCTTTAAGCTATCTGGCACAAGGGCCTACAGAGTGTAACATGCAAAAACAGTCTATGCATTTACACATGAGGCCAAGCTGTGCCACACTGGCTTCATTTGGGTTGCCCGGATTTAATCAAGGGTAGAATTGGTATATTTAGCAGATTTTTTTTTAAAAAAGTGATGGTTTAGGAGTCAGGAAGCACATGAACTGAAAATATTTGTTTCCAGAACGCATAGGAAAAAAATAGATCAGAAAGGAGGTCTCGTGATCTAATGGCCTTAAATAGATGAGTTGGAGAGATTTCAGCTTGAATCATATAGGGAAGCTTAGCCCCTTAACCCTAATTGTTGAATTACCTCAATGCAAAGTGCTAATACATGATGAATTAGCACACAACCCTGGGAGCATCACCACCACCAGTGCCAAAGGGTTAAGCAAGTTGAGTTCATATTGTTTTTAATAATTTTCTATTCTCCCTGTCTCTGTATTAACCGAGCATATTGGATGGTAGGTTTCTCTGAACAGCAACTTCTTGGCATCTTTGGATTTTCTCCAGGTTTCTTGTAAGAAAGAATGTTTCATTTAGTTTCCTTTTCTAAGCAAGCTAACTTCAAAGTAGGTCTTTTGAGAAGGGCTAGATTAGGGAGGTAAAAGGGTGAAGGATTTGGGAAATGGAAACTTTCAGCTCTTATGTTCAGATATAACACGGGCCCTACCAAATTCACGGCCATGAAAAA
The DNA here is from genome assembly GCA_033296515.1 of Macrochelys suwanniensis. Classification (NCBI taxonomy): domain Eukaryota; kingdom Metazoa; phylum Chordata; order Testudines; family Chelydridae; genus Macrochelys; species Macrochelys suwanniensis. Next base: position 15,843,937 of record CM065784.1, on the reverse strand, counting down.
CACATCATGGACCATGAAATCTAGTCTTCCTCCATGAAATCTAGTCTTCCCCCATGAAATCTGGTCTTTTGTGTGCTTTTACCCTATACTATACAGATTTCACAGGGGGAACAGCATTTCTCAAATTGGGGGGCCTGACCCAAAAGGGAGTGGCAGGTGGGGGGTCCACGAGGTTATTTTAAGGGTGTCGCAGTATTGCCACCCTTACTTCTGCACTCCCTTCAGATCTAGGTGGCCAGAGAGCTGTGGCTGTTGGCGGGGTACCCAGCTCTGAAAGCAGCGTCCTGCCAGCAGCAGCGCAGAAGTAAGGTTGGCAATACCATACCAGGGCACCCTTACTTCTGTGCTGCTACCTTCAGAGCTAGGCGGACAGAGAGTGGCAGCTGCTGACCAAGGGCCAGGGGTGAAAGTTACTTAAATGACTTACTGGTACGCAGGATGGCCGGGGTCCTGGGCAAGGTGTGTGGGGGAAGCTCTGGGCCCCAGGAGAGGCGGGGCCTCAGGCAGAAGGGGCAGGGCTGGGCCAAAATCCCCCAGCCAGCCCTTCAACGCTGCCCTGCCCCCGCCACCCGAGGCTTCGGCAGCAATTTAAAGGGCTCAGGGTTCCAGCCACAGGCATGGTGGCAGAACTGGTGGACGGGAGCCCCGGGCCCTTTAAATCACTACCGGAGCCCCTGGGTGGCTGCCTCTTTTGTGCCCCATCATCAGCGGCCCAGCTGGTATGGTCAGTACTTTCTTACCGGTATACCGTACCGGACCGTACCAGCTTACTTTCACCTCTGTCAAGGACCCAACTCTAAAGTAAGAGTGGCAATACCATACCATACCATCCTTACTTTTGTGTTGCTGCTGGCGACGGCTCTGCCTTCAGAGCTGGGCTCCCGGCCAGCAGCTGCCGCTCTCCGGCCGCCCATCTCTGATGACAGCGCCGCCACCAACAGCAGCACAGACGTAAGGATAGCAGTAACGCAACTCCCTCTACAATAACCTTGCGACACCTCCCCCCCCCGCCCCTCCTCCGCACACACACACACACAACTCCTTTTTGGGTCAGGACCTCTACAATTACAACACGGTGAAATTTCAGATTTAAATATCTGAAATCATGAAATTTGTGATTTTTAAAATACTATGACCATGAAATTGACCAAAATGGACTGTGAATTTGGTAGGGCCCTAGATATAACCCTGGTAAATAGTGACTGAAAGTTACCATCTGACGTATGTTCAGTGGAAGAAGTTTGTGGTGTGATCATCTCAGAAAAACCGCCAACACACTTAACATTCTAGAGTTCAAAGACTGTGAGGTAGATTCTTGGCCCTGCTCTGCTATTTTTGTGCTACTCAAGCAGCAGAAAAGGAGCATCCCCCTAGCTGGCTATTTTGTTGGCATTGAGGAGCCTCCAGCAAAGGTAAAACAGCATAGCTGCCTTCTGCCCTCCCCTCCCTGCAGCTCCATACCCAGAGAGCCTAGAAAGGATGTGTTGTTGGTGGGGCAGAGGTATGGCTGGACCACTCTGTGTTTTGGCTGTCCTCAGCTGGCTAATGTTTCCTTGGGGACCATTTCCCACTGATAGATCTTAGAGAAACACTGCTCTAAACTGTGCCCTGGGTTGGGGCCAGGCAGAGAAGCTGGGTACAGCAGAGAAGCTGGCCCAGAATTATTTGCTCGGCCTTTGAGGTGGTCCTTCTCGATGAGGCCTTGAGGCACAAAGATGCTCACATTGCCACTGCCTCTACCATTGATAAACGGGTTGTTTTATTTTCTCAGGACGTTCACTCCAGCATTTTTCACAAGCATCACAATCATTTAAAACAATGCAAAGCATTTTAACAAAAACTATTCCAAGCAAGTTTTACAAATCACATCGAGGTTTGGCCTTCACTGTGAATCTAGTTTATATTTAGAATGGTAGAATCCAGAGACTCTTATGAAGTCACACCTAGTCCATCAACGTGCCGGAGGAAGATATTTCCCTATAGTATATTTTTCCAATGTTGTTTTAGAAATGTGGCTTTGACCGTATCCTGAAGGGAGCACAGTCTAAGCAGTCAGAAGGGTAGGAAATTTCTGTAATATTTAAGGTGAAGATACATTTGCTATAATTTAGTAAAATACCAAAGCCACACTCTACCTCACTGTAAGAAAATTGTCTTTTCTTTTCTAGCTATGCCTATCTCTAGCTCTTCTTTGCAAATCACATTTTGCTCAATATGCATTTTTGTTTGCTGTTCATACTCAAGCATTTTCTGTTGTATTGTGCTTCCTTCCTTTTCAAAAAGGTAAGTTGAAAAAGGCAAAAAGAGAGGAGATTTCCATGTAGAAAACTATTGGGGACTGTATGGGTGCTCAGGGGTTTCCCTCAGTAATAGACACCAAACTCTCTGGTTAATAAAAATAAAATCTCTTCTGCTTTCTGGATGCTATATTTATATTTGGTTGTTAGCATATTAAACCAAACTATAAACATAAGACCTACTACAGACTTCTCCTATCTCAAATCCAAGCATCAGTTATAAGAAAAAACCCATAAATGGTCCATAGTGCAGAAGAATCACCTTTCCTAGCTGTCTTCTGGGCTGCCTGGTTGGTTTCTAAGCTGCCTGAGTCACATCCAGGCAAGGGCAGCTGCTAATACAAATACAGTTCTTAACTGCAGGGTACAAAGCCCCCCAACAACCCCACTTGCCAAACAACCCCACTTCTTCACTACTAATAATAACAATAGTAACAAACCTCTATCTTAGGTACTTATAGGGCCCCATTACCTCACACACTTTAATGTAGAAGTAGGGTTCGTGGGGTTTCCTCCCAGGGCCCAGCGATAGCTCAGTGGTTTGAGCATCAGCCTACTAAATCCAGGGTTGTGAGTTCAATCCTTGAGGGGGCCATTTGGGGATCTGGGGCAAAAATTGGGGATTGGTCTTGCTTTGAGCAGGGGGTTGGACTAGATGACCTACTAAGGTCCCTTCCAACCCTGATATTCTATGATTCTATGTCAAAGTGGTGCTGGAGTTCATGTAAATAGGTGGTATTTACAATATATGCTGTGTAGTCTTCCCTTAATTATTTTTCCTTATATGTGAAATGACAGATCACCTAACGGTAAGTTTGCATGCATGAGTGCAGCCCCTTCACTATCCTTTGTTCTCACTCTTTATTCACTCACCTCATTGATTCCCATTTCCTCTTTCCCCGAAATTCAAGCCAACTATCCTCGTTCTCTCCCTCTGCTTTCCCAATCTCTCTCTCATTCAGACATTCCCTTTCTCTTTCACAATCAAATTTCTCCTGCTCTCTTTCTGTCTGACCCGTCTCATCCACATTCTCTCTCTTACACACACCAATCACCCTCCCCATTTCACACTACTATGAAATACTGTATTAAGAAAGAATATTGGCATCAATTCTAAAGATAGCAGTTTGTCTAGATGAGACTTAATACCATATGCAATTTATAAGCAATTAAAAAATTACGGTTTTTTTACCAACATATTCTTATTTTTTTAACAGTCATCTATAAGTTGGGATAAAAGAATAAGCATTGGTTCTTCACTCCCGAGCAACCTCTCTAGTCCTACAGATGATCTACCTCCAACTCGTATCAAGGAAAACCACATTTTGGAAGGGCTGAAGAAGTTACAGAAACGAAAAATATTATTTGAACCATCTTCAGTAATATCAAAATGGGGTTACAAAGATTGCATGGACTCCAATGAAGGAATATATTCCCCTGGAATTAAATGTGGCAGCCATGAAGAACAAACTCATTGTAAGCCAATGGAAATAGGGAGTGTTTGCATCGAGCACAACAAAACTTTCACTTATGATTCAGATTCACATGATGATGCAGATGATGAATCTTCATCTTTAGTGTTGCTGCATGAAGTACCAAGCAAAGGTTGCAGACTCTATTGTAATAAATTAACCCACAGTATTTCTGACAGTCTATTTGGTTGGGAGCCTAATGGGAAACATTTACCAGAAAAAGGTTCATATTTTAATTCAAAGGAAAGACCTGAAAAACTAACTAGTTTTGTCAATGATTTTCAGTCAGAGGTAAAACCATGCACAAATGTTAAGCTGCCTGTACTACAGCTAGATCAAAGTGCTGCTAATCTAGGTTGGAAGGACCTTAATTTACAGTTTTCAGATACTGATGACAATGAAGTCATGGATGAATTACATATAGAAAGCAGTGATGAAAAAAGTCCATCGGAGTTGTTATTAACTCCCTTTACTGACAAGCATACAAAGAGCTCTGATGTGCTTGCAAGGATGGAGAATTCTCAGTTTGTATCTACTGACGGAGAGGAAAAACAAGTATCCACTCAGTCAGATATTGGGCCAAAGACATGTAATTTCATTAAACAACAAAAGGTTATAAAAAAGACTTCTTCTGAAGAATGCACTACTGTAATATTTGATGCTAAGGATGGTGAGCCTATTGAATTTAGTTCACATCAAACTGGAGTAGTCACTGTGACTAGAAATGAAATTTCCATCAACCGACCACAAAGTGGGCCCAATGCAGAATACACTGAATTTATACCTCAGGGAATAACTAATTCACAGACAGGAACTGATGCTGGAAACTACACTGTTTTAGAAACACCTGAAGAAGAAATAGAGAAAAAGAATCTTCAGAATAATGTAGGGAATGAAAATACAGTTGTCCCCATAACATGCAGTGAATCTTTACTCTTTGGAAGAGCATTGTTTCAAAATACTCTACGACAAAAGCTAGTGAAGCCAGTGTACAATGTATCATATAAGGCCAATTCCATCTCCACTGTTCATGCAGGTATCAATCAAAAGCAAAACTTGACTAAAATACCCAGCAGAAGTAAGTTTTCACCACAGAAAATTAAGATGACAGATAGTGAGGAGTCCGCTGCAGCCTCATCATCTGGCCCAACAATCCTAGAAAAATCACCAGCTTTGCTGCCTATGAAACTGTCAAGATTCAAAAAAGCACAAAGTCCAACTCATAATCTGGATTCGAAAATAGACATACAGATTCCAAAGCACCCAGCCCATCTTCCTCAAAATTCTAAAATTCCAGGCAGAAGTGATTGGACAAAGAATCCAAAGAGTCAAGTTCCAGGATCACCATTATTGCCTCAGCACCTTATAGAACCCAGTGACTATGGAGAGCCCCCAACCAGAGATATTCATTGTGATTTAGCAACTGTAGAAACCCAATCCCCATCACCCCCCGCTCCTCCAGGCCGGTCAACTTCACTGTTGATAAAACCAAATTATGAACATTCTCCACCTTTATCCATAAAGCCAGGATCAACAGTTCCCAATGAAACAGCAAAAAGTATTCTTAAATCGTCACCCTTAAAGGGAGCTGCAAACCCTATTGCTTTTCATAATCAATCTAATCGTGAAATACTAACAAAAAATACACCTTTCATGGCCAAAATTGAATTAGTTCACCTTCAAGAGAATGAAGAAATGCGCACACAAAACATGCCTCAGCAGTCCCACAGCTCCCCTGGAAACTCTCAAGGGCCTTCCAAAGTTTTCACAAAAAGACCTTGCCCAAAAACCTCTAATCAGTCAGTATTCTGCAGCAATCAAGAGCTTTCTAACCCAGGATTACGGACAGCTAAGACTTTCTCTCTAGCTTGTGTGTCACTGGAAAATGTTTCCTCACAAAGTACATATTCAGGCAAAAAAGGACTATCCGATGGCAGTGGAGTGCCTCAGCCACAAAAGATGCCAAACAGTCTGCCCACATCTCCACAATGTCACACAGCAAGTAGTAGCGAGCCTCTTCTATCTCATGTTAACCGTTCCTCATTGCCGCTATCGTTTCATGGCAGTGACACTACAAATGCTGTCCAAAACTCTCATGAGAAAGGACTGAAAACCTGTCTCCCTGTAGGACTGAAACTACTTGTAAAATCTCCCCAACGCCTCAGGAAGAGTTCTACTGTACCAGGGAAACAAGAAAAAGACAGTATAAATGCAGCTTCCAAAAGCAATGTGAGTTCATGTAAGTACAAGCAGGATGAATCCATGTGTCTAACCACCATGGAAACAATGGGTACAGAATCAAGAGTCACTAAGGCCGATACTGAAATTAAAGATAATTTTTCCATGGGATTTACTATGGGTTCAGCATCGCCTCACTCACCTGAAAACTGCAGCATGATGGTAGACAGAGGAGATGGATTAGAAAACAAATTCGTTAAGAGATCTGTTTCTTCTAGTAACAAAACATACTTAAAACCAGCTCTGGGAATGAATGGAGCAAAAGCCCGTAGTCAAAGTTTCAGCATTCATACAGGGGAAAAGCCAGCTACCCCTGTGACAGAAGGGCTAGGAAAAGTACGGACTCAGATTATTACTAACACTTCTGAAAGAGGAAATTCTTTAACAAGGCAGAACTCTACCATGGAAGGATTCCAAATCAAGGCCATTCCTGGGTTAGCAATGGCATCAGAGACCCTTTCAGATACTTCAGAAGTCCCAGAAAATTTATATTCTAGACAAGGTTCAGATGGAAGCATGAGTAGTGCCAATAGTCAGCAAGGTAGCCCAAGCAGACTACCATTCAGAACATCTCCAAAAGTGGACTTGTTTCAGAGCATTTCAAAATGTGAGGGAAACAAATCACCTTCTCAGAAAGATACACCAAGTATATTTGTCCACAATGAAAAAAGCAGTGAGAATTCTAAACAGCATCCACTAAACAAAAAATGTATCATGAAAGCAAAATTGGAGTTGGAGTCATCACCTACTATTCCAACAGAACAAATTTCATCATTTCAAAACTTGGATAGAATACAATATCCTCGTAAACTTGAAGCGAGCAAGTCACAAAGACAAGAAACCTCTTTAAAGATATCAGAAAACTCTGAGGTTACCAGTGTGTTGAGTTCATCTGTTGTACAACCTACAATAGAAGAAAAAGTCATGTTGTGTATCCAAGAAAATGTGCAGAAGGGTCAAGGGCAAAACAAGTCTCCCACCACTGAGATGAAACAAAAGACTGGGCCCTCTATAGCTAGCTGGTTTGGTTTTCGTAAGAGTAAACTACCAGCCCTGAATGGTAGAAAAACTGATGTTCCTAAAACAAAGGTAGAAAAGAAAGAAGCAAAAGGTTCAGGTTTTGGAAATAAGCAGGCAAAGTCAGAGAAAAAAAAAGAGAAAAAGAAAACTGACCAACACTGTGAAGCAGAAAATGAATTTAATAAGAAAACTGAAAATGGTGACATTTTAGATGACGTTTTGAAAGGCAAAAAGAATACAAAAGCTTCACAAGACATCCCTGGCCAGATTAGGTGTTATCAAAAGAGTGGTTCCTCCACCATCACATATTCAGCAAAAGACAGTTTTATGAAAGAACTTTTAAACAGGTAATTACTTTATGAAACAATTTGGGATGTGCTGTTTTTTTTTTTCCTCTGGGGCTTTATGTGCATTCTCAGTGTTAAACAGAATGCAAGCATGTTTATTCTAGACTAGGAATGCATAGGGTAACCCACGCACCTCCTGGGTGTGGTGTTCTGTCCCATGTCGTGGCCCCAAGACCACTTAGAGAGAGAGAGAGAGATTATGAATCTGCTCTACGGCCTTTTAGCTCATGTAGTACAAGCTCATGCACTAAGCTCCAGAGGCCGCAGGTTCGATCCCACCCGACGATGGCCGGGGTCTGTCGGTGTTACAATAGCAGCATTTGTTTTGTACATATCAAGATTTTAATCTCTGGGGGGAAATGTTAGCAATAAAACAATAATCTGGTTCATGTTAGTTTGTTAACCAAACCAATGGTCTTTGAAATTAAAGAATGGTAAATTTGATCAAAGATTATAGGAATTCAAACTATTCCAGAAACCAGGAATGTAGGCATATGGTGTGAAACTGAGGAAAATGATGTACGTTTTTTTATTTCTCCCATTCTCAGTGATTGTAACCAGCAAATGTGTATTTGGTAACTAGCCAGAATTAATTACATTTACAGTTACCATAACCTTAGGCCACAAAGACACTCAACAGTCGTACAGTGGTTCCCAGTTTGCCCCACAGCAATTCCAAATATAAAATAAATCATTGTATGTGAAAGACTAAATTGATATACTACCTGAAATTGCAAGTGACAGATTTGATCAAGACTAGTTAGAAACATTTATCACTCAAAGGTCTAGAGACAGAAAGATACAGAGAGGTTACTTTAAACATTAAAGGGATGGGAAAAGTAGAGTGATTGAAGAAGGGCAATGTAATTTATCAGAGGAATCACTTTCTACCTGCAGAGTTGATAAGAAAGCAGCTCAGCAGACAGAAAGTGGATCAAATAATGTTTCCTACAGGAGTGTGTCGAAGGGCAGCTCCCAGGGCTCCTCTCTTCCCAGCAACTCTATCAGCACTCAAGGAAGCCACAAGAAAAACAGCAAAACAGAAGCCGATATGGAAATGCAGCATGAGACACTGGTAAGTTCTTTAGTGTACAAAAACATTATTTCCCTTTTATTAATTTCTGGATGTACTTTGTTCCTTATTGTCAGTACAGACTAACAAGACAATAATTGTTTATATATAGTAGAGAGAATTTTGAAACTAGAGAACTATGAATTAATGCCAATTCTGACAGTTTGACTATGGACCAGATTGTACGACTATTCATGAAGATCGTACTGCTTTTACCGGCAACTCAATTTCTGTAAATATATTTGCACAATGATGCCATAATCACAGTGCAGCACAATGAAATAATGGGACCATTTTCTTTTCTTTTTTACTTTCCCCTGAAAATTATACACTTGCATCAAACATTCTTCTGATATGATCGAACCCAGTAAAAAGTAAAAAGTGTAAAACTCAATGGAAAAAAAACAACAAAGCACTGAACCACATTTAGGGATGTTTGTCACTATCAAACGCACAAGTGGGAATTGAATACTTAAGTTTCCATGATAATTAAGACCCTTAGATACCCTTTGTACCTTTGAAAATTTCCCCCTTAAAGTGAATTTTGTGCTTCTCTACAGTTTTAACTGGATCTGATACTTTAATTTATCCAGAGAGCAGAAGCATTACAATTCCTAAGGAAAATTGTTTTAAGCACTGTCAGCTCTTAGGTCCTGATCGTGCAAAGGTTATGCATGTATATGCTTAGCTTTACACATTGTGAGTAGTGCTTGCTGTGCATCAAATGAATAAAGCTAAGAATGTATAAATCTTTCCAGAATTGTGACCTAAGATCTTACTCTAAAGATACCCTTAATTTTGAAGTTTTTAATAATTAATCTTAGAACTCAGCTGAGAGTGATTTTTCCTTTAAAGTGGGCTTCTCCCATGATGTTATAAAGTTCAAATACCAGTGGCATACAGATGTTTGAACTCTGACAGCATTTAATTTTGTATCATAAAAACTTTCTTCATTCTCCATAGTTGTGTTAACCATATTATTGTCCCTTTTTGCAAAATAATTTGAACGCTTGTACCAAACATATACACTATACAACATTAATTTAAGCATATTTTTGTTCTGATAAAATGGGTTGTTAAAATACAGCACATACTACCATTTTGTATGAGAAAATTTGAAATATGAAGTAATTAAATATTTCTCTGGGTCATGTTTGAAGGGTAAAGCAAGTTTCAAAAGGCTTCATAAGGGAAATTGGAAAACCTCTTAGTTTACTATTGATGTTAGAGTGCTAAAGGTTACAGTATCACAGACACACTTTCAAGTCCAGGCAAATGTGTATCTTTATTTTCATGCAAATAATGTCTTTACTAAAAGGATATACAAGGTCATTTTTTAAAACTCTCTCAGAAAGCATTGGCAGAACGAATGCTTTGGAAAACTTTTTGCTCCTGGCTTCTGTGGTATCATCTCTTCTTTGAAAATGTAGATGTCCCCTGCATTATAAAACCACAAATTATAAGCATATCTAAGGCTGCCCTTGTAATGTCACTGAAAGGAAAGAGAGAGAATGAAAGTCTGGAAATGTGCAATATGCAGGAAATTCAATCCAACTGATCTAGAACGTTGATAGCAAAGCGGAGCTCCTTATCAGAGCCACTCAATTTAACTATGCCCCATTTAATATGGTCCTGACAGCATAGGGTATATCGTCACTGTACAGAAGTACAAAAAGCTCTGAACCATTGCTTCTACAATTTCTTTTTTGCTTTCTTACTATTTTCTAATGCTGCAATAATTTGCTATGCTTTTTGTCTCTCATTTTGTAAAGTCTTTCTAAATGTAACAATAACAGTCATTTAGGACTTTAAGTATATCTTCAAGAAACACACTTCATTTTATCAGTGAAGTACAAAGATTGTCCTTAATATACATAAATAATGGAGAAATGCTAATTATCCTATTTAGCTTCTAAGGACAAATTAGTCATGGTGAAAAGGCATTACCTATCTTATACCATACATCCCTTTTGTTAAGCTGGAAATCAAAGTATTGTAACTATATTGTTTTTGAAGATTCAAGTTGCTTCAGTTGTGAATTCCTTATTATGAATTTTGTTGAGTTTAATTTCTAAATGAAATAACTAGTGCCAACATGTTGAGGACATTTAGAATAAAGAGAATGAAAGCACATACTTTGTATTCTTAAGTCTAATTTTTGAAAGACATATTCTGTTAAATAGGATTTATAAATTAAATGGAATTTCAGCTTGTCCTCCAAACTCATACAAGAGAAACAATTGAAACTCTTTACATTCAGAGTTCATGCATCTTATTTCTAGCTCTTTCCATTATTCTTTGGTGCCTGCTTTCTTTGAAGAAGATTGCAAAGGATTCTGTTTAGAGAGATATCTATGATTGAAAACACTACTATGTGGTAGCGTAGACCATTGTGTATTTTTAATAAAAAGGAAAAATAAATGCTTTTTGAGAAAACAGCATAAATCTTTTAAAAAACCTTAAAATAAGAGGATTATTCTTCTCTTAACAATGTAAAGTACATTCAATAATGAAGGTCAACACTGAAACTGACACTTGTACTTCAAACCTCATATTGTGTGTACCGCTTTTTAAAAACCTGACAGTAACATGAGGCTCTTTTAAACATTAACATTCTAGAAAGTGTTTTTTCAAGTCTTTTTTCTTATACTTCATAGAATTAAATCTTTTCTCTTTCCAAGTGCTAATTAAAGGCACGGGGGCCTATTATGCCATCCCTTATGCAGCACTTATCCCTGATTTTTGTGCAACTTATACTAGAGAGCAGCATTACTTGCCTCTCATATTTAAAAGATATAAAACTAGCGTCTCATTAACAGCAAGCTTGGGCATACACCTTTGGGAGGGATAGACAGCCACCAAATGCGTTATGATTAAGTTAATCAAAAGAAGTACCTTGTGGGCCAAATGCTGCTCACTCACACATGTATGCCCATAGGCACAAAACAATAACACCCCAAATGTTCTCTTCTGACACAGGCCTCAACTTGTTCAGACCATTGGCCATTACTTCAGGTGAGGTGCAACAGTGTGAGGGGAAGAAGTAGACAGGGTAACACCAGAATCAGGGCAGTGCAAGTGAGAAATTTGAGCCAGCGTTGCATACAGTTCCCTGAATTGCACTCTGTGCATTTTGGAATACCTAAGGACATAGACTTCTATCATGAAGTTTAATAAAATTAGCAGGACACATACAATCTGTCATGACCTATGGCTCTTGAACCCAGCTTTTTGACAAGGAGCTACCTGGGACCCATGAAGCTCAGCCACAGTGTCAGGCTCTGCCCCTAAGGTCCGATTGTTGGAGCCCCAGGGCGGCTGATTAGTCCACTGGCCCTACTTAATCCAGTAGCAGGAACAGGAAGCTGTTGAAACAGCTGTGCTCCACTGCTGCCCCTCTCTGCGCCTTTATTTCCTGGCATCCAAGTTGTGGGTCCAGACCTCCAGTTTGTCTTCTGCTTCTCATCTCCTAATATCCTGACCCAGCTGACTTCTATCTCATCACTGTGGAATCTGGCTCAGATTGCTAGGTCAGGCTGCCCATGTCCTGGCTGTGACACAATCCCTAAATGTGAAAAGATTATTTTATCAGTCAGTTAAGTAAAACCGTACTCATATTCTTCTCTTATTCCACATGCCCTGAAGAGTTCTGTTCCCCAAGAAAAAGGTCTTATAAAATCTTTCCGCTTAAAAGAATATGTGACTTTTGCAAATTTATAGAGCCAAATCCTTGACTTACTAATGCTAGTTATGAGAAGTCAGTGGAACTACCTGTGTGAGTAAGACAAGAAGAATCTGGCCTGTGATAATTTTTTTAAATTAATAGTTTTGCAAATAATAATAATAAATCCTAAGATTTTAGATTGGGAAGCATATTTAATACTTCTTTGAATGTATATACAGTACAATAGATGCTGGAAGTTGCTTAGGGCAACAGAGGGCAGTTAACAAGTATTAATAGGAGCACTAAGCAGTGAAAGAGTGAAATTTTCTTCAGGGCTTGTTCTCTTTCAGGACAGCCTGAGCAAGGATTTTCCTTTCTGTTTGACTTATACATATTGGCATGGTGTCAGAAAAAACATATGCCCTTGGATCTGAATTATAGCCACACATGGTGCACACTGAAGAGGTTTTTCTCTGTACGTGTAAGAAGCAGGTTGACAAAATAGCATGCTAGGAAGAAGCTTAACTGTTTGTGCACCCGTTTGGGGGAATAGGAGAGAAAAAAAGTGTGAATTATGCAATCCTCTCAAGCATCACCTAGAGAATCCATGAGTCTGGAATCACACATTTTAACTACAGTGCTATAGAAAAGATCAGTATAGGGATCTTGGTGCATGATGCATTTTTAAAAATTATGATTGGCTTTCTCGCTAGCCTTTTAACAGGTGGAAAAGAAGACACCAGAGTTAAATGATTGCAAAACGAATGAGGAGATACCATGTCACACATTAAGTTCACCTGATATTTTCCTTAGCATAAAGAATGACACATGATATTCCTGGAGCGAAACAAATACCAGGGTCATGAGACCTGAGTGTATTTCTGTATTCTTATTAAAATGGATACTAGCAAAAGTAATTTCTTCTTGAGGAATTACATCTCCCCAAGTCTTAATTTTTCTTGACAGCTGCATATCATGGCTTTTATTAGGGGATTTAGAATCAACGCTGTTATCTTTAGACATCTTTCATGGATTGAGACATACTATATATTCCTACTTTTGATACTTGAGCAGCTAAACATTTCTGAAAGGATATTAGGATAATTAAAGTAAATAATCAGCTAAAACAATAAAACAAAAGTGCTATGGCTTCACACCATTTTTGGTCTATGCTACCAAATGCAGACACGTAAAGAATGTTTTCTTTACTTTGATTTTTGTTGTACTATGTGCAGACTAAAGTGGTCACAGAAAGCCAGCAAGAAGATGAAGAGGACACCATCACAAGCACTACATGTCAGAGTCACGTAATAGGTACAAAACTATATTTTATATGGGTATTAATGATGCTTTTTTCCCCTGGTAAAACAATGTTTAATCTCAGTAGCTAACCTAGCTACTAAATTGTCCTTTTTATAAAAGGACTTTCTCTGCATTGGTTTGCCAGTCCAGAGGTACAGATACTGACACCATGCTGTACCATGCTGACACCAATTGTGGAACAAGGTGCTATTCGATGTGAGTAAGGTGTTTCAACCTGGCCCAGAAGGTACAACTGGAGTATTCCATGTACTATATCCTGGTCTTGTAGTAGTCGTTCATGCAAAACTGCCATTGATTTTCATAGGAGTTCAACCAATGTACAATCTGTAACTATACACTCTGCCTTGAATAAGGGATGGCGGATAGCTGTATCACCTCAGGAGCAGAGCAAGGATCCAGTTATGACTCAGAGTCACAGTTCCTCATCTACTCCTCCCTTTCTCTGGTAGAGAAAATTACTTAACCTCTTTTTGTGGAACAGCTCAATCCCATCTCAGCACCCAGCTATCTACTCTGGCCAGTAGGTAGAAGTAGCAAATCCATGGCTCCTCCCACTCTGCTCCTCTTTGCTTCCTCCCTAGACATTTGCTCATAGCAGGGATTATCAAATGAGTAGACCCTGCTCTTCTCACTACATCCAGAGTAGCAGAATCATAGTCTGTGTGGCAGAGTAAGAGCTGTGACAATCTAGCACAGACTGAGTGCCAGATACAGCCCCTATTTAAGGAAAGGTACTAAAAGGTTTTTACCAAATAAATAAGAAAAGAATTACCTCCACTATGTGTTCTTCAGTGGACTAGAACAATTCCTCCTGCTTGCTATTTGATTAGCATGTACTACTTTTTAATTTTAAATGCATGGTCAACATTTCTTAAACTATTTGTTCCCAAAGCTCTGATGCAATAAGGGACAAAATATGGCCCTGTGAAAGGGGATGTCAAAGAGCCATTATGTCCTCTTTATGTGGCATAGGAGGATTCTGCATTGACTATTTCAACCTCCTGTGCTACCGGAGACCACAGCATAGGGTAGAATCTGACGTAGTCTTTTCAGGGTACTGTTAGGGATTATGCCAGGAAGAAGCACTTTTCAAGTTGGCCTGTCAAGCTGTCCTGCAGTGGCTCAAGGCAGACTGTGAAGAAGCAGGGCACAAACCCCAATTCATCTGTGAGTTCTATAGTTAGATTTCACTAACCAAGGATCACGTGCAGACTCCCCAAGTCTTAATATGGAGTCACAGACAGTCCCCTGGGGCACTCCAATCAATCGTGTCACCTAGGCAAGCCTGCCTTTGTGATAGATGGCCCCTTACACCAAAAATCACCACAGTATTCAGGTTACTCCCAGTCCCAAAGGACCAGTCACTTACTGCAGGTTAATTGCACTTGAGATCTCCCACCAAAGACAACGCTTGTAGCCAATCCTGTAATAAACCATCTAAAGATTTATGAACTAGGAAAAGGAAATAAGAATATTATTTACAAGGTTAAAGCAGGTAAACATATATACACAAAAGTGAGTTCCAGTCTTAACTTTCAAAATGTAATAGAAGCTTCTATAATAAGCTTCTATATGTCCTTTAGGGCTAACCTAGGCCAACAACTGGGGAGCTTTTGTTTATGCTTAGTAATCCTTGCCCCTCAGAGTCCAAGCAACATAAAAGATGCAGTTTCTCCTTGTTAGGGCTTTTTATTCCTTCCCCTGTTCTGCTTCGAGTTGCAAGTTCAGCTGCTGGGAGGAATTCAGTTGCACATCTCCTCTTCATGGGGACGGAGGAGGAAGCAATCAATAAAGTATTTTGTCCTCTGATGTTCCACGGTGATTTGTCTGGTGTTGATGAACCTTCTTTTGTTGGGCATGAGATAACACCTCCTGTGGCAAACTAGTATTTCACACTTACCTAATACTTCTCTTCTGTTGGGTGATTTACAGTTACAGACCAAACACTTAAATATTACTTAATAGCATGGGACACTAAGTGATATTAATGCATGCAGCAATTTACAAGCATTTCATGAACTCTGCATACTAAACACATTTGTATAACTCTAATACTTGTTGTAACAACACTAACATACAGGTGAGCCAGATTGGTTCCAGTTATGTATTAGTCAGTGTTCAGCTGACACCTAGGGGCCTTGGCATGAGCTGGCACCTGGTCTGCCAATGTCACAACTCCCACTCCCCACAAGGTTTAGAGCCTACGGGGAGACAAAGTCATCAATCATGCCATGCTGTAACTCTAATTCTAAACTATGTCTGTCTTCTGTGTAGTTGTGCTGGGGTGGGCAGAAGGGGCTCTTTAAACTCTCACCTCTCCAATGCATGCCTGCAGGGCCAGCCATAATTTGGCCCTGATTGTAACAGTCACAGTTTGGCCCTCTGATTAACACTTAAGAGACTCCAAGGCTCCCTTGGCTGTTGCAGGTGTAGATTACAATCATTAATAGCTGAGGGACCCATTGGCTGTGGTTTCTTTAAAAATGCTTTGTTTTTATCGTCCCTACGGTAAGTGGATTCTAATGATTAGTGGATTCTAATGATAATTCATGCTGCTAGGTTTTGGGGATTAAATATTGTGACTCTCTACTTGTTTGCAAGGCTGTGAGCTTGGTGGTTACTAAACAAAATTCTAATAACTCTTGAGATCAGACTTTGATCAACTACATTTTTCCCACTGGCAGGGACAGATTATGGCAACCTGAGGTTTTAGGCATACCACAACCTGTCCCCTATGACTTCACCCATCAGGCCCCAGCTCCCCCTGCCCGGCGGTTCTCGCCCCCCTCCTCCAGAGAGTGATAGTGTCGGGGGGGGGGGGGGGGGGGCGCGCCTTTCCCTTTCAGAGAAGCAGGTTCCACACAAGAGTGGCAGCAGGAGTCCCTTAGCATCCTGTAAGAGGCAGGTGTCGCAGCAGGGGACACCCCTGTGTTTACTCCAGCTCCTAGTTATATTCCCTTTTACCTCTTACTTGCATTGGCTGGGCCTGCCGCTCAACTTTCCTGCCATATGCACAATTCTCTGTTAAGGTGGTGTTGGTGGGGGCTCTCAGAGAAGTGAGTTAATAACTCGTTGAGATGCATGGGGATGTTCACACCTCTGAGCTATTTTTTCAGGCTTCCTGCAGACTTCAGCAGATGTCCTTGCATCAGTTACATTAGGGTCACATTTTCAAGCTTTTTCTCACAACTATGTGGGCTAGAAATCTATTTCTATTTGTTAATGAAAGGTGAGATCATGCAGTCATCAAGTTACTCCAGGGCCTAGGTGTGGGCCTATAGTGCCTCTGCCTTGGTTAGTCCCCAGTCTTGGACATTCATCTATGGGAGTCCTATAAAGTGGGCTTTATCTCTTTCTGGGTGTTTTGTCATACAAAGTGGCCATAAAAGTTAGATTTTTTTGGAACACCTTTATTTTTTAGGGGATCATAAATCAGGAGCAGATTCTGATTCACCTATTGGGCCCAGATCTAATATAATTTTCAGGCTACGATTTATTGAAGGGTGTCCAAAATAGAGTTTATAAAGGCAACCTTAATTACAGAGCAACTTTCACTGCTCCTTTTGCTTGCAGTTTTGACTCTCTTAATGCTGCCTTAATGCTGCCAGAAGCCGGGAATGGATGATACGGGATGGATCACTTGATGATTACCTGTTCTGTTCATGCCCTTTGAAGCACCTGGCATTGGCCACTGTTGGAAGACAGGATACTGGGCTAGATGTATCATTGGTCTGACCCAGTATGGCCGTTCATATGTTCTTATGCAGGCATTCACCCAGCAGAGACAACACATTTAACTGTTCATTTGTGACCCTTCTTTGACAGAATTACTGACGTAGTGGATGGGGGAGAAGTAGTAGATGTGATATATCTTGATTTTAATAAGGCTTTTGACAGTCCCCCGTGACATTCTCATAAGTAAGCAGGAACAGGAAGTTGTCCAAACAATTGGGATGCACTCTGCTCTGGACTGTGTGCTTTGTACTTCCTGTGCCTGCCCTCCCACCCTACCCCCGCCCCAGCTAGATTTCCTGTCATCCCAACCCGGCAAGACTCCAAGCACCTGACTCATGGTGTTGATCTCATTTGTCTCCTGCTTCTGACCTCTCAGTATCCCAACCAAGCCGACTCTTGACTCCTGTCTCACGACTGCGGACCCTGGCTCTGACTACTAGGTCTGGCTGCCCACAATCTGGTTGTGAGAGCTTTTTTGGACCATAGTAATCCTGTGGGACTGAGCCTGATGTGAGAAGGATGGACCCAGCAACACTACTGTGGCCACCAGAAGCATTGAACTCACCCAAATGAGCCCTCCACATCCCAGTGGATAGTCAAGTCCTGCAGGCCCAAGTTGTGTGGCTGATCTTGGACAATCAATGGCTGCAGGAGCAAGTGAGGCAGCTCGTAGCTGAGAACACCATGCTGCGAAGATGGCCTGCAGTGTCTTGTCCTGAACATGGACCTGGAATACCCTTGCCTGAATGGTTCAACAGGAACCACCGGGGTTTCATGAGCCAAAGCTGTCCTCTGTTTCTGATGTTTCCCCAAACCTATGTGTAGTGGGGCTCTTGCCCCACACCAGGAGGAGAAAGAGTTAAAGCAGGTCAGAGGGAGCCTGCACAGAACCCTCCAATTAGAGGAGGGCTCACTAAGCGAGCCAATCAGGAGGTGGCTTGTTGCAGCAGCCAATCAGGGCCAGCAGGAGCCATATATAAAGGGCTGCTCAACAGAGCAGAGGGCAGTCTCTCCCTGGCCTGCTAGGGAGATGGACTGGCTGACTAGGAGCACCAGGGCTAGAGCAGTGCTGGGCAGGGTAGCAGAGCAGAAGGAGCTTCTGGCTGACCGCTGCCAGACTGAGACCCTGGAGGAAGGGCAGATAAGATGCTAGCGCTGCCCCCATTTGCCCTGAGGAAAGTGGCCAACACAGACTGCAGTTTGCCCCTGGAGCAAGGGACTAGACTTGCGACTGCAGCAAGCCACTGAGGCGAGTGACTGGACTATAGACTACCAATTCCCTCGAAAGCGGGGGAGACAGCAGAGCAGGGCACAGCTGGAGGGCATGGCTTACAATATTTTTTAGGCCTTGCAAACTTCTACCAGAAGTTCATTTCAGATTTTTCAAACAAGCTAAGCCCCTCACTCCAGAAAAACGCCAAGTTCTATTGGTCGCCCAAGGCCCAGTATACATTTGAGCAGCTGAAGCTTGCCTTCACCTCCACTCCAGTATTAGCCCATCCTGACAAGATGCAAGTTTTCGTTGTGGAAGTCAATGCCTCTAGTACGGAAATTGGGTCAGTCCTGCCCCAAAGGCATGGACCTGAGCAAATACTTCACCTCATTACCTACTACTCAAAGAAGCTTACAGCTGCTGAGTGAAAATATGAGAACTTGGACAAGCTGCTCCTGGCAGTTAAGACTGCCTTTGAAGAGTAGTGACACTACGTGGAAGGGGCCTGTCATCTGGTCCAAGTGTTTACTGATCACAAGAACCTGGAGTACTTGTGCAGGACTAAGGCCCTGAACTAACAACAACTCCAGTGGGTCCTATTCTTCTCCCAGTTCAACTTTACCTTGACCTACTGCTCTGGAACCAGAAACAGCAAGGCTGCTGTCTTGACCCAGAGATATGCCTTTGACTCACAAGGCCCCATCCTGGAATCAGCCCATATTCTCAAGACCCATGGTTTCCTTAATGCAACTAGCCACCAGGACCTGCTTGGTGTCATCCACTCTGCCTCTGTCTATGGAATTCCACCCAATGAGCTGGCCATTGTCAACTGAGAACCACATGGCACCCCGGAAGGAATTGTGTTTCTGAGGGACCCCATCTATGTTCCCCAAGGATCAGCAAGAGTGGCGGTTCTTCAACTGTGCCATAACTCCACCTTGGCAGGACACTTAGAGCAATACAAAATCCAACGATTAATGTCCCATTTCTTCTGGTGGCTGCAAATGCTCCCCACAATAAAGACCTTTGTAGGTGTTTGCCCGCACCAGCATCCCTCATCAGCAACCCTACGGTCTCCTCTAACGTCTGGACACCCCATCTCAGCCCTGGGAGGTCATTTCCTTGGATTACCAGAATCCCAGTGGTTTCACAAGCATCCTCACAGTGGTAGATTACATTTCTAAGATGGCTCACTTCATTCCCTGCACAGATTTACCCTCCGCAGAGGAAACCACCCAGCTCTGGAAAAACAACATAGTCCATCTTCATGGTCTCCCAGATCCGTCATCTCCGTCTGGGGGACCAGAGTTTACTGCCTGCTTCAGGCATAGGCCCTGTGTTATTAGGAGTCCACGTGCAGCTGTACTTTGCCTACCATCCTCAGTCAAACAATACTTAAGCCATCACTAGGGTTATTGGTCTCCACTGCTACCCTATGCAGAGTTCTTGTACAATATTGTAGACCATGCATCCACAGACCACAGCCCTTTCTTTATCAACCATGGGTACCACCCACAACTACCTACATCCTCACCCAACCCATCTGCCTCAGACTTAATACAATGTATCCATCTAAGAGGACATGAAGGGACACCTTGAGAAGGCAAAGACATGCAGAGAAGCATCAACAACAGGGCCCTTCCTACTCCATAGATAAAAAGGTTTTGCTTTCAACAGAATTCCTCCACACAGACAGACCATGACAGAAACTAGACTATCATCTCCTTGGCCGGTACTGGGTTTGGCAACTAATCAACCTGATCACTTTCAAGCTCCAGCTCCCTCAGTCTCTTAGAGTCCACCCCGTATTCCATGTCTCACTTCTAAAACCATACATCAAGAACACAGTTCCCCATACAGACCACTCAACGCCCCCACCGGGTCATGAGATAAATCCATTGTTCATTAAGTCAAGTGGGAAAAATTATGGTACCTGATTGACAGGAAAGGTTATAGTCCAGAGGAACACACTTGGGAGCTAGCTGAAAACATTCATGCTCCCACCCTGTTTCGGGCCTTCCATAGGACAGGGATGGCCAATCTTTTTGGCCCGAGGGCCACATCTGGGTATGGAAATTGTATGGCAGGCCATGGAATGCTCACAAAATTGGGGTTGGGGTACAGGAGGGTGTGAGGGATCTGGCTGGAGTTGTGGGCCCTGGGGTGGGGCTGTGGATGAGAGATTTGGGGTGTAGGAGGGTGCTCCAGGCTGGGACCGAGGGGTTTGGAGGGCAGGATGGGGATCAGGGTTGGGGTAGGGGGTTGGGACATGGGCGGGGTGAGGGATCTGGCTGGGGGGCGGGCTCTGGGGTGGGGCCAGAAATGAGGAGTTCAGGGTGTGGGAGGGGGCTCCAGGGTGGCGCAGGGGGGTGGGGGGTGAGGGCTCTGGCTGGAGGTGTGGGCTCTGAGGTAGGGCTGGGGATGAGGGATTTGGGGTGAAGGAGGGTGCTTCAGGCTGGAATCAAGGGATTCGGAGGGTGGGAGGGCGATCAGGGCTGGGGCAGGGGGTGTAAGCGTAAGAGGGGCACAGGGGTGCAGGCTCTGGGCAGCGCTTACCTCAAGCAGCTCCTGGAAGCAACGGCATGTCCCCCGTGACTCCTACGCGGAGGCGTGGCCAGGCAGCTTTGCGCGCTGCCCTGTCCGCAGGTGCCACCCCTGCAGCTCCCATTTGCTGCAGTTCCCAGCCAATGGGAGCTGTGGGGGCGGTGCTTGGGGCAGGGGCAGCGTGCGGAGCCCCCTGGCTGCCCCTAAACGTGGGAGCCAGAGGGGGGACATGCTGCTGCTTCTGGGAGCCATGCGGAGTTGCAGCACGTGCATGTGGAGTGGCCTCCAACCCCGCTCCCCAGCTGGAATGTGGGAGTGGGGCAAGCCCCAGACCTCACTCCCCAGCAGGAGCTTGAGGGCCGGATTAAATTGGCTGGTGGGCCGGATATGGCCCATGGGCTGTAGTTTCCCCACCCCTACCATAGGAGATACCATGAGAAACCTGGACCACTTCTCTAGGGAAGTGGGTTATGTCATAACCCACAGGTCTCAAACCTGGGCCAACAAGGCTTATGCGAGCAGTCATGCTCCAATCCTCCACCACGCAGACTGTTGATAATTGCTTACTTGGGACCAATGACACCCAGACCCAGTGTGAGGCTCCACCCATGAGGTCCAACTGGCAGAGTCCCAGAGCAGCGGATTAGCCCTACTTAAGCCAGCAGCAAGAACAGGGAGGTGTTTGAACCACTGGCTTCTATGCTGCCCTGGAGTGTGTGTGCCTTGTGCTTCCTGCTGCTGCTCCCCTGGTTTGGTTTCCTGGCATCCCAACTCAATGTGACTCCTGGTATCTGTCTTGTGGTGTTGATCTCCAGTTGTCTCCTGCCTCTGACCTCCTAGTATACTGACCCAGCTGACTCTTGACCCCTGTCTCATGACTATGGACTCTGGCTCAGGCTACTAGGGCTGGCTACTCACGAGATGGCAATGACAAGGGAGACCTGTTAACAGTCTTCCAATATGCTAATGGCTGTTATAAAGAGGATGGTGATCAATTGTTCACTGTGCCCATAGAAGGTAAGAACAAGAAGTAATGGGCTTAATCTGCAGCAGGAGAGATTTAGGTGTGATATAGGTAGAAAGCTTTTCCCGATAAGAGTAGTTAAGTTCTGGACTAGGCTTCCAAGGGAGTTTGTGGAATCCCTGTCATTGGAGGTTTATAAGAATAGATTGAACAAACACCTGTCAGGGATGGCCTATGTGTGCTTGGTCCTACCTCAGCACAGAGAGCTACACTTGATGACCTCTTGAGATCCCTTCTGGCGCTACATTTCTGTGAGTCTGAGAATTTGTTTTATTTTTTTCCATCTAAACTAAAGGTTATGTCTGCGCTGCAACTGGGAAGTGTCATTCCCAGTGCGGGGGGAGAGATACACGCTAGCTCTATTTGAGCAAGTGAGCTAAAACTAGCAGTGCAGCTGTGGCAGCTCACACTAGCCACCCAGGTCTGTACCCTAGAGGCTGCCACCGTGCCACTACGGCTACACTGCTATTTTTAACAAGCTAGCTTGAGCAGATGTAGCATGTATCTGTTTACCCGTGCTGGAAATCAAACCTCCCAGTTGCAGCGCAGATACACCTTATATGTAAATAAGCTGCTGATGGTATATAGGCGGCATGGGACTCAGTCTCAGGCACTCCTGAATGGGAAGACTGGCTCTGCCTCAGTTTCATGGTATAGCCATGAGTAAACCACTTCAATTCTCTGGGTGACATCGTCACCCCTGCTCTGGCCCTTCAATGCTGGGTAAAAGCACCAGAGCAGCATAAAGGGGCTCTAAAAAACCCAGATCTGCCCCAGGGGAGGATTTTCCCAATACAGACACTGTGATGGTTCATTAGTAAGGCAGCCTTCTGAGGACCTCTTCATATAGACTCTGGTATAGAGGGTATGCCCAGAGTGACAGAGGGCTTGTCTGTATGTAGTGCTGTGGAGATTCCAAGCCAGTCCTGCCTTTCATAGAGCACCCCCAGGAATCTGTCGTAAATTAGGCTCCCGACACAGCTGAGGATCCAGGAATGCAAAGGTGGCTTAAAGCCATTTTAGCGCCTCCTCCCCTTGGCCTGAGGGTTCTGGCACAGAATCCACCCTCTGTTCCCTGTTGTTAAAATGTACACACCTGTCTTTGAGGATTTGTTGTGAGGATTCATCAGTTAATGTCATAGAGGTCTTGGAAGATGCAAGGCAGTGCACTCCATAGGTGTCATTGTTACATAAAAGATGGAGTACATAGAAGGGCCCTAAGCAATGTTTTTGTTTTTTAGTGTTAGCAAGCTGGCCTCAATTCAGGAAAGAACGTAAACATGCTACGTTTCATTTACTTCGTAGGAATTAAGCCCAACTAAAAGGCATGCTCAAACATCCTTCCTGGATAGAGAGGCTTACCTGAATCAAGGCTTTGCTGTGTTTTATGCTCCTCTTATGCTAGTCTGTTCCCATGTTGGTATTTTTACTGCCAGCTCTCAGCATGACTCTCTACAGACACCAGACTCCAGCAGGTCTGCGTTAAATACATTCTGTCTTTGATTTTCTCAGCAGTCATTTCAAAACCGTAATTTAAAGTTTATTATGGTGAGTCGTTGTGTAGCTACATTGTAATGAAGCTGGCATACTGTCATTTTTCTTCTATGCTCTAACTGAAGGAACTAAAATCTTACAAAACAGAGCTGAATGAGTTGAAGAAAAAAGACATTCTTTACTATAGTTGTCAATGTAAAATGCTTAAATTAGTATCAGTTCTGCACAATTAGCTAATATGCAAGTCACATAATATTTTACAGCCTTCAACCTTGGCACCATGTAAGACAACTCTGATTCATCATTTTCTAATCATTAGATCCTCCTGAACCTGTTAAACAAATAACGTGTAAACTATCAGTTGCTAATCTTTTATTATTAGTCATTTGATGTACGTAGATTTAAAGATATTATAGAATCTCTGGGTTAGCCAAAAAAGAGGAGAATGTGGAATGTGTATTAATAATAATTAGTACATTTTCTCTTTATATTGCACCTACATCCAAGGACCATTCCGTGCTTTACATACATTAATTAAGACTCTTAACACTTCTTTTGGGTAGATAAGTATTATTATACCTATTTTATTGATAGGGTAATTTGTGAGATAGGCATACAATATAATAAAGCTATGGTCAGCCTGCTAGAGATTAACAGAGCACAGAATAGAATTCAGAACTCTTAGCATTCAATCCCCTTCTCTAACGAGGAGTTCTTTCTTCTTCTCTTAATTTAACTAAAACACAGCATCTCACAAGCCTGTATAATGTAATTGTTTCTGTATTTTATTTCCAGTATACCATTGGTTGGGCTAAATCATTGAGGAACAAAGGCTGCTGTCAAATGAAAGCATATAGTGACTTGAAATCAGTTAGAGCACTGTATGCAGAGTTTGGGCCCAAGAAATGCTGATAAAATGAATTAAAAATCAGCTCATTATTAATTGCACTGTAGTTAGTTTCAGCACTGTGGATGGCATGCTAAGCAAATTATTGGGGAGGGATTGGGGATAGTGATTCAAAATGTTTCAGGATTTACTGTTGGAGTTAGACATTTAGCTGGTCTGTCGAAAGCACAAGATCCTGCCAGGTGAGATGTATGGATTTGATATGTGGGTTGAGGGCTTAATTTCCCCAGGTGAGCAGTGGTTTGAAGAGCCACAGAGGTAATTGGGGAAGCATTATCCTACTACAGCACCCTTATTGTTTATGTTGAGTATTTGATATGACGTGCAGAACCAAGCAAAAATTAGTAAGGTAAAAATTTAGGGCAAAGGCTCAGATGAGTTTCTCTACCTAAATTCATCCAACGTTAATTGGCAGATTTTAGAGATGTTGGTATGTCAATAATGCAGAGGGGGAAAAGCTAACAGATGATTAAAAGGGGCTTAAGGAAGTCTCAAGCTAGACAGAGGGTTGAGCATCCAAACTGTTAAGAAACATTAAAAATGCATTGCAGACTTAGGTTTTTTGTGACAGAATAAAAATATACTCTGGTAAAGGTTTCTTTTATAGTTCTGCTGTACTGTGGTGCTCGATTCCATTAAAGTTCTCGATAATTATCTCTGCCTTATAGGAGGCACTTTCCTATACCATCATTTTTTGCTTTCCAAGAACAACCTTGCAGAAAGGTTCTGCAGTTTAATTTAAAGGCAATCTGATCAAAAAGAGGAAGGTCTGTTTTTCACATAGCTTTTTTTGTAGATTTCCTTATTTTGAAAGAATGTTTGGTTGAATTCAGTGGCATTTTTAATGCTCCTGAAATTATGGGTTATTGGTCTTTTGTAGCAAGGATTGTATTTTTAGGTGT
Source organism: Macrochelys suwanniensis (assembly GCA_033296515.1). Lineage (NCBI taxonomy): Eukaryota > Metazoa > Chordata > Testudines > Chelydridae > Macrochelys > Macrochelys suwanniensis. The sequence goes on along the minus strand of CM065784.1, from coordinate 15,818,685 downwards.
ACGCCTTTAAGTTTTACACAAAAGAAACAAGACAAGTGATCAAAATTAAATTTCAGTGGGAAACAGGAATGCTCTGGATCGCAAGTTTAACAGATAAATTGATAGTAAGTTGGTTAGATGTAAAATGCTGTTGACGGTGAATAGGGTTGACTTATAAAGTGAAATGTCAGTATTAAAAGTTTTTGTTGTGGTATCAAAAATCTATGCATAATATTCTTATCCAAAACTGCATCCAAATATTGTCTGATTCAGTACTTATAGTAATTTAATCCCAATAGCTTTATACACTATATAAAATGAGGGGCAGATGAGTGCTATAAATTAATGCATTAGTTTTTCTACCTACAATATCCATCTATCTAGGGTATTTATGAGTCACCAATCACCTTGGTATTTAAGTGTTGTATCTCACAGACTTACTTTCTGCTGTAAAACAAAGCTATGGCTTCTTTCTTTGAGCAAATGTCTCTGGCCTCAAGATTTCTCCTGATACATGTGCATTCACATCACCTAAATAGAAGGCCACTTTGGTAAAAATGGCAATCACTATAAGCTTCACTGAGGTGCAAGGACAAAGTGGTGTGGGGAGACAGTGCCATAACTCCTGACCAGGGTCATCTTAAAAATGCTTAGGTTATCAATCAAATGTGCCTAAGTGCCACAGACAACATGTGGAACTCTTTGACAGAGGATGTTGTGAAGGCCAAGACTATAATAGGGTTCAAAAAAGAGCTAGATAAGTTCATGGAGGATAGGTCCATCAATGGCTATTAGCCAGGATGGGCAGGGATGGTGTCCCTAGCCTCTGTTTGCCAGAAGCTGGGACTGGGTGACAGGAGGTAGATCACTTGATGATTACCTGTTCTGTTCATTCCCTCTGAAGCACCTGGCATTGGCCACTGTCGGAAGACAAGGTCCTGGGCTAAATGGTCTTTGGTCTGACCCAGTATAGCCATTATGTTTTTATGTAATAACCAGATGTGGGCGGTAGGAGGGATCAATTTTCTCCCTCCCCATTCCTCCCATCATCTTCCCTGCCCCAAATTGTCTGTCAAACCCCACCTTCACTCTCATCAAAAGAACGCCAAACCTGCTCTTTACTCTTGATCAGACCATGAGTTTGAGCATATGTTTTATGTGGCTCCATAGATACTGTTTCTGCTGCTTCTTATCCATGTGCCTTTGTTCCAGATGCTAGCTTTCCTTCTGGAATCTAGCCCTTTAAAAACAAACAGTCTCTTGACATTCCAACTGCATCTCTGTAAAGCCCCTATTCAGAACTGCTCCTCCCATGTATCCTTCTTATCCAGCTAGAGAAGCATGAGTCCTCAGATCATTTCTCATCAGCTGCCTACATCAGTGAACCTAGTTGGTTTCCTGCTCACGTTGGCCTGAAATCTAAAAATATACTGAGCAGGTTCCCAAGAATAGCTCCTGCTCAGCCCATTTTCCCAACTGAGCCCTTTAAGTCACTGGAGGCTGCTTTTTCATAGCTTGTAGGTCTTTAAGTGCCTTCAGCGGGTTCAGCAAATTTCCAGAACCAACTATGGATCATTTTGGAGGTAGGTTACTGGGAGATATGCTTTCCTTTCTAGTGTTATTCCATCCTCATACCTAATGGTGCTATCCAGGTCTCACTGTCATAATTAGTATATATGCATGAAATTATCCCCCTATTCTCTTTTCCTACCAAGCAAACGATTAATTAACATTGCAACACTCACCATTTTTATAAAATGCTGCAGCTGGGTAGTTTGTTATGTTGATATTAAGTAAGTTGTAACTGTCTGGTTTCATGTTTTTCCATTCTGAGAATATGAAGATAGACATGATGGAAACAAACTCGATTAATGTGGTCTATGCATTAAGTCTGACACATGTCATCCTGTAATATGCCCATTACGCCTGACATATTTGAGTAAATACATTTACTTTAGAGAGTCCTGAAAAACTGTGAGCAGATTAGGTGAGGGCAATAATGAATTATCAAGATAAAATGAAATCACATAACAAAACAAATGACAGTGAACAAATTGAGGCTGTCCATTTAGTAAAAAAGGTGATTGAAATTAAAATGTGGTTAGGAATAGGTACAGTCATTCAGAAGTTCTTCAAATTTGGGGAAGATCCTGTGACCCCTCTGATAAGGTGTGTGTTGGAGTCTAAAGAAATCCACTCTTGTCATGAAACCTCCATGCCTGAGAAAGTAACTTATCAATGTCAGTCTTAATTTTTTTCATCAGTCCATTGATAGAAGTTGAGAAGAATCATTTAGCAATCATCTTATCACAGACAGTGGTTGATTGATTCATTTTACACATGATCAGATAAAGGAATGATATTTGCTTTATCTTCCCCTTCAGCACCCAAGTAAAGCGATAGAATACCTAAAAGTCTCTACAGATGAAAGCGCTAGGTTACTGGCTGTAACAACACTGGTAGCACTGAATCAATTTCCAATCTGTTTCTGATGTGTTTGGAATCTATACTTTAAAGGTGTTGTGTTTGATGTGAGAAATGGTAAGGGGTCACATGTTCAATGAGTCACTTATATGTGAACAGTTGTACCTGTAGTCATGTACTTATTTGCACGCCCAGAATGAAACCTGTTTTCAAAAGCCCTATGGGCACACACAGGTTGACAATTAAGCCTTACAAGAACCCAACCATTGTGAGTTTGTACACAGATTTTAATGTGAGTGCTCGCTGAACTGAGACTTTGTAATGGGGCTACAGCTTATTGGCCACATTTGCAGCCTACTCGGCCTCTGTACCTCAGCAGCTTGAATATTAATAAATGTTAAAAATAAACTATTTACCTCTTGCAACATCAAAGCCTACCAGGCCTACATACGTTCTAGATGCTGTGGCAGGGTGCCTTGTGCGCTGTCAGTCATTTGGCATAGTATGAAAGGGTAGCCCCTATGGACTCATGCACAGATTTGCAGACAGGACAGAACTAATTACAGGAAGAAGCCATTCAGACTACTACCTTCACCTGCTACTATCCTACAAAAGCACCTACTGCCCCTGCCAATTCCTTTGCATTGTAGCTCTGTGTGCTCCCATGAGAGGGAACTTTTCAAAATCTCTGCACCACTCAGTGCACAGGCAGGGCCGGCTCTAACATTTTTGCCGCCCCAAGCAAAAAACAAAACAAAACCCCAAATGCCGCCCCCCCAAACCAAAAAAAACACCCACCGAAACAACACCCCCCCCCCACCTCTCCCACCCGGCGCGCCGGTGGGGAGCGGGGCACACCCACTGCCCCGGACGGGGCGCTGGTGGGGATGGTGGCCCGCCAGCGGCCCCGCTGCTCCAGCCGGAGCGCTGGCGCGGAGGGCGGCAGTCCCGCCACCCCGCTCCCCCAGCGGGAAGCGGGCCCTGGCGGGGAGGGCAGGGCGGAATGCCTGCCACCCCGCCCCCCTCCCCGGAGCGGAAGAGGGGTTTTTTTTGTTGTTTTTTAAAAAACAAAAACAACAACAACCCCTGAGTGCCGCCCCGCCCGCAGGTGCCGCCCCAAGCACGTACTTGGTGGGCTGGTGCCTGGAGCCGGCCCTGGGCACAGAACTGTTTGGCCATGCAGACAGGGGGGAGCTGTCATGTTCCATATGCTAATGATAACATATGCTAATTATGTGCCCAGCAGCAGTGCAAAATATGCCATGCAAAAGGGATGGGTGTGCAGACAGTTGGTGGATTCCAGTGGTCTCTCTGTAGTTTTTTTTTTCCTCCCTCTCAGATCTATCTCAGAACAGGTTTAATATTATCTCAGTGCATGTTCCTCTTCATGCCCTCACCCCATTTCCCCAAAGTGTCCTATATTCTGACCCAGCCGGCATCCCTGTATTTCCCCTTTCTTCCTGTCTCCAAAATCTCCTTTATCTCCCTCTCTGTCATGCACGAGACCAGTGTATGTGAGTTCACTGCCTCTTTTGAATGGGAGTGACTGACCCCAAAGGCAGAATGGAGAAGGCAGAAGGGCAGAATGGAGACCTTCTTTACCTGCACCTCCTGGTTTGCACATTGGAGAGCCTCACCTACCATGCATGAACTGACAATGGTGTGAAGTGGTGTTACCCAGCTCCACTTACAAGGGATCTCTGCCTATCCATGACTCCCCTGCCCATGTGAGTGTTCCCATCCTTGGGATCAGCTTGCACTTTGCAGAGCCTTTAAAAATCGTGTGTGCTGCCTAGGCCATTAACTATTGTTTGATTATTGAGTGTCTTCTGAAAAATATTTCTGAAGTGATGGTATGAAGGAGTCTGCAATAATGGAAGGTAATTTTATGTGTATATTTGGAGATGGTGGAGAATCTTTTATTGTGAATAAGAAACTAGCATGAATTTGTATCTCCTAATTTCTGTCAACTTACTTTCTTCACAGTCTGGCAAAGACAAATAATTTATTCCTACTTCAAACGGATAATACACATAGCCGTTGATAATTGCCCAGTCTCCTGCAGCAATGCTATGGTATACCGTTTAGCTCTCCTTTCTGTGAAGAATATTAATATCTTGGATCAACATTTCCTTGTTAGTCACAATGATTTGCTGTTCATTTTATTTTTTGTCATTACATTTATCCACCTGGAAGTACTAAATTATGTAATTGGAATGATAGAAAACCTGATGTTTCCTACAGTTATATGCAGGTAATACTCTGATTAGTATTCTGGATACTTAAAATCTACTATTCTTCAGGATTTAAAATACCATTTAAACACATTGGCCCAGAGCCACAGTTCAGAAGTCACTGGAGCTGTATTGATTTACATCAGCTTAAGATCTGGCCTGATTTATCCTAGTTTATGTCATGCATATAGAGAATACACCTAATTATCCCAATTAGTTGGGTAGTATAAGCCATTATTCTCCGTATAAATATGATTTCCTTATATTTTAGACTTTTCTATTTTACAGATTATTGCTTTTGATTAGTACATAGTTTGGTTAAAACCACTTGTGAACACATCTTCATCTCTCTGTGTGGAGCTTTGGTCATGCATTTCCCATTAACACTACTTCACATGTCTGTAGTGGAGCTGAGGGAATATTACAAAACATTTTCTTTGAATGTTTGTTCGGGTTTTTTTCCAATTCACTTCACTTGTGCACACACAGATTTTCTGTTCTGTTTGCACAAATGGTGGAATGGGTTTTAGGAGCATGAATGTTCACGAAAAACAAATTTTAATCTTGAATGCTGAAATATGCTTGAAGTGCAAAAAATGAATTTCAAATTTTTATTTTAATATGTAATTCAAAATTCACATTCTTACCAGTTAGTTACATAACTCATTCAAGCCTGTCCAAAGCCTATTGAAATCAATAGTGGTCTTTTCATTGACTTTAATCAGCATAGCACAATTTCAACTATTTGTAATGTAATCTCCACGAGCATGAAATATTCACTGAAGAAATTCATGCGTCACTTTGAATATTGAATATATCTGAGAATTTCACAATCTGAGGACCATTCATAAACAGAAAAAATTAAATTGATTTTTCATTAATTATTTGTCTGTCTCCAGCCTCTAGCAGGCAGAGAGGTCCAGTATGCTGTTCCCAACCGCTCATGCTAATGATGTTTTTGAAACACCACCTAGCATTTATATTACAGACATTTGTTATGGGGAAAACACTTTCTGAAATAAATCAGTATTCATTGTTCTGGCTTTAGATCATGACCATTTGTCACCAACTGCTGCTTTTTGTTTACACACAGTTAGCTTTCAGATACAGTGATTAGAATATCATCTGGTCTGGAGGAGCTGAACTTGTGTGCTGAAATAAGAAAGATTATAGTTCAACGGAAAGTCACTCAGAAAAGTCTGTTAACAAGTTTTCACTACATTAATTGAGAAATAAAGCCATTTAGTTGCCCATGTGTGTGTGTGTATATATATATAACTAGTTATTACCATTATGGTTAAGCAAAATCACCTTCTGGGCATAACTAATAAATTATTTAAAGCCTCATTTAATATTGATACAGCTTTTATTTTAGCATTGTTTTGTGCTATTAAAAAAAATCGGTGATGTTACTAAAATAAACATAGTACATTCTCTTTCGCATTAGCAATCTGCCGAGCTTCTTGTGCAGATCTTTTATAAATGACTTCATAGTGCCTGAGACAACATTTACGGACTCACTGCTCTTGTCTATTAACTAGCAGAAAAGCGAAGGTGACACCCCTAATGTGAATGAGACCACGCGCCAGTTACACGAGGTTCCTGTAAGAGCATGTAATCAGTGACTCCCAACCTTTTCAGTCAAGTTTCCTGGTTTATCCTAGACTAAGACTTAAGCAGTACCAGTCAGTGAACTCTGGATTCCATCCTCGGTGGTACTAGGGTTGAGACTGAGGTTTGGACTGCTCACAACTGAATGTGAGTAAAAACAGAAAACATATACTAGGATTTAGTTCATAGCCTGTATGTCTGTGGTGTTCCATTTATCTATGTAGATACTTGTATGGCCCCATCACTATTATATCTGAGTGCCAAACGTTAATGGTTTTATTCTGCCAACTCTCTTGGGAAGTAGAGGAATATAGTTAGCCTCATTTTTAAGATGGAGAATTTAGGCCCAAAGGGCAGGATTTTTTTAAGGTGTTTAGGTGCCTAACTCCCATTGAAACCAATGGCACAGAAATCAATGAGAGTTAGGGGTCCAAATAGCTTTAAAAATCTAAGCCAGAGAAATTAAGTCCCAGATTTTAAAGGTATTGAGGCATTGCTCCACTCGGCGTTGCCACGCCTAAGTCTCATTTTCAAAAGTGACTTAGGCTCCTAAATCTCAGGCTCTTTATAGGACAGATTTGTAAAGGTATTTAGGCACCTAAATATACAGTTAGGTGCCTAGTGGATTTTCAAAAGCACCTAGTTGCCCATGTCGCACTGATTTAAATGGAAGTCTACACTACGGGGGGGGGGGGGGGGGGGGTCAATGTAAGGTACGCAACTTCAGCTATGTGAATAACGTAGCTGAAGTCGACGTACCTCGCTCGACTTACCTCGCCATGTGGACCCTGCAAAGTCGAAGGTTGCCACTCCCCCGTCGACTCCGCTTCCTCCTCGCGTTGGGGTGGATTACCGGAGTCGATGGGAGCGCGTTCTGGGATCGATTTATCGCGTCTAGATTCGACGTGTTAAATCGATCCCCAAAAGATCGATTGCTACCCACCGAATCAGGCGGGTAGTGTAGACAAGCCCTTAGATGCCCAGGTCCTTTTGAAAGTCCCCCTAGGCGCCTATGTGCATCTTTAAGTGACTAAATACCTTAAAAGTCCTGGCCTAAGTGCCTAGCCCGACATCACACAAAAAGCCTGTGGCTGAGCCCCAATCTCCTGAGTCCCTCTTCAGTACCTACATACACTGACTATTCTTTCTCAGGCTGTGGTACCACATGTTTGAACTATGGAAGCCTCAGGAATAGCCACTTTTCTGCATTGCTGTAGCAATAACGTATCATTTCTTTTGCTTAACTTGGATTCATCCTGTACATTTGATTTGAGGATTTCACCTTCTCTTCATCTATTATTCATCAATTGGGAGTGCCTCAGCACACTTGCAAATCATGAATGCTGATTGGCAGGTGAGAATGTACACCCAAAGTTATGTATAGTCAAAAAGGAGGAGTCTGATCCCTTCCAAAAAAAACCCCATTTCTAGCCTGGCCCTGTTCACATCTGGTACGTGCAATTCAGTTTTGTTAAAAATTCACAGTGACTCTTACACATAGAGCTAGAATTCTCACCTTACATCAATTAAAGGTCCCACTATTCCTGTTAAGGCATATCAAACTTATTATCCTAGTGTCTAATTTTCCTGGATAAAATGTAAATCTTTTCCCAGTAAATAATTATAACAAATTGGAGGAACAACTAATGTTTTGGGAAAGATAAGGAACAAGTGAAAGTGTCCATAAATAATTTAGTTCTTACAACTTTTGTTCTTAAAAATAATTGACATTGCCCAAAAATGCCCTAGGTAAATCACAAATGAGACTACATGGATGAATTCCTAACAGAACTTCTGTTGATTTGAAAAGGGACAAGGATTTCACCCAGGATCCCTGCCCCAAAAAGTTTACAATATGTCTTGTCATAATGCAAGAACAGGGATAACAAAATGGGAGAGGGAAGATGGACAGGAATAACAGTATATGGTAAAAGTCAGCATACAATACGGTAGAGCCGAAGATTATTATTATTACTTACTATCAATATTACAGATAAATGTGTCTGACTTATTCTAGTAGGCAGAAGTGTGTCTTTGGAGAGTTGGGTGAACGAAGAGAGGGTAGGGATCTGGTATTTCCACTCAGACAGGAAGTTCCATGGATAGGGTTGTCATGGAAAAGAGCATGCAGATAGTTGTGGGAGAATTGTACAATCAGAGTATTGAAGTTGGATGGTATGCAGAAAGGCAGGAGAAGGGGTGAGACAATAAGAGACATGGCTGGATAAATGGGGAAGGACAAATAAGGACCACATAATAGTTTTATAGAAAATTTGTAATTATAATTGGGCCAAAACTGCAACCCAGATTTGAGCAACCCTCAGTTTGGGCAAAGCTCATATTTAGATTAATCAGTTTGAAGATATAGGGCCTGATTCTTCTCACGTCCCCTGGTATAAATTAGGAATAACTCCATTGCAATTAATAGGATTACATCAGTGTAAAACTACTGTAAGTGAGAAGAGAATCATGTCCATACAAATCTTTACCTCTAATTCTCCTCTGATTCTTTACCTACAGTAGGCTTAGCTTCTTCAGGTGTGCATATTGGTTATGCTTCTAATCCAGAGAGTAAACAACTGATGCATTCATCTTCGACTAATTATATCAAATGGTAGTATAAGCCCAAAAGGAATAATCTGCTTTAAAACTGACATCAATTTGGCAGAAGTATGTACATTTTTTTTTGTCGTTACGTTAGCACTGCAGATGAAGAGAAGGATGTGCAAATAAAGAGATCTGTTCTGCCATCTGTAGTTTAAATTCTTCTTGCCAATGCCACATGTAGTTTAAAGATGTTTATTAACTGGTAAAGCAGTTTTACAGAGATCTATTTACACTGGAGATATTATTATGAAAGAAGAAAGAGTGATAATTAATAATCTGGCATGTTTCAAAATACCGGAAAAAAATTAGCTGTGCTCCATATCTGGCTCAAAAGCCACATCATATCATCTGCCGCATATGCCAGTGTAACCTTTAGAGACAGGATGAGTTTCTAATTCAAAGAAAGACCACTTGTCAGAATATTTGGGGGGGGCCTTCATTTTAGTGGTTCGAATATGTCTCCTTTTTTTCAGTGCAGTCATTCACCCCTGTGCAGATAACCCACACAAGAGTTATGTGTCACTTTAAAACACTATTTTGAGGGCTAAGTGTTGAGCAGGATGGGTCAAGAATTTTCCATAAACTGTTTTTCAGTGGAAATTTAGGTTTTTGACTACATGAATTGGATTGTGAAAAATGTCTGCTTTCTGTGAAAAATTTCGGGTTTCTTGTCAAAAGATTTCAGCCAAAAACCAAAGGATTTCCACCAAACACTTTGGGGTTTTGGGCCAAAAATGCAAAAATGTCTGTACGATATTTTTCCCCACTAGTTCTAGTGGTGTGTGCCCTCTGCTCAAGGGTAAATTTAACCTTTTTTACATAAAGCGGGCCATTAATATGAAAGAAATTAAGACCCCGTGGGCTATGGTAGTTGTAGTTACACTACCCAGGAAGCCATGTTTAATGAGAGCTACCTATATAGTGTTTGAACATAGATGCTCTATGTCCCTAAAAACATTTTGTTATTTTTTAAGTTTAGATCGCCAATGTGACAATCTACATGACTTGCCATTAAAATTAGCTCTGGTAGCCAATGTTGTATACACTTTTCCTAGTTCTACTACAGTTATAACTGTTAAAGTATTTCAGTGTTTTGAAGTAGAAGTAATGTTGTTTGTTTACATTAAGGAAACCAGCAAAAATGTTTGTGTTAACCTTGTGATGCTGTCTTATTCAGAGCTGTTGTGATTAGCGAAGTTTCCAGAAATCCTGACACCTTTAGCCAAAGGGGATTGATTTTTGACCATCCTCTGTCAATTGTAGCACAGGTCAATACAAGACAATGCTTTGATTATGGCATGCTGGAATCTACAATTAGAGAGATATAGAGAGGTATAGCTCCTTGTCTGCACACATGTCCAGAAACATATATTTTGTTTATCCAGCAAGCACACAGACATACACTTATCCTCAAGCACATAAATAGTCCCATTATTTTGAATGAGACTATGTACTTAATTGCTTTGCTGATCAGGGGCTGCTTCATTTTATTTCAAATTTAAGGGACTCTAAGGATTATTTAATCATTTTATATGCGTGTATGTAAATGCATCCCCAAACTCAGCAATATTTAGAACTTACACTGCTTTATATTTTAAAAACCCTACAAATATTTTTAATTAATTGGAATTAGACTCCTATTTAAGGAATAATTGAGATCTGTTCAAATTATTGGCTAACTCCTGAATAAACCAAACACCTGGTAAGAATTTGAGTGGAATGTGAGTCTTTGATCCACCATTTTCACAGATCAAATGTTTTCGAAAGCTCTCCAAGTATCCAGAAGAGAATACATTGCAAATGCCTTTTTTTTGTGGTGGCGTGTGCCTGTAATCCTAGCTGCTTGGGAGGCTGCGGTTGGCGGATCGCTCAGGAGTTCTAGGCTGCTGTGCGCTATGTCAATCGGGTGTCTGGTGCTACTGACAGCCTGGCCAGCAGGTAGTTGGAGGACTGGCTAGAACAACACATCTGACGTGTTGTGATCGGCGCTCTCTCGGTGAGGGCTGGTAGATCGATCGATGACAGTGACAGTGACATGAAGAAGAATATTTTTGTAAATTATTGGAGCAGTGCCTCTAAGAAGCTGTACTGAAAGGCTATATCATCACTTCCATTATAAAATCATATTTCAGAGATTCAGGCTGGGTTGTGGAAGCTCAACCCAAGAGTGCTTCTTTGTACCTAATCTCAAAGTTACGTAGGCCCTGATTTTGCCTCATTACTCACATTGAATAGTACTTTACTTTGCAGGCAGCCTCATTGAAATCAGTACTTGCAGAGTAAGGTGCTATTCAGTATGGATAAGGGTGACAAAACCAAACCTTGTGAAGAGGCTCCTCCATGTACATGCTTTATTTATTTTTTTTCATTTAGGAGTCCTTATTTAGGCTAAACTCCTCTATTTACATCACTGTGAATTTTAACCTGAGAAAGAATAGAAGCATCAGGCCCCTGGGGTTTCTTGTTGTGCTGTTCACCTTATCTTCTTTTTTCAAATAATGATTTCCCAAATTGCATATAATATGAAACCGGAAACAAGAGGTGTCTTATGTAAGAACCCTTCTTTTATGTAACATGACTGTTTTAAAACTACTCAGGAATTTGGCCAGTGATGAGTTCTGTGAATGTGTTGCTGGTATTTTAAAGAAAACAATTCTAATCATTTTAATGTATCCTACACCAGGCCTCATTTCTATACCAGGATAGAATATACCTGGTATATTCTATATACCAGGTATATATATATAATATATACCTGGTATATTTCTATACCTAACAAGATGAAATATTTGTCCATGGTTGCCAACCTACCCTGACTAATCCTTACTTAGGGAGATGCATGGATTCTACCATCTGATTTTTAAGTAAGCCATGTAGGGGGCATACCATAGGAACACAGGACTTGTCAGACTGGCTCCAACCCGACATCTGTCCACTTCAGTAACTTGTCTCTGATAGTGGCCAGCACTAGATGCTTCAGAGGAAGGTGAAAGACTCCATAGAAGGTAGATGTGGGATAATTTGCCCCCATGAAGGTCTCATTTTAATAGCTAGAGAATGGTGTAAATCCTGAAGCATGTTTTATATCCCTTCCAAAATTCTTCTATTAACATTAACATTAGAACTCTAGATATTCTTGTTTAGCTATATAGTCATCCAGTTCCTCTTTAAATCTTGCTTAAGTTTTCAGAGACCTATTTCAGACTATAAAATATGAAGTTGCTTTTTGTCTGGAGAGGTCTCAATGCTGTTACCACAGGACACTAATGTCCAAGATTTGTCAGACTACAGTACCATGATGTCTACCTTACCAGACATAGGGAATCCAGATGAGACTGGATGATCTATGAAAATGTGGAAGTTAGACTGAAATTCCTACACATGCATAACTGTTCAGTCAATTCTTAGATCAGAGAGCATACTGGCCAATGCCTTATGTAGAAGTAACAGCTTGTGGGAGGAAGCCTCGCTAAACCTAGAGGTATTCCTCAAGTTGTGCCATCCATAGGGAAATATGGAGATAGCATTGTTTGCTGCCTGTCACAAGGTGTCAGAAGGTCCCCATGGAGTGAGGAGGTTTGTAATCTCCTGGAAATGTCCCAAAGTCGTGGGCCTATTTCTGCTTTCAGTTTGGAAGAATGCATTTGTACAGGAGTTATAGGGACTTTGTTTTGTAGGCAGAATCAACTCCAGGCAGAGCAAAAAATCTTTCTGTATTTCAGAGACTGATTCTGGACTATTTGGTCAGTAGTATGGCAGATGGTAAGTCTGTGATCACTATAACAAAGTCATGCCTGTGGAATAGTGCCTCTCTTCCCTGAAGCAAAAAATACAAATAAAACAACCCCTCCCCCCGAGGAATTTGGCATACTTGCCAGGGAAGACTCCCTAGCCATAGCAATTAAGCTCAAATATGACTCCTTTTGGCACAATTATGTTCTGCTGAGTCATTTTATATCTTCGAGTTTGATTATGCAACCTTACGCATACTGATCAGGACTTAGTAATGTAAGTATTCCAACTGAAACCCCAGTGCAGGGTGACGAGAACCTAAAGGAGTCATATTTGGGCTTAGGAACCATCCCTGATGAGTGTTCCACATACCTTGATTTGGCAGTTGCCTCATGGAAGTTAAAATCCAGCACACAGGAATACTTAATACTCATTCACTTAATAATGCAAATCATTCTTCGGGACAAAACCCACACGTCTATGAACAATAGTTTATTTGTATTAATAAAATAAGCTTTAAGGTATAAAGCAGTAATACACATTGAAAAGTTAACACACTACATAGAAAATTGTGATGTCCTTTGTGTTTAGATCTAGGGCCAGATTTTAGCTTGTTGGGTTCACATCTTTTTGGAAAATCTGGCCACCAGTATCACAGTGGGAGCTGCTGAATACTGAGCCCTTTTGAAAACCAAGATCTTGTGGTGGGTGCTCTGCACTAAAAATCTGGCACTGGGCTCTTTTGAAAATCTGTTTTACAACATGGCGTCTTTTCCTTTTACAAAGATGGTTAGCCAGATACAGCATCCTACAGAAGATCTTAGGTTAAAAGTATTTATTTTTATTAAGTGAGACTTACTTTGTGCTCCTAGGTCACTCATCTAATCAATTATTTTAGGAACAGTGGGGGTCTTCCAATTTTCAAGAATCATTTTTTGGCAATCAGCACAGTCCTTACTAGTCATTTCTCTTGATTATGAGCTCTGTCTTTCATGGACGTTAGGTTTCCTAGGATTTGTAAAGATGAGTCACGAGGAAGAGAGATTCTCTGGCACGAGATGTGTTCTTTCTTGAAGCTGTTCCAAAAAGAGTTGATAGTCTTTCACTTCCAATTTGCCTGTATTGAAGGCCACTGCTACTTTCTTGCATGATCAGCATCTGTTATCTGATTTGAGTCCAGTACCAGACATCAGTGTGCTGTAATTAGGAAGGACTGACTGTTGTTTCCAATATGGAATATTTTAAAAACAATGTTATGGAAAAGAACGGCTGTAAATGGAAAAGACATTACAAGATGTGTTCTTGATCTTACAAGCTCTTCTTTTGCAGAATTCCCAATGAAATTGGAATTCAGGATCAGGCCCTATAATAACACAGCAGACCGTAAAAGGCATGCTGTTAAGATATTTAGGGTGCAAAATAAGGTCGTCTTTTTATCCCTCCCAGTTGAACCCATGTCTTTGCTGAAGCCCTGGAATTCTTTCCATTGTTATCTGATCTATACCTTTCCAAACTAAGATCCCCACATCAGTCACCATCCTTCCAGCTAACTAGAAATTAACGGAAATCTCTTCTTCATTCCTGTTTTTCTTTAGTTGTTAGGAGGGTTGTCAGTAAATCATGTCTGCTTATTATCCATGGGGTTTCTAATCCCTGCTAGTCTATGTAGCATGTAACCAGGACTAACTCATTGAATGTAACCTACCTTAACACTGTTACAATCTGATAGGAACAATCCACAGAATTCTAAGTAGCTATGTTATTGTGGCTTTAAAAGAAACCTAGAGAGATTAAAACTAAAAAGGAGGAATGACGATTCAATAGTTAAGGGACTAGCCTGCCTTGCCACAGGCTTCCTGTTTGATCTTGGGCAAGTTACTAAGGCCTGGTCTTTACTAGGAAATGAGGTCAGTATAACTACGTTGCAGAGGGGTGTGAAAGAGCCACACCCCTGAACAACGCAGTTAAAATGACCTAACCTACGAAAACTGCCACTCCTCTGACAAGAAACTGAAAACATAAATAGCCACCTAACATTTTTTTTTGGCGGGGGAGGAGGTAGATAAGTTCCTATACCAATATCAACTTAAGATAAAAATATTAAGTGAAAACAGCCATTATTTCAGAAGCAGACAGGCAAAAGGTGTAAGGGAGAAATATTTTCAAACCTCTAAGAATATTAGAAATGCTGCAGAGGAAAAATAACAGAACATGACTTGACAGAGCACTGCTAACTATGATGGTGTTAAATAGCAAATAGGAATATCATTAAAAGATTAGTACATAGGAGCATAGAAAATAGAGATGGAAAAAATCTATTCGGTAATATTCTGTGTGTCCTACCAGGGCACTGTTGCTTGCTACCGTATGCTCTCAAGTCCCTTTTCCAGTCTGGTTTTAAATTGCTCAAGCAATGGGACTTCCACCACTTCTTTGGGGAGTATCTGCAACAGCCTGATAGATCTTGCTGTCAGGATGTTTCCAGATATTTAACCTAAATTTTGCTTAGTTTCAAGTCATTAGTCCTAAAGCTTCCTCCTTGATATTTACACTCTTGAAATATAGGTAGATTGTCATAATACCCTCTCAGGGTTGTTTGGCCAAGCTAGCTATGTCAGAGGGGAAGTCTGTGTGAGGAATAGACGGGGAGGGGATAGGATTACGCAGCTGCATCCCATCCACCACGTAGGGGAGTCACAGTTGCAACCCTCTCTCCACTCCGTGGCTGCTATGGTGGAGCCGAACACCACCCAGTTGAGAAGACCTAGTGGGAGGGATTTGGTGTGAGGCTTTGAGTCATGTCCCCCTGTCAGGAATTTACCAACTAAAACACTCGCTTCCCTGATCAGCAGTAACTGCTCCTCTGCAATTTGAATAGACAGTGCATAGGGCATGTGTGTCTAGATGACATCAGCTGAGCCAAAGTGTAAGAAGGTAGGGATGTGAGCTGTCTTGCCATTGCTATGAGAGGCCTGTTGGGGAACCCTCAGAGGCTGATATCTCCAGGTAATCCTGTAGATTTTGGTCATCTGCAAGAATTGGTGGTATGACTTCTGGCAGTGGCACATTAGCACCCCTTTCCTTCCTAGAGAAGGGATGAGCTCCTATTGTACATGCTGCACATGGGAAGGAGAGCACTGCACTCTTAATTCTTTTACTTTTTCCTGTAAGCCGACCCCCAGCCCTTAATCATGTTAATGGTCTTCTCTGAATTCTCTCCAAACTGTTAAAATATAATGTAGCTCAAAGAAATTCATACCAACCATTAAGAGCAGTAATTAGTTTCTAGTACGTGCCTTTTTAGCCATTGTCATAACAAGAGTTTAAGTCATGCCACTTAGAATGTCTTGCCTTTTGTCTTTTTGTTGTGGTTTAATTGTATTTGAATGTGATGTTTTGTTGTGTTTAATGAAAAAGGTGTTTCACATGAAATACTAGAAGTTATAATTGCAATTGACACTTGCTAAATGTGAAATGTTTTTCTTTCCTTAAAACCTTCCTTTCAAGATACCCTCTTTTCCCATAGCCCCTTTCACTGTCTTTAAATACTAGTGATTCCTTTAGCTCCACTCCCATCACACAATCTTCCTGTATCTTAGAGTCTTGCTGCCAGATGAGAACATTGGACAGTGGGATAGGAACCTTCCCTCTTCCAGACTCAGGAAACCGGTCAACTGGACGATATGTTTCTAAGCAAGAATCAACTTTAGAAACTGAAGTCTTCATGTCTCCTGAGCAAGCTCTTCCTTCAGCTCCTTCAGTAAAAGCCAAAACTCTTGAGCGAGAAGTGCCTTCAACAGCTAAGAGCCCAGAATCTGTGGAAAGCATGATTAGTCATTCAACATCTGATCCTACCATGACTGCCAAAGTTGTACGACCTTTTCAAAGTCACCTTCCAAAACCAGTCTCCTCAGGTAAAATGCCAATTACACTGGAAATTAGATTCTTTCTGCCCTAATGTCTGTTTCCATTAACAAAAGCCCTGTAATAATGACGCTAGATAACGAGAATCCTAAGCATGTAGCAGAAAAGATTCCTTATGTGAATATATAAGGTTATCAAGTTGGTGACCTGAGTCGAATGGAAATTTGGTTGCTCATAATGCATATCTGTATCTCAAAGAAAATTGTGCAAAATATTAAATCCCTTCCTCAAGAAACAGTATTTGAGAGAAAAGTAGGGCCAGCCCTGCGAAACGCTGAACACTGATGATTCCCATTAATTTGAATAAGAGTTGCACGTGCTCAGCATCTTTCAGGATCAGGCTGTCAATTTGCTGACAGTGGCCTTATTGTGATATTAAATGTTTAAATGACACATTCATAAACACTTGCTTTCAAAACTGAACTTGGAATACAAAGTAATTTGGACTCGGTGCATAAATTCTATACGATGAATATTTTGCCTCAACTATAAACATAAGTCTTTTGATATGTTACTGCACTGTACAAATGTATTTATAGACAGTAGTAAAAAACACTTATTTTGATGGATCAGCAGAATGTGCATTAACTATAACATATAAAACAATAGCTCACAAAGGAATGAAAGACTCATGCTAAGGCCCCAATCCAGCAAACACACACGAGTATCTTTATATATACATACTGATTGAATATAGTCCCACTAAGTTCAATGGGACTGCCAATGTGTAAAGGTACTTGAGTGTATGTATGTTTGCAGACTTGTGGCCTAAAAGTACAAGTGCCAGTAAAAAAAATGAATGTTTATTACACCGCAGCGTTTATCTTTATCGTGGAGTAATTTCTGTATTTAAAATGGGAAATATTGCAAATAACACAGTAAATTAAACTGCTTGGGTGGTGTACAAATTTTAATTGTTCCTACTTCAGTATTATGTATTATTTGTATTATGGGAATGCCCAAAAGCCCCTATTAGGATTGGTGGTCTTTGCTGTTAAAAACTGTGCACTTAGATCCACAAAGGGCAGATAGATATGTAATGTTTAGGCTCCTTGCTGCACAGGGGAATCCACAGCCCCAAGTTAGACACCCGGGCTCCCTATACAGTGCATGAGGAGAGTTAGGTGCCTAAGAATGGGAGTCACTGATCAGGGAGCTGCCTAAGCTAGCGCCGAGGAGAGGGGTGCGGCCGGAGCTCCACCTCTCAAAGAGAGTCAAGCACCTCCCTCCACTTGGGATTCACAGCCATGAAACCTCTTCTGGCACGTAAATCAGCTCAGCCCTTTCTCTCAAAAAAAATGGGGGCAGCTATTCCACCCCTTGTATAGCTGATAGCCCAATGGGAGGTGCAACTTCAAATCCGTCCTGCCCGATTTGGAGAAAGGACTTGAATCCAGGTCTCCCACTTCCTATGTGAATATCCTGGGTGCAGCTTTAAATCTCTCCTGTTGAAGCTGTTCCACTTTGTATAAAATCTTTAAACATTCATTGGGCCAGAGAGAGTAAGTGTGAGAGAGTGACTCTGTAGTGGTTGGTTTCAGAGTAGCAGCCGTGTTAGTCTGTATCCATAAAAAGAACGGGAGTACTTGTGGCACCTTAGAGACTAACAAATTTATTTCAGAGCCTACGAAAGCTTATGCTGAAATAAATTTGTTAGTCTCTAAGGTGCCACAAGTACTCCTGTTCTTTTTTCTGTAGTGGTTAGTGCACTCACCTGGAATGTGGAAGAGTCTGGTCCAAGCCCCTATTCCAATGACCACATCCCGGGTAAGTGCTTTAGCCACTGGGCTACACTACCACCTCCTTCTGTGTTAGTAGGTATCCTCTGAGAATGCCCACTTGATCGGGCTTTGCAGGTGAGCTAGACAGGGGAACATCTAGTTTGAGGATCCCACTGCGGTTTAGGTAGAAGCTAGGTGCTGGGTGTCAGGACTTAGGCAGCTTTGTGCATGGTCACCAGCAGAAGTGTAGGTGCCATGGGGACTTTCCAGTGGAAATGTGGGCTTCTACATGGTTAGAATTTGAGCAATTTTGTTGCATTTGAGCAACAGCGTTGAGGATTTACATTTTGGGTTTAGGTGCCCAAAGTGACAATGAAATGTTTAAATCCGTTTGTGGATCTAGCCTTAGATTAACACAGAAACAAATACTAAGAGACAGTCCCTGCCCCAAAGAGTTTACATTCTAAAATGAGAACTATTAAAAAACCAGCAAAAAATCTACAGGCTGAAACTTTTTTGCTAACACTTTGTCAGGGTAGAGTATTTATTGCACCTGAAAAAATGACACTGATTTATTTAATTTGCATGACTCTGTACCACATTGCCCTCATACAAGAAATCCCATGTAATGATCATGTAAGGCTAGACATCAGGTTTAAATTTAGGGTAAGGCCACCAAAGTATGTTTTGCTAAATTGCTGTTATTTAAATTGAACCAAAGACAAAATAGTCTTTCATCAGAATGTATATGAGAAGGATTTTAATTAAACAATTAGAATGTAGTTGATATAGCCATATTCCCAGTGCAGTATATTAGAGTGCAAACACATATTGTGGTATTTATTGCAAACTCCCCTGCAGGTTTTGAATCAAAGCTAAATAAAATATATTTTAATACATATTATTTTCGAAAGAAATGTATTGTTAATTAATGGCACAGCTAAGAGAGATTCAGAAGAGAAATCCTAGTTATAGATTATATGCTATATGCTTGAATAGCCACATGTGTGACCTCAATTCAGCAGTGTGCTATAGAGTAGACTCCATGATTAAACACTGTCATTATAACAAATTGAATAGAAACTGCAAGCATTGAATTGCTTCATAAGAAGTTGGTAACAGTAAGATTGCACTGATTTTAATGCTAATATTCACTGCACCAACCTTGTAAGGTTTGTATCTTAATTAAATTGTCACGAAGAGATGCAAAAAAAGTAGAATACATCAGATTGTGAGATCGACTCATTCTTTCCTGGAATATTTTCATATGACCTTTCTTCTTTACCTTACTTCAATAAAAACACAACTATCATTTTATTCTACAAAGCACTGTTTATTTTCTTAGATTTTGGTTTTACATAATACACATGTACTAAATAAATAGAACTATTTGATCTAAAAAATTTCTGGAGTAAGGTATAATTTCCTATTTGTTTTTATCCAACAAACTGAGTTTGCTATGTTTCTCTCCTTCAGAATATAAAATAACAGTACAGCTCTTCTAACTGCTTCCTAAAAATCATTGTAACATTTTGTTTCTCATTTTCAAAGAGTTTATATTTTAAGAGTCAAAGACTGATTTTATATTGTGCCTTGTCTTCTCTCCTCCTGATAACTGGGAAGTGCTTTGGGCAAGATTCTGCCACCCTTATGTTGAACAGCACCTTACCATACAAGTAGTTCCATTGAAGAATGGGATTATTTGACATGAATAGAAGTATCAGAATCAACCCGTAATTGAACACTGGATTACTCCTAAACACAATCAAACATTGTTACTAGTGTAATGATGATGAGATCCATAAATTGCATAATCTTAATTTCTCTTTCTGACTTCAGGAATAATTAACCCTCCAAAGCAAAGCGGACATGAACAAATTCTGGTGACTTCTGTTTCATTAGAGCATACTGAAAAAAATGTGGAAAACAAGAAGATTCTTCCAGACTGGAGCCGCAAGAAAGCCACTAAAAAAACAAAGGTATAAATTGAAAGAAAAATGCCAGTGGTGTAACTATCATCTATATTTAGTCTAAAGACCATACTTAATTGTAAAGAGTCAAAATTGCTAAATGTCCTAACTTTAATGAAAAGAATAATTAACAAATACATAAGTATTTGTGATTACTTGATAACATTCACTGACAAAAGGTACATTATTTATTAATAATAATACAGTGCCCACAGGTATGCTTGGTACTTTATCTGATGCTTTACAGACATTAATTACTTAAATATTATTCTCTCCAGGCATTTTATAGATGAGGAAATTGAGTTGCTGTTACATGGTGGTCTTTCTTTACAAGAGATTTGGGATTTTTGTTGTTTTTTCCCTTTGGAGATACAGTTCTTTCCTGATCTAGGTTTTGCTGTTGGTGTGGTGTGTGTGAGTGGATGTAATATACTTGTAGTGTAAAAGGTAAAATAATCTTCTTTTGGTTTCTGTTATTTTGTTAATCCCTACAATGATCTGTCTCTCTTGCAATCCTTCCTTGAAAACAATGAAAAGGACAAATAGGCAAGTGCATACACCTGTGTAAAAGCTACTGTTGATGGTTGCAGGGCTATGAATGATTAGAAGTGCCAGATGAGTCAAGCCCTGTTGGAAGAACCAGGTGCAGCAGGTTAGAAAATGGGAACCCTTGAGATATAAGATACATAGAATGATTTTAAAAATAACCTCCTCAGGAAAGGGGGTGGTTAAACAAGGAAGCTGATCCACAGCTATCAAGTAAGCCTCACACTATTGTGAGCTAAGATCTTTATGTTGGTTATGCTGAAATGTGTGCTAATCTTTTTGTCTTATACTTTTTTTTAACTGGTGTCCCTGTTCCCTTATAAATCTGTCCCAGACTCTTGCTCTCCTGGGTACACACAGATAAGTTAAGTGGCTTGCCTAATGTCACATTGGCCAGGCTGTGGCAGATCCTAATTAGAGTACTGCTGCCTCTCATTCCCATACTCCTGTTGTTAGAATATGCCTCTTATCCAATAAGTAGCTGCCATTTTAAATCTCTGATGAAGTGAGGAATTCAAGGGAAAAACCAGCATCTCCAAAACTGCTGTAAGAAGTTCTCGTATTAAAGAAAGTTTAAAAGTGGGTCCAAGTGATAATTGTACTTGTGGACCCTGCTATCTGGTTGATAATCAGAACACCAGGTACAAATACCCATCCTATTCTGAATATCAGATGTTACTTCCTCACCTCTCCTTTCTGCTGCTATTGAACTCCTAAATCTTCAGTTCTTCCATGGAGTTGGGTATCAGGACCAGGGCTGCTCTTTACTAGGGATCTTCACTTCCAGAGGAAGCGATGAATTTGTCTGTGGCCTTCCCCATGGAGTCCAGAGGAGAAGGAGCCAGTTGTGGAGTTTATTGCTTCCCCTACCACTCTACCAAAAGAGGGGAAGGGGGGCATGACATTAAAATGGCTGAATTGCTCACAGGTGGTAAAGCCATGAATGTTTTATGCTAGTCATTCCAAACAAGTGTTGATAAAACCTTTACACAGCCCTACACATCATTTGTTGTGTGAATGCCCGACATGCTATCTTAGTAATACTTGAGAGGTTTTAAAATTGTATATAATGGGTACTTTATAAATGCAAAAAAAAAATATTACCTGAGGAAAGTGTGCAACCTTTATAGAGGGAAAGAGGCTGGATTCTCCCACTCTTACTCGTGTTAAGCTGTTACTCATTAAGGAGTCCTGTTTAAACCAATGGGACGAAGTGAGGAGTATGGTACTACTCAATGTGAATAAAGTTGCAGAATCTGGCCCATTATAACCAGGACTAACTCTTGGGACATATCTGGACAATAATAGTAGCTATTTCCCATACTGTCAAACTTCTGATTACATGCTGAATGATAATTGCCGTAAATAATTTCAGTTAGTAAATCCGAGGTTTTCTTTGATGAATGCAAAATGTTTTATATCCTAATAAAATATTCTGCCATAGAGTATGAGTCATTCTCATTGTGCTATTATTACTGGTGCAGGACAAGGCACTGCGAGTGTGCACTTATTCTGCTAGCAGCAGTAGTGACACTGAGACGGAGCCAGAATATGAAACAAATTACTTTGGAACTGCAGGGGAAAAGTTAGTAGATTTAACGAAGAACAAACAAGGTAACTGAAAATGTATACATGGTAATGTATCATTCCTATCTCCATCCCGACAGTAGCTGATTGTGTCTTTGATTGTGTGGTTATTTTCACTTTTTAACTCTATCTCTCTTCAGATACAATTTTCCATTATGTATCTTTTATTATATATCCACATCATTGTTTTCTGTTACACCATTCTTGCCACCATGGGCATAACTCGTAAGGCTTTTATTCATAAATCCCCGTGGTGAACTAAAAAGTCTTCAGCTGCATTATTGCAACAATAAAAAGGTGATTATAAAGATAACTTTTTTTTAATTACATAGTATAGCAGTCGGTTAAAATAACCCAGTGAGCCATGGCCATAGCTTTCTAACTGTCTTATGACAGTGGTACTGTTCACACGGCTATAGTTAAGGCTCTGTCAGCCTTCCCAGTGTATATTGCCACTTTTCTGAAGATCAAATTCAGTCACAAGAATCAACTCTGAATTGAAATCTAGCATGAAAGCTCAACAGTGAATTCCTTGGGGTAATTTTTCTAAATTTTGAGGTAACTGACTGCTGGATTGGTGGTCCAGGAGATTGCTGTCCACATTTGAACACCAGAATAGGTCATTCATGAGCAGCAGCAACCGTGGACGCCATCCTGCAATGTATGTTAGCTGTGTTATGGAGAAGACGCTCTGCAGTGGGAAAGTCCAGGCCCATTCCATCCTTGGCTTCCCTGCTACGAACGATTCAAGGGAGTGTATAGAGCCAGCTCAAGAGCTCTGTGCACCCATAAACCCACTCAAGCCCTGAGGGCCTGTGCATTTCCTGAGAATTTAAGGAAGACTTCAGTGATGCATAGACTTTATGCTGGCCCTTTGCACAGGGGGTGAACTTGACCCAGCACATACAGTAGATACTGCCGTGATAAGTGCATTAAAAATGCCACAGGCAGCTAGATACTACAGATAGACACCCAGGTGCCATTAGTGTCTACCAGGAGCTGGACTGAGTGTTTGGCATTTGCAAGGATAATCCATTTGCGTGTTTTTCAGCAGCAAGAGTAGGGTTGCCAATTTTGGTTGGACGTATTCCTGGAGGTTTCATCACATGACATAATCTTTAATTAAAGATTAATCTTTAATTCCTGGAGACTCCAGGACAATGCCGGAAAGTTGGCAACCCGAAGCGAGAGTGTGGGAGGTTGATTATTTTATTTATGGCATGATCCTATTTTTTAATCTTTGGTTATATATGAAATGTTGCAAGTGATTAAATCAAAGACACACTCTTGATATTTTTCTAAAATGATATTGTAACATTAGAGAATCATATTTTCTTAAATAGGTATTGCCATATGTGCAATGATTTCTTTATCCATAACAAATGTTTTAAAGGATTTTATCATGTGTAAGCGCCTGCATTAAATGACAGCAGCCTTCAAATTTTGTGACATCTATCAAGAATTAAAACCACCACTTTACTTAGTGAGCCATTGATTTACAGAGCTGTCTCATTGGGGTCAGGACAGATAGAACCAAAATGGATGCAAAAATTCTGGTCTGCAATTGAGGCAAACAAAAAAAATCCTAAAATGTTAGTATAGCAAGTGGTTGTTTTTTGTCCTATGGACCAACATTTCTGCCTTGGTCACTTTAAATACAATTGCCCAGATCAGGTAAATAATAACACTATGCTTCTATTGCAACTTGCATCCAAAGAGCTCAACACACTTTACTGACATTAACTGATTTAGCCTCACAACACCTGTGTGCAGGTGAGGTATTATTCCCATTTTACAAATGAGCAAACTGAGGCACGGAGATGATCTAGGTACTTATATGGCCCCATTGCTATATTGTCTCAGAGCCTCACAAACATTAATGAACTTATCCTCACTACATTCCATGAGGTAGGGGAGTATTTTAAATTCCCATTGTACAGGCAAGGAACTGAAGCACAAATTGACTAAAGGCCTGGTGCAAAGCCCATTGAAGTCAATGGAATGTCTCATTGATTCAGTGGGCTTTGGATCAGGCTATTAATGAGTTGTCCAGTCAAATAGGAAGTCTGTGGAACACTAGGAATTAAACCCAGGTATTCTGAGCCCTCACCCCATGCCTCAACTACCAGACCATCCTAATTTTGCTCTCAACTGGATTTTACATCAGTGTAACTCTGTTGAAGGCAGTGGAGACAGTGTTTTTTCAAAAGGTATTGGATATACAGTACTTCAGTCAGGTAGCTTTCAAATGTGTGTAACAGCAAGAGCCAGTAGACAAACAAATGCCCCATCTAGAACATCCTTCCCTTGTGCTGTCTCACAATGTTGCAGAGGGTTTCTTTGCTTTTTTTTTTCTATTCCTAGCACTGCCACTTCCTGTATGATCTTTAACAAGTTAATAGAGCCTGATTCTGATCTCACAAACATAGGTTCTACACCACTGTCTTCATTGCCAGCCAGTCTGTTGAGGATTTAAGATTTATAAAGCAAATGAAAAAGTAGATGAAAGAAAAAATATGTTCAAAAGCAAGCCAACTTTTCAAAAGATAGGCATGTGCCCAAGGAAGTTGGGCTTGAAGGCTATTAACAGCTGAAGATAAAAACTTCAACCAAAAATATTTTAATAAAAAAAATTCTACACTGAAGTCAAATTAACAATCTCATCTAAAGTCACACAAAAAATGAAATTAAAAATCTGGGATTTGCCCCTCTGCTAATCTCAGACCATTGTATCTTCTTTAAGGATAGAAAGTCATCCTGGATTTTAAGTATTAACTTTTAATGTCCTCTTTCAGTAGTTTTAAATCATACCCTTAACTTTTACATAGTTTTTGTTATGCTTTTATTACCAACCACTGACCTTTCCGGTTGTCTTAAAGTATTTGTATTACTATTAAAAATTACACTGTGATCCATTTAAGCTCTTTCTCTCAAATAAATGTGCAATGTTTTTTAAAATCTTTCCATAGCTGAGCAAGAAGAAAATACTGTGAGAAAGTCCTTTATGGGGAGCCCTATGTCAATCCTGGATTTATATCAACACAGTCTCTATGGCCATTATGGAGAGGATGGACCTGAACAATTAACACATTACAGTTTTATTGAGCAGCTGAGTGGAGCTTCCAGTAAAGAAGGCAAGAGCAAAGAGATCCCTAGTGTGAGTTATCTTGCTTTTTATGATATTACCTCATACTTAACCCAGGAATATATCTGTCTCATTTATATTCGTTTTCTGCATTCATCATTAGTATTTACAGAAACCAAAAAGCGACAAAGGGTCCTGTGGCACCTTACAGACTAACAGAGGTATTGGAGCATAAGCTTTTGTGGGTGAATACCCACTTAGTTGGATGCAAGCAGTGGACGAAGTGGGTATTCACCCACGAAAGCTTATGCTCCAATACCTCTGTTAGTCTATAAGGTGCCACAGGACCCTTTGTCGCTTCTACAGATCCAGACTAACACGGTCTGATACTAGAAACCAAAAAGACACCTGGAAATATGGCATGAGTTGCTAGGGGGAGTAAAGCAAACTAAGCACCTTTTTAAAGGAGGTTGCATAAGTGTGGTGACCTTGTAGTCAGCTCTAGCTTACAACAGACTTCCAAAACTTACCATTAGAGACAACCTGGAGCCCTAAGATTCATGGCAAACTTCTGTTGAAGGATAGCAGTAAAACCCATGATTTATCTTTGGAAATGCCTACGCTGCAGCTGGGAGTGTCTTCCAGCCCAGGTAGACAGATACATGCCAGCACTGCTCGAGCCAGTGTGCTAAAAATAGCAGGGTGGACATTGCGGCACAAGCAATGGCTCGGGCTAGTCACCCAAGCTCCGACTCCCCTCCCCACCAGGGAGTCAGGCTGGCTTAGACTTGGACATCGAGCCCAAGCTGCCTCCCCTGCTGCGACATCCACCCTGCTGTTTTTAGCATGCTAGCTCGAGCAGAGACAAGTCTGTCTACCCGGGCTCCGAACTGCAGTGTCGACATAACATTTGTGGCTGCTGCTCCACACTGAGTCGGTTTACAAGAGGTTGCATTGCATTTAGTGCAGCATAGGCCTATTAAGTGGTATTTTAAACAACATTCAAGTGGAAGTCTGCTGTGCTTACCAACTGTTTGGTGGGCTCCCCAAAATAACATCATATAGTCAGACGCAGCTCTGTTAGGACTAGGTCTTTCTTACCACCAGTTTCTGTGCAAACTTTATTTGACTTCATCAAGAGTTCCACAAAGAGATTAGTAGCAGAGCATGACCCTTACGGTGGCAGTCTCTACCACCTTGAACACACAGTACCTCTGAAATAATGTACTACTCTACCTCATTTTCTCGCTTTCTCTCCCTCCCACACACACATTCTTGTTTTCTGTCCATCCTGCCCTCCTCTCCTTCCCCCACCCCCCACCAATATTCTCTCTCTTTCTTTCTCAGTGAGGTACACAATTCCAAGTATTAAAAGGGAAAATACTTTCTATGGCAAGCAGTCACAGGTGCAATACATTTTTAAATGCCTGTTTTACAGAGAAACTTTTCTTATCTGTAAACTTTACCAAAAAAATCTGTTTCTGTAAGTATAAATTTTATTAAAAGAATCTAAAATTAGATTTAAGGAAGAAACTGAATGGTGACTTGTATCCAAGGCTGCTGGAGTGTATGTCATTTTTGCTCTGGGAATGCAGCAAATGATGGCTTCAAACACACTGATCAAGGTCCCACACAACTCTTATCTCTGAACCTCAATGCTTTATGGACAGAAAATTGTATTTTCCCCATAGTAGATGTAAACCTGCTTGTTAATTTATATCATCCATAAACAGTGGACTTCTGCAACACTTAATACCTAAGATACCATATCTCTGAGAAGTGCAGACAGAGTATATAGGAGGGTCCACACTAGCCCTGAAGTAGGTGGCATAGAGAGGCCATTGGTGGCTGCTTAAAGGATGGACTATTGGATCCATGATTACATGGATCTAGTTCCTCCAAATCTCTGCCTATGGGTGCACAGGTAAACTGGCAGATATTTCAGACTATAGTCTTGCAATAGTAGCTGTAGTGGATCTACAGTGCTACCCAGAGCCTGTTTCATACCACCTCCCACACCAACCCTGTAAAGTTCCTTGCAGAAAGGTGGATTACTTGGACTTTGTGTGTGAAGAGGTGAAGTATTTTTTGCTAAACCCTGCCCATTACCCCTTAAAATACTACTGGTGAGCATGTGCCTTCACTCTCCCAACTCTTGTCCAGTGGGGGCTTTTTTTACCTCAATTTCAAAAGTGCAGTGAAACACAAATAAAAGTAGGCTGTTAACAGAGAATCAGTGGCTGGAACCTGGAGCTAATGATCCCAAAGCAGACAGCACCAGCTGTCAAGTCCAGGACTTCCAGCCTTGCTTCTACCCTGCCTACCAGACCCACAGCAACCAGGCCCAGAAATTCCACTTGAGCAGTAGCAGCCTCAAGGTGTTTGGAGGGGACATGCTTAGGAAAATTTCTAGACCCTCAAAGCTCCTTCTCTGAAGAAGCCACCACCAGCTATAGCTGAGGGTACAGAGTGCAAATCAGGGTCCTTCAGGCCCAGTGCCCCTTAATCTCAACCAGACCCTCCTGGGACACTGGTCCTAGTGGCCTTCAAATGAGGAACAGCAATAGCCAAGAAGCACTTGCAGGGGTCAGACTTTGGAAAGCATCCAAGTTCAGCTTTAGCTGGTGCTGCACAAGATAAGCCTCCAGCTTGCATGCCTCCTCTTTGCTATCCATCCATTTGCTTCCCTCCACGGGGCTCGGAGCCACTTGACATCATTGTGTTCACTCAGCTCTGAGATCTGGACTTTGTCATTGGTTGTTGGTCCATCTTCTTCCCCCTTTGCCCGTATCTCTGCAACCCTTCATCTGCCAAATCCCTCATTCACATCCCATTGTGCTTCTCTCCCCTTACTCTCCTCTTCCTCCTCTTCTCAGTCCTACAATCCCTTCCCACCATTCCTCTCCCTCACTTCAACCCTGACTGCCCCATTGAAAAAACAGCTAAAACTAAATGATCATAGCAGAAATTAGGCGAACATATTAATTTTTTAAAAAAACTGAACTAACAAAACCTGTGCCATGTCATTGCTCTGTTCATGTTGCATATTGAATCTCTTCTCACAAGGGGCTGCATTCTACTCTGTAGCTGTACAGCACCTAGCACATTTTGAGCACTATTGTAAATATACAGGAGGACAATAATAGAAAATAATGCAAGGGCTGTTGTATGTGGCACAGTGGGTTAGATCACAAGAGAAAAAATGCATTTTTCATCCTTGACCCCATTTGTGCGCTTGGGAAAATCACTGTACAATTCCATAGAACTGGCAGTATCTGTTAAATAGCAGAGGGCATTGGAGGTTAGGCCCAAAGTGCACAGTCAGAATGACATGGAGGAAGCTTTCACAGTTCTTACTTACACTGTGCCTTCAAGGCAGTGCTCTGAAACCTGCACTTTACTGAATTCTACATTCACTCACAAACTTAGAAAGAAAAATGCTGACATGTACCTACTTTGTTTCACCATCTACCAACATTTATCTAATGACTGGACTATACTCTGGCGTTACAATTAGAAAAACACAAGGAAAATAAAATGACACTAGAACTATACTAAAAAGGATAAATGAGGGGAGACAACCATTTAATTCCTCACCTTAAACATTTAGAGATTCACAGCTTAATTATGTAGACATAATGAATTGTCTCAAAACAAATATTGCAGTTCTGCCTTTGCAAGGCCAAGGTCTTTCGCTATTAATAGAGCAATCAGATTTGGTTGTATTATATCAAATGGGCTAAAAAAGGTTGCATTTGCACTTAATTAATTTTACTGGTATATTATGGTTTTTTCATATTTAAATAATGTCCAAAATCAGCATTGGGTTAAAATTAAACAAAACGCATTGAAATGGCCTTAAGGACCTTGTAAAAATGCATCATTGAACTAGAAAACAGCAGGTATATGTCACACCAGCATTTATCATGCATTAAGTTGGGGGGCTTTTAAGATTACTTTTCCAAGATGTGAAACAGTGCTCAAAAACAGGGTTGCCTCTTGGTGAACAGTGAAAGCTCAATAAAACACAAGGGATTTGCCTATTAGTATTAAACTTTTCAGAATGACAAATGAGAAGCAGTGACCATGAAAAGCAGGTTGCCCCTGAACTCCTTGTTTGAACCAGCACAGCAATTTTTTTCTCAGCTGCAATTTGTCCGCCACAAGAAGATCCATAGTCTGTTTAAATTAGACTTGTGTGGCTTAGACCATTACTCACAAAAAATGGGGAATACTGGCAACAAGGACCTATGCCAACTATTCTGAAAAATCAGGCAAATTTTTGAAAGGAACTATTATCTATAATGTGGCCTGCTAAAAAGAAGATGGTATGTGCCTTGAATTTAATTCTTGAATGATATATGTGAAGACTTTTTTTTTTTAAGTGTCATGATGGACAGAATGAGTTTACCCTGCTTGTCAAAAGAGCAGTGTGCCGTGGCAGTACCTTAGCTCAATTAAATTGGACTGTAAGGCACCACTAGTAAGATGGTGGTTACAGGCTCAGTGCTGTAATGAGACATTTTGGAAGGAAGCGCTGCTAACCTGGCACTATTGTAGTTTGATTTGTCTCTTCTCCCCAAGTACACATTCACCAGTGCTACCCCCAAAATATACACACACAAATACATTCAGTGCAGTCACCTAAAAGGTATTTACATAGCAAGGCTTCAGAATATAAAGCAATCAATAGACAAAATACCTTTCTTATAGAGGGAAAACTAAAGAAAATGTTTGAGAAATTACACGTTGTTTCTAAGGATGTAAAATAAATATTTAATGTTGCTCTATCCAGTCTTTGATCTGAGATATTAAAAATAGTTTCCAAAACAGAAAGTTTAGGATATCTACAAATTTCTCCTCACCAGTAAGAGATCATTTTAAATCAACTAGGAAAATGTAGGTATGCCAGGAAATTCAGATTCTTCAGTAAGTTACCATTTTTATACAAAAAAACCCATGATTTCAAACAGAAGATTATTAAAGTAAACTGAAGGATGTGGATAAAACTATCATCTAAATTAATAGGATTAATATATTTTTCTAACATGATTTTTGCTAATTGCAGTATTTCAAAAGTGGGAGCACAATTATTTTTTATATGCAGCAGTTAAATTTGATTTTTAATTAAACAATAACTGATCAAATTTAATGAACTCCTATAGGACCTGTACCAAAGACTGTCAAAGTCAATAGAAAAACACTCATTGATTTCAGCGAGCTTTAGATCAGGACCATAGTATACAGAATATTGCTTCTATTGCCTGTGGCAATAACTGATAATGCCTTAAACCACTTTCTGACATCATGATCTCTGCTCCAGTTACACAGAAATCTGAATCATGACAAGTCAGAGATGGAAATATTATTTCACAATTTGCATTAGCTCAGTGGGTTTTTTATAAATGTTAATAAATCACAGCATCTGATGAAGTGGGTTCTAGCCCACGAAAGCTTGTGCCCAAATAAATGTGTTTGTCTCTAAGGTGCCACAAGGACTCCTCATTGTTGTAGCATATTTTAAAGAACTCAAAAAACAAGACATCTGTTCGTCACTTTCCCCTGTTGTTTGTACAGCGCCTAGCACAAGATGGTCCTAGTGCATGACTAGGGCTCAGGTGCTATGGCAATACATCTAATAATTAATTATTTTTACCGCCTTCTTTCTGGCTGCAGAAAAGCATGCCAGTTAGTTTATCATCCTTATGACCTCAAAGCTTCATGAAAAATATATGCTCCTCTCTGTCTCTATTTAATGGAGTCACATGTTTTTATTTAATATAGTCATTCTTCTTTCCTTTCCTCCCTGTATGTAGTTCAGTTGGAATCATCAAGATTTTTTTCTTGCTTATATTTCAAGGTATGACTTGGTGAGGCCAGAAAGGATAGGCTCCTTTGTAGAAGAAGAGTGATGAAATGTTTGTATCCATTGCAAGCTTGGAAATCTGTTTTTCCTCAATTACAATGATTTACATGTAAACACTGACTTTTCACCTCACATTACAGTCTTTACTACCTCAATGATTTAATTATAGACCCAATTAACTAAAGAGGCTTATTTGTACATAAGTGAAGTTATACTCTTTTTTTTCTATGCAGCAGAGTGCCTGTGTATTGTACAGCTGATTCATGAAGGAGATTTGATGCTCAAATCACCGTGTCTTGCAATTCAAGTAGGTTTTAAAGCTAGCTAGCAAATATGGGCAGAGGAAAAACAAATATATCAACAGAGAAACCAATGCTGTTTTGGCTATGTTTATGAATGGTGTCAACATGGTGACATTCCCAGATAAACTCAAGAATTTTTATAAGTGAGTGAGTTGATTGGGAATTAACATATGTCTCATTGTACTTGCGAGTCTTCTAAAGTATCATATTAGCACAATGGAGTATCCAAACAAGGACTTACAAAATGATGATAATTAGTAATTATACAATGCCTGCCATCCTCAAAGAGCCAAAAGCATTTTACGAGCAATGCATAGGCCAATCCAGCACCACTTAATTGCAGCCATACCTGGTGGTGGAAGGCAGCATGTAGGCAGGAAACCACGGCAAAGCATACTGCATACGAGTAGAGGGAGAGGAAAGTTTGGCCAAGGACTCGGAAGCAAATGCCTCCTCTTCTTAAAAGCGTCATTAGATCTTTCACATCCACTTTGAGCTGACATGACTTCAGTTTTTAACATCCAAAAAAGACAAACACAGTAAACTTCATTAAACACAATTTCTCTGACTCTCACGGATGCAAGGTTGAGCTGATCCTGATGGGATTAGAATCTGTGGTTCTAGAGAGCCTAGCTGTTTCACACCAGACATTTAGATCAATAAGCTATCCCTTCTGACAGCCTTGATAATGAGATATCAACTTCATCTATTTTTTTAAAATTAATGTATTTATTTTAAAATATTCAGTGCTTGTGAAAAGAACTGGGTTGACTCTGGAGGCTCATTACCTATCCACAGAATGTACAGCATGGGCAGTGGTAGTACCAACTTCCCCCCACCCTGTCCCATCCTAGTCTTGTCATTTCTAGGAAAGAGAGCATAATTCATTTTCCATGCCCATTCAATCCCTATCCTGTCTCCTGAGACTGGCAATCATGGTGGTGGTGTTCTCACACGGATACTTAGGAACGGACTCTCACCACCAGTTCAAGTAGTCCTCTAAACAGCCATGGGACAACAGCAGCCACTGCTCATTACTGATTTGAACCAGCAACCTAGTAGTTGTAGCCTCTTCGCAATCCCCTGAACCATCCAGCCCCTCTTCCCTCCTTTTCTCATTGTTTTATATTAGTGTCTTTTAAAGGTAGCTTTAGTTAGGAAATACTTCATAATGCCGGTGGAAATAGAAAGTGCTTGCTGTGCAACTCGGTGTGCAGCAATTTGCTGTTCCTTAATACAGTAAAAACTTTAAGATAGAGCTCAGTTCAGCCCTGCAGGCACATGGAGGTACAATTTGCACTTCTGCAAACCTGCATGATAGCTGTGCCACTAGAGACATTCATTATTAAGGATTGGGGGGGGGGCAAATGGGGTACCGTGGTTCCCTGCCCTAGCAGCCCTCCAGAGGTAGCAGCTTTAAGTTCTAGCCAAGGATCCATAGGAGTCTAATTGGTGGAGACTGCATTGAATCATCACATTTCCCAGATCCCTGTTCACTTTCTTAGCAACCCCAGCTGCCTCTAGACCCACCTTTGGAGCTGTGTTTGCAAGCAGCTTGTGCAGCTAGTGCTGGCCCTGCCCAGGCAGACTTTACTTCTCTGGCAGTTTGCAGCCTGAGTTCCTCCTCTGGAACCCAAGGAGAACATCAGGCCTGTAATGTCTTATAATGGTAGTCTGGTTCATCACAGGCAAAAGCAGGCTTGTAGCTTAATTTCAGTCTTGGCGCTTATCTGATGATTTTATCATTGTCTTTGCCATTGTCACACCTGTGTCATCTTAGGTCACTTAATCTATATGTGCTTCTACTTAATAAAACGGGTATAATTTCAGTTACTTACCTCACTGGAGAGTGTGAGGTGTAATTTATGTTTAACGAGTGTGTTGAGGATCTCAGATGAATAATGCAATATTTGTTCCATCAAGGAACAATAGAGTCTGGATAATTACACAATTTAATGTCGAATCTACTGTCCTGGGAGTCTCATAAGAGTGACAACTTCAATGAAAAAACCACAGAAGCATGATCCAGCAAGATAATGGACTTTATTGTACCACCCAGGGGAGTTCTGCAGGATTAAAAAATATATCATCTAGCCTCAAGTTTGATTTGTTTGAGAATGAAGAAACATTAAATTAGAAATAAATTAGTAGGTCTCTGGACATCAACAAATTCCACATCTCACATGTTTCATAGGGTGAGTTCCCATTTCAATATCCTGCCTATGCTACTGAGTCTTTTATCCCTAATCAGATCCAGAAACCACTTAAGATATGGGAATTATTTAAGAACACTTTACTAGATGCCCAAAGGCCACAATTGAGGAAGGAAGCCATATTGGTTTAAAAAAATGTGATTTAGAGGGGAAGTGAAGACAGCTATAAAACAATAATATGAAATAAATAGAAGAAAGGGGAGGTTTATTGTAATGAGTATAAGTCAGAAGGTAGGAACTGTAGAAAAGTGATAAGGGAAGCAAGGAGACAGACGAGGAACTTACGGCCAGCAGAATTAAGGACTATAAGAAAGAGGCTTTTTAAGTGTATTAACAATGACACTGGTCTATTACTAGATTGAAATGGTAGAATTATCTATAATAATGCAGAAAAGGAAGACATTTTGAATAAATATTTATACTATATTTGGGAAAAACTGAGGGTGTAATCATATCATATGATAACACTCTTTCCATTCCACTAGTATCTCAGGAGAATGTTAAACAGCAGCTACTAAAGTTAAACATTTTGAAATCAGCAGATCTAGATAATCTTACATCCATGAGTTTTAAAAGAGCGGCTGAGAGGTTCACTGGACCATTAATGTTGATTTTCAATAAGTCTTGGAGCATTGGGGAAGTTCCAGAAGGCTGGAAGAAAGCAAATATTGTGCCAATATTTTTAAATGGTAAATTCAATTACCTGGGTACTTAAAAGCCTGTCCTTGATCCTGGATAAAATTATGGAGCACCTGATATGGTACTTCATTAATAAATAATTAAAGGAAGGTAATATAATTAAGGCAAATCAATTTGTTTATCGAAAATAGATCCTATGAAGCTAACTTGATATATATTTTTTGATGAGATTACAAATTTGGTTGATAAAGGTAATAGTTTTGGTAAGGCGTTTGACTTGGTACTACGTGACATTTTAATTAAAAACTAGAAAGATATAAAATTAACATTGCACATGTGAAATGGAGTAAAAACTGGCTAACTGTAATTGTAATTGTAAATGGGGAATCATCACTAAATGGGTATATTTCTAGTGCAGGCTCTCATTGATCAGTTCTTGGCCCTATGCTATTTAAAAAAAATTAATGAGCTGGAAGAAAACATAAAATCATCAATGATAAAGATGAGAGATGACCCAACCATTGGGAGAGTGGTAAATAATTAAGAGGACAGGTCACTGATACAGAGCAATAAGGACATCTTTGTAAGCAGGGCTTAAGCAAACAATATGTGTTTTAATATAGCTAAATGTAAATGTAGTCAAAGAATGTAGCCCATAATAGTAGGATGGGGGACTCTGTCCTGGAAGCAGTGACTCTGAAAAAGATTTGGGAGTTATGCTGTATAATAAGCTGAACATGAGCTCACAGTGAGACGCTGTGACCAAAAAGACTAATGTGATCCTCTGATGCATAAACAGGAATCTTAAATAGAGTGAAGAAGTTATTTTACCTTTGTATTGACACTGGTATGACTGCTGCTGGAATAGTGTGTCTAGTTCTGGTGTCAACAATTTGAGGAGGATGTTGACAAATTGGAAAGGGTTTAGAGAAGAGCCATAAGAATGATTAAAGGATTATAAAACATGCCTTATAGTAATAGACTTGAGGAGCTCAATCTATTTAGTTTAACAAAGAAAAGTAAAGAGGTGACTTGATTACAGTCTTGCATATACCTAAATGGGTAATAACTATTTAGGCTCTTCTGTCTAGCAGAAAAAGGTGTACTATGATTCAGTGGATGGAAGTTGAAATCAGAACAAATCAGACTGTAATTTAGGTGTAAATTTTTAACCATGAGGGTAATTAACCATTGGAATAATTTGCCAAGAGTCATAGTGGATTTTCTATCATAATCTGGATAGATAGAAAGGTACAGCAACAAAAACAAAAATCCATCACCAAACAAGCTTTTTCTCCAAGGCTTAATTAAGATCTTAGAGGGGGCCAGTTATAATAGAAAGAAACAAAAGATTTTTCACAAACATAGGATCCAACAGAAAAAAAAACTGTTGCTACAATCTAGTTCTCTAGCAGCTAGTGTAAAGCTCTGTGTCCAGAGACCTTCTCTAGATGGGGAAGACTGGGATCTGTAATCCTCCACAGCAGTGGCAGCCATGATGGAGGCTGTAGTGTAGACAGAACTCTGGCGCTTTCACTAGCATGTCACTGCTTTGACTGGCCCTCCATGCATATAAATGTTTTCTTTGTTTTATATTTGCTCCAATGTACCTGTCCCCATATAAGGTTGGGATGGTAGGTGGCGTGTTACTTTGAGCGAACCAGATTTTTTTCATTCAAGGATTGCTAGATTGCTCTGAAACATTTGAGGAGTTGGTGAGGAGTAAGAGGGGGTTTGGATTAAGTGAAGGGGGTGTGACCAGCAGGCAAAGAGGCATCTCCCTGCTTAGTTGTGGAGAGTGAAATAACAGAGCAAGGTTGGAGAACTGACAACTTAATTTCTATGTTAACTGAGAGAAGAGGCAGAGGAAATGAAAGGCTCTGTCTAAATTAGGAAAACTGGAACCTGTGGTTTTCCACAGTTGAAGAGCATGGTATAGATGGGACTCGGGCATTTTTGCCAGGGTGCCATCTAATCCTACTCAGAGCAAATCTCCAAACGATTCACACCACCATGGCTGGAATGTGCTTTAACCATTAGGGTGAGATTGTTTGCTTGTGCCTGTGCTGTGTGTGGGCCTGTCTAAATTATGGCCATTTCTTCGGGCTGCCCTGAGCTTCAGCACTGTATGCTGCAGCCCTGCCCAGGGCACAGTCCTTCTGTTGGGGCTTGAAAGAGGAGCCTTAGAGCTGTCTCCTCAACTCCCACTCCAGCCCTTGTACATGGCATAAAAGGACTGGAGTGGGGCTGAGGATGTCACCCTTCTTTTTTCTACTCCCTTTGATATTTCTTCATGTGTGTTCCTAAATAAGAATTGTCTTTGCTGCTGTGTTGACGGAAGGGGAAAGGACAGGAAATGGGAGTGTAGAGGGGTGGGAGGAAGGTCTAACAAAGGAATGCAGGTGGCAGAGTGTTTATGGGAAGGCTGAAGACAAGTGGGATGTAGGTGTGTGTAAGAGGGGCTAGGATTTGACTGGGCTGGCTGAATGGTTGAAAAATATCCTGGGCCTGATTCTCCTCTCACTTTACATCCATTTTACACTGTTGTAGCCCATGGATTTCAGTAGTTACTCCTGTCCTATGCTGGTGTAATAGAGAGGAGACTGAGGTCCTCACTTTCCTGTAAGCCACATTCTGCCACCCTTACTCACACTGAGCAATGTCTTGCTCCATAAGATGCCCCATTGATTTCAATGGGACGACTCACTGAGCTCTTAGCCTTTCCTCTTTGTAAGGGTGAAAGAATCTGGCCCTTTTCGACTAAGAAAAACTTACCCACTGGAGCAGAAGCGTTCCCTATTTTGTCTAATGCAGCCCAGACTCCCACTGGTCTTAATTTACATTCTATGCCCACCCAAGGAGCATTTTTTTAAACCATTTGAATCACACAACCACGGTACTTTTGGTGTATACAAGTTGTATAACTGTGTCTTGCATTGGTCCAAATATAAAATGTCTTGGTGCTTATGTCATTTTGGAGACCTTAGAGATGCAGCACGTCTGTTAGTGATAGTAAATGTTTTTTTCCCTATATAACTGAAGAATATTCAAGAATTAAATAGATTCCATGGTGAGTAGGCATAAGCAGATAGATCCTTCCGTCAACAGATAGCTAGAACCAAGAGCTGACACTGAATAAAAATATAATTTGCTAGCTGATTCCCTTAATTGGAGAACATTCTAAGCCATTTGTCAAAAAATTTGACAGATGTAGCCATTGCAATTTGCACCATGGCTCAAAGTGCAATAATGTTTCTGCCATTTGTCATCTTACACTCTTCAATCTTGCAACTTTGGAAATGAAGCTTTTGGTTTTATTTCCCTTTGCTTTCATATTGTTGCCATGAATTAGAATATTATAATCTAATACAATAATCCAACATGGAATGCAATAGACATTAACAGCAACAAATGACAAATATTATTAGGAAGTTTGTAAGATAGTGTAATTGTTATAATGGTGGAAATGTTATTAGTAATAAAAGAAACAGATAAAAAATAAATTGAATACAATAAACCCCAAGTTGAGACAATTCACAGTAAGAGAAGTAGGAGCAGAGAGATGTTCAGAAGAGCTCTTTGTTTTGAGAGTCTGGAAAATATTTTGACTCCAGAGGAGCATCTGATTAGCAAAGTTAAATGAGATGAATAATAGGACAGCATTTTTGTGAATAGGTTTTCCAGCTGAAATTTGCCTCCACCATCTATAAAAATGATATGCTTTGCATAAAAGCAGTTGAATATCATGAAGGGAGGGGCAAGAAATGACTGATATTTTAATATCAGTGTTATGTTCTCGGCACAATGCATGAGGAATAAGTTACGCAGCTCACATTAATAGGAGCTATGCACTGCATACAAAATGTACTGCCAAGCCATTTCTTTTTTTAGTAGGACCCTGTAGCCTGCTTCTTTCTTTTCCTTTATATATGTAGACAGGAAGAAATGCTCCATCACCCTTTTTTTTTTTTTTTTTTTTTTTTAAGAGAACAGAAAGTTCTTGCTAATATAGTTCTTTTTAAAATTACATGTTAAAATCTTTTTGAAGGCTGTTTTTTATCTTACAGTCTGCTCCAGTCCAGCCATTTACTAAGTCTGCTGTGTTTCATCTCCCAAAAGTTTCAACTTTTCTTTAAATGAAAAGTCATCTGCTATGTTTTATGCAACCTGACGAAAAGACTGATTATGTCCTGCAGGTGGAGGTAGGAGAAAATGCCACTATAAGTACACCGGTTTTAATTAGGGAATTGGAAGTAAGGATTTTTTGTGAACCCGTCCTGTTCATTTTTGATTGGCCCAGGCCCCAAAATAAAATATTTGTCTTCTAACAAATGTTTTAAGACCTTGGCATTTGGATTTCAGTCCCCCATGCAGCATTCATGAAAAGCAATAGTTGTATCTAGTATGATAAACCAAGAGGGGACTCAGCAGACTTAATAGCAATGAGTGACAAAGATTATATCGGAAGTTTGTAAGATACATCTGAGTAATTTAAATGTATTTAATAACCTTTCACAAAAGCACAGAAGAGTGATGTAAACTTTAGTGGCACATATCTGAGTCCTCCCAGCCTGAACTGGGATGCCCTCTATTCATCACTGAGAGGCATCCTGACAGCTGAGCTCCAAGTACTGCCTTCTTCTGTGGATTACTCCATTCTTTGCTTGATCATTAACGGAGATTGCTAAAACTTCTCGACATTATAAAATGCCTATAGCCACAAGGATTTTTTTAACCACGCTAATGTTATTCTTAGTAAACAAGAAACCAGGTGGTTATTTGAAGAATTATTTGAATAATTGCTATGCATTTCAAAGTGATCCCTCTGATATCCTGTTAAACATGAACTCATCTTGTCTGTAAAATTAAATACACTATTAGGCACACTGTAAAACAAGGCCTCAAATGAATTTCAGTGGATGTCGAATAAAACACAAGTGGGTGGCAATGAGGAAATTAAATATGAATAAATTATATTGCAGAGTATTTTAAAATTAAAATGTTAACCATGCATTAATAGTACATGACTTTTTATGGCAGGAGTGTTTAAACTTCACTGAGACATTGTATCTGCAGCAAAGTTAGCAGGTGTGGCGGTCGGAGAGGGGGAGGTTACACATGCAGAAAGCTACAAAATGGATTTGAAAAGCAAGAGGTACGTTTATTAGGCTGCCTGACACTGATGAGTAGAACCAAATAAGCATAACATACTTTGTTCATGGTCATTTTTGCAAGAGTTATTTTACACTGCAAAGCCTAACTGTAGTGTCCTGTTCATGGGGCCTCATCAGTAAAAACGTAGGCCAGTTTTTTCAAGCTTGGGTTCTTAATGTTAGGCACCTAAACTCATGTTTAAGCATTTAAACAAGTGCCTTGATTTTCAGAGGTGCTGAAAGCTTGCAGGTTTTAGTGACATCCAAGAGAGTTCTACATATTCAGTTCCTCTGAAAATCAGATCTCTTATTTAGGTGCCCAAATATGGATTTATGTACTTACCTTTAGGTGAATTTAACCTATAATGTCTAACTTTTGTACTGGGGTAGTGTGAGTGACATCACGGAAGCCTCAAAAGGCATTTTTCTATGGTTTCCACCAAAAGGAAGGCTAAATACTGTGTTTCTCAATGAGAACCTATGATTCTACACAAAAGGTTGTGTCATAATAAAATTAACTCCTGTTAATTTGAAGCTAATTTTATTGCATTTTCCATTACCGTTATTATACTGGCAACCAGCAAAGGCCAGAACCAGATCTGTCATTTACAGGCTTTTTTTATATTAAATTTCCTCTCTTTTTTTTCTTCGTGACACTTAAAACCTGCCACACCAAACAGTAGCACTAAAGACTCCAATGTTACCAATCAAGTACTCCTAGAAATGTTAGGTACAAAAAGGGAATCTGTACTGTGCCAGCATATGCTGGGTTTTAGTAGCACAATAGTGAAACAGAAGGAACACTGGAGCAGGGTAGTAAGTCAAAGATCAGTAGTAACCATCTAAAATAGCTGAGTAACATGGAGGATGATGGTCTGTTCCAGCTATCTGATAAGGACCGAAACCCTGTTAGTTGTTAATGATTACTTCTATCATTTGGGGCAGGGCTGGTGGTGGTAGTGGTGTCTGGTTAGGGATAAACTTAAAATATCCAGGCATAACTTATAGTTTACTCTATTGCTCCATGGTGAAAATTATGCTCCTTCGTCTGTGGGGCAGAATTGGTGCTTTGGTGGAGCCATGCAGTGGTGCAGGCACCTGGGGTGGCTCACGCCTCAGCTCTGTAGGGCTTTTGTGTCCCTGTGCAAGTTGTGTGAGGAGCAGATACACATGTCTTCCAACACTGTCTTCAGACTGTGGTGCTTTAAGGCAGGCTGGAGAGAATGCTGCAGACTCAGTCAAGGCTACAGTAGTGATCCTGGAATGGCTTCCCATCCTGTGGGGAAAGGAATCTGACCTGTGTGCCAAATGGGAGGACTTGGATCATTTCCTGGATAACCAACAGCCGTGTATGCTCAGGGACAGTAATTGGCCTCACAGACCCCAGTACATAGCGTGTGTGTAGAAAATGTCCAAACCTTTACACAGGGCAGACCAATAAGATTAAAATGTTGAACAGCTCCAAATGATATATCAGAGTCTGGCTTACGGTTGCTGGTGACACCAGCGTTTGCTAACCTGAGTTAAGTCAACTTTTGTAAAGCAGTCGGGAGTGTAACAAAAAAACATTTCAAACTTTATTTTGAAAGAATCTCAAGCATTGGGAACTGGTCATGTTCTGTTCATTGCACCAGATGGCATCCCATTTGGTGTTTTTTAGCTTTTGTTTGCAGCTCAAAATTTTGTTTCTAGGAGAGTTGGGTAAATTAACCTATTTATATCTCTAACCCACCAAGGGCCTGATCCAAAGTTCACCGAAGTCAATGGGAACTATGCCATTAGCTTCAATAGATTTTGGATCAGATTGTAGGTCTGCTGTTCTGACACAGCATTTCAGGATCTCTTCTAATGAGGAGTACAATCCAGTCCTTAATGTCTGTATAGAGAATTTCCTGGCTGAAGGAGAAAAATTCTCTAATAGTTTCTACATGGGCTAGTAGTTAAAGCACAGCACTGTGGAATCATGAGAGTGGGATTTTACTCCCAGTTCTGCTGCTGGCTTTTTGGGTGACATATTGGACAAATCACTTAATCTCTTGTTGCCTTACTTTCCCCATCAGTAAAACTAAGGATAAAAATAATACCTCCCAGGTGTATTTGGGTTTAATTCGTGAATGTTTATAGAGTGCTTTGAGGTGCTCAGAGAAAAGTTTGCTGTAGCAGTGCTAAGTAAATAATCATTATTAGTAGTTAGTTTTATGGTAGCATCCACAGAGCCCTACATACTTCAGTGGGGCTTCATGCCAGCTCGGGAGTCCTGCTGCTTTGATCTCATTGCAGTGTCTGCGCACTGGGGCAATTTTAATTAATACCTCATAACCGTTTGATTGGTTCAAAACGTGGAACATGTTAATATTTTAAAGATTTACTTAGGCTCCAA
This sequence comes from Macrochelys suwanniensis, assembly GCA_033296515.1. Classification (NCBI taxonomy): domain Eukaryota; kingdom Metazoa; phylum Chordata; order Testudines; family Chelydridae; genus Macrochelys; species Macrochelys suwanniensis. The sequence goes on along the minus strand of CM065784.1, from coordinate 15,776,712 downwards.
TATATATCAATAGGGTGATCAGATGTCCCGATATTTGGGGCTTTTTCTTATATAGGCACCGATTACCTCCCACCCCCATCTCGATTTTTCACATTTGCCATCTGGTCACCCTATATATCAAACATAGATTTGTTTTGTTTTTCAACAAAAATTTTCAAACTGTTAATTTCCTGATATAACTTAGTTACTTATTTTTATTATTTCCCAATGGGTTTGTTGTTGTGCTTCATCTCGCATAACATCTGATCACTCAAAAAAATTGATGCACATTAACGCATAGGCTACAGTATGTGTGCACGTATTCCAGTTGTATTTTAGTCCTCCTAGTGGCCTTTTATAATAACAATAATGTAACCTTTATTTTATATACAGGAATATGAGGCATATAACACATCTCAAAACAGTTGACAGACTTAATAATGCAGTAACATTTCTATAATACATAAGACAAGACAAAAAATCTTAAACATATTTCTCCTGCACGTTCATTGCAGTGTTGGGCCACCCCACCAATTACACATCACTAAATACACACACTGGAGAGTTCTATCATTCTGTCACTGGAGAAAATCCACAGAGGGGACAAGAAACTTCACATGGTTCCCCTCAGTGATTCTGTCACATCCAACAGCTATTTTAGCTATGGTAACTTTCTAGCTATGTAACCTGCAGTCCACTTCTCGGTGCCAACGTACTCTGCTTCTTCCTACTGATGTTTCTTTATGATGATTCTCTACAGCAGGGGGTGAAGGGTGTCCTCTGCCATTTGGTTTCGTGTCTGACATGACTCACCTATTTCCTGCATGTCTCCTCTTGTCTCTGTCATTTCCTTGTGGAGTAAGCCAGATGAGTCACACATCACAGGACTGGATCCTTGAGTTGTCTGGCAAATATTAAATTAGTCTATGATCTATATTTGTGTCCGCCCAGATGTATTTTAGGCCACAGATTAAATTACTCAGTCTAAATTTACCTTGTTACTACCCTAACCAGTGCCACCATGAATACACTGCATTTTTCTACTGAACTGCTATGTGCAAGGAGTCCAGAAACACATCACTTCTCTTCTGCACCATGCATAAAGTACGCCTTAGCATCCAGAGATGTGCTAGATACTGTACAGATTAAATGAAGAGACATGGTCCCTGACCCAAGCATTTTGCATTCTAATATTGGAGATGATACTGTGAGTGAGAGCAGCTAATGAGAGCAGGGATTGGGGAAGGAACCACAAGGGTTATGGTGACGTGGTTACAATGAATGCACACCTGGATGGTTCCTCTAAAGTAAAACTTGGTTTTGTCTGTTTAGATCAAATCACCTGTTGTAGAGGGCCTGGAAGAAATGATTGGGGGAGATTGGAATGAGTAGAAGATAATGACTTGGTGGACCAGGTTTGGAAAGGGTTTTTGTTGCGTGAGAAAAGGCATGGAGATGATATTGAGAAAAGGAAATCAAGGGGGCATCAGGACAGGCATTACTGACGTTCCATTGATTTCAGCAGCGTATCAGTGGGACATAACACAGGAGAAACAGCAGTGGGAGTCCAGGACCTGTCAGAGTTGTAACAGAAAATCATTAAAGGAGCAATGATTTATAGATAAGGCGGAAATGTGGCTCCTTCCAGGAACTCTCCTTGACTGGTCTCTGATGTTTCCAGTGTGCCTAGGAAAACATATCAGAATGGTTCCCCGTCCACCTTTTTTGGAGCTCCCCTCTTTGCCAGTTTGTGACAGGTTGGGGTGTTGTTACCCTCCTCTTTTGTAACCTCTTGTGCCATGTCCTACCACACCGGCAGGATTTCTGATTTTCTGATTGTTGCTCTCTACTCTCTCTCTCCCCAACACATTCTTAGCCCCCCCCCCACACACACACACACACGCACACACACCTGATTATTTCTCTTTTTAAAATTTTGATTTCAAAGGGTGTTTTTTCCTCTTTCCTTTTTTCCATTCCCCTCACCTAATTGATCCCTCTGCTCCTTTCCTTATTCTTCATCAAGTTACATGGTTCTCATTCTGCTTCTGGTGGGAGGTGTCCAGAATGGGCCTGGAACACATGCTTTTGCAGCTGAGCTCTCTGGTATTGTGGGTGCAAAAACAAACCTTGGGTAGGTGAGCTACTTCCTCAGCCAGAACCACTATACACTGAAGCTGCTTCTGTGGCAATGGCATTCAGGGTTACTGCAGGTGCAGGGAGGGAAGATGGGTTCCAAGAAGCTCCACACAGCATGTTTACAGTGCCAAGTCAGAGTGGGTGCAGTTTCCCACACCCTCACAGACTTGTCTGGTACCACTAATGGAGCCCAGGCCCAAGATGAGAAACACACGCTTGTGGCAAATTTCAACCTTAACCATGAATTTCTTGGCATTTAAATTATGAATTTTCTTGGCTTGATTGTTTTTCATCAGTGCCATAATTCTTAATGTAAATTTTGGTGAGTGACTTAATAAAACATTGTTTTACTTAACTAGTTCAGATAGAGATTTATGTGATTATTGCCTGAGCATAAAGTCTTTTTCAATAGGAGGGTTGTGGGGTTTTTGTTTGCTTCCAGTAGAATAACAAGTTATTTTATTATTCAAACCGGACTTACTTCATGCTGTTTTCAATAAGATATTTAATAAATATGTAAATTTAAAAATTAATTTACTGCATACGTTTGGCAGCATGACTTTTGAACTGACAAAAGTTTGATGGATTGTAAAATTATCCCCCTAAAAATCATCAGACATAGTAAACAGAATTTATCAACCTCTGGTAATTTTACAGCTTTTTCTTCAGCTTATCTTCTGTTAGAATCTCACTTAAAATTGATTATAATGCAGTGTATTTCTAGAGCCATAATTCATTCATAGATTAATTAGATTTTAGGTTAATATCCCATCATAGTATGGGACACGAGCCAGCAGAGTGTTTTCCAGTTGTTACAGAGCTGCAGTAGAGAAACCTTGATTATTGTTCCCATGTGGCTTAAACCACCAAGACTAATCACTAATCAAATTCAAACCACATAAAATGGAACATCCTTCATAGCATTTATTTTCTAGCTGGTTTATGCTATGAGCTCTTTATTGACACAGCCAGCTAGACTGAAATATACTTTAAAAATTGCAAGAGTATTGCTCCCCTTACTTAAATCTGGGTATTTTTTTCCAGCCTTGACTGTTTTGGTTTTTGTGTGTGTGCCCCTGTGGCTTCTGTCCCTCCCTTCCCACAAACTTGCTGGGCTACAGGACAAGTAAATTGGTTGTAGGGAATTTAAAAAAGTGTATGTGAAATGTACTTATTTACAGGGTTTGACTGCTGATGGATGAAGCATACATTTCAATATGGACAGAGCGATTCCTGTTTTTGTTTGTTTCCAATTATTTCTAAAATATTATCTGATCTTAATGCCAACTGAAGTGGCAAGAAGAGCCACTGAACCAACATCGCTATTTAGGTCTCAATCTTTCCCTGACTCATTGTGGATGAACATAAGAACAGCCATACTGGGTCAGACCAAAGGTCCATCTAGCCCAGTATCCTGTCTTCTGACAGTGGCCAATGCCAGTTGCCCCAGAAAGAATGAACAGAACCAGGTAATCATTAAGTGATCCAACCCTTGTTGCCCATTCCCAGCTTCTGGAAAACAGAGGCAAGGGACACCATCCCTGCCAATCCTGGCTAATAGTCATTGATGGACCTATCCTCAATGAATGTATCTAGTTCTTTTTTGAACCCTGTTATAGTCTTGGCCTTCACAACATCCTCTGGCAAGGAGTTCCACAGGTTGACTGTGAGTTGTGTGAAAAAAATACTTCCTTTTGTTTGTTTTAAACCTGCTGCCTATTAATTTCATTTGGTGGCCCCTAGTTCTTGTGTTATGAGAAGGAGTAAATAGCACTTCCTTATTTACTCTCTCCACACCAGTCATGATTTTATAGACCTCTGACATATCCCTCCCTTAGTCATCTCTTTTCCAAGCTGAAAAGTCCCAGTCTTATTAATCTCTCCTCAGTGTGGCATTTTCATTGCACAGATCAGGACAAATTATAAAGAGAGTGCATATGCTAGGTGGGAATACACCTCCATTGAGGTTTTGTGGGGAGGCAGGAGTAGCCAGTTGGGGGGAGATCTGGGAGCCTGGCCAATGGAACCATGAATGTACAGATTCTCCAGATCAACACTTTACCTTCACATTGTAACTTTAAGTCTTGAGGTGGAGGGGAAGTGAGGAGATTCTTGCTCCTACGAACAACCCCCACAAGAAACCTCTTAATTTTGACTCGTAAGTCCTTAGTGGCAAATCCTGCTTCTGAAAGTGCAGGTGTAAAGGGCCTGCTGGCATGTCCCTCTGGCTCCTAGGTGGAGGCATGGCCGGGGGGGCTCCGTGTGCTGCCCCCGCCCCGAGCGCTGGTTCCGTAGTTCCCATTGGCTGGGAACTGCAGCGAATGGGAGCTGCGGGGTCCGTGCCTGTGGGCGCACATAGCCCTCTGACCGCGCCTCCGCCAAGGAGCCAGAGAAATATGTGACCACTTCCTGGGAGCTGCCTGAGATAAGTGCAACCCAGAGCCTGAACCCCCTCCTGTACCCCAACCTACTGCCCCAGCCCTGAGCCCCCTCTAGGAGCTCACACCCTCTCCCACACCCCAACCTCCTGTCCCAGCCCTGAGCCCCCTCTAGGAGCTCACACCCTCTCCCATACCCCAACCTCCTGTCCCAGCCCTGAGCCCCGTCCTGCACCCAAACTCCCTCTCAGAGCACCCTCCCCGCACCTCTTCCCGGAGCCCCCTTCCATACCCTGAACCCCTCATTTCTGGTCCCACCCAGGAGCCTGCACCCCCCATCCCAGAGCCTGTACCCCCTTGCACACCTCAACTCCCTGCCCCAAGCCCCATTCCACACTCTGAACCTCTCACCCCAGCTGGGAGCTCCCTCCTGCACCCCAAGCCCCTCATCCCCAGCCCCACCCCGGAGACCTCACCCCCTCCTGCACCCCAACCCCTACCCCAGCCCGGCTAAAGTGAGCGAGGGTGGGGAAGAGGGAGGGAGGATGGAGTGAGCAGCGGTGAGGCCTCAGAAAAAGGGCTGAGCCTTGGGGCTGGGGCCAGGGCAACGGTGTTAGGTTTTCTGCAATTAGAAAGTTGGCAACCCTAAGCTATTCCAGCAATTTAAATGGAGTATCTCCTGCGAATCGTCTCTACAGCCATGTGAGGAAGGGTGCTCTCTTTCTTCCCTCTACAAATCTCCCAACATAGGCAAGCTACTTGTGCTGGGCACTGGGGTGGGGATGTCTCCATGAGTGTATAAACACTGGCTGCTTTTCATAGCAGGGAGAAGAGGACTTTATCTGCACAGTCTCTTCATTGTGCTGAACTGCTGCCACTTGAAAACTGCTATTTCTACCGCTGCTGCTTCTGCCTCTTTCCCATTGGGTCAGATGGTGCACTCCGGATGTTCACAAGCTAACATGAAGAGAATCTAGTTCAGATGCCCAATAGGGAGGGTTACTAGAGCAGAAAATCATTGACCTACCCCCAGTTACTCTCCACTACTGAGTCTTGAAGGAGACATTGTGCAATGGAATCCCATTTTCCATCAGTACACTGGGTTCCTAACACTGAGACAATAAAGGACTCAGACATAACTGGAGAGTGAGGGGAGAAATTTCTTTGTAATTACCAAAATAAATAGAAAGCCAAAGGTGGAACATGAAGACAGGCAAGTGTGTGACTAATGCTTATGAAAAATCATTTGAGAACAGTTCAGCCTTATGGAAAGATGACTCCTCTCATGGTGAGAGTCATTAAAGATTATAGGTCGTATGTGCCTGATCCTGCTTCCATTGGATTCCATGGGAGTTTTGCCATTGATGTCTATGTGGCAAGATCAGGCCGCCTAAGAGACGTATTGTGAATTATCTTGTCAAAATAACTTGGTGGTTTGAACTAGTTTTTACAGCTTCATTCCTCATTCAGTTCTAACCGATGTCCTAGTTTTAAAAAGAAATCAATTTTAACAAATGCTACTTTTGATTAAATAGCCAGGATATCCCCATTTTATCCCTTCCCTGTTTAAACGACCAAACAAACAAACACAGATTTTCATGGCATATGCACCTCTACAGAACAGAACCCTGGATATTTAAATATTGTACATTGAATAAAAAACTTATTAAGAAGGTAAAAGATAAAAGCATTTAGCTTAAGTGTGCATGGTTTTCACTAAAATGGTGTTCACTGGGTTATCATTGGCAACGTAAGGCTAATGCTAATTCTGTTTAGAGGCAGTATTGAACTTTATATGGTTTTGTACAGTAAGATAACTGTCAGCAACTTAGTTTGGCCTTTCAGTCTGAAATGTTTTACTGTAATTTTTCCCTTTATTAGAAAATCAGAATCATTTTATTACTTAACTCTCTCCATGAGTAATAGTAAATTGATTTCTGAAATGCAAAGTTTATCCTGCATGTCTCGTATTAATTGTCACTCTCTCAAACACTAAAATCTAAAGTGTCAGCCTCCTTTTCCACCATAAATATTTGTTCTTTAATTCTGGTGATGAGTCTGTGATTGAAGTTAGCATTGCAATTATCTACTGGATTTCTTCCATGAGAAGCAGAATTGGTGATTCCATGTCTGCTGACAGTTTGTGGCCTTGCTTACTCTCTGGAGAAAGCAGGGTGTTTAGCTTTTTTAACTTCTCTGGTCATAGTTGTCTGAGCACCTGGCTGTTATTATGTTGTTGCTGCCATCTTTTTCTACTAAATTCCACTCAAATTATTCTCTCCCCGCCCACTGTCAAACACACTTTGTTCATGTACAGTTCATGCATCCAATAGCCATCATAGAATTGGAAGGGGCCTCAAGAAGTCATCTAGTCCAGTCCCCTGCACTCATGGCAGGACTAAGTATTATCTAAACCATTCCTGACAGGTGTTTGTCTAACCTGCTCTTAAAAATCTCCAGTGATGGAGATTCCACAACCTCCCTAGGCAATTTATTCCAGTGCTTAACTACCCTGACAGTTGGGAAGTTTTTCCTAATATCCAACCTAAACCGCCCTTGCTGCAATTTAATACCATTGCTTATTGTCCTGTCCTCAGAGGTTAAGGAGAACAATATTTCTCCCTCCTCCTTGTAACAACCTTTTATGAACTTGAAAACTGTTATCACGCCCCCTTTCAGTCTTCATATGGTGCCATGGGAAAACAGCCGCCCTTTGGCACACCCAGTTTCTTACCTGATTAGGAACATGTCAGAATTTGAAAATCTTGGGTACTAAAAATAGGCAAAACTTTGAGGAGAGAACGAAGGGTTGGGAATATCTAATCTTGTTTATATGTAAACAGTTTGCTGTATCACCAAAGGGGTAATATTGTTTGCTAAACTGTGAGGGTAATACTGGTATGTAATTATTGCTGTTGTAGTGCTTACATTTCTAGTTGCAACATCATACTGGGCACCGTATTCATTTTGAGTAACTGAATCCACTTAATCCCTTCTTAAAAGCAGATCTATATCTAGCCGTATTATGAAAATTGTGTTTTAGACACATAAAGCTCTAAAGGCAGTGTCTTTTACCTTCTACATCATACAAGAATTCAAACTACTGAATACAGCTCTCAGCTCCACAGCAAGCTATTTATTCATCAATAGCCATTTTGTCCAGGTCTGCAGGTGTGAACCATGCAGAGCTCATGCTAATGAGCTTTATTTCCCCTTAGGTGATTTATTTACAATTTACAAGGGCCAAAAATACTCTCCTTGTCATGAAAAATTAAATATTTATGTAGAACGTTACTCCCCTGTCCTAGAAATGGCATGCAAGTTCTGGTTCTGTTGACAGTATCATCAAGCTACACATAATACCATATGTAGATTTCTTTAACCTAAGTGTATATTGTTTTCTCATAAAATGATGAACAGATCAATAATTTCACAAATACTCCATATCAATGCAATTTTTCCTTGAGGCAGGAAATAGAGGGCTTCTTTATTATTTATCTTGAAAGTCTGATGGGGTTCCTTTGAGAAGGTCATTGTCTGCTACAGCAAAATAATCATGGGATTTCTGTTCAAGCAGGAAAAAGAAAAATGATTCATTATTTCAAAAATTATTTTACCATCAGTCTAGAAAATAGATGAAAGCTTCTGACAATCTATAAGGGAGAACAAGGCTTAACTTATTATTTAAGGTTATGCTTTAAAGAGAAAAAAGTTCAAACATTACATTTTTAGCTCTGCTGTAATATAACAGAGGTCATGCAGTTACAACTTTCACCTTTGTAGTTTCCTGGATGTGATTGTACCACTATTTTCACCGTAGAGCTTTACCTGTCCACCTAATGTTCTCATCCATTTGGCTAAATGAGATCTGGAGACTGTTCACTTTCTATTGAGAAACTACCACTGCATTCTGTTCCTTTCTGTCTGTCTAATGGAAAACTACTGTACCTCAGCCCAGACTATACTGAACCTTTTCATACCACACCTGGCTATGCAACGCAAAATGCTATGGCCCTGAACCCGCTCTCACTTACAATAGTGTTACAGTAGTGTGACTCCATTGACGTCAGTGGAGTTACTCCTGATTTACACCAGTGTAACTTTGATCAGAATCCAGCTCTGTGTCCTCAAAACACCTTTTTTATAAGAGGACACCAAATATATATTAAAGGTGTCCTACTGAGTATGCAGTATGGTAGTTTATAACAAATACAGTAATGCATCTGTGTCTTTTACTGCTTAATCCTAGTGTATAATAAATGCAAAGCAGTTATTGTAACAACTACGGGACATCTAGATTGATAAAACTCTGAATTTAAAATGATAAACAGTTACAGACTGTGAGATCAATATGACCTTGGCTACACACAGACGAAGTAACTTATGGAATTAAAAAATGTAAAAAGCTAGAAAATTGTTTTGCCTTGTGGTGTAGTTTTAAATAATAATTTAAAAAAATCAAAAGCAAGCATACTTGATATCTCCTATTAGGGATTAGATCTGAAATGAAAGACCTTGAGTTATACAATTAAGTATTGATTTTGTTGATCTATATTTAATTCTCATAGCAATTTAGTTGTTTTTACACAGGAGTGTTTTGCAGCTATACTTCACTTGGAGCAATGTTCCTTTTACTTTTGTGATAATCTAAAAACTAAATTGCTCAGTGCATGCGAGACAAAAGTAAGGTTTATTTTATCCTAGTGTGTGACTCTGAGCCCCTTAAACTACTGTGCAAAATGCATTTATACTACAGTATTTTCCTTGCTAATTTGGGGCTCAGGTGTACCTTACAGGCTCAGGCTGGCTAGGAGGTAGTGTCTCGCTATATTACACAATGTATATGGTAGGAGTGGACATGCAGCTACATTCCTTAAGGGGATGCAGCATGAGTTCTCCTCAGCAGCCATAGCTCTACCACCCTTCCCTAGTCCTGATGCTGTTCAGGTTAGCACTAGGACTGCAATTGTGGCTTGTCCCTGAGCATATCGGGCACAAGGAGAAGAGGCTCCTTGCACCACTGCCCACCCATAATCTGGCCCTGTGACTTTTTTAATTAGAAAGTGCAATAATACATTCTTTGTTAGTAAAGTAGAAATATTCGATGTATATGTCCAATACTTAAATGTTCATGTAGGTTAGCTTTGTTTTCTTAATTTGGTTTGGGTCTTAGCTAAACCCATTAGAATGTAGCCAAAATGAAAAAGTATTCTGATTCATGACTGCAGTATATCTCCATGTAGACTCATAGACTTTAAAGTCAGAAGGGAGCATCGTGGTCACCTAATCAGACCTCCTGCACATCGCAGGCCACAGAACCTCACCCACCTACTCCTGTAATAGACCCCTAACCTCTGGCTGAGTTACTGAAGTCCTCAATCATGATTTAAAGACTTATAGTTACAGAGAATCCACCATTTACGCTACTTAAAACCCGCAAGTGACCCATGCCCCATCCTGCAGAGGAGCAATGTAAATTGCAATCAATGTAAATTGATTCCTAGTTAATGTGTGTAGTATCTGGACTAGATTCTCTCCTCCTCCTCCTCCTCCTCCTCTGGCAATTGTACACCACTCTCAGGTGGTGGCCAGCTGAGGATTCGTGTGGACCAGGGGAGCTCTCAGCTGATGTAAAGTGGAAAAGCCAGCTCCTGTGGCAATTGCCCCCTCTACACACATACACACCAAATATGGAGTGTCCTGGGGTGGGGCACAGCATGCCTGCACAACACCAATTCACAATTGTGGTATGGTCCCATTGAGCTCATAGCCAGTTGGCATTAATTAGAGGAGCCTTGAGCCTTGATGCTGCAAAGGTATCATAAGAATCAAGAAGGCTTAAGTTGCTCCCTGATGACACCTTCTGTACTGACTGTATCTTGGCTCAGGACACAATCTGTGCCTGTATCTATTGTATTTTCATCTGGGTGAATTTAATGCTTGTGAAAAGGTGCTGCGTTGACCACCTTGGAGGATAGACCAGTCCGTCTACTTCAGAACAGGTACGGCATGGTCAGCAGCAGTTCTCCCCACTGAACCTGCCTTGTGCCTTGGCCCTCAACAGGGAACCATGTTTTAAGTGAGAATGCAGTTCAGTTTCCATTTCTGGTCCTCTGCTCATATTGCCAACTGTGGTGATAGGAATGCTTGTTCCCTGACAGTCAGGTTGACCGCTGACTAATTTCACATAGTCAGTTAGACATGTTTCTGATAGTAATGACTTTCAGTCACTACTGACCTGGACCAGATTTGATTTGAACTAATGAGCTACAGGTTCTAAAGGCTGTATATACTGTTACCAAATCCCTGAGCCATCTAATTTCCCAAGATACTATATTTCAGGGGTAGGCAACCTATGGCACATGTGCCGAAGGCGGCACGCAAGCTGATTTTCAGTGGCACTCATACTGCCCAGGTCTTGGCCACCGGTCTGGGGGGCTCTGCATTTTAATTTAATTTTAAATGAAGCTTCTTAAACATTTTTAAAACCTTATTTACTTTACATACAACAATGGTTTAGTTCTATATTGTAGACTTATAGAAAGAGACCTTCTAAAAACATTAAAATGTATTACTGGCACGCAAAACCTATAGTGAATAAATGAAGACTAGGCACACCACTTCTGAAAGGTTGCCGACCCCTGCTATGTATATATGATATCCCAGTGAAAGGCCCTTATCATCAGGAGAAGATACTGATTCTTTCATGTGAGAACTGACACTAAAAGTGTATTAGTAAATTAATGACTTAAACATGAGCAAAGCTAACATCTTTGAGGCAAAGTCAATTCCTTGTTACACCTGTGCTATTCCACTGAAGTCTTTAATAGATCTAAATGCATGTAATTGAGATCAGAATTTGACCAACTATATCTATAATTTATCAACATATCCTAATAATATTTATTATTTTGTAATTTCCTTTTGTTTCATACAGCAGCTTTTGTAAGCTGCCATGAAAACTAAGAAATATAATGTATTCTGTATCCAAATAGTCTATATTTTGTATCCTACTGGTATTCACCTTCCGTAACTACTGAATAGGTTGTTAAAGAACAAAGGTGATTCTTTCTTGATAATAAAATAATGCATGTTAACCTTTACAAAGTGGATATGTAAGTTATTTCATTATCATGAGACAGGAACAGTGCATTGTCTGTAGAGATTCTCACAGAAATTATTGTGCTTAAACCTTTTCTGTGTGGAGAAGTTTTGGATGTAATTGAATTTACTTCCAGAATTATAATTAAGGAAATATCATATTGTAACTTTTTGCCTACATGAATTAAGAATTATATTACATGACTTCTTATTCCAAGGTCAGCATAATGTGTTAATATGATATGCAAACACAATTATCTTGCAAATTAAACTGTGGGGGGAAGTTCTTAATGATTTTGTCTAATATATTAGTATGATTCCCTTAATTGTTCCTACTCCCACACCCAAACCTCCCAATTAACATTTCCTTTATATACTTGCTGTTATCTGAAGATTGTCTTAGGAGACTGGCGATATCTAGTGTTTTTCCTTAAAGCTCCAGCACCTGGAGTAGTGTTATTACATGAGAATCTCCACTCTCTCTTTTCTAAAAATGTTTCTAGCCCTCATGGTTACAAAGTGAGGCTTGTAGACAGGAACCCTAATAGCACAAAACCCAGTGGCAAATAAAAATAACACAAAATGTATTATTGTAAAAAAAAAGTGTGTGTGTGGGGGGGTGCTTTTTTTAAGCCAGTCTCATGATTTCTGCAGCCTGACTCATGATTGTTGACTGCTTGGGGTTGGCAATAATGAACACTGTTCAAAGGAGAAAGAAACCCAGAAAAGGGAGACATTATGTATTATACAAAATGAAAACAGTCCATCAGCATCAGCTGAAAAGGAAAGGCAAAAAAATACTTTGCATATCACCCCAACACTATCAGTAAATCACACATCTTTGCTCATACCGTATTGTAGTAATGTGTTAGAGAAAAGAAAACCCAGACCATCTTCTGTCTTTTATCAGATGAAACCATTGACCATTAATACATATATAAAAAAGCAATCATATATCATAAAATATATTTAACTTATTCCTGAAAACAAATGCCTTTGCCTCAGTTTCAGTAATAAACATTTAAGTGAGGGAATGATGACCTCCCATTCCTTTTGATCACGTGTTCCAACTGTCAGGAACACACGAAACACCTTTTCCACCCTTCCTAATTCCCTTTGTATAATAGTAGGTACTGTATCCACATAAGACTTATGTGTATCAAAGTTAAAATTACAAGCATCCATTGCAGTGTTTACTACTCAGTATATTCAGTTTTCAGTGCTGGGCACTTCAGTTTCATGTGGTTCAATGATTTTAGTTAAAATTTGGTGTAGCTTTCTTCCCAATAATTTCTTTAGTATAGTTTATTTACTGTAACCCCCATATTAAATACTTTAACAAGAGCATGATTATATTGATGTACTATTTTATATTGTACTTGCATGAGGTTATAAGCTATTGAGGTTCCAGGTACATAGAATATATTAGTCAGCTAACTGCATGTCCACGCCTGTGACTTGCACTGTCTTTCAGCCCATCCAGAGTTTTTGTTGTTATTTTAACAGTGTACAATACACTATCAGAAACAGCCGTGTGCAGTCAGTCCATACATACATACATTCTAGCTCTTGCCAGCAAATAAAGGATGAAATCCCCCCCTTTTGCCATTTATGTAATAGATCCAGGATTTCACCCAAAACCTCATGTTTATCCCTCCATATCTATGCCCAAACATCCCCATTTAATTTATCCAAAGCAAAGCTGAAAGTCGGAAGAAAAAACCCCAAAGAAAAGCCGTGTGACTCAAATTTAGAAATCAATAGTTCATTTAATAAAATATTTAAGATTTAGCTAGTCTGTAGGACAAAAGGTACTATGTAAGTGTTTTAAAGATGGTACACATACGGATCATTTGATTCAGCCTACACTGAAATATGGCATCTGTTCTGTGTGAGTAACACTATACCGCATTGTTTAAGGGAAGGGAAGAATTTTGAGAACTGAAATTACAGGGAGTTTTAAGTAGGTGGACTGTCCACTGTAACTTCCAAAATTTGAATTTGTCTTCAATACTGGGGATTACATCCCTCCTCTTTTAGAAAGTACTGTGAGATCAGTCATAAAGACCACAGTTTTTTGTCTCATCCAAAAAAATGGCACTTGCAGTAATACAATTCCCCCTTGAAATACCTCGGGGCATGCGTTCATTAGTGGACCAAAGAGAAGAGTCCCACCTACTCTTGGTGAAGTAATGTCACCAACATTACTTCATGTCATTTAAAGTTTTCTGAAAGGTCTCATCCAAGTTCTAACCTCAGCAGCCACATTAAGCCTGTAAAATCTGACAAGTTCACAATCTAAGCCTGCATGGCTTCGTGCCCTCCCCCTTTTTACATATTTAGCCATATAAAAAAAAAAGCACCCTCCTCTATCTAATCTGTCTTCCCATTGCCCAAGATCTCTAGGGTTAAATAAACATGGCAGGAAGAAAGCCTGATGTATTTTTAACCTTAATATTTTCCACAAACCCTGATGACTAGTTAAAATTGTGTGTTTAATCACTCAGGATCTCCTGGTTCTGGCTGAGCTGTACTCTTGGGTGAGCCTACACTATCCATCTAAACCAAGTAACACTGTTTGTTCTTGGATTGCCAATAGTATATTGATCCAGTCATTGCTGCCTAATACTATTACTAAAAATGAGGAATGACCCTAACTGGGGTAGCACACCTCATTTAACAATGCATATTTTAAAAAGTTGGCCCCCTAGGTCTCAAGAGGCCCATCAAATGTGGAATGTTATTTTTGATAATATTATCTGTTACATGAGTTGGTAACATAAGATAAAAAATACTGTATGTGAAAGACAGGTCATTTTTATTGAACTTCTCCCTAAACAGCTGATAAACTGGTCTTGAAAAGATCTTTGAAAATACCTGTAGCCAACAAAGGGATGCAATTACACTTGTATAATACTACTGTGATTTTTTTAATATAATGTGCTAATACATTGTCCAGTGTTTCATTTGGTGCAGTTTCAACAGAATTACAACACTTCCCAAAGTAGATCTAGCCAATATCTGATTGATTCTGGTCTGTGGGGATTGGATCAGTTCAGTGTAATTTCCTCTCTTGTTGCTTTCATTTCTATTAGGGAGGCTTTTGGTTCATGGAAATCGATAGCCTTACACATGCAAAATGTTAGGTTATTTTTTAGTAAGTTTCATTTGTGCCTGTATCATACAGAAAATATATTTTCCTCCTCAGAATATGTGCACTTCATGTTAGTTATTTGGCAGACTCCAAACTCAACTCAGACAAATATTCATTTACCCTTACAATAAATAAATAAATAAAATGTGACAAGGGAAAATGTAAATTACGATGAAGAGGCTGAAGATATTTTACACATACAAATTCAAGAATCTGCCACTTAAAATGTAAATGGGACTTAACTGTTTTGCAAATTGAGTCCTATTTGTCTCAGCAGAATCATTAAAACTATGATTTAACCCAAAAATGGACTTTATTATTCCATTGAATTATACTGGAGGATTTAGGTACAAGCCTCTAACAATCTATTCCTTTAACACTGTGAATGTTGGACAAACAAATAATTGACTCTGTACGTATGATAGCTTTATTTTTGTAAGAAATACGTTTCTAATATTTTCCTTACTTCTTACAGAAATTGAAACAAGCTGAAAAAACAAGGGACGATTCTGAGAATAGATTATCTAAAATATCCCTGGAGTCTCTCAATAAATTTAACAGCAATAATGTCGTTTTATTAGAGAAAGAGAAGAATTGTCTGAACAAGGTTGAAGGACAAAAGGAAGAAAATGGAAAGAATGAAGAAGCTTCTTTAAATAGCTCTGATAGGCATGGTGTAGACAATTTAGAATCCTTGAGTGATTCTTTATATGATAGCTTCTCATCCTGTGCCAGCCAAGGCTCTAATGATGTATAAAGACACTTTCCAGTGGGCTGTGAATGGAGCACTTAAGGAACTGAGGGGAAAAAAAGAAAGGAACAACTGTTGAAAAACTTCATCCTAAATTGTTGGATTCACAGCAGGGTATTTCCTGACTTATTTTCATGACACAGCAATAAGGAAAGACAAGACTGCATTTATTGTGATGCATGAGACTGAAAATTGAACACAAAAGCTGTTATACAAAATGTCTTAATTTTGCACTTTTATGAATACTTGTACAGAAGTTGTAAAAAATTTTGAAAAGGTATATTTGTAGAAAAAAAAAGCAATAAATATTAAATGGTGCCATGCTCCTGAAATGACAGATTACTAACTTTTAAAAGTTGATGTTAATATTAACAAGCAAAGTTAGTAGATTTTTTTAAAGAAAGATTTATAATTGTACTAGTCTTAAAACTGTATGTAGAAACACTGCTTTAACATAAACTTGAGCCTGCCAAATTGTCTGTAATAAACCTTGGACCACATTTTACAACGTACACTTTGTAATTTTTTTTTATTTTAGTGCAATTTCACATAAAATTCTCTAGGGATATGTGCATTTTAGTTGGTATAATTCCTTAACGTGTATCTGTTGATACTTCAAGAGGGTTTTGATGTTTGAGACAGTATGAGAATGGTTGGAATCAAATACCGAGATCCTATTACTACTTGTGCATCTGAGCAGCCCCACTGAGTTCATAAAGCATGAAGTTACTCATGTGCATAAGTGTTTGGAAGCTCAGGGTCAAAGTGATTTGCCATTTGACTTCAATGGGAATTTTGCCTGAGTAAAGGATTGCAGGATCTGGCCTTTATTGCTAACTGCAGTATTTACTTTTATAGTTTACCTACTTCTCCTTCATCTGTAACCATTTAATATGAATTTCTGAATGTGGTATGTTGTTTTTTCCCCTTCAGACCATCTTGGTTTTAACTCCATCTAGGAATCCTGTAAAACTGAAATAAAATTCATATTTGTAATATAAACTTTTTTAAAACTAAAAAAAATGTTTTTGGTGCTAACAACTCTTAATTCAACATATCTTTTTCCTATAAAGACTTTATATGTAAGGGGAAGTCTATTTCAAAGGTTATGTGTATTTTTTCTAGTCGTGAAGTATTTATAACTGCTTTTGTACAGCAATCTATCTGTAAACTAGGTATATTTGGGATATTTCTAGACTCTACTGTTTCTTTAGCAAATACCTGTTAATCTTTATGATATTGTATGACCAGTGTTATTTTGTTAATACTTTGTGCAATTTGTTACATTTTAATTTTATTTTAAGAAATGTCAGATTTAAACCTGCATTGTCTTTTTGAAACGTATTTCTAAATAAAGTTCGTATCACATTTATAGAAATGGTTAAAGATATATATTTTCCCAGGGCCAAGTAGTCCATGTTGGGGTTAATTGGTTTAATGAGCTGGATTTACAAATTAATTGTCCAAGAAAATATCATTGCTTCAAGCAAAGCCAAAGAAAAGATGGGAAGCAAATAAAATAACGTAGAAATATTTTGAATAAAAGAACCAACTCTATAATACCATATGCCTGCAAAAGCTTGTGCAAACCATTTCCCCTTCTCCCATCAACTAGCCCTCGGTGCTCCAGAAATAATAAATGTGCAGATGGAATTCAATCATTCAAATGAATTCTCGACATGGCAACTAAAAAGTAATTTAAGCTTAATTCAAACCCCTCTGCATGCAGACAAGATTGTGAGTGATCAAAGGGAAGCATGGGGGTTGCCGAAAGATGAGGCTGGGGAAGGCGGCATGATGCAAGGCGCAAGTTGTAATGGGCTGTACAATGAAAACCATCATTTTCCCTCCGCTAGTTCTTCATCTCACAAACGAAGTTCGCAGCGGATTGTAGGAATGAAAAGCCCCGCGACGGGGGGTGGCCCCAATAGCTTCCACACTCGGCCAGAGAGCCAGGCCCTGCATGGAGGGACCAGCCAGTAACACGCTCCTCGCTGCGGCCCGTGTGGCGGCGCCTTTGGGTTGGGGGGGCGGGGGCTGCAGGGACTGGTCCACAAGGACCCACCGTGGCACGGGCCCGCTGGCTCCTTAACAGCCAAGGCTGGGGCACGGAGCGCGCTCAGCCAGCAGGAGCCGCCCCGGGGTAGGGGCGGGCACGCTCGGGAGCGCGGGGAAACTACTGCAGGCGGGCACCGCCCCGGGGGAGGGCGAGCCTCCGCCTGCGCGGAGCGATCCGCGCACTGGGTCACGGCTCCGCTAGCCAGCAATGAGCGCGCCCCACAGCCCCTGAGCGCCCTCGCCTCCCACATGGCTCGACGGGCACTCTGCTGTGTCCCGCCCGGCCAGTAGCGAGGGAGAGAGTAACCCGGTCCAAAGCCTTTGGGTGGGGGGAGTTACCCCGCAAGACAGAGCAGGGCGGCCTCGTCCTCCCACACATCGGTGGATGGATTAGGGTCAGAGCCCCCCCACACACACACACGTGGCTGGATTAGGGTCAGCACCCCCCTCCCCCAACACACACGTGTGGACGGGTTAGGGTCAGAGCCCCCCCCAACCCACACACACAGCGGTGGATGGGTTAGGATCAGCGCTCCCCCCCGCCCAACACACACGTGGATGGTTAGGGTCAGAGCCCCCCCCCCCAACACACACACACGTGGATGGTTAGGGTCAGAGGGAGCCCCCCCCCCCCCCCAACCACACACGTGGATGGGTTAAGGGCAGTACCTCCCCCCCCGCTGAAAACACAGGTAGGGAGGGGGTTAAGGGCAACGCCTCCCCTCCCCCTACACACTGAGGGGTTAGGGTCAGACCCCCCCCCTCAACACACAACACAGGTCGGTGGTTAAGGTCAGAGCCCCCCCCCCCCCCGCCCCATACCTATACACTGGGGTGGTTAGGGTCAGCCCTTCCCCATACACAGGTGGGTGGGTAAAGGTCAACGCCCTCCCCCCCCACCCCCACACACAGGGGGGTTAGGGTCAGTCTCCCCCCCCCCTTTCGCCGATACACACACCTCTAGGTAAATTAGGGCCCGACCCCCCCACACACACAGATCACTCCCCCATGCCGGGGAGGAGTTAAGGGGGTGGGAAGCTGAAGGTCCGTGACCGCTCCGCCTGGGGCAGGGTGCGGGGGTCAGTGACCTCCCGTCTGGCCCCATGGGTCCCTGCCGTCGGAGGGTAGCGGGCAGCCCAGCCCCTGCCGGGCCGGGAGGTGTGTGGTTAAGGACAGAGCCCTCCCTGCAGACACACACACGGGGTGGTGGTGAAAGTGCAGAGCGGCGGACCCCTGCAAGGACCCACACACACCCCTGGAGGGGGAGGGGGGGTGTCGCCCTACCCTCCCCAGCCCGCGAGGGGCTGCAGCACAGGGACAAAGCCCCGCAGCCCGGGGTGGGGCTGGGGCAGAGCCCGACCCACCGGCCAGGGTGTATCAGTGGCTCAGCGCCTGAGCCACCACCGCCTTGGGGAGGGGCTCGGCTAGCTAGCGACCCCCCCCCCCAACGACAAGCACACGGGGGGCAGGCGAGGGAGCCGTTCCTAGGGGCGGGTGGGTTAACTGGGGAGCCCACCCCGCGTTACTGCCAGGGCGGGGGGGGGTCTCTCGATCAGCGCGGGGGGGTCTCTCTCTCCTTCCCCCACCCCCGAGAACTTTCCCCCTCCCCCTTCCCCGAGTGGGTCTGTCACATGGTGCGAGGGAGGGGGGCAGAGGGAGACTTTTCTCGCTCCGACTCTCCCCCAGCCCCGGCCAGTCTCCGCTCCCAACTCCTGGCGGCGGGAGGCAGCGCGGAGCCGGGCGGGCTATGCGGGCTCCCGGAGCTGCTCTCCGCAGCGGCGCGGGGAAGGGGCTCGGCGGCACCGCGCCTCGGCTGCCCGGCTGCTTCTGATGCGCCGCGCAGCCCGGGGCCCCGGCTCCACGAGGATGTGGCTCCTCTTCGGCGCGGCAACTTTCTGGGGATTGTTCCTGGCTCCAGGTAGGAGCCGCGGGGCGGCGCGCCCCTGGGGGCCGGGGCAGGGCGCGGCGTGGGCAGCGCCCGGCGCTCGCAGCCGCCGCTTCCCGGCGGGGCGCGCTTCTCCGCGCCGCCCGCCCAGCTGCTCCCCGCCGGGCTCGGCGCTGCCACCACCCGCTCCCCGCCACTCTGCAAAGTTCGCGCTGCCATTCAACAGCTGCTGGCAGGGCGGCCCCTTCCCCCGGCCCTGCGCCCCCGGGGGAGCCTCTGCCCAGCCCGTGGCCACCCGCCCTGCCTCCCCTGGGCAATGCACCAGCCCCGCGCCTCTCTCCCGCGGGTGCGCTTGGCTCAGCTCGGCTGTGGGCTATCGCTCGCTGATCGCAGTGGGCAGCACTGAGGCCAGCTCCGTGCGCTGCGCTCGTCTCCCTGCCCCCGCCATCCTAGCACTGGCTGAGGCGATTGCACCGAGAACAGCGTAGCCCAGGCTCTCTTCCAGCAGCCCCCAGCACTGAGCCCAGCGCGCCTGTGGGGTGCCTGGGAACCCCTCAGTTCTGGGTCCCTGCTACCAGCCTCCGCCCTGGGGGAGCAGCGCCGCTGTGAACTGAATCGGCATCGCCAGCCAAGCTCGGGGTCCCCTCTGGCATTTTGCTGCCCCCTGTGAGATGCACGAGGGACCAGCGCTGCCAGGGGTCCCCAGCGAGCGGCACAGGGCTCTCTTCGTGCAGCGCCCAGGTCCCTGACAGCCCGGGGACAGCTCCTCTGGGCGACGATGTAGTGGAGAAGCGGCTCACCTCGAGCAGTCCCGTCCTCCCTCCCCGCAAGCATGGAGGGCCTGTGACAGTTTCCTGCACTTCGTGTTCCAGAAGGACCTAGTTTACATGATAAAAGAGGGAAGCGAAGACTGCTTTGCAGCTGTAATTGTGCATGGCAAAATAGTAATTAAATCATTTGTAATTAATTAGTAGTTAAGTAAACCCGACGGCACAGATAAGAGCTGAAGCGCGTCTGTTAGCCCGGTTGCTGTCCCCCCAAGCACGGATAGTTCTTATCACACTGCTTTAAGGGGACTCCAGCGGGGTAGAGGGGGAGCTGAGAGTGCCGGGTCGGTTGGTAAGTGGTATCAATTTCGTTTCAGTCCTGTTCTTTGTAGATCTGCCCCCTGCTGGCTGCAGAGTTTGCTGTTGCTCCCCAGGGCGTTTGGATAATTCAAAAAAAGTGAGTGGATGGCTAGGGATTGCTTCGCTCATGTAGACTCCCCGTTTGTACATAGTTAGCTGATTATAAGAAGCTGGGTAATTATGAGGCATAGCCTCAGCTAAATGGGCCAGGTTTGGAGACAAATCTTTGGGCAACCCCCACATTTTTGCTTTGCAGCTAAAGAGATAGGAACAGCAGAGTGAAGAAAAAATAAGTAGCATTTTTGGCATATGCAGATCTACTCCGAACAAAACTCTGTCTATTCCAGGAGTTGGTCTGCAAATACAGTGCTACCAGTGTGAAGAATTCCAGCTCAATAATGACTGCTCTGCTCCAGAGTT
Organism: Macrochelys suwanniensis; assembly: GCA_033296515.1. NCBI lineage: Eukaryota > Metazoa > Chordata > Testudines > Chelydridae > Macrochelys > Macrochelys suwanniensis. Next base: position 15,755,720 of record CM065784.1, on the reverse strand, counting down.
CATTGTGAACTGCACAGTGAATGTTCAAGACATGTGCCAGAAAGAAGTAATGGAAAAAAGTTCTGGTAAGAACTTAATAATTACACTCTTCCAGGTTTATTTGGTATTGGTTGGTGCTCTTAGCTGCATTTGTTCATTTTTCTCTCATGAATTCCTAGCTTTAGGCATATTATGTTATTACTAAAGGGACTTTGACTCAAATTTATTGTATTTCTCAGATACTTTAGGTTAATAATTTTCCTTTAAAATTGGAAATATTGAAATTTACAAGACAAATGTTAATAAAGATGTTAAAATATGGTCTTATGGTCAGATTTAGTTTCATGGCATTGGAAAATTAACAAGTTAGTTTAATCTCATTATAGTTAATTACATGGGCCTTTCCCAAGAGATGGAGGAAAAGTACATTAAATTAGTAATTCCTTCTTTTCTTTATTTACCCCAGCAATTCATATAGAGTAAAGGTTGATCGTATGGGATAGGAAGCTGAGCTATGGCTTTCATCCAGAAGACAGTGAGCAGGGAAAGATAGGCCAATGATAGATAAGAACATATTGGAATTCAAGTGGGCATGGCTGAAAGAATGTATTGGGCATACAGATGTTATCTCTGAAAATTCTTTAGGGGCTCTGTCACAGTTCTAATTAATTTTAGAATACAGTGCACTGCTTTTAGTTTTTATTCAAAGATCACTAATATTTTCAAGAGGAAGCCAGCCGTGTTTGTTCTTCTCTCCCTAAATCATCTCTGGGCTGGGCTGTAAATAGATCCATTACATCAAATACTTCAAGATATTTTTTAGAGATTTGGGGAGGGGGGCAGGTGTTTTGTGTGTTAAACTTCAGGACCCATCATAGTCATCTAACTGGGTAAAAGTTCCACCTTTATCAGAGACTTTTGGTTTGGGCAATGTGATAGAGGAAAAGTGTTTGGCTGATTGCTATTTCATATAGCTTCCTGCTCCTCTCAGCCTCCAGCTGTGATGTTTGCAGGGACAGAAGGAGCTAGGATCGTACTGGCTCTCAGGAGTTCCTCAAATTAGATATGACCTGCACACTGATGAGTGGCGGTTCAGGTTGAGAAACTCATCTACAAAAGGCAGGAATCCAGAAGATGTATATAGATGGGAGTATGTAGTACCACTGATTTGGAGGGAAAGGATCTTGTCTCAGAGCTGAGGGCAACAATTTATACATGCCTGTTTATTGAGGACATTATATAGGACTGTTTTGGTGTTTATGTAAATAAAGCCACAGCCTGTCTCCTTCCAACAATACCAGATTCCCTCTGTTAATGGGAAATGTAAGTATAGCCACAGGTCTTGAAATGTAAAATAGTTTCCACATAAACAAAAGTGATTAATACTATTAAAATCTTCTATAGACCTAAGTGATAATTACCAAGGTATTTATCAGAAACTCTGATCTTACAGCTAGCCATAGATTAATGCCCTGCAAATCAGGAGAAAGTGGTAAAATTGCCACTTTAGTAAATAGAGAATGCATTTTTGGCATTTGTCCTCAACGCAGGTAACACCATACACATAGTACTGCACTTCTAGCTACTTTGTAAAGTATTTGGACTTTGTTCTGAACAGAAAGAAAAAGACATACTTAAGGGAAGACTAGTCGCCATTCAGTAAGAGAACTCAACTTTAAAATGTGAACATATTTTGGGTAAAAACATGTTTTTCCTCTTTACTTCAAACATGAGTATCTTCTTTCAAGAAAGGAGTATTTACTCAGACAAGGTAGTGGAGGTTTGAGACAGTTATGGGTTGTGAGGTGCTTTGAAACTATGCATAATTTTAGACAAATATTTGAAATGCAGTTTGAAAGCTTTGCCACATGCACCCCAAATATTCTATAAGCTTTTAAATAGGTTTGATGGATGATGTGGAGGAGTTAAAAGTGCTATAAAAATCCTATATAGTCAAATACAGATCCCTCCCAGTAAAACATGTAAACTATCCTCATTTAACTCTTGCCACTTTCTTTCCTCTTATACCCTTCCCTTGCCACAGCATTTTTATTCTAAAGTACAATTTCAAACTATAACAGCCTCCAAGGAAACATCTATAATCTTGTCTTCAGCTGAATGTTAGACAAAGAAGTGTTTGCAGTCAGACCTCTTTACACAAGGAATGGTTTACTTAAGTGTAGAGGTATCCAAAAGATTTCAGTGGAAGCCACTCATATAGCAGGTATGTACAACTGACTTGTTCAGATTAAAAAAAAAAATCAGATTAACAACTGAGTTTGCAAACTGGCTGATTAAGCTTGTGTGACTACGCTAAATTGAGAATATGAATGATTGTGATTAGGTATAAAAAAATATATGGCTGCATAAACTTGTTTTCACCACTACAAAGAAACTGGTTTGCAATAGATTAAAGACAGAGAAACATTTTTAATGAAATGTTCTTTCTATTCTTTTACCTGGGCAATAGTACATTGCCTATAATGAGTCTCTGGACTGATGTTTGAATTTTCCCATAGATACCTGTCATGCAGTGCATAGCAGACTACAGTTTATTCTTATTTGGCTTTGTTCTGTAAATGCAGCTCTTACTCATTTTAAGTTAGAGAGTTATAAGTTTCTGTGAAAAAGTAAATTTAATTTTTAACTTAACTATTTCAAATTGAGTGAGATTTGCGGTACAGGTTAAGCTTCTTTCCTATCTCCTCAGTCAGTTCTAGAAAAGATTGGTAGTAAAGCAAGGAGGATTGTTAATCATTTCTTATTGTGGTGTTTTCTTGTTGATATTTAAATGTGTGTAAAATAAAATGTCACATTCTCACAAATTTCGCTTAATAATTCAACATTTATTTTATCAAGCCATTTTAAAACTCAGTTTTGTGTGCTTATCATTGAAAGCTGGAAAGTATTTCAAATATTGATTTTCAATTTATAATAATATTTGAGTTTATATACTGGGTTAAAAATTCAAAGAATGTGCATCTGCATTTACTTGTCAGTGTGATCTTGTAATTAGTTTTTTCCTCTTGACTAGATACAGTAAAAGGAGTATAATTTAATTTTTATAGACTAGCCTATTTCTGCCTTTAGTAAAATATAGCTCTGTCAGTAAGCAAAATGTTGCATGTTCTCCTAAACCTTATTTAAAAGTTAAATGCAGTATATTGAGATAAAGTTCATGGTCTGAATCAGTAACCTAATAGACCTAGTCGCCCATCCGTTGCAACATACATTAATCTAGTTGTCTATTTTGCAATCAAGGGAGTCACTGATTTACATGCTTGTGTACATTATTGTCATAAGCATGTAGGCAATGGCTATTTTCTTACATATGTGTTAGTGCTCATTAAGTTTAACAATGACAGTTCAGTGGTTCAATTTCATTTCTATACTAAGCTCTCTCATCGATAATACAAAGGAGAACTGCAGTTCTAAGAAGCTTTGTTCATTTATATTGTAAATACTTGCTTAAGCCTTACTTTAGTCAAGCCAAACCACTCCTGTTTGTTTAAGGCAAAATGAGGCTTAAGCTAAGTTTAAAACCCTTACTCTGATCAATTAAAGCATTCTCAGAATTTGGGTATAGAACCAGTTTTATTAAATGTATTTCATCTCTAGACAAGACATTCTAACAATCCTATGTAAAATGTGAAATTTTACAAAAATCCAAGTTAAAAAGCACAGTTATAAATATCTTGGATTTTCAAAATAGTGATGAATCCAGATATTGCAATCATTCATATTTAAATCAGATCCGCATAAGCAGTACCAATCAGATGTTTCCACTAATGTTACAAATTAGCTCTATTTCCTAATTAAAACAATAATAATAAAAGTGGGAAGTATTTGGGTGGGGGAAGCAGTTAAGCATGTACCTAGATGGGTGACTGTACTGAGCGAATATAACCTCTTCTCCCACCCGTCCTCCAACACACACGTTCTCTTCTTATATCACTTTGTATTGCAATAGAACCTAGAGAACCCATCCAACATGTACAGAACTGGAGACTTCACGAAGTAAATGACAGAAATGTTCCAAGTTTCAGTACTGTTATTTATGCATTTTGCAAGACTAAGTTTTAGGCAGTAATGGGAGATGGCTTCCAATGGGAGATGCAAAAGGGCCGTATTTCACTACAGGGAATGCACTTTGCCAGCTAATTAGTTAACCTAGTCTTTAAAAAGCATCAATACTTCTCTTCTTTATAGAGAAGAACTGTGAGCTCTGGAGGAGGCACTGAAGCCCATATCAAATACTTTTGGTGCCATAGAAACTAACATAAGGGATAGGTTTTTAAGGTTAGCCTTCCAGCTGAAGAAGCAGCTGACGTTTGGAGGCAGATTACATAGATGAAATGTTTGACGAATGAGAAGCGTTCTTCACGATATTAATTCCATTTGCAACTATTTCAGGAAAACATTGGTAACTGATTTTTTTTTTTACTGATTTTGAGCACTGAATCTACAAAGCCGCGGCTTTTCAAAGTGAAAGTGAATACATGAACAAAGAAACCTAATGCGCACTTCTCTCCTTAGAACAGAATGAAATGTTTCGGCTATTCATGTGCTTATTATATATAAATAAAACAAATCCTAAGAAATACAACTTTTCTTCTATTGGTGACGAGTGACCTGACCACTTGGGGCTTGATGCAAAACCCATCCAAGGGGAGTTGGTCTTTCCACTGACTTTGATGGGCTTTGGATCAGGCCCATAGTCTGCAAAGAGATACAGAAATGCAGCAAATGCAGAACCCAATCAATCTCCAAATGGAGAAAACAGTACAACCAGCATCAAGATGTGGTACAAGGCAATTTATTATCACTATAAATAACTATATTTGTATAAATAAAATAAACCCAGAAAATGAACAGAGTAGAAGGAAACCAAGTGTGAGGGGAGAAAAATCAAAAGAGAGAGTTGGAAAATGTAAAATTCTTAGACCATTTCAATGCTCAGTAGCTATAACAGGCTACTGAATTTTTAAAACAAGGCTCCATGCTCTTGCTACCTCTCTGTTATGTAGCTTGTAAATCTATTTTTCACTGTTTCTGTTACACTATTCACCTAGTATCTGCATTAAAAATGCCACTTGGAAAAAGGCAAAAAGTTTTGCAATAGGCATTACAAAAAAGTTTCTAAAAATCCATTTTGCTATCTAGAGAAATCTAGGTTATTTATAAAGTTGCCCGGTAAATGAAGTCACCTACAACCTCATCAATTCAATACACCTACAATAAAAGGTTCTTTTTAAAAAAAAAAAAAAATTTACAATAGCATTTCCCATGCATGCACTTGTATAGAACACTGCAGTATAATTAAAGCAATTACTGTGTTTGTACACTTAAAGTAGTGCCTAGGAACATCAGGAACACGATAATCATTTCACTGGTGAATTTTAATTGCTGTTTCTAAGGCTCTTCATGATACTGATTTCCAAGTCCCTCCTTTTATCAAGCAGAGGGAAGCTGATGTTAAAGTTTTACCACAACTAGTCCTACATTAACACCTTCACCTCTGATTTCTTTGCTACTGCATTCAGGTTGCACCATATATGTGGTTCTTAAGGGCTACACAAGTATATACTCCTCTCCTGCACATACAGAACTCCCATTGACTCAAGCAGCAGTTTACACATTGGCATCAAGGGGAGAGTGTGCCCTGCATACATTTATTGACAAAAGATTACAATAGCCAACAATGTTTAACATCTTCAGAATCTCTCTAGGCATTAGGGTTTTATAGATAATAGCTATAATCTTCTTTAACTTCATCTTTATCACTTAAAAATTTACAGAAAGGAATATGTACCAATTCCTACAGTGGTTTCAGGGTGTGGTGGGTTGTTTTTTTTTTAAAGAACAATGTCAAAAGTGATTAAAGTCTTTTGTTTTAATAACTCAGTGGAGTTAGGAATAAGGAGGGGAATGAAGAGATGCACATGTCTATTTTGATCATTTTCAAAACTAATATAACACTTAGCACAATATATTTTATTAGTATTTTTCAAATGTACAAAAGTAACTTAGTGCATGACATTGTTAGCAAATGGCATCTTGTTCTGCATTGTTAGATGCTCAACAGAATCAAAGCATAGTAACCAATATCCACGGCACCTAGATCCTTTTTGTTGGGGGTGTGAATAAAAGCTTTGCATATGAATAAAAGAAGTATAGTATGTGTCATTAACTTTCACTATATGCTGTAAACTTTGAGTTGTGGATATATTACCAGTCAGAAACTGTTTTCAGATGCCAAAGCTGTAGGGCATGTTCTCTTATTAATAAATTGCTTTCTATCTTTCGATTGCCTACAACACTACAAAGCAAGCAGGAGATAAACTGAATTAAGTGCATTAGATAAGGTGAAACCATGGAGAGTTTATAATAAATTGCTTTTTGTGTGTGTGTGTGTTTTAAATACAGTAAAGTAATGATGGAGCTAGTTGTGGACTTCAAGTAATTTATGACTTGAAAACCATGAAAAGGATCCAAATGCAAAAGCGATGAAGTGTTGTATTATTTTAAGGAAGTTGTGATATCTGGTCCAGTGAATTTCATTTCTCACAGGACATGGACAATAGCTTTTAATGTTTTTCTGTTTCTGGGCTTGTCTGAAAAATATGTACAATGATAGGATATGGTGCCCATAGGCTAGTATCTCTGAACTCTGTCCCTTCACAGTACCATATCCTGCCCCACATTTCACATATAAATTAATCTGAATTTCAAAAACAATTTCCAGTGACCTGCCCAGATTTTTCTCTAACTCCCAGGGAGCTAAACACAAGCAAGTATATTTAATGAGAGCAATGTAGTTATTTTCATTTTATAGCGGGGCATCCGTTGGCAACACTGAGAGTAATCACAAATGCAGCATCCATAGTACGTGGCATTCTAATGGTGGTATTACCAGTGACACTTTCAATGTGAACTAAAAATCATTTTAAAACCCCCAAACCAATGGCCTCATCCTGCTCACATTGAAGTCAAGGACAGCAGGATCGGGTCCTAAAGTGTTAAATATCCAAAATCAATAGCAGAATATATATTTAGATTTAAACCATAAATACATACTTTAAACAACACAATACTCATAAATTAGGTCCTTCTTTATCTATCCATCAAGGCCTGAATGTAGGTTTCTGTGTTAAACTTGCAAGAGCTGATGACATTAGCCCCAGTCCTGCAAATATGTATACTGGCAAATAGATGTACACGTGCAAATAGACGCACCGAACTCAATAAGGCTCTTGAAAAATATGTGGACTGTTCACGTCCGTAAAGTTATTTATGGGTGTAGATGTTTGCAGAATTGGTGCCATTTAACACTCAAAATAGCATAAGGACTATGGCTCCCTAGTTCATTTCAGGGGATTAGTACTAAAATCAACATTTGCAAGTAAAACACTAAACTCTGATCCTGAAAGGTACGAAGCCTGAGTTAATCTCTAATGCTGGAAACTAGAATACATTTTGATCTTAATATCCATGATGCTTCCCTACCCTGTAGAAAGAAAGGACAGATGATGACTGCACAAGCCAACTGTACTTGAAAAGTTGTACAATTTACTACTTGGCTGCCAGTGCACAGTGAATTGTAAAGAAGAAATAGATACAACAGCAGAAAATAAAAGGTTAAGAGTGGAAAATAAAAGCTGAGGTTTGACTCGAATGCAATTGTTTGTAATCCATACTTGGCATTTACTAAAAAAGTCTGTCTGGTAATACAGAAAAACCAGGTGCTGCTCTTAGACTTTGCTAATCAATGCATATTTTTAGTAGTTTAATGCCTCACTTGTGCTTTGTGAAGCTGCAAGCAATAGGATGGATTTTCCTGGGTCATTATTTAAAACAATATTAACAAGCCGATTTTGCTTTAGACTTCCAGTGCCATAATTGGAAGGCATGATTTGATGCCATGTTCTTCAATATTGTAAAATAAATCACAGTAATCCAGTCCCTTGTTCACTGTATTCAGCAATTATCCTGTTTTCATCTAAGAACATTTTCAGTTCTACAAGACATGGTTATGGTAGAGGTCAGAAAGCAGGTAATCAAGCATCTTTTTTAAAAAGACATGTGTTGCTCAAAACTACCTGTTATTACTGTATTTGAACAAACGATTTAAAAACCAAGGCCCTGAATAAAACAATTTTTTTAAATAGTTGCTGCGATCATTCTAAGCATAAATTTAAATTGTATATGAAAAACTATTTAGTGCTTGTCTGCCCCAGGAGTTATTCAGGACGCAGTCAAGAATAAGTCTGTAATGAGTGTCCACACTTGGAGTTATTCAGAAATGGCTATTGCACTTTAAATTCATACCCTGCCTTAATCCAAATTAACTCTCAAGTCATACAAGCCCTTAGGAAGAAAACACTAAGATAATGGATGTAGTTTTCATAACTATACTACACTACCTAAGAATCTAATTGTAATGGATATATTTGCTCCTTAATACATTCATAGGGTCCAATTCTGGAATCCTTACTAGCGTAATGAAACGGGGGATGCAGGGCCTTGGTTCTAAAGCATAGGACTTGCAGACAGAAGAGCTGAGTTCTGTCTCTGGTTGTGCTGCAGACTTCACATCATTTAACCTCATGCCTCAGGTGCCTCATCTATAAATTGAGGATCACAATTAAATATAGTGAAGATTAATTATATGTTTATTAAATCACTTTGAGAGTCTCTCACGGAAGTTAGTACATAAGTACAATTGTTATTAAAACCTAATTAACTTCAGTGTGAGTTTTGGGAGAGTAGGGACAGTAAAATTAGTCTAAAATGAAACAGCACAATTTAAAGAACCTGTGTACACACGTGTGTGTGTAAAATTAAAAGCATGCCCAGCTTTCCTCTTTTCTTTATTAGAATCAAAACAAGAGCATAGGTTTGAGTCTTGTATATGACGTTATTGTAACAACTTCAGCTTCTTGAATATTAGTTTAGTTGCACATAAGCAAGTTGTGAATACATGATTTCTTTTCAAAGCATAATGCAGGGAAACATTCCTTTTCCACCTGCAAGAGGTGTCACACTCTAATACGTGTAGGACAAATATTCATAAAGACTTTTTCTATAAGTCGGAGAGCAAAATCCCCCAAAAGACTTGTGGCATCAAATCACTGCATAAAGAATCCTATGAACAAATACTAGATAAACAGGGATGCTTATGTGACCAATGCCTGCTGGGTGTGGTCTTCTGTCCTCTTCTAGTGGCACTTAAACCACCTAGAGAGTAATGAGTCTGCTACAGCCTTGACTATGCGGCATGTGGCTTTTAGCTCATGCAGCAGCGAATCATGCACTAATCTTCAGAGATCTCAGGTTCGATCGCTCCTGCTGACAACCAGGGTTTGTCGGTGTTACACTTAACTTTACAAACTAGTGAGTGGAGGAAAAGGCACATGTCAAAGCCACCTAGTCTGTTACAAAGGCTGTCCTAGTTAATCTGTACCAGATCCTCCACTGGAGCAGGATAATCCTATACCATAATCCTTTTGTGGCTTTGCAGTCTGTTTCTGACCATCTATGGATGTATCAAAAAATCTGAACTCTAAATAATCTAGTCCTATATGTCATATAAATCAAAAGTCATATTTAATTAAATGATCTACATCAAAGATTATATTTAATTAGTCTGGCATTACAAGAAGGGTGGGATTCACAAGGAAGGGCTGCAGAGGCTGTGTTGCTATGCCTATCTTTTAGGTTCCCTGCCACCAAGGGGAACTCACAACCCTGACTGAGGTGCCCAGGATCCCTATACAATGCTTGGGGAGAGTTAGGTGTCTAAAAAAAGATTCACAGAAGTCAGTACACTGAGCAGGGAGCTGCCTAAACTAGCTAATAGGAGATATTGAAGAGACGGGTGTGGCCGAAACCCAGCCCTCAAAGGAACTTGGATGCCTAACTCCCCCCACTTAGAATTCACAGTCATGGACTGCCTCCGGGCATGCAGGGCCTAAGTCAGATCAGCCCTTTTTCAAGAAACACTGCCGCAGTGGAGCCTTCTTATATCAAATAGGCCTGCAGGTAGAGCACTTGCTTAGGATATGGTGGTGGGCTCCCCTAATACCTAGTGTAAATCTGCATTCTACCCGAGCAGAGCAGGGACTTGAAGACAGTCTCCCATATCCCAAATGAGTGCTATGGCTAGTGTGGGCAGGGTCTTGCCTGTGGAAGATGTTTCACTTTACATACATTACTTAAATGTTCAGTAGGTCAGAGGGGAATGTTGACTCCATAGCCCAGTGGTTAGGAAGACCAATATTTACTGCAATAATTACTCAAGTGTTGTATACTCAGAGATGCAGCAGACACTGGGCTGAAATGCAGGAGATGTTTAGCAGGGCTCACACAATTTAGGGCAAGAACTAAAGAATACCATATATACAGCTGCAACTGCAGAGAGAGTGTATGTAGACAGACAAGCCATCAAGTCCGAGTGCTTCAAAAAAGCATGACCTTACAGATTTCCCAAGACCCCAAAATTAAAAAAATTCAGAGGAACAAGAGGCAAGTCCATTTAGGAGGCTGGTATAACAAAAGTGACATAAGAATGCTTTATCAGCTTATATACACAGTATTAAATCTTGTCTTTATGAACAAATGCAATAACATCCAAGACAGCCTTCATTAATCATGAATGTGTATCATTAAAGTGAGGCTAATTATTATTACCTGTTTCACATGGTGTGTGCACGTGCAGCTGATTCAGATGAGATTGACTGAGGCAATAGCTAATTTGCAGCCTTTTTGGTAAGTAGCAAATCCAAGAATATGGCAGCAACTTTCCATGCATTGCTTCCTTGTGTCTCCTCGTCTTTACAAAAGCTTGTTGGAGGAATAGTTATGTAGGGCTGTGGGGAAGTTCTTATACTATACTATTTGATAGCCCAGCAATCAGAACCATTTTGATGCAAAACATGAATTGGAATGACAGAAATGTCTATTTTAGGACATATTTTGTTTAATCTAAGGCTAGTTCATGTTTATTTAATTTTGTTTTTAGGCCAGATTCCCAAAGGGACTTAAGGCCACAAACTCCCACTTAAGGTGCTTAAGCCTAGTATTTAGTCACCACTGGCATTTACAAACCCCTTGCTCAGCTGCCATCTAAGTCTGGATGTATCAGTTTCTGCCTAAATTCACTAAGTACCAAAAATGTTTACTGTACAAGTCCCTTAGGTGCCTAGATTCCAGCTCTGGGCATGCACACTGCATCTCAGGCAGGTGCCTGCATACCTAACTATTGCCTAAGCCCTTGCAGGATTCTCAAATTAGGCATTACCGTGCAGGGCCTGATCAGGTAGATGTGCTCAGAGCCTGCCTAACTCTGCAGAGAACAGCCTCCTTACTGAGGAAGAGCAGCTCCTAAATACCCATCAGCCCAGTGGTTACAGCATTCATCTGGGAGACCCCAGTTTAAGTCCTCCTTCTGCCTAATGAGAAGGGATTTAAACATGGGTGCTCTAACCCCTGGATTATAGTCATTTCATGCTTGCTCTCTCTGGCCCAATGGCTATTTAATTATTTATAACCATGGAACAGCTTCAGCAGGAGAGCTCCACGTCAGATTATCCCATAGTCCAATGGTTAGGGCACTCGCCTGAGTGATGGAAGCCCTTTCTCGTCAGGCAGAAGAGAAAAGTGAATCAGGGTCTCTTACATTCCATATGAGTGTCCTAATCACTTGGCTAATGAACTTCCAACCCAGATTTAGGCATCTAATTAATTGCCTTTGAGGGGCAGGGCTCATGACACACCCCTTTCTTTGGCATTTGCTACTGACAGTGGGCTCTATCACTCTATTGGCTAGTTTACGCAACTCCCAGCTCAGCATGCTGTGTTTTGTGAACCCCAATTTGAGGGGTCTAATTCTCCCCACCCAGTGTAGAGGGCATGTGGGCCCTTAACTCAGGATTTGTGAATTCCACTGGTATCAGCGCACCTGAAAGTTAGGAATTTGCTTTGCTTAATCCCCTTTGTGAAGCTAACACTTTGTTTCTTGAAACCGTTCTCAATAATTGCTATTCAGTAGGCTAAAATGAACACATATTTGGGCCCAGTTGTGCTCTCAGAATGCTGTGCATTGGTGGAATGCTGGATTGTTTTAAATTCAATGTTATAACTGGTCTTCTTCTATACTTGAATGGTTCCCAATTTTTGGTTGCCCTGTTGCTATTTTCTGTTATTGTGCATGAGCTTTTCTTTATGCTGTGGCTGATTTGTTCTATCATAAGTTCTTTAGGCAGGGGCCTTGCCTCCTATTATGTATCAAAAGCACCAGCATATTCTGGGCAGTCCCAGACAAATAAATATAAGAAAGGTACATTAAAGGCCCACAAAAACTAGTGATACAGCAAAGAACAAGACATAGAAAGCTTCCTTCTATGCTCCTGCAGATGCTAAGTGCCTTTTGTTTTGCTGGCTTGTGTTTGATAGTTTGTTTTTAATAGAATAGAGGTACTAAAAAAAATGCCTGCACAGAGCTGGAATCTACCATATTTTTTTCTCTATGTTGCTCATTGTGTGTTTCATCTGCAGTATATGCAGTAAAGAAGTCCTTAGGGTAGACATGCTTTGCTTACCTTATTTTGAGGCAAGAATAGTAGAATCTTTACTCATAGTCATAAAATGTGATCGTGCAGCTACTGTGGTACAATAGGCAGTCATTTATTTCAGTGATAGGGGAGACAGTTCAATTTATGCAATGTAGTTGTACAGGCTAAGATATGTATAGGGCATGAAATAGCCTCCCTGTGGAAATTCCCATTGCTATATGAAAGAAGGACAGGAACACCATGCGCTAGAGACCATAAGAAGATTGCATTACCACACGGGGCACTCCATGATTGCCAAAACCCCCAACTAGTTCATAGTCTACTATATGGTGTATGGAAAGGTTTGTTTGAATGGGTTTTCCCCTCCATGGTTTATTGTGTTGTTGGACCTGGAAAACACTAAATGACTTATCTACTGGCTAAGTATGTCTACACTACAACTGCTGCGGCTGTGCCACTGTAGTGCTTGAGTGTAGATGCTACCTACGCTGATGAGGGGGATGCTCCTGTTGGTGTAGGTAATCCACTCCCTGAGAAGTGGTAGCTGGGTTGACAGAAGAGTTCGTCCATGAACCTAGCACTGTCTGCACCGATGGTTAGGTTGGCATACAAATGTAAGTTCCTAGTATAGACCAGCCCTTAGCTGTATGCAGTACTGTATAGTGTGGAACGAATAAGATTTCCTGTCTCAAGGAGCTTATAGTTTAAGGGCCCAACTATAATCCTAAAACCAAGCCAGAGGCATGCAATGCTACCCACACTAAACAGTTTTGAACCCAGGTCCCCTGTCACTGTTTTAGAAGTAAAGACAGACCCTGAGGGCCAGCACCAGGAAGAGCCCTTGAATCCTGCTCCCATTTTTAGGCACCACTGTGCTCTCCCTATTCAACTGCCACCTAACCCTTTAGGAATCTACATTTTGCTGTAAAAGTCCCCATGGCTCCTACATTCCTGTGTCTGCGCATGCACAGTACTGCTTCAGACAGGCAGCTGGATGCATATGTCACGCCTATACCCAGGGCCGGCGCGCCCACTAGGCGACCCTAGGCGGTCGCCTAGGGCACCAGCATTTGGGGGGCGGTGGGCGGCTGCCTCCCACCTCCCGCCTCCGCGGCTGAGCCTGGAGCTGTGGGTGCGGCTGGCCGCAACTGCCTCCCGCCTCCGCGGCTGAGCTGGGGGGGGGGCGCCACGGGCGGGGGGCCGAGCTGCCACGGCCCGCGAGGGGGTGGGGAGCCGGGGGGGGGCATCTGGCTGCCGTGGGGGGGGCGGCGTTAGCTGGGAGGGGGGACGCAGGGCTGGTGCAAGGAAGTTTCGCATAAGGCACGAAACTTCCTTGCACCGGCTCTGCCTATACCCCAGCACGGTCCCCCTGTCTAGTTTTCCTGTGGGGCTCAGTGCATACCTCCCTCCACACAAAATGTGTGTGTGGGGGGGAAGGAAGAGGCAGCAGTCATCTCGCTTATAACCTTTAGCCCAGTGGTACTGGAGTACTGAACGATGGGATATTCTGATGTGGCTCTCGCGCAATCTTCCTTATTGTAGCAATGCCATGTTACATAAATACTAATTGGACCTCGACTACGAAAAGGTCTTCGATAGCATTGAGTTTAACACAATATTAAAGGCGCTCGCAGAGCAGGGCATTAACACGCAGTACATTAGTTTGTTGAAGGAAGCGAATACTGGATGTACAACAGACATTACTCTCCTTGAAACTCCCCTCCGCATCCCAATCGAGAAAGGCGTAAAGCAAGGAGATACAATTTCACCGAAACTATTCACCGCCTGTCTCAAAATGGTTATGAACAAGATCAATTGGAGGAGTGGTGTCAACATAAACGGAGAGAGATTATCTCATCTCAGATTTGCAGACGACATTGTACTAATTGCCGAAAGCACCAACCAACTGCAGAGCATGCTACGAAGACTCGACAAGAAAAGTAGTCAGGTCGGCCTGAAAATGAACCGCTGCAAAACGAAATATATGCGATCAGACGTCTTACGAAAAGCCCGAATAACGGTAACAGGGGAAGACATCGAAGAAGTGGAACAGTACATATATTTGGGCCAAGAAGTTAATATGCGCCAAGACCTGAACGGAGAACTCTCGCAAAGGATTCGGGCAGGTTGGTGTGCGTTTAATTCCATCAAGGACGTCCTCAAAGGAAAAATTGACAAGACCACACGTAAAAATATTTTCAATTCAGCAGTGCTGCCAGCCATGCTGTATGGCAGTGAAACGTGGGCACTGACGAAGAGAGAAGAGCAATGGCTGTTGGTAGCTGAAAGGGCAATGGAACGAGCTATGTTGGGAATCTCCCTTCTGGATCGTATACCAAATGAAATCATCAGAGAACGCAGCGGTGTGAAAGATATTGTTGTGGAAAGCAGACATAACAAGATGCGATGGGCGGGCCACACAGCACGGCTCACGGATAACAGGTGGACCGCAATCATTGCTGAGTGGTACCCACAAGAACAGGAAAGACCCCCCAGTCGGCCTCCAAGAAGATGGGAAGATGTCATCGTTAAACGTTTCGGATGAACGTGGAGAAGAAAGGCAAGAGTGCGAGAAGAATGGCAGACGTGTTGTGATCGGCGCAGTCTTAACGACAGCTGAAGTCCGATCGATCCAGGTGATCCAGGTGACTAATTGGACCAGATTCTACAGTGCAGTGGTGAGGGCACTCATCTGAGAGGTGGGGAAACCCTGTTCAAAGCCCTTCTTCTCATCAGACATAGAGGGGAATTGAACTATAGTGTACTACAGGGGTTGGCAACCTTCAGCATGCGGCCCATCAAGGTAATCTGCTGGTGGGCTACAAGACATTTTGTTTACATTGACCGTCCGCAGGCACGGGCCCCCACACAGCTCCCAGTGGTCACGGTTCACTGTTTCCGGCCAATGGGAGCTGTGGGAAGCAGTGGATAGCACGTCCCTGTGGCCCACGCCGCTTCCCGCAGCTCCCATTGGCCGGGAATGGCGAACTGCAGCCACTGGGAGATGTAGGGACCGTGCCTGCAGATGGTCAATGTAAATAAAATGTCTCACGGCCCACCAGCAGATTACCTTGATGGGCCGTGTGCCGAAGGTTGCCAAGCCCTGGTCTACTGCATCCCGGCTAAGTCCCCTAACTCTTATAACCTTTATCACAGTAGAGTCCACCTCCTCTACCTGCTGTTTTATGTGGTGTCAGGCACCTAAGCTTTTTTTTGAGCATGGGACTTAGACACCTGCCTCAGTCTCCTGGTTCCAGGAAAGAGGTCCCAGCTTTGGCTTGCAAGCAGAGATAGGCGTGTAAGTCTGGGAGATGTCTAGCGCTGTGAGAAGATGGCAGCTTAGGCCACACTTTCTCATTTGCATTTAATATTGGCTACCTTAAGCAGCTTTCCGCCTAGCATGCTGGCTTTTATGAATCCCATTATCAGGTGCCTCTCTCCCTATGCACTGTATTGGGCATCTAGGCACCTAACACAGGCTTTGTGGATCATGTGATTTTCAAATACTATGTGTTGCGACGACTAAATCCCTATGTGGCTTTGAACCTAAGAGATGGGTAATATACAAGAATGTACAAAGGGGCAGGGGTGCCTTCCACATCTACCTTTGCAGAAAGCATATAAGTGTTCAAAAGTGGCGGGGGTTTAGGGCAACAGTGAGAGTACTTATTGAAAATGTATTAGGAATTTGTTCCAACTAAATACAAATGTGACTGGGCCTGTTACACATGGACTATTGATTAGGATCTTAGGAAATCACTTTAATAATGTGTATAAAACTTCAATAATGCTGCATTCCTTCCAGTCTAGGGTTGCTATATTTCATAGGATTCAAGATGTACATCAGTAGGCACTCCACTCTTCCAAGCCCGGTTAGTCAACCTAGTGTACACCAATGCAGTACACTTGTCAGCCTGGACCTGATATTCTAAGCTTTGTTTCTTAAAAAGCCTACTAGGTTTTGTAAATCAGGGGGCAGCGTTTACATTCCTCCATTTCTGGTAAAAACTTGAAGCAAATCCAGATGTGATAAATAGGATTGATTTTGTGTATATGTTATTGATGCTCGGAGGTGGATACTGGAACTGAGCTCATTAAGTGAACCCTGTTTATTCTGTGCACCAAAAGAGGCAGGTATCCTGTGGGGGGTGGGGAAGAGGAGTATATGACCATGGAATTGGAGACTATATCATATCGCAGAGGTACAAGGAGAATGAATTAAGCTTGCACAGGCAGCCTTAAATTTGTCCTGTCCCAGTTTGAGTGCTTGACTTTGCAACCTTCATAAAGTTCTTTTAATGTCATTTTTTGTATGATATATAATAGAGCCTTAGAGAATGGTGTGGGGGGGGGGTATATATCTTCTCAGTGAATGGTGTGGTGGGTATTGTTTTGGACCATCTGGCATGGTCTACATTTCTATCAAAACATGGTTCACGTTGTAAAAATATTAGTTGACCATTAGAATTGTCTGAGACCTCTAAACTCAAGCCACTTACATGACATCTCTTTCGCAAGGAAAAAAAAAATCATGGGGTAGCAGTCTGCTTACCCACTGTAATAATTGAAAAGGAGGAGCCACACGGAGAGATGTGGCAACTCCATTTATAGGTGGTGCATTAAATTGATGATGTATTTGTAGCTGAACCAATGGTATCCATTACTAAGCAGTGAAATCTGTGATGGTAGGAGACAGAATTGTCTTCAGCTCCATTAGCGGGTTGGGGGCGGGGGGGAGTGAGCGGGAAATTACTATTGGAAACATCTTCCTGAACAATTTCAGAAGGGGTGAAGGAAGACAAAAGAGCATTTCCATCTCCAATCTTCACCACCTAAAAAGGTGAAGTCAGAGGAATGACTGCTTTGAGGTATACGAGCAATAAGGCTTCTAGAGGTGGAAAATCCAGAAAGGATGACAGTTATCTAGCCTCTGATCCACAACAGCTACTTTTTAGAAACAGATCATCTAGAAGGCAAACTAACCTTTCTGGAGGAGGGTTATAATTTTTCCTTGAATCAAAGTTTGGAGGCAATCATTTGTTCTATATTCATTCTACTACCTCAAGAAACCAGGACCAAAGAGGTAGGAGCTTGTCTTCTATAATAACCATCTCTAAGATTTCTATGATTCAAGGCTTCATATCTTTTGCCCAAACTTGTACCAAAAAGGTATAAGGAAATAAGAGTTGTATTTGATTAGAAGTTGAGCAAGAAAAAAGTAAATGGTCTTGATTGGCAGCTGTTTTTCCTATTTTTCAGCCTATTTGCTTATCTTTATTGTACCTTTTGAAGGATTACTGCATGCCAAGCACAGAAAAAACCTTTTTCCACATAAGCTGAGTTGCTACCTGACAGCTCCTAGAGTCATCTTGAAAATGCAGATAATTTCTGTATAACCGCTCCTTTGAACGCAGATCCATCTGTACTTTTTTGTTTATTAAAAGATATCTTGGCTGTGGAGAGTTCTAAGAAAGCCAAAGAACTGCCACAAACCCAACTATAAGACTGCTGCACAGTTTTAATTATCTAAAGAAGAATCTGAGTCTAATTCAGATTACTGCTACTGCAGCTGGAAATGGGAATAAACACTCACTGGGGAATGGAATTTCCTATTAGAAGAAAGACGCCACAAGAGATGAATGTTACAATGAGGTTTTATTGCCAGTCAGATCATTCGTTCTACTTAAGCATGAATGTGTTCCATCTGTGCATGAAACTACAGTGCTCGAGTTTTAAAATTCCACCTGCCCTGCAGGAATTTAGTGTTTGTTTTTACAGGAACTCTATTATTCAATTGAATTCATGCTGGAGATAGAAAGCCCTTGATGGCTGTTGAAGTTAAGGCTGTAGGCGTATATGATCTTCACGATTGAGGTCTTCAGAGTTCCCTGGTGAAAATCAGGATGCTTACATTTGAGGGCATGAACAAACTGTTCACAGCAATGAACATAGTCCTTCAGTCAAAGGAACATGACTTGGAGGCTCCATCACGTCAGATACCTAAACTATAGATCACTGGGGATGCAAATCATGTGAAATGGGGAGAACCATCTCAGTCAAAGAAAAATGCTCAGCAGCAAAAGAAAAACTATATACACACAGAACAAAATCATGTACCTTTGTTACTAACTTTCTAGAAGCTTAATAGTTAGGCAGGGAAAAATCCAGCTTCAATGTTCTTGACCTGGAAGACCTTTTAAATATAGCTGATTGGATGGGCCAGGAGCCTGCAGATGAGGGAGAGGACTCATCACCAACATCTGATCTTCTAGAATAGAAATGAGAAACACTCAGCATGCTTGTTCTCATTTAACACTGATACAAAAGCAGAGATTTCTCAAGAACTAGAGAAAATTAGCTCTAGCAATGGCCATGCAAGTAGCAAGGCTGGGACAGGGCTTTTGCCCTTCAAATGTTGGAGAATAAATATGGACAAAGCACCATATTTAAAAAAAAAAAAAAAATTGGGATGCCAGCAGAATGAGCCTACCAGGGGATAACACTGTTAGAGCTCCTGGACAGGAATAATCTATTTCCAGGGTCACCCGCATGCAAACTTTGACATCAGTTTGTGAAAGGAAAAAAAGCCCTTGTAAACAAAATTTGCCCAAAATAAGGTAGATGTGCTTCTGTCCTTAAGGTGAGATACCATGGCAGCATCAATATTCAAAGAGGAACCCAAAATAGTGGGTGAAATCTTGGCTCCAAGCAGGTCATTGATTTAATTAAGATCAGGATAAGAATAAGATAAGAATTTTCTATAGATAACTTGATATTGGCGTAAATTCTGAAAGTTCCACTACACTAGACCAGTACCAGTTTTGGGGCAACATGCAGGGAATTGATTAAAAAAAGACCAATAGCTGCTTTTCCTCTCGAAGCAATTTTGCTGAGTGTAAGAAATAATTTCCCCTGGGGCATAAACCAAATCGACTGGGCATTGGGGAGGTTCACAGCAAGTGGTAGGGAAGATGGCTTTGTTCTGCGGTAGCTATTACTGCTGAAGGCCTCCACTAGACCATAGAACTAGTGCACTGCTCTCTCCCCCCCATTCACAGGGGATTTAGCCAGTGGACCTGCATATCATAGCTGGCTATCTACAAGCCACGCTCCCACCTCTTTGGCCTCCTCCCCAAACTCCTGCTCTCCTAATGCTCGGCCTCAAGGAGCCCTTGTTGGGCTGTGATTCATGGTGTACATGGGCACATAATTCTTGCAGTGAATCCTCATATCCTTATCTCAGCCCACCGAAGAAGGAACTTACCCACAACTATTAGTGACTCACGGGGATTTAGAGAGGGATGTATGTAATTTTAAAACTATGCTTAATTCCTTTCAAGTCAGTGGAAGTTAAGTATGTACTTAACTTTAAGTATCACTTAAGTGCTTTCCCTGTCAGCTAATTTGGTTATACATAAAGGTTTATGCTTCAGAACTGCACATTATGGTTAGCACAAAAGCTTAATATTGAGCGTTCTGTCATTATAGTATTACTGAGGGGGCCTTGAGTAGGGAAGGCTAAGCAACAACCCAGAGATACAACTTTGACATCTTCCGTTTCTGTGCTGGGAAGCAGCATGGTCAACTGCAGAGGACCAAAAGCTGGAGTTCGGAGACCTGAATTTTAACCCCGACTGTCACTGACCTGCTCTGTGAACCTTAGCATGTCGCTTCACCTCTCTGTGCATCATCTGGAAAGTGGGGATGCTAATATTTACTTGCCTTTATAAAGTGCTTTGAGTTGAACTGATTAATGCATAATATTAAAAAAAAAAACCTCAAGTGATTAAAAAAATTAATTGTGATTAATTGCACTCAAATAATAGAATACCATTTATATAAATATTTGAATGTTTTCTACATTTTCAAATATTGATTCAATTACAACACAGAATACAAAGTGTACAGTTCTCTCTTTATATTTATTTTTGATTACAAGTATTTGCACTGTAAAAAAACAAATAGTATTTTTCAGTTCACTGAATACAAGTACTGTAGTGCAATATCTATCATGAAAGTTGAACTTACAAATGTAGACATGTACAAAAAGCTGCATTCAAAAATAAAACAATGTAAAATTTTAGAGCCTGCAAGTCCACTCAGTTCTACTTCTTGTTCAGCCAATTGCTAAGACAAACAAGTTTGTTTACAATGGCAGGAGATAATGCTGCCCACTTCTTGTTTACAATGTCACCTGAAAGGAATAACAGCCATTTGCATGGCACTGTTGTAGCCGGCATCGCAAGATATTTACATGCCAGGTGTGCTAAAGACTCATGTGTCCCTTCATGCTTCAACCACCATTCCAGGAGACATGCATCCATGCTGATGACAAGTTCTGCTCGATAAAAATCCAAGCCAGTGCGGACCAACGCGTGCTCATTTTCATTATCTGAGTCAGAAGGCTGCTTTTTTTTTTGGTGGTTCGGGTTCTGTAATTTCCGCATCTGAGTATTGCTCTTTTAAGACTTCTCAAAACATGCCTCATCCCTCTCATATTTTGGAAGGCACTTCAGATGCTTAAACCTTGAGTCGAGTACTGTAACTATCTTTAGAAATCTCACATTGGTACCTTCTTTGTGTTTTGTCAAATCTGAAGTGAACGTGTTCTTAAAACGAACAACAGGTGCTGGGTCATCATCTGAGACTGCTGTAACATGAAATATATGGCAGAATGTGGGTAAAACAGAACAGGGAACATACAATTCTCCCCCAAGGAGTTCAGTCACAAATTTAATTAATGCATTTTTTTTTTTAACAAGCGTCATCAGTATGGAAGCATGTGCTCTGGAATGGTGGCCGAGCATGAAGGGGATATGGATGTTCAGGATATCTATCACGGAAAGACCTTGCAATGCCGGCTACAAAAGTGTCATGCAAATGCCTTTTCTCACTTTCTGGTGACATTGTAAATAAGAAGCAGGCAGCATTATCTCCTGTAAATATAAACAAACTTGTTTGTCTTTGTCTTAGCGATTGGCTGAACAAGAAGTAGAACTGAGTGGACTTGTAGGTTCTGAAGTTTTACATTGTTTTGTTTTTGAGTGCAGTTATGTAACAAAAAAACCTACATTTGTAAATTGCACTTTAACAACAAAGAGATTGCACTTCAGTACTTATATGAGGTGAATTGAAAAATGCTATTTCTTTTATCATTTTTACAGTGCAATATTTGTAATAAAAAATAATATTCACTTTGATTTCAATTACAACACAGAATACAATATATATGAAAATGTTGAAAAACATCCAAAATATTTAATAAATTTCAGTTGGTATTTTATTAACAGTGCGATTAAAACTGTGATTAATCGTTATTAATTTTTTTGAGTTAGTCACGTGAGTTAACTGTGATTAATCAACAGCCCTGCTTAGAAGCCAACACACTATACTGGTGGGCATGTTATTTCAGAGTAAAGAAACTAAGAGGTAAGCAGTTGAATGCGCGTTCCAGGCATTTTTTTTCTTTGGCTAGGGCATCCCATTCCTCTCATACAGACAGTCTTGGCCTATTAGCTTGAACATAAAAATCAAAAGGTTATGGGTGGGATTTTAAAAAGCACTCATCACTGGCCTCACTTTGCTCCTACTGCATGAGCACTTTTTAAAATCCTACTCCAGATATCTATAGAGGATTGAGGTTTTTATTAATCTTGAATGCATGTAACACTTACTAAACATTTACTATACTTCCACCCCTTCCTCTCCGTAACCTTCCCCCAGGTAAATTGGGCAAAAAAAACCCCAAGAATTCACGGCTGTATTATGTGCCCTATTCAAAGCCAAATTTCTGTCATAGCACATAAAGGAAAGACCCTTGAAGTACTGAGTGGTGGTAACGGTTTATTTTACAACCTTATAACAATTTTAAAATACAGGATTGTGTGCATCAGAATGTAGCGTGTACTGCATTTTATTCAGTTAAAAACAGTTTGAGATATTAGCTTTTAAAGGAACACCTTCAACTTATAAAAAAAATAATTTCTCTTCAAATTGTTTTTACCCTCTCCTAAAATAACTAGAACTGAACAAAATTAGACAAATCTGTTTGTTGGTTTTCCTTATGCATTGAACAGTGCTTTATGTTTAGTCATTTCCCTCTCCCCAAGTCAGTCAGTTACCCATCTTTGTATATTTTTCCCCCCACAAAGCAACAAGCAAGAGCAACATTTTTAAAACATTGGGAAAAAATGTAATTCTAAAGCTACAAAAATTGTGCCAGGGGACTCAGGCCGGTAAAGTATCTGAAACTTGAGTGCCTTTTGAAATGGACTAGGAATGCCTGTTAAAAGGTTTAAAATGGAAATCATCAGATTACATTTTTGGTTGTAAAATGTATGGTTTTAAAATGCATATTGTATATTTTACAACATTAAAAAAAACTAAAACAATGGCTGAGATTTTCATAGCAATGCAGGGAATGCAGTCACACATCTGTTATTCTAACTTATGGGAGTGATGAGATTAAATCTCCTATATTGATTTGAAAATTTTAACCAGTATTCCCAACTGTCTGTCAGAATCTTCAAACAGGATTCTAACATACAGCAAAAGCATGTTCATATCAAGCTAAGTAACTTTTGTTCTGTGTCACAGGAATCCTCTATCGCAAGTCCTGCGCATCCTCTGCAGCTTGTCTCATAGCCTCTGCTGGATACCAGTCTTTCTGTTCCCCAGGGAAAATGAACTCTGTTTGTATCAGCTGCTGCAATACTCCACTCTGCAATGGACCCCGGCCCAAGAAGAGGGGGAACTCTGGCACAGTGCCCAAGGCAGGCATATTAACTACTATTTTGCTCTTAAAATTGGCTCTTTTATCATCAGTGCATTGCTAAACTTAAAGGATTTATTTTGTCCTGGCATTATTTGTTTCATGTCCCACTTTCTTCAAAGACACTGCTGTTCTTTTGCTGCCACCCTGCTAAAGAAGAGTTTGGTCCAAGAACCGCCTTCCTCTCCCGGTTTATTTTCTTTTGGTCAGCAACTAATAAATTCAGTTGTCTTATTGAATTTATAGTGTGCACTTTAAAAAACAAATGGCACACAAAAACTCATGCTCCATTTGTGTAATTGGAAACAAGTCTATCAGAAATAGCACTTAAAGAAGATATAGTTGATTGTTCAGTTTCTAGATCCTCAGTTATTTTAATTTCTACGTTATGTTTATTGATAATCATCTAACTTTGCCTTACACGGAGTCACATTTCATGTTCATGAAGGCCATTCTGTGCAGCTGGACTGGACTCTAAATTACTCTCCAGTGGCATTATTTCCAAGTTGGTCTCCGGTGATTCAAGATTCAATTTCTGTGGACTGCAGTCAGGTTTGGTCTCATTCTGAAAAGTACTTAAGAAAACAGGGCTCTTTCTAGAAGAAGTGCGCTTAGATGAAAGGAAGATCAATGGACGCATAAAACGGCCACTGCTGGTTCGAGAATTCAAGTTGGCTCTCATAAGCTTCTGTTTGTTGGCATGCTCTATCGTCAGATGGCAACGGAGGACCTGTAGAAATACGGTTCGGAACTGCTGAGAAGAGATGTTGTACAGGAGTGGGTTTACCACAGAACTGAAGTAAAAGAAGGTGTCTGCAATGGGAAGAAGGGTGATATATGCTCTGAAGTAGGGCACAGTCCAGTCCTGCTTAGGTTTAGCAGCAGCCATGATCCTTCGAATCTGATTTGGCATCCAACATATTGCCAGAGTGGCAACAATCAGTCCTGTGAGCAAAGGGGGAGAGAGAAAAAACATGTGAAACAAATCATAAAATATTTAGTCTTTCAGTTTTGCACTTACTGGGTAGGAAATGGTACCAATTTTTCAGTGTTTTGCTTGACAGCTTTTTCTGCCAGTAGCAAATATTTTAACAGGTTCAAGGTCATTGCCGTATATGATTGGATAAAGATTGTGTAAGGTTGTATTTATTTCCACCTGTTGGCACTTGTTAATTTTCAGGTGTTCTCTCATTGATATTTGTATCTTTGGAAAGATTGGGATTTTTTTTGTTCCTACATTTGTATTTTCCCTTTTCTTCCTTTTTAAAAAAAATATAGCCATATTAGTGCAGGCAATACCCAGAAGAGATCAGACTGTTTGTATTTTACACACAAAAAAAAGTATGCATAATAGTATATTAGGCATTATTTTTGGTAACTTTCCTCTTACAGAAGATATTTTTAAGTAAAGTATGTATGGATCTTTTTAGGGTAATTAAGAAGATATATGTTGGGAATTAAATTTATGAATGTAAATGGCACAAGAAAGACAGAAATGTAAGCAGTTTGAGATAATACAAAATGTGTTCCAAAATGTGGTATCTGATCATTCTATATTTCCATATAATGTGTCACTGCATCACTCTACCTTATCTACATTTTTTAAAAAAGGGAAACGTTACCTAAATAGACATCCAAGGATTCTGTCTTTATGGAGACGCTTTCAAAAGAAAAACATCAATAATGCAATCTCTCTTGTGACAGTAGCATTTGAACAAATATCAGAGTACTTTTCACACAGTGGTAGCACAAGGATATGGAGGCAGGGAAGGGAATGCAGTCTGAGTTTTGAAACTACTAACCTCTAGCTAATATGGAAACAAATGGTGGAAATCCTAACTTCTCATTTGACGATGAAACAAATTCAAATATAAATACTCCAAGAAAATGTACTAAAAATTCAGAACTTTACAGTTTCCACTATATTTTTCCCTTTTCATCAAAGGTGCCTTGTATTAAAACACTTAATGGTAGCAGCAGAGTCTGCCTCCCCTACAGTTACAATACTCTTGTAGAGCTCTGTAGTGCAAGGCAGCACATTTTACCAGATTTTTCCTATCTTTAATTTTATAGTTGTGAAATCCAACCTGCTTCTCAACAGAAACAAGCATTCTGCTGATTCCTTTCAGTAAATTTGGCTTCATCGCTACACCCCACCTCGTGTTAATTCTAAAACATAGAAAGCAAAAGAGTGGAAATTGAATGGAAAGGATGAGATCACTTTAGGGAGACATGGAATTCTAAAACAGTGCATTAGATCACATTTGTTGGCTTGAAAACCAGTATTTTACTGGAGTCAAAATTATGAATGTAAAGAAAAAGATACAAGATACAATTTCACCACTTTGAAAGTGCCAGGACTCCAAAACAAGCAGTGTGTGTATTCCATGTTCTAAGAACTGCAGTTTTCACATTTTAATTTTATTTTTTCCAGATTCTTTAATAAAGAGATTCATTTTCTTAATGGGAGACCAGTTTCCCTTCTGTTGTAAAAGGACTGCCACAAATTTCTTCTCTCATTGACCCTCTTTTCTGAGAATTTTTCCCCCCAGAACATTTTAATGAAATTTAATTTTAGAGGACACTACTGCCCTGAAGGATGGGGGTGTTGGTATTTCAGACATCAACATTACTGTATTCATAGAGGCTGGGAAAAGGAGAAGTAGGAACCCGCTTGATCAGGTAAGTGACCAAAGGAGAGTGTGGCCTCATCTTTTGCTTCTCTGCACATCACCTTTCATTCTGTTCTCTACTATCTCAGTACCCTGCCCCTCCACCACCATTCTCTCTGTAGATTTCCTGCGACATTTTTGTACTGCATGTCCCTCACCTCACATTTTTGTTTCATTATTTGTGTTGCATTTCTGAGCCATGACATGAGCTTTGTGCAGAGCTCCAGACTTCAATGTTTTTCTTGCTGCCAGCACTATAAATATCAGTCAAAGAGGCATGGCAGAGAGAAGCAAAAAAGCATCCTAGGTAAGAACTTTTCTGATGGATCATTTACTTAATTAGCACCCTTTATAGAATAGCAAAGGTAGGTTATTGGGCTGATTTTTGCACTCTGCAATCTAGGTACTTATATGGCCATTATCACCAAACTTTCTGCAACCAAATTCTTATCGCACTACAGAAGCTTGTTTACTGTAGAGTAAATCAATTTGTGTTTGATTTTTTTTAATTACAAGTTATTTTATCTTGCCAGATTCTATAAAGACCAAGGAAGAAGATTCTACTGTGAAGATCTAATCTTTTGAAACCAGTGTTTTAGTTCCATTTTTAAAGCTCTAACATAATGCCCCGAGTCTTCAAATTTTTATCTTGCATCCTTTGACATTGACCTTTATTTTGAGTCTAAACTGCCAAGTGTGTAAGATTCCTCCCTATAGTCTTCAGACATGTCTGTTCTGGGGGAATTGACTATTTTGGCATGTGTTCAGCAAGTGAAAAATGAGCTGTTTGTGCCCTTGTGCAGTGCCACGGAGGTTAGTCTTTCTTTGGGGAGGGGGGTAATTTCTCTGTAAACTTTGTCATTTTTAGAAGGACAAGTAATTATTCATTTTTACACTTGGAAAAAAATGGTCATTGTTTTAGCAGAGAAGCACCACACAAATAAACACGCTGACAAAAAAATCATGTTTTATTCTAGCTGTTCGCATTTGGTTCAGATACACTTAGAGTTACTTCATACCTCCAAGGAAAAGCTTTACATTCTCATTCAAGCCTTAATATAATGTATTAAATATTTTGACTGAGTTACTGCTGCAATCAATTTGAACTTGTATACAAGCTCGGGGTGAAGGAGGGGATAGTATTTGATATGTAATGTGCAGAATGCACTTACACATTTGTGTATGAACTTTAATGAAGATCAGTGAAATGAACTCGCATGTAAAACAAACTGTATTTTATACCAGAATTGATACATCTTTTCCCTGTGACTTCTACCCACACAGATCAGTCACCTGCTGTGTATTATAACCCTACATGTTTCACCTAGGGTGACCAGATGTCCCGATTTTATAGGGACAGTCCTGATTTTTGGGTCTTTTTCTTATGTAGGCTCCTATTACCCCCACCCCCGTCCCGATTTTTCACACTTGCTGTCTGGTCACCCTAGTTTCACCTGATCTACAACCCCCTCCCCAAAAAGTTTCATTTTTCCTCTTGATTACTGTACTAAAATGACAAAAGGCATTAGCACAGGACACAGATTTATCCTCTGAGTATTGTTTAAAAACAAAGTAATGCAGATGTCCAACAAACTGTAGCACTTGATGCTTGACATTTCCAACAACATTAGAATCATTATGCATGGTTTAATATTCAAAAGTTCATTAAGCCATGCAAGCAGGGGCTTGGAGGCTTTGCACTAGCTGGTTGAACACATACTAGTGAATACATGCCAGCTTTTAAGTTAGAGTAACTGTGTGCACTTATAATTCATTTAACATTGGACTCAGTTATTTCAGTGAACTTAACAAAACTCACGTAACTCAAGTGCTTTGAGATCCTTGGATGAAAGGCAAATAAATTTAAACATTAAGCAAACTACACAACACTTTGCCCCACCCAGAAGTGGCCCATTCTGCTAGTAATTTAGTTTTAAAACATAACCCTCCTTTTTAAAAATTGTGCATTTCATTGTACGAATCTTGACAAATGGTTGCAAGTTTAAATTAAAATAATTGTTAGTATAAAGCTTCTTTTGGGAAGCTACAATATCTAATCTTCATAAGTGATAAAGGATGGTCTTTGTAATAAAGCAAACCTAATGCCTAAGAGCTAATGACATAAATATGCATCATTGGCACAGAATAGAATGAGTTTGGCAGTCATTTCTCTTAACTATACTTTTTATGACTCAAAACATTCCCCTGAGCTATAGAATGCTAAATTAAATTCATTGCTATCTTTACTGGGTGATTTTAAATACATTCCAGCTAGCAGGATCCAAAATCTGGGGGGGAACACACAGGGATTTTCTACAGGTTTTGCTTGTTCCAATGTTGAACAGCCCAGAATGTGCCTGATGGCTCCTTCCCCCTTTTCTTTGTTGTCAAAGTATGTTATTTCCACTCTACAACTAGGCACTGCCAGCCCAATCCACAGAACCTGGAGTCATCTAATGAAATTATAAACAACAGTCAGTAGGATGCTCCAATGCATATTTTTATTTTGATGCCATATTCTATTAACCACTTCCGTGGTCATTGTCTCATCAAGTACATTCTCCTTGTCCATTCCAATTATACTATTTGCCCTGATGATAAATATTGCATAGGAATCTGCTCCTAGGCTGACTCACAGTTGGCAGCAGTGGGGTTAAATCCTAAACTTTATTTTTCTGTGATTAAATTAATGGTACAAAAGAGGGTTCTCAACATCTGCTTGTAAACTGACATTTAAATGGCAATTGTCAGTAGACTATAAGCATATGGTTAGCTGAGTTATGAGTCAAGTGCAGACAGAAATGCACTTGGTTCAATAGGACATTTTTAGCTTTCTGTATTTTATAATTTTCACCCTAGGCCTCGTTTTATACTCCAATTCAGGGTATAATGTGAAATTAGTGCCCTACTCTGTACTGAGATGCAGACCCTCCAGTCCCCACAACCCACCAGATTTAAATCACCTTTTGTAAAGCTAGCTACATCAGATCCTAGAAGAGGAAAATATTCACTAACCCCTGTATCTTACAAATGTTAAATAGACTGCCATGGGCCCACAGTCTTGTAGCTCACACTTCGAGTTTGCCATTTGCCATGGTTAAAAAATATATATCCTTTGCCACTTTTGTCCCCACTAATCCTACATCTTTGGTAGAGTCGTCAAGTTAACTGCCCAAGTTAATGCTAACTGGTTGTGAAACCTTTCACAGTTAACCCTTGTGAAAAAAATCTCACATTTTAAAAACCACATACCTAGCAGTAACTTAACACAATGCCACCTTCAGTTTTTGTTTTTAAATTGGATTTAATATTGGCTTGAAATATTTGTCACCGTTGCCATCGGTGGGTTTGCACACATGTAACATTATAATTGGAATGGAACAAACAAGTCTCCTGATCAGACGCAAGGGCGAATAGAATCCAGCTCCCTCTCTTAGCTGGGCTGGCTCTGGAGGGCTAATAGGAATAAAAAGGTAGAAAAAGCATATTTTGGCACTAATGCTGGCAGACATGTCTGAATACACACCGGGGGCTGCCCTACTCAACAAGAAACTGTCCTTTTTTACACAGCAGTTCAGAGCAGAACTGAAGTCAATCAGTTATTTTCAGATGCAGTCTAATTGGTTAACATTTTTTCAGGCCACATGGTTAATTCTTAGGTAAACAATTACTATTGTTGGTGGGATCAGGCACATATGAGCCAGCCTCCTGTGAAGTACTGAGCACCCTTAACTCCCATAGCCCACCATGCTCCACTGAGCAAAGAACCAGAGTTCCCTTGCTCCATGAAAGTTACATTGTGAATGGTAAGAACATCTCTTTCCCTGAGGCACAGGTTGGGGCAGTGATTAAATGTAATTACCTAGCTCTATGCAGCCCTACATGCTATTTTTGCATATTCTTTCCCCATCCTTTGGGGGGAAGGGGGGGAGAAATGCAGTCTTTTGTCCTTAGAAACAGACTAAATCTCAAATAGTGCACCATGTTCATGGCTGATTAATGCTCCTCTTGCTCCTCTGTAAGTAGTAGAATATCCACTGCTTTGTGAGGCAACATGGAGAACACTGGGCAAACAGAAACGGTGTAAGAGCTGCCAGATTCTGCCTGAGGAAAAAGGATCCTCTACTCTTATCACAATAGTGAGCTGCAGTGTTTAGGCCCATTGCCATAGAAACATTGTAATTCCAGGCAATGACAGGAATCAGAATGAGAGAGAGAGTGCACGTGCAACTGGAGGAGGCAGGCAGGCAGACCGAGTAAAAGAGAGACTTACACATAAGGCAACAACATCAGGGTTCTCACAAGTGGGCAAACGACTCTGTTGGACATCAAGAGTAACCATTGCATGGTCATGAGTCAGAGAATCAAATTCCTCTCTGAATTTGCATTCTGTAGTCAGCTCTGTGTCTAAGCTTCAGTGTACTGTCAAACACACACCTCTTACCACAAATCATAAGGCAACTGTAGTCTGCACAATGGAAAAGATGGATACTATGGCCCTTTCTGCTAGTGGTAATTAACTTTATATTTCCCAATAATCAATTGCCCAACCCTGAACTACTTAGTACAAAAACTAAGGCCTGGTCTACACTAGGAGTTTGTCGAATTTAGCAGCGTTAAATCGAATTAACCCAGCACCCGTCCACAAAACAAAGCAATTTATTTCGACATAAAGGGCTCTTTAAATCAATTTTTGTACTCCTCCCCGACGAGGGGAGTAGCGCTAAAATCGACATGGCCATGTCGAATTAGGGTTAGTGTGGACGGAATTCGACGCGAATAGCTCCGGGAGGTATCCCACAGTGCACCACTGTCGCCTCTCTGGACAGCAGTCCGAGCTTGGATGCTCTGCCCAGCCACACAGGAAAAGACCCGGGGAACATTTGAATTCCATTTCCTGTTTGGCCAGTTTGAATTTCATTTCCTGTTTGGACATCATGGCGAGCTCAGACGCACTGGTAACGATGCAGAGCTCTCCAGCAGAGGTGACCATGCAATCCCAGAATCGAAAGAGGGCTCCAGCATGGACTGATCGGGAAGTGTTAGATCTGATAGCTGTATGGGGAGATGAATCCGTACTATCAGGGCTACAATTGAAAAGACGTAATGCGAAAATCTACGAAAAAATCTCCAAGGCCATGACGGACAGAGGATACAGCAGAGATGCAACGCAGTGCTGAGTGAAAATTAAGGAGCTGAGACAAGCGTACCAGAAGACCAAAGAGTCCAACGGACGCTCCGGGTCTCAGCCCCAGACATGCCGTTTCTACGCCGCACTGCATGCTATCATGGGGGGGGGCGCCTCCACTACCCCACCCCTGTCCGTGGACTCCGAGGATGGGGTATTCTCATCGGTGGCTTCCTCTGAGGTTTTCGCGGACGGGGAAGATGAAGGAGATGAGGACGAGGTAGTCGACAGCGCTTTGCACGCCAATTTCCCCGAAAGCCAGGATCTCTTCATCACCCTGACAGAGATCCCCTACCCACCCTCCCAAGGCGGTATCCCGGACCATGAATCCGGAGAAGGAACAGTAGGTGAGTGTATCTTTTGAATAGAATAGACATGGTATTAAAGCAATTGGTTTTTAATGAGTAATTTGACCTGAGGACTTTGGATGCATTCGTGGCCAGTACAGCTACTGGAAAAGTCTGTTAACATGTGTGGGGATAAAGCAGAAATCCTCCTGGAACATCTCCATGAAGCTCTCCTGGAGGTGCTGTGAAAGCCTTTGCAGAAAGTTTCTGAGGAGAGCGGCCTTATTGCGTCCTCCATGGTAGGAGACTTTTCCGTGCCAGGCCAGTAGCAGGTACTCCGGTATCATTGCCTGACAAAGCATGGCGGCATATGGTCCTGGTGTTTGCTGGCATTCACGCAACATCCGTTCTTTCTCTGTCTGCGTAATCCTCATCAGAGTGATATCAGTCATGGTGACCTGGTTGGAATTAGGTGAATTTTATTACGGGGACTGTTTGCCTGTGCCTTTTAAAAAATCCTCCCAGCCGTTTCCAGCCACGCGGTGGGGGCGGGGAGATGGACCGTTCATGCTGGGCGGTTCGCGGTCAGCTAGCAGGGATCTTCCCCGAGACCAGCCACGTGGTGGGGGCGGGGAGGGGGACCGTTCATGCTGAGCGGTTCGCGGTCAGCTAGCAGGGATCTTCCCCAAGAACAGCCACGTGGTGGGGTGAAGGCTAAAGCGACCATCCCAGAGAATGGGATGGCTGTGGTTACTTTGGTTTCTGCCACTGCACGTTAACCCGCACAGCGCAGCAGTAACTGGCCAACTCTAGGAGCTCTGCTTGGAACGGGAAAGGAGGGTGCTGCTGTTAAGTAAGCTTTCAGCAGCCAAAAGTCTACGGCTTACCATGGCCGCCTGCTAGCCAAATTCTGTTGCCCGGCCCTGCTTGTGTGATCTGTACACCAAAACCCCAGACACTCAATATAAAGATTCAAAATGCGACCTTGTACTGAAAGCACATGTGATAGGTAGTGTGAATGATCTTGTTCACCATGAAAGACTATATTCATTGTTCTGAAAAATGTATCTTTTTAAAGAATTCACTCCCTTTTTTTCATACCACAGCTGCAACTGTCTCTAGGCTTCCCCCGGGATCTCCCTCCTAAAGGCTGTCACAGATAAGGCGGCGAAAGAAACGCACACAAGACGAGATGTTCTCTGAGCTAATGCAGTGCTCATGCACTGAGGTAACCCAGCAGAATGAGTGGAGGGACACAATTTCCCAGTATAAGCGAGCAGCCAGCGAACAGGAGGACAGGAGGGATGCCCGTGAGGACAGGAAGGACGCTCAAGATGAGAGGTGGCGGATGGAAGACCAGAGGGTGACTGAGGTGATGCTTGGGTTACTGCGGGAGCAAACTGACACACTCCGGCGTCTGGTGGATGTTCTGCAGGAACGGAAGCAGGATGACAGAGCGCCGCTGCAGCACATCTATAACCGCCCTCCCCCGCCCCCAAGTCCCATAGCCCCCTCATCCAGAGTCCCAAAAACAAGGGGTGGCAGGCTCCATGTGAACAACCACTCCACCCTGGCGGACTGCTCAAGTAGCAGAAGGCTGTCATTCCCCAAGTTTTGAAGCGTCCTTTCCCTACCTCCACCTGCACACCACCCTAGCCTCCGTCATAGTTCCCTCTCTTTACTGAAAAAAACTTAATAAAAAATGTTTTTGTTGAACAATGTTGCCTTTATTTTCTTTTCAAAGCAAGGTGTGTTTGAAGGGGGAGAAGGGGGTTGGTAATTGGAGAGGATAGGCAATATAAACAGAGTAAACAAATGGGGGCAGGTTCACCTCAAGGAGAAACAAACGTAAGAGTTACTAGTTACCCTGGTCAGTCAAGAAGCTAGTTTTCAAAGCTTCCCTGATGCGCAGCGCGTCCCGCTGTGCTCTTCTAATCACCCTGGTGTCTGGCTGGGCGTAATCAGCAGCCAGGTGATTTGCCTCAACCTCCCACCCCGCCATAAACGTCTCCCCCTTACTCTCACAGAGATTGTGGAGCACACAGCAAGCTGCAATAACAATGGGTATATTGGTTTCGCTGAGATCTGAGCGAGTCAATAAGCTGTGCCATTGCCCTTTCAAACGTCCAAAAGCACACTCCACCACCATTCTACACTTGCTCAGCCTGTAGTTGAAGAGCTCCTTATCACTGTCCAGGGCACCTGTGTACGGCTTCATGAGCCAGGGCATTAGTGGGTAGGCTGGGTCCCCAAGGATCACTATAGGCATCTCCACATCCCCAACAGTTATTTTCTGGTCCAGGAAGTAAATACCTTCCTGCAGCCGTCTAAACAGACCAGAGTTCCTGAAAACGCGAGCGTCATGAACCTTTCCCGGCCATCCGATGTTGATGTTGGTGAAACGTCCCTTATGATCCACCAGTGCTTACAGTACCATTGAAAAGTAGCCCTTTCGGTTAATGTACTGGCTGGCCTGGTGGTCTGGTCCCAGGATAGGGATGTGCGTTCCGTCTATAGCCCCACCACAGTTAGGGAATCCTATCGCAGCGAAGCCATCTACTATTGCCTGCACATTTCCCAGGGTCACTACCTTTGATAGCAGCAGCTCAATGATTGCGTTGGCTACTTGCATCATGGCAACCCCCACGGTAGATTTGCCCACTCCAAAGTGATTCGCGACTGACCGGTAGCTGTCAGGTGTTGCAAGCTTCCAGAGGGCTATCGCCACTCGCTTTTGGACTGCTCTCATCGTGGTGTCCTGGCGCTTCAGGGCAGGGGACAGCAACTCACAAAGTTCCAGGAAAGTGCCCTTATGCATGCGAAAGTTTTGCAGCCACTGGGATTCATCCCAGACCTGCAGCACTATGCGGTCCCACCAGTCTGTACTTGTTTCCCGGGCCCAGAATTGGCATTCCACTGTATCAACATGACCCACTGCCACCAGGATGTCCAATTTGCGGGGTCCCGTGCTTTGAGCGAGGTCTGTGTCCCTGTCATCGTCACTGTTGTCACCGCGCTGACGTAGCCTCCTTGCCTGATTTCTCAACATCTGCCTCTGCATAAAGTGCACGATAAGGCGCGAGGTGTTGACAACAGCCATAACTGCTGCGATGATCTCACTGGGCTCCATGCTCGCAGCGCTATGGCGTCCACACTGTCAATCAAGGGAAAAGGGCGCAAAATGATTGTCTGCCGCCGCTTTCACGGAGCGAGGGGGGGAGTGAAGGTTGAATGATGACCGTTACCCAAAACCACCCACAACATATTTCTTGTCCCATCAGGCATTGGGGGCTCAACCCAGAATTCAAATGGTCAGCGGGGACTGCGGGAACTGTGGGATAGCTACCCACAGTGCACCGCTTGGAATGTAGACACTTGCCCCGTTACTGTGGACTCACAACGCCGAATTAATGTGCTTAGTGTGGACACACACGTTCGACTTTGTAATATCGGTTTCAAAAAATCAGTTTAAGTAAAATCGAACTACTATCGTAGTGTAGACATACCCTTAGTGTCCCATAGGACTGTCTTGAGCTAATCATGAATTAGGATTTTTCTCATGTATGTAGCAATAGAATGTAGCCATTTGACATTTCGCTGTTTGATGTTCAAAGCAAAATAAATATGGACTCAGCAAAGGGATCACAGTCCCGGTCAAGGAGTGTGGTAATTATATTGTGGTAGAACCATAGCAGCAGCTGAATCAGGATCATGGACCCAGTGGGCTAGGTACAAGAAGAGCTTTAGGCAGGGTTCTTGCTCCAGAGAGCTTACTGTTATATTTAACAGCTAAATAGGGTGTGTGCACATTATGCATGCGCGTGAGAGACAAATTACACACACACAAACATAGCTGTGTGCCTTGCTGTGCAACTGATGTGTTATGAAGCATTTTAGGCAATTTCCTATCATTAAATTCACCTGTGATGTCATTCTGAAGAGCTCTAACAGTTTATAGGTGAATCGAAGCCCTCTTGCATGGTCAGGTGTACAGAAAGCAAGAGGTGCTGTGTTTTACAAAGCTGTCAGGTGTGCCTACCTGTTCTGCCACTGAGCACAGGAAATGAGAGACTCAACTGCAAAGTTTTAATAACTAAATACCCGATTACACTATTCTACAACAACTTGCCTTTTTCTCCGTCAGAGAAGCTATTACTGTCTTAAGTAAATCACAGATGTTAATGGAGTTAGTGCCGTCTGCTTATAAATTACACATTTAGTGCTTCCGGCAGTTTCTCTCTCAAAGCTGCAGTATGTCTAGTGTGGAATTATTGGCAAACTTGGATTTATGTTTACCCTCTTAAAAACGAATCCTGGGTGATTTCGGTGGCAGTGTTGGTGAGAGAGATAAATGGTATCAATGAGCACCAGACCTCTGTGCAAGATTCTCCACATCACACTGCCAATGCACCTCAGGTTCTGACCACAGAAGGATTGGAAGAGTTTGAACTATTGGCCTCACACACAGAGATGAGGCCACCTTCTCTTCTCTTTTGCTCCCAGGTGGTCATTTGTAGCACTATGGTGATCAGGGGTTTGCCAAGTTTGGATTAAACCAATGATGCAGGGTAACAGAGTGCAGGTGACTTCAGTTCCCTCCTCCCTCACTGAAAAGACTGATTGTTCTGCTGCTCTCCCGTGTCTGCTCTATTGCATGCAGAGTTTCTCCCTTACTGGCATGAAAGTGATGCTACAAAATTCCATTAATTTGCCATGAGAATCCCTTGGATACTATATATTGCAATTTTTTCTACCTGTGGCTTATACAAGAAAGATGCATGGTAAAAGTATAATTATTCAACAAGAGAAGCCATTTTTCAAACAAGTGGTGGTCAGCGTTTAAATGAAGAACTACATATATTATATAAGTCCAATTCATATCTCACCAGTCGAGAGAAGTGCTTATAATTTAACATTTTTTAAATGCCTAACTTTTTAAAATAACGATGAGGAATATTTTCAAAAAGACACAAGTTGGCATTTAACTCCCATTTGGCCTTTGACAATCTTCCCAAAATCTCTCCTATATAATTCCTTCTAAAGTTTTAAAAAAATTACTCCTCTTCACTTTTTCCTATTAAGATAGATATGCAAAGTTCTGTGTGTATCTAGTACAAGTGATTCTACTTTGAAGTCTTAGATTCACTACCACTGACTGCAAACTTATTCATGAGTCTCATCATTGGACCATATTCATTTTAATCATGCACATATCTATTGATATTTTTTCCATATGAAGGATGCGTGAATACTTTGTGAATCAGGCCAAAACTACGGGGTCTTGAGGGGAAAGAAATGACTGCTTAATCCTTGATGTTTTATTTTTACTACTGTGATGGGATCCCAGTTTTGTAACCTGGAACTAGGGTACAGCTGTGCCCCCTTAACTCTCCAGCTTGGGCTGTCTGTCGCAATGCTTTGCTAGTGACAAGTAGCAACCCCTTCCAGGTGCTGTTATCACTCAGTACAACAGCATGTGGAGCCACACACCCAGCTAGGTTGCATGAATGATCCCTGAGCCACTCACAAATCACACAGAGAAAGGCACCTGAAAATCTCCCAAGTCCCTAGCTTTGCCCCCCTTGACTATAGTGTCTTGCCCTGGTCAGAAGGCTGACCAGTATAAGTTCATCACCCATTCACTCCTCCTACAATTTGGAGAGGACACAACTTGGAGAGGCCTTTGCAACCTGAGCTGTGATACACTTCAACCAAAACACACTGATTTAGGTAAAATATAAAATATAAAACAGATGTATTAACTACAGAAAGATAGATGTTAAGTGATTGTAAGTGGCAGGCATAAAAGGTCAGAGATATTTACCAAAAAAAAAGGTAAATCCACAGTCTAAATCCTAAACTCTATTACATTAGGCAGTATTTGGATCAAGCAGTTTCTCACCCCACTAGATGTTGCAGGTAGGTTATAGTTCTTAATACACAGGCTTCCCCTTTAAGCCTGGGACCAGTCTCCTCAGTTCAAGTCTTTGTCTTCCCAGCATTCTTGTTATTTCCAGCGTAGGTTGTGGAGGAGAAAGGCAAAGGCACAATGCCAGTGTCCCTTATTTTATGCCCTCAGTCCATGCGCTTGGAAAATACTAGCCCAGACACATCCTGATGGGCTTTGCTGAGTCACAGAGTTGAGCAATTCCCCATTGTGTGATGCTTATGCAGCCCTTTTACAGCATTGTAAATCCATTGTTTAAATCCCCTGCTGATTAATGATCAGTTAATGGATTAATGGCTTCCAGGTGGAGTGGCTCTCCAACCTTTGTTGTCACTGGGGAATTACAAACTTACAACATAGTCTCAAACTTACAACATATTTCAGTAACAACCATACAGCAAAATCTCATAACTTCACACACTAATGATATATGTATTTGGACAGAATAATGGGTTTCAGCAGATCATGACCTTTCATATGATATCTTACATGGCATGCTTTGTATGAAATGTATCATAATTCTATGATGGGTGAATATGGGGGTTCTAGGGTACTGCTTTGAGGTACAGAGTGCCACAACTGCACAATTTTCTTTCACAATCTAGAATCAGGCTAGTAGCACTGGACTGATGTCTTGTTTTCCACACAACATTCAGCAGTTCAGCCTTCCTACAATGCTATGCCAACCTGCCTCAACACCTCTCTGGATGAGATGCCAGTTCATTCTCCATGACCATTCCACCCTTGGCAGTCTCAGCAAAATTGTTAGGAAGGGTGAGTATGGGATATTTGATGTGTATGCTTGTCCAGTCTGATACTGGGCGTACATCTGTCTCATTTCACATAGGCTACTAAGCAGTCATTGGCTATGCCGGACGAAGGACAGGAGACACTGGATGTGGTTTAATTAGGCTACAGCTTTATTCCTAGGTGTCGGAGTAATAGGCAGATAAAAGTTTACAGTGCAAGTAATTCCCTAATCATATACATATACCAGGGTGGGGGTGGGGGAGCTGGTGTCAGCCCTGCCCCTTTACCCAGCCTGGTTCCCAGACAACCTGCTGCTGGGATTCACCATTCTGTTTCCCCCACTTTCCAATGAGAGTTAAGGGGGAGGCTGTAAAAAAAATGGGGGGTTGGCTTCCAGGCATACAAGTCATAGAAGCCCAAACCCTCCCATTTCTGCTCCTTTAAAAAAATACCTCCTTTAAATGCTTTCCCAATCCATTTTATCTGATCACTGTATCCCTTCCCTATGACATCTCCATGCTCACTTGATCTGAACCTGCCACAGGAAGTCACTCTGGCTCTCTAGCCCTTAAAAGAGCCACACACCTTTTCCTACAAGCCAGACA
Source organism: Macrochelys suwanniensis (assembly GCA_033296515.1). Classification (NCBI taxonomy): domain Eukaryota; kingdom Metazoa; phylum Chordata; order Testudines; family Chelydridae; genus Macrochelys; species Macrochelys suwanniensis. Next base: position 15,716,949 of record CM065784.1, on the reverse strand, counting down.
ATGATCCCCACACCACTTACTGTGCGGTGAGGTCATTATTAGATAGTAATGACATATAATACTGACACAAATCTAATTTGAACCAGGGATTGACCGTTCTTTTTAGGTTCACATACTACTTAGCCTAGAGATGAAACGCTATAAAATGGATTGGACTAGATGACCTCCTAAGATCTCTTCCAACCCTAATATTCTATGATTCATCATCAGTTTTCAGAGGTCTCCACTCCCAATCAGTACAAAAAATGCTGAGAATATATACTAATCAAATTGTAATTAAAGACTACTTAAAAAAAAAAAACACATGCAGCGCTTCCATATTCAGCTAATATGAAAGAGTGGTCTCATTTCAGATTTATTTGATTATCACAGCTGTCAAATAATATAGGCTTTTATAATGTACATATCACCAAAAAAAGTCTTAATTTAAAAAGTAGTTTAAATGCTGGAGTGTAAACTAACTTGGGAGGAGGATGAGTAAAAGGAAAAAAATCTAATCATTTGTTAATGTTTCTCCCTTTCAGAACAATTTCTCTGGAATGGTTCCCTTTGATTTCCTGTTACAAAGAATGAAGACTGTGTGTTAGAGAGCCACTGAAAAATGCATTTTCCATACAACTCTCATTTAAATTCAACATTGCAACCAGAAAACAATTTGGAATTTAGTTTTTTCAAAAAATTACAAAATTAGCCATTGCAGCTTTAGACACCTATACCAGGAGTCTCATCTAGCACAAGCCAGCTGCGGAATTCATTGAACAGTTAACAGCTGAATATAAATCCAGGGAGGCAAAATATTAGATCAGCAGATATGAGAGATACTGAAGAGCTCTGCCAGAAAGACAAGCCTGAGCTATATTTTATACAGAACCAATTGTCATAGTGGGAATCAGCAAAGCTCTTCCAAACTGGAGAGAGATTATCAGGCTCCTAAGATGGCTTTTGCATTCAAAACCATCAGATGAAGAAAACCTACTGCTCTGTAGCTAACAAATTGAAAATGAAATTATAGCAAAAAACATGACTGCCAGCTGATTTTCAAAGAGGCAAGTGGAGTTTATGTACAACAGACTGAGTGAGAAGAGAAACCAGAGCAAGCTCCATTAAAAAAGTGGTGTGCAGCCATTTAAATCTTACATCAAAGTGCACAGATGTAACAATGTCCAAATTGAGAGGAGAAAAGAACAAATTCAATATGCCATTCACAAATTTGGTGGGAAAAAGTGGCTAATTTGGTTGCTTATGTGTGGGACGAGAAGTCTGACTTTAGTTCTGGTCCCAGCTCTGTCACTGACCCACTGTGACTTTAGAAAAGTCATTCAAAATATCAACAAGGAATACTATGAGGTTTAATTCAGTAAGGTGTGTAAAGTGCTTGGAGATGAAGTGAAAATGAGATTAAATACCAAGTGCAAAATTCAAAACTATTTAGCTCAAGGAAGAAATAATTCACACAGTTGCTGAGAGATCTCCTTGTTGCAAAGGTTATGAGAAGACATGCAATACTATAGCAGCAAGTTAAGGGAGAAATGAACTCTGTCTTGTTTTCATAAATTAATACTGCAAATACAAAAATTGTGCCGGCTCCTGCTCCCATTGTGTGGTGTCCACAATTAGATGTTTGAAGCATGACAGAAGGATTAATAACCCTTCCAGTGATAAAAGAACAAGGGCATTCTGTGGCTGTCTCTTGATAGGAGATGAAGTCCAATATACCTCCGCAGTTAGGCTCATGCAGAAGGGCCTCATCCTTCCCAACACCTTAATGCAGGAATGGGCTCCTCCCCACCTAGTGAACCAAGTCGGTCAACTACCGAAAAATTTTAAAAGAGAGAGCCCAAACATTACTTTTCACCCACTGAGAACCTGAAGGGAAGGGAATTCAATAGAGATGGGTAAATTCAACTCATCTCCATTGAGTTCTTCTCCTCTGTACAGTCTAGAAATGCTCCCACATGGGTCAGGTGGAAGAGTTCCTGTGAGATCTTGCAGCCGGAGAGCTACAATAACTCACCAGATGTGCAGCCCCATGTGGAAAGGGTACTTGTCCAGAGAATATACAGTAGCAAGAATTCTTCACCTCTGACAGAAGGAGTTATAGAGCTGCATAGAAGTGAGGGGTTTGGGTATTTTGGATTCCACAATGTACCCAAGTTCTCCTGGAGCCTGATGCTGAGCCAGCTTTCTTAGGACTTTGGCCTGAAGAGAGTGGATATTCTTCTGTTAGATTAGTTGCTTTGAGAGGCAGGGAAACAATGTGGCCAAAAAAGTGTGGGGAAAAAAAATGTACAAAGCCGGATGTTTCAGATTTTTCCTCCAGGACTAATTTTAAAAATCCAAAAGTTTATAACCCATCTGGGAGTTTTCAGAAGAAAAAGTGCTTGCTTGGAAATACAGTAATTAATCATAATCAAGATAAAGAAAGTGAAATATTTCACATCGTAGTTGCCTCCTTCTAGATAGAAGGGTAGAACCTTCATTTCAGTGACCTCTAATAGAGTTTGTTAGTTAAAGTAATGAACCCAGAAAATTACAGGAGAATACAGACTAAAATCCACCCTCAAACCTCCTTGAAAAGGATTACTTTAAAGTGTGTTTGTGTAGGGGAAGGTAGAAGAGATACAGAATACCCAAACTGTCGAATTAAAAACAGACCATTGATCCAATTTTCTTCTTCTGGCAGTGGCCAATACCCAGCGCTTTAGAAGAAGGTGAAGTGACCCTTTGACACACCTACCTAGTTTACGAGATACATGCATGCCATACATGTATACATGGATTAACATTTCCTGTGCAACCACTGCAAGTGATGTACTGAAGCATGAGGTTTGAATACCCTTGTGCCATACTTTCGATTTTCACTTCAATTACAGTTTTACCTAATGAATGTTACCACAGTATTCAGTGGGTAAAATTTTCAAAATCACTTAGTCTCCAAAGTGCCTACATCATTTTTGAAAGTGGGACTTCGATGTTTTTGAAATTTTAATCCCACAGTCCTTAATGTATATTTAGCCAGGAATAGCGCAGTAACATTACCTGCTTGCACACAGCAGCTGTAGACTTTATTGGCAATCACCAACAGTGTCCGCTTATACAGAGGCAGATGTGTCTTCTTTAGTTCCTGAGGAATTCAACAAAATCAGAGTGGAGCTTGCTGAGACACAGAGCTACCCCAGAATCAGGAACAGACACCATCCTGCCTGAAGACTGACTGCCCACCACCTGCAACAATGTCCCCTGCCCTTCACGCCTGATGTGTTCCGGTAAAGATGTGCTGACCCCTGTGATAACTCTGATGAACGTCTTCTTCAAAGCAGTCAAGCTACCATACGCACATTTAAACCAGAACCATCTGGCTAACCACTCCCCAGTTTCCAGCCTCCCTTTCCTGGGTAAGGTCACTGAGAAAGTGGTGACCGCTGAACTCCAACAGAACCCATCCTCTCTTAACATCCTGTATCCCTCATAATCAATGTTTCTGAGCTGGACTTGCCAGAGAAATGGCCCACATGGTGCTAATGAATGTCTCTTTTTTTCAAGCCTTTCCTAAGGAATCATGCAAATAAGGAGGGGATTTTCAAAAGTCCTGGGCACTGGTCTAACTCTGCTCCCATTGATGTTAATAGGAGTTTGATCAAAGACAAAAGTGTGACCATTGGGCCAATAAAGAGTGTTTTGGAAAAACAGTACGCTAAAGAGACTTTATTATGGATGCACATTCCCTTCTAATGCAAGAGAGAAGAGAGAGTCAACACTATTTGCTCTAAAGTCTTTTGCTTCTTCATATTACGTACATTCAGCAAGGAGATAACAAGGTATTAGGTCCCTTATAAATATCTCAGCTAGCCAGTGTACAGCAATATCTACAGATTGAATATACATCTCATAAATGAGCATTTTCTCTTGCCATCACGTATCAACCTCATACCATTGAATTAGGATCTAAAGGAAAGAGTCTGATCAGTTTGACTATTTCCTTCATAATTTGTTTTTAAAAAAGAGTCAATCAAATCCCTTTTACTGTTCTACAGACTAAACAACTGAAGCAATTTCATTTCTTTCTATGCAAGTCTCACCAGGTTCAAACATTTGTTAGCCTTCTGATTCTCAGTTATACCCTTGAGTAGAGACCAAAACTAACTACAGTATTCCAGATGGAGCTGGACCATGCAGTTTTCTCTATCTTTTGTAGCACCTTTCTGATGAATACTACGTGCAATGAGATGATAATGGAGACTTGAGAAAAGTAATTAAACCAGAGCCCCTGCTATCTGCCACATTTCTCCACTCATGCACACAGTGTAACTAATTCCAGGCTAAGAAAGACAGGAACCAGACAGTGATGTTCAGAACAAAATTATATTAATGAGCAAGAGAAGATCAGGAGTGATTCTAATTATACGATAGCATAATTAGATCAGATGCACTAACATATTACAATTCTTAAGTGGAAAATCAGGAATCCAGTGTCAGGCAGGATTTGGCGGGGGGGAAGGAGTGGGGAGCACAGTGAGGTTATGCATGACTTCTGACATCTAAATGAGGTCACCTACCTTCTCCAGATTCTCTTCATTCTGAATCACTGTAAATGCTGCTACTTTCCTAAACATGTCTTCTCTCATAGGTGGGTGCAGCACCCCCACCCTTAACTTGGTGCACAAGATACTGCAAATTAGGGAGGAGGAAGACCACCACCACCACATCTTCTCCCCCAAATCACTGTCATAATAGTAATCCTAGCCAAGCATAAGAAACACACTTTATAATAACCTCATACGATGGCTTGTTGAATTTTTTGGTTATGGATCTATGTTCTACAACATACATAACCAGCAACTTAAAATTAGACAGATAAAAAGATGGGAGAGGGAACTGGACAAAGAAATTGTAGCCTATAGGACTAACCTGCTTGCTTGCATATTATATATCTATCTATATCTTTCTTATAGTTTAAGTATTTGGTTTATTGTAATAGGCTTATAGATTTATATTAAAGTAAATTTGGCTGCAATGCAAGAGACTTACAGGCTCTATCCTGTATGTTAAGCTAAGGCAAAGTTAGCATATCTATATTAAGACCTTTTACACAGAAAAGTAAAGTTGACCTATACCTTGTTACCTAAATAGACAATTACCCACGCCTATATCTAGGACCTTTTATCTAGACCAATAGACAAGGGAGAATGGCATAGGGGACTTTTCAATGTTGTATCCACAGACTTAACAGGTACACCACAGAAAAACGTATGTGCGTATATACATGTCATCAATACGCACAAACATACTAGCCTATGGGGTAGGCGTACCCTAACATTTTGTGGGTGTGGAATGAAATTTGGGCATAGGAAGAAGGATTTCCGGCCCTATAAAAGAGGTGACCCACCTCGCTAGAGTACTTCCACTCTACTTCTACTTCACTCGGCTCTGCTCTATCATTCTCACTTACATTCTATTTCTACTTTCTCTCTCTCCCCATCTATTCTGTTTATCTATGAGGACTACTACTATTAGTAGGCTATACTTGTTCTTCTTAAACTTTAAGTTTCAAGGGAACTAGGCTAAGCTTGGTTTCCCTAGGTTTTATGCTTAGTTCGTTTATTAGGTTTTTATTTTAAGTTTAAGTTAGTCAAGTAAACCCTAAGTTTGCTTTAATAGCTCTTAGCATTAGTTTCTTCTAAGCTCTGTATCTCTCACTGAAGAATTGAGAAACCTGAACTGCAAGACTAGTCCTGTGTCTCTTACCACCAGGTTATCAAGGAAGGGTGTGAGTATATTAACCAAAACTCTGTTGCATATACTACTATATTATCATATGTATCTTTTGAATAGCAGCATACTATTAATATTAATAATAAATTATTAATAAAATTAAATTGATACATTAAATTGATAAATTAAATTTATGTTATTAGTACACCCTAAATCAGGCTACAAAATTGACCTGGATGAGTGGGTCACCTTATGGGAAAGGATATATACACATCTTCAATTTGTGTAGCTCAAATACATTTATCATCAATTATTGTATTTGACTCCAATTACGATCCATCATGTTTTTGCTAGTAGACAGGCATTCTGTTGGAGAGATTGCAGGGAAAGGGGAACATACTTCCACATATGGCGGCTTTGGGAGGAAATTAAAGGGATTCATCTTATGACAAAAAACTCTGGCTTCCTAGAGAACCTCTGACCTCTTTACTTATCGCTTCAGTAAAGGATCTGCATTTAAACAGAACAACAAATTATTATTATTTTTATTGTTAGCAGCTAGAGTCTGTATTGCACATTATTGGGGAAATGTGATGACGACTCCTATGGAATTGTGATAAAGTAAAATATGGACTGTTCTTGTAATGGAAAAGCTTTCACAGCAAGTACATACACAAGAGAAGCTCTACAACAAGGATGCACGATGAAACCAATATTACACCTGCGACACATCACTGATATTTTCATCCTCTGGACAGATGACCTAAAACTCCATCATAGATTTGCACCACAAGTTCAATCACCATCCATCCATGGAACTCTCTCTAGAACACTCCCACACCAGCATGAGCTTTCTGGACACCACGTTCAGCTTCAGCAATCACACTCTACAGACAACCCCTGGATCACCACACAGGTGCCTTCACAGATCCAGTAACCACACCAAACATCCCAACAAATCCGTTATCTACAGCCAGGCACTCAGATACCACAGAATATGCTGCAAGAAAAAAGTCCAGGATACACACCACCTTAAGCACACTTAAAGCTGCCTCCACCAAACAAGGACTCTCTACCAGAGAAGTAGGTCGCATCATGGAACCAAATACCCCAGGAGAACCTGCATCAATACAGGGGGGAAAAATGAACAAACCACAAGTCTGACCATATACCCCTATTTGTCACCTACCACCCTACACTAGAACCCATATGGGATATCATTAAACAGTCCAGAGATAATTAAACAGTTACAACCAATATTCAATGGGGGACCACATCCTAAAAGAAAACTTCCTGGCCTTCAAACCACCTCCAACCTTGCCATCAGAGCAAGCTCCCCACAGACCAGGACCCATCAACTCAGAGTGGCACCAGACCCTGCCATAACAGATGCAAAACTTGCAGACATATCTCCATTCCTACAATGATCAGTACCCCAGCTACACATCTTTCAAGATTCAGAGGTCTTCCACATGTCTATCACAACATGTGGTGTACCTCATCCAGTACACTAAATGCCCCAACAAGTAGTATGTGAGTGAAACCAGACAATCACTACACTCTTGAACTCACACAGATAAATAACATAAAAACCACAATATCTCCTGTGGGTGAATACTTGTCACAAAATGATCACTCCATATCTAACCTCTCAGTCCTGCGCTCAAAGGAAACAGGCTCATCTTTGGAAGGTGTTGGGCAAGAGATTTAAAATCATAACTTTGTTAGACACTAAAAACAGACTTAATAAAGACACTGGATTTGTGGCACATTACAATCTATAACCTGCTAACCCTCCTTTGTCCTCAGACTGCAGAGGTGTTTAACTGTCCACTTCACCTTGCTAAAGAATCTGTTCCACCTTGAATGTAGAGGTGGCACCAAGTACATTTCCCAGACCAGAAGAAGAGCTCTGTGTAAGCTCAAAAGCTTGTCTCTTTCATCAACAGAAGTTGTTTTAGAGAGACAAGGTGAGCAAGGTACTATCTTTTATTGGACCAAGTATAGGTATTTTGAAATTTGGTCACCCTATCTACCATACTTAGAGGAGGAGAGCTCATTAGTCAGCAAGCCAGAATCTTTAGCCAGGTTCTTTGAACATTAAGCTGATCCTGAATAAGTAATGTAACACAGCAGTATGCTCACATTTAATTGTAACTTTGCCTTAATAAAAAGCTTTTAAAAATTAGAGACATCTGAAAGAATGCTGCTCCCCTTTTTCCAAAACTCACATTTTTGCTTATTCCTTTTCTCTCTTTGATTACACTGGTCTACAATTTTTGAGAAGTCGTCTGCTTCAGAGATAAAATGTGCTATTTAGTATGTATTTTGATGTGCTGAATTCAAATATGACAATTAAAACAACTGATTGGCTACTGTTTCTAAGATATTTAAGTTTTTACATTTTATGTCTATGTATATTGTGTAGATAGTAGAGTTTTAATCATAAATTGTAAACCTAGGTCTTTTCATGTGTTTATGGTTGCTTTACATGACACTAGTTCACCTGTCCTGTTTATGTAACACTTTAAAAATCAGCAAGGGGGTTATATAAATAAAATGTATTATGAAACAAAAGGCAAAAAACTATTATTTACATAGTTTAGTTCTATTCAGTGTCTACTCGGCGCTTCTTGGCTAGTCTCTTGTATTCATTAAATGGAGCATCTCTTGTCACTGTCCAGCAATAGTCTGCAAGCATTGATGGACTCCATTTGCCCTGATAGCGTTTCTCCATTGTTGCAATGTCCTGGTGAAATCGCTCGCCGTGCTCGTCGCTCACTGCTCCGCAGTTCGGTGGAAAAAAATCTAGATGAGAGTGCAAAAAATGTCTCTTTAGTGACATGTTGCAACCAAGGCTTTTGTATGCCTTGAGGAGGTTTTCCACCAACAACCTGTAGTTATCTGCCTTGTTGTTGCCGAGAAAATTGATTGCCACTAACTGGAAGGCTTGCCATGCCTTTTTTCCCTTGCCACGCAGTGCATGGTCAAATGCATCATCTCAAAGAAGTTCACGAATCTGAGGACCAACAAAGACACCTTCCTTTATCTTAGCTTCACTTAACCTTGGAAATTTTCCACGGAAGTACTTGAAAGCTGCTTGGGTTTTGTCAATGGCCTTGACAAAGTTCTTCATCAGACCCAGCTTGATGTGTAAGGGTGGTAACAAAATCTTCCCTGATTCAACAAGTGGTGGATGCTGAACACTTTTCCTCCTAGGCTCCAATGACTGTCGGAGTGGCCAATCTTTCTTGATGTAGTGGGAATCTCTTGCATGACTATCCCATTCGCAGAGAAAACAGCAGTACTTTGTGTATCCAGTCTGCAGACCAAGCAAGAGAGCGAAAACCTTCAAATCGCCACAAAGCTGCCACTGATGTTGGTCATAGTTTATGCACCTCAAAAGTTGTTTCATGTTGTCATAGGTTTCCTTCATATGGACTGCATCACCAACTGGAATTGATGGCAAAGCATTGCCATTATGCAAACAGCTTTAAGACTCGTCTTCGATGAATCAATGAACAGTCTCCACTCATCTGGATCGTGAACGATGTTGAGGGCTGCCATCACACCATCGATGTTGTTGCAGGCTACAAGATCACCTTCCATGAAGAAGAATGGGACAAGATCCTTTTGACGGTCACGGAACATGGAAACCCTAACATCACCTGCCAGGAGATTCCACTGCTGTAGTCTGGAGCCCAAAAGCTCTGCCTTACTCTTGGGTAGTTCCAAATCCCTGACGAGGTCATTCAGTTCACCTTGTGTTATGAGATGTGGTTCAGAGGAGGAGGATGGGAGAAAATGTGGGTCCTGTGACATTGATGGTTCAGGACCAGAAGTTTCATCCTCTTCCTCTTCCTCGTCTGACTCAAGTGAGAATGATCTTGGTGCATCAGGAACCGGCAGTCCTTCTCCGTGGGGTACTGGGCGTATAGCTGATGGAATGTTTGGATAATGCACAGTCCACTTTTTCTTCTTTGACACACCTTTCCCAACTGGAGGCACCATGCAGAAGTAACAATTGCTGGTATGATCTCTTGGCTCTCTCCAAATCATTGGCACTGCAAAAGGCATAGATTTCCTTTTCCTGTTCAACCACTGGTGAAGATTTGTTGCACAAGTGTTGCAGCATATGTGTGGGGCGCACCTCTTGTCCTGATCTCCAATTTTGCAGCCAAAAGAAAGGTGATAGGCTTTCTTAACCATAGTGCTTATACTGCGCTTTTGTGATGCAAAAGTCACTTCACCACAAACATAGCAGAAGTTATCTGCACTGTTCACACAAGTACGAGGCATCTCTGCTCACTTTGGCTAAACAGAAATGTGTCCCTTTGCAAAATCAAACACTGACAAATAAGAGAGCACGACACTGTATGATTTCTAGAGCTGATATAGGGCAATTTGTTCAGCAGAGTGATGTAAGCTTCGTTATGATTGCATCATCCATGACATCTAGGAATAACATGATGCAATTCATATCATGTATGATGCAATACCAGCTTCAGATTGCATCATTCATTGTTTTGCCTAAAAAGCAAGTACTGTCCAAACCCAGTCATAGATTTATTCATAGATCCAGTCAAAGATGTATTTTAGTCATTTCTGGTTTAAATTGAGATCCCTTCCCTTTATAACTCACTTATCCTCCGCCATTCCCAAGTCAAGGGTCGTATATACTGACCCAATAGCATGTCTTGAAAACTAGAGCCAATCAACAATTTTAAGCATCATTTTTGTTCTCAGTGACCCAGAATTAGTAAAGTTTGACTACATTTATTTCAGAAGCATTTTGGCTGTAGAGCAGTGTTATCAAGTTTCTTAGGCAGGAACTGTGCCTCCATTGTGTTTGTACAGCACCGAGCACAATGGGGCCCTTGTACTGATTTGGGCACTACTGCAACAGAAATAATGCAAGTATAGATGGTAAATTAATATATTATTTATGTAATTACCTGCTCTTTTGTTCAAGGCTCTCTCTCTCTTCTAATCAACAGGTAGCTATCTACACTAGAATTTCACTCCTGGTCCCTTTTCCTGAGGGCTTTCCTGCTTCTGCCTGCTGATTTTTTAAATTCCCCCCACCCCCACAATTGTGCCACACATAGATTAGGCAGGAATTAAGACACCTCTCAGTTTTCCAAGGAGGAGTTCAAAGACTGCTGGGTTCCTCCATTTTAAACCTTTTAGCGGTTCTTTGATCACTTATATTGGAAAGAACCACCATCATTCCTACTTTCAAAATTAAAAAGGCAGATCTTTAATTTTAAAAGACTAGGGCCCTTTTCCTGCATCAGCCAGTTACTCCAGCCAATAAGGAATGTAATAAAAAGCAAGGACCTATGTGCCAATTTTTCACTTTAGCCTTCTCATGCCTCCATATGCTTTGTTGGAGTTTTTACAGTCCCGAATCCCACGCGCACTCCCATCTATTGAACAGGGTGAAATGGCTCATGGTCCACAAGTAAGCTCTTCAAAAAAGGGATTTTTTTTTCTTTCCAGCAGTCACAATACAAGGAACTCCCACCTCTTTGTTCAGAGGAATTTGAAGTCTACAGGGGCATGCGCAAGGAGGGGCAAGCAGGGGCATAGGCCCCCCCAATAATCAGAGAGAGAGAGAACTTCCCCAGCCCTGGGGCTGCAGCAGGAAGGGGGCTGCAGCTCCGGAGCTAGAGGAGTCTTCTCTCCCCAGGAGCTGGGTGGGGAGGGAGGCAGAAAGCTCCTCCCAGGAGTGGGGAGGGGGTGCAGCAAGCTACTCATGGGGCTGGGAAGGGGGAGAGTGAGCTTCTCTGCCCCCAAAAAGGGGACAAATTTAAATTCCTGTGCATGCCCTTGGAAGTCTACCATAGTCAATCTCTGGACATCAGAAGTTATATGGCAGACACATTTCTTCAGAAGGATAACACAATAGCAATATTAAGCCAGCCATTTTATCAGCATGCAGAATTGTTCTGCTCTTGGTAAGTGGGCTGCAAGAGACCTCTTAGTTCATAATTAACTCTAGCCTCCAAAGAAGGAGTATTATGAGAGTCAGTGAATTGCAGCAAGTCCTTCAGCAATTGCAGCAAGTCCTGCTCCAGCCCAAGGAGGAAAGTGATCCCTTCTTAGAGTGTTACAGATCTTAGCCCTGGTCTACACTGGTGGGGCGGGGGTCGAACTAAGATACGCAACTTCAGCTACGAGAATAGCGTAGCTGAAGTAGACGTATCTTGGGTCGACTTACCTCACGTCCTCATGGCACAGGGTCGACTGCCGCCGCTCCCCCGTCGACTCTGCTTCCACCTCTCATCTTGATGGATTACAGGAGTCAAAGGCAGAGCGATCGGGATCGATCGCATCTACAGTAGACGCGATAAATCGATCCCCGATAGATCGATCACTACCCACTTATCCGGCGGGTAGTGTAGACATATCCTTACATTAGGAAGGCAAATGGAAGCCATGGATCCATAATTTGGCTGTGATGTACTAGGCAAATATCTTCCTCCCATTTGCCACAATGGTCCCCAGGGTTTGTTTGTTTTCTCCCCTTCTGAACATCTTACAAGTTCAGAGACAGTGTATATGGAAAGCTTAGACTGTTTTCACCCTACTATCTTACATTTATCCAATTTAACTTTATATGACAGAAAACTTGTAAGTGGAACCTATAAAGCAGTAATCCACCTAAAGTGGAAAACATCTTGTACTGTACAACGGGCAGTAACGAATCGAAGGAACTATTTTCAAAAATGCTGATTAGTGCAATATTAAAATAGCTGCTTTCTGTTTTTATCTCATTCCCTTAGTTAATATAATAATCTCATAATAAATTAATTTAGAACATTATACCAGAGTCAGATTTTGTATGCTATTAAACAAAGATTTACTTAATTAGTGGCTGATCAACAAGACCAAACACGTTTCTGATTACATCTCTTGATGGTATGAAATATAGTTTAATCCTCACTAACACCTGTATTTCTACAATACATTGTATTATTCTAAATTCAGTAAATCCTATTTCTACACACCATAGGAGTTTCTTTACCAAAGGACTTTCTCTTTAAAATCCATGCAGTATACAGAGGCATCACAACATATTACCGAGTCTCACAGTTAATTTTACATTTTTTATATTTGGTCAAAATAGCAGTTGTTCTGCACTCAAACTCATATTTGTGATAGGACACACACACACTCGCTCCTACAGTAAAGAAGAAATTCATGACTGAATAATGTACCAATTCAAAAGCAATCTCTTAGCTACAGGAAGCCTCTTGAGTTCTTAGTCTGAACAAAGCAAGGCTTCAACAGAATGAACCACCTTGAAACTAAATGAAAACGGAGCAAGTTGAGCTAAAACAAGAAAACGTTATGTACAATTAATATTTTAGCCACAATGGAGAACCTTGTTACAGATCATTTCAATTAAAAAAAAATCTCACCAATAAAACAAAAAGGTGGACTTAATTTTGTTTGTTCTTTTAAGACAGAATACTTCATATACAGATTTGGGATATACACATTTGGGGTTTGGATTTAAACAAAAACTGACAATTTTTAAACCAAGATTGGATGTGTTTTTAAAATATATGATCTAGTAATTATTTTTGGGGAGTTTCTGGCCTATGTTACATAGGAGGTCAGACTAGATGATCACAAGGGTCCCTTCTGCTCCTGGAATCTATGGAAGAGAAACTGATAAAAATGCAGAATTTATTTATTTTTGGAAATAAGAGAAAATAATATTCTTTTTAAAATAATTTCATTACCATTCATTTTCTTCTGAACACTTCCATTTCACACCTTGATATAAGTAGCAACATAGGAAGCACAGTGTGCTCCAAAGATGCTGGAGGGCCAGAACTTGAGTGGATGTTGCCTGTATTATTGCTCTGGAGCAAGTTTAGTTACCTTGACATGCTAATGTAGCAAAAAGATTTCAGTTCAAAATTACGAAACTATGGGAGAACTTTAGGCCACCATGAGGGAGAGGGAGACAGGGAATAGGGTTCCAAAGGGTGCCAGAGGAGCAGCCATTAATGCAAAATGATGAAGGTGCAGCCAGCTAGATAGGAGAACCAGGAGCAAAAGTGGAAGAGTAAGAATGAATGGCAGTGTTTAAAGTAACAGATACTTCAACCTGAATTCTTTTCTATTTAACTAGGAGAAGGCCATTACTGAAGTTGGGCCAGACAGTTTCAGTGGACTGGAGAGGGTAGATATCGGATTGGAGGGGGTTAAGTAGAGAGCTGGAGGTAGGAAGACTGAGCACATGAAAGCAATCTTTTAGACTGTGAAGAAAGTTCTGGGGCAGAAAACTAGTTGGGTACTAGTTGGAGTAGACGCATACCCTGACTGTCACCTGCAGCTACTGTGATTGAACAGAGAAGGGTAATTGCAGTAGTAGAGGTGCTAAGTGATTGCGATAAAAATATTAGCAGGGCAGGGTCAAATTAAAGATGCATTTTTGCAACTGTGTTCTGACAGGGGCAATAGGCAGATGTACAGACAGATATCTATGAGGGACAAGTTAGTCTGGGATCTGAGAGGACTTTTAATTTTGCTCCTAAGGCCAGAAATCTTAAAACTAAACAATTTATCAATTTAAAAGCCAGAATAATAGTAGCGCAAGACACATGGGACCAAAAGGACATTTTATCCATAAGGTCTGAAGCATTCAGGAGAGGGATTTTACATAGCATATTTACATGGGAATTTTTTTTAATTCAGTGGTATTGAAATATATAAATTGTGCACTCTTCTCCTATTACTTGAGTTAGTGATTTACAATGACAGTTTACATTTAGTTCCACACATAGAAATAAGAGATAAATCAAGTGATAAGTGATCAAGTGATTACACAAGAGTTAATTTCAGCTTGCTGAGCTAGCACTAAATTATAGCAGATCTGGCAAGATTATGAATTAATGACAGTGGCGAGAGCTGGGCAAGACATTTTGCCAAACTTTGTTGGCATAAGCGCTGAGTCTATAAACTTTTAAAGAAGAAAAGAAACAATGGCTTTGGTTGGTAACACTGTAACAGCTTAACAGTGGCATCAAGTTTTACCAGGGCACTGAGCACATCTTGCCTAAAGTGAAGCCCTCCTTAGCAATGGAGAGCCACATGGCTACGGTAAATGCCAAAAGAATTCATAACAGGACAACAACTTGCTCTTAACAGCTTAACTAAGACTGCAGAATGAACATAGCACGTTGTCCCTGCCACTGAAGCCAGCTGAGAAGGTTTGAGCTTTGTATGCCACTAACCACCAGAGAGAAGATTCGAGAAGTACTTTGAATGCCAACTCCTAAGGATATGCAATAGAAAGGACAGCTGTGAAAAACTGAAAAAGACAACTAACGATTTAGATTCACAGTCAATCGTTCACTTTAGTGCATCTTAAAGGCAAGACACAAAGTTGAGGAACCACAGAGATCACAGAAATGTAGGACTGGAAGGTGGTTTGATAGGTCATCTAGTCCAGTTTCCAGCACTGAGGCAGGACTGAGTATTATCTAGACCATCCTGGCAGGGGTTTGCCTAACCTGCTCTTAAAAATCTCCAGTGACTGAAATTCCACAACTTCCTTAGGTAATTTGTTCCAGTGCTTAACTACCCTCATAGTTATAAAGTTTTTCCTTGCTGCAGTTTAAGCCCATACTACTTCTTATCCTGTCCTCAGTAGTTAAGGAGAACAACTTATCACCCTCCTCTTTAGAATAGCCTTTTATGTACTTGAGAACTGTTATGTCCCCCTCAGTCTTCTCTTCTCCAGACTAACAAACCACATCTGTCCTTGAAGGTCATGTCTTCTAGACCTCTAATTATTTTTGTTGCTCGATTGGACTTTCTCCAATTTGTCCAGGTCTTTTCGGAAGTGTGGTTAGGGTGACCAGATATCCCGATTTTATAGGGACAGTACTGATATTTGGGGCTTTTTCTTATATAGAACCTTATTACCCCCACCCCCTGTCCTGATTTTTCACACGTGCTGTCTGGTCACCCTAAGTGTGGTGCCCAGAAGTGGACAGAGATCATCCTCAGCAACCAGAGACATGTACAGAATAGACCACTCTGAATACAGAACTGACAAAGCACAAGTCTGCATGCAATATTTCTCCTTTTTATTGCTTTTGAGGCAGTGTTTTGACATGGATATCCCCAGGCCTGAACCACGTCCTCCCAGAAATAGGGTGAGGAAGGAAGTATTAGGAAAGGACTCTGCATTCTCCCCCTGCAGCTTATTGCCTCTCTCACTTCTGTCAGAGAGAGTACAAGACAGGTTTGCCAGCATGGTGTGTGCATATTATCAGACTTGGCATCGCACACTTCACCTTCCATCCAGGTTCTAAAACAAAGCTCCAAGTTCCAAGCATCTTTTTTGAATAAAAGGCATCGAAAGCTGCTTCAAATACAATTCATGTAAGTCACCAAAATATCACGTCGGACATTCTTGTGGTAAGAGCCATGGGCGGGGTGGGGAAGAGAGGGAGAGGACTGAAGATCTGAAGATACTTTGTATATTTTCTGTTGCATGTTCTCTGGGACTGAGGGATGCAGCAGGGAGGGGAAGGGGAGAAGGGAGCTTGTGTCCTAATGGAGGAGGTAAGATCTCCAAATTGATTAGTACACTTCCTGTCACCGTCTCCTCCTCTTCCCTAGCATGATGGCTCTCCTACCCAACTAGCCACACTACCTTGCACTAGAAGTTAGCTTGTGGCAACATTAGCTTCTGCCCAAAAGCCCAGCAGAAATACCACCTGTTTCACAGGAGAACATGCTATTCAGAAGAACTGCTCCCCAGCTGAAGCCTATCAAGCCTACACTGCATGTATTCATGGGCATGGGAGGATGGGTGCGGGGAGAAGAGGGGGTTGCAGATGCAAGAAGGGAAAGATGATTGTATGGGTCTGCTGCCCTCTTCCATAAGCATGAAATTGCTTTAAACCCTTTCCCCTGCTCTGTGGAACAGAAGGGAATCAGAACCTGAGGCTGTGGAAGACCGTTAAAATTTGAAAACCACCACAGGGTAAGCAGTCAAAATAGCAAAGATTGAGCTCTGTCTCCTAGTAATGATTCCAGGAAAATGCCACATCTAGTGTATGTCGATTTAATCTCCTTCCCCCCAAGTCAATTTGGCCAAGTGTTTTCACTATGTGCCATTGTTTTTCAAAGTAATGTGACTGGGAAATCTAATTGTTTTTTTAAAGGCTTTCCAGCTTCTGAAGTCCTTCCGAGCTGTAGTGCTCGGTAGCAATCAAAATGTCTAAAAAATAAATATATTAAAAGGTATTTTCCAGCTAGAAAGCTTTTCAAGACACCAGACTATTTTCTCCATTTAGCAAAGTTCAGAGAAGTATACACTTTTTACATTTGTTTAATAAGCCTGAACTCACTGAGATTTGAAACAGAACAATGTGAAGTTGTGTACTTCAGTGGTATGTGAATTGTCAAAACTAAACTAAACAAACAAAAAACCATTTTCTTTAGATTGGAAAAGAAGCCTCAAAGGAGGGGTAGGAATCAGCATGGAAGGTTTGACTAATGGATTTAGAATGAAAACTGTTACATAATCTGAAATAGAGAAGTCACTGCCACTCCTGACACATTTAAAGGTCTTCTCAGTGAATGCTATATGATGAGATATGTAATTCTGTTTTACCATAAACTGGTCCTAGATCCATAAAGGAATGTGAGTTATACCAGGGGTAATGTGGTTTATTGTACAAAGTTTGTTAAAAATGTAATTACAATATTTCAAGGTACAGCACTGGAGGCCTTGGGTATTGGTCAGTTTCTCCAGTCCTAGGTTGCTAGTTCAAACCCAGTTCCTGTTGTTAGTCTTTGGAAGTGGCACCAAATAGCTGACTGCTTATATGCCCTGTGCAAAATGAGTTTGGTTGCCTCTGTCCAGTCCCACATTACACAAAACACTGCCACAATGGGAACCTTCGGCAGAGTCACCAAGGGCAAATTATCGTTAGTTATATTGTGCCTAAGTACATCAACTGAGACCAGACAACACACGTGCACATACAGCCTGAAAAGCTTACCATGTAATTAAACAAGACAGAAAAGGGGAGCATTATGGTCTCCATTTTACAGATAGGGAACTGAAGCACTAGGTATATTAAAAGGGACTTGTCCAAGGTCTCACAGGCAGTGTGCGGCAGAGCAGAGAATTGTACCCAGGTCTCCTCAGTTACCCTTTCCCCCACTTAGAAGTTGTCCTTCAGCTCAGCGTTCAAGTACATCAGCAGGTCGGGGTGGGGAAGATTGGGCTATCATTGCCCAAGCTATGCCTGCTCTGTCATTAAAAAACTGTTACTTACCTGTACTGTAATTGTCGTTCTTTGAAATGTGGGTGCCGATGTGTGCACCACTCAGGTGGGTGCACTCCCAGAGCATCAAAGCTGGAGAACTTTGCCTAGCAGTACCAGTGGGGCAGCAGTCGCACCCTCTGGCCCTTAGCCTCTCTCCTGACTATTTAAGGACAGCGCCCTCAGTTCCTTTGCACCAAATATTAAGAGTAGAGACTGATGCAGAGGGGACACAGAGTGGGTCATGGAATACACATCTGGACGCACATCTCAAAGAATAACAGTTACAGTACAGGTACGTAACCATTTTTTTCTTCGAGTGCTTGCAGAGGAGTATTCCTCTCAGGTGGCTCACAAGCAGTCCTCAAAGGAGGTGGGACTCAGCCTACTTAACAGCCTACAGCAGGGGTCTCCAAACTACGGCCCGGGGGCCAGATCTGGCCCGCGGCTTCGATTTGTCCGGCCCCCCAACCAATTGCTGCTGCTGCCGCCTTGGCGGCTCTTCGGCAGCAGCTCAAACGCTGCTACTGCCTCGGCGATATTTCGGCAGCAGGGCCCCGTCGAAATCGGGCCCCGCACTCCCTAAAGCCAGCCCGCGAAGCCCCTTCAAAAATCTAATGTGGCCCTTGTCTCCTAAAGTCTGGAGACCCTTTGCCTACAGAACTGCCTTCCTAAAATTTACATCTGGCCTAGATGCAGCATCGTGGTAGCAGCATAGTGTTTGGTAAAAGTATGTACAGAAAACCAGGTAGCAGCCCTGCAAATGTCCAATATCAAAACATCAGCATTGCTTGGGCCCTCGTCAAATGAGCCTGTAATCTCTGCAGAGGCGAGGGCTGAGCTTCTTCATATGCTGTCATAATACAGGAAGTTATCCACCTGGAAATCATGCATGCAGAGACTGTCTGACCCATCATTCAATTTGTACAGGAGACAAAGGCAAAGCGATGAACAGAAAGGTTTAGTCCTCCCCTGGTAAAACACCGAGCATCATCTCACATCCAATGAATGAAGTGGCCGTTCATCTGCATTTGACTGCAGTTTAGGAAAGAACACTGGTAAGTATATTACTTGGTTCAGGTGAAATTGGGAAATCACTTTCGACAAGAGTTTTGAATGAGGTTGGAGGGCCACTTTATCTTTGGAAAAATTGCATATACGGGGGCTCGGCCATTAAGGCCTGCAGCACTTACTCTCCTTGCAGATGTTATAGAAACTAGGAAGTCTGCAACTCTCTTCTGGCACAGGAGGTATAGAACAGGTTGCCAGGGGCTCAGGCATAGGTCCCATAAGGGAAGCTAACAGTATTAAGGTCACACAAGGGAACCAGCTCTTTCACAGGTGGATGGAGATGAGTAATCCTCTTAGAAATCTTGCTATAATAGAGTTTGAGAAAAATTTACTTCCTTTGGATTAGAGGATGAAACTCCAAGATCATTGCTAAGTGGACCCTCAAGGAGCTGAGAGACAGATAAGAGGATTGAAACTCCAAAGTACTCCAGGTACTCCAAAGTTTTTTCAATGCAGGCTAGCCTAGGTTGAAGCCCCCAGACTAGTGACCAAATCAAAAGCCGCTTCTACTTGACTGAATAGGTAGCTCTGTTATTGAGTGATATTTGCCCAATAGCTTCCAAATAGCATTCCTCCTCCTCCTCCTCCTCCTCAACTAGCCATGCAGCATCCATGCCAGGAGGTACAGAGCGCTGAGCACTAGATGCAAAACTCAACCATCATGCTGAGTCAGTACATCAAGATAGAGAGGAAGAGATATGGGTGTTCAAACTGATAGACTGAGTAGGTCAGAGAACAAACATTGTGTTGGCCACACTGGAGCGACAAGAATCAGTTTGGCATGATCCAACTTCAATGTGAGGATGACCTGTGGGTTGATTGGGATCAGAGGGAAGATGTACATGATCACCACCAATCCCCAATTCAGATGGAAGGTATTGGTTCAGGAGCCTGGACTGAGACCTACTTGAGAGCAAAACTGTTGGCACTTCTTTCCATCTCTCATTACAAAACAAGTCTGTCATCAGAATGCCCCATTCTGTAAGACGGACCTTAGGACTTGGGTCTTGAAAGACCACTCATGGTCCTAGGAGATGATTGGTCAAGTGATTTTGGACCCCAGGTAAATGAGCAGCTGTGGGAACCATGCTCTCCTTAATGGAGAGCTGCCAACATTTTGTTGCCTCTTGACAAAGCTGGTTGCAGCTGCTTATTCACAATACATGGAGGTGGTATTGTGTCTGTAAGCATATGAACTGCTGCACCGCTTGTGATCCCAAAAGGCTTGTCAGGATTTGAAAGTGGCTCAAAGCTCCAGAACACTGATATGAAAGGAAGCGGCCTGTTCTGACCTGAATTTTCAGTGACCCCCAACCTATTGAGGCAGCATCAGTGACTATAGTTGTGATCAGAGAAGGATGAGCAAAGAGAACCCCCTGGTATATATTACTCTGAACTGCCTGCCACTATAGGGAGTCCAGGATCGCTAGAGACACTCAGACAAACCTGCCTAATGATTGACTACTCGGGTGATTGACCAACTTCAACCCCATGCTTCAAGAGGATGAAGGAACAATCTCACATGCTGGACTATGTAAGTGTATACAGCCATATGGCCTAATAACTTCAGGCATACAAGGACCATAGCTGAAAGTTGAGACTGTAATGCCAGACAGAGGTGACTAATTGTGTGAAATAATTTGTTGAGCAGAAACACTCAAACACATTTTTTTGAGTTGGTATTAATGTCAACTTTCCTTTTTTCAAAATCAGGCCCGGATGATTGACGTAATGTGAATTGGACATAACAGAGGACTTGCTTCTCGATAACCAATTGTCCAGATATTGGAAGACATTAATTCCTCTTTTTCTGAGATATGCTGCTATTAGTGATGTTTGGTAAGTACCCATGGAGCACAGGACAGACCAAAGGGAACCACAGTATACTGATAATGCTGACCTGCCCTACAAATTTCAGAAACTTCCTGGGATTTAGGAGAAATCACCACCTGAAAGTAAGCATCCTGAAGATTGAGGGGAGCAAACCAGTCATTGTGATTCAAAGCAGGGAGAATAGTCACTAGAATAACCATGCGGAATCTCATGTATTTGAAGCACTTGTTGAGAATGTAGAGATTAAGTATAGGTTTCATCTTTCCCTTGATCTTGAGAATCAGGAATTACCATGAATGGAATCCCTTTCCCCAATTCTGAAGAGGAACCTCCTCTATCAACCCGGAAGCCCAGAGAGTCTGCACCTCCTGCTGAAGGAGAATAGACTCATCAGAGGGGTCCCTAGAAAGGAACAGAGTAGGTGGTCGGGGCGGGGGAAATGGACAGTAATTGAATGGCATAACCACGTCCCATAGTGCTTAGGACCCACTTGTCTATAGTTGTTGACTCCCAAGACCAGTAGAAGTGGAATAGCCTGTCCCAGAATGGAGGAGAAATGGCTTGAAGTGTGATGACCGGAATGCCGAACTCAGAGAGTCAGATTGGATGCTTGCCCAAAACTGATGAAGAATGGGCTGACTGGTTGAAATTGGGAACAGAAGACTTCTCTTATGAGACTAGTACCCCTTTCTAGAGAAATCCTGCTGCCTAGCAGGATAATACAACCTGAAAAAGTGCTAAGGGCAATATTGCTGCTCTTGTCACCCCAGGAAGTGAAGCCTCTTTATCACCAGGGTAAAAATCTCCAAATGCAATGTAGCACGAGCCTCTAAAGGCACGTAATGTTTTGTATGTTTTCTCTGAAAACAAAAACTGACTGTCAAAGGGTAGGTCCTCAGTTGTCTGTTGGACCTCAGGAGCTAGACCAGAGTTCTGCAACCATGAAGCCCTTCTCATTGTTACGGCAGCAGCCATAACTCTAGAGGAAGCGTCAGCCATATCCTAAGTTGACTGCAGTGACTTTTTGCTACTAGGCCTGTCTCTCTCTAGAGAGAGACGGGGGTTGGACTAGATGACCTCCTGAGGTCCCTTCCAACCCTGAGATTCTATGATTGTCAAATGTGGCCACCGTGACTGCATATGGCCATCACCTTTTCTTGAGGCCACAGCCTCCTAGTGGTGTTTTGGGGGTGGGGAGAGCAAAGCAGCGGCCCCTCCCCTGGGTCTTCCAGCAGGGGTTGTGCCCTGTTCCCCTCTGGAGACACAAACGTTGGAGGAGCAGGCAACCAGTGAGTTCCCCACCCTCCCAAGGGCGGTGGGGTCGGGCTTCAGTCCTGGGGTGGTAGGTGGCAGGCTCCAGCTGTGGGGCTTTGTGCTCCGTCCCCCCAGCCGCATGGTGGTGGGCTCTCCCTCCCTCCCCATTACTCCCCGTGGGCTCACCCTCCCTCCCCATTACTCCTGACCCCCGCTGCCTCCTCTGGCCTTGGGCTTCATTCCCTGGGCTCCAGCCCCAGGATCCAGCTCCCATTGCCCCTAGCCCCCTATCAATTCTCCCCATCTCCCCTGGTCCCCACTGCCTTCCTACCCACCTCCCCCCAACCAGGGCTTAATTTGTCCCCAGGCTCGCAGGGGCTGAGTAAGTCTGCTGTGAAAAGTGATATTTGTACGTTTGTTAATGTCACTTTTCACAGTAAACTTAGTAGCTAGTCTGGAGGCAGTGATAAGTGATAGTAACATACAAGTATTGCTTTTCACAGCAGCAGACTTACTAGCTAGCAAGTCTAAAATAAGCAACCAAAAAAGCAAAAGAAACAACAACAAAAGACAAACATTCAAAGCACCTTATTTGTGTTTGTATTCTATTTAGGTCCAGTAAAAAATAGAGACAACTGTATGGGGTTGTTTTAATTGAGTCTGCAAAACAACCCTAATTAATAAATTAAAATGATTTGGACCTATATATGTGCATATTTATTTGTTTTTCCTAAAGTTAAATAAGTATTTTAGGAAAAACTGTCACCAGCAAGAGTTGGTGGCCACACTCTGAGGCCACCAAAAAAATTGTTGAGGGAGCCCCTGCACTAGATGGCCTTCCACAATGAAAGTCTTAAACTTTTCTCTGGAGGATTCTGGCAACCTGTCTGTAAATTTTACTATTGCTTCCCAATTTAGAAAGTCATATGTTGGTAAAAGCACCTGCTCACTGGCAATGTGCATTTGTAAGGACGAGGTAGAATAAATTTTCTTCCTAAACAAGTGAGCCTCATGGCCTGCTCCAGAAGTTGCTGCTTCAAACGCAAGTCCCTCGCCACCTGAGCTCTTTTCCTGAATGATTTGCAGCGAAAGCACCTTTCTCCCAGGCATGCCAGTGTGTGTGTGGGGGGGTCAATGTTGGGCATAACCCCCCCACACACACACACGTTTAAACCCAGGGCATCACCCAGGATAACTATATATCTTAACTAACTACTGTAAACTAAACCTCTGGGTAATACTAAACTATACTAATTATTAATTATATAGTAACATCCCAGAAGAAGACTGAGACAGAGAACTATAAGGTAAAAATACCACATAGAATGCTCTGACTCTTGCTACAGGAGGCCAGGAGGAACTGAGGGGGGTCAGGGCAGCACTGCCATTAAACAGCCAGGGGAGGGGTCAGAGGGTTCAAAAGCTGACACACCTATGGGTACTGCTAGCCAAAGCTCTCTGGCTTTGGTGTGCTGGGCACCTGCACACCTAAGTGGAAAACACGTTTGCAACCACTTGAAGAAGGTGGCGGCTTACAGTCTCTAGGGCTTTCAGACACTCTTACCTAAATTCACACCAATATTTTTTAAAATAGTTCAACAATTCAAAATAGTGTTTCAAAATATTGAAGAATATCGCTTTGCTAGTTAAAAAGGTTAAATGCTTCACCATGACAATTAAGTGACTTTAAAATAAAACAAAGTGACACTTTCCCCCCTCCCCCAAGATCTGTTATCTTTCAACTGGGAGAAGGAGGGGGGGAACCAGACTCAATTGAATGAAACTGCATATCATATTTCTCTTCTCCTGAGATTTCATTATGGGCTTGAAACCAGAGAATTGCATTGCCAGCTCATGCCTGCTTTTCCAGTTATTTCTGGTTTTTTAATAATTATTCATTAATTGCACACTATGATAAGATCCTCACTGTTTTGAAACATTTTCCCTCTGGCCCCCATACTATTAAAGACCCTGATTGCCTGCCAAAAGCGTAAAATTAAAAATCAAAGCGCTACCTCTGAAAGGTTTAATATGTGCCACACAGAAAAAGTTTCTATAGCTCACAGCCATGTAATTGCATCACCGGCTAACAGCACCATCTCTCTCAGCATTTGAAATGCTTTCCTTTAAACACAAGCCAGCTGAGAGTAGGATTTACACTCCATGTGTGCCAGTGCTTTGCATGCCTTCTGTGTCCTTCCCCCTTTAATCTCGGCTTCTTTCTAGCAGGTGAGAGCCCCTGGTCATCTTGCTGTAGATTCTCTCATCCCACCCACTCGAGGATGCAGCAGAGAGAGGAAGAGTTGCCAGTTCAAGCAGGAGATTTTATAAATGCCTTTTCATTCCATTTAATCCTTCTCCCCTTCTTCCCCCAATGCCTTCTCAATTACTCCTATATCCCTTCCAATATTACAGCTTTACCTGTTCTACCCAAAGAGGTGCACTTGCCCTACAACTGGGAAGGAAAACACTCTCTTCCAGCCAGCCACTCACTAAATGGTATGAAGAGTCCCATGCATCTTGCACCTTGCTTCTATAGCCTGTCACGATCCTTCTCGCCAAGGGTTTTTCTGATCCATTAACCCGTTGCATTCTCTAGTGCACGTCCAGTGTCTCAGCTTTCTCCTCTGCCCCCTAACCTCCCAATGCACAGCCTTCTTCATTCTGTTCTTTTATTGTTTAATTTTGGGAACTGGATGAAGTTTTAGTATGGTCAGTTCTTGTGTAAGAGAGTGAGGTCCTGACAGCACTGGTTAGAATCTTTGCAGTTGCTCCTGACCTGCTGCCTCCACCCTACGCATTCTTATGCTGCAGTTTCATGGTGAAGTCTCCCCCAAAAGGGATGACTGTTGCAGGTTGCGATCAAATATCCACTGGTGTGGGGAAAGGGACTAGATAGCAGCACTTCAAATCTTCCCACTATGAGGCGGGTTAAAGAAATGCTGCAATCCAGTTGGCCAAAAACAGTTTAGAGAAAGAAATATAGTGACAACACAAATCTCTTGTGTTTATAAAGTGAGCTACAAAACTTTATTTCCCTTTGCCGATCACGGTTAAAATTAGATTTGTCCCCCATTTTTCCTCTTCAATCACATTTTAAGGGTGACCTGTAAGGTTCAACACCTCTCCTTCCCAAAAGATGGTGATTTTCCACCTTGTTTGGTTTTTTTTAAACTTTGCTAATATCAGCAACGTCATGTCAAACCAGGCTTCTTTTTTGTTGGGCCCAGGCATAGTGGCTGGGAGCTCTGTCAGCCCTGAATTGAAGAGGCAGGGATGATTCATCTTTAGAGACAGACACAAAACAAAACAAAACCGCTTTCATTCTAACTCAAATGCCTAAACAAGGAGTTGAATCACTATTACAGACAAAAACAAAAAAATGTAAACTGCTGGAATAAGGATCACTTCCCCTCCCTGCATGGTTTCTCTGAATTTACAATTTTTTCAGCCATCCATATTCTCTCCCTGGAAAACACTGTAAAATACTTGAGTTCCAAAGTCTTAAAAAGGCTGAAACACCTCACACTCATGCTCCTCTGACATTTTTCTGTTACTCCCGTTTTATCACTGAAGTTAAAAATTCAACGTCCAGTAAGTACATCCCCTTGTAAGAACTTCAGGGAGTCTTTAAAAATAATCTGGCCTCCGCTTGGGTTTCTAAAATAGATATTTAAGAGTCATAATATAATAGGCGCACTCCATTTGGGAATGCAAGGCCTCGCAGGCCACAGGGCCTTGTTGCCTAGATTTAAAATGGGAATAATGCTAGAACCGGTGATCTCTCTAGAACCTGTAAGCACGCCCGCTGCAAGTGGCCTGACTTTCAAGATTAATGGCACCCATCAACTGTTATTAAAGTCAATGGGAGCTGAAAACATGAAAATATTTAGGATTCTAAATAAGGATTTAGGAACCTAACTTTAGGCAGCCATATTTTAAAACCCTCGGGCTGATACTGCTCTTGAGTTTAAGGGAGAAAAGTAAATCCTGCTATTGGCAGGTGTCTTTGAAAAGAAACAAAAAGCATCCAGCTGCTGACTCTCCCAAAGGGGTATAATACCACAGTATGTTTCTAGCCAATACTTGGAGGACCTGTTTGCACAGAGACCCTCTATAAAGAGTGGTAACAACCAAGTTGAAGATGATGAAGCAAAACTGAGTAGTTCCATGCCAATGGCAAATTATAAATGAGAAATCCTCTAACAAATACAGAAGAGTCAAAGACCATCTTGCATTTGTAATCAATGCAACTATGTACAATATCAATTTAAACTTTTAGAAAAAATATCCCCAGTGCAAAAACCTGGCTTTTACACAATTCACTGCAATGCACCAGAACACTTTTTGATTAAAATGTGAGTACGGATTAAAAAAAAAAAAAAATCTCATGCAAAGTTGCAAGAAAATGTTTGAGGTCCTTTCCTTGAGTACATCACTTGGGGTCTTTTCCTAGAGTACACCAATGGCCAATTCTTCTCTTAATGCCTCCATTTTGCTTCACTCCCCACATTATCTGTCAAATTATACACTCATATTTTGCACCATTAGTACTCTTGGAACGATGCCATACACTGCTTACCTACCTGCGGGCTGAAAAGCTTCCCTGATCCCGTATACCATGCAACACCCATCCAAGCTTTCCTCAGAACATATTTCTTGTGACTGTGCTGGACCATTAACCAATGTCAACCTAGTATATTTAGAAAGAATTCTACTTCTGAGACTACGTATACAATGCAAACAATAAGTTGCTTTATGCTAAATAAGCCTCCTTCTAGTTCCCACCCCAACCCATTCTCTCTCCATGTCCTCACATCATACATAACCTAGAGCCTCAAATCTGCAACTGGATCCACACAAGCGGACATCTGCATTCATGTGATCCTCCATGAAGTCCTGGGGCTTTGCATGGTCAGAAGAATTCACACCCACTGCCATCCAGCTGTAGGACAAGGGCCCTAGATTGGAAGCTTCTCATGGAAGGGGGCCATGTTCATCCACGGTGCTGTATAAATACAATATATATATATTGAACATGGACAAATATGAATTGTCAAGGAGCAGCAACTTTTGTATTTCCTCCTGGAGACAGTGTCAGTTCTTTATTTGGAAAGATTTACAAACAGGGTTTTGCCACTCACAGGGCTCTAGCAACCACCACAAAAAAAGTTCCCCTGGTCCTCTCTGGCCTGGGTTATGCACGGCACCCATTTTTGTTTGGAATTTAGTGTGGCTAACAGTTATATAAATGTTCTCAAATCTCTGAATCACCTTTCATTCATTCACTGCTGTCAGTGCTGGTTTGAGAAGCTAAGCAGCCATTTTTGGAGCCAGGAAAGCTCTGTCTTACCTCCGCCTACATTTGTGACTCAGCTTCCTTTCCTTGGGCTCGAGTCTCCATTGCCCTGTACTTTGTGTAGTCCATCCAATTTACACCACAATTTATCCAACGACAACTCTGTCATGTTGCTCAACTGAAAATCTTATTAGTTGGGTAGTTGAGAATAAAGAATCCTGTGTGCTGATTAAAATTTCTAGCTTACACTATGCTTATTTCACAGCAAGATATCCACATTTCCTTCTCTTGCCCCTCCCCACCTCACCCCCGGTCTCCTAAAAAACCCACGATCATGATGACAGCCAAATTTTCTTCCAAGGTATTCTGGGAATCAAAGAAGCTTTGAGCTGTTGGACAACCAAATTTATGCTGATCATGTCAAAGGGAGCAGAGCACTCCAGTGTCTTTCACCATCTTGTTACTGGAATTCCAGAAGTGAAAGGGTTTTCGCCTTAGCTCTCAATTTTTGAGTTTACATAATTGGAGTTCCAAGTTCTTGAAAGTCCTTAGATTATCTTTTGACTCTGGGGTATCACTGGAACCCAACCAAGGTGCTTTCCTTGCCTCTTACGAACACACCCTTTATGTCACAAAGGGGAATGAGGCCTTAGTCCAATTTGTAAAGTTGACTTTTCTTTACTGCAGCCTGGTGTTATGCGCACAGAGAAACTGGAGTTACAGCAACAAAGCTAAGGAGAAAAAAACTGAAGCTCCCAGGAGGTGTCTGAGTTCAGGTTAAATTTAAAGGCATGTTGTACCTGCAGGACAGGCTTAAGAAGTACCCAGGAATCCCATACGTTCCACTTTCAAGAACGGTAATTGCTTTTTGGGACTATTTTAAAATAAGAACATGGGCCTTTGTTAGGCCTCCTACACAGGAGCTATCTTTTAAAGTCAACTGTGAAAAATGTCTACCAACTTTTTAGTGCTATAGTAATGCGGCGGCCTCTCACCTTCCCATTAGCCAGCAGTCTCGGGAAGTTTGGGCTGCCTTTCAAATTTTACAGAAGTTATATATTGAGGAACACAGGCTTCAGTTCTAAAGCATGGCATTCAAGCGAGTGCTTTTCTGAACAGAATGGTTCTCATTTATATAACGTCAATGCCTCTGAATGGTTTATTTGGATTTCTACAGTAATAAAAAGGGGCACCTGTCCAAAAGTTTTTAAGTGTCCCCAGCACCAGTTACACAAATAAAATTAAAACCAGCAGCTTTCACATCAACAGCATTGGACCCCCTACAAAGCTTCACACACATACACCCTCCTCACCCCCACCCTCTGCAGCACCCTGTGCAAATAAATGTCTTTCAGAACTCCAGTGTGGGGAACTAGTTCCAGAACTGAGCCCTCCCTCTCTCGCTCACACAGAAAAAACACTATTTTGCCAGCTGCCTCTTTTATATTGAGAGGTACCCAACTTGAGAGCTTCTGCTGACCACAGTGTGGCACTACGGCTCAAAGGTGGTGGTGGTCTCTCAAGTGACATGGGACCTTCCTACTGAAGGCATTATGTCAAAAGCCAACACCTTGTATTTAATCCAGAAACCAATAAACAGCCAGTCTCAAGCATGGAGAACAGATGTGGTGGGCTACCATAAAAAAGAACTGACCAATAAGCAGGCTGCCACATTCAGTACCATCTTAAGTTTCTGGATTGATTGTAATGGAAGCTAAGGCCCTGTCTACACTACTGGATAAATTGGCACTGCTGCGATCGACGCAGCGGTCTCAATTTAGCGGGTCGGGTGAAGACACGCTAAGTCGACAGGACAGTGCTCTTCCATCGACATCTGTACTCCACCTCCCAGAGAGGCAGAAGTTATGTTGACGGGAGAGTGTCTTCTGTTAACATAGCTCGGTGTAGACACCCCTGTAAGTCAACCTAAGTTACGTTGAGTTCAGTTACATAACTTATGTAACTGAACTAGCATAACTTAGATCAATTTACAGTGCTAGTGCAGACCAGGCCTAATGCAATTACTCATTTGCTTAAAAATATGAGTGAGTAAGCATGTGAGTAAGCAGTTGCAGGATCAGAGACTAAGGGTATGTCTACACTACAAAATTAGGTCAATTTTATAGAAGTCGATTTTTCAGAAGAGATTTTATACAGTTGATTGTGTGTCCACACTAAGCACATTAAGTTGGCGGAATGCATCCTCACTACCGTGGCTAGCATCGACTTACAGAGCGGTGCACTGTGGGTAGCTATCCCACAGTTCCCGCAGTCTCTGCCGCCCATTGGAATTCTGGGTTAAGCTCCCAATACCTGATGGGGCAAAAACATTGTCACGGGTGGTTTTGGGTACATGTCATCAGTCGTCCCTCCCTCCGTGAAAGCAACAGCAATCATTTCGCACCTTTTTTCCTGGGTTACCCATGCAGACACCATACTACGGCAAGCATGGAGCCCGCTCAGCTCACCGTCACTGCTGCAGCTCCTGGGTGCCTTTGCAGCAGAGAGTGCAGTAGGACTGCTAGCCGTCCTCATCCACGGTGAACGGCTCCACCGCTTCCACTGCAACTCTGCTCTCCTGCAACTCTGCAGCAGACGGTGCAGTAAGACTGGTAGTCATCCTCGTCAGACATGTAGCTTGGCTGGGGGTTCTGGGAACATCTTCCTTGCCCAGCTCCTAGCAACCTCCAGGGCATGGTGTACGGCTTCCGCTGCAACTCTGCTCTCCTGTGAGCTGGAGGCTTCTGCCTCAGGCTGCTCTCCCAGCCAGCAGCACCACATGGTTGCACCTACCCCAGCCTACCCGTTGCTCCCATGGCTCATGAAGCCTGGACAGTGGTAAGGAGCAGTTCAACTATAGGCTGAGCAAGTGCAGAATGGTGGTAGAATGTGCTTTGGATGTTTAAAAGCTCACTGGCGCTGTTGGTCAGACCTCAGCGCAACCAACATTCCCATTGTTATTGCTGCTTGCTGTGTGCTCCATAATTTCTGAGAGAGTAAGGGGGAGATGTTTATGGCGGGGTGGGAGGTTGAGGCAAATTGCCTGGCGTCTGATTTTCAGCAGCCAGACACCAGGGCGATTAGAAGAGCACAACAAGGCATGCTACGCATCAGAGAGGCTTTGAAAACCAGTTTCATGACTGGCCAGGCTACGATGTGACAGTTGTGTGTTTTTTTCCTTGATGCAAACCTGCCCCCTTTGTTGATTTTAATTCCCTGTAATCCAACCTCCCTCCCCTCGTCGAAATAAAGGAACTATTGTTTTGAAACCATGCATTCGTTCTTTATTAAATTTTAAAAATGAGATAACAGACAAGGTAGCTTGAGTGGGGTGGGGGAGGAGGGAAGGACAAGGCCACATTGCTTATTGTAGCACACTAAAAATCAAACTGTTTGAATGACAGCCTTCTGTTGCTTGGGCCATCCTCTGGAGTGGAGTGGCTGGGTGCCCGGAGCCTCCTCCCCCACCCGCCGCATTCTTGGGTGTCTGGGTGAGGAGGCTATGGAACATGGGGAGGAGGGTAAGCGGTTATACAGTGGATGCAGCGGGGGGTCTGTGCTCTTGTTGGCTTTCCTGCAGCTCCAACAGACGCTTCATCATGTCCGTTTGCTCCCCCATTAACTTCAGCATCGTGTCCTGCTTCTGCTCTTCACGCTCACTTAATTCTTTCCTGGCGTCTACCACTGAATGCTTCCACGCATTAAGCTGTGCCCTATCAGTGCGGGAGGACTGCATGAGCTCGGAAAACATGTAATCGCGAGTGCGTTTTTTTCACCTTCTAATCTGCGATAACCTTAGGACAGAGATGATAGGGGGAGCATAGAAACATTCTACGCTCTACAATTCTGGGGGGACGACGATTCTGGGCTTTCCTGAGCACCTTACTTTTCACGCGGCACTGCGGTGCGTCCTTGTTGCAGCCTCTGTCCATCATGCCCTTGGAGATTTTGGCATATATATTGGCATTTCGTCTCTTGGAACGGAGTTCTGCCTGCACGGATTCTTCTCCCCATACAGCAATCAGAACCAGTACCTCCCAAACAGGAAATGAAATTCAAAAGTTCCCAGGGCTTTTCCTGACTACCTGGCCAGTGCATCTGAGTTGAGAGTGCTGTCCAGAGTGATCACAATGGAGCACCTGGGGATAGCTCCCGGAGGCCAATACCATCAAATTGCGTCAACACTACCCAGCGAGGTCGATTTTAGCGCTAAATCCCTCGCTGGGGAGGAGTACAGAAATCGGTTTTAAGAGCCCTTTAAGTCAACAAAACAGGCTTTGTTGTGTGGACGGGTGCAGGGTTAAAATCAACCTAACGCTGCTAAATTCGACCTAAACTCGTAGTGTAGACCAGAGCTAAGAGACTATGCAAACAAGGGGGAGGGAGGAAAAAGCACTGTAGTTGTTGCCCCAGTAATCAAAGAACTTAATGCATAGCACAGGAACAGAGCTCATTCAATATACTGTGTGTTATCTGACTAGTGGTTTATAAAAGCTTTAATATAGTATGGCAACTTCAAAATGGATACAATATTTTACACTAAACAAAACTGTCCCCTTCTTATACTGAACAAAGCAAAAGTGCTCTTCTTTTGCCCAAATCCTTCTTTCCTCTTTATAATTTGAAGGTCTATTTATTCTTCTTTGGCCACATCTCCAATTAGTGCTAATGAGATTTTTATGAACCCACAAAATACAAGCTATTGTAACAGTTTTGGTCACATGCGATACCCAGGTTGCGTTTTGTTTTGATGTTTTACTCCTGGAAGAGAGAGGAGTAAAAGATGTCACTATCTTGGTGGAAAAGATCTAATGGGATGTGTATGCTCAGGGACTCAACTAGTATGGTCATAATTAAAGTTTCATTATAATTTTCAATAGAAACTGGTTTCTAAGGGGTTTGACTCAACAGTAAATTTTGGCTCTGCATTGATATTTTCTATGCAATAACTCCATAGGTGTCAAAAATAGCTTTGACTTCAAACGAACGCTAGGCAATTCATAATGCTGTACAATTGCTTTTAGTTTTATTAACAACGCAAGCAAAAATATACACGTATTAAGAACCTGATTCAGAAAAAAAATAAATGCATTTGGCAGCTATAATACGTAGTAGTGGGTATTGTATAACGTTAAGATTATAACAGGAACTGGAACTTTTGTTCCCAGTTCTTGTAGTTTTAACATGATGTACGGGTCCAGGACCCCTAAATAGCAAGGACCAATGTACACTGTACAAACCACAATGTCATGAATGTGGTTACAATCCTGGTGTCTCCAACATGGTACATCTAGAATGCGGAGAGTGGATGGGCCTGAACCATCTTTTAGCTGGGTATCTATTCTTGACTTGGAGCCAGAGAAAGGAAATTAAATCAACGGTTTATAAGAGAAAGAACTGATGCAGTGATTTTATATCGAGCCAAATGTGAACATTTATAAAAAGGGCAGACCATCTATTCCGGCATGTAAATACTATTTCCAAGCTTCTGATTAAGGCACAGTGGGAAGATGTCAGAATAAGTCTGAGGAGGAAGAATGCCACTTAGGGCTGGTCCACACTGGGGCGGGGGATCGATCTAGGAAACGCAACTTCAGCTACGAGAATAGCGTAGCTGAAGTCAACGTTTCCTAGATCGAACTAAATATACTTAAAGCGGGTCCACGCGGCGCAGGCAGGCTCCCCCGTCGACAGCGCTTCCTCCTCTCGGCGAGCAGGAGTTCCGCAGTCGATGGGGGAGCGCATCTGGGATCAATTTTTCGTGTCCAGATGAGACGCGATAAATCGATCCCAGAAGATCGATCTCTACCCGCCGAATCGGGCGGGTAGTGTGGACTAGCCCTTAGAGATACTGGGTAGCATTTTCTAAAGCACCCAAGGGATTATATCACAGCATTGCCTGCAATAGCAGGAGACTGGACTCAATGACCCAAGAAGTCCCTTCCAGTCCCATGTTCTGAGTCCCAGTGGGGC
Organism: Macrochelys suwanniensis; assembly: GCA_033296515.1. Classification (NCBI taxonomy): domain Eukaryota; kingdom Metazoa; phylum Chordata; order Testudines; family Chelydridae; genus Macrochelys; species Macrochelys suwanniensis. Next base: position 15,683,499 of record CM065784.1, on the reverse strand, counting down.
TTCATTTGGGACTTGGGGGTCATAGTCACTTTTGAAAGTTGTACCCAGTAGTCTTACGTGTTGATACAGACATTTAGAATTGTTTGATTTGTACTACTTTGGGTTGCAGTTATTAATTATCCACGTTACCACCGAATGGAAATTGTTTATCACCCAGGAGTAACCTATTTATCACCAGATTCCATTACATTCAAAACAATGGGAGCTTTGCCATTGATTTAATTGGAGAAGACACTGCCCTAATTTCTCCATAAAGATTAAAACCAGAATATATCCATACTGTAAAATATTTACAGCATACAGAATTGGTTTATTATCTTTCCTCATAGTAAACACTTATCCTGTGTCAGGAAAGTGGGGGGGGGGCCTCAAAACAATTACTCTCCCACCATTACAGCCAAGTTTTGCTCCTTTTGCTGGTTCTCATTATGGCTTTTACTTGTATATTATTGTCTGCAGACAATGATCTCCTTTATAGCCTTTCCTCTTGTGATATATGCAAAATCCTTCTGAAAAGGTTAATGTTATTTGAAGAAGTAACTCCAAATATCTTAGTATGTAAAATGTTGACACTAAACAGAATGGGATTTTCTACTTTTTCCAATAATGAGGAATATCAGTTATGCTACAAAAATTTTAGTCTAACACTCCGCCTGCCTCTCTCCTGTAGAGACAGAATAAATGAATGTTAAAAGTTATCAAAGGCTCAAGTTTGAATATTGTTTAAGTATTTGGAGTAACTTCAGAACAGACTTTACAAGAGAGCTTTTTTTTAAAAAAATGTATAAATCAATAGAGTCAAGTTGCCAAAATAGCTAGGATGAAGGTAAGAAGAGAGTAAGTGAATGTGTTAAAGGCACCTGGAATGGGACATACTTGTCTGGTCTTTTTATGCGGCACTAATTTCCCAGCATAAAGATCCTACTATTTAAGTGAATGCTACAAAATGTGACTTCTACAACAATGTTATTTTTAAAGTAATAAAGGAATGCTCTTCTTGCCTGGAACCAATCTTTATATACAGAGCTGCAGTCTTGTCCAGATTTTGATCACACTAGTTCACGTCCTGGATTGTTATTGTCTATCTTTATTTCTCATTTTTTATCATGATGTGCGTGTGGGATGGGGTGTGTGTGAGAAGTAAAATATGGGCCACATGCTTTTTGTTCAGATAAAGGGCAAGCTTTTCTCACCTTGATTAGTTTATTCTGTCTAAAAAATAAGAATAAATCAAGTGCTTAGAGCTGTGTGAGAAAACACCTTATTAAGATATACAGGCAATATCTATTAAATTAAAATATAACGATATTGCCAGAAAAGGAGCCATGCAGTGTTGGGTCAAATTTTTTTAAAATTTGCAAATATGAGTTGCTATAGCATGTTCTGCACTTTTCGATGTGCAGAACTTCTATTGATGTGCAGAATATAGAGTGCCCAATGAAGATGTGGACTCCGGATAAAAGTTCTGAAATACAATGTAGAGGGAAGGAAAATTTCTTATTAGCTCAAGTGAAATTAGCTGCAACCTGTATCAGATTTAAAAAAAAAGTAATTGACATTGCAACACCACTTAGCAGATATTATGTACAGGAAAACAAAATTCAGATATAAAATGTGACAATTTCACAAATCCAATGAGATACCAAAGGCACGATTTGCCATCCTTAGTCACATCAAATGGAAATGGACTCAGTGAGACTACTTACCTAGGAAGGTACTACTCAGTGTGAATAAGGAGGAGAGAATTGGGCTCCTGGGTGTCACCAGGATCAGAAGGGGAACCAGACGGCAGAGGTGGGGGGGACCAGACTACAGTATGGCACCAGTTGGCATTTGAAACAGGCTAGGAGTAGTGAAAAACCTTTACTTTGGCTTTAAGTAGCCCATGAGGAATTATTTTGTGGTCTCAGCTCCTCTTTGGGAAGTTTCACATTAATAAGGTTCCGGCTGTGGTGCATTTTGCAAAGAGATCACACACTGAGGCTGCCTTATCACTGGAGAAAGCTCTTCCACATCAGGACTGAGGTACATTAGTGGGACAGTGTGTGGTAGATGCCTGGACTGCATCTATGATTAATTACAAAGATAGGACTTTTCCATCCCTGTTGATCCAGTAGCTTTCATGAGAAGTCCCTATCAGCGTCTGCATCACTATTGACAGTCCTCTTTAATACTGTACAATTGCATACATAGTACTCTAACATAGTATCGACGTCTTATAGCTAACTAATGTTTTACTAAGAGAATGGCAAAAATGAAGATACCAGCAGCAGTCCCTGACACCAAAGATATAGACTCTTCTATGACATTTTCAAGAGCATAGAAAAGGGATGCAAGTCAAAATGCATGGCACATGAATGCTAATCAGAGAATACAGTCACCTTTGCTTTCACTTTGACCCTTTCAGCATCACTCATGCTAGAAATACTGAAGTTCATGGCACACAGTTAGTTATCTTGAAATTAGTTATCTTGAAATGTCTAATTAGTAGCTGGAGGAGTACTGCAGTGCTGCTGAAATATGGACCAGGTTGCTCATTCTACCTAATTCAACTATTCCTTGTGTAGAGCAAACTGACTAATCTCTACCCTTGAAGCAACGAAGTGAAGTTGCTTGCTAATTTGTTTAATTATACTCAAGACTTCCACTGAAACCCCACAGTGTAACTTGAGACAGTGGAGCATTCTGTGTGCCACTAAAAAGGATGAACATAAAGCAGATGGAGTACCAAGTTTATGCTGGCAGAGGTCTATCGACTACGCAGGGCTGGAGGGTCATAGGTGGCAGACTCATTTCAACTTGCTGAAACATTAGTTTGTTTTCCTTGTCAGTAGACCAGTTTACAATAGATCTTGCTGAATAATTCATTGCATGGGTCTTCATGTGGGTATTTTACTGTCGGAATATCTAACATACAGCACTAATCTATAACTACTGACTATAAATGTTCCTAGCGGATAGCTTTATTTTATGCTGCACCGGTCTTTTTTTTTTGTGCGTGTCTTTTTTTCTTTTTTCTTTTTTTTCAAGTGTAGGGGACAGCATAGATATTTTACTGTCTCTCTTTTAGCAACACCAAATGCTACAACATTAGTGTTATTAACATATGCATTAGCTCAAGCTGATTTGCTCTTCCAGCTGCTGTTCCAAACTCCCAAGGAGAGGCTACAGCAGTGAATCAGATAACACTAATGAGTGTGTTAATGAAGTTCCTGCAGCGGAATGTGTAGCTTGGAGACCAGCATTAAAAGCATATTCCTCTACCCTTGAAAACTAAGATGGTTCATAGCTGTTGATTTTTATTTATTTATTTACTCGCTCACTGCTCAGAGTAAATTTCTACTCGAAAGGAGGATTCAGCAAGAGGAATGCCCAGGACGGAGAAATGACAACACAGCAATCTATTCTGAATCCAAAAGCAGAGAATTAGAGTTAATTAGGAAACATATTCCAGCTGGACTTTTGCCAGCTCCATTCTGCCCTGTAAAGTGCTGCCAAGCCCTTGCTCGCCTTTCATTAACTGTCTGTCTGCGCTCGCTTTCCTGAGTTTGTCCTCAATAAATTGTTTCTTTCCCTTTTATTACTTTAATAATGTAGTCTCTCTCTGTTCGTACCAGAGCCGAGATTCTGTTTCTGCAATTTAATTAAACTAAATTTCATAAATCAAATGCTGTCCCTTTTGGTGCAGGGGAGTGCTTTATATATATATATATATATATATATATATATATATATATAAAGCAAACTGACTGGGGATGAAGAGAGAGAGTCATTTAAAAAATTCCTCTGGTTGCAGCAAGCATTTTTTTCCATAGAACTCATCAAACACAAACTCGAAATATGAACCCACATGGAGTCCTGGAAACCAAGCTAGTTACGGCTTCATTTGTGTTTTGAAAATATATGTAATAAGTGGTATCACACATACACACACCAAAAAAATCAAAATATCATAAATAAATATGATAGCTAGCATCACTATAGAAGCCCACTAATAGAAAAACCCTGCAGGCTTTCAGCACTACAGCCCTCAGGTTAATAAACACAGGTTTCCCCCCATTCCTTGATGCAGCCTCTTCCAACAGAGAAGTCATTGCTTTTCACAGTTATTTCTCCCGTCTCTCCCTGGGAAACCAAATGGTGTGGCGTTAGTTTGCCAGCACTTAGTCAGTACTGCACTTCAGTCTGATTATATGGGATCATATACTGAATGAAACTGTGGCAGTGGCAAGGGAGACCAACCTCTGGAGGGACCAGCGCCTTGCTGCCAATCCCAATGAGCATGTTAGAATAAAAGAACCTGGGCAGAGGGAGAACTGTAACCAATATTTTATTTCCTGTTGATTTTCTTTGGCAGGATGATCTGCATGCAGACATCTGGGTTTCTAGGCCTTGTTCACATCTAAGAAATAGCTCTGAAAAGATTGTTACAGGGAAGAGGGAGAAAAATTGCTCTTCTTAACCTCTGAGGATAGGACAAGAAGAAATGGGCTTAAATTGCAGCAAGGGTGGTTTAGGTTGGACATTAGGAAAAACTTTCTGTCAGAGTGGTTAAGCAGTGGAATAAATTGCCTAGGGAGGTGGTGGAATCTCCATCATTGGAGATTTTTAAGACCAGATTGGACAAACACCTGTCAGGGATTGTCTAGATAATACTTAGTCCTGCCATGAGTGCAGAGGACTGGACTAGATGACCTCTCGAGGTTCCTTCCAGTCCTATGATTCTATGTCTCAGCTTGTAACAGATGATCTGCTTAGAGTTGAAGTACCGGGGAGATCTGTTGCCTTAAAGAGGAACTTACATGAGACCGAGACATTTAGCCTGGGTCTACACTAGAGAGAGTTAGGTTGACATAAGCTACCTTATGTTGACCTAACTCTGTAAGCATCTACACTCAAGTGTAGCTCCCTCCAATGTAACTCGCCCACTACCCTAACTTGACTCCACTTCCGTGAGAGGCGTAGTGCTTAGGTTGATATAGTTAGATCGACTGTGTGTCCAAATAGGTGCTGCGTTGCTTACATCGACTGTTGCTGCCTTTCAGAAGCCATCCCACAACGCCCCACATGGACAGTTAAATCAGTGTAAGTATGCCTGGTGTGGACGCGCACAGCCAACACAAGGAGCATAGTGTGGACATGCAAAAACAAGTGAATTACTGTGGTGGCTGCACATGGACGTAACTTAGGTCGATTCAATTTTGTAGGACCAACTTGCCCTCAGAGAGGGATGTATGAAGGGACTTAGGCATTGCAGCGCTAACCTTTAACCACCACCAAAAAAACCAAAACACAACACCACCACCGTGATCCACGAAGCCAAGTGAGGCACCTCAGATCCTTATACAATGAATGGGGAGAGAGAGGCACCTATTAATGTGATGCACAAAAGCCAGCACACTAGGCAAAGAGCTGCCTAAATTAGTCAATGGGAGATGCCAATGAGAGGAGTGTCTGGTAATCCCCATCCCTCTCTCTTGTACATAGGAAACTCCCTGCTGCCCACACATATGCCCCTATCTGTGCTTGCAATCCATGAATGGGAACCTCTCTCCTGGAGTCAGGTGGCTTAGGCACTCAAGTAGTTTCTTAAAGGGATGAATTAGGTGCCTGCCTCATTCCACACAAAGTGGCTGGCAGAGGAAGTGGTGATGGTTGTAACTTTTAGCCCAGTGGTTAGAACATTTGCCTAGGATATGGGACACCCAGGTTCACCTCCCCACTTGCTTCACCAGAGAAAGGGCTTGAACAAGGGTCTGCCACCTCTGAGGAGAGGGCTCTAACCACTAAGCTATGGGAGATTCTGGTGGTGGGGGGCGGTTCCCTCAGTCTCTCCTGTTGAGCTGTGGATACATAATGAAAGACTGACTGGAGCAAGGGGACTGGATGACTGGTCTCCCACCTCTCTGGCAGGTGCCCTGAACACCAGGCTACATCCTTGCATTCCCTCTGGCCCAATAATTGTTCCACAGTGGGTAAATACTTAAATAGCCATTTGGTTGGAGGGGCTGGGAAGCGGAGAGAGAATGATTCTGTAGCACCACCACAAATAGCCGGATTTGAATAGGGCCCAATCCAGCAGGCAAGCTCACAGGCCACCTGACCCTTGCATGCAACATTGGCTGATGCATACCCATCTTCCCCCAGTTTGTGAATTGCTCTGGGGCTTAGGCAGGGGATAGGCATCTGGATGCCTAGAAGGAGGCAGCAGTGCACATACCCTAGGGTCTAAAATGTAGGTGCCATGGGGACTTTTACAGAGGAAACTTAGGTGCCAAATGAGTTGAGGCACCTGCAAGGTTAGGCAGCAGCCAAATGGGCATTTCAGGGCATTGCAGTGGTGCCACGCATGGGGACTTAGGAGGGTAACTCCTTTGTGGATGCCACCCTCAGTCTCTGGCGGGAAAAGCGACCATTCGAGAAACGGCCCATCACTTCTGAACTGTGCGGCGGTCTAAAAGCCTGGTCTAGAAATTCATTCTCAGCCTCCACTTACTTCTTTTTCAGGCCTGGTCTACAGTGGGGGGCGGGGAGGGATCGATTTAAGTTATGCAACTTCAGCTACATGAATAACGTAGCTGAAGTCAACGTACTTGGATCTACTTACCGCGGCGTCTTCACTGTGGTAAATCGACGGCTGATGCTCCCCCGTTGACTCTGCTTCTCGCCCTGGTGGAGTACCAGAGTTGACGGGAGAGTGCTCGGCGGCCGATTTATCATATCTAGACTAGACGCAATAAATCGACCCCTGCTGGATCAATCACTGCCCGTCAATCCAGCGGATAATGTAGACAAGCTCTTAGTCTCCAATACTCAACATTTAGTCTGTAGCATCAAGTGCCACCATGCAGACAAAGGACAATATCTTGTCATCATATCCATTCAACTCCATTATTCACCCTCCCCCCCGTGATCATAAATGGTTTGGTTTGCACCAACATTTGAGCCCTAAAGCATCTCTCCTTGCTGCAGAAAGACAAAAAGAAGAGAGGGATTTAGCCAGCACCCATTATGCCCTTAAGATTTCAGGCTTGTCACATCCATAATACACCTGTCACTTAATCACCACTGGCTCAGGGAGCACCATCATCAAGGCTCCTGCCAGACGCATGCATTCTGCAAAGCAAAGCACAGCACCCAACTGCCTTCTGGCCAGCAGGCCATCTGCATTAAGCTGGTTTAATCATTTTTGAGTAATTTATCACAGCTGTATAAGAGTAAAGAAAAATGGGTGTGGAGTAAATGAAGTTTGCACAATGCAGGCTTTCACTGGCCTTTGGGAAAACTTCATGTGAACAAAATGAAATCCTCTCTCACTGGGGAAACCCAGACACCAGTCGGTCCCATTCCTTGGGGATTTTTTGCACACCAACAGGGCAGTGAATATTTCTTTGAATTCCTACTCAAGCCATCATATGAATTGGGGCACTGTGACTCTCACTGTAGGAGGGGTTCTCTGAGACACAGAATTAAAATAAAAAACACCCATGATCAGTATCCAGTCAATATGAAGGCACAGACTTGAAAACATGTTGTTGATTCACATGCTTTCTTCCACCCATCAAACAGATTAGGCCTCTTAGATATTTGCCTATTGAATTTACACAGAATTGTAGCAGCTGAATATTACACTAAACATGAATGCTGCATGGCTACCTTGTCCTCTCCCCATTAGTCTGCCTCCTATCATAATAAAAAGTTGCTTCCTAATTTTATTGTGTAGAGAGCCCAGCATGGCATCACTGAGCCCTTCTGGGGCTACCAAGGGTATGCCTACAAAGCAATAAAAAAACAAAAACACAAAAAAACAAACCATGGCACCAAGTCTCAGAGCTAGGTCAGCTGACTGAGGCTCAGAGGATTTTGGCTGGGGGCTGACGGGTATAAAATTGCAGTATAGACATTAGAGACAGGGCTCCACCCTGAACCTGACAATGCAATTATATAACCCTGCAGCCAGAGCCCACGCCAGCTGACTTGGGCCAGCCACAGCCATACCACAGGTCTTTTATCAGAGTGAAGACATATCCTAAAAAACAAATAAGTAATAATCTTATCCTGGCTGGGACTAACCAGATATGAAGCATATTTATGCTGCTTTCTGGAAGGTCAATGTTACATTCGTTAATACTATAGCAACAAGATTATCGGAATGAACGAGGCACTCTCCCAATTCTCTTAAACCTCAGGATATTTGGTGCTTTTGTTAAAGCCCTAGCTCCCATAAGCATGTGACTAGGTAAGAATCTCAGCTTCACTTCCCTAAAGGGAGAGTTTTTAGCCCTCGTGGTTGTGGGGAAAATCTTGAGAACATGAACTGAGTGAACAGTAAAAAGTGTCAGAAACCAGGAGGCCAATAAAACCCCCAAATTATTATTATTTTTTTAATCTCGTGATTTTGAAGGTCCTGACTCATGATTTTTGAGCACTCGGGTGGCAATATTAACAAGGTAAGACCACAACACTCTTTTCTGGCAGTCAAAGCCACCTCCACCAGTACCTTTTCCCCCTAGAGCTGACTATGCCAGCTGCACCACATGCCAGAACACTTTCAAATCCCCCATCTCTCTCTACAATCCAGATACAACGTAAAAGATTGTTTTGGGAGATCATCATCCACCTTGGAGCAGTCTCTTGCATCAGAATTCCTTTGCTGGATCCTTTGACAATGCCAGTTTACTATCATCAAGCTGTGACTGTGAGGCTTCAAAGAGCACAAAATAGATATTAAAGAGTTTGATAGTCCGCTACCAGCATTACCAACCCAAATAAATATTATGAGTTGGGCTCCAAAAAAAGTGATGAGATTCTCTTGAATCCCATGGTTTTTAAGCCAAAGATGCATTTTGAGGGTTTATTTGCCTTCTGCATTTGGAGCTTTTCGGGTACACTGGGATCAGAATTCCATTTTTTTCTCCACATCCAGGAGAACTAGAAATATTTTTCCCTAGTCCTCCTGCTGGATAAAAAAAGAAAATAAAACCACATAAACAATAGATAACAAAAAGTATTTGGAGATCATCAGATGGAAGGCAGTTTACACAAGTACAAAGTACTGTAAAAACTGATGAATTAAACCTCTACAGACTTAACCACATGATTAGTGTGTTATCTTCATTTCCAGGGCCAGCCCAAAACATTTTGGCACCTGAGGCAGTGAGCTCAAATGACACTCCCATGCATAGGCGCTGACTCCTTGGGTGCTCCAGGGCTGGAGCACCCACGGGGAAAAATTGGTGGGTGCAGAGCATCCACTGGCAGCTCCCCGCCAGCCCCCCATACCCCGCGCCCAGATCACCTCCACTTCCGGGTTCTGCCTCCGGAGGCGCCTGCCCGCGAAGCCGCTTTTTTTAGCTCACAGGCTCGCCGCCTATCAGCTGTTCGGTGGGCGGCAAGCCTGTGGGGGTGGGAAGCGCAGCGGTGGCACCTCGGGGGAGGGGTATGGGGAGTAGGAAGTGTTAGAATTATGCACAGAGCAACAAAAGCGTTTGAAAAGAGGGTGGTCATCTTATTTGTGCACATATATTCCAGAACAGCCTTTGTAGTTGATCCTGCTGAAATGCATCTTGAAAGGGCTTTCAGTTCAAATCACCTAAATCACTCGCATCAATATCGCGCATGTCATCATGTGTCAACACGGTCTCTAGTGCCCTGCATTGCTGGTGTAGGTCGTCTTCAGGTATAGTGAGGAGTTTTGGAATATCATACAACATCCCAAATATGTTGCTGTGTTCCTTGAACTGCATGAAACGTTCAACTGACTGTATTGCACAATCTAGCACCTGGTTAAAGAATTCAATTTTGAATTGTTGTTTGGGGCACTGTTCCCTCTAAGCCGTGCGCGTGTGCATGTGCACACAGATCCTAAACCCCGAGCACACGGCGAAACACCGCGCGCACACAAAAATTTGCACAGAAGAAATTTTTTGCGCACACGGTCTGTCAAAAATTAGAGGGAACATTGGTTTGGGGTCTCTTATGGGATTATCCCATGCCTCGCAATCAAAATGTCTTCTTCTTCGGTGACTCTTGTATTCTCGAATGGGTGGGAAAATAGCTTCAGTGTGAAGTTCCTCTGCCAACTTCTGTGCACTCTTCAGAACATTTTGAAATCCCTCATCTGACCAGTAAGACTGTAGGTATGACTTTGCTTTGTCCAGTTGTTCTATTGCTCCAGATATATCAAGGCCAACACCTTGGAGTCTCTTGCTTACAACACTGATTTCAAACAGTATGTCATGCCACAACACTAAGCTACACAGAAATTTGAAGTTATGTATGTTTCTGGTGATTCCATTTCCCTCTGCCACTGTTCTCCCATGAACAGTTCCTGTCATAGCATTATCCTCCATAATGGCAACTATGGCATCATCTATCTTCCCAATTTGGTGTTGGATAGGCTTTATCGCCTCCACTTGACTTTCCCATCGTGTGGCACTCAGTAGTTTCAGTGTCAGAGAGGATGTTCCCAGATGTTGCTTCGAAATTTGCCAGCGATGAGTTGATGCAGAGAAAAATACATAGATACTTTGAATTACATTAAAAAATTCAGCAGCCTCACTAGAAGCTGATGCTGCATCACTGACCACCAAGTTCAATGAATGAGAACTGCATGAGACAAAAAAAGCTCGAGCGTTTAACTCTTGGATGCGTGTCTGCACTCCTCTGTTCTTTCCTCTCATGTTGGCACCATTATCATAGCCCTGACCTCTCATGTCAGCTATTGCAATTCCCATATCTTCCAGCTTTTTAAGAAGCACATTTGTCATACCAGCTCCTGGAGTATCATCAATAAATTCTAGAAAATGCTCTCTGATAGTCACCATTTCAGGGACATTTTCACTAGGTTCTGTTGTTGTTACAAAACGCACCATTAAAGTCATTTGTTCCGTATGGCTGATGTCAGGTGTGCAGTCCAGAATAACAGAGTAATATCTTGCTGACTTCATATCTGCCACAATCTTCTGATTGACTTTTGTTGCCAGTAACTGTTTGATCTCATTTTGAATTGTTTTTCCAAGGTAGTGGTGTGTGTACATTTCTTGGGTGGTTTCAGTGTAGTAGCCGTGTTAGTCTGTGTCAGCAAAACGAAAATAAGAAAGAAAAACTTGTAGCACCTTAGAGACTAACAAATTTATTTCAGCATAAGCTTTCGTGGGTTAGTACCCACTTCATCGGATGCATGGAATGAAACATACGGTAGACAGATATTTATACAGTCAGAGAAACATGATAAGGTGGAGGTGCATAGACCAACCTTAAGAGGCTAATTAATTGAGAGGAACCATAACAGCAGGGGAAGAAAAACCTTTGAAGTGATAAACAAGATGGTCACACAGGTGTGAATGAGGATCGTTAACTTAAGGGAAATAGATTCAATTAACGTAATGGCCGAGCCATTCCAAGTCCTTATTTAATCCTGAGGTAATGCAATCTAGTTTGCATATCAATTCGAGTTCAACAGTTTCTCTTTGTGTTTTTGGAGTTAATCTGTTGCAACACTGCTACCCTCAAGTCTGTCAGTGAGTGATTAGGGAGGTTGACGTGTTCTCCTACTGGTTTTTGAATGTTATGATTCCTGATGTCAGATTTATGTCCATTTATTCTTTTGCGTAGAGACTGTCCGGTTTGGCCAATGTACATGGCAGAGGGGCATTGCTGGCACATGATGGCATATATCACATTGGTAGATGTGCAGGTGAATGAGCCCCTGATGGCGTGGTGGATGTGATTAGGCCCTGTGATGGTATCACTTGAATCGATATGTGGACAGAGTTGGCATCGGGCTTTGTTGCAAGGATAGGTTTCTGGGTTAGTGTTTTTGTTGTATGGTGTGTGGTTGTTGGTGAGTATTTGCTTCAGGTTGGGGGGCTGTCTGTAAGCAAGGATTGGTCTGTCCTCCAAGATCTGTGAGAGTGAGGGATCATCTTTTAGGATAGGTTGTAGATCTTTGATGATGCGCTGGAGAGGTTTTAGTTGGGGGCTAAAGGTGACGGCTAGTGGTGTTCTGTTATTTTCTTTTTTGGGCCTGTCTTGTAGTAGGTGACTCCTGGGTACTCTTTTGGCCCTGTCAATCTGTTTTTTCACTTCAGCAGGTGGGTATTGTAGTTGTAAGAATGCTTGATAGAGATCTTGTAGGTGTTTGTCTCTGTCTGAGGGATTGGAGCAAATGCGGTTGTATCTTAGAGCTTGGCTGTAAACAATGGATCGTGTGGTGTGTCCAGGATGGAAGCTGGAAGCATGTAGGTAAGTATAGCGGTCAGTAGGTTTCTGGTATAGGGTGGTGTTTATGTGACCATCACTTATTAGCACAGTGGTGTCTAGGAAATGGACCGCTTGTGTGGACTGGTCTAGGCTGAGGTTGATGGTGGGATGGAAATTGTTGAAATCATGGTGGAATTCCTCAAGGGCTTCTTTTCCATGGGTCCAAATGATGAAGATATCATCAATGTAGCGCAAGTAGAGTAGGGGTGTTAGGTGACGAGAGCTGAGGAAGCGTTGTTCTAAGTCAGCCATAAAAATGTTGGCATACTGTGGGGCCATACGGGTACCCATAGCAGTGCCACTGACTTGGAGGTATATATTGTCCCCAAATGTGAAATAGTTGTGGGTGAGGACAAAATCACAAAGTTCGGCCACCAGGTTAGCCGTGGTAGTATCGGGGATACTGTTCCTGACAGCTTGTAGTCCATCGTTGTGTGGAATGTTGGTGTAAAGGGCTTCTACATCCATAGTGGCCAGGATGGTGTTGTCTGGAAGATCACCGATGGATTGTAGTTTCTTGGGTGGTGACTTTTCTTAGATGCTCCTGGAATACAGCATCCAACTCGACCATCAGCTCCACAGTTTTAAGGACGTTTCCATTGTTTGGCACATACAGCTGATCTGAAGGGCCATGCAGGGCTAGGTTTTGGGTAGCAAGCATTCTCACAATGGCAATGACCCTTTTCAGAACATTTTGCCACTAAAGAAACTCTGATGTAATCTTCTCTTGATGCTGATCATCGATGGTAGCCTTTAACCTTAGTCTCATCTCAAGCTCTTTCCACCTATGGAATGCTGTCTGGTGATTTGCTGCCTTCTCATGGCATGCCAGATCTCTAGCCAGATTTTTCCAGTCCTTTGTTCCTGTAGAGCCCAATGTGGCTGGAACATTAGACTGGAAGAGTTTGCAACAAAAACAGTATGCAGCATTCTCGGTTTTTGAGTACATAAGCCATGGCCTCTCCACTTTGTCACCATTGGGGATTTCACGTCAGTAATGTGCTGGATGGAAACTTCTATTTTCATTGTCTTTGGGGAACATGAAGTTTTTCACTTGCTGTGGCCCATGCAGTACAAGGAAGTCCCTCAGGCTACTGCTCAAGTGGGTCCACAATCCTGGATCATCAAGACTTAAGGAACTAAACTCAGCAGCAGCTGTTTCTTGAACCTCCACCACACTCTTCTCTGATCTACACTTTTCTTCAGGAATGTGCATGGTTACATCCATTTGAGATGGAAATATGGATGCTGCAGTAGCTGCCAGGTCACCTGCACTCTGACTAACTGGAAGATCGGGCATCTCCCAACCACTCACATCCTCACTGGGGCTGGAAGGCTCACTGTGAACTTTTGTGTCTATGTATCTCAGGAGAGCTCCTTCCTGCTTAGAGAGAAAAGCTTCCTTTGCTTTCTTTCTTCTTCTGAATGCTGCCTCCGCGGGGCATTTTTCTTCTTTCACTCATAACTGCTGTTCTGTGTCAACTATAGAGGCTCTCAACACTCAGTTGAAAGGGACAAATAAGCAGGCTGCTAACAGGGCCTGAGTGAGGGAAGATATCAGTGTCTTAAGGGACTAACTGGCTCCTACTACTTCAGTTGACTGCCTGTTCTCCTCAAGTGGGTTCAGGGAAGCAGCAGGACACCGGAAGCTCCCTGAGAAGCTGGTATTAATTAGTCTAGGCTCCTGGGAGTGCTAGAGAGGTACATAAGAGGCTCCTTCTCCTCCTCTCTCCCTGCAGCTCCTGCTGCTTTCTGTTATTCCCTCTCACCTTTTCTCCTGCCTGCCTGTTATGTCTCTTGTGCCCTCCTTCCTCCAGCACAGCACTCCCAGGGCTGGAACACCCACTAGACAACCCTAGGTGGTCGCCTAGGGCACTGGGAGCCAGGGGGCGGCTGTCCGCGGCTGTCTCCCACCCTCCCTGCTCCAGGGCTGAGCAGGGAGCCGGGGGGGGGGGGGGGGGTTGGTCGCGGCTGCCTCCCGCCCTCCCGGCTCTGCGGCCGAGCCGAGCGGGCGGCTGACCGCGGCTGCCTCCTGGCTCCGCGGCCGAACCAGGAGTCGGGGGTTGGGGAGGGAGGCTGGCCATGGCTGCCGCCCACCTCCCGGCTCCACGGCTGAGCCAGGAGCGGGGGCAGGGGCGCGCCTGGCCGCCACTGCCGCCCGCCTCGCAGCTCAGCCAGGAGTGGGGGGGGGGCGGCTGGCTGCGGGCAGGGGGCTGCCGACCCGCGGAGGGGAGGAGGGGAGGCGGTGCAGGGGGAGGGCACAGGGGGACGGTGTTAGATGGGGGGGAGGGCGCAGGGCTGGTGCAAGGAAGTTTCGCCTAGGGCGCAAAACTTCCTTGCACCAGCCCTGAGCACTCCACCATCTCTGTGCATCTAGAGCAGAGAGAATACACATGCACCAGCAGCAGACTCAATTGTCTACACTCTGGGTCCTAGTGGCACCCCCTCTTCCCCCACAGTCTGGCACCTGAAGCGGCCGCCTCAGTTTGCCTCATGGTAAGTCCAGCCCTGTTCATTTCAGATGTGGAAACAGATAAAGGTTAAGTGACTTGCCTAATTAAGGGTGAGGAGACAGGAATACCACACAGATATCCTGACTCCCAACCCTCTCCTCTAGCCACTAGACCCGGCTTCCTTCCTGTATGCTAATTGGAGTAATTCAAAATACAGACTCTAGTGCTCAAGATACAGAAACAAACAGATCACATTCAGTCTTGCAAAACATATCAATAATGTGAACCTGCACCATGTTAAAACACATTTCATTTCTGCAGACACTGTCAAAGTTCTATTTATTTATTCAACATTTCCCCCTCCTCCCTCCCTCCCTCCACTCCACTCAATATGCTTTTTCATGTAATATGCCCTTTTGATTAAAACACCTTGGAAATAAAATAAAATAGTATTGAGGCCAAGCACGAACAGATCAGAGTCTGTCCTCTTTTACATTAATGCAACTTTATTCAATTTAAATGAAGCAACAGCAGTAAATGAAGGAAGAATCTGGCTCAGTGTTTGCATAGTGTACAGCAACACTGCAATTATTCACCCACAGCTGGCCCGTGCCAGCTGACTCGGGCTTGCAAGGCTCAGGCTAAGGGGCTATTTATTTGTGGTGTAGATGTTCGGGCTGGGGCCAAGAGAGAATCAGACTTTGTTTTCCATTATCTGACTATTGTGAACTCTAAAAGATGATGAATGAAGGAGAAAGGAGTAGCTTTTTACCAGATATTGGTTTTCTCTAAGCATCTGATATCCACCGGTCCAGAATGTTGGTCTTTTCCTCTTTTCACTGTATCAGTGGCAGATGCCAATCGTGTTCAATTAGTCTCACAGAATTCCTTTTACAAAGCTCACATTCTCAGGTATAAAACTGGAGTGTTTCTTTAGTAGTCAACTGCTTTTTCTATTGAAACTGTCAATCAATCAAGAAAGGAGGGACCTTAGACTGATGGGTCTAGATGTTCAAAGGAAAAGAGAAAAACAATTTATAGGTAAGAAATTGCTTTCTCTTCTGCTTCAAGCGTCTACCACTAGGAAGTGGGAAACAGCAATGATTAGCTTCTTGTCACTTACCCTTTGTGGGTAAAGGTAGGCTAGCCAGCATACCCACTATATGTAATGTGCTGCCTTTAATCATACAGCTGTCTTGAATATTCCAACACCCCCAAACATTTCAAATTGTGTCTAGAAACAAAAGATTAAAAGGGGGGAGGGTGAGTGATATGTTAGTACAAGTCCTCTTGGAGACTAACTCATTTAACCCTAAGATTTTTTTTTTTTTAGTATTTTTAAAAGGGTGCCTAGCACTAACCTGGCCTCATTGAAGTCTGCCTAAGACCTGACATGCTGTTTGAAATAGGATTTAAAAATTGGTAACTCTCCGTCCTTCCTCATAGTACTTCAAGACATTCAAAGGGTTAATCAGTGATAAATAGAACACATTGAAAACTAAGCTAAATATCCCAAATGGAACAGATTGCAGGCTTCCTGACAAAAAAGATTCAGTGAAATCTAAAAGGGTTTTCTTTTCTTTTTTCCTAGTTCTTATTCAGAAAGTCCAGAAACTGTAACACTCACATGTCCTTATACAAAAGGATGAGGACAATAAAACTTTTAAGAAATTCAACTTTGTACTTTTATTGCCCAATTGCTTCAAAGCAGAGATAAAATAGGAAGAAAACTGAACCTCTGTACTGCACAGATCTACAAAAACTTTAGCATCTTGTCAGTTTCCCACTTTTCTAACCCCATAACCTTTATATTCAGAAACAGCAGAGCAAGACCCAGGTCAAATAAGACCCATCAAAACAAAGGATAATACACAGTTTAGAATCACTCTTCTCCTCCTCCAGATAGTGATCATTTAGAAACCCAGCAGTGGACTTAAAAACCCTGACTACAGTCTCACTACCAGATACTGTAACAAAAGAGACTGACTGAACAGCTTTATGGGTTCTGGGTTCAAGAAGTCAACTTTGCACACTGGGAAATATTGGCTAAACTCTACTTGGACTGACCATAGCATGTATTGCTGACCAAGGGTCATCTATGCAACTCTTTACCTTGATAGCAGAGCCACCTGCTGGCACAAAGAATTCCTTAATACCCCTCAACTCTTTCTTTCTCGCCTCTGTTGGTTACTTATACTATTAGTTATACAGGTCCATAAAACTGCCTGGCACAAGGAGTCCTATTTTGCCCAGCTCTGCAGACCATGCTTACTTTTCTTCATCTTCCCTGCATTTAAGCTTCTCCTCCTTTTATCTGTCAGGAAAACTTAAATCACCCCATGACAGGGCATTAGCAGCAACACCCCCGGTCACTGAGGGTATCTACACTGCAATTAGTCAGTAGGGTTGCCAACTTTCTAACTGCACAAAACTGAACACATTTGTCCCGCCCCCTGCCCCGCCCCGCCCCTTCCAAGCCCCCCACCCTCACCCCACTCCCTCCGTCGCTCGTTCTCCCCCACCTCGCTCAGTTTTACTGGGCTGGGGCAGGGCGTTGAGGTGCAGAATGGGGTGAGGGCTCTGGCTGGGGGTGTGAGCTTTGGGGTAGGGGCAGAAATGAGTGGTTCAGGGTGTGGGAGGGGGCTCCGAGCTGGGGCAGGATGTTGGGGTGCAGGATGGAGTGAGGACTCCAGCTGGAGGTGCGGGCTCTGGGGTGGGGCTGGGGCCAAAGGGTTTGGGGTACAGGAGGGAGCTCAGGGCTGGGGCAGGGGATTGGAGTGCAGGCTCTGGCTGGGGGTGTGAGCTCTGGGGTGGGGCTGTGGATGAGGGGTTGGGGTGCAAGAGGGGGCTCCGGGCTGGGGCCGAGGGGTTTGGGGTAGAGGAGGGGGCTCAGAGCTGGGGATTGGGGTTCAGGCTCTGGCTGGGTAGCGCTTACCTCACGCGGCTCTCGGAAGCAACCAGCATGTCCGACTCCTAGGCACAGGGGTGGCCAGGTGGTTCTGCGCACTGCCCATGGCCGCAGGCACTGCCCCCGCAGCTGCAGCCAACGGGAGCTGTGGAGCCGGCGCTCAGTGCAGGGCAACACACAGAGCCCCTGTGGCCACCCCAGTGTATAGGAGCCAGACATACCGGCTGCTTCAGGGAGCCTGCCTTAGCCCTACTGCAATGCCGACCAGACTTTTAGCAGGCCGGTCAGCAGAGCTGACTGGAGCCATGAGAGTCACTTTTCGACTGGGCGTTCTGGCTGAAAACCAGACACCTGACAACCCTATTAGACAGCCACGTCTGGCCCGTGCCAGTTGACTTGGGCTCACGGGGCTTGGGCTAAGGGGATGTTTATTAGCAGCATAAATGTTTATGGTTGGGCTGCAGCTCAAGCTCTAGGACCCTGCGATGCGGGAGGGTCCCAGAGCCTAGGCTGCAGCAGGAGCCCGGAACAAATATGCTGCAATTAAACAGCCGTTTAGCGCAAGCCCTGTGAGCCCACATCAGCTACGCGGGCCAACTGTGGGTTTTTAATTGCAGTGCAGACATACCCTCAGGTTGCTGCAGCACTGGGACAAGTGCAGGGTTAACTGAAGTCAATCTATCAGCCTCTGCTGAGGATTACTGACACAGGTGGCAATTGCTGGGCTAATGAGACAATTGGGAAAATGCAAGTGAGAGGAACAGGCAGCAGGGGAGAAGCTCAGAAGGTGAGCCTGGGCTGAGGATAGAAGGCTTCATGGAAGTCACCTGCTGCTGTAAACCTGCAACACATTCCATTATACTTTGCATATACTTCTAAAATAGTGGATTTTTTTTTTAAAAGGGCAGTGGTATTTCAGAGATTTATAATTGGGCAAACACAGCACTGATCCGATTGCTAAAAAAGCAACACAACAGTTGGTGGCAGAGTCCTTTTGTCCACTTTTTTGAGACACGACTTAGGGTGTCTCAATGGGATCAGAGCCCAAGAGAATCTTACATTGTGAATTGTTCTCCCAGCCAAAGCGGTCTTGTAATGAAGGTTCTCCTTAGCACTGCATACTTTTATGCTCTTTAGATCTTTCATTTTCTAAGCTACAAGAACATTCGCTGGATTTAAAATAAAGCATGTGTAAGCGGGTCTTGTCTGTGCTAATCAGGTCTCACTCACTACGGTTTTATTGACATCAGATACATCATGCTGCCACGCAGCAAGCTATATCTGTCTGCAGAGGTCTTCTACTTGGAATGATCATCTTTCTCTTCCTGAGGTTAGCTGTTGCCTCTGAATACTAATAATCCAACTATAGAATTCTCTTTGCTTTTGAATAAAGTAAGGTACAGCCCCTGCATTCTGTTTTGCCCGCCACTTCACTGAAACCTCTTGTATCATTTGCAGAGATGGGAGAACCTTAGTATCTAATTCGTACCCTGATTTTTAAGACTATTTTTGTTTTATGGGCAACAAATGTCACTTTTAACATATTTTGTTTCAGAGGCTCAATTCCAGCATTAATTTCATGTGCCCTCCCTCCTCCAAGTGATGCAGATTCTCCATTCAGTCAGCTTTCAATTTGCAATGCAAGGGAGGTGGATTAAGCACCAGAACTGCAGCTGGTGCACGTTTCTGGGACAAACCCTTAGACATGTCCATATTATGGTCATTAAGACAGAGATAAATATTTTCATTAATCAGTGTTATTTCTAGGTATTTAGGAGACCATTCTAAACATCTCCAGATTAAAGCCAACAAGCCATCCATTTTCATAACAGCAGAAGTTGTTAAACTGGGTCTGAACTTAAATCAGAATGTTGGCCTTATCATACGAAAACCGAAATGCTCATCTGAAGAGTTTAAAGCTGTTGAAGAATCCACATTAGCAGTAATTCCACATGTAGATTTTAATACTATATACACATTTTTAAAAAAAAACAGTTGAAAGCTGGCTCCTTTTCTTACATTATTACCTGTCTTCCTCTAGAGGTGGCTCAATCAAGTCCTCATAGAGGCCTTGATCAGCAAAGCACTTAAGTTACATACATAGCATTGCGCATTGGAATAATAGAACTACTCACATGCTTAACTGTACATGCTTATGTGGTCTGGGAGATTGGAGCAAGGGTGAGGAACCTTGCACTGTCACTAGATTTGCTACCCCTAGCACAAACGAGATACCTGATTACTTTGTGATCCATTCTCTTCAAGGCTTTGTCTACTAAGTTCTTCAATAGATGTCTATAGTTTCAGCAACTCATGCTCAGATTCCACCCCCCAACTAGGTTCTGAACCCAGAACAGAAAGTATTTCACAGGCTGACCTAGGGTTGCCAAGGTGTCTGGTTTTCGACTGGAATGCCCAGCCAGGGGTCTCTGCACGCTGCTCCCACCCCAAGCACCAGCTCTGCAGCTCCCATTGTCTGGGAACCACAGCCAATGGGAGCTGCAGGGGCAGCACGCAGAGCTGCCTCGCTGCAGCTTCGCGTAGGACTGGGAGGGGGGCATGCTACTGCTTCCGGAAGCTGCATGAAGTAAGTGCAACCCGGAGCCTGCACCCCTGACCCCCCTCCCATGCTCCACACCCCTGTCCCAGCCCTGATCCCCGTCCTGTCCTCCAAACCCCTCATCCCCAGCCCCACCCCAGAGTCTACACTCCCAGCCGGAGCCCTCACACCCCAACCCCCCTCCCCCAGCCAGGAGTCCCCTCCTGCATCACAAATCCCTCATCCCCAGCTCCACACCAGAGCCCACACCCCTAGCTGAAGCCCTCAATCCCCACCCCAAACCCCGACCCCCTGCCCCAGCCCCCTCCTGCACCCTGAATCCCTCATTTCTAGCCCCACTGCAGAACCCGCACCCCACACCCAGAGCCCCTACTCCCTTCCACACCTCAACCCCCTGTCTCAGCCCACAGTCCCCTCCCATACTCTGAACCCCTTGGTGCCACCCCCCAGTTCAGAGCCCCCTCCTACACCCCAAACCCCTCATCCCTGGCCTCAGCCCAGAGCCCACATCCCCAGCCGGAACACTCACTCCCTCCCGCACCCCAACCCCCCTGCCCCAGCCCGGTGAAAATGAGCGTGTGAGTGAGGATGGGGGGGATGGAATGAGCGGAGGCAGGGTCTTGGAGAAGGGGCGGGGTGGGGGTGTTTGGTTTTCTGCGAGTAGAAAGTTGCCAACCCTGGGCTGACCCTGCCCTATATATACACATATACACAAAAAGCCCCCCCCCCCAATATGTTTAAGTTCATAGTCCAAAAATTTAGTTTCCTTCATATACCTGCATCTGAAATCCAAATCTCAACCCCACAGTGCTTGTTTGGGGCCTTCAAGACAGACAGTTTCAGTTTTCATGCTTCCAAATCAGCACCTTTCACAAAGTACTAAATTAACTTTAAAAAAAAAAAAAAAGTGTTAGCCACGGAGAGAAACCCTAATGTGCAAGCATTCTTTTTTTTAATTTTATTTTATAAAAACCTCTAATTGGCCTAAAGTGTCTTTGATGGCTCAACAAAAACTATTGCAACTCTTGCTAAATCTAAATTGTCAGCACTATTGTACAAATGAACCCATTGATATAAATGGTCGGATTTGGGGGGTTTGTTTTTTGTTTGTTTTTTTGCACTTTTAAATCCTAACTCCCCCCATCAAGCAATTAAAGCCATTTGTAAGTGTGAAAAGTTAATTTAGAAATTATAAAATTAAGGCTAATGGACTCAATTATAATAAATGTATGGGTCAGTGCTTGTGGCAATTTCTCTATCCCTTCTTTATTTCAAGGATCAACATAATAATGAACTCCATTTCACGTTACTATCAATGTAAATCCTGAGTTTATATTTCCTGCTCATTTATGAACCGCTATTGGAAGTGATGGGAGTGATGCATTTCTGTTTCAAGTTTCACACCGAAATAGGTTCCGTTACATGTTCCATAACATAAGGTGTCCCTTACCTAAAACACCCCACCCTGTTAGCAGGTGGTGTTTTGGCTGAGAAAGGATTAAGTGCATTCTCCTCAGTGAGGCAGGTGGCTCATTATCCCACCCATGTATGACACATGTGGGAGTGGCTTACACAAAATAATCTAGGGTCTTGAGAGAGGAGCCCTAGGAGCACCCATGCCTGAAGAGAAGATTTGAGCCAAATTTTGTTGTTGTTAGTTTGTGTGCTAAACCCAAATCCCTGTACAAGTGAGATAGGTGAATAGGATTTTTGTTTGTTTCCCCACGTGTTACACAGGGTGTAAGCAATACTTCTTACAGTCCAAAAGAACAAGCTTTAAGGAGCTGCTCGTGCCTGATAAAGGCTTTGAGAAACCTATTGACTTGTCTACATGGACTCCAAGGTCTGTATCGAACAGATCATTGGAAAATAACCATACAACGCCCACAATTGAAAAAACAGCCATTCTTCCCCTGAAAACATACACTCTTCATGGAAGAAGGACAAGGAGGAAGAAGAGAGACTGGATTACCCATCCCCCCCAGACCATAGCCAAGTAGCTTTCCATGAATCATAGAACTGGAAGGGACCTCGAGAGGTCATCTAATCCAGTCCCCTGCACTCGTGGCAGGACTAATTATCTAGACCATTCCTGACAGGTGTTTGTCTAACCTGCTCTTAAAAATCTCCAATGATGATGAAGATTCCACAACCTCCCTAGG
The DNA here is from genome assembly GCA_033296515.1 of Macrochelys suwanniensis. Lineage (NCBI taxonomy): Eukaryota > Metazoa > Chordata > Testudines > Chelydridae > Macrochelys > Macrochelys suwanniensis. The sequence continues at coordinate 15,661,152 of CM065784.1, read as the reverse complement.
CAATTTATTCAAGTGCTTAACCACCCTGACAGTTAGGAATTTTTTCCTAATGTCCGACCTAAACCTCCCTTTCTGCAATTTAAGCTCATTGCTTCTTGTCCTATCCTCAGAAGTTAAGAAGAACAATTCTTCTTCCTCCTCCTTGTAACAACCTTTTACATACTTGAAAACTGTTATGTCCCCTCTCAGTCTTCTCTTTTCTAGGCTAAACAAACCCAGTTTTTTCAATCTTCCCTCATAGGTCATATTTTCTAGACCTTTCATCATTTTTGCATGATGCATCCGATGAAGTGGGTTCTAACCCACGAAAGCTTATGCTGAAATAAATTTGTTAGTCTCTAAGGTGCTACAAGATTTTCTTTCTTATTTTCGTTTTTCATCATTTTTGTTGCTCTTCTCTGGACTCTCCAATTTGTCCACATCCTTCCTGAAATGTGGTGCCCAGAACTGGACACGATACTCCAGTTATGGTCTAAGAGTGGAGTAGAGCGGAAAAATTACTTCTCGTGAATATCTAGGGAAATCAAAAACAGTGGGTTAAATACTGGCTCCATTGAAGCCAATTGCATGTACTTCAATGGAGCCAGTTTTCACCCAGTATTTCAAGCCTTGCACCCGAGTCTTTGTTCCCTAGGGAATTTAGAGAGCTACCAATGTCTCACCATTGAGCATAGTACAAGCAGTGCAGCACGTTTTTGATAGAAAGATCTTCCCTCCCCAACTGTCCCGTTGGCATTGCTCAGTACGGGAATTCCAGCACCCAATTCCCCACCCCATCCCTTGATTAGACAAAACCAAAGTCATCCAGTGGGCCAGCTGCAGGACCACTCTTGGGCTGAACCCTAGTAGGGCAGAGTCTCTTTTGGTAAGTGATGAAATATTTTAATTGATATCCAACTCTGATGCACTTTGGCCTTGTTTGAATTTATTTCACATTTGTTCACTCTTGCACCATTTCTTTGACTAAATCAGCAACACTTTGAATAGTAGCAATCACACCAGCTTCTTAATTGTTAACTATTAAGTCACCTTGAATGGACACCTGTCAACTAGCCAGTCCCTCTGCGGAAGCATTATTTCAATGTTTATCTAGTTCCTCACCCTTCCAATCCATGTGTAACCCCCTTTTCTTTTTCTTATTTCATTGGGTTCAGTCAAAGACACTTAAATTACACAGGCACTTCCTTAAGATACGGTCAGATGACCCAATTATCTCTGTATGCAAAAGGCTCACCCCTATCAACTGCAGAGATATCAGTGTCAGCAGCAATATCAGCAAACTAGTCTGTTGTGTCCTCAATAAAAGTACTGCAATAGCTGACCGACTGTAATATAATCCAACTACATGGAATTAATCACATTTTATCCTGGAAAAAAACATGTTGTCGGGGGGAAAGGAGGGTAAATAAGAACTATTTGCCTGCCTCATATTAGAGAATTTGACTCAATCGCCGCCCGGTGTGGTGGTGCGCGCCTGTAATCCCAGCTGTTTGGGAGGTTGCAGTTGGCGGCTCGCTCAGGAGTTCTAGGCTGCTGTGCACTATGTCAATCGGGTGTCCGGTGCTACTGACAGCTTGGCCAGCGGATAGTTGGAGACTGGCTAGAACAACACATCTGTGAGGGCTGATGGACCGATCAGTGACAGTGACTCAATCGCCACTCTGGAATCAAATTTTAGTTGCTACAGGTGAAAGTGGTACAAAGCAACATAGAAAAGAGGACATTATTACATGCTTGTGCCAATCATTCAAATATAGGACCAAAACTCAACACCTGGAAAGCATCCTTTCAGCAAGAAAAGAGTACAAGAGGGGTGTAACCTCAGACTGATGCTAGGATCCCAGACTACCAGTGAACAACTCAGCCAAGATACCTACATATATACTGATGGTCTGGGCATAAGACAATACGTCCTATGCAAAAGGGACTCCAAAGAAACTGATACCTGCTAGAAATCTAGTGCTATAAAGATTAGCCTAGAGCCAAATTAAAAATGATATTTCAGAAAGGCAAAATCCAACACAGATTAACACTAAGTATGGTAATATGGAAACTGAGCACACAAACATCCTTGGGTTCACAAGATGACAATCTGAGAGCTTCAGGATAGCTATTAAAACACTACAAGAAAAAGCTAAGAATCTTCTACACCATATAAAGCCACTAGGATAGATTCGCCCATCTAGTTCACAGTAGTGAAGTGTTGAAGATTAAGAAGGACTCTGACCAAAGAGACAGAGTCAATGACCATAGAGTAAAAGTGGAATGTGGAAGATAAAAAGCAAGGTCTAATCCAGAGAGAAAAGTGACCATGTAATCAATATGATCTAGAAGAGAAGGCAAGATGGAGATAGATATGCACTTCCTTCTCCAACAATGTCCAAGAAATAGTTTCCCAAATTATCAGGAATGAGAAAACACTTTTTTTTTTATTAAGAGAGTGAGTGAGGAAAAGCTGTGCCTAATCCTATGAGAAAGGTCAGATAAGGGATCATACTATTTAGTAGCCAGCAATTGGCTCAGGAATGGAAGACAATGATGTACAGTCATATTGGGTAAAACTTCACACATGCTAAAACCTCATCCTTGGTAGACTGTCCCTAACTAACAAAGAGCTGAAGTATTTGTCATGTCTATACTTTAGCAACATCTATACAGTTTCACATGTCAAACTATCATTAAACTCTAACTCTTCACCCCTTTCGTTCTCAGCTATCCAGTCTTTTCTGCAGCACAAGAATGTACTGCATATATCTCCAAGTAGCTTAATTTGTCCAGGTCAAGATTGATGGTCGTTGGCTGGCAGATTTGAAATTAATTTTAACAGGCCAAAATTTTCATTCTGAAGCTTGCTTAGCCTTAAGAGTACCCAGCACAATAGTTCAAATAGCAGAGCTTCCATCCCCATGTCTACATATTCTTTAGATTGTAGTACAGATACTGTTCTATTGGCCAGATAAAAGAGAGAGACTCTGCTGTATCCTTTGAAAAGGAAGGAAGAATGTACAATTCTTAATAAGGCTCTTCAGGGTTTAGGTTGAGTAGGTATCTGGCATGCCAAAAACCCCGCCTTGTAGCCATGTCAATCCCAGGATATTAGAGAGACCAGGCGGGGGAGGTCATATCTTTTACTGGGCCAGCTCCTGTTGGTTAGAGACACAAGCTTTCAAACTTACACACAACTCTGTCTCTCTCACCAACAGAAGCTGGTCCAGTAAAAGATACGACCTCACCCACCTTGTCTCAAAGAACCCTCAGAACATTTTTGTTTCTCCTTCTCCATAACTCACATACTCCAATACTTTATATAATAATCGCAGCTAAACACCTTCACAAGATAACTCATGAGCGCAGACTCCCAGGACATTCTGCTCTTCTATGAGGCATCACAACAGGGACAAGGAACCAAGCAGCTATTGCTGTACAGCTCCCTTTTTTAATTGTTCAACAGTAAACATAGCTTTAGTATTGAAACAAAATTTTTGGAATCCTTCAAGCTTAATGATCAGGAAACATAAGAACATAAGAATGACCGTACTGGGTCAGACCAAAGATCCATCCAGCCCAGTATCCTGTCCACCGATAGTGGCCAATGCCAGGTGCCCCGGAGTGAGTGGACCTAACAGGTAATGATCAAGTGATCTCTCTCCTGCCATCCATCACCACCCTCTGACAAACAGAGGCTAAGGACACCATTTCTTACCCATCCTGATTAATAGCCATTAATGGACTTCATCTCCATGAATTTATCCAGTTTTCTTTTAACCCCTTTTATAGTCCTAGCCTTCACAGCCTCCTCAGGCGAGGAGTTCTATAGGTTGACTGTGCACTGTGTGAAGAAGAACTTCCTTTTATTTGTTTTAAACCTGCCGCCCACTAATTTTAGTGGGTGGCCCCTAGTTCTTCTATTATGGGAACAAGTAAATAACTTTTCCTTATTCACTTCCTCCACACCACTCAATTTTATATACCTCTATCATATCCCTCCTTAGTCTCCTCTTTTCCAAGCTAAAAAGTCCTAGCCTCTTTAATCTCTCCTCATATGGGACCCATTCCAAATGCCTAATCATTTTAGTTGCCCTTCTCTGAACCTTTTCTAATGCCAGTATATCCTTTTTGAGATGAGGAGACCACATTTGTACACAGTATTCAAGATGTGGGCGCACCATGGATTTGTATAAGGGCAATAAGATATTCTCTGTCTTATTCTCTATCCCTTGGAAAACAACCCCTGGAATCTGCCAGGAGGCATTCAGGGCACCCACTCGGAAGCACGTATCATTAACTTCTATTTAAAATAATATGCCTAGCACTCAAATGTGAATGCGATGGGTGTAGAGGCTTAATTATTTACAGTATGGAACATAAACAACATACAACACAGCATATACAGAGAGCTTCATGCTGTGGAATGCTAATTGTAAATCAGAGCAAAACAAATTATTCCTATCTTTACAACTGTATCAATGTTTTAGTTATTCCTGTACAGATATATCATGGATCTTTATCCAGGGAAAAATCAAGGTTAAGATGATTAAGTGCAAGTAATTTAGTTCATGATGATTAATGTGCGATGGAGTGGGACTTTGGATACATTTGCATAGAAGCAGGGTATGCTAAAGGACTAATACACCCTGCGTCAATAAAACTATAGAACTTAAAAGTGTTCTAGAGCTATTGGTCTTACATGCTATATTGATATTACACAATCTAGTGTAAAAGGCAAAATGTATAGAGATCATGTCATGAACCACTCAAATGCAGAGCAACCTGCAGGGCAGAAGAGTGCAACTGTTTCACAGGGCACAGAAGCTTAGGGATGACAAGTGAAAAATTCTATATCCAATTGATACTACAGCAGGAATGTATGGACTTCGCATGCAATGTAGTCAAACAAAGGCATGCACACAGCATACAAAAAAATTAAACTTCGTCCTCCAAAAATGCCATGTGTGTTGGAGGGTTTTATTTGCTTTCTTCCCCTCACTCTCCTAATTTTCCCTACCCCAGCTCTAAAAATAAAAAAAAAAAACTCTAATAAGCAGTTTTGGTAAGCCCAAGCATTGAAAAATCATGATTTAGGCCCATGCCATCATCACTGGGTTAAAAAAAATCCATTAGATTAAAAATAAGTTTGGGTTCTTTGCCTTCTGAGCTATTAGGGTGCACTTATGTCATGTTTTCAAGCTTTCTGATGCATTCGTGAGTGCTAGAAACATTTTTTTTTAAATGAAAGCAGAGAGTCTCACTTAATCACATGCATCCAGGAGCTGGGTCTTTAAGAATCGTGAGAGTCTGGTTAAAATACTGAGCATTGGCAACACTAGGTAAATTGAGCACAAAATCATACTGACAGAATGTTAAAGTTGCATAATTAAAGTTCAAAAAGAACAAACAAAAGAAATCCAGAAATTAAGGTTTCTGGAGCAACTTGGCCATGCTGTAGCTATTCTGTATTTTCTGATACTTGGTAAAGGAAACCTTCATGCATTAAAAAGGCTGGTATTGTATAAGCATACTGGAGAAGAAAATAGTATATATACATATAATGACGTGCAGCTGAATGGCCATAACATTGTTAGGAATCTAAGAGCCATAATTCTAAAAAACTAAGTATATGATTTCCCAATCTTAACATTGCATTACATACTAGTCTTGCATTATTTAAGATTCCCTGCTGTATTTTGGTTCATGTGTTTGTTTAAAAGAAATAAAGGGAAAAATGCTGTTTCATACTTAAGATTCATCTGTGTATGATCAAAGTACTTTAGCAGAGCAACCTTAACTGAAAGAAAGGGTCCTCAGCCAATGCATCCTTAAATCCTCTAAGCTGATATAGGTTAAAAGCAATGGGAAAAAAATTCCAGTGTGCATGCATGAAAATGCTGACTTTCTAAACATTCAGAACTAAAAACACTGAACCTATTTTTTCCAAACTTGGAACTCCCCAGTGAGGACTGTAAACAAGCTAATTTGACACAGCTAGCTTCAGCCAGCTTTGAGTTATGTGTGTGCAAATTTTGACTCTGAAGATATGGGAGAAGTGTATTTTCCCCTTGCTTGCATAAATCAAAAACAGCTGAACCAATTTTGTTTAAATTAAAGAGAGAGAGAGAGAGAGAGACACACACACACACACACACACACACACACACACAGAGACCAACCAACCAACCAGGCATGGGGAACTACAGCCCACAAAGAATGAGAAATACATGAGCAACTAGGAAAACACTTTCTCGTTCTATTTATTTCTTTTTCTCCTTTCTGCTCTCCTCCTACTTCACCTATGTTCTTCCAGTCTTGCTTCCTTTTCCCTCTAGACCTCTTCATCTTCATAAATTCCTCCCTCCTTTCTTCGCTCTCCCCATCCCCAATTCCCTTCCTACTCGCCTAGCATTAAACATTCCCTCGATCTGGCCTTTTGGCTAAGATCAAGCATAGCATCTGTTCTTATCAGTTTAATTGCTGATAGGTCCTTTATTTAAGGACTGTGTATTAAACTGATTTTTGAACCAGGGGCTGGACTAGGAGCTTGCTCTGTCAACCTCACACATTGACCTGGTATTGCAGTATCTCCGGGAACGGAGCATTCCTTTTAAAAAAAATCAGCCCTCAGCCTTCTACTCTCCTTGCAACCAGGAAATGGCTACGAGGAAAATTTAACCAACGAAGATGAGGCAGAGAAAAAGCAACTGGAAAGGAAGTTAAGCAGAAGCCCCCCCCTTTTTATTTTTGTATTTAAGTCTGGGCTGAACAAAATGATGAAAATAGATTTCAAGAAACTTTGGCAAGCACCCAAATAAGCTTAGATGGTATAGAGCAGTTGACCCCTGAGCAGTGAATGGAAAACTTGACAGTGGAAACATAGAATCATAGAATATCAGGGTTGGAAGGGACCTTAGGAGGTCATCTAGTCCAACCCCCTGCTCAGAGCAGGACCAATCCCCAATTTTTGCCCCAGATCCCCAAATGGCCCCCTCAAGGATTGAACTCACAACCCTGGGTTTAGCAGGCCAATGCTCAAACCAGTGCCAACACGCTTTCTCTTTTCCCAACTCCTACTTACTGGAGGAGCTCTCCATGAGAGTCTGCAAGATCAGTCCATTACAGTCCTCCTAATTTTACCTTACCACAAAATCTCTCCCCAGTGCTTCGAAGTCACATGACAATGGGTAGGCAGCTGGTATTGTGACCATTGTTTATGACACTTACAATCGTCTTATTTTAATAATCTGGCACTCCTGCTGCTGTTTGTCCTATCCACCTGTAGTGTCTTACCTTATATAGAGATCATAATTTGTGGAATAAGGATGTGTACATGTACAGTGTCTAGCACAGAGTCTAGATGGCCCAGCCCCAATCGCAATACAAACAACAGATAACCTAGTAGGTTTTTCATGATCTCTAATTAATATGGTTATGTCTATAGATGTATTTCTTGGTATTTGTTTTGCAGATGAACTTGCAAATGAATTCAAAATGTCTAAGAAGTTACAGTATCTGGCTAGATTTCAAGTACTAAAAAGCCCAACTAATTGTATTAAAACTTAAGTGAAAGGAAAACTAACCAAATGACAATTAAAAATAGTCTGCTGTCAAAAGCCAATTTTCATAATGAGGATCATAATCCTGATTTATATGTAATTTTCTGCAGGGCTGTGTAATTTACAAGTTACACAAAGCAACAGAGAGATTAAAAGAACTCAGTATACTTCAACAGCAATCATTTATTATATCCGTGGTAGCATTTAGTATGCTGAAGAAGGTATGCATGCAGGGAACAGTAAGTAGCATTTCCAATATATTTCCTTTGAGAAATCCCAGGTAAAGATTATAAAATCTTCCCAGCCTACCCTGGATATTTCTTTGCCTTCTCAAAATTTATGTTTCACAAGAACCATACTACTTTTGTACATTGCTGCCCCCTTCTGTTTGAAGGGATTTCTAACCTTCAAAGATTCTAGAAATAAACTTCAGTCCCTCTCATTCTAAATTATATCCCACCCAGTCTCAGTTATAGTCCATGCTCTCTTATGAGAGGAGCCGACTAAGTATCCCTTGGAGTACATGTATTTTATCATCCTTTCTAACAACTCTCAAGCTAGTAAACACACCAAAATGTGGCATACTGAAAACAGCTATATAAATAAAAAAGTCATGGCCATTAAGTGAAAGCATAAAAAAATATTCACCAGAGGCCCAATTTAATAACCTACTCCTACCACAGACCACTAAATCTTCAGGGAAAGCTGCTCTCAAAAAACGAAGCATCTGCCAAAACACTAGCATGCTACGGACTTTTGCAGTTTACAAAACTATCCCTCTTGCATGCTTATTACCTGCACACACAGCTCAGCTTTAAAGATGCTAAACAAATCTATGAGTCAACTAGAAATAGTCGTGCTCTCATTGCAAATATGAATACAGTATTTTCTGATACTGGAAAGGAGAGTAAAAGGCATTCACTCAGGCTTACATAATTTCTATGGGATGGCAACTCTTAATTTGATTACTACTTCACACAGAGAACAGCAAACATAAATAAAGCGACACAGACAGCAAACAGAACCACAAACAAACAAGTGACAACACCGAAAATACGAAGGTAAGTAAAACATCAGGTGGTTGGTTACGGGTATTTTAAGAGTGTTTAGGACCCATGCTCTGCAAGTGCAACAAAGCCCTGTAGAAACAGGCACGGTTCTCCTGGTTTCACATGGTGTCACCATCTCAAAAACGCAGAGTAGCTTCATTCAGTTTTTACAAGCCCCGTAAGTAAACAGAGCACATCAACAGATGGCTTCGGAGTTTGCAGACACATCCCTGTTTCGAAGAGCTTGCAAATAAGGTCTTCATGCTACAAAACGCCTACCACCAAACCTAGTGCTTGGTACATGAGAGTCAACGGGAGTACGCGGAGGAGCCAGAACTATGCCAGATGGCAAAGATCTGGCCTTCATGGTTTCCAATAGGAATCCAGATGATATCCATTAATTTTAGAATTTGTTCTAACCGAAGACCCAAAAAATACACAAATTTGGGGGTGAAAAGGCACAAACTCACCAACCAAAATCAACACAGTGAAACCATTGAGTTTTGTACAGCTCAACTTCAGAATCATCTTTTAGTTCCTTTAAATAGGATTTGTGGTCCTTGTTGCCACACGACTGTACAAAACACACTACTGGAACCAGAGGTATGCCACTAGGAATGCATGTGCTATACTCAATAGATTTTAAAGGCCAGAAGGGACCAGAGTGATCATCTACTTTGCTATCCTGCAGAAATACAGACCATAAGGTTTCCCTGTATTGATCCCTGCTTCAAAATTAATAGCTGTACTTGAGCTAGGGCATATCTTTCAGAAAAACAGCCGAAGTTTCCAATGGTGGAGAATCTACCACAACCCTTGGTAAATTGTTCCAATGGTTAATTAACATCTGTGTTCAAAAATGTTTGCCTTCTTTCTAGTCTAAATTTTGTGTGGCTTCAACTTGCAGCCACTGGTTCCTGTTTTATATGTGCAGTACGTTCCCACACAAGTATAAGGTTGAATATATATACGCCATTTTATTCTTCCATTATTATATGTTTTGCCAGGAGTAATTTGCATAGGAACCTGTGCAACAAATGGTCTTTAGGCTGTTCCTTAGGTGCAAGTCAGGGTTTTTTCCCCTATCTACACCATTTTAAAGCACTCTCCATTACAATTCACACACACATTCAATATTTAATAACATTGCCACTTAATCAAAAAGTGGTTTGCTTTAACAGCAACATTTTCTCTAAAATGTAGCATGTTTGGGGGAAGTCTAATAGAAACAGAAGTCTATACACCACCCTTCCCTACGACATGCGTGTTACTAGGCGGGCACGGAAAATTGCATTTAAACATGATGTGAGCTGACAATCAGACAGCTCTCTGCAGACATTTTTCTACCTTGAGAGCACAGCAAAACTCCGATAATGGCTTAATGCACAGTGGGTAGTAAAATCATGTGCAGGTGCATTATGTTGACTACACAAACTAGTCCTAACACATGTAATAGTAAGGTTTCCCTGGTGCTTTTTTTAAATCTAGTTTTAACTGTACAGTCGTGCATTCCTGTGATGGGATGTGTACCCAGCCACGGGCTCTGAATCGGTTAATGAGGGCATAAGAGGCCAATTAACATAATCAGGCTGCACCTGGAGGAAGCGCCAGGCTAGCCCAGTTGGATTGGAGCTGGTTAGTTAGTGTAAAATCTGTAGCAGAAAGGGGCTGTCAACATAAGAGGACAAGGTGCTAGCTCAAATTTATGGAAGGATCAGTGAAGTGGATCATATTTAGAATGTTACCTGGCCACTGTGGTTTGAAAATAGTAATTTATATTTAATGACTAGAAAAAGCTGGGTTACGTAAGATATATGAGGTTAAAGAGACCATTGATCACCAGATACGGGGATGCAGGGAGTGGTCTTTGGAAAAACAGATTTTTATGAAGAATGCAGACACTCTAAGGTGACAGAATACACAATCAGAGGGTTAGTGGGCATCGGGAAACCAGGGTAACATTAAACAAACAACTCTACTATTTAGGATGTAGGGCAGGGTGAGAGAGGAGTGGCATGAATGTACCGGAACATAGGAAGTGGTGGCTACAGACTCCGAGTGAGTCTGCTGCACCATAAAGCACATGAAGGAGGAGGAAGGGGCTGGCAAGAAGACAGTCTGCAGTCATGCTCTGGGAATAGCGAGGTGGTGAGGAGGAAGCCCGGAGGCTAGGGTGACCTGACCAGACAGCAAATGTGAAAAATCGGGACAGGTGGTGGGGGGTAATAGGAGCCTATATAAGAAAAAGACCCAAAAATCGGGACTATCCCTATAAAATCGGGACATCTGGTCGCCCTACCAGGGGCAGAGGGAGAAAGAGTAAATCCTGGGATCCCAGCCAGACTAGGAGAAGGCTGAGGCTGCTGCAGGGGAACGGAACATCCCTGGGCAGTGGTCTCAGAGAAGAGCAGGGCTGGATGAGGACTTCCCTGAAAGAGGAGCTATGGAAGGAGACTCAGACTAAAGGGGAAAGGAACAATGGAGGGGCTGCTTGTACCCCGAGACTGTCCCTGAAGGGAGAGGGCGGCTGGGGAGAAAGACTCCTAAAGCAAGCCTGGGAGAACAGAGGCTCCAGAGAAGAAGCCCCGAGAGTCCGTGGCACAAGGCAGTCAGGCCCTCTGTGATAGCGTGAGGAGGAACTGTCCTGGGAGAGCCTGAGAGTGGGGCAAACAACATGCGGAGGATTGGTTCTGGGAAGGATACGTTCTGTTCCTTTGAGTTGGGACATTATTACCATAAAAGGGGACTGAACTTTACGACTTGGCCAGAGGACTAAGGCATTGAAAACCCAGCGAGTGGCAGAGGGCCCACAGGAGGTGCTGGAAAGGACTCCTCCCAGGCAGCACCTCACCCGGACATGAGGTAGCACTACGGATGGTGAGGACACTGCCTTACAATTCCACTCTGTCCTAAGCCAGGTTTGACTAAATGTTTGGAGTCCAGGTACAAAGTTATCAGAGGTCTGCAAGTCAGTCATGCTATTTTAAGTTTGCATTACCTTAGTCTGACTGACTCAACATTAGTCATTATAGCACTTCAAATAAAAGGGGATGATCTTCCCTGAATGTGACATACCAGCAGTAACAAGAAGAATTACCAGTTTTGAGTCAAGCCTACATTCCTTCTCTCTTACTCACCCACCTGTACACACCTCTCTAGTCACCTTCCAACTTCCCTTCCCATCAGCCTTGCATTCAGGGTTTCCTGCTCTGACTTTATAAACAAATCAGATTCAATCATGCAAGAGGTTGGGGTTGGTTCGTATCCCAGGGAAGCTTTTCAGAGCTTACAGTCCCTTCCTAATACACTTTAGCCCAAGTCATACTGTCACCATAAGCTTCTTTTCTCATCGGTGATTATGCATTTTCCATGCATCCAGTGGATCAAGGCCCAGCAAGTGTAATGCCAACAAACTCCAGTCGGCAGAAACTGAAAGCAAATCTGGGACCTCTGGAGCCTAATGCATGAGACTCTACTGCATGAGCTAAAATCCACAAGTCTCTTAGCCAAGGCTGTAGCAGGTTCATCAATTGCTAGCTACTCTAGCCATCACAAGAGGGGGACAGAGTGCCACACCAAGCAGGCCTGGCTTACACAAGCACAATACCCTGTGGGAGAGGACTCCTTACTGCACGCTCACTGGGGGCATGTTCCACTTCATTTGTGACTTTATCTTAGAGGCTGAAGCTTATTCCATCTCTAGACAGTCTGCACAAAATTCTCAAACTGTTTAAACACTCAGATGAAATTTTTTTTAAAGGAGAGAAAATAAATCAAAATCAAGACAAAACGGAAGGATAAAATATAGCCTGAAACTGAGCAAGAGTTCAGACAGGTACATAAACCTTGGAGTAGGTGCTGTAAAGAAACAAAAAAGGTATTCCACTCTAGAGAGCACTTTCTATTTCCCCCAGCTTGTCCCTTTAGTCTCTCTGCCCCTTTGGCAACTCGTTAGAACAGTGGTGGGCAACCTGCAGCCCATCAGGGTAATCCGCTGGCGGGCCGCGAGACAGTTTGTTTACATTGACCATCCACAACCGCCTGCAGCTCCTGGTGGCCGCGGTTCACCGTTCCCGGCCAATGGGAGCCCCAGGAAGTGGTGCGGCCACTGGAAGCTGCGGGCGACCATGCCTGTGGATGGTCAATGTAAACAAACTGTCTTGAGGCCCGCCAGCAGATTACCCTGACGGGCCGCATGCAGCCCCTGGGCCGCAGGTTGCCCACTACTGCATTAGAGTCACAGCCTCTAGTTTCTTGGGTAGGTGTCCTCCCACTTCCCCAGAGTACCCTCAGATATATTTTCCAGGTTACTTTGATCTACCCCTCCAGTCTCACACATGAGAGGGTTTACCCAGCAGCATTCTCAAGGAGCAGATGACAAATCTTCTGAAATGGCCATTGCACGTCCAAAATCAATTCAGCGTTGCATTTCTTGCTTTGAACAAACAATTTGCTTTCCATTTATCCCCAACACAGTTTAACTCAACCTACTGAAAACATGTGTATGTGCACACTCATATTTCCCAGCTAATTTTGCATCCAACTTTCAATAACATGGTCCACAACACTAGCACCTCTTACTGGGTGCCCCAAATCTCCTACAGTATTAGTGCATGCTTTTTTCAGTGAGTCCCACGTGGGACAGGCTCCCCCTATCCTTCCTTCACAACCTTGTCTCCTGCATAATTTCAGTGATTACTGAGGAAGGGTCTAGCCAAACCCAGTACTGTTGCTGCTTCAGTCTGACCTAGCTGTATTCCATTGTCTCAGTGTCTACAACTCAGGAAGTATGATGCTAACCAATACTCTGCACTGCAAGATGCATGGCAACTTTAAACTTCCTCCTAAAGCTAAAACCTAAATAGAATACTTCTGCCGCTACATTCCATGAAACCTGACCCCTCCTTCCGTTCAGGAGAAGGGATTGAAATGCCCAGGACATGCAATAGTCCATAAAACTTATTTTTCCATATTTTGTACTGATTACTTGTAGCATCTGGCATACAAGTTTGTTTGTGTACTTATTAAAGTCAATTTACCACATTTCTCTGTTATTAGTCCATAAAGTGTAATTAATTTACTATCAGTACAATTACCATTTCACTACTGCAGAGCTGAATGTCACCCTAGAAAAACAACAAATATTTTTAATGGAAGAGCGTGCTACAATTTAATGCTGCCTATTGCAGGTCACATCTGCTTCTTCCTTTAGAAACCTTCCCCGCCTCCCTCCCACAGCCTGCAACTGTAGGCTAGGGTGACCAGACAGCAAATGTGAAAAATCGGGACGGGGCGGGGGGGTGTAATAGGAGCCTATATAAGAAAAAGACCCAAAAATCAGGACATCTGGTCGCCCTACCGTAGGCTGACCCAAAAGCAGCACTCGATGTGATGAATTTCCACTTGAAGTAGCTGGCTACTTCAGGAATTGAGAAGGTGGTGGAGGGGAGAACCCAAGCCTTGAAGCATGATTTCCACAACCTGCTGGTCTCTTTCTCTAGTTCTGCACAGATATTGCTGGTACTTCCTTCGGCACCTCTGAGAGGCTTGATAATTAGTTTCAGGAGCTCCAGTAGAAAGTGTCTGAGCAAAGAGTAAACTCCAACCGATACTTCTGGTTTCAAATTTTGCAAGTATGTCTAAAAAGTAGCTGAGCTTCGCAATGAGGTATAGGAGTTTGACCCCCTGCAGGATCCAAGAAGCCCTTTCCAAATCTCCCACAGGCCACTATTCAGTGAGATAGGCACACAGAGCAGAGTTTAAGTGTAACACTCAGACTGGAGTACCAGGGTGCATGTGGAGATGCAGACTGGAAATCTACTCAAAGTAGGATAGCTGCTGCAGATAAACTGCACCGTTGAGGTCTACCCCAGTGAAGTCCCACCTGTTCCTTTCTCTAGTACTGATGGAGCCAGAGATCTGGTTATAAAAAAGTTTGACTGGGCACAATCATTTTAAAACATGGCTTGGTCACAGCATTGTTAATCTTCTATTTTCTTAGCACTGACAGACACATTTTTCATGGTTAAAAAAAAACATTGACATGTTTCGGGAAGGCTGGTTCTCAGGTTTCTATCATTTAGTTATACAATGGCAAAAAATGTATAATAATGAAAAATGAACAGATTTTCTTATGGTAACCAAAACACTTGGAGTGTTTGTTTCAAAAAACCCTTTTGGTAAATACATAATAGCAGGAAACTTATCCTAAGAGAGAAACCATGAGACATTCTTTGATTTAAAAACACACACACACACACACACACACACACCCCTTAGTATTCATAATGGGGAAAAATCCATTCTATTATACATGTACACAGAGGAGTAAAACCTGTAATGTGAATGAGGACACAGGACATTAAAAATGTAAATTAAGAATTAAATAGCAAAACAATGGAATTCTGCCAATATTTTTATAGCCATACAAATTGCTAATCAGTATCCAGTGTCATGTTGGCAGATTTGTTCAACAGGGAGTACAAAGTGGGAGACAAGATGACAGACTACCCTTTCTAAAGGATGTAAGCTCAGCTCTACATGCAGGGGGTTGCACATTTATATCCTTTTGAATAGAAAAGCTCACAGACATTCAACACTTCAGTAATGTTACCAAAAGAAGTTTTAGAAATTTGTGAGTTGTGCATAACCATAGACCAAATTTTTCACATTAATCTGTAAGCTTTTTATCATCAAAACAGACAGCAGTCCCCCCCTGCTATGAACTGCCCCAGAAAGCACTAAACAGCCAAATATTTACGACATATTCAGTCCATGCTGTCTGAAATAAACAAGGAAATTAATGGAGACAATATTTCTATGCTATCACCATAGGATAGATTAATCAGGGATCCTACATCAAAAGATAAGTTAGCCAACATCACACAAAATGTAAAGCCTGTGTACTTCCAGGTCTCTCAGATAAGTCCATCTAGCCTAAGACTCCGGCACATGAAATGTTCTCAAAATTACCACCCTGACTGTGACCTGAACAGGACTAAAAATTACTCTATTTCAGTCTATGTGGAAAGCAAGTCAACAGAAAGCAAGTCAATAATATCTGCTTAGACTTCTCGCTGACAGCAGCGGCTCTATGTTTTTTGCCGCCCCAAGCAGGGTAGTCAGGAGGCTTTCGCCGGTCCACTGGTCACGCGGATTCGGCGGCGTTTCTGTGGGTGATCCGCCAGTTTCGGCGGCAATTCGTGCTCGCCGCCGAATTGCCGCTGAAACCGGCAGACCTCCCACAGGCATGCCGCCGAAGGCTGCCTGACTGCCGCCCTCACAATGACCGGCAGGCCGCACCCGCTTGCCGCACTGGTGCCTGGAGCCGCCCCTGCTCGCTGATAAATGCTACTAGTTTAACCAACGCTAAGATATAAAGTCTTTGAAACTGGCACCTTCAAGGAAACAGAAAAAAGGGTTTAAAGATTCCTGTAATTGATCTCTCCCGCTGAAATCATGTTTCCTGCATTGATGATATGAAAATCCGATCTCTGGGACAAGAGAATATAAAATACTTGGCTGTATGAATGAGCCTCTGAATGTTTTCCTTCTGCATATACGCATCTTTCTTCCTTCCCCAACATTATACAATGGGGATCTGTGGAGGACAAGTCTATTACGTCAACTTTGTTCCTCGCTTTCCTGATCTGTTAGAACAGGAATAATAGTACTTACCTCCTTCACGGGGTGAGGCAAGGCTTAGCAATTTGTGAAGTTCCTCAAGAGCCTTGCCACAAAAGCGCAAGAGTATCATGATTATACTATTCAGCTCAAGTATTTTGATAAATATAAATGTGGCCCCCTGGTCTCCAAAAACCACAGAGCTAAAGGATTAGCTGATAATTGCATTTTAATTAATTTGCTGTCTTAGTTTATCCTTCCAGTTGTCCACAGCAGCCTTCAGAAATTCCATGTTTTTTTAACACTGTGTCTTTCCACCATCTCATGGAGCCATGTTCAATTGTTCCATCACACGAGTGCACAGACAGTTCTCTCTTTCTCTACAATCTTTTCGCTAGGTTTCAGTTCCTGCTATTTATTTTTTAAACAGTTTTCTACAAGCTTCCATACATCAGTTAGCGAGTCATCACTCCTTTGTCTACACTGGAAGCCTCTATTAGTCACTTGTTTCTTCTTTCATGCCAAGGAAGTACTCCCAAAGTGTATTCAGCCCAGGCTTCTTGTTTGCTACAGCTGTACTTGGAATGAAGGGACTGTACTTCATTCAGCACATGGACAAATGCAGACCTCAGGGGGGAGGAGTACATTTACCACTTCTCCCCACTCATTACCTCTTCCCTTGAGAACTTTTGACTGTTATAATGTTGGTCACAGAGTGACAGAAGGGGGTGCCTTAGCTGTAGAGACCTTCATAAAGAAGATGACCCTCGCAGAAACAGCCAACCAAATGTCCACTCAGTCTGCCATAGTGTTTCATGCCCTCCTACCTAGCCCCCAATCCAACCCTCCCTCAACTCACACAGCACCTAATAAGGAGCATTCATTGTGGTCGGTGTATTCACATGTCGGCATCTATAGGGAAAAAGCAAAGATCTATCCAAATACTTATTCCGGCGATGAGGGCCATAGATCTGAGTGCCTCACTCATGAGTAGATTTTATCCTCATGGGATAAGGACACCCTTGTGAAGCAGAGAAGTACTAATATGCCCGTTTTACTGATGGGGAATGGAGGCACAAAGGAGCTTAAGTAGTCTGCCCAAAGTCACATAAACGATCTGTAGCTGAGCTATGAGTTGAACCCAGGTCTCTGAAGTCCCAGTCTAGTGCCCTAACTAGCAGGTGATTCTTTCTATCCTAGTGGAACTATAGACCCTATAGCCTCTGATTTTCGTAATCTAGTGTGCAAAATAAACAGTGGTGGCCTTATCTAGGCTTACCGTATGCACCATGGGAGTTATGGAGCAGAATACCAATTGCTGCCTGCAAGTGTCTTGTGGATACAAGCACAAAGCCAACAACCCAGATTCCTAGATTCGAAGGACTGGAGGGATCATTGTGATCATCTAGTCTGACCTGTATAGACTAGGCCACAGAACTTCCCCCAAATAATTCCTAGAGCAGCATTTCTCAAACTGGGGTCCACGGATCCGTGTCCCCACGGGTACTCCGGGGGGGTCCGCGGGCCCCGCTCATCAACTCCTCCCCCTCCTGAGGCGCAGCAGACCTAAGGCAGGCTTCCTGACTCCGCACCGCTCCCGGGAGCAGACAGTACGTCCCTTCAGCCTCTGGCAGGGGCAAGGGCATCTTTGCACGCTGCCCCCACCCCAAGCGCCAACTCAGCAGCTCCCATTGTCTGGGCTGAGGCAGGGAGTTGGGATGTGAAAGGGGGTGAGGGCTCCGCTTGGGGGGTGGAGCTGAGGGATTTGGAATGTGGGAGGGGGCTGTGGCAGGGGGTTGGGTTGTGGGAGGGGGTACAGGCTCTGGGCTGGGGCTAGGGATGAGGAGTTTGGGGTGGGGCTCTGGGTTTTGGGAGTGCTCAGGGCTGGGGCATGGGGTTACCTCCAGCGGCTCCTGGTCAGCAGCGTAGCGGGGTTAAGGCAGGCTCCCTGCCTGTCCTGGCTCCGAACTGTGCCTCAGAAGCGGCCAGTAGATCCGACTCCTAGGCAGGGGGGCCAGGAGGCTCCATGCGCTGCTTTCGCACACAGGCACCACCCCCCTCCACCCCAGCTCCTATTGGCCGCAGTTCCCGACCAATGGGAGTGCAGAGCCAATGATTGGGGTGAGGTCAGCATGTGGAGCCCTGTGGCTCCCCACGCTTAGGAGCCGGACCTGCTGTCCACTTCCGGGGCGCAACACGGTGCCAGGACAGGTAGGGACTAGCCTGCCTTAGCCTTGCAACACTGTCGACCGGACTTTTAACGGCCCCGTCAGCGGTGCTGACCAAAGCCACTAGGGTCCCTTTTCAACCGGACATTCCGATCAAAAACCAGACACCTGGCAACATTAGGTTAACTAGATAGACTTGAGGAGCTCAATCATGATAAGGCATATTTTCTGATCCTTTAATCATTCTTATGGCTCTTTTTAGCCCTCTCCAACTTATCAGCATCCTTCTTAAATTGTTGACTCTGGGAATATTGTGTCCAGTTCCAAAAAGTGGTCATACCAGCAACAAATACAAAGGTAAAATAACTTATCTTCGCCTACTCAAGATTCTTCTGTTTATGCACCCAAAAATTGCATTAGCCTTTTTGTCAACAGCATTGCACTAGGAGCTCTTGTTTAGCTGTTTATCCATCATGACCCCCAAATCTTTTTCAGAGTCACTGCTTCCCAGGATAGAGTTCCCTAGCCTGAAAGTATGGCCTACATTCTTTGTTCATAAATGTATACATCTGATTGAGCCATATTACAATGCATATTGTTTCCTTGAGCCCAGCTTACCAAGCGATTCAGATTGCTCTGTATCTGCGACTTGTCCTTTTCCACCCCCTATTTACCACCCCCACAGTTTATGTCACTAGAAAACTTCATCAGTGAGGATTTTTTGTTTTCTTCCAGGTCATTAATAAAAATGTTAAACAGCACAGGGCCAAGAACAGATTCCTGTGGGAACCCATTAAAAACACACCTGCTTGATGATTCCCCATTTACAATTACTTTTTGAGACCTATCAGTTAATATGTGCCATGTTAATATATCATTCTAATTTTTTAATCAAAGTGTAATGCAGTACTAAAGCAAATGCCTTACAGAAGTCTGAGTATATTTTATCAAAACTATTACCGTTATAAACCAAATTTGTAATCTCATAAAAACAATCAAGTTGGCTTGACAGGGTCTGTTTTCCATAAACCCACATTGATTTGCATTAGTTACCCTCCTTTAATTCTTTATTGAGTTCTGTATCAGCCACTCCATAATCTTGCCCAGGATCAATGTCAAACTGACAGGCCTATAATTTCTCAGGTCATCCCATTTACCCTTTTTAACTATTGGCACAACATTTTCTTCCAGTCTTCCTAAACTTGCCTGGTATTCTGAAATTTATTGAAAATCAACTTTAACAGTCTAGCGAGCTCCTCAGCCAGCTCTTTTAAAACTCTTGGATGCAATTTATCTGGATCTGCTGATTTAAAAATGTTTAACTTGAGTAGCAAGGGAGGAGACTGGGAAAATCACAACATGGGGTTGGACCTCCAGACCCCCTGTGTGCCAGAGATTAAAAAAAAAAAAAAAAAAAAATCTATCCAGGCTTCATGCAGATGAAAAGAGTCATCAGCCTCCAACAGCAGCTGCTGTCACCTGCTGCCCCTCATATCATTCTTCTTACCTATGGGTTGGAGTAGCAGCTGTGGAGAAATAGAGCTGAGTTGCTTGCCTATGAAATGGGGCAGAATTCCATTTTATGGCCCCTCTCCTGAATTCCTTACACAAATCTCAGTCTACAATTAAACAGGACCATACCTAAAAAATAGATTTGTACAAAACCACCACCATCCATGATGTGTCACTCGCCAAAACAGCCAGCTGATCTCATCCTGCAGACTCACTCACTCTTTTCTTTAACGATCCATTCACACTTATTGCACCATTGGTTGCGGCAATAGAATGGGATGCAGCAAATGTGTGTTCAATTCCCAGCCCTGCCCCAAACTTCTTGTATCACATTGGGGAACTCCCTTGATCCACCCTCTGCCTCAATTCCCCCATCTATAAAAGTATTTCCTCTCATTTTTCTAGTTCGATTGCAGGGACTGACTCTTAATGTGAGTTTCTACGGTACCTAGCTCAGTGAGTTCCCACTACTGACTGAGCCACCTACCATAAGACACACAAAATCCCCTCCCCCCTCAAAACAACAAACAAACAAACACAAACAAACAAATGAACTGAAAATGTTGTTGTTGTTTAATACAGAAATGAGCCAATGAGGTGCTCCTCACATCCACATTAGATTTTATGTTTTGGCTCATATTAGAAAACACTGAAATATTCCAAGATTCCCGCCCCTGGGTTGAATTCAACCCAGAACCAGAACTCTAGGCTCAAGATTAGAGGAAGAAGATTCAAATCGTAACATCCCACAAATCCAAATTGGTTTGGATCCCAGGTTCTGACCTATTTTGGCTAGAATGATTTGTTGTTAAAAGAAATGGAAGTCTGCAATGCAAGATTGCCAAACAATTCTTAGAAACAGACAGCAATGACATTTTAAACTCCATAATTTATGCTATTCACTACATCTAAGCACATTGGAAAATGGATGTGTTGCATTTCTCTCGAGAACTCAGATTTCTATATTATTAAAACAGTTTGTGAGGAGGAATCTGATAGATTTAAGGTTTATACTTTTCTCCACGTACATTGCCATCAAGATAAAATATTTAGTGGCTTCATATTCCCTAACCATATGCTTCATGCACTATTTGCCACAAAAGTTGTGACACTGCAGTCAGCCTTCAATGAATGAAGCATGCATTTTTCATGGCAAAAGATTTTTTTAAATCTTATTTTATTACACTGCCATTGGTTAAGTCAAGCTCTGATAATTAGGATATTAGATATTTATGAGGCACTATTCTGCCTTTATTTTTGCTTTAGGTGCCTGTTGACAGATGCAGCAAGGTAATTTACATTGACGTGTGAAGTAGAAATTATTGCTGAAATACTGGCAAAGTCGATTAGGGGGGAAAAAGGTACAGTCTCACTCTTGGAATTACTTCTGCTTTGTAGCATTCCCTCCTGGCATATTGGAACTCAGAGTGTTCAACACTTCATCTGCACCCAGATCAAGGACTTGTTCAAATGAAGTTTCAGAGGTAAATTTACTGCTCTTCCTGGAAGCAGTGGTTAAGGGTTCTGCAAATTGCCATAAATCCACTCCATCCTTCCTAACAAAAGGAGGGACAAAAAACTGCCTTCAAAGCAGTCTCAATAGATTGACCAGTGGGAGGCACTCTCGTAGCATGCAGATCTCACTGCTCTCCCCTGCCTAGAACCTAGGCTGCGTTAATCACTGTAGGACAAATAGGGGTGATGGGAATTTTTCAACAAAACCAAAACTTTAATGGAAACTGAGACAGTTCAGTGAAAACTTTTGTTGGGCAGGTGTCTTAGATACAAGACAGAATCTCTGTGCAAGACGAGAGAGATCTCCGACCCTCCCTCACCCACCAAAATAGCCAGTAGCCTGGTGGTTAGGGCACTTGCTTGGGATGTGAGAAACCAAGTTTCAAGGCCCTGCTCTGAATCCTGAAAAACTTTTAAAAAACAAAAAAATTTCAAAACACAAAATCTGGAAATCTTGTGCTTAGGGCTGTCTGGAAAACAACTGATGCCCTCAATGGTCAGATAAGTTACAGGTTGATTCCTAGGGAAGTCTTTTACAAATAGTATGGACAGCTGGAATATCCAGACTCTTGAATCAATTTTATAAATGCTACATGGGTCTGAATGGGAAAGGGATTGTATTCTGGCTCTATGGGGAAGAGTTACCCAAGTTTCCTGCAGGAACTAACATCCGTGGGGAAAATAATTAATGCAAATCCCCAGGCCAGTAACTAGTCTGGAGAAGCTTGCATATATTTGTTTGACCTGGTGAAAAAAGGCTACTAAACACAGCACTGAATGAAGTGGCCAGGATGACAAAGGATAGGAGGTCACTCTCACATGATCCAAGAACTGCCATGACACCGAGATGAAGAGGGACAGACCCTGTGGGAAGGAGTTGAAGGACTTCTCTCCCTGTCTCAGGGTCTCCATGTGGAAGATGAATGACTACCTGATAAGCTAAGACCTGCATGTAAACTGTGTATTGTTTTCAAGAAATGTTTTCTCTAGTGTTTTTGTTCTTAATAAGGATTACATTACATTACTTTACGAAGTCTGGCTAGGTACTGGCTAACCCTGTCATTGCCTCTGAGGCAACATAATTTCAGGTGCCGAACTAAAAATCTTAGACCTGCTGGACTAACCACAGTGAATTGCAGTAGGAACTGCAGCCTAAATCCCCAGTTTAGAGGGAGAGTTGCAGAACACCATAAGAAAGATGACAGGTCGCAGGCCTCTAATTAAGTCGGGTGCTCTGAAGGAGGCCACAAAGGGGTGAGAGATGCAGTTACCTAGGGAACTAGGACATGGTCCTCCTCCCCCTAAACACTGCAGAGCAGCACACCAAGCCAACCCCCATCTTTCCTTCTGCATTCTGTACTTCACAAACTTTCAATAAACGTTAGGAGCCAGGTTTAAGCAAGAGAGAGAAACATGGATTTCCATTGGGGACGTTTCCACACAGGATCGGAAACCCACCTCCCAAGAATTTATCTTCTATTGCCTAATTTTTAGCCATTTTAACACCACCTTCCTGCCACCCCAGAAATCCTTCCGTCTTTCAATTGATGGCATGTGGTAAAAGTGCACTGGTCCATCCCCAGTTAATCTATACCGTATCCTACAAGTAAATGGCTCAATACTTCCTCTTATGAGCCATGCATGTTAGATTTACTTATGGCTGAATAAGCCCCAGCAGAGTTTACATGTGCAGAACCATAAAACTGAGCACAGGGCAATATATAACTGCAGCACACTTGAACCACAGATTTAAGCAGAGCCAACTAAAAGCTGAATACTTTCAATTACAGCACACTTGACGTATCAGGGTTGTCTCAAATATTTGCTTCCAAGGAGAGAGGGAGGGACGAGACAAAGAAACCCAGGATTACCACAGCCTGGAATCTAGGCCAAAGCACCAGGCAGCACTCGTTTTCCAGTCATTGCCAATAACAGGTCAATGACTTCTGGTAGTGCTATTTGCGGGATGACGGAAAGCAGATTGCCACTTCTCCCCTTCGTCATCTCACCATTTATCAGCCAGGTTGTACAGAACAAGCATCTCTCCAGCCTCCTTATTCAAGGTGACAGCAAAACACACGTTCCTTGTTCAGTGTGACAAATTACTGTTGTTAACTACACTAAACAATCCTGTATTATTATAAATAGGGGTTTTACAGCACCTGATGATACTCTGGCATTTTGCCTTAATGGCAAAACATTTTTGTGGCACAACTGAAATATTCAGTACAACTCATTTTGTAATATGTGCTGGCCTCCTCCACCTGGAATGCTTTTCTGCTGGGCCGGAGAACTTTGGAGTTGCATTTGTTACATGAGTGAGTAGAAAGGAGCTTGAAGAAAGTAAGTAGACCAAGAGCAATCCCAATTCATAGTTTAACTTTCCATACCGTTTCAGTCTGCCTGACACATACAATGTCTAAAATCAGGTAGCAACCACGGTTCTTTGGCCTAATTTACATGCACACACACAAAAATCTTCTGCTACATTTGTCCCAACACCAAGATCGATGTTTAGTGGACATGAAGATGAATGGAAGAGTACAAAAAGGAATTTTGACCCTAACATACAAATTACATTCACTTAAGCATGGATGCACATGTTCCATGCTTTGTACGTCTCTGGGACTCTCCATAAACAAAAGGAAGAACAAACAGGAGAAGAGAGAGACTAAGTGGCAGGGGAACAGGCAGGCAGGCATAACTAATCTGAAGCCTTTTATTTAGTTTGCAGTGGATTATTTATAATAGCCATCTATGAAGAATGATGTAGAGGGTTCATTATTTACTCTCCCCCCCTTCTTGGAAGGTTTTAGTTTACATGACTATTAAACTTCATACTGGTGGAACTTAAGCAAAGAACATTTTTGCTTCAGGTTATTTTTTTCCTGCCTCTTTGTGGAGATGAGTTGGGCAGATAGGAGGCTGTGGGAAGTGTCACAAGGTTTCATTTACACCTGTCTGATTGTTTGACTCGGAACAGTTCCTCGCAATTTGATTATTCCATCTTAATCCTTCCTCCAGAATAGGACTGAGGTCTGATTACTACTACAGTAAGGAGATCAAGAAATGCAACGCAGCTTTATATTTACTCTCAATACAAACCATCAAAAAAAAATCTTTAGAGAAATTCTGTCGTCAGTGAGAAGCCAGGAGGACTTTTAGGTGAGAAAGCGACACATCAGGAAAGAGGAAGAGAAAGAATTCAAGTTAGATGGGGGAAAGGCTAGAAGAGCAACGATCAAAGGGAGGAACAGTGACAGGGCAAGATTGGAAGCTCAGAGCAAGAGGGATTGTGAAGTAGGTGGGGCATGTTCACCAAAGTCGAAATCCTGGCCCCATTGAAGTTAATGGCAAAACTTCCATTGACTTCAGTGGGGACAGAATTTCACCCCAAGAGAACAAGACTGAATAGAAGTCAGGCTGATAAGCAGCCAGTAAAGGAGCATGGAATTGAAGTGGCACTTCAAGAGGGGGTGATCTGGATATAGGATTCAAACATTTAGCAAGTTACAGAAGAGTATCATGGAGATGCCAGGTAGCTTCATTCTGGACGTTGTAAACTTGCACAGTTATGAACACAGCATCGTGGTTACATTGCCACAACACAACCTGTCACAGCTCCACCATGCCACGCGTTAAATGCCTGGCATTCTAAAGTCTTCCTGGCATCCCCACTTCATTCTGTGCCATGCTATGCCTATCCATAAACATGGAGACGCAATAGAAGTAGTATAAATAGTTTTCACATATAATTTTGTTGTAACAAGTGCTTTTACAGATACACTGCATGCAGCAAGATGAGACTTAGCAGGCCCCTATTTTAACCATTGTGGTTTTTTTGCAAAAGAAAAAAGTCTGCACAATGTACATTTTGAGTAAGTTAAATTAGCCTGTTCCCTCTTACATCAGAAAAGCTGCATTTCAAAGGCAGCTTTACTGCCTTCAGTCATCTCCAGCTGTTTACATGTGCCATCTATGTCAAGCAGAGGTGTAAATTGAAAAACTAAAGACAAAATGACTAATTAAAGGAAGACTCACTTTGTGAATCCTAATAATAACAACCAACCAATGGAGAGGAACTTCCATAAACACACAGTAAGAAGAGGGAGAGTGTGCTATATGATCTTGCTATGCCTGGCCAGAGCAAACTTCTACAGGAAGACAGGGCTAATCCTCAGTGTGAATCAAGCCAGAATCACCACTTTCAAAACTGATTTCAGTCAGCCATCAGATGTGAGTAGTATGATACAATTACCAATTGCTATAAATGTAACCTACTGGTCAGTGTATATTATGTGTAACCGATCCACAGAGGATAAGAAACTGTTAAACCTCTCTAGCCTCCAATTTGGTCTCTGTAGCTCAAACTGTACACACGTATGCATTTAGATGTGGAGATCTGTGGTGTTGGCCAATATAGCAACTGTAACCAGTAGGTTATGTGACGAGTGGTTAGAAGCAGCCTGCTGATTTGTTAGACTAAAGCGAACCATTTATAAAAGTCCTTTTAAAGCTAACTATACATATACCTTTAATAGAATCATAGAACAGGAAGGGACCTCGAGAGGTCATCTAGTCCAGTCCCCTGCACTCAAGGCAGGACTAAGTATTGTCTAGACCAGGGGTAGGCAACCTATGGCACGGGTGCCAAAGGCAGCACGCAAGCTGATTTTCAGTGGCACTCGCACTACCTGGGTCCTGGCCACCGGTCTGGGGGGCTTTCCATTTTAATTTAATTTTAAGTGAAGCTTCTTAAACATTTTAAAAACCTTGTTTACTTTACATACAATAGTTTAGTTATATATTAAAGACTTCTAGAAAGAGACCTTCTAAAACGTTAAAATGTATTACTGGCATGCGAAACCTTAAATTAGAGTGAATAAATGAAGACTCGGCACACCACTTCTGAAAGGTTGCCGACCCTTGGTCTAGACCATCCCTGACAGGTGTTTGTCCAATCTGCTCTTAAAAATCCCCAATGATGGAGATTCCACAACCTCCCTAGGCAATTTATTCCAGTGCTTAACCACTCTGACAGGATGTTTTTCCTAATGTCTGACCTAAACCACCCTTGCTGCAATTTAAGACCATTGCTTCTTGTCCTAGCCTCAGAGATTAAGGAGAACAATTTTTCCTCCCTCCTCCTTGTAACAACCTTTTATGTACTTGAAAACTTTTATCATGTCCCCGCTCAGTCTTCTGTTCTCCAGACTAAACAAACCCATTTTTTTCAAATCTTTTTCAAATAGGTCATGTTTTCTAGACCTTTAATCATTTTTGTTGCTCTTCTCTGGAATTTCTCCAATTTGTCCACAACTTTCCTGAAATGTTGCCTACAGAACTGGATACAATACTCCAGTCGAGCCCTAATCAGCTCAGAGTGGAGCAAAATAATTACTTCTCGTGTCTTGCTTACAATACTCCTGCTAATACATCCCATAATGATGTTTGCTTTTTTTGCAACAGCGTTACACTGTTGATTCATATTTAGCTTGTGATCCACTATGACCCCCAGATCCCTTTTCACGGTACTCCTTCCTAAGCAGTCATTTCCCATTTTGTATGTGTGTAACTGATTGTTCCTTCCTAAGTGAAGTACTTTACATTTGTCCTTATTGAATTTCATCCTATTTACTTGAGACCATTTCTCCAGTTTGTCCAGATCATTTTGAATTTTAATCCTATCCTCCAAAGCACTTGCAACCCCTCCCAGCTTGGTTTCATCAGCAAACCAGTAGCCATTTAACTGCTGACCAAAGCATGAAAGAAAGAAGACAGTTACATGATGATGATGATGATCTGAATTTTGGTCTCCCAAGTGGGCCTTGCTTAGGGGACAGTAACCACCACTTACTGTTTACCCCCCTTCTGACCGTTATGTAAAATGGAGGTGCCTGGAAGCAAACCAGAAAGAACAGAAATGAAACAGTTCAAAGCATGCTGCTCAACATGAGAGGACTTCAGAAAAACTTTCATTAAAGAAGCTACCAACTACAGTCAGATCAGTCAGTCTATTTGATGTTTGAGTTGGAGGCTAAGCGCGGGGGTGAATTTCACTGCCTGTGATGAAACTCATCATCCTCCCCATCTGGATAACACTAAGCCAACTATGGCAGGGATGGACTTCTATCCCTAGATCCAACTTCTGAAGAACAAACCTTTTTTGCATTTGAATGCAGCAGATGGCATGTGTCTTACAAAACTGTTCCCTCAGGAGGATACCTCTGAACCCCCATGCAAGGGCTTTGTCCCCTTCTCTCTGCAAATTACTCAGATCAAACACTGTTTAACACAGAAGAAAAGCATATGCCTTTCCTTTGGCAAATGCACTGGGTTATGCCGTTAAGAAACATGCCAGATCTGGCTTCTCCTTCCGTTCAGTATATTGTACTAGTACTGGATTGATGTATACCTCAGACAAAATAGTTCTGCATGGCCTAGGCTTGGGTAATTGGATTACATTGTTGCGAAACCCAAAATGCTACACATTCTCAGGGGAGAGTCTCTTTTTCTTTTCCAGACTGCCATTAGAGTCCCATGGAAATGATGGACAAAAAAACCCTACACTAATCTCACTCTAAGCAGGATATTTTTCATCAAACTGTCGAGGAGCTGATTTTCACTAGGCATTTTGCAACTAAAAATCTCACACACCACTTTGAAAAATTTACTCCTAAGGGCACGACTTCAAAGAGAAGCAAGGAAATCCATGCTAATGCCCGTGCGTGTGCTCAAGTGCACCCTGCTGTATTGCCACACTTGTAGTTCGCAATAAGTCACTCCATTGTATCAAATAAATGCTTAGCACTTTACAAAGGAGACAGAAATCCCCTCTCTGCAGGTGTGGAAGCAGAGGCACAGTGAGGCAAAGTGACTTACCCAAGGTCTTACAGCAGACCAGTGGCAGAGCTAGGGACAAAAGCCAGGTCTCCTCAGTCCCAGTCTAATGTTCTATCCACTGGGCCACACTACCTCCGGATGATAAACTGGCAAACGCAGAAAAAAGTATGGTCTTATCTACACTTAAAGTTTCATAGTTCAAGTGGAAAAAAGCCCAGTGTAGCCACAGTTATATCAGTGTCAGAGTGCTTATACTGGAACCAACCTAGCTGTGTCGGTAAAATAGATTCACACCCGCTGCCATAACAGTGCCTGTAAGACTTACGTGTAGCCCAAGCCTACGTCAGTCACTTAACATCCATAATTATAAAGTCTTTGTAGATCAAAGCACCAAGATGCTAATGTGATGGTCCTTGTAGAAAGATGCTTTGATGGTGTGTAACTGAGGCAGAGTGGGGGTCAGATTGCCTTTGTTCCATTCTGTCTGCCTCGACGATGGCCTTGAAACGAAGGTAACCGGCACACTACAGGATTTGCTGTGCTTGTGAAAAATTGTGTCTGAAATAAGCTGGATACAATGGTGGCTAAAAACAATTTAGATAAGACCTCGTGTGACCACGGGCAAGCCATTTGGCCTCTTGTAATTCAGTTTACATGTCAAATGGCTCTAGCATTAAACAATACAGCTGGTCAGGAATTATTCAGAGGGTACATCTACACAGCAAAGAAAAACCCGCAGCTGGACCCTGCCAGCTGTCTTGGGCTGTGGGGTTGGTTCGTTGCTGTGTACACTTCTGGCCTCAGGCTGGAGCCTGGTCTCTAGGACCCTCCCACCTCACAGCATCCTAGAGCTCAGGCTCCAGCCTGAGCCTGGAAGTCTACACAGCAATGAAACCAGCCCTCAGCTTGCTCCCTGTGAGCCCGAGTCAGTTGGTACAGGCCAGCCGTGGTTTTTTCTGTGCTGTGTAGACATCCCAGAGTGTTTTTTTTCCATTGGATAATGTGGATTTGTCACAACTGACGCTTTCATGGAAATATATTTTAGGTCCAGGAAGGAATTGGGAGAAGAAGGGGAGGGCGAGGAAGACTGAAAGAGAGGGAGTGTAAACAATACTTTGTGATATGGTTCCCTGCCTCTATTAACAGATATCTCATAATTAAATAGGTCATTTGCTGCTTCCCCACCCACATGGGCTTTGGGCTGTGTTAATAAATAGAGAGATAGAGTGGCAGCCCCATCCTGGTCAGACTTCTCTGGAGTGGCTCACAACCGTGAGTGTCAACCCCAAGGCAGACTGTCAAAAAGCAGGGCAGACCCCCCTAAACTGCTGGTATGTTCTAATTAGATTTCACCAACCCAGTAACAAATGCAAACTTCTGAACAGTCATACCAGGGAAGTCACAGACAGTCTCTCGGGCACTCCGGTTTATCTTGCCACCTAGGCAAGCTGGACTTAGTGATAAATGGTCACTTACACCAAAGATGACCAAAAAATTCAGGTTGCTTCCAGTCCCAAAAGACCAGTCACTCAACCTTGTCAATTTGTACCTCAGATCTCGCATCGAAGGCAACGCTTATAGCCGATTGTATAATAAACTAACAAAGGATTTATTAACTAGGGGAAAAAATGAGACACCTATTTACAGGTTAAAGCAGGCAGCCCGTGTGCACAAATGAATTACAGTCTATGGTTCCAAACGGTGACTGATGTGGTAATCTGTCAGCACTGACTGTCTTTTAGTGCTAACCCAGTTTATCCTGAGGATCTCTGCTTTTGTTTCATAGCTCCAGCCGTGCGAGAGTCCAAACAGCAAAGGAATGAAGAATTCTCATGTCAGCTATCTTTATTGCCTTCTTCCAGAATTCAAGCTCACAACCGTGAGTGCCAACCCCAAGGCAGACTGTCAAAAAGCAGGGCAGACCCCCCTAAACTGCTGGTATGTTTAGGGGGATGAGCTTCCTTTCATGTAGCATCTTCATGGGTGTGCGAGGGCCATTAACTCAGTCTTTGTATAGTGATGTTTCACAATGGCCTGCTTCATTTTGCTAGTCCTTCTTGATGGGCCGGGGAACCACTCTTCCTGCCTGGGTTCACAAGTTCAGAGCAGGTATTTTTACAGTTATAAAGCAGGCCCAGCCTGAGCAGCAGGACAAGAGCCTGGCAGACTCCAGCTGAGCTGGACAGGTAGAGGAGTGCACCCGATGGTGCCCTGCTCACTCTTCACCCTGTTCACCCAGCGATGGGACTGGGAGGTGCTCATTAGATAAGAAACCAGTGTATCGATAGGATATCTGGGCCAAAGCAGGGTGGCTCCAGAGATGGGTGTGGCTTTTTGGAGAGAGAGAGAGAGGGACACCCAGCCCTGGACAGCCAATAGCATGTGCCACACTGTCTGTAAGAGTCTAAACAGTCCAGAGATACAGCATCTTTCCCTGAATCCATACTTAGAGC
Source organism: Macrochelys suwanniensis (assembly GCA_033296515.1). Lineage (NCBI taxonomy): Eukaryota > Metazoa > Chordata > Testudines > Chelydridae > Macrochelys > Macrochelys suwanniensis. The sequence goes on along the minus strand of CM065784.1, from coordinate 15,630,442 downwards.
TTCTCACAGAAAACAAGCTGACAGGGTCACCCACCCATGCAGGCTGTGTGTGACTGGTGGATAGAAAGGCGCGCATTTAGAGTCTTGGATCTCTGATCATCACACACAATGACCACTTGCCTTCCAAGCCACATGAATTAGCACTTTCCTGCTAAAGATCTTCATTTGCTACTCCTCGGGGAATCCTGCGCCATGCAAAAAATTTCCCCCCTCAACAGAAAATACATCTTAACAATCCCTCTCCCCCCACCCAAAACAAACAAACAAACACACACCAAACCCTGTTCCATACTTCTCCCACCCACACCCAAAAACAATCCTCCAAGTTCACTCCCAGTATCTTTCCCAGAAATTACTTCCCTCACCCTCAGCTCCTCCATTACCCCTGACTCCCCCCAAAGCCTTTGCATTGCTTCTGAAGGGTACAGGAAATATGTATCTGTATTGTAATTTAAATGAACTATTACTCAAAGTTCTGTATTAATATGCCTAGTGAGGAATCTGTTTATCAAAAAACATTTCCTGAATCTTTCTGTTGTCTGTATTGTTACAGACATACTTGCTGACAGGTATTTTGAAGTACTAAAATAATTGAAACTGGCGTGATTATGCAGAATTTTACAGATATTAAAAATATTTTGCACATAATTTTTAATTATTTGGTGCAAAATTCTCCCAGGAATAATTTGCATTACACAAGGCTTCTCTCTCATTTGATGGGTTAGTTAATTATAGGGGTATGTACAACATAAATGTTTGCTACTATGTTATAATGGGATACAGGTAAGTGAAAACAATGCACGTAACATCCCATTTGTTTTCATGATTGTGCACTCAGCTTGGATGTCGGAGACAAGAACCAGGCAGAGCAGGGACTTCAAACTGGGTCTCTGCATTAATCAGCTATTCTGGGCTGGCTGGATGTCTCTCCCCTGATGTGGAACAAAACCTAAAATTTCAAGACCTTGAAATTATTCACAAAACTGAATTCTTGTTTTCTAGCCAATCCTCTGATTAACCTTAATCAATGGAATTACTTCTGAAGCCAGGGTACCATTCAAAGGGTGAGTACAGACATCAGGATCTCTTCAGGTTGTGAAATCAATCGATGGGAGCAGAAGTCCCATCATCCTGAGACATTTAAGGCTTGATCTTGCAAAGTGCTGAGTAGAGAAGGTCACTTTTCATTCCCAAAATGTTTTCAGTGAAAAGTGATTTTTTGAGGAGCATTGTTCATAGTTCATTTTTGAACTTTCTAATTTTTGAGGAAAAATGGAAAGCGTTTCAGTTTTGAAACCACAAATGAAAAAAAAATGTGCTTTTTCAGTTTATTTGTCCACCCCTCCCATCCCTCCTTATGCCCGAAAATGGAAAAGAGAAATAAAGAAGAGAAAAGGGCAGGAATACTCAAGATTTTGTTCTTTTAATCAAAAAAAAAGTGAAGATTTTGATTTTTCTTCCCCACAAAAAAAAAGTTATTTTTCAAACAAGCTCTAAAGCCGAGCATCCCCACTCTCATTTTTGTGCTTATAAATGCCAGATATCCTCATTTCCCATTGACTTCATTCCAGGATGAGGCCCATAAAACCAGACTAGACAACATGTCATAGAGAATAACCTTGCACTGGAAGGGAGATGCCCTGCATGATTCAGTAGGTCTTTTCCATGCCTTATTAGCAAAGGGAATATAGAAAGTGACTAGCCCAGTAAATTGCTTTAGGTTTAAGTGCTGTCTTTCCAAGTTTGCTCCAAAATGAAAGAACCTCTTAAATAACATGTCCTCCTTCCAATGGAGCAATAAAATGAACTCAGACCTAATGTATTAAAGATAGTCGACTTGATAGTGATCATTAACTAAGAATATTTTCCATGAGAAATGTTGCTTTACAGAAGTGTCATTGCTTTTTAATGCATTTACCTATAGATTTCTATTACTCAAGCATATAAATCAATCTGTGCAGCAGCAGGGATAGATAGGCCTGCTCACACAAATTTGTCTCTTAAAACCTATTATAAAAAGAAGTCAAAAAAACATTTTATAGTAATTTTGAAATGTACATCTTAAAGTATTTGTTGTTTTAATGGTATCTGAACTGTTGCTGCTTTGAAAAACGAATACTTCTGAAAGAAGCTTCCTGCACATAATCATAGGAACATAAGAATGGCCCTACCGGGTCAGACCAAAGGTCCATCAAGCCCAGTATCCTGTCTTCCGTCAGTGGCCAGTGCCAGGTGCCCCAGAGGAAACAAACAAAACAGGTAATCATCAAGAGATCAATCCTCTGTCGCTTATTTCCAGCTTCTGGCAAACAGAGGCTAGGGACACCATCCCTGCCCATCCTGGCTAATAGCCATTGATGAACCTATCCTCCATGAATTTATCTAGTTCCTTTTTGAACCTGGTTATGGTCTTGGCCTTCACAACATCCTCTGGCAAAGAGTTCCACAGGTTGACTGTGCGTTGTGCGAAGAAATACTTCCTTTTGTTTGTTTTAAACCTGCTGCCTATTAATTTTATTTGGTGACCCCAGGTTCTTGTGTTATGAGAAGGAGTAAATAACACTTCCTTATTTATTTACTTTCTCTACACCAGTCATGATTTTATAGACCTCAATTATATCTCCCCTTAGTCATCTCTTTTCCAAGCTGAAAAGTCAGTTTTATTAATCTCTCCTTACACGGCAGCCATTTCATAACCCTAGTCATTTTTGTTGCCCTTTTCTGAACCTTTTTCAATTCCAATACATCTTTTTTGAGATGGGGTGACCATATCTGCACACAGTATTCAAGATGTGAGCGTACCATGGATTTATAGAGAGGCAACATGATATTTTCTGTCCTATTATCTATCCCTTTCTTAATGATTCTTAATAATCTGTTCGCTTTTTTGACTGCTGCTGCACATTGAGTGGATGTTTTCAGAGAACTATCCACAATGACTCCAAGATCTCTTTCTTGAGTGGACAGCTAATTTAGACCTCATCATTTTATAATGTATAGTTGGGATTATGCTTTCCAATGTGCATTACTTTGCATTTATCAACATTACATTTCATCTGCCAACAATATCCGTTGAACTTGTAATTTATTTTTTCAACTGACAAGTGAACGTATTATGATTAATTTATATTTTGACAGCACCTAGAAGCCCTGGTCATGGAGTAGGACCCATTGTGTTAAGGGCTGTCCTTGCTGCCTCCTGCGATTGCTTTTCCCCTCCAACCTGAAGTCTGTGCATTTTTTATTGCATCAGAGGAAAAATTATTTCCACTACTCAAAGTAGGTGGCAGCTTTGCCACGACTAGCAAACATTTCAAGAGATACAAGGAATCAACCTTGTTAAACAAAGTCACTATAATTATGCCATTGAACTGCAGGCAAATTGAAGCCAAATTTTTCAAAAAAAAAAAAAAAAAGAGGGTGGCCAGTTTTCACAAAATGTTGAGCTACTGGCAGTGCCCAGGAGCAACTGGTTGCTCAGTACTTTTGAAAAAACACACACACACACACACACACACACACACGCAAGCCCACCCACCTCTTCATTTATTTAGGAACCTAGCTGCAGGCTATTTTTTGAAAATCTTAATCTGTGAGTAAAAAACTGTGTGTGTTTAATCTAAAGCGTGAAAAAAAATGTACATAAAACTGAAAGCAGAACTGGCTGCCCACAAAAGAAATGCGGATGGACAGCTAGACAGGAAGTTAAGCAGAGTTTAAACCACATTATAGAATTTGGGTGCCAGTAAATACAAGACAGCTACCCAAAAAAAAATAAAAAGACCCCACCACCAATCACAAACTAAATTCTGAAAGAGCAACTTCCTACATAGGTGTCTACCTCACCGTTTCCCCCGCAATGTCTTTTTGGCATCAATAGTTATTTTGCAGCTCATGTTCATACACAACATTAGTCAAGTAATGCAGCTTTCTGATACTGCTAGCTCCTCTCGGAGCTGGGGATCTTAAAGTTCTCTCACTAGGCCAATCTCCTAAGTAAAGCAGTAGAGAACATGAGCTGGTCCTTAATCGTGCTATTCAAGTGCCTCTTGATAATAAATCTGCTGCTGGCCTACAAGATGATTGTCCTCCCTAACTGAGCCCATTATAGCTAGGGTACAAGGGAATGATGCAGCTTGTATGAACATCAGATACACAAGCACTTCAGGCTTATCGATTTAAATAAGTTATGAAAGAGCACTATAACTGTAGTGGTCCTAAGAGGGAAAAAACAATGAGGATGCTCACAATTCCCTCTGGACTAAGTAAGGTCTTGAGGACGTGCAAGGGAAAAAACAAACCACATTAAAACCCCTGCATATATGTATCCTCTGCCTGCCCTTTGAAATTAACACCCATGCATAGTAAGACTTTTGGAAATGTAGGCCTTATTTATCAGATGGATCCAAACCAAAGCCCCAAATTGGAGCGGCCCTGAAACTTGGATCTGGATTGATCTTTGCAGCATGCTCTCTCAAGCCAGACACAAATTGGAGGACTTCAGGCTGCATAGACTGAAAGGGCTGAGTGATTTTTTTTTTTTTTTAAATAAATAAAAGCACAACTTCACTTGCTCATTCATACAATTTCCTCCCTGATGCAAGCAATGAAAATCTATCTGGATATCAATGACTTCAGAAAAGTCTGCAAAATTGTATCCCATCAGCAGCATTAGCTATTGGTCTTTGAAAATGTCCAAAATGTTTGCGTGTTCAGCAAGCATTGAAAATGACACTTCTGTCACTCAGATGGATGGATTATTCTTGTGGACTGAGCTGTGTCTGAATTAAATTGTACAGTTTCATTGCTCTCTCTCTTTCCATACTCCATATAATTATTTTGCCCATGATATTGCAGATTCATTAGAGATTATAAATCTTCACCATACATATCACCAGAAACCTGCCATCCTGAATGCACAAAGTGCAGGCACTGATGCACCAGCTGTGTTTGAATGCTCAGGGCTACAAAGAAACCACTACAGGCTCTTGTTCCAATGCACTAAAATAAATCAAACAACAAGCGAAGAACTCCATACACCCCTCTTCCCTATAGGGAAGTTTTGTTCAGTCTATTTGGAGATACAGCTACACATGAATGACAAAAGAAAACATTGCATCAAAGCAGACCAGTTAGACTACCAGTAGCAACAGTCTCCCAAGACGAAAAATTCTCTGTTTAAATGAAGCCATGGAAAGGGAAGAAGGTTGGGAGGGAGAGAGACTGTAAAGCAGCATAGAATCTTAACTGAAGAGCAACTGAAAGGACTAAATGTAAAAAGAATTCAACAAGGTTTCAAAAGATAGACCAGGGAGTTACGATATTTAAATACTGCCAAGGGGAAAATAAATACTGAAAAGCAGTTTAAGTTGCATTCCTGTCAAATTTAAGTTAAACAGCTTTCCACAGCCTGATCATCCTACTTGTAAAATAAACTAGGAAGTACATTTCCCTCTGAGCAGCTACTAACACATTTAAATATCCACTTTGTCACGGAGTGTGGGGGAGTCAGGTCCTGCACCCCTCTTCCCGGGATTCAGTGTGACTCTCAGCCAGCCAGTAGAACAGAAGGTTTATTAGGGTTGTCAGGAAAGAGTCCAAACAGAGCTTGTAAGTATGACCAGGACCCCTCAGCTGGGGCCTTCTGGGGGGCAGGGAGCTTAGACCCCAGCTCTGGGGCTCCCTGCGTTTCACCACCCAGCTCCAAAACTGACCAAGAGCCAGCCAAACCTCCAGCAGGCTCTTCCCCTCCCCCGGGGCCCCTCCTCTAGCCTTTTACCATTCTCCCAGCCAAAGGTGTCACCTCCCAACCCCCGTCCTGGCTCATGTTACAGCCTCAGGTAAAGTCTCACACTCCCGATGCAGCCTTTCCCAATGCAGCCAGCCTCTCAGGTCAAATCCATCTCGCTCTCTACTCCGTCACACACTTCACTTTCTATTATTAACATAATGTGTGTCTGACAATTGGAGTCTGCAAGCAACATTTCTACTTAGATGAGAAGGGTGGGGGGGCACCCACCAATTGAATGTACTTCATTTTCTTCCACTAATCTGCACTGGAAATCTGAAAAAAAATTAAACAGCTGAAGGAACTCTTGCTAGGAAACAGGGATAGATGAACTCCCAAAGAAAATTAAGTCATTTAAAAGAAAATTTTGAAATATGCATTTTAAAAAGAAGATAGAGATTATAAAATAGTGTGTTAGGTAAAATGTTATATAGTTCTCAGATGAAGTTAACCCACTATTCTTCAATGAACGAGGACCTTTCTTACATAGACAGTTATTTTAATACTTTTGTTTTTAATATGCAATAACTGTCTAATTAAAGCTAAGAGAAGATCAGTTTCCCCATCTGGAAAATGGTAATAATAATTCATTGTTACCATCTAAATCAACAAGACAAGCAAAGAATGGGAAGTTCTTTAGGGCAGGGACTGTCTCTTATCCTCTTTGAAACAGGACTAGATCAAAGCGCACTAATGAATATTAATCCATGTCAGCAGGGTTCACATGGACAGTTAGAGCATGGGAGGCTAGTGTGAGGTAGAGTCACACCCCAGTTTACTGTAAACCAATTGTTTGTGTAAACAACCCATGTGTATCTATACAGTGCATAACACAACAAGGTCTTGATTTCAGGATCCAAGGCTCTACTGGAATACAATAATATTTTGGGCTGTGAATTCATAGCGCAGCATCTGGTATGTCCAATCGCCAATGGTTGTTTCAATTGTGAGACCCTCACTAGAAGTTAGTAATCCTAACTGAGCAGTATCCATATGTTTTGGATATTTTTCTGTTAATACAGCCATCCAATAAGTTACTCACAGAATTAAGTTTTGAGTCATGAATGGTCGCAGGACTTTCAGAGTGCAGGGGATTTTTTAAAGTGTCTTTTTATAGCTGCACTGATTGTGAAAAGTAACTTTGCCATAAAGTTCATCAGATGCACAACTTTTTTTCTGGCCCATAATAAGTTAACTTGCCTTGAAGGGGGAACTTTCAAGTGCAAGAGCTTTTTGATTTTCCCCAACTTGTTTTTAAATAGCAATATTCACCCATTACATTGCACATAGAATTCAAAATATTAATGAAAGTTATACATATGCTCCAATGGAAGGACAGCCCTAATAGAGAAACTCTCTGGTCGGCTTGAAATCATGTTGATAGTTTCATTCATATTGGCTAGAGAGGCATATCACTTATCATTTGTCCTTAAATATTTTCATATGCAATTGGGAGTTAACATAAAACTGTCTCTTTACATCTAAATTAAGTATTCAAGAATTTTGGTATCACTAAAAATCTGACATCATATACAGTTTCACATGGCCTGGTGAGGCAACAACAGGCAAAGGGAATTAAAGCATTCCAACTACATAAACAGACTCCAGTGGGTAATGCTTTAATACTCTAACCACTAATAAGGATATCTTAAATCAAGAAAATCTATGGGCAAAATTGTAGATAAGTTTAAAAGGCAATTCTATATAGATTCCCTAGACCTAATAACGGGACAACATTTTAACTTGTAGGTGGGTGAAGGGGGGAAACCATTCATAGTGCCGTAGAGGGCAATTCAGATCAATGTCTGCTAAACATCTCCTGATACACAAGCATATATTTAAGAAGAGCAGCAGAATTCTGATAGTAGCACAAGTTAGAAAGACAATTGAGGTGGTAGACAAAAAACTTCTGATGCCCTCCCTCCCCCTGGAGAGGCCAATTTTCATTCACCAGCTAACACACGGCTACATCATTGGGGAGAAAGTTGGATATTTCAAATCCAGGGAATTCCTTTAAGTAGGTCATAACTGTTCATAGAGCATCAAGTTTGGAACCTTAAAAAAAAAAATTAAAAATACACCACCTCATTTTAATTACTAAAAAATTTGAGACAGAAAATAAAATTAGTCTTGATCCTCAACATTTAAAAACTAAGGGCAATCCTCTTACAGCAAGTACCACCTTAATCCACAGATAGTCTCACTGAAGTCAATCTGGCCCTAAATCAGAAAGAATCATAATAAAAATGTAGCAAGTTGACTTATTTTAAATATTCTAATGGAAAAGTTATTGTTCTGTTGTGATGAAACTATACCAATTTTTCTAATTTAATGTGTCCTGGATACAGAATTCCATTTATGTTAAGCAAGATTGTAGATACCTGAATTCACTCAAGCACAGTGAACTCTAAATTCTTACCTAGCAGCCAAACAATTCACCACAATTTCTTTAATTTGTATAGTTACTCATGTTTGCCTCTCTGCTTCGGTGATAAAACTACTTCTTGTAAAACTCTGACAAAGACAAACCCATGGACTCAGTGTGATTTCAAGGACATTTAAAAATCTGAGAGTAATAAATAAATTGCATGTTCTCAGGATAGAAATCAGAACAATTACTCAACTTCTTTAAATAAATGTGTGGTACCTAACGTTAATCAGCTTTAGTAACCTCATAAAAATGGAAGTGAATGTAAATTCATTTATATTCATTAACTAGGGAGCTTTTCTATTTTAAGCTACCATAGGGGTTATCATGAGATTATTGTTTCAACTATTCCTGTAGAACATCAGCCCTCAGATCAAAAACCATCAACTTTCACTTGAAAACAAAGACTTTTTTTCCTCCTGGCTCCTCTTAATTTTAATCAAAAATAAATTGGACAAAAGTGATCAGAAAGTACTTTATTAAAAATAAGAAAACCAAGCCAACTAGTTACTAAAGAGCATTTGCAGCTCAGAGAGACTGGATTTCTCAGGGATGGATAAAAGGATATGGAGCCTATCACATCTAAGTCACCATTTTCAATTATTTCTGACCCTGGATGGCTTGAGAGTCATTACGGTTTAATTGCTGTTCAAACGCGCTGAAGAACTAATTCCACTTCCTAGTGGGCATTATAATAAGATATCCACTATAAGTGCCACCTTGATTCACTCTCCGGACCGGTTTAATTCTTGGTACCTTCATTGAATGAAGCTGCCATTGCTAGAGGGTCAGAGCTGAGTCATCTTTGCTGAACCTGCTTGAGGACTTAACACAAATTTCCAGGAACATGAAGACATGGTGATCTCCTTGTAACAGATAGGGCAATTTCCTGCAATATCCTGGTACAAACTTTATTGAATTAAGTTTATGTAATTCTATGGGAGAAGGGGGACAACAGCCCTCCTGGACCTAAACAATGTGAGGGAGGGATGGGGGGTAGTTAGGCTAATTCACTCCGGCTGTAACACCTCTGGAGAGAGACTCATACATACTGATTCAAGCTGGATTCTCCATGGCCAACAGACAGACAGACTTTTTGTTAAATAGCTTGAATTACAGCTGACTCAGGGTCTTTGTTCTGATCCCGCAAGAGCCAGGGCATTCTTCCAAAGAGAGAGCCCCAATCCTTAGGGTGAAGTTAGAAGGACTGACACCAACCAGAGGCTTTACAGAGTAGGGGGGGAGGGATGATCTCTAATAAGATTAGTAGTAGGCATTCATTCTTTCACTGTTCAAAATTCATTTTCTCTGTAGTGCTTTGTCCTTAAAATTAACTGTTTGCGCTTACAAGTTACCACACAGCTCTTTATAACTGTGGGCAGTTATGCTATTTATAGCCTTTAAGTTGAAAAGCAGAGCAGGCCCATTTAGGCACTCTGAAGCCCCCAGCAAAATCAGAGTGCAGGTAGGGAGCTGGGCAGCCTGTAAATACCCAGTCAGGAGGGAGAGACATGTGTCTCCACCCAAGAAAGGTGATGGCTGGGGAGCCAGAAATCTAGAGCAGGTGCCCTTACTGGACCATTGAGGGGGAAATATCGTTGCAGTTGCCCTGAACTGTGACATTTTGGATAATGAACTGGTACTCATGAGGCAAAATGCAACATATGGTATTCTTGTAGGGCTCTGTGCTGCCATGTGACCAGACTCTCAGTTCCTAAAGCAACAGGAATTGGAGTGCAGCATAAAGCGCTCACCCTCCCACGGATGGGTTAGGAGTGGTTACATTACTCAACAAAGCTGTTACTGCTAACTAGCCACTACAATTAAGGAAATTTCATCTCTTCCTCTTTTGATTCGAGGATGGTGGAGTCCATACATAAGAAGAGAAAGAAGGAGAATGAAAAATAATGGCCCCAATTGAGGAAAGTGTCACTTAACATGCTTTTCTGAATTGCAGCCAGTGGAACAACGCTCAGGACACCAGTTAGAATGATAGAAGACTTACCCCTTGCCTCCAGATTAAGTTACACACACATCTCCTCATCCCAAAGAATTTTAACAGACATGGGGAGCACAGTATTGCCATTCATTCCTGCCCATGACTTGCTCCTCCATGAAGCCAGGCCTAGTCATGTCCCTTCATCTGATGTCCCACCATCTTGTCAGCGGTTGGCTTCTAGGGTCTGACTGACCTTGGATGCCAAAGATAATGCAAATGCAGCCTATCAGCTGTTTGTCTTCTACAGTGTCCACACCATCATAATCTTTAACTGCAGCCAGTCCTGTGCCCTGATTTCACATTCTATTCTCCTAATGCCATTTGTCTTAAAATCATTCCACTTTCCACTTGTCATCTTCCATGGAGCTCTTATCTCTACTGCCTCCAGCCTTCTGATGTCTGTTTCATTTAAGGCAGCTTCTGCCAGACCAGAGCATAATTCTGTTAGTACACTGCTTGGACAAATTTTCACTTCAGTACCAAAAAATATTTTTATCTATCCATATTGTCACCAACTTCTGTGCAGCACTTATAACTAAAGCACATCTTCTATTAATCTTATCCTTGATGGACCCATTGGCATCAATCAAAGTTCCTAGGTACACAAGATTTTACTTGTTCTAGGAATTGCCCACTGCTTCATTTCAATACTTTATCTATTGTCCCTTTTCCAAGATGCAACTACTTTGTCTTCTTGGCATTTATTGTAAGTCTAAGTTGACTACACCAATTTTTCAAGATAGTGAAGGGTATCATAATTAATTCAACTATGTCTATGATGTATCTTACGCATATCTACAGGTCAAATTCTGCATCCCTACTCAGATGATCTCTGCAAGGAGATCGAATCCTCCATCAAGGCACAGAGTACCAAGCAGCTGCTGTTTGACCTTTGGTCCATAAATGGGCATTAGGATCAGTGTGTCTGCCTCTGTGGACAATGTTTCCCACGCTCGCAACCACCTTTTTCACTGCCATTGAAAAGCCCATAGCAAGCAGAGGTATAAAATCTTCCTTTATAGTGCCTTCAGAGCCTGGTCTGAGACTTACCAATTGAATGTAGGTACTTCTATATCTACAGGGAGTAGATGACTCAAAAGTGAGGAGAAGTACAGGATTTAACCCTAAGTAAGGACGTTGTTTCTTAGAGCCGCTTCATTGATAGCAATTGAGAGCCATATTGCTGAACTAGAAGCCTTCTTTGAGCAGGTTAGTAAGAGGTAGCCAACAACAGATATAGAAATGGGGACAGTAAGGCAAGTGTAATGTCTTGCAGGAGAAGTGCCAAGAAATTTTTTAAAATCACTTAAATATATACAATCAATAATAGAGACACCTTAATTTCCAGAGGTCAAACCCCAACATTCCGGGTACCCTTGAGAGTTCTCTTCAGATTATATTTCGAACAAAGTTGTGACTTTCTTTTGGAGGGGAAGCTGGCAGGAAATAGAGGCAGAGAGCACTTCTTAAATTCATTAGTGACCTGAAGAAGGAAACCCTCACCAAGAATGCTTTGTGTTCTAAAAGGGAGGCAGAAAAGTGAGATAAGTGTTTCCACTCAGCTCTAGAAAAATATAGATATTAAAAAATAGAGGATCAGCTCTCCATTAGAATGTAGCAGAGTGCTCTGGTTTTGATGAAGCTCGGGAATGTTTCTGAGAAGCAGGAATGGGTAAGAAGTCAGGTTATCCTGACATAAGAAAATGGAAATGAAAACTGATATTTGAAGGGGAGAGAATGACATCCAAAGCTCTGATACATAGACGGCACATTCGGGAATAAAACAAAAAAAAAAAAACACACCACCACACATTCGCAAGCACACATGAGGATTTGTCTGACAATGGGGAGAAAGTGGGGAGGATTCAACCCAGCACCAGAGCTCGGCTCAGTGTAAGGAATGAGGAGAAGACCAGGCACCTGGCCGTGGTTCCCTGATTCTGAAGTCCAGCCACACCGTCACTTAGAGCTGTCGCCAGATACCTCTAACTTGCCTCTCTCACACAGGAACCTTATGCCAGCGGAGGACTGGCATGGTGGAGCTACACCAGAAGGGCAGCAGCCTGGATTCACAAGCAGGGAGGACCCCTCCCTACTCTCTGGAATTTATGTGCTAGAGAGTTCAGGGTGTGACACGGGTCTGGCACCGCAGCGCCCCTTTGTGGCAGGAAGGGCTGAGGTGTCGGGGCCTCGCCACTCTTAAGTCCCTGCGCCCATCCCTTTAAGGGCGTCCGGTTGCGGCCTAATGGCCAATGTCTAGGCGACTTGCCCCGCGTATCAGGGCAGCGTGGCCTAGCGGCCAGAGTCCATATACCTCACCCCGAGGTTCAGGGCAGTGTGGCCCAGTGGCCAGAGTCCATATAACTCGCCCCGAGGTTCAGGGCCATGTGGCACAGTGGCCAGAGTCCATATAACTCGCCCTGAGGTTCAGGGCAGTGTGGCCTAGCAGCCAGAGGAGTAGGGGGACCCGGGCCCGCCCTCTCCAGTGGGTCCCAACCCAGGGCTCACCTGTTAGCGGGGTTCCCCTTGTGCTTAGCTCGGCAGGGATCCACCCGCAACACGCCGAGTGTAAGTGCCGCTTTAACGCTGCCAGCCTCTAAAGTTCCCCTGGGTCTCATCCTACCCTCAATGTCTGGGTCTCCGGTCCGTCCCCTCCTGTCGCCTCCTCCCTCTGGGGTGCAGAGGGTGTCCCGGTCTGGTTGGCCCCTGGATCCTGGGGTGTTGGCTGTCCCGCCTCGGGAGCTGGCAGTGTGCTCCCTTCTCCTCCGGTGGTCAGCCCAGACTGAGCCGCCTTGCAGGCTTTTATACCTGGGATCCAGTTGGAGCATGCCCAGCAGGGCTTCCGGGGCGGGGCTTCCTCTACCAGGAAGGAACGGTTAACCCCTGCTGTACCAGTGCGGGGCCGCTCTGCCCCATCACAGGGTGGAATATTGTCCCTTTACGCTACTTGTGTTGCACAGAGAGGCTGTAGTCAGGCTTGAGAATCTGGCCCAGTAACTCCCTTCCCCGCCCCTGGGGGATGCAACATTGAGAGAATAATTAAAGGAAGTTATAATTACTTACCTTGGAGATAGGTTTTCTACTGAAGAGTGGGTGTCACAAGTTACAGTGCTCAACACTTTCTAAAGGGAGATTTAAAAAAAAAAAAAAAATCTAGGGCCGAATCATCAGTGGATGTCAGTAGGCATAGTTCCAATGAATTCAGTGTATAACTAGGCAGAGTGCCACTGAGGATCTAGCATCTCCTGTTTGCAAACCATACACATCGCGCACGTTTTCAAAGAGTTGTAGCAGAATGCATTAACTCCCCCTCTTCCACCCCCCTCCCCGCCAGCTAATTTGTAACACAAAGAAGGGTTGACCTTACCTGTAACCCATAAGGTGTCTGTACTATTCAGTCTGAGGAAAAGATAAGTCAATTTCAGGTTCCCTTGGGTAAGATTTTGTTGCTTGATAGAAGAAAGAAGTGAATCTTTAAGAATACTTATAGTAAAGGTATTTGCCATCTGCCTGAGACTGGGAATGGCAGTGCCCGGAGTTAATTAAATCAAGTCTTCTGTGGTTGTTAGACGATTTCATGTTTGAATTATGCAAATATCAAAATCTCTTCATTGTATAAAATTTCAAAATGAGAATGCTCTGCATAAGGCCAAGGCAGCCCAAGCACCACCTTATTGCCAAAGCTTAATGTGGTTTGACTGAAGCCTAACAAAGGATTATGATTTGGTTTTACAGCACTTTGTTCACACTGTGACAGTCTAGAAGACATCATCTGCCTGTCAGCAAACAAACATCCAGTCATTTTAAAACTTCACTTCAGTCTGATAAGGTTAGACTAATTCTCTCTTGGAAGAAAGAATTCACAACACAGGCTTTTAAGTACCAGACACTGGGTACAAGGAGACTCACAACTGAGCAGGTCATGGATTAGTACATCCAGTGCATGGACCGGGCTGGGACACTAGGGAAGCAGAAAATAAATGAATGCTTTATGGTGTGTCTTGGATCAGGGATGCAGACAAATGGAGTAGAGTGCACATCAAAGGGCAAACAGCGCATCAAACTTGGTGTACCCTTGGTCTTTTGGTGAATGTTTCCTACTCGTCTCAGGGCACAAAGCTACTTGTCTGGGAAGCAGCTCATAGGCAGGGAACCATTTGTGTGTGAATTTCAGGTGGAAATAGATCTCATCGGTTTCCTATTCCAACTGCTGAAAAAACTTGAGCTATTTGCCAGCCAGGAAGTGTCACTTGAGAGAGTCTGCTGCACCTTCACGGGCTTCAGCACTCTCCCGCCGCAGGGGTTCATGCAGTCACATAGTGACTAATTAATTTGTAATTAAAACTATTTTTAATTACAAATAAATAATTGAAAAGTGCCAACCAGATTTTCACTTCTGAAAATGTTTACCCAATGTTTAGCCAATGTCTTTGGCTGAGCTACAGTTTAGAGTTTGACCAACACCACAATGCTAACAACAGAGGAATTGTATCCACCATCTAATATAGGTGAGTGGAAAGGCTGTGTATTGAGGATGCAAAATAGGATACAAGTATTTACCTTTTATGGAAGATCATTTAAAACACTCAAAAAAAATTAGTTGGACTCTTGTTGCATATATACATATACATACACACACACACACACACACACACACACACACACACGTACTTGCTAGATATTAGATGGTTTACATTTTTGTGGGATTTTTTAGGCTTTCAACGCTATAATTTAAAGCTGAAATATGCAGAACCTAGTGTAATTTTTTCCCTGTTGTACAGCAAGCAGTTTACCAACTGTTGCAGATACAGTCACTTTTAATTGGCCTCTCAAGTGATGGAAGGTTTTACTTTTAGCATAATTAGACTGCTTTTCCCACACTGGGGATGGTAAAGTGGTACCCAGAAAACAAGAATGTTAGATTAGAGTCTAAAGGAGCCCAAAGGCCACCGAAGTGTTAAAGGGGTTATTACTTTTTCATTAAAACATGCAAAATGTAATTACACTGCAATAGAGTGCTTAAAATTGTTTCAAGTGAAAAGTTCAGAGTATTAGAAGTAATGTAACCCCAAAAATATTTAGCCAGAAAGCTAGATTCATCACTAATTTACATCCTCTGCCATCCCAATGAAGTGGCATCAGCTCCAAATGTGATGATTGTGAAACTATTTTTGTCTTTATGTGCGTACACCAGTAGGACTGTCAAGAATTTGGATGTTGTTCTAAAACGGTATGATCTAGGAATTATTTTGGGGCAATTCTCTGACATGCGTTACACAGGAGGTCAGACTAGATCATCACAATGGTCCCTTTTGGCCTTGGAATCTATGAATTTCTAAAGAACTCTTTATCCTCCGTTCATTTCACTTGTCCTCTGTTTAGTGAAAATCCAGACACAATTGCCCTCCAATTGATTCACAAAAGGAAAGAATACATGTTGAGGACACCTGTATCAGCCTGACCCTTTCTCCCACTCAGACAAACAGCTCTAGCATATGCCGACCTCTTCTCCTCCATGCTCTAGCACTAACATCACAAGGAAGCCCTCAGTTGGACTAGAGAGATTTCTTTAGTACTCTGGCCCTCTCCCCATCCAAAGCCCCTCAGAGTGCCAGTAGCATTAAGAATACTGTTAGCACTGGCCTTAAAACTTCAACCTCTTATTCCCCATTCTTACATGGGAGAAAAAATACCAACAAAGCTGTCCCATTACCCTCCTCTCCATCTCCCTGTAGCTGAAAGGTCAGTGCTCCTGCTGGTACCGAGAACTGTTCCCTCAGTATGTTCTTTAACAGAGGAGGAGAGAAAGAGCCCACCCAACAAGCTTCTCTGAAGCTTACTCCTGCTCGAGTGTTGTGGGTAGACAGAAATCTTCCAATCTTGTGTGTGTCTCTCTCCAAAGATAGCTCCTGAGAGCAGGAAAAAGGGCCTCAAGGACCTCTTCCAAGGAGCTGGTAACTTAGGGACAATATGGGTGTGTGTGTGGAGCTGAGGAGGGTTAATAATAAAACAGAGTGCCTCCAGTAATAACCTGGTGCACTCAGGTTAAGAGACAACCTCTACAATTTTGGAATACCATTCTCTTCCTCTGGACAATATACCATGATCCCAGGCATTAGTATTCCCTTCTGGCAATGTTTTCTCACTGTCACCCTCTGAGCCAGACGCCAAGTCATGTAAAGATTGCTCACATACCTCTCCCAGTTTCAATAGATAAGACTCATTTGTGGCAAGTTCACAGATGATTTATTAAAGTCTTCACCTGCGAAAATTAAATGCATTATCTATTCTTCCATTGTTTCAAATTCCGATTATACCACATTTCACAAAATTAAATCTTTTGTTTTCTAGCTGATGTTAAGACCATTATCTTTAAACAATAATTGCTAGTCTGGGAATTTTAATGAAAGAGCTTAATAAATTCTCCGATATTAGTCATTTGGAGCTTTCAATTTGATCGTACATAACTCCTTGACTTCCTAAAGGCAGCTATTAGAATCTCAGCACTAACTGCACGGCAACAACCAGC
The DNA here is from genome assembly GCA_033296515.1 of Macrochelys suwanniensis. Lineage (NCBI taxonomy): Eukaryota > Metazoa > Chordata > Testudines > Chelydridae > Macrochelys > Macrochelys suwanniensis. The sequence continues at coordinate 15,613,698 of CM065784.1, read as the reverse complement.
AGGCTAAAGCTTATTTTCTTCTTCTTCCATTATGACAGGTGGATTCCTAGACTTGCAGTTTTACTGGGTAGCTAATACCGCTGCAGGAGAAATTTCAAAGCAATACTCTCCACTGCAGATCACCAGTTAAGATTTCAATTTGTAACTGTGCCACAGCCATGTCCTTCTAGGCAAAAACAGTTCTAACGTGTCCCTTCAGATTTTCCTCAAGGGTAACCCAAGTAATTTACACTGCTAGACTCCACCTATACGGTTACCAAGAGGGAAAGAGAAAGGATCAGAAAGAGTCTAAATCAGATGCAAGAGTAACATATCATCCAGGTCAACTGACTATTCGACTACACCTGCCTGCTGATCATTTCTTACTTGTATAAATAACCATTTACAAGGGAAGGAGGAACTGAGAAAAAGAATAGGTTTAGCATTATTTCTGAACACGAAATCTATGGGCCAACTTTTTCGCTCCCCCCAAAGTTGGGTTTTAGAATTATCTCTTTGGCCCCATGTTTGACACTCTTCCCTCACCCCTTTTTTATTATTAAAGCCATTCTCATTCGCGTTGTCCATATGAATTTTTAAAGGAGGTGAGTTTAAAAAAAAAAAATATTCCCACACACACACACATGCTAAACAAAAACAGTATTCTTTCTCCCACACAAAATGTGCACTTGTTAGTTATAAATTGAAAGATTACTCGGAATATATATTATAGATTAATGAAAAATTAAATATATCCCAAAACCAAGCAGTAGCATGAAACAGTTTACAGGGTGCCACATGAACATTGAGACATCTCAGACAAGATACATTTCTGAACATCCCAACAATTATCTCCCAGGCACATCTGCTTGGCTCCATGTTGGGAATAAAATTCCCTTCTGATGCTGTCCTAGGACACGTTATTCTACCTTTCCCAGAGTTTTAAGAGGCAGTTTCAGCACAGATCTTTCAGTCACCCTCCCCACTCTAATCTCCAACTGAAAACTGTCACAGCAGTTATCATTGCACTGCGACCCCCTTCTGACAACAGAAATTACTACATGACCTCACGCCGCAGGGGGCCCCATGAAGCTAAAGTTGCTTGAGCTTGGGCTTCAGCCCCACATGGTGGGGCTCAGGCTTCGGCAAGGCCGGCATTAGACTCGCTGGGGCCAAGGGCAGAAAGCCCAAGCCCCGTGGGGACGAAGCCCTCGGGCTTCAGCTTCAGCCCCTCGTGGTGGGGCTCGGCTTCAGTTTACTGCCCTAAGCCCCTGCACAGTGCTGTTGGAACTGGGGAGGATGGGTCTGGGGGGCAATGGTCCTCCCTCTTTGTGAAAGTGGATGGGACTGGCCTGTCCACTTTTCGCTGGGCCGGACCCTGACTCCTTCCCCTTCTCTCCCCCTCCTCCCACCCGAGGCCCCATCCTCCAGCCAGGCCAGTCTGGAGCCCGGCCAGGGAGCCGCACGGACCCTCCACCTGCCTGCGGTGTGGGAGGGCTGAGAGCAGTGCCCAGCCCATATCCCGCCCGGCCCAGGGCAGGTGGAGTTTGAGGGTCCTCGACCTGGCTCTAGTCGGGGGGCAGGGAAGAGGAGGGCCCTCAGAGCCACAGCCCAGCCATGATAAGAGCCATGCAGGCAGCTGTGGGGAGCCACGGACCCTTCCCCCAGCAAGTCTAACGCCAGCCCTGGTGACCCCATTAAAACAAACTTGTGACCCATTTGGGGTCCCGACCAACAGTAAGCGGTATTTGCATTCCAGATTTCCAGTGTGTTGCTGTGGGTGGCTATATTTTCCCCAGTGTATGGTTAAGATTCCAAAGTTTGTTCCCATTTGTGTGTTATTACCATAGATCTACCTTTTTCTCTCCTAAAACACTATATTATTAAATCCCCATTTGTTGAGGTTTGTGCAATAAAATTATTACATCTAGCACCATAACAAAAGGAGGTTCATATAAAAAGTTGTAATCTTCCCTTTTGGCTAGTGCTGTGCCCAGCACTGCACTGCTGGAAATGCTCTTTTGTTTTGTTGTTGTTGAGGTTTTCTTTTTTAAAGGCTTTAATCACTCATGGCCAGTAAACATACCTAGGTCAGTATATTTAGCAGCACTGTGAATATGTCAACCCTGATTCTCCCACCTCCACAAACCCAAATTCAATCCTGGGAAACTACATTCTATCCAGCAAGAGTTCGTGCTGTAGTTTCGTTTGGAAATATTAAATCACTTCTCATCATTAAATGTGGCACTCTGATGATACAGAATGGATGGCACATTCCAACCCAGAGGTAGCTGCATTTCAGTGGCGGGTGATTGATGGTTCCTTTAATATTTTATCTAAAGACTTTCACCTAAAATGACCCCAGTGTCTCTCAGGAACTGTTTAGGAGTCGATCACCCTCCAATGAAATGCAGCTACCTCTGGGGTGAGATCCCATATCTGTGCGACAGAACATGGCAGTGCTACAGAACCATTTGGGACAGAAGTGAAGGAACCTTATCCATCTGAACACATGGGGTGGGGGGAGAGTTTTCAATAATCAGAACACAATTACCCAGATTTGGGCAGGGCATCAGGGTTGACACCCCCCTACTCTTGTGGAATGAATGTAGGCATTTTTAGGGACAAGCAGGCAAAACCTTGCTTTTGTGTCTTATTCAAAAGACAGTACCAATACAGTGCTGGGGTATTGACTCAATACTGACACTGAGTGGATACTGCCAGCACAACTTCCTGGATTATACAGGTGTTCCCTTAACTTCTCCAGCCAAACACTAATCCATCAGCCCCTGCTAAATTTATGAGATCTGACAATATCTAAGCACCAGGTGATATTGATGCATATAGTTTATTGACTTGTGTAATCAGAGTCCCTCTCCAAAGAAGGCCCCATCAGGAAATATATGGTTAAGGGGAACTGTATAACATGCACAGATGAAAACAACCACCAGCCTACAACATATGCATCTTCAGGCACATGTCCAATAAAGTCTATGGGGACTTGAGTGGAATGATTAAAGAAATGAACGAAAGGGAGTCAGCAGAACTGGGTTTAAGTACATGGGGTGGAGTTATAGTCTGGAAACTAATCAACCAAGTTGTTCTTTCAATTTTTGTTCACTCTCCAAGTTGTACCTTTTTCTGTAAGGAAAAAGAAGCAGACAGACAATTTCCAGCCTATGAGGAAATGTCTAATTTTCCTGTAACAGAAGTCCTACCATTGTCAAGTGTTGCAGCAGCTGAGACATCTCTAGATGACAACCACATATTTTTAGCAGAGTACTTGAAGTAATCTGTTCTCCTGAAAATCCATTTGCCAACTGCCTTACAAAAAATATTTCCTTGGTGATCTTTTGAAAGGCTATTTCTATACACAATATCTTTATTTTGAGCTACACATTAATCTGCCAACATTAGATTGTTCATAACGGGGGGGGAAATCAAGTGCCCTTCTCCAGTTTTTTGGGACTTTTTTTTTTTAATTTCTGATTTAAAGAAAAGTGCTAGAATTGGCCACTCTAGTTATATTTAGCTTTAATTGACTGTTTAGGTCAGCTCGCATGCCTGTTTGTTTAAAACTGGCATTGTATAGAATTAGATTAACGACTGCCAAGCTAATGAGTAGTGAGCATGGGCAGCAGTATGTTTTGTGATTATTTTAATTAGCACAGTGGGGTTAGGTATCTGTTGTAAAAGTCAGTACTAAGTGCTGACACAATAGGCATCAAAGAGGCAGTGTTTTCCAGTGGATAGGACACTGGTGTGATATTCAGGAGATGTGTGTTCAATTAATTCCTGGCTCTGCCACTGATTTGGGTGAGGTTTGGTAAGGTGCCTCAGCTCTCGGTACCTGTTTCTTCTCCCACCCCTTTCCCTGTCTTGTGTATATGGACTGTAAGCTCTTTGGGCAAGGTACTATCTCTTCCTATACAGCATATAGCACAATCTTGGTGCTACTAGAATACAAATAAGATCAAAGTGAACTCTATCTTGTGGCGGAACACTAAATTTGGTACACTGTAAACTCCTTGGTGGAGAGTCCTCTCCATATTTGTCTAATGCACTTAACGTCAGCACTATGCCAAATTAACCCTAAAACCCCCACCAAATTGTAACTGCTTCTAATGGAGAAGCTACACAAAGCTTGTATGAAAAGTTCCTATTCCTGCTTATTAAAGAGCAGGGACTGGGGGTAATAGGTGCCTACGTCAGAAAAAGCCCTAAACATCTGGACTGTCCCTATAAAATCGGGACATCTGGTCACCCTAAGCCCAGGGGATATTTGACACTATGGTTCTTCTGCAATAGCGGGAGACAGCCGAGCTGTCAGCATGCCAGGGGCACTGTATCCTGTGCATACAGCAGAACTGGCCCTGTTGGGTTGGGAGAGGGGCAGGGGCAGTAGATCTGCGTTTACACAGATCCCTTTACAGTCAGGGGAGAGAGACAAGAGAGCTGCAGCCCCTACTCCAGCCAAACAACTGGGAGCAGCAGCTACTGAGGGTATGTCTACACTGCAATTAGACACCTGCTGCTCGGCTATGCCAGCTGACTCGGGCTCACGGGGCTCAGTCTGCAGGGCTGTTTAAACACGGTGTAGATGTCCAGGCATGGGCTGAAGCCGGGGCTCTGACACCCTCCTACTTCATAGGATCCTAGAGCTCAGGCTCCAGGTGGAGCATGAATATCTACACTGTAATAAACAGCCCCTTAGCCCGAGCCCGGCATGCCTGAGTCAGACACCTGCTGCTGGCCCATGCCAGCTAACTGCAGTGTACACATACCCTGAGAAGCTACATAGCTGCTTCATGCTTCAAACAGGGGATACAGATTTCTCAGCAGCTTGCCCCTCACTTGGATACTCCTTTCCACAGCAGATAAGAGGTTAGGATCACCACAGATCTCAACATTTTCAGGACAGAGAAAGATAGAGTCTCTACTGACAAGTGTACAATAAATGCCCACAAGTCCACGCAGTGAAAAACCACCTTTGGCATCTAGCTGGGTCTTATATCATCATTTTAGCTTTTGGCAGAAAGGCCAGGAGCTGAACAAGCTACATCCCCACCTTTGGGGTCAATCCCACCTGATCACAGGAGGACTGAGTATTGTGGGGACGCTTGCACGGCTGTTGCCTAGGTTTATCCTCCATTTATCCAAGTTCTACCAGTCTAGCGCTTTTCCTGGGCACAGGTCTGAAAATGTAACACTTCACTAACTTCTGCTGCTGTTGATGAAGCAACAAGTTTAAACATAAAATACTGCACAAGCGTGAGTCATACAAAATGACATTGACAGGCAATAGATAGATTTGCCTTACTGCTCATAACACCAGGACTGAGATAAAGGTCCAATAGAGATACACTTTATAGTGATGTTTGCAATGAACAAAGAAGCACAGTCAATTATGAGTCATTTAAGCAATGCCCACACAATATCAAACCAAATTCTACTTGCTTTATTCACACAAGTAATCCCATTGCAATGGAGTTTCCCATATGACTAAGAAGAGCAGGTTTAGTTTCCAAGTGATTAACACACACACAGGCGAGGACACAAAAAGTTGCTCGCAAAAAAACCCAAAGTGCGTCTATCTGAAGTGCAAGACACTTAATTTGAGCTGTGTAAGCAGTGAGGTACAACACCGCTTATAGCCACTGTAACATATGAAAGAAACAGCACTATGCTACTTAGAGGGGCATTACACTTAACAGTTACAAGTCAATCCCCGATACACTGGGGCAACTCCACACAGCTCCACTGGTGTAAAGCTACCATAAATCCAGCTTGGCCAGATATCAAAGGATTCCACCAGCACTATGGGCCCAGAATTGCTGGTGTGGCTCCCACACCTCTCCCCTCCAGGCTGCCAGCATAGTTCTTGGGTCTGGAGGAAGAGGAGTGTGGCCAGATATTCTTGCACCCCAGCAATTTCCAAATGCCTGAGCAGCCCATTTGGATCATAGAGTAAATTAAAGCAGTCTGAAGGCCTGGGGTTCAGACTAGCCCAGCTAGGGACTAGACCAGCACCACAAGAACTGGGGAAGGCAAAAGTGGTTTAAAATCCACCTTTATACCATCTACCAGAATCTGGTCCATTATGTGAGTACATTATAGACTATCAGACTGGAAATCAGACAAGCATCCTGACAATATGAACCAAGTTTCTGCTCTCAGTTATGGTAACAGAAGAATTTGGTTCTGTACGTATTTCAGTAGTATCTACCTTTGTATTCTCCCTCAAACACGTGTTCTCTCTAGGCTATAGGGTGACCAGATGTCCTGATTTTATAGGGACAGTCCCAATATTCAGCGCTTTTTCTTATATAGGCTCCTATTACCCCACCACCACACTCTGTCCCGATTTTTCATACTTGCTGTCTGGGCACCCTACTAGGCTGTGACTGTCCATTCAACATCTGCATCTTGATTCCTTCTTGCAAACTACTAGATTCTGAAGTGATACAGGAAATATTTTCTCACTGTCAACATTCCCAATTTGTTTTCATTATTTCCCAAACATGGCACAATAATATGGCATTTAAAAAAAAAAAGCATCCATTTCTACTCCTGTGTTTTTCTACTTACGTTCGTCTCATCTTTGGTAGATTTATGAATTTCTGTTTTGTAGAAGTTACCACTTTTAACAACTAGAGGAAGAAAATGCTAGATTGTTTTTATTGCTGTTTGATGCTCAAAGACATCTTGCTATATGCAGTCATTTACATTTCACATTTAATGTGAAATATGTTGAAAATGAGCAAATATTTGTTTTAATTTGACCCATCTGTTAAATGAAATACAAAGAGGGCTGCTAAATCAACATATTTAAATTCAGCAATTTGTAAACAATTGTTTGTTTCTTCTTTGTTAAAATTGCCTTCAAGCATAATTCTTATGAAATCCGCATATTAAATTGCATTGTATTATTTTCATGGATGCAGGCCATGATTTTTGACTCTTCAGTTCATTAATTTATTTCCTAACCCAAGTTAATTAGTAAGACTCGTATTTTTAAGAGCCATTTGAAATACATTGTAGAAATCGTTTCAGGAAATTCATGAAAGCATTTTCCAACACTGTCAGCAAGCTGGTCACATACCGAAAATGTTAGGTATCAGTGGCAAATTCATTTACTATTAAGCACCAGCCAATTGCTTTCATTTAGCTTTTAGCGTTGGTCCTGACCCATTTCCAACTGGACAGTCAAAGGAAAAATTAAGAAGTGGAGGTAGGGACTGTGAGGCTGGCAAACCAGTTGCCAGCTCTTACCAAGGCTTTAGGCCTTGGCCAAGCACCGACAAATTCATTGCTGGAATACTGTCTGTTTTACCTGTGTAGCAGCATGGTGAAGATGGGTATTTAACTTATAACCATAAGTTGAGTGTTTAGACTTTATGAAATGCTTGTAAATTGCTGCATGCATTAATCTCACCTATATCTGTATCACCTGCTATAAGGCAATATTTAAGTTTTTGCTTCATAACTGTGAAAAATGTGTTTGCTATGAAACCGTGAGCCCTGTCAGGAGGGATTGTCTCCTGTTCATCAAGGCTACCAAAACTAAGTGGGCCATTGTGGGAGATTACAATACAAAGACTTTGTTAATTGCCCCTTCACAACCATGAAGAGGCTCCGTACAAAAGAGCTCATCCCAGCCATTTGAATTCTGAAAGAAGGAAATAAAAATAGCTGACAAGAAAAATTTTCGGCTCTCTTTTGCTGTTGAGACTCGCAGAGGGCTAGAGCTATGAAACAGAAGCAGAGATCCCCAGGGTTAATCTGGGTTAGACCTAAAAGACATTCAGTGCTGACAGATTACTACAACTCTGTCACCTTTTGGCACTATAGACTAACTAATTTGTGTATATACATTTGCCTGCTTTAACTTGTAATAAAGTTCTCATTTCTTTTCTTAATTAATAAACCCTTAGTTGGTTTACTATAGGATTGGCTACATGTGTTGTCCTTGGTGTGAGATCCGAGGTACAATTTGACATGGGGGTGAGTGACTGGTCTCTCGGGACTGGCAGCAACCCAGATATTGTGTGATCTTTGGTGTATACCAACAAACCATTGCTAAATCCAGCTTGCCTGGATGGCAAGATAGACTGGAGTATCCAATGGGACTGTCTGCCAGGGCCGGATTAACTTTTTGTGGACCCGGCGCCAAACATATTTGTGGGCCCCCCTGGGGAATGAAGGGGCCAGGGGCAAGAGCACAGTGGGTAGGGTGGATTTGATTTAAATTGAGTCTTCCTGACTAGTGATTTAATCATGGTTTTCTACATAAAAGTGCATTCTTGTTGGTTGTTATAACCTTAATACATATTCTTCACAACTCAGAGGTAGATGTGGGTTTCATTTTTAGAAGACACACACAATACATTTTTAAACAGTGATTTATTTTGAAAACTTCTCAGATGAGTTTTACAGCTATATCAGAAAATGAATGATTGCTTGGTTATTTCATTTACCAAAGATAATTTAAGCAGATATTTATGAAGTCATTTGGAGGTGAACTATCTCTAATTCAACAGGTTAATCATTAATATTTGGAGGATTTTCTTGCCAGGCTGTATTAGAAGAACATCACCAGACAGACATTTACATTGTTGTTTTAGTTAACTAAACAACAGTGTTAAGTATTCTGGATTCTTTTTCCAACAGCAAACATAATATTTTAACAAAAAAGCATATGTCCCTCACTTCTCACATTTATCTCCAGACTTCTCCTTATCCAGATCTATTCTGCCCCCACCAACCTTCTATTCATTGAACTTTTTGAAATTTTGCACTCTTAGAGAGAGGTAAAGGATTGACTCTGTGTACACAAATTTGCAGAGGGACAATAGGGTTGAGGTCTGTTATTTCTCACCTCTCTATATTTATTTATTTATTTTAAAACATTTTTGTTGTTAACAAGCATGTTACCTCTGGAGACACAAATCCATAGTTTGAGAACTGCAAAACTAAGCATCCCTGATGGTATCTTCTAGACTGAGCACTGAGTCCCATTGGGTAGATAGAAAGATTAACCTAAATAATCTATACAGAAGCCCGTGGAACCCCATAAAATTGGGTCCCTAATCCATGAACTATTAGAACTCATTTACAAAACTTTTCTTAAACATTACATTAATATATTGTCTCATACTATAAAATTAGAATGTATAATGCCTATTCCATGATGAGATAACGTATCTAGCTCTAGATGGATTTTTGAGGAAAAAACCTTATTTACATTTAAAAAACCTGACTTTTTTTTTTAAGTCATTGATTTTCATCCACCCTGACAGCGGGGCATGGGAGGATTGGTCCACACCTGGAGCGAGGCAGGGGCCAGGCGCAAGAGCACAGCGGGGCATGGTGGGATGGGGGGGAAGGATTGGTCCCCAGCTGGAGCGAGGCAGGGGCCAGGGGCAAGATGAGCACAGTGAGGCATGGAGTGAGGATTAGGCCCTGCTGACTGGAGCAAGGCGGGGGCCGGGAGCAAAAGCACAGTGGGCCAGGAGCTAGGGTTGGTCCCTGGAGCAAGGGGGGGGCTGGGAGTAAACTGCAAGTGCAGCAGGGCTGGGGAGGGGGTAAACAGGATCCCCACCCCTGCCCACATAGGGTGGGTACCTACCTTCTCCCTGGTTCTAGCCCATTCTCTTCATCTCTCTTTGCACCGAGCTGAGGGTGGGGATGCACTGAGCACAGGGCGGGGGGTGCAGAGTCTGGGAGGGACTTAGGGTGCAGAAACAGGCTGGGGGTTGGGGTGCAGGGTCTGGCCAGGAGCTAGGGTGAGAGAGAGGGCTCAGGGTTGGGGCAGGAGGTCGGGGTGTGGAGCACTTACCTGAGGCAGCACCCATTTGGTGTGAGGGATGCAGGTGGGAATGTGGGGTGCAGGAGCTCCCGTTTGGTGCTCAGGGTATGAGTGGGTATGTGTGTGGGGAGGGTGCAAGAGTCAGGACTGGAGGCTGGGTGTGTGTGAGGGGGTGCAGGAGTCAGGGCAGAGGGCTGGGGGGGTGCTCCCAGCCCCCTGCCCTGCGCAGATCACGGCAGGGAGCTGGAGGGGATATGCCCCGATTCCACCCCCTTCCCCAAGGCCCCACCCCCACTTCTTCTCCACCTCCTCCCCCCGAGCGGCGAGCACACTGCGGCTCTGCTCCTCCCCCTCCCTTGCGCCGGCGAACAGCTGATTGGAGGCAGGGAGAGGGGCGGGGGAGCTTGGCTGCAGGCAGAGCCTGCCCTGCTGCAGCAGAAGCTGGCAGGACCAAGCTTCTGCCCGCTGCCCCTGCAGGAGAGAGCGGTGGGCGGGGGGCAGAGAAGAGCGGGCCGGGGCCCCTTTGGACTGTGGGCCCGGCGCCATGTAGCCATGGTAAATCCGTTACTGCTGCCTGCAACTCCATGGTAAGGCTGTTATGGCGCTTTAGGAGAACACACTTGTTACTGAGTTGGTGAAATCTAATAATAGAACATACCACCTGTTTGGGGTGTCTGCCCAGCCTTCTTGACAGTATGCCCTGAGGTTGGCACTCAAGGTTGTAAGCCACTCCAGATTGAGTGACAGGGGATAAATGGGAAGAAAAACCACAGTAATTTAGTTTCCCCTCTGCACCCACGTAGAGCGCATTGCAGGATTGGGGCCTTAAGCTGAACTTGAATGTAGATGTGGACAATTTGTGAGGGGAGCAAGTTACACAGATATCTGAAAGGTCCCACTGTAGCAATACCGTCTCTCTCCCTTGCTTTGTGTAATGTGCATTAGTCATTGCCTTCCATCCCAGAAGACAGTTTAGATACAGGGCCACTGAAATGTAAGTTGCTTTATCATATTTATACAGTGCCTTTCATTCCAAATTATCCCAAAATGGTTTGAAGTATCATTAGAGAACCACAGTAACCAGTGTTTCTCCTCAAAAAATGCACTTTAGACACAGCACCAAACAAGTGTTTTGACAAAATAAAGCATGTGGCCTGAAGCTTCATTTCTCACATTTGAATACTGCAGAACACTTCATGCATGTATTTGGCCACATCTGTTATCCAACACTTTTAATCTGGTTACTGCGACATAATTACAGGAGTAAGGTTAGATCTTGTCTACATGGTATCTTTTAACTGGGCCTGCAATTCTGACCCAGACATAATGCAGAAGGGGCCAGAGAGAGACGGGGTCTCCTTTCACTATAGCTAGAATTCCTGGTTATTCATTTCTTTCCCCCTATTCCATAGACCTCTAGAAAAGGCTTGGTGGGTTGCAGATAATAGTGAGTATATGACTAGCTAGGAGAATATGGGACAGTCAGTGTTAATCTCTGCAAGGTTTTCTAAGTGGAAGAGCCTATTTGTGTCAACCCCCTCCCTGAGGTATCAGAGTGCCAAAAGGCTACACTGAAATCCTACTTGGTCTGTGCTTTCATCCACTAGCTTGTCCATTTGCTGTAGCCACTATTGTATTAAGCAAGCCAGCAAAACAAGGATTTGCTGTAATTCAATCAGGACATGATTAAGAGCACCTCTAAGACCCTCAACTGGAGGTGGAGGCTACATGGATCACAGCCTGGAAAGATTCTGAGTTGGTGAAATGACAACTTGATTAGTTTTAGTCTGACAAATGTGGCGAGAGAGATCAGAATCAGACATAATTCCAAGGTTATGGGTCTTCAAATAAGACCAGAGGAAAAAACAAACAAACAAACGAACAAGGGCAACAGCAACCTGTGAGACCAAATGAACTTTGCAGCCTAGCTTCAATCAATCAATCAATCAATCATTCAGCTTAAATATAGCAACAACTGACAACGTTCAGCACAGGACACTTGCTAGGTAGCATTCTGAATAGGATATGCATCAGAACTGGCTGAGATTTAGATCTTGTGAGACAACAAATTTTTGCAACAGCCACATATTCAGGAATTTAAGAAAAAAAAATGCCAGCAGGAACAGTTTGACACCAAGTCACTATCCCTCTGCCCTGCCTACCAGACTAACACTGTATGCCACAATGAGACCAGCTTCATTTGTCTACAGAGAAAGAAACACAGAGTGTAACCAGGCAGCATAAATAACAACATAAATTGGATTTTTCTTAGTGACCTCCCTCCCCATTGCTTTAACATGGTAGAACGTTAACAACACAGCCCAGGGAATCGGTTTTTTAAAAATATATTATTTAAAATGTAAAGGGTCCCTTAAAAAAAAAAAAAGGGAGAGGGCAGGGGGACTGGAATGAAAAAAAAAACCAAAAAACAAAAACCAGCCTTGGCCTTTGTGCAGAAAGCCAAGGGATGCAGATGTAGTAGAACTGTTCCTCGGGGCATGGCCCTCAGCTGTGCCATTTGAGAGACACTATTCATTTTCCACCCCACATTCCACCCCAGCTTGGGGTGCCATCACTTTAATTGTTAAAGTTATTTTAATCAAGAATGAAGAATCACAAAGGTGAGGAAATGGAGTGATTTATTTAGCTGTATGAATAATTTTCTTAAATTCTGGGGCCTCCCTCATTTTGGACCTGCATGGCATACTGCAATACACATTTGGGCCTTGGCAGGGTGAGAGAGATACCTCTAAATTTCTTCCCGACCCCTACCAATAAAACATGCCCTTACCTAGGAAGATGATGGTCTGTTTCCTGGAGTTCTTGCCCTCCATGCTCTCATTTTTCCTTAGATACTGCTCCTGGTGACTTTGTACCCCCTTAACCGTCACAGTCCCATTCTGGAGGATCATCAGAGTTTTCATCATGCTGCGGCACATGAAGGCCACTGATGTCAGCACCACAATGTACACGATGAAGGCGCTGAAGATGCTGGACTGGAAAACAGTCCACTTGGAAGAAAGGTTTGTACATATAGTGACATTGCTCATCGGGTTAGGCCAGTGATGTCTGGAGGTAGGCGTGATGCAGGCGGTCACCCCTCGGTGACCCTGGACAACTTTTAGGGGGTATTCAGTGCCCATTGCAAAGAGCAGGGGCAGGGCCACCAGGATGGAGATGACCCAGACAAAGGCAATGAGTATCTTGGCCTTATGGGGTCCAGAGACAGCCTTGAATTTGAAAGGGTGGCAGATGGCAACGTACCTCTCGAAGCTGAGGGTGGCTACGTGCAGTATGGTGGCGTAGCTGCAGGCCTCGAAGAGGAAGTAGTACAGCTTGCAGGCCACGTTGCCGTTCGGGGTGGAGAAGGGGCTCCAGATAATGCTGAAGAACTCCACGGGCATCCCCAGCAGGATGACCAGCAGGTCGGAACAGGCCAAGCTCACCATATGGTCGGTGACCTCTTTCTGCAGATAGCCTTTCCTCTGCAGCACTTTGGTGGTCTGGATAGTGATACTGTTGCCCAGGATCCCCGCGAGAAAGATAAAGATGTAGACGAGGGCAAGAGTGATCTTGATCCACAGCGCAACCTCGAACTCCGGGACATGCCTGTGATCAATCACATGAGAGCAATTTCCCTGCCCACTTTGCTCAGCCATGATCAAGTCCAGGGAAATACAGGGGGCAGTAGGAGGGAACTCTGCTTACCAACTCCCTCGAACGTTCAAAGTAAAGCAGTAAATAGATCCCTCTTCCTCCCTTCACATTCACAAGCTGGCACAAGCAGGCTGCAGTGAAAGGGACTCTACAAGCCACACCTGAACTGAATCAAAGCTGGTTTGTTAATTACAGACACTGTGTCAATAATCCAGCACAGGCGTGGTGGGAAAGAGGTAGGGTAGTTCTCAGCATACATTCCCCTTTTCTTATGATGGATGAAACAAATTCCTTTTCATTGTCCCTTCTCTCTTCTCTGCTGAATTCAGTTGTTTTCTCAAACACTCCAGGCAATGAGCTGCAGAGCTGTACCTCTTCCATTCACTGCTGCTAGCTGCTGCCTTGCAGAGCGCACCTGGCACCCAGGCATTCACTACCGCAAACTTGGGGATGAGATAAGAGTTTGTGCAGCTGGTCTCGTTTAACATTAACCTGTGGCTGAGGCAGCCAGAGACAGGATGTGGTCACTGATCAACAGTCAGGTGGGTAGGGGAAAAAATGCAACAGCCGTTCAAAACAAGCAGCCTTCACTTCCTGAAATCAGATACCTGCTGCTGTAAGAGGCCTTTACCCTGAATCTGCCAGTCAGGAAACAAACAAAGGTGGGGTTGGTGTGGGAGGCAGACACGGGAGAGAAAAGATTCATTCATTAGCTTCCCGCTGAGCAGGATTCAGGTTTTTGCTCTATGCTGACTTTAATGTCCTTTCTGGCTCTGTTTTTATATTCCCTTTAATCAGCACATTCCTCATGCGTGGTTGTGATGCAGTAGAGCAAAATAAAGTGGGCCTAAGCCTCGCTTCAGGTATAATTTGATTGACTTCAATGGGGCCGGCTTGATTTATGCTGGCTGAGGAGCCAGTCTAATATTTTGGTTGCAGCCCTATATAAACAAATAGTTTTCTTCGTGTAAATAAATAAATTACTGGTGATGAGCTGATGTATGTATAAAATACCTATTTAGAATGTAAAGGGTGTTCTAACAAGTTTTAAAGTAAGTCAAACTCTGGGCATAAACAGATTAATAGTATCTCTTTACATTAACATTTTTTCCCCTGCTAGATAAAAATAATACAGATAGCAATCCTAATCACGCTCATTCCTTCCAATAATCATGACTGGCAGGGATTAGACTGTATTTCCCTCTGCCCTGCCTCATCCCAGAGGGACTGAATTTAATACACTCTTTAGTTTTAGTTTCACACCAGGACATTAATGGCTCCTGAAGTAATCCCTGGGCCCATTGATTTAAGGTGGCTGTATGGGTTAGGAGAACTTCACAGTTCAAGGCAAATTTTTTCCCAAAATGGCAGAATAACTTTAGCAGCTGTAATCAGGGAAAGTCCTGTATGATGAGCTGTTTTAATACTAAATCCAAGAAAAGTGCATTCAAACAGTAATTTTTATTAACTAGACAAGTTGAGGTCACATTTTATCTCAAGATAAAAGAGGAGCAGTAGAAAAATATTATTAAGCATCCTCCTCATATTCAGTGGTTATCTCCACACCTAGGCAGTCCAAGTACATAATGAACAAAGGATGCCAATAACTGGATAATCAGCACCTGTTTCAATGGATTATTTATGCAGCCCTGTTTCAGAGAAACCACCTCAAACCTTGCAGAACTTCAAGCCCTGTAGCCCCACTCATCTTTCCTTATGTTTGATAATTCAAATTTGTTCTGCTCAGACAAGCTTTCTATTATTACCCAATTTCTTTCACTTAATTTTACTTTATAAAAGTGTGAACAAAGATTACATATGCATGACTGAATCATGGAAATGAAGCTAATTAAAATTTGCTGCTTACCATCAAAGGGAAGAAAGAGAGAGAGAGAAGGTCCAATAGGATTAGATCTCCCCCTTTTTCCACACCAATTATAAAATGCATATGCAATTTTGCAGTTTTCAATATTATCTTTAGAATATACACAATGTTTATTAACTCCTTTTATTAGAGTTGTAGTACCACAGAGGGAATAGGAGTGGAAAGAGAATATTTCAGTGCCCATAAACTGAGACCATAAAAAAGAAGGTACATAGGAACTGCCATATTAGATCAGAATGATTGTCCATCTAGTCCAGGATCCTCTCAGGAAGGTCTGAAATACCCACCATTGATAATTATGCAATAATATACCTATATGGGAAGATTCTTTCTAACCACAGATAGTTAATGGTTGACTGCAGTATGAAGGTTAATAGCTCTCATATATTTTATCCTAATTAGTGTAGCACCAGATTATATTATTATTATTCACATGAATGTCTAATCTTTTGGGGGATATTATTAAACTCTTTGCCTTACAAATATATTGTGGCAATGAGTTCCACCGGTCAATTTTGTATTGTATTCCAAATTTTCTATTATTTTTAAATTAATTTCTATGGATGGACCCTTGTTCTTGTATAAGAAGAAATGGTTCTTTACAGCACCCAGTTGATCTATGTACTACTCATTGGGTTGGTCACCAAGAGTTCAGCAGTATTGCCAGCTCTTGCAATTTTATTACAATTCTTATGCTTTTGGGACAGGGGAGTTGAATTTTTTTTACCTGTCTAATGGAAACATGATGAAAGGCTGCAACTCATGAATCTTCCCTGACTCAAAATGGCCACAATCTCCTATTACTATCAATGGGACTGAAGCCAGAAAGATGGTCACCATTTCCTTACAGTCTATCTGCAAGGGGAAGTGAGGTTGCCCTTAATAAAGAAATTGGCTACCACCTCCCACTGTTTTCAACAAGGTTGACTTTTCAATCTGAAATTATAATGCATGCTTTGGCAAAGGAATAGACGGGAGTTACAAAGTCAAAAGACAAACTAATTTTTTTTTTTAAGTCATGATTTTTTGGACGAATCTGATTATTTTTGAGGGTCTTACTCATGATTTTTGATTTCTTGAGATTGACAATACTGGTGATCAATTATCAATGTTGTGGAGAAGCCCACATATGTAAGATAGCATTTCTTTCCACTGTTAGCACACAGCAGCGCTGGCAGGCCTCAGTCAGCACTTTACCAACCAGACAATAAGGGTAATGCAGGAAGCTAAAAAAAAAAAAAAAAATGATTAAGTACACGCAAGGTAGATGCAGATCTGACATTCTACCTGTAGCCTGCTCTCTCCATAGGCCAGGTAATATTAACTCCTGCAATGTTCAGAGGCGACGCGTGAGGGAGGTGCAGGGAAAGGACAGAGTCCAGCCCTCTGCAGGCAATGTGGGGGAGGGACAGCATGGTAGCCCCGGGCTGGGAGCAGGAGGTGGGGTTTCACTGGGCAGGGGAGACACATGGGTTGGTCACATGTCCTCCCCTTTAGATTGTGCCTCCCCCCTACTACGGGGAGGCACCAGTCATCTATCGTGGATTTGTTTGATAAGATACTACCAGTAATGACCCACCAGCCTGGGCTCCTTTTACACTCTACTGCTGTGACCAGCCTGCCAAGCCCTCTCCCAGGCTCCAGTCTGCACTTTCACCAGCACACATACAGGTAGGGACACATCCAGCTGCAGAAACATACAGATGCTGTGATCAGCTCTGCATGGGAAGGCTTCAGTGAAGGAATTTCCCAGCCACTTAGGCACTCAACCCCCTCTGGAGTGTAAACCCAAAATTATACCCTCTTGTGCTGCACAGGAGGGCTGTACAGCGTAAGCTCATGAAATTCGCCCCCTCCCTCAATGTGGAGAGGGAATATACAACAAGTTATAACTCCCACAGACTGGGCTGTGATAAAGCAAAAACCAATTTATTAACTACAAAAGATAGATTTTAAGTGATTATAAGACTAGCAAACAGATCAAAGCAGATTACCTAGCAAATAAACAAAACACAATCTAAGATTAATATACTAAAGAGATTGGATATGAGTAGCAACTTCTCACCCTAACTGGTGATTTAAGCATGTTGCAGAGATTCTAAAGGGGCCAGCTGCCCTTGCTTGCAGCTTAAAAGCCCCAGGTATTCCTCTCACAGGCTAGAAACCCCTCTAGCCTGGGTCAAGCACTTCCCCCCAGTTCACTCCTTATTCCTCATGTGTTTCCAAGAGTCTCCTTTGGGCGGTGAGTCAGTGAAGAACCTCGATGATGTCATTCCCCTGCCTTAAATAGCTTTTGCATAGGGTGAGAACCCTTTGTCTCCAAGCTTGGTTCCCACACCTTTCAGTGGAAAAACACCTGTGTTCTAAGATGGAGTCCAGTACCAGGTGATCTGGTCACATGCTTCTATAGTATCATAAGAGCCATGACTCAGAGGCTGTTTCTAGCATCCTCAGGAAGGCTCCCCAGTGGGAGATAAACTTCTTTGAAGGCCTGTTGTTTTCTCTAATCGCTCTTCCCAGCCAGCCATCTAGACCAACTGAATTCTGCCTAGTGGGCATTCCCAAGGTATGGGACAATACGCACAGACAATATTCCTAACTTCAAATAGCAAAATGCTACATGTATACAAAGAGGATAATCATATTCAGTAGAGCATAACCTTTTTAATGATATCTCACATGACCTCTCTTGTATAAAATACATCATAGCTATGCATATCAATCATATCATAATATCTCTATGAATAATATGGGCTGCAGTGTCACAGTGGGTGAGTTACATCAGTGGGAGCTACATTTTATTGTAGACGTTTAATGAATTATGTCAACATAAACTGCTTTACGTCAACCTAACTCTGTCATGTAGAGCAGGGCTTAGTTCTGGAGAAAGTTGCTTGATTGATAGCTCAGGTAAGCAAAGTCTTCTCTCCCACATAATAGGTATTGCATAGGTAGTTGCAGTGCAACCTTTCCCCCGTGCTGCCTTGGTAACGCATCTAAGAGGTGAAAGGACAGAGCAGTTTCTGTGCCATTCAGTTCTTGGCCCATCTGCTCTCTTTTTAATGGGCCAGTCCTGCAAAGTGTTCACAGGATCAGACTTTGAGCGTGGTAGTTGGTAAAAATTGTAAATGGGAACTGATCTAGGAACAACAAACTCATCTGACAGATGCCATCACATTTTATGTAAATTATCTGTAGATTAACCTCTTTCAGTGTGCAGGAATATCATATAGTTACTGACTCATAAGTACATTTTTTCCCAGCTGTGTAATTCCAGGCACACTGATTGGTTATGGGTGCTCAATTTGCATAATAATTATATGGTTATTTCTAAATTACCATACACTATGCTAATCACTGTGTTCTGAATGGCTGACAGCCATTATTAGATTTGCAATCTCTCTGTAGAATTTTTCTCAATAGCCATGTTGTGAATATGCAAATCAGCCCTAATTGACTCTAATAACTCTGCTATGATTGGCTCCCATGTTCAAGGTGCTTGACAGAAACACCTCATCTCCTCATTTCCTCTGGCTGAAAAACTCCAAAACCTGAATGAAATCTCAAAAGCAAAGAAAGCGAGGATGCAAAAGGCTTTTTGTTTATTTAAGTTAGAAATATTTCTGACTCACATCCCTCTCCCACCACACATTTTCTCTCCACATCACAGCAGGCCTCTTGTCCTCCAGTATAATTGTCAAGCATTTGTCCCTTGTTTGTTTGAGGAGGCAGAATCTCAGCCTTCCCCAATTCACCTCTGAAACAGAAGGTAAACAAATTGATTCTACAGTTACTCTGAAGACAAGAGTCATAGGCCATGTCTACATTAGAGGACTATAGCAGCATAGCTATAGATGTAGCTATGCTGACATAACCCCCTGGTGTAGATGCAGCCTACACTGAAGGAAGGAGTTTTTCTGAGACTGTAGGACATCACCTCCCTGAGCAATAGGGTGACCAGACAGCAAGTGTGAAAAATTGGGACATGGGGTGGAGGGTAATAGGAGCCTATATAAGAAAAAGACCCCAAAATCGGGACCGTCCCTGTAAAATTGGGACATCTGGTCACCCTACTGAACAATGATAGCTAGGTTGACAGAAGCATTCTTCCATTGACCTCGCTGCATCTGCACTGTGGGGTTAGACTGGCTTTCCTTAACTACAGCACTCAAGTGCATGGATTTTTTATACCCAGGAGCACTAGCTATGTTGACCTAAGTTTTAAGTGTAGACCAGGTCTTAGTGGCTTATCTAGGCAGGAAAGGGGGTGTGGTATTGGGGACTGTGCCTTTAAGGGCTAAGGTTCCCAGAGAGAGTCTGGGTGGGGTGCTATAAAGCTCTTGTTGTTATGCACAGCCAGTTGGAGCCAGACACAGAATAAGTTATTTGCAAGAGAGATTTAGTTTAAGCGCTGAGTAATTACTGCCTACATGGTACCAGGAGTAAAAAGAAATTAAGCCCAGGGCTACACTAGGGGAGGGGGTCGATCTACGATACGCAACTTCAGCTACGTGAATAGCGTAGCTGAAGTCAGCGTATCGTAATCGACTTACCTGGCCATGAGGACGGCGGCGAGTTGATCGCTGCCGCTCCCCCGTCGACTCCGCTTCCGCCTTTCGATGAGGTGGATTTCCGGAGCCGACGGGGAGCGCGATCAGGGATCGATTAATCGCATCTTAACGAGACGCGAAAAATCGATCCCCGATAGATCGAGTGCTACCCGCCGATCCGGCGGGTAGTGAAGACAAGCCCTAAGAAAATACTGGAAAAACTGAGCAGTTAAAAGCTCCAACAGAGCTGAAACTCTCAGGACATGTGGAAGACAATTGGAGAAAGTTCAAACAACGCTTCACTCTGTATCTGCAAACCACGGGTGCCAGAAAAAGAAAGACATTCAGAAGGGTATAAACTGGATATAAACTGTTCAGGAAGGATAGGCAGGGCAGAAAAGGTGGGGGAGTTGCGTGGTATGTAAGAGAGCAGTATGACTGCTCAGAGCTCCAGTATGAAACTGCAGAAAAACCTGAGAGTCTCTGGATTCAATTTAGAAGTGGGAGCAACATGGGTAATGTCGTGGTGGGAGTCTGCTACAGACCACCAGACCAGGGGGATGAGGTGGATGAGGCTTTCTTCCAGCAATTAACAGAAGTTACTAAATCACAGGCCCTGGTTCTCATGGGTGACTTTAATCACCCCGATATCTGCTGGGAGAGCAATACAGCGGTCCACAGACAATCCAGGAAGTTTTTGGAAAGTGTAGGGGACAATTTCCTGGTGCAAGTGCTGGAGGAACCAACTAGGGGAAAAGCTCTTCTTGACCTGCTGCTCACAAACAGGGAGGAAATAGTAGAGGAAGCAATAGTGGATGGGAACCTGGGAGGCAGTGACCATGAGATGGTTGAGTTCAGGATCCTGACACAAGGAAGAAAGGAGAGCAGTAGAACAGAGACCCTGGACTTCAGAAAAGCAGACTTTGACTCCCTCAGGGAACTGATGGGCAAGGTCCCCTGGGAGAATAACATGAGGGGGAAAGGAGTCGAGGAAAGCTGGCTGTATTTTAAAGACTCCTTATTGAGGTTGCAGGAACAAACCATCCCGAGGTGTAGAAAGAAAAGTAAATATGGCAAGCGACCAGCTTGGCTTAACAGTGAAATCCTTGCTCGTCTTAAACACAAAAAAGCAGCTTACAAGAAGTGGAAGATTGGACAAATGACCAGGGAGGAGTATATAAATATTGTTCAGGCATGCAGGAGTGAAATTAGGAAGGCCAAATCACACTTGGAGTTGCAGCTAGCCGGAGATGTTAGGAGTAACAAGAAGGGTTTCTTCAGGTATGTGAGCAACAAGAAGAAAGTCAAGGAAAGTGTGGGCCCCTTGCTGAATGAGGGAGGGAACCTAGTGACAGAGGATGTGGAGAAAGCTAGTGTACTCAATGCTTTTTTTGCCTCTGTCTTCACAGACAAGGTCAGCTCCCAGGCGGCTGCACTCCGCAGCACGGTATGGGGAGGAGGTGACCAGCTCTCTGTGGAGAAAGAAGTAGTTCGGGACTATTTAGAAAAGCTGGACGAACACAAGTCCATGGGGCCGGATGCACTGCATCCGAGGGTGCTAAAGGAGTTGGCCGATGTGATTGCAGAGCCATTGGCCATTATCTTTGACAAATCATGGCAATCGGGGGAGGTCCCGGATGACTGGAAAAAAGCTAATGTAGTGCCCATCTTTAAAAAAGGGAAGAAGGAAGATCCGGGGAACTACAGGCCAGTCAGTCTCACCTCAGTCCCTGGAAAAATCATGGAACAGGTCCTCAAGGAATCAATTCTGAACCACTTAAAGGAGGGGAAAGTGATCAGGAACAGTCAGCATGGATTCACCAAGGGCAAGTCATGCCTGACTAACCTAATTGCCTTCTATGATGAGATAACTGGCTCTGTGGATGAGGGGAAAGCAGTGGATGTGCTATTTCTTGACTTTAGCAAAGCTTTTGATACAGTCTCCCACAGTGTTCTTGCCAGCAAGTTAAGGAAGTATGGGCTGGATGAATGCACGGTAAGGTGGATAGAAAACTGGCTGGATGGTCGTGCCCAACGGGTAGTGATCAATGGCTCCATGTCTAGTTGGCAGCCGGTATCAAGTGGAGTGCCCCAAGGGTCGGTGCTGGGGCCGGTTTTGTTCAATATCTTCATCAACGATCTGGAGGATGGTGTGGACTGCACCCTTAGCAAGTTTGCAGATGACACTAAACTGGGAGGAGTGGTTGATACGCTGGAGGGTAGGGACAGGATACAGAGGGACCTAGACAAATTAGAGGATTGGGCCAAAAGAAATCTGATGAGGTTCAACAAGGACAAGTGCAGAGTCCTGCACTTAGGACGCAAGAATCCCATGCACTGCTACAGACTAGGGACCGAATGGCTGGGCAGCAGTTCTGCAGAAAAGGACCTAGGGGTTCCGGTGGACGAAAAGCTGAATATGAGTCAACAGTGTGCCCTTGTTGCCAAGAAGGCTAACGGCATTTTGGGCTGTATAAGTAGGGGCATTTCCAGCAGATCGAGGGACGTGATTATTCCCCTCTATTCGGCACTGGTGAGGCCTCATTTGGAGTACTGTGTCCAGTTTTGGGCCCCACGCTACAAGAAGGATGTGGATAAATTGGAAAGAGTCCAACGGAGGGCAACAAAAACGATTAGGGGGCTGGAGCACATGACTTATGAGGAGAGGCTGAGGGAACTGGGATTGTTTAGCCTGCAGAAGAGAAGAATGAGGGGGGATTTGATAGCTGCTTTCAACTACCTGAAAGGGGGTTCCAAAGAGGATGGATCTAGACTGTTCTCAGTGGTAGAAGATGACAGAACAAGGAGTAATGGTCTCAAGTTGCAGAGGGGGAGGTTTAGGTTGGATATTAGGAAAAACTTTTTCACTAGTAGGGTGGTGAAGCACTGGAATGGGTTACCTAGGGAGGTGGTGGAATCTCCTTCCTTAGATGTTTTTAAGGTCAGGCTTGACAAAGCCCTGGCTGGGATGATCTAATTGGGTTTGGTCCTGCTTTGAGCAGGGGGTTGGACTAGATGACCTCCTGAGGTCCCTTCCAACCCTGAGATTCTATGATTCTATGATTCTATGATTCTATAAGGGAGTCTTATTATTGACAGTGACTGGTTCTGAAGCATTTGTTATGTTTAAATAGTTATCAGTTAATTCAGGCAGAGGATGGACCTGTAGTACAGAAATGTGAGGTGTATTGAAAAATGACACACATGAAAGATGTAATTTTTAATCACAGGGTATCACAGGAAGGTGAAATGATAGTACAGCATGTGACTGATCTGGGGGCAGGGAGGGGAAACAATCTTGCAATTTAGTGGGGGGTTAACTGAGTCCCTGATCAGAGACTATCTCATGAACAGATTCTAGAACAAAACAAACAAAATTAGAGGGAAACTACTGGAAGACACAGAATTAACCCTTAGCAAAGCATTTATAATTTGCCAACAAAAGCCATCCAGTCCAAAATAAAGCTTCTGGATGGTGGACAGTGCTCTGACACAGGAGCCATGATTGAGAATCCAAAATACTACAGGAAAAGAGATGTGAGGCAGAAAGCTATGCAGAGCTCAAAGTCAGAGTCCAGCAAAAACAGTACATGGACCTGCGCCCACTGCGGCAACCCACATAAGCCATAATAGTGCCCAGCATATGAGAAAAAACTGCAAGAAAAGTAGGGCTGTCAAGCGATTAAAAAAATGAATCACGATTAATCGCATAATTTAAAAAATTAATTGCAAATAATCGCACTTTTAAACAATAATAGAATACCATTTATTTAAATATTTTTGATGTTTTCTACATTTTCAAATATATTGATTTCAATTACAACACAGATACAACATTTACAGTATTTACCAAGTATTTGCACTGTAAAAAACAAAAGAAATAGTACAGTAGACAGATATTTATACAGTCAGAGAAACATGATAAGGTGGAGGTGCATAGACCAACCTTAAGAGGCTAATTAATTGAGAGGAACCATAACAGCAGGGGAAGAAAAACCTTTGAAGTGATAAACAAGATGGTCACACAGGTGTGAATGAGGATCGTTAACTTAAGGGAAATAGATTCAATTAACGTAATGGCCGAGCCATTCGAGGTCCTTATTTAATCCTGAGGTAATGCAATCTAGTTTGCATATCAATTCGAGTTCAACAGTTTCTCTTTGAAGTCTGCTTTTGGAGTTAATCTGTCGCAACACTGCTACCCTCAAGTCTGTCAGTGAGTGATTAGGGAGGTTGAAGTGTTCTCCTACTGGTTTTTGAATAAGGTGCTACAAGTTTTTCTTTCTTATTTTCATTTTGGTTTTTGAATGTTATGATTCCTGATGTCAGATTTATGTCCATTTATTCTTTTGCGTAGAGACTGTCCGGTTTGGCCAATGTACATGGCAGAGGGGCATTGCTGGCACATGATGGCATATATCACATTGGTAGATGTGCAGGTGAATGAGCCCCTGATGGCGTGGCGGATGTGATTAGGCCCTGTGATGGTATCACTTGAATCGATATGTGGACAGAGTTGGCATCGGGCTTTGTTGCAAGGATAGGTTCCTGGGTTAGTGTTTTTGTTGTATGGTGTGTGGTTGCTGGTGAGTATTTGCTTCAGGTTGGGGGGCTGTCTGTAAGCAAGGATTGGACTACAAGCTGTCAGGAACAGTATCCCTGATACTACCACGGCTAACCTGGTGGCCGAACTTTGTGATTTTGTCCTCACCCACAACTATTTCACATTTGGGGACAATATATACCTCCAAGTCAGTGGCACTGCTATGGGTACCCGTATGGCCCCACAGTATGCCAACATTTTTATGGCTGACTTAGAACAACGCTTCCTCAGCTCTCGTCACCTAACACCCCTACTCTACTTGCGCTACATTGATGATATCTTCATCATTTGGACCCATGGAAAAGAAGCCCTTGAGGAATTCCACCATGATTTCAACAATTTCCATCCCACCATCAACCTCAGCCTAGACCAGTCCACACAAGCGGTCCATTTCCTAGACACCACTGTGCTAATAAGTGATGGTCACATAAACACCACCCTATACCGGAAACCTACTGACCGCTATACTTACCTACATGCTTCCAGCTTCCATCCTGGACACACCACACGATCCATTGTTTACAGCCAAGCTCTAAGATACAACCGCATTTGCTCCAATCCCTCAGACAGAGACAAACACCTACAAGATCTCTATCAAGCATTCTTACAACTACAATACCCACCTGCTGAAGTGAAAAAACAGATTGACAGAGCCAGAAGAGTACCCAGGAGTCACCTACTACAAGACAGGCCCAAAAAAGAAAATAACAGAACACCACTAGCTGTCACCTTTAGCCCCCAACTAAAACCTCTCCAGCGCATCATCAAAGATCTACAACCTATCCTAAAAGATGATCCCTCACTCTCACAGATCTTGGAGGACAGACCAATCCTTGCTTACAGACAGCCCCCCAACCTGAAGCAAATACTCACCAGCAACCACACACCATACAACAAAAACACTAACCCAGGAACCTATCCTTGCAACAAAGCCCGATGCCAACTCTGTCCACATATCGATTCAAGTGATACCATCACAGGGCCTAATCACATCCGCCACGCCATCAGGGGCTCATTCACCTGCACATCTACCAATGTGATATATGCCATCATGTGCCAGCAATGCCCCTCTGCCATGTACATTGGCCAAACCGGACAGTCTCTACGCAAAAGAATAAATGGACATAAATCTGACATCAGGAATCATAACATTCAAAAACCAGTAGGAGAACACTTCAACCTCCCTAATCACTCACTGACAGACTTGAGGGTAGCAGTGTTGCGACAGATTAACTCCAAAAGCAGACTTCAAAGAGAAACTGTTGAACTCTTATTGATATGCAAACTAGATTGCATTACCTCAGGATTAAATAAGGACCTCGAATGGCTCGGCCATTACGTTAATTGAATCTATTTCCCTTAAGTTAACGATCCTCATTCACACCTGTGTGACCATCTTGTTTATCACTTCAAAGGTTTTTCTTCCCCTGCTGTTATGGTTCCTCTCAATTAATTAGCCTCTTAAGGTTGGTCTATGCACCTCCACCTTATCATGTTTCTCTGACTGTATAAATATCTGTCTACTGTATGTTTCATTCCATGCATCCGATGAAGTGGGTACTAACCCACGAAAGCTTATGCTGAAATAAATTTGTTAGTCTCTAAGGTGCTACAAGTTTTTCTTTCTTATTTTCATTTTGCTGACACAGACTAACACGGCTACTACACTGAAAAGAAATAGTATTTTTCAATTCACCTAATGCAAGTACTGGAGTGCAATCTCTTCGTCATGAAAGTTGAACTTACAAATGTAGAATTATGTACAAGAAAACTGCATTAAAAATAAAACAATGTAAAATTTTAAAGCCTGCAAGTCCACTCAGTCCTACTTCTTGTTCACCGAATCGCTCAGACAAACAAGTTTATTTACATTTGCAGGAGATAATGCTGCCTGCTTCTTGTTTATAATGTCACCAGAAAGTAAGAACAGGTGTTCGCATAGCACTGTATGTGCCAGATGTGCTAAAGATTCATATGTTCCTTCATGCTCAACCACCATTCCAGGGGACATGCGTCCATGCTGATGACAGGTTCTGCTCGATAACAATCCAAAGCAGTACAGACCAACGCATGTTCATTTTCATTATCTGAATCAGATGCCACCCGCAGAAGGTTGATTTTCTTTTATGGTGGTTCGGGTTCTGTAGTTTCCGCATCAGAGTGTTGCTCTTTTAAGACTTCTGAAAGCATGCTCCACACCTCATCCTTCTCAGATTTTGGAAGGCACTTCAGATTCTTAAACCTTGGGTCGAGTGCTGTAGCTATCTTTAGAAATCTCACACTGATACCTTCTTTGTGTTTTGTGAAATCTGCAGTGAAAGTATTCTTAAAATGAACATGTGTTGGATCATCATCTGAGACTGCTATAACATGAAATATATGGCAGAATGCGGGCAAAACAGACCAGGGGATATACAATTCTCCCCCAAGGAGTTCAGTCACAAATTTAATTAACACTTTTTTTTTTAACAAGCGTCATCAGCATGGAAGCATGTCCTCTGGAATGTTGGCCAAAGCATGAAAGGGCATACAAATGTTTAGCATAACTGACACGTAAATACCTTGCAATGCCGGCTACAAAAGTGCCATGTAAATGCCTGTTCTCACTGTCAGGTGACATTGTAAATAAGAAGCGGGCAACATTATCTCCCATAAATATAAACAAACTTGTTTCTCTTAGCAATTGGCTGAACAAGAAGTAGGACTGAGTGGACTTGTAGGCTCTGAAGTTTTACATTGTTTTGTTATTGAGTGCAGTTAAATAACAAAAAAAATCTACATTTGTAAGTTGCACTTTCACGACAAAGAGATTGCACTACAGTACTTGTATGAGGTAAATTGAAAAATACTATTTCTTTTGTTTATCATTTTTACAGTGCAAATATTTATAATCAAAAATAATATACAGTTTGATTTCAATTACAACACAGAATACAACACATATGAAAATGTAGAAAAACATTCAAAGTATTTCATAATTTTAAATTGGTATTCTATTGTTTAACAGTGCGATTAAAACTGTGATTAATTTTTTTGAGTAAATCGCGTGAGTTAACTGCAATTAATCAACAGCCCTGAAGAAAAGCAATAGATTACATCACTCTGCAAGAGTTTGCACATACCAGCGGAGTGTGCACAGCATGGACAGAGGACCAGAACAGCACCACTACCCCAGAAGAGTTCTTCTTAGGCACAATGGGTAACATGGCAATAGAGGATGATTGGACTATCAATCTGAAAGCAAATGGGACATTTATTGATTTTAGACTGTACACCGGTGCACAAGCCAATGTGCTGCCAGAAATGCTGTTAGTAACACTAAAAGAAAAGCCACGGGTAGAAGAAGGTAAATGGAATAAACTCAGAGCTTATAGAGATGAGTTTATCCTCACAACAAGAGTATGTGAACAGAATGTATAGGTAATAAATTGGAAAAGATACAATTTGTAATCGTACCGGGGGAAAAACAACCATTATTGAGTTAAAAGTGTGTCAAGCCCTTGATTTTATCAACGTGGTGCA
Source organism: Macrochelys suwanniensis (assembly GCA_033296515.1). Taxonomy (NCBI): domain Eukaryota; kingdom Metazoa; phylum Chordata; order Testudines; family Chelydridae; genus Macrochelys; species Macrochelys suwanniensis. The sequence goes on along the minus strand of CM065784.1, from coordinate 15,585,694 downwards.
CTCATTGGAGGGACTGGGGAATCAAATCAGTTGAGGAAGAGTTTCAGGATGTCTTCCAGGGAATAGGGAAACGCTCAGAGTACAGAATAGAGGTGAAAGAGACAAACCACATCACTATTCATGTCTCTAGGAAAGTTCCTCTGTGCCCTAAAACAGAGATTTAAAAGATTGAGCTGAATAGGCCCACTGCTCCGGGAATCATAGGGCAAGATGAAGGACCAACAGAGTGGATATCCTTTTTGCTTATTTAATTCCTTTTTTTTTCTTTTCTTTTTTTTTTTTTTTTTGGTATACTCATGTGAAAAGGGAACATTTCCCTCGATCTACAAAGGGAGAAATTTTGGGGGAAATGGCTGATGCATCATCGGAGGTCTGGCAGGTGCCCTTAGGAAAATAGAGCACACATCCGTGTATATTCAAAATACAACAAATTTTTCATGGCACAGGGGGCACTAAGGTTTTACATACATGATGTTTTGATTTAGTGGGAAAACAGTAGAAGAGCACGACCAGAGGTTCCGTGCAGCTTTGGAAAGAAGCAGAGCTGCTGGGCTAAAGCGAAACAAAGAAAAATGTAAATGCTGTGTAATGGAAATAACATACCTGGGAGAGAAGTTAACACTGCAATGCGTACAGGTAGATCACAGTAAGATTGAGGCCACTGTTAACATTCCTGCTCCAGCAGACAAGGAATAGGAACAAAGATTCCTTGGAATGGTGGATTATGAAAGGAAATTTCTACCCAGTCTAGCTTCCGAACCCAGGAACATGTGAGTGCTACTGTACAAAGACGTCTCACGGTCATGGGATGGAAATCTTAATCAGGAGCTGGCGAAACTGAAGCAGTTAATTAAAGATCCCAAGTACTATGGCAATAAGTGCAAAACTAAGTTGTTCACGATACATCCCAGGAGGGTATTGGCACAGTCCTCTTAAAGCAATATGGTCAAAACTGGAGACCAGCAGCTTATGCATCATGGATGCTAACAAAAGCCAAGTGCCAATACACTCAGAAAGAGGCTTTTGTTTTAATCCAGGGATGTCAAAAGTGTTGTGCCTTCATTTATGAGATTCATGTGTTAACTGCAACTGACCATAAACCACTTATTGCCATTGCTGTAAGGAAGCTCCCCTCCCCCCCGCTCCCCCATAGTCACCTGCCCCTAACAATACAGAGGATATTTTTTTCCTGATACAAATGTATGACCTGAAAATTGAACACAACCTGAGAGACATTTGGTGGTCAGGAGTGCTGGAACAATTTTTACAGTAGGGGGGTGCTGAGCACTATTGAACCAAACTGTAAACCCTGTATATGATGGAAAGCACTTCAAGCCAGGGGGTGCAGCAGCACCCCTAGTTCCAGCACCTATGTTGGTGGTTGTAGATACACAGTCTAGAGCATTTGACCAAAGTGCAGTGGAGAAAAGTCCAGAACTAGTTGTTGTATGTATCAATCTGATTTAAAAAAACAAAAAACCGGAGACCTCTCTGGTCTCAGAGAAAATTTGGCCAGTGATTCCTAGAGCTACTGCTCAAGAGGAGACCCTGCAGGAAGTGATTAAGGCTGTTAGCACAGGGTCACTTGGATGGCAAATTCCCAGCCCCTATTATCAATAGAAAAGAGAGTTCTCAGTCCTAGCTGAAAGGTACCAAGATAGTGTTTCCTAAGCTGTTACACAAAAATATGTAACAAAGAATACACTAAGATGTTTAGGGATTGAAAAATCTAAGAGGCGGACCAGTAATGTTTTATACTAGTCTAAAATGAACCGTGACATTGAAGAAGCTGTTAATGCTTGTTGCAAATGACAAACATACAGGTCCAAAACAAGTGAAAGAGTCCTGTTGGCACAGGAAAAATTGCTCCCCTCAAGCAAAATAGGCATAGATGTGTTTATGCTGGCTGCAAAAAAACCTGTGTACTTGTCCTTGAGTATTATTCTATTTTTCTGTGTTATATTAATGTTGGTTTGGGGTTTTTTTTTTAAGTGTTATTGTTGCTAAATCTTGCCTTGGGTTCAGGGGGAATAAAGAAATAATGGCAAAGAAAATGGGGAAAAAACCAAAAGGCTTTTAAACATTTTTAAAAATCAATTTTATTTCAACAATTCATATTGGCTTTGTTGTTATTTTTCATTAAAAACTCAAATATCTAACAAAACTTTTACTCAATAACTGCAGGGGGCTTCCAGTTTTCTCAGAGCTAATAATCTAATTTCTTACCATTTTTTATCTCAGTTTATTTAATCCTCCTTAATGTTATTGTATCCATAGAAAAAAGTTGTTATAGTAAATAATATAAAATAGATATTTAATAAATCATTAAGATTCCTCCCCCCCCCACAAAAAAAAATTAAAACTGCATGTTTGCTTTTTAAATACCCTTTTGGCTAGGCATTCTCGTGAATGCCTTATTATGATTATGGTTATTATTATTTTATTATTTTAGGTCTTCCGTAATATATCGCAACTGCTCTGCCATTGACTACTAGATGATTTCCTTTCTGGAAACAGGCTAGACATGGGAAGCATAATATAACCAATTTACTCAGTGTTTTCTAGGGTGGTGCCATCAAGTCAGAGTATCACATGCAATAATATCAATCTCGTGAATGCCTTATTATTATTATTATTTTAATTTTTCTTATCAGGAGACCCCATTCAAGATTGTATGTTGCATAATAAAAGACAGCACTTGCCCCAAATTACTTAGTCTAAATAGACAAGACAGACAAGGGAATAACAATACTTCTTGTCTCCCAAGCTATTTTATAGATTGGGCAGTAATAGATTTACACAAGGTCACATAGGAAATCTATGGAAGATCAGAGAACTGAACACAGGTCTTCTGAGTTCCAGCCAGCTGTCTGACCTATAAGATTATTCTTTCTCCTACTCTCACATTAGCAACAGAAGAACATGAAGCTTTACAAATTCAAGAGCAACAAGCTCACACCTCCACAGAAGTTGCCTTGGCTGTTATATTTATTATTAATTAATAATAGTTAAAATACAATTATGGCTGCAAAACACACTCAGATTTTACTCTGGCTCAAATTTTACTCTGGCCCATATCTGTCTGGAATATGTTTTGAAAAAAGCAAATCCTGTTCTCTGACCACATGTGATAACTGAAGGGTTAAAATCCATGTGCTGCTTATATAACAATTTGGCATATGGATTTCTGTCAACTTTTAGAGGCCCAAAAGTCCAGAGTGTGGCTAAGAGGCCAGAGGCCTAGTGAATAGTGATTAGCTAAGAGAAAACAGAATGAACAAGAGATAGCCTTGCTTTGTTTGTTAAGTCTAGTCAGCAATATGCCAGATGTTGAAGCAATAACTAAATAATTGTATCTTCTCTAAAGTTGCAAATGTGGGACAAAGGCGTCCTGTCCCTGTTGTGTTAGTTTCTTCTGGAGGGAGAAGATCTTCCCACAGACCCAACCTTGAGTTTATGAAGGGTTGGCATGTCAGTATAAAGATAAGGCCTCCCACCTGTCTTTCCCAGGGACCAAGCCTGCCTTAACACACAAAGAAAGCAATTCTTATTATCAAATACTTTTCACTGTTTTTGCTTTAATCCCTAGGAATGCATCTGTTAAATGATCAGCTACTTCATTCCTATGGACCCCAAATTGAATTCAACATATACATATCTGTTACTAATACATTTCATTAAAGTACTAATTAAATGTTAACTTGTGAACTTGAGACCATGGGCGGAGACATTATGTAGCCTTTTGACCATTGGGCTAATGTGCTTATCTTGTCTTGCTGCTAGCCTATCCAGGGGTGTGAACTGCCCACCTCGTCACTTTCCCCCACCCATGGAAAATCCATATATTCCATTGCAATCAATTGGTTGGCAGTGTCTCTTTGCCTAATAAGCAGCTGACACTCCGGCAGCACTGACGTAATAAACTCCTATGCTTGACCTCTACACAGTGTGGAATTTATGTCCTTCAATAACATTAAATATGCTTGTTCTATACACAGCCTTCTCTTTCACAGCCAGTGTTCCCTGAGGCACACCCAGTGTGTTTATCCCTGACATCAGGAGTGAGTTAGGCATCATTGTGACAGGTTGTGTGTACCTTCCCCTCATCAGCATGTAAAAGGGTTAAGCTCCTTCGCTGGAGCAAGGAAAGAGAATTGCCACATCTCGCAGAGACTGCGGTAGCTGCTATGTATGAAAGGAAGGGCATTCAGCTGTGACTTATTAAAGAGAAAACCTGAAACAAGATGGGGTTGGGTTGAGTGGTTGAGACAGGCAAGAAGTGGTCTCTCTAGTGGACTAGAGAGGATTTTTACCCCCTAAAATCAAGGGACCAAGTCTGTTTATATCTTTCCTCTAGATAAAGGAAATATTTAGAACTTAAAAACAATACTACCCCCACCCCCACGAATCCCATATAACTGTGAGCTGGCCGCACAGCGCGTGTTTGTTGTGAAATCAGCTGTATGGAATCCCAAGTGTCTTTAAGCACAGTGTCATAAGAGCACAGAAAATTACCACCTTTAGCCTTGGATCACAAGCTTAGGCACACCCCTGCAGGACACATTTATCACTGCCTGTTTTCTGAACTGTCTTAAGATGAATATTTAATGGCTTTCAAATACCACCTGCTCAAGCCAAGGCTTTTTGTCATTTTTTTAACCCATCAGTTAGCTGTGCCTGTAACATCCCCTATCTGAGCATGGGGCAGGTCTTGCATTAAAATACTGTTTTTGACCCGTGTTTATAATAGTTTCATCTTTTTACATATAACACTATAGCTCTATGCAGGACTTCAGAATTTTTTTCCTTTGACTGGCTTCAGCTTACAAGACGTAATAGAACCATTGCAAAAATGCATCATTGCAGGACCTAGCATCTCCACAGCTTGCATTTATGAAACTACAGGATTAATGTTCCAATTCCTTGGAAGAGCCATGGCTACAAGCATCCCAGCCATGTTGCCAAAACGCTGCAATTCATACAATTGCCGTTGGTTCTGGTTTTTAATTAAACGACTGCAGAACTTCTGGAAATTGTCCACTTTGAATTCTGCCTTTTGGGGGGGAAATAATTGCTACAGTGTTAAGTTGGCTTCCTGCCAGAGGAAGCAATGAAATCCTTGCTAATGCCCATCTCGTATTTGTCATCTTCAGTACTTGAATTCTTGTGCCCAGCTGAGTAGTTATACAGCCATTTTGCATACATTTCAATACTCAGCTGATAAGGTTTATGCTGAAGGATGCTCTTTAGCCCACTTGAGAGCAAACCATGTCTGCTGTGTCACTTTAACAGGGACATTTCCTCTTCCCGGTTTCTCATTTACAATAAATATCAGATCTCTACACTCAAAATACTCTGCCACTCATTTAAATGAAATGCTTCACAGTTTTATAGCACCTTTTCTTTCAAGAGGCTTAACGATCATTAACTAATTCAAACATTAAATTCCCCTAAGGGATGTATAGGGACTGCTTCACCTGCTGCAGAAATAATGCAGCCACCTTTGGGGTATACTACAGCAGCTGTTTAACTCAGCAATTCTACACATGTAGAGGATACCATACCCAACGTAACTGCAGGGGAAATCTAGAAGAATGTAAATATCTGAGTTGAAATTTGGCCAGAACAAAGAAGGTTCAACCCTTCTTGTAAAAAGCACAATGGGATTATTAATGATGTCTTAGTCCAAAGACAAGCCCTCCTGGGTCTGTCTTCACTGAAGACTTTAATCCTGGTGCTCGGCCCCCAGGTCTGAGCACTTAGGTTAGGTTAGCTTAGCCTGGGTATTAACAACCACATTGCAATGCCTTGCCCTACTTATTGTATCCTTACTGATGCTATACTCACCCACATATGTTGCTAGAACTTCTGAAAACATAACCCATGGCTTATTGTGCTGCAGTAAATTGAGCCACACTATGATTCTTTCCCAGTGAATTGTGGGGGAACATCTAAGTAAGCCAGTCTATACTCAGAGCACTGTGTACCTTCGTTATCTAGGAGCTGGCACTTAAGATGTTTGGTGTAGTTATGTCATATAGCCCTGGAAATCCTTTGCTTCTGACTCGTGGCTGTGGCTAATCACACTTTCTCTGCCTGCAGAGATCTTAAGTGCCTAACAGGCATTTATGCCATTGAAAATCTCCCCCTAAATGTTGATTCAGTAAGCTGGTTACTGTACTAGCCTACTAAACTGGCCCTTGAATAAGCTGATGCCCCACACAAACAGTGACTGAGTATGTAACCCTACATTGCTTTTATATGTACTTATATTTGATACCATTTCCAGTCCTGGTAGTTCTAGGGTTATTGTAACAAAAATAGCCCTCTCTTGCTGTTGGGGCAGATTCTGTGATTGGCAGGGTGTAGTAACTTCACGTACCATGATGGCTACCCCTCTGATACTCTTTTACCATATGTAGGAATGATACAGAAACTGTCACCAGCTGTAGCGAAACCATTAGTACTGTATAACTTCTGTAGGATAAATTGCACAAGGTTCATGTGGAAATGCTCTATGTTATCTCTGTTCTCACTTTCTGCTCTCTGCTCCTCTTGCTTTCTCTCAATTGTTTCTGTCTTTGTTATTTATTGTTTGTATACTGACAATCCAACAGTATACTATATGCTTTAGAGAGCTATAAGGACAAGGTCACTGCTCCCAGGAACTTATGGTGAGATTTACAAAGGCATTTACATGCCTAAAGATGCAGATAAGTGCCAAATGAGATTTCCTCAAGCACTTAAGTAGGTTAAGGCTTTGGGGCAGGGACTGTCTTTTTGTTCTGTATTTGTACAGCACCTAGCACAAAGGGGTCCTGGTTCATGACTGGAGCTTCTAGGTGCTAAAATAATCACACCTGGATCGATCGGACTTCAGCTGTCATTAAGACTGCGCCAATCACAACACGTCTGCCATTCTTCTCGCACTCTTGCCTTTCTTCTCCACGTTCGTCCGAAACGTTTAACGATGTCATCTTCCCATCTTCTTGGAGGCCGACCGGGGGGTCTTTTCTGTTCTCGCGGGTACCACTCAGCAATGATTGCGGTCCACCTGTTATCCGTGAGCCGTGCTGTGTGGCCCGCCCATCGCATAATATCGCATTTTATCCTTTTCTTCTCCTCCATCAGATGGTTTAAAGTTTCCTCCTTTGCCAGTGACCTACAATTGTAAGTACACACAGCGAGGATTGTCCTTTTCCATGTTGGCCTAGCACCTGACATTTTTTAGCAACCTCTTGTCGCTCAATTTCCGCTCCACCACCGTAGAACGTGCATTTACTCGTGTTGTTTTAGCCGTTAACTTCAAGCCATCCCACTGGCTAGGTGGGCAGGCATGCCATGCCATGCTAAAATAATAGCAATAATTAATAATAAGAGATAAAAAATCATGAGTCAGATCCTAAAAATCATGAGATATTTTAAAAAGATTGTGGGGGAGGGCGTTGCCTGTCTTTTCTATGTTTGACCTTCCCCTGCCCATTGTGCGTGTGTGTGTTGTGTGTGTGTGTGTGAGGGGGGGGAAGGGTGTGGGTGGGAGTGTGTGAGAGAGAATTCGTGTTGTCCATTCTCCCAAATGTATTGGGTCAGGTGATTTTGGCCCCTGTTGAAGGAGCTCTCACCTTCACATCTGCCCATCCCCTATCTGGCAATGAATTCCATCCCCCAAACTCCAAATCTATCCTTTCCCTTCAGTTCCTGCATCAATTTAACAGCCCCCCCCCCCAGTTTAGCTCATCCCCCAACAGTTCAGGCTCAGCCCTAGCCCCAGCCCCTCCAGCCTCACCTCTGCTTCTCCTTGGGTTCTTCACCACACCCAGGCCTGGAAGGGGGCTGTGGCTGAGCCCCCTCTCCTACTTCCCAAGTTAAGTGCTGCAGGAAGGGATGAGGAGGAGCAGAGGAGCTGTCCCCATTGCTCATAGGAGGGGAGGGGAAATGGAGCCTCCCGGAGCTGCTGGGTTCTTCCCACCATGGGTGGCAGATGAAACTTCCCCTAGGGGAGGCTAGCACCTTGTCCTGCCTCTTCTGCCCACGGCCCTGCCCACACTCCACCCTTGCTCCACCCCAGGACCCGCCCCTACTCCTGTTTGGCCACCTCCCTGCTTGCCCCCGCTCCGCTGCCACTCCCCGCATCCCTCCTCTACTCCTCCTTTCCCCCATGAGGCCCCCACTGCCCACCGCTCCCCACATCTCTCCTCTCCACCACACCTCCCTTCCCCCGAGACCCCCACCACTTCTGCTCTCTGCGTCCCTTCTCTCCTCCCCCTCCTTCCCCATGACACCCTCACCGCCCTCAGGGACATAGCGAGCGGTGGGCAGGAGGGACCTCGTGGGGGAGGGGGTGGAGGAGAGAAGGTACATGGTGAGCAGCAAGGACCTCCAAAAATAGGGGGTGGAGTGGAGGAGAGGAGGGACTCAGCCATGCAGTGGCAGGCAGGCAGTGGAGGTTCAGGGAATGGGGCAGAGCAGGGACAGAAAGAGGCAGAGTTCAGGCAGGGCCACCACAGCCCAGGTGTCTGTTGGCAGTGGCTGCTCCAGGGGAGGCTTAGTCTCCCCTGGTCTATTATACCCGCCACCTATGCTGCTCCCTTCTCTCCTCTCCCCTCCCGTCCTGTAAGAATGGCTTCAGATTGGATAGGAAGAGGGAGAGAGCTCTTCATACAGCAGCTCTGATTGGTTGCTCAGCCCTGGATGGTAGGCTTGTGGGACAAGCAGCCAAACAGAGGGAGTTCTGCCCCTGGCAGGGATCGGATTCCTATGAGGGGAGAGCTTCTTGCATCATCATAAGACGGACTCCAGCCCAGCCAAAATTCTGTTACTCACAAGAGAATCCTGAGAAGTGACAACACTAATAATAATAATAATAATAATAATTCTGTTGAACGTCAACATCATCTAAATATGCACAAGCTAAAAACACAGAGTCCCAAAACCAGAGACATTGCATGGACTGTACCCAAACCTAAGAGCACATGGAATCTGGCAGTTCGATCTAAATGGTGATCATCCAACAGGTAAGTGTGTTTTCAGACGGGTACATGGAAGTTCCAGTCAGGCACAGGTGCTACAATGCAGAAGTGGGAGATGTACTCTAACATGGGGGCAGTGACTTATGCAGCTTGGGCAAAGCAAAATAGGTAGAAGGGGAAGTGGAATGTAAGAAGAGGCAGGAATGAGGTTGGGTATGTCCCTGGATATGGCTGCAAAGACCAACAGTCATCCTCCAATTTGGCAAGGGGGTGAGGAGCTCAAGACAGCAGGGAGCTACAGGCTGTGGTTAACAGCAAGCTGTGGTTGCTGTGTCAGCGTTATGCAATGTTTAAGTAAAAATAAATTGAAGCATTAAACATTAGCTCTCCGTGCCTTACGGAGAAGAACACCACAGTAAAAAGCCAGTGGAAGATTGTGAACAGTGATTGAATGTGGTCAGAGCAGCCAATTCCTCTTGCCAAGTGAAATTATGAAGGTTTCACTTGCTCCCATTGCTGTGATTGAGGTAACATGCCTCCCACATGGAAACGCTTCAGAATACAGTGTTGTGACTCTACCCTTCTCCATTACCACAGCGTGCAAAGCAGCATTGTTTCATTTCTCTTTTGATTGCTGCAGTGCTCATGAGCTTGCTTTCCCCCACAACATTTGAGCCTTTTGTTCTAAGCTGTAAAACCAGAGTGACCGAGCTGGGACTGACAAGCAGTCACCTTCCCTGTGGCTGCTTTAGGTAGCATACTCCTCCCCGGCTTGAAGTCAATGGGAGCTTTGCCAAGGACTTCCATCAGAGCAGGATCGTACCTCAAAGGAGTCCCAGTGCAAGAAGGGCCCCACATGCTAATGCTTTTTGTTAGTTAACATTGTCCTTCTTAAAAAAAATTCGAGGGTCATTTCCTGTGGAAAAAATGCAAACATTGGAAATTACTGCTCACTTCTACAAATGGGATTCTTCTCACAAAATTGCCCTTCTCTTGTTTAAATCAAAAGCTTTTGTACTACCAGTTCTGTCTTCAGTGTTTTCTATTTTATACTCTAGTAAAGATTTAATGTTGCAGGTGACACTCTGGTGAGGAGACAAGAAATTCTTCCCTGCATACAGTGAGTGCTGAATAGCTCAACGATTCTCAAAAATTGTCCCTACTAGAATCCCCTGTGGAACATAAATGGATGAAACCAATACACCAGGATTAGAAATGACATTCATTTCCATGGAAATTACTCTAAAAACCTATTGCAGAAAATAGAGAGTGAAATCCTTTTGGAGAATTTTAAACCGATGGAATTTAACAAAGACGTATACACCTGCCACAGAATTCCACATGTTGTTTTGACATTCTATAGCATGAATGTAATTGCCTATTAAATTCCATAAGATTCTTCCCATAAAGGTTTTTCTAATTCTCTCTCTTTTTCTTCTATATTGTGGTTTGATAACAATGTGAAATACTGCACTAATAAGGATTAAATAGCTTGAGAATTATATGATGCATGTATACAGCAACACCTGAGGGCAGGATTTGTATCAGAAAGCCAGAACAATGTGTATCCTGTTACATACACAGGGCCAAATGCTGCAGATCTCACTCAAGCAGTACCTAAACTGTCTTAAAAAGGGCGTTTTACTTTTTCATTCATAGATTCATAGGATTTAAGGCTAGAAGGGACTGTTACATCTAAAACAGTCTTGATTAGAAAACATTAAGAAATGAAGAATCCACAACTTCCCTCGGTAGTTTGTCCTAATGGTTAATCACCCTCACTGTTCACGTTAGAAATTAGGTGTACACTTTTAACTTGTCTGCCTTCAGTTTTCACCATTTGATTCTTGTTATACCTTTCCCCACTCAATTAAAGAGCCCTTTGGTACTTGCTATTTTTTCTTCATGAAGGTACTTATACACTGTAATCAACTAACCTCCCAATCTTCTTTTCAATAAAATAAACAAATTGAACTCTTTAAGCCTCTCACTGTAAGGCATGTCCTCCAGTCATTTTTTGTGGCTCTTCATTAATTCTCACAATTTTTCAACAGCCTTTTTAAAATTGTTGACACCAGAAATAGCTGCAGCATTCTAGTATTGGTATCTCACCAATGCGTACACAGAGGTAAAACCTGCTTCTTACTCCTACTCCTTTGTTTATACATTCAGGAATCACACTGGCCCTTTTTGACACAGCATCACCCTGGAAGTTCAGTTGCTTGTCCCCTTTGACTCAAAAATCTTTTGATATTGTATAGTACTAGGTTTTTTAATTAAAATATTGTGTGATACTAAATCAAACGTCTCATAAAAATTAAGTGTGTTACATGTATGCAGTTACCTTCATCAGCCACACTTCTACTGTAATCAAAGAATGAAATCAGGTGTATCTGACAAGACCTATTTCCCATAAAACCATGTTGACTGGCATCAATTATATCCCTGTCCATATCAGCTGAATTCCATATCAGCTTTTCCATTATTTTGCCTGGGACTGATGTCAGGTTTACCAGCCAGCTGTTACCTGGGCGAATACACATACCATTTTTGAATATTGGCACAACATTAACAGACCAGGGAGCTCCTCAGCACTTTTGTTAGCTAACATTGTCCCACTTAAAAAAACCTTCACTTTAAAAAAAACCTCAAGGGTCATTTCCTATAGAAAGGTCAGACCTACTGATTTAAAAATATTTATCCCTAGTAGATGTTGTCTAACATCCTCCTCAGGTGCTAGTGGGACTGGAAAGTATTTCATCATCTTCATGTGATACGAGTACAACATCCTACTTCTTCCCAAATACAAAACATAAGTATTTATCAAACACTCTGACTTTTCTGCATCATTATTAAGAATTTTACCATCTCCCTAATAATGGGCCTAATGCTTGAATAAGATCTGTAGGCTTTAGTCCATGGTTCAACTGGAAAATTAATTGCTATCAAATAGATCAGTGTTACATTTCTATGTTCCTTTTTCTCCATCTCTATAGCAATTGTGTATAGTACGAGTTTGATCAACAGGCCATTGAAGTTATGAGAATCTTTCCACAGTCTTCATTGGTCTTTGGATCTGATCCTCTGTTGAATTACAGATTACCCTGAGGAGCTTTTTCAGCTGTTCCTACCCTCCCTACCTTCACCACTCTTCTAAAGTCATCAATTAAGGACAACAAATCACTCCAATAAGTAGACATCTGATCCATATTTTTGCAGGTAATTCCAAATAGGGAGCGGTTACCTCCAAGAACTGAATCACTTCCATTTGCCATCCTCCATCCTATCAAGTTTTTACTATAAGCATTAATGTCTTGGTGGTATGCAAGACCTTGTGCATTCCATATCAATTTTGATCTTGAACCACTGGAACTGGAATGCTAGAAGCATGACAAACAAGAGTCTCTCATATTGATGCTAATGAAGTTGTTAATGCAAAGTCCAAAGCAATAACAACATGGGATTTCAAATTGTGTGATAGAATTCCAAACAGTGTACTTTGTACAATGGTCATCTTTCAGCGCAGAGTTGTAGATAAGACTTTTCCTATAGACACTGTTGCAAACTGTCAGATTACTGTGAACTTTGGACATTGGAATTGACCTTTTTATTAAGGTGTTATTGAGTATAACACAGTGCTACGGTAATGTGACAAAACTCTGGAAACAAAGCTGATTGTGTTTGAGCATTTTGGCTAGAAAAGGCAGATAGTGATTTGGAAAAGTCATGGTAGCACAAATATTGTTCAAATGAAGAGAACATTTAAAACTACGACTGTGGTAGGATAGGTCTGAAATAAAAACACAAGCCTAGTCCAGTAGTGATTGAAAGTTGCTCCCAGTGAGGACTGCTGTGGAGGGTCTATGAAGTAAATCATTGGTTTGATCCCAGCCCCTAGTTGGCAGGGCTCTGCTTTGCAATGGACACCCTAGTTGGTAAATGGCAGGAGGGGCCAAGAATTGAATGGGCAAGGAGACTGAGCTACTATCGCTCCCTTAGATTGGTCCCTGTGAGTCAAGATTAAAGGCACACCAACAGACCTAGAAGTTTGCACTGACCCTACAAATACTGTCCCTGTCCTGTGATTAGAGAACTTACTACACCCTCAAGGTCTCCAGACCTTTTGATCAAACCTCTTATGAGCAGTAAATTAACTAAAGAAAATCTTGAATCAGATCCTTTGTCCTTGGTCAGTCCCCCTTGCACCACTGCAGCAGCAAAATGTGGACTGAAAATGGTAGTCGTGGAGGATTCAGCAGGTGTAAGGCTGGCATAGCCAGCTGCCCCACATCAGTCTAGGTGGTGTTTGGGGGTAAGCTTGGTTTGTGGAGCAGCTCGTTGGGAGCTTCTGTCTCCCAGTGCAAGTCAAAGCAGCCTTGATCCTGTTCTAAATGGTATCATGGGCTGGTTTTGTCTTTGGCAGCCCCCAGATTCTTGGGGTCAGACAGGTGGCATAAAGCCATCTGTGCTGGTCCATTTCTCCAGGTGTGCCAAGCACTGCTGTGGCTCCTTGGGGAATCTGCCCCTTATTTCTTGTCCTCATGATCTGAAAACATGGGTATAACATTGCATTTTATTTATTATTTGCATTACCCTAGCCCCTAGAGGCCCTTGTCATGGACCAGGACCCCATTGTGCTAGGTTCTGTGTTGTCTGGCTGGGAAAATACCTCTACCTGATTCAGAACGGGGATTTGGATCAGGGGTGCCTACATCCTACGTTTCAGAGTGGTAGCAGTTAGAGACTAACAAATTTATTTGGGCTTAAGCTTTGGTGGGCTAAAACCCACTTCATCAGATACATGGAGTGAAAAATACAGTAAGCAGTATATATATGAAAAGATGGAAGGTTCCTTACCAAGTGGGGGATCAGTGCTAATGAGGCCAATTCAATTAAGGTGGAAGTGGCCTTTTCTCAACAGTTGATTACTTTTGTAGTGCTAACGAGGCGAATGCAATCAAGGTGGACATCGTCCATTTCCAACAGTTGACAAGAAGGTGTGAGTATCATCCTAAGTAAGTGTGCAAACCTCTGAGCTATTTGTGTTTAAGAGGGGCATCACTATCATCAGTTCCTCCTCCATTGTCTTCCATGCAGAATTGGCATAATCATAGAATCATAGAATCTCAGGGTTGGAAGGGACCTCAGGAGGTCATCTAGTCCAACCCCCTGCTCAAAGCAGGACCAACCCCAACTAGATCATCCCAGCCAGGGCTTTGTCAAGCCTGACCTTAAAAACCTCTAAGGAAGGAGATTCCACCACCTCCCTAGGTAACCCATTCCAGTGCTTCACCACCCTACTAGTGAAAAAGTTTTTCCTAATATCCAACCTAAACCTCCCCCTCTGCAACTTGAGACCATTACTCCTTGTTCTGTCATCTTCTACCACTGAGAACAGTCTAGATCCATCCTCTTTGGAACCCCCTTTTAGGTAGTTGAAAGCAGCTATCAAATCCCCCCTCACTCTTCTCTTCTGCAGGCTAAACAATCCCATAATCTGAGCACACCTACCAGATCAAGCCCTGCAGGCAGGCAGGAGATGCGGGGAGGGAAATGCTTACTTTGTGAATCCTCCTGGAGCTTAGACATGAGTTATGTGTCAAGCAGGTCAACGGTCTGCCAGTGGCATCTGAATGTTGGAGTTATAGACTCATAGACTTTAAGGTCAGAAGGGACCATTATGATCATCTAGTCTGACCTCCTGCACAATGCAGGCCACAGAACCTCACCCACCCACTCCTGGAATAATCCTCTCACCTATGTCTCAGCTATTGAAGTCCTCAAATCATGGTTTAAAGACTTCAAGATGCAGAGAATCCTCCAGTAAGTGACCCGTGCCCCATGCTGCAGAGGAAGGCAAAAAACCTCCAGGGCCTCTGCCGATCTGCCTCGGAGGAAAATTCCTTCCCGACCCCAAATATGGTGATCAGCTGAACCCTGAGCATGTGGGCAAGACTCACCAGCCAGACATCCAAGAAAAAGTTCTCTGTAGTAACTTCTAACATCCCATCATTGACCATTGGTCCTATTTACCACTGATGGCAATTAATTTACCTTTGACTAAGATCATGCTATCCCATCAAACCATCCCCTCCATAAACTTATCTAGCTTAATCTTGAAGCAAAATAGGTCTTTTGCCCCCACTGCTTCCCTTGGAAGGCTGTTTCAAAACTTCACTCCTCTGATGGTTAGAAACCTTCATCTAATTTCAAGTCTAAACTTCCTGATGGCCAGTTTATATCCATTTGTTCTTGTGTCCACATTGGTACTGAGCTTAAACAATTCCTCTCCCTCCCTGGTATTTATCCCTCTGATATATTTAAAGAGAGCAATCATATCTCCCCTCAGCCTTTAAGTGCCTAATGCATCGGTGAGGCAGCTAAATCCCCTTGTGAATCTAGTCCTCAGGATCCAAGGCTGATCTCATTTAAACAGTCTGATCAGCAGTAACTTCAGTGAAGTCCAAGGGGATATACTTATGTAAGTGAGAAGAGAATCAGGCACTATAAAACAGAGCAGCCCCACCCCACAAGAATTGCACCACTTAGGGAAAGTGGCTCAATAACACTTTCCCAACTTTGAATATTAAAAGGGACAGTTCATGCAGCAGAGTTAATTATTAACTCAGAAAGAGAAGATTCAGCAGCAGATAATAGTTTGACAATAGTTCCTATTTACAGGTTTCCTTTGCAGAGCTTCCTTTGTACACTTGTTTTTCCTGAAGCAGCTCAAGAGTATGATTTACTTTTTGAGCGGCAAGGTGACCTTGAGTAAGAATATGCAGATTCAATTTAATAATCTGCTAGCAAAATACTTCCTGTGTGTATCTGAAATTGAGTTCATATGGCCAATGAAGATTTCATCAAATCGCTTCTTTCACTTTTGTGGGGGAGCGTACTGATGATCAACTCAGTGGGCATTTGGCAAGACTGCTGCTCATTTTAGATAGCTCCTGCCATTTCCGCTCCTGAGAGATCTGTTTTTTTGTATCCCAATGAAGTAATTATTTAAAGTCAAAGACTTCTGGTTACCTGGCAACCTATAAATGAACTGTTTTGGAAGAGGATGAACCTATTGAATGTCTTCCACAGTGTTCTCTCTCCATTGTAAAAGAGATTATTTGTTGACGGATCTGTTGAATATAAATGGCTTTTCCCCTCTGGAATTTTTCTGTAGTCAGAAAAGTTAGTAAAATCCATATATAATTAAAATGGTAACAAACATTCTCTCAATCCTGTCAACTCACACTAATTGCTAGGGAGCTTCGCTTCTCCTTAATGGGACTAACAATATTTTCTCTCTTCCTTCAGTGAATTCAGTGCTTATTAAAAGTAATAGAGAAGCTAGCCTGACAATTCTGGAAAAGTGAAGACAGAATAGGCAGTGGCAGTGCAAGCTTCTCTACTTCATACCTCACCTACGTGATTCAACCCTGCTCTGGACTGATCAGCATAAAGGTTGGCATTGCAGGACTTGGTCCCAAAATCATGGTCCCTGATGGCCGCACACCAGAGACCTGTCAGAACTTTGGTGTCATCCTTGGGCCAGGTGGCAGTGAGCTGAGATGTCTTTTCCTGGTCTCATTTCTCAAACTTAATCAGACAGAGCTCTGTGGCAGAGTTGGAGAATGTTGTTGCTGGTCTCAGAAGTTGAGTGTAAACATTAGGTTCAAATGCCAAACTGGCCTATATGAATTGCTAGAGGACTTCCAGTCCAGCAAGCAGGGAACTGGTAGATGACAAGATGAGACAGCCTAGGGGGAATTGTGGATGGCATTGGAGACCTAGCGGTACTCAAACGTTACTAGTCTTTCTCCACCCTACAATGCAGTCACGTTAGCAGCTGATGATTTATGTTCCCCCAGGCCTTAGCCTATAGCCCTGGTCATGCCAGCCAACTTGTGTTACTACTACACTTGCACTTGAGTCCTGGGATTCCACCAAAACTATCCCATGATCCCATGGGCCAACTTCTTTTGTCCTCTCTAGCCCATGAATCACTAATCGACTCCAGGAAAATGGAAGTAACTGCCCTTGTAGCCCAGCAACACAGCAAGTGAGAGTTTAACCCTTCCATTGTTTTCTGATCGATGAGCTGCAAACCTTCTAGAAAACCTTCTGCATTTCTAGTGCAGACGTACCAGAAGAAGTCCTTTACAAAGAGCATTGCTTCACGGACACAGAAGCACAGCCAGATTTTGGTTAATCTCTGGTGCAACACCAGCAAAACTGTGGATTTTAGTAAGAGGCTCAGGAATGACCATGCATTCCAGCAAATAGGGAAGAAAATGGCAGCCCTGGAAATTTACCAGACTGGTGACCAGTGTAGGGAGTGGCTTAAGCAGCTCAAGACCGAGTACAGGGAAACCAGGGACCAGTACCTCACCTCAGGCAACTCGCCAGCATCATGCCCATTTTATGAGGAGTTTGACCGGGTGTTGGGTACAGCACTGAGCATGGAGCCAACGATGGTGCATGATGATCTAGTCAGCTGAAATTGCACCTGCTGGCCCCAGAGTCCAGTGTGAGATCTGACAGAAGACACTAGTCCCAGAGGCGGCTTTGGAGCCAGAGCAGCAGCAACACATCGTGGGGCTTACTTGGAGGAGCTTTTTGATGCCCCCGCCAGAACAGCCCACCATGGAACTGACAGCAGAAATGGAAGGAACAGAAGTGCCCCAGAGACTGGTAAGTTTCTGGATCCATTTTAATGTTCATTAATACAGGAATGGGAGGGATTTCCATTCTATGAACCAATGCAAAAGTTATTAGAAGTCCTGGCTAGCAGTATGCATCCACTAATGGCAGATTATAAGACAGCACCTTGACATCTGGCTCTTCCCCTTCCCCCCCTCCCCCGATGCATGTGGAGCCAAGTTCAAAATGGCAACTGAGAAATGCAGACAGTAAAAAAGCGCCTCGAAAAGTGAATATTTATGGGAAAGGTGCCGATTTTTTAGGGCATTCCTGTTACTTAAAAATAACCTTCCATTGCCATCGCTGTAAATACTCTGGTTTGTAACCACTCAGCGGTGTAATGAGCCACCTGGAAACAGTGAACTGGGAAGTGAGCAAGCAGGTGAAAATATGCTCCATTTACACATCTAGTCCATTTCAGTCAATCATAGTTTAGGCTACATTTTAGTCACAGGTATTTTTAGTTAAAAAAAAAAAGTCATGGACAGGTCATGGGCAGTAAACAAAAACTCACTGCATGACTTTTACTATATACCCCTAACTAAAACTTGGGCAGAGGGCCGTGGGTGCTCTGGGTGGGAGAGCACTCTGGGGGTGCCACAGGTGCTGTAGGGGTGGCCCGGGACCCCTGCTGGTGCTGGGGGAGGGGGGGCCAGGCGGCAGCGTGTGACTCAGGACCCCTGCTGGTGCTGGCGGGAGGAAGGGTTGGCGGGGCTGGCAGGCTCCCTTCCCAGTTCCTCGTGTCCCTGCAGCTCCTAGGGGTAGGGGCAGCTGGGGGGGGGGGGGCCACAAGCACCAGCTCTGCAGCTCCCATTGGCTGGGAACTACAGCCAATGGGAGCTGCAGGGGAGGGGCCTGTGGGCACAGGCAGCGCGTGGAACCCCTTGGGCCTTCTGCCTAGAACCTGCAGGGACATGCCGGGGAGTCCCCCACCCTGAGGTAAGCACCATCCCACACCCCAACCCCCTGCCCTAGCCCTGAGCCCCCTCCCACACACCCAAACTGCTGCTGCTAGCCACTGCTGAAGTCACGGAGGTCACGGAAAGTCACAGAATCCATGACTTACGTGACAGACACACAGGCTTACTCATAGTCCATAGGTGACAAAATCATTTGTCCCAAATATGACCGGGGTTTGAAATTTTGTCCAGCAATGTGCTGGGGGCCATGCAAGGAGGATAGCAGTGGTGTGCTGGGTGTTTGCAGACAGTCACAACAGGCCAAACAATGGGGATGCTAGAGCAGCATCCTGTTACTTCCCTTGTGAATTCTGACCCAACCATGGGTGCGGATAGCTTCACATTTTTCCTGTAGCAGGAACTCCAGATAGGAGTCACATTTCAGGGATGGGCATATTTTCCAAGGCCACCATGATAGGTGACCAGCGTGGCCGGCTTTAAGCCAATTCCACCGATTCCCTGGAATCAGGCCCCGCACTCCAGGGGGCCCCGCTCCGGCAGGAGGTGGGGTTTTTTTGGGGGGGTGTTTTTGGCTCGGCTGAACGAATCAGCTGCGGGAGGTTTTTTGGGTTTTTTTTGCTTGGCGGGACAGTGCGGGGCCCCGTACCCTCTAAAGCCAGTCCTCATGACCAGCTCACTCCACTCACAGATGTGCTGTTCAGTCACTATATGTTTGAATACTTCAGTTGCATACACTGCAGGTTTCCCATGAGTAGCTTGGAATAACATTTCCCCTTGCCAATCAAGAACGGTTATGTCCAAGATGTGGAAGGCTTGAAATGACAGAGAATGCTTCTGTAGCACAGTTACCTACTGCCCCTCCAAACCCAACTTCTGCAAATTTTAGAGGGGAGGGGGGGAAAGCAGCTATGATTTTTTTTTAAAACTTACCATTGTCTCTGCACTTCTACTGCAGTTAATCTGCTGTCTCCAGGGAGCTTCTGGGGTCTGAAACATTCCTTTCAAAATAATCTCAGTTTGGAAAAGTAAAATTTTATGTCCTGGGAATTCCACAAAGATTTTTTCTGTACTCCTGCACTGAGCTATTTGAGAGACTAACCCTATGTCTTGTCCTGTTCTGGGTCCTTTGTCCACTAAAGGTTGCAGGACCTTCACAGCTCACCCACACTGTCATAGAAGCTGGGGCCAACGGACCATTCCAAGAGGAAGCGTTTCGGTGATGAACTTATGGTTGAAGTTCTGGACAGAGCCAACCAGCAGGTCCCGTACCAAAGACAGATGGACTTATGGCTAGAGGAAAGAAAGAGGAAAGGCTCCAACTGGCTGCACAGCATGAGGACAGGGTTTCAGCATTGGAGCAGGCACTTGCTTCGCAGTTCCTGGAACAGGAACAGCAGCTAAGGGAGGAGCACGGCTGCTATCTCTAAGGGCTACAGGAGTACCGGCTCCTGCTGAACCCACATCACGGCCTGACTCCATGGCTGGGTGTCCCATGCAATCAGGCCCATGAGCGGCTGGGTAAGGCAACTTCGCCCCATACAGTCTTCCATATTGACCACTTCCCACATGGATGCCTCCGTCCCCATGCCCCAGTACCAAGTGCTCAGCAAACGTGGAAAAAAAGGGAAAGGAGAATAGGGAGGCGGGGGACATGCAACAGTAGGGGGTGTGTGTCTTGTACATGGTTTCACTGTTTGCGCTTCTTCGTGCACTTTGAGTTATTTTTAAGGTTCTCTTGTGGTAATGGCTGCTGGCCTGTCTGGCAATGGGTTAATGTTGTAGTTTTCTAATATGTGTCAGCAATCAACTTTCTGGATAAAAGAAAGATTTTATTTATAATCACCGATTGCCATCATACAATGTGTATTTCAAATAGTAAAGATAAACACATGATCAGGGACAATCGGGAATTTGTATGCAAACACTATTCCTCATTACAGTTAGCTACATCAATCACTTCCTTACATCAATCCATATTGTCAATCAACTCTTCTCTCCCCATTTGATAAGTGGTCAGGTCATTCATAAGTACACTGCATGGAAATCAACCCCTGCATCCCTCCCCCAAATTCCCCACAAGTAATCAGCTCACCCACCCACCCACATTCAGAAAGGTATTATTCATCCCTCTTCTATTGGGCCATGCAAGTCCATAGTGTGGGAGCACAAAGCATCCCTGACTCATGATAGCTGCTTTCAACTACTTGAAAGGGGGTTCCAAAGAGGATGGATCTAGACTTTCTCAGTGCTACCAGATGATAGAACAAGGAGTAATGGTCTGAAGTTGCAGTGGGGGAGGTCTAGGTTGGATATTAGGAAAAACTTCTTCACTAGGAGGGTGGTGAAGTACTGGAATGGGTTACCTAGTGAGGTGGTGAAATGTCCTTCCTTAGAGGTTTTTAAGGTCAAGTTTGACAAAGCCCTGGCTGGGATGATTTAGCTGGGGATTAGGTCCTGCTTTGAGCAGGGGGTTAGACTAGATGACCTCCTGAGGTCCCTTCCAACCCTATTCTATGATTCTATGTTGCCCAGATGTATCCAGCTCCAGCAGTGGTAGGCAGAATTTCTGACTGAGTGTACCAATTCAGTGGCCCCTCACTGTGCGGGGAGAGAGAGAATGGTGGACTTCTGTCTTCACAAAGGTTGTAAAGAGCACAGCAAGCCACAATAGTGCAGACAGCCTGGATAACATAAGAATAGCCATACTGGGTCAGACCAAAGTCCATCTAGCCCTGTATCCTGTCTTCTGACAGTGGCCACTGCCAGGTGCCCCAGAGGGAATGAACAGAACAGGTAATCATTAAGTGATCCATCCCGTCATCCATTCCCAGCTTCAGGCAACCAGAGGCTAGAGACAACATCCCTGCCCATCCTGGCTAATAGCCAATGATAACACTGGAATCCAAATGGATCTGTAGACTTTCCAACAGGATTTCAATCTGCCAAAAGCACATTCAACCACTATTCTACATCTGCTGAGAGTGTAATTAAACTGACTTTTGCCAGGGCTTTTGAAATCAGAATGTGGTTTCATAAACCAACATAAAAGGGGATACCTGAGCCCCCCCAGAATAACAGTGGGGACAGTAACTCCATTTATAACCATGGCATTTGATGGGAATAGTGTCCAAGCCTGTCCATGAATGTTGACTTCTAATTGGTGAAAAACCCTGGCATCATGACATCATGAACTTTTCCATGGCAGCCCACGTTGACATTCATAGATCTGCCTCTGTGGTTCACGAGTGCCTGCATAACCATGGGGTATTATCCTCTGCAGTACCTATGTGCTCCTTGAGGAGGGCAAACTATGGACACATGAGTTCCATCAATGATCCCGGCATAGTCTGGCAACTCCATTCTCTCAAAGCCACAGGGGCGGCTCTAACTTTTTTGCCGCCCCAAACGAAAAAAAAAAAAACAACCCCAAGCGCCGCCCCACAACAAAAAAAGCACCCCCCCAACACAACCCCCCCACCCCAGCACCGCCACCCCACCGAAACGCACGGGGCACTGGCGGGAAGGGCGGCATGCCTGCAGCCCCCCGCCCCGACTGGGGTGCCGGCGGGGAGCGCGGCATGCCCATGGCCCCGCTGCCCCGTCCGGGGCGCTGGCGGGGAGCGCGGCATGCCCGCGGCCCCGACTGGGGTGCCGGCGGGGAATGCGGCATGCCATCCGCCCCACTCCCCCGGCCGGGGCGCTGGCAGGGAGTCCAGCATGTCTGCGGCCCCACTGGCGGAGAGTGGTGGGGTTTTTTTTTAATAAAAAACAAAACAAAAAACCCCTGAGTGCCGCCCCCTCCAGGTGCCGCTCCAAGCACATGCCTGGTAGGCTGGTGCCTGGAGCCGGCCCTGCAAAGCCAGCATTTACTTCAGGAATATCTTTTATGTCTGCCACCTTGGGGTAAACCACATGCCTGCCTGCCTCAGAAAACTCTGCCTCCAGTTTAGCCACAGTCAACTTTCCAACACAAAACTGGCTGGCAGTGGACCTGTAGCAGTCAAGGGTAGCCAGCTTCCAGACGACTATAGCAACTGCTTCTGTACCAAGATGGCCAACTTTATGCACCCATCTTTGCACTGGAGTTTGGGGGAAACCAGCTCACAAAGTTCCAGAAATGTAGTTTTCACTACGTAGAAGTTTTGGACCTACTGCTGGTCATCCTAGGCCTGCATGATCCCACTAGTCTGTGCTTTTGGCCCTGCTCCTGAAGTGCCACTCTATGTAGGGGGCACCAGCAGCTATACCGAGTGTCATGAGCAGCCCATTCAAGTTGGCCATGTCTGTGTCCTCCTCCTCCTCCTCCTCCTGGTCTTGCCATTAGCTCTGTCAGGTGCCTTCGGTGGGTCAGAAAACACCACTAAAATGTCCACCAGCGTCTCATAGAAGCTCTGCCCATTTCCTGATACAGGAGTGAAAGCACAAGCAAGAGAAGTTCTTCAAAAAGCACCGCCCTCTATATTGCTGGGTCTGATTGCGGGGAGCACACAAACCAAAATGAGTGCTTGGCAGGCTATGTTGGTGGGCTGTTCAAACTGCCTGTAACATACAGGGTGGAAAAGTCAAGATTTCCCACACTGCACCACAGTCAAAGGGTTAGAGCGACCACATTTTGAAGGGTACTAGAAAGTCTGAGATCGAATGGGTTGGACTCAGGTCTGTGTGCTGCACTGTGGACACCAGAGCCCCGGGTTCAAGCCTGGGCTAGAAAATTCTCAACCTAGAGTTTACAATCAGTGTAGAAGTTCAAGCCCTGGGTCCTCTATCCCAGGGTCTGCTGACTCGAGTCCTACTAACCCTGGGCTTACCCTGCAGTGTAGACATGCCTCTCAAGGTGAAAGATGCCACGTCCTATTAAGGATCTATTTGGCCAGAGACTCATAGTTTTATGAAAGAAATGGCACACCTGAGAGCATTTCTGCATTATCTCTATTCAAATCAACTCAGCTCCTTACCACTATCTTAAAAGAAACACTAAAAGGGAGAAAAATAAATGGTTAAGAAGAGGTGTCTGGAATGGATATTAGCCAGTATTAATTACCTGCTAGCCACATAGTACCAAATTATAACTTGACTGGTTGCGACATAGCCTTTTCACCATTGCTGCTACAATGTGAATGAGAAAAATTAAAGCCAGGAACTAGAGGAGTTAAAAATCTCAAGAAAGAAAAAAGCACATACTTCCTTAATTATGCTTGGAGCCTGTTCTTGCTAATGGGCGTTCCTTGCCAAGCTAAGTAGAGGAGCAAGCTCATGCTGGTTTCTGCAAATGCACCAGCAGAAGTAGCCCACGTGCATGCCGCTGTAAATATCTAGCACACAGCTGGCCGATTTGGTATTTACATTATTTTAGACAGAAATTGACGGGCAGATGTATAATCTGGGAACATATCCAGATTCTAAAAAAAGTGAGGCACTCAATGGAGAGGGTGTGTGTGTGTGTGTCTGTCTTCTGGTTGTGCTGGTGGCAGTGATCTATATCAAACCTAAAGCAAGAAGATATATGTAATTTATTCTTCACATTTTTATACATAAAAGATGGTTGATTCTGTAGCGTACAGTGAAACGGCCTGATTCTCACTTACAGTAAGGCCCCTTCTCACCATGCTAGAAGTGCAAGAAATTGCACATAGAGACGCTTCTTCACAACCCTATGTAAAGGGACCTTCAGGTAAGTCAGAATCAGCCCCAAATTGTTCAGTCAAATGCCAGTCAACAAGAAGAGCATCTACATTGTGTTTAATTTTTTCCTGTCACAATTCCTGTTTTTAAGTGTACAGTGTAGTTATTTCCCCCTCTAAGGATTCTCCTATTCTGTCTGCACTATCCTCTGAAAGCATGACAGAAAGTGAGGCTTTAGATAGGACTTTGTGTCTCTACAGTTACTTCCCATAGCCATAAGTACCAGAGCAGAAATCACCATAGCTAAAGAGACTGGTTTTCTTAGTGGCAGAATACAATGGTTCAGACTGAGGTGGGATCAGTGGCAGTGGGTTCCCACAGTATTGTTTGTGCCTGTTCAAATGTCTGTGAGAAAAACTGCAAAGTAATCACAAAATTATTACCTGCTCCCTCTGAATAAAAGTGTTGCTGGTTCCGTACTAGGTGAAGAGATTTAAAATATCCTGCCTGGCTTCAGCTACATCTCCTCCAGCAACCATTTTCTGAGCATCTTGGAACAAAGCAGACTCTCTCTCTCTCTCTGCTTATTCTTCCTGCTGCTGTATGGTTACAATAACATACACACAAAAACTTGCTCAGGAGTAATCAAAACTCATTCTTCCTTTGGTGTGTGCTTTGAGGTTACATACAGATGCTTACACACTGGAAGATGCGAGGAAAAAGAGGATGATTGTAAGGTTTACTGTCTACATTATAATGGTGGCAAGGTCATCAAAATAAACAGGAAAAAGCTTTGCTAGAGCTATTGTTTGTTACACTGTACTTTCATCTCTGGGAGAGTGAAAGGACTACAGAATGTTGTGGAAAAGTAATTTACAATAATTTCAGCCTCAATTAATTCATCCCCCGCAAAATACCCCAAACCCAAAGCTGTTTTTCTATGGAAGTGTCACATCCCACAATCATCATAATTGGGCTCCATGATGAATGAGAGCTGTGATACTGAACAGGAGATCAATAGGAAGCTGGCATTGGCTCCTTTACTGGTGAAAAGACGGGAAACAATCAGATCATTCTTGAAGACTTGAAAGCATAGCAGTAGGCTTTGTCCGAAGAAGGAAAGGAAGAAAGAAAGAACTGAACACACAAAACAAACAACAAAACACTGGGGTGCTTCAAATGCTAAGGCTACAATGATACACATTCTTTACATAATTATAGCAGAGGAAGTCAAGTTCTCTTAGTCTTGGATCAGAAGCTGGATGTTTCTACAGTATTGACGACAAGATAAAGTGATTGAATCAGCAGGAATGAATCATGCAGCAAGGGAATATACACAAGTTGGAAATGGCCGTAAATCAATCAAGTGAGAAGGTTGTGGAAGACCCCAAAAGAGCATTGTGTCACCAAGCTTCAGAGACACACTCCACCACTTCAAGCTGAAATGTATAGTAGAGAACAACTTTATTCTATATTCAAATAATTGTAAACATTGTTTAGGTCTCTGACCTAATTATTAATATTTGGGTGACTAGGAGTCTGGGTACCAAGGTCTAGTCCCAGTTCTGCAGTTGACCCATTGTGTGATCTTGGACGAGCCATTTGTCAAATTTTCAAACCTGGGAACTTAAAGTTACACACCTAAACCAGCTCCTAGCCATGTAAGAGTTATATTAGAATTTGTGTAGTGTCTGCTTATGCTCTGGTTGAAGTCAGAAGCAAAACTCAAGTTAATTTCAGGAGGATAAAGTGGCAGCCCATGGAGACTATTTATCATATAGAGATTGGAGAAATGGGGAAAAAACCCTACTAAAGAAGACAAGGAAGGACCAGCAGATTAAACAAGTGTATTCCAAACACTGTCAGGTATACGTCTTTCTGGAGTTCAAATACTTAATGGAACTCAGTTGAATATATCACTGTGCACCATGCAGTGCAATAATTACGCACAATTAAAGCCTACTGTGCAATTTTGCTACCATAAAAGCTCATTGACTCACACCAATTTGAAAAAACAAAAAGGCCCTGTTACAGAATCCCTTTCCATGATTAAATGCCAATTCACAATTTCATCTCCATGGTTCCTGTACATTTTCTAATTGTGTTCCTTCTTTCTTTTCATGGTTGTGATGTTTAAAGCCTAAGCACTAAAGAAGGGGACCAGAATTGACATTAAAACAGCTTAGGAGGACATTTCCACGCTCAGTGTTTAGCAAATGTGCTTCTGATTGCACCCTTCTGGGGTTCTTTTGTTTAAATGGTGCATAGTGAGGGACTGAATAATTACAACAACAATTATGGCACTTAGTAAAGGTCTTATAAATAAGGAAAGCTGTGCTCATGCTGTATGATCATGAAATGTGCATGCTCATTGCTTTGTATGAAAATCACAGCAACTGTTAAGTGTAAGGCAGTTAGTCACTGCCAGAACAACTAGTGTAAAAAAGACTAACCTACACATGAAGCTGGGCTAACCATATAATATATAGGTTTAAAAAGGTCAGGTAAACATGGGTCCCTTTGCAAAACAGTACAGAATTTCTAAAGAGTAGGATGTTTAATTCCATTCCAAAACCATATAACAGGCACTTTAATGTAAGTTGCAAAGGGCAAGTCCTCCAAGGAACTAGTAGAAATTGTGTTCACATTCAATTGCATGTTTCTCAGTTGCCAAGGAGATGGACAACCACAGAGACTTATGGACTCATTCCTACTCATGGATGCTCAGCAATTCCTTCTTTCATCTCCACCTTGTCAGGAAACTTGACGTGAACTCTTGGCCCATTTATAGTCAATGGGAGTTTTGCCTTTGACTTCAATGGGTCTGGGATTTTACCCTTAGCCTCTCTCTCTCTCTCTGACACTAACTGACCACCTGCTTTGCTCACCCAAGGGCTAGATTGCTGCAACATACTAAGTGACCCAGTAGAGCTGGTTGAAGGTTTTTGCATTTTCAATTATGTTTCCTTCTGTTTTCCCTCCAACTTACAAAGTAAAATTTTTAGATTTTGACCTTCCAACAAAAATTTGCAAAAATAAACAAAATAAAAAAGTAAACAAACAACCTCCGGCTACATCCTTTTTTTTTTTATCCAGTCATCTGGCAACTACAAATGATTCATCAAGTAGCCACCTGCCTACTAGGCAGGGTAAACAGAGGACACCCTAACAATCCAATTGCAGTTGTGCCTACCTCAGCTACCTACCTCGGGGACTGCCTCTTCCTGTACCACTATAGAAACTTAATTTAATAGCTATGCTTTGACCAACCAAGCCCAGATTCAGACTCATGGGGGTTGGGCTGAATGCTCTCTGTGATCAAGCTGAGGCTTAAAACCTTTGGAGCACAATGCCAGACTCCTCTCCTTCAGCAGCTACTAGCCTAATAACATTTAAATAATTAAACAAATTGCACAATGGTCAAGAAGTGATGTGCCAGAGACACTCTGGGGATAGGTGCTAAAGAGCCTACTGACAGCTAGGTCTTGACAGTTCTTGGCAAGACATGGACAGTCTACACATTCCTCACTATAACAAAACCATTCACTGCCACGTGTGTGGATGGAGTATAGCTCCTTACCTATAAAGAGAGATGCACAGTAAAAGGAACAAATCATTTTATAATACTTTTCCAACCAGGCTGGTTCCCATTTGTTTGCATGGGACTATGGGTTATCAAAAATGATTTTATGATGCTTATTGTATGTTGCTGGCACTACACTCAAGTTAATGGTAAAATAATTTCATTAAGGGCCTATATTACAACGTCCAATGAGGGCAATACCATGTCAAAGCAAGTCTGTGGAGACCACATAGTGGGTCAAAATGAAACAGTGTCATTATGCACTTATGTTAGTAAGATTATCATAGCAAGGTCAAAGGAAACTGATGTCTTGGCAAGTCATAGAATCATATAATATCAGGGTTGGAAGGGACGTTAGGAGGTCACCTAGTCCAACCCCCTGGTCAAAGCAGGACCAATCCCCAATTTTTGCTCCAGATCCCTAAATGGCCCCCTCAAGGATTGAACTCACAACCCTGGGTTTAGCAGGCAAATGCTCAAACCACTGAGCTATCCCTCTCCCCGAAAGTCATTGGGAACCGTTTTAGGATGTCAAGGTGATAGGCAAACATGTCACCCTGCATGTTGCGGATACACAGCTGTGATTGCAGGGTCATAGGACAACATGGCTGTTGAAAGGGATACAATAGGAGTGTGTTTCTGAAAGGAAGATGTAGACATACACTAACAACAGAAAAGGTATTTTTGAACTTGCACATTTAACACAGCACAATCACATCCGTTATACCTGTGACTAAATCGTAGCCTTAGGTATTTTTAGTAAAAGTCATGGACAGGTCACAGGCAATAAACAAAAATTCATGGCCTGTGACCTGTCCATGATTTATACTATAAATACCCCTTGACTAAATCTTGTGGGGGTAGG
Source organism: Macrochelys suwanniensis (assembly GCA_033296515.1). Taxonomy (NCBI): domain Eukaryota; kingdom Metazoa; phylum Chordata; order Testudines; family Chelydridae; genus Macrochelys; species Macrochelys suwanniensis. The sequence continues at coordinate 15,557,038 of CM065784.1, read as the reverse complement.
GGGTGTGGCACTGCTGGAGGGGGGCCGCTGCTGGGGGAGGAGGGGGGCAGTGGCTCTAGCTCTCGGGGATCACTGAGCAGCGGCTGCTCCGCCCTTCCCGGGACTGCTGCCGGGGGCTGCCAACGGGGGCAGCTCCAGGGGACCGCTGATGGGGTCTGCTGACAGCGGCTGCTCTGGCTGCCCCCCGGGACCCTTCCTAGTAGTCCCCAGGGCCACCCACACCAGCCGCTGCTCAGGCAGTCCCCCAGCTGGTGCAACTGGCTGCAGGGCACCCAAGCGTTTGGCTGCAGAGCTGCTCCAGCAGTGGCTGGTGTGGCTGCCCCCGGGGCCACCTGAGCAGCTGGCCCCAGAGCCAGCTGCTTGAGAGCCCTCGGGTTAGCCACACTGGCTGACGCAGAAATCAGGAGCCCTAGTTATACCTTAAACCATTTAATCCTACAGCACTGACCAATATCACATGCCATTAGGAAAATATCTATTTTGCCAATATACCATTACATAAATCTCTATAAACAATTTATTTATCAACTGTACTTCAGTATGACAGATTATGTTAACATAATGCATGCAACTTCTCTCTGTGTTAAGAGAGGATCGTACTCTCTATTGTAAGAAGTCCAGAAGGACAACGGAGCTGGATTCCAGCCTTAAATTCAAACTTCATTGCTTTTGTGGGGTTATCAAACATTTTAATATTAGTGCATACTGCACATAGTAATTACTGTTTAAATAGATCAGCCCCAAATAGTGTATGCTTGATCGTATAATCTCTGGATGAAACCTAGACGCTAAACCTGAAATGTCAGACTGTGAAAGAGTCAAACTAAAATGTAATTTAATACCCAATACATCAGCATCCTTAATCTTGTGGCATAATTTCTTACAAGGTGATGCCTTCATCTTTCCTGCATTTAAGAAGAACAGTAAATGAGTTGATTGAATAAAGATAGAATCTAAATATTGGACAAGGCTATTAGCAGCAGAAAATCCTATACTGCTGTGTTTGAGTAAGATAGAAAATTTATAGGTCACTGACTAGAGCCATGGGGATCAATTAGTTATGTACCTTTGTCTCAAATAACCACAGGCAAAGAAATCCTGCCAACCTTGAATTTGAATTTAAAGAGTAGACTATCAAGAAAGGGATCATTAGTAATAGCCCTGACTAAGTTAGCACATTTAATTAAGAGTAAACACTTTTTCAAATAGAACTTTGTGATTCTGAGTAAATCTTCCTGAAAGAAGATTGTGCTGATAGGAAAGTCAAAAATAGCAGCACATGTCCACTTATTTTACAAAAGGATCAAGAGGATGGCTTTTTAAGTATAAGCCCCTACAGGAAAAACTGACAATGATACTAATAGAGGTGAAGTGTAATCTGCCCTTCTGTTCTCCGGGTACATTTTACTAAGGGGCATCCTGGAATTTATAACGAGTATATAGACTACAGTATTCCTAAGAACAAGGAGCAGTATAATTTAGTTACTAAATTATGAAAGAAAATTGTTGACAAAACAAAAAATTCTTACATAAGTATTGAAAGAGAAGATTTCAAATACAAAACAACAGAGCTGAAGCACTGATTTAAATATTCAAAGAGATTCAAAAGGTATAATTTTCAGTATGAGTGTCTTTTTCGTGGATAAAGAAGCTAAACTGTCTGTACAAATTGTTGACGCACCAAAAACCACAGTCCATATGCTCCTTGCTGATTTACTTAACTTTTGGACTGATCAGAATGCCCAAACACCTTCCTATGTGCTGAGCAAAAACCCAATAAATTGTTAAGAGATGAAGTTGATAGGAAATAAAAAAGGCAATACTAGAGGAAATTACTTACCTGTAATTGTGTTTAACTGAAGATTTACCAATAGGGCCAGATTCTCATCTGATGAAAGTCGTCATAGCTCCATTACAGCGAACAGAACCATGCCTATTTACATCAGATGACAATCTGGTCTGTACCATTCTTGGAAGGAGAAGGGATTTGTGCACCTGCAAACAGTTTCAGTGGGACCTCTCTCATCTCAAAGTTGTAAGCCATTGTTCATAGCAGGAGTTGTTTAATGCCACTCCTGCTGAGAAGCTTCAGCTGTCCTCTACTCTCCAAGCATCTATTCCTTTTGTAGTGGAAGATGAAAATCCTCCCTATATCATGGCAGATTAAAAGGAGAAAACCATTAACACACACACACACACACACACACACACAGAGATTTACAAAAGTCTCAGCTCTGTAGGGAGGTGAGGGGGTGGGCAAGAGGTAATCCTTTGAGATGCCTATCTTCAGAGAACAGCAATTACAAGGAAGTAATTATCTCTTCTCAGGAGACATGCGTCCCAGCAGCCCAGAAAGAGAAAGCCCCAAGGATCTCTCTCTATGGGGGTGTGTGTGTGTGTGGGCAGGGGGTGAGGGGAGGAGGAATGGAAAGAGATTGCAACAGGCACCATGTGATTTAAATAATACAAAACAGGGTGACATTTACTGATAGAGACTTTGTTGGACCAATCCTTGAGTTTGATTACTTCTGGGGCAATGTCACAAGGCCTTTTGAGAAGCACATGGATGTGTTTAGGAGGGGATAGGTGGCTAAGTGGGAGGAGAAATTGCCAGCCTTGGTAGATTGGGAGGGTGATGAAATGTTATAATTGTTATGGGCTGGTTCCGTACCTATCTGGTTTTTACAGTGTGTGCACCAAGGATTTAGGATGGGTGTATTTTATAAGTCAGGAAAATACATAGGCAAAACTTGAGCGTGCTGATGCAGCAGATGAGGATGCCACTGAAGCAAAAAAAAATTGATTTTTTAAAAGAAATGGTTCATTTTTAGAAGGAATGGATGATGTAAGCATCTTGTGAGAGTGCTGGGTCCAGTTCTCTTGTATGCTAGGACAGCTTTGCACTGCTACCCTGAGGTTGGCAGATCCAGACATTTAAGGGTTCCCCATGCAGTGTCACTGTCGTGGAACTGCCATTACAGGATCTAGGTCATTGGCATTAGCGACATGACTGGAGAAAAGGGTCTGTGGTTAATATTTCTTTTCAGGTTAACATCCCCAGGTGCTTGAATGGCTTCTTAGGGAAACAGGCAAGTGCTGTATATTAGAGCATGGTCAAACGCCCCCTCTCTCCAAATGGCCAGTGCCTTGCTTAAGGACCGTCTTTGTACACAGACCGGGAGCTGCAAAGTGGTCCTCAGCCTGTAGATCAGGCTCGGTGCTGCTGTATTTTAAATCGAACAGCGGTACGTTTAAAGCAAGTAGACATTTGTTCATCTTTTCCTAAGTCCCAGGATGGAGGATGGGTGGGGCCCGCCTTAACTTTTTAATTGTGTCCACCGTCAGCCCTGACCACACCTCCTGCTCATCACTATTCTCTCTCTGCCTGTGCTATTGCTTTTTCCGCTCCTCGTTCTGGTCTCCTCCACCTGTATATTTTGGGCAAACCGCCCAATTCCCCGAGCACTTTGAGTCCTAGACCTAGACACATCTCTGCTGCCTGGCCAGGCCCTTTGATACAGACATGGTTCTGTGGTGGCACCAATGAAGATAAACTGCCCATTTGTTATATTAAAAAAATAAGTCGTTCAGCTCTTTGGAACAATGCCACTCTGCCTCTACGTAGCTAGAAGACTTACTTTTTAAAAGTAACAAATGGTAGTTAATCTTCCTTGCTGCCACCAGAGAGACATCAATATTAAAGGGCCTGGCTGAGCAGTGAGAGCAGCTACAGCAGAGATGTATTACTGTTGGCATCTCCAGTCGGGACTAGTAAGAACTTTGGGAACTGGGCTGATTGCCCAAGAAATGCAGGTGGGATCGGAGAAGAGGAATGAATAGCAGGAAGCAGGAGAAAAATCCAGGAAGCAATACAACCAGAGATCAGCACAGGTTATGGCAGTGTGGGCTGAGAACAGTCCCAAATGCTTCATTAACAGTGGTCCTTCTAATAGTAAGTCATAGAAATTAGTTTTTCTATAGTATTTTTCCTCTTCAGAGCTGAAAGCACTTTACAAAGGAAGGTGATCATTATCCTCATTGTATAGCTAGAGAAACTGAGGCATACAAAGGTGAAGTGACTTGCCCATTGACACTGCAGATAAGGGGCATCAGCAATGTCAGTGTAAAAATGTTTCATTGTCTGTCCTGTGGTCTGTGTCCTTTTCACTGGCAATACCAGAATATTTGCTCTAAGATTCTACTTGTGCCCTAGAGACCTTTTTCTCTTCCAAGCAGCCACATAGCAGCCCTTATTTTCCAATTCTGGAACTAGAGCTAGGGAATCAAGACTAGTACAGTGGACAGGGCCGGCTCTAATTTTTTTGCCGCCCCAAGCAAAAAAAACCCCGAGCGTCGCCCCCTCAAGCAACAACAAAAACTGAGTGCCGCCCCGCCCCAAATCCCCCCCAAGCGCCGCTCCGCCCCAAACCCCCCCGAGCGCCGCCCCACCCCAACCCCCACCGAGCGCCACCCCAACAAACCCCCCCAAGTGCCGCCCTCCCGAAACAAAAACAAAAAAACAAACCTCCCCAACCGCCGCCCCGCCAAAACAAACCTCCCAGAGCACCACCCGGCCCTGCCAAAACAAACCGCCCCTCCCGCAAATGCTGCCCTGCCGAAACAAAAACAAAAAAAAAGAACCACCCCCCTCCGAGCGCCGCCCCACCGAAGTAAAAAAAAAAAAAGAAAAAAACCCCTGAGCACCACCCCAAGATTGGCCGCCCCTTAGAAGGTGCCGCCCCAAGCACGTGTTTGGTCAGCTGGTGCCTGGAGCCGGCCCTGGCTGCTGGAGCCAGCAAGCCTGGAGCTGCAGGAGAGGCAGCAGCAAACAGCTGGAAGCTGCAAGAAGAGCTGCTGCTTTTGCTGCTGCCTGTCCCTGTGGAGTTAAAGCATCAGCCCCTCCCTGCAGCTCCCAACTGTTTGCTGCTGCCTCTCTACGTGGAACTAACACCTGGGAGCTGCAGGGAGGGACTGCTGAGGGTAAGGGTGGGCATGCCTGGGGGGGCATAACTCAAGCTGTAGGTAGGGGGGCAAACCTTTAAATTGTGTGTCCCCCCCTCTCAACAAGCACCAGTCGTCTCTGGCAGAAGCCCCTAGCCCCACCACAGGGCAAAAGCCCTGAGCTGCCCCCAACCCCCCATCTTGTAGATGGAGAATGGAGGTGTGTGGATGCTTTCCTGTACATTCCTTTTAGATGTGTTAATTGGGGGTAGGGAAGCGTACATGAGGCCAGGAGAGCCTGTAGAGGGGATAGAGTGTACCACAAGAGGATCCATTCGCTGATTTCCCTAGATAAATCACTTCCTCCTCCCTTCTAGATCAATCCACACCCAACAGCAGCAGACACCACCGTCCCATATCATGGGAGTTGATCGGGCAGCTTTTACTGATGTGAGTAAGAGATCAGGCCCTACATTGTGCAACTCTCTTACACACTGGCATTCCCATCACAGTAACGCAAGCTAGGTCCACAAACAGCTCCAGCAGATCAGAGTGAAGGTCTTTGTTTGAAAGATGCATTAAACAAAAGAACTCGACTAGTAGACTTGTACCTGAGTTCTGGTAAGCCTTCTGGGTTGGAACGCTGAATGTTACAGGGACTAAGAATACATTTTAGTATATTATGAAGTAAACAATGCTCCCCTTGCATTGTGTAAACAAACACATTACACTTGCACGGTTTAATAATGGAGTTTACTCATCAGTGTTAACAATATAATTCTAGTAATTAAGCCAAATAATCTCAGCAAATGATGCAGTACATTTCCCACAAAGTATAGCCAATTTAAGTAATTAGCTAGTCTTTATGGTATAACCATCTTCATGTCACAGCAAAATTGTAATGTACTAGATAAAATTACAAAAAATAAATTCTAAATTAATTTTAAACAGAGCTCTAGATTTTTACTTTAATTAGAAGCTTCTAATAAGAAAAAATCAGCTTACTCCAAGGCAATAAACCAGTTATTTTAGAAATGTTAAGAGTTGCCAAGTTTTTTAATCAATGTAATGTGATATTATTGGGGTATAAATATAGCTAAAAATTGACAAGAATGTCTTCTATACATATTCTCTCTTCTAGAACCCCTATATATTTTTTAAAAGGTATTAAAGTTTCTGAGAAAACTTCACCTAAGAACAAAGGCCATTTGGCTCCTGCAGATGAAGTAGTGTGAGGGACTGTGTGGATCACAGAGGTGGAGGATGAGTGAAAAGGTGAGAGAACCCTCATCATTCCAACTGGGAGATAGAAGATGCCTCAGATAAACAGACGCAGGTCTGGGTAACCAGTTGCTAGTCTTTATACACATCCTGTAAGAGTCAACAGGCTGGAGATAAAACTTTTACAATGTGCCTAAACACGTAGCTTGAAAGTTTGTCTCTTTCACCAACAGAAGTTGGCTCAATAAAAGCTATTACCTCACCCACCTTCTCTCTTTAAACATACACGTTTACTATAGTAAATACTAGGGTGTCGACAACTACAAGTGATTTCACAAGAGGACACTGGAAACACATTTTAGGTCCCATAGGCTCATGAGAACTGACTTGCAAAGGCACCAATGGCAGAGGCAAGATTATAGCTCAGCAGTTCCTCACTTCCACACTAACAGTCTAGCCCAAGAAATACCGAGTTGGTTAATAAATGACCGTTGGTTAAATCCAGTTTGGTTTACTATTTATTAGACCCTTTGTGTTACAGGAAGAGAAGCAAGCAATGACTGGAAGAAGATTTCTGATATTTGGGAAACTTACAAATGGAAGGTACACATGAAACAAAAGGGGTTCCCTAATCATTACAGAGCAAAGCAGGAATGACCAGATAAATTACTGCTGAGTTTTCTCTGGAAGCACATAGGGCCTTTATGAGCAGAATTATTTTAATCCAAGTATGAATGCTTTAGAGAAGATTCCCTTTCCAGTAGTTAGTTTGCCCAGCAGTAATGAGAAATTCTTCGAGATATGTCCCTCTATGGGTGCTCCACTACTTGTCCTCCCTTTCCTTCTGCTTTGGAGTTCTCTGCTATGGAGCTTCACAACAGAGAAGTTTTGCCCCCTCAGTGCTATATAACAACAGCATGGCGCACGAGACTTAGTAACACACATGTGCAGGCCGAATGGACACTGTTATGAGAAATCTCTGATCAAAGGTGCAAGGGGTGCAAACATACCTAAAATGGAGCACCGATAGGAACACATCTCAAAGAAGCACTGTTACTCACCCTGTGCAGTAACCATTTAATACAGTTTCTGTATTTATGATGTGACCCTGATATACTTTTTCAACATTTTGGGAAGAGTCGGTGATGTGATAACTTCAAAATATGACAATCTGATCCAACACTGAACCACATTTCAGTGTTTATAACTAATTTGAATGCTACTGGAGAGTCAAATGTATGATTATGGGTAAGCACAGTTACTGCACAAGGTGAGTAACCATTTATTCTTCTTCCAGGAGTATCCCTATAGGTGCTCCCATCTAGGTGACTACCGAGCAGTTCCCCTTAAATAGGAGGGGGCTTCAGAGTTGAGTCCAATATCAAGAAAACCATAGCCAAATGGAGCATCGGAACAGGAGTCTGAGTTATTGCATAGTGTTCAGCAAATGTACATGTAGAGGTCCAAGCCTCAGCTCTACATATTTCAATGATGGGAACATTTTTGAGAAAGGCTGTAGTGGTGAAAATAGACCTCGCAAAATGAGTTTGTATGTCCAAAGGTGCTTGGCGATTACAAGATCATATTAGTTGTTGCTACCAGTCAGATATCCACTTGGAAAGTCTTTGTTAGAGATTGTGGACCGTTTTGATCTGTTTGTGATTGAGACAAATAATTTGGGAGTCTTTCTAAAAGGTTTAGTCCTGTCAAGATAGAAGGCCGGGCTCTCCTAAGTGAGGTTTAGGGTGGAAGATTGGGAGGTGTATGGGTCAGTTAATATGGAACTCTGAAGATATCTTTGGTAAAAACTTGGTGTGGTTGTAATATGACCTTGTTTTTGAAAAACATTGTGAAGGGAGGGATATGCCATAAGGGCCCCTATTTCCCCAATTCATTGAGCCAACGTGATGGCTACCAGAAATGCTGTGTTCAATCGATAAATGGAGGAGTGAGCAGGTAGCTATCGGTGCAAATGGAGATCTTGTAAGGCATTTAAGAATCAGATTGAGGTTCCAAAACCAGAGTAGGACATTTGAGTGACAAAGATTTCTGAGCCCGCTGAGGATCCTCATTGTCATTGAATGGTTGAATGTGAAATAACCTTTTACTGGAGCATGGAAAGCTGTGATGACTGCCAGGTAGACTCTAATGGAGCTCAGCAACAGCCCAGAATTTTTTTTTTTTATAAAATGCCGTCCAGCATATCTGATAGCAATGAGGTTGTTGGTGGAATGTGTTTGAGGTCACATCAGCAGGCAAATCTTGTCCATTTTTGTAAGTAATTGTATAGTCTACACTGTTTTCTGATGTGTTTTTACTTCCTCTGAACAGTTCATTTCTAATCCCGTGAACCATCAACCAACCATGCTTTGAGAGGAAGAACTCTGAGATTGGGGGGGAAGGATCTTCCTGCCTTCCGAAGAGAGGAGATGAGGAGCAGCCTGAAGAGTGATCAGTGAGTAAATGGCCAGCCGTATCAGGTAAGGAAACCATGTTAGTCCAGGCCAGGCCGGAACTATTAGAACAACTCTGGCTTTGTCCTTTTTATTTTGAGTAGAACTTTGGATATTAGAAGAGTCTGGGGGCAAGTGCACAGTATATCTGACAACCACTGAAGGTGAAAGGCATCTTCCAAGGATCAGTGACCCTGACCACCTCTGGAGCAGAACGGGGTGCATTTCTTGTTTATCACCGTGACAAACAGGTCCATTTGAGGGGTGCCCCATTGCTGGAATCTGTGATGAAATATGATGGAAACTATCTTCACTTGTGGTCTTGAGCGAAGTGCCTGCTGAATATGTCCATGGTCACATTCTGAACTCCTGGAAGGTAAGCAGCTGTAATGACAATTTGATCAAGTATGCTTAATTCCAAATTCCAATTTCTAAAATTGATTCCAATTCCAAAGCTTGACAGCTTCAGCACAGAGGGAGGGGAATCTTGCTCCTCCTTGCTGGTTGATATAGGACAAGCATGACATGTCCATCATAACCTTTCAGTATTTTCTCCTGATTAGTGTTAGAAACGAGAGACGGGTGTATCTGACTGCCCTGAGTTCCAGGAGGTTGATGTGCAGAATAGTGTCTTGAGGCGTCCACGTGCCCTGGGCCATGTAGGTGTCTAGATGCGCTGCCCACTCCTACAGGAATGCAGCTGTCGTTATGGCATAGCAAGAATAGTTTAATCCAGGGTGATGGATTCTTCCTCAAAGTGGGGGTGGGATCATGAGGCCCCACCCCCTCTGTGGCCCCACCATTGCCCTCCCTCTTCCCCCTGAGCCCCCCCCACCACGGCCAAGCTGGAAGCCTGAGCTGGGCCAGGGAGCTCGGTCACCTCTACCTGCCTGGGGTGGGGGGCCCCCCTAAGAGCAGTGTGACGTTGTGCTCCATATGTTTTATGGAAATATGTTTGTAAGTGTGAATATGATGTACCTGGAATATGCTTCATGCAAAAGGTCTCTTGTAAGATATCATTACAAAGCTCATGATCTACCAAGTGCGTTCATCCTATTTGTTCGCATATATTATTTCTATGTCTGGAGTTACGAGAATAAGATCGCTTCTCGGCTCTTGAGCCCAGACCATGTGTAATATAAACTTGTGTTACTGATGTAAACACGTTAAGTGGAAGCCATTAAGGGTGCTTCAGAATCAATGAACTGTGAATGGGTTTGTTTACCTGCAAGCCTTCCTATGTACCTGTCTTCCAGCTACTAGGTAATGAAGAAGGTGGTCTTAGTGACATGTGATCAGGTCACCTGAACTGGAATCCATCTTAAACCTGGTGCTTTTCCATTTAGAAGGAGGGGTGGGGATCCAGAGAGACAAAAGATTCCCGCCTTGTGCCAAAGCTATAAAATGGGGTGGAACAGAACAAAGGAGGCTGGCAGTCATGAGAAATTCCCTAGTTACCACCTGAGCTGGAACTAACAAGAACTGTACCAGGGGAAAGGATTGGGCCCAGACTAGGAAGGTGTCTAGTCTGTGAAATAAGCTTATTTGGAACATCTCTGAGGGTGAGATTAAGCCTAATACGTTAAGAAACTGAATACAGGTAAGACTAGGAGGTTTTGTTTTATTTTGCTTTGTAGATTACTTTGTTGTCTGTTATTATTTGAAACCACTTAAATCCTACTTTTTATACTTAATAAATTAATCACTTTTATTAACCCAGAGTAGGTGATTAATACCTGGGGGAGCAAACAGCTGTGCATATCTATCAAGTGTTATAGAGGGAGGACAATTTATGAGTTTACCCTGTATAAGCTTTATACAGAGTAAAATGGATTCATTTGGGGTTTGGATCCCACTGGGAGTTCGGTGTCTGGGTGCTGGAGACAGGAATACTTGCTGAGCTGTTTTCAGTTAAGTCTGCAACTTTGGGGGCATGGTTCAGACCCTAGGTCTGTGTTGCAGCAGGCTTGCGTGTCTGGGTCAGCAAGACAGGGTTCTGGAATCCCATGCTGGCAAAGAAAACGGGCTCAGAGGTAGTTTCAGCACATCAGGTGACAGTCCCAAGGGGGTCTCTGTGACTGAACCCGTCGCAAGCATCTCCTGGCCTGTGTCCCTGACCCGAGGATCCACCCAGGGCAGGTGGAGGGCCTACAGCTGCCCACAAGGCTCTTACCCCAACCCAGCTTCCAGTCTGGGTTGAGGCCTCGGAGGTCAAAGAGCCACCCTGTCACCTGCGGTGAGCTGCAGACCCTCCATCTGCCCTGGGTGGAAAATCCGGGGAGTGGGGACACGAGCTGGGGGCTGCTCTCAGCCCTCCTACCCCACCCTGGGCAGATGGAGGGTCTGTGGCTCCCCACAGCTGCCCGGGCTCCCCAAGCCACTCTTACCTGGGCTGGGCTCCAGCTTCTGGCCTGGCTGGGGGGGCAAGGCCTTGGGGAAAGAGGAGGGGCAGGGGGCTGTGCCTGTGGAAAAATGTGGGAGAGCCATGGCCTGTTGGTCTCCAGTTCCTGCACCCCTGGTTTAATCTTGATGCCAAAATCTGCAACAAAATTGACTTCAGGTATATTAGAGTGCAGGTCCAGGTATATCAGAAGGCTGAATCCAGCCCCGAGTATTTCAGTACGTTTAGAAAAAGCAAACATTTTTAACGATTAATTTTTCTAGTATGTTTAGTTAAAAGCCTACAATTTACAAAAGATTTAAGAAATAATTAAAATCTAACCCTGAAAGCTCAACTCCGTGGAGGAAGCTCAGCATGTAGTGCTAATTAATTTCAAAACGAAGGGTCAGAAACATGAGTCATGATTTTTGTACTGCTAATGTCATTTATGTAGTATGCACTGTAGTAGCTGGTCCAATAAAAGATATTACCTCACCCACCTTGTCTAATTTCTTATGTAGGTGACTTTCAGTAAACGGGAACAAATAGTGGATGTGTACTACAGTAGCTCCCCCTGCTGACCAACTATGATATTGAAGAAAGTACAGGGGGCAATTCCATCTCAGGATATAAACAGAGAACTGGCTAAGATTTTGAGAAAGTACCAATTCACCTGCTACCTGATTTATCAGTCCGGTGTGAGACCCAATTACAAGCATATGGGATCCTGGTCAACTCAGCAAATCAAGACATTCTGATTCACTTTGTTTTTTAAAGAAAAGTCATTAAGTGGACATATAGTTTGCCCCCCAACTTTTCACTACTACATTATTCCTCCAAAGAAGACTCGTTAAAACTCATAATGGACTCTGGAATCTTATTAATTTACTGCTGGTAAATACTGTCAATTGCTGTTTGAAAGGTCATATTGAGTTCTAGAGATAAAGGTGTTATCAAGCTTGAGAAATCATTTATATTGGAACCCAGACTATGGTATATAGATAAGGAAAATTGGCACCCATCTTAATTATTATAAAACTTTAACCAAGAATTCAGGCCTGGTCCAAGGAACAACTGCCACGGAAGGGTCTAATTAAGCAATGATAGGTTACAGTGTAGTAGCCGTGTTAGTCTGTGTCAGCAAAAAGAAAATAAGAAAGAAAGAAATACTTGTGGCACCTTAGAGACTAACACATTTATTTCAGCATAAGCTTTCGTGGGTTAGAACCCACTTCATCGTATGCATCGGATTCATTCTATGCATCCGATGAAGTCGGTTCTAACCCACGAAAGCTTATGCTGAAATAAATTTGTTAGTCTCTAAGGTGCCACAAGTATTTCTGTCTCTCATTTTCTTAATTCAGCAATGTAAGTTTCATCCAGAGATTCAGTTTGTAGAAAAACATTTAAGCAGGGCTTCTTAAGTTTATTCAAGGCTTGGAACACACCTTAAAAAGTTACATCTCACAGACCACTTTACCTTCCCCCTCCCATTTATCACTGTGTAAACTACCTCCTCTCTCATAATGATCAAACCACCTGTGCTATCCGCAGCAATTGTTTATATGGAAAAATTAGTATTATGAAAATACTTAATGTATTTTTATCTTCTTGTAATGTGATTTGCCATCTTGGGGAAAAAAAGAAGCAGAGCTAGCATCATATGACTACCCAGATCTCCATGATCATGGACGTGGACAGTTTGGGAACCCTGGATTTAAAGACAAATTGAAACCAAATGCTTATTTCTGTTAAGAAAACAAGACTATTTTTTATTTTTTACGGAAATACAATAAATATGAAATATAAATGACAAAAATTTCACACCAATTGATTGTATTACACAAGCAGTTCATTAGAATACATGATGTTTTCTTTTACATTAGCCCTTTTATAAGGTTTGGTACTGATTAATTGGATTAAACTGATTGGATTAAAAAGAATCCAAATGTAAACCTCTATCAATACAATTTTCTCCCATTTTCATCATAATGTATATTTCAAATAATCATATATGTACTGATTTTTTTAAAAAATATATAAGCAGTGTCTGAAATTCCTAATATATGCCTATTATTTCTGTGTTTTGGGCCTGCACAAGTTCTAAAATATTTCATTGTTTAATCTGTTTTTAATTCTTGTGGATTAAAAAATACTATGCTATACTTTTTACTTCACCAAAACCCCTAAGAAAATGAATTAAGTGTCAGACTATGAAATTCCATGTTAAAGCTAATATTTGCTTGCAATGAACTAACGACTGAGTTCTGGTCTTTGCTATTCCAGATTTATACTAGTGAAATGGAAAGCACAAGATGGTGCTAAAGTAGGGGACTACCTTCCAGTTCCTAAGGAGACATGCATCTTCATTTCAGAATTACTACAGCCATCCTGCTGTTTTCTTGGGTTTATAATCACTCAGGAAATCATGATTACATGTTCTTTTCTTCATGCATATTTTTGTTGTTGAATGGAAATAAGATAAAATGCTACACTTCTATTTATCAAAAATAGATCAAGATTTAAAACCCTTTGAAACCAGGATTTATGTATGTGCAAATGCAATATGCATCAGTGATCAGCAATTGAGGCTCTGGTCTCATTCAAAGGAAAATGGGTTAAAAATTTTGCAGCACGTAGATATTTCATACAAGATGTATACTTGGAACTTGCTGTGCTTTGAATTATTAGAAAGAGTCTGGAAGCTTTAAGCACTTTTGTACAAGCATACACTATTTTCATCAGTTACACCTAGTTGTTTCATTATAGTTTTGCAGGGCTGTCTGCCTTAGAATCCTGGTTTCTGAATTCATTTCATGATGAAGAGCGCTGAGATTTAGTACAAAATGTTAATGCTCTAATAATAAGTTGTTAATTTCATGGGTTTTCCTCATCTTTAAATGCTAAATGGCTAAACTTCTAAAACCTACCAACCTGTATAGACAAAATAATGATTTCCAAAACATATTTTTGTTTAAAGACCACCCCATAAGCCTCCACCCCAAAAGCCTCAGGTATCAAAGTGTCTCTTCCAAGACTCATTGTGCTATACTGTGTGACTTTTAAAAATCACAATTCCCCACTGAACTCAGTATGTTCTACTTAGAAGTCAATGAAACACTGTGACCAAAAAATGGCTACTTTTAATATAGCTGTGTCCAGATTGCATCACAGCTGGCAATTAAACTTCTAAATGTAATATGCATGGCGCTTACCAGCAACTAGATCACTGTTTTATATCCTAGTCATTTCATATTCAATCCAATAAACACAAAAAACTTCCCATGTACATTTTCTAGTTAGATGAAATTTCCAGCCCTAACTTTCCGGCTGCTCAACAAGGTTTTGCTCCTTCCAATGAATCTGCTGTTTTTACATTATTTTAAATGACCTTCCTTCCTCCTCTCCCATTTTGCAACTTCCTGGAGGAGACTTTCCACTCTATTAGCACTGCTGTTTCTCAAGCTGAAGGAAAGGAAGCTTTTAAACTTCATTTAATATTTTTATTCAATTACTCATTATGCAAGGGTGTCAAGCCTTTACCCAAAGCAATAGGCAGTGGGTTAGGGTTATATGAATAGAGTAGCAGTGTGTAGGATAAAAGAATGGAGGGGATCGGAAAACGAAGTGGCCATGGTGGTTAGCTAAAGCTATAAAATGTTGAGAGCTATGTTAATGAGAACACAAGGATTGCATATTGTACATGTAACACTATGCTGATTGGCTAATTCCCCTCAGACTGAGAATAGGTATAATTGAGAAATAACTGTAGGATTGTGGATCAGTAACTGTACAAACATCCCTGCATTCTAGTATCAGAGACCATTCTATTATAATGGACAGCCATATTTACTCTATGGAATATTCAGCAACGACTTCTTATCACACTCCTTGCCAATATGCTTAAGGCACTAAAAAAAAAAAATACACTGAGTACTTTTAAAAAGGGAAATACAGGAATTGGTAAGGAAAGTAATAAATGTAGGACTAACATTTGCCATTCTGTAAGAACCTTTCCATCACAAGAAAAGCATGGTGATTGACTAACACCAGATGCAAAGGTGGGATCTTTAAACTGCAGGTAGTGCGAGTGCAGATGTTCATCTGGTCAAGGCTTGAATGCAACCAGGGTCACACTATTAAAATCTAAAAGAACCCCAGTAGTGTCAGTCAGTCACATTGCTATGGGCAGCCAATGTAAAGAAAACAGTTGCAGGCACAATACAATCTCAGTAGCATAAACCAATGAGCAAACTTCCTGCTGCATACTGAACCAAGTGCAAACAGAGCAATCATACTGAGAAATCTGTGAAGAGGGACTTGAGGCTCACGTCCACGAGCGCATGTATATGGATGTTAATACGGATAATGAATCCTTCTAAAAATAAATGATAAATCCTACTGAAATGGATAGGATCCCTTACACCACTGATTTAGAGCCCAACCTTATAACAACTGGAGCCAACGACACGTAAGACTCTAAATCATAACGTTGCTACTGTCTTGGGTACAAGAGAATAATGGCTTGAGTGAACAGTTAGAATGCTATGGTCACTACATTTTTTACTGCATCAAGTCCCATTGGCAGATACTATCCAAAATCCTATTAAGAATATTCCAGAGGTATATTACACATGGAAATACTGTGTAAGAAGAAAGATCAAGCTGCTTGTGAGAGCCTTATTTCAATAAAATTTGACTCAAAATCCACTGGAAAACAATGGAAAGACTGCCATTTACTTCAGAGGGCTTAAATTAGTTGGGGAAGCAACATTACTAAAGAAAAAATTGAAACGACAACCTGACTGTACTTTACTTTGCAAAACCCCATTGACTGTAGGGAACATATTCATGGTAATACTGTTATACTAGCACTGTCTGCTGAAATCAGAGTACAAACCTCAACTAGGTACATGATAGAGCAGAGCTGTTTAACCCTGAATGCTGGGCATCACCATACTATGATGGATAGAGGGGCAGCTTTGAAATCAACAGAGCAAGAGTCCTATTAATTTCAATGCAATTTCATACAATAAAGATGATGCACAGTACAACTATGTAGGAAAAACTAAGTAAGTATAACAGAGCAATTATATTTCTGAAAAATCAGAGCAATGGGGAAGTATACTTTTAATGTCATCCTTATCTAAAGAACCAGGATGAGGGAGCTAAGTCAAAGGAAACAAAATATGAAAACTATATTCAATATTCAAATAAAACCTACAAAGGACTGCTGCTTCATTTTCAAATCACCTCCTTGGATGTAAGTTGTTTAAGATCATCTACATTTCCCTGAGAAATCATGCTATGATATTATATAAAGTGCAAAGAACCAGTATTATTGCAACACAAAGTTGGAAAAACCAAACCAAAACCAACAAAAAATACAACATAAAACAGGCAAAAAACCTCCCAAAGAAATATCAAAAGGTAAGGTTTTCACTGCATCAATAACTCTCATCAAGTTGCACAGACTGTATTCAGTTATGTAGAACTTAACAGAACTGATAATATAGCAAGGATTCACCCTGGAAGTGAGATAAAAAGTAATAGGACCACAATATGGTCATATAACTCAGTTGTGCAAAAGAAACCTTAACTTCTGCTATTTTCTGATTTTTGTGCATCTTATTTCTCAGTACTAGTATTACATTAATGATGGGAGGGTGGGGGTTGGGGGTGGGGAATTGCACTGCAGTTGCCTATCTTCTTTGTGTTAAATTCAGAAAACAGAAAAGTTTCCAGATCACTAGTTAAGAGACACTAGTCGGTGTGTGACCAGCAATGCTTGTTAAATAAAACTGTACACTTATGCAGATATGCACAGATGCATGCCATGCACTTACAGCCATGGGTGCCAGGTTTGTATAATTTCTGGTGGTGCCCAGAACGGGTTCTAGCAGAGGGTGGAGCAGGAGAAGGCAGGGCAGGAGCTTGGGGGGAAGGGGTGGAGTGGGAGTGGGGCGGAGCAGGGGCAGGAAGAGGCGGGGCAAGGCAGAGCAGGACAGGCTGGGGCCGGGTCACTCACTGCTGCCAGCTACAGCCCATCCCCGCTAATCCCCCAGGCTGCTCTGGACTCCGCGTCCCTCTGAAGTGCGAGGTCCCGGTCTGTCCTATGGACGGGATGGCTCTGAAAATATAAGCCCAAATATTGATGGAGCACGGGCAACATGGGCCCATATAAACTTGCCGCCTATGCTTACAGCCTGCTCAGGTATGTAGCTACATAAGATCCAGGAGGTTGTTCTCCCCCCCCCCACTGTGCATTCTTCAAATGGCATTTTTCATTACATCTAAAGAAATGCCTAGCAAAAATAATTATTCACAGAGGCATTTGTCTACATAAACTCACCTTGGAATTAAGAACTTTCCCCTTGTTCTGTAACTTAAAATAGGTTCAACACTTCATTCAATTAAGTTTCCCAAGCCAAAAGACTATGTAGAGACCAAGAATGGCAAAACTCAATATGAAAGGAGAATTAGTCAAAAATGATTATAAACAATGAAAACAGGGTGTTATAAAGAAGTAATTTTGCAATCTTAATGAGACCAATCACAACAGTAAACAGCAGTACCTAGGCATAGTGGGGATAAACAAACAGGAAGAATGGCCATTGCATAAGGCAAGAAAACTCAGTTTTCAGGCTTACTATTTTAAAACTTCTTGTCTGCTGTGTAATATGAGGTATGTGATGCACATAACACACACAGTATGTCATGTACCACATGCAATACCCTGGTTTTAACCGTCCTTTGAAGGGCATTTAGTATTTCAAAGGAAAATACTGCTGCAGGCCCCAATCCGGCAAAGCACCTAAATCTGTGTGTAATTATCATGGGATTACTCAAGTGCTAGAGGTTATGTAAGTGGCTTGAGTACTTTTCTGGATTTAGGCTACAATTTGCAGCAGCCTCTAGCAGTAAAAGGGTTAACTGTATTTAACAGATCCAGTTGAATATAGCCAGGAGAACAAAACCCTTATTTACTCACTACTGGACTGCACAGTATATTGTAGCAAACTAATTGTTACTCCCATTCAACTCTTGAGTTCCAAGACTTATTTTGGGGCAGTCAGAAAATCACTTAACTTTGCTCTGTATCAGTTTCTCCATATGTAAAAATGAGGATAATTATTTAGCTGGCTCATAAGGATGCTGCGATGAGTTAATTTTTGGACAGCACTATATATATGGCATTGTTTTTCTATAATGTAGGCATATGTGGGAAATCAAAGTGTGATTAATTTAAAAGTTGGAGAAGATTTTTTTTTTTTAAGTGTATACACTTCCTACAGGAAATAAATCAAAATCAAGACATTCCAACTAAACAGTAAAAAAAAGGAAGTTATGGTAGCACATATTGGTAAAGAGAATTCTACCAGGAGAGATAGCTTCTTCACATTACTGTAACAAGAAACTGATTCCAGTTGCATGTCATGTCAAAAAACAAAACAAAAATAAAAAAAACGAGTATTATATTCAACAGGTCGCCACTATTGAACAGGTACCTGAGATTCAAAAGCTAAATCTCTTGTGCCTTTACCAAGCAACCATTACAGAAAGCTCCATGAATTACTTTTCTAACAAAATAGACAGTTACTTATAAAAGATGTTCTTGTACTAAAAATCACAAATTGGTATAGAAAATCTCATTACCTCTTATTAAATGCAGGTACAAAGTAAGAAACAATGTATAACTTTAGTAATTAATACTGTAATACATATATCTCTTGTAATACTGGGGCACAATTGTTTAAAAATCTAAGGCCTTTCAGGAAAATAATTTGTTTTGTATTTTACATTCCACTCCCCAGAATGCTACATGTTAATAAAAAGAATGCTGAAGTCATTTATGGTATCTAACACTTTATATCATGACACTAAACAAATTGGATTTCTCAAAACTCTTTTTTGGAAAAATTAGTGAGGGGGTCCCAGCATCTGAATTGTTTAAACATATATAGTTAATGAATCTCCTTAGTAGGCATTGAGATAAGATGCTCTCCTATGTATTAATGTTCATTTTTTTCAGCATAATGTATTTCTCTACACAATTTAAAACTGCTATGTAAAACTCTACAAACTAACCAAGGATTTGATGATAGATTACAAAACATGAGAAGATGTGTAATGTTAAATTAGGATTCTGGTCCACAATTATATGTTACAGCCCAGTACAACTATTGGTCATGGGCAATCGATTTCAAAAGTGAACCTTAGTTTTCTTCTGAAAACAGAGCAACACACCTGTTGGAAAGCAAAATTAACCTTGCTAGGCTTATCTCTGCAAATGCCACAATCCTCACCCTTCTCGCTGCTATAGAAAACATGATTTAGTGTTGAGCATTAACTAGGCAACCTTGACAGAAGCCAAATATTAATTGAAGATGTAATCATTATTTAAGGGAACAACTATTTGCATTCCATTGCCACTATGCCTTAATTAATGGCTTTTCTCAGTAAGGATTCTGCTTAAATTCTCTGGAGTTATCTTGCTTCTTAAAAACCAATTTTAACCTTATCAGGAGAATTCTCCTCTTGCCAAACAGCCAAAATTCTACCTAAGATCAGATATAAAAAATAGTTCAACTGCGGCATTTAAAGTTCCTGTCTTTTCTCATGGGTACTTGATGACTGAAGTAATCGAGAGACGTTCACTTTTAGTTAGACCGTTTAAAACTAATGCAATTCAGTAGAACTGAAGGTTATTTTTTATTCAGTTTGATGTACATCAGTATTTCTTTCCAATTTTTATTGACCTCCATTTCTGCAAGAGATCAGGAACTCTGGCTTAGAAGTTCAAAAATAGGAGTATAAAAGATAGGTGACTAAATATGGACTTGGGACCAAAAAATGGGATTTTTGAAAGTATCTAAGGGACTTCAAATGGGACTGTGCTTATTAATCTTTTGAAAAATCACCTCAGGTCCTATCTTCATGTCCCTACTTTGAAAAGGGTTGGCCTCAGATAAATTTTGTTCATAGTTTAGTGACCAACCATTGATATAAAATTAAGAAATTTTTTTTTTGATATTTCTTTGTTCATTTTTAATTATTTGCCTTCATATATTTCAATTAACAATGTAGCTCCCTACAGCTATTGATTTTGGGGTTGAATAAATTAAAATCTAATCCTTCTAAACATTTACAGGGGAGTCGCATCTTACGCGGGGGTTAGGTTCTAAAGTCAACGCGTAAGGCGAAAATCGTGTATAGTCAAACTCTCATTGAGTGGAATGGCGGGTGAAATCGCCCACACTACAGGTACAGTATTTAAATTGTTATTTTTCTCTCTCTCTTTTGTTTTGTTTTTGCCGAGTGCATATAGTTGAATTCGCTAAGTTAAATGCGCGTATGATGCAACTCCACTATATCCAAGTCTGTGGTCTTAATACTGTCCAGTTAGACTAGTTTTTTCTTTACATCACCAAATCACCACCACCATTTCCACAATTGGTATCCTTATTTGTGGGAGTAATATAGAGATCAAAGACTGAATGGACATTTATCCCTAGAAAAACATCAGTTCCTCCAGAACAGGGTTGAGAAAACTGTAGAGCAGCATGACAAAGCTTGCAATGTCACTGTAGGTTTTGTAGTTATCTGGAGGATTTAGTCACCTTGACTGAAAGTCCATCTGTACTCTTTATAAGCATTACAATTCACTAAAAGACAAAATGAATTAGTAAATAAAACCCCTGGGCCAAAGTTACCAAATTTTACTTTTTGAAAAGGGCAATGACTATCGGCAGGATTCTTGTGAATACATTTATTAATTTATTACCTTTCCGCATCAAACAGAACAGCAGCATTCCAGTAGGGAAGAAAACTCAGGTCACAGTGAAAGTTAGCCATTGCACAATAATTTCATTAGGAAAACAAAGTCAACATGATTATCTCTAGCTTTAAAATTGCTTGGAAGACTTGAGTTGAGACAAGATAGTAACTACAAAATTTAGAAGTCTACTAGATGTTTTTCCCCTCAGATAAGTAGCTGTGCACATGGCAACTTGGAATTATTTACAATTTTACATATTAAATAATTCTGACTATTAAGTTTTCAAAAAGAGACGGATTCTGAATTATGAACTTTTACATCAAGTGTTTGTCCAGCCAAATTTATGATAATTACCACCTTTAAAAATATATAACCTTTTTATACTAACACTTCTTTAAAAGTTTGATTGTTAGGTCATAACAGATTTTTAAACACAAAGCACCCTTTCCTATTACAAGGTTTTTAAAATGGGATAAAGCAATATACGTAGTGTTTCAGAAACTTGCATACATCTTGCGCCAACAGTTGCAAAAATGTACTTATTTAATAAATTAAGATTTTTTCTAATTTCATGTGTTAATATTCAAATAGACTTTATAGAACAGAAGCGTTAATCCGTACCTATTACAAGTAACCTACATATTTAGCTTTTTTCATCTGAAAGCCTGTAAGAAATGACGACCTGCAGACTTATTAACGTATTCATTTTTAAAGTAATTTTTGAACAACTTCTTGTCCAGCATTTAACAAAAATGTGAAAACAAAAACAAAAAATAAATCACCAGACCAGCATTTGCTTTCTTGATTATAATCAAGTAATTTCAAGTTGAGTTCTATAAGGCAGGTTGGTTGTTTAGATGGACTGGGATTTCCTATAGTTGTAGTGATATGCACGTAGTGAAGTTGTTCGTTGATAGAACTAGATGAAGACAGGCAACTATGGGAAAATAAAAGTTTAGAGTTTCAAAAGAACTGAAACTTTTTTTCCAAATGTAGAACAGGCACTGAAGTATGGTTCCTTATGGACTTTCCAGGAGATTGTCTCTTCGCTGAGTATAAATCCACCTTTAAACTGGAAAAAATGAAAACAGAATTATTAATGCTATGCATTGGGGATTAATTGTATTGATTTTGAGCCTATATTTCCCATTTTCTATACCTTTTCCAGTCACAGTATTGAACGTATTTGAAATTGCGCATGCAGAATGGTGAAAAATAGATTGCAAATATATTGTACAGCTGGGATATATATTGTTTCGAGGCCAAACAGGCATTATTAGAATATGGGAAAAAAAACACATTTTTCTAAATCTTGCATTTCTACTTATATTAGCTTTGCAAAATTCTACACACTCACTTGTCAGGGAGAACAGCTTTCTTTATTTATTTCAAGGAAGAGTATCAATCATGATAAAGGGCGACTAAATTTTGTGCCTGCACAGGTAAATTTCCATGACTGTTTGGCAGACTGGTAACATACATGAGCTCCTTCTTTAATTCATGCAAATGGGAGTTAATAAAACAGACAACGCTACTGAAGGTAATGGAATAATTAGCAAGTCCATTGTAAGGTGTTAACCTCAAGAGGGAAAAAATTTACTTAGAGTCTGAATGTATTCACTACACCTTTTGAAGTTTACTTGTTAAACATACCTATTGCCTATGAACAGCAGTTTTCTCCTTCTTGAGAAACACTATGCATAGGGATGAGGCTTTCACACTGCTCACTTTCCTCTGGCATTCTTAAAAAGAGATATCAAATTCATTTTGTAATTACAGAAAATCTTAAACTGGTTATATTGTGACATGGAGACATGAATAGTAAGGATGGTAATGCTATATAAAAGAGTTACATATTATCTTGAGTAGTGTTCATTAAAAAAACTAAATACTTGGGTGAATTATTCATAGATTCAAGGGCAGGAAGGGACCTCGAGAGGTCATCGAGTCCAGCCCCCTGCCCTCATGGCAGGACCAATTACTGTCTAGACCATCCCCATTACATATACTGTACTAGAGTAGTCATAATTAAGATCTATAGATAGCCATTTGGGGCCTCAGAAATATAGTAAATACTATGGTAACAACAATTAGGCAAAAAGCAAAACTGTAAAGAATATTCACTGCAGAAAAATTTCTTTTAGTACAATGGGATTTTAAGATGGTGGCTTGTCCCCAGCCCATGAAAACTCCACTGCCATACCCAAAGTCTCTTTTGAGGCACCGTTTTATTTTTCAAACATAGATAAAAAACAAAACACAAAAACAGTTCTTCCACCCCCACTTAGGGTGACCAGACAGCAAGTGTGAAAAACTGGGACAGGGGGTGGGAGGGTAATAGGAGCCTATATAAGGAAAAAGACCCAAAAATCGGGACTGTCCCTATAAAATCAGGACATCCCCCACTGGACTACAAGTACTAAGGGATTTTCCCCTTCGCCTCTCTCATTCCGTCCTGCTTCAAGGCCTGTTGCAGGATTCCTCCTTGTTCCTTGCACCTTTTCCCAGGAGGCTTTTTTTCCCTCACTGCCTCCCATTCCAATGGACTCCCTGCAGCCTCTGCCAACCTTTCCTTCTTGATGGCCCAGCTCTTTATAAGATACACATGTCCACCCTTCAGCTGCACCTGATTAATGAACAGGGTTGGCAGGACCCAGACCTCTGGCCCTTAAAAGGACAACCCTGTCACAGGGATTTTTATAATTTTGTCTCTGCCCTCACTGGATATTGGGACAAAGAATGGAGATAAAGAATTACACTGGTAACTAATCAGTCAACAAGGTCCTCCTCTTAAAGGAGGGGAAAGGGGGGCCAAAAATCCTGGGTGTGAGTTCTGAGGCTTCTGAAAGAGGTAGGATACATAGGGAAGGTAGAATGAAAAGGTAGGGAAGTTGCAATAAGTGATCATACCTCTGAATTCGATGCTTTCTGCAGATAAAGGCAAAAATTCTTCTGATTCCTACCATCACTGGATCCCAGTTGTTGTAATGGCATAAGCAAGTTACAATGAAAAATGAGAAAAATACATGGATTGCCCCTGCAAAAAATAACCAGGAAAACTGCACCTGGAATTAGAGCATGAATATAATTTATCCATCATGTAACAAAGTGCAATAGTAATTTCTTTTAACATTTTATTTTTTTAATCTGTGACAACTGCCATAAAATTGAGAAGTGTCTACTTTTGTTATTGTTAAAAAAGTGTCTAACTTGCATCAAGATTGTAAAGATAACTGCATTTGTAATTTATTAGCTCCTTTGTTGCTACAATAGTGTCAGCATATGGGTTTAAGAGATTTCCACTTGGAGAAAAAAATAATATCTATTTGTAAACTGTGTTTGGTCTCAGTTCCTTTCAATGCTGACCAATATTACAATTTTTTTTAACATTTTCTATAAGCTGTGTTCAATTCCCTTTTTTCCTTACCTCCTTCCATTGGGTTCTCCACCTACATTTTTCCTCTCCTTCCCCTCCTGGTAACATGATTCTCTTTTCTAGTTTCTCAAATCATCTCACCCTTACTCATTCACTCATGGACCTTAGAAGGTTTACTAGGTACAGAATGTCAAGAGAACTACATCTTCTAGCTAAAAGCTGATGTGGATCCACATTCAGGTGAGAAGCCAACACTCCTCCTAGGCATGGAAAGAGATGTGCTGGGATTCATACTAGGGTACTGTCTTTAAACCCTCTTTTGGGGACTTCATCTTCCATATCAGTCTCTGGAAAATAGGCGTGCATCTCCCCTCTCCTAAATTACGTCTGGATGCTGAAAAATGAAAGCACTCTCTTTGTGTCTCCACCCACCTGTACAAGTTGATGGCACTAATCAATGACAGTTTAATTGCTAAAGATGAGCAGGCAAGTGAATTTTCCAAGCCCTGAAACAACTGTATGGACAACCCAAGTGAAATGTCACAAAACAACATACCTACTCCACCTAGATTTGAATTTCTGACCAACATTTTAGCTGAAAAAAACAAATATTTCAGGGCAAATTGTGCCCCCAAATGCTTATTTAAAGAGATATTCAGGGATGTGTGCATTAAAGAAATAAAAAAAACAAACAACTGAAGAGAAAAATCCTTGGAAGTGGTCCTAGCAAAGAAGTTCTGATTTTTGCCTGCCAAATAAAGCATACGGAGAAGCTAATAATTTTGGAAGTAACAATAATTTGTTCTTCCTGAGAGAGTGAAGTACAGCACTTTTTATTAAGTTATTTGTTCACCTGTTTTAAAAGTGAGCCATAAATTAGATGAACGAGATTTTACCTGACTCTAGGGTAGTAATAGTTAGCCTGAGCATCTGGAATGTCTACTACATATGTAAAGCTTCAAAAAGAGAAATTACAAGGTCTGTTTCTTTTAAGAAAAATTAAATAAAAAGCAGAACTACTCCCTTTAAAGCTTCTTTTTAGCTGGAAAAAGCAGATTAACCATAGACAAGGCTCCACCTTGTGGGGAAAAAATAAAGTCATATACAGTGATAAGAAATCTTGGGGTTTTAATGACAGAGTCTAGACAACAACTCATTCTTAGAAATCTATATCTGCAGTTATTAGAATTAATTAGTGTCCACATTAATTTCTAACTGAGACTAGCTTCAAACAATTGAAATGATTAAAATGTACATTAAAAACGTGGAGGACAGTGTGGTCTGGTGGATAAGGACTAAGAGGAGCTGGGTTCAATTTCTGGCACTGCCACTAATTTGCTGGTTGACTTTGTGCAAGTCAATTCACGCTCCTGCCTCAGTTTCTCTGTTAAATGGGGGTGATACCAATTTCCTTTGTAAAGCATATTGAGAACTATGGATGAAAAATGCTTTAACACAACTAGTATTAATAGCTGCAACAAGTCTAATGCATGCAAACGTCTTCTATTTTAGCGCTTTTCCCTTTTTTTCCCTTTTCCTCAGAGCTTCTGTGTTTAGGAGAGAAGCAAATCTTACGTCTTCTGGGGAACACAGCCAAATTGAAGCACCCAGCTTCGGAGGGAATGCTCCCTTGATCTAGTTCTATCCAGAACAGCTCAATTATAGAAGGCACTGAAGGATAAGGAAGGGAAGAATTCAGCACTCATCCAGCCACAAGTTAAAACCAAAGACAGACCTAGCCTGCCTAGGTTAAATCAGAATGGTGTTAATTAGGTGTGAGAAAGAGACAGGCAGACAAAGTCACACAGGCAGACAGAAACCTGGATGGTAGATGACAGCCATGTGAAGAGAAAATGTACTAGAAAGTGTGCAATTTGAAGCTGAAAAGGAAGACGGTGTAGGGTAAGGTGACCAGACAGCAAGTGTGAAAAATCGGGATGGGGGTGGGGGAGTAGTAGGAGCCTATATAAGAAAAAGACCCAAAAATCGGGACTGTCCCTGTAAAATTGGGACATCTGGTCACCCTAGTGTAGGGGTCTTTCCCTCTTCTGTCTATTACCACTTTTATCTGGCAATGTCTATGGGGAGGTGAAGGAGGCGACAGATTGCTTATAAAAGGGTAGCCAAAGGCAGACTCTACAGGCAGCAGCAGTTTTCAGTGAGGGTGAAGCTATAATAGTCAGAAATAAAAGCAACAGGAAAGTCCACAAGGAGCAGGAAAAGAAGAGCAAGAAAAAGGTCAGAGGGTATTGTGCCTGAAGGATGAAGGGTTAGGAAAGGTAGGGAGGAAAGGAGTGGATATGTGCAGAGGACTAGGATTAAGACAGATGTTGCCAGCAGATAGGCAGACGTAGATAAAAAATTATTAAAATAAGGAAAAGAAGAAAGAGCAAGTGAGATGAGAGCGAGTAAAAGAAATGAGATTTGTTATTAAATGTTTTGGGTTTATTAATATTACAAATGTCAAACAGATACAGTACAAGTGTTAAGATTATAGTGATGAGTGCCATAAAAATAATTAGCAAGTTAAAAGAAACTATGTGTTGCCATTGCATTAGTGTGCATCGCATCTGTCACGCAACATTGCTTTAATGCTGTCTCTTCCATTTCAGATGCTGCAGTGATTTTGTGTATTTTGTGCTTATACAGAATAAATTCTATTTATTTAAAGGACTGGGCTGAGAATCTATTTGGGTTTATACTTCAGAGAAGAAACTGTTCCAGTTTCCAGGGAATTACGAAAGAGGATTCCTGTTCATTCAACCATTGCCGCGACTAAATTTAAACAAATTGCCTCAGAATATGGAAAATAATAAAAAAGCGCTCATGAGTCTTTTACACTTCAAAGATATAAATATAGCTGCTTACATGCACTGGAGTGAAATTTTTCTTGTTTTTGTGGAGAAGAGTTACTTTGATTTACTGAAGAACTTTTCATTTACTTTTATATTCTTGGTACGTTTGTTTATGTCCTTTATATGAATTGCTTAAGTTTCAAGACCAAGACAATTAGGCTTGTTTTGCCTAGCCTTTAAGCTTATTCACATGAAATAATTTATTTTAATTGTCGTTTCTCTACACCTAAAGTTGAAAACATTTTCACTTTCTACCAAATAGAAAATATCATACGAAAGATTATATTTCATGTCTGCTTCCACTACTATTATTCAGGTTTGAATTCAGTCATCTTAATGCTTGTCGTTTTCTTTCTTGTGGCGACTGGCATTTCACATGAAGAAAGACCTTTTTAAAATTGCCTACCACAAAAACATTGACCCACCTAAAACGTCACTACAACAGACTTCACAACACATGCAGATATTACTGAACCCAATGTCCAAAAAAATAAGATTTGGGAAAAGTCAGCCTTACGTGATAGAATGGAAAATAAAATAAAAACTGATTTCACTCTTCAGAGTGCTTATCAGCTTCCAGAAGATACTGAATTTTGGGAAATAACCACCTGCATTTTAACGAGACATGTGACAGTAGCAATGTTTCCTCTAAGTTTTCTTTGTACTGAGTGAACTACAAACTTCACTGAGAACTGCATTTTTGTCCGTGGGCAAGATTACTCTCAGGGTTTCAGGCACAGGAGGGAGTGCTTGGTTGGATGCTCTGCCTGTGGAGTGGAAGGAAGTCGGCATGTTGTGGGGGAGAGGGGGGTGTCAGGGTGAGCGCTCGGCATAGAGACCAGGGAAATGAGGGAGTCAGAGATAGAGGGAGTGGGGGTGTCAGAGGCAGCAAGGCAGAGGAGAGATGTGGGGCTGTGTTCTGCATAAGGATGGGGTGAGCCATCTGCTTCTCACCACAACTCCACTTGGTTTTCCAATTGGAGTGGGAAAAGTGTTAAAACACAGTCAGGTAAAGTTGGCTCACGCTCCACCAACACTCCTTCCCCTTTTTTCCAGTAGAGCGGAAAAGTGAGAAGATGGGGGGGAAACCCTTCAAGTCCAAAAAAAGAAACACAAAGCTTTTCAGTTTATTAAAAAAATCCAAAGGGACATTAAGTTAAAATGAAACAAAAATATGCACAAAAAATGCACACAGAAGAAATCAAAATTGTTCATCAGAATTGAAATTTTCCCTGTGAAAAATCTGTGACCAGCTTTATTCTCCCCACATTTAAGTATCAGAATGGGGACAGACCCTCTACAAACAAGTAAAATAATATCTCAAAAGGAATGTAAAAAACTGCAATTTAATGAGCTACTGTAATAAGTTATCTAATGAGCTAATAAATTACTTTTTAAAGCAAGCCTGTGCTAAAAATATGGTGTAAACTGAACCACAAGTAACACCTGAAAACTCTGTGTTCACTCAAGACATCTCCATGATGTATAAATTGATCCAAGTAATTTTTCTTGTGGGGTCCATAAGGAATTGTTAGTGTACTTTTATGCATCATCTTTGTGCTTGACCTTTGATCTTTTGAGATTTTACAAACTACCCAGAGTCAAGTTGGATTAAAGACCCCACTTCAGAAGAAAAGAAATGCCACTGAGAGTGGTGGGAGTGATCAGCAACTGGCAGATTGAGTTAATACAGGACATTTTTTGGAATATTAATATCCACAGGTTTCTGGAACTAAATATATTGTGACATAGTAAGAATAAGTGAGTTCACCCTCAAAGAGCTGCCTAATGTACAATTTGGGAGACTGTGCGTACCTATATTCCTTGTGCCGTTTCAACTGAATAGAGCAGGGGTGGGCAAACCACAGCCCGGGGACCGCATCCAGCCCTCCTGACGTTTTAATCTGGCCCTCGAGCTCCCGCCGGGAAGCAGGGTCCGGGGCTTACCCTGCTCCAACACTCCAGCTGGTGAGTGGGGTCAGGGGCTTGCCCCACTCTGCGCAGTTCCCAGAAACTGTGGCATGCCCCAGCCTCTGGCTCCTACGCATAGGGGCAGCCAAGGGGCTCCACACGCTTCCCCCACCCCAAGCGCTGCCCCCACAGCTCCCATTGTCTCTGTACCCCAACTCCCTTCCCAGCCCTGATCCCCCTCTTGCCCTCAGAACCTCTTGGTCCCAGCCAGGAGCACCCTCCTGCACCCCCACCCCCTCATCCCCAGCCCCATCCCAGAGCCCGCACCCCCGCACACACAGCCCAACCCCCTGCCCCAGCCTGGAGCCCCCTCCTGCACCCTGAACTCATTTCTGGCCCTACCCCAGAGCCCACACCTCCAGCCGGAGCCCTCAACCTTGCAACCCAACCCCACATTTCGTGAGCATTCATGGCCTGCTATACAATTTCTGTACCCAGATGTGGCCCTCGGGCCAAAAAGTTTGCCCACGTCCACTTCCTGACCTGCCTTAGACTGTTTTGTTGCATTGAACACCTGCTGCATGCCACCAATGGGTGAAGGGAATCCAGTCTACCAAGTGAGTCCGGATCCTTTGAGCTGGGAATTGCTATAAGTGTAAGCTGCTTTTAAATTATTGTATTGCTTACTGATCCATTTTAGGGTTTACTATCTAAATCAAAGAACTTCAACCCATTTCAATATTATTTAAGGGAAGGGAGGATTTAGCAACATGCAACTGTTAGTCATTGCTGTCATTTGTTTAAATTTGTCAGAACATAAAGGAAGCTTTCATGATTTCCCTTTGATAAATACAAAATGCACTTGATCAATATCCATCTTTTTTTTTATGGGTAAAAAGAAGAAACAACAATACAGGTGAGAAATATGATATATACAAAAATTTCAACAATTGTGAGGCACATCACTTATGCACAAATGTATGCTTTCTCCTCCCCTGACAAGCAGTACTTGTGCTAATTCTGAAAGCTATTCCAAAAAGTTAAACAGGTACTGTAGAGACAGATCAAGTGATCTCAGTTGCTATAGTTAGACTTTCCAGCAAAACAGAATAATTATTTGCTCCAACATTAGGAGCAGCAGCAAAGTTTTAAGAGCCCATGATCTTAGCAAACAGAAAAACAAACCTGTAAAATGGAGCTTTGAGTCAATTAAAACAAGAATGAAAATGAAGACAAAGTAGTATTCCACATGTATGTATGTATGTGTTACTATACATAGAACATAAGAACGGCCAGCCCTGAGTCAGATCAAAGGTCCATCTAGCCTAGTATCCTGTCTTCCGACAGTGACCAATACCAGGTGCTCTAGAGGGAATGAAGAGAACGGGATTGATCACCTGATGATTACCTGTTGCCCATTCCCAGCTTCTGGCAAACAGAGGCTAGGGACACCATCCCTGTCCATCCTGGCTAATAGCCATTGATGGACCTATCCTCCATGAATTTATCTAGTTCTTTTTTGAACCCTGTTATCGTCTTGGCCTTCACAACATCCTCTGGCAAGGAGTTCCACAGGCTGAATGTGCGTTGTGTAAAAAAATGCTTCCTTTTGTTTGTTTTAAATCTGCTGCCTATTAATTTGATTTGGTGACCCCTCATTCTTGTGTTATGAGAACACTAAATCCAGATAATTCATATAAACAAATTAAGAATTTGGGGTTCCTTGCCATTGATAAAATACTACAAACATTCAGAAATACAGCTAAAGTTTATATGAAAATCATGACAAAAATTATCTAATTTTAATAGGATATGCAACAAAAATTTAGACAATTTAGTTTGAAGGGGGAATATAAATGAAAAACTGTGGCTAATTTCTGTTCTAAACACTATTTTTTGGATATTTATTTTAATCACATGAAGTGTTCTCTCACAGTTATTAACTTATAGGACACAATACCCATGGAAATAAGGTGTGTGTGTGTTTTTTTAATTGGGACCTCTTCATTTACAAATTTAATTTAATATTCACCGTATTCATAAAATCTAGGATTAAGACTTAAATTGTCCATCTTCTGCAGACATTAACCTACATGTTTTTTACACCACTAACTGAATATTTTCAAGATATACAGGCCATAGAAAGGATTTTACACTATTGAGTTGCTGTTTAAGGATGTTGTTACATGCTGTTCTACAGGTTTAGTTAAATGATTAGACCAGGTAAGGGAATTGAAGTGAGAGAGTTTGGTGATTTAAATTACTTTTCATTTAAATTGTATTTCAGTGAGATAAATTAAGTATGCCGTAACAAACAAGATTAAGATACATACAGGAAGGATGACAGGCAATTCAGTCTTGATAATTAACAGTAATAGGAAAATATTTGTACATTATGTACATTCAGCTTTAACACTGGCATTGCATTAAAAGACACCTACTTAGGCCTGTTAATAACGCTCAAATCTTATCAGTAATCAAGTGTACATTACCTTCTGCATGCACATGTCAGCTATTATGGACAGAGGTATTGTAAGGCTTAGCGCAAGTGTGCCTATCAGTGATGAGGTAAGAAAGCAGCCCCTAAAAAATATAAAAGTCTTATTTAAAAATTAAGACAAATACTTTAAAGTGCAGAAGAGATTTAATCAGGTTATCTGTTAGTTAAGGTTTGTTTTAAG
This sequence comes from Macrochelys suwanniensis, assembly GCA_033296515.1. Taxonomy (NCBI): domain Eukaryota; kingdom Metazoa; phylum Chordata; order Testudines; family Chelydridae; genus Macrochelys; species Macrochelys suwanniensis. The sequence continues at coordinate 15,525,442 of CM065784.1, read as the reverse complement.
TGTAAAGCCATAAGGTTTGTTTTCAAAAGTCCTTTGCAGGACACCTTCAATGTGAAAGTGACTGAGCCACAGAATATATATTACTGTGAATTTGAAATATTCTTTAGTGCACGAATTATTGGCCCAACAAAAGATCTAGAGTAAGGCTTGCCTAGTTTGAGCCATTTTGGTATCAAGTTAACAGCACCTAAGATACCAAGAAAGGCTGCAAGTTAGACACTATGATCCATCAAGTCAATGCTCCCAAATGTAAAACCTGGCTTGACAACAGATACTTTCATAAGAGGTATTCTGCTTTGTCATGTAAAGCATCACTGATTTAATAACTATGTAAATGCTTATTTTCCCACTTCAGTCAATACTGTTCATTAAATTAAATTATCTATTTATTCACGAGTCTAATGGTATTAGATGCTTGTGGACTATCAAAATCAGTAATTAGGAAGTTTTACGGGTAACCTGGAAAAAAACCCAGAACATGTACCCTTTTTTGCTTCGTTATCTCCATCATCAAGGAATAAAGAAGGCACCAGACATTTTTTCTATTTTAGTTTAACTTCCTAATTACTAGGGCTGGTCAAAATTTTCCATCAAAACTGTTTCAACAGAAAATTGACCTTTCTACTACAAATCAAACAAAAAACCCCCAATAAGTTTCCTCAGACTGACCTCCTGTTAAAAAACAACAAAAACCCTACCCTCCCACCCACCCCAAAAAAACACCCACAACCAAACAATCCCCACACCAATAAAGTTTCTGGTTGAAAAATGCAAAGATTTTATTCAGAAATGCCACATCGCCTCAACAGAGATGTAGGCCAGGTGCCTCACCACCCCATTCTTCTCTATGGGCCAGATTACCGAACAGATTACATCTCTTACGATGTACCACAGTGACATTACCAAATCAAAATTTTCTGGTTTTAGCTGAAGATTTTCATTTTTTTTGGCCAAAATGCTGAAGTTTTCCACAGAAAACAACCCCTTCTCCCCCGGTTAATCTGACCAATACTAATTACCAATTTTAAACAAGACCTTAAATTTAAGAATATCCATCTTTATTTTATTTTTAAAAATTCAGAAGTCTTTCCTGTGTAATTATATGGATAACTAGAGAATTAGTAGGAATGACATCACAGAAGCCATGCACATGAAACCTAGTTAATTTAGAGGGGATGTGATTTTTATTCACATCACAAAATTGTTTTATTTTTGTTAACACCTATTAAACTCAACCAGTTTGAACAAACAGTTGGAAAAGTCTTTTGGGTAAAGATTTAATGCACATGCCTCTTCAATTAAAGAATGAGAGAACCACCAATCCAAGCCACTAGGTCCTTTTCAGAGAGAGTTCCAGCAAAACAAAGACCAACAGACTGGACATATTTGTAAAGTTTTTTTTTTTAAAGGGGGGGAGGGCAGAAAAACACTTGTGTGGGGGTGATGGGGGGAGAGAGAGGAAGCAAAAAAAATGTTAGGCCTTGTTTATAGAGCATAAAGCAGCAAAAAGCACTCTCCACTCCCCCGGAATTAAATGCACAAATCCAAATTTCCAGCTCCCGTTCACAACACTTAACTGGTAGGTACTTTTTATGACCCAACTTTAAGTTATTCCAAATACAGAAGTAATTCAACCACACAGAAATTAAGTAGTACGAAGTTTAATTCAAACCTACAAATATGAATTAAGACTCAAAATCTGCCACGTGGCTCTTCAGCTTATGCATTTATGCCGTCGTACGTACACAAATGTGTAATTAAAAAAGCAAAAACAAAAAACTGATCTTGTTGGGACTACTTGCATGAGTAAAAGGACATCTGATGTTAACTCAAAGATCCTAAGATTCTTTGGGTTTAGAAATATTTTAGGGAGAGTTTGGGGACAAAACGAGTTTCTCATTCGCTGCATTGCCACGAAATCACTAGCTTAATGTAGGAGCTGGGATCTCAACCTTTAAATGGTTTCAGCTCAAACTAGTGTTGGAACACAAGGATATTTTTCTAATCTACACTTTGGCAATTATTTTTTTTCCAATTTAGCAATCTTGCATCATTTTTCAGCAATGATTTAATACCATCACTAGAGAGATGTCTCTTATTAGCTAGATGGTGTATAATATTTCAAAATATCCGGTGAAATAATTAAAACGAAAACTTATCAAAATACTAAGAGCCTATACTCTGTGATGCATGTGTAACCTTCACAGTGTGGCTCAGTCACCTTCCAGTGACTAGGCCACTCAATTCAGAAGCCTGACACAAAAAACAGTTACTCACCTTCTTGTAACTGTTCTTCGAGATGTGTTGTTCATGAGTATTCCAATAAAGGTGATTTTTCCCCTGGCAGCATCCGTAGGGTCTGTTGGGCACTCCCTGGAGTCGCGACTTCATGGCTCCCAATATAGGGCCCTGCCAACCTCAGTTCCTTCTTGCCGGCTACTCCGACAGAGTAGGAGGAGGATGGGTGTTGGAATGGACATGAACAACACATCTTGAAGAACAGTTACGAGAAGCTGAGTAACCGTTCTTTCTTCAAGTGCTTGTTCATGTCAATTCCAATCAGGTGACTCACAAGTCCAAGTTCAGGAGGTGGGGCGGAGTCATCCACTGATTGGAACACTGCTCTTTCAAAGGCCGCATCGTCTCTGGCCTGCTGGCGATCCTTAAGCGTCTTCGGCCAAAACCCTTTACAAATGTGGCACTTGTCCTTTTGGTGACTCACCAAGGCACTTCAAACAAGAAGTGTGCAGGTCATTTTTTGGCATCAGCTTTTCGCAGACTTAACATGGTTTGAACCCCGGCGACCGAGGCACACACCTGATTGGAACTGACATGAACAAGTACTCAAAGAAGAACCTCTGATCCTAGTTCTTCTGCTCATGCTGTAGAGGACTATGATCTTAAACCCAGAAGTCTCAGGTTCAATTCCTACGGTTACTGACCCATCCGCATTACATGATATACTAGAATTCCTTTGTTTACTGATTTGCTAATTCGCAATTCATCTCCTAGTGATTAATGCAAGCTAATAAGATACCAGTACAATCATTTTTCAAAGATCTAATTTAGTTAAACTGTTAAACTATGAAAGTACTTAATTTGCAGGATGTGATTCTTGCATTGCCAGGGTATTGCAAGGGCCTGGAATTTAACTAACAGTTATAATGTAAACTCAGATAATCCACGATGATTAGTGCTCACCTTTTTTTTTTTTTGGTAAGTGTAGTTTCAGCAGAAATCAGCACAAGAACACTACAATTTCAGTATAAACAGGATCCTCAAAATTTCTTCATCTTTCCTCATACAATTTTTATATCGTTCACCAATTATAAAACTATTAAACTACTGGGTTTATTCTTCTTAGTCCTAAATAATATGTACACTCGTTTCTTTCTATAATCTCAAGCCATTTTCTCTTTACAATTAGAAGCCAACTGCTCTTAAACCGTACTTTATGATGTATCAGATGACTTCCTCTAACTCAGACTGCCTTTACAGATCACTGTAAAACAAAAACACAGCCTAATCATTCTGACACCTCAGCAGCTCACAGTCTTTAAGTAATGTATAAGAGGACAATTTATATGAAGTAAACAGTACATACCACAGCCAGAGGAATTCTGACAGAACTGTTCCAATAAGGCCATTAATGACAATGCACATCAATACCAATTTATTGGGAAACTCAAAGGCCTCGAATCCAGTATAATGAAGTAGGAAGAAACCTGGCCATAGCAGCAGCAGATTAAAGAGGCCTACAAAACCTGAACATAAAAATCAAATTAATGTTAGTTTCCTTTCAGTTTCATCATAATTCTTTATTTACCTCCTTCTCCCCTTACATGGCTTCCCTTACAGTCCAAATGTCTGGCAAGAGCTGCAGAAAAACTCTTAATAGATTATTCCTATTCCTGGGAAAAGGAATACAGGAATCTAACTGAAAATGGCAAGCAATACTTCAAATATTTACAATATGCAACACTTGTAGTTTCCCAAGTTCAGAATGTGTATTTGGCTTTCCACAAGTAAAGCAATCTTCCATTTTAAAGATTCCAACAAGAAAGAGTTTACACTAGCAATAGGGATCATCTAGAGCATGGGGAATCCAGGGTGTCACAACCATCATCATTTTCTAATGGCTAGATAGGAGATGGTCCCATAACTATTGGGAGGGACTCCTGAAGCTTTTTTCAATTCCAACATAGGGTCACAGTATGACAGCTGGTCTAGTAACAAGGCATAAAACAGTTTAAAAACAACAACAACAACAAAAAAGCTCTATCATGGACTTTTAAAAAGTGGTGCTGGTCAGTAAGAGCTCCTTCCTGAATCCAACTGTCCATTTGAAACAGGGGTGCATTGGACAGTTACACAAGAGTCAAAAGAAGAAAATATGGGTATGAGAAAATAGGTTGTCAGTGCGTACATGTGAAAAGAGAACTAAAAGATCAAACTTCGGAAAAAAAGATCGGGAATTTAATTCTAGGTTAATGACTACTACTGTGGGTTTCAAAGCTTGGTGCATGAACCACTGGTGGTCAATGAACAACTTGCTCGTGGGTCTGAAAAAAACTAGCTGACCACATGGCGCTGGCTTTACTTGTTTCCAACTGTTAAAATTACTTTAACGGGACAGCTAAAATATATATTCAATACCTTAAGTTTTTGATAAAAGTAACTGCAGGAGTTTCCACAGGAATGCTAATATTATTGCCAATGAAAAAGGCGATGGTATAAAAGATATGGTCTACCTTCCGAGGATCAGCAAATCCTTTATCTATTGGGACAACAGTTCTGTTTCTCAAGTGAAACAACAGAATCATAGATATGCAACACTGGAAGGTACCTCAAAAGCTCATCAAATCCAGCCCCCTGTGCTATGGCAGGACCGACTAAACCCAGACCATCCCAGACAGGTGTTTGTCCAACCTGTTCTTCAAAACCTCTGATGGAGATTTCCAAGGGAGATTGTGAAGTCTATTCCAGAGTTTAACTACCCATATAAATAGAAAGTTTTTCCCTATAATCTATCCAGATCTCCCTTGCTGAGGATTAAGCCCATTACTTCTTGACCTGTCTTCAGCAGACATGGAGAACAATTGATCACTGTCCTCTTTATAACAGCCCTTGACATATCTGAAGACCATTATCAGGTCCCACCTCAATCTTCTTTTCTCAAGCCTAAACATGACCAATTTTTTTAAACCTTTCTTCATAGGTCAGATTTTCTAAAGCTTTCGTCAACGTTTTTGCTCTCCTCTGGACTCTCCAATTTATCCACAACTTCCAAAAGTGTGGCACCCAGAAATGGACACAATGCTCCAGCTGAAGTCTTACGAGTGTCGGACAGAATAATACAATTACCTCCCATGTCTTACATATGACGCTGCTATTAATACACCCTAGAATGATACTAGCCTTTTTAACAAATGCAACACATTGCTGACTCACGCAATTTGTGATCCACTATAAACTTTAGATCCTTTTCAGCAGTACCACCTCTTAGCCAGCTATTGCTCTTTCATAGCTGTGCATTTGAGTTTTCCTTACAAAGTGAAGTACTTTGCACTTGACTTTATTGAATTTCATACAAATTCTCCAATTTGTCAAGGTAGTTTTGAAGCCTGGCCTCGAAAGTGCTGGCCTTGCAACCCCTCCCAGTTTGGTGTCATCCACAAATTTTATAAACACACTTTCCTCTCCATAAAGTAATTAATGCAAATATTGAACAGTAGCAGACTCAGGACTGTAGCAGAGTAGCAGACTCTGGGACCCCACTAAATGTACTCACTTTATAGTAATTTCATCTAAACTGCTTTTCCCTTGTTTGCTTATGAGAAAGTCATGTGGGATTATTTCAAAAGCCTTACTAAAAATCCAGATATGTCACATCTACTGCTTCCCCCTATCCACTGTGCCAGTAACACTGTCAAAAAAGGAAATTAGGTTAGCTTGGGATGATTTGTTCTTGATATATTCATGCTGGCTATTCCTTATAACCCTCTTATCCTCTAGGTCAAGAGTAGCCTATATTTTGTCAAGGTCCACATTTCTTGGTCAAGGTATAGTCAAGGTCCAGACTCCAGAGAAAACAACAATAAAAAACCAATAATAAGTAAAATGATTTCAGGGTCCGTTCAAAAGCATCTGTCGGTCTGGATTTGGCCCGTGATCCGCCTATTGACTATCCCTGTTCTAGCTGCTTACAAACAGATTGTTTAATAATTTGTTCCATCATCTTTCCAGGTATCAAAGTTAGACTGACTAGTCTGTAATTTCCCACGACCTCTCTATTCCCCCTTTTAAAAGATAGGCATTATATTTGTCCTTCTGCAGTCCTCTGGGACCTATCTGTCCTTCATGAGTTCTCAAAGATAATTACTAACAATTCTGAGGTTGCTTCATTTAGTTTCTTAAGTACCCTATTATGAATTTCATCAGGCCCTGCTAATTTATCTAAATATTCTTTAACCTGTCCTTCCCCTATTTTGGCTTGCATTCCTTCCCCCTTGTTGTTAATATTGATTAATTGTGACCAGATAATCAATACAATCATTTTAATGAAGACTGAGCAAAAGAGGCATAAAACACTTCAGCCTTGTTGATGGCATTAGGTAGCTCTCTTTCCCTTCTAAGTAGTGGGCCTACATTCTCCATCTTTCTCTTGCTCCTAATGTACTGAAAGAACCTCCTCTTATTGCCACAAAGAACCTTCTCGTATTGTCCTTTGCTAGGTGTAACTCATTTTGTGCCTTATCTTTTCTAATTTTGTCCCTACATGTTTATAACATTCTTTAGTACACCTCCTTAGTAATCATCCATGTTTCCACTTTTTGTAGATATTTTTGCAGATTATTAATTTTGCAGATAGTTTCTTAAAGCCTCACTAATTAGCACAAAGACTGGGAGACTCACTGCAAATGACTGATTTCTGTGAATTAGCAAGCAACTGAACACAAATGTACTATGGTCATTTATATCATTTAGTTTTATTTATATTTCATGATATACAGTGGAGTCTCATCATACGCACATTTAACTTACGAGAATTCAGCTATACGCGCTTGGCAAAAACAAAAAGAAAAATTAACAATTTATATACTGTACCTATAGTGCGGGCGATTCCGCCCGCCATTCCACTCAATGAGAATTTGACTATACATGATTTTCATTTTACGCGCTGACTTTAGAACCTAACTCCCGCGTAAGATGCAACTCCCCTGTACTAGTACATTTGAAATTTTACTAATATGAAAACTCACAATAACACTTTGCTATTAAGTCTGCTCAGAGGCAGGGACAGAACACTACATTTTTGAAGGTTAGTAAGGTTCTATGGCACCATTTATGGTTTCTGGTTTACAATTTGGACTTTAGGAATTATGGCATTGCAAAGTGGAGTGACCATATTGAACTGCTCACTACAAAACCTGCACAACACCACACATTTCAGCATACCAATGCAGTTTGTATTCAATATAAAAATGCATCACAGGAATTAGCAACAGCGGCTCTCTCACTTTATCACTGATGGCCTTACACGGAGATGTGTCAAGCACCTGAGACTCCCACTGACTACAGTGAGAGCGACTGCTCAACACTCCTCAGGATCAGGCCCTAAGAATGGACTAGTACTGAGAATACTCGAAGATGAAGACCCTAAACCTGCAAGCACATATATGCTTAACTTTACATGCATGTTTAAGTGTTTACAAGATTGGGGCCTGAAGAGCAAGGGATTTAGTCATTCTGTAAACAAAAGTTTTGTTTTCAATATAGTCATTGCTATATGAAGAATATTGCTGTTCTTACCAAAGAACATTGGTATATCAAGCTTATCTTCTCTGTCTACTTTTCTTTTTATCATAACTATATAGACAGCATACAGCACTGCTCCTACAAGAGACCACAGGGAACCTGTAAAAGATGAAAAATATTGTTTTAAGACAATGGGTTAGGCATAGTGTTATGAATCTGACTATCACACTTAAATCCCTCTACTGGGCAATTTTCTAATTGTAATAGTTTACTATAGAATCCATTACTCTATAAAATGAATGAAACTTATGAAGATGTGACCCTCTATATGCATATATTGAAAGGGTATTTAATAAAAAGCATTCCTCAAAACAAGCCACTTTCAGCAGTCAATCTTCCAGAGTCTAATACATGACAGATTTATACGACATTTCCTTCTCCTACCCTGTAGTTTTGAGCAGTTTAAAAAAAAAAAAAGAAGTTACATTTATCTTATTTCAATTTACAGTATTAAATTTAAAAAATATGTAATATACCTATTGTACCTCTTCCTGGAGACTTCTCAGACCCAGAGAGATTAACAAGTACTACACCGCCAATGCTAGGAAAAAAACCATCATCAACTATTAGGCATACCACAGATTTTTTTTATTCTTTTTAAATCTCTCACACACACCCACACAGCAAAAAATAAAGACATCAGTTTTTAGATATCTGTAATTAGACTGAACCCAGCTTTTGGTGAACCTGTGCTTTAAGGCCTACTCCAGAGCTCAATTAAATCAATGTGATTCTTTGCACTGACTTCACTGAACTATGGATCAGGCCTTTGCGAGAGCAAAGCTGACATGAGATATTAAGTTTCATTAAACATCTAATGCTTTCCATCTGCATTAAAACAAAATCTAAAATTAACTAGCAATAAGAAAAATGTATTAGTATTTATTATCTAATAATTTTATAACCAAATCCTATGCTTGTATCTTAAATTAGGTTAAATGAACACTAAAACATAATTGCTTAAAGATACTCTACCCATTACAGTTGAGCAGTACATTCACTTTAACTGACTAATAAAACAAAACAAAAGAATCTGATACATATCACCATTGTTGTATATACTTGACCAAAACTCCACTGACAGATAGTGGAGAAGGGGAAAAAAAAAAAAAAAAGTCCAGAGCAGATCTATAAAATCTGACAGCTGAGAGTTTTGAATGACAGCAGAACAAAACTGGAATGATAGCAGAAGTGAAACTAACCAGATTACCAATATATCATAGCATCATTTTTCTAACTCATCTAAATATTTAGAAGTTACTTAAGTATCATGCACACAGCTTTCAGACACAAACATTAAAAGGAAAGTCAAAATTAGTTTCAAGTGAAAATATATAGCAAAACAAGTCATTCCAGAGCAGACTAGTAACAACACAAGGTTCCAGCAGTGTTTTAATCCTAATCCTCAATTAGTCAGTCTTCAGCAACTAGAATATAGGGAATTCTATTAAAGAAAGGTTTATATTTAGAGGGAGTAGACTCCTGGCCAGAGCAATTGTCAAAAAAAGTGAAATTTTAAACAGGCACTCCTCTACATTTTATTTTCTTTAAAAAACTTGCCAAGATCTGCTACCCTTGAAACAACATTATTAACCAAATAAATTGAACTCTCTCAGTTTAAAAAAAAAATACCAGCTTGTTTAAGGGTAGGGTAAGAGAAGGGGTGTTGAAGATTAAGAGTTCATATTCCTACCTTAAAACGACAGCTAACAATTTGGAAAGGGTAAACCGGTCTCCACTGTTACTTGGAAACACTGCAGCTAAGATTAAGGTAAAAAGTCCTGTGAGAGAAAATAAAAAAAGGTGTAACATCTTTTCAAGCTTTATTACTAACCTGTTCAATAAACTGTACTACCATTATCTCAATTTATTTTAAAATGTTGTCTAATCACTTCAGATTAATTTCCATATTTTGAATCTGAATTTTTGCAACAGAATGAGTTTGTCAGTTTGTCTCTAATTTTCTTGTATTGCTGAAATGTTTACAGTGTCTAAATTGAAATTCAAAATCTATGCCCCAGACAAGTAAAAATACATTTATAATAATGAAGATTGCAATTTAAACATGTAAAGGAAATAAACTCAGTTAAGTCTTTAAATAAAAAAAAAAATCAGCCCATGTCAAAACCAGTGTATATTGGAACTACACTTTTTAAATAGCAATAACTAAAGCAGTACACTATTTTTTGGTTGCGATAAATGTAAGTATCAGCTTTGAAAGACTAAGTCTAATTACACGTGAAAGCAAAACTGTGGAGCAATTAGTGTCTGTCATGCTATGATAAAATTACAGTCTCACTGAACATGTAAAAAAACCTATGTAGAGAACTTGTTGATGTCCATAGTAGGGACAGATTACGGTTTTTGGGTCAATAGAAATATGAGCGTTACCAAAAAAATAAAGAGCTCATATAGTTTTATCTTAAGACACTTCAATGGCGGGAGCAACCATTTCCTAAAAAACACTGTCGCTTGGTACTTCTTCTCACCCCTCCAAACAGTTCTAATTATGACATCCCCTGCAAATTTTCCACTGTAAAAGAAACCTTTGTTTTTATGTTGCAAACTTGAAAGGGGGCTAGATTTTTTCTCTGTTTCCAGTTCAAAAGCAGATATTTTTTTCTTAAAGGAGATCTGCAAGTGTAAAATTCACAAAACTAAAATTAGAATTATGTCCTACAGTGACCAGCGTCAGGGTATATAGCAGAGCCTCCAGTGAAATTACTTTCACTCCCACCCTCCTTTGGGTTATTGTAACCCAGACCTGTAATATTATCACCAGCTCTTTGCAGCACAGCAGCTGTGCCATTTGGTTCAGATCACATCCACAATACTCACTACATATAGTCTACGGGAGTTTACTGCTTTCCCCCTCCCCATTTTTAAATTACATTGTAAATTTATTGTTCTCATATCAATTAAAACTTAAAAGTGTATAGAAACTGCAATAGTGATCAGCTTAAAGGGAAAAAAAACCAAGAAAATTTTGCTGGTTTCAGACAAAGCACATACTGGATGTTCTGCTCAATACATTATTTCAAATTTAGATTTACAAGAGCTGCTGGAGAAAAAAATTAATAAATCTGAAATTTTAAAAATATCCCTCATAGTCAGGGGCATTCAGTACATTGATTTCAGGTGTGGCTGAGCATCCTAGAAAAGTAGCTTACTTTTAAAACAAAATTTCTTCTGTATGTGAAGGATATATATATATATATATATTTTTTAAAAAACAGTAAGTTGAGGCCACCTACAAGGTCAGCTTTCCTTGCAACTACTACAATCCAAAAAGTATCCTAACTATAAAAATGTAATGCACTTGCACAGCTATATAAAGAAAAAACAATGCAAGTTGCAAAGTGGTAAGACAAAGATAGTAAAATAATTTGCAACAATATAGAGAACGCTTCTAAGCTATCATGTTTGTTTTTAAACGTTACGCTTCCCAAAGATACACATAATAGTCAATGTAATGAAATTGTGCTGGCATAACAAAAAGAGCTTTAATTTATAAACAGCTATTTCAGTAGCTCTTACAATGCACATTTCATATCTTACCAGAGGTTGAAGATAGGATATTAACTATGGCAACTTGTGCATGTAAGAGTGCTTCTTGATAAGAGAAGTTTGCCAAAAACCACTGCAGAACAAGGAAAGTAGTTTAATGAATAAATGGATAATCACAAAAGGTATTAAAACAGACTGTTTTGCCTGTGCATTAACTCTTGCAATTTTTAGATTTTTTTATATTTACCAGAGATATCACTTGAGCCAGTATACACAAAAATCAAACAGAACAAGGCTTTCACCCAAGTCCTTTTGCCTTATAAATAACAATATCAATTTCTAATTGTTAAGAAGAGGCAGAGGCATTAAGTAGCAGAGGTGAAAACAGGCAACATGAACAGTTTCAGCGGTGTCTACAAGAAAGTAATTATTGCAGACGTTAAAAAAAATACACACTAGAGAAAATCAGTGAAAATGGCAACTGTAAATCAGCAACAACCAAAAAGCTAACTTAGTCTGAAGTCATCATTTTGAAACAGTTTGCAAAAACTAAGCAAAACTACTTATTTCCATAAATCTCAAAAGGTTAAATTACCTATCATCCCATTTAAACTGATTCATATACCGGAGTCCTATAACATCTTAAGTACATAAACAAGCAAGCATCTCCAAAATAGAGATAATACAGTGTATAGATCAATTATCTCACAGGTATTTTGTGAGGATTAAATGTTAGTAAAATCCTTTGTAAAACAGTAAATATTAGATCATGTGTCTTGGGCAAGAGCTCATTAATAATGTTATCCCAAAGATGTTCTTAGTGAAGCTACCATTCTCCCAAAACTTATTTCAAAATGATTTTATTTTTTGAATGATGACCAAGAAGAAAAATACAGCAGTAGATACAGCAGAGGCACCTTTTAGAAGCAAATGTAAAAGCAAGAGCAGTATCATTTAATTTGTAAACAAAAAGGAAAGAATAATCTTATTCCAGACATTTTGTAAGTACATATGCATAAAGAGAAAATAAATCTTAAAAAAAGATAGTTACTTTATAATCTCCTTTGTATACATAAAATATGCAACTAGTTTTCTTTTAAATTCTGTGGACATCCTCTCAATATATGCATCCATCTCAAGAAATTCCAGTTGTCAGATCACTTTCCTCTGGTCAGTACACCAGTTAAAGCCACCTCCTGAGCTGCTATATCCATGAAGTATCTCCTGCTGGCCAAACAGGTATGTGTGGCTTGCTCTTAACATATTTTAAGTAAAATGTCTCTAGGGGAACAGTGGGGCCACTGTTAGAAGGGCCACCGCTGCTTTGTTGGCTCTTAGGAAACATGCCACTCTCACCTCTGTGTTTCCATAACATTGAGAACTGCTGCAGAAGTATGTGAAGATGACCAGTCTGCTGATGAGAATAAGGACATCTTGCAGCCCTACCTACTCTCATTGGGGAGAGTTGAGAATATCCTCTGCCCCAAGCCAAACATCTTCACATCACTGCATGGCTGTGTATAATGCCACAGGATGAGAGAGACAGAATGTGATGGCAGCTTTCAAGAGGTTCCACAGAAAGAGTAGAGCAACAGCTGCACTTATAGGTCCTTTCTCCTTCTCCACCCCCAAAACTGAAAGGCAGTTCTACATGTTACATACACAAAGTTGTGGGTACAGTCAGGGCTCGGCCCCACTCCTCCATACAAGGAAGAAACAACAGCTGGTGTTTAAGTAACCCTGGATTTCTGCCTGGGCAAGACTAGTGAGTGACTTACCACATCCATTCCGAAGAGTGGAATAAGACATAATTTACAATGGCCCTGGCAGCAGTAGAACCTGTGCTACAATTAAATGCAAGCCTAAAAACCCACTGTACTGTTCAGAGTTGCGTTTTAGGGAAATGCAGATCAGAGAGGTTATACTGTATTTAGCATATATATAAAATGAGAAAAACACTAAAAAAATAGACCACACTCCAACGTTAAATACAAGTTCATTTTCATTACTATGTAAAACAGTTCGATATTTGTAGCTATACTTAATAATTTTCTTAAAGAACAAAGGACATACCACAAAGCAAAAGAAAAAGCTGATTTTTGCTACTTGAGTTGCAGTGAGTTTCCCTACAGTTTTTAATATTGATTCCTGCTCCTTAACAGTTGGATATGACATGCGAGACAACTTTGCTTCCAATGCATGGCTCGATGGGAGTTGTCGAATCTCCATAACATTACTGAACCTTACACGAGGCTTTTTGGGAGCTTAAGGAAAAAACAAAGTGGCACATGATCATTCAACTTTTCACTCTATTACACAGAAAAAAAAAGTGATGTTTGATCCCATTGATTACAGCAGTTCACAAATCATGACATGAAGCTTCTCCCTCCAACAAAAGATTTGCTTTAATTCTTTTTTTAACAAAATAGTATTTATACCACTGGATAGGGTTCTAATAAAAAAGGACCTCATAATTGTTTTAAATAATTATTATGGTCTGTTCAGAGTAACTCCTTTGAAACTTGACAATGAAGCCTGTTACTTGCTTTATTTTTTCCTCTACTTTGTATGCACATTGTATTTTTAAAAATGCACAATAGTTCAGGTTCTAATAATTTTGTTTAAAGAAATTAACATCAGATGTTAAAAGTTGCATGAATTTGCATGCATAGGAAAATTAAAGTTATGTTTTTGATCTTACAATGTTGCCTGAACCAATTTAAACTGATTAAAAAAAAAAAAAAAAAAGAGTCCACAACACAAGTAGTGGTTAAGTTAAACAACAAAATAATTAGCTCAGTGACAGAGTGATAATGATTTGAACTTTCATTTTCTAGTCCTGTGATGGTGCCCTGGCCCCTCTAAAGTCAATGACTTCACTCTGGGGCCAGGATTTCACCTGATTTCTTGCTCTTTAGACAAGCAGGGATACAGAGGCAACAAAAACAGTCCCTAGGCAAGAGAACTATCTTGTGTTGTTGAAGAGTTTGGTTAGTGTCTCTCAGTAAAAAGTACCCCATACAGTTATGCTAAACTGTAAGAAAAGGATAGTTGCAATATAGCATTCTGAGGGTAGGAGCGTTACACAGATCCTCGAAGTTTCAGTAGGAAGCTGGAGGATTTTCAAGTTTTGGAGAATGGGTCAAAGAATCTAACAGTTACATCAGACAAGTAACTTTTATATACAAACAAGAGTTAGATTGTTTTTGTTTTCATTTAATAAACAATACTAATTATAACAGTGTCTCAGGTTTTTCTATAGCACCTACTACTGTAGTAGCTGACAATATGCACAGCTATCCATTAAAATGTTTTTTTAAAACCCTGACCAACGTAGCTGTTAACCTAACTTTTAAGTTTAGACCAACTCTAAAAGTGTGTGGGGGGAAATCCCAAAATGCCACCCCAGGAAAGGCAAAGGAATGAGGCCGGACACCTGAGGGGATTTGCTCACAGACACCAAGAACAGGATAGCAGTGGAGCTAGCTCTGCAACCACAACAGGGGCAATACAGACACAAAAATAGTCCCTGTACCAAAGAACATTTTGAAATTCTGAAGCCTTTACTCACTTTTTTCAGTATCACTATTAGCACTGCCACTCTTTTCACTGGGTAAGTCATGAAACTTTACAGGAACATACAAAGGTTCACTCTGAAATGCAGCAGGACAAGTAGCATATGCAGTTAAACAGAACATTGAAACTGTTAGCAAAACTGTTATCTTAGGATACCTGGAAAGAAAATACTAAAGAAAAAATAAGTTCCATGAAGTAGCAAGACAGTCAGAATTTTTAAGCACTTTACCAAATCTCTTCACTACTACTAAGGCATTTCACTTTCTAGTACATATATACAAATACATGACCAATCTATTTTACAATATATTTTAAATCCATTAAGTAAACCTTTTTTAAAAAACAATCTTCTAACAAGTTAATATTTTAGACCAGTCCAAATATAGCAACTAGCATGTAGGTCCCAACAAGATTTAAAAATGAAGACTGACAAAATTCACCTATATTAAACCTGGAGTTTATTTCAGAGGAGGAAAGACGACAGTCCATTTCTCTTTCAAGTTGTAAGATAAGATCATGATACAGTAACTCCTCGCTTAACGTTGTAGTTATGTTCCTCAAAAATTCGACTTTAAGCGAAACAATGTTAAGCGAATCCAATTTCCCCATAAGAATTAATGTAAATGGGGGGGGTTAATACACACACAGTATAAGTTTTGAACAGACAATTTAATACTGTACACATCAATGATTGTGAAGCTTGGTTGAGGTGGTGAAGTTAGAGGGTGGAATATTTCCCAGGGAATGCCTTACTGCTAACTGATGAACTAGCATTCGGCTGACCCCTCAAGGGTTAACATTGTTTTTAATGTAGCCTCACACTCTACAATGCAGCATGAATGGAGGGAGGGGAGACAGCATGGCAGACAGAGAAGTGTGTGTGTGTGTGTGCACATACCACACTTTAAGTACATTACCTTTAAAAAGATCAGGAAGTTAAGACAGCAGCTCCAGCCAGCTCTCTCCCTCCTGAGCCCTGTTGTGTCTCCCCCCTGCTCTTTATGAAAAAGGGGTAAGCAGGGGGCAGGAGTAGGGGGAGGGGGACACCCTGACATTAGTCCCCCTCTTCCCCCCTCCCCTGCACAACAAGCCAGAGGCTCCCGGGAGCAGCTCCAAGGCAGAGGGCAGGGGCAGCACATGACAGTTGGGGGAGGAACAGCCGAACTGCCAGCAACTGGTAGCCTGCTGGGCAGCTGCCACACAGGGAACTTAGGAGAGCAGGGAGAAGATAGGGGGGCTGCCGATCCACCCTGGTTCCAAGCCCCCACCAGCTAGCTGAAACGGGCTGCTCTTCCTGCAAACAGTGGACAAAGCAGGCGGCTGCCAAACAACATTATAAGGGAGCATTGCACAACTTTAAACGAGCATGTTCCCCAATTGATCCGCAAGTAACAACGAAACAACGTTAACCGGGATGACTTTAAGTGAGGAGTTACTGTATGTTAATGTGTTCACCTCCAGCTGAATCACTGTTTTACGGCCTTGGATTTAAAGGCTGTTTGGATTTATCACTGGCTCGCCATATTTTGCTTTGCAAAAATTGAGCTGAACCTGGGAATGTTTCCCTTGTATGACATACTGATATTTCTTTCATAGCCCCATCTAAATTCAAGTAATGTTTTATTTCAGAGAGATCCCACATCTCCCACTGTGAGTAGCACTATTTCTTGCATGACACATTACTGCCATTTTAATTAAATGCTTTTCAGTCATTTTTATTAAAGGAGAAATGTAACTAATCTTATTTCCGGAATGTCTGCAAATTAAAGTGTACAGTTTTTAAAATAGGATGAGAATAATGGACAAACATAGCGGTGTCTTAATCATACAAAAAAATTAAGGGACTTACCAAAGAACTGTTTACACTGTTATCTGTTGTACAAGCAGCAAAATAACCTTCAGCATCTGCAAACTAATTAGAGATTTTACATTTAAAATTCTAACAAGTCATTGTAAAATTTTAATATAAAATGCTAAGTAAAAAAAATGTTTACATTGTAGTCTATCATAGTTTAGTCACAAAATACTGAAAAGGAAAAATAACTATAAAGTTGATTCATATTTTACAAGCCAACAGAGAAGATCAGCAACAGCAAAACCAGATCTTGCTCTGCAAAGAGCTCTAAGCAATTCCCTACTGGCTTAACACAATCTATATATAACTGTTTATCATCAGAAATGTTGAAGGAATTATTGAATTTAGTGTCTATAAATATATTAGGTTGGTTAAGGTTGGTGCACAAAGCATTGTTTTAAAACAGTTAAATGTCTAATAGTACAGCTTTTAGTAACAAGCAAGGTGGATAAAAATCAATTATTCAAAAAAATAATAATAAAAAAAGTCAGATTTTTATTTAAATCGGATTTTTATATGCTTTTTGAGAGGGAAAAAACCCTATCTAAAAATAGTTTTAATTAAGATACATTATAGCTCAAAGATATCTCATCATGAAATAGGGATTATAAATTCTAATTCTATATTATGAGACAATATATTCATGTAATGTTTAAGAAAAATTTTGTAAATGAGTTCCAATAGTTCATGGACTAGGGACCCAATCTTATGGGGTTCCAGGGGCTTCTGTATAGATTATTTAGGTTAATCTTTCTATCTACCCAATGGGACGCAGTGCTCAGTCTAGAAGATACCATCAGAGATGCTTAGTTTTGCAGTTCTCAAACTGTGGATTTGTGTCTCCAGAGATAACATGCTTGTTAACAGCAAAAATGTTTTAAATAAATAAATAAATATATAGAGGCGAGAAATAACAGACCTCAACCCTATTTTCCCTCTGCAAATTTGTGTACACATAGTCAATCCCTTACCTCTCTCTAAAAGTGCAAAGTTTCAAAAAGTTCAATGAATAGAAGATGGTTGGGGGTGGAACAGATCTGGACACAAAAGTCTGGAGATAAATATGAGAAGGGAGGGACAGGCGGTAGAAACAAAAGTGAAACTGTTTGAGCAGCATATTCCAGAAGTCTTGAGGTCTTTCTGAGTGTAGCCTTCATTGATTTGAGATCTACCATACCATTCTCTCACTAAAAGGGAAAACCTATAATGGCAGCAAGCCGTAAAAGAGACCCAGTTTGGGAATATTTTAATGACATTCCTCTACCTGTGGGTTAGACAGGCATGTGTCCAAAACGCAAACAGTGCAACAAAAAAATGCAAGGCCTGGTTGCCCGAATGAAATGACATCATAAGTGTCCCTTCTCATGAGGAAGCTGCATTGAAGACGATTAAAGGAACATGTCTGAACATGCAGGATCTTCAGGTTAGTAAAACATTTTTATTTCATACTTCTTTCTTAAGGACTGCCTGTCTTCCTTCTGGACTATTCTTGAATTCTCATGTTTGAGCAAAATATATACTTGTTACTCTATGGTACTATCATTTTAGATGCAGTTGTGATAAAAAATAAATAGCTGAAATAGGCAGATCTTCCTTTTACAATTTCACCTTTAAAGTAGTACTGAGTGTCAATGACTGCAATGAATAATACTAAATGAACAGTATGGTGGCAATAATTAAATAACTGTATTGATTTATTTTGTTTAGGAGAATCCATCCTCAAAATACAGAATGGTTAAAAGAATCCATCCTCAACATAACTGGTTAAAAAAGACAGGAAACAACGGGTAGGAATAAATGGTCAGTTTTCAGAATTTACCTCAGAGTAAATCCCCCAGGAATCTGTACTGGGCCCAGTCCTATTTAACATATTCATAAATGATATGGAAAAAGGGGTAAATAGTGAGGTGGCAAAATTTGCAGATGATACAAAACTACTAAAAATAGTGAAGTCCCAGGCAGACTGTGAAGAGCTAGAAAGAGATCTCACAAAACTGAGTGACTGGGCAACAAAATGGCAGATGAAATTTAATGTTGATAAATGCAAAGTAATGCACATTGGAAAACAATCCCAACTATACATATACAATGATAGGGTCTAAATTAGCTGTTACCACTCAAGAAAGATCTCGGAGTCATTGCGGATAGTTCTCTGAAATCATCCACCCAATGTGCAGGGTCAGTCAAAAAAGCAAACAATGTTGAGAATCATCAAGAATGGGATAGATAAGAAGACAGAAACTATCGTATTGCCTCTATATAAATCCATGGTACACCCACACCTTGACTACTGTGTGCAGATGTGGCTGCCCTATCTCAAAAAAGATACATTGGAATTGGAAAAGGTTCAGATAAGGGCAAGAAAAATTATTAGGGGTATAGAACGGCTTCCGTGTGAAGAGAGATTAATAAAACTGGGACTTTTCAGCTTGGAAAAAAGGTGACTAAGAGGGGATAGGACAGAAGTCTATAAAATCACGAGTGGTCTAGAGAAAGTAAATAAGTATTAGTGTTATTTACTCCTCCTCATAATACAAGAACAAGGGGCCACCAAATGAAATTAATAGATAGCAGGTTTAAAACAAAACACAAGAAAGTATTTTTTGAGGCAACGCACTGTCAACCTGTGGAACTCCTTGTCAGAGGGTGTTGTGAAAGCCAATAGTATAACGGGGTTCAAAAGGGAGCTAGATAGATTCATGGAAAATAGGTCCATCAATGGCTATTAGCCAGGATGGGCAGGAATGGTCTCCCTAGCCTCTGTTTGCCAGAAACTGGGATTGGGTGATAGGGCATGGCTCACTTGATGAGTAGCTTCTTCTGCCAGCATAGAAGAATATTTTCTTCCTTTTGGACTAATTCATTTCAAATTGAGAAATCGTTTGGGACCTGAAAAAGCAGGAAAGCTTGTTTTTCTTTTCCAGATTATGAACGAACAGGAAAACGAAGGTGAAGACGACTGAGTTAGCTGCAGAAACCAATATTTCAAGTTTCTCATGTTGACCTGGCTGACATAGTTGATTTAATTTTTGGTTTTGTTCTTTAAAAAAAACAAAATCATTTAACTGTTTTAGTTAAAAACAATTTTAACAAAAAAAAATCCTCTGATTTAAAAAAAAACTTAAATGTTTCACTAAATTCATATGCTTGTTTTGTTAATATATTATGTTTGCTGTTGAAGAAAAAAATCCAGAATACATAATGTTTTTGTTTTAGTTAAATAAACTATTTAAATGTCTGTCTGGTGATGTTCTCCTCCTTAATACAGGATGGCAAGAAAATCCTCCAAACATTAATGATTAACCTATTGAATTGGAGATAGTTCACCTCCCAATGACTTCATAAATATCTGCTTCAATTACCTTTGGTAAATGAAATAACCAAACAATCATTCATTTTCTGATATAGATGTAAAACTAATCTGAAAAGTTTTCAAAATAAAGCACTTTGAAAATGTATAGTGTGTACCTTCTAAAAATGAAACCTACAGCTATCTCTGAGTTGTGAAGAATATTTATTAAGGTTATAACCACCACCAAGAATGCACTTTTATGTAGAAATCCATGATTAAATCAAGTCTTCCTGACTAGTGATTTAAATCAATTTGATTTAAATCAAATCCACCCTGGTAACAAGATGTTTACACGGAACTACTCAGTTACAAAACCACCTTTTCCCCTGCTCCTAAGAAAAACTTGCCTCACCCCCAACTTAATGCAATAATCCTATCTCTACATTATACTTCGGAAATATGTTGTCATCAATGGCTTTCTAAGCTAGCCAGATCATTCTTCACTTCAGAGTATCAAGTCTATCATATCTTCAAGTGCAAACTAATTCCCAAGCACTAGATCCTTTCTACACATTATTAAAATGAGTGATGAAAAATGAATACAGTATGATTTAATGTATACAAAGCATCAGAGGGGTAGCCGTGTTAGTCTGGACCTGTAGAAGCGACAAAGGGTCCTGTGGCACCTCTGTTAGTCTATAAGGTGCCACAGGACCCTTTGTCGCTTCTGTATACAGAGCATATTTCAAAAAAAAGCACGAGAAAGCAAAAGATGTCAAAACTTTTGAATGCTGTTCACCAATTTTTTAAAACCATAAAAAGCCCCAAAAGACATTATATTTCCCAGACTCAATGGAACGTATCGGTTACCTAAAAACACAATAGATTTTTGTTGTTAACAAATAAATGAAGTTGTTTTCTGGTCCCTCCCTGTATCTAAGAGGAAACAGCCAGAAAGACAGAAGAACTCTAGCTAGATCTACACAAGGGGTCGGCAACCTTTGTCATGCGGCCACTGGGAGCTGCGGGGGGCTGTGCCTGTGGATGGTCAAAGTAAACAAAATGTCTCACAGCCTGCCAGCAGATTACCCGGATGGGCTGCGTGCCGGGTTGCCAACCCCGATCTACACTATTCCACCAAATCCTACTCTTCAAGTTTACATCATCTGAGAGAGACTTGTGCAATATTTTAACTTCATTCACAGATTATAAGGCCAGAGAGGATCATTAAATCATCTGGTCAGATGTCCTGTATATCAAAGGTAAGTTAGCACTGCACTAAATCCACTAACTTGTAGTGAACTAAAGCGTATCTTCGACAAAGGCATCCAATCACGATATGAAAAACATCAAGAGATGGACAATTCACAACATCCCTTGATAGTTTGTTCCAATGGTCAATCACACCCATTGTTAAAAATGAATGTGTCTGGCTTCATCCATTAGCTCTTATTATGCCTTTCTCCACTAGATTGAAGAGCCTTTTCATACCCAGTATTTTCTGCCCAAGAAAGTACTTAGACACCATAGTCAAGTTACCTCTCAATCTTCCTCTCAATAAACTAAGTAGATTGAGATTTTTAAGGAAGGCACTTCTGCCAGCTCTCATTTCACTTTTGTGGCTCTTTTCTGAGCATTCTCTAGTTTTTCAACATGTTAAAATGTTGACACCAGAATGGTATGCAGTATTCCTGTTTGGGACTCACCAACACTCTATACAGAGGTAAAGTCACTTCACTGTTCCTACAGCCACGGATCTGGCAAAAAGATCTAATGTGAATTGCGTATGAAGCACATGTTCAGTTGCTTGTCCGCTATGTCCCCTAAACCCTTTTCAGAATCACTGTTTTCCAAGACACCATTCCCCATTGTGTAGGTTATGGACTGTGCTCTTTTTTCTTAAGTGCATCTGGCCATATTCAAATAAATTTTTTTGGAACAGGCCCAGGTTACCATGCCATCCAGATCAATAGGTATGACTGCTTTGGCCTCCTCATTATCTACCACTCTGCCAATCTTTGTGTTATCCACAAATTTTATCACCAGTGATTTTATATTTACTTCCAGATCATTGAAAACAATGTTGAATAATGTCACACCTAGTACCAAACCTTGCAGCACCCCATTCAAAGATGATTCTCCATGGAGATCAGTTAGCAGTTCTTAATCCCTTTTATGTGTGCTCTCTTGCTATAGTACAATTGTTATTATCATGCAACATTCTGATTAAAAAGTCAAACACCTTACAAAAGTTAAGTACATTACATCTATGCTATTACCTTTATCAACCACACGTGTCATCTCAAAGAATCAAATCAGGGTTGACAAGACCTATTTTCCACAAAACCATATTAACTAGCACTAATTATATTCCCATCTGTTAATTCTTTATCCATTGAATCCTGTATTGCTTTTTCATTGTTTTGCCTGGGATTGATGTCAGGCTAATGGACATATAGTTACCCAGGTGATTCTGTCTGCTTTTTTTGAATATTGGCACAATATTAGCACTTTTCGAGTCTTCTGGAATTTCCCCTGGATTTGCTTCTATGCCTCTGCAACATGATGTTAGTTCCAGGCCTCTCATGAGAGTTTAAAGTCTTTAGACACTGAATTTAATAACACCAAATTTGAGTGTAGAATATGCCCACTATAATGTGAGCAAAGTCTTTGTCTACAAAGATGTTTAACAACATAAAACCCTACACATACATTTAGTTGGTGACAGAAAACCAAAACTCATTCTACCAAGTTCCTGAACGTGATCTCAAAAGAAAAAAAAAAAAAGTCTGATTGTAGTCTCTCTAAACATGCTATTCAGAATTAATCTGAAGAAACTGGCTATAAAAAGTGACAAATCATAATTTTAGAGTGTAGAGTTCCAGGTATAGACTCAATTGTACAACCTGCAATTACCATTTCTGTCTGTTCAGTTTGTAATGTATTTTAATGAAATCAGTATTTGATTCACTTAACATCTGGAGTTTAGCTTATGTTATTGTAAGGCCAGGTCTACACTACAAAGTCCTGCCAGCATAGCTATGTTGGCAGGAAAGACAAGGAGGAGAGGAAAAACAAACCAACCAACCCTCTAACTGACACAGATATCACAGCAAAAAAACCCCAAAAAAACAAAAAAAAACAAAAAAACAACCCCATGTAGATGCACTTATGTCAAAATTATTTTTGCCAGTAGAACTCATATTCAGGGTGGTGGCTTAACTATGCTGTGTAAAGAATTTTTGCTGGCATAATGGGCATCTCCAGTAGGGGGCCTTGCCAATATCACTATCAGCAAAGTAATATACACTAACCCTCAATTCCTCCCCCCCTTAAAACTTTGAATTATTGTTTCTATTTAGGTTATTAAATTGAAAAATACTTACAAAAGCTGCATGCCTTCCACGAAACCCACGTGTACACTGTTGCCTCCATGGTTTCCAAACAATAAATCCCAAAAGGTATAGAACAAACATGGACGTTTTTGCAAAGGTACTGAAAAAAGGCTTCTCGTACTTCGAAAAAACATACTGCGGAATGAAAATAAATAGTTTTATTTATTACTTCATAATTACTGATGAGTCATGTGATTTCTCAATTAATCAGTGCTTTTCAAGTCCAAATCAGCCCAGCAGGTCTTCTTGAAGTCAAAACACATACAATAGAATCTCAGAATTACGAACACCAGAGCTACGAACTGACTGGTCAACCACACACCTCATTTGGAACCGGAAATACACAATCAGGCATCAGCAGAGGAAACAAAACAAAAAAAACCCAAAACACAAATACAGTAATGTACTGTGTTAAACAAACTACTAAAACAATTAAGGAAAAGTTAAAAAAAAAAGATTTGACAGGGTAAGGAAACGGTTTCTGTGCTTGTTTCATTTAAATTAAGATGGTTAAAAGCAGCATTTTTCTTCCTCATAGTAAAGTTTCAAAGCTGTATTAAGTCAATCTTCATTTGTAAACAAGCTGGCATTGTTTAAAAACCACAATTAAGCAATAAAAAGAAAAGGAATACTTGTGGCACCTTAGAGACGATCAAATTTATTTCAGCATAAGCTTTCGTGGACTACAATCCACTTCGTCGGATTCATATAATGGAACATACAGTAGGAGGCTATTTATACAATCAGAGAAACATGAAAAGGTAGAAGTAACCATACCAACTGTAAAAGGCTAATTAATTGAAAGGAACTATTAAGAAACTTTTGAAGCGATAATCAAGATGGCCCATTACGGACAGTTGACACAAAGGTGTAAGGTTACTTAACTAGGATACTAAACATCTATTTCCCCTAGTTTAGTATCCTAGTTAAGTACCCTTACTTAATTGTGGTTTTTAAACAATGCCAGCTTGTTTACAAACGAAGATTGACTTAATATAGCTTTGAAACTTTACTATGAGGAAGAAAAATGCTGCTTTTATTTTATGCTGAAATAAATTTGTTCGTCTCTAAGGTGCCACAAGTATTCCTTTTCTTTTTGCTGACACAGACTAACACGGCTACTACTCTGAAACCTGTAATTAAGCAATCGTGATCTTTAACTACTTATATTAGTGTTTAATCTATTAACAGCAACATTGCTGATTTTTCAGTATGGGAACCAATATAGCCATAATAATTTTACCCAACAGGCTACAGGCAGTAGTTTCATAAAATCTGAAATGTAAAGCTAGAATGACAGGTTCATTATACAGACTAATTTTTTAGGATATAACTAGATTACCTGCTCCCTGTGGCAATACTTGGCATTTTTTTAACTGATATAATAATAAGTAAGTCAGGTTTTGACTCCCTAACTAAAAAATAAAAATACTTGTTGGTTCAAGATACTGACAATTTCTAGATTAAACAATACCCTCCATAGTTAAAACAATAGCCCTTACATTATGCTGGCTCATGGCTCTCAGTTCACACAGTTTATAGTACTGTTTAGCTACCTGGAGGATTCAGATTTTTTTCACCCTTTAAGATTAAAAAAAATATGTTAAGTAAAACTCTGTATAAATGTGATCAGAGCTTCAAAAATTTCTATGTAATGTTATTCTCCCCTTTTTTAAAAAGAAGCAGCATGAAACAATGCTTACTGAAGTGAGTTCTGAGGAGGCAACCCATATCACATCAACAAGTAGAAGAATGACAATTCCAAGAGCCATTCGCTTACGCTGAGTGGAGGAACTGCTTTGGGAGCTCATTCGGTTCATGATAAAAACCCACACCATCTGTAACCTATTAAACATCAATACAGAACAAAATACAGATTATAGACAGTGACTATAAATATAGTATATATAAATATAAAGGAAAATAAGAAAAAAGCCATCAGTAGCATTTAACAGACATTAAGTCTGTGTAATATGCTATTGAGACACCCAGGTTACAGTCACCGTTCCGGAGCAGGGACTTGACAAAGGTTTCCCAGATCCCAGGCTATAAGGTATAATAAGAGAGGCCCCACAATCTCGATGGTTTTGTGAATCTAGACCCTTTGTTATTAAATTTCCTTTGCTTTTAATAAGACAAAAAGTTGAAAATGCCCCAAATCTAAACAAAATGTTTCAATTGACCCAAAATAATGTTTTTTTCAACTTTTCAATTCAGCAAAAATTCCAGTTTGGGTTGACCTGAAATTATTTTTTTCCCCCCGGAACCCAAAAACAAACAAACAAAAAAAAAACAACAGTCAGTTATTCATACAGCATGAATACTGAATACCTAGCTATCAAAACAACCACTGTGGATTAGGGGCAGGTCTACACTAGAAGCACTACATTGGCGTAGCTGCACGTTTGGTGAAGACGCTCTATGCCAACATAGCGCCGGTATGGACAGTGCTTAGGTCACTGTAACTTGCATTGCTCAGAAGGGTGTCTTTTTCACACCCGAGTGACATAAGTTAGATTGACTTCAGTGGTAGTGGAGACCTGTCCCAGCTTTCAGCTAGGTGTGTAATATAAAAGGACATTAAGACGACTTATGTACAGATGTATTTAAAGGGCAAAATAAAAATCAACAGGAGAACATGCAGACATGTCTACTAGAAATTTCAAGACAAGTTTAAGTTAACACACAGAGAACCTTTGGCAATTTTAAAAGTCCCTACCCAAGTTGGTACTGACAAGATCTACCTTATCAGGACTTAAGGATAAGGAAGAGATGAGCAAATTACTAGAATACCAAGAGTATAAATGAGTTTAAATGTTTAACTATGGCAATACTTGCTCATATGCACAGGCAGGAGCATGCTGATCAAATAAGGGCATTAAAAATAGGGCAAAATCAAGTCAGAAAATGCTAGATATACAGCTGCCATGCAAATTTATTTCTGCTGCCCTGGGCATATACATCATTGTACCATCTTTAATGACATGATCACATATTTTTTCCCCACAGTACCCCTGCCTCATTCAGTGCACAGGATGGACATACATGGCAACAGTGTAAATATTGCATGGTCAGTCCCAGACTGTCACTGCAAATTCCAAACTTTAGCTTTCAGTCAAGCCCTTGAAACATTCTTTTAACAGTTTTTCTGTATATAATAAATATTGAAGTTGAAGAAGGTATATTGGAAATCATCATACAGGTCTTTTAAAAGGCAGGGAGAGTGAAATCAACACCTTTTCTAAACCTTGCTACAGATGCCTTTGAAATTACAAGCTGCATTAATCTTACTCCAAACAAAGTCTTATCTTGACCATGCCAGTAACACACACACATTTGTTCATTCACCAAGGTGAGCAGAAGGGGACTGAAGTTTATTATACAACTAAATCTATAGTTGTATGTGGCACTAAGACTGCCCATCAGTAGACCTGAAATTCGGCAAGACCTTAAGTTTTATGATTTAAAAAAAGGATCAGTTTAGGATGACAAAATGTTTTCTTTAGACTCTGAACAGGAAGTTAGAAGTCTCATACCTGAGACTATTATTGCCAGAAAGAAGTTAAGTACTTGCCAGTGGACCTTGGTAAAAGATATTGATTTAGATATTGATTTATGGTTCTACTTCAACTTCCACATACATAGACATATTCTGAGAATAAATGTAAGAGATTTAGTCATGGAATACTTAAAATTCCTTTCTATTTATTAGAATAAAAAGCTATAATAGTAAGGATTCCTTAATGAACTGAACTAACAACTCATTAACTTTTATGTAGCAAATCCTGACTCTGGAATAAACCAAGACAACCTGCTTTGCTGAAAGAAATAGTGAAACAAGGTGGCTGGCCTCTCTCCAGTTTCAGTCCAGCTGTGTGCCCTAATTTGGTGTGATGTGGAGGGCAGGGGTGCCTCTGGAAGTTTTAAATGAGTGACAGCC
Source organism: Macrochelys suwanniensis (assembly GCA_033296515.1). Classification (NCBI taxonomy): domain Eukaryota; kingdom Metazoa; phylum Chordata; order Testudines; family Chelydridae; genus Macrochelys; species Macrochelys suwanniensis. The sequence goes on along the minus strand of CM065784.1, from coordinate 15,498,059 downwards.
AAATGCAATAGTTCAGAATCCAAATTCTAGAGAGCGTACTCAGGAGAAGAGAAACTGAATGAGTGAGGAAATACCCCTGAAAGAGGTATTAGAGAGAATTCCCAAGCTGTGCAGTGGACCCAGATAAAGCTGGTGATAGCAGAAGGCAGGAAGGCAGTTGGGTGGTCACCTACAAAACTTTCGCAGGCCAGAGAGCCATGACCAGAGAGGACTGAAGAGTGACAGAAGCCAAGGGAGATGTCTCCTTGCTCTCTGAGCTGGAGAGCCAAGGAGAGCTAAAAGCTGGGGGAGTGAAGGAGTGGTGACTCTGTTGATGTCTCCAGGGGAGGGCTGAGATTGAATCAGGGCAAAAAGACCCCAGCTAGCAAGGCTGGAGGATGAGAGACACTGAAGCTATACTGAGTCTCCACACCTCAGGTTTCAGATACTAATCGCCATGCCGAGTAAATCTAGCCACACCCCTTCTAACTCCTGTCAGTTCCAGGTCTCCTTGTCAAGGCATATCCAATCTTCCCCCACCCCAACTCCTTGTTCCTAGTCTTCTTGCCCAGCCACTCCAGTTTACTCCCACACTCCCTGGTCTCTCTCCCTTGCCTCTGGCCTCACATCACCTGCTCACATTCCCCCAACCCACTGGCTCCCTCTCCCCAGGCTTCTCACCCAACCTCAGTGTCCTCGACTCCCCTGATTACTTATGCCAGTCCCTTTGTCTAGTCAGTTTCAGTTCTCTTGCGCACCTCAGCTCCTTGCCACATCTGTCTCCACCGCACTGGTTCCCAGTTCCACTCTTGTCCTGCCAGCCCCAGTCTCCTCCATCCCAATCCTCATCCAATCTGAGTTCTCCCAATCCTGTTCTCGCACCCTGTTCTTCCTCCACTGGCTCCTAGACCTAGCAACTGAAACCAGGGTCTAATAATGGGAAGTGCTGGGTAACTTAAACAACAAGCAGTGCTACCAGCCCCACTTATACTGTGTCTGTTGCCAGCACATGTTGTATACCTTTCCCCTACCCTCTGTTTGTATGTCTGTCTTTAGACTGTGAGCAAGACATGGATCATTCCTTTATCTGTTTGGAAAGCAAATTGTTAGTGCTACCAGAAATAAATTAATAACATTCATTTGTATTATAGTAATGCCTAGAAACACCTGTCAGGATTGGGGCATCATCACACTAGGAGCTGAAGAGAATAAAAGGCTCTCCCAGCCTCAAAGAGCTTAAAATCTAATGAATATGCCAAAAAAAGGGTGTAACAAATAAGCAGAAGTAATAAGGAAGTGAAGATGATGCAGTAAGAACATGCTTTTAAATAGGCCTGATATGTGCATAGCCAGAAAGTTATGTTTTTGTTGATTTAAGACAGACAATTAAGATAAATATCAGAAGTCCCTGATGGCAATCCATTTAACCATTACACCGGACTCTCGCTAGAATGCGCGTCTATATAACGCGAATACAGTTATAACGTGGTCGCAGCCATGGATCCCAAATTTTACCCTAACCCTAACCCCCAGCAACCCAGGGACAGGGGAGAGACGCCTTTCACCCGGCAGCGGCAACTCCGGGGTGGAAGGAAAAGCACCTTTCACCCGGCAGCTCTGGGGCCGGGGGAGAGGCAAGTTTTGATGCTAATTTTGCTAGGTTTGATGCTAATTTCATTTTAACGCGGTCCCCACTATAATGCGGTACTTGGCATGGATCCCAAATCCCACGTTCTAGTGAGGGTCCAGTGTATTAATTGGCAATTTCCCTATAAGTAGTGGGCCTTGAGGAAGGATCCAAGAGATATGCAGTGAATTTCCAGGGAAGATCAGGATAGGTGTTCTCTACAAAAAGGATGGTTGGATGCAGTTGTTTGTGATGGAAGCAAATTGGAAGAAAATAAAGACTGGAATGGTTGATGGAACGGAGGCCTTGACACAAGAGAGAAAATGTGGATAAAGCAGGTAGGAACCCACTTACAAAGGACCTGATGAGGGCCAGAAATTTTTATTTAATATGGTGGTGAAGGAGAAAATAATTGAGGAATTTGAAGAGGTGAAGATAATACATGTTGAAAACATGGGGCCAGGAAGATTATCTCCTAGTTGGGGATTGGTCCTGCTTTGAGCAGGGGGTTGGACTAGATGACCTCCTGAGGTCCCTTCCAACCCTGATATTCTATGATCATAAATAATTTTCTCAGGCCAAGCCCTCTGCACAGTGCATAGGCCATACAGCACTTGTGTGTGGAGGAATTCAAGGAAGCCAGAGGGAAGGAATTTTCTCCCACACCCAGGCTGTTGACTCGTAAAAGAGTGTCTCTTAAGCATCTAGTGCAGCCTGAAGGCTACTGTAGCCGAAGGCTCCCGCATGCCTGCTTTACTGGGGTTAGGAACAACCAGTAAATCCACTAAATGGTGGAGCCACTGACCCTCAGCCACCGCACTACCTAGTCACATCCCAAATCCCCCTGCTGCTCCAAAGCACACAGCTGGTACATATCAACCAATAGTCTCTTGACCTCCTGCCCTACTCTTCCGTATCAGACCCACCCCACTTCTGCATCTGAAATCTGCTGGAGAGAATAGTGGAGGGCAGGATTAGACAAGTAATTTTAGGGGGAAATATTTCAGAGATCACAAGGCCGCTGAATTGGTTTATATTTTATGGATAAATTTTAATACATATTACACCGTTTTTTACTCATGGTTAGTCATTTTAAGTGACACCAACTAAAAAACCACTTATGTCTGAAGGGTTTTTTCAATACTTATTAAAAGTAACAGTCAAGATCACCGTAACTAAGAAATTAAAGAAAAAATATTTATCTTTTCAGTTTTCTTGTGCATTTGACTGCAATGTGTGTATTTAGCATCTCCACTTCCCCTATATGGCCAGTTTCTTGTTTTCTGTGTTTCACGCTGCAACAAGAAAAAAAAAAAAAAGAAAAAGAAAGCTTAATAGGAAAATGTGACTGTGAAGTCTCAGTTTGCACTCGACAGGTGCAATACTGACTAGACTGAAACTTGACATTGTCCTGGTTAGCTGTTCTGATCCTCAATATCAAACCCATGATTCTTCTCTAAATCTTCGATATAAGACATCTTATAGCACTATGTATTACAGCATTATTAAAGTTTGTAAATTTTAATATGGAATGCAAAGTGTGTGAAGAGAAAATAAGGATTCTGGATATCTTAAACTGTTGTACTATTTCAATTTTTTCACAACATGCAAACAGATTTTAAATTATGAATATTTGTAAAAAGGAAGTGAAAATCTGCAGTCTTTTGTTTCACCACATTGAGAACGTGCTGAAATAAAGAAGAACATTGAGAAAATAATTGCCAAGATTTAAATTTTACATACCTGCGCACTAATTTTTAAAAGCAAAATAAATGCTTGGACTTTAATAGACTTCAAGCTGCCATTGTCAAGATGAAAGCAGTCTCCTAAAATAAAAAAATAAAATTGGAAATACTGTGTAATATATACATGTTCATTCAATAAGTTTTCTAAACAGAAAAATTATATTGCAATATCAAAACTCCCAAGCCCTAAATGTTACAGATGCAAATATAAACAAATCTTAACAATTCAGTCCATATTTTAAGGTTTGAAAATCATTAGTAATATAGAGCATAAAGGTGAAAGAACAGCATCAGGTATGGGAGCACAATCCTTCTCTTATTTAAATCCCTCTTAATGACCCACAAATGGAAACAGTTTTCTCAAAAAGTTTAAATGACACAGGCTCCTTCCTCTGGTTCTCCTAGCAGAGTTTGTTTTATGGGTCTTACATTTGGTGCAGAGACTGTATTGATATCAGTGTCTTGTACAGGGTTGAGCATACTGCTTGGGCTTAATAGTAATATTTAAACTACATAAGAGAAGAATATGTAATTGCATGAAGGAGAAGACCTTAATTCTTAAGTATAACGGAAATGTCCTTACTTAAAAATGTTTCAGATTCAATCACAATTTGGAAGAGCATGTATACATTTTTGAAGTTTATTTTAAGGCTAAACGTCGCAAAAACAAAGTTTTTCCTCTTTATGGCTCCTTTCTCATGAAAGACTCGATCACTCTCTATCCACATCACTGTTCAGGTTCTCCAAAAATATTGAACAAAAAACAGTGCATTGTATTTGGGGAGTCTTTTCACATCACAGATAATAGGAATTGCTGCACTAGATCAATCACCGGTCCATCTAATCTGGCATCCTATCTCAGACAGTGGCTAGTACCAGATGCTTTCGAAGGTGAAAAATCCTCCGTCTGAGTAAACAGTCCATAAAGAAAGTTTCATTTTAACTTCAGACATCTTATGCTTTAAAACGAAGGATTCTCTCTCAATTTTTTTTACCTACCTAATGCTCTCTTTATCCATGTAAGTGCATAATCCTTTTTTGAATCCAATTAAGCTCTTGGCTTCAATGATATCTTGTGTCAATGAATGTCACCAATTGTGTGTTAAAAAGAGGGAGCAGCGAAGAGCAAGCTTTTTTTCCAACTCTACATTTCACCTTTAATACCTGCCAAGGACATACACCCTAGCTAGCAAGGCCTACTAGCTTTTGTTCTTTCTTGTTCGCAGTTTAACTGATGCTCTTCAACTACTCTAAGTTACATTTAAAAAGTGAATGAAGAAACAACACAAATGTACGGCTCTATCCTGCAAAGCAAGTAACACGCTTAATTCCCACTAAACTCCATCAAAGTTGACTGCCCAGCACTGTGCAAGTTCAGGCTCTTAGACCTGCAGGGTTTCTTTTCCTTCACAGAAAATACATTCTGCTGGAGAGGTGCTGCCTTTTGCCCACCAGAGACAATTGTGGCACTAGAGCAGACCAGCAACTGACTCACTGTAGCAGCTAACAGAACGCATTCCTTACAGCACCATGACTGCGGATCCAGGTGAGGAAGCACGGAACATATGTGGGAGGGGGGAGGAGAAGAGGGGGACGATGAAGGGGAGCACATGGGGCTGAATGGGAGTCACATGTGGGGGTCACAGACTGGTTCAGAAGGGCTAGTGGGAGGACAGACTGGGACGGGGCTGAATGGGAGTGGGTCACATGTTGACGGAGTGGCTGGGAGAGGGTACAGGCACACATGGGCAGGGGGAAGAAGAGTGGTTGAGTGAGGGTGCAGGGACACAATGGGACTGAATGGGAGAGGCTGGGGTCAGCACGGGGGAGGGTCCCCAACTCCCTAACAATCCCTCCCCTATCCCCCCAAAAAACTGTTCCATATTTTTCCCCACACACACCCAACTGCCCTCCAGGTTCACTCCCAGGCTCCTTTCCAGCAATTACTTCCCTCTCCCTCAGCTCCTCCATTACTTCTGACACTACTGTTTGCACGGCTTCTGAGGGGTGTAGGAAATGTGTTTCTGTATTGTAGTTTAAATAAATTATGAAATAGGGCTGTCAATTAATCAGTTAACTCACGTGATTAACTAAAAAAATTAATCGTGATTAAAAAATAAATCGCAATTTATCGCAGTTTTAATCGCACTGTTAATCAGAATACCAACTGAAATGTATTAAATATTTTGGATATTTTTCTACATTTTCATATCTATCGCATTCTGTGTTGTAATTGAAATCAAAGTGTATATTATTTTTTATTACAAATATATGCACTGTAAAAATGATAAAAAAAATAGTATTTTTCAATTTACCTCATACAAGTACTGTAGTGCAATCTCTTTATAGTGAAAGTGCAACTTACAAATGTAGATTTTTTTTTGTTACTTAACTGCACTCAAAAAAAATACAATGTAAAACTTCAAAGCCTACAAGTCCACTCAGTCCTCCTCCTTGTTCAGCCAATCGCTAAGAGAAACAAGTTTGTTTATATTTACGGGAGATAATGCTCCCGCTTCTTATTTACAATGTCACCTGACAGTGAGAACAGGCATTTGCATGGCACTTCTGTAGCCAGCATTGCAAGGTATTTACGTGCCAGATATACTAAACATTTGTATGCCCTTTCATGCTTCGGCCAACATTCCAGAGGACATGCTTCCATGCTGATGACGCTGGTTAAAAAAATAGTGCATTAATTAAATTTGTGACTGAACTCTTTTGTGACTGAACTCTCCCCTGCTCTGTTTTACCCACATTCTGCCATATATTTCATGTTATAGCAGTCTTGGATGATGTCCCAGCACATGTTGTTCATTTTAAGAACACTTTCACTGTATATCTGACAAAACACAAAGAAGGTACCAATGTGAGATTTCTAAAGATAGCTACAGCACTCAACCCAAGGTTTAAGAATCTGAAGTGCCTTCTAAAATCTGAGCAGGACGAGGCGTGGAGCATGCTTTCAGAAGTCTTGTAATAAAAATATAAAGTGAGCACTGTACACTTTGTATTGTGTTGTAATTGAAATCAATATATTTGAAAAAGCAGAAAACATCCAAAAATATTTAAATAAATGGTATTCCATTACTTTTTGTAATCGTGCGATTAATCGCAATTATTTTTTTAATGGCTTGACAGCCCTAATTATTACTCAAAGTTCTGTATTCATATGTCCAGTAAGGAATCTATTTGTCAAAAACATTTCCTAAATCTTTTTTGTTGTGCGTATTGTTACAGACATACTTGCTGACAGGTATTTTGAAATAAAATTCCAAAATTACTGAAACTGTTGTGATGATATTGTGTTATTTTGACAAATAAAATATGCAGAATTTTACAATATTGTGCACAGAATTTCTAATTTTTTGGCACTGAATTCCCCCAGGAATAAGACATGCAAAATATGCTGAATGACTAATAAGCCAGGCTCAGAGGCACTTGCAGCATACTTTGAAGATGAAACGCTTATCATTTGTTTATTCTGGAGATCAGAGAGTCCAGATCCACTGTAGGCTGCTACCCACAGTGACCCTGCATGCACACTATACCAGCTGGTCACTTTATATTTACTATGCAACCCTGTTGCACAGGGGCTAGCACTTCAGAAAGCAAAATATTTTTAATAGGTTAAAAAAATTATACACATACCAACGCACAGGAACTACATTTACCTATGCTAGTGGTATCTAATATCTTGCCCACCTTACGTATTATTCCAGAAGCATAACAGAGTCAGACTCTGCAGAACATGACTTGACATACCTGTCTTAGTCTATGCCTACACTACAGCTGGGAAGTGTAATTCCAGTTCAGGCACATGTAAACGCCCCACCCAGCTCTGCTTGAGCTGGCATGCTAAAAATAGCAGTGAGACCAAAGTGGCAGAGGTGACAGTTCTAGCTAGCCAACCAAGTGCATATCTAAGATCTTGGTTAGGGTTTAACTCAAGCAGCTAGCCCGAGTCACCACCCCCGCCATCGCTGCAACACTAGTGCATGTACGTCTACCCAAGATGAGAATTCACCTCTGAGCTGCACTGTAGATGAACCCCTTATATAAATATGAGGAGTGAACTGCCTCATTTATACAGCTAGGATGATAACTTTACTACTTTAAAGCTAAATAATTTAGGTGCAGTTTTATGCTTATGTGATTTACGCACACAATGGCAGTAACTGTAACTGAACACACCAGCAATCAAATAGAGGGGGGGGGGGGGGGGGGAAACAGACACTGGTCCCAAAACTGCCCTCCATCATTTCCATCCACGACCCATTAAAGTTGAATGCAACAGTGTACTTTTCTAAGAGTAGATTCTGCTCTTTTAAGTGCATAGGAGTTGTACCCCATGTAATACAGTGCAGAATTTGGGCTAACAATTAAGTTACTGCATAAGGATCATAGTCTACCCTCTATCACTGTGCAAACCTGCCTTTGGGCTGGATTCCTACAAGGTTCTGAGCACTTACAACTCCATTCAATGTATATTATCATCTACTGGGGATTTGAGGACAATTTCGCATCCTACCTTTGGACATCAGGGCCAAGAACAAAGATTAAATATATGGTGCAGCCCTCTCACAGAATGTGTGTGACACTCCTGCCCTATTATGTGCAGGCTCCTGTGGTGTATGCATGTTGTGAGATGGAGGAGGCAGCATGCAACAGATCATATGGTTTTTGTTTGGTTGGTTGTTTTTTTAAACCTGAAAGCAATTAAAAGATGTACTTCAAAACTGTGCTGAATGTCCCTCTTGTCTTAATTATTTGGGGTAAAACGTACTGCTTGACTAAGACATATTTATAGATTCGAAGGCCAGAAGTGACCACTGTGATCATCTGTGTATAACATCTGTGTATAACACAGGCCACGGAGCTTCCCCAAAATAATTCCTGGAGAATTTCTTTTGGAAAAACATCCAATCTTAATTTTAAAATTTCCAATGACGGAGAATCCACCATGACTCTTAGTAAGTTGTTCCAATTATTCTCACTGTTAAAAATGTACGCCTTATTTCCAGTCTGAATTTGTCTAACCTCAACTTCCAGACATTGGATCATTTATACCTTTCTCTGCATCACCAAAAACAAAAATCAGAATTCCTTTATACGTCATCTTTACAGTAACAGTTAAATATGCTTCAGAATCACCTTTGTTAATAAACACTTTTCAACAGAGGCTGATGATAGCCTAGACACAAAATAGTTTTCCTTACCATTTAGACCATATTAGGGCTGAGATTGTCATCTTGTGGAACCATTTTTTTCAGCCAGTTGCGTGCAGGCCTTCTGCAGAAAGCCAAAAAGGAATGAAAACTTTAAAACACCCCTTTCCAAAACCTTGTGCAGAGTGAATCCCAATTCAATGGTGTCTTTTTTCCCCGCCACACACATTAAACTATTCTCGATCACTTAATTTTAGGTAGAGATAATCCTCATAAACAGTTGATATTCCCGAACACCCATATTGTATGCAGCAGGGGTAGGCAACCTATGGCACGCATGCTGAAAGCGGCACGCAAGCTGATTTTTAGTGGCACTCACACTGCCCAGGTCCTGGCCACCAGTCCGGGGGGCTCTGCATTTTAATTTATTTTTAAATGAAGCTTTTAAAAATATTTTAAAAAGCTTATTTACTTTACATACAACAATAGTTTAGTTATATATTACAGACATAGAAAGAGACCTTCTAAAAACGTTAAAATGTATTACTGGCACGCGAAACCTTAAATTAGAGTGAATAAACAAAAACACGGCACACCGCTTCTGAAAGGTTCCCAATCCCTGGTATGCAGTGTTTTTGTAGCTGCATCAGCCCCAGGATATTAGAGACACAAGGTGGGCGAAGTATCTTTTATTGGACCATCTTCTGTTGGTGAGAGAGACAAACTTTCAAGCAGATGTTGGTCCTATAAAAGATACTTTATACCTCACCCTCTGAACATTTAAAATGGTCTCAGATGTATTTTCACTTGGCTACCTACATTTGGATCAATGGGTTGGAATGTCTTTATGCTAATTCACAAAAGGTAGAACACCGTTTTTACTAAAATACATATGCCAAAAGTGTATTTAGAATGGTAGTAAGTATGTGTAATCCTGCAAGTATCGTTTCATTTGCAAGAAGTCCCATCATCTCTGTCAGCAAAGCCGCATTAGCACCACATGTTTCTCTATAGATTATCACCATTCTCAATTTATAATACAATTTAATAGTGAAGACAGACAAATACGAGATCTGTGAGAATATGAAGTAATCAAATAGCTTGTTGATCATAAGGGAAACCGCTTTATGAACACAAAAATTGCTAAACCAGTGTATCTACTACAGACATTCTATGTAAAAGCTAGTCCATGACAAAGGCACCTGGACAGCAGCTCAATCACAACAGATTGAATTTTTTTCAGTATACACAGTTTTGCAGTCACACCACAATGTGGACCAACATGAAAACAACTTAAAAATGTGCCTACTAATTGAACACTGCCTGTTCTTATAAGGGAAAGTGCCAAAAGAGACTTGAAATATATAATACACCTGTGAAGTATGTGGGTCATATGGTAGGATGAAGACACAAAAATTATGTTTTAGCTACAATCAGACAATGAACAGAAGTGGACTAATAATTTTACTACCATCATTTCAATTCTAGAAATACCTACTAGACAGCCAGGACAGATGTATAAAAATATATGAGGGTACCAACCTCAGAGAAGTTATATAGAAATGGTCAGCCTTTGTATTGACTAACTCATGTCTCCGTTTTTCACTCAATGGCACAAAGTGAAAAGCAAAACAAAACCGATGCATTTTGTGCAAATAATTTTAAAAATATACAGGATTTCTTTGTTGTCCTATTACCCTAAGCATTCACTTCCATAACAGTTGATCACTATACTACAGAGGAATAGCGCGTGGGGAGGACTTCCTTCAAAGTAAGACAATGGCAATTTTTAAATCAGATGGGTGGGACGGTTTCTGAGTGATACTGCAATCACCCACGGCCTAATCCCGCAGTCCTTACTCAAAGAAAACTCCATAAAAAGAATAGATTCCTCCGCAAAAATCTCCATATTATGAAGCAAAGCACAAGTAACCGAACCCAAGTCTCACATGCTGGTGCTGAGTATTGCCACTAGTCTACCACACCTGCCCAAATAAAAAAATTAAAAAACAGAAGACCAAAATATGCACAAAAAGCACTTTGTTTTGAATTAGTTAAAATAAGCTCAATTATTTATCTCACGAGACACATATTACATAGTTAAACACACCATTAACTGACAATTACCGGAATAACCGACCACGAACTCCACAAGTTCAAGCATTACGAAGAGATTACACAGAAAACTTGTGTCTACATAGCATCTTCCATCTGGAAGAATCCTAAAACTTTACTCTCTTTAACTGACAAATCTTACACACATATAACTTCACCCACCACTGAAGGGCACACACCTTTGTGGCAAAATAGACAAAAGGTAACATTACACAACAATTTTGGATATGACACATACAATATAAAATTAATACAGAGGAATTTTAGTTAGGAAGAACATAAATTACTCAAATGGAATTTAGCCCAAACATCAGGCACTCTCACCCACAATTGTGAAAAGTACTAGGGAATCTTTAATAACGGCTCAGGACCTCACTTTTACCTTTCAACTGAGCACTGGTGTCCCTTAACAACATGCTGGATCATGCATTTAACACACACATGAGGAAGAATATCAACTACTGAATTATCAGAAGCATATCATCATTTATTGGAAATCACCTATCCAATCCTGCTTAATAAGAGATCAAAAGAAATCAGCTTGCAGTGGGGTAGACAACTACTGAGCAATGGTGAGATCAAGTCCAGCACAGTCTCCAGAAGTACTCCTCACCCCCATAACTGTGGTAGCCTTACACATTCGGGAACATGCACCACACTGCATTTCTAGAGAAACACCTCCAGAGTAGGGGTTGGGTTCTGTTCCCTTCCCCCTCCAACCACTCACTCTAGGGATGGGGGGAGGGGAGACAAGCAGGAGACCCGGTGATTTCCCTACACCCCACCCCCCGCCCAGAATTGCCCCAACACCCCACCCAGTTTAGTGAACTAGTTACATGCCAATTTAGTGACACCCCCGCCCCCGTAAATTCGAACACCTCCCCCCTAATTTCAATTCCTGGGGAAACCACTGCCAGGAGACCCTCTCCACCCACCCACCCACATTCCCACTCCACAGTTGGGAGGCAAAGGAAGAGATGGGCCCCTTTCCCCCCCCCCCCGCACACACCTCGCTGCTCTGGGGATGGGGAGAGAGGAGACAACAGTTCTCCTCCCCCCCGCGTCATCCCTCCACTCTGGGGCTGGGGAAGAGGGACAGGGGCAGTCCCCCTTCCTCGGCACACACACATCTGGGGATCAGGCGGGAGAGAATGAGACAACCCTCCTTCCCCTTCTGAGGGTGGGGGGAGAGAAAGAGACAGGCCCCCATTCCCCACCCCCTACTCTGGTGATGAGGGAGAGGAGACAGCCCCCCACCCACCCACCCGAGAAGAGGCTGTGCAGGGGACGCTAAGCCCCACCCCCAGTGGATCCCGGGGGCAGAAGGGAGGGGTTCCCCCCTCACACGCAGGTGACAGTGGGGGAAGACGGCGGCGAGTCTCGGTGCCCCCAAAGGGAGGCCAGTCAGGGGAAGACGAACTCTCCACACAACCACGGGGCATCGCCCCCACCCCCTCATGGACGGGGGGCGAGAGGACGGCGAGGCTGGTCCCTTCCCCACTGACACCCCAGGCCAGGGTTTAGTCGGGGCGCCCGGGACACGGGGCATCGGTTCCCCGTTGGGTTCAGGGCCGGAAGCCCTGGCCCGCGTCTGGCCGGTACCTGTGTGCGGCAGGGCCCGGCCCCCAGGCCCCTCCGTCCCGCTGCGCAGCCCGCTCCTCTCCTCTAAGATGGTGGCCGGGCCAGAGTCGCAGCTGGGCCGCGGAAAATCCATCCCAGAGCCAGCGAGCGAGAGCCAGCGCCCCCCACCGGCCAGCCGCGCCGGGCCCCCATCGATCTGCTCGGAGAGCCGCTCGCCGTCCTGCGGCCGCTCCCAGGGACGCAGACGCGGCAGCGGCGGGGCGAGGAGGCGCCTGGGACGGGCGGGGCAGGAGCGGAAGTGGGGGGAGGAGAAGGCGGAAGGGGAGCGGCTGGTGGGAGGGGGAGGGAGCTGGGAAGGGGAACGCGCCTGGGGCGCTCCGATAGCGGGAGGGGGCGTGGGAGGGGAAAGAGGGGGCGGAGACGGGAGGCCGCCAGCAGAGGCGGTGTGGGAGGGGTGCCAGGCGGGACGGAGGCCTTGGCCCGTGGAGAGCACAGCCGAGATTTGTGCTCTGCTGGCTGTAAAGTACATAAGGCTTTGGGGTGGGGTGTCCTGTCATTTTGTGACAGGTTTCACCATGGTAGTCCTGTTCGTCTGTATCAGCACGAACAATGAGGCGTGCTCGTGGCACCTTCGAGCCGAACGCATTTATTTGGGCGTAAGCTTTCCTGGGCTAAAACCCGTCTCATCAGAGCTTATGACCAAATAAATGTGTTAGTCTATATAGGTGCCGCAAGTACGCCTCGTTGTCTTTTCTGTAGTTTTGTGTGTTTGTTTCAATGTTAGGCACTATTGCAAAGGTGGGCGCAAGTCTAGAAATCCTCCCCACGTAAAAAAAACAAAAAGTTCTGTAATTTATGGCCAGCCCTTGAGACCTGAAAGAAAAATCCCTTTGAAAAGGAGAGAGCAACTTTAATTATCATTTTTAATTTTAATAATTGTTTACATTTTTTTGCCAACTAAAGCCAATCATTCTGCTGGTTGTTTGGCACATATTATTTACAAAAACAACGAGGAGTCCTTGTGGCACCTTGGAGACTAACATGTTTATTTGGGCATAAGATTTTGTGGGCTAAAACCCACTTCAAAGCTTATGCCCAAATAAATTTGTTAGTCTCTAAATTTCCACAAAGACTCCTCATGGTTTTTGCTGATACAGACTAACATGGCTACCACTCTGAAACATATTATTTACAGTTTACCTTGCTGTGTGATTATGGCATTACTTTTTTCTTGTGAAGATGACTACACAGAGAGATATTTTGGTTGTCTAAAATAGGCTTTTTCCTGATAGTTACCTATTGTTACCACCAGTGGAGTTGCACTGATGCTTGCAGTGACATTTCTGATCACCTGCATTTAAGTCACCATGTCATCTGTCAGCTCAGGAAAGGTCTGAGCTGTTATTGGGTGCTGCTCTCCAGTATAACCTAGTTCTCCCACTGTTGCTAGTTCCAGGAAAGTTGAACATATGGTCACAATGGTGGGAGATTTTAAGAAAATATGTCCACTATAGACAGAAAGTTTATTGCGAAGGGTAGTGTATGTTACAAAGACTACCTATAACAGGATCAAACTGGTATACTACAAACAACTACACTGATAATTTACAATTTGATGTCAGATTTCATTTACAGCCCAATATGTGGAAGAACAGTATTTTATTGTTAAAACTTGCCCATTTCTTTGTGTATTTTGTAGTTTCAGAATCCAACTGGCATTGTTCATTGCTTTTGTAGTGGAGCAGTTTAACAAATAATACATAAATGTAAAAATAATTAACAGTATTACCCAAAGTCTAATAAAAATAAAATGGAGATACAGTACAACTTCAGTTCATATGCTTTTATTCACTTCCTTGCCATATGTGGGAGATAAACTAGATGACCTAATTTTTTTCATCTCTACCTTCCATTATTATTATTTATGTTGCTACAATCCCGTTATTCTAGATGCTGTACAAACACAAACTTAAACTCAGTCCTTACCCTGAAAAGCTTACAGTCTATAATTTATGAAAAAAGAAATGGAAGACTTTACAATCTTAGCTGAAAACTAAGTTTCAGCAATATAACTTTACTAGATTTATAAGATAGGTGCTTTATAAATTTAAATAAATAAAAGTTTTGCCTTTAAGACATTTACTGAGTCAGTATTCCTGATACCACAAAACAATGTGCTTTACAAACTTGCTGAAAATACTTATTGGGGCTTGTGCTTAAGACTGAGTGGTCTTGCTGATTTCAATGTACTTAAGATCTAATTGGTATTAAGAGTTTGCAGAGCTGGGCCATTAGTACATAGCAAGAAAATCCCCTAATAAAAAAGAAGGAAGAAGTTATGGTCAGCATGTTCAGCAATGGAACTGATATAGGCCACAATACAGCAAAAGCACTAAGCATGTGAATAATTCTACGTGTGTTCAGTAAAGCACTTCAATATGTGCTTAACATCCACTGACCTATCAACTCTAATGGAAAAAGAAAAAAAACTTCAGGTGATTTGTTGTACCTTTCAGAGTTCCCAGGTTCTGATTTGTGTTAAACAGGTTATCTGTTTTGCCTTACCCTGCAAAGTGGTAAGAAACATCATTGCTCAAAAATGTGTGGTTTTTTTTTAATAAAACTAATGCTCACCATGAAATGCAACAAAGAAAAATGTTACAGTACATACAAGAAACAGACAACGAAACAGTTTTGGCTATGTAGCTTTTTCTGAGGCACAAAGCAAGGGGATTAGTAAACAAAATTAGCTTTCTTGATACTCAGTCTTCATAAACGTAGAAACTGAAACGTGGATTGAGAGTGTTTTATGCTGTGCTGTATGCTATGGAACACAGTTAACAAACATTAGCCAATAGTATTATTACAAAGTGACATCACACTTGTCACTAACCTGAGTCTCATTACTCTCTTGATTTACAGTATGTAAGAAAAACAAGTATCCTAATTGCTAATGGATTTTCCACAACTGAAAATATAGTGAAATTGCTGCCATCCTATTGTTTTCAATATATATATATAAATAATTATAATAAAAAGAACTTTAAAAACCAACCAAAAGCTTAACCATGCAAAACTAAAAATGAATGAAAAAGCAGACATTCACAATACCTTGAATCCAGAATTTACCAAGCTATCTATAAAAAACACAGTCTGTGGGAATGAGCATAAAATGGGGCTACCTGCAGTCTGTGGGCCAGATTTTAAATCCCTTGCCTACACTGGTGCAAAGTTACTTACTTGAGTAGTTTAATTCTAGCTAATGATACTACTCACATGAGTAACTGATCACTGTTTTGAGAAAATCTGGCCGTAGATCTGAGTCCAGTTCTGATCCTCTTACTCATGCTGAGTACCTTACTTTGTATCTAGCCCCATATAAGTGAATAGGGCTATTTACAAAATAAGGTACTAAATTTCATGAGTAAGGATGCAGAATTTGACCGACTATTTTCTGAGGTATATTGGAGGGCCTGATTATTATACCCTTATTCATCATGAAGAGCATCTTACTCCTTGACTAGTCCCATTGGTTTCATTGAGACTACTTGCAAGTACTATATTACTCAAAATGAATCAGAATCTGACCCCTCAATTATTGGTAACTGACCCCTGGTGTAGATGCAGATGTTTCAGGATAGTTTAAATATCCACATAAGAAAGGTTTATAAACATGAGAAACAAAGGAACAAACACTCCTATGTTGATTCCCACAGCTCCAGTAGCGCAGCCAGGTCCGGAGCGCAGGGGCAGCGGCGCTATAAAAAGGCGCCTCCCCCTGTACTCACCCGGCGGCGCTCCGGGTCTTCGGCGGCACTTCGGCGGCGAGTCCTCACTCACTCTAGGTCTTCGGTGGTACCCGCCGCCAAAATGCCGCCGAAAACCTGGAGTGCCGCCGGGTGAGTGCAAGAAGTGGCGCATAAAAAAGGCGCCGCTTCCTTTTTAAGTCGCCGCTTCTGCTCACAGGGGAGCGGCCGCTCCGCCTCCTCCCCCCCCCCGGCTACGCTACTGCACAGCTCCAGCAATGACTTATTATATAGAGAGCTATAGGGCATCAGTGAAGAACATTCTAAAATTAATTAAACTGGTCATTCCTTTATTGGGCCCCAACAGGACAATGGCCAATTGTGTCTGGAGACACCATTATTTTATTTTCTTTATGACAATCTGTAACAACGCAACATGCAATGGTGGTTTTCTTATGGTAAATGATTGTTCCTGAAGTTTAAAAACATCTAACTTTGTTTTAGATACCTTTTATCCTTTTGGATTTCCTTTCATTTTTGGATTTAATCTTGGTAGAAATGGGGATGCAAACCCTTTTTGTTGTGGGTATTTAACGTTATTTTTACCATGCAGCATGGAAGAATATGATTTAGAATATATAATTTTTAAAATGCCTCAACAATATGGCTGAGTCTACATTAGAAAATCCTGTTGTGTTTCACAACTAGTATCAATAAATAGCTGTTTCTACCCGCGCAGACAGTGGTGAAAACAGTTTTCCTGTTGATGTAGACAGGATAAACTGAGTTCAACTCCTGTTTTGACAAAACGTTTCTATCAGGGGTTAATCATGATTTCTTACAATGGGTGTTGAACTTGATTGACCCTTCTCTCACCAGTAATACAATTACAGTACTGTCAACATTAATTGAAGGGACTAGTGCGTGGACAATGGGGAGCCATGTTTGACACCCATTGCCAAATATGGTTAGATTTTGTAGTGTAGACACATTCTTGAAATGTATCTTCCTTTATTTTCTCATCATCATACCAAAATAAAAAGGCACTTCTAAGATCTTGTTAAGATCGGGAGCAAAACTATTCTAGCCTCAACCATATTTAAATACAATAATTGCTAGCAGGGTATTAGCACAATTTCCCTGAAAAAAAAATTCCAACAGAAATTTTGTTCTGAGATCTGTCCTAGCCCAACTATGACATAGGCTACCTCCTTCTAAGTACTCTGTAGCATGATTTTATGCAATATTCTTACACAGTTAATCACCAAAATTGCTTTAGTAACGCTGTTCAGAGAAACCACCTAGAATCCTTCAGGAACATGTGTGCTAACGCTGACATTATATTCTGAAAATTGACACTAAAAATACCATCAAAAGCAGGGCCGGATTTCCAAGTAGGCACAATAGGCACGTGCCTAGGAGCACTGGCATTCTAGGGGTGCCTAAAAGTTAGGTTAAAAGTTAAAAAGTTAATACATAAGCAGTTAAAAGTGACTTTCCCTGGGAAAGAGATGCTCCCTTCATCACACTACGTCCCTTCATCCTGCCTTACAGTGGGGCACAGCTCCCCTGTGGGCAGCCTGGCCAGGCTCCTGGTATGGGTTGGTGGCTGCCCAGCGTGTGGGGCTGGTGCAGGGTGAGTGTCCGAGTCAGCCCACCTGGGGGCACTGTGAGTTGTAGCCGGGCGGGGTTGTTGCTGAAGGTGTTGGTACCTCCGCCCGGGGAGCTAGAGGGAGGGGTGTAGCCAGTGCGCCATTCACTTGCAGAGGCAGAGCCGGAGCGCTGCTGCCGGGCTGCAGGAGGGATGGAAGACACCCGGGGAACACTCACCTTGGGGAGAGGTACAGTCTCCCCCTCGTGCCTTGCCTGGGGCAGGTGGGTTGCGCCCTGGCTCGGGCTGGGAGCGCCATATGTGGCAGAGGGTCTCATGCCTTCCTGGGGAGGCCGTGCTCTGGCCACCCCTGCTACCCTGGGGCTGCTCTGCTCGTGGAGAGGAGGGCTAGGGGCGGGCATCCCTGCTTTGAGGAGCTGCTGCAGGGAGGAACAGGGCCAGTTCTGGGGCTGGGGGGGCAGAGGCAAGGGAGAGTTTCATTTTTTATGGAAAACACAAAGGTTGCTGTAGGCGGGTGCTGAAGATGCTGTGCCTAGGGGCGCGTAAGGTGTAAATCGGCCCTGATCATAAGGTTATATGTTCCCAGTCCTTTAATGAGCCTATGTCAGTTTTGCTCACTTTACAAGCCAAATAATTTTTTCTGACTGCCCGATCTGGAAGCTCTACCTGGAAACTTGAAAGTATCTTGAAAGTCAAGATGTAGTCTTGCTGGCTTGTGCATCCTAACTAGTAATAAAGATTCTGCAATTATGTTGATACATGGGTGACAATAGTATCTAGCTCAGTCTTTCATAGCTGTTTAGGCTCTGCAAGACTAACCAAGCAAGTAGTAGTGCAAGCTTGTTTGTGCCAGTGAAATAAGAAGACATAATTCAGAATACTCACAAGGAGCCGTTCTGCTGCATAAGAAGATGTCAACTGTCTGATCATAGCCAAACTGTAAACATGGTTGTTACTAATATGAGTCTGCTCCCAGTATGGACAGAGTGAGGTCTATTTGTTATAAATAGGGGACAGTCAAAAGCAAAGAGTCATGCACCCTTCTGCTGTGCTGGGAGCATTCCAGCAGCAACTCTGTTTATTCACTGACAGTAACTTTATATATGAACAACAAACAGTATATTTCCTATGAGCAACCCAGGGTGCCAGCATATAGGTAAAAGCACTACATTTAATGAATTTGAATGAAAATTTGAGGGTTTAAGTGGGAATTAGGTGGTACATAGTATTTGTGCTGGCTCTCCGCACAGGGGTGAATTTTACCCTTTGTAAGGACATGACAGAAAGGATTCTATTTATCTTTGTGTTCATTATTTGTTGCATTGTTGCTCTAAACGTGAGCACTTTGAACATAACCATACTGAGGATCCCCCACTGTTTTACCACCCACAACCCCTTTAAACCATGTGCCTCCTCTGTGATTGCTGCTATAGCTATTCCCAGATCAAGTAGTAGCATTTCAGCATTTTGCATGTGCATTCTTCTTGAAAAAAATCAGCAAATGTCACATAAATATCAGCTATGAAAGTCAAAGGTGACCCAATACAACTCTGACTTATGAAATTTCCAAATTCATACCATAACAGTAGAGATAGATACTCCTTACTTTCTCACAATAAAACAAGTTTGGGGAGGAACCTTAGGCCGGGGTTATATTGTATTATTATATTTTTAGGTTATCAATAAAGGCCAATCTCAGGAAAGGGGCATGCTTGGACACTAATTCAGGGTCACTGTTCTTTGTTGTGGATGGGATAGAGCAGGGGTCGGCAACCTTCAGCATGCAGCCCATCAGGGTAATCTGCTGGTGGGCCGTGAGACATTTTGTCTACGTTGACCGTCTGCAGGGCACGGCCGCCCACAGCTCCCAGTGACCGTGATTTGCTGTTCCCGGCCAATGGGAGCTGCGGGAAGAAGTGCAGGCTGCAGGGACGGGCTGGCCGCCATTTCCCACAGCTCCAATTGTCCGGGAGCGGTGAACCGTGGCCACTGGGAGCTGCGGGGGGGTCATGCCTGCGGACGGTCAACGTAAACAAAATGTTTCGCGGCCCGCCAGCGAATTACCCTGGTGAGCCGTGGGCCGAAAGTTGCTGACCACTGGGATAGCATATCAGCTCATTCACAACTAGTTTCCTAGCATTGGAAAGAGAAAGATTTACTTTAAAAAAGGAATTAATTGTGGGACAATATTGAGTCTGGTGGTGTTATACCAAGAATGGGGAAGACACAAGGTTTTGTGGGTTTTCCAACTTTTAAATTTAGGAGCGGAGCGTAATTGAGGGAGGTTGTGCAAGGAGCTATGTGTACCATTGTGTCTCTCATTCTCCATGCTGTAATGATATATCTTTAGTTGCTGTGATGTCTTTGGACTCAAAATTATTTTACCATTGTTCCATTGAAAGTGTCAGGGTAGGAATTGCAGGCCAAGGAGATAAGAGAGTAGCATTAGGTCTGTGCAGCTGAGGAGGTGATCAGGGAAGACAGAGCTTCTGTCTTCTCCCTTGCAAGTCTGAGCAGCTGACAAAGAAGGAACTCCATATACATAACAAAGAGCTCCACATAGGGTCCATAAGGATACCACATGACAGCCAGCAAAATTGCAGAGATAGGAAGAAGAACTGATAGCCATTTTGGGACATCCCAATTGACCAGGCTTCTCTGTTAACTGACAACATTGCTAAAGGCATAAAGATATAATGGCACGCAGATTCCTTCTGTCTCAACAAACACACAAGTGAATCCTGAGCACAGTGTCATTAAAACTTTACTATTTAAATATTCTGTGTAATTTACTGGAGAGAAGATTGCATGAGGAATAAAGTGAAAAGAAAATTCTCTTTAAATGTCGTTTTTCTCAGCTTGCATGATTAAGTGTATCATCAACTTCTTCTTCTTCTTCGCCACTTCCCTATTTGGGGTCTGGAACTTTTATAGCCTTCTTCCAAAACTCACGATTGGATGTCTAGCTGTCCTGCATGTAGCATATGCATCAAAATGTAACATAAACCTTGCATATTATTTTTTAGGCTCTTGCCATGTAATGAAGCAATCACATTTGAAATTCCAGGCTGCACATAATTGATCGTCTGTTTAGAGTATACAATTTTTGATACAATAGCAATGATAATGTCTAATGTACTAGATTCTCCTCTGCCAGCAGTTCTGACAAGGTCTTGGGCCCTTTTCTCACCTTCCTCTAGCTGCTAATGTTCCTATGTTGGCTGGCTTGAAACTCTAGCTGTTGTTGTTGCTTTTTTTCTGCTTCTTCATGATATTATAGATTACCAATAAGGTTTGTTAATAAAGTATTTTTACTCACAGACTAGAGCAGAATAAGAAAGAGAAAATAATTGTGACATCAGGACAAATTTAGGACTGAGACTTTATTGTAAATCTAGGGGAATTTTTCTTTTGAGTGATATATGGCATAATTTACAACTCATAGTCTAGAAGCAGTTATGTCCCTATATTCAGAATGTCCAGATTATATGCAATTATACACACATACATACACAAAACTATGTTAAGAGAACATTATTAAGGCTGCAAAGTCAAGTACTCAAAAATTAGGAAATGCCAGAGTTAAGGTTGCTTGTGCAACCTTAATTTGCCCCTCCCTTGCACATGTGTATTATGATACAGTCTTAATTACATGATCACATATTGGTTTTCCCCCCACAAACCTCTCCTCATTCAGTGTGCAGAGTAGACAGTGCTCACTTAATGTTCAACAATCCAATATTTTGTTTTCTCCTAATTGGGCAATGTGTGGCCCAGGGCCTTATTTACTGTTCAAACCCTGCTCTGAAGACAGAATTATTAATTTCCTTTATGGGCTTTTCTATGATGTTCAGCACTACAGTATCTGATTGTTCCCAAATATTAATGCATTAATTTTTATAATGCTCCTGCAAGATTAGGGGGACTGAGATAGAGAAAGTTTAAGGTCAAAAGTATCTACCTAATATTGGGTGCCCAATCTGAGATGTATAGGACCCGATTTTTCGGGGGACTTAGCATTAGTCCTTTATATGTTCAAACCACAGCTTGGGTTTATTTCACTTACAGCTGTGAGCGCTCAGCACTCCTGTCAATCAGACCCCAGTGACCAACTGTGAAAAGTTTGGATTAAGTGACTTTACTTGCATCATATAGGAAATCTGCCCCAGATTCTCTATTTAGGCATTTAACTTCTTTGATTTCAATTGGAGTCAGATGCCTATATACTTTTCAGGATCTGGGCCTTTGGAATTTTAGTTCAAAGTGGGTATGATCAGAAAACTAATGGGGATTTCTAAAGAGTCCAATCACAGTCACTAAAGGCAAGCAACTGTGGAAATAAGTATATTAAAGTGAGATTCAATTTTTTTAAAAATAGTATGAATTTCAGTAAATTTTGATCACACTCCCTCCCTGCTCCCCAATATATGCACATACACTAAGCATTTTTAATTTTAAATATTTTGAAAGAAATATTCTATTGGCTTCATCAAAATTTGGTTTAGAAAGACAAAATGCACATGGTACTGTGTAAATATTTAGCTGTATATACATGTTTTCTTGTAAACGAATAATAAAAAGGAAGGTGTTTTATTTTCAAATGTTCCAGCAAAAGTGAGG
Organism: Macrochelys suwanniensis; assembly: GCA_033296515.1. Taxonomy (NCBI): domain Eukaryota; kingdom Metazoa; phylum Chordata; order Testudines; family Chelydridae; genus Macrochelys; species Macrochelys suwanniensis. Next base: position 15,475,866 of record CM065784.1, on the reverse strand, counting down.
TTCTATAGCAGAAAGAACATATTTCTGCTTTGCTGGTGTTGTGAAATATTCCTGGCTTTAGGACTGCATTTGAATCCATTTCCATTGTTCCTTTGATTTCAGTGATCACAAACTGCACATTCTGTCTGCAGTAGCGTAGCCGGGGGCGGGGGAGCAGAAGTGGCGCCACTGCTTCTTTTTAAGCGCCACTTCTTGCACTCACCTGGCGGTGCTCCGGGTCTTCGGCAGCGGGTACCACCGAAGACCCGGAGCGAGTGAGGATCTGCCACTGAAGACCCGGAGTGCTGCCGGGTGAGTACAGGGGGAGGCACCTTTTTATAGCGCCGCTCCCCCTGTGCTCCGGACCTGGCTGCACTACTGTCTGTCTGGAGAACTCAGGCATATACAGAGTCAAACAGATCCCCAGGAGTTCTCCCCTATTGCAAATCATTGAGATTGCAGAGGAATAATACAAACAGCAAAGCTATAGGTTAGCAAGGGAATTTATTCAGTCTTCTTTTGGGAACATATCCCTGCACCAAGGTTAATTTGTGAGTTGTAAAAATTTTGTATGTATTTTTGATGGAATTAAACAATAACTGATGTTTCTAAATCCAAGACAAACTACTAAGTGGTGATTAGATACCAAAATGATAGACGCCTTAAATATTCCACATATGGACACACAGATAATAAAGAAAATAACTGCTCTACTTCCTGCTAACTTCTTTATTTTTATTACAAAGGGGACAAATTCTGGACCTGTATGAAGTAGCCCTCAAAATCTACATATGGTACTTATATGGCTTCCATCACCATAGTATCTGAGCACCAGATAATCTTAAATGTGCTTATCCTCACTACACCTCATGAGATAGTAAAGTACTATTATTCCCATTTTCCTGACAGGAAACTAAGTGACTTGCCCGGGGTTACAGAGGAAGTCCATGGCAGAGCCAGCTGAACCTGGGCCTCTTAAATTCTGAGCTAGCACTCTGTTGTATCATAAGAGGTACACATACGTGCTCTACAAAGTATCATTCATGTGTATCTGCACAGTCCTTCCCCACCATCCAGCAATGGCACCTTGTTACACAAAGTGCAATTCCAGGGATAAATTTCTAATTCCTTTAGTTTCTCCATTCATTGCATCTTTCTCTTCATTTTGCTCTTTGGGCCTGAATCTGTATTTGGATACACATAGCTACTCCTTTTGTATCCCGGAGAGGAGGTCAGTAGCTGGAGGGGAATGGCCTAGCACGTTTGGAACGCTGAAAAGCATCCCATCCAGTTTAGTAATGGCATCAGCATTGCCAAAGTTTGGATCTGGCATCTGGATCCTGCAAAATCCTGGGACAAACCCCCGAAATTCTGCCATCAAAATAGAAAATAGGGTTACTTCTACTATTACATTAAAAAATTCTGGTCTGGAACACAGAATCTCTAATTTGGCACCAATATCTTTCTGAATCTGGATAATTTTTGTATATATACCATCCATTTTTACCATCTAAAGTTAGTATATATGTAACTTCTCCCTGTCCACCAAAATAGTCTAGATACCACTGTATCATGGAGCAACAGTGCCACAAAAACACATATCCAGCAACTATGTCCAGCTTGTTTTAGGGTGACCAGATGTCCTGATTTTATAGGGACAGTCCCGATTTTTGGGTCTTTTTCTTATATAGGCTCCTATTACCCACCACCCCCGTCCCGATTTTTCACATTTGCTATCTGGTCACCCTAAGCTTGGTCCATCTGGATTTTGGCACTGAACACCAAAATCATGCTATTACTATACAACCATATGGGATTTAAAGTTGAAAAGATGGGCACGTACTTAGATTCTTTGCTGTACTGGGGCCAGCGTGCTCAAAACTTTGAAGAATTGATTAAATAAAAAATCAGAACTCAACTCACAGCTGAAGGGCCTAATTCTGCGGCCTTTTTCCTAGAAAAACTCCCATTGGCTTTAATGGAGGTTTTGCCTGAGCAAGAGCTGCAAGACTCCAACCTTTAGTTTGCATTGTATTCCAAAAAGAGGAATCGACAATATATCCCAAGGTACTGAAGAAAATGCTGCAAATTACACATGCTTTATTTGTAAACATGAAGACATCTCAGTATAAAGATAAAATCTGTGCTTTTGGCTTTTTGCATGTAAATCCCATTGCAATTTAGTAAAACAGAAAATGCAATTTCATTGCTCTTCTGCAATGTTATTTTTAATATAGACTCAGACCAGAGAAACAACACAAAACTGATAGAAAAGGACTGCAATGGAATTATTTGCTACATTTGTATCACTTTCCACATAAGCTACTCTACTTTTTCCTAGTCTTTGTGCTGTCAACCCACATAGAATGCTTAGACCAACAGAAGAAAACTACTGGACATTTTCCATAGACTACATTAAAGTAAGTGCTTGTGGGTTTGATTTTACATTTACTAGTAAATAGCACTACTATGGAAAAGAAATTATCAATATACTCTTATAGCAGCTTTTTTATTATTTCTTCTCCATTTTAGCTGTAGTTCTAAAGTGCATTATGTGGACTGATCAGAAGCATTATGTTAGGATATTGGATGCTATACACTATTAGTCAGTTATCATGCTTTCACTGTTTTTCCTGGACAAGTCCCTACAGCAAAATGTGATCAAGTACTGCAAGGGATACTGTTTTGCTCCCTGAGTCAGTCTCCTTTCATATTTGGAAGGAGGACAGCTCTCAGGCTATAGAAGTGCCTTTTCTTTGTCCCATGAAGTTCCATTCTGCTTTTGCTGAGATATTAACCGTTAGAAACTTTAATTTTACCTTCCCTTTACTTGCCTTCTTAAGGAAAATGTTGGTAGCACCCAAATGTTCCAAGGCTGAACTCACAATGCTGCTAAAGAAGCAGCAGCAGACACTATCCTGCGAACCCATGAGAACTATGAAAGCAGCTGTAGCAGTGAGGTAGAAAAGACAGAAGCCACTGCACCTGGTCCCATTGAACCATACCTTCAAGAGGCCCTGAATGAGACAGAAACCAGGCTAGACTCTCTCCCACCTCCAAATCCTCCCCAGAACTGTTATCTGCATCCAGTTACCATTCCTCCCCCATGGGGATGTCATGACGTCAAGTTTGCTACGAAGCTGTAGATGTGCAGAACCACAGTTACACCAACTCTACTGTACAGAAGTGAAATGTGGGCACAGAGGAGGGCTGAAGAACACCAGATGGATGATTCTTGTCATTTTCATCAGCTGCTCCATATCAAGTGGCAGGAGAGGATTAGAAATTAGGATATTCAAAACTGAACCCAGCAACTGCCTTCATCAGCACTGGTTGGGTTTTAGCGGTTTTCTTGGGATGGACGTATTATTAGAATGACAGACCAATGAATTTCAAAGCATGTGTACCAAGGAATGTGCCTACATTGCTGGCAATCATGTGGGTGTCAAAAGCTTTGCCAGTGATGGATATAAACTGAATGTACAACTAGGCCACCTTAAGCACTTTGCCAGAGATCGATCAAGGTGGTGCTCAATTTGCAAGGAGGCCACATCCCTTTGGGATTTGTCGATGATGGTGATAAAACACAGGGCTTGTGGCAAAGCTGCCATAATTGACCCCCTGACCTCTTAGATTGTACAGTTTTTTGGGGGGTGTAGGTCTTTCTATGTCTAATGTGAAGCATATGGTACATTTCTCAGTGCTATAAATAATTAATAAAAGGGGACTGCCAAAAAACTTTAAACAGGTCTTATTGTTATTATTTTCCCACTTATGTTTAGGGGATTTTTTTATTGTAAGAAGAGCTACTTGCTTTTTACCACTGGAAAAAAATGCATCTACTTAACTACCACAAAGGGTACATGAGTCACAAAATGTACTGCTGGGAGACAGCTACATCTGTCTGCTCTTGCATTTGGACGCTTCAAAAACAGAACCAAGCAGTATACACTTCTGCATTTAATGCTTAATCCATATTTATATGGAAACCTCAGCCCGCCATTTCAAAAGACCATAATTACTGGGATTTGAGTTTGGTAGTGCCTGCAGTCCTCCTCCCCAATCCCACTATTTCAACAGGGCCAACGTACAGGAACTTGGTTGATTGTGGTTTAATCTTCGCAACTCTTCGTCCCTCCAGCTAACACTCAATTATCCCCGTGTCTTTTCCCAAATAACAGAAGGCAAATAATTCTTTCTGCCTGTTTATTCAAATAACTGGAAGATTTCTTTTTTTTTTTAATTGATCCTCCTTCAAAAGGACCTTGAAGAATCACATGGAGGCTCTTTAAAGAAAAATAAGTGGGAGGAGGACCCCGCCCGCCCGCTTTACTTCACAGCCGCTCGTATGGGCGAGGATGAGAAATTGGACGTCGCTGGATGGTTCGGTTGTTGCGCCCGCCCACCTCGCCGTGCTGCGCTGGGAGGGACGAGGGAGTCGGCCATCTTGGGTTCGCCCGGGCTGCGAGCGAGCGAGCGGGGGAGGGACTGGCTGGGTTGCGGAAGTGGCCGCGTTCGCTCCCCCGTAGCGGAGCGAGAGAGGCGAGAAGGAGAGTCCAGGAGCCCCCCACCTTTCCCCGGCCAGCACCGTCTCTAGCGAGGAGCATGGCAGGGCGGCTCCCGGCGTGCGTGGTGGACTGCGGCACGGGGTGAGCGCGGGGGCGGCGAGCCGGCGATGAATGGGCAGCGGGGAGGCTGCTGACAGTTTGGTACCAGGCACCGACGGGTGGGGGGAGGCGCCTCCCCTCCCGTGTGGGTCCCTCAGGCCGGTGGGGTGAGGGATCTTCCCCCCCCCCCCCGCCCCGGACCCAGCTGCAGGGACGTGTCGTGCCCCACAATAGCCCCCCTGGGTGTCAGCGGGGAGAGGGGGCTAGAAAGCCGGGGAAGGGGTTGAAGTGAGCACCCCTCCCCCCCCCCCCCCCCGGTTTCTCCCCATCATCCCCTTTCCGCGCAGCTCCTTCCCTTCTCCGCAAACGCCTTTGTGGGCGCGGGCTCCCGCCCCAGCAGCAGCACCCCCTCCCCCAGAGCTGGGTGGGCGCGGGCTCCCACCCTGACTTCAGCACCCACCCCCCGGCTGCCTGTGGGGGTGGGCCTCTCCCCAAGTAGCACCCTCCCCCCCCCCCCCGTTTATTTTTGGCTGACTGTGCAGGGGCAGGGTCTGCTCTGACCCTCCAAAATCAGCCTGACTCAGGGGGCAGGGTCACACCCTAAGGTGAGCATTCTCCCCTCGCCCTCTTGGGTTTTGGTTTTTTTGGGGGTAGGGTCTCCTCTCCACCCTTATTATCTCATTCATTCCATTTGCTGCTCTAGAAATCTTCCTGCCTCGGTCATTCAGGAAGCAGCGTTCCCCACCCTCGCCTGAAAAGCTCCTAAAACCAATCTTGCTGCCTGTGTCTTGCAGGAAGCAGGCTCTTGCTCAGGGGCTGCTGAGGGTGGACCTTACTCAGAATCCAGATAGGATAGCAAAATGATAAAAAATATTCTTTCTATTGTTCAGTCATGTAATTGTGTGCGTTAAATATTCTGAGCTCATGGGCTATTGCGAAATACCATGGTTTTAAAAAAAATATATGGATCAAATAATTTATTCAGTATTACTTCTCTATAGGGGAAACCCTCCCCCCTCTTCTAGTGAGCAAGCGCAGCGGAACTTCCTTAGTTTTGTCAAAGCCTCTTCCTGCTTTCAGGCTTTTATACCTTATAAGGCAGTTTTCAGTGTCAAACCTGAACCAAATCCTTTTTAGAAACTATTTTCTATTTAGCAACTACCCGATGACGAGTAGAGAGAAAGTACCAGTGATAGCTAATGCAAATAGATGGAAGGGACAGAGGTTCAGAATTCCTTGCAGTTGTTGCCTGTGTTTGCTGCTCCTAGTCTTCCCACTGTGTGCAAGACCCTGTGGGTAAAAGTAGGAAGTAAAGACTCAGTTTGAACTTGGAACTATTACATTGTATCCTTAATGGTGGTAGTGTACTGAGGAAATGCAAGGATTTTTTTTTTCCTCCTGTGAGCTACTGATTAGTGTATGATTTTAAAGATGGAACGCTTTATTCTTAAACATTCCGGAACGCTTTATTGTAGAATCTATCAAAAGATTTTTTGGTACTGGTTCTAGCTCCTCCCTCTTCCCTAGGGAAAGTGAATGTGTTAAGTGACTGCTAGCTAAGCTGCTCTTACTTGTTTCACTTCCCATCAATTTTTTGTTCATTTATAGAAAGTTTTGTTTTAAACTAAAATTGAATTTTTCATAATCTATTTGGCATATTACCCACATCTACTCTGAGTTTTCATGTATAATATGCATATTTAACTTTTGGGGGGGACTTGATCTTTCAGACTTGTGAAAATTGGCTTACAATAGTAATGTGAGCCCATCATCCCCCTTTAAATTTAAAAGTGCCAATTTCGACTAGCAGAGCATTAATAAATGTTCATTTTTATAAACTGCACATGTGTATATGTATATAATGGTGGTGCACTAATGGTAACATAGGTAAGGTTGCATTTAGAGTCACAGCAGGAATAAAGACTTCGAATTTATATGAAGTGTGAATGTACTCTTTCCTTTTGTATTATCACATTTTATGTCTTAGATAGGGAGCGCTTTGTCATATTCATTATTTTTGAGCATGAAGTGTTTCAGTAAAGCACCTACTACAAGTGAATACATGGCCCCTGCCCTGAAGAGTTTACAAGCCCAGAGCCTGTAAAGAGAATTACTTAGACCTGCAATGAATTTCCATTGTTGACAGTGATCTTTGTACAGGAGTAAAGGATCCCTTTTTATTATTGGGGCCTACATTCAAATAGGAGAGTAAGTGAATATATAGAACAAGGATTACAGTAATGTGGTTACTCAGCAGAGACATGTACAGGTCTTGTGAGTTCTCTCTCTCTTTTAATTATTTCATACTTTGGTGTTTGTAGGCCCCACTAAAATGTACTTTAAAGAGAGTCTTATACTGACATTCTAATTATGAGACTCTTCCCACCAGTTTTCATTTATATCCACTAGACCAGTGGATCTCAACTTTTCCAGACTAGTATAGCCCTTTCAGTAGTGTGATTTGTCTTGTGTGCCCCAAGTTTCACCTCACTTAAAAACCTACAAAATCAGACATAAAAATACCAAAGCACACAGTTACTGAAAAAATGCTTACTTTCTGATTTTTACCATATAACTATAAAATAAATCATTTGGAATATAAATATTTTACTGACATTTCAGTGTATAGTATATAGAGCAGTATAAACAAGTCATTGTATGGGGTTTTAGTTTGTACTGACTTCGCTAGTGCTTTTTATGTAGCCCGTTGTAAAACTAGCCAAATATCTAGATGAGTTGATGTATCCCCTGGATGACCTCTGCATACCCCCAAGGGTACTTGTACCTCTGATTGAGAACTACTGCATTAAACTATCATTTTTATTATTTAGAATAACTTAGTTAATTATAGTATCTTTTTTAATAGTTAAGATTACAATGAGACTTTCTATAAAGTTTTCATATGCTTTGATATTAAAAATTCTCTTTTTGGAAAATTTAGCCCCATGTTTAGAAGTGATTTTTTTGTGTGTGGAAGCATGAGCAAAATCTCTTGAGCCACTCATTCATGAAAAAGGGAAAAATACCATTTCAGGATTTTAAGGGTTTTTTTTGCTGCCAGTAACTCTGATGGGGGGCAGAGGGGTGCCCTCTATGCTTCAGGTGTGAATAGGCTGTGTGCTAGATTTGGAGGTGGAGTTGAAAATTTTAAAATTAAAAATTTATAAGATTGAAAATAACTTTTGAGCATGCACACTTAGTAGCTGCATGGACTTTTAGAAGAGCCTAATGAATCCTAGCCCACTTTGTGGCATTAAAATGTACAGCTCTCCAGCTGTTGACACAACTTACACAAATGTCTCTGAAATACACATCACAGTTCATCAAAAATAATGTAATTTATACTTCTATCTTTCTGTTGCTGCTGTCATCACAGTTGCTTATTCAAACTGCTACTGTCATTTAAACCTCCTGTTGAAGAAGAGTGATTAGAGAATCAAACTAATTCTAGAAAGAAGGCCAAATCACTTTTATATTGTCCATTGGCCAGACGGATAGCTTGCGCAAAGATCAAGGGAGAATATGGCCCTGATAGTACTAACTCAACATTTAGTTGCGGCTACTTGAAAATGAGAGAAAAAATATGCGGGGTACTTTTCAGCTTCTGTTGTGGTGGTTGTGGGGTTTTTTGCCATTTGCCCATGCTAGTACCTGAGTTGCCCCACACCACACAGGTAATGTGGCAAATGTGCAGATGAGATGCACATTTGGGCACCAAAATTTGTTGAAAATTTGGCTTTAATTTAAGGTGTAAGTTTTCTTTTCAGAACCATAAGAGATAGAAACTAACTTCTTAACAAAATGAAAGGTTGAGAATCTAATCTGTCATGCGGGCTGAATAAATAGTTAGGTGGGACTATGGGTCAGCTGTTTGGCACCGCTGACTTGTATGAGCAATTTCTTTTTTTTCTTTACTTTTGATAAAGAAATCAAATGAAAAATCACCAGAATATATGAATGCCATTCTAAGGCTACTTATTTAATAAAAAAGGGTCAGGAAATGCAAAAGTTATCCTTGGACAAGCTACTTTTAAAAAACATTCCTAGTCTGAAAGTAGGTCTTGAAATGTGTACCTGGTTCAGGAATCTTTATATAAGCAACCGGGGGAAGCAAGTACTACTAGAACTTTAGGTGGTGCACATGACATCTTGCCTAGATTTATTGATTGTTTTTGAGAAATAATTCAATAAATCAAAGAAAATGATGCCTCTAAATTCAAAATGTTATTGAACCAATCTCTGAACCTTTTTTTTTTTAATGCTGGAACACCATTCTATTTTTCTCTCATCTGAACATGGGTTCTCCATTTTGTTTGATTCTAAACTAGTGTTCAGGTGTGGGAAGTGTCTTATTCTTGTGAGGCTCCTTTTTTTCCCATTTGTGGTCATTGCATGGTGCTTAGAACTTTACAGCTGTGTAATGTGGACTAACTTAGACTGAGAGGAGTGAGAGACAGTGCATGCTGTCACTGGACTGATTCGAGTTTTAATTCTTTGGATGATGCAATATCTCTGATTTTTTTTTTTCTGAGACTGTTGCATACTTATTAGCATTGGGGTTTTTTTGTGATGAGTTGCCTTAGATTTATCTCCATGTTATTCAGCATCTGCAAGAGATTTCAGAAATATTACTGCCCCTGTATATTTACTGTCAGACTTGAGCCTATGTGGTTTTAAAAAAATAATCTTAAATGAGACTAGCTTTTATTAAGACAAGATTTAATGTCATGTTTTTGTCTACAGTTCAGTAGAATACTTTTTCAGAAGACAACTGCTTCTAATTTAAACATTGTCCTGAAGTAGAAACATGTTGCAACATAACTATGTAAACTGGTATTTTAATGCAAGTCCGCTCTTGACAAACACCACTTGCTTATCTCCTTAAATTAATATGTTAAGCGGTTAAACCAGCACAAATGTGTGTGATGCTCTGGACATTTTTATTCATTGTGCAGAATGTCTGCATCACATCTATATGGAAGAAATGCAGTTAAACAGCTGTACATTTTACATACTTCCCCAAAAGATTGGGGAAAATCTTTAGCAAGTCATGACTGATGTGGTAAAAGTGTCTTAATTTTCCTTTGTGTACTGTCAGGAAAGCGGAAGTCAGTGGGGGTGGTCTTGTGTGTCGGGGTGGGGGGGGGGGCAATAGCAGGGTTTTCTTCAAGTGGAAGACTTGACTTGGGAATTTGCTGTTTCTATTGGGCCAGCAGATTCTTAGCTAATTGACTTCAGAACTTAACAGATGATAAATCTTTTCTCTCAGGCTTCTTCTGATGGATGTTTGAAAGCTGTTGGCCTGATTTGTTGACTTTGTCTCTGTAGTGGTATGTTAGGAAATTTTATACATACCTGTATACTAAAATCTCTTCCAAAATTTTAGGGCATTTTGTTTTATCTGTTAGTTGGACACACTTTCACATGTATTAGCTATAATATAAAGTGCATTTTAATGTTTTTCTTTAGGATAAGTAGATTATGTGAATGAATTTGAAAGTAATGACCAATTAGCAATACAGCATATGTCCAGCTCGGTCTTGTGTGTTGAAATACAGAGGCATACTGTTAGGACACTCAAAAATGAATGTGCAGGTCCCAAAGGATGTGGTAGGAGAAAGGGAGCATTCTGTCAATGCCAACACAAATTACATTTGTAATACAAACATAACATTCAAAGCCATGTGCCATTTCTTATTTTTGAGAACTGCATTCAAATGAGATCTTTTTTATTTTTAGCATTTTTAAAATAATTACTTAAAAGGAGTTTCACAGATGTGATTCTGAATCCATTTGCTTTCTAAGTTAGATCAGGGTGGTATGGTAATATATAAGTGCTTGTATTCATGCTCGTATTTGGCTTTGTTAATCTGCTATGGTATAACATTATGTTCTTTATCTAGAGATGGCTAAACTATACATTGAGGCAATTCTGAGTAAGTTCCCATTTTGAGCAGTGGTATACTTTTAAATGGCATCTTATCATCAGCTCTAACTTTTAAATATAAAGATACAATTTCTAAAGAGTCAAGTCACTAGTGCAGTTATTTTACGAACCTTGAATACCTGAGTTTAACTGAGTAGCAAATTGTATTTTGGTACCCAAGCCAGTTTGAACAGTTAGAGGAGACACCTTTCTGTATACTTTCTAGTAGCTACCATAGTGCTGATGGCTGCTTGACCTGATCTTAAGGTAGGTGCTTAAATGACATAGCATGGAAAAATTGATTTTAGTTGGGCTTTCATTTGTATATCTTTATCCCAAATCTGAGTAAAAATTAACTGATATAGCATTGTGATCCTTTTAGTGTTGGTGGTTTTTTTGGGGGGGGGGTTTTTTTTGGACAGATGTTAAAATCTATATTAACAGCCATCACAACAGCAATATAACATTCTTCTTAAATGGAACGACATTAGAAACTGTAAGCACATGGCTTCCTTCAATATTTCTACTGAACTTCTTTAAGCTCCAGAGAATTAAAACACAACATCTAGTTTGCTTTATCAAAATTGACAATTTTGTTGTATACCTTAATATGTGAAATATAAAATTAAAGAAATAATCATTGTTATCCAGTTTGGGTAAAATTAATTATTTTCCCCACAAGCATATCCTGATTGTCAGAGACACCCAAAGAACTGGTTAGGTACAGTTTGTATGCACACAAATATCTGCTTCAAAATATAGGTATCTTAAGTTGGAGCTCTATCTCCCCCTTCCCCCCCCTCCCCCCCAGCTGTTAGAAACTACTTTTCCAACTCTAAAGCCTCCTGGTTGCTTTAGGAGGAACAGGTCTCAGCTACTCTACCTCTCTTCTAGCCTCCATTTTTCTGTTGTCATCACCCATGATGTGTGGTTCCTGCTGCTCTGGTTTTTCTGTGCTGCACTGTGAAATTGACATGATTCTTGAAATTTTTATTGCTACCTAGAGGGTTCTGAATGGGGGCAGTGAAACTGACCAGAATGTTGTTAATTTCACTCTGCTGCTGCTTGACAAAGATATAAGTAGTACCACACATAAAACCTGTCTGTGCTGACTCAAAGACAACAGTTTGATTGTTTGTTCCCAGTAGGAAACTTTTTTTACCAAACATGACAGCATGGGATATTTGATATGTTTTAATTTACTGAAAACTTAAGTATAGTAGACACTACTTAGCGTTACTTTCCCCAAGAAAAACTTCCTTTTGACCACTGGCAAATAGATTCCCAAAGCACTTTATTCCACCCACCTGTGGTATTCTGGTAACAGTTTTTAGACGTGTAGTGCTGCTAAATATATTTTCAATAAGAAAAGGTCAAACAATGAATCGCCGTGACAATGAGGATTCCAACAGCAATGGAATAGACCAGGGGTGGCCAAACTTACTGACCCTCCAAGCCACATATGATAATCTTCAGAAGTTTGAGAGCTGGGGTGTGCCTGCCAGGGCTCCAGTGTAATAGCTGAAGCCCTGAGACACCCCCTCCACACTGGGCAGAAGCCCCTAGCCCCACCACCCTGATGCAAGGCAGAAGCCCCAAACTCCCCTCCCCCCCACTGGTCTGGTGGGCAGAGAATGTGGGGGGGCCCACATTATCACATCCGTGAGCCTCACTTCAACTGTAAAAGAGCCACATGCAGCTCGTGAGCCATGGTTTGGCCACCCTTGGCATAGACTGTGTTAGAGGTCACTCCATGGTGGTGGTGGTTGGTTTTGGTTTTTTTTTTTTTAGGAGAGTGCTATACCACCACCAGCATCAAGTGAGAAAAAACATTGTGGTATCCTAATTTTCTCCAGCAACTGTTCAGATCATGTGGGCTGGATTTATATTTATTTGGAATTCATAGTGCCATAAAGCATCCTCCAGAGACTCCAGTCTCAGAACTCCCACTCTCTTCTGATATCTTAGAGCTCCACAATTGTGGCCAAGACACTGTTCAATATCTGAATTTATTATAAAAAGGTTGGTCCTGGACAGGTTTATCATGCTGTTGTGGATGCCACACAGCCTTAATAGTAACTATTCATAAGCTAGCTACCAAAGGAAGACCATCAAACATAACATGGTAGAAATAGACTCATTAGCTATGTTTACACTAGGAAAATTTGACCAAAAACTCCCACAGGTTCTGCTGAATGTTTAAACTGGGAGCTGCAGTATAGACGAGGTTCTGGTGGCCTGTGCCATTTTTTTAAAAATTTGCCATTTTAATTGAAACTGTGATAAGATGGATTTGGCCACAGGAAGTCTGCTTGCACTGCTGCTTCTAATGGTTTTCACAGTGGTTCAGTTGGTTCCCCTGGTTCAGCTGGTGGTAGTAGAATGAATGGGAATATTTACCTTAGAGTAGTTAAGAAGTTTCTGAATTTTGGATTTGTTTTGTATTAAGAGCCTATTTCATTTTGTACAGGTTTACTCAGATTCAGGAAAGAAAGACACAGATAAAAGCAGAATTTAGAAAAACAATAATACTTTGAAATGTAAATCGGCGTTTTAGAAGTTTTTTCCCTTTCTTTTACAAGATACTTAGACAATTATTGTTAAAATAAATGGTAGCTTCCTTTCTCTTTACACAGCTATAACTCCCTGATTGCACTTTACATTTTATCATGATCTTATTTAATATTAATGGTTTAAGGCGGGTAAGTATGTATTGTCACAGTGAAAATATTCACGGAAGTGAATTTACAATAGTCTCTCTTTAGGGGCAGAATGTTTTGGTTTTATTTTTTTAAACTCCTATGTCCGTTGACTAGCATCTGTTCAACAGCATCCTCTCAAATATCCAGTGTTGCAATAGTTGCCTGGTCCAGTGATCTGGTTTGCACTGCCCATAACATCCCCTGTGTCTAGAAACACTTTTAGACTACCATCTCTGTTTTTCTAGTCTGCATTCTCACAGAGTGTTTTGTTTGGGATAATTTGAAATTGTGTGCTTCTCCTTCAATTGCAATTTTAAGTTTCCATTTTTGACTAGTAGTAATTCAGTCCTGTGAATTAAGTTATTTAAAACCCAACATTTATGATTAAAGTAGTTGCAAACAAAAAAAGTCAAAATCCTTAAGATAAAGGCCAGTCCCATACTAGCTAATAATTAGAACTTCACTAGTACAGAAGTTCAGAGCACTGGGTTGAAGAAACCGTGCTCACTGAAAGTTTTCTTGCCAGCAAATTGTGAATTTTAGTTTGATCGTCTCAGTTCTTGCCCAGTCATCCCATTTCTGATTCTTAAGGGCATTTGAGAAGAGATATTAGGCTAGCTACTTTATTCTATGCACAGCCCTTTCTTCCTGTGCCGTTTCCCAGTAATTCAAATATTGAAGGGATTCCAGAGGCTTCACTGCTTCCTGACCAACTTTTATCTGCTCCAGCTGTAGCACAAAATCTGTTCTACAGGAGATTTGCCATTTATTTTCCTTTTTTCTCTTCTTCAGGAGAAATGAAAAATACTCTCTTCTTGGGCTCCCTGTCCTGGTCCTCCATATTGATTCAAATACAGCAACAACATAAAAGACTGAAATTAGTCCTCAACAGTCCCACAGCTTTGTCCACACTTCTGGTGGTCACTTCAACATACATATGTAATGACTAAATATGTTCTCATTTTTTAGCAGTGATGTGCCAAAGGAGTTTTTGTGATGCTTTAAAAACAGCTGATCCCTGTCCACATTGTGCTTGCACTGTTGTAAATGTCCTCCTTAACTGTGGAAAGAACTCTGATACTGCTTTGAGTGCATTATGAAAACCCTAAATAGAATATCACCAGGCACAACTGATGAAAAACTGGCACAAAATTTTCTAGTGTAGATAAGACATTACTGGACTGCAGATTTTCCAAGGTCTCCTTGCTGGAAAGGACCAGTCATGGGCCATTTTTTGGATGACTTAATCCATCAAATCTTGCTGGTCATTGAACATCATTGTAAACATTGAAACAAATGAAACGGTACATTAGCATATGTATTTTGTGCTATTTAGTGTTGTAAAAGCTGCTACTGAGAATGTACTTGAAAGGAAGTAAAAAGAAGCAGCATTAATCTGTATGGACTAGATGTAATTTATTTGAGCATAATTGTGTCAGTTGTCAAATGAATGTTGAAGGCTCTTGTTTTATCCAGAGTGTGGTGATTGTGCAGTTTAATGATGAAAGACTGTAGAAACGTGTAGTAGATTTTATTCACTGATAAATTGTGCATCACATAATATTTTGCATATTTGCTATGTGGGGAAAAAGTAACAATGTAGAGTAACAAGGGAGTTAGTCTATAAACTTCCAGTTGGCTTGAATGTCCTTACTAGCTTTATCCATTTTATGTTGTGTAACCAGTCATTAAGGACATCTACGTAATCACTCGTGTCTTAACGTTTTGTACCTACCATTCTTCTGTGTAACACGTAAGTTTTCATTAACTAAAAGATTACTGAAAAAAAAATTTCTCTCCCTTTTGTTCTGTGTATTTAACAGCACTTTGTGAATAGTCAGTTTCATTATTTCCTCTGCTAAAGGTAATTCTCTTGTTTGTGTGGGTGTGTCAAACAGCAGCAAGGGAGACATGCATAAATAAGGTGCAATTTGGAAGGGGCATTCAGGTAGAGTAGTACTTGAAATTACTTTTACCTCATTTTTAAAAATTATTTATAGATTAAAATTTACTATTTTATATGTTTATTCTAGATATTATGGAAGAAGTGAGTTTTGAAAAGGGGTTTTAAATAGTGGGGGTAATGGTCTGCAGAATGTAATATTGACTCAAGACATACAATTTATAAAAAAATAAAACAAAACAAACCCCAAAACTTGTAATGAGGAGAGAAAGCAGCAATCCAAAGGAACTATGAAATGTCTGAGTACTGCAGCATTACAAAAGGTGTTACCCCATGGTTACATCCTACTCCACAGCTATTTAATATATATGTAGAAGATATAATGAGGGAAAGTTTAGAAGACACCAGCCAGGGCATATTGATCAATGGCATCTACATCAACAACATAAGAGATGCCAATGACCTACTTTACCCATCTCTTTCACAAGGGAAGAACTTGAGAACATGCTTATTGCTGTGAACAGTGCCAGAAAGAAATAAGGAATGATGATCAACAATAGAAAGACACAAAGTATTCTATGTAAACAGTAACACACAAGGTAGGTAACACCAATACCTGAATGCTCAAGTTCAGAACATAACAAAAATGGCCCTACTGGGTCAGACCATTGGTCCATCTAGCACAGTATCTTTTCTTCTGACCTGGTCCAGTGCCAGCTGCTTCTGAGGGAATAGAACAGAGCAATTATTGAGTGATTCATGCAGTCCCAGTTTCTGGCAGTCAGAGGCTTAGGGACACCCAGAGCATGAGGTTGCATCCATGACCATCTTGGCTAAAAGCTATTGATGGACCTATCCTCCATGAAGTTATCTGATTCTTTTTTGAATGCAGTTATACTTCTGACCATCACATCATTGCCTGGCAACAAATTCCACGGGTTGACTGTACAAAGAAGTACTTCCTCATGTCTGTTTTAAATCTGCTGCCTATTCATTTCATTAGGTGATCCCTGGTTCTTGGGGATAAATAACACTTACTTACTTGCTTTCATGATGCTATTCATGATTTTATAGACCTCTCTCATATCCCCCCCCCCCCCCCGTTGTCTTTTGTCTAAGATGAACAGTCTCATTCTTCTTAGTATCTCGAATGGAAGCTGTTCCATACCCCAATAACATTTGTTGCCTTTCTCTGTACCTTTTCCAATTCTAATATATCTTTTTTTTGAGATGGATCAGCCAGAACAGCACACAGTATTCAAGGTGTGGGCGTATCATGGCTTATATAGTGTGCATTATGATATTTTCTGTCTTATCTATTCCTTTACTAATAGTTCCTAACATTGTTAGCACTTTTTTTTTCTGTTGCTGCTGCACATTGAGTAAATGTTTTCAGAGGACTCCAAGATTATTCTTGAGTGGTAACAGCTAACTAGACCGCATCATTTAGTATGTATAGTTGGGATTATGTTTTCCAGTCTGTTTCTTTGCATTTATTAACACGGAACTATCATTTTGTTTCTCAGTCACCCAATTTTGTGAGATCTTTTGTAATCATTAGTCAGCTTTGGACTTAACTATCTTGAGTAATTTTGTATCATGTGCAAACTTTGTCACCTCACTGTTTACCCCTTTTTCCAGATTATTTATGACTATGTTGAACAGAACTGGTCCGAGTACAGAACCTTGGGGGATCCCGCTATTTATCTCTCGCCACAGTGAAAACTGACTGTTTATTCCTAGCCTTCATTTCCTATCTTTTAATTAATTACTGATCGGTAAGAAGACCTTCTCTCTTATCCTATGACTGCTTACTTTGCTTCAGAGCCTTTAGTGAGGGGCCTTGTCAGGGACTTTCTGAAAGTCCAAGTACACTATATTAACTGGATAACTCTTGTCCACAAGTTTGTTGACACCCTCAAAGAATTTTAATAGATCGGTTAAGCATGATTTTCCTTTACAAAAGCCATGTGACTCTTCCCCAGCGTATTGTTTCATGTGTGTGTCTGCTAATTCTGTTCTTTACTATTGTTTCAATCAGTTTGCCTGGTACTGAAGATAGACTTTCTGGCCTGCAATTGAATTGTCTCTGGAGCCTTTTTAAAAATTCAGCATCACATTAGCTATCTGCCAGTCATCTGGTACAGAGACTGATTTAAGTGATGGGTTACATATTGCAGTTAGTACTTCTGTAATTTCAAATATGAGTTCCTTCAGAACTCTTGGGTGAATACCATCTGATCCCGGCGACTTATTACTGTTTAATTTATCAGTTTGTTCCAAAGCCATCTCTGTTCACATCTCAATCCAGAACAGTTCCTCAGATTTGTTATCTAAAAATAATGGCTCAAGTGTGGGAATCTCCCTCACATCCTGTGCAGTGGAGACCAATGCTAAGAATTCATTTTGCTTGTCTACATGGCCTTATCTTCCTTGAGTACTCCTTTAGCACCACTATCATCCAGTAGCCCCACTGATTTTTTGGCAGGCTTCCTGCTTCTGATATACTTAAAAAAAAATAATTTGCAGTTAGTGTCTTGCTAGTTGCTTTTCAGATTCTTTTTTTGGCCTGCCTAATGACATTTTTGCATTTGACTTGCCAGAGTTTATGCGCCTTTCTATTTTCTTCAGTAGGATATGACTTCTAAAGGACGCCTTTTGCCTCTAACTGCCTCTTTTACTGTGCTATTTAGCCATGGTAGCATGTTTTTGGTCCTCTTACTTTTTGGGATATACGTTTAGTTTGAGCATCTATTATGGTGGCTTTTAAATAGTTTCAATGCAGTGTGAAGGCATTTCACTCTTATAGTTAAATGGAAGTTAAAAGGAACAAACTTCATCTTTTGGGGGGGGGATAGTTCCCCTTTTTTAAGTTAAATGCTACTGTGGTGGGTTTCTTTGGTATTTTCCCCACTTACAAGGATGTTAAATTTAATTACATTATGGCTGCTGCTACTGAGTGGTTCAGCTATTCACCTTTTAGACAAGATCCTGTGCTCCACTTAGGACTAAATCAAGAATTGCCTCTCCCCTTTTGAGTTTCAGGACTAGCTGCTCCCAAGAAGCAGTCATTAATGGTGTCTAGAAATTCTGCATCCCAAACTGAGGTGACATGTACCCAGCCAATATGGGATCATTGAAATCCTTCATTAGTATTTGCTTTTCTGTTTTTCTAGCCTCTTTAATCTCCCTGAGCATTTCACAATCATTGTCATCATCAAGGTCAGCTGGTTGGTAGTATATTCCTACTACCTATATATATACCCTTATTCAAACATGACATTTTTATCTATTGAGATTCTCTGATACAGTTTGTCATTTGAGATTTTTACTATATTTGACTTTCTGTTTTCTTTCACATATATATGTCACTTCCCCACCAGCGCAAGCTACTTTGTCATTACTATATATTTTGTTCCTCTGGTATTATGTCCCATTGATTATCATCATCATTCCATCAAGTCTCTGTGATGCCTGTTATATCAATATCCTCATTTAATATCACACACTCATGTTCACTCATCATAGTACTTAGAATTCTAGCATTTGTATACAAGAACTTATAAAATTTGTCAATATTTACTTGTCTGCTTTCATGTGATTTAATTGAATGGCACTTTTTTTTTTGTTTTTTTTTGGTTTTTCCATTTTACTGTTTCTCTTCAGTTCCTACTTTGTTGTGGAACAAGTGGATAGTTTCCCCTACTTGGGGAGTCTAATAACATCAGACAGAAGATGCGATTAAACAAAATCAAGATCAGGATACAGCTCACCTAAAATATATTCAGTAACATACAAAGACTTCTGTGTAGTCAAAAGTTAAAACTGCATATCCGCACTAGATTGCTGATGTGCTACATATGGTCAGCCCGCTGTACGGATGTGGAAGCTGGTCTCTAAAAAAGGACACAGACACAACTTGGAGGTTTTGAGTTGTGGTGTTGCAGAAGAACGTTAAAAGTTAGCTGGCTCACCAAAATGACAAATGATGAGGTGATGAGAAGGATGAATTTAAAAATAGCACAATTATTAGAGACCCTGTGTAAAAGAATATCATCTTTTTGGATGTATTGTTCGCTTATTACAGAGCAACTCAATTTCAGTACTCATACTATCAGACAAGATTGCAGGCAAACCAGGAAGAGGAAGAAAGAGAACCACCTACATTGGAAATGTTTCTAGATAGTCTGGTATCCAAAGGAGAGTGGAAGCTGTGCAGCTGTGTCGTGACTGAGAAAAAAGGAAGGTAGAAATTAACAACCTCTGTATCAGAGATCACTTGAAGGGAAGAGAGAGAATGTTCTGCAGGCCACAGTAATGCAGACAATTCAAGTGTAGGAGGCAGCAAGTTGCACAGATTATTCACTGTTCAGTGTTTCATGCAATTATGAGGCATTGCTTCAGTTTTATTCTCTGTTCCTTTCCCTCCCACGCTTAATTCAAAATATGCAGCTTTAAATTTAATTATTCACTTACTCTATCTCTTATGAACAATTGGCCGTGTCGTGGTAAAACCTTGTGATTGCTGAGAAGTAAGTGGTGAAGAAAATTTTCAATCTGAGGTCTGTTTTGTTTAATGTTACCCCTTTGAAGATGTCCTATTTGCATATGTCATGGTTACATGGCTGATTGGACCTGTGTCCCAATTCTGGTCTCTCTGAGGCCACCCTTGAGGTGTTAGGTCTAGTGCTGTGTTGTATTAATTTAGATGGAATACATGGGCCCAAAGAGTTAAACCTGACCCTGAAGCTGCCAAACATTGAACTGTTTTAAACAAGGTTCGGGGTTCATTATGCAGAGACTTCTAGCATGCTTAATACCATGGCAAACACAGTATTGAAAATCTTTTTTTTAAATATTTTAATAAAGATGCAGACAAGGAGGAAAAACAGTTAACATTTCAAATGCTTTAAGTGTTAAGTACGGTTGTCATTTTAACAACATCCGTTTGTTCCCTTTCGCTCTAGCTGGAAAGAATTTTTAGAAAGAACCCCCTTGTTTGATGCTCTTAGATGATGACTGTCCTTTTTGGAGAAAAAGTAGGTGAGATGGGCTGGAGCAGTTATTGCTTCCATGGTAAAATCCTATCCCATTTCCTGGATGACACATACATAAGGGGAGAGAGAAGAACAACACAGATTTTAAAAAGCACTTCTGTCTCTGGAGTCTGCTACTCTGAGACCTGGCAAATATTGGCAGCATTTGGCTATTAAGAGTTTTTTGCTTTTAGATGACTCTTTGGTCACAGCCTTACAGCAGTGTTGCAGAATATACAGTCTTGGCTGGCTAAGCCAGACTCTTATTTAAAAAAGAAAGGGAGAAGAAATAAGGTAGGGAAGGAAAAGATGACACAGTCTCACACCCCAGATGGAGTTCAGGATTTAGCTAGAGCCAGTGGAGGTGGCATTGTCATCTGGATCCCTCTTCTTGGACCAGTCTGGTCAGGAAGTGTCTCAGGATCAGGATGACGAAGTCATAGTGGTGTGTCAGTTGATCTCAGAGTCCTTGGATATGGTGGAGGTGACAGCCATTTTGTTGAAGCTCACTCCTTCCCCTTCTTTTGCTCAGGCAGCATTTGGGTTTTCCGCTTTTATTATTATATGGAATTGGAACATTTTGTAAACTTAGCTTCTTTCTCACAGCTTGAGTTGCTAGTGAGGTAGGCTTGCCAGGCCTCAGTTATCACTACCACCCTTACCTGTCTTTGGGTGGAATTTCTCAATACTTTCACTCTTCTCTCTTGAGTTAAAGGAAAAGAACAGACCCAACTTGTATTCTTTTCAGAAACTCAGTGGCTCTTGGGACCCAGCCTGGTCTCAGTTTTCCTTCCAGAGTGTGTCCCCTCATCCATTCCCTTCTCTGACTGAAACTCCTTTTCTCAAAGCCTCCCTGGTTATGTCTTCACTGCAGAGTTAGGTCAGGCTTCAGCCGAACCCTGCTTCCATCCATGCAGGAAAAACCTCTAGCTGGGGCTTGAGGGAGTCTCAAGCCCAGGCTAGCAAGCACAGTTAAGGGCATTGACTTGAGCTCGGTTTTTGCTTCAACCCAGGCTGGCAGCCCACCTATTTTGCAGTGAGAATGAAGAGGTAGGCTAATTAAACCCAGGTGCTGTTAGTCCTGCAATCCTAGCCTGCAGTTCCACCTGAGCTGCACTGTCTGCCTCCCTTATTCTACACTGGAACTCACTTATGCTGCCTCAGCATTTAACCCCAGATTTGCCTGCTCCATTTCTGCTGTGCTTCCACAGCATTTAAACAGAGATGCCATCCAATAAATTCTCTTCTCGTGCTGCCTGGAAGTTGACACCATTCTTCTGCTGGTTTGATGTCAGTAAGACTCATAATTTGGGGGAATACACCCAAAAGAACACTTACGTTTAGTGGACAGGAAAGAAATGGAAAGGTAGATAAGTCAGTCGGTTGTGCCACAAATCACTTGGCTTGCAGACTGAAATCCTTAATGACATTCGCAGTTCTTGTTGCCAAATGCTGTTTACTTTTATCTTTAGAATTGTCTGAATTAATAATGAGTTACTCCATTTGGAAGTTATGTACATGAAGTATTGTTGTCATGTCACTGCCACAGACAGCAGTGCCATGCTAGCTGTGAGGAGAGCACCCTGCAAATGAATTCATAGAGTAGCCCAGTTTCTTGCACCACGAAGAACTATGGGATAGTTCATCAGAAATCCATTATTACCTCACCCATCTTGTTTTTCACAGGAACAACCTTAGTTTTTTCCCCTCCTTCTTCTAATGAAGAAAAATAAGTAGGTCAACAAGAACATTTAATAATAGGTAGCTGAATTTGGAGAAAATTATCTTAATGACAGCTTGACCAAAGCGGATCATAAGATTATTTTTCCCTTCTAGAAACTTGAAAACCATTGATAATAGTGTTCTGTAGTTCATGTCATAGAAGGTGATCTACGTCCCTATTATGTTTTGCATTCATTTGTGTGGATTTGGTACTGTGGCATCTTAGAAGAATGTTATAGAGCAATAATAACTTGATTGGAGCAATTTATAATATGCTATTAGTAGTACAGAATTCTGTTTGGGAAAGTTAGGAGAAGAGAACTCAAAGTGCCCACCTTCCTCCCTGTAAGTCACTCCTGATTGAGAGAGGTCCCCAGATCTAATAAGGTTTTTCAAATTTACAGATTACACCCTAAAGTACTTTCTATAAACAGTGGTGCTATATGAATAGTCCCTTCTGCAATCTTTCTTATATTGGGATCTTTTCAGTAATGGAGAAAGGGACTCAATTACTACTACAAATAGGATTGAAGACAGGGTGTGTCTCATAGTTAATTGATTCAGACATTAGTCAGACACATCTTGGTTTACATGAGCGGCACTAGGGAACTTGTAAAATCCAGTTTGCTTAATGTGTCATTTTTTCAGTGAGTAAAATCTTTCAATTTTAACATCAGCATTGGATGAGTAAATCTGGTAAATTTGAAAAATAGTTATTCAAAGCTAGAGGGTGCTATTAGTTATATAAAAAGTAATTAAAAAATTTATTCATTATTACCTGCTCCCCTTGTTTTTTTCACTTTTTTACCTCCCTTCTATCCCCTCCTCTCTGATGTCTCAATTTTTGACCATCCATGTAAACTTACGGAATAGTATGTGGAAGTCTAGTCTAGTTTGTTAAAGGTGAATCCTCACTTTGAGAGACTACATTGGTAGTACAGCTGATAACATGCTGTCTCAGTATTCAGGTCTGATTTAGACTTTTGAGTGCAATAGTCAGGTCAACCTAACCCCAGAGTAGATGTGAGTAGGTCAACAAACATTTTTCTGTCGACCTACCTACTGTCTCTTGGAAAGATGGATTTACTAAATCAATGGGAAAAACCCTTTCCATCGATGTAGGAAGCATCTACACTACCGTGCTGCAGCAGCACAACTGCAGCTCTGTAACATGTAGCAGCTGTAGTGTAGATATGCCCTCAGAGACCAAAGTAGAATGAATGTTTCTATTCTAACAATTAAAAAAACAAACCAACACTTTATTTTTATTTTCAGGAGTCAGGCAGCTGTTCTTGCTGAATAAGCATTGTGTATTTTTAGATCTGCTGATCTATATGCTTTGAATGCAGCCTTTTTATTGAAAATACATCTTTCATCTGGCTATTTTTTCTTTCAGGTTTCAGAGTGTGTGTGTATATACTGGACTATTTCCTACACCACAAAACTACTAAGCAGCATCTTGCTATCTGCAGCAACCTAGTTTTTGTTTTTCTTAGAATCTGCTGAGTTTGATATAAAACTATTTAACTCTTTTTGTATGCTAGGACACTTCTTGACTTTTTTCTGTGTTGGATGTTGCACTTGATGAGGCTTTACGTTTTTGGGACGGAGTATAATTTTCCAAATCTTACTGACACTATTCCCAGAAGTACAACTATTCAGAACTTCTTCCAATGATCTCAGAGTGCTTTACAAACATTAATCTTCCTCACTTTAGTGAGGTAAATATTGTCCTTGTTTTATAAATGGGGAACTGGCCATAGTGGGAGTCTGTGCCAGAACTGGAAATAGTAACAAGTTCTCATGAGTCCCAGTTTGCTGCGTTAAGCAGAAGTCCATTTTTTCTCCTATGTAAAAGTGAACTGGATTCTGTCCTGGCTTGCACATTACCAGCAGACTAGTTAGTAAATTGCAGTTGTAAGAGCAACTTCTGCCCAATATTCATACAGGTAAAATGGAGGGCAGATGTTGGCCCTGCAGACATGTCATTTTTTAAAAAACTTAGACTCAGAGACTTGACTTACAGGTTCAGGGTTATGTGTGTGTTTGGCAGTGAGAAGAGTCTTCATTGTATCCAACCTTGATGTTCCAGTATTGTTTTTTTTCTCTGGTATCAGCATAAATAGGAGGCAGGTCTAGATCCCAGGAACTGAGCCCACTGCTCTAACTAGTAGACACATTGCCTCTTCTGTCTACTGTTTTTAGATGTCAGTCATGCACACTTCTTAATGAGACATTCACTAGGCGTGTCTGATATGAGAAGGCTTGTACAGGTAAATAAAGCATCTCGTGGCCCGCCAGGGGCTTACCCTGAACAAGCTGTGAACCAAGTTTGGGAACCCCTGCATAGAGGCTCATTTAATTGATTTTTTACCTCTTGTAGTTATGAAAGCTTCCAACGGTAATTCAAAGTGCATTATAAAATTCTGAAATCTGTCATCCTTGATGTGAAAAGTTAAACATGAGCAACAAGTAGTCTTTAAGTAAAATGAGCTAATTGGAGGGTCAAGTCCTGAATGCCCCCCAAAAGCAAGGGTAAAATGGGCATTCTGCACAGAAGTAATTTATAAAAACTTAAAAGAAAACCGAGTGCTGGTTACTGCTGTTATACTTGTTGTTTTGGGCATTAGCGCATAACCCTACAATTTTCACATTGCTAGTATTTTCTAAGGAATTAACTTTAAAGTGTTAATCATCTTTTCTAATCTTCCATATAACTAATTTCCCTTTTTTTTTTTTTTTTTTTGAGTGAACACTGCTAAAAGAATGTCCAACAGTAGGTGTAACTAGCCATAGTCAGGTAATGTGCAAACTTCCTTGCACTACTTTTCTAGTGCTGTTCGATCACCAACACCCATGCACACTTGGATCTGGACATGTCTTAAGGATAGTTTTTTCCGGTCATGCCAGATGGAGTGAGGACTCTGATGCTAATAAATGGAGACTAGGAAAAGATAAATCCTCTTTTATGACCTGAATGGATCTCCAGAACTGAAAGGCCAATATAATTGTACTATTGGTACATTTTAAGAATGTTTCATTAAACAATTCTAAGAATACAGTGTTCAGTATGTGAAACTTGCTCCTTTGAATAGCACTATTGTTCTTATAGGCCAATATTAGTATTCTGTTGTATATATTTTCTCTTTAAAGCTTAGCTTGGATGTAATCAGGGCCGGCTCCAGGCACCAGCCGACCAAGCACATGCTTGGGGCGGCACCTGCGGGGGTGAGGGGGGAGGGCGGAGCTCAAGGTTTTTGTTTGTTTGGGGTTTTTTTTGTTTTTTTTTAATTAAAAAGAAAAACAAAACCCACCTCTTCCTGGCCTGCCCTCCCCGCCGGCGCCCTGGCCGGGGCAGCGGGGCAGCCAGCGGCTTTTTTGCCTGGGGCGGCAAAAAAGCCAGAGCCAGCCCTGGATGTAATTAAATATAACTACATTAAAATGATAGTGTTGAGTTCAAGACTCAAAGCCCACCCTCCCCCCAAAAGACCACAAGGTAACAATGAATTTCAACCTATTTGGGCACTACAGCAATTTTGGATACTATTATTAAGCCTGTGCTTCTCTTGTGGCATACATGTGGTCATAACAGATGCTTCACTGCTGCTGTGGGTCTTTCGGTCAGGGAGAGTAGAGAACATAAGGCTAGACTGAAAGGAACTGGGAAGGAGATGTAAAAATGATTGGGGGAGAGAGAAATGATATAGTCCTAGTAACAGGCCTTTACTTATCATATTAATACCTTGATGTGAACTCAGAGTAGGAATGTAGAATAAGAGCACGAACTAGATTTCTATATTAAACAGTTAACTAGAAATTAAAATTCAAGTTGAAACCTGGGTTATAAAGTAAATCTCTGAGCAAGCTGAACTCTCAAGAACATATTGGAGAAGAAATTGTAGTACAAGGAAAGAAATGAGGCTGAGTTAGGTATCAGGGAAAAAACCTCAAAATAGTCTTGGAACCTGTATGAATATAGGGATACAGTTAACTACAGATAGGACACTGTGGCTGTTTTAATGAGAGCTGTCCATGCAGAGAGAAGTACCATGCCAGTCTAAGTTTGAATACAACTGTAAAATAATTATTGCATTTGGAGGTAAGAGATCCATGAGACTGAATACAATTCACTAAATGTATGCAAAGTAGTTACTAAGGAAGCACACAAATTATGTGGTGTTCATTACTTTTTGAATACAGTAGAATCTCAGTTATCCATAAAAGGTGGTTGGGGAACTCATGAGAACTCTCAACAACTGAATATGGAAATAAACAGCACAGCTGAAGGTTCAGATTTGTACTGTAATTAAATTTGTGTTTAAAAAACAAAACTAAACGTACAAGTTTAAGATCTTTAATGTGCGTGTTATAAAATCCATAAATGCTGGGGATCGCGCGTTTCTTACAACAGAAACTTTGGTGTTTGGAAAAGTGAGGCTCACCCATTGTCACCTTTGGAAATAGATATGTCTACACCGCAAAGAAAAACCCACGTCTGGCCCCTGCTAGCCATCTCGGACTCTCAGGGTTTGGGCTCCAAGCTCGGAAGTCTACACAGCAATCAAACAGCCCCACCACCCGAGCCCTGGGAGCCTGAGTCGGCTAGCAACGGCCAGATGCGGGTTTTTCTTTGCTGTATAGACGTACTCATTCATTAGTTGAGAGACTGAGGGCCAAATGTGGCATAGTCTTTAATGCACAGCTGAAGATTGATCCATTAACTGTCTTCTGCTGGTATTCCAGTTAACTTCTGTTGTGAAATGGTAAACTTGAAAATGATGTTTAAAGTGGAAGTGTCACAACTTAACTATAGGTTTCAGTGTAAAACACTAACCCAGGAACCTATCCTTGCAACAAAGCCCGATGCCAAGTCTGTCCACATATCGATTCAAGTGATACCATCACAGGGCCTAATCACATCCACCACACCATCAGGGGCTCATTCACCTGCACATCTACCAATGTGATATATGCCATCATGTGCCAGCAATGCCCCTCTGCCATGTACATTGGCCAAACCGGACAGTCTCTACGCAAAAGAATAAATGGACATAAATCTGATATCAGGAATCATAACATTCAAAAACCAGTAGGAGAACACTTCAACCTCCCTAATCACTCACTGACAGACTTGAGGGTAGCAGTGTTGCGACAGATTAACTCCAAAAGCAGACTTCAAAGAGAAACTGTTGAACTCGAATTGATATGCAAACTAGATTGCATTACCTCAGGATTAAATAAGGACCTCGAATGGCTCGGCCATTACATTAATTGAATCTATTTCCCTTAAGTTAACGATCCTCATTCACACCTGTGTGACCATCTTGTTTATCACTTCAAAGGTTTTTCTTCCCCTGCTGTTATGGTTCCTCTCAATTAATTAGCCTCTTAAGGTTGGTCTATGCACCTCCACCTTATCATGTTTCTCTGACTGTATAAATATCTGTCTACTGTATGTTTTATTCCATGCATCCGATGAAGTGGGTAGTAACCCACGAAAGCTTATGCTGAAATAAATTTGTTAGTCTCTAAGGTGCTACAAGTTTCTTTCTTATTTTCATTTAACTTAACTATAGTTCTGTATAAGTAGTAGTTTAAACAAAACTGATAGTTTCTGATCACAGTGGAACACTCACCTGGTCTTTAATTACTTTAGTAACTGGACATTATTATACAATTTGTAAAACAAACATATTAAAGATAAATATTTTTCTGAGAATAAGTCCACAAGGTCAAATAGATTTCAGAATAGCACATAGCACAACACTGTCAGCAAAAGAGGTTCATTTGTTTCCATCGTTCTCCACTGTATTAAGTTCTAATATGCTCTCCTTGAACATCAATCACATCAATCTTGTTTTGCCTATTGTATTTTATAGAAAAATTAATTTTCCTTGCTTTGGTCAAAATTAACTTATCTAAATGGTTCTTATCTACATAGCTGTGATGTTTTGCCCTCCCTTTGTAATATTTCTGACTCTAGTTTCACAAAACAACTTCCAGTGTTGACATTCTGTGCTAATAGTTCTGTCATCAAAAGAGAAATTAATCATCTTTTAAATTGTAAACATAGTGTTGATGCTTAGCTTCATACCAATACGTGTTCAAGATCGGAAGATATGGAAACATTAGCGATTAGATGAACAGAACAACAGCCTCTGAGATTAGTAATGGAGCAGCACTCCTTCCCATGGCTTGTAAAACCAACACATTCCTGTCTGTTTTGCAAGACTTCTTGAATTTTTGTTAATGTGGAGTTATATACTTCATTAACATTTGTGGTTTGCCATTATGTCTTAAACGATTTTCTCTGCCTACATTTGAAATGTCAAATCTGTAGAGATGCCTGTATGCTGCTGCATATTTTTTGTACTTTCAGCTGATTATTATATAGTCAATGCAACCATCTGACTATATAGAGAAATTGAGAAAATTTGGATACACCCATATTTAAATATTGATAAATAGGTACATAGCCTACAATGTTTAGTTGTAGTGCATAGTTAGTTTACTAATTTAAACACTACATCTGTTACACCTAGGTCTTAATTTTACAGTGAGGTTATCATTTGGTCCAATACGTCAAAAGTAAGACTATCATAATTAATTTCTTCAGTGGTAGCAAATCGTTTGCATGCTTTTAAGCCAAGATGTTTGTTTCGCGAACTCAGTAGAATCAGATTATATTTTCAGGTTTCAGGCACTTTGATATGATATCAGATATCTGAAGTTCACCATATTGCGATAACATAAGCAATGTATGGTACACTGAGTAACGTTAATATCCAGAAGACACTATAGAGATTGAATCAGGAAAGTATGGAAGCATAGTTTTCCTCATCTATGTAAAGTAAAAATATTTTAAAATTTGCATATTCCATATGTGACTCTATATTATTACCCATCATTAACTGCCTTTGGGAAACAACTTCTGCCTGTTACGAGACACTCCAGCACTTTTGATTAGTCAATCACCATTGATGGTTGCTCAAGAATAGGTCAGCAAGAGTGAGGCTCGTGGGCAAGGGAAGTGTAGTCTTTTTATTATTATTATTATTTATTTTATTTATTTTTCTTCTATAGCTAGGAGTCCTAGGCTATGGCTACACTAGAGAGTTTACAGCGAAGCAGCTGCAAGCTCTCTAATGTAGCCGCTTTAAGCCGATGGGAGACAGCTATGTTGGTGGGAGTTCTCCTGCCGACATAGTGCTCTCTGCACCGGCGCTTAGATCTGTGTAATTTGTCACTCGGGGATAGCGTTTTCACACCCCTGAGCGACGTAAGTTATACCACATATATGGTAGTGTAGACATACCCCTAAAAACTTGTTTTCTTATTCCATAAAAAAGATTCTTATGGAACTGGTGACTGTTGGGCAGAGAAGAGCAAACTTACAGTAACTTGCTGTCAAAGGCTGACTCCATTCCTCAATAGTGTTAAATATAATTTTACACACCTAGCCTCTGTTTGCCAGAAGCTGGGAATGCGCAACAGGGAATGGATCACTTGATGATTACCTGTTCTGTTCATTCCCTCTGGGGCACCAGGCATTGGCCGCTGTCGGAAGACAGGGTACTGGGCTAGGTGGAACTTTGGTCTGACCCAGTATGGCCATTCTTATGTTTTGCTGGTTACATCTCACCAGACTAGGAGGTGGGTAATTATGAGTAATATTTATCAGACCTTCAAAAAAACCCAACACAAACCAACCAACCAACAACAACAACGAAGGAAATGTTAAAATTTAAGAAATTGTAGTTTTTCTCTCTTGGTGTTCATAGGAGGGTGGGGTTTAATATTACACATTCCTTTCATGCACACAGCTATGCCTTTGTAAATATTTCTGTTTTCATGAGTGTTTTTCTCTGAAGTATACAAATGAGGTTAGGGTTGTGCTTTAAACAGTAAGATATTTTAGAAAAACCTTGTCAGTTTCAGGCTTGATTTAAGTGATTCAGTTCCATTGGAAGTCTGAGTTTGTGCCTTTGACTACTCTTAAGAAATGTATTTAACCAATATTTGTGTGGCATTAATCATTTTCATTTCATTAATCATTAAACATAGTATCTTAGACTCCATATTTATAGGAATATTAGTAGCATAACCTGTTTTGCCTTTTGTTTTCTAGGTATACAAAACTGGGATATGCTGGAAATACAGAACCACAGTTCATCATTCCTTCATGTAAGCATTTGTTTAAACATGCACTAAAGTTCATGGTCTATTTATTTTTAAAATTAGAAAGGTAGCCAGGAACACATGGCAGAATCACCATGCACAGGGCTGGAAGTGGAATGTAAGCATTTGTCCCTGGGCATTAGGTAATTTTCCTGAAGATGTAGCCTCAATTTATGCAGAACGTAAGCTTCATTTAAAAAAAAAAATAATAAAAAAAATCTAGCCTTTGAGGTTGAAAGGCTGGTAAAGGAGGCTGGCTTTAAAGTAATAGCAGCACAGGTATGGTTCACCTTTTCTAGTAGGCTTAGTTCTCAAGTAGTAAGAGACCATGTAAATATTTCAAATTGTGACCATATATAACTGGAGAAAACGCTCTGATTTACAACTTTTTGGTATGTTTTCATATCTTCAGTTCTTTTGACCTGATATATTTTTCCCCGGCTCTTTCAGGTGTTTCCATTAACAGTTTCCCAACTTAAGTTTTGCAAATGGTACTTGTAGAAACTGATTTTTTTAACTTTCTTTTTTCATGTAAAATTTACATCTTTATTCCATCCTCTTCATGAAGGGGTTCCCGGTGATTGGTGCCAAACTGGAGTAGAATGTAGAATTTAATTAATTTCCTTTTGGAAATCCTTCTTTTAACCTTCTGGATGATTTGGCACTATGTCATTGATCACCTGGGCCAAACCAATCAAGTATCAATTCTTGATAGAAAAAACTAATCAGCACAAATGAATTTCATTGAATGAGTACCAAATGGGAACAGGATAAGCTGCAGTAGTGCTTAAAAATTATTGTTGCAAAGTAAATATTGTGGATAGTTTGGACTGTCTTGCCTTTTTGGCAACAAAATACTCTGTATGGGAAATGAAGGTTAATGCATTTAATATTTTTTTACTGTTCCCCTGATTTTACTCCAGTACTATAGAAACAGTTCTTTTCTATGTGGGTTTTTAATTTGGAACTATCCCCCTTTTTATGTTGTTTTGGATCATTTTTTGCCTTTTTTATGTTTACTTGATACATTATCTCCAGTGTACTATCCTCCGTTTTGCTTTTCTCGTTAATCCTTCACTTCTGATGTTGCCTTGTTAGTACTGCATATTTCACCAAAAACTGGTAACTGCTAACCAGTTACTTCCCTTTAGAATTTTAATTGTAAGTGTGTTGTGGAAATCGCTATTTCTCAGCAGGACATTGAGGACAGTATTTAGGAGCTAATGTTGGATTTACAGAAAATGTTGCTGAACAAATACCTTTAACTGAATAATCCACTGGTCATTTTTTTTGTATTATAATATTAATGCTGGATTTTTCACTTCAAATATGGACATAAATCTACTTGTATGGATTAGAATATTTAAAACTGGTATTTGTACACTCTTGGTTATTCAGATGTTTCTTCTATTTATTCTTCCTACATCTTACTAGTAATTCTAACATGATCATAATGGTCTGCTTTAGACATTAAATATTGGAATGGGAATTACCTAAGAGATAAGCAGGGAAATTATGTAACAGGCCATCAAGAAAAGAGGATAGTAGCACATATATATGTTAAATCTTTGAAGAAATAAATGGATATTAAATATCCATGAGTAAGTTCACTTATTTGTATATAAAACACAAAGAAATTGCCATACTGTGGAAATAGCTGCAGTCTAAATGGGACTGCTAATGAAAGGATCGTAGTCGGCAACACTATCATTTGATGAAATTAAATATTTCCTCATCTGTCCTTTTAGGCCAAATTATATAATAATTACACTAATTGCATGAGTTTAAACTAATCCACCACCCAAAATGGGGTAAAAGAGTTGTTAATCCACATTAGATAAATTGCAGCAGTACTTATACATCAAATCATGCTGAAATAAGTGAGGCTCTTTTAAAAGCTGCTGTATTTTTAGCTGCTTTTGCTCCACCTTTGCTATTTTAATTTTTTTTCTTTTGACTTTAAATATTGGCTATTGCACTCTATTTGATTCTTTAGGGAAAAAAATGCTCATTATATAACCAAGAGGGAAGGAATGCTGCTCAAACTGATCAGTTGTTTCTCTTTCCTGATCTCCCACTCTCACAGAATATTTTTCTCTCCCACTGTTCCTTTATAGATTTCCTGCTTAATTCCGAATATGCATCTGTACTTCACAAGGAAACTTGCTAGGAAAATAAAGTAAATGTGAAACATTAGGCCAATTGCATTGGCCAGGAAAATTGTTTTTGTCACCGTTGGAGTTCACTGGTTCATTTTCTTTCTTTGCTGTCTCCCAGCTATTTGTTAGTAGATATCAATTAATAGATATTAATATCTAATTAAATATCTACTAATTGATATCCCTCCAGAGCAAGCACTCCTGTTTTCTTGTGTCCATACCAAAATATTTTTTGTGTGAACACAAATTTTAAAGACTCATTCTCTTTCTCCAGTTGTTACATTTAAAACAAATGGCCCCATCAGTTTTTGAGCACAAAAGTCAGTCTGATACAAATACCTCTTCTTTCTTCTAAAAGCTTTTCAATTTTGTGCTGAACAAACCAAAGCCAACTATATTGCTGGAGAAGTTCCCATCTTCAAACACCATGGTAACCTAATTCTTTCACTACCCAGATTTAATTTCCAGTTTGTATTGTCACAATGTGCTGCTTTTCTGAATTGCTTTTTTAAATTATTTTTAAATATAGCCAAAATGTAGGCTAGTTTCACATTCAACAATAAATATGGAGTCATCCTGTTTTAGGTTAGAGCAACAGTAAATCACTTTAACTGAAAAAGTTGTGGGGGTTTATAGCAAGTGGTGGTATCTGTCTCAAAACTGTTTTTAAGGTGCCACTGCTAAGCAGCAAGAGCCTTCTTAACCTAGAGCTTTATAATAGCGCTCTTAAAAATACTTGGCACAACTCTTCATTTTATGCGTAGCACAAGATCGTCTTGCATCCTCCTATTTGAGCTGGACAATTTTCTTCAGAGTGTAAATCTGCCAAAAAATATGCCTTTTTTTAGGGCATGGAAACAATTGTAGTTTGGGCTGGGGAGAGGAAACAACACCAGGAAGTGGGTTGTTGTGTGTGGGTTTTTTTGTTTTTGGTTTTTTTTGGAAGCAGCACTTTTTAAATAAAATGTTTGCTCTTAAAACAAAATTCAAAGCCTTTCTTTCAGCCTGAAATATTATTTTTTATTTGGCAAGAAAAACAAAAAAAAATCAGTTTTGGGTCTGAAACAAACTGAATATGTTAAAGATATTTTTTTTTTTGGTTCAGCCACGGAACAGAAAAAATAATTATTTGCTCAGTTCTACTCCTGTTGGTTGCTTTTCTCCCTGTACCCCTTACCATCTATGTGTAAGTATGTGTATCCCTATTGGTGCTCCACTTCAGGTGCTCATGCATGTTTTGAGCTCTTGATCAGAGATTTTTCAGTTAGCAGTGTCCATTCGACTTGCTCATGCACCCTTTGCCTCCTCATGCCAGACACCAAAGCTATGTAGGGGTGTGTGGGGTGAGCCACCTTCAGTTCCTTCTTAATTGCCTCAGCCTGAGACAGAGCCCTAGTATGTCCAACTTGAGCATGCTTTGGCTTTCTATATTTCTAATATTTGTATAATAAGAGCCCACGATCAGCTTCGGCAATCATGGCATTAGCTACTGCGTCAGTACTGATCCCCTATTCGGTACCACAGGAGTTCAGATATACTAAGGACCTCTTGATAACAGATTAACCAGAGTCTCCGCTCCTCATGGGTACTGAGTGTCTCTTGGTACCAAGACTCTGAACTCTGGACTGCCATCCTCCAGTACCACAGGACTCTCCACTGAAGTTGCTACTCATTTGGATGAGATTGCGGGAGATTGAAGACCACTTCAGTTGGTCTCCTTTATCTTTGTCCAGGCTTCTCCAGTATATCCCTTCAGGAACTCATTCTCTGAAAGTCATAGGGAGAATTGGGCTTATTATCAATGGTGATGGAACCAACCCTGGATGCCACCTCTACTTCCTTATGCGCTGCCACCTCCCCTGGTTGCTTATTGACAACAATTTACCAGACCGCTGGTACCGTCTCATAGGGAGGCTAGAGTTGTACAGTCCTCTCCTCCCCAGCCAGCTCCTGGACAGGAGGAAACATTTGAGGAGCAGGAGGCTAGGGCAGATAAGGAGGCCACCTCTCAAATTCCTACTTCATCCTCATCTCTGGACGAGGTGGTTATGGTTCCGCCACCATCCACGGCTGATTTTTTTTCAGTAATTTCATGATCTCAGGAAGAGTGACTGACACTTTTCAAATTCCTCTCGGGGGTGTCAAGAATTCACAGCACAAACTGTTGGATTTCCTGCAATCAGCAGCTCCTACTAGATCACCTCCCTGCACTTTGCAGACTGCCCTGCCTACTTCCAACATGCCTGAAGGTGGATCACTACAGATAAATAGGTCAGAACATTAAGCTACACCATACATTTTATACAACACCCTCCCTTCCCTGTCCCTCGGAAGTCACCTCAAGTGGAGCATCCACAGGGACACTACTCGAAGAAAGTTACTCATTCTGCACAGTAATTGTGGTTCTTTGAGATGTGTCCCCCTATGCATGCTCCACTACTCACCTTCCTTCCCCTCTACTTTAGACTGTTCCTTAGGGGTGTTTAGGTAGAGAAGGAACTGAGGGCAGCTCGCCCACAGACCCCTATATAGCATGAGGAGGCATAGGGGACATGCATGGGCTGAATGGATGCTAACTGAAAATCTTCAGTCAAGGGTTCGAGAGGCGCATGTGCTTCTGAAGTAGAGCACCAACAGGGATACACATCTTGAAGAACCACAATTACTGCACAAGGTAAGTAACCTCTTTTTCTGCATTGTATGCTTAGCATTGCACCATGTTCACATTTTGTTTTCATGACTGTGTTGTATTATTCAATCCGAATAGTGTTTCATTATAAGTGGCCTTTCAAATTAGATTTTTAAGTGTTCTGTGCAGACTCATTGTACCTGAACTGAAGCTAGGAATGATAAACTATTTCCAGGTGGCAATTTTTTAATCCAGAATATAAAGCTTTAAAGTATGACAGAAGTTTCAGGATACACAAATTACAATGTCATTTGTATATCTGTTGCTTATTGAAGGTATTGCAATCAAGGAATCGGCAAAAGTTGTTGATCAAGCACAAAGGAGGGTTACGAAAGGTGTGGATGATTTAGACTTCTTTATTGGGGACGAAGCAATAGAAAAACCAACTTATGCAACAAAGGTATTAAAGGATAGTTCTTTTCTATGAATTTAATACTTCTAAAAAATCCACTGTAAAATAAATCGTTTCTCATTGATGCTTAACTGTAAAGAACTCTTTATTTTTTCATTTTTAACAT
The DNA here is from genome assembly GCA_033296515.1 of Macrochelys suwanniensis. Classification (NCBI taxonomy): domain Eukaryota; kingdom Metazoa; phylum Chordata; order Testudines; family Chelydridae; genus Macrochelys; species Macrochelys suwanniensis. The sequence goes on along the minus strand of CM065784.1, from coordinate 15,440,447 downwards.
GTACTTTTTTAAAAAGAAAATGATATTCAAATGTGATTTAATATTCAGCCAGTTCTGGTAACTTTCAAGACATTTTGTGTTAATTGGAAAAAAGTACATTAATTTATTTTCTTTGAAGTAACACTGGAGAGTGAAGAACAGTTGTTTGTTGTCTATTTTCCAGCATAGATGAGTGCTTATAAAGACTTCAGAATTTCAAATTATTAATCATTGTGGGGTAGGAAGAACTTATAGCACAGTGTTCTTACTGTGTAGTTTGTCTTCACTTTTAGTGACTTTTTTTCCTGCACTTACAATCAATCAATCAATCAGACTTCTTATTTTAAACTTTCCAAATATATACTGATGCATCTGTTTTAACAGTGGCCTATCCGCCATGGTATAGTTGAAGACTGGGACTTGATGGAGAGGTTTATGGAGCAAGTTATCTTTAAATATCTAAGAGCAGAACCAGAAGATCATTACTTTCTTTTGGTGAGTACAAATTATTTCCTGTTTATGAAAGAATATGTAAGAATTTTGTGTTTATTACACAAAGAACCTTTTATGTAAATAAACCTTTAAGCCGCACCACCTATGTAGGAAGTTAAAGGTCATGTGTATTGGTCTGGCTGCTTCTCTATAAGTTGCTTCTTTATTTTTTATGAGTTTTAAAAGCAAAGGAGTGTCTGATCTACAAACTCCTGTTCTTCCTTTATTTCTATTGCCCCAAACTTTCTCTGTTGCAACAGCTCTCCATTGAAGTGAATAGTGATGTCATGGAAACTACATTTTAGGTAAGTATTTCTCCAGTGATGCAGTAGCAGTCTGTGCGCTGTGTGTTAATAGCAGTTGTATTAAAACAGAGCAATTACTGTATCATTTGGATGCAGTTGTTAAGTGTCATTTCAGTTGCCGTACTTTTTACAGAGCCTGTGGAAACATGGAGCATAAATCTATTCAGTGGGATTTGTTTTGCAGCTTTGAGTAGTTCTAGACATTTTATGATTGGATTTGGGGCAAGGTCTGAGCCTTCTTAATTCCTCACAACTGTTGCTCAAAGCTTTTTCTTGGATTTTGAGAATTGAATTTGCTACACAATTTAGTTACAATTAACTTGTCAAGTTACTCACAACTTCAGTCTTTTTTACAAGACTCTTTTTTTTTAAAAGAAATGTACACATATAGAAGTTAAAAACATAGGACTGGAAAGAACTTTCAGGATCATTAAGTTCAGTCCCCTGCTATCACAAGCCGCCCTGTTATTTAATCCTGTTCATGAATTCATCAAGCTCCATCTTAAACCTAGCTAAGCAATTGTTCCCACTGCTCCTATTGGGAGGCAGTTCCAGAATCGTATTCCTCTGGTGGTTATAAACTTTCTTCTAATTTCTAGCCTAAATTTATTCATGACCAATTTATAACTTTTCTTGAAAATTTCCCCTACTTATTTATAAAAAAAGGTAAAGGCAGAAAATGGCTTTTGTATCACAACCTTAGTTTGTTCCATGAATATAGAGCCTGAATCTGCGTCCACTAACCAACCACTTTGAATTTCATTAAAATCAGTGGAACTTCAATGAGGGTTGCAGGTTGAAGTCCATATTCCTCCTCTACTGGAACTGTAGCATATGCCTACATGAAAGCAACTGGTAGCAATAAATATTATGTTTATTTCTTTAAATATTCCTCACTCATATAACTTTCAGAATGCATACTTTCAAAGAACAAACAGAATTATGGTTTGTGAAAAGTCCAGGTTTACTATAGTAGCACATCATATGTATTCTGTCTCACTTTAATATAATTTATTCAGATAGGACCAGACTATCTTTTTCTGATATTGCCTTTGAGAAGAAAATAGAACATAATATTCATGTTCAATTAGATGAATTGCTGAGGAAAAAATAGGCTTTTTGTAATTGGGGATATCGAAATACTTGGAATATACAACAGTCCTTTTTTTGGGTGATAGTGCTATATTCTGTCAGTGGATACAATGTTGCAGTGAAATAACTGCCCAAGATCAGAGAACACCAATATATCTTGGTAAATTGCGGCAAGAATTGAGTTTCACGTCACTTTGTGTTCCTTCATTGTCACGCACAGTGTGATATCCCTGTGGTGCAGTTTGCTCTTCTAGCCTTCATGGGTATTGACAGGTTTACTAAATTAAACAGTTTGCTGATTGCTTTTTAAAGCACAGTGTGAATTCCTGCTATTTGTACACTGGGTAAATTTTTAAGCTCACAACCTGAAAACTTTTCTTGGTGTTTTGTTTGTGGTTTGTGTTTTTTTTAAAAAATCTGAATACATGCAAGTATTGGATCTGAATTGATTTTAAAAATCGCTTTTGTCACACAGACTGAACCTCCACTAAATACTCCGGAAAATAGGGAATATACTGCTGAGATAATGTTTGAGTCCTTCAACGTTCCAGGACTGTACATTGCTGTTCAGGTGAGAATGCAACAGTTAAGTGAAGGGGAGGAAGGATGATTTTTCTCAACTTTAATTTAAATAATCTTTAAACCCGATGAGAAAATTGTGCATTATTCTAGTGGTTTGAAGATGTTTTGGAGGTTGGTATTTGGGTCAGAGGTTTTCATGGGGTGAGTGGCTCAACTCCAGTCTAATGGTCAAAAATACTTACTCCAGCTAGCACCCAAATGATATTATGTAAAATTAACTGGTGGTTTCAACTCAGTTTGTGAAGGACAGGTTTCACATGAGAAAACACACCATAATAAGTGGCAATAGGCCATGTACAGGAAGTTGTCTTTCACGTCTAGAGGTAACCCTTTGGATGGGAGTACCTTTGTTTTACAGAACTTGCACTGCTGTATTTCTGTGCTGTGCCTGTTCTGTGGCTAGAAAACATTAGGGACAGGAACTATCAATATTGCCCTCCCCCCCCCCCCCTTTTTTTTTTTTTTTTTTTTTTTTTTTTTTTTTTTTTGCAGGTTGTTTTATATAGATATTCCACCAGTCCATTGTTAGTACAATTTATGGATCGGAAAGAAACAACACACACACATTAGTGAATTACAAATCTCTCTGAATAACCTTAAGTGTCACTTGAGCCTTAGTGAAAAATTTTATTTTTAGAAAGCATTGATCTGTTTCCTTAGGAATTTTTGTTTTAGGAGCATGATATAGTTTATATTTGTTTAAGGAGATGGAACACAATAGCACTTAAACAGATTCCCTTCAGAAATCTGTTTCAATTTTGTGATTATGCTTTTTACTACTGGACAAATTTTTCTTCTATCCTGGTGTATAATCAAATATGCAAATAACAAATATATAGGTACTAATTTGCCATTGGAGAACATCGTACTGGCTCACATATAGGTTCATCTAGATTCCTTCACATTTTCTGTCAGTTGTTCATCCACAGGTCTAGACCCATCCCCTTCCTCCAAAATATAAAGCATGTTCCACTTCTTTCATTCACACTTCCTTGGATAGATGTTTGTCTTAGTACTGTGTCAGGCAGCGACCTTGATATTCAAACATGCATTCGCCATTCATTTGCATAATTGTGTAGACCTCTCCAAGTGGCACCTATCATCATATTGTTTATTTTCTGCCAGTAGTGTCCTGCTTTCCAATTTGAACATTTTTTTTTTTTTAAAAAGTCTTCACCGTGTGAGGAATACAGAGGATGATGTATTTTGTCTCCTAACAGTTTGAAGTTCATTTCCTCCAACACTTCAGACAGTAGAAATACAATCTGATGTTCCTTGCTTGTGTAAATCACTTCAGTGAAGGTTCAAACAAGAATTGATGCTTAAACTTACATGCTTCAATGAAATCAGTGAAACCATGCCAGCTTACACCAACAGAGGATCTAGTCCAGTAGTTTTCAACCTGGGGTCCACAGCCTGTCTAAGAGGTCCGTGAAAGATGGTTGTTACCATAGAACAGTGGTTTTCAATCTGTGGTTTGCGGACCCCTTGGGACCACCTCCATTTGAAATTTTTTAGGGGTCCACAAATGAAAAAAGGTTGAAAATAGCCAAACTCTAATAATTCTAGTACTTTTGTTTAGAATGCAATACATCTTCAATTTCCTTTTCAGTACATGGTAATTTATGCTACAGTAGTGTCAAAATCAGATGTACTTGTTACAAAGTCATATTTTTTTCTCATTTTTATATTAAATTTAACTTTTCTCTGACAAATTTTGTAAGTGTCATTCTTTGATTCTGTATTTAGTTTCCATTGTGCTGTAAGGGAAAAATGAAAAGTATTCAAATATTGAGGGCGTAGGTTATTTTGCTTCAGTTGTGTTTAAATAGACTTTGCTTACTTTGGCGTTTTTTGTATCTTCATTCAAAGGGTATAAAACATCAGCTGTAGAGGAACCTAAGTATAGGCTTTATGCATCAATGTAAAACTAAAGGTTCAAATTCTGCTTTCTCTTTTGCAAGGCGGTCCTTGCCTTAGCTGCATCTTGGACATCGAGACAGGTAGGAGAACGGACATTGACTGGAACAGTTATAGACAGTGGAGATGGTGTTACTCATGTCATTCCTGTGGTAAGTATATTTCAAAATATCAAAGCCACATAATCCAGTGCTATATCACGCATTGTAACCTTGCTGAAGTGAACATTGATATGGGAGGTGGCTTTTGTTGTAGTTAAAACATGACTTATCAGGAGTCCTTGAATGACCTCGGGCAACTCACCTGCGGCTCTCCTCTGCTAAGATGCTGAGAACTGCAGAGCACTCTAGTTTCCTCATTAAAAGTCAGTGTTAGTTCAGTGTCCTCAGAAGCTCACAGAACTTGGTACTTACTCTGAATCAATTTTGTCATCTGGAAAATAGAACTAATAATATTCATGTACATCAAATGTTCCATATTAAGGTCAGAGCATTCAGTTATCCAAACTATTAAATCAGAAAAATTACAATTCTAGTGTACTATCCTACAGCAAAGATCATACAGGTAGGAAAATTCCTACATGACTCAAATAATAAAGTTGGTTAACAGAGTTATAAGATCTTGTATAAGATCTTAAAAATAGAACATATAATCATTTGTTTTATAACTAAGTAATGTATAATATTGTTTTATTAAATGTCAAAATATTGTTTTTGCTGTAGGCATGCAATGCAATTTACAGAATTGCACACTGAAAGTTTTATAACTGGAGTATATAATGGTTTTCTTCTCCAGATGTATGGAAATACATCTCTTTGCATAGCTGTCTCTTTGAGGAGAAAATGGGTGTCTAGTGTTTGTAGGACCAGTCTTACAAAATAAAGAACTATGTAAATGAGCTTACTAATCGCAAATTAACAGTTAGTAAGCTCATTTGCTTGATTCATTATATTGGAAAGTTACATTGGTTATGATCTAAACGTGCTTTACAGTTTTTCTTCTCCGCTTAGTGAAAAATACTATGTCAAATATTTCAGATTAGACTGTTATTAGAGATGGTATTTTTCTGCTAAGGTTTATTAAATCACTGAAATTTCAACTCTTGTAATGGTAAATTAGATTGTTTTTATTATGCTTAATGGGTTTTAAATGGCTGTTAAAAGACAGCAGAACTTTCTTATTATTTTAACTGAAATAGATGAACAGGTTGTTCATTATTTTTTTGGTATCACTTGAAGAGTTAAACTCCTTTGTAAATGTATCTTCCCCTATGTAGGCTTCGACAGCCAGCCAATTGACTGGTCAGCTGACCATATATTTGACTATTGTCAAATAAATATTCCATCAAAACTGCCCTGATGTAGGCAGCAGCCTACTTTTTTAATTGCATCAGGGTACCATCTGTTAGCCTACTTAAATGTCTTAATCTCTCACTTTGACGACATGCTAATGCTACCTGTTAGAGAAAAGGTGAATTAATTGGAAGTTGAGCATCTTGATCACCTGGAATCTTCTAGGACAAACATTGCATATATGTATGAGTATCTTTATTTGTATACCAGGCCATCAATGTAGGTGACAGTTTACTAAGCACATTAAACAAACCAAAACACAGTCCTCCCCCCCACCCCCACCCCCCACCCCAAGAAGCTTACAATCTACATTGACTAAACAAACATACAGAAACTTACTGGAAGGGAGTGGGGGAGGGAGAGGAGGGTAAACCTCTTCTCCCAAAACAAAGAGAGTAGAGACACTGCCATTAAGCTTCTTGAAGACTTGCTCTACTGCACCTAGCGTAAATGAATTTAAAAATGACTTTTCTTTTGTAGTTTTGTTTTACTTCTGTTTAATTTCATTTTCTTTTGTAACTGTTCCGTCTTGAATAGCGTTCACTTTTAAATGCTAACCTAACTTTGCTAAAGGGTAATTATAATTTTCATTTTTCTTTAGAACTTCATTTCATTGTTTCACAATTTTCTGAGTTGAAATAACCTTAGTTAAAAGTACTGTGTGTGTGTGTGTAAGTAATTAGGCATAAGTATCTATCTTATGCTAAGCCTATTGGACATCATAAAGTCTTACTCTTTCTTTTGGTTACTGTGCTAAGAAATTAGTGCTTTAAAGTATTTGACAGTTTTCACATTATTTGACCAGTCATTTGACTAATTATTTTTGGACTGGTCAAATGCCCATCCATACTCTCATGTAATGCAATAGGTGAAGTACTAAAAATATAAGAAGATGAAAAGGAATTGATGGATGGAAAATGTAGTCTCCATAATGGGACAGACATACATGTGAATATTCATTTTGATCACTTTTAGTTAAAAATACACATTTTAAGTATGGGTTTGCTACTTACAAAATGATTTAGCTCATTTTTAAAATTTCAGAGATAATGCAGAACTTGGAATAGCTAAGACATTTCAAATATTTTAAATACTGTAGAGTACTGCATATGCTATATATCAGATAATAGTAGAATAATTAAGTCTTCTGGTTTGAGCTTCCTTTTTAAAGGTTGAGGAATCTAATCTGTTAAAACATATGCAATTTACAAGTTAATCCTCATGAACACCAATATCCTATCACTTATGATAGAATTAAACAACTGCCTCCCCTTTCCTTTTTTATGACAGGTGAGGATAGGGAGGGTGGAATCATAGAAGATTAGGGTTGGAAGAGACCTCAGGAGGTCATCTTGTCCAACCCCCTGCTCAAAGCAGGACCAACACCAACTAAATCATCCCAGCCAAGGCTTTGTCAAATTGGGCCTTAAAAACTTCTAAGGATGGAGATTCCAACACCTCCCTAGGTAACCCATTCCAGTGCTTCACCACCCTCCCAGTGAAATAGTGTTTCCTAATATCCAACCAAGACCTCCCCCACTGCAACTTGAGACCACTGCTCCTTGTTCTGTCATCTCCCACCACTGAGAACAGCCTAGTTCCATCGTCTTTGGAACTCCCCTTCAGGTAGTTGAAGGCTGCTATCAAATCCCCCCTCCCTCTTCTTTTCGGCAGACTATATAAGCCCAGTTCCCTCAGCCTCTCCTCGTAAGTCATGTGCCTTAGCCCCCAATCATTTTCGTTGCCCTCTCCCTGAACTCTTTCCAATTTGTCCACATCCTTTCTGTAGTGGGGGGACCCAAAACTGGATGCAATACTCCACATGTGGCCTCACCAGTGCCAAATAGAGGGGAATAATCACTTCCCTCGATCTGCTGGCAATGCTCCTACTAAAGCAGCCCAATATGCTGTTTGCCTTCTTGGCAACAAGGGCACACTGCTGACTCATATCCAGTTTCTCATCCACTGTAATCCCCGCGTCCTTTTCTGCAGAACTGCTGCTTAGCCAGTTGGTCCCCAGCTTGTAGCAGTGCATGGGATTCTTCCGTCCTAAGTGCAGGATTCTGCACTTGTCCTTGTTGAACCTCATCAGATTTCTTTTGTCCCAATCCTCCAATATGTCTAGGCCACTCTGGACCCTATCCCTATCCTCCAGCGTATCTACCTCCCCTCCCCCCCCCCACTTCTCCCCCTTAGTGTCATCTGCGAACTTGCTGAGAGTACAATCCATCCCATTATCCAGATCATTAATAAAGATGTTAAACAAAACTGGCCCAGGACCGACCCCTGGGGTACTCCGCTTGCTGAATGAAAAATGATAAAAATGGTGGACCAATGTGATGTGCTAAATGCCATTTTGATCGCTTTGCTGATCTCCTCCCGACCTTCAAAACTCTCATCTCTTTTGCCTGTATAGATTGTAAACTCTTGCATACTTAAGTGCCTACAACTCTTGAGTGCTATTGAACAGTAATGGGTGAGAGAATGCCTCCCATCACTCAATGGCACTCACTTTATCTGACTTAGAGAGTAAGAAGTTTACTTTAAGTGCTGACAGAATGGACCCGTCTGGTCTCTGTTGCCTGTAAGAATGGTAACCAAATGCAAGGCCTCAGAAATGGAGAGTAAAGAGCTATGAATAACGGGAATGTCCTCAGGGCTCCATCAAGGGTACAAGATTATGAGAGGGATTGTGTGTGTAAGTGTAACTCTGATAAATCTGAATTGTGGTAGTGAAGGACCCAATCCTGTAAGGACGTGAATAAGCATTTTCAGAATCGCACTCTATATGCTTCAGTAAATAACTATTTTTTCTGAAGCTGATGGAAGGCATTTTTTTCTCCTTCTCCAAATGTTACTTCCAGGCTGAAGGCTATGTGATTGGCAGCTGTATCAAACATATTCCAATTGCAGGACGAGATATAACATACTTCATTCAGCAACTGCTGAGAGAGCGAGAAGTAGGAATTCCTCCTGAGCAATCCTTGGAAACAGCTAAAGCAGTGAAGGTAAAATAAGAATTCATGAATGGCAGAGTTATACCACAATATACATTTATATTAAAAAATCATATTAAAAATGTCTCCCTTCTTAATTATGTTCTTTTTCTAAATGAGAATATAAATGTTGATATTTAAATACCTAAAATATAACCTATTAATATACCAATGTCAGTCTACAACCATCTTTTCCCCTGAGATATAACTATTGTAATACTTAACTGGAAACTCTCCTGGTGGTATCTGTAAAATGAAAAGCCATAATTACTTATTTTTTTTTGATTCACACAATGCACAGTCAACCTGTGGAACTTGTTGCCAGGGGATATTGTGAAGACCAACACTATAACTGGGTTCAAAAAATAATTATTTAATTTCATGGAGGATAGGTCCATCAATGGCTATTGGCCAAGATAGTCAGGGATGCAACCCCATGCTCTGACTGCCCCTAAGCCTCTGAAGATGGGAATGGATCACTCAATAATTGCCCTCTGATTAATCTGGCATTGGTCACTGCCGGAAGACAGGATACTAACCCAGTATGGCCACTCTTAGGTCCTTATGTCTACTTCTTCATAGGTAGCTGTCTTTTTTTTCCTGCAGTACAAATCTGTTATAGCTGATCCACTAAAGGATGTTCATCTATGAAGTACATTATACATTTAGTACTCATTTTTCATTACTATAGAATTTGAGGGGAAAAGGGAATCAAAACCAACTTGCTGCCAGTGATGCATAGAAATGATTTGTAGAAGCAAAGTTTATTATTTAATTAGTGTCAGCTGAACCTTTTTTTTTTGTACTCCACTATGTAGCTACTTACCAGCCTCCAACTCTTTTTCCAAGAGCCTGAACCTTTTTTAAAAGGAGCCTTATTTGTACTATATTTAATTGGGTTCAAACGGCTCCATATTGTAGGTACATACCTTTTTTTTTTTTTTTTTTTTTTTTTCTACTATGTTGGGGAAGATTTCTACAAATGTGTATATTTAATTTTCAGGAGCGCTTTAGTTACGTCTGCCCTGATTTAGTAAAAGAATTTAACAAGTATGACACAGATGGTACAAAATGGATTAAACAGTATACTGGAATCAATGCAATCTCAAAGAAAGAATTCACCATTGATGTTGGCTATGAAAGATTCCTGGGGCCGGAGATCTTCTTTCATCCTGAGGTAAGTTGGTGTGAATTATAATGGTCTTCAGGTTTTTTCAATTCAAGCTGTAGAACAGCAGTTTAAAATTGGTACACTAAAATCTAAATGCATTTGAAAGATGTGAAAACTTGCCTAGCTCGGTTTACATTTTAAAGTAGATAATTGCTGTTGTAAAAAGCGAGTGAGTTTTACTTCTTGATATTGGGTAACCTTTCAGTATACAAATTAAAGCACTTGAGCAGTCAAACACAGTACAACCCTAGAATGTTTTAAGGAATTGGATTGCTAATATGGGTTATTGTTCCTCTCTTCTTCATCTTGCTAAGCATATATCTTTTAAAATTAAATTTCTTCTTACCCATCGTGCATGGTTCTGTCCAGTCATTTAAAATACCAATTTTAATTTCATTAAAAATTTTCCCTCCCATTTCCAATTCCGTGCCACTAGCCCTGTTTTCAGGGTCATTTTAGAAAAAGCGGATAGGAATAACTCTACCTATTTCTTCCTCAGTCCCTTCTTTCTTTCTTCTGTTGTCATGGCCACTTCCTCATTCTAAGTTAAATGGTGTGCTTCAATACTGAGCATCTGAGAAGGGTGGGAGGTCTTTGAACTGTTGCAAAAGAATCGTTAAAGTTACAAAAGCAGTACAAGAGAACAATTGGCAAAATGGAAAAAAAAATCTAATTTTTCTTTTCTTTTTAACCTTTTACTAAATGGCCATTAAAATACTCAGGTTTCTGTTTCCAGTATTAGTTAATGGCTACACATGTTGTGCAATAAAATGGCTTCATTTATTCCCCCCCCCCCCCCACCCACCCACCCCCAATTCTGTTTGGTATGAACTGTGCAGCATTTAACTTGACCGTTTTCCATTTGTGAATGTGTGGGAGAGGGGGAAGGGGGAAAACCCTCAGAACATCCTTCCTGTTACTCCTGCATGTACTAACACTGCTTTTTCATTTAAGGACGTGTCTGGGATTAATCTTGAATTTTCCTGTTTCTCTCTTTCTATTACATGTTGCTCTCAAGTACTCCGACTCCCTACTACTAATGAGCTTTCTTCTCTTTAAAGTTTAATTGAGTTCTTACTTTTCTCACTTTCCTGGGATCTCCTGGGTAACCTGCATACACGTAGTAGGTCAAGAAAAAGTGTTTTGCTTCTAAAACCCAGAAAAGAATTACTGATGTTTCAAATTGCACTTTGATTCGTGTTCTTCGAATTAAAACTGCAAGATTTTTGAAGTATGTTGGTTTAAAATTGTGGTGTTGGCTACCTAGTGACGGATGTGTTTTATCCAATTTGACTTCTGATTTTAGTTTGCTAATCCTGACTTCACACAACCCATTTCAGAAGTAGTAGATGAAGTTATTCAGAATTGTCCTATTGATGTTAGACGTCCTCTGTATAAGGTCAGTAACAGTGAAGTCATTTTAAAATAGTTTTGTTTCAGTGGGGTCCAAACATGCATGTCCTTTACTAGATATAGATATCTTTTTATACAGTTATTATAAACTTGGTACTAGCTTTTGATTAAAAGCAAACTGCACTGTCATTGGGTCTAACATACAGAAGACCACTCAGAGTGAAGAAATTTTCACTAAAATCTTAATTTTAACCAGAATTGCAATTTGAACATTTTAATCTATTTTAATGTTTCAGGACTGTAATACTGTTAAAAAGAGAAGGAGGAAAAGGGTTAAAAATGGAAAAGATGAGGGAAAGAAAAAATGATGGTAGGGATCAAAGGGAATTTTAAACCTTTTTGTAAACAATTTACCTTTCTTCAGAGTAACAGCCCAATTTGTGTGTGGTACTCGTCTAACATTTTAAAATTTTAAATAATTTAAAACATTCTGTGTAATAACTTAAACATGCCATGTCAAATTGGTGACCATAGGTTGAATATCCATCTCCATGGCTGAATAAATATTGAGGAGCTAACTTTTAGAAGTGACTAGTAATTCTGGATGCCTCAATTTTGGGTGCCCACATCGACCCACCCTTAAGAGGTCTGATATTCAGACATGCTAAGTATCCAACTTCTAAAAATCAATCTCCAGTAATGTCTCTCCAATTGAGTACCCAAAAATGGAGACCCCTGAAATCACTAATCGGTCAAAAATTTAGGTCCGAGTCCTTGTAAACAGGAAGAACCCTTAATATTATTATAATCAGCATCTGTCTTCACTCTTATGTCCAAGACTAATAACTAACTTTTGATAGTCTTAAAATTCCTTAATGACCTATTTCTAATGTATATGCATATTCATTATAGAATATTGTCCTCTCTGGAGGTTCGACCATGTTCAGGGACTTTGGTCGCCGTTTACAACGAGATTTGAAAAGAACTGTTGATGCCCGGCTGAAACTCAGTGAGGAACTGAGTGGTGGCAGACTGAAGGTTTGTTTCCTTAGCCAATGCATTAAACTAATATCCATGACTCATGTAAATCTCTTTATTATGCTTTTTTTTTTTAACTGGAAATTCTAGGTCTTCAGTAACAAGAAGTTACTGCAATGACACTCTTCTGTTTGTGTTGTCATTTTGAACTAAAGTTGATTCTTCTTTTATATAAAGATCTTCTAGATTATTTTAACACAGATTAATGTAATGGACTCCTGAGAGTAGACGCTACACAATACTTTTGTTATAGAGCACTATGGTGCTGCTTCCCTTTCTTCACAGCTGCAGTGATGAGCTGTAGAAATCTCAGGATATGTCTACACTGCAATTAGACACCCGCAGCTAGCTGGTGCCAACTGACTTGGGCTCCTGGGGCTTGGGCTAAGGGGGGGGCTGTCTAATTGCAGAGTAGATGTTAGGACTTGGGCTGCAGACCAAGCTGTGGGAACCTCCCACCTCACAGGGTCCAAGAGCCCAGGCTCCAGCCTGAGCCCAAAGATGTACGCTGCAATTAATAGCCCCTTAGCCAGAGCCCCATGAGCCTGAGTCAGCTGGCATCAGCCAGTAGCAGGTTTTTAATTGAAGTGTAGAGACACCCTCCCTCCCCCATAGGGGATAGGGCTTACTCCTTTTATGGGGAGCGGGCACTCCACCCTACTGATATGCTGACCTTGTCCTCGCTTTTTGTAAGCCCCTCCCTCCCCCTCCAAAAATAAAATAGCAATAAAAAATGTCTGGGAAAATTTGAGGTAAAATGAATTTCTATTGTTTTTTTTCTCCAAAATTGGGCCCTAAATCTAACTTCAATGAAGCATTTGTTGGCTACATCTTACATTTCTTTGGGTTTCTCTAGCTATGTTACTGTCCTTACAAACACTAAGCATCTTTCACATATTCTAATAATATTTTCAGGATTGTTGTAGCTGTGTTGGGTCCAGGGTATTAGAGAGACAAGATGTGTGAGGTAATATCTTTTATTGGACCAACTTCTGTTGGTGAAGGAGACAAGCTATTGAATTTACATTGAGCTCTTCTTCAAGACCTACTTCTGGAATTTCAAAATTACACACACTCATATTCCCCTGATTGAAAATAACCTAATTGAGTTTTCACTAAGACTAGCTGACAAAACTGCTTGAATCAGTCAACTGCTTTCTCTTTCTGACATTGCATGCCTGAGTCATCTGTAGTGATCTTCATATACCTCTGGGGAGCCAGGGAGGGAGGTTAAGTAGCAAAGGGCATGAAGGACGTAAGCAATGAGAGCCATGGGGACATGACTGAAGGGTTTGTAAAGACGGGAGTTAGCAAGTGTGGTAATCTGAGGAAATAAGGTGTGTCTGTGTGCATGAGAGAGGGGGAGACATGGGTGGCTGGTGATCCAGCCGTTGAGGGAGGCTTGTGCCCCCTTCCCCGCAGGAGCCCAGAGCACCCCCACTGCAGCCCCCAACACCGGGTGGCCAGGCGGCGCGGTCCCAACCCTGGTGCTCCGGGGCCGGGGGGGGCGGTGAAGCACCAGCTGCCCTGACTCCCTGCAGGAGGCGGGCCAGCCAGGCAGAGCACTCTAGACTGGGAACTGCAGGAGGGGGCCTGACCTGGGGCGGAGTGAGGGTGGGGCCACAGTAGGCTGTTTGGGAAGGCACAGCCTACCCTTGCCTACAATACCCACCGCCCATGGAAGGAGAGAGATATTGGAGGGAAGTGCTGTGGTTCCGGGAGTGTTTCAAGCAATGACTAAACTGCAGAGACACTTGGCTTTTCCCGCATTGCTGCCTTGACTCTGACACACCATCAGCACTGGCGGAGCCACACATGCAGGGCTTTGGCACAGGTACAGCTAGGGCTTCCCCGTGGCACTGTTGCTTTAATGTCCTATGCATCCTTTCAATCATGGATGCCTCAGCACAGAGATACTGGACTCCATCCCAGACCACCTACCGAAGCCCTTTGTTCTCCCCAACAGTAAATCAATTATTGAAAAATCAAAACACATCAGACTTCCTTATTGCATCACCTTAAATAACACTCTTAGTAGTTGCAAACAATAACTTTTCAAAATGATGAAACTTATCTGCAGTGATTGCTTGAAACACTTGCAGAACCACAGCACCTCATTTCCCTCCAATACATCTTTCTCTCTCGCACACGCTCTCACACACACCCTCTACCTACCTTATTTCCTCCGGTTACCTGCTACTTGCTAAATTTCAATCAACTTCATGCACTCACACCCAACACACACTTACAACACACCCAAATATGCCCATCATTATCAAACTACATCATACACACTATTTCCTGCAACACCAATACTCCAGACAGTGAGGAAACATCCATTTCTAACCACTCGAAAGTTTGGCATTACGATTTGTATGTTTTGTGTGAATGTAGACAGGAAGATGCTGCTTTGTTGGTAATCTAATTTAGAAAAGGAAAAGCTGTGGCTGTAGATTGCTAAGTGATGACACATCTCAGACCAGGAAATTCCTAGCTTTATGATGATTGTTTTAGGTGGTATCGCCACATGAAATTTAAAAATTAACTTTTAAAATAGTTTTTATTTGGGGGAATAGTAAGTGTGTGGTGGTGTATCAACAAACATAGCATGTAAATGTGCACTATGCTGTGTTTAATAAATGATTTAATTATGAGCACTAAACTTAGATCTGTAAAACAAAATGTACACTCTTTAGTATTACTAGTAATAGCAAGTTTTAATTGTATTCATTTTGTTTTCCTTTGCAGCCCAAACCTATTGATGTACAAGTCATTACACATCATATGCAAAGATACGCAGTTTGGTTTGGAGGATCAATGCTGGCTTCCACAGTAAGTTGGTTATAAAACTTAACATGGTTCTGTCATTCTAGGTACACTTTGAAATCTTATTCTATCCTTGATGCACATTCATAACTCGTACTGATGTATTTGGGGAGGCAAATATAAACCCTCTTTGAGTTTAATGAAAACTTTAGAGATTTAAAGGAGCAAATGACAACCAAGTGTCATGAAATGTATTTCTTTATAATAGTTACACTATTCTGAATGAGTATTCTTATTGAATACTGTATTTGGCTTTATGACAAAATGTGATGTCTATTGTATGGATTTGTTTAGCAGTAATTCAAAACTAAGTGTAGAGTTTCCAAATTCAATATACCTTTGTTTTCCCAGTTATTATTGAGCTTTACATATAGTTGAAATGCAAGCAGAGCATCTGACTTTTTTTGTTTTCTCTTTTCCAGCCTGAGTTCTACCAAGTATGCCACACCAAAAAAGATTATGAAGAGATTGGTCCTAGCATCTGTCGTCACAACCCAGTGTTTGGAGTCATGTCTTAAAACTGACCTCAGAGGAGTCAGGGCTAGGGAAGGGGGGGGAAAAGAGGGTCTTTCTGATTACTTGTTTGTCTGGATGGCGGGTATTAAGATAACAAACATGACTTGACAGTAAGAAAAAGACCAAACACAATTAAACAGGAATATTTTAATAAGTGTCTCAATATGCGGATATAGTGGAAAGCCAAAATAATAAAAAGTGTTTTTTCTTTAGATTGAATATTTGAACCTGTGCGTAACAAAACAAAGAAGTGGGTTTTAGTTCTTTCTGTGCCCTGATATTTTGTATATTAATGAATTATCCAAGATTTGATGGGATTTGACGGTGTGTAGATAGTCAGCTCTCTAATGCTTCAATTGTACTCTTACATGTGTACAATGCAAGAACTTGTTTATATTTCATACTTTTTTATACTTTGAGGAAAAATATCAATTAAAGAAAAACTGTAATATTTGAGGAAGAAATACCAGTGACCAACGTAATGGTAAATTAAAAAATATATATATTGGGCACATGAAGCTTACTCATGTGACTCTAGTTATTGCAAATTATGACCAATCTAAATCCTCGGTTCCAACTTTGCAAGTGCTTTTGGAACGAAGAAGCTAGTATCTTGGGTTAACCGATGCCTGCTAGTGCTGTCTGATTACTCGGTGCATTTTCATTCTATTTCTTGCTTAAAAAAACAAAAGTAAAGACAAGACTGTTGGACCAGTATTGCAGTTCCGTAGTGTCATTTCTAATTAAACAAATAATCCGATTATCAAAAGTGGTGTATTTTAAAGCCTAACACCATTCCAATAAAGGCACAACATTTCTTTTTATATTTGTGTGCGGCTTTGTTGATCACATTGCATGAAGTCTTCATACACTCTTCAGCTGGTTTGCAAGATAGAAATCACTATGTGCATTGCTCAAACTAAAGTGAAATTTTTAGAACTGAAATTTGTGTGGCATCATCTAAATTAACCAGTCTATACATCTCAGTATTTGGTTTTATTCATCTCCATAGCTTATTGCTACATTTTTTTCATTTCAGTTCAGTTCCTGTGGTGGTTTGCAGGAGACAGCATTGCCTTTTTTTCAATTTTCATAGCTTATGTGCAAAAGTAAAGTGAAGCTCAAGTTTTTCTATAGTTTCTAGAAAGAAGTTGGGTGTATTTAATGTGATCATCTGCAATTTCTGTTAATGTTTGAACACAGAAAATACAGGGAAATCTTTCTAAAGACTGTGCCGCAGAAGGACTTTCTGCTGGACTCACAAACTTAGTTAAACCAGTTTACACAGAAGACCACAAGAGGGAGATATTTTACTTGATTTTTTCCCCCCACTGAAATGAAAAATGGAGACACTAGAAATCAAGGGTAGAGGAAAGAGATGAACATTTAGATGTGATATCTTTTAGTCACTTGAAAGAAAAGAGAGAGCATGACAAATTCTTTCCAGAAAACGAGGATAAATATGGAAAGGCATTTTTACCACTATTACTAAGACATTTCATATGCAGCAGCTAAAAATAAACAGAACCTTGAAGCAAAATGAGCAACTGTTAAACAATCGTGATATACATTTTTATCTTAATATCTTTTAAATAAATCTCTAGGTACGATTCCTATTCTCTCCTGACAACTGCTATAATTTCTATGTGTTTTGTTCGTTGGTTAATGGTATCAGTGCAAAAACATTCCACTTGGCTTCTAAGGTTGACTTAGTGGCCTGTGCATAGTACTTGGAGATGGAAGCCTGAGTTCTATTCCAAGCTCTTACATTAACTTAGTGTTTGTCCTTGGGGAAGTCACTTAACTTCTCTGTTTGTCAGTCTATAAAATTATGGCTTATACATCTCATGTATATTATAAGGATTAATGTTCTGCAGCACTTTCAAGAACTAAAGTGCCAAATGAGTAGGCCCTACCGAATTCACGGCCATGGAAAACGCGTCACGGACCATGAAATCTGCTCTCTCCCCATGAAATGTGGTCTTTTGTGTGCATTTATCCTATACTATATAGATTTCATGGGGGGAGACCCGCAGTTCTGAAACTGGGGGTCCTGACCCAAAAGGGAGTTACGGGTAGGGGGATGTCGGAAGGTTATTTTAGGGGGGTCACAGTATTGCCACGTCTACTTCCGCGCTGCCTTCAGAGCTGGGCGGCCGGAGACCAGTGGCTGTTGGCCAGGCACCCAGCTCTGAAGGCAGCACCTTGCCAGCAGCAGTGCAGAAGTAACAGTTGCAATACCATACCATGCCACCCTTACTCTGCATTGCTGCTGGTGGTGGCTCTGCCTTCAGAGCTGGGCTCCCAGCCAGCAGCTGCCGCTCTCTGGCTGCCCATCTCTGATGACAGCGCCGCCGCCAGCAGCAGTACAGGAGTAAGGGTAGCAGTACCACAAACCCCCTCTACAATAACCTTGTGACCCCCCACACTCATTTTTGGATCAGGACCCCTACAATTACAAAACTGAAATTTCAGATTTAAATATCTGAAATCATGAAATTTACGGTTTTTAAAATCCTACGACCATGAAATTAACCACAATGGACTGAATTAATAAATAGATAAAAATAGATACATTCATGGAGGATAGGTCCATAAATGGCTATTAACCAGGATGGGCAGGGAGGGTGTCCCTAGCCTCTGCCAGAAGCTGGGAATGAGCAACAGGATGGATCACTTGATTACCTGTTCTGTTCATGCCCTCGGGGGCATCTGGCACTGGCCACTGTCAGAAGACAGGATACTGGGCTAGATGGACCTTTGGTCTGACCCAGTATGGCCGTTCTTATGTGAATTTGGTAGGGCCCTACATATGAGTGCCACATGTTCTAGAATTTTCCTTCTCTACTGCAGCAGGGAAATAGCAAGTTTCACACTTCAATCAGTCTAGTCTTGAAGGTAAAGCTGTATGTACAGCCATAGTTGTGCTGCTGTCTGGCGGAAAAGTGAAGTTCAGTTGTACCTGTAGTTTTTCAGGCTTTATTTTACTGTATCTTGCAAACAAGCATCATACTTTCCCTACTTTGGCCCGAAACCCATCCAGCCAATAACAGAATACTGTTAAGATGGATATGCTGCCTGAATTGGGTTCAGGAAGTAAACTATTGTTGCTTAAATTAATATCTATTAACACATCTGCATTGAAAAATAGCAGAAATCCCACCGGCTGAGAAAAGGAAGAGGCTAACCAATGGTGTAATAGAGGGGTGCCCCACCTACACTCTGCAGGCTGTACGTGGCACACCAGAGCAGCATTTCATAAGACCCGCAGCCTGTTTCAGCACAATATACTAATGGCTGATTCATTAGCGTTTTGGTGTCATGTTTACATTTTGGTAAATAGAAACAACCTATGTACAGTATTGTCTATTGAAATACATATGAAACAAGCTGAACCTACAATATAAATCAATACAGGTGACTTTAAATTTAATTAAAATATGTAGAATCTGCTTTACCCACACAAGCTCGTTCTTGGGTTTACTTGGCCCTCCTGTGTAATAAGATTGGGCACCATTGGTCTAATGTGTTCATCAACACGTGCCTTACACATTGGCTATACCCCGTGTAGTGAAGTGTGTATGAGAAAGCTAAAATTGCTTTTAAGGTAGGACATGTAGTGCAAAACACACATTAAATAAGAACTCCATTTTGTGATGGTCTTCCCCACACCACTCTATCATTTACACAGTTGACTTAGGGTATGGTCTACACTGCAATAGAAGACCCTTGGTACAACCATGGCTGTCCTGAGTCAGCTGATTCAGGTTCATGGCTCTGGCTGTGGGGCTGTAAAATTGCACTATCGATGCTTGGGCTGGAGCATGTTTACACGGCTATTTTTTTTTTTTTTTTTTACAGATTTTTTTTTTTTTTAAGTGCAGGTACCCATACTCCCAGGACAAGCAGGTGCATGAAAGATGGACTGAGATGATTTAAGTGTCTTTAACTTAGTATCCCTCTCCATTGTTATCTACCCATGCCCCCTCATGTACATTTAATTGGGTCTTGAGTGGTGTTTAAAGGGCTCACATTGTATAAGCAGTAACTTGGGGTTGATTCTCCTCAGCCTAACCCCTAGGACTCCGCTCACTTCTAAATCCCCTTGCATGCCCCCTCAATGAGGTGTCTGAGGGAACCAATGGGGACCTCAGTCTGTGAAGACTTTAGGACTCCCCTTCTCTTCATGGTCAAAACTTCTCCAGCCATATTCCAGGTCTCATTTATTGCTGGGAGCTGGCCCTTTTAATCTACTTTTACACTGGATACCACATAGTGCAGCAGACTGAACATTCCTTTATTCCTCCAAGCAATAAATTCCTATTCTTACTCCTTTCAACCTGAGCTATTCTACGGTGCTGTGAGGAAGGCAAAAACCTTCTGGCAGCTGGTCCGTGGCCCAATGTGAAACAATTCTTTTCTGGTCCTCAAAACGGGCAGACCTGCAGCGTCCTGGACACATCAACATTCCCACCTATGGGGGAGGGGGAAGCAGCAAGATGGCCCTTGGTCTCTTGGCTTTAAATTGATAGGGGGAGGCTGGGAAAGGGGAAGCAGAGAAACAAATGCACTCTGAGGTAGAAGAAAAGGCCTCTTCACTAGCCTGTCTTAGCATGACCTGTGCCCTCACGACTGTGGTCCATCCCCCTGGTGGTCTGATCCAACTTTCCCTGCTGAGATGGGGAGGAGCGTTTGAGTACCAGCAAGAGAGCTGGAGCTGATGAGAATGCAAGTGCAGGAAGAAAAGTCAAAATGGTACTGCAGTTCTTCAGGTGTCTGGGATATGCCCCTTCCCTCCATCCTATCAATAGGCTAATGAGCATGCTGGCAGTGTCAATTAGGTGCACCTGCAGAACATACTTTATCTGGAGAAGGGGAGCTTAACAAGGTGAAGCCCACACATACAGGAAAGGGGCAACATTTGCTCAGGATGAAAGTTTTCTAGGGACACCCAGTGACCTCTAGTAGCAAGGGGAGCCCGGTTCAGGCAGGGACTAGCCCCCCCTTTCTTATTCCCCTGTTCCCTTTGTGGGCAGACCGACATTGCAAATCTGATATAGGCAAGAGGCCTGTAAGGCTGTTCCCAGCCAACAACCTGTGGAGCACTGCCAAGGACTAGAGGTAATTGGACTTAAAAAGAACCCTGGAAGTAAGCTGAACTCTTGCTGGGAACAGTGAGATTGCCCAGGAGCTGGGGGCTCCTGTTGGGAAACTAGGGACAGGAGAGTGCAAGAGACTATGGCTGAGTGTCGGCTGACTACAAGATGTCCAAAAAGGAATGAAATGCTGAGGGGGGAAATCTATGGAGTGGGAAGTGACTATCTCTGGATATTTGGTAAGCAGATTGTAAAGACATTTCTTGCTCTTACATCAATTTGGAAGGGAAGAGGAATACAGGAATCCATTTCAGAATCAGAAACTTGGATGAGCTTTCTGTAGATATACATTGAAAAATGTAGCTTTTAAATAAACTCAGTTTTGGTAGAAAGATCTGAAACAAGACTAAAGAATACACCTGGTGCTGTTTTAAAATTCATGCCTACGCTTGTTCATGCTACCTTGTGATAATTTAATGCTTTGAAATTTTTTCTTTTGTAAATGACAACTGGACAAATTTTATCTCCATAATATTACAGTGTTTTATATGCAGGTTACTACTTAAAGCATACATATGGTCTAGAAGTGAATGTGTGAAAGTGGTCTCTTCAGTCCAGTATATATACCCAGTGTATCTTCAAATCCCATCTGCTATCAAAAATATTTCTATGAATGCAGCACTAATTTTCACCAGCGATTCACTGGGGCATTTCTAGTAAAGACCGAGAAATATTAATGCCATTGTACAAGGCACTGGTAAGATTGCATTGGAATACTGTGCATGATTCTGGTCATCCATGTTCAGGAAAGATTAATTTAAACAGAAACAGATGCAGAGAAGAGCTACTAGGATGATCAGGGGAATGAAGGACCTAACTTATGGAAGGACACTGGAAGAGCTTGGCTTGTTTAGCAAAATGAAGGCTGAGATGGGATAAGATTGTCTTCTATAAATACATCAGGGGGAAAATACAAGGGAGGGTGAAGAGCTAAACTAAGGACAGTGTTGGCACAAGAACAAATTATATAAACTGGGCCATGAACAAATTCAGGCTGGAAATTAGGTGGTTTCCAACCATTGGAGGGGGGAGGTTGGGGAACAAGTTCCCAATAGGAGTTGTGGGCGCAAACAACTTAATAGTTTTAAGAGAGCAGAATAAATTTGAGTGTAATTGTATGAGGGGGTTGCTTGTGATGGTAGGAGGCAAGACTCAACTGCCTTGGGGCTCACTTCCACTTTATCTTATGTTCCTAAAGCTCATGCTTCAGGGTTTCAGCTGCATGCAGGTGTAAGGAAGGGATTTCCCCTCGCACCCCCATATATTCTGAGAGGGTTTTTTTTATCTTCTTTCTCTGAAGTGTCAGGGTTGGCCATGGTTGGAGATAGGACACAGGATGGGGAGGGCCAGGATGCTGAGCTGGCTCCAAGCATTGTCTCTGTCAGGTGTTGGCTGGCTGGTTCTTGCTAACACCCTCAGGGACAGAATGGCAGCTTTTTTGTGTTTTTGGTCTTCCTGTGCAGCATGTGGGCATGGGTCACTTGCCAGGCTTATCTGGTTATGTCTCAATCACTTCTCTGCCAATGTGAGGGCTTTGGGCACTGGTGAACCTCAGTCCCTCCCATTCTCTGCCTGTCAGGGTTCCCTCCCCACTCTGAACTCTAGGGTACAGATGTGGGGACCCGCATGAAAGACCCCCTAAGCTTATTTCTACCAGCTTAGGTTAAAACTCCCCAAGGTACAAATCTCCCCTGTATCCTGAAAAAAGGTATCGCTGCCACCATCAAGTGATTTAAACAAGAACCAGGGAAAAGGACCACTTGAAGTTCACCTTCCCCCAAAAAATATCCCCTCAAGCCCGTACACCCCCTTTCATGGGGAGGCTTGAGAATAATCTCCTAACCAATTGGCTACAAAGTGATCAAAAACCCAACCCCTGGGTCTTAGAACAATGAAAAACAGGTTCTTAAAAGAAGGATTTTATTAAAGCAAGAAAGGTAAAAATCATCTCTGTAAAATCAGCACGGTATATATTTTACAGGGTACTCAATTTCCTAACTCAGAGGGATCCCCCTCTGGGCAAAACCTTAAAGTTACAGAAAAATGCAACAAAAACAGGAATACACATTCCCTCCAGCACAGCGAATTTCACAAGCTAAAAAATCAACAGAAAACCTAACGCACTCCTATCTAAGTTACTAACTCTATAGGATGTGGATGGCTTGTTTCCTTGATCTGTCTCCAGCCAAGAGATCCCACAGACAGACAAAAGCCTTCCCCCCACCTCAGATTTGAAAGTATCTTGTCCCCTCATTGGTCCTGATGGTCAGATGTCAGCCCAGCTACCTGAGTTTCTTAACCCTTTACAGGTAAGAGGATTTTATGGTACTGTATCAGAGCTTCTTAACCCCTTCCCTTTATATTTATGACACTGCCTGTGACATGTAACGGTCTAATCTCCTGTGGACTGTAACAGTCTAATTTATGTTGCTGGGTTTATTGTGCAAGTGGTGTTAGTGGCCTGTGATGTACAGGAAGTCAGATTAGATGACCTTAAACTCTCTGACTCTGGCTTTATGAATAGAGTAAGGTGAACAAACAGCTGCCTTAAATGTTTTAGAAATACTGCACAAAAGGAAAGTTTTTCTACTTTGTTGGAACTGCACAGCCAATAAAAATACTGGAGCAGCCAGCTGGATTCTATTCCACTTCATTCACCACCAATAAATTATCAATAATGTTGTGATTGCTGAATCTCTTGCGATGGGAGAGGAAAATCAGTATGTGATGATTATTATTTTATTATGTATTATATTATTTTAGGTCCAAGATTTGTGTACGCTGGATCGGTTCTTTAATAATTAATTTTAAATTAGCAAACTTGAATAACCTATATAAAGATAGCACCAACCAAGGTAACTTTTCTGATGATAGCTGTTTTTAAAACTGAATAGTGAAGTTTTACAGTGTTTATTGAGGTCACCTCTACAGTATTTAGTATGCTGGTTTGTGATTCAGATCAGTTTGACAAGTCACTGCCCAAACTCCACTACCTATAATTCCCTTGCCTATATCAAAACTTTAAAAATATCTACTTCTATAAACTGTAACTTTTAAACTTTAAGTAAGGTTGGTGGAGAAGGCTGAGCTAGCCCCACGGTATTTTGTGACTTTGTATTCTTTGTCTTGTCTATAAATACTGACTCCTTCCACCAAGTGTCCACACAAATTACCACCAGCTTTCTAATAAATTCCATGATGTTTGAGTTCAAGAGCTCTTAACACTTTTGAAATGTAGAACAAACACTTCCTCTGTTCAGCATTTCAAATAACCATGGTTTTAACATCTTTCATCTCAAAGTACTAATCTCTCTTATACTATAAAACTTTTCTATCACCTTAAACAGCATGTAGGTTAGTACCTGCTGGCACATAGTAGTACATCCAAATAAAATTCTTGTGTTCCCAGTATTACTTGAATGCTGGGAAACACACCGAACATAACCCCTGCTTAATTTTTCATGTAAGTGAAGTTTGCTCATCATATGTTTCATTTACATCTAGCCTTTCAAACCATTAGGATATCTAAGCACTACATCCTAATACCAAGATTAACATTACTATCTTAACAGACAGGCTTTTCTTTGCTGAATGGTTTGTAATAGATTTCAAACAGGAAATGATACACCTGCCATACTTGAGTGAATTGGGAATATAATGGAAGTGAAACTTTCTTTATATCTTGTCTGAGGTAGATGCTTGAAATTTGATTTATCTATAAAGCTTTCACACTTTCAGTCTGTTACGTTTTCTTTTAAAGAGACTGATGTCAAGTTCTTCTCATTTTGATTATTCTAAACTGTTTATAATGCTAACTTACAATTTTAAATAAAACTGTTTCCTTATCCTGCCTCTTTTTTTTCTTATTTGGCAAAATACATTTCTTTTCCCAGTACTTTGTTTCTTACAAAACACAAGCTTGTTTATGAAAACCCTTGTTTTTGCTTCAGTATCCTCAGCATTGTAATTTTTCTATGCTCAGGGCTTGGAAGCTTTAATTGTATCCTAATTTTAATAGTTATGAGGGCAGAAGAGGAGCAGTCATTCATTTCTCAGCAACAGATTAGTGAGTGTGGGGGAAAAAAAAGTCCTGTGTGTGCTCCCTCTAGAATGTTAATATTTGGTTAAGCCCTTTGTTGGGCTGGCCCAGATGATATCTATTCCTTTTAACCACTGTCCAAGCCAACTGGTCATTGGCAGTTAAATCCTCCTCCTAAAGTTAAGATTAGCTGCTTCGCTGCAGTTTTCATTGCTAATATCTTGTCAATTTATTAAACCAATAGTATTTAACATAAATGTAGCTGGGTTTGCAGGAGATACTTCAGCTAGGGAAAGTAGATCTTCCTGGGAATGGGTATGATTTCTGAAGAAGATGGTGTAGTGACTTGTAACTATAGGTTGGTATTTGCAAAAGCAAGTGTGCTTAACTTCGCCTTGTTTTGTGACTAGGTCACTTAGCTTTTTGAAATTAAGAGCCCTGTTCTGTAACTGCTCTAAAAGAAAAAGGGTGGAATGACAAAAGGATGCTAACATTGTTTGAAACTGAACTGCAACCCAAAGTCAGAATTTCCAGGCACTTTGTTTAATGCAGTAATGCTGGCCATCTACTCTAGATGATACAAATATTGGTCAAAAATCATAAACTTGTTTGAGTAGTCCTCTGAATTAGAAGCAGGTTATGCCTTTATTTTCTGTACTTTGATTATTCATGTGACCGTATAATTGCTCAAATGACCAAAGATTTTCATAGGTTCATAAATGATGAGCTTCAGGTCGATAGGTGAACTTCATTTACTGAAGAGACTTGTTTGGCGCTGCAGTCAATAAAAAGGTTAGTTGGTCCATGTCACCTAAGTAACTTGTCACAGAACTTGAATAGCAAACTCCAAAAGCCAATGACGCAACTGAATTTTCACTACAAACAGTACACAATCATCCATAATTCCAATACATTTGTAAAAATTATTTCAGATACGCACTTTTGGTGACAATTTGTGACACAAAGATAGGTCTTGAGTTTGTCAAATTACTCATAGTTCAAACAGCTCTTGTTGCCAGTGGGTGATCTAAACAATATCTTAATTGCACACAGTGTGAGCAGTAATGTCTAATTTCTAGAACATATGACAGTTAACCACTTTTAGGGGCAACACTGCCATTTGCGCTCTATGACCAGTATGTAGGACTTTTGTCTTAAACTGGGTATGTTTTGGTGAAAGGCACTACACAAGTTTTCCTAGCTGCCTTACTCTGTCAGCAATCAAAATGTTTCACATCTGTGCTGTCCCAATTTTAAACTAAGCTTTTTGTATGTAGAAATATATCACTGGTGGAGATGACCACTCAGTCTGTCATTCACCTGGGTAATATTTCCACATATCTCTAAAGCCAGGGTTTGGTCTCGAACTGGAATGACCCCAGACTCATTTATTCTACACTTGTGTGTTGTACTCTAGCTGCCTCTTACATTTTCTCTAGATTTCCCAGTGTAGCTACCTCAATCTAAGAACATGAGGTTCTGCTTCAGTAACACATTTCACTTTCTTTTAATCCAAGGAATAGCTTTTATATTTTAAAAGGGTTGTTTTAATATATTTCCTTGGCAATGCTTTTTTTTTTTAACTCCTCAATAAAGTTTTCCCAAAATAATTGGACAATGTCTTCTCTGTTGTTCTCCCTCTGTTCCTGTCCTGTGTTCGTCTTCCCCTTTCCTCTCACTAGTTAAGGAACCTTCAGTTCCCAATAGTTTATCTGCCTCCTTTTAAGGACTGGTCTGCTGGAGATTATTTTTAAACTATTCTGACCACAGAGAAATATGTTCAAGGAGGACGTTCATTGTTGCAGCACCTCTTACAATTACATTCACTTTACATTAGTGAGATGAAATTCTTACCACCAACTTCTTCCCTATCACGCAAGTGTTTACTGCATTTCTATACATTTGACAACAAATTGCTGCTAGAACTGCCTAAAATTAATTTTACTACACCGTAGTAAGAGTCAAATAGCACTAGGTTTAAGGGCAAGTTAACAAACCAGGTCCTATTCTTGCTTTTTTTTGGCAGGGAAAATATATTATTGTGAAGGTTGGAAGCTTTCAGGTGTATGGGAGAACTGAGAGAGAGTCCTGCTAAAGGTAAAAATAAGTATTTAATTTTTAATTTCATTCCACTAGCAACTTCAGTGGGAGGAGATCTCTGACTCTACAGCTGTTACATAGAGCATGCAGAGGAAAAGCTCAGAACGTTTTTTTGCCTAAAGACTGATACCCATCAAGTAGTAATGGTTGAAGCATTAAGTAAAACTTTCTCTTAAGCCTCTCCCTAAACAAAGCCACACTCTTGCATAGAACTGGAACTGTCATGTCCAAATCAGGCTCCTAGGTAGTCCACTGACGATCATGGAATTCAGTTAATTGGAACACAAGAACGGTTCCTGTGCTAACAACATTGCTTAGCAACCCATTCATTTCCTGGTTGCTCTCCGATTCTTGCTCCAGGTGAACAAGTTTACATTTGATCTAGTCATATTTTGTAACTAATACCATATAAGATTTAATTCACAAAATATGGTCAATGGAATTAAAAGTCTGCAGTTCTTAAATATGTGTACGTATTGGGAAAACCCTTTCCTGTTTCCAAGTAACCACTTTCAATGCTGGACATTAACCATTTCTTTGCAGGAGAAGGAAGAAAGGGAAGATGTGATGCTCCCAGGGCTGATGCAAGAGCATGAGTACCAACCTCAGAGCAGACTATTGGAAACCAGGGCACCAACCCCTAATTGGCTATGAGTTCTAAATTTAGATTTCACCAACCTACTGCACCAAGTACAAACTCCTTAGGCACTTTAACACCTTCAACATGGAGTCACAGACAGTCCCCTTGGGTACTCCGGTCTGTCTCCCCACCCGGGTGACTGTATCTCTGTGACAGATGGCCCCTTACACTAAGAATCACCGCAATAGTCAGGGTACTTCTGATCCCAAAGGACCAGTCACTTGCGCCGGTCAATTCTGCTTTAGGTCTCACACCAAAGACAATGCCTGTAGACAATCCTATATTAAATTGTATCAAGATTTCTTAAATAGAAAAAGAAATTTACAGGCCTAAAGCAAACAAACAGACACACAAATGAGTTACAGCTCTTACGTTTCAAAAGATAATATTGGTTTCTATAATCAGCAAGCTCTACTTGACCTTTAGGGCTAATCCAGGCCCAACAGCTGGGGATCTCTTGCTTATGCCTAGGAACCCTCCTCCACTCCCTGATTCCCAGTAGTATAGAGGTACTTAGTTCCTTTTGTTTGGGGTTTTAATCCCCCTCCTGCCATGTGTTCAGAGCTGGAACTTCATGTGATGGAAGGCATCTACTCAAGTGACTCATCTTCATGGAGTGGAGAGAAGAACAATAAGAAGAGTCTTTATCCTTTAGTTGATGGTTTCTCAATCCAGATGTAGGGAGTTTCTAGTTGTAAGATCCAATCAGAGTCAATTTGGTATCAATAGGTCTCCTCTTGCGTAGGGGGCATAAACGTTTTTTTTGTAGAAGAGCAGCTCTTCATGCTAACTAATGTCCCTCTCCTGTATGGTGATTCATATGGTCACAGAGACTCACAATACAACCACTCAAATATTACATTACAATATGAACACAAATATCACAAGTAAGATTAATGCAGACAGCAACTCACAAGCATTCAATAGAGTCTAAACACTTCCTTATAAATCTAATCCCTATTTTATCAATATTAGCCCCAAAGTAAGCCAGACAGATTCCAGCTATGCATCTATTAGTGTCCAGTTGAGACATGGGGATCTTGACATGAGCTGGCACCTGGCCTACCTATGTCACAGAAAGCATTCCCTGCAAATACTTTAATTGAACCACAATTTTCTCATAACTATAAGCAGCTGAAAACAAGCCCAGGTTTAAGGTCTCTTAGTCATCAGAGTGTCTCCTAAATATTTAAAAATAGAAGTATTAAACTAACCAAGTGAAAGATTTATGGTATTTCTTTGGGAAAAGGGAGAAGGGAGGATTTGCTTGTTTGCATTTAACTGTGTGAAGAACTTATTGGGGAAAAGTGGAGTAAAAATGAGTTGTTTCATGGTCATCCTTGGCTCTTAAAAGCGAGTTCTTTAAAGGATTTCAGCAGACCCAGAATTCTAATCTTTAGTGATGTCTTGGAAACTCTTCAAAGTGGGACTTTTACATTTTAGTGTTTGTTTTTTAGTCTAAAAGTTCAAATTTCAAACAAATTAATTTTTAAAATGTTAATCCCATCCTAAAATTAGATGGAAATTGGTTTACATTCTTTTACAATTGATCCCTATAATGCCAGTTCCAGCCTAGATAAGTCAAATGTAATTTAAAAACTTTAAAATGTGTAATTGTGCCTTATATTTCAATTTTATGAGTAAGGCTATGATTTCGTTAGGGGTATTTTCAGTAAACATCATGGACAGGTCATGGGCTGTGACTTTTTGTTTATTGCCCATGACCTATCTATGATGTTTACTAAAAATACCCCTAACTAAATCTTAAGTGCTGGGTGGGGTGCTCCTGAAGATGCTGCTGCTCCTGGGGGGGATGCTCTGGGGCCCCACAGCTGCTGGGAGTGGGGGGTGCTCCGGGGCCCCAGTGCCGTTGCTGCTGGGGGTGGGGATAGGGCCCAGGCACTGCTGCTGCTCCTGGACTGCTGCTCCGGGGCCGCCCCAGCTGCTCGGGTGGCCCTTGGGTTAGCCACACCAGCCACTGGAGAAGTCACAGAGGTCCAAGAAAGTCACGGAATCCTCTGTGACAGACTCGCAGGCTTTGCAGCCTTAATTATGAGAAATGTTTACCTTGCAAAATGTGTATACTTTGTCTCACACATCATATGTAAGAAACCCCCCTTCAGCATAAGCAAAGGGTCACTTACAAATATTTGTGAAGTCCAACAACTTAATTCAGAAGTTAACATTTCCTTCCATTATTATAACTTATTAAACCAAAGGAGTACAGATTTCTATTGCACTATATACTATCTATGAGACACTCATTACTTGGCTAAAATGCAAACTGCATCAATATTTAAATACACCAGGCCAAATACTCTGTTTATACTGAGGTAAATTGGGAATTACTCCAATGAAGGCAATGGAGTTACAATGGTATAACACTCCTGTAAATTCAGTTAGAATCTGGCCTGCCACCTCTAACAGTATAACCACAGAGTTCTGTAGCTTGCAAATAAGTAATCCATAGGACCATGTAAAACACAATAATTACTGTAAAACTGCAATAAAAAAGCAATTACAGTAGTGTAAAACCTCTGTTCTTACCTAAACTCTGACATATGCTTCTATTGCTCTCTGGTTGGTTGAAAAGGTTGATTAAAGTACCTGTAAGGTTAATTGCAAAGTCAAATTTAAAAAAAATAAAGTTAGAACCAAATTATATTTGTCAGCTTCTGAGATTTATTGCAAGCAAACATTGTATGGAGAACCCATTTATAATTAGGATCTGTGTGTAAAACTAATTTTTTTCTTCCTCTGTCAAAAAAATCCTATTTCATGCTGCTAGTCAAATGGGTGAGATTCTTGGTTCTATTCTCTCCACTTTGCCTGGGAGTGTAAAAGGGACAGGATTTGGCCCCATCTCCTCAGTGGGCATAGAATTTGTATAGCCACCGTGGCCCCAATTCACAAAGGCACTTGGGTGGGCATCTAAGTCTCAGGTTTAGACACCTAAATCCCAGTTTTAGGTTCCACTGTGATCTACAAAACTCCCATTGAACCCTGTAGGCACCTAAATTTCCACTCCTGGGCATGCAGGCTCCAGGTGGCCTGGTGTCTGTCTCCTGCCTAAGCCCCAGACTGAACCAGGGGAAGGTAGGCATCTTCCCCGCCCACCCCAAAAAAAGTCACATGTGAAGGCCAATCCAGTAGGCATGCTCAATGGCCGCCTCCCAGAATGGGCCCCATTCAAAATCTAGATGGAGGAAGAAGTGGTGATGGTGGTGCCCACCTGATAACTTGTAGCCCAGGGAGCCACCCAGGGGAGATGCTGTGTCAAGAAGAGTGTGTGCTAAGCCCTGCCCCTCTCCTGAAGACAGGAGCCAAAGTCCAGGCCAGGGAGGCACCAAGCTCTGCTTTGCAATCCATGAACAGGAGCCTCTTGGAACCAGGTAGCTTAGTGCCTTGGGCGTTTCTTGTGGGACTAAGTTAAGTGCCTGCCTTTCTCCACACAAAATAGCTGCTGCAGCCTGCTGGGGGTGCCATTGCCAACCTTCTAGGTGTTATCCCAGTGGTTAGAGCCTCACCTGGAATGTGGGAGACCCAGAGTCAATTCCATTCTCTGCCGAATTGAGGATTTTGAACAGGGGTCTCCCCTCATCTCAGGAGAGGGCGCTAACCACTGAGCTATGGGATAGTCTGAGGCAGGGCTCCCTCCATGTCTCCTATTTGAAGCTGTTCCACTGTGAATAAATACTGAGAGTTGTCGGGTCAGAAAAAAGAGAGTAAATGTGGAAATGACTGCATAGACACGTGATTAGGGCCCCCACCTGTGAGGTGACAGAGCATCCAATCATTTCCCTCCCACCACGCTTTCATTATTTATCCACAGCGGAAGAGCTTCAACAGGAGAGGTTGCAGGACCCTCACATCAGAATAGCTCAGTGGGTAGAGCTCTGGCCTGAGAGGTGGGAGACCGGGCCTGGTTCAAAGCTTTTCTCCCCATCAGGCATAGAGGGGAATTGAACCTGGTGGTCTCTAAGCAGCGAGAGAAAAGTTAACAGGCAGGCAGAGGTGGCACCCCCTCTTCCTCCTCCAGCCGTTTCCTGAGAAGCAAGACAAGCATCTAACTCAGTCCCGCAAGAAAATACTTCGATGCCTATGTCTCTGACTCCAGGAGACAGGATCCCCTGTGTGGCTTGCTAAGCAGAGACAGATGCCTCCCTGCAGCCTGGATCTAGGCACCTATCTCCATGAGAAGGGCAGGAGGCTGACAGGCTTTTGCTGGTTCTAATTCCTGTGGGTTTGTGAATGCAAAATGTATGGGAGGCTCCAGGTTTAGCTGACAGTGAGAGGTTAAAATAAATGTGGCACTTAAGAAAACTTTATTACCGCTGATTGAAGTTACAGTAATTGATGTGATTGCTGAAAGATCACTGCTAAATCAATGTAGGCCCAGTTTAGATTTTGTGAAATTAAGGTTTTTTTAAAAAACAAAGACCAAGTGACAGCCGCTTTTGTTTCAGCTGAAACATCCCCTTACAGCGATTGCAACCCCCACATTGCAGCATTGTCTAAGTGAGTGAGCCCGAAAATGAATGTATTTGAAAGACTGCGAGTAAATAATATTGATCGGGAAAAGTGCTGTTGATTTTAGTGTTAGTTCAGTTTTATTAATTTCAAGTGTTAAGGATACAATGAAGGAAAATTTAAAAAAACATTGTAATACGATAACTTTCCTTTACATGGCTAGAGGTTTGAGCTGGAATGACTGAGCATAATTATTTAAACAGTAAAGAACCACAGCCTGTAACTTGCTGGGGAATTAATATACGCCTCGGGTCATCGGATTAAAAGTACAGGTGTACAAAGGCTGATTGACTTTAACCACCCAGAAGTGTTACAATCCTTTGGTGATTCCACTGCCTTGAGAGTCTTGTTTTTAAATTCTATTTGATAAGAACAATGAAAGGAAACCAGGCAGACCTAAGGCATTTGCTGGGCTTATTGAGCTGAGTAATCAATGTCAGCTCATCAGAAAATTCCTGTTAAACTCACAGTTCTAAAGCCATTTCATTACTTGGGGCTTGTCTACATAACCATGGTAAGTCGACCTAAGTTACCCTACGCCAGTTACGTGAATAACGTAACTAGAGTCGACGTAGCGTAGGTCAACTTACCACGGTGTCTACACTGTGCTGTGTCAATGGGAGATGCTCTCCTGTCGATTTACCTCATTCTTCTCAGCCCTGGGCTACACTAGAGTGGGGGGGTCGATCTACGATACGCAACTTCAGCTACGTGAATAATGTAGCTGAAGTCGGCGTATCGTAATTGACTTACCTGGCCGTGAGGACGGCGGCGAGTCGATTGCTGCCGCTCCCCCGTCAACTCCGCTTCTGCCTTTCACCAAGGTGGATTTCCGGAGTCGACGAGGAGCGCGTTCCGGGATCGATTAAGCGCATCTAAATGAGATGCGATAA
Source organism: Macrochelys suwanniensis (assembly GCA_033296515.1). NCBI lineage: Eukaryota > Metazoa > Chordata > Testudines > Chelydridae > Macrochelys > Macrochelys suwanniensis. Next base: position 15,407,467 of record CM065784.1, on the reverse strand, counting down.
ATCGATCCCCGATAGATCGATTGCTACCCGCCGATGCGGCAGGTAGTGAAGACAAGCCCTCAGAGTGGTGGATTATCGGAGTCGACCGGATCGCTCTCTGCGATCGATTTTTAGCCGGTCTTCATGAGATCAGCTAAATCAACACCCGCTGCATTGATTGCAGCTGTGCCTATCTACCAGTAAATGTTGACCAGACCTTGGGCATGAAAAATATCTCTCACTCCATATTAGCACCAATAAATAAATAAAACATGTTTAGATTACAGATTTTGCTTCCTGACAAACAAAAAGTAGACTAGAGGCTGCAAGCTCTAGATTTCATTTTGCATTTTACAGAAAAAATGAAAGAATAGCTGGCCACTTCTTGTCAGCAACCATGCTTCATTCTAATATAGCAAGCATTCTCCTCAGTTTACACTATAATGAAAGTAAGGAGGGTACAATTTAGAACATTAAGCTCTAGCATCCCTAGCAGATGCCTGCAATATTCATGAAAAATAAAATAGTCTCTTAAAATCTTGGCTGCCCAGTTCATAAGCAACAGAAAGGAACAAATTGCTTGCTGGCTGCTATTAAGATTCCTCTTCTGCATCACAGGCAATACAGTATATGCAATGGGACACTGCTTCACTATGAATTCTCAGTCTCACAGGAACCCTGGTGAGACTGAGAGAATTAGTAATAGGAGTGTTATACACAGCACATACTGTACATAGAGAGAAAAAACTATTTCAAAGCCTGGAATAATCTTGTTTGCCAATGTGCAAGGCAAGGTCCCTTCCTTTTAGTTTAAATCCTTACTGGAAACCATTTTCTTGTGTTGATGGCATCTAGGGTGACCAGATGTCCTGATTTTATAGGGACAGTCCCGATTTTTAGGTCTTTTTCTTATATAGGCTCCTATTACCCCCCACCCCCGTCCCGATTTTTCACATTGGCTGTCTGGTCACCCTACCACTCCCATTTCTCTTTCCCATATCGTACACATGAACAGTCATCTTCTGGGCATACTAGTGTGTTCTTAGCTGATGTTCAGGGAACATATTGACTTTTACAGAGCTAAGCACAAGTGGGCAGAGTTTGATATTGTGGATAATACTTCAGACTGAAACTTCCCACAGACTTCCCGTATGACCTTGGAAAAATTACTTAATCTGCCCCATGCCTTAGTCACCAACCTGTAAAATAGGTACAATAATTCTTTCCTATCTCACAACTGTTGTGAGTCTAAAATTCATTAACAACTAGGAGATGCTCAGATATTATGGTGATGAGGGCCATAAAAGATAGATCATCAGTGCATGTGTGTAAAATAAGTAACAATAGTATTCTTCAGAAATTGAAGAGTTAGGACCTAGGTCATGTAACTTCTTTGGTTTCACCAACTAATGGAAGTATTTAGGAAGATATAAGTGATAAATCTTTCCTGAAATGGTGTTAGAGAGCCAAGGTGGGTGAGATAACCTATTTTATTAGATGAATTTCTGTGGGTGAAAGAGACAAAATTGTGAGCTTACACAGAGCTCTTCTTCAGGTGAAGTGGTGTCAGCTCAGAAGACAATTTTCTGAGTAGCTGTCTGTTTTATAACTGTCCTGTTCTGTGTCTGTGACAAGCAGTGATGTTATTGATCAAAGAGTCAGAAGCTAACAGTTTGTGGGTTCAACACTGAGGTCACAAAAAAGATTTAGAATTAATCTTTCTCAAATATTTGGAAGCTGTAAAGGAATAAGAGTTAGGTATTATTTTTATTCAGACAGCTGGGAAAAATCATTTAAAAGAAATTGTCAATTCAAGAAAGTAAGTGCATGGTGTAAACTAAAATAATGTCTCAGGATGCAGACTTTTTGCCAGTGGATTATATTAATCTCAGACTCCACTGATGAGTGACAGGAAGATACCAGTGCTTCCTATAATCCGGTCAGAGAGAGATGAATGACTCTCCCAATCTTCTGGAATTATCTGAGTGTGTCGGCAAAACAGTGTAAAAAGGAGCGCCAATAGATACAATTTATTCAGACTTTCAAAAAAGCCTTTGAGACAGTCCCCCAGAAGCGGTTATTAAGCAGTCATGAGGTGAAAGCAAAGTGACTGTCCTGGGTCAGAAACTAAGACACTGAAAACAAAGAGATAGAATACATGTGTAAACAGAGTCTGAATGAGATCTCCCCTGACATCTAGTGGTGAGCTGTGAAAAGGACTTCAGGAGTTGATCTCGTTTGCATGGACACACCCATGCTGCCTAGGTGCTCAGCATGATGGGATTGCTTGCCCAAATGATCACTTGTGGCTGGTGTTGGATCCCCAGTCTCCTTGTTATTGGGGTAGGAGTAATAAAGGGTTGTTATCCTTGTTGTGTGAACCGAGGGCGGCACAGCTGTACCTGGCATACCCCAATGGAGGGACTCGCCCTCAACTGAACAGCACACTCTAGGCAGGGGACATGGGTTCCAAAGCCCAATGAGCCAATGCCCCTCTGCCATGTACGTTGGCTAAACCAGACAGTCTCTATGTAAAAGAATAAAATGGACACAAATCAGATATCAGGAATGGTAACATACAAAAGCCAGCAGGAGAACACTTCAATCTCCCTGGACATTCAATAACAGATTTAAAAGTAGCTATCCTTCAACAAAAAAACTTCAAAAACAGACTTCAAAGAGAAACTGCAGAGCTACAATTCATTTGCGAACTTAACACCATTAATCTGGGCTTGAATAGGGACTGGGAGTTGCTGGCTCACTACAAAAGCAATTTTTCCTCTTTTGGTATTGACACCTCCTCATCAATTATTGGGAGTGGACCACATCCACCCTGACTGAATTGGCCTTGTCAACACTGGCTCTCCACTTGTAAGGTAACTCCCTTCTCTTCATGTGTCAGTATATTTATGCCTGTATCTGTAATTATAACTCCATGCATCAGAAGAAGTGGGTTTTTTTTACCCACGAAACCTTATGCCCAAATAAATTTTAGTCTTTAAGGTGCCACCAGACTCCTCGTTGTTTTAATGGACATAGGGTACTGTCAAATCTTTCTTCATCAAAAATAAGGAATGCTGTTCCCTACCGGAGTTTGCTGTACTGGATGAGGAGGTGAAATTAATCCAGCCTTCTGAAGTTCAGAGGACTCTATTCCCCTCAGGGTCCATCAGGGTAACTCCTAGTACTATGTCACATGTGCATCTAACCCTAACCCAAACCTTTGTTTGCACCTATCCAGATCTAAAATCATGATTTCAGCTGAGGCATCTATTTTATGTGAGGGAAATAAATATGTAACTAAACTGTAGCTATGTGATAAGAATCCAGCAATTACTTTGGTGCACTGCTGTGCTCATTAGTTTGCTTAGTGTTTCAAACTCTCCAGAAGAATGGAGCTAGCCTATAAACTTCCTCTTTTACTTTTCTACACGCGCACCTGTTCCTTAAAGTCTGTTTAAGCTTCCCTGGTTGCTTCCTTTGCACTCCTGACTACAAGCCATCTTTTATGCCAGACCTTACGCATGGGACAGGCTCCCAGATACTGTGTACTAGGCTCCCCTACTCTCCTCCTTCAATTGCTGCTGAAAATCCAACAGTTCTGCAGAGCCTGCCAGAGTTAAAACCCATAGGCCTTTGGTTTGTGAGTTGTCTGAGGCCAGCATTTTGCAGTTGATTTAGTATCTTTTACCTGTTGTAATGTGCCAGATACCCTTTAATAATAACCTACACTTCAAGTTTATTATTATTATCAGTTTAAGAAGTTCCCTACTGGTTGCTGTGCTGATCCAATTTCTATGGGATTTTCCTCAAAGGCTGGTTAATATTGTGTGGCAGTGTAAAGGAGTCAAAAGGATTTAATGTACAGGCTCTTCAAGAAAATGTAGCGGTTTAAGATGACTACAGTAAGACCTTAAAATGTTGTTATTCTTGAAAATATGTATTACTGAATGACTCATCAGCATTTACAGGAGTACGATAACTTATTCTCTCTTGAACACCTAACATAAGCACAGTCATATAAATGGCCAATAATAACAATCATTATTTTTATTTGTTTCCAGAACATCTGAAATGTATTGTCAGACTTTCCTTGATGAGGTTTCTGTTTATACCCAGTCCGTTTCGGTGCACTAGAGTCAGTGGTAAGGAAAAACAAGGAAGAGAAAGTTTGAACTCCCTATTGAAAGAATAAATATCGATGACCTAAATTAAAAACAAAGTGATTTTGGGTCTCTTTTTTGGGAGCCCAACTCAACATCCTTTAAAGGAGGCTGATTTTCTTAGTCTGCCCTGTGAAAATCAAGCCCTTTTGAAATGGCTCAAAGTGGGAAGCCAAAAACTGGGGCATGCAAAATCACTAACCCTTTTTGTATATTTTGGCCAATGTGTCAAAATAAAAAAAAGTCTTAACAGACTTTAGCTGAATGGTAGATATAGAAGACATTGAGATGAAAACTAGAGTAATAGAAATGGGATGAAATTCAACAGTGCCAAGTGCAAGGTTATGCATTTAGGGACTAACAACAAGAATTTTTGCTATAAGCTGGAGATGTATCAATCAGGGGCGGCTCTAACAATTTTGCCACCCCAAGCAGTTGCCGCCAAATTGCCGCCGCAGCAGGCGAGAATGGGGCGGCAGTCCGAGTCCTTCGGTGGCGGAAAGAGCGGCGGGCCTGCTGCTGAATTGCCGCCGCGGCGGGAATGGCGGCTGAGCTGCCGCTGAATTGCCGCTGCGGGACTCGGATTGCCGCCCCATTCTCGATGCCGCCCCAACCACCAGCTTGGAAAGCTGGTGCCTGGAGCCAACCCTGGTATCAGTTGGAAGTGAGAGAGGAGGAGAAAGACCTGGGTATACTGGTTGATCACCGGATGACTGAGACACCAAAGTGATGCAGCTGTGAAAAATGCTAATGTAGTCTTAGGATGCATCAGGCAAAGTATTTCCAGTAGAGACAGGGAAGTGTTAGCACCATTATACAAAGCATTGGTGAGACCTCATCTGGAATATTGTGTACAATTCTGGTCTCCTATGTTTAAGAAAGATGAATTCAAACTGGAACAGGTGCAGAAGAGGACTACTAGAATGATCTGAGGAATGGAAAACCTACCTTAGGAGAGCAGGAGACTGAAAGAGCTTGGCTTGTTTAGCCTACCCAAAAAAAGGCTGAGGGGAGATATCAGTGCTCTCTATAAATATATCCAAGAGAGATGTACAAGGGAGGAAGAAGAGTTATTTAAGTTAAGTGCCAACATGGAGATAACAAATGGATATAAATTGGCCATCAACATGTTTAGGCTTAAAATTAGATGAAGGTTTCTAACCATCAGAGGAGTGAAGTTCTGTAACAGCCTTCCAAAGGGAACAGTGGAGGCAAAACACTCTACTTTTTTCAACACTGAGCTTGATAAGTTTATGGAGGGGATGATATGATGCCACTGCCTATACTGGCATGTAGCCGATCTGCAACTGCTAGCAGAAAATATTTGGTGATGAGACATTAGATGGGGAGGGCTCAGAGTTGCTCTGGCTGGTGGGTCTTGCCCACATGTTCAGGGTCTGATTGCCGTATTTGGGGTCGGAAAGAAATTTTCTCCTGGGTCAGCTTGGCAGAGACCCTGTGGGTTTTTCGCCTTCCTCTGCAGCATGGGGCACAGTTCACTTGCAGGTTTAAACTAGTATAATTGGTGAATTCTCTGTAACTTGAAATCTTTAAACAATGATTTCAGTAACTCACCCAGAGGTTAGCGGGTCTATTATAGGAGTGGGTGGATGAGGTTCTGTGGCCTGCGATGTGCAGGAGGTCAGACCAGATGATCATGATGGTCCCTTCTGGCCTTAAAGGTTGAGTCTATGAGTTATATAAACTTTGAAAACTAACAAGTGCATCACATCTCCATTTCAGTCAAAGCCTCCCTCAGAATTTGAACTGGCAATTTCTGACATTTTCTGTATGGCACTGAACAACAGTTAACAAAATATTGTAATTGAACATTGGCTTTTGTTTTGCTCAAAAGCGACAATTACAAACATTTAACAATTCCTTCTTAAAGAGCATGGTTCATTACTTAATAGAACACTTGGGCTGATGAATCATTAGCATCCTCAACTGAGGATGGCTATGGCTCTTAAATATCTCTTAAGCACTGCTCCTAATAGTCCCAATAAACCAGCAACATAATCCCAGAACTGCAGGCAGAACCTCCATTCACTATTTGTAATTAACCAGTAATATTGCTCAGTTAAAGTCCACTTCTCATCCAATACAGTGTGCAGCTGTCCTCTTATTAAATGGCACCTCCCACAGAGAAGAGCATTACACCCACACTCTGTGACCTGTACTGGCTTCTTCTCTTTTATTTCAGGGTGGATTTAAAGGTGTTGGTTTTGATCTATAAAGCCCTGTGCGGTTTAGGTTCTAGCAAACTTAGAAACTGCCTCTCCTTCCGTGTGACACCTCAGCAGTTGTTTCTGATTCTGAGGTGTTCCAGCTTGTGGTCTATTTGTTTAATCAATAGGATGTTGGGTCATTACATTCTCAGTGGTGGACATTCAGATCTGGAATTCGTATCCACTTCAGATCAACAAGATTCAGATCTGTTGGTCTTCAGGACTTCTGGTCTGAGGGACTGATTACAAAATGTCCCAGCAGCGTCTTGAGAGCAGAAGCCTCTGTCTGTGCCCAAGGCCTATGCTTAGGCTTACCAGGGATTTCATAAACTGAGGTCAGGGTCCTAAAATCTTAGCAAATGACTATACGCATGCTCAGAAAATGATTTTTCAGTCTCTCTAACGAATGTTTTTCCCTCATAACCAAGCAAAGGCACTAGTCTTCAGTAAAGACCATATGCCAGCCAAGTCTCTTGTTTCAAATTCCCGTTGCATGTTCTGCAGCTGAATCTAAAGAGAAGTGTGATTAGAATTTAACATTGACAGGAATTTGAGAGGTGGTTTTGTGGTTTATTTTTTGTCTGGGTATTTTGGGCCCATCCATATTAACAATGGAGAATGGCAATAGCTATAATGTGTGGAATATAATAAACATCTTAGAAATATTATAAGCTCCATTTAACATTACGATGAAAGCCAGAATATAGGAAAACCGAAAAAAATGGTTTATGGCAGTTTAAATGACTGTACAATTGAAACACTAAATCAGAATGGTAGAAACAAACTAGAAAAAGATTTGTAACTAGCTTTGTCAGTGTAGATAGTAGTCCTTCATATAACATTACTGAGAATATGGGGAATTTCAAATAATCCAACATGGGTGGCTGCATTTCACTCTGCTGTTTTCAGATCTGGAATATGAGCTATGTCCCAGTTTGCCACTAGATGGTGCTTTTGTACTAGAAATTAGGTTTCAGTTCAGTGACTGCCAGCAAAACAGTTTCCATCTCTGCAGGAGCATCCTTTCCCTGCCACAACTCATCTGAAAGGAAGACACTAATAGACAGAGCACCAATAGAAAACAACTCTCTGAGAAAGCCTGGTGCCCTTTTAATCCTAGATAATTGAGAGAGGACTGTATAGTGTTGCTCTTTGATTTACAGCCAACAAATAGGGATCTTCTGGTAGGTCTATGAAATCATATACAAGTAAGATGCGACATCTGAGAGAAACATTGTGAGAACTTATACTCAGATCAAATTTCTGTTACATGGTTTTTAATGCAGAGGATACCATAGAGCAAAATACCATGGTGATAGGCACTTTAGGCGTGTAAGAATATGTAGGAAGAGGTCATGTTTGTGTAAGGGGACTATTGGTACCAGGAATTCTCGGGATGAATATTATAAGAGAGCTGACAGAATTACTACTGGTAGGAGAAGGAACCCAGCAGATGAACGGACATGGGCAAGCTAATAAGGATGCTATGCTGAAGCCGGTACTAGCCCAAGTAGAGAGACAGAGATGTTTTCCAGGTCCTATGGGACAAATCAGCTATGTTAAGGTGGTAGGGAGACAGAAGGTGGTTATACTCCCCTGGAGTGAGACGATTATTGATAGATGCTGCCGGGTACAAGGTGACTTTGATGGATACTGAGCGCTTGTCGAGCCAACACCTGGGGTCAGTCTCCCTAATGGGCTCCTGGTTGCAAATGTACTTGCCAATGCCAGCAAAGGAAAAGTGCCAGTGAGGCTGTGAAACTCAAGTGAGAAAGCCATAAAGTTGTGCCCCCGAACCAGACTGTCAGAAGTACACCAACCTGAAGGAGTGGTTCCCCCAGTGAGGGTGGCCCTGGAAGAAAACGGGGATGACAAAAATGGAAAAAAGGAGCACAGTTTATCTCATCCCAAGTGGCACCCAATAGAGAGCTACTCATTCCAGTGGACCTCCAAGAGTTAACCCCTACACAGGTCAGCTGTTTGCAGGTACTACTAGAGAAACATCAAGAGGTCTTGTCCAGGAACAAGTGAGACTTTGGTTACATCACCACAGTGACACACCAAATACCCACTGGAGATGCTGTCTCGATAAAACAGAGACACCGGAGGATTTCACCAAGAGTGAAATTTCACTACGGCTGAGGATTTCACTACGGCTGAGCCGCGGAGCCGGGAGGGCGGCAGGCAGCCACGGCCAGCCACCCCCGCAGCTCCCAGCTCCCTGCTGCTCCCTGGCTCCCGGCTCAGCCGCAGAGCTGGGAGGGCGGCAGGCAGCCGCGGCCAGCCGCCCACCCTCCCCCGCAGCTCCCGGCGCCCTAGGCGACTGCCTAGGGTCGCCGAGTGGGTGCACCGGCCTTGGCCCCGGGACATGCGAGAAACGGACTGTGAAATTCCCTTACATTCTAGAGACATTTGTTTGTGCTTTCCCCTTGCCCTCAGAGTGGGATTACTTGTTTCCTTTAACCTTTTTCATTTTTTCCTTATTTTTTATTTGGTTACTGTTTAATAAATTGTATTTGCTTTGAACTATATGCAATGATCAGTGAGTCAGGGATCATTGCATATATCCCTGGGATCTCTCCAGTGTGGAGAGAGCACCCCAGAGTGGGGACACCCTAGCTACTGCCCTATGTGACCGCAACAAGACTCGGAGTTGAGCCCCCATGCAAATCCTGGGCCCAGCCTTGTTGGGGTTATGAGGACTCTGCCACACAGGAAGGGGAGTCCTTGATGTTAGGCAGGCCTCTGGGTAAAGGGAGTGAGAGCGAGGACTCAGATCCTTTTGCTAGCCAGTTCCACCTGGGGAGTGTATAAGCCAGGAAAGTTCCCCACAATAGTGGGACCAATCCCCTGCTTACACTTGGTATCTGAAGTCATTTACAGGAGAATGTAAAAAGCAGGGTCTTCTATTAGAATTCCAATTCCACTCCTGCTTCATTGCTGAGAGAGAGCAGGTGTTTCTTGTTCCTCTCCTTCTGTTCTATCCTGTGTAGGCTTTTATACTGTGCTCATCACCATAGTCTCTTGGGGTCTTCCATTAGTGTCTTAAGCAATGTGACTATACATCTGTTATGTGTTGTTTGTTCTCGCATCCTCTCACCAGAAGAAGTGTGTGCAGTGGAGTATCTTGTTTTGGTAGAGTACGTTGTCTTCATCTTCGTTGTTGTCTTCAAATATAACTGCACCTGTTACTATGTATTTATATAAGAGAAAGCAAGCCAAAGAAATGTTTCTTGCTCTTGGGAGCAGAAGGTGGTGCAGGTTGTGATGGGACTTCCCAGGGGAGTTCATTCCACAGTCTCAGACCAGCCCCCAGAAAAAGTTCTGTCTCCCACACAGACAAAACATAGTGCTAGAGGAGTGTAGTTATCAGATCTTCGTCCCAGAGCCTTAAACAATCTTTTAGATATTCTGGGCCCGGGAGAGATAAGGATTGAGACCTTGAACTTGATTGGAGATTCTATGGGAAGCCAGCACAGAGCGTGGATGACAGGTTTGATATGCTCAAGGCATCCTGTGTTGTTGAGATGCGCTGCGACATTCCGAACTAGCTGGAGTTTCCAAAGTGCTGGAAGTTTCGTCTCCAACTATATTGCATTGCTGTCATGCAGCCGAGAGCTGATGAAGGCACGATTGAGGCCAGATCTTCCTCTGCCAGGATGGGACCAAGTTTCCTAGCCAAGAGGCGATGGTAGGGCAGCATTACTTGAGAATGTGAGAGCTCCGTGTCAGTGAGGTCTGCAGGCGTACCCCTAGACCAGTGGTTTGCAAACTTTTTAGGCTGCGCACGCCTTTCCAAATAATGTAGTCTATCACTTACCCCCATCCGAGATAGGATCATAATATACCTATGAAAACAGAACAGTACATTGACAATCAAACCAAGCCCTAGTCTTGTCGGTGCTGGGAATAATTGGGAGATGGACTAGGAGCTTGACAGGCAGTTCTTTCCACCTGCCAGGCTCTTTGTTTGTGTTGCTTGATTTCCCCCGCCCCCCAGCTGGGAATAGTTTCAAGTCAATTTCACTTTGAGGGACTGGTGCGCTGGCCCAAGGCTGCAATGCGCGGGTAGCAAATGCTGCAGGGGAAGCGTTAAACCCAAACTAAAAACTATGTACATGCACATGAAAAACAACAACAATAATAATCAATAATGAGAATGTGATCACAGTGGGGCTTGTGATACCCTCCCTGCTTCTGCAGAAAATAAAGGAATTTGAGGGCAGGCGGCTTATCTTTCATGATCGTATTTCTGTCAGGTAGGGTCTGGGATTCTCAGTGTGGGGGTCTGGGATTCTCAGTGTGGGGGTCGTTACCACTCTGTGCTTTCCATGGGGCTGTCTCTGAGTGGGGGAGCTAGAATCCTGATAGAGAAAAGCTTGAGCAGCCTGCCTCTAATCTCGAGGGTAGCACAGGCGAATGCCTTTTTCACATTTCAACCCCTTCCTTGTGGTTTTCTGAGTCAGACAGGAAAACCAAAGGGTTTGTGGCACCACAGCGGAAGGGCTGATGTATGTGTGGGTGGGGGGGTGCAGATGCCTCTGTCGCATACACCTGTTTCTCTCTCTCTAAAGTCAGTGCCCTCCAAGCTAGCAGAGGTCCAGCTCCTTGGGAGCCCTGCACAAGCAACAGACGGCAGAGTCCCAACTTAGAGATTCAGCAGAAACTATAACCAGAGATGAAATGATAGAGAAGGTGAGAATGGGCAATTTGGGGGAAAAGCAAAGGTAAAGCTCTCATCTCTGGCTCTCTCTTGGCATCATCTGAGCACCCGACAGCAGGTTAGCTTCCATTAGATGCCTACCTGGTGATGTGGTCTAACATGGGCTAATAATTATTCAGAAGTGGCTCCTCTTGTTCATTATTACAATGCAGGCCACCAGTACTGGTCAACAAAAGTAGAGGTATCTGTTACAGCAGTGCTGATGTCAATAGTTAATAGGTAAGGTTCCAGTAGATGGCACTTAAGACTATGGAGCATAGTTCCTGGGTTTGGTAAGACCAATAAAAAACCTTGTGCACTGCAAATAGCTTCCTCTGGCTGCTCTTTACTCAGCTCCTAATAAAGCCCTTAAGAAGTTGCCACAGTCAGAACAACATTTATTTTCTGCGTTCAGGTTCTCCGTTTCCCACCCCATTCAAAAGAATGTTCTGTAACGAAGCCCATTTAAATAAATGCCTTAAGATAAATCTTCCTCAAAGACCACATACTGTGCCCCAGTCAACCATATTTAGAAATACAACACAGCCCTTTTAAATGTCTAATAAAGAAACCTAATCACATTATTTTCCAATGCATTGGAAGTTTAAGTACAGTGTAAAATGGGTTTGTGGGAGAAACAGATGGATTAAATTAAAATATGCCTAGCTGAGAGCTTCAGTGCTCTGTAAATGGAATGTACTTGGGTTGGTTGCAGCAAAACATATTAAAGGGCTAGACTCACTGAAGTCTGGAAGGTCCTTACAGAGCCCTCTACACCTCTTAACCCTGGTATTACCTATTTATAGGGGCAACACAGAGTAAATTATTGGTCCATCAGGGAAGTCACAGCATTCCTAATGGATTCAAAAACCTCACATACAGTAGGGACTGCATTCACAACAATTTTGTTCATTTTTCCCCTTAAAAAAAATTGAAAAATCTCTTCCGCTCTAGGAACTACTCTTATATGTATGCATACACCTTCAATAGGGCTCCTTATGTTGCAAAAGTAGGACTGCAAACCAAGACCCAGGCACTTCCCTAGGCAGGGGTCAGAAAAATAAGAGACACAAGCTGCTCAAGAAAGCCAAGATATTGGTTATTCCCTGTGTGACACTGGCAAATCAGATGCCAGCTCAGGTCAGAACCCCCGACCAATTCACTTGTGTGTTAGTGTAGATGTTAAATGTGTAAGTGTGTATTCAGATGTTTAAACTTCATGAAAACTACTGGAATGTTACTTGTATTGTTTTCACTTGTCTCTTCCTTATTATAATTATAACAGGAACAAACATTTACATTATGTATACCCTGTAACTAAATAACCATCAAAGAAATCTTGTGACATGCTAATGGAAGACCTAAGGACTTTAACAAAAAATGATAATTTCAAAGCAAGTGGCCATTATGTATAATGGTTGATGATCAAAAGATTAGGTCAGTGGTCCCCAAACTTTCTGTGGCCAAGAGCACATTCATCCCTTCATCAGAGTGTGGCGGGCAGCAACACTTCTCGGCGGCATTTCGATGGCGATGGTTCTCCGCTGGAAGCGCTCCTCGGCGGCATTTCGGCGAAAGCTTCTCCGCCGGAAGCGCTGCGCGGCAGCATTTCAGTGGCGACACTTCTCTGGCGGATGCTCCTCTCCTCTTCCTTCCTTGGCACCGGCCCTGATGGTGGGCGCACATAAATGCCCCGGTGGGCGCTGTGGTGCCCGCGGGCACCACGTTGGGGACCACTGGATTAGGTGCATTCCTTATACACGTCATCAAAGGAAAACTTCATGTGTTAGAGACACCGTCAGCTTGCTTTCTGTGTGAGATACTATAAATATGAATTCAAAGAAAGATCCTTTAATATCTGAATGGTTTGGACTCTTACACGGAAGTGTACCAGATGCAAAGCAGAAATCTGCAGAGACAATCTGGGTATTCTGACAAGAGTTTTGGGAAACTAGTGTTAGGTAAAAAGCAAGTCCCTACTCACCTCTCCAGCACCCGAGTTCGTGCGGAGTTGGTATGGGGCCCACAATCTGTCAGAGACCAGACACCAATTCGTTGATCAACGGGCTCACACTATTCTTAGCTCAAAAAAGCTTCAGAGTAAGTGTGGCAAGTTTATTAGGGGTGAGCATCAATATTTATACACAGAAGTAAACAAAGTGATTAACAGATCATAATGGTCATGCATAATCAATCAAGATTCTACAGGCTAAAACAGGTTAAAATGTAAATTCAAAAAGACAAAGGGGAGATGGCTACTTAAGGGGAGGGGGGGTTGTCATGAGTAGTTCACAGGTCAGAGCTTTGATTAAAAGTTCAGACAGAGACATCAAGTCTGGGTTAAGTTTAAAGCTCATCAAAAGTTCAGACTCAACATTCCTCCATTTGTAGCTTTGGGATAACTATTTACCAAAAGCTACACCCCATTTTAAGGAGCCAAGGGCCGCTTGGCAATTTCAGCCTGGGCCAACTCGAAGAGAGTAAGGCCCTTGGCTGAGGTAGGAAAAGAACAAACTGACCCACATGAGTCTATGAGGGAGGGGACACACTGAATACAGCAACACAGTATTATAAGGATTACTATGGCCCCAACAATACCCACCAAGAGTTTTTTAACCCACCCAAATCCAGGCAGCCAATTCCATAAGGCTCCCCACCGATCATAAGGTGGCTGGCCAGAGGAGTAGTTCTTAGCCATTTCCCTTAGATGTTTGGTACGTTGAAAAGTGTCAGAGTAGGTGTCATTTACAAAAACACAGCATTCTTCATTTATGAGGGCGCAAGTTCCTCCCTGGGCTGCTAACATTATGTCTAAAGCCATTCGGTTTTGCAAAGCTAACTGGCGCAGCTGGGACATTTCCCCGGCCTGATTCTCAAATAGGGTCGTAGTTTCATTGGTTAAAGATTCTAGTAGTCCCTGTAGACGGATGACACCACCCCTCAAGCTAATGAGACCAGCCCACCGCTGCCACGACAAACCATCACGGATATTAATATCTCTGAAGGATTCACGGATGTTACGAACGTGGGGAAAATGAGGGGGAGTGAGGGAGATGCGAGAAGGCGGTGTTAGCCACGCTAAATAACATGACCCTGCCCAATCAGGGGAGAGAAAGTAATAAGCTTTGGGCCCGCACACCCAGTATGTTCCATACAATGCGTTTCGGGTATTCCATTTCTCAAAGTAGGAGGTAACCCACCACCCGTTGGACCACTGTTCCCCTGGTAACGCAGAGGGGTCGTTGTGCGAACTGCAGAGGCACAATTTGGTAGTGGTGTTTTCAAAGGGCAGTGTAGTACTGCTTGAGCAGTTGTAGAAGGCAATCGTATATCCCTTAGCAATTAGTTGGACACCCTCATGATCTGAGCAGGGCTTTTTAAAAGCTGACTCTGAAGGCTTGCCCACCCATGAAAAAGTTGGATCGGGGTGAGGGATCCACATGTGGGATAAGTGGGATGCGCAAGGCTTGAAGTCAAGATTTTTACTAAAGGCGGTACCATTAAAATACATGTTGCATTTACTTGTTCCCACAAAAGTTGACCCCTTTTCTTTAACAAAACACAGTGATCCTGTCTGATTGGTTACCCTGAGATATCTGTTAATTGGCACTCCTGTTTTGTCCCATGTAAGATTGTGTTGGACTGGATCTTTTACTCTAGCCAGTGGCATCCAAGTCATATTAGCAGTGGTCAGGGGAATGGGTGTGAAGGGGAGTCCCTGTTCTGCATTTACTGGAAATTGAGTACATACCCAGCAATTACTTCTATTTCCTAAAATGCGAGTTTTAACCTCGTGGGAATATCTAATAAAAGCATTATTTTCATAAGCAGAAAATAAACTAAAAAGGCATAGTAAAAAACATACAGTTGTCAGAATAAAAGGTCCTCTCATTTTTGCCGAGTCAATTTAAGTCTGATGTCTGAAAGAGGTAAGCTGGTCCACTGGTCAGAGGCAGTGTCCTCAGTGGTGGCAAGAGCTGCTGGTCCGTCACTGTGGTCCACTACGGCTGGCTTGACGTGGGAGTGGTGGATCCAGGATTTGCGTCCTTCCAGGAACACTGCAGTCTGGGTTGTTAAAAGAACCTGGTGGGGTCCAGTAAACCTCGGCTGGAGGGTGTCTCCACGAACGAACTTTTTGGCCCAGACGAAGTCCCCTGGTTGGAACGGGTGGATCTGTTCTTCCAGCGGCACGGTCTGGGAAAACTGCGAGGCTTTCCAAAGGGTACGGAGGCGAGCCTGTAGGGAGAGAAACTGGCACGCGGTCATATGATCCCCTCCCAATAGTGAAACATCAGCACGTGGTAGTGCCCCGCCTTTGAAAGGGGGGTGTCCATAGAGCAGTTCAAAGGGGGATAATCCCAATACACGGGTTGGGCGAGTACGAAGGTGAAACAGGACCAAGGGAAGTACCTGAGGCCACTTTAACCCTGTTTCCTGACAGTATTTAGCCAATGTAAACTTAAGCTCCCTATTCATACGCTCAACTTTCCCGCTAGACTGGGGGTGGTAGGGTGTATGAAAGGAGTGTGAAATGCCCAGTCCCTGTTCTAAACGGCCAAGGACATGACAAGTAAAGTGAGGTCCACGATCTGAGTCAAGCACGAGAGGGATGCCAAAACGGGGTACAATGTCTCTAAGGAGGATCTTCGCCACTGTGGCAGCAGTACAATTAGCAGTAGGAAAAGCTTCGACCCAGGAAGTCAGAGGGCAAACCAAAACAAGGAGGTGCTTTTTCCCAAAAGCCTTTGGCATATCTGCAAAGTCAATTTGAAGATGTTGAAATGGAGCAGCAGGCGGAGGTCTTCCACCCTTAATTTTGTTAAGAGGCGGAGCAGGTCCATTACGCTGACATGTGCTGCATGCTTTCACTATTGACAGGCAGTAGGGTTGAATGCCTGGAGCATACCAAAAGCGAGCGATTGTGTCCACAAGGGCGTGCATGCCGTAGTGACCCCCCTTATCATGGTGCCAGCAAACTGCCACGGGGTATGTGGAGCGAGGGAGGCAGGCTCGGCCATCCGGCATAAGCCAGGTCCTTTTGACCAGAGTGGCTCCGAGGCTCTCCCACGACTGTAGTTCAGCAGCGGGTACTGGTACGGGGTGCGGTGGAGTAAAGGAGGAGGCTGCAATAGCCAACGTGGGCATGGCTAAGGGTAAGACGGCAGCCGTCTTGGCGGAGGCGTCAGCCAGGGCATTCCCACGGGTGACGGGACTATCATCTTTAGTATGGGCCCGGCAGTGAACTACAGCCAGGACCGAGGGTTCTTGGAGGGCGTCCAAAAGCTTGTGGACGAGGGGGAGGTGCTGAATGGGTTTACCGGCAGCTGTCTGGAAACCTCGAAACTTCCAGAGGTGGATGTGACAATGCACAACTCCAAAAGCATACTTGCTATCAGTAAAAATGGTAACGGTCTTACCAGCGGCCAACTGGCATGCTCGGGCCAGGGCATAGAGTTCGGCGGCTTGGGCTCCCCAGTTGCCTGGCAGTGAGGCGGCCTCTTGAATGTCCCATTCAGAGGTGACTGCATAACCGGTGAAATGCTTGCCATCAACATAGAAGGAGCTTCCGTCCGAGAAGAGGATGCAATCAGGGTTGTCCAGTGGCACGTCAAACAGGTTGTCCCTTATCTGTAAGATGCTATAAACTACTTCCACACAGTCGTGCTGATCCTGGAGGACTGGCAGGTCAGGAAGCAAGGTAGCTGGATTAAGGGGCCCACACCTTTCAAAAATCAGGTTAGTGTCTTCTAAGAGTTCGGCCTCTAGCTGTTGCTGACGATGGGCCGAAAAGACTTGGGTTGTGCCCCTACGCAGAAGGGCCGACAAGGCATGAGAGGTCCAAACCGTGGTAAAATGACCCAGGGTCAGGCTCTTTGCCTTTGTGATCAGCAGGGCAGCTGCTGCCAGAGTCCGGGTGCAGGATGGGGTTCCCTGAGCGACAGGGTCGATCTGCTGAGAGTAAAAAGCAAGCGGGAAATGGTGGGGCCCGCTCAGCTGGGTAAGGACGCCACTAGCAATTCCGCCCCTCTCGTGGACAAAAAGGTGAAAGGGTTTGCTGTAATTGGGGGGGCGGAGAGACATGGAGGAGGCCACACTGTCCTTGAGTAACTGAAAGGCTTGGATCGTGTCCGGGAACCACTGCAAAGGGTCAGGAGCAAGGTTAGCAGTGAGTCGGTGGAGCGGTTTGCTTAACTCCCCGCAGGACGGCAACCAGGGGCGACAGAAGCCAATTAATCCTAAGAAACCTCGAAGTTGTTTCTTGGTGTTTGGCAAAGGGCAGTTTTGGATAGTCTTTATGCGGACTGGGTCCATTTGTCGCCCCTCTGGGGTTAACAGGAAGCCCAGATATCGGACCTTCTGTGAGACCCACTGAATCTTGTTAGGGTCTACCTTGTGGCCTCTGGTGTGTAGGTATAATAAAAGTGCCTTACCATCGATGCGGAGGGCAGCTTCTTCGCGGTTACCTAATAGGATGTCATCTACGTATAGGACTAATGTGGATCCCTGCGGACTGGTGAAGCCTTCCAGGTCGTGGCGGAGGCATTGGCTGAAAATCGTGGGGCTGTCTCTGTAGCCTTGAGGAAGTCGTTGCCAGACATAACTTTGTCCCTCCCAGGTGAAACCAAAGAGATACTGAGAGTCTGGGTGCACAGGAATGCTGAAAAAGGCTGATTTTAAGTCAATAACAGTGAACCACTCAGCATCCCAGGGGATTTGGCTGATGATAGTAGCTGGATCAGGAACTACTGCATGAAGAGGGACCACATACTGATTAACAACCCGTAGATCCTGTACAAAGCGCCAACGAATAGGGTCTCCGTCCTTTTTAGGAGGCTTTTTGACAGGCAGTATAGGGGTGTTACAGGGAGTGCGCTGAGGGCGGACTAGCTTTTGTGCAATGAATCCCTCGATAATGGGGCGGATGCCCTCCCGGGCTTCCAGCGACAGGGGGTATTGAGGGACTGACGGGGGGGTTAAGGAGGGCTTCACTTGAATCCTTACTGGCTCTGCCGAAAGGAGCAGGCCAACGTCAGTGTCAGAAATTCCCCAGAGGGTTAAAGGCAAGTCAGTGAGGTCAGGGGAGAGAGAGCGGGGGGTTTCCCAATTACCCTGAGTTGGGGCCGAATCTCCTAACACTGTCATCAATAATCCTACCCCTTCAGGAGTGCAGGTTAAAGTAGCCTCAAGCTTACAGAGTAAATCCCGGCCCATCAAAGGGATCGGACAAGCTGGGGAAAAAAGGAAACGGTGAGAAAAACATTTATCAGCATAAACAACATTTAGAGGTAAAGTGAGTCCCAGAGACTGTGGGTTGCCCTCCACCCCAGTTGCAGTTTTAACCTCAGGGGATAGCCAGGGGGAGGGGGCATGATTTAAGAGAGAGAAAGTAGCTCCAGTATCAATGAGGAAAGAGACAGGCAGGCCTTGGACTGAAAGGGTTAGACGAGGCTCTTTGCTGGGAGGGGAGAAAGTGAGGAAGGAGCCGGCTAAAGACATTAAGGAAATAAGACCATCACATTGTTTGCCTTTGCCCCCGGGGTACCGTCATTGAGGAGGCTGAGTTTGCTGCAGCTGCTGCTGTTGCCCGTAGTTGATCCAGGCCTGGGGAACGGGCTGAGCTGGTGGTGCAGGGGTGTATTCGTCCCTGGTGTAAGTATCTGCGGATGCGACCGGACCCTCTGGGCGTCCCCAGGGGCATTCACGTTTAAAGTGACCGGGCTGTCCGCACTGAAAACAATTTCCTGGTGGCTGGGGTTGCCAGGACCCTCTTCCCCGAGCACCCTGAAATCCCCTGCCACGGCCTCTGCCTCGAACACCGCCGCGAAAAGCTAAAGCCATCAACTTATATTCTTCCTTTTTCTCTTTCTTTTTACTACTTTCCCTTTCTTTCTCCCATGCAAAATCAGCTACGTCCAACACTGAAGTGACTGACTCACCTCCCCAACCAGGGCGAAACTTTAAGAAATAATCCCTTACAGGGGGCACTGACTGATTCACAAAAAACGAAATAAGAGTAGGGTGGTCTGCTTCTCTCTCAGGATCCATCTGAGTGAACATTCGGGCCCCCTCCAATAGCCTCGACCAGAACTTTCTGGGTGGCTCATCAGATTCCTGCCGAATCTGCATGAACTTAGCCTGATTAGGCGAGCGGCGAGCCATTTCTTTGAGTCTCTCTAACAATCGCCCTCGATCTGTTCGCAGCTGCGTCAGCCTTGGCTGACTCCAGTCTAGGGGATTCCAGCCAGCGGCTTGATCCCGCCTATCCATCCAAGTAGTATTAGCCGCATCGCTATCCCCCCATGTCCTTTCTGCCGTCCACAATCTACTACATTCCTCTCCGGTCAAAACTCTACTTAACAACTGATCTACATCCGTATAAGTAGGATTATGACTTGAAAACAATCTTTGTAAAAGTTCTGTGATTTTTTGGGGATTTTCCCCAAAGGACCCTGACAACCGTCCCCACTCTTTCAAGTCCCATTCTAGCCATCCTTTATATTCCACAATATTAGTATGCTGTAACTGGCCATTATTGCCCACAAAAGGTTGGTCGTGCACCTGTAAAGGCATTTCTCTACTTACACCTTTATCACTCACAAAAGGTTTGGCGGAGGCAGCCTCTGGGCTATCCTCAGGGGAGGGGTATGCAACCTGCTGCATCTGCTTGATCTTTTGCCTAGTAATTACTCCTCCCGAGGTGTTCCCTTCCATTTCCCCCTTATCCCTCTGCAGAGATTCCGATCTGGAGTCCTGCAGATTCCCCTCTGCGCCCTGGAGAGAGTCCCCCTGCGGAGGAATAGGGGCAGGTGCAGTGGGGACCAACTGACGAGTCAAAACACGCCGTGGTTTACACCCTTCATCGAAATAACATGGAGGGGGTTCACTCTCGGGAGAATACCTGACTGCCATAATTTTTAAAGATTTCCACAGCTCTGCTGCTGTGTCCCAACAAAACCAGTAACATAACTGTCCCGGATGGTCCTTTTCGATCTGGCTCCTTACTCCTCTTAAGGCAGCCTGTTCGAAAGAGCCATACGAAGGCCACCTCATCTCCGGGTCGGCCAATACCGCGGTATACCCAGTCCAATTCCTTACACACAGTGTGTACAACTTCCTCCTAGACATTCCTGTCTGTACTGGGAGTTTCCCTTCGTTCCATAACTTATTTACAATCCCCAACGGACTCTCAAGAGGCACACTAGTCCCTTGACCCATGGTGTCTGACAGGAGCCCTCCAACTGGCGTTTATCCTGCTGTCCAGTACACGACCCCTCAATATTGAATTGGCTGGGAGAAATCTCCCGTGGCGCCTGCCAATTCGTATATGAGTGATCTTACCACTGGACAGAGGCACCGCACCAGAAGGAAATCCCGGACAAGCCCCCAAATTGTTAGGTAAAAAGCAAGTCCCTACTCACCTCTCCAGCACCCGAGTTCGTGCGGAGTTGGTATGGGGCCCACAATCTGTCAGAGACCAGACACCAATTCGTTGATCAACGGGCTCACACTATTCTTAGCTCAAAAAAGCTTCAGAGTAAGTGTGGCAAGTTTATTAGGGGTGAGCATCAATATTTATACACAGAAGTAAACAAAGTGATTAACAGATCATAATGGTCATGCATAATCAATCAAGATTCTACAGGCTAAAACAGGTTAAAATGTAAATTCAAAAAGACAAAGGGGAGATGGCTACTTAAGGGGAGGGGGGTTGTCATGAGTAGTTCGCAGGTCAGAGCTTTGATTAAAAGTTCAGACAGAGACATCAAGTCTGGGTTAAGTTTAAAGCTCATCAAAAGTTCAGACTCAACACTAGCAGTTTATTACATCACTGCCATTATTTGAAATTACAAGCTGTGATTCACATGAACATATATTTTACCTGATGTAACCTCTCAATAACGCTCATTCTTTTTTCTTAGCTAATAAACCTATAGTTAGTTTACTAAAGAATTGGCTGCCAGCGTTGTCTTTGGTGTAAGATTTGGAGTAAAATTGATCTGGGGCAAATTACTGGTCTCTTGGGATTAGGAGCAACCTGATGTGGTGTGATTTTTGATTTGTGACCATTATTACAAAGTCCAGTTTGTCTGAGTGACAAGATAGGCTGAAGAGTCTAAGGAGACAGTCTGTGACTCCAGGGTAAGACTGGTATAGTGATCCAAGAGTTCACATTTGGTACTGGCTTGGTGAAATCTAATTATAGAACACACCGCTAGCTTGGTTTTCTGACAGTCTGCCTTGAAGTAGGCACTCTCTGTTGTGAGTCACTCCAGGCAGCGTGACACCATATCATGAGATGAACTGTGCCTGCCTGGTACATTATGAATACTGTTTGTTTTGTTTTTCTCTCTCTTGTTTAACTACAAGGTGGTTTAAACTGTTCTTTGGTGATTTTACACAAATCATCCCAAAAGACTAAAACAATTTTTAACCTTTAAGAGGACGTAGTGAATAAAGGAGTCTGCAATCTCTCCCATTTGGGATCCTTGATCAAAAAGTCCTCCAGTGCAATCCCCACAACCTCAAAGATGACAGGTCTTTGTCTGGGCTGTTGGGGGTTGGGGGGAAATGGGTAGTGCTTTAAGGGTCCCACCACCTCAGGGGGTTGGAGCAGGTGGGTGGCTGGGAGGGAGAAAAGGTGTCACCAGAGCAGGTGGGTTGGCTAGTGGGGTTTAGGTAAGTTACGGGCCCTGCATACTTATGGGAGAGAGAGTATATCAACTTGTACCTCCAGTCTGAGCCCCTTCTCATGCCAAGATTTGCATCTTGTCTTTCTTCCCGTGGGTCTGGGACAAATACCTAAGGCCGCTGAGGAGAACTGAATGTGAATGACGTAAGTACCTCTATATAGGCTATTCAGTCTTAGCTGCACAAACCAAGAGTTTTTAAAAACCTGCGTGTATGGCTTTCATTGGTCTTTAAAGAGTCTCTTGATCTCCTGTCAACTGTTCACTACCTAACCCCCATAGCATGTATTGTGTTTTTCTTCCAATTCTGAGGAAGTGAGATTATAAGTGAAAGCATCTGTATTTTATCAGTGGAATGGTCCTTGACACTTCATTCAGTGAATAAAAAGGAGAGAGAGAATAAAGAGACAACTAGAAAGATATAAAAACTAAATTGTTTTTATATAGCACTTGGATTCATCTCAATAATAAATTTGAATTGACTGTGAAATAGCATGCTGACTTAAGTGAGCATATAAAATGTACTTGTTAACTAGGTAAACAAAATAGACTTTTTAATATTGGTTTTTATGAAAACTAAATTTTTATAAAGACAATAGTGAAGTGAAAGGATATTTTGTTCGTTCAGGACTGGCTCACAGACCATGAAACTACATGGTGTATACTTGGCCTCCAATAACAGTGATTCTTTCTGATAACCATATACCTGTCCTTTTAAATTAAAACACTAAACATGCAATGGTAATGACCATTAAAAGGCCAGTCTTTAGATGATGAACATACCTCTTCAGACTTCGCTGTTTGTTTATATAGTAAGAAAAACTTGTAGCACCTTAGAGACTAACAAATTTATTTCAGCATAAGCTTTCGTGGGTTAATACCCACTTCATCGGATGCATGGAATGAAACATACAGTAGACAGATATTTATACAGTCAGAGAAACATGATAAGGTCGAGGTGCATAGACCAACCTTAAGAGGTGAATTAGTTGAGAGGAACCATAACAGCAGGGGAAGAAAAACCTTTGAAGTGATAAACAAGATGGTCACACAGGTGTGAATGAGGATCATTATATAGTGTCTCTCCACCAGTGTGTTTTAGGTGCTACACGACATTAAAATGACAATTAAAATCAGTAAAACCATGTAGAATCTGCATTTTTTGAATGAGTCATGAAACAGAAGCTTTGACCACATGATATTTACAGATGCCCTGATGCTTTTCATAAGAATGGAGGTGTTATCATTGATGCCAGGCAGGACTGCTATTTGAGTAATTATAATCTGCCTGCCTGGATGTCTCCTGCAGGTTCAGCTGGATACTCCATTATTTTTCATTTCCTATCCTGAATTGTTGTGTAGTGTTGGAGTCCATCCCAGAACGGTTGCATTTCACTGATGGGTGAATTGATAGATCTGTGGGCCTGATTTTCCACTGTCTTTCATCTAATATAGTCATTTAGATCTGGGAAGGATGGATATAAATTGCTACCAGATCAGTCTAGTACTATTTTACCACCATTTACCCATCTGTAAATGACTAAGCAAGGTGCAAACCAGTGGAGAATCAGTGTAGCTTATAAGTGTCTAACCTATAAGACTGAAAAGCACTTTGGGATCTATTAGGACAAAAGGCTATATATGAATGTGGTACTAATAACAAAATAATAAAACATCAGATGCTATTAGTATTACTGTTTTTGTTATAGTAATAATTTAGAGTTGCAAATATTAAATGAAATTATTACACCTAGAAAGATTCTTTTGAAACATTTATAATTTTTTATTATTTTACTTTGCGATTTTACTATTTTTTATCCTTTTTTTACAGTGGTTTGGAAAGATTGGAAAGATTATACACGGGGACTACACCTGGTCATTGGCTTCAGCAAAGTCAGTTTTTCTGCATTAAAACATGTTTTCCCTAAATGTCTTTTGGTGACGTTCATCTGGAGTTGAAACACAGTCCATCCTCTGCGACACCTTTTACACTACGTCACAAAGGCCTTGAAGTATTGTACTAGAAACAGCCTGGTGACTATGTCGCAGTAGGACAAATAATTTGCATTAGCACTTCTGTGTCATTACATTATTTCCTCACATTATAATGTTCTTAGCTCTACTTCTCTCTGTGTTAGTTATAAATGAGAGATATTTTAGACACTCATTGCTTTATCCTTAGCTCTTATGTGTCTGCGTCAGAGGCACTGTATGATAACATAAGATAAACCAATGTACCAAAACATTCCAGAGTTGTCAAGGATCTGTTCAATATGAGATGCCTTTGGACACAGAGATAACAGTTAAAGTCACTAAGCCAGTAAATATATTAATTAATAGATAAACAAGTGTTGCCATATAACTGTTGTGCCAAGAATGAAATACTTAATGGATGCAGAGGATCAAAAATGTTGGTTTCTCTTTCTGTAAAATATCAATTGACACATTCTCCCTGGGGAGCTACGTCCTTACCTTATAGGTGCACAGACTTTTATCTGCTATGTTAGATATGGATCCTAAACCATGCTGGTGTCTGTTGCCTCGTACTGCTTAGGTAATTTGAATCAGCCATTCTGTAGCACAGTTTTCAGGAAGACACCGCTTTCTCCAAGGCTATGATCTGGTACAATGGCCAAACTTTCTGCACCCTTCCTTGCCTCACTTGAGTTGAGTTTAATTTTCCCCTGAGTGTGCAAAGGAGCAAATGCTATAGATAAAGAGACAGATATTCATTTCAGTGTGCATGAGTGAAATTCACCCCGGTCGAACTCCAGTGACATTAGTGGTGTTAAACCAGGGATGAATTTGGCAATTTTACAAAAAGAGAAGAAAAACCATGACATAAAAGCTAGTGCAATTCTTATGACTAGGAGAATACTACAGAAAGCTTCATAGAACTGTTATTAAAATTTGAAGTGACAATGTTGTAAACTACCTGGAATAACAACATAATAAAAACTTGCCTAATGTCTTGAGCAAAGAGAGACATTATGAGCTTCTGAACCAAAGTTCCTACAGAGTGCATGTATGTCCACTTGGAAAAATAAAACCTTTAGCTATGAAGAAAATGCTATGCACAGTAGGACAATTAGGCCAGTTGTGATTTCACCATAGTCCAACTGAGCTTGCCTTAAGCTAAACGGGACACAGGAGGGGGAGCACTTTAGCTACTACTTTTGTGGTTAGACCTTCATTTAGCAAAGCCATTAGCACATAGTCCACTTCGAATACATGTTAAGTGCTTTGCTAAATTGGGACCTTAGTGCAGCAGCTAGAGTTAACTCTTGTCTTAACCAGAGGTGAGTTTTATTTTCCCCATGCACTAAAACTTTTGAAATACACTTTTAAAAACCTTAATACAAGACTCATAAGTTAATAAACGGCATAACATAATTTTGCCCACAGTTCTGATTGCTTTAATCCAAAAAAGATAAATTTATAAACACACGAGTCTATAACTACATATACTGGATTCCTGAAGGGAACTGAAACAACATTCAGTGACCTGAAATAAGTGAATGGAAAATTCTATACCACACAGTTGCGCCTGGCTCTGGAGACATCTGATGTAACTGCATATCTTGTTGTGGATTACTGCTGGCATAACACTACCACTTGAATGCTGTCACAAATGTCGACATGTATGATTTACTCTGCCCCCAAATAAATGTACTGAAACCTCTTGTCATATTTATGTATCTAGGAAGTATTCTGTACTTCAAAAGCTGTGCTGGATAAGCCCTGCTTAAAAGGTTTACACCAGTGTAACTATTGTAAGCTCTTTAGAGAGGGACTGTTATTTACTATATATTTGTATATCCTCTAGCAAAATGGGATCCTGACCTGGATAACATCTAGGTGCGAGTGGAATTTAAATGGAAAGTTGTTATAATACATCAATGTAGTTACACCTGGCAAAATTTCTCTCAGGGCAACCTTTAGAGATGTTCAGATGTTCATTTGTACAGAACTTGATTCTTTTCAGTAACTGCCAGGGCAGGAGAAGATGCTGTACCTTGACAAATTGGATTTAGTAGTCTTGAAGATACACAGGCCATGTACAACAGCTCTTTTAAAAGATGTGATATCAATATGCCCATACGTGTAGTTATTTAGGTACCTCACTTAAAATTATAATAAGCGTCCTGTTCAGATTCCATTCCAATAGGAAGTAATATATTCCTTGAGGTTTTAAAAAAGTATAAATTACCCTGTAATTTGACAGAAGGTCGTATACTTCAATTCCTGCAATAAAATGGGAATGGTGTGATGTGGGTGTGAAACGGGAAATGAAGAGGCAAACATAATCGTTAAACAAGGAGGGGCTCTGATCAAGCCCATTAATCAAGATGCTTGCAACAGCTAAGGATTTGATTAAAAGGATATATGAGAATGGCAATGGAAGGAATGCTGCCTCATGCTGGTTATCTGCTGCTGTGTGTAGGGCAGGGGTAGGCAACCTATGGCACGGGTGCCAAAGGCGGCACGTGAGCTGATTTTCAGTGGCACTCACGCTACTGGGTCCTGGCCACTGGTCTGGGGGGCTTTCTGTTTTAATTTAATTTGAAGCGAAGCTTCTTAAACATTTTAAAAACCTTATTAACTTTACATACAACAATAGTTTAGTTATATATTAAAGACTTATAGAAAGAGACATTCTAAAAATGTTAAAATGTATTAGTGGCATGCGAAACCTTAAATTAGAGTGATTAAATGAAGACTCGGCACACCACTTCTGAAAGGTTGCCGACCCTGGTGTAGAGGAATAGGATAATCCTGTGCAGCTTTTACTATGAAGTACTTACCAGTTTTAAAAATGAAAACTCTTTTAAGTGATCACATAAGGGACCAGCAAAAATTAACAGCATAACAAATGGGTTATTTAAAGGTCAAACAAAATTATACCTGGAAACTTACACCATAATGCAGTCATTTAACACAGGGTTGCCTATTGAAGATGGTTTTTAGCGAAGGTTTTAATGCCAATAATACTTCTAATAGTGATTTTTATCTGAGGGGATCAAAGCACTTTACACTCATGTGATTTAATAGTTTACAAATGGAAAAATCATCTAGTCCCTTCTGCCACTTCAGGGGTATTTCTCTCTCTCTCTCTCTCTCATATTGTGGTATTATAAGTATTATTGTGGAATAGTTTTGCGAAACTATTCCACAAGTTAATTGGTCTCACTGTCAGGAAGTTTTTTATGACATTCAGACTGGGCTGATTTCATTCACACTATGCTATTTTGATAACTGTTTCCTCTTTACTTTTACTCTGCTAAATAGTCCTTTCCTGCCTTGGTGTTTGCAGTCTTCAAATATGTGTAGATGACACAGCCTTCTTAGCCAAGCTAAAACATATCCTCCAGGCTCTAATCATTGTTGTAGTTCTCCTTTGAACTCCTTTCAATATATCAACATCTTTCTGGTAATGAGGTGCTCAGATAGGAATGCAGTGTTCCACCTGCCCTCATATTGGAACAGTAGAGTGCGCGTTTCTTTTTTTCCTCATCCCATTAAATGTTTCCTCTGTATTTGCAAGCCCAAAATAGTAATATCTTTTTAGTGCCATATCTTGCTTTCTTACTCATGTTTAATTTGCTGTCCACTCTCACCCCTGGGCTCTTTCTATATTAGTGCTTTCCAACCTTCACCCTCCTACTGAATGTCTCAGAAATGTAATCTAAAACATATATATTAGCCTCCATTTTTCCAAAGCTGAATCTCCTTTTCTTATTTCTCTCCATGTTACTTCTCTGTCCTCACTGGTGTCCTCAACTCCTGATTTAACATCTGTGAATTTCATTATGTGCTGTTTACTCTGTCAGCTAGATCATTCGTGAAGATATTAAACAAGTCTGGACCTAAAAGATCCCTTCAGTACTCCACTAAAGATGTATCCAGTGTTGTTGCATTAAATAAAAGGCAGTAAATCCTATATGGGGCCATCTAATTCTATATGGGAGTTAAAGTGTGGGAGACTAGAAACTCGGAGACTTTGCCTTTGGAAAGTTTCCTTCCCATCACTGCTTTGTGGGGGATGGGGAGGTGAGGAGTTAGCCCTCAGAATGCACAGATCTTGGAGGATCCATCAGAGGTCACAGGCATCTGCATGGAGGCCCTTTCTTTCTGTGCTATCTTCCAGTTTTCTCACAGCCCTGTCCGAGCACAGCTCTGATAGATTCGTGCTCCTATGACTTCCCCCATTTGCTGCTGCCCCCAGGAACTACCTCAAAGGGTGTATTTCAGAGCACTGGGGTTTGAGATGTGGAGTCAACTCAAGTTTCTAGTGACCCACTCATCAGTGTTAGGCCCGGAATCTGTATGTGGTACATACAGGCCATCACTGCAGTGAGTGGCTGTGCACCTGGCTCTGACCCCATTCAGTAGCCTGCCCCATCACCACCCACAAATCCCAGCGCAGATTACTTTGCTTGTCATCGGTTTGAGAAAGCTGTTGACCTAGGTCAGTATATCTCAACCGGTGGGCTGCAACCCCCAAGGGGGGCGTCCTAAAAGGCAGTCAGGGGGGTTGTGAAGTATTGAAAACATTATTACAATCTGAGCAAAGAAAATCTTGCTCCCCCACTTCCCATACTCCCTTACCTTTCAAGGACACATTTTCTCTGTCACCCTCTTGAGCACACATACAAATATACATTCTATTGGCATAACATTGTTGTCACTGATACTTTTACTATAAAAGTAATAGTTAAAAAATGTAAGGGGGTCATGAACATTTTTGACTGTAAGGGGTTGCAAACTTAAAAAGGCTGAGAAACAATGGTTTAAAGAGACAATAGACCATTAGCCCTATAATTTCATATAACCTTCCTGTAAAGAAACTCTCAAGATATATCATTTCTTTATTTGCATCTTTCATCCAGGTAGCTTTCCCTGTTCTCTGCCCATATTGAAAGGCTAATGGTTTGTTCCAGCAAGAAACAACAGAAACGTCTGCAGAATCATTAATTTCCCCCAAAGGAAAATACTGAATCTGTCCTGCTGGCAAAAATGAAGGCCAATGTTGGATTATAGCATTAGGATAAGGTTGTGGAATGGAATGGAGGACGGGCTGCTCATGTACTGGTGTAGTAATTGACTTAATTTCACATGCAGAAACCTGGAGTGTAAAAAAAATAAAAGAAGCCAGCAAATACAAATCATGATGATGTGAGTAAAATGTAAAGGCTTTTGATAAATAGGCGGCAGTGCCTTCATGCTTCCTGGAGAATTACACAAATCTTATGAAGCATTAGCACCCCTGGAGATGGAATGTAGGCTGCAGGGTTTCCTATCCATCTTGGGATCCATAGTGAAGGTAAGTAAAAATCACCTGCAAATAAAGAGCACAGGATTGGTTATTGTAAGTCGACTCTCAAATATGAATCCCAGAATAAAAAAGCATTGGCCAGTGGTTTACAAACTTCTTGGTGTTGCACCTAGCAAAACAGGGTCCTGGTCTGTGATTGGGGTTTCTAGGTACTATGGTAACAAATAATAACTTCTAGGGTTCCATTTTCAAGCTTTTCTTTGCAAGTATAAGAACTAGAACCTTACTTTTACTTGGAATGAAAGCTGAGATTCTCATGTAATTGCATGATTCCAGTAGATGAATCTTTAAGAAAGCCACCAAAAAAATCAGTTAGAGTCCGGGAAGGACAGAAGACAAAGCAAGCAGGCTGTGGCTGGCTTAGCCGGTGGGTTGGTAGAGTGGTCAAGGGCATAAGTCAGTCTTCATTTGGTACCTCTCTCCAACTGAAGGCTTGGTTGTGTAGTCCTGATGAGGAAAAAGGCCTGTCACTGCCTTGGAGCTGGCCAAAAACAGGGTTCAGTTGAAAAAAAAAATGTGTGGGGGAAAATCTTGTTTTTGACAAATTCGGGGGAGGGGCAAAATCCAAAATTTTTCAAAAGGTGTAATTTTAATACCCCTCACTTTTAAAATTTTGAAACAATGGTTTTCCCACACTTTTCAACACTTTGTAATTTTTTCCAAATTACAAGAGTTGGCCAACAGAAAGTGGTGGTGGGGCAGGAACTTTGCCAGTTGGGAAATAGTTACAAAGTTTTGGCATGGGGGGAAGCCCCCTTTTCACCCCTTTTTTCTGTGAGAAGTGCTGTTTTCCCCACTTTCTTGTACTTTATGACTCGTTTCCAACTTCTGCTAGGTGCAAAACAATAAAAAGGTGAGAAAAGCATTCCCTCCACCTCCCCTCCCCCCGCAACTTTATCAGACTTTAAGAAATCATCCTTCCCTCCCCTTTTCCCTGTGGGGAAAACAAGAAAAAGCCAAAATGGGGAGAAAGCCTGAAAATTAAAGAAACTCAATTATTCTGGTTAAAAAAACCGCAATGAATTGACATTTGTATGACATTTTAAATTTTTCTGCAGGAAATCAAAATTTCAATAGGGATTTTTCCCATGAAAAGATCAGCATGAAGACCCCCATTTTTCAAAACAGCTCCACATTGTCTGCTGCTTAGGGTTGCCAACTTTCTAATCACACAATACCAAACACCCCTGCCCTGCCCCTTCTCCGAGGCCCCCTCTGCTCACTCCATCCCCCCTCCCTCCATTGCTCTCTCTCCCTCACCCTCCCTCACTTTCACCAGGCTGGGGCAGGAGGTTGGGGTGCGAGGGGGTGAGGGTTCTGGCTGGGCATGCAGTCTCCAGTGTGGGGCCAGAAATGAGGGGTGGGGCTGGGGATGAGGGGTTCAGGGCATGAGAGGGGGCTCAGGTTGGGGCAGAGGGTTGGGGTGCACGGATGGCGAGTGAGGGCTGCAATGTCGACTAGCCTTTTAGTGGTCCGGTCAGCAATGTTACCTCTGATTTTTTATATTCATGTGCAGAATTAATTTTGTTATGTGCACCAATATGGCGGTGATGTGTGGTGAGGTTGGGGCTGAGGGGTTTGGAGTGTGGGAGGGGGCTCAGGGCTGGGGCTAAGGGTTAGGGTGTTTGGGGGGGTGAGGGCTCTGGCTGGGGGTGTGGGCTCTGGGGTGGGGCCAGGGATGAGGGGTTCAGGGTGCGGGAGGGGGCTCAGGGTTGGGAGTGAGGGCTCTCGGGTGGGGCTGGGGCTCAGGGGTTTGGGGTGCAGGCTGCTCCGGGGCTGTGGCGGGGAGAGAAGACTCCCCCCCAGCCCTCTGTGGCTGCAGCAACCCGGGGCTGGGGGAGAGCTTTTCTCCCCACCTGCATGGCCCCTGATAGCCGGCCACATGGTCGTGCAGCTTAGAGGGAACTTAGTCAGTCAGCAGTGCTGACAGGAGCCACAGGGTCCCTTTTCGACTGGGTGTTCTGCTCAAAAACCGTATGCCTGGCAACCCTACTGCTGCTGTATGTTCTCCTCCCAGTGCTCATGCTGGGCAGCTGGTATGTTGGGAATCTGGAGAAGCATCACAGAATGAGCTGACTGAAGCTGGGAGCCTTGCAGTGTCTGGCCATGGTGTGCAACAGTGATCAGCAGATGGGGCTTGTTGTCCTCTCTCTCTCTCTCTGTGCTGAGACTAGCTCTGGTAGCTTGAGGTCTGCTTCTCATATAGGCATGCACGCTCAGCTTCCAGAGCATGAGTGAGAAGACAGCAAACTAGCTCTCTGGACAGCAGACACTGGCTCACAAGGCAAATTCTGTAGGGCAATACTAGAAATCCTGGACAAATCTCACAGCCCTTGAGGGGGTACCAGCCCAGTTTGGGGAAATCAGTCTAGGCAACTGGCAGTGGAGATGCAGATGAGACTTTTCAGGCTTTCAGGCCTGCTTGCTGGCCTCACCACTTTTCTCTGTTAGCCAGGGATGGGGAGGGCTTGTGGCTGTAGCAAGGATGTTGGAACAATTTTTATAGTGGGAGTGCTGAAAGCGGAAACTATGTATTTGTTTGTTATTACTACTTCAAATGTGTTAAGGGCTGCTATAAAGTGGATGGGGATCAATTGTCTCCATGTCCACTGAAGGTAGGATTAGAAGTAATGGGCTTAATTTGCACCAAGGAAGATAGAAAACATTTCCTATAATCTAACCCGTAAGGGTAGTTAAACGCTGAAACAGGATTCCAAGCAGGGCCGGCTCCAGGCACCAGCGTTCCAAGCTGGTGCTTGGGGTGGCAACGTGGAAAGGGTGGCAGTCCGGCCGGCCGCAGCAGCAATTCAGCGGCAGGCCTGCCCTCAAGCCAGCCGTGCCAGCAATTCGGCGCACTGTGTTGGGTGGCACAAATAGTAGAGCCGGCTCTGATTCCAAGGAAGGTTGTAGAATCTCCATCATTGAAGAATTTTAAGAACAGGTTGAATATACACCTGTCAGGGATGGTCTAGGCTCATTTGGTCCTGTCTCTGTGCACATCTGGATACTACCAGTTGAAAATTACAAATCCGATTCAGAGACTGAGAATGGTATCCACCTGATGCCTTTTTGGTTGCCTATGTCAAAAAATTGGGTTTCAGTTGTCTTATTTCTATGCTATTTCTGCAGTAGTGCACCCTGAAAATATGTAGGGACTGCAAAATTTTCAGTATAACCTGATTCTAACTGAAAATAATAATAAAAAACCTAACAATCAGTCTGTCTAGCTCACAGTATAAAAAAAAAAACACAAAAAAACAACAACCTAGAGATCTCTAGTGCATTATGCAACATAAAGAAAAATCTATCACATAAGTTAATATTAAGTGTTTTGTTTTCTAATGAATGAGTAAAAGTCTTCTAAGGAAGGACTAAGGGCCACATTTTTAAGTGTTTGAGAGCCTAAAGATGCAGATAGGCACCTATTGAAACCAAAGAATATTAGGCACCTATCTGCACCTTTAGACCCCTAAATACCTATAAAAATCTGTCCCTAATTGAGAGATAAGGTGGGTGAGGTAAAATCTTTTATTGGACCAACTTCTGGCATTCCCAAACCTGAAGAGGAGCTCTGTGTAAGCTCAAAAGCTTGTCTCTCTCACCAACAGAAGTTGGTCCAATAGCAGATATTAGAGAGACAAGATGAGCGAGGTAATATCCTGGGACCAACATGGCTACAACAACTCTGCATACAAACATGAACCTAACTGACCAAGTAATAGAAATCTGAAGTATCTTGAAATAAGAAAAAGCAAAAGGGAAATCGCTCAGACTTATTACAGTAGCAACAATGTTCACAGTCAAAATGTGTTGTTGTATTCTAGATGGATAGCTCATATTTATGAACATTCAATGGCTCAGAATGTTGTTTCACATTTGCATTCATTTCACATTCTAGAACATAAAAAACTGACGTGTCAGAGAAGCATTTTAAAGCACTATGTTATTAAGCAGTTACCGGCAGATTTTCTGCTTTTTGGTCATTAGTCTCTACAAGCTCTTCCTTTCTGTTGTGACAGTTGTAGACATTGCAGCTTTGGTGCTAGACTTAAAAAAAAAATCATAAAAAATGGGGAAAAGTAATCTTTAGATCTCCTTTGTGTCTTAAGATAATTTCCAATGAATGTTTAAAAGTTAACTGGAATTTAATGAAAGTAAAAAAGCCCCAGTCAGTTTTAGACTCTTTCAATTTAAAAAAAAATACATCAAACATTTTGCTTTGAGGATCTCTAATAGTAACATGGGCAACATGGCTTGGATCTTAAACTCTAGCATTTTTTTTTCCCCTTGGAAGCAACAGGCAAGGGACAAATTAATCTGATGGAAGATTGCAGACAGAAAGAATCATATGGTACTTTGACACGAAAACCTTACCTGTAAAATAAATAGATAAAATGCTGAAATGTCTGAAGAAAGCACAAAGTGAAATGGAATGGGTGAGATGATCATACATTTGAGGCAGGAAGATAATGTGATCCAAAGGGACGAGCAGAGATAGCACCTGGCTGGGTGGTACAAAACAAACCATGCAGGAAAATAATGTTTCTCAGAGAAAATAGTGGAATAATACTATGATTGTAGAGATGTAGGAGAGTAAAATTTGATGATAACCAGACTGACAAACTTAAGAGAAAGATGTAGGCTAATGTAAAAAGGTTAGTGGGAAAGGAGGAGGGAGAAGATTTAAAGAGAGATTAGTGTTGGATTCAAGCAGTAAATACCCAGGGCTATCTTGTGGTGACAGAGAGATGACCGAGGGCATTTTGGGTAATTGCTTCTGCCTCAAGATTTCTCTCACTCAGTTCCACCCCTCTTGTTCAGTGTGTATATACAGCTATTGGGAGGCTTAACTAGGAAGTATGGGCTGAATTGTTTTCAATATGCTGATGACTTCCTCTATCTTATCATTTCATCCAATGCAGGGGGTGAAGTTGAGTGGTTTTCCTGAGGGTATGGAAACAAATCAGGCATGGATGAGAGCAAGCTGGTTGAGGTTTACTCCAGAGAAGACCGAAGCCATGATGGTAGTTTGGCAGAAGTAACCAGAGGAAATGGCAGAGGCAGGGCCGGCTCTACGTTTTTTGCTGCCCCAAGCAAAAAAATTTTTGGCTGCCCCCCGCGCTTTTTGGTTGGCTTTTCCACATGCAGAGGAGGGCCGCCAGGGGCAGCTCCCCCCTGGGGGAGGGTGGGTGGCCGCTGCCGTGGGAGAGTGGTGCGGGGACCCCGCTCCCTGCTCAGCCTGCTCCCTATCCCAGCTGCGGCAGGGCAGGGCAGCCAGGGGCGGTTCCCCCCTGGGGGGACTGGCCTCTGCTGCGGGATAGCAGCGCTGCAGAGACCCCACTCCCCGCTTAGCCGGGGCCGGGCAGCGTTACCAGCTTCCCGGGGGGGGGGGGTGGCCGCTGCCCGCGGGGGAGCAGCAGAGCCCCGCTCAGCCGGATCCCTGTCCCGGCTGCGGCGGGGCAGGGCAGCCAGGGGTGGCTCCCACCTGGGGCGGGTGGCCGCTGCCGCGGGAGAGCGGTGCGGTGCGACCCCGCTCCCCGCTTAGCCAGGGCAGGGTTACCAGTTCCCGGGGGGGCGGCCGCTGCCTGTGCCGCCCCTAATAGTTTGCCGCCCCAAGCACCAGCTTGTTCTGCTGGTGCCTGGAGCCGCCCCTGGGCAGAGGTTATATGGGCCCTTCTGATTCAGAGTGCATATCCATAGTTTGCCATCTGTGTTCACAAATAGGGGTCTTGTTAGATAGCCAGGTTTCGTTACATGATCAGAACTGCTTTTTTGCTGTGTAAAATGCATATTTTGACTTTTTTGGTCTTTCCATCTCTTCTTTACAAGTTAGGCTGTTTTGGATCACAAGTTATGGCTATTTCCAGCTGTTCAAACCTGCTACATAATTTGTCATAAAGAGTGGTCTACGCTCAAGAGAGGCCCAGGACCTGTCTCTCTGTCTGAGGTCCTTGTTCCTTAATATCTCAGTGGAGAACCTTTCCCAGTGCCATTTTGCACGGTGCTTGGCTCATGGCAGTGCTATTAGTTCCTCTTCGCTTTCATTAACATTAAGCACATCCTCAAACATTTTTTACTAAAATAAGAAGCTTGTTGGAACACATTATGAAGAGGTTGCTTATAGCGGGTATGAGCAGATCTAGTGTACATCAGCCTTTTATCCAAAGCAAACAAACAACTTCACTGAAGTTATCAATAAAGCGTGTTGGGAGAGCAGTGTAAACATCTGAAAACAGTCCAACAAGCACTTTTCCTTAAATAATTAAAGTGAAGCCAGTGAATCGAAACTGTTCAACAAGTAAAATACGTGGAGGAATCTATTTAAAAAAGCCTGTCTGCAAAATTATTGAAAAGTCCAACACAGCAATAAAAATAAATTACATTTCTGTTCTTGCTGTTTTCCCCTTTAGAAAAGAGCACCCTGCCATCAACATTACAGAAAAATGGAATAGTTAAGCTTCTGCATAGATTTCTTCACAGGCATTTACAGTGTGGCTTGTATCATGAGATAATGGTTCAGCGTAGAAAAAGCCTTAAGGAAAGACCACTCAGCTGTTCGTCCCATTGCTGAAATCTTAAAGCATGTGGTTCCTGGTAGTGACAGAACTATTAAGACCTTAAATGGCCCAGCTAAAACGTTCTGTGGCATTTTCAGTCCCCCCTCCCCCCTGCACCCAGCAATATCCCTCCTCCCCCCCGTCATAGTCTATAGAAACTTCAGAAGCACAGAAATCTGTTGCCTCTGCAGTTTGTACCAAGATGTGTCTGCATTGGTATTCACATACAAAATGTTGGAAACAGTACTTCAGGCAAAGCTCATACACACATCTAAATTAGAACCTAATGTGGTGGAACGGTGCAATTTGGACCCTGGTGATCTTTGCTTGAATGCTGCAGCTTCTTAAATTGACATGTCAGCTCCTCTGTGCCAATGTTTCCTCTGCCAAGTACGCCTGCTCATCTGTTCACATTATAAGGCTGAAATATAGAACCAATGGTTGAACAAGAATGTGGGTTCAACTCTGCTTTCTAACTCCTCCCCACAAAATGCCTTCTGCTTTGTGTAGCTTCTGGCTCGGTGTGGGATTTCCTGTCCATGGTACAGAGCACTGGACTTTCTTATTGTCTGTGCTCCTACTGCCATCCCTGGCCACCAGTATTGTCCTACCATCGTCCACTGTGCCTGCTTTCCCCCCACATCCTGCAGTGCTCAGCATGTAAAAACACTGTCTTAGATTGAAAATACACAGCGCAGTAGGGTTCTTCCAGGCTGAAGTATACATTTGCAGCTCCACTAAAATCAATGGGAACCTTGTGTGTCTGTTTAAGGGCAGCAGACTTTTCCAGTTGGGATTTTCTCACCAGCAAAGGATACTAATAAATGTTATGTCCATGGGCATCTCAATTAAAAAAAATAACTAAAAACATACATGTAGTGCATCGTTATTATTTGCACTGTGGTAGTGCTCCAAAATCTAATGTACTAGGCACTGAAAAAACACATTACAAGAGGGAGAGGTTTTCAAAGGCACAATGGCAGAGGTGCCTAACTCCCATTGACTTACAAAGGTTGTTTGGGGGGTAGCTGCTATTTGTGCCTTTGAAAATCCTCCTCTATTTCCTGTAACTCTATTGAATTTTGCCCAATTAAAACTGTTCAAAATGTATCTATCCTTTACACATGGTCTTGTCAGTAACAATAGAGAGCTAATTTCTATTGGTGCAAATTGAAAAATGTGTTACAAACTTCAGAAGGCAGGAACGTAATGACTGCACCTCTCAAGCTGACAGGAAGTCCTAGAGGTGGAGTAATTTGAATTGAAAATCAATTCCACTAAGCACCAGAGAGCGGTAGAGAGAGTCCTCATGCAGGAAAAGAATAATAAAAAAAGAAAGAGCTTTAGAAGTTTCCAAACTGTCAAAAGTAAGTCTCATTGGTATTGGAAAGAATAAAAATGTTCAGTACTTTAATGTAAGGTGATAAGGAAAAGGAATACATATTGCCTGTCAGCACTAATGTTACTAGGGCGTATGTCAAGTTCACTAAACGGCCTTACAGGGAAAATGACCTGAGCTTCAGATGCTCTACTACTATGCTGTTTCACATAGTCAGCAGTTTGGGGGAGTTATGCTTTATAGAGCATTAAAGCGACTGCTCTGGATCTCTCTGACTCCATTAGCAAATAAAAGAGTAAAAATATTACAGAAGGGGGGGACAAGAAGGAAGTGATTTAAAATACATAAATGCTGTACAGTATTTCAGACCTTGCATTCTAAAACTACACACAGCACCCAAGGCAGATTTACATAGCTGTTTGTGTATATCTCTGGTTATGTGCAAATACTTTATCATCTCTGTGGGGGAAATCCTACCCACCCTGCTACTCCATATGGCCCTGGCAACCACAGTCAGCTGCTGTGAGTTGGTGCAGCCCCTAAATATTGGGCTGATTTAATTTAGGGTGGGCCCAGAGCAACCTGAAAATCAGGGAGCTGTGAACAGTTTTCTGATGGCTCCTCTCCTCATGTGGATCTTGGTACTGGAAAGAATCTAGCCCATTATTTCCCTGGTGGTTTCCAAAGCCTCTCTATCATTCCCTTCTACAGCAGGCAGCCTCTTCTCAAAACTGAATCTGTGTCTTTCTGGCACTTCTTTGGGGACTCTTATTTTTATATTGTTGTTTTGATTTCTAATTTAAGCACCTATCTGCAGACATAACTAGTGTCACAAATGTTAAAGCTAGACGGTGCAAGCCAGGTGACTCATTTCTGCTTCAAAGAGAATCTCTTGAAATAAGAGGCATTTACAGGCAATTTAGGCAAGCCAACACTTTCTATACCGAATATTAATCATCTATATTATGATAGTGTCCAAAGGCCCCACTCAGGGTCAAGGCTCCATTGTCCTGTGTGGTTTCCATTTATCCCTCTCTTTAAAGGTATCACACCACTGTACGTTCACTGAATGTAGGATTAGGAACCACTCTAGTCATTGGAGCCATAGAAACTGCTGTTACAGATGTTTGCATGAAAGGTTTCTGAGAGCAATGAGGGATATGCCAGGCAATATTGTAATACAGCAGAAAACAGTACATTGACTGCCATGAACGGTGCTATACCTGCACTTCATTTTCCAGTGCTGTCAATTTCCTTTAGAAGTACTACGCTGAGAGGGTTTTAGCTTGACTGTAAATATCCACTACAGCCTATGTGGTTGTGTTCTGTTTTGTTTTTTAATTAAAGGAATGGACATTTTGAAATTAAAGGCATTGGAAGAATGATAACCCACCTGTAGAAGTAGTATGATTAAAAGCAATAACAGATGTAGCAGCATTTGAGAAATCAATATTTAAAACACTAGACAGCTGAAATGGGGATAAGCATATATGAAAGCCCTTCTTAGATCAGATCAAATAGGATCAAAGTGATATTAGTATTTAACAATATGAACTCTGATTATATCAGTGGAAAAACTGCATTGCATGTGTTGTTTGTTCGAGTTGTACAATATGCCTGTTTTGCATATAGAAAATGCATTCAAAAACGCAGCTATTTAAGATTGAATGAGCTATGATGTAATATATTTATCTATAGACATATATCAACAAAAGGAATTGTTATAGTTCAGTTGCAGCATGGGAGGTGTGGATCCCAGAATCAGAAAATCAGGCTCTAGTGAAGGCAAATCTCTGAGTGGAGGAGAGATTGGTGAAAAACTGATTTTTAGGGTCACAGGCAAGTTTCAGGAAAATGGAAAAAAAATGTTTCAAGTTGAACAGAATTCAAAACATATTTAATTTAACCCCAAAATGGATGTTTTTTGGTTTCTTTTAAAGGGCTACTGTATAGTTAGAGGAAGAGAGAGAGTTGGTTACCTTAATGTTTAGTGCATTCACTTGGGAAGTAGAAGACCCAGGTTCAATTCCCCATTCTGCCTGAGCTGGAAAAGGGACACAAACCTGTCTCCTACTTTGTGGGAGTATGCTTAAATCACTGGGCTGTGGGATATTCTGATGTGGGGCGCTCTCCATATCTCCTGTTGAAGCTGTTCCACTTTGTATAAATAATCAAATAGTCAGTGAAGCCAGGAGTTGAACTTGTGTCTTTTACATTCTAGAAGATGATTCTCTTAATCACCAGCATATAGAGGCATCCCTGCTCTTTCTTTGGCCCAGTGACTTTTCATAGTCATTCATAATAACTATTCATTATTTTCCCTCTCTATGAAGTGCTCCTATGAATGACAATGAATAATAGAGAAAATACCAGATACTGAAAAGCACTTTAATCTTAAGGAGAAAGGCATAATAAGAACCAATGGCTAGAAGCTAACGCTAGATGAAATTTTTTGCCAAATTTCTTATTTGAAGTTACCAGTGAGCATGATTAACCATTTGAATAAATTAGTGATGGATTCTTCATCTCTTCTGGATGCCTTTCTGGGAGCTATGCTTTAGCCAAACACAAGTTCTGTTTTTATCAAACACACGTTATTGGGGCTCAATTCAGGGGTAACTGCGTGAAATTAAATGGCCTATGATCATCATTAGATGATCTAATGGTCACTTTTGACCTTAAACTATGAATCTATGAGCAGAAAGAAATCCAGAGTGCATTGGCATTGGGATTTATAAATCCCACATTTTACATTAAAATTCCATGACAGGTAAATTAATATATTGTCATTTAGCATTTACATTACAGTAGCACCTAGGGACCAAGAATATTCCCCAGGGCTCCATTGTGTAAAGTTCTGTACAAACATATCATAAATGAAAATCCCTGCTTCAGAGAGCTTTTTTCTGAGAAAAGTCAAATCTCATAACAGGTTGTTGAGGCAAATAAGTGGACCTGAACAGAGTTATGAAGGGAAAGGAAATAAAATTCAGCCTACAAAGTTCCAGTAACAATGTAGCCATCACTTCTTAAAGCCCAGTTTTAAGTGTAAAATCACTTCTACTAGAAATCTAGCCTAAACTGAGGACTAATGACAACTGACTCCTATAGTGCCAGTTGAGTGGCTTTCCTTTTCTTCATCTCCCTTTTGCTTCACCTAGTCAGCCCTTTCCACAATCTATCCATCACCCCTTTAAATATATGTTTTAAAAATGTTGTAACAATTTTCCACTTTAGCTTCCTCTGACCACAAGTAAATAAGTGGGGTGCCACCAAACCACCATTTATGCAAACCAGCACAAACTGAAATTAAAATAAACATCCACCTAACAAATATACGGCCATATCCCCACGTCACAGTGTTAAGCTGCAGTACTGCATGTGTAGCACCAGGTGGTGCTGTGTGAGGGTATAAATAGCAGCACTCCCCTCTCCTTAATCTAAAGTGGAGTCTATTAGCAATGGTGCTGGGTTCCCCTGGTTCTAGAGACAACTCAGCACAGGCACAGAGATACTTTGTTAAGGTAAGAGTACAGCGAAGGAAGAAACCAGCTTTGTAGTGGAGTTCTTTCCTACCATTGGGGCTTTGTGTAGTTTCAGTGATGTATTTTAATTAAATGAAGCAGCTTTTTGTATTAACCTTATAACTGCTCTCTCCCTTTTGGTGGCCTGCCCTGTTTGGACCCTGTGTCAGAGAGCTAAGTGTTTCCTTTCTGGTTACTGGTCCAGAAAGTGTTTAGGCCCAGACCCGGTAGCCCTGAACAGCAAGTCCAAACCATTAAGAGACAGCAGCACAGATATCTTCTGAATATTGGGGAAAACTGATAATCTCTGATACCTCTCAGTTGTGACTACTGGAAAATGCTTATTTTTTATGGCAACCACTGTATTTATACTGGCCCAACAAAGATTTTACAGGCAGCTCTGGTAGGCCCATTAAATTTAGGACCTTAAAACATAGTTATTCCCTCACTTTGTCTCTGGTCCAGTAAAGCACTTAGGTTGAGATTTTTAAAGGCATTTAGGCATTGCTGCGCTTAGTCTTGCAATGCTTAACTGATTTAGGAGCCTAAATATCATTTTCAGAAGGGATTAAATGCTCCGATGTGGCAAATAAACTAAGCAGCACACCATGTACAGAAAGATTTCAGAGATGAGGGCTATTCTGCTTCTTTTCTGATCCCTGGCAAATCTCTAGGTATTATACTCTGGAAAACCCTTTTTGTTCTGGAGCATTGACTCAGTGAATAAGCAGCTAAGTTAAGCCAAAGAGAAGAACACACTGAAGGGAGCAAAAACCAATAATGATCTCTCTGGAAAAGAATGAATTTTTTGGCTCTGTCATCTTGCTGGATTAATATTCAAGAAGAATTTTCAGATTCTCTACAGTATCTTCCTGGCCAGCTTTCATGGGCACCATGATATATTGTATTTTCTGATTTGTGGCTCTATGGCTCTGTTGCTTGAGAATTCTTACTTTTACATCAAATATTTAGTGGAGACAGGTTCAGCCCATTAAAAAGAGCAGTTTTTGGCATTTTTAAATGTCTTTTTTTTTTTATTAGTAGCATGTTCTGTGTTCGTTGGTACTGTAACATAACATGTATAAGCCATTGGGAGATGCCAGTTTGTTAAACCAGCAACTGGATTTTAGGTAAACAACAACGTTTGCTTTAATAAGAAACTGTGTTTAACTCTAAATAATTTGCACTTACAGAGTGTATTGTTTTCCAATGTAACAGTAGCTTTTGGCTTATATACAAAAGCTTCCCACACAACTATGCTAGTCATATGATTGCAGTACTGACAGAGAATGTCTGATGTGGTTTTAACT
The DNA here is from genome assembly GCA_033296515.1 of Macrochelys suwanniensis. Classification (NCBI taxonomy): domain Eukaryota; kingdom Metazoa; phylum Chordata; order Testudines; family Chelydridae; genus Macrochelys; species Macrochelys suwanniensis. The sequence goes on along the minus strand of CM065784.1, from coordinate 15,365,641 downwards.
AAGCGAACACCCCAGGAAGACAGTCATGAAATGAATAAGAAAACGGATCCATTGCTTGAAGAGCACTACAGTGGGGAAAAAGCCACGCATTACTTTCAGTGGGATTTGTCATTACATTTTGGTTTGTAAATCATTACTTGTTAATGTGCTTTAGGGAAAACCCCTGTTTAATAACATCTTGCATTTATCTTACCTTTCCTCTGGAGACATCTTGCAAGCCATCTTGTAAGGATAGCTTTACCTACCCTGGAAGTATAATGGCCTCTGGCTCTGGTGAAACACAGCAGCTGTTGAGCAGCGTACAGCAAACAGTGCAACACCAGGCAATGGTTTAGAGCAGGAAGTGAAAAAGACTATCCCATCCATCTGAAATGAAGGGAGATTCGGGAAGAACATAAATTAGTTGAGTTGGAATTTGTGCTAGAAGAAAGGGTTAATGCTTCTGCTTGCAGGAATGAAATAATAATTTTAAAAAACCATAGAACCTGTAATGATGATAAGTGGTCAGGACCTGGGCCTGATGTCTCATGATCTCAAAGACCGCTTATCTAATAGCATAGTACTGCCTACCAATGAATTGGGCATTGAATCAGAGGAAAGACTTCCATGTTCTGAAACACCAGTACTTATGTATTCCTCAAAGGTCTGCCAATCAAGAACTGATCTGCTCTGACCCTGCTCAGTTTGATATATGCAAGATGTGGCACAACTGTAGATCTATTGGTTTACTTGTTATACTGTATTTTAAAGCCTGATGGCCTGATAATCCTCAGCAATGTGTCTCTGGTGGAGGCAAAGATGTACACACAGGAGAAGTGGAGTTTGGAAATAATCCAACTAATGGATGTCTATAATCAGACCTGCACCATTTCAGCCTGATAAAAGTCTGCTTTCTAGATACACAGAAACAGTCCCTTACAAATTTTGATTTTATTCCTCCATACAACTTTTTATTTGTTTTCCAATTGTTGTCATATTTTCTTATTTTGCAAGTTTTTTGCTTTTTCTTCAAAGCACCACATCCTCTATATGTAGCTCAGGTGTTTTACAAATCGTGCTGTGCAAGATAGTGTGTGAATGTATAGGGGAAATAATATGATTAGGGGATAAAGAGGGAAAATGGGTTCACTAGTAGCTCTAACAGAAGCAGAACTGAAATAAAGTAGGGATCATAGAATTATAGGACTGGAAGGGACCTCGAGAGGTCATCTAGTTCAGTCCCCCGCACTCATGGAAGTACTAAGTATTATCTAGACCAGTGGTTCCCAAACTTGGTTCACAGCTTGTTCAGGGTAAGTCCCTGGTGGGTTGTGAGATGCTTTGTTTACCTGGAGCATCTGCAGGTACGGCTGCTCGCAGCTCCCATTGGTCAGGAACGGCGAACTGCGGCCACTGGGAGCTGCGAGCGGCCGTACCTGTGGATGCTCAGGTAAACAAGGCATCTTGCGGCCTGCCAAGTGCTTATCCTGAACAAGCCATGAACCAAGTTTGGGAACCCCTGATTTAGACCATCCTTCACAGGTGTTTGTCTAACCTGCTCTTAAAAATCTCTAGTGATGGAGATTCCACAACCTCCCTAGGCAATTTATTCTAGTGCTTAACCATCCTGACAGGAAGTTTTTCCTAATGGCCAACATAAACTGCCCTTGCTGCAATTTAAACCCAGTGCTTCTTGTCCTATCCTCAGAGGTTAATGTGAACACTTTTCTCCCTCCTCCTTGTAACAACTCTTTATGAAAACTCTTATGTCCCCTCTCAGTCTTCTCTTCTCCAGAGTAAACAAACCCAGTTTTTTTTCAGTCTTCGCTCATAGGTCATGTTTTCCAGACCTTTAATAATTTTTGTTACTCTTCTCTGGACTTTCTGCAATTTGTCCACATCTTTCCTGAAATATGGTGCCCAGAACTGGACACAATACTCCAGTTGAGGCCTAATCAGTGTCAAGTAGAGCGGAAGAATTACTTCTCGTGTCTTGCTTACAACACTCCTGCTAGTACATCCCAGAATGATGATTGCTTTTTTTGCAAGAGTAATTTAGTTTGTGATCCACTATGACCCCGGATCCCTTTCTGCAGTATTCCTTCCTAGGCAGTTGTTTCCCATTTTGTATGTGTGCAGTGGATTGTTCCTTCCTAAGTGGAGTACTTTGCATTTGTCCTTATTGAATTTCATCCTATTTACTTCAGACCATTTCTCCAGTTTGTCCAGGTCATTTTGAATTTTAATCGTATTCTCCAAAGTACTTGCAACCCCTCCCAGCTTGGTATCATCCACAAACGTTATAAGTGTACTCTCTATGCCATTGTCTAAATCATTGATGAAGATATTGAATAGAACCAAACCCAGAACTGATCTCTGGGGAACCCCACTCGATAGCCCTTCCAGCTTGGCTGTGAACCACTAATAACTACTCTCTGGGAATGGTTTTCCAACCAGTTATGCACCCAATTTATAGTAGTTGAACCCAGGTTGTATTTCCCGTTTGTTCATGAGAAGGTCATGTGAGACAGTATCAAAAACTATACTAAAGTCAGGATGTTAGGTCTTGTGTTACCTATTCACACTCTCTCACAGGAAAAAACCCCATAAGGCTGTGGTGGTGGGAGTCGTCCCTCAGCAAAAAGTGTGATGATTGTAGATTAATCTTATTTATGAACCATCTAGATTGGTGGTGATGGTGGACCAAACCCAGCAGCAGTCAGCTGCTGTTAAAAGGAGCCAAATGCTTCCCTTGTGAATCCCAATGTGCTTTCAAAAGGTACATTGCCACTTTTCTTTCTTCAAATGTATGTACCCATAGGAGAACAATTAACCAGTCTACTTCATCAATCTGAATGCATCTGGAAAACGTTATTTAAATCTATTTTTGGGTGGGGGTTTTGCAATTATGTTGCAATCTAAAAACAATCACCTCTCCCTCTCCCCACTTAAAATGGCTTTGCATTGCAACAACGAAATATGGTCTCCCAACATTAAGTCACAGGAGGGGCAGCTATTTCCTTTTTTTTTCAACATGTCTCAAAATAAACCTAATTTATAACCATTCTGCATGCTACAATAATTCTCTATAATGCAAATAAAACAGTGCATGCAAACAATACATGAAAAAAACATTTGCTGTAACAATATACTTGTAAAGTTTTATTAAGTATAAAAGTTGTAGAGTTGAAATCATTGCAGTGAAAATTCAGTTGAAATCAGTAGTGTAGTAGAGGCTAAACACAGGTGAATGGAGTTTACCTACATTTCATTTGGGGAATATGGAATTTGGAGTTTACCCACTTTTTTTTTTTTTTTTTTACCACTTCACCACTGGCTGAAATGTCCTCTAGCAAATTTTTGACCTTGATTTATTTTCCTAGGTACGGATAATATAGCTTCCAAGACACCACTCTTCTCTGTTATATTGCTATCTATTCAGGTTAAATAAGAATGGCCAAGGACCGTGATAGTAGTTAAATGTAATGTTGCAACTGGCTATAATTAAACAGGGCATATCTGCTACCAAATAAAATGTGCTGTAGCACAATTGTGATGGTTTGAACAACTTACCACATTATACACTTCTAGGAAAGTAGCAACTCTAATAAATCATAGAATATCAGGGTTGGAAGGGACCTTAGGAAGTCATCTAGTCCAATCCCCTGCTCAAAGCAGGACCAATCCCCAATTTTTGCCCCAGATCCCCAAATGGCCCCCTCAAGGATTGAACTCACAACCCTGAGTTTAGCAGGTCAATGCTCAAACCACTGAGCTATCCCTCCCCCTATATGAGAAATATTTCCCTTGGCATTGGTATTGATAACACTGAAAGACAACAGTGGAAATAGTAACATTTGTAAAAAAAAAATCATTTTTGGGAAAAAATAGGTCACTTGAGTCACGTCAGTTTTGGAGAATTCTGCGTTATGTATGCCATTTTCAAATATATAATAAAACAGTAACCTAACCAAACCAAACAGAAATTCTCTCAATAATCCTTGAATGATTTTGTCAAGTGTATTCATGTCTTTACTGATTAGCTCCAAACGTAGACAACTGATTTAATTACTAAATGTGGGGAATGAGTGATACAAAGGTTTAACTGACATGACTTGTGGGATTATTGTAATACTTACATGTAGCAAAGGCATGAATGAGTTATGCAACTCATCCAAAACATGCTGATAAAACCATTATAACACACTGCTCCAGTGTGTATATTGTTATATGCTGCTTGTGCTACAGGGGGGAAGAAATAGGGACATTTTAGTAAATTCTGAAGAGTCTTATTGGATCTATCTAATATGCCTTTGCTGGTAAAGCGAGGTGCTTTGGGCCCCAATCCTAAAAATGTTTATGCATGTATTTAACTTTAGGGACACGAGTAGTCCCATTGAAATTAATGGGGCTGCTTGCATGCTTTAAACTAAGCATTTTGAAGAATAAGATTAAGTGTTTTGCAGAATTGGTGCTTTAAGGTAAGTCTACCCTGGGAAAAAAAAAATCCTCCCCATGGCAGCAAGTCTCAGACTCTGGGTCAACTGACTCAGGCTTGTGGGTCTTGCTCTATGGGGCTAAAAATAGCAGAGTAGATGTTCTCCCTCAGGCTGGACCTAAGGCTCTGAAACCTGGCAAGGAGTGTGTGTGTGTGTGTGGGGGGGGGGGGGATGTCTCAGCTGACTCAGGAAGTGAGACTTGCTGCCATGTGTAGACATACCCTTTGTGACCATGAGTTCCATTGTGTAGGACTAGGGTGAGAAATTAAAACTAAGTAAAACACTACAAAATGGCTTAAAACAGGCTTTGCAGGAATAAACCGGGTTATTGGGTAGGTGGAGAGGTCACAGGCATTTGATAATTTCATATGCTACAGTTAATCACTAAGGACATCACCTTCCCATATATGTCACATAGCGCATGCAGTGGTGTTGTGGCTGTGTCAGTCCCAGGATATTAGACAGATAAGGTGGGTGAGGTCATATCTTTTGTTGGATCTACTTCTGTTGGTGAGAGAGACAAGCTTTTGAGTTTACGTAAGTAGGTCTTACCAACAGAAGCTGGTCCAATAAAAGATATGACCTTACCCACCTTGTCTCTCTAAAACACATATGGTGAAATCCTGGCCCCATAGAAGTCAATGGGAGTTTTGTCATTGACTTTAACGAGGCCAGAAATTTTCCTTTGTCGTACACTTAATCAGAATTTGAGTCACTAAGAAACCAAGCTGGTCCAGCAATTTGCTTTACAAAGCAGAAAATAGAAAACACAAAATGTCATTTTTAAGTTAAAACTTTTCTTCATAATTGGTGACAATTTTCTAACCTGTAATTTTGTTTTCCTTTTAGCACGTCAGGTTTATTCTTTCTTAAAAGGATTAATTTTGCTTAAATGTTTCTGTCAGTGTCTAAAAGAGTGCTCTGACTTTCCAAGTTTTAATTTTGGTTAACATCTTGCTACTGTACAGTGAATATATGAGACAAACAAAACCTCTTAATCTGATTAAGAAAAAAATAACATCTCTTCAGGAAAAAAATAAAATTCAATAAAATGAACCAGTTTTCAAACATGTGATCCTGATGTACCCTATTTGTAAAATAGACTTGATTGTTTGGAAGGACACTGTCAATTTAATTTTAGTTCAAAATTAAATTAAAATTTTTAATGAATCCTAAGGTTAACATACGCGCACCCAGTTTTTAATTCTGTGGTGTTTGAAAGATTGATATTGCAGTTCTAAGGCCTTGAACCAGCAAAGCACTTAAAACATGGGCTGACATCCTACGGATTGCAATCAGATTTAAGTGTGTGCTTATAGTTAAGTATTGCTTCAATGCTGTGTTGGGGGCTTAACGGTCAGAGATTGACTTCCTGTTAATAACCTATGATTGAGTTGACCATGTCAAAATTTCCTTCTCCTTTTTTTCCTTGCAACTAAGTGCAGACAGTACACTATGTAGTTGGGATAGTAAAGGCAATGCTTGCTTTTTGCTGTAAGGTTTTCTTTTGCTAAAATGAAAATGGTGAGTTTGTCACATAAAATAACCTTGGGGAGAAAAAGGCTTGAGACCAGAGTCTCATTGATGTACAGTCAGAGACTGGTAACAAATATAGCTGTAAATGCTTTTATTTCTTTATTTTGAATGACACCCTCTGCGACTGTTCCTGGCTGATGAAGTAGTCAACATTTCATTTTCAGGGTAAGCAGCCATACTTACAATCATCCATTTCATCTTGTATCAGAAAAATGATACATATTATACCTGTTCGCAGTGCCTTTTCGAAGAATTTTAAAAGAGGAATATTTTAATATGGCAGAGTGCCACGGTGAAGATTTGCAGTTGTTTACTCAATCCATCAGGGGCTTTAAGAAACAAGCGTGTGTGTGCGTGTGAGAGAGAAAGAGAGAGAGTTGCGTGTGTGTGTATGTGTGTATATACATATATAATCATTGTTGTCAGCTATCCCTCGGTATGAGGATGATGTCTGCTGGGGAAAAAGTCACTGATGAGACTTAAGATGGCTGAGGAATCCAATCTGCACTCAAGGTTTTTCCACATATGTGGCAGGTGGTGGTGTGGTGAGAGCACATCTGCTGGCAGGGATACTGTACCCTTTCCTTCCTCCTCTGCCATTTCTCAGCCTCTTGAGCAAGGCGATTCTCCTCAAGCTGAGGCTTGATGTATGATGTGACGCCATTGCAGTCAGCTGCCAACCAGCTCTTCCCAATTCATGGGGTCAATGCCTCCCTTCTTAAAATATACAACACATTTATACAATACACACACACACAATTCTGGTTTTCCTAAACTTAGTGGTAGATGGTGCCGAGTCATCTGAAGAGAGATTTCTCCCACTCCCCCACCCCCCTGTTCTTAACAAAACTCAAAGAAAAATATTGTTCCTGAGTGTTAGCTTGGAAGTACTTCTGGTAAAGGCCAGATTGTAATTACAGATGTGCAGGTTGCAGTGTCAGCTATCTTGACACATTCAGTATTTGTACTGCTCTCCAAAGCATACAACTAGAAAGCTGAGCTATACAGTGAGGTGTGCTGTCTCCTTGGGGTTAGAAACCAGACCTTAATGGTGTAGCAGCTGAGTAATCCCAAATGTATTTCAGTTTTCCTGCCATAGGCTGCTGGTTCTGATGTTGGGACCAGGGTGCTTATAAAATAGGATAACATTTATTTCCTCTTCTTTCAATTAATGTACCTTTTGAAAGCCTATTTAAAAACAAAAGTTTAAAGCGTCACCCTTCCCTGAAACAGTGCTCTGTAGTCTCCCAACTAATTTCTCTTTTGAGTGGAGACTGTAACATTGCTATATATAATGGCATTATAAATTTGAGGGGTATTTTCTATCAATTTGCTAGACATCCTATCATTTTATAAGATGTTGTGATCCCCGATAACTTCTATACCTCCAGAAGAGGTTTTCACTGAGTGGTGCCCAGTGGATTAACAACCTAGTACTGTTTATGAGTAGTTCTTGCAGTGTGCATTAAATTGCATCTGTCAATATTTTGATTTTCACCTGCCATATGTGACTAAAAAGAACAACCAACATTTTAAAATCTGGCTTCCTAAAGGCATAGGATTCTAAATCCATATTTGAAACTGTTAAATAAAAATGTATTGAGGTATATTGGAGATAATAGGACCTGACGTTGCTTAGCGCTTGTGAAAACCAGACCATATATTTTGATGCCTAATTTAAAAATTGTGGATGGTCTCTTTTAATTGGTGCCTCCCTGGTGTATCAAGTAATCCAGTGTTTCCCAAATTTGGGATGCCGCTCGTTCAGGGACAGGCGCTGGCGGGCCAGGCTGGTTTGTTTACCTGCCGCGTATGCAGTTTCGGCCAATCACAGTTCCCACTGTCCGTGTTTTGCTGTGCCTGGCCAATGGGGGCTGCGGGAAGCAGTGGCCAGTATGTCCCTCGGCCCCTGCCACTTCCCACAGCCCCCATTAGCCGGGCACAGCGAACCGCAGCCAGTGGGATCTGCAATAGGCCTAACCTGCAGACGCAGCAGGTAAACAAACCGGCCCGGCCCGCCAGGGGTTGTCCCTGAACAAGCAGCGTTCCAAGTTTGGGAAACACTGAAGTAATCTAAGGGTGTAGTCCCATCTTTTGCGGAAAGAACTGCTGATTTTCCCCATTACGCATTACTTCGTTCTATATAGAGTTGCTCCAATCCAGTTTTTACCTGGACAGTCTGGTTTTTAGCTTCTCTGTCTGGGTGCCATTTAGGGTTGCTAGGTGCTCAGTTTTTAAGGACCTGGCAACCCCAAATGGCACCCAAACCAAAAATCCAGTTACCGTGGGGTGAGGAGAGGCGCCAGGTCATTAACCCGCACAAGCCCCTGATCAGCTGGGGCCGCCTCCTTACTGCAGACAGGCTCCTTGAGACGGTCCAGCGAGTGATGTGGGCTGGGGGGAGAGGAGCATGCAATGGGGGCGGGGTCTTGGGAGAAGAGGCAGAGCAGGGGCGGGGTCTTGGGGGAAGAGGTGGAGCAGGAGGTGGGGCCTTGAGGGTCTGGTTTACAGCAAGTGATGTGGGCTGGGGGGAGAGGAGCATGCAATGGGGGTGGGGTCTTGGGAGAAGAGGCAGAGCAGGGGTGGGGTCTTGGGGGAAGAGGTGGAGCAGGAGGTGGGGCCTTGAGGGTCTGGTTTACAGCAAGTGATGTGGGCTGGGGGGAGAGGAGCATGCAATGGGGGCGGGGTCTTGGGGGAAGAAGCAGAGCAGGGGCGGGGTCTTGGGGGAAGAGGTGGAGCAGGGTCTGGTTTACAGGAATTAGAAAAGTGGCAACCCTATGTCTACAAGGTAAGCTGTTAATTTTAATGGATAATAAATGGGGCTGGTAAATGTTTTAAGATGAAACTAATTTTGACAAGATCCCTCAGTGATAGTAACTTTTCAAACCAAACTGAAAACCCTACTTTACAGGAGAGTCTCCTTGCTATAGCTTAGTTTCTTATGAGGAGCCTTGCATTTCAGATCAATTTAAGCCAAACAATTCAAAACATGAGGTAAATGAGAGCCTAATCCTTTCTGCTATGCAGCAAAATCCTTTCTACACTTCTTGCTCTGTTATTCCCTTGCAAAGGATTACATGGGTTGCATGAGTAGCACAAGAAGATGAGGCAGTCTTAGCAGTCAATATATAGGAGTCAATGTGGTTTAAAGTGAGACTGGGGAAAAAGGAGGGTGAAATGTAGAAGCAGTTGGTCTTCTAATTGTTTTAGAATAGAAGAAATATAAGTGTGTTATTGCTATGGATTTCGCTGGCAATAAAAGCCAGGAGTAACACGTCTTTACTGTAAACAGCAGCCTTAATTATCGGGATAACAACTGCTTCATTTTGGTGAATAATAATAATAATGCTGATTATCTTGTGTGCTGTGTGGGTGGGATTTTTTTTGGCGGGGGGAGGGGAGAACTTGTTTCAGTAATTAGTGGGTGGGATGGAAACTGAAGGGAAGTTTCATGCATGTCCCTAAGACTAACAGATCATTCGAAGGGGACTCCCAAGAAATCTTGATGTGTAGCTGTTGTGCACCTGATACATTTTTTGCATGAAGTTTACAGTTCTGTTACAGTGTCTTTAAAGTAAGGAAGAGGTAAGTTTTGGCCAAGGTTATAGTACATACCATAATGTGAATTACTGTGTATCTATCGGCCTTGAAAAATCTTCTTGCCCTTGGATGAGTTACTTTTCGACACAAGTATTTATTTCATTATCAGGTTAACTGTGGTTGGCTAGAGTTTTGTGCTGAGGCTGATACATTTGTATGGGAGTTTTTGTAGATTTGTGTTTTTGTATCTAAAGTATACACAATTCCATTTGCAATTTGCCACAAAGATATTGGGCCAGATGCTCAGCTAATGTAAATAGGTGGTGGTCCACTGAAATCAGTAGTCAATTGAGCTGTGTCTGTCTATGTGTGTCGAGGTCCAAATGGTCACTTATGTTGAGGCAAGATTAGCAGGCACTTTAATAACTAATTGTATTGGATTTTTGGTTCTTTCTCATGCATGTGCTTTGAGGAACTTCCCTTGATTGAAAGTGGATCTGCAATAGGTCCTTAGACAAAGTATGATGTTATTAGAACACTTACAATGTTATTACATGCGTGTGGCATCAGTCACACTAAAGATGAGGCCACTGTAAAAGCAGTTTTCAGGAATTCACACAATGCCTTTTTTCACAGATAATTGATCTGACCACCTCAATTTCTCCTGCCTCTCTTTCCCTCCCTCCTCCTTCCCCTACCAAGGTGAAAAGCAATTAACATTTAATACTAAATGTCAATGAAATTTACGTAGAAAATTACCAAAGCACACTGTTTTTTGTTAAGGATCATTTGCAAATTTTATTACACTGATATCCTCAGTTGGTCAAGGGTTATAACAGGAATTGTAGGGTGCTGAAACTGTGATACATGGAGGCTGAGAAAACTAACTGCTCACTGTCCCCTACTGCCCCCAAAATGATGTAACTAATTAAATGTACTTTTAAAGTAATATTTGTACTAGCAAGTAGAGAGGAAACGTTTTAATTAATTGGAGTCAGAGCATTATAATCTCTGTTTTTTAGGAGTTTGCAGTGAAAGCAGGAATTTATACTAAACTAAAGCACTGCCAATGAGCTCTGCTATAATAAATGAATTAAATATCAGTCAAGGATGTGCCATGTTACTATATCTAATTATCTGAAATTCTGTAAAATAGATTTAAAGTATGTAGCAAGGGCTAAACAAATATATTTTCTTAATCCTTTGCTCTTCCCATAAAAGATGTAATTTAGATGACTTTAGACAGAAGGCTAGTGGGTGGAGTCCCTGGGTGTTTGAGAAGGAAATGGGTGGAGTTGTAAACAGTGTGGGTGGCTTGCTTTAGGCATGTGACAGCATGGTTCTACATAAAGCTGGCTATGGTATTTTTCAGCGTTCACATTGTTGAATTCACCAGGTGGTGATTTCTCCTGGCTGTAGTATATGAAAGCTGCTGATCCACGCTGCAAAAGGGTGATTGGTGTTCAGCTATTGGCTGAATTCAGTGCATGAATTTAGCTGACTCGGCATGCCCGAAGATGAAGGCAGTGGTAGGAAACAAGTGATTGAGCGGCTTCAAGTAATTAGAATAGTTCTCCTAAAGAAAAGTGTAGACATTATCAAAAATTGTTGGGTTCTTCAAGATCAGATACACCACTGAATAAAACTTTCACTAGTGAAGTAGAAGAGCAAAACACTGAATTTGATCCTGCAAGTGAGACCTTTTTAACCCACCATTACGAACAAAATATAGTGTGATTATAATTTAAGTTCCTTTTCCAGACCTTCCAATATTTTGTCAACATCAGCTTCATTTAACAGCCGTCTCTGCTCATTTTCAACACAAAGGGCAACAATTAGTCAGTAATACATGCTATAAAAGGTGAAGAGGTGAAGACTTGGCATTGATAAGGAATTTACAAACCTTCTTTTATGCTATCAGTATTGCCTACAGCCAAGCACAAAATGAGCAGTTTAAAGAAGTTATTGAGAAGTAACCACAATCTCACAAGTAGCCTTGACTTTCAAAGAAGTGAGAAATATATAGGTAAAAAGTACAGCTGTGACAATATTTGCTCTGATATTTCACTGATGGATTTATGATAGAATGTGGATTCATTCTCTCCTGAAAATCAGTGCAATCATGTACCTTCAGCTCTGGGGTCATATTACTGAACGGATTATGCTTTTTTTCATTTTAAAGAGTTTAATGTAAGGATTAAATGAAGTTCTGTTGGAATCCAATAACTGCCCATGGTGTATTTGGCAACCGCAGTGCCAAATTACTTACAAATGGAGACTTTACAGTCAAGATAATGGGAAAAAATGTTAAGTGTATGTATAGTCCGCAGATTCCATTTTGGTGCCACTATTAAAGCAATGTAATTGTGATTGTATTCTAGAATTACTGTGTGCATGCACAGTGTTTGATTTGGCACCTTATACATAATAGACTGTATTATTAACATGACACTAAAATGAGGTAGTATAGCTAGAGATTGAGATTTGGTCACACAATGAATAGGCATCAAGTTTTCAAACTAAATTTAGTTGTATATCACTTATGTTTGTGTCCTGCTTTCAGACCTGCTGAAGTTAAAGCAATGTGTCACATTTAACATATGTATACTTATTTGACCACTTTCTTCCAAACAAACATACAAAGGCATAAAGTGCATCCTTACTGTGGCCTTATACTGTACAATTATCCAGCTTAACTCAGAAAAAAACCATAATGGGTTCTGAAGACATCATGTTAACTATATCAGATACATATTTCTAGCACATTCTCAATTTCCAGATATTAAATTCAGTCCTCTGTGAAAATGTTAAGTAATATTGCATCTCTACAAAAAAGGGCAAGAGCCTACAAAATAGATGAGTTTCAAATTATAGTGGACAGAAGCTGATTTAGATGTCACTCTAAAATTGTTTGACTCAATCATAAAAAAATCTACATGGGAGTATGAAATCTTATTTTAATTTTTTAAACACTGACAAGCTACAAAACATGGGAAAAAGGGGTTTGTTATATTTGTTGGGTTTTATGAAATCCCATTTTTTCTACTTCTTTTCAGAAATATTCTTCAACTTGCATCTAAAACAGACTTCCTTGCAAAAAAACTCAGGCTCACCCCATTTCAGCTTTCAAAGTATAATATGCTAGCTTGACAAAAAACAAACATGATGAAAATGATAAAATATAATCAGTCCATTACCTCTAGAGATGGATGAAGGAGCTAGATTATGGCTGGCCCTTGTGGTGTGAATGCACAAATTTGGAGAATGCATGAAGCACTCATAACTTCGGGCCCTGCGCTTGTGAGTCTGCTTTCTGCTAGCACCCTATAAGGGCGCCAGCTAGGGAGTACAAGCTGAACCTCATTAACAGTGGCGATAATGTTCTCTCTGTTCTTCTGCTCCACTGGAACTCTCCCTGAAGTGTGACATCACTGCACTGCCCCCCTGTAGGATTGTGCTTTAATGGCACAGTTTGATCTAAACAATCTGATTTTCTTTATTTTGTTTGCAGTGGTTACAAATCTCTTTGATGTTCACCAACCTTTTTTCAGATTTTTTTTTTTTAACTTGTGGTTCTCCAAGAGAGAATCAGTTTCAAAACGTTTCCGCCTGTGCTATGTATTGTGCATCAAGGAACACCTCTTTCCTCTGAAATCAGCTCAGCAGGGTGACTTGACACTAATATGTATATAAAACCTATTGTTTCATTAGAATTTTTTCTCTCTCTGCCTGTTCCTTTTTTCATGTGCTCTCTTTCCCTCCCCTCCCCTGCAGAAACCCTTTCCCAGTTGAGTAGAACTTCACAGAATGTGACTTAGAAATTGGGCAATAAGAGATCTCCTGTTCCAACTGCAGCCCTTCTGGATTGAAGGCCCATCTGTTAGACTAGACTAATCATGTATGGAATTCAAATTCTAAAAATTCTATAATAGCAGCATAAAGTAACCTGTGAGTCACTCAAAACAGAAGTCTTTCAGTTCTAAAGCTTTGCAGCTAAACACATTGGTTGGCATTTTCAAAGGAACCTAAGCAGTGCTTAATTTGTGCCCCGGCCCGGCACCTCTAGGCTTGGCAGTTCATAGCCCCAGCACTTTTGGGCTTGCTACATCAGTTACTAATGTAAAAAAAATTGCTTGAGCCCCGGCACCTCTTTCATTACAAATTAAGCACTGAGCCTAAGGGAGTTAGAGACCCGGCTCCTCTTGAATTCGAGTAGGAATTGGGTTTCTATTCCCTGAGCTGCAGCTGAAATTTCTAGCCATGATGATGAGTGTGTGTGTGTGTGTGTGTGTGAACTGCAAGTAAATAAATAAATAAAATCAGTGAAACCACTATTTTTTTCCTCTTTTAAAAAAATAAGAAGCTGTGTGTATTGTCACAGTAGTATTGTAAACACAGCATTGAGGGCTAGGCTCATGGCATGGGCAATGCATGCTCTTTAGCTTGATGTGATACTGGGTCTGAAGGTACATTTACACAGCAACTGGAAGGTGTTTAATTCACATTTGAGTAGACATACACACACTTGCTCTGCTCAGTCTAGAATCTCTCATTAGCAGCATGGCCACGACTGCGCAAGCAGCAGCTCGGGCTAGTCGCCCAAGTACCTACCGAAGGGGTCAGTTTGGATTGTACTTGGGTGGCTAGCCACAGCACTACTTTTAGGTGCTAGTTCCACCAGAGTTAGTGTGTGTATGTCTAGCCATGCTGGGAATTGCATCTCCCAGGTGCTGTGTAGATGTACCCTGCATGTTGGTACCATAAAGCTTGGATTCGGAGTGCCTGCTCCCTGAGGTGCCAGGAGGTCTGTGATGCTGGTGATGGAATTGGGTTTCTATTCCTCACACCAGTTCCTACACCTTGATCATGTCATGGGTGGGACAGGGGAGATACCATTCACCTCCCCAACTAGCTCCCATACTCTTCACGAGACAACTCCCTACTCTGCTACCAGCTCCCAGATCTACTTTTTTGGCGTAATCCTAGAGGAAAATCTTTCCCAGCTGACTCCAAGAACCCTTAGAGCAGGGGTCTCAAACATGCGGCTCGCGGAGTTATTTCCTGCGGCCCGCCATAGGCACCAACTCCACTGGCAGCCAAGCTCCAAACATTACTGAGTGTTTATATTTTATTAAAACCCCTCTTTGCATTACAGTTTTTAAAAAGTTAATACATTGACTTTTAATAGAATACTGTTTTACTCTTCATTTTTTTCATTTTTGACTATACTTTTGTATTGTTGTATGAAAAGGTTTCAGTGATGCGGCCCTCGGGCCAATTTACTAGTTCTCATGTGGCCCTCGTGGTGATTTGAGTTTGAGGTTCCTGCCTTAGAGGGACCAGAACTGGATAGCAATGATCTTGACCACATGCAGCAGTATATTTCTCCATGTGAAAGCAGGCAGAATATTTTGGGCAATACATACATGCTCTAGGAACAGAGGCTAGGAACAGGGTAGGCTGGCGTACAGTCCACATATGCAGCTGTGTGGTCCTCATGGGCCCCAGGAGGCCACCTATATGTGTTGCTGAAACATTCATAATAAAACTCTTGTGTAACTTTCAGGGTTCTTAGCAATGGAAAAGAATATTGGGCCTGATTTTCCTATTTGTACCAATCTAAGTGAGAAGAGAATCAGGGCCACTGCATTTTAAACATTGATTATGCAAAATAAATATGAAAAAAGGTAGATAAGGAAATAAAATGAAATAAAATTTGCTCTTAGCAACAGCTGTATGAAATACTGGCCTTGAGACAGAAATTACTGCAGTGGTAAAATAGTAGCTTCACCACTCTATCTCAAAATGTCAGTGATTTTATTCCCCTTATGTTCTATTAAATGCTATAGAACTTTTCCATAAGTTTTTCTTTAGGGATTTTTTTACCTATCTTTTATACTTTTATCAAAAATTATAATCCTATTCTAGAACTCCATTGGAAGGCAAATTATGAGTCACCTAATCTCATCAGTGATTTCCTTGTTTGCATATTCATTTTAGCATAGTATGACAGTTACAACATTAAACTCATTTGCATTAGTAAAATTTTCTATATTTACAATTTTATTATTTTAATATGATAATTTGCATCTTCAAGATCATGTTAGGAAATCTCACTCAAATTACTTCTCTTTGAAACTTGATTAAGATCCTTTACTGGAGAGACGTAAACTTATCTTAAATCCCTGCCTCCTTTCTGAGATGAATTATCTAATCTATAACTCCCCCATGAGTTTTGAGAAATATCATCTCCTCATTCCTGTGTTGCCTCATTCCTCTCATGCCTCATTTCTGTGTTAGACTTGGGAACAGGATATAGACTTTAAGAGGTTTTTCAAATGAGCAGATTGCGCTGTGACTGTGTGTAATTACATTGCACTTACTTAAAACTTGAACTTCAGGTGGAATTTTATCTAGTGTCTTCCATTTCCTGTCATAAACTGTTACAAAATATCAGTGTGTGCTGTTGAACAACTGGTGTGTTTCATCTTCAAAGGTGGCTGTGTTGCTGTGGTGGGTAAAGTGATTCTTACGTAAGATATGTAGTATGTAAAGCGCTGCAGGATGCTTTGGAAAAAAAATGGTTCTATGGAAATGCAATGGATTTGGCTCAAATCCCGCTCACTCGAGCAAGCAAAGCAGGATTTGGCCCTATGTCCTACCTGAATCTTCAGTTGGGGGAGCTGAAAGTTCTGGACCTTAGACGTACGTAAAATATATAAAAAGAGCTTCAGAAATAATATTGGCAAAGATGTTAGCTAGAACATATAGCAACAGCATGTAAATACCAGACAGAACTTAGTCTTATTATATTGTGAAATACTTACACATTGATCTTTGTATGAATGTTAAATAGGTTGTTTTGTGTGCATCTGTAATCTAGAGGGTTTTGTTTTCTCAAATACTTGCATACAAAAGATGGAAGGTTTTAGCATTTAAAAATGTATCTATATAATCTCCTCAATGTAGCTCTGCAAGGATGTTAAATGTTTAAGTATTACCATATCATACTAGTTATCCTTTATTTTAATCTTATTGTATGACAAATGAATGCAGTAATATTAGTTCAGTACACTTTATATAGTGCATGAACATTTGAGATTAAAGTAAGTGGCTAATCACTCAGGACCTGGAATTGTCTATGGGTAAGTGTAATTTTTTTTGCATGAGCAGAAGCCAGCATTAGAGATAATCTTTAGTGTGGTGACAGACATTAATTGAGATGTTATTGCTGAATGATGTAATTCTTTTACTGTCTTGCACTATGAATTAATTTAGAAACAAGCCTTGGTGGGGAAAAATGACTTGTACTAGCCTGGCCCTGAAGGAAATCTGATGGGAAAATTCTTAAGATCGTATGAGGACAACCTAGTGAATATGCATCACTGCTGTACTTTTCTTCTGGTACAAGTGAATACGGCTGCTACTCTGAAACCTGTCATTCTGAGAGAGAAGTCAGTGGATGGCTTAATCAAACTTGTCGTGGTCTCACTTTTGTAGTAGTTGAATATAGACAATTTGCTTTTGGCTGTTCTCTGACATATGGCCACTCACTGTGGTTCCTAGTTATTAAACATTCTCACTTTAAAGACCTGTCCTTATCTGCTCAAATAATTATTTCACGGGGAGGATATTTTAAAGAGGATACATCATCAGGTCATGATTTTAAAACAATGACCCCAAACAAAAAAGCATGCATGTTAATTATGTAAGGTTTGAAGTGCATCATATAGTGAAAAGTTTTTTCTTTTTCTAAATCAGAGATGTTTTCCACAGAAATATGCATGATACCTCAGTACATTTTGGTTTCTTCTTGTGTTGTTACAGGCGTATACAGTTATAATTCTTTTGTTGCTTGTAATAACTTTGGGGGTGGTGGACGCTGTCACCTAACATGCTTCTAGTTCCACGTTACCATGCTTAAGCCATTTAGAACTATTTTTCACAGGTAACATAAGAACAAATCATTAGCAAGGCAGTCATGTTTAGCTGCTCATTAGTTAAATCAGTGCTATGAAGCATGGATTTACCAGCACGAATAAAACTAAAGTAATTATTATTTCATCTGCAGAAAATTGCAGCAACTTATTTGGGGTTTCATTTAAATGGTTAACCTTTTTAGCACTGCTGACCTAAACTCAATCCAGAAACAATTAACATTTGAGCACTTGTCATACATATTAATTAATAATGGTACTGAAGCAAATGAAAAGATGCTTGGCAGTTTTAAGCCAAACATTAATAGAATGGAAGTTTTGAGGCATGAAAGGAATGAAATGTATTTCTAGTAGAGTTTACAAAAATGTGTATTGAATCATTCTCTTCCCTCCCACCAAGCTACCTCCCACCTTTTCATTCTAAGGCAGGGAGTGTGTACTCCTTAAATTCTTCTCCCTTATCTCTATAGGAATCTATTTTTCTCTTGTATTTGTTGCCTCTCTGCCAAGTGATGGCAGATGTTGCGGGCAGGGCTTGCAGGTTGGGCTTCCATTGGAAGACAAATCAGAGATGTGGAATCTGGGTATATTCTTAATACAACTTTTTTGTTTACACATATACTAGTCCTGAACAGAAGTGGTTACAAACTATCCACAGGCAAAACCTTTTTAAGTTCCTCAGCCCAAATATCAGTGTCTAGTTCCCATGCAGCAACTCTGTGTTGCTACAAATGGAAAACAAGAAAGATTCTGCAGGCTGGGAAGCAGCAGAAAATTATCTGTAATAACTTAACTAAAGTACACACTAGATTCTGTGATTGTTTTCCAGATGAGTAACTCAAAGATGAAGAATGGATCTGTGATCCATTTGGAATATTGCTGGAAAACGTGACTTTGCCCATGGAGGAAGAATCTTAGCTGCTTGAATTGTCTTGCAATCATAGTCTACAGAGAAAATATACTGAAATGAGTCTTCCCAATTTTGTGTGCAGCACTGGAGGTGAATAACCTGTTCTTGCTACCCATGCTGTTAGTTATTTTGCCATTCAGTATGACATACTTGTGTGAAACAGGATTTTCAGCTATGAGTCAACTGAAAAACAAAAGCAGAAACAGAGATGTTGAGCATGACCTTGGGACTGCACTAGTTTACACCAAACTTTGATAAACTCATCAAAGAGAAGCAACCTCAGGTTTCTCATTAAGTGGAACCTAGGATTTATACAAGAAATACTTAAGTGCTATATTGAGATATTTGCTACATTTAATGCTTAAGTTAATGTGTATATTATATATTGTGGGTAACAAATATTTAATATGCCAGACTTTTATTTGTACTACTGCTATTTATTGGGTTGCAACAGGCCAAATGGGTCTTGAGCCTAAAAAGGTTGAGAACCATTGTATAGACAATGCCTGTAACAGAATATGTTGGCCCTTTAAAGACAGGTTCCATGCCTGCCACTCCTGTTACTTTCTCAGTCCAGGACTATGTAGGGTTTTGCTCTTGAAGGGAGCATGGGTGCTGTTGGCTGAAAGCAAGGCCTTTTGAGAAAGGGATGGGAGCCGTTTCTACTGTGGGAAGAAACTGAGAGAGCGACAGAGCAAATAGCCTGCTGATAGATTTAGGTAAGATTGTGGTGGGTCTCCCAGCAGAGACAGAGCCTAGGAGAGGTTGTGCTGAAGAAGTGTGTGGAAGGACTTGGACGAAGGCCTAGGACAGAGGGAGGAAAGTAGGCAGGGAGGCAGCCCAGATGGAAGAGTAGGGTGACCAGATGTTCCGATTTTATAGGGACAGTCCCGATTTTGGGCTATTTTTCTTATATAGGCTCCTATTACCCCCCACCCCTGTCCTGATTTTTCACACTTGCTGTCTTGTCACCCTATGGAAGAGTGAAGTGAAAATGTGGGAAACTGGAGTGGATGACTGCTTCACTACTTAAGTTCTCTGGGCTAGAGTCAGTTGCAGAGGAGGGACTTGGGATCCTCTGTGCCTCCCTAGTGCCACCTTGAGGTGACGTGCTGATACCCATATATAAAGGTGGACCCCTGTAACCAAGGGACAAAGGACTTTGCAAACCCTTGCAGCCAAGGGGTGAAAGGCTAATTGATTACCCAACTTCTCGTGGACCACTGACGGGAGAGTTGTGGCTCTGGAGTGGAATGATGTGAAGGCTTTTTGTCGAACTTCTGTTTTATTTGGACTTGCATCAGCCCTGGACTGGGCAGAATCTGATTTGATGGAAGAGCTAAATTACCTACCCTACTGGGTGAGGGAAGTTAAGGCACTGCTGGAAGGGGAAACTGAGGCAGTGACTGCACCCAATGAGGAGGAGGAAAGACAAACTATGTTGTCATTGTGCCAACTCCTCTGTCATTGTCACATGAGGAGATCTCTGAATAGGTGACTCCTTCTGAGCTAGCAGCTCATCACTTACGGGAGCCTCTTGGGCTTGCTTGGGAGTGGAATCCCCACCAGTTACTAATCTCAGGTCTCCTGCCTGGGAATGGGATGCATTACTGATGACTCACGCCAGACCAGCCTAGTCATTAAGTTTGTGATTAAGAGTTATTCTTACAAAAGTAATTCTTACTCCAAACATAAATCTATTGCAGTGGCACTAAATTGGGTTGAAACTAGAGAAACAACTCAAATTAAGATTATACCTTGCTAACAAGCTAGTTAGATAGGCAGGACATAATTTTTGAATCGCCTGGAACAAATCTGTAACATTTATACTTACCAAAATGCCTGCATTATCTATTGCTTAATCAGTGGTTGTGTAAGAAATCACTGTGGTTATCAGAGTATAGGAAACAGCTTTACTGCTTCCATTACAAAGTAACATTATGCTATAGCAGCCAGCTATCTTCATAAATCATTTGTATTGGGAATATATTTGTCAGGTTTCACATAGATTATGTAATTATCACACAATTTTATTTCAAGGGTTCGTAACAGGAAATTAGATATGACATTTGGCAATGTAAATAGTGCATTTGACTTCATGTTGCAGTTAGCAACAAATGTTTACAGAACTTGGCTTTGAAGGATTTTTATACCAGCCTTTGACAGTTACTGCTCTTTCAAGTTCTCAGAATTCATGTTGTATCTATGGCATATTTAAGAGCAGTTTGTCAGTTGTTGGGTCAGTTTCATGACATGTGTCATGCATTACAAGGCAGACATAAACACTTTGTTCTATGTCAGGTCTGGAAATGTATTGTCCATCAAATTTCAGAGCTAAAAAAAGCCAGAGAAAATAATAAAAGCCAAAAGACTGTTAATCGTTAAAATTTTAAGATATATTACAAAGAAAATGGGTCTCTTAAATTTGATTCAGAAACTGGTGGGGTTACTGAAGAATACGTAATGTATCGAAGACCAGTTAAAAGCATAATATGGCTTTGTACATCTTCGAGTTTCTCATGTACAGTGCATTATAGAATTACATAGTGTGTATGGTATAGCCAGTGGGAGTGGACACAGCTTAGGAAAGGTCTTTCTAAGATGCTGAAGCTATACTAAATGGAGAACCTTCTAACTACTTACAAGAAATCAGATTCAATACTCTGTCCAATTTCTGCAACAGACTGCATGGTTGCAGCAACCTCCCTACCTTTGCTCAACTATTCCATGTGGAATTACACAGCACATGGACAGCCAGATACATATCTCTGTCTCCGTTCTTTGTCTCAAGTCCCAGTAACGCTATTTTCATGTATACTGTTCCTCCCCCCAGTGCAGGGTTGTGAGGAGACAGGTAATTTACCCACATAATCCAAAAAAAATTCCCTTGGCTAGCAATCATTAAAGGTTCATGGTCTTGTCTTTGGTCTTCCAGTGTAGTTCCATTCACATGTTGTTAGTTCTTGATAGTCCATTCATACAAGCCCAGGATGTCTCCACCCAATCAATTTATTGTGTATTCCTCTGTCTCTGAAAATTAGTCCTTTCACACCAAGTGAGTAGGAACACAAAAGTGAATGGGGAAACAGAGAGACTTTTCATAAAAATAATAAAGAAAGTTCCCACATTTCCTATAGCAGGAAAAGTACCTGTCTATACCTGTGGGCTGGGGAAAGGAGCTTGTAAGCAATCTGGCCACAAGACTTCTGGCCTGGCCACTGCACACCTAGACTGACTAGCCACAAATACAGTTAATCAGCTGGGAGCTGCAGTCTCAGTTACAGAACATCCATGACTGAAAGTGCAGTCCATTGACCAATTAGACTGGACTAGATAAGAGAGCCACAGAGACAAGCACATGAGCCACATGACTTTCACAGGGCGGCAATTAATGTTACTCTGCATAGCCATATAACCTGTGTTCTTGGCAAGTTATGGAGGCAGTGTTGGTTCTTGGTGGAGACTAGGTGACTCCTAGGTTCTGTTCCTCATAATTTCACTAATATGCTGAGTGACATTGGTCAAGTTACTTAGCCTCCCTGTGACTCCATTTCCCCTTCTGCAAAATGACATAATATTGTCTACCTCATGGGTGCTGGGAGGCTGCATTAATATTTAATATTAATATTTAAGTGCATTGAAGTCTTCACTTGGAAGCTGCCACCAGTCCTGTCCTTAATCATACGTGGCTGCATAGGGGACCCTAAAATTTGGGGCATCCCTGGGTCTTAGTGTCCACCCTCCGCCTCTTCCCATCCCTGTTCTGACCCTTCCTGCAGGCATGGACCACAGCTAGCTGCTGCACCCTGATGAGTCTTCCTCCAGAGGCGATCTGGTAACTTAAAGGTGAAAAAGCCTGCCAGACCTATTAGCACAACATTGAAACTGTTAAAGAGCCATTCAAGTGGTAATGAAGCCATTTAACAGGCATTTGCCAACTCCCGGGTATATACTGTCAGTTTCTGAATTTACTGACAAAAAGAGTTGAGCATTACTGTAATATTTACTCAGAACATGTTAGTCTACAGGACCTTAGTTTAAAATTTGCTTTAAAAACATTTCATTAGCGTGTTGGTGAAGATTATAAAATCACATCTCTAAAAAATCCTTGCATCAATTTTTAGATGCACAATCTGAGTATTCAGCTTTACCCTTAAATGCTTGGATCTTCAGACATATTTTTTTTAAAATAAATCCTTCAAAAGACCGCCCTTATTTAAAAGACACGTTTTAATTTTAATGACTATAATACAAAAAACTTGCTTCCAAAGTCTTCCTGTCCTTTCTGTCCATCCCTTTCTCCCTTCACCCCCCTGTTGAAGAGAGCCCTTAAAGGGACAACACCCCTTTCCTTCCAGATAGCTGAACAAACGACTTTCCCTTTCTTTACTTCTGACTATTAGATGAACTAGTTTTAAGAGAACCCTCCAGCAAAATCAGTACCGCAGTAAGATATAAAATCCTTTGTTATACCTAAAATCTTTGGAAACATGAAATTTCATAAACATGTCTATTATTATGGAGATCACACAAAGTAAATTAGTGTTCCCCGTTTCTAAAAGCAATGAACATTGTTATGAACACACTAAACCTCTGTGACTGCTTAATTTAAAAGAATGTCTTTGTTTCAGTGAGTTAAATATGTAGTAATCTGGAATGATTACTTTATGAAGGCTTAAGAGTACATTTAAAATATCAAATCAGCTTAGAAATACTGATTAAGAAAATGTAAAACAGAGAAGAGCTGCATCATGTATTCCATAATATTTAATGTTGTATTCATTGCCCTTACTACAAAGTTTTTGCAAATAAATCTCTGACAGACTTTAGGGTATATCAAAAAACCCATGACTGACATTTTTTATTCCCAAGTTTAGTGCTTTTAATTAGGTACCTTCTGCATGTCCAGTCGTTACTTTCTGGCATACAGTGGGAAACATGCTCTATTTTCTTTAGGAAAAAATTGCAGTGGATTTTTCAAATGTCATTTGCTTCATTTGGGTTCAGGGATTTGGCTGGAAGGGGGTGATCAGGGACGGGGAGGGAAGAGAGGAGGGAGACAGTGGGGAGAGGGCGGGGCCTGGGTGGAGTATGGGCGGGGCCACAGGCAGAAGAGATGGGCTGGGGAGCTAGCTTCCCCAAGCGGCAGCTTCACCCACTGCCCATGACAGCAGGTAAGAGCGGGTCGGCTTCCGTGCACCCAGCGTGCACTGCAGTCTCCTTAGGTAAGGGCTGTATTCACAGAGCCAAATGTGCCAGCGCTGCGCATTCTGCATGATGGAGAGGGTAAGGGGTCTCTGTGGGGACCTGTGACTCGGTATCCTTTGCTGTCTCACCCGTCCCCCCACCCCGGGCTGCGAGCCTGGGATGCCGTTGGGTATAGGGGCACCAGTTTAATAATTCTGTGTAGGGCCCCATAAATCTTAAGGACCACATAAGTGCAATGTCTCATTACTACAAAGTGTTAGTATTGTGACTGACTGCTGAAGACCCTTGAAAGCATTGTATATCATTTGCAAGTCATACATATGTGTGTACATATACCCCAAATCTTTTGAGAACTGTTTAGAAACTAGTATGCTTGTATAAAATATTTCTGAATTTTCTAAATGACACTCTGGTGATAAACCTCAAAGCGCGCAAGCAAAGTTCAAAAGGGAGTTGGAAATGTATTATATCAACACAGCATCATAGCAAACCAAAAGAAAGACAGAACACATTAGTTCTGGAAATCACACACTGTTTTTTCTCCTCCCAGATCCCTACACCATGGTAAGGTAGAATCCATCACATTTTGTCTAAGAGCTTTCTGATTGTTGGCTTGTTGTTATGCTCCTCAGTCTGACTTTATCACCTTTTCAAAGTAGCCTTTCCTATCTCACTGTTCTGCCAGTGGGCCTTCTAAATCTGGAAATGACAACCAGCGGGCGGGTAGCTTTAAAATTGGTATGTGTTTCTGAAATGTTGCTAGAGGTTTTAATTATTCTTTAATATGTCTGTGTTAGCAAGTATCAATGAGGCATCTTTGTTTGCTGGACTGTTAATTTTTTTAGTGGCAGTAAAAATGACCATTAATAGGGTTTTTATACATACAAAGGTGGCTTAGAAAAAAAGTAAAGGCTAGGATTTTATAACTGTTCAAGAAGTGGCTTATTAATCTGTGTGGAGGTTGGTTGGCTGATATTTTATTTTTGTTGTTGTTTTCAGCACACACGAACTATAGAACATTGATTTAGCTATCGCTATCGCTCTGTATAGTGTAATTGTAATAATACATGCAACGGATAATGGCTTTCATTCACTTGCATTATTCTGGTATATTGGTATTTTGTTATAATGAAATAACTCTGCATTTTGTAGCTGAATCTTCAAAATACAAAAATTGTGAAGAAGGGGGTGGCCTTGTGGTTAAATGCACTGTGTTCGGCTCTTCCCGAGCTATTCTGGGCAAGTCACTTTGTCTCGGTGCCTCAGCTCCCATCAGTAGAATGAGGACAGTAATACTTCCTTTCTCCCAGCCTTTGCCTGTCTTGTCTGTTTAAAGCATATGTTTGTCAACACTGTCTCTTGATATGTGTATGTACAGCGCCTGGCACAATTGGGTCCTGATATTGATTGAAACCTAGTGGTGCTACTGTAATAAACGCATAATAAAACCTCTTATTTTGAATAAGGGAAGATGTACAGATTTACAGACAGCAAATTCTTCACTGTTCATTAGACATAGACTATAACACTCTTGCATTATAGGCTTTCTCTCTATAGAAGCTGGCTGCGTAACATTGGGAGCTTTGGAAACTGTGCTCACTTCCACTGCCTAGGTTTGTTTGTAATGGTTAGTTATTTGTGCAGTTTACATTATTTCACTGAAATGTACATCAGAGCCGACTCTGCTGCTGAGACTTTTGTTTGCTGATTGTTTCCCCAAGGCGATTATTTTTAGTCCTGTCACTACCAATTAGAGGAAAATCCATTATCCTCACAACGAACCAGTGGGCTTCATTTCTATCTCTGGAAGAGAAGGAACTTCTGGAGGTTAGCAAATTTGATTGATTACAGCAATGATGCATGGATGAAATCCTTAGTTCCTAATGCAGATGATGGTACTGCCAAACTCTGTCTAATTTCAGCAAAGGCTTTTTGAGAAGCGTACAATGTACCCAGAAGGCACTACAACTTGCATCTTTAATATATCATTCCAATCAGTTCTTTGAAAAGTATTGTGCTTTTTAAAAAAGGCAAATACTGCACAATTTTCCCAATAGAAATTTTGCATTAAATTGTTACAGGCATATAAAAATCAAGTAACAAAAGCAGCTGTGTAGCTGGACTTTGTATTGTTTTAAAATTATTGTACTGAATTTTAAATAAAACCTATATGATATTCTCCCAAATATTGTCTTCCTAAGTAAGCAGTTCCTATGATTCTGAGAGTAAATGAAAATAAATAGTTTCTGTTATTAGCTTTGAATTTTTTAAGCTATTAAGAGAAAATGCATGTGGTCTGGACATGCTATGAATGTAATTATAATATTTTACACTTCCATGGAACCTCTTATCTCCGAGGATCCCAAGGTGTTTATCAAATGGTGAATGAGATTCTGTGCTCTCAGAGGCACAGCACAGAGTTTGCAATTCAGTGAAAAGGGGATTAAGATGGCTTTAAACTACCCTTTCACGCTCCTGATTCAGACGGCTCTTGAGGAGTGTAGTTTGGACAGTCCCTCAGGACTAAGTTATGGCAGCCCGGCCCACACCTACCTATGGGCAGCAGTGGTACCCAGAATCCCCGCAGCATTGTGTTTTAGCCCTACCCGTGACATAGTCTTCCCACCCATACCACAGTTATGCCTCTGGCACCCCCTCCTGCACCAGTACTTACAAGGGGTCCTCAGAAGACAGTCACAGACTGTCTCTACAATGCCTGTCCCTGGGGAATTTGGAGCCCCTTTATGCCACATGGCTCTTTTACCTGGCTTACAGGGGCTGGAGCAAGGTGAGAATCTTATCTCGTATACATGAATCACGTATCTCCTGATGCAGTAACAGTCGGCAGACATGCAGAAAACACTGCACAATAGCAGAGGTTGGGGAAAACGTTGACAAAAGACATGAGGCAAATCCGTAGTCCTCTAGAATGCACTATGTTTTTTTCTGCTGCATCTGTAGGGTAGATGGGACCTTGTGTTTTTTGGGTCTCATCCGAAAGCCCCACATTTATTTATATATTTGAATTTTTCCAAATGAAAATAGAAGTGCACCCATCCAGTTCTTTTGGTGCCCCTAACTATCTCTTAAAAAATACACTAAAGAGTCCTGTCAATTCCAGGGGTGAAAGTAATGTACATTTCTTACCGGTCCACTCGTACCGCAAACAACCCACCTCTTTTACACACTTAACTTCATGGATCCCTTTGCATGACTTTGATAGAGAAATTAAAGCTACTACTACCAATACGGTCTCTAATAAAACTTTAATATTGGAATAAAAGCCTGAAAAGTGAAAACTCACTTGGTCACATTTCTCTCCTCCCTCCTCCTCTGGCCAGGCTGCGGAAGGCGGCTAGGCTCAGCGCTTCACTCCCGCCTCACACTCGGCTGGGCTCCTCTCCAGCTTGCGGTGGGGAGGAGGGAGGACTGGCTGACAGAGAAGCCCAGGGGGCACCTGCATAACAGCTTAAACTCAGCTCCGTCCGTGGTTCAACCCGCAGGATTAGGGGCCATTTCTGGCATCCTTGTTTATTTCACAGTTGTTGGTGTGACCAAGGGGCAGTTTTTTTCTGCCCTGGATCCAGTACACAAATACAATCGGAATCGGGGACCATTTCTCAGTTCAAGTCTATCCCTCCTCATCAGAGGATGGATGTGATGCCCAAACTGCTTGCAGATCCTCGTTGAAATGTTACTTTTAAAAAAAATGGAGAACATGGTGCAGGGCCGTAACTAGGGCGAGGCCATTGAGGCACTCGCCTCGGGGCGCACTGCTGGCAGGGGCGCCCCGTCCTCCCCCCGCCGCCAAAGCTGCTTCCGCTTACCTGCGGGAGGTTCTCCGGGGTCTTTGCAGAAGGCCCCCTCCGCCGAATTGCCGCTGAAACCGCGGGACCAGAGGACCTCCCGCAGGCAAGTGGCTTCAGCGGAGGATATTAATAGCAGCCGCCGAAGCCGCTTCCGCTTGCCTGCGGGAGGTCCTCCGGTCCCGTGGCTTCGTCAGCAATTCGGCGGAGGGTAAGCCCCTAGGAATTTCTGCGTCCCTGCCTAGAGTGCAGAAATTCCTAGTTACGGCTCTGACGTGGTGGGAAGATGTCAGGATGATCGGGACTTATTTTTGGCAAAGGAATTTGACTAAAGCAACGAAAGAATCACAGGGAAAGCAATTAGCCTGATAGACAAAACCACAAAGAGATTGGACGGGAAAACTGGATATTTAGGGAAATTATTGTGTGTGTGATCTTCGTCCATCTGCCGGGGGGAGGGATGATCATCCACCAGAGGTGTAACCAGATTAACAGAGGTCAAGGGAGATCCAAGGCCACTGGATACCATGAGAATTGTCTCACCACAACCTTTCAATTTTCTTAAATATGAAAGATTCAATAGAGGGTGATAGCTGGCCAGATTGTCAGTGCGAAGAGACAGTTTCTTGAGTGCAGGGCATAAATCAATGGGGCTGCTTGCATGAATAAATGCTCTCCGGTGTGATCAAGAGCTCCACAATCAGGCTCATAAATTACTTTAAAGACTGAGGAGTTACAGCCTGTTTGTGCTGCTCTTGTATTTGATACAGTACAGAGTGGGAGTTTCTCAAAAATCTTTAGGTATACCATTGTGCTTGAAATATTATAGGCAATGTCTACATTATGAGCTAGGGATGAGAGTCCCTTGCTCGTGTACACATACTTGTGCTTGCTTGCATTGAGCTAGTGAGAATACATGGATATGAATAGCAGTATAATCATAGTAGCCTGTGTATCGGCAGCAAAGACACAGCTGAGCCATGCTGAGTACATACCCACCTGTTTCAGATGGACTTGTACGTGGCATGGCTCAGCCATGCCTCCACTGCTGCTCCTGATGTTACTGTAGCTATAGTGCTATCAGGGCCGGCGCTCCCACTAGGCGACCTTAGGTGGTTGCCTAGGGCGCCAGGATTTGGGGGGGTGGCGGCTGACTGGTAGTGTGGGTACAGCTATAGCATCCCTGCCAGAGATGATTTTGTCCCGCTGGCTCATAAAATTACTTTTAAAGAGCAAGCTTTTTTGCCTGTGGAATGGAACAGATTGCACCAGGTGACAGAGATTTTCAAACTATTGCTCCAAGAGAAAGTATCATAGACTTCCCTTATAACAGGGGTGGCCAACCTGTGGCTCTGGAGCCGCATCGGCTCTTCGGAGGTTAATATGCTGCTCCTTGCATAGGCGCTGACTCAGCATCTGTAGCTCCAGACTCGAACTTTCCAATGTGCTGTGGGGGGGCTCACTGCTCAACCTTCTGCTCTGTCCCAGGTCCTGCCACCACTCCACCCCTTCCCCCAAGGACCCTGCCCCTTCCCCCGAGCCTGCCATGCCCTCGCTCCTCCCCCCTCCCCCCCAGCCTCCTGCACACTGCAAAACAGCTGATTGCGGCGGGTGGGAAGCATGGGGAAGGATGGGGAGGTGCTGATTGGTGGGGCTGCCGGTGGGCGGGAGGCGCTGGGGGCTGGAGGTGGGTAGTGGATGGGGGGCTGCTGACCTATTACCGTGCCTCTTTGGCAATGTTCATTGGTAAATTCTGGCTCCTTCTCAGGCTCAGGTTGGCCACCCCTACCTTATAAGGTCATCATCTCTTCCCCCCACCCTTCCTCCGCCCCCGTCCTTTTAACATATACACTTGTTTTACCATCCATATCCTTAGTATATTTTTCAGGAATGAAGCATTACCATTTCCAGAAAATGCACTCATAGTTTAATTCTGTTTGCCCTGTGGTGTAGTCTACCTCCTTGGTTATAGCTACGAGGAAGTATTTTTGTGTAAGAAAATGAATGAATAGATTCCCCAGCTCCCCTCACCTCTCCTCAGGCTGAGCACATTAACGGGTGGTTTATCAGAGACCAAGTTGAGGAGGGAGTGATTTTTTTGTGGGAGCCCCTTCTAATATTAGTAGCAAATTACTGAGGTGCTAAATGCAATGTTGTTGTAGCCGTATTGGTCCCAGGAGAGAAGGTGGGTGAGGTAATGTGTTTTATTGGACCAATTTCTGTTGGTGAGAGAGACAAGCTTTTGAGCTTACACACAGCTCTTCTTCAAGTGCTAAGTAAAAATTTATGTTCAATAGAAAGTTTTGAGTCTGTTTTTCCACAGTTGTAATTACTTTTCTCTGCTGAAAAGTTGTAATGGCAGTAATTGTGGTAGAAAGTATGTGCTACATGGGAAGAAAATAATATTTTTATACTACTGTTCAGAAACCTCCTTTGGGTAAACTGAGAGGCTAAGTGCTGACAGAACTGTTAAATACATTGGAGAAAAAAAATGTTTCTCCAACTTCCAAATTCTTTTGCTGAATCATAGAGTCCAATTTGTGTGTATATTTGTGCATGTAAGTGAAGAGAATCAATCTTGTATACATATGGATATGTGTGTGTTTGCTTTTTGTTTTTAGTTTTAAGTGCTAAGGAAGCTCCCAAGCTAACAGGAGCTTGTTCAACTTCTTAAAACCAGTTTGCTACGTTTGAAATTACTGTAGCTCAGTGGTGGGCAACCCGTGGGCCGCCCGCCAGCAGATTACCCTGACGGGCCGCAGGTTGCCCACCACTGCTATAACACAAAGTCTTGGTAGATTTCTGTAGTGCATATGTATAATTTCATTTACACAACAAAGAGGAACAAACCAAAGAACTGTGTTTCATTATGTACTACTGATTGATATTGCATGTTCTGTGCAGTACTTGTATTATGCATGAATGAGAAAAATTTCTAAAGTGAGGAGTGGTTTTTTAATGCCTTCGATATGGAATCCCCAACTTGAAAGGGCCTCATTAGAGAACAAGCTACCTAGCACGTTCTCAAAATCCAGCCCTGTAAGGTGTCTCAAGTTGGGCACCTGAAGTCACTAGTCACTTTTGAAAATATTGGTTTGTTTATATTACAGTTGTGCTCAAAGGCCCCTTTGAGAATAAGGACCATAACGTGCTAGGTTCTGTACAAATTGTAAGGTCTGGTCTACACTTAAAATTTAGGGCAACATAGTTCTGGCAGTCAGAGGTGTGAAAAATCCACACACTCGACTGACATAGCTACGCGGACCTAACACCCAGTGTAGACAGATGAGTGCTTCTGTTGATCCAGCTACCATCACTCGGGAGGATGTGGTATTCCTACAGTAATGGAAAAACCCCTTCTGCCAGTGTAGCCTACGTCTACACTACAGGGTTATGCCGGCATAGATACAATGACATAGCTATGCTGGTGTAGTTCCTGTAGCGTTGACATATCCTTGGTTAGAGACATTTCCTCCCCTGAATTTCTTAACTGTCTACTTTAAGACAAGGTACAAGAAGTAGGGAATTCAGTGGAGGGTTTCAGTCCCTGGGAGGTGAGGGAAGGGCTGCTGGGGTCATAATTTTGGCTCCATGGAGATGAGGACACAAGATTTGGGATTGATGGAAGGGAGCTACCCTGGTGCAGTTATCATTTCTCCATTCTGGAGGATATTGGGGCCTTTTAAAGGGTCACTGCCCCAGGAAAATCCTGTACAATATACAATATAAGTTGTTACTCTGCAGGATGAATTCTTGTCTGGCTTTTGTAATAGTAGATAGAACTAATATAATCTGTTCTCTGTAAAGGCAACACACAGAATGCTATTCAAATCTGCAATTTATGGAAATAAGATATACTGATATAAACACCTACTGGTATAACTGCATCCACACTAAGGGACTGCAATGATTTTAAATGGATCTGTTTCTGAAGTGATATAGTTGTATAGCCAGTCCCTGCATTAATGTAAAAAAGACTTCTGACTGAGCAGCAAAAGTCTGGGGAGAGGAAAGGAAAAATATTTTGGGAGAAATTGGAGTTTAAAATAAGTTTAAAAGAAACTGATGATAAATTTCCATTCTCCTCACGGGGTCCAGGAGAGTGCATTAAACACTGCCCAGTTCTGGTTGTATTTCAAAATCACATTGAATTTCCCAGAGCAAACAAATCCAAGATGGTGGGGCTTGGATTAACATGTCTTCAAGTCTGACTTGATTTCCCCCTTCCAAACTACAGTAGCTCACCAGTAGCACTGTCTCTTAAGACATTCCTCTCATTAACCCTAAGTAGACTGTCTGTTGAATTTACATGGGCCCCACTATGTTAGTATCAGAACAGCTCACAATATTTAATCTATCCTTACAACTCTCCCACTAAGGTAAGGAAGTAAAATTATCCACATTTTACCAATAGGGAAGTGAGGTGCAGAGAGACTAAGGTCTTTAGGCACTCAACTGGTTATAATTGGAGTTGGATACCTAAATATGTTTGTGAATCCCACCTTAAGTGACTTGTTCAAGGTCAGACAGGAAGTTGGAGCAGAGCGGGGAATTGAACCCAAGTCTCTCAAGTCTCAGGTTTGGGCCATGCTTCTAATCTGAAAGGAGGCAAAATATCTTGCTTCTTAGGCAGGTGGTAGGGGTTAAAATTCAAATGTTCTTAAGGGAAAATATAAATTAATTATTCCCAGAAATCAAGGTAAATAGTAATGACACACATTCATGGATATGATGGACAACATTGAAGGAAATCCACCCCTTCATCAAATATTGTCATGAAATGCCCAATTACTAGAGTTGGGTGAATAATGCCAAACCAATTCTGTAAACATTCATTTACATTTTAAATTAATTAATTTTGTCCATGTTTGCGTGACTTTTGAATTTGTTTTCCATGACAATTGAGAACATTGAGTTTTAATGCCAAAATGATCTTGGAAAGCAAATTTCAAAGTTGTAGGTGTGAATCTTTGTCATGATTGGGGTGTGGGCAGTCTGACCTAGTGGTCGGAGCAGGAGTCAGGCCAGGTCAGATACCAGGAGATTAGAGTCCAGGAGAAGCCAGAAACAGTGTCAGTGTACCAGGAAATCAGGAGCAGGCATTGCAGAAGAAGCAGGCCTAAGCAGGGAAATCCAGTTACGTAGATTACTTCCTGTTCCTGTGCTGGGTTTATATAGAAGCTGTGAACCAAGCCTGACCCGCTGTGTTCTGCCAGTCAGATTCCAGGACTGGAGTCCTCTGTCACTGTTCAACTTCTATTTTGGCAATTGACAGTAGGTCAGCGGGTGGCAGGTTGGAACCTACTATCTCCTAAGAGCCGTGTGGATGAGGGTTCAAGACCCACAACCCCTAACCAATCTTGACAGAAACTGATTTTAAATTGATACCTACCAGTGTACATTCTAAAGTTCTGGTGTATTCATCCAAAAAGCAGCAATAACATGTAACTTATCTGACAGGTGGTCCACGAAGCAACACAGTTCAAATTATGAATATTTGTCAATACTTCATGGAGTACAAAACTTATACCGTGCGAATATATTTGAATAACAAATACATTAAAAAGAAACTGTGCGATTTAATTTAGTTTTTGGGTATAAATTATTTGTCGCTCTCCAATGGTTTACACTGCTATTCTTTCTCCATAATAGCAGCTACTAAAATGCCACTGTAAAAGCCTTGTTGCTGTCAACTTATTGAATTAAACTGTATTTCTGCAAATAGGCACCATACTATTACTCGATTCTACGTGGTGGCTGCTCACAAACATGCTTGGAAAGCTTGACACTTAACAGTATATGACTGTCATCTCTTTTAGGCTCTATACACATCAGTGGCACTGAGTATCTGATGTCACATCACATCACTCAGCTCAATAATACAAGAATATCAAACTGTATAAAAAGCCACTTTGTGTGAGTGACAATTTGTTGGCCCCATAACAAAGCTGTTAACTTAGCTTATCTGTTCAAACACAGGTTTTTTTTAACGTTCTGTGCTGCAGAATATGTCTAGTTTATGAAATTCTGTCTTGCTTTCTTCTCTCTTTGAATGTTGACAGAGCGATGAAGAGTAAAATCTATGCTCTTGGGTGAGGTTTTAAAAGGTATTTAGGTATATAAAGATGGTGATAGGTGCTTAACCAGATTTTGAAAAGAACTTAACTCTCAGAAATCAACGAGAGTTACACACTTAGGCGCTTCTGAAAATCTCTCAGGTGCCTTACGGACACCTTTTGATTTCTGAGTTTAGTGGTAACTGCTTCCTGGAGGAACATCCATATGGCTGAATTCCCTAATTTGTGGAGAAGGTGGGATTTTTGTTGCCATCTTGTAAGGAAACTTAAATCACTTGGCAGCCAAAAGAATGCAGGATAATAAATGATGAGGGCACCATGTACCCAGGGCCAGTGCTACCATTAGGCAGCCCTAGGCGGTCGCCTTGGGCACCAGGATTTGGGGGGCGGCATTTCTGGTCCCTCGGTGGCCACGGCGGGAGAGGCTGCCACCGAAATGTCACTGAGATCCCCGGCGGCGGAAGATGTGGCCGCCGAAGTGCCACCGAGGACCCCGGCGGCCGATGAAGCTACCGTTGAGGACCCCGGCGGCACTTTGGCGGCCGCTTCTTCGGCTGCCGGGGACCTTGGCAGCATTTCGGCGGCAGCCTCTCCCGCTGCCTAGGGTGGCAAAAAAGCTGGCACCGCCCCTGCATGTACCCTTTACTCCTGCTGTGAAACCTGCTGGTTATAGATTTAGGATTGTCTTGTCTCTTTACATAGTTCATATTCTGAAGTGTTTACAGTCGCTTACTATGTATTTGTACAGGGCCTCGCCCAATGGAGGCCTGGTCTTGTTGAGGTCTCTAGGTGCTGCCATAATTTTGAATGAAGATTTTTTTTTTTTTAAAAGATTTGATTTATATTATTTCTTCAAATTTCTGTAATACAACTACAGAGGCTCATGCAGTGAGCTGTGTCTACCCTATAAATTAACAGTGGCAACATAAAAAAGGGCTGTTCATAAATATATCCACTTCACCCCCATCCCGAGCTCACTAGATGTGAAATACTCAATGCTTGTGATTTCCCATTTAGTCATTGGTAAAAAGTTCCAGATATTAGGACAGTTTGTTCTGCTGCAAAACTTTCGTAAAGTGGATGTCAGTCGAGTCACAGCAGGGATGAATTTTGCTACTTGTACCGTACTCAGTAGGATAAGGAAATGGAATGGGACTGCTACAGAAGTCAATTTGAAGTTATGTTTGAAGTTGTTTTTTTAAATGTGCTTTAATTTGAATCTGTGAAATTTGCTTTAAAATCCTGGACTATCTTGGTAAAACTGGGATTCTCTGTCATCACAGTTCTCTGCAATACCTAGTGTGATTATACTTCATAATCTTTTGCACATTTTTAGAATTATTTGCAATCCTGCTAATGGTGCTGTACATATTTTCCACATTTATTGGATTGGAATTTGGTATTGGAGATAGCTTCAAAAAAGAATAATTTCAAAGCTAGTTATTTTCTTTTTCTGCTTCCCTTACTAATCAATACATGAGGTTCTGCTCAGATAAGAAAGGAAAAAAACTGCAGAAGTTTAAAAGGAATAATTTTGATACATTAGAATAAGTAGGCTTCATGTTTACAAATGCCATTGATGTTATTTGTTGGTGGAATGATTGTGTATTGGTCTTGGAATCCCTGTCCTATGTAATGCAGGCAAACCCTCCTCAAGCGGAGGTAAATGTAACCTGTTACAAGTAGTACTATGGAATGCCTTTTTGAATTTTGCAAACATTAACTGATAATAGCTTCTCTATAGTAATTCTAGGGTCTTTTTTCAAGTTTAAATTCTGCATGTCAAGGTGTAATGTACTGTTTGATGTGTTGTATATGTATCATTGCCCTCTATGTAGAAGGCATACTTGACTAAGTGGTTGTCATCATTTTAACCTCTGTTGGCTAGCCTGAAAACTATATACAGACAAGCTCAACACAAGCACCAGTAGCTGATGGAGATTCTCATTTAGCTCACACAACAAACATGTGCTTAACATGGAACCCTGGGAAGCTGAAATAGATGGAAAAGGTGATAATTATGAGAGTAGAGGAGCTCTATCTTTATACCCCTTTGTTAGATCATTTTCTTACTAAACGAGGTGACGTTTGTTAAACTGATATCACAAGCAAGATTAAAAACAATCATAATTACAGTTCAAAATACCAGGATTGAAGCCAACCAATTGGTTCCCAGGTGTTTCAGTAAAGAAACCTTATATTTTATCTTTGTAATGTTAAGTGAAGGTGGTAAAGACATTACTTATGCATGGTTTTTTGTCTTTAAGATATGTTCAATAACATATTAATATTTCTCATTTCATATTTATCTAATCACCTCCACTGCATTATAAATCACTGTGTTCTTTCCTGTAAGGTTCCATATCAGGCAAGGATGAACACTGACTACTAACAGTGCTGAGAGATGCAGAAACTTATGGAGTAGCTCTTCAAATTTTGCATGGATTCAAATGAAATATGCCATACTCCTTCCAGGTCATTAGTTTAAAAGGTCCTTAAGTTAGGATAACTCTTTTAGTCAAGAGAAGGCTGTATTAAGCCACTTGCAAATGTGAATTTATTATCAATTTTATGAAGACTGCTTCAAAAATATGGAATTCATAGTAACAAATTTCCTTTATGTCAAACTGTCTGTTTCAGCTTTCAGGGGGGAAATCATAGGACTTGAAGATGACATGAATGCTAGCTTGTCGGTTTCCCTGCTTTACTTTCACCTCCATTATTGGCAAAGAATACAAAATCCCTGTTTTGTTGTAAACCAATGTCGTGGAAAGAGTCACTGAAATGGTACAATGGGTTAGTGTTTTCCTTCACTTTAATGATGGAAAAAGTTAAAACCCTAAGCTAATTGAAAGATTAACTCACAGTGTTTCCAGAAAGTCAAGCTTGTTATTTTCATAATTAAAAAAAAAGTAATAGGGAAGATTCTAAAGTTAGAATCAGCCCTGCTTTATGCAGTCTTCTGCAGGGGAGGGATAACCTTGGCATGGGGCACTGATGTTGAAATGCCCACCACAACCATCACAGTACTCTGCAGATTCGGGGAGGGGGAGGGGAGAGGAGGAGCCCAGCATAGTCTAAAAAGTTGGTGTGTTGTCAACTGCATGTGGGCAGGGCTTTGATGGAGTGTTGTTGATCCAGTGCATTCCTCAGCCACCTCTGCCTGTAAAGCTTCTATGGATCCCCCTTTAATTAAAACCGCCCTGCTGTAGCGGAAATGTGGTGTTTTGTTTGTCCAGTGTTGGGAGGAACTTGGCTTGGATGAATTTCCTCTCCAGTTAGGGTGACCAGATGAGAAGACCCGAAAATCGGGACTTCCCACCCAAAAAAAAAAAAAAACGGAAGAGCCTCTGCCACCGAAGTTGTTGAGCAAAAAAAAAAAAGGAAAAACCTCTGCCGCCGGAAGCTGTGGAGCAAAAAAACCCAAAAAACCCGACGGATGAAGACTGAAAATCGGGACAAAAGGCGTCCCGACCAACCATCAGTCGGGAGGCGGGACAAATGGTCAAAAATCGGGACAGCGTCTGGTCACCCTATCTCCAGTGCAAAGGGTCTTGGTGACTTCGGGGAAGGGTTTATGTGTGTGAGCAAGAGCCGGGTGACTAGTTGTCCCGATTTTATAGGGACAGTCCCGGTATTCGTGGCGTTTTCTTATATAGGCGCCTTTTGCTTCCCTCCCCCGCACTGTCCCAATTTTTCACACTTTCTATCTATTTGTTGAAGTGGAGTTTGTTGGTCTGCTATTAAATTACCTCAGGCAGTTTCACTGTCTGCCTTTCCTCTGCAGGGCTAGCCTGCACCTGTAACAGAGGGGAAAAGGTGCTGGAAAATTTGCATGAGATAAGCTAAAATTAAGGCAATGGCTGGTTCGAATGGCATGTGTAATTTGAACTTTAAAGGCCCGATCTTTTCCTCGCTTTTCCTCGAGGAAAAGCGGGTTCAATGAAAAAGGAAGCAGCGGCTCCAACCTACAGCTGACACCGCCTTCAAATGCAGCAAATGCAATCGAGACTGCCACTCTCATGTGGGGCTCCACAGCCACAACAGACGCTGCACAACCATCAACTAAACATTCCCCATGGGCGCATAGCCATCGTCTCTCGAGACTAACGGACGCCAACAACAAAGGCCCGATCTAGTAGAACATTCAAGTGAAGTACCAACTAACCAACCCTCAGGTAAGCTCCACACTGAAGGGTTAAAAAAGCTGCCAGAGGTGAGGTGAAAAACATAATAGTTCTTTTGTATAGTCCATCCAAGCTTGATGGGCTGTGAATGACCTTTCACTTGAGCCCACACCAACTTCCATTTTCTTATTATTACCACTTGTGGATGTAACCTTTCATTTCAAAGACTTCCCCAGCTAGCTCCCCAGGCTATTTGATGATTTTTCCTGACCAATGAATGTCATGACTCCAATTCAGATGGAACATAATCATCTAGCAAATAGAGGTGCAACAACTGGGTTTCTGTTTAATGATGTTTCTATATTAAATTCCTGCAGATTTGGTGAAAATACATTATTTTGTAAGTGTATCAAGAATATGTATGTGCACATACACATTAGCAGGTGGCAGTTCTCCTTTTCAGTGGACATGGCTGTCAACAATTTTCTTGGCTAAAATATAACAAAAAGAACTGGTGACCTCAGGTGAACATAATTTCTCAAAATGAGAGGCCTCATTTGCAGCGTGACCAACTAGTGGAAGAAATTAATATAAATTTTTGTAAATTGTTTGACTGACCTTTATGATAGAAATG
Source organism: Macrochelys suwanniensis (assembly GCA_033296515.1). Lineage (NCBI taxonomy): Eukaryota > Metazoa > Chordata > Testudines > Chelydridae > Macrochelys > Macrochelys suwanniensis. The sequence continues at coordinate 15,327,388 of CM065784.1, read as the reverse complement.
TGTAATGCCCATTTTTCTGTAATCATCAATGCATAATTAATAAATGCACCTCATTTCAAGATTGTTGCTGAACAGGATACTTGAAGTGTTTGAAAATCTGATCCCTAATGGAAAAGTAAAAGGTCAGTGTTTGATTATGGGGGATCTACTTTCCTGTGTTCATTGGCTCATTGAATAAATATTCCAAATTTCAAGATTGTAGAAGAACAATAGAACACATTGCCATTTATTTTCTGTGTTAAGTAGGGATGGGATGAACTACACCTTTGTCCATCACAAGAACTGAACTCGAATCTTTTATCAAGATGTGGAAATGTTGAAATAAGCATCTTATTCCTTTTTATCACTCCCAACCCCAATTTTGCCAAGCTTTTGCACTCCTGAGTTACACGGTGACCAGCAGCATCAAAATACCATGAGACTGGCTGCCTTCATGATATTCTCATCTGCGAAAAGGAAATGGAAGTGATGGAAATTTTCTGAAAAGCCTGATAATGGAAGGCTTTCCTATAACTTCTGAGTCTCAAGAACCTTGGCTAGTTTGGAGAAAAATGAGAGAAACGTGAGATGTTCTTGGTGATCACCAAATTGATTCAGAGTTCTGAACCTTTTAGAGTCATGCCCATTCCTGGTGTTAAGTGGAGAGTCCAGATGGCAATTGGGTATTTACTGCTGGAAGTAGGTGGTTTAGGGTTTAAGGGCAGGTTTACACTTAAAATGCTGCAGCGGTACAACTGTGGTAGGGTGACCAGACAGCAAGTGTGAAAAATCGGGACAGGGGGTGGGGGAGTGTAATAGGAACCTATATAAGAAGACCCAAAAATCGGGACTGTCCCTATAAAATCGGGACATCTGGTCACCCTAAACTGTGGTACTGTAGCACTACAGTGAAGATGCTACTATGCTAATGGCAGAGCTTAGTTAATAGAGCTCTGGAGAGGCGGCAGCTATGTTGATGGGAAAAGCCCTCCTGTCTGACATAGCACTGTCTACACCAGGGGTTAGGTCGGTATAACTGCGTCGCTCATGGGTTTGGATTTTTCACACCCTTGAACGATGTAGTTATACTGACGTGAGTTTATAGTATAGACCAGGCCTGAGTTTTAGATGTGATTTTGGGTTAAGAGAAGAGAACTGCAGCAAAACATGGAAAGATACTATCGGGCCTCTTTGTCCTTTGTTACTTAATCTTGGATCTGTCTTGAAACTTTTATAGTTTAATATTGCAGATACAGGGAATTATAGTTCCTTGCTATTCCATACTACTTTACACTTCAAGTCATTTGGCATCAAAATATTTCTGGAAGTATATGAAAATAAGCAAGAAGGCTGTTCTTCTCACTTTGTTGCTTACTGCACCTTTGTAGTTTTTAGATTTTGATATATATTTAGTAATATTTCTAGATTAGTCTTTATTTCGTCATGGGCTGCTCAGTCTGTTCATGAAATTGAACACATCAAGAATTGAAACAGCCTTGAATTGTTTTCTCTTCCATCAAGAAACACATGTCCTTTCAAAGCTTAATTGAGCTGCACAAAGATAATTAGCTGTCCGAAGACATGCCATTTAATTCACAATGCAGCATTAATTTGTTCTACAGAATGAGCTTATCTCCCGTATAAATGTCTTTGGCCTATGGCTTTCCAAGCAGCTGCAATATACAAGAAAGACTGATAACTCTGTCATTTAAATGTTGCTTGTTTCCTTCACTTGTGCATAAAGTACCAAATTGCATGTCAATTTAAACTGGAAAGTAAAGCTTTAGTTGTCAAAAAACACAAACAAACAAAAAAACCTGTTTTGATAGTTCTGTTGTATTTTTATTCTTCTGTATCTAGGAATAACGCTATCACTTTGGTGTACAAAAGAACCATCATTAGAAGATTTGGGCTTGATTATCATTTGCAGCTTGCTAATCTATTGTGTAATTTTGATGGTATGTTCGGCAAATTGTTTCAAAGCTTTTCATGGATAGGAACTAATTGTCTTATGCTTTTTTATTGTACAAATTCCAAGTATATTTGTAAAGTCATTATAACACAGGAGACTCTACAGCTAATGTGAAAGAAGCTTTATATTGATAATCTTTGAAGCATACAGTATCATTTTCAGAAACCACTTAATGAATTATCTTCCTCCCCTGTCTTTAGGAAGAAAGTAATGATTTTCTTAGGATATGTAATGAGAGAGTTCATGAGGTATGAAGTTTCATGCCTAAATACTAAAACCTATAATACTACATTGTCTCTGTTGCTGAACTCATTGTTCTAGCTAATCTTTGCAATTCATTTTTCATCTTAAATATGAATAGTTGTTTTTGTATATTATACTATTGACATAAGTCTAACAGGTTCATTTGAAAGGAAGCTTCAAGTCGTCCTGTTTTTTACTTACCTTATAGTTAGGGTTTTTATAATAAATTATCACCCAAACAAAAAACAATCTTAAAAACAAACTGAGCAACTATATTTTCCTTGAGTGTGTCAGCATGAACCTGAGGCCAGCATTTCTGCACAGCTTGGCTAAGGCTTTTTTAAAAGATTTAATTTTTTTTATTAAAGCGAATGTTAAAATTATATAATACACAGGTTAAGGAAATAGTATCTGCTATTACACCTGAAACACTCCCCGCTTTCAGAGTCCTGGTTCTTTCTACAACAGACTATCAATTCTTGTGCCAAATTGTATGTGGTGCCTTTGCTGTGGGAAAACATTTTTGACTGGTTGGTTGGTTGCTTGTTTATTGAAGCAGGCGCATTGTGTTTTTGTGTCCCCTGAACTTTTATCCAGAAAAGATGGGGTTATTGTCAGGATAAGCCAGGCAGGGCCTTGAAAAAGCTGCATTTAAGCAGACATTCAAGCATGAGAACTGGAACTTTCCACTTTTGATAAGTATAGACAATTTTTCAGGTTCACTGTGTTAATGGCATTCACAATGTTGAGCAAAGAAGTCAGGTAGCCAGCTGGAATGTGTGGGGAATGGTTTGTTTCAGAGTGCAGGATTTAAGGTCTAAGGTGGTCTAAAGGTCTAAGGGTCTAAAGTTTCTGAATTGTCAGTGTCCGGTTTTACATTTTCAAAATGAAAAGTTTAATTTTTCCTGCCCAAAAGAACTTTTTGGAATTTTGGAAATTTTAGTTAATTTATAGTTAGTTTTTTTTTAAAAAAGGTCAAAATTAAAACAAAATGTTTTAGAATGATCAAAATGGAATGTTTAAATTCAGTTTTTTCAGATCAGCAGTTTGCAAAAACTTTTGAGATTTCAACTCTTCATCCCAATTCAAGAGGGTGACATTTTTTGAACACTATTATGGGATGGGAAAACTACTTCCCACCCAGCGCTTGCGGTGGTATCTCCCAACCACCACTCACTTGTGCTACAAAAGGAGATGTCACTTTCAGGCTAGGTCTTCACTACCTGCCGAATCGGAGGGTAGAGATCGATCTTTTGGGGATCGATTTATTGCATCTGTCGATCCCCGAAAGTGCCCCCCGTCAATTCTGGTACTCCACCTTGCGAGAGGCGCAAGCGGAGTCGACGGGGGAGCGGCAGCGGTCAACTCCCCGGCGTGAGGACGGATAGGTAAGTCGATCTAAGATACGCCGACTTCAGCTACGCTATTTGCGTAGCTGAAGTTGAGTATCTTAGATCGACACCCCCCCCCCCCCGCCCCCTGCGCTAGTGTAGACCATGGCTCAGTAAATTCTGCAGAACTGTGATTCTCTCTCTTTCTTACATGAGGAATGAAATAGTTATTGAGCTGAACGGGGCGGTTCATACCTCTGAGCTACTGCTCCAGGTTCTCTGCAGTCTCGCCCACCGCCCCCTGTCTTACACACGGCTCACATTTTTGAGGTTTTCTTTGTAACAATAATAGCTAAATATTTTTTTTTAAGTGAAAGCTGAGATTCTGGAGAACAAGGTAATAGATCCAGAGGGGTACCAGCACAACGTATGGGTGTGTACCAGCTGTTCCCGAGCCCTACCCTATGCATTTTCCACGCTGTCTAACAGACTTTCATGCTCTGCGGGAAGTGCTTTTAATTCCCTTTCAGTGGGCAGGGTTCCTTCTGGTCATCAAAGGAGGAGGCATTGAGCTAGTCTCTAGACTGAGTGCAGTGCCCAGGTCTCAGCTTGGCCTGGTATCAGACTATGCCATTCTGCTCAGGTCACTCACTTCTTCAGATCTCTGCACTGCCCTCCTTGTGCCTCCTGAATCAAGGTCAGAGTTCTCACTTGCAAGGCCATATCCTGCTCCGCTCTGACCTACAGCTCATCCTGCTTCCCCTTCTCTGCTCCCCCGCAGCCCAACTGTCCCTCCTTGTCACCCTTTTGTATTGTTCTCCCTGTCACCTTTACACTGCCCTCCATTGTGCCCCATTCTGTGTGGAACAATCTCGTCCTCTCACTTACATCAGTGGAAATCAGGCTGTTCTGGTTTCAATAGGTTCTGCCCTATTAAACATTCCCTGACATTCTGGAATTGAGTAGATGTGGTGTTCACATTATTGCTTTACAGACAGACAAACAGAAAAAGGTCATTGTGTTGCATGTGTAGGCCCTTGCTTTGCTCTGCCGAACAAGTAGATGGACAATTCTCACTGTTCTTGTGCATTTTTAGTTTTATAGGAAACCAAGGCCATAATCTGTTTAAAACAACAACAAAACCAGTGTGGCTGTATTAGCTAATTATGTGTGTGTTATCTGAGGTGGTGTTACACAGAGAACTCTGTTAGCAAAATCAGCTAACACTCTTAATTCTCTTAAAAACATCAATTCCCAAAATTCCTTCTCCTCCCAAATCCATTAAACCAAATTGCTCTTTATTTCTCCTCTTCCACGCCTAATACAATATATTTCTGCAAAAAGGAACAACACTCTGTCTCATTAAATCCCTGTAAGGTTTTAACTCCAGCCGAAGGGCCAAACAGGTTCTCATTCTGGGTACTCATCAAGGAGTAAGTGGCACCTGTATCTAACAACAAATTCTGTCCGAATGCCCCTCCTTCAGACTCCACATAAACCATGAACCACCCACTGGTGTCCAAATGTGCCACTGCTGGGGGAGCAGCCTACCTACAGGGAGGCAACTGGCTGTGGTAGCAGTTCACTCAGGAATTTTCCTGCGTCCTCAGCCAGCCTCAAGAAAAATTCCAAGATGGACAAGCCTTAAGAGCGGTCTCCAAATTTCCACCTTCCAGTTGAAAGGCCTGTCTTCATTCACTTTCCCTTTTTCCTTTTTGCCCTTCTTTAAAATCTTTCTTAGGAGGGGACATGGCTTTAAACAAGATTGCTTCATGCGGACACAAACTTTTCAACTTTGGGCCTGATCCTTCTTTTGCTAATGTGCTGCCTTTCTCAGAACTGCTTCCCAGGCCCTAATCAGTATTGCCTGGCAACCATATCTTCAACAGTGAAAACTTTCAACGGAGAAAGGGGGGAGAGAGTTGGGGTGGGGGTGGGGGACGCATTGAAAGAGAAAAAGGGGATGGGGGAGAGAGGGAGAAGAGGTGGAGACAAGAAAAGTGGAGAAAGGGGAAGTGGAGATGGGGAGTGAAAAAAGAACGACTTAGAGAGAAAGGAAAACCTAAGCCGAGGAAAGTACAGACAGCAACAACAAATCTAGAAGTAGGGTTCCGCAGACCAAAGCATCTGGGAAATTGGACTCCTAGCCCCTAGGCTAGCTCTGAGAGGAGAGTGGGAGTTGCTGCCACATCCGCTGGAGTGAGACTGGGGGTGCTAGCTGTCTTTGCCAGACATTGCAAGGCTGTGCTCTGGGCTAATGGGCCAACCAGTTTTCCTGCAGCTCTAGCCTGGTTACAGGTGAAGAGCCTGAGCTCTACCCTTTATTCCCCACCTGGGTTACCCCCTTGGGGACCAATCTCGCTTACAATGGGGGCTATGGGCGCCTGCAGCTCTTCCAGTGTTTCAAGCAAGGGACCATATGGACACTGCCCAGAAGAGTCCAAGGGAAATGGAAGGAAGCTCATGGGGATCACCCCTCTCATCATGATAATGAGAAGGATATAAGTTGACATCCTCATCTGACTCGCCCCCCCCCTTCTAAGGCTACGACTCTCATGAATCATAACCAATATTCTCTTCTGCTCTCCCCACATGGGTCTGAGCGCACAACTTTGACTCTTACATTGCCAGAGATTGGCCTGGCTCTTATCCTGGGATTCCTTTAGTAAAGTTGTAACAACAGATTCACTCTGTTTCCTGTTGTTTCAATCCAGACACTTCCTGCTCCAACCTATTATTCTCTCTCTCACTGTCACAGCTGCCCTCAGTCTAGATATTTCTTTCTTTCTCAACTTTTGTCTGTTTATCTGCTTGCATCGTTACTATATGCTTACAGTGCTACAGGAATGCTCTGGGATCGGTAAAGCTCCCAGACTTCCAAAAACCATTATCATGCTCCTGCATGACATCTGCCAAGTTCTTATCCAAATCTACGTCTAGCTTTTCTTTCTCTCCAGGTGTTCCCTGTCCTTCTGACATATCTTTTTACTCAACCAGGCTTTTCAGCCTGAGCCCGTAAATCAATAACAGAATATGACCAAAAATCTACTCTCAGACTACAGCGTGGAGAATTACAGGTTGCTATCCTGTTCCACTGCCCCCTTCACTTATTGCAACAAACAAATAAACCACTTGCATTAATCATTCCCGTCCCCTACATCGCTCCTGACTGGCTCGCCAAAATCTGTTACCCAGGGTTTTCAGAACCCACAACAGGGGCAACTTAACTATTTCACTCCAGGCAGTGTAAGGAATAAATCAACAGGAACTCAGCGATTCTGTCTGATCAAGGAGTAATGGAAGTAAGCGTGCTCTATCTAAAACTGCAGTTTATTAGGTTTAAGCGCACACAAACATAAGCAATGGGTTTAGAATGTCCCAGATATTTACCTAACAACTGGAATGGCATTGAGTAATTAACAGCAGATTCGCAGTGGGCAGTTGCTCACCAACTGGGGAGAAAGGGTGTTAGGAAAAACGTCTCTCAAGATGGCTTTACAGGACTGCTCCAAAGTACACTCTATTAGCTAATCTTTTATAACTAGCTTCTACAAAACACATAGGTCATAATGATGCCAACTGTATCATCACTTTTCTAACTTTCAATAAACTTTTAACATCAGAGGCATCTAGACTCAAGGTTTTCCAACCACCAAGGTTTTTAGTCTCAATTATTTACTTGTTTATCCCCTCCTCCCATTCTGATTAGCAGAAACTGTAGCTAGTTTTGACCTTGCTTCTGAAAGCCTGTCTCCAAATTAACCCTTAACTATGTGGTGTTCTGTTTCATTACTTCAGGGTGGCTGCATGCATATAATATGGTTGCAATTAGCTTGATCAGATTCTGGGGTATACCCAGCCCTCAAATCCAGGGCAACAGTAGCACATAGTTGTCTAAAAGGGAGTGAATGGTTGGTACTGATGCAAAACTACATGGTGCTCAACTAAAAAGGAAAATAGTTAGCGTACTAATCTTGCTACTTGAGCCATTGTGTGAAAAATGAGTCACCCAAAGACACACAGCAATAAAAGAGGCGGGAATAGAACCAAAGAGGCCTGACTCTTTGTCCCTTTTATTATCTGCTTGTAACTGCTTAACCCTTTATTTTTAATATAGCCTCTCTTTCAAATTATAGTTTCAGAAAGGCTGGAAGATAGCTTGGGAGAAGCATTCATAAGAGGTTAAAAAGTCATAATTTGGAATACCTGTTGCAGTTGAATTAAGCCCAGGATTCGTTATTGCTTTAAATAATTACTTAAATCTCTGTTTTGAATGTCCTAGAATTTTGAAACTGCTTTAAACTTGCTGTTGTCCATAGAGGTAAAATTTATATGAAAGAGTTTTATGGGGCAATTCCTTCCATCACTGTGCAATGTACTGAACAATGGAACATACCTGCTAAGATGGCAGAGGGCAGGTGGTACAACATGTAACCCCCTCTTTCCTCCCTGGGTTACTTGTGAGCAGGCAGCACTAACCTGTCTGCCTGGGCGCCTGATGTTGTTGACATTAAAGGAGATCCTGAGTTTCCCAATGGTGATGTTGGATAGGTGGGGATCCTCTATTCATCTCTCTGCTGCAGTCCCATTACTCTTAAAGGAATTTAAAATTGGCGGTGCCTCCACCTGGCTGGCCCCTGTACACATTCAATGGCGTGCCTTGGGAACCTCCAGGAATAAACCCATTCTAATAATAATAATAATCTATGCCATGGGTCTAACTCAAAAATACCAATTATATATAATATACATCAAATATACTTATATTAGAGTTAACACACCTTTACTTCACAATTTAGAGAAACACGGTATAGCAGACTAAGATTAAACGTCACTACTAATTTAAATCCACAGCGGTCAGTTGAATGAAAATCAATTAACAAATCTAGTATACAGTCATAAATGAAACGTATCTAACTGGCATTTGCACTGCCACCATTTGCCCCACCCCGCAGTGCACACTCCTCTGGATCTCAGAGTCCCAGGCACTTGCTTGCGTGGGCGTGCTGGAAGAGCTGCAGCTGGGGACAGCGCTGTGTTGGTTCTGCGGATCAGTCCAGCCAAGGCAACGAGCTGCACAACCCTTCTGACGGCTGGAGGTGGCCCCACCAAATGTCAGCTGCTCTGGGTCCTGGTTCAATGGGAAGATCCCTCTGCCTCTCCTCAGACTCAGTCTTTCTGCTGTGCCTTTCCCTTGTAAGTACTTTCCCAAACAGAAGTGGGGGTTACTCACAGTTCCTTCACTGCAGGCCCACCTCAGTCAGCTCTAGGCACAGCGACAGTCTCTGCCCTGGCTCCAGTGAAGCCACCAACAAACAGCCTCTGAGGCTCCCTGCTCGATCAGAGCCCCTGCAGGCTCCCAGCAACAGCTCTGGCTTCCTAGCTGCAGCTCCTGGTATGGACTGAGCTCCACAGCAGCAATCTTGCGCCTCTCCCCAAAATGGAGCCCACCGCCTGTTCTCCCTGCACTCCCTGGAAGTGAAAATCGCTCACCCCTTCTCCAAGGCATCATGAGAGTTGTGGTCTCTAAGGCTAGATTGCCGCACACAGGATTTTCCCAATTAAGTCAGAGGCCCCTCTAGTAAAGGGTGCTTATTAGGGTGATCAGACAGCAAATGTGAAAAATCGGGATGGGGTGGAGGATAATAGGAGCCTATATAAGAAAAAGACCCAAAAATCGGGACTGTCCCTATAAAATCGGGACATCTGGTCACCCCAGTGCCTATAAACATAACACAGTTTTAACCAGTAGGCATTACTGCCTGAATCACTCAGGATTCATAGAATATCACATCTGCCTGTTTTCCTGAATTCTCTACAGACTCCTGTCTGAGGTTTGCCACGTAATTCTGCTTGGTCTTGTGAAAAAAGCTTTGAATTAATTTGATTATTCTTATTGTCTCATTGTGTAAATTAGTTTTCCAGACTAGACTAATGGACTGTCAGTGATTTATAGGGATTACGCATTCATGACCGAGATAATGATAATGGTAAGATACTTCTCACTTTTAAACTTTAAACAAAAAGGCATTCCTGTTAATTTTATTGCTAAATCATAATGAATCTAGCAATAATTAATGTATATCTATATTTAGAAAAGACAGTATTGGATTTCAGTATTTATAGAATAGAGCACTGTAATATGGGCACTATCAGCATCAGCACAGCACATCATGGCAGACCTTGACAGTGTCTCTGGAATACCAGGCTTTTGCTGGTTGAATTGCTACTAGGACTAGCTGGGTGCAGAATAGGAGCCCTCATGGATCTACACTGTGTTTCTTCAGTCTTAATAAAGACTTAGTGGTAGAGCTCCACACAAGCTTCTGTTTCGATCCCTCGTTCTCGTCCATACAATGGAGGAAAGGGGAGAAGATACTCCAGTGGCTTCCCCAGTCCTACGGAGTGGACGGAAAAAGTCCGGGGGCTCCCAATCCTGTAGAGTTGGAGCCAAAGAATCATTTCTGCAGCTCCCATGGCTTCCCAGTTGTGAGGATAGAGGATAAAGGACTTCTCAACCAAGACTGCAGGTGGAATATTTCATCTGCTGGTTCAAGCACTCATTGGACAGGGGAAAAGGGGCCCCTGCTGATGTGCCTTGATCTTACCAATTTGCTGAACCCACTCCATCCACCACCACTTGAATTACAGTGGATATGAAGGCTGATGTTTGGGGGAGAACAGCTGGGGAGACTGCATTTTACATGGCCCTTTGTGAAAGGAGTTTTTGGATCAGCTTTACAGCCCATGTACTACTACTTCTACTACTACTTTTTTTTTAAATGTCAACAGGGATGATATGAGAAAACATCAGAATTAAATATTTATGGAGCATTGATCTACTACAAATATAGAAATATGGTGATTATTACTTTGAAATTTTAAGAACATTCTGATGAAAACTTGAAAGTGGTTAAATAATGCATTAAGTTCCCTATCCTGTCCTCAAGCCATGGTGGAGCTCAGGGGCCATATACCCATGGGAGAGAACTTGGAATATGCAGTATGAGTGACTGTAATGAAATGCAATATATTACTGCTGGTTAATGCCTTTTATCTTTCAATACAATTAGTGCCGATTAGTCCTGGAAACTGAACGCTTGCGTTTATCCAGATTCATCCTTGGCCATGCAATTTACAAAGCAAAATAAAAGTTATTATCCTGGAGGCCAGGTTTACACCCAACAGCTCTTGCTGAACACTTTGAAATCTCGATCCTAAAGTTTTTAAAAAGATTTTTAAGCTCTTCATAGCAGTAACTTATCTTTTTTATTGTGTGTATGTATACAGTGATTAGCACAATTGGGTCCCACACCTAATGGAGGCCTTTAGGGGCTACCAGAAAACAAATGAATTGTCTTGAAAAATAAGTGTCTTCACTGTTAATTTAAAAATCAACATATAGCATAGCAACAGATTAGAAAAATGGAGATCTGAGCACAATCTCATGGTCTGGTCTAAATTAAATGGAAATAAAGTGGGTAATGATTCACTGGAGATCATTGGATGATCAGTACATATAGTGTTCTCTAGATATGGCACTAAAAGAACTGAAAATGAGTTTTGTTTTTATAACTTTTATAGATTTCTTTTTTCTTAGCACTTACAATTTGGAGGATTTGAAAGACTCAGAAGAAGGCCAGCTGCGACATTGCAATGGTTGATTTTTTTCAGAAAAATGATGTGGAATATCTACGTTGTAACATCTAAATTGGGTCCTTTTTTTGCGGCTATATTGTGTTATCTATACAAATATCGTTACTGCATACACTCACTTGTAGCAATCCTTCATTTTGTCACCAACTTTAATAAATATTTTGTTTATGTTATCTATTATGTCCCCTGTTGGATTAAACAAAGTTTATTTTTGTATTAAATGGCAATAGTTATTGCTGATGGATGATAATTTACAATTGTGCTACCAGTAAAAAAGAAATAAACCTTTTGTTTTATTATGTTCTTGGAACTGATTACTGGTATAAAAGAAATAAAACAACTCATACATCCAAGAAAGCTTATTGCATTATCAGGCAATACACCTGCCCAACTGATGAATAGGACTCAGTAGCACAGTTAATAAAAGGCTGAAGTTACTTGAAGCTGAAATGTAGTAGAATAAAACAGCGCAAATGTGTTGTTCATGATGACTTCACCATCATAAAAGAGAATCTGAAGCTTTAACAGTGATTTGAGGAAAATATGTCCTTTGTGTTAAGACCATTAGTGTGTGGACATTCTGCTTTTCAGTTCTAACTCACTTCTTTGTTTCTAACAGAAGGGAATGAGCGTTATAAAATAGGTCGATGGAGTGATGAAAGAGTTTGTGGGTTTGGGGCCAGTTAGCTCACCTGTCTGCACCTGGATGGTGGGCCAACCCTAATTCAAGATGAAGCCCAGATGGAAGAGGAAGTGGGTGATTGCTAAAGGCAGGAAGGTCTGGAGCAGAAGGAAGCTAACAGGAAAGAGGTAAAAGCTTTGCAGTCATTCTCTTGGTAGTAATGAGTGGAGAGACCTGTTGGGAACAGGAAAGCTTCTGCAGAGTGAGAAGGAGGGATGGCTGGGGAAGATAATCAGGAGACACAGGACCGGAACAAGTTCCTGTGGCTGACCCTGACACAAGGGTAGGAACCAAACCTCTGGGGAGAAGCCCAGGGTGGTGTTGCTCATTACAAGACCAGGAAAGGGCCTGAGAGAAGGTCTGAGGAAAGGCTATGGATGGAAGGAGTCCAAGGAGGTGGTGGCAAGGTGTCTGGAAGAACAGACCTTGGCTGCTTTTTTGTTATGGTCCCAGTGTAGAGAGTGGGCTTGGGTTCCTATAGCAGCCACTAAGCTCCCTGACGTAAGAGGGCATAAGGATAATTCAGATCCCGGAGAGAGGACCACTGGATCCAGAGTTGAGGATAAAGATCCTTGGTGAGGATATTACTGTCGTTTATGGGACTTTATTACCCTGAAAACGAAGGGCTTAAACATGACCTGGCTGGAGAGCTGAGTAATGAAGATATAGATGAGAGTGACTCTGAACTGAGGGTGCTAGAGAGGCCGAAGTCTGATATACCACTCCAAGCCATGAGGAGATGCTCTAGTGGTGAGACAACTCTTCTACAGGTGGCCTACACACAGGCTCTAGGCACCCTAACCATTAATACATTGACAATTACAAATTTTTGCTGAGTAGCAAAATACAGTATAAAGTTAGCCTAATCCCAGGTGAAGATATCTGTCCTACTCCACCGAAAGGCCTGTACCCTCAGCCTCATCATCAGTCATGTGAAATAGATTACTCTTACCACGTGCCCTGAAAATCACCATGTTCAAGCTCTTGCAGACCTGCCTGCCAAGGCAGCATCACACAAAACACCTCATCTGCTCCCTATTTCTTCATAGCTCAAACTCCCTTGCTGTAGTTATTTGCGTTTGTTTATTGATGTTGGGTCAAATTTTGAAGCCTCTGCTCAGTTTTCACTTCTGTTACCTGCAGAAAAAATTAAGTCGCTCTGGACTTCAGAAATATTGAGTGCAGTGGGGAAACTAGGAAATGAAAGCTACTGCTCATTGGCATAGAAGTGAATGATACTCAAATGCACTAAGGAGAGGGAAGTACAAAAAACAACAACAAGGGACCCAAGAATATGGTTTAAGGAAGACCTAGCATTAAATGTAGAGAGGAATCCGTGTTGCTCAACAAGGCAAGGGTAAAGTTAAAAGGATAAGCAGACAGAAGGGAAGCTGGCCTCTGGCAGAGGCCAAAGGGTGGGCACATCATTCTTCTTTGTGCTGTCTGTGCCCACTAAGTGCACTTTCTGCTCAGCCTGGGTTCCATGTGATTTATTTATTTGAAACTATAAAAATGTACCTGTTTAGAACACAAACCATTCACAAAGAGAAGTTCAAAATCAAATTGTCCCAATGTCCATATGGAAGTCAAGGAAAACTAGGACAAATAGATGAGCTTTGCAACAAGGACAACAAATGTGGGTATCGTAGGTGGAATGATGGGAAACAACAGGCAGTATTAGAAGCTCAAGGTTGTAATTATAAACTAAACTGACCAAGTGAGCTTTATTTGAAGTGCCTTATTTATAAAAGGTTAACATCGAGGATAAGAAGCATTCTTTAGTCAAGCAAAGCTATTCCTATTTTTGCTGTCTCTAAGAATGACATAAATTCCAATTGACTTCACTGAGCTTTGCTCAGGCCCCTGCATCTTGATCAGCATCTTCCATTTTGTAGCACCTTTTGAGGATGAGTTCAGTATTCACTTCTCTCCTTGAGCCCCAGTGAGTTGAGTGGGGTTGCACGTCTGTAAATGAGAGCAAAACTTAGCTCACAAAATGCAATCTAAGATGATTTAAGTGTCTTGTCACATTCTAATTATGATGAAAGACCAGACATGTGACATTATATGCTACCCTACTGATGGAGGACAGGTCTTTGTTATGCAAGTTTGCAGATATTTAATAAATGAAAATTCTCAAGTGATGGTTCACATACTTGTTTGAATTAGATTTGAGGGAAGGGCTAACATTACTGTTCTTAGCTAGAGAACTCTGTGTAAAGCATTTTTTCCCCTGAAGGCACACCTTCCTTGCTTGATCTCATAAAAGACATTCAGGCTTGTGAGTTTATAAGTCCATTAAAAGTCTCTGTCTCTCTGTCTCTGTCTCTCTGTCTCTCTCTGAAAGAAACTTTATAAACATACCTTCCTTTGAGAGTCAGTTGTATGTCATGAGTCTGAGTGACTAAAAGTACTGGCTTGAAGAGTACTTAGCATGGCCAGGTATGATATAGTCTCTCCTCATACAGGTTTTGCCAGTGGTACCTTGTTTCTGTTTGCAGTACCAAACCAGTGCTGATTCCCTCATAAGGCCAGGATGTCAGCCATGCTGGACCATAGTCACATAATGGCAGTGGTCTTGTCTTGTGAACATAGTTTTTGTTGAGTAAATTTTTTGGCAAGACAGGAAAATAAATTGATTAATTCACTGAAATATTAACAGTAGTACATTTTGCTATTTTTTGCCAGTTTGGCATAAGTCAGGACCAAATCCAGTTTCCACTCAAGTCAGTGCAAGCCCACTGAATTGGCGGATGATGAGTTGGCTCAGGCCCTCACTTCTTAAAATGTTTGCAGCATTTGACGAAGAACTTTTTGGTGATTTTCATTTTCTTTTGCTTTTTATGAGTGTAAAATAGAGGGGGAGCAGGTAGCTGGCTCCAAAAGATCTTTTGGCTCCTTGGTAGCATATTCTGCTGTGTACCCAGAAGCTAAAACAGCTCTTATGAGGCTGATCCATAGCAGCAAAATGGGTCTGTATGCACTTTATCTTTATTTTACAGTGGTATTTATGTCAAAGTGAAAGACTGAGAGGTGACAGAGAGGAGCAAAGAGGCTCATGGAAACAGAAATACTTTGTCTTGCTGAAAGGGTCAGAGAGTAAGATGGATAAATCTTTAATCCACCCAATGCAAAGACTATTGGCTAGTGCTGTCTGTCTGCATTACACTCCTCCTGTCATTCTCCTGTCTCTCTCCCTCAGTAAGCAGTGTGACTAGAACTGGCATGTTCACACATGGGTTGGATGCTATGGGGTAATTTAGTGGATATGGGTTGCCTGTTAGAGAAGGGAGGAACCTGCAATGTGCCGCAGTACAAAGGTACTTCCTAAAGGTACCACCACAATAGTCTGTCTGCAAAGCAATGCATACCTCATCCCAGATGATGCTAGAGCATGTGCTATAAACACCACACTGGCGTTTCAACTTGACCCTGGTGGAGAAGGCATCGGATAACCTGGAGACCCCCTGTGGATGACGGTCTGGCAAAACTGTGTGAGTCTGGCCTGGTCACAGTTTACTGTTTGAAAGGCCTGCTAAATTTTAATGTATTAAACAGTGGCTGAAGGAGAGAGCTATCGATTCTCTAGCGAGGGCTCATAAAATCTTCCCACTGAAAAAGCCACTAATCCACTTCCCTACCTTTTTATTCTCTAGGGGATCTAGTTCTTTCCACCTGCATGCAAAATTCCCATTGACATAAAGTGAGCCCTTTGTATGGAAAGAGAAGTGCACAGAGCTAACTAAAGTGCCAGTCTCACAATAGAATTTTTATTGTAGAGTTCAGAAACAAGGTTATACATCTCTTCAACAATTTCCTCTTGACTTACATTGAGTATGGTTCAGTACACTGGAGAGGTGTCTGTCTCCTTTCATCTTTACAATGAATAGTCAGCTTTCTAATGGAAGCATGACTCTGTTAGTGCTTTCCATAGGATTTCTAGGCCAGCAGAAAGTGCTTCAGTAAGCACACGCCTCTCTCCAAAAAAACCACCACACTTCTGTTAATCAGAGAGGGATCATGTAAGTTCAGTGTGCATCAGACAGACATATCCTGTTGGAAGTCTCCAGTCAAGCTCTAAGGTGGTGATGAGTTCATATGTTCTTGTAAATAGCTGACATAAGAGTTGGTACAATGAAAAAACATCCTCTAAGGGGAGAGACTTTTAGATTCTGTGAGACTGTTTCAAAGAAAACACACCAACTTCTGATAGAGCTCAAGCAATCAAATAAAACATAGTGGAACACAGTTAGAATTTGCTTTAATTTACAGTGTCACCTTGTTGATGAGACTAAAGCAGATGAGATTTTACCACTAAACACATGAAGAGGTGTATGTAGTTTCAGATTTTCTTTTGATCAAAATAAAGCATCTTATGAAAGGGAAACTTTTTCCATGAGGTAGTATATCCTGTCACTTTCCAAATAAGCCTCTATTTTGTACAATATAGTTAATATGTAATGACCTCTTCCCTTCAAGTAGCATGACAGTCTGAGAGAACCCTAGTAATAGCTCTGATGCTGCTGCTTTTTACCTTTCCTTAGTGCTTTATGGAACATACACATAAAAGAGCAAGTTAGAACTAAATTAATATGCATAAAAATGTGATTTATATAAATGGGGAAATGAATTTTATAACTGGTACCACACTCTGACAATTCTGGAGCCAGATTTAACTAATTTCATAAACACAAGGAGATAAATTTAGTTTTCGGAGGTCCGCAACTGGACTTTTCCTTCTTAAACCTGTTTGTAGGTCTCGAATAAAACACTTAAGCACAACCCTGCAATAAGAAACTGCACATACAATGGAATCTTTGTCGGATAAGGAAACAGCCTTCAGTTTCAAGATTCCAAGGTTATTTGGAAATAACAGAGGGAGAAAAAACATTGTTTTGTAAATTAGGAAATATAAAGTACCTTGACAGTATCATTTAAAACTGTGCTAGAAAAGCAGCAGATTAAATATGTTGCCAGTGAGTACTCCCAAAACAATTTTTTAAATTTACTATTTTTCTTAGTTCAGTAGGCATTATCAAGCAAACTTTATTGCTATAGTTTTTATGTCCATAAGTCTGTTCAAGTAATAAAACTAAGTTGTGAAGATATTTGTTCTTCCTTTTGCTATATTTAGGAATTAAAGTTCTCTTCTTCTTCTTTTGTCTCCCATTCATCAGCTTCTGTCATGATGATGTGGCTCAGTGAAGTCTTTTCTACCACTTTCTATCTTGTACCAGATTCATGGCTTTGCTCATCTTTAAACAGGGGTGAAAGTAACTTAAAGGACTTACTGGTACTCCAGAGTCCTGAGCAGGGGGCGTGGCCTCAACCGGAAGGGGCATGTCCTCAATGAGAAGGGCGAGGCCTTTAGCGCCCCAGGCCCTTTAAATCTTGATTTAAAGGGCCCTGGGCTCTGGCTGCGGTAGAGGCGGCTGGGAGCTCCGGGCCCCTTAAATCACCGCCCAAGCCCCTCTGCAGAACTCCAGGGTAGCAGCGGCAGCCGGGGGGGCTCTGGTGGCAATTTAAGGGGCCAGGGGGCTCCCAGCTGCCGCTACTGCAGTGGAGCCCTGGGCCCTTGAAATTGCCGACGGAGCCCTGGGGGTCGGGCAGCGGGGTTTGGGCAGCGATTTAAAGGGCCTGGGGCGGTAGCAGTGGCTGAGAGCCCCTGGCCTTTTAAATCCCCGCTGGAGCCCCGCCGTTGCTACCCACGGCTCTGGCAGCAGGGCTCAGGTGAGGCGATTTAAAGGGCCCAGGGCTCCCAGCCACCGGTACCACAGCGGAGCCCAGGGCCCTTTAAATTGCCTCCAGAACCCCGGGGGTCCCGGCTGCCGTTGCTACCCCAGGGCTCTGGCAGCAGGGTTCTGGCTGCAATTTAAAGGGCCTGGGGCTCCAGCTGCTGCTGGGAGCCCCAGGCCCTTTAAATTGCCCCCTGGGAAAGCTGGTCCCGGTACGGCGCACTGGCTCTTGACAGTATGCCATACCAGCTTACTTTCACCTCTGTCTTTAAATGTTTTTCTTCTATATCATTCTTCACCATGTCCAGAATCGGGGCAACTGCCCTGGGCCCCGTGCTTTGTGGGGCCCTTCAGGAGGCAGGCGGGGAAGGGAGGCGGGAAGCGTGTGGGCAAGCGGGGATGAGGAGGTGAACGGGGAGGTGAGCGGCAGGTGGACAGCGGAGGTGAGGAGGAAATAGTGCTTGAGCAAGCTAGTTGAACACTTAGAGAATATTGGACAATAGAAACTGAATGAAGAATGGAAAGAGAAATATGCTGGCTCAATACTTACCCGGACAAACAAGGGCCTCATTCACCACTCGGAAACCAAGTGGCGTGAAAAGGGATAAAATCAGAACGAACAAACAAATACAACTCCCACAACAGGGGATTATGTGATGAACTATATTGGATAAGACATTTATTGGAACATGAAATGTAAGAACATTATACCAGGCTGGAGCACTTGCAGTAATGTTGCATGAATTGAAAAGATATAAGTAAGACATTATCGATCTATGTGAAATGAGATGGGAAGGCCCAGGAGAATTCCACCATGATGAACATAGGATATTGATATTGGGAAGAGAAGATGGTGGATACCAGCATGGAATTGCATTGGTGCTAAAGCTTGAAGGCAAGCCAGGCTCCTCATATGTTGAAGGTGAGATTCAGAATCAAATCTGGTAAATCAGATGAAAATCAATCATGGTGCTGTGCAAATCATTTGCGGCCAATATCGGATCTGATCATAAGTTGGTGCTGGCATCATGGGGTTGAGGATGAAAGCAATGGAAAAAGTGCTAAGAAGTAAGATCTATGACGTGGACAAACTGAAAAGGCCAGTTATCAGAGAAGCCATGCGGAAAAACATCATGTGTCTGGTGAAAGAAGAAATGAACATTGAAGAGACATGGATCAGTGTTTTATGGTTTTTTTTTTAAAGGGGAGGGAGAGGTGGGATTATGAGAGTAGCTGAACAAGTGTTGGGTTACAAGACCAAAATGAACAAAGAAAGGTGGATGAAATGCTGCAGTTGAGTGACAAGCATAGGAAGCTGAAGGAGAATAAAAAGAAGGACGAAGGTCTAAGAGCTGAGTACAGTAGGCTAACCAGAGAGATAAATCAGAAAGCGAAGAGAGAGAGATGAAAACAACTGGATAAGTGAACAATGTAAAAAAGCAGGATATGCAAACTGAAATGCCACATGGGGGTTGTATCGCAAAATAAGAGAACTGAGTAGGATGTATAAATTGAAGATATTGGCAGTGAAAGACAAGTGCAAGGAAATAATTGAGGATGAACAAGCAGAGAATAAGCAATGGAAGGAATATCTTCAAAAGCTGTACATCATACAGACACAGTAGATGAAATGGTTCTGGAGAAGCTTCCCAGTACAAAGGCAGGAGAGCAAATGTCATAATACTTAGAAGAAGGAGAAGTGGGAAAGACTGGAAATAAGGTGTAAATTTTTAACAGTGAGGTCAGTTAAACATTGGAACATTGAAAGGATTGTGATGGATTCTTCATCACTGACCATTTTAAAATCACAATTTGATGGTGTTTCTAAAAGTTATGGTCTATTTTGTGGACGTTCTATGGCCTGCATTATACATGAGGTCAGACTAGATGATCACAATGGTCCCTTGTGGACTTGGAATCTATGAATCAATAGAAAATTTGAAAAAGGTGCTGGAAAGTGACACCGTAATCGCAGAGCTGCTGCAAGCACGTGAGGAATACATGGTAAAGGTAAAATGCATACATGATGCACAAAGAATTCAACAAAATTTACTTAAGTTCTAAGAATCAGAAATTAAGATTGTTTAATGAGACTGACTCTAAATACTTGAATAACTGACTGGGTAAGTGAATCTTCTTTGGTACGTAAAATGCACATGGCACAGAAAATGCCTAGGGTTAGCCTCTTATACTATCTAGTTATCCTCTTATACTATCTAGTTATCAATGAAGTTCTGTCATAAAATTTTATCTATGGATCTGTGTACCCTTGATTCTGCAGCGAGTTCTTCCTAAAATGCTAACAACCCTAGGTTTAATTTTTATGACATTCTTCAATTATCAGTTCTAAATAAAATTCTGTGTTTGGAGACAGACTTCTTTCACATTATTATTTGCGTAACATTGTATGTGTGCATAAAACTATACAGGTATTAAATGTGGGGGCGGGGGAGTAAGGTCCTTACTCCGAGGACTTCACAATAAAATTGTACATATAACACAGCAAATGAGTACATTGGGGGAAGGAGAGTGTCAATGGGGTGAGAAGATAAGGGAAGCCAGGAACAGAAGAACTTGAGTCTAGAGCTGGGCAAATAATAGATTTCTTTTTGTTCACTCAATGATTTTTTCCCCCAAAAACTTTGAGTCAGGTTGAAACGAAACATTTCCATTTCTGGCAAAGGAGAAGTAGACTCTCAACGCCAGGAGGGAGGAAGAGGTGGCTGCCTCCCTTATAACCTTCAGCCTAGGCCCTAGTGGTTTGGGTACTCTCCTGGGATATGGGAGATCCTGGTTCAGTTCCCCCCTCTGCCTGATGTGAGCAAGGGATTTGAACAGGGGCTTCCCACGTTGTAGGGGAGTGCCCTGGCTACAGGGCTATTCTGGTGTGGGCCTTTCTCAGTCTCACTGTTGAAGCTGTTCCCCATGGTATAAATAATTAGTCATTGGAGCAGTCACTGGAGCTTTGGTCTCTTACATCCTAGGTGAGTGTCCTAACCGCCAGAGTATAGAGTCATCCTCATTCTCTTTCCCCTACCCAATGACTATTCATTGTCATTCATAATGACAATTCACAGTCGTGTATTTAGGATTAGGACACTCACCTAGAATGTAGGAGACCCAAGTTCCAGTTCCGTCTCTGATGATTATTTAATTATTTATATATAACGGAGCAACTGAACCTTCACTTAGTCTGAGACAACCTCACAACAATATGTGCTTCCCTGAACTGTAGGGCTCATGAAATGGGACTCAGAATGGAATCACCCTTGGTTTTGTCCACCTTTATTTGTAATTGCTTGTGATAAAGGCTTCCAGCAATGCTCCTCCATTACTTAAAGCTTGTACAAAATGAGGCAGTACATACTTCTTCATTGGATTGAATGTTGTTAATATGACTCTTCGGCATGACTTACACTTGATGGCCATAACATATCTGCAATATTAGCTATTCAGCACACTAGTAGATATAATGGGACTTCACATGTGCTTAAAAGAAAGCCTGTGCTTAAATGCTTTGCTGAAAGGGGACCCCTTAGTGTTGAGCAATTTTTTTTTCCAATAGGCTTTGCCAGCTCCCAAAATCCTTATGGGAAAAGGACCTGACTATGTTCAAGACCTCCTCTGTGTGCCTTATCCTGGCATGCTGACACAACCGAGTTTCTTGGGGGCTACACCCTTGCAATCCTATTTCGTAGACTATTAACATTTTGTTGAGATGACTCCTGGAGTGTGGAACTAGGTCCTCTCAGCAGAAACCTCAACTCATCGTTCCAAACTTCCTTTTTTTTTTAAGCCCTAAAACCTTTTTCTAGGAGGTTATTGGGTCTAATCATTATTAGCCCCATTGTTTGGATGACTCTTTTTACAATGATGTGACTTTGCTGGGCTCTTTTATATCTTATTATATTTTTTATTTTGTATATTTCATGCTATTTTAAAATGTGTAAAATTTTCAAAAGCCTTTAAGAGCCTACATCACTCAGGGTACGACTACACAGCAACAAACAACCAAACAAAAACCCTGTGGCAGTGAGTCTCAGAGCCTGGGTCAACCTACTCTAGGCTCATGTGGCTCACACTGCAGGGCTAAAAGTAGCTGTGTAGACATCCAGGCTTGGACTGGAGCCTGGGCTCTGAGACCTCCAGCCCCCATTAGTGAGTTTCAGAGCTTGGCTCCAGCCTGAGCCTGAAAGTCTACACTGCTATTTGTAGCCCCCCGGTGTGAGCACTGTAAGTCTGAATCAGTTGACCCAGGCTCTGAGACACACTGCTGCTGGTCTTTCTTTTGATGGGTAGACGTACCCTAAGCCATTTGTCAAAATGGGACTTAAGCTCCTAAGTCACCTAAGTGCTTTTGAAAATTGGATCCTATATTCTGTTTAACTGTTGATGAGTCTTCCACGTGCTCTGGGAAAGTTCTGGAATGTAGAGGTGCTTTATAAATGCAATATATTATTTTATTATTTACTTCAGCAACATAAGAGATGTCTATTGTGCTGTATTTAGAACATGGCGAACCTTTTAGTTGAAATTATCATAGACCTGAATTTTTAATAAGGAATAGTGTTGCTAGTTGCTATGATACAAAATAATTGAAATATTCAGAGCATTGAAATTCTTGTTGGTCATGTAAAAAAAAAAGTAATTTTATGGATATTAAATGTTTAAATGGTATTTGTAAAAAACCTCTCTGTCTCTCTGTATGTATGTGTGTGTGTATATATATAAAAAAACCCCTATTCTTGTTTCCATATCAAATGCTTGAAAAATTTATTACACTGTGTTAAGGCTTGGCAGCTTATTTATAGTATACAGTGGTAGTGGAAAATTCATGTGTAGATAAAGCAAGTGAAGTGCTCTACATAATATAAACAAATAACAAAAATTTTGCAAGAAAATGCACGCTTCTCGATACCTAGTTATACATGCATTTGGATTTGCAAATGAAGAGCTGACTAATGGTGAAGTAAATGCAAAATAATGAATTCTTGTAGTTGGCTTCTTCACATACATTTAAGCAAGTATATGTTACATAAACATTCTCCATGCTAAGGCATGGTGTGGGGGTGTGTGTGTCTGGTGTGGGGAGAGTGAGGCTTGGTAGGGTGGGGATCCAGGTGCAGCTGATTGGGGCTCGGTGGGGTGGGGGTCTGGGTGCAGGGGATGTGGGCTCATCGAGGTGGGGTTCGATGGACCTACTTAACAGGGGAGCCCCAGCTGCTGCCAGAAGGATGATGGATGCTGGGCTCCTGATTTCCCCCCCGCCCCCATTCCCCTATCCCCTTCTCTGTCCCATGCCCTCCCCTTCCTCTTTTCACTGTTTCCTCCCCCATCCTCTCCACATGCCCAAATCCCCCTCTCTCTGCTGTATCACATCCTCCTTCCTTCCCCCTTGCCTCTTCCCTCTACCTTATCCCTCTTTCCCCATTTCCCCTGCCCCCTTACCTTGCCCCACTGCGGGCACTCACTGTTGTACACACAAATGGAAAAGATGACCAGCACTAGAACCCAGGAGGTGGCGTCCACCTGCAGAATCAGCAAACCAGAGCTGCCCGGCAGCTCTGCATTCGTAGAAATTGTGTGTGTGAGAGAGAGAGCAGTGGCACATGACTCCACAAGGCCCCCACAAGCCTTGCCTCTGTTTTGGGGGGCAATGTCCCCCCAACTATGCTCAGAAGCTTTCCCAACCCTCAAACCAAACTTCTCCTTTCTTTTGCTTTATCATTTACAGTGGTTTTGTGCTTTCCAGTAACTATGATCACATATAAGTTAAAGGGTAAAAATCACCTTTTCATCTGCTCCTTGATATTTCTCAGCTGCAAAAGTAGCCCTTGGGTTTTGTAGTAATCTTTAAATTATTAGCTTGATCTTGCATTAAATCTTACCAGCGTTTGCACACACCTTCAGAAAGGAGCCTCTGCATCATAATGTTCCTGATCACAGTGGTCCTCAATTTTTTTAAATTTTTTTTTGGTGTGTTGTTAGGGCTTTCTACCTGCATTTGGATGTCAACATTTTTGGGAATTATTTTTTACAGACTTTCACTCACCTTGGGCCTCATTTTGATCTCACAATCAGGAGTCACTTCACTGAAGTCAGTGGAGTTAGAGCAGTATTTAATTGGTATAAGTGAGAGAAGATTCAGGCCCCTTACATTTCTTGATCTTTCATAGTGATGTATATTTGTATATGTAATCATCATAGTTACAGATATTTCTAATAGACTAAGCGACAAAGGGTCCTGTGGCACCTTATAGACTAACAGAGGTATTGGAGCATAAGCTTTCGTGGGTGAATACCCACTTCGTCGGATGCCATCGTCGGATGCCAATACCTCTGTTAGTCTTTAAGGTGCCACAGGACCCTTTGTCGCTTCTACAGATCCAGACTAACACGGCTACCCCTCTGATACTAATAGACTAAGGTGTCAACCTAAGCTTTTAGCTTATTCTATCTAAAATATAAAATCTGAATGATTCTTTTTCTTGGTATTTGTCCAGCTATTACAAGGACCCTTGTGTTTCTCTACTTCTCCCTTGACTTAGGATAATCCCTTGCCTCACACAGACTGTCCAGAGTTCAGGTTCACCTTGCAACTTCTGTCATGCTGTATCTCTGCAGCTCTTTGATGTTCCTGTGCTCTTCAAATTTCATCTGAAAACAAATAACTTCTCTTTTGCCTGTGCTTCTTCATTCTCTCTCCTTTTTATATTATGAGTTATTGAACCTTGTAATTGTACTATTTAACTTTGTAAAATGCTTTGGGATAAATCTTTAATGAAAAATGTGAAAGGAGGGGGGAGCTTTCTTGTATTGTAAATGTAACAAACTCCATGCAATGAATTTAGTATCCCTGCTAGTCTCCTTTGCTACTTTTGGCCTAGGATATTGAAACTCAGATGTACTTCTGCTCTGTTAGATACTTTGGTTCATCACAGGCATGGGAAATTGGGTGAGATTTTTGTAAGTACTTGATCTGAAAAGAAACTCCACGGTGGCAATAGATCTGAGGCATCTCACAAAGGACACAGGCCCAGATCTCAGTCATTCAGGCACAGCTCAGGTTGCCATGGCAACAACAGGAAGCTGTCAGAGAACCCACAAATTCAGTGGGATACTGGAAACCCTCTGATAGCCACGTCAGATTTCAGCAACCTCATTGAATTAGTAAAAACAAAGTACATTCTGCAATATTTCACATACGTTTCATGCCACTAATGTACGTGCGTGTGTGTGTGTGTGTGTGTGTGTGAGAGAGAGAGAGAGATGGATGTTGGAAATCTTCAGTTTGGGCCTGAACTTAAAGATATGGGAACAGAGAGATGGGGTTGAGAGAGACAAGCAGAAATGTAGGAGAAGGAAAGAGAAGAGAGAAGTGGGAGGAAGGGAAGGACAACCAAGTATATATGGAATGGGATGTAAAAGAGGAGGGAACAGAAAGGTTAAAGATGATGAGAGAGAGAGAGAGAGATCAGGTGAAAAATGCTAGAGGGAAAGGGGAGAGAAGAAATTGGGAATAAAAAGAGAGTAAAGAGAGAATATATTTTTATAGTGGTGCTGTCAAAGGAGCCATAGACTTATACATTATAAAAGTAAAATAAAACACAAATCTACTTTGCCATTGCTGGGAGAAAGGGTTACTATGGCTGAGATTAGAAAACACTCTTCTGAATGGCCCCTCTGGGTGCCATGCACAACCATACATAAAAGGATTATTTGGCCTATTGAAGCAAATAAAAGAGGTGGCTATGTGAGGGGTGATAACAGAGTAGGAGGTTCGAATTCTTTTTTTTTCTACTGTGATCATTCTGAAATACAGCGTCAGTATTTAAAGTCGCTTCAGAACTCAAATGAAAAGAACCCTCATTCAATGGTATCTGTAGGGTGGAATTTGCAAGAGTGCCAATGTTTTTTTTAGTGGGACTTGTCTGTTAGGCACTTTTGAAAACCCCACCCCTAGTATGTAGATGTGCAGGTGGTTCATTGTGAGAGTTACGGGATAATGCTATCCAAGTTCAGAACCAAGAAAAGTGAAAACAATACGGCTGCTCAAGTCCATATATACAGAAAAAGAACTGGAACACCATAAATCAAGTTACTAAACTTGATTTTTTTTTAATCCTTCAAGTCTTCATCTTGGGAAGGTTTCTCTCATTTGCTACTCTGTACCTCTAAGGGTCACCCTATTCATCTCCCTCTTTACCGATAGCGATTCATCACAAAAATTCATAGCTTAACTCGGATAGTTATTAATCCATAACTCTGAGGCTACCATAGTGATAAGCAATGTTGAATTGAAAAAAATGGTCTTCAAATCCTTTGGCCAAATTCAACCCAATCATTAATCCATGGTTACCAATGTATTTTGTAAAGTAACTTAATTTGCATCAGAGGCGCATTTGGCCCCTTGAGTGATAATACCCTGCCAGTATCCTGAACAATATCCAATATGGACATGAAGATAGCTCTGTGTGAAACCTGGCTGTTCTGATTGGCAGAGGTTCATGTAAACTGCTTTGTTTTTCAGCTGCATGAGATCCTACATTCTGTGTTTCCCTTTGAGTTTCAGGTACCACTGTGTTCCAAAACACGAAGCAAAACTCGGTTAAAGCTGCCAAATATCAGCTGATTTTTGTCAAAATCCTAATTTGTCCCTGGTTCCTTTTGAAAATGAAACCAGGTTTGCATGGAAGATTCATATATCTGATTTGTATTTTGACTCTGTAACAAAACCCAACCCTGGTATGAACGGTTTTATTTTGCTCTATGCTTTTTGTTATATGCAGCATGTATTGGAGTCTACTTGGAAGAAATCACTAAGCTTGTCAGAATAATTAATGCTTCCAATAAACATGCTAATTAGTTGACATGGAGAAAAGTCTTCCTGGGTACATGTTGGACTTTTACATATTATCCTGAATGCAAACACCACCTTATCATATCCTTACCTTTGAACGCTACCTCTACATCATTTCCTGAGTTTAGACGCTTGTTATTGACTACTCAAAGAGCAGCAAAAAGACTTAATAAAATCTGACAGCAAGAAGCTTTCCCTGCTTGCATAGATTAAGTGCTCAGCACTGTGCATTTCAATTACCTAAAACTAATGGAATAAATATTTTACATTTTAGCTCCTTATTTCACCAGTTGCTCAGAAGAAAAAAACATATTTTTGAACTAGAAGTATGTTCCTTTAAAAACGCTTGAATATGAGTTTAATCTTTTGGCTACAATTTATAATAATAAATTTTTAATTAAGCAGAAATATACATCTTTTTAAATACTCTTGTGAATTTTCTAAAGTGGCTACTACTAGAATGTTAGGTCTGTCATGGATTTTACAAATATATTTTAAAATTGCTAATGTAAAAATGTTTCCAATAAATCTACACTGTTCCAGTTTCATAAATTTTCTGGATAAGTTTTTTCAAGATTTTTGTGTTTGAATGGTCATTATGCAGTATAAATAACTGATTTGAATTACAGCTCTTTTTTGGCCATTTATTCTGTATTGTTTCACCTCGTGGTTGTCCTCATGTAGAAGGCTGATTATTGAAAACTGCATACACAAGTTACTTGAGACAAACGGCTGACTGAATAATATGTCTCAGTAAATTAAATCAAAATGATACATTTTTTGTATCATGTTTCTGTTACAAAAAGTGTAATGAGTCTACTGATTTATTATATTAGGGTAAAAAAATGAAGGGCATGCTAATTTCAGTATTTGAAATGTTCTGTTGCAGAAAAATAATGTATTTCCCCTGCAGGTATGCCATAGTTTAAACTATTGTTAATAAAAGTAAAAATGTGATCAGAATATGTACCTTGATCACAGTATGCACAATAGAGCACATGGCTTGAAATTATATATGAGGTACAAAGTTATTTTAAAGACACTGGGTTCGATACTGCTGAATTCTTTACTCAGGCAAAACTCTGATTGAAGCCAATGGGAGTTTTGATTGGTAAATGTTGCCCCTTTGGCCCAAGCAGATAGCCAATATTGAGGACCTTGCTTGGTTATTTCCATTAGGAGGAAAAATGAATGGTTTGAGTCAGATATGTTCTTTGGCCCATATTGTGCGTATTTACAAATAATGTACACAAAGTCCTGTTTCCCTGAACACAGTAGGAGCAAACAGCAGCAGGCAGTTTCCAACCCTGCCTTTCCAGCAATTCCTGTACCCACAGGAACTCTGTTCCTCTGCTTCCTCTCAGGGCAAGTTCATGACTGCTGCTTTCTTCTTCTGCCTCTTGTGCAGACAGACAAGCACACAACTGCAGTCAGTCCCCTAGCCTATGCATTTTAAGTCAGTCCCAGGGAACCTTCCCCTCATCCCGCACCTATCCCACTTAGTTTCTCATTGGCCTTGCTATGTGGGCCTATTGCATTGGATGGTGGCTTTCTGTTGTTTCCAGCTGTAACTACATAAATTGGCATTTAATTGCTCCTTCCAGTCATCCTGAAAGAGGGGTACTTAGCATATCCATCATCTTTAGCCAGATCTGTAATTGTCAATAGATCAAAGACCCACTTGATAGCAGCCATTAGCAGTTTCCATTCTAACAATTAGGACTGAAGGATTGGGTTTAACACTAATTACAATTACTGTCCTGAATATAAAAAGAAAAGGAATACTTGTGGCACCTTAGAGACTAACAAATTTATTTCTGCATAAGCTTTCGTGGACTACAATCCACTTGGTCGGATGCAATATGAATATTCGTCCTGAATATGTCCTTTGAGGTAGAATTCTGCGTAGTTCAGTCTGCTTAATTATTACATGTGAAACACAAAACTTGCTTGCATCATGCATTCACCCAGCAAAACACTGATCCCACCTAAGTAAAAAGCATTGTCCTTGAACAGGACTGAGTGATAACAGAGATACCTGCTAAGGCTACTGTATGTTGTAGTTATATATCTTTCCACACTTGTTCCTGTAAAAGATATTGTATAAAGTCCCTTGAAGGATACCAGTTCTATCTGTGATCAATGGGAAGCTAGGCCTGTTTGTGTTGACTACTTGGGTTGACTACAAGATAATGTCGGTTAACATACTGAAGTTCAAGCAAAAAAGTCATTTCATTAGATGTGAACAACTGTATGTTTTTTCATTTAGTTCTTTAGAAGATGCTTGTGACAAACAAAAGTAAAATGTAAAATGTGATTAGTTCAATGCCTAATCCTGTAAAGTACTCCCACTGAAATTGGTAGAGCTGGGCAGGAACTGGATTTGGCCCCAATCCCTTGCCCCAGCCTGGAGCCCCTCCTGCATCCGGAACCCCTCATTTTTGGCCCCACTCCACAGCCTGCACCCCCAGCCCAGAGCCCAGATCCCCTCCAACATCCCAACCTCTTGCCCCAGCCTGGAGTCCCCTCCTGCACCCCAAACCCCTTATCTCTGGCCCCACCCTAGAGCCTGCACCCCCAGCCGGATCCCTCACCCCTTCTTGCACCCCAACTCCCTGCCCCAGCCCAATGAAAGTGAGCAAGGGTGGGGGAGGTAGGGGGGATGGAGTGAGTGGGGGATGGGGCCTTGGAGAAGGGGCAGGAGTCAGGGGAAGGGTGTTTGGTTTTCTGCAACTAGAAAGTTGGCAACCCTATTCTGACTAGGTAAGGCAATGTAGGTAAGGATAAAAGATATCAGTTATATTTAGGGTATAGAGGTGAAATGAAAGAATTAATGTTGTAACCCAGGGCCTATAGGCCTCAGGCCTGTAAGATATTTAACTTAACCAAATAGGGCCTGAGGCTAAAGGAAAACTTGACATAAGCAACTAACCAGTAGGTGACCCTAGGTTATAAGTTGTCACAAGATAGCAATAACCTTATATCATAAGATGTCATAAGGTAGAATGCTGCATTAAGTAAGTGTGTTAAACTGCTGATATTTAGGGAACATATACTGCAATGTACCAGTTTAAGCCAGTTAGAGTATTGTTTGGATTTTTGCAGACACAAGGTATCAGCAACGTGTTATGGTGACTGAGTAACGTAAGTGTTAATCAATAAGGGGAACTAACAATGAAAAACAGGGTACCCCAAAAGTAGTGGGGTGTAGCACTTCAAACATTAAAAGGGATTGAAAGCTTCATAAATATGTATGAAACCCAGTGGGCATCAGTGGAACACACTGTAAAAGCTGTGTCCCAGCCTTCGTGCCTTGGGAGATGCCAGGATAACACCCATTGGTGGTGGTGGTGCTGCTGCTGATGATGAGGAAAATTAAGAGGAAATGTGAGTGATGCTAGTCACAGGGTTAAACCTGTTGCACTCTCTATCTGCTGTTATATTTCATTCACCTGCACATCTACCAATGTGATATATGCCATCATGTGCCAGCAATGCCCCTCTGCCATGTACATTGGCCAAACCGGACAGTCTCTACGCAAAAGAATAAATGGACATAAATCTGATATCAGGAATCATAACATTCAAAAACCAGTAGGAGAACACTTCAACCTCCCTAATCACTCACTGACAGACTTGAGGGTAGCAGTGTTGCGACAGATTAACTCGAAAAACAGACTTCAAAGAGAAACTGTTGAACTCGAATTGATATGCAAACTAGATTGCATTACCTCAGGATTAAATAAGGACCTCGAATGGCTCGGCCATTACGTTAATTGAATCTATTTCCCTTAAGTTAACGATCCTCATTCACATCTGTGTGACCATCTTGTTTATCACTTCAAAGGTTTTTCTTCCCCTGCTGTTATGGTTCCTCTCAATTAATTAGCCTCTTAAGGTTGGTCTATGCACCTCCACCTTATCATGTTTCTCTGACTGTATAAATATCTGTCTACTGTATGTTTCATTCCATGCATCCGATGAAGTGGGTACTAACCCACGAAAGCTTATGCTGAAATAAATTTGTTAGTCTCTAAGGTGCTACAAGTTTTTCTTTCTTATTTTCATTTTGTTATATTTCAGTGTGTGTGGAATTGTTTATCTGCTTAGTAGATTTGATAATAAATGGACTTGTGATAAATGACACTCCATTCTATTTAACTGTGAAATGAAATCATAGTGGCCATTAATCAGTGTGATTTTTCTATCCATGCTTCAAATGACTCTTCCTATTTTGTTTTGATTTCCCAATTCTTTTTCCAGCATGTCTAGCTTGTATTTTACATATCCTTTCACATTTGTTCCTGCAAAGCTTTTACTAGTGAAATTGCTTCTGCATGTAGATCAATGGCAGGTTAGGCTTGAGGTGATAGTTTCAGGCTCCAAACAACTCTTTGTTTCATTACTTATGATTGTGTAGCACCTTTCATACTGTAGCATCCCAAAACACCTCCTAGGACACTCAACGTGGGAATCACACACTGAAAGGCAGCTGCCACTGGG
This sequence comes from Macrochelys suwanniensis, assembly GCA_033296515.1. Taxonomy (NCBI): domain Eukaryota; kingdom Metazoa; phylum Chordata; order Testudines; family Chelydridae; genus Macrochelys; species Macrochelys suwanniensis. The sequence goes on along the minus strand of CM065784.1, from coordinate 15,296,427 downwards.
ATGGAATAAAACACCCATTCATACAAGCAGCACTATATACAAAGTTTTTAAGGAGTGGAAGCAAAGAATAACTTCTCCAATTGAAACTTATATTAAGTGACAAATAAACCTTAATAACCAGAAGCGGTCAGGACCTCAGGTTTACATCTCATTCAGGAGACACCACCTGCAACTATACAGTGTCTTGTTGTCAGGGCCGGCTCTAGGGGCGGCCAATCTTGGGGTGGCACTCGGGTTTTGTTTTGTTTTTTACTTTGGCGGGGCAGCGCTTGCGGTTTTTTGTTTGTTTGTTTTTGTTTCGGCGGGGCAGCGCTCAGGGGGAGGTTGTTTTTTTGTTTGGGGCGGTGCTTGGGTTTGGTTTTGTTTTGTTTCGGCAGGGTGGCGCTCAGGGTGGGTTGTTTCGGCGGGGCAGTGCTCGGGGGAGGGGGGGCTTGTTTTGGGGTGGCAAAAAAGTTAGAGCCGGCCCGGCTTGTTGTTGTTAAATAATAAATAATAAACAACCACAACAATAATATAATGATTAATATGCAGGTCAGCTCAATCTTTATTCTAAGGGTATTTTATTGTATAACCAACCCACTGCTTGTAGCATCTGGAAGCATCCTGAAGTCTGCATCCAAGCATTAATCAGGTCTGATCCTGTTTTGCCTGCAAGATTGCAATCCATCACACAAAATAAATCACAGTCCAGCAAAATGTATCAAAGTTGCTAGTCCAGCACAAGATATTAAAATTGCAGGCATAGCTATTAAAAAGTAGGCAAAATCCTAAGCTTCTTACACAGTTTTTACTCAATTCTTATTCCGGCAAACCCCGTTGGGGACTGACTGAGGCCCTCAGAAGTTTGCCCAATGTGTTTACACTTTTGTGGCAAATTTACATAAGTAATGTTTCTGTAGCTAAGAAAACTAAAACAACAAGAAAAGCTGAAATAAAACTGTTTCATCCTGTTCCATTTCTGTATTAGAGTGACGTGAGAAATCCCCCTTGCATTGACTCAGCTTTATACATAACTCTATATGCTCAAATTAGTTAAAAACATTAAAAAATAATATTCTACGTCTCCATATTGTGAACTCGTGAACAATTGACTGGATGCTAATAGCGTAAGTTGTGGGGAATGAACTGCACATAGGTAGGGTGACCATATTTCCCAAAGGGAAAATGGGACACTGCATGGGGCTCGCCCAAGGGAACCCCCCCCCCCCCAAGACTGTTACTGGTCACTTGAACCCTGCTGGCCCCCTCGCTTGAGGCTGCGCTGATTGCTGGAACCCTGCCTGCTCACACCCTGACACTGGAACCCTTCCTCCCCCCACCATCCCTTTCAGCCCAACCTTCCTCCTGCCCAGAGCTGGTACCTCTGCTCATCCCCAACATATTCCTCCACACCTCACTTTTTTGATAAAAGTAGGCAAGAGCAAATGGGACAAATTCCCACTTTTATCACAAAAAAAAGTCGGGATGGCTTGGTCAGGGCTTAAAAAAGGGACTGTCCTGGCCAAAATGGGGCGTACGTACGGTCACACTACACACAGGAATCTCAAAATTGCCCTAATGGATTAGCCCAGTGGCCTGTCAGACCACAAACTTATTGCACATAGGCCACCAAATAACCCTCAACTACTGAGTGACAGGTGGTAGAGAGGGCAGGGAATTAGGAATGTTTTATCAAGCCCTCCAGCAATATATGCTTTTGAGTAATTTTCACAGAGGGGGGATCGAATTCTGATGCTGATGATTGTTCTGCAAATAAATAACAGTAGCTAGACAGAGTTGTCCATCCCATAGACACTATTTCTTATTTCTCAGTGTTAAATAGCTGAAGTCATCTTTCCAACAGTTCATCGGTACTGTGAGTTTAGCCTGAGCAAGGACTGCAGGGTATGGCTTGTATGGACTGTGTGCTCTCTTATAGCAGTGGCCAGAGAAGATACTGAGAAAATTATGAAAAGCAATTTTGTTGGAGGGAAGCTTTCAATTTTGAGGTTTTCCACTTGGACCTGGAATTACAAATGGGGCTATAACTCACTAGAAGGCCATTCCAGCTCCTTTAAAATGGCATATGTGAAAAAAACAGAATTAAACATTTGATACCAAGCTTGCCAGCAGACTCTGTTTCTGTCTACCCCCACTCCCTGTAGAGTCTCATTTGAAATTAGGTCTGCTTAAAGTCTGTACCCATTTTTATCCTAAGGATTTTGATGAGAAAGGTAAAGACATTTAATTAACCCCTCTATGGGTATGTCATTCTTCAATGGAAACTTTGTCACATGCAAATTTGTTAGGTGATGTTTGATATGGATTTCCCACTTGCTCCAATGTAATTACTTCAAAACCTGCATAATAATCAATAGTTAGTAGTCTGAATCATGGAAAGGATGACAGAGTGATTTCAAATTGCTACATTTGACAGGGTTTCATTCTCTTATCATATCTTTTTAATATCTCTGCTGAGATAGCAATGGTAATAGGGAAAGAGGAGCTATCTGGGCAGAATAACAATTGGCAGAAGGTTGACTAATACTCTCTAGTACCTAATAAAATGTCCTCATTGCCAATAAAGAGAATGGGCAATAGAATATTGTGGAAGTGAGTTATAGCAGCTAGCATCTAACTTAGAAAATTACTTGTCATGGCAACAGGGAAGTATCACAGCTGAGACCACAGCCCTGGAGCAGATGGATTGTTTCAATTATCTAATTTGCACAATGAATGAGACCTGTTTATAGGAAATCCATAGGTGGTTGGCAATGGCAAATGGTAACTGCGCGTGTAACTAGTTCAGACCTGGTGAATACACAACTTGTTCCAAACTGCAAAGCAGGAATGTTATTTCTTGTAAACGAACAGGGGGTTTGGGGAGCTGGAGAAGTGTTGGGAAGTGGGTGGGGGGGGCGGGAGTTGGAGAAGAATGGACAAACCACCTCTGTTTCTTGCTTTTAAATTATTAGACTTTGTATTTATTTATATTGTGGTAGCACCTAGAGACCCCAATCTGGGATCAGGGGTCTATTGTGCCAGGCACTGCCAGGGGCACCATTTCAGATTTTGGTTAAAGGGGGTGCTTTAGCTCAAGAAGTTTGAGCTCAGCTCAAGAAGTTTGAAAACCGCTGACTTATACAATATTCAGCTATATTGTCACCTTATCCAACATCCCACTCTTTTTTGCCTGTTTATCCACCTGCTGCATCTTGTCATAATCCTTCACTATGAGCTCTCTGAGGAAGGAACTATCATCTTCATCTATGCAGTGTCCAGTAAATGATGATGGCATTTTGTACGGAAAGCCTCCAGCTTTGCCCAGTCTGAGCGCCATAGTGTCCATGTTTCACAACCATACAGCAGTATGGAGAGGATACAGCTTAAATAGATCCTGAACTTGGTTGTCGTGTCAAGATGATGTTGATTCCAACTTCGTCGTAAATGACCCATGGCAGATGCTGCAATGCCAATCTGGTGAAGAATTTCCCGATGAGAGTTGGAACAACCAGTGAGTCTTGAAGCCAAATAGCAAAAGCTGAAGACTGCTTTAACGGTTTCATTATTCAAAGACATTGGAGTCATGGGTGGACCTGATCCTAGGTTTTTCAGCTTTGTCTTTGAGCACAAAACATGGAGGCCAACCTTCGCCAACTCCTCCTCCATTTGCTAGAGTGTCTCACGAAACCTGTCAAGGCTCTGAACTAGAAGAGCAACATCATCAGGATAGTCAAGGTCTGAGAGTGAGAGATCACCGATCTTAATGCCTATGGACCTGATGGAATGCTCATTATGAAGTCCACTGCCTGACAAAAGAGTGCAGGGGCCAAGACACAGCCCTATGACACCAGATACTGATTTAAAAGGTGTCAACATCCGATTCCTGAGATGTATACAGGCAGTGGTTCCATTATGCAGCTTGCTAATCAAGTCCAGAAGAATTGTTGGAACTCTTTAAGGCCTTCCATCACACAACTCGGTCAACTGAATCAAATGCAGCCTTAAGATAGATATGTTCTACGTACAGGGGCTTCTTAAACTTGCAGTGTATCTCCAACAACAAACAGAGGGCCAAAATGGTGTCTAGTGTAGACCTGTTCCTTGTAAAGCCTGACTGTTGAGGGCGACACTTCCGATGTAGCAGGGACTCCAAATGTGCCAGCAGAACATGTGAACCTTGGCACCTTTGCTGGCATGGACAACAAGGTGATCAGCCTGTAGCTCTTACTTTTGCTGTGTGGTCCCTTGCCCCAATAAAGTGAGATCACAATACCATCCTTGCCATGGCTGGCAAGGTTCCAGTTCTCCACACCAGGCAAAAGCTAGCCAGAGTTGATTCCATTAGAGGGTCAATAGTGCATTTTAGCAGCTCTAGAGGGATGCCATCAGAACCAGCTGCATGTCTGTTTTTCAGTTCGCAGATGGAATGCTGCACTTCATCCAACATTGGTGCGCCAGTGCAAGTATCTGGGTCCAAAACCACAGTGGCTGCCACATCAACCAGCTCTGAGAAAGTGGTGGCTGGAGGGTGGTTCAGGGCACTGTCATAATGTTCCACCCAGCGCGAGAGGATCTCATCATCAGATTTACATCGATGGCCTTGGCTGTCATTCAGGATGCTGTTGGGGGGCATGAATCAGTGTTCACGTTATACTCCCCATTAGTACCTGCCCTGGGCAGAGGAAGCTAATGATCCAACCAGTGGACAAAATTCATTGTTGAATCTTGGTCACATGCCACCTGAGGCACGTTGTGCATATGCTAAGAAGGCATAGCATAGCAACTACCTCTTGACCACTGAGGTTGTGGATCACATAGAATGCTGGCTGTAAGTCTCCCCTTGCTAAGCCAAGTTCAACTTCATCTGCTGCTTGGTTATAATATTTCCAGCAGAGATCCCAGCTATGATTGAATCCATTGTCAGAGGATGCGCGTCCCCAGGGGGACTTTGGCACGAGCCCGTCACGTTTGCGCTGGGGGAAGACTGCACTGGCAGAGCATCTACAGCTGAGAGTAGGGCAGGGGCTTTAACCCTGGTGCTGAGCGCTAAATTCTTCATGTTGATCAAAAGCAAAAGTAAATGATTTCCCCAAAGAATACTTTATCCCACTGGGATGAGATGCAGTCGCAGCAATGTGAACCTTTTCCTGGTCTGCCCGCACTGGTTTCATGCTGTGCAACTGGAGCCATTGAGTCTTTCTTGGTGACTTCCTTCATCTTGGGTAGCTAGGTGCATCTTTGCTGCCTGTGTTAGCCATCGTTTTCAGGGTTCTCATTGGACCTGTCTACCTTGCATAATACCCAAGGCAATATTTTGGGCTGGCCTTCATCGCTGATGGCATAGCTCCAACGAGCAGTCTCCTATTTCAAATATTACACCCCTCCACCATGATGAGGTACAGGTCGGATTCTGGGAGAAAGCACTAGGAAAAATAAATTAGAGTTATTGACAGGATTAAAGCAGGTAAGCGTGCACACACAAATGAGCCACAGTCAGGTTTCAAAAGGTAATAGAAATATCTATAGCAAGCAGACGCTGTATATCCTTTAGGGCTAACCAAGGCAAAACAGCTGGGGACTCATTGCTTATGCTTAGAAATCCTTTCCCTTCAGAGTTCAAGCAACACAGGAATAATAAGTTCTCCTTAACAGGCCTTTTTATTCTCTTCCCCTAGCATTCAAGCTATGATGGAATGAGGGCTTGGGCATGTGCCCATTTCAGGAGTCTGGGGGAAGCAATCAGCAAAGTCTTTTGTCCACAATGGCTTGTCTGAATTTTTTTTTTTTTTTAAGGCGGAAATAACATTTCTTGTGGTGAACTAGTATTTCACACTTGGCTGTGCTTCTCCCTTGATTGCGGGGGATTCACAGCCATTTAGCAACCATTTTTATAGTTACAAAGCAAACATTTAAACATTACCTTATAACATGGGATACAGATATAAGTAGGATTAATACATGCAGCATCCTACAGGCATTCTATAAAGTCTAAACACATTCTTATAACTCTAATAACCGTTTTAACTATACTAACACACAGGTAAGCCAGACTGATTTCCAGCTACACATTTGGCAGTGTTCAGTGATGTCTGGAACCTCAGCATGAGCTGGCATCTGGTCTGCCAACATCATAGTAGGAGACCACTATGGGTTATCTAGCTGAGAGAACCCATTGTAAAGATCCCAATGCCAGACACACTTTGTTGAAGGTGGTGTGTTACACTGTGCACACACACTCTTGTGCCTACAACTGTAACCAAGGACTAGGACTCACATACTGTAAAAGACCAGTGGACATCTTTGAGCCCTTTTTCAGGGTGAGATGAATGCCACATTTTCTGCTTCTGCTCTTTTTGTGTGGTATCTGTGTTCTTGGAAATTAGACATGTTTATAGAAAGTACAGCTGAGGATTTTTGCCTTTTTTGTCATCGCTATTTTTACTAGGTTTCATGCACACAGCTCTTATTGATATTTAAAGGGAGCTTGTAGTCCATTGGGTGTGTGTGTGTGTGTGTGTGTGGCCTCTCCCCTGCCGGATCTGTGGGTGGCCAATGCGCCTCACTATGTCTCTGGGAGGTCGCCTGGTGTGGGGAATCAGCGGGTTGACGTGAGATGCGAGCGCAGGTTTGTGATCAGGGCCAAATGACAAACACAGTTACGTAGCCCAGCCCCTGGTTGGGGCGGGGCATCAAAGAGTCTGAGGGCTCAGGCTGAACCCAGGCTGAGCAGCAAACAGTCAGGCCTCTTAGCTCTGGAGGAGGGCCGACAAGCGCAGGCTTCTTTCCTAAGAGAGGGGGAGACTGCCACCCATGGATTGGTGTGGCGGGGGGACACAGGCTCACCCACTCCACTGCATCCCAGCCCAGGGCCCTAGCAATGGTGGAGGGGTCTGCCACTGGGTCAGCGGGGATCCTGACCGCAACACGCTGACTCACTTGCTGGCAATGTTGCAGCCAGACAGGGGTCAGCTACCCCTCGGCCATTCCTAACTCCCCCTCAGGGCATACCTGGCTCTGTAGAGGGTCGTCCTGGTCGTCTGGGAAGAGGGCCTCTGTCAGGGCTTGCAGCTCCTCCCTGTTTGGGTCTGTCAATGGCCCTGGTCCTGGCCAGTCCTCAACTTCCCTGGGGTTTGTGGCAGCCTCCCAGCTCGGGAGCTTGCTGGAGGCGTCTCTCTCCTCCGGTGGCTGGGCCCACACTGAGTTCTGCGGCCTGCTCACTGACTTCTGGCGGGAGGGTTGAGCGTGGCTTGGCTCTGCCCATGAGGGTTCAGTGAGGGGCCCCTCCCGCTCCGGGTCTGTGAGCGGCCAATCTGCCTCACTAGAGAGCTTCACATGGGGATCAGAAATGAAACCAGATTCAGATTTTAGGAATGAAATCAGATTCAGACCAAAATGTTGAGAGAGATTTTTTTTGTTGGTGATATATTGATAGCTTAGGGAGATTAGAAAAGCTATGGTAATTTATCTTTGCTGAACACTAAAAATAAGACACTGAAAGGAGCATTTCATTTTCAGTGTCAATTTAATGTACTGTGTGTGTGTGACTTTGCTAGAATTTCAAATTTATTGAGCTGAAAACTGATTTCCTTTTAGACAGAAAATGTTCTTTGCTAGAGGATGCTGAGGAACACTGTGTGTCTCCCTAATGCCCAGCATATGCTCCTTGAACCTTCCCATATCTTGAACTACAAGTGTATTTTCTCTTAGAGGAAAGGAAATCATTCATAGTTCTGCATTACAGGAGATATAAATAACATATATTGGTATTAAGCATAGAAAAGTTTCTTCTCAGCACCTTCTGCCAACTTACACACAAAGAAAATCAGTCTTTCCTTCAGTAATTTGTAACTCTAATGACCAGATGATTAAACATTTCTCTGTAAATTTCAAAGGCAGAAACAGGTTTGACTTTTTGCTTATATTTTATTTGAAGATAAAGAAAATGTCATCCAAAGAACAGTGGGCTTTTCTCTCTGTTGCTTTTACCTTAAGAATAAAGGTGCTTGTTTAGAACAAACTCTGTGGTAACTTGTAACTGCTAGCAGTACACTGTTCATAGCCCCCGTAGAGAGCAAGAGAGCAAAGCACAGGCACTGGCCTTTCAGCAGACTGGATTGCTGCGGATGTTGCAGTGTAAGGCTGGGAGTTGTGCAGCCTGAAAACCCTGGTCAGGAGGGGGAGAGACATCCAAGAGAGATGTTGGCTGGAAGCTGGAAACCTTAAGTGATTGCCCTTGAGGGACCAGGGAGAAGAAATACAGGTGCAGTTACTCAAAACTGTTACAGTAGGCATGGTGTTTTATATTGTCATGATAAAATAGTAGATAACATGAGTAATCAGTACCGTGTAACATTCTGCATTTAACTTCATTTTTATTACACTGTTTTTCATACTGTATGTGATAATTGAATACAGTAGTTGGATTCACAGCACTTGTGTTTTCCTTCCTATGGAAGGAAATAATTTTTTTCCCTTTCTTTTGATGGATTTCCTATGGATGGAAATCAATTTAATGCATTTTCTTTGATGTGAGTGAGTTAGTGATTGGAAGAGGGCAGGCGGGGAAGAGGTTGTGCATTTTATGCAACTGTTGTGAAAGTGCATTTTTATGGCTTGAAATTATAATAATCAAATCTAGTCGGTAACCAAGAATGAGAACAAATAATTTTTTGAGAAGGATCTGGCAATATTGTCTATATGAGATCTAAATCCAACTGCTGAGTCAAATATGAGACCAATGTGTCATGTAATAGAATTAGTCTAGGGAAACTGCAAGGAAAAAAGTTATAGTTGCAGAGAAATTTGACAGTTGACCAAACTTCAGTTTAGGCTCTTGAGGATGCTCTTTCAGGACTAAGGGATGACAATAAAAGAAAAACCAACCTGACTGACATGCATCCAAAAGATCTTTATAAAAAAGATGCTGCTGTCACTGCAGTGCTATTGCCTCGTTGATTATGTTTGTAAAGAATGGATGATTGAACACAGGATGGTAACTCATTGCGCTGTACTTTATACCACAAGAGATTATTTCAGGGGAAAGTGATCCAGCAGAAATGAAACACAATGTAATGCAAAATAAAAGCGAGGAATGGCCTGATCAAAAAAGAGACCCTGCAGAGCATTGAAAGAAATAAAGGAAGGAAAACCAGACCCTTGTAATGCAGTGACCTCCCCATTCTCAATCAACAAAATCTAAGACCAAATTCTGGCTGGGTTAGGCTGAATAAGGACGGTCCACTGATGTGCTTTGCGACCTGAAGCATTTAGCATGTGAATCTACAATTACTTAATTTGCTTTAAAAGTACTTGGAAAAATCACAATTAACACATTTTGTGTTTTTACTCGATTGGGTAGTGGTAAATTGCACATGTAAATCCACATTTATAATGATTCAATGAACATATGGGTAGTGGAACAGCTTTTTCTGCTAAAAAAAACCCCCCAGTCCTATTAACTGGTGCTTTTTGTGAACACAGGGCAGCTAATCAACCTTCGGCACCCACACTGATATTTTTTCCAGTAGTAACTATCCAGGACACGTACAGCAATTTGTTATTTAAAGTGTGGTGCTCTCCTTAAAGTAACTCCTGTTCAAATGACATTGTAGAGCTTCAAGCTTGTTGCCTTTCAATTATTTCATAGCAAATGTGCTCAGTTTACATGTAAAAATTTTTTTCTTACCTCTGCTACCTCTTCTAAAGCACCTTGGAATCTAGAAGTCAGGCAACATTCTTTCCAGATGGCATCCCCATTAGTGAACATCCTATGAGCCATATTCTGCCTTCAGTTGCATACATCTGATCCTATTGTTTTGGTGGTGGGGTTTCACAGAAGTAACCCAAGGGGGTGGGGAGGGCTGTACACATGTAATTGGAAATGGGGTTCTGTAGATGACACCAGACAAGACTGGAATATAATCCAACAGGAATTGGGGTACTGAGTTCCTAGGGTTAAAGTAAGGGAGAGGCACAGATCCTCCTTCCCCTCCTCTCTTTATCCAAGACTTGATGGCGTGCTGCTGCTCTAACACCTCCCTCCCCCTCCCCCCACTTCCCAGCTGATGATGTGAGGACTTGCCAGGGGCAGGCTTCTTTCTGAATTATAAGCATCAGAAGCTGGTGCCTGGCTGAGGATTTTGAAGCCCCCAATGGTGGTCTGCGGCACACGATGGGGGAGGAAGAGATGCCCCAGCTGTGAGACCCCCTGTCTTTCCTCTCCTGTCTAAAGGATAATACCCATTCTGACTCCCCTTACTCTTCAGATGTGATAATCTCCCATTTTTATAGATTTGAACCACTGCACAGCACTTTCAGGATTAGAATGCTCAGCCCATTGTGGTTCCTGCAGAGACGGGAGCTATTAATACTGAGAAGCTCTGGCCCCAAAGGAAAAATGAACAACTGTGAAGCTTTATGTGGCTTGGGCGTGGGGTTTAGCCACCCTATCTAGAGCTGGTTGAGAAAAATGCTGACTTGGCAAAATTAAAACTGTTCACAGAACAGGTTGGTTTAGAATTAGATGAATCTCTTGACTCAAAAAATTACTGGGGAAAAAGTTTCAGAATTTTCCAAATATCATGAAAAGTTTAGAGTATTTTTAGTCAAAATCACATTTCTGAAATTTTAGTAAACTTAGATGAAAAAGGTTTTAATAATAAGTCAAAATGATCAGTATGAAACATTTTGAGTTACCCTAACTGATATTTTTTTGGATTAGCAGTTCACTAACAATTTCTAGATTTTGACTTTTTGTCCTGATTAAGGACTAGGAACATTTTGGGATCTCTCCCCCACCCAGTACTAACCCTAACCTTTACCTGTATCTTCTGTGGCCACCAGTTTTATCAGATGTCTTAGAATGTCATGAATGTTGTCTGCAACTTTCCCTTTGGGGAGGGTCTTCATTTTATTTTACTCCACCAGTGTATGGGGCTTCCTCCATCATTAATAACTTCACTTAAACTTTCTGTCTGCATGAGCTGTATGCTTGGGAAGCAGCAAACTCATCCTTTTCCAAAGAATATGATAGTAAACGTATGGATTACTGCCGAGGTTTACCCATGTATTGGGAATAGCTTTATGAGAAAGAGGATATTAAAATAGTCAGAATGAACTCTGTGTAGAAGAAATGTGACTTTCCGTCTACGTTTCTTTAACTGAAATTGATGGCATCCACAGAGAACAACCTTTATTGTATAGAGGCCTGTAAAATTCCATGGATCAGAGGAGGAATTATGAACATCCCCAGTATACCACATAGTCTGTGGACGTTGCAGCAAGAGCTTCACTATATTGCCTAGCAGACCATAGGGATTTCTGCAGCATTCAAAGGTTTTATTTAAACAGTAACTACACAAGAGGAGAAATTGGCCTGAAGGGTTTCCACTGAAAAAGCTTTTCAGTTACCTGGGATTGCTAATATTCTATGTGAAATATGCAAAATAATGTCAATACATTTAATAAATGAAGAACATCCATTAAACCACTGTTGCATGGAAGAATTTGATATTTGTGAATGTCAGGGGTGTTTGTTTCTCTGTTTGACTATATGAATTAATTCATCTATAAAATTTATAATTTTTTTCCATAACTTATTATTAATGACCTAGTTCAGACCATTGATTTTACATCGTATATGGTTAGTTAATGTATTCAGAAAGGCCTTCAAAATATTTAAATTAATTATGTCAATTATCAAAAGTGATTGTTATGGATATCAAGTGACACTTAAGATATGAACAACAATAACATGATGTGTGAAGTTATGTGAAGCAATTAAGGTAATGAAAACACAGCCTAGTCATCTTTTTGTTTCTTTCTTTTTTTTTTTTTTTTAAAAAAAGCTACTCAATTATAATAATGGTCAGTTGTAAACAAGTTAAAAAATTCTTCATCTGACTTCCTCCTGGGTATTTTGTAATGGAACGCCCACCTGCTGTTTAATATTTTATCATGTAATTACCAGTGAAAAGAATTTTCACTGGCAGCACTAATTGTTTAAAAGCTTTCTAACATCTTTATAAAAAAGGGATCCTGAGTTCTGCATATTAACTTCACTCTTTATGGTCCAATTTCTCATTATAACATGGCTTTAAAATTGAATTTTTTAAAAATGGGGGGAAAAGCAGATTAGGGACCGTATGGACCTGGAACCAGGGGGTTCCATTACTGTAGGTCTATGTGAATATATCTGTCCTTACTATTTTTCTGCCCAGATGGCCTGCCTGTTTTTTTCTGTATAGAAGAGCCGGTCTGTGTGATGGAGTCGCACTATACAGGAATGGTCAAATTTCTTTTTGTGGTTTGAGTGTAATGTGAATTAGAACTACTTATTAATTATACAACAACAAGCATTTGCCTTGAGACCGTATAATTTACTTACTTTGGCCAAACTTTCTTAACTACCCATCATCTCTTCAAGTGAACGAGACAAACACAGTTATTCTCTAAATCCAGGTTATGACATATAGTGGAGAGAGATAAATAGTAGGGTCTCCCAAGGATTTCTACTGGCACCAGTGCTGTTCAACATATTCATAAATGATCTGGAAAAAGGGGTGAACAGTGAGATGGCAAAGCTTGCAGATAATACAAAATTACTCAAGATCGTTAAGTCCAAAGCGGACTGTGAAGAGTTACAAAGGGATCTTACAAAACTGGGGACTGGAAAACAAAGGGGCAGATGAAATTCAATGTTGATAAATGCAAAGTAATGCACATTGGAAAACATAATCCCAACTATACATGTAAAAGGATGAGATCTAAATTAGCTGTGACCACTCGAGAAAGAGCTCTTAGAGTCATTTTGGATAGTCCTCTGAAAACATCCGCTCAATGTGCAGTAGCAACAAAAGCTAACAATTTTAGGAACCATTAGCAAAAGGATAGATGATAAAACTGAAAGTATCATAATGTCATTATATAAATTGATGGTATGCCCAAACTTTTTGAACTGTATGCAGTTCTGGTCCCCCCATCTAAAAAATAAAATAAAAAATTAGAACTGGAAGAAATACAGAGAAAGGCAACAAGAATGATTAGGGTATGGAACAGCTTCCATACAAGGAGAGATTGAAAAGACTTGGACTGTCTTTCATCTTAGTAAAGAGATGACTAAGGGGGGTTATATAGAGGTCTATAAATCATGAATAGTGTGGAGAAAGTGAATAAGGAAGTATTATTTACCCCTTCACATAACACAAGAAGCAGGGGTCAGCCAATTAAATTAATAGACAGTAGGTTTAGAACAAACATAAGGACGTACTTGGTCACACAACACACAGTCAACCTGTAGAATTCATTGCCAGGGGATGTTGTGAAGGCAAAATTGTAACGGGGTTCAAAAAAGAATTAGATAAGTTCATGGAGGATAGGTCCATGAATGGTTATTAGCCAAGATGGTCAGAGATGCAAACCCATGCTCTACGTGTCCCTAAACCTGCTTGCCAGAAGCTGAGGGCTGGTCCACACTGGGGGGGGATCGAACTAAGATACGCAACTTCAGCTACGTGAATAACATAGCTGAAGTTGAAGTATCTTAGTTCGAACTTCAAAGCACTTACTGCGGGTCCACACGCAGCAGGCAGGCTCCCCCGTCGACAGCGCTTCCTCCTCTCGGCGAGCAGGAGTTCTGCAGTCGACGGCGAGCGCTTCCGGGATCGATTTATCGCATCTAGACAAGACGCGATAAATCGATCCCAGAAGATTGATTACTACCCGCCGAATCAAGCGGGTAGTATAGACGTACCCTGAGACTGGATGACAAGGGATAGATAACTCAGCCCTGGTCTACACTACGAGTTTAGGTCGAATTTATTAGCATTATATCGATTGATCCGTGCACCCGTCCACACGACGAAGCCATTAACATCGACTTCTAGGGCTCTTAAAATCGATCTCGCCACTCCACCCCCAACGAGGGGATTAGTGCTTAAAGCGATATTGCAGAATTGAACTAGGCTTAGTGTGGACGCAATTCGACGGTATTGGCCTCCTGGATCTATCCCACAGTGCAACATTTGACCGCTCTGGACAGCAGTCTGAGCTCGAATGCTCTGCCCAGGTAGACAGGAAAAGCCCCGCGAACTTTTGAATTTCATTTCCTGTTTGGCCAGCGTAGTGAGCTGCAGGTGAGTGCAGATCTCATCAGCAGAGGTGACCATGATGGAGTCCCAGAACCGAAGACGAGCTCCAGCATGGACCAAGCGTGAGGTACGTGATCTGATCGCTATATGGGGAGACGAAACCGTGCTAGCAGAGCTACGGTCCAAAAGAAGAAACGCCAATACATATGCCAAAGTCTCCAAGGGCATGCAGGACAGAGGCTACAACAGGGACGCGCAACAGTGCCGCGTTAAAATTAAGGAGCTCAGGCAAGCCTACCAAAAAAACCAGAGATGCAAACAGCCGCTCTGGGTCAGAGCCCCAGACATGCCGCTTCTATGATGAGCTGCATGCCATTCTAGGGGGTGCAGCCAGCACTGACCCACCCATGTGGTATGACTCCGTATGTGGATCATCAGAAACCACCGAGGAGCACGTTTGGGAAGAGGAAGATGATGATAATGATGCTGAAAATAGCGCACAGACACAGCAAGGAAGCGGAGAAGCCCTTTTCCCTGACAGCCAGGAACTCTTTGTCACCCTGGAGCCGGTACCCTATGAACCCACCCAAGGCGTGCTCGATGCCGGAGAAGGGACCTCTGGTGAGTGTACCTCTGTGAAATTAATACGTGTTTTATAAGCAAGCGTGTTTAATGATTAATTCGCGGCCAGTACAGCTACAGCTACTGGAAAAGTCTGTTAACATGTTCGGGGATGGAGCGAAAATCCTCTGGGGACATCTCCAGAAAGCTCTCCTGGATGCACTCCCAAAGCCTGTGCAAAAGGTTTCTGGGGAGGGCAGCCTTATCCTGTGCTCCGTGGTAACACACTCTACCACGCCAGGCCAGTAGCATGTAGTCTGGAATCATGGCATTGCAAAGCATGGCGGCATATGGTCCCGGTGTTTGCTGGCATTCAAGCAACATCCGTTCTTTATCTCTCTGTGTTATCCTCAGGAGAGTGATATCATTCATGGTCACCTGGTTGAAATAGGGGAATTTTATTAAGGGGGCATTCAGAGGGGTCCGTCCCTGCTGGGCTGTTTGCCTGTGGCTGAACGGAAATCTCCCCCGCTGTGACCCACACGGTGGGGGGAGGGGGAACAGCGAACATCTTGGATGTGTGTCTCTGTGTGTGTGTGGGGTGTCCATTAGGTTCGCGCTGCACGTTAACCCGAAAACCGCCGCCCCTCCCTTTTCAATTGCCAACTCATTTTAAATGGCCAACCCAACAGCTGTTTGTTATGGGAAATGAGGGGGTTGCTGTTTGAAAACAATCCCACATGTTATGAAGGTTAAAGAAGCCTATAGACTGTGGCTTACCATGGCTGCCTGCAAGCCGAATTCTGTTGCCCGCCGGACCTGCTTGTGTGATCTCTCACACCAAACCGGCAGACCCTCAATATAAGAGGCAAAGTGCAACCTTGGACCAAATGCACATGTGCTATGTAATGTTTGGAGCATTGTTCTCTAAATATGTGTCTTTTAAACTACTCCTCTCCCATTTGTTTCCTCCCGCAGCTGCAAATGTTTCAACGCCACCCCTTTCATCACCGTCCCAGAGGCTAGCAAAGATTAGAAGTAAAAAAAAACAACCTCGAGACGATATGTTCTCAGAGCTCATGCAATCCTCCCACACTGAAACTGCCCAGCAGAATGCGTGGAGGCAGACACTGTCGGAGTCCAGAAAGGCACAATTTGATCGTGAGGAGAGGTGGCGTGAAGAGAGTAGGTGGCATCAGCATGCTGAGAGAAGGCAGGATGCAATTCTGAGGCTACTGGAGGATCAAACGGAAATCCTCCGGCTTATGGCTGAGGAAAGGCGTATGGTTCAGGAAAGGCCGCCTGAGCCCAGACCGCCGCTACAGCCCCTGTGTAACCAACAGCCCTCCTCCCCGAGTCCCATAACCTCATCACCGAGACGCCCAAGAACACGTTTGGGCGGCCTCCGTGCACCCAACCACTCAAGCCAAGAGAACAGTCCAAGCAACAAAAGGCTGGCATTCAATAAGTTTTAAAGTGCTGTGTGTCCTTGTCCTTCCTTCATCCCCTCCTCCACCACCCATCCTGGTGCTTCCCCTCCTCCACCACCCATCCTGGTGCTTCCCTTCCTCCACCACCCATCCCGGGCGACCGTGGCAGTTACCCCCATATTTCCTCCTATTTGTTTGACGAATTAATAAAGAATGCATGATTTTTAAGCAACAATGACTTTATTGCCTCTGCAAGCGGTGACCGATGGGGGGAGGGCAGGGCGGTTTGGTTAAAGGGAAGTAGAGTGATTCAAGGGGCGGGGCTTTTCATTAATGGGGAAAAACAGAACTTTCACACAGCATCCTGGCCATTCATGAAACTGGTTTTCAAAGCTTCCCTGATGCGCAACGCACCCTGCTGTACTCTTGTAATAGCCCTGGTGTCTGGCTGCGCATAACCAGCGGCCAGGTGATTTGCCTCAACCTCCCACCCCGCCATAAACATCTCCCCCTTACTCTCACAGATATTGTGGAGTGCACAGCAAGCAGTAATAATAATGGGAACATTGGTTTCGCTGAGATCTAACCTAGTCAATAAACTTCGCCAGCGAGCCTTTAAATGTCCAAATGCACATTCCACCACCATTCTGCACTTGCTCAGCCTATAGTTGAAAAGGTCCTGACTACTGTCCAGGCTACCTGTGTATGGCTTCATGAGTCATGGCATTAAGGGGTAGGCTGGGTCCCCAAGGATAACTATTGGCATCT
The DNA here is from genome assembly GCA_033296515.1 of Macrochelys suwanniensis. Taxonomy (NCBI): domain Eukaryota; kingdom Metazoa; phylum Chordata; order Testudines; family Chelydridae; genus Macrochelys; species Macrochelys suwanniensis. The sequence goes on along the minus strand of CM065784.1, from coordinate 15,279,599 downwards.
CAACATCCCCAACGGTTATTTTCTGGTCTGGGAAGAAAGTCCCTTGCTGCAGCAGCCGAAACAGACCAGAGTTCCTGAAGATGCGAGCGTCATGTACCTTTCCCGGCCATCCCACGTTGATGTTGGTGAAACGTCCCTTATGATCCACCAGTGCTTGCAGCACTATTGAAAAGTAACCCTTTCAGTTTATGTACTCGCTGGCTTGGTGGTCCGGTGCCAAGATAGGGATATGGGTTCCGTCTATCGCCCCCCCACAGTTCGGGAACCCCATTGCTGCAAAGCCATCCAGTATGAGCTGCACATTTCCCAGACTCACAACCCTTGGTACCAGCAGCTCGGTGATCGCCCTGGCTACTTGCATCACAACAGCCCCCACTGTAGATGTTCCCACTCCAAATTGATTCGCGACTGACCGGTAGCTGTCTGGCATTGCAAGCTTCCACAGGGCTATCGCCAGTCGCTTCTCTACTGTGAGGGCTGCTCTCATCTTGGTGTTCTGGTGCTTCAGGGCAGGGGAAAGCAACTCACAAAGTTCCATGAAAGTGCCCTTACGCATGCGAAAGTTTCGCAGCCACTGGGATTCATCCCAGACCTGCAGCACTATGTGGTCCCACCAGTCTGTGCTTGTTTCCCGGGCCCAGAATCGGCGTTCCACTGTATCAACAAGCCCCATTTCCACCATGATGTCCACCTTGCGGGGGGGGGGGGGGCCTTTTTGAGAGAGGTCTGTGTCTGCAGGACAGCAGAGTGGGAGCAGAAGTGGCGGGTGGATAACAATGGTGTCAGCAATATGGCGCCCGCATGAAAAAAGGCACGAAAGGATTTTGGGCTCCCCTCTCCGCTGCTTTCTCGGAGGGAAGAGGGAGCAAGGGTTAGGCTCCTTTCCTTCTAACAGCAGACGGTGCAATATGCCGGGAAGCAAGGATTAGGCGCCTTCCCTTCTAGCAGCAGATGGTTCAATAGGCTTGATATCCATCATCATCTCCTGGCCCCCTCAAGGACTGAACTCGCAACCCCGGGTTTAGCGGGCCAATGCTCAGACCGCTGAGCTATCCCTCTGCCCGTGTTGCAGGCAGTACTGAATCTCCCTTAAACAAAACGTAAAAAAGAGAATGACCAGAGTCACTCCGGTCACTCCCTTTTATGTCCAAGCGCCCCCGGCCAGCCACACCATAGGCCGCCAGCCAGGAGCACACGAATTTCAAGCATATTGTACAATCTGCAGCTGTGTAGTCCCGCACCTACGATCATTTATGGCCTATTGCACCATCTGCAGCTAGAAGGCAAAGAGCTTACGCTGTGTAGTCCCGCGACTACCAGCCTCAGGCGGAATGGCCCCCTCAAGGATTGAACTCGCAACTCTGGGTTTAGCGGGCCAACGCTCAGAACGCTGAGCTATCCCTCTGTCCGTATTACAGCATAACTGAATTCCCACTAGACCTAATGTCCAGGCGTACGCTGGAGATGTACAGTTATTGTGAGCTGAGCAGGTTTCCATAGCAAACCCGGAAACCCCGTAAACCCTGGAAAAAAGGCGCGAAAAAGATTGCTTTCATGGAGGGAGGGAGGGACGTTTGATGGCTTGACAACATGTACCCAGAACCACCAGCGACAATGTTTTCTGCCCCATGAGGCTTTGGGATCGCAACCCAGAATTCCAATGGGCGGCGGAGTCTGCGGGAACTGTGGGATAGCTACCCGCAATGCAACGCTCCGAAAGTCGGTGCTAGCCCCGCTACTGTGGACACAGTCCGTCGACCTCATGGTCTTAATGCTCTTTAGTGGGGATATACACAATCGATTCCATAAATTCGGGTTTTAAAATATCGACTTCTATAATTTCGACCTAATTCTGTAGTGTAGACGTACCCTCAATAAATTGCCCTGTTGTGTTCTTTCCCTCTGAAGCATCTAGCACTGGCCACTGTTGACTTCCTCTGCAGCATGGGGCATGGGTCACTTGTGGTTTTAAACTAGCGTAAATGGTGGATTCTCTGTAATTTGAAGTTTTTAAATCATGATTTGAGAACTTCAGTAACTCAGCCAGAGGTTATGCGTCTATTACACGAGTGGGTGAGTGAGATTCTGTGCAGGAGGTCAGATTAGATTATCATGATGGTCCCTTCTGGCCTTAAAGTCTCTGAATCTATAAGACAGGATACTGCGCTAGATAGACCATTGGTCTGACCCAGTATGACCATTCTTACGTTCTTATATGGAAAGACAGAATTCTACACTTTGGACTGGGGATTTGCCATTGTATTTTCATAAAATCATAGATATTTGTGTGGATATAATCAAACTGTGTGCTATTAGGGAGGAAAAAAGGGTGTACATACTTTTAAGAGTATGCCTGCACTGAAAAAAAAGGTCTGTTCTTAACTCCAGTTAGCTAAACCACATAGCTAACTCGGGTTAAAATAACAGTGAAAACAGCAACTCGTTATTTTACTCGGGTTAGCAGTTTAAATTCAATCCCAGGTTCCTCTATAGGCTTTAACTTGAGCTGCTAACCTGAATTAAAAGGAGTCTTGACTGTTGTTTTAACTTGAGTTAGCTGATAAGGGTTAACTAACCGAAATTAAGAACACATCTTTTTTTGCACTATAAACATCACCCAAGAGTAGCATAAGGGAAGTAGTACCTCTGTCTTATTTCTAGGAATTCTGATTTTTATCAATCTCATTAATCTGTTTGATGCTATGTTGCATTGCAATTTTCCTTTGAAGGGGAAAGCTCCATTAAAAGTGACATACTCGGTACTTGGAGCAGTACCGGATTTCAATGATTTGTATTCTGGTAGCAAGTGAAAAAGCCTCAGTCAGTATGGAGGGACTCATTGTGCTAGGCCTTGCGCACACACACAAGTACACACAGATTCTGCCCCCAAAGAGCTCACAAGCTAAGACATGTTGCAATAAGGCCTTGTCTAGAGTAGGAAAAATATATTTTTAAAAACATGAAAAACACTGTCTACATTAGATACCAATACGTTTGTAAGCAGCTCATTATTAAAATGTATTGTCTGGTTTTGCAACTTTGCAAATCAATTAAAAATTAATTTAAAAACCCCACCTTTCTTTCAGACACCTCCCCCCCCCCCCCCCCCGGTTTAACAAAGATTCCAGTGGGTTAGTGTATCAAACAAAAGGAAGCATAGGTGTATAACAGTAATAATAAGATGTATTTAAATAGACTAACTCCAAGAGCAGCTTGATAGACCTGAATCATTAACAACGTTTTTGCTTTGTTCCACACACAAGTTCCATTAATTGGCAGCCAAGTGGTTAACATACATCCCCTTCCTCACTCATTTTGAGAATACAATCCTGGGTGGGATGAGGTGTTCGGAGCCTGCCACAACTGCTCCTTCGATGCTTATCAGAAATAAATTTTATTCCGGTAGCATGTATTGTGGATCAAAATGAAGTTCACTATGGCACAACACTGAACCCTAGATGTAGCTGGGCCAATTTTAAGAATGTCAGAGTAGGTATGAATATTTTCAAGAGTGGCTGGCGGTTTTGAGTGCCTCAGTTTTGGGCACTGAACCCTCACTCTTTGAAAAATCAGGTGCCTTTACGGTGTCTCAAGTTAAGCACCTAAAGACTGAGGCATCTAGAATCACTAGTCACTTTTGAAAACATGGGCCAACGTGGATAATCATTTTTCCAGTCATGGCACTGGTGTCACTTTTTTATATCACCTGTCACTTGTTGACAATTCCAAATGCAACAAGGAAATGGTATTTTTGCAAGAACAGACCAGAGTGACCAAGAGACCAGAGAGGCTGAACTGGAAGAGCTAAGGGAGATAAAGAGGTACATAGATGAGTCAGAACGGTCCCAACCCAGGTCTGACAGTCTCTGTGCTGTTGAGGAGGATGAAAGTCTCAGGGAAGGAGACCATCCAACTGGAGCAGAGGGAAATGATCCCATAGTTGGGACCCTCCTTCCAGATGATGATGTGGTATCCTCTCGCACTGAGGATACCTCTCCGGGGGGAGGGAACTCCAGTTATTAGGAAGAGACAGGTATTAATAATGGGCGATTCAATGATTAGAAACATAGATAGCTGTGTTTGCAATGACTGGGAAAACTGCATGGTGACTTGCCTGCCTGGTGCAAAGGTTGCAGATATCTCGAGACATCTAGATAGACTTATGTGTAGTGCTGGGGAGGAGCTGTGGTTGTGGTACATGTAGGTACCAATGACATAGGGAAGGATAGTAGGAGAGAGGTACTGGAGGTCAAATTTAGGCTGCTAGGTAAGAGATTGAAGTCCAGGACTTCAATGGTAGCATTCTCTGAAATGCTTCCAGTTCCATACACAGGGCCAGTTAGACAGGCAGAATTGTAGGCTCTCAATGCATGGATGAGACAGTGGTGTAGGGAGGAGGGGTTTAGATGTATTAGATGTATCAGATTTATGTATTATTTATTACTATTTAATATTATTTAATTATGTACTATATTCATTACGTAATTAATTATATTAATGTAATTACGCAATTAATTATATTAATGTAATATAATCAACTACATTAATATATAATTAACATGTTATAATATACTTATAATTATATTACATTATATTAGCTATAATCATATTAATATATCAATATGTATTACTTATAATTATATTAATTATATTAAATTAATTATATTAGAAATAACATAATTAATATAATAAAAATTCAGTATGGCCACTCTTATGTTCTTATTGCAAATATCTATAGATTAATGGGAGGGAAAGTTTTATAGATACCCATGCCTCAATGAAATCCTTAATTGCCCTAAATTGGTAAAATAAGTTATTACATCCCAGAGTGGAAACAAAGTCAGAAAATTCGATATGAAACTGCACAATGTTTCCAAAGTCTGAGAACCCAAGCAATACAAAAGGATGAAATATGGTCAAACATCTTTATAAAGGAAACTAAAAAGCCTTGAGCCTATCCCTCGATGGCCAACATTTTTCTGGGTATGTCCAGGGTAGAAGAGTTGCATAGCTGCTGACTCTTGACTGAGAAGGCCCCGGTACCCATTCTCTCCCGATATTGTTGGACATTCAGTAGTTCCAATGCTGTTGATCTTATTTGCTGGCCCTCTTGTGGATAAGTTCTATATTATTTATATTTTAAATAATCTAATAACATCTGGTTCAGGAAGAAACAACGATCTTTAAGGAAAAATTGGTGGAATGGAACAGCTGGATTGTATGCATGGGGAGTGGGGGGGAAGAGAAGGAAAAGAAACATATAAGTAGAGTAAAGGATAACCCCTCTCAGATTAATATAGAGATGGGCAGTATTATTTTGGATAGTTAAACAGAGACTTCAAAAACAGATTTGTTCATGGAATCTGTGATTTGAGGCTACAGTTGGGAAGAGAATTCCCAGAGCCTATAGAACGTATATGGAAATATTTCAGTAGACCTGTGGACCTGAATATAAAGGAAAATCTGTTTTGCATAGAAAAATACAAGAGAACCCTGATGAATCTAGATGGAAGCAGAAGCTCCAAAAGCAATATTATTGTCAACATGATGGAAGCAATCATGACTGGGTAATTCTGGCTATGAGATTAAAAATGACCCTCAGTTCAAAGAGAAGATTTTTAGGATTTTTTATTTAATCTCAGCAACTCAGAGCAAAGGAAATGAAACAAGATCTAGTGGGAAAAAAACTAAACAAATCCCCCACAACCCAGCCATGGGCACCCTCTAGTATCCCATCAAACTGTGGGTGTTGGGGTAGAATCATATATTCTTGGATGTGACTGGCAGTAGCAGATTGCTGAAACCAATTTAAGAGGGCACTGCAAGATTTATAAGAGACTGATGTTGAACATGAGGAAGATTAATAATTTAATTTGTTATATGCATTGAGCCAAATTTAGCCCAGGTATAAGTGGGCGTAACTACATTAGATTCACTGGAATCAAAAGAATTGAAATTTGCCTAGAGTATCCATCTTGTATCTGGTGGTTCTATTTGAAATACTCTTGCTATGAACGTTGTGGAGATGCTTATTTGAATTTGGCTATTGTTAATTGTATTTGTAAACATTTCTTCTGATCTAAATAGCTATGGAACTGTACCATTAAAAGTTATAGGACTAACAGCAGCGATGAGTTCTCTTCCCCAGAGCTTTGGCCAACTAATTATTTTACAAATGTTTTAAAAGAGATGTGCATACATAATAAACATGTAAAATTATACTAAAAAAACTACATTAAAAGAATATTATTAAGGTGGTAAAGTCAAGTACTCCAAAAATTAGGAAATGCCAGAATTAAGGTCTTCTGTGCAACTGCATTATGAAACATTTTCAGAAACTGCTGAACCTTTTAGGCTGAAGTTTTCTTAAAAAGAAGAAAAAACATCAGCCTGAGGCAGATATGCAACGTGGAAAATTTCAGTCCAAACTGTTTGGCAAAGTTTTATAAGCAACTGAAAGTGGAGTCTTATAATGGGAATTGTCAGGCAACCTTAATATGAGGCAGGGCTACTATCTTGGTCTATAATTGAGCTCTTGTGTTGCCTCTAATACCTCATCCCTTTGGGTAGGCCAGCCAACAGCAATACCGTGCCCCAAGGCCGACCCGGAGTGGTCATGCCCTGCGGCCCACCCAGGCGATTTTAAAAGAGCTTGGGGCTCCTGGCTGCCACTGCCCCTGGACAATTGCCCCCTTTGCCCCCACCTGTCGGCAGGCCTGCCTTTGCGCTGCTCCCAGCTGTAGTCTTTGCATCATTTCCTACTTCTAAGCCCATACTAATGTCAGTTTAAGGACAAACTCAAACCTAGTGGTTATAGTAGATCTGGACATCTAATTTTATGTTTGATCTGGGATTGCTTTTCATGCCTCTTTGTTCAAGTACTAACTCACTGACTATAACCTGGAGTTCACTGTATCTCCTTGGTTCTGAACTAGGAAGTTTTCTGTAGTTCCCTAGCCTTGTCATTTTTGGCTCACTCCGTATTCTCTTTCTGAATTTAGCCTGTGACTGATAATTATAACATCATCCACACGAGTGGAAAATAATTTGGTTCAAGCATAGATCTGAGTTCCTTCATGGATCAAAAGCATAATAGATGAAAACACAGTAACTTTGATATTTTTTTTTTGAGTGATTCAAGATGTGTCAGACTCAAATTACCTGTTTCTTCCTTAGAGTTAAAACACAAAAGATTGGCCAGGCACAGTCTAATTGGAAAAGAAAGCTCCTTCAATCGTGCCAGTGAAACTCAACATCTTTTGCCTCTTTTAGGAAAGAGGTGAAGCTGACAGTTTGAAAATGCTTGCTTTTAGAGTATGCCCAGCAAACATAAATTGGTCTATAAGGTAGATCTGACGTTTTTAAGGTATATCCTTTAATGCACCATGATGATGTTCATGCAGAAAGACATGAGGTACTTTAACATTATTCATTGCTGGCTGGCTGATTAGAATTACAAGAAATTGTCAACCCTTAAAATTCCAAATAATCATTCCTCACAACGGACAATTATTATGCCATTAAATTTATTCCTAGCAGGTTTTCCAAAGTGAAATCACTAACTGCTATACAACTTTTATAGCATGTTTAATGTATTTCTCCCTCCAGTTAGGAAACGTGAGACTTATTTTGGCATTACTAGTATCATTAGTTCTTAAATTTACTAAAAGACATTTTTATTTATTCATAGAAGCTCTGTGCCTTGGAGTTCCCCATCCTCTGCCAGCCCCCCAGAGGGGCTCTAGTACAAAGCCTGTTTACCTGGGCTTTATGGGGATTTCAGGATTTGGCCCAAAAGGTTAGAATAACCACAAATTCTGTATTAGTAGTTGATGCTCAGCTATGCTTTCATCACCACAGCACTGATTAGTTGAGGGCCTGGGTATCTTACCATTATAAACACATGCCTTCAGGGACTCCAGGCTAAAAATGCCCACTGGGCTGAAAATTGTTTTACAAGGTCATTGCCTGGGCCCAACTTTTGGGGTGAAAATAAAGCATGGGGCCGGATTCTCTATTGCATCATCCTTAGTGTCATTTACACGTTTGCAAAGTTGATGTAAAATGCTTCCAGTTCAGACTGATCGTGTTTTATATGCACCTTACACAGGTTTAAATGAATAGACAAGGGGCAAAGTACTGGAGGATCAGGTCCAATATGGAGGGTTTTTATTTAAAATGATTGTTGTTGAAGTACAAGCTTTCAGTGAAAACTCAAAGTTCCATTATCAAAATACAGAGGATTGACACTTCTAAGAAATATAGAAGTAACTTACTCACCATCAACAGAGAGTCATATAAATAACAAGATCTGTTGGGTTGTATAATTTAGGGATATCTTCCATATGCTTAATGAAGGGTTACCAGGTTTCAGTATGCCTGGCATGTTTACCCTTTTAGTTACACCAAAGCTTCTCCATAGATAAAATATCCCAGAATTTAACAAACCATTTATTGTTTAGGATAGTACTGGGAGATTTCAATTCTGAAGAAAATACCCCTCTAGCTACAAGGAGTAACTGATCCAAAAGAAGACAAAAAGGATCAAGATTTAAACCATTCTCACAGCCCAGAAAGGTTAGTCCTCTCGTCAGATTAATTAGGGCATCAGAAGTGTTAGACCAACGGATTGATATTTGCATTCCAATGTGTTTGGTGAAAGGATATTGGTCGCTGGTGCTTGGGCACAGTGCAAGCTTGGAGTACAGAGTCCTTTGCTGTGTTATCTGGTGTCCTCTCTGCGGTCACTGTGCTGCTGGTCAAGACTTCTCTTCTGGGTTAGGCGGGTCCAGCAGCCTGGCTGCTGTTGTGCTCCTGGTCTGCTCCCTAGGTGGGCTCAGGCTATGTTTGGCCTTGATCTTGCACAAATGAGACTGCAACATATACTCAGGTAGGGGTGTGTGTGTGTGTGTGTCTTTTTAGCCCTGCCCATAGCCAGCCACCTGTCTTGCATCTAATTCCCTGTGCTGGCTCTGGAATGACATTCCTTCACTCGAACAGGAGATGCTAGCAGACAGAAAGAAGTCAGCCAACGCCACCACCTCTTTCTGCCCGCTTTCTGATCAATCAGGGTTTCTGGGGATAGACCTGACCCTTCCACTCAGTGGCCACTCCACCGTAGGAACAAAAATTGCACATCATTTTACATTCCTGACTGTGTGAAAGGTTCTGACAGCCACTCTGGGCTTGTTCATAAATGAGAAACACAGGGACATGCAGGAATTTGAGCACAAATTTGGCACGTTTGTCAAAATTAGTATAATTTCTGTGTTCTTATATTAATCTGCGACCTGATGTTTTATGGGTCTAAACAATAATTGCTCTTTGATGTAGGGATAACTCTGTGAAGGGGTGCATTGCTTGGGAGAAACCATCTCAAACAGCCACTATTATTAGACTCCAGCCTCTCCAAAAGGATGCCTTGGGAATAGCTTTGAAACTTACTGACTCACAATTTCTGGCACTTGAATTTAGTGTACTTTCTCCTGTATTCATATCAACCACTGACTGTTCTGGTTCTCCTGCAACTGATTGTCAGCATAAGGAGACAGAAGTACACTTTCATTATTTATACGTGAGACCGAGAAAGCGCAGCAAGAGGAAATGATAGGAAATAGGTCCTCGGAGGAAGATACTTACGAAAGCTAAGGAACAGCTAAAAGCATGTGGAACTGCACAAACTCTGTCAACAACCAGTGTATTTACGCAATAGTCATAAGGTATTTATAAGTACTCATAATGAACACACTAGTGAAGGTATTAAAAGGTGACATGTCCTTTAAACTGTCACATACTTCAACCTGTAATGGACTAGATATAGAACAGTCTCTACAAAGAGCAGGATTATATTGTATCCAATCCTGATCCCTAATGCTGTGCTTCTCCTTCATAGTTCAGGATTATATTTACTGATCATGTTTCCTGCCCTAGATCCGGATTAGTTTTCATAAATAACATTTTTAAAATGCTGCATAATTTGCCCTTTGTGTATGTCCATGTAAAAAGTGAAATTTAAGTGGCTCTTTAAGCAACTGTCTCATATTCATTTTGAAGAAAAATTGATCAAAGTTGCCGTTAGCAAAAGACATATCTGTAACTGATATATTTCTCTGTTGCATTTTAATGCATTTTGAGCCAGCAAAGTATCAGTGCACAGCCTGACTCATGCTTTGTAAAAAGCAGGCTCCATAGTAGTGCACAGCTGCATACATTTTCAGTACTCCTGCAACTTTTCTAGCACATCAGAGTTCTGTCTGCAGAAGAATACGATTCTCATTCTCCTGACCAGTGGGAGACATGTTGTAGATATGGGTCCAGATCCTGGGCCTGGCTGAACTGTGCTCAGCAATGTTTGGGGGTGGAGGCTAAAGGCAGTGCACCTTTGTACTCCCCCAGTCCTTGTGTAACTGTGCAGAGCCAGCTTCCTGGCAAGAGTTCTGCTGCTATCAAATTGTACTTTTCGTTTTAATTGATTGTATTAGTGTTCATAGGTGCTGGAACTAGGGCTGCTGTAGGTACTGCTGCACCCCCTGGCTTGAAGTGGCCTCCATCCTATAAAGGGTTTGCGGTTTGGTTCAGTGGCTCTCAGCATCCCCACTATACAAATTGTTCCAGCACCACTGTTAGTATTTTAATGTTTGTTCATTGTTCGCTGTCTGGTGTATAGTTTGTAAGTGGGATGGGATTGCAGTAACTCAGGATGTCTGCATTCTGCAATGTTTGTCATATACATCATACGTCTACCTGTCTTATGCATTTTAATATGCCTTTTCTATACAACTGCATTCTGAATAATTTTCACTTGGCAAAAATCAAGAACAGCATGAAGTTGAACTTCATGCCACTCATACTTAACAGTAAAGTAAATAACAGTAAAGTTATTTGAAATTTAATGGAAGATTATTTCCAATTCATCCCACACCAACATCCTAATCTGTGCACTGTCAGCTAGTAACAAGTTTGCAATATGTTACATGAGGATATTTGCAGCATGCTTTTTTCTTTTGTAATTCTCGTCTGTTTTTCATCTTCCATGCTAATTTACAATTAGCAGTTTCACCACTGAGTGTGAAATTCAAAAGCACAAGTAATTACTGTGTGTGTGTATAGGTATGTTTGTATGTAATGCAAATCTTATGAATCTATGGGAATTGGACTATATATTTGCATATAACTGCAGTGCAAAGATAGCTGACATAACACAATAGCAGCAATACATGTATTTAGCTAGAGTGAACACACATTTAATTTCACCTGTCACAAGAACCTGTTTTGCAAGAGGCTATATTTTTAAGATTGAAATGTTGACAATGGTGCTATGTTACCTGCAATAAAGAGAAATACGGTTTGATTAAAAGCCAGAGGCTAAGCTACCAGGGGGAGCTAGCGAAAAGATGACCGCAAACAGGGGAGTTTGAGAGAGAGAGAGAGAGAAGGAGATCCCCCTGCTGAACAAACAAGGTGCGAATACTAATCTTGGGGTGAATGAGTTTGGTTGGTCGTGTGTGTGTTTCTTTCTCTTCCAGGTTATTTAAAATAACAGGGTCAGTTGGGATTGTGTGTTTGGGGACTGATTGCGTATTTGTTCCCCAGATCCTCCTTGATTATCTTTGATCAGCCTCAATCAGGCTTGTGGTCACCCTCCCCCTGTGTGATTAACAAGTGGGAAGGGCTGACCTCGCAGAGAGAGCCTTAAAAGCCAGAGGCTAAGCGACCAAGGGGAGCTAGCAAACGGGACAATGAACAAAGGAGTTTGAGAGGGAGTTGTAATATAGTCGCTCTGGTTAGGAAGGACCGCATTGCCAGTGCCCGCGTTGCTCCTATCTCCTCCACTTGCACCTATGTTCAAACAGAGAACCTGACCATGCATGCCTCTACCCAGGAATTTGGGTTTGCAGACTGTGGCCTGCATTTCCTGCTCTCAGAAAGCCAGGCTGGGGGGGGACCATCCAGTGTGAAAGGTGCCTGCTGGTGGAATCTCTGAGGAATCAGGTGGGAGAGCTACAGGAGTAGGTGGCTAGGCTGAAGAGCATCCGTGTCCACGAAGAATTCATTGAGAGTATTCATATGGTGACGTCCAAGGCTGAAGAAGCTATCCAGCTAGAGAGGATTGCTGTCATGCCACTGGGGGAGGAGGATATGGCTCGGTCACAGGGAGGACACTGGTTGCTGGTTACTTCTGGAGACAGACTTGTTGAAAGTCTCTGGGTAAGGATAAAAGGGGTAAAAAAACAAGGGTGATGATGTCTGTAGGAGACCCCTACCATAACCACCTAACCAGGAAGAAGAGGTGAATGAGGCTTTTTTTAAAAAACAGCTAACAAAATCATCCAAAGCATAGGACTTGGTGATGATGGGGGACTTCAACTACCCCAACATCTGTAAGGAAAATAATACAGCAGGGCACAGATTATTTAACAAGTTCTTGAAATTTATTGGAGACAGTTTTTTCTTTCTGAAGGTGGAGAAAGCTACTGGGGAGAGGCTTTTCTAGATTTGATTTTGACAAATAGGGAGGAATTCGTTGAGAATTTAAAAGTGGAAGGCAGCTTAGGTGAAAGTGATCATGAAATAAGAGACTTGCTTCCCATGGGATAAGGGGAAAAACAGTTCAAGAGAGTTCACATTTTTTTCAAAGAGACATTAAGGGCACAAGAGCAAACTATCCCATTGTATAAGAAAGCAAGGAGGTATGGCAAGAGACCACCTTGGCTTAACCAGGAGATGTTCAATTCTCTGAAACGCAAAAAAGAATACTCACAAAGTAGAAACTAGGTCAAATTACAAAGGATGAATATAAACAAATAACACAAGTATGTAGGGACAAAATTAGAAAGGCCAAGGCACAAAATGAGTTTAAACTAGCGAGAGGTAAAGGGTAACAGGAAAATATTCTATAAATACATTCGAAGCAAGAGGAAGAACAGGGTATGCCCATTACTCAATGAGGGGGGAAAACAATAACAGAAAACATGAAAATGGCAGAAGTGTTAAATGAATTGTTTTGTTTCAGTTTTCACCAAAAAGGTTAGTAGCAATTGGACATCTAACATAGTGAATGCCAGGGAAAATAAGGTAGGACCAGAGGCTAAAATAGGGAAAGGACAAGTTAAAAATTACTTAGACAAATTAGATGTCTTCAAGTCACCCAAGGCCTGATGAAATACATCCTAGAGTACTCAAGGAGATGACTGAGGAGATATCTCAGCCATTAGTGATCATCTTCAAAAAGTCATGGAAAATGGGAGAGATTCCAGAAGACTGGAAAAGGGCAAATATAATGCCCACCTATAAAAAGGGGAATAAGGAAAACCTGGGGAATTATAGACTGGTCAGCTTAACTTCAGTACCTGGAAAGATAATGGGGCAAATAATTAAGCAATCAATTTGTAAACACCTAAAAGAAGATAAGCTAACAGTCAGCATGGATTTTTCAAGAACAAATGGTGTCAAGCCAACCTAATAGCTTTCTTTGAAAGGGTAACAAGCCTTGAGGATGATGGGGGGGGGGGAAGGGAGAGCGGTAGATGTGGTATATTTTGACTTTAGTAAGGCTTTTTATATTGTTTTGCAAAACCGTCTCATAACCAAACTAAGGAAATACAACCTAGATGCAGCTATTATAAGGTGGGTGCTGAACTGGTTGGAAAACCGTTCCCAGAGAGTAGTTACCAGTGGTTTACAGTCAAGCTGGAAGAGCGTATGGAGTGGAGTCCCACAGGGATCAGTTCTGGGTCTGGTTTTGTTCAATATTTTCATCAGTGATTTAGATTATGGCATAGAGTGTGTGCTTATAAAGTTTGCAGACGAAACCAAGCTCGGAGGGGTTGAAAGTGCTTTGGAGGATAGAATTCTAAATGATCTGGACAAATTGGAGAAATGGTCTGAATTAATAGGATGAATTCAGTGAGGACAAATGCAAAGTACTCCACTAAGAAAGGAACAATCAGTTGTACACATACAAAATGGGAATTGACTGCCTAGGAAGGAGTACTGCAGGAAGGGATCTGGGGGTCATAGTGGATCACAAGAGTGCTGTAAACAAGACACAAGAAGTAATTCTTCCACTCTACTCCATGCTGACTAGGCCTCAGCTGGAGTATTGTGTCAGTTTCTGGGCACCACATTTCAGGAATGATGTGGACAAATTGGAGGAAGTCTAGAAAAGAGCAACAAAAAATGACGAAAAGTCTAGAAAACATGACCTATGAGGGAAGATTGAAAAAAATGGATGTGTTTAGTCTGGAGAAGCGAAGACTGAGAGGGGACATGATAGCAGTTTTCAAGTACATAAACAGTTGTTACAAGGTGGAGGGAGAAAAATTATTCTCGTTAACCTCTGAGGACAGGGCAAGAAGCAATGGGCTTAAATTGCAGCAAGGGCAATTTAGGTTGGACATTAGGAAAGTCTTCCTAAATATCAGGGTAGTTAAGCACTGGAATAAATTGCCTAGGGAGGTTATAGAATTTCCTCTATTGGAGATCTTTAAGAGCAGATTAAACAAACACCTGTCAGAGATGGTCTAGATAATACTTAGTCCTGCCATGAGGGCAAGCGACTGGACTAGTTATCCTCTCAAGTCCTTCCAGTCCTATTACTCTATGATTAATCTGGGTGGGCTAATTTAAACTGAATGTCATGTCAATAGTTTCGGTTTCTCCTGAATGATTTTAAAGACCCAGGAGAAACTTCAGTTTTACCCAAATGTACATTATTTTTTTAAAAAATCCTTCTTGCAGTTGTCTGCTCCAAGTTTTCCTTTATCTACACAGGCACACGCAGACTCTTTCATCATTGGCGCAATGTGGCACAACTCCATTGGTGTTCCATCCAAATTAATCCCTGATGTAGTTTACAAGAGAGAGACTGCTCTAGAGCTATGTGTATACCTCTCTTTCCATTCATGTCTGCAGGTATGTGCATGTATATGCTGAGGCTAGTCAAATTCTGAAAACATTTTGTTTGTGAATATTCATGTAAAGTTTTAAATCAGTTTGTTTTTGCCATACCCCAACACACTATACATTTAGATGTACAAGTGTTTGTGCAAGAAGTTATAATAAAATAACTCCCTCTATGTTAGACTGCCTCTGCACATGTGTATATATAAACTGATTAACACTCTTGATCTGTATGATTTCTCATTTTCTTGGATATGCACACAGATGAATAAGAAAGTTCGGTGGAGTTTCATTTTTAATGTGTAGAAGTGTGTGAGGGCTGAATGGACCTTGTCTCGTTCTATATGTTATTTGACAGTGAGCATGGAATGAGGCAAGATTCCATAGGACTAATATAATTTAATAATATTAGAAATATTATGACTGCTGGGGATTTTCTCCAATACCTCATCGTTTGACATGACATAAAGGTTTATATGGGCATGTTATACAGTGTGTAAATCTCATTTCCAGTTGTAACTTTGACAAGAATTACAGTATTAACCAGAATAATGGAATTTTTGGGATCATTTTTTACTTTCTTTCTTTCTTTGTATAGTCGTGGATAGTGTAATGATGCTTCTTAAATCTGCTGTTATTTCCATGGCTTTCTGCTTAGATCTTGGGTCTTGTTTTTATAGATCCCAATTCAGAAAAAGTACTTAAGCACCTGCTAAGTCCATCCATATTCAGGAAAGCATTTAAGTGTGTGTTTAGGTTCCATAGACTTCAATGGGACTGAAGTGTGCTGCAGGATGAGCAAACACTTTAAGTGCTTTCCTGAGCAGGGATGCTTTCTTGAAATGGAGTTATATAGTGGACTTGTTTGCGTTTGCGCCCCTCCCCCCAAATTTTGTGCTACCTGCTTTTGCTAGCTTATATACACTCTTCCTTTGCAATTTTCCATGTTTGTATATATGACTATCTTCATTCTATTCCTCTTTCCAAGTACACTCAATGCCTTTCACATACCCCTTCTGAATAACTATTGCCACTGTTGAGAAGCATCATGATTTAGTGGATAGGGCTATGGAACTGGGAATTAGGAGATCCAGGTGTTCTTACTAGCTGTGCCTGTGCTCCATTGCACAGCCTTGGGCAAATCACTTCACCTCCCTGTGTCTCTGTAATAAATAACAATATTGATGCTGGGGAAGCAGAGCTATCCTGGTATTGGTAAATTCACATGAGGCTAAACGAGGTTGCATGCAAACATCATTAGACTAGAGGAGAACAAAATAAACTCATAAGCTTAATAGGCTCAAAGAGGTGTTTTTTCTTGTGAGCTTTCCTGGCTTGCTATGAGCAGAAACATCTTTCAAAATTGATTTGATTGCTTAAATTGATTACTGTAGCTGGGAAGCTAAATTGAAACACACAATATGGGACAAAGCAAATACAAGTTGGTGGACTTTTTGTAATCTTGGTATAAGAGCATTTAAATTGATGCAATTAAACAGAGTTTACAATAGAAATGGAAATCATATGTAAGAAAAGATAAGCACTAATGGGGGATTTTATACACCATGGTACAACTTTTCAAAAATTATTTCTGGAAAGAGAATAGTGCCTTAGGGGAGTGTGTGTCTTCCTATGGGATGTTAGCCAGATGGCAGGGAGGGAAATTTCAAGCAGAGGAACAGGTTGTTCCTATGTTTAAATCTTCAGACAGAAGCTAGACTCACTTTCTTGGCCATTGGGTTATTGCTGTCTGCATGTCCCAAGCATGTGTCTGACTCTCACAATGATGGGTTTGAGAAGGAGTTGATGGGTTTTATAAATCACGAGTCTTGAAATGCTGCCTCAGGAATATGCTCTTGGAAGCATATAGCACAAGAATATATAGTAATTTACTGAAATTCATCTCTGCATAGTATCATTTATACAGAAATGTCATAACCATTTCATGGCCAGTTATTGTCAATATATGAAAGCCACTAAAATCCAAAGTGCAGCGAAGGGATTGAGTGTTATTGCATTGATTGAAGGGATCAGGAATGATCTCTGTCAGAAACTGGACTGTGGAGAAAATGGGTTTTTTGAGCACTAGAAAATGGGTAAACCTGAGCAAACTGAAGATCATTCACAATGTGCTGATATACATATACTGATGTTACCGTAGTCACATATCTGTGTAGATTGAACGTACCACTGTGGTGTTTGTATTACACTACTGCCTAGTGATGCAATGAGGCATAGAGCTATGCAAATAACTGATTTTTTTTTGGTTCACCTGCAATTCAGAAAACTTGAAAAAAAATTTTCTTGGGTTGACCAAAACCAATTTTTTTTTGAAAAATTTCAGCAAGTCAAAGAGTTAAAAAATAATAATTCCATTTTGATTGGTTTTTTAAATTTACAAAATTCTTTCAATATAATTGAAGGAAATGTCAAAACAAAGTAGTGTCAGATAAAAAATCAAAACTTTTGATTTTTGACATTTTTCAAACCCTTTTTTACACAATTTCATAGAATCATAGAAGTGTAGGACTGGAAAGGACTTCAGTAGGTCATCTAGTGCAGTCCCCTGCACTCAAGGCAAGACTAAGTAATAACTAGACCATTCCTGAGAGGTGTTTGTCTAACCTGTTCTTAAAAACCTCCAATTACAGAGATTCTACCACCTCAGAATCAACACAGATTTGCAAAACTTTTTTTAATTGTCTCAAAATCTGCATTTTTTTTCATTGAAAAAAATCTTTGGCTAAAAATGTTTGCCCCGCTCAAACTGGGCATGGTACATACAGTGGCCACAGTAAAAAAGCTAGTTCCAGTTTTAGAGGCATTACAGATTCTAACAGTATTCCCCATTTTCGATATTGGAAATATCACTTTATTATATCTGAAATTAGAATAAACTTGTAAGTCTAACCACTGTACACAATAAAAGACAGTGTTAACTCTTCAGAGCAGTAAATCTAAATGTTCACATTAATGATAGTCCTGTACTTCCTTATTTCGATCATTTTATTGCTTAAATGAGGATGAGAGGAGATGACCTATGTGTGACAGGTATTAGAGATGTTTCTTAATGCACTACTGGACAATGCTCAGACGCTACAGTGAAAAGTGAGGTATGAGAACCTATATAAAATAGAATAGAATATGAATGTGGCCCTGAACTCTATTGCAGTATTGAGAGATCATTTAGCTTGCGAGACAGAATCCAGATGGCAGCTTACTGGCAATTCTTTATTGAATTATCTGGTTACTAGCTGGCAATTCCTTACTGAGATATCTTTTAACAAACAATAAAATGAGTACGAAATGTACAGTTTCCAGTAGTTGTCTGTCTCTCTCCTTAAAGCTGAGTGAACAGTTTACAGCAAAAAGTGTATTCAATGAGTTTCTGTTTGTGAATTTTCCATGAATAGTCTATGATTTTTAACAAGTTATTCATTATTTGAAATTATTGGAGTGTGCTATGCAAACCTATGACAGCCTGTGGCTTGCTTGCTCTCGTACTGTGTGATCCTTCAAGCATTCAATAATGATTCAGTCTCTCTCCATGCTGTATGATTGGTCAAAGTCACAAGATATTATTTTTGTTCCTTGGCTGGGTGATTACCTCCATTCCTACCCAAAACAAATATTTCAAATGAATTTCTGTTGCAGGCCCAAAACTCACTTTCCATGAACATTAACACAAACAAAATTTCACCAGCGTGAACACTGCTGTAAAGCAAATATAAAAGGGAGCAAAAAAGGTCTAAATGAAATTCTGTGTAGAATGTTCTTGAATTTCTGCTCATTACATTGCCTCACTATTTGCCTTCTCCTGACACTCTTCTCTAACGTGTGCTGAGTAACTGCCAGTTCCATTCATAGTTTCCTCCTGACAACTTGTCTGCCTTTAACTTTCCACTCCTTTTTGTAATTGCTACATGGCTGAGTAAGCTACAGTAGATTTTGTAAGGACAAGAGCCACCAAATAGCACTGAAAAGTGCTTGTTCATTAACAAACCAGATAAAACTGTTGCAAATGTAGTTGTGAAAGCAGTTTGCCAGTGATCTGAGATTCTCTCGCTCACGCGCAGCCTCTCTTATTCCAAATGTCCTCTGCTTTTCTGATGTACAAGGAGACTATATTATCCTCTGAGATTTTGTAGCTTTTCAGACCCATAGTCAGTGCCAGATGTAGCCTTCCATTTCAGTGGGTGCATTCCTCCGTCGGCATCACACCCTTCTCTTCACTCCCTACCATGCTGGAGCCAGCACCCTGCTCTGCGCATTGTGACCTAGCATATTGGATCGCAGTGCTATTCAGGCTTGGCCCAGCTGTCCTTCGGGCGTGATGGAGGGGTGGCCGGGCCAAACTTGAGTGGGGATGCAACCCATGCGCCAAGTTGCAACTCCCAGAGCGGGGAGCTGGGCCCAGTCACAGGGATCAGGAATTGATGTTCCAAGGTTTCTGTCGTTGTAGTTGCCCCTGTGACCCTGTCGTGCATCAAATGCAGTACAGCTTCAGAGTCTGGTTTGCAGGTCATAAGTAAAATAAATCAAGAAAACAGGGCAGATACTTTTCCTGGATCACAGCTCAAGTTAGACAGGGATCAGAAGAGGAAGTAAAAAAAGAACACTACCTAGTTGATACAAAGTACAAAGATTAAAGTTATGATGGTCAGTTTCCTCTGGTTAGTCTTGAGAGGAACCTTTAAAACAGAGATGTGATTGTGGCTTTGGCTTGTTTGAAGAAATCTGATTCACAAATGCAAAAGTTCTAAGTAATCCAACATGATGCTGTGTTCAAGCACAGTAGTTCGTTTTTGTCCCTTTAAATCACTTATGACATTTTCATTAGTAAATCCAAATTTCTTCAGTCATACCAAGTGCACTTTTCCCTACCGAACCTTAACTCCATGGCAATTCTGAAGTATAAAAATGATCCTATTTTCAGAGTATAAGAAAGCACTTTGATTTTTAGAAAATTTTGTTGACATGCATATAGGAGTAGGAAGGATGATCTTAGTGGATATAAGAGTGAACAACGACTTAAGAGATGGGTTCCATTCCCAGCCTCAGTTCTCTAGCTGTAACATGTGGATGACATTTCCGTACCTCACAGAGGTGTTGCAAGATATGCAGATGCTACAGGGATGAGGGCCATATAAGTACCTAGATAAATAGACAAGTCCAACTATGCACATTTTATTTGGTTGAACTTCCCCTTTGTGCAGCAGCTTATGCAATTAGTTCAGTCAAGAAATGCATCTACTGTAATTAGAGCTCGTTGAACATATTTCGTCAGAACGATTTTTTTTCCAACCAAAACTGCCCCTTTTGAAAACTGAAAATTTTCAGAGTGAAAACAGAAATGATGTTTCCCTAGCCGCCAGTGAAATTGACAAGAGTTTCCCTGGAGGGCTAGCTTCAGGGGATGGGGAAGGAGACCTTTCAGCCTCCCCGCTAGCTCCCTGGGATGGGGAGGCAGAGTGCGCCAGGTTCTCTGCTTCTCCAGCAGCTGGGCTGGAAGGCTCTTGTCAATTTCACAATTTCCCAGGTAGACAGGAAGCTGAGAAATTCAATTTTAAGTCTCTTGAAATGGAGTTTTTCTTTAAACTCCTCTCCAAAAATTTTCATGACTTTGGCATTTGGTCCTAATATTTTTTTTTTAAAAAGGGCAACATTTTTCATGGAAAAGGATTTTCTTTTTTCCCCAGCCAGCTCTAATTGTAATATCACATACTGAAGTGCCTGTCCCTAGTATTGTAAGTGCTGTAAATGGATTATAGGCAATAATAAGAACTGTGTGTGGTGGGGACTGCTAATTTTCTTTGGGTTAATTGTTGACTTTGAGCACATTGGGTTTTCTTATTGGGGCTCTTTGGTGAATCATTATGGTGAAGAGGTGACTCCTGGGATATGACCTGAAAAGGACGTGAGTCTTTCTGATCTTCAGAGCTTTGTGCATGCTACTGAGGAGCTTGTTCTTACATTTATTCTTGTTAGAGCACAGCTGATTATCAGATCTGCTGTGGCAGGTCCTGGAAGGAAAGATCATCCTGGAAGTGTCAGTAGGCACCAATTAGGGGCTTTGCAGATTGATACCAGAAGCAGTCCTTTCCTGGAACAGGATGTGGTAGTGAATGGTGAGTGAATGTCCTTTGTGGAGCACTGGTATAATACTCTCTCCTCGGTTTGTTTTGCTTAGGAGACGGACTACCCTGTTGAGTGCTGGTTGTATCTTCCTTGTTACCTCATGATTTGTCAACTTTCTCTGAGTGTACCCACTGTTGCTGTGACTGCAGCAGCTTCTGCAATTGGAACTGGCTTTCTGTAGCTCCCATCAATGCCTCTACGTGTGTAAACACCCACCACAGCTCCAGCAGCAGATAAGGAAACAGGTCTAAACTACTGCTACACTGAGCAGGAGTCCTGTAATCCTTATAGGCCACCCCTTTCTCTGCAGTATTTGTAATTGATGTCCGAAGATCTGATACTGGTAGTCTTCAGCTAGGGGAAAACCCTTACACCAGTTTGGGGATACCAGCTCATCTGTTCTCCCATACCAGCTCTATAGGCCTCCAGCAGTGAGGAAGACCTAACTACTTCCCAAATGACCACCAGAAGGTGGACCTGCTCCCCGCCTCACCAGACCCTACAACCGGAGACTATAGGATGACTTGCTTGCCACCACTGATGCCAGCAGAGGCTGTAGGACAACTACATGCCACCATGACTAGTACTGATATGAGGAACAACTGCTTGGTACAAACACCACCGAGAGGGTCTCACTGAGGTACTGAGGAGGGGGCAGCATGGTGGGCCAACAGATACCAAACAGGAATGTGTAGCGTGAAAGGACTGATGGATTTGGGAGAGGGGAATATGGAATTAATAGACTTTCCTTGGATGGCAGGGAGAAGAGAGTGGATTTTTGTTTCTAAAGGGAGGGGAAAGGAGAGTGCTTCACCTAGGGAAAATCACGTGTTTCACTGATGAAGAAGGCGTTTAAAGGAAGCTCCTTCTTGTTAAGGATTTTCACAGTATATTACTGTACCACTGTGTAATGGACAGAGTCCAGTCCCTGGGCAGAGCCGTGCACTCTGGTACTCAAGGAGTTAAGAGGAAGATGACACATTTCCAGTGGAAAAGAAATTAGTTACTGTGATAAAATATACTTTAGAAAGCCAAGCAAACTTGAAGCCCAAATTTTAATTGACAAAATGTGTCAGAAAATAAAGAATGCAGATCAATAATTGATTTCTCATTTTAATATTTGATTTTAGTCAGATATAGTGCAAACTGGTTATAGTGAAGGGCTGTTTTAACTCTCTACTTCTTTGAAGTTTATGATGGGTTGATAATAAACGCTTTTTCACCCAAACATGCCTTCCTTTCTCCTTCATCACCATAATCTCTGGAAAACAACCCAGCTAAAAGTATCTTATTTTAGCAGTGAGAGACACTCAACTATGAAGACCTCCAGAAAATTAGCAAAGCAGTATGTTGTGTCTAGGGTGACCAGACAGCAAATGTGAAAAATCGGGACGGGGGTGGGGGGTAATAGGAGCCTAAATAAGAAAAAGACCCAAAAATCGGGACTGTCCCTATAAAATCGGGACATCTGGTCACCCTAGTTGTGTCTTATTGAAGGAAAATGTGGTGTATATCTCCTACACATCTTATCAAGCATAAAATCAGTTCATGAACTGTTTAAATCGGTGGGAACGGAAGAATGAGTAGTTTGTAGTAGTGTAATGAGTATTTATGACAATATTAGAGCACATATTTTGGTCAGGCTAAGCTCACCCATTGCCCCCAGGAAGAATCCAACAGTTACTCATGTTGATCAGATCAAATAAAATGAAAAAAGAGGATTTGATTTCTAAATGCATATTTCCAGCTCATGCAAACAAGTCTTCTCTGATCATAATCTACACAGTAAGTTCACTACTCCTAGAAATTCAAACTCAAAAGCATAAATATATGGCACTGGATTACTTAGGCTTAAAAAAAATTCCCACAGCTCCAAAAACTTTCTTAAACATTAATCTCCAAAGGGAATTTTAAAAGCAGCTTTATTTAGTTTTGGCTTTTAAAATTAAACCACACTGACATGCAAATAGGCAAGTATTTTTCTTAAATTCAGGGCCACAGCCTCCAAAATGAATTTCAGTTTTGCATTAATCGTGGACTAGGCCTTATGTGTCCATTTAGAAGATTATCTTCTCTTCTGAGGGACCAAGACGTGTGATTACAGAAGCCGTATATGGTATATTTAATAAGCTTTGTTGAAAAGATATTGTGGGAAGCCTGGTTTGCAGAATTTATGGCTAGTTTTTATAGTTTGATAAGGGGTAATTTATGAAAAGTTCTATGCTGCAAGCCTCAGAATTTGCCTTCTGCCAGATGCTGCAATATCCATTTCAAATATGCTCAGAATGCTATTAAAGGGAGTGTTAGAATCCAGTGGGGGGGTTGGGATAAAAATGCCACAACTATAATTGTAATTGGAAATATCCTCAAGTTCTACTCTGCATAACAGAATGAATCACTTTCTGTATTCTGAGAGTGTCTGAGAGTCTGGATGCAAGATCATTGCTGTACTGGAAACTGGGGCCTTGAACAACATAGTATTGCAAATACATTGCTTAGGATAGCGGAACTCTAATACAGGATGTTTATTCTGCTTTTTTTTTCTCATTCCCTATATATGTGAGAGTGAGTGTGTGTGTGTGTGTGTACACACGTGAGCCTTCGGCCTCGGCATGTTGCAAAAATAATCATCCACCAGTTATGTCTCTGAATAAACCATCTTACCTGTACTGGAAATGTATGTTAAATTATTGTTAGTGTTAAAAAATTCAAAGCGAATTTAACCTATAACAGGTTTCAGAGTAGCAGCCATGTTCGTCTGTGTCAGCAAAAAGAACAGGATTACTTGTGGCACCTTAGAGACTAACACATTTATTTCAGCATAAGCTTTCGTGGGTCTGATGAACTGGGTTCTAGCCCACGAAAGCTTATGCTGAACTAAATTTGTTAGTCTCTAAGGTGCCACAAGTAATCCTGTTCTTTTAACCTATAAATGATTTTCATTCATTAATCTGAATTCAACCCCATTCTTCAGAGGACAGTAACAAGTCTTCCACTTTAGCAGCCTGTTATTGCAAGACTAACAGATTTTAAGAGCTTGCAGTAAATCAGCATAGCAGAAATCAAATCTCAGATGTTGGATTCATTCGGATAATTTTGAAGTATTTTTTTTTGTGTTTCATGCAGCAGCTTCTTAACTGATGAATTAGGCCTGGCTGTATTGGATGTCTGTAGAAGTAGACTTCTTGCATTAACATGCAAGTCTACAATAAACAATCTGTAGTAGATATGAGTGGTTTAATCATTGCTTCTGTTCTTAACTGGATAATTTACAACTCATATCACTTCAAGAAATTCAATATTGATTAGTAGCTGCAGCTTAATCTATTTGATGGTCAGCAAATTGGTGAATGAATTCATCTATATTTCAGATTATACTAATGGAACTTGTACTGGTCAATAAAGCTGAGGAACGATTTACAATTATTCAAGTTTTTAAAATGAAAATATCAGACAAATATGCACTGTCTTATTTAAAGTATGAAATAACACTCATGAATAAAATTTGACCCAATCCTGGAAGATATTGTTCACATGAGAAATGCTATTGATTAAAAAAAAAAAGTCAGCTTACATATGTTACAGATTTCACAAACCCTAAATTACTCATGAAAAGGGTTTTATACATATAAGTCATTATCATTGCTGTCTCCATTTTAATAGATTTTTTGTGTGCAACAGAAAGGCATGGTAATTAATGACAATGGGCCAGTTTCTGTGCTCATTTATGACATTCATTCATTGCAGACAATGAACGTGTGTAGATTTGAGAGCAAGATTTTTTTTTAACAATATGTATAAAGATAAACAGGCTATAATTATTTATATAGGATCATGGTATAAACTGCTATGCATCAGTATGTAAGGTGGAAAGATCCCTGCCCCTAGAACAGGGGTCGGCAACCTTTCAGAAGTGGTGTGCTGAGTCTTCATTTATTCACTGTAATTTAAGGTTTCGCGTGCCAGTAATACATTTTAATGTTTTTAGAAGGTCTCTCTCTGTAAGTCTATATTATATAACTAAACTATTGTTATATGTAAAGTAAATAAGGTTTTTAATGTTTAGGAAGCTTCATTTAAAATTAAATTAAAATGCAGATCTTATCAGTTTAGTGTGATTCGTGCCCTTGCTTTTCCTTGTCTGGCACGTATTTGGATACTTTAAACTGCACACAGGCTTCTGAGTGATCAGTTGTTAACCGGCTCCGAGAGGGACAGGACAGATTTCATGTATGAAAATGTCTGTTCGCACAGGTATGTGGATCCAAATGCTGAAAGCATTGCAAACGTAATTTTCTTCAAACAGTTAAATTTCACTGGCAGGGACATCCAGCAGGTCAGAATAGAGGCTCTATGGTCTCTCTCGGTAGCTTCAAGCGCGCTCCGCAGATCTCCAAACTTTGATGCCCACAATTCTGAGCTTTTTAACTGAAGGAGCTGCATTTCGAAATCTTCAACACCCATCCACTGAAATACAGACAAATCCAAGTAGCTTTCGTTGAAATTTTCATGTTTAATTAGAAAAGAAAGCCTTGGGTCAAATCACTGGAAACCTTGAAATCTGTCAGAAAATTCTGATTCCAGTTCTTGCATGTACATTCCAATCTCATCGACACTGACAGTGCAACGTGTCGATAGCTCTTTTATGTGTTGGAAGTAGCGGAAAGTAGAAGTTTGAATATCCCAAGAAAAAACTGCTAATTTTACAACAAATGCCTTCCAGGCTTCATAAAGATCTAGAACCGTTTGCCCTGCACCCTGGAGACAGAGGTTGAGTTCGTTTAGGTGAGCGGTGATGTTAGTTAGAAACATGAGTTTACACAGCCATTTGTCATCATCCAGTTTGGGATAGTTTTGTCCTTTTTCCGACAAAAAGGCCTTGATTGCATCAAAACAGTTTACAAAGTGCACCAAAACCTTGCCACGACTTAGCCACTGAATGTTGCTGTGAAGTGGAATGTTGTTATAAGCACTGTCCATTTCTTTTAGCAGTGCTTGAAACTGTCTGTGAGTCAAAGCAGTTCGAGCAACAAGGAAATTCATAATTTGCACCACTGTATTCATCACATTATTAAGCTCTGAATTAGAAATTTTAGCACACAGGTTTTCTTGATGGATGATGCAGTGAAATTTGACTGTTGGGTGACCAATTTGATCTTCAAGTAACTTTACAAATCCCTTCTGTTTTCCGACCATGGCAGGAGCACCATCTGTTGTCACACAAAATATTTTTCTGATGTCAACTCGTCGTTCTTCAAAATGGCTTACAAAACTTTCCGCTATATCTTCCCCCTTTGTTGTGCCATGCAGGAGTTTTAGGCAACAAAGTTCCTCTTGGATTTCATTGGAAGCACAATATCTTGCAACAACTGCCAAACATGGAATGTTGTTTATATCCATGCTCTCATCAACTGCAATGCTAAACACTGCTCTGTCTTTTAATGTAGTCATCTGCTTTTCGTTAATGTTTTCTGCCATTTCGCTTATGCGTCTCTCAACTGTGCAATCTTGTAACTTCCTTCTGTAGCTTGATATTTTATTTACACGTAAGCATTTAAAAACACTGCTTTCTTGCTACTGCCTTTTTGATCAATTCAGTCTTATCTGCTTCGTCAAGAAAGGTTTTCTCATGCTTCGTTTCAAAATGTCGTCGAACACTTGATGTGTGACAAAACACTTTCACAACAGAAATCACAAACAGCACAGTCCTCCTTTTGAATAAATCCAAATGTCTGTCCGAGAAGGCTGAAATGAGCGGACATCTAACTTTGCTTTTTTAGGAGCTGACATTTTGTCAAATGTACCCCTCAACTCACAGTGGGGGAAAAATGGCGACAGAGGGCACGCACAAAGTCAAACACAGTATGCTGTTCCACGTTGCCTGATATAAGCAGCAAATCAGGACTTAAAAATATCCCAGTGCCATTGGAACAATTTTTAAGGTGGGGGTGCTGATCTGTGCCCCCTCTTGCCCCTGTCTGCACCCCTCACCGCCCTAGGCTGGAGCCAGTGGGCCACAGCTGGAGGTGGCTGCAGAGTGCCAGGCCAAAGCCAGGAGCAGAGCCCTGGGCCGGCGGCTGGGACCTCAGACAGTGGGATGAGCGGGGCCATGGCCGGAACCCCGGCTGGCAGCCGGTTCCCCCAGGCGGCAGTGGGCTGAGCGGGGCCGGCGGCTGGGACCCCAGGCCGGCAGTGGGCTGAGTGGGGCCGGCGGCCGGGATTCCAGGCTGTCAGCAGGCTGAGCGGGGCTGAAGGCCAGGACCCTAGACCGGCAGCAGAGTGCCACTGAAAATCAGCTCACATGCCGCCTTTGGCATGCGTGCCATATGTTGCTGACCCCTGCCCTAGAAGTTTACATGGCTTCAATGGGAGTTGAGTGCTTGTATGAGTAAAGGCTTATAGCGGGTTCAGGCCCAGTGCTCTCTACGTGGCTGAAATGCACAATAGATCTTTCTCCACACGAGTGAGAATGCAGTAAATCAGTAATCTGTCACTCTGAAGATCCTGTAGACACACTGATTAAATCTGTATTACTCATTTAGTATAAAAGAACTACAGTCATTTAGAAATAATTGTGCCACAGGATCAAGGGCACCTGCTTTGAAAATAAAGGTCTCTGTTTCACCCCAGTACTTATGAAGCAGAAAGTGAGCTTATTATCCTGAATCAACTTTACAATTTCACTGACATTATCTCTTAATTTAAACACTGACCTTTTATCTGTTCAATGAACAAATCTACTGGAGACAAAATATGCCAATGGAGATGAAAAAATTACCAGTTTCTAACAGGTTGCACAACCCCCAAATTTCCTATATACACACTGTGTTTTGGATGTTTGAAACACATATTAATTACCTGAATATGATTATTTGGGATTTGGGCAGGTATTGTCTCATTAGCATTCAAGCATCTCTGCCAGAAAATGAAAGAAATCCTCAAGTTTTTCTCTTTCTGTTTTTTTTTAAACATACCAAAAATCTTGTTTTAACTTTTTTTTTAAAAAAATTACTATTATTTTAGAGAGACACGAGGTGAAGGGTCACCTCTCCTCTCATCTTGTACCACAAGGCCCTGACTATCTCAAAAGCACAGAGAAAGTAATTTTCCTTTGACGCATTTGATGCTGTCCATTGTTGCAGACAGGATAGTGGACTAGTTGGACCTTGGGTCAAATTGGGTATGGCTGTTTCTATGTGCAGTGTAGCCAATGAATGGATATCATACTTGTCATCAGCTAAAATGGACCCGATGTAAGGAGCAGGGGATTTGGTGCAGGAGGTGGGAAAGGAATAAAAATATATAAATTAATATTAAAGATTAAATTTTTTTTTGTTGAGGTAATGAATTAATGGCATTTTTGCTTGTGAAAATAAATAAACAGCATTCCAGTGCTAATTAATTAATATATAAGCCCTTGAGTGATTTTTGTTTTTTAAGGAAAATCATTATTTGTGTCATCAGCAACCCAAACAATTGACCATATTTTTCAGTCTTTATTCAGGGAAAACTTCCGTCGATTCATTTAAGGAAGGTAAACTGGGAGTCTAAATGTGTTGATTGATTTCCCATTTAAATAATGGGACGGAGGAAGTCTCATCTGTTTCTATAATATATCTTTCTCAAAAGAGAGAATATTAAATTATAGATTCGTAACAAAAAACAAACCGAAGATAAGATCCGAAACTCTGTCTCAGTGGTTCCCAAAGAGTGGCCTACAAAGAACTGGCTAGTCACATGGTGCTGGTTCTCCTTGTTTCCAGCTGAGAAGGAGAAAAGAGGAGAGTAGAATTGAAGGAGCAAAAAGAGACAATAAATGTTCTTCTTTTTTAAAAGAATTCCATTAAAAACAGCTAAAATACCTAAATATTTTCTTAACATTATTTTACCATGTAAGCAAATGATGTAGCTACCATAGGGATGTTGTGTGTATGTAATGGGATAGGAGTGGTTGGCATGATTGCAAATTGAAGAAAAGGTGGTCCATGAGACATATATCTACTTAAGATATTTCTACATGAAAAAGTATGAGAATCTTTACATTTTTAAATCCATCAGTCAGCAGGAACAGTATTCACGATAATTCCCATTATTGAAACATGTTTGTCTTACAGTGCAGCTTATGACAGCTCAAAAGGGTGATAAGAATTGCATGGTTTTAAACCATCCTCTAGTGAAATGTCTTAATCAGAGTAAACCAACAGATTTGACAAATCAAGAATAATGGTCTCAAACAAACCTATAAATAATATGTATTGCTATGGAGGGAGCTAGTGTGTGCCTTAAATTATCTTGTGAACATTATTTAAGCTCTTGTGCACTGAAGAAACAGCGGTTTTTACTCTTTGCTTATTGCTGTCATGTCTAGTATCTGAAGCACATAACTCAAAAAAATAACTGCTGGGTGTGATGTATAGATGCAAACATTTTGCTGGCTCTTTGTTTTGTGTGCGAAAAATAAGGCTATAAACACAATGAGACAGAGTGATATTCCCAAGGAAAAAGAAATCCAGGATTTTTCTTGGTTCTTTGTTGTTGTTAAATGTGACAGGATGTAAAAAGTTTACTGATCCCCTTTTCTTAACAACAAAATAACAACCAAACAAAACCTGTCAATGACTAGAGCTAGGTCTACATGTGTAGCACTGCAGCGCATTTGAAGACATTCTGTGCCGGCGGGAAAGAGCTTCTCCCATCAGCATAATAAAACCACCTCCACAAATGACGAGCTATGTTGGCGGGAGAAGCTCTCCTGCCAACATAGCACTGTGCACACAAGCGCTTATGTCGGCGTAATTATGCTGACACAGGCTACGACTACCCTACAGCTTAAGTTAACATCCTTAGTGGATGTACAGTAGCTATGCAGATAGACTATTATGAAGCCACTTCTGCTTCATGCATGATCATAGGGACCACTTCTCCCTATATCTGCTGTTCACAACTACGTGGGCTCTCCTTTCCATTCACAATCGCATAACAACACTGTAGCTTCAACTATAGAAATTGATTGCATAGAAAAGTAATATTAAGAAAATATTTAGGTATTTTTTGCTGTTCTCAGTGGGATAGGTTTTTTCCTCCATTTTAAAAACAGTTAATTGGGCAGCCTTTGAAAGAGAATTGGGTTTTTGACTAAATGATTTTTTTTGCAAAAAAGTGTGTGTTTGCTTTTTGTGGAAAACTTAGACTTTTATTTAAAAAAACAAACAAACCCTGAACATGTGAAAACTGAAAAATTAAATTAGGACATTCTACCACGATAGCTCATGAGTAGGCTTTGAAGGATGAGTTTTTTATTGGTAAATGTTGATAAACATCAATTTCATTAAACACATACAAACCAAAGGAAAAATATATCCAACAATAACAACTGAAATTTACAGATAGACAAAGTAATAAAAATGCTGCAAGATAAATTTATTAGCATTTGATTGAAGGATATGTACTTAGTTTATTTTGATATGTGATGCTGACAATTTGTGATTTAACTATTCTAAAGCTTAAACTTTTTGAATCTCAACATCTACTGTCATTAAATAATTATTGTCCGACTCCCCCATTAACTGAGCCCCCTATGATTTCCTGCAACTGTGAACACTTAAATTGATAAAAATTAAAAATGCTTAAAAATAAACATCAATATAATTAATCAAAAGTATCAAAAAATAAAATAAATTCTCCTAAGCCTACTCATGAGAATTTTAGATTGCCTTATATCCCCAGTCTCCTCTCTGAGGTAGGCCCCCCAGTTAAGTGTTTCCCAGGATACTTCACAGCACTCAGGAAGACCATGGTGCATCAAAGGAGATATAGTCCAGCCAGGGAGCCAGGAACATATTGGGAGAACGAGGCACCCAAACTGTGACTTCCATGAGGCACGGTGGCTGCATTTCCAAATCAACATTTTTTGTTTTCGGCTGAAAAGTCAAAATTTTCTGCAGGTTGAAAAATCTCCATTTTTTTCTGACCAGCTCTATTCATCATTATTTACTTCATTCTTTATTTAATTTCACTCTCCCATCTGCATGTACTCCCTCCACCCTCGTCCCCTTCTCTTCATCTTCTTCCCCTGTATGTCCTTCCTTGATGCTTCATCCCTTCTCCTTTACATGTTTGTCTCTTGTTGATGGCTGACACCTCCAGTGGCACCTGCCTTTATTCCTCCTTGTTTTGAGGTGCTTTATTTGAGGCATGCATGCAGAACATGACCAGATTGTGCTCTGCACACTACCAATGTACACTGTTACTTGGGAATCACTGTAAATGGATTCAAATTGTGGGATTCAGGATGTTTAGTGCATTCCTCAAGGGAATGTACTTCCTGTGTCTCTGCAGTGACTTGGAGAGTAACTTGGGCTTGCCTTTTAAATACTGTGTTTCCTCCAAGGAGCTCCAAGTGATTCACAAACTGACTGACTAAACCTTTCATCACCTCCTTGAAGCAGGCAGTTATTATTATATTTTATATCATTTTACAGATAGGAAAACTGAAACAGAACAGTTAAGGAATTAGTACAAGTTCATGTAGTGAGTGAATGGCAAAGGGAGGCATAGAAGTAAGATGATTATCTAAGATTCTGTGCTAATTAATTAGCAATACTTTTATCTATCAGTATATGGAAAAATTTCAGACTATGTACCTTGGAAAATAAGGTGTATGAAAGACTATTGCTTTTTTGGGTGGGTATGAAGTAGAAATGGGTGTGACGCCAGACTTGAATACTGCTTAACTTTGAGTGTATGCGTACTGGGATATTTTGGTATCTGAATTGGAATTCCATATGTGGCACTGATACCAAACCCTTGAATTTCGAATGGTGAAAATATCTTTACATGTTGGTCTAGCAATAAAACAATAACATTAAACCGCGATTATCTCCGTAACTTACTGGTGTTTCTATCGAGAGTGTGTGTGTGGTATTTTCAGATAATGTGATGAGTGTTGCTATTTTCTTGCTTAACACAGTCTAAAGTTAGATAGGCACTTTCCCACCAGTACTGTGATGAGAGAACTCATCACTGAATATTTCAAAGGCTCTGCACAGACCAAGTGCTTGTGATAATTTTCTTAGGCTGTAGCTCTCCCAGGGGAAAACAGAATGATAAAAGGCCCATCTCTACTGGTAACTTTATAAACACTATATTTTTGGCTTTTTGAAATGTGGGATTCTGACAGAACTTAATTGCAATGCTGTTAGTTGTGTGTAGAGTTATAAATACTGACTTAATGCACTGCATATTATTCTGTGTGTGTTTAAATGCCGATTACAAAGAATTTAGCCATCTTTGCAGGCATAAAAATTGTAAACATTTCTTAGGAAAGAAATCAAATGTAAGATTAATAGACTATTCACTGTGTAAGGTTCTAATATGAAATTTGTCTGCACGTAAGTTATTTGTTTGACTGCAAACAGGTAACATGTGGCATGAAAAAGCTGAACAGATTAGTTACTGAGTTTTCATCTGTAGATGAAGTTCTAGAAGACTCCTATCTAAACTAACTAGAAATCTTTCTGACTGGATGTAGGAATAGTTAGGAATACAGACAGAAATCATTTTACAGAAAAGGCTTGTTAAGGTACCATAAATTAGATTTAAATATAATACTTGTATTTTTTTACTACTTTAGTACTTATAATATTTGAACCTGATATTTACCATACTTGATTCTATTTTGTAATATGTAACTCCCCACCCAATGAAATTGCTGGAGCACTGTAGTACATAAACTTTTTCAGATACTTGGAAGCACACCAACTCGTGTGCCAAGACTCGGAGGTAAGTGTTGATGGTGTTTCACCTTCTAGGCCCTATAGAGTTTCCAATAAGCACTCTCAGAAAACGAATGATTAGGGCTGGTCAAAGTTTTTCCTTTGGAACTGTTTTTGATGGAAAATTGGGGTTTTGACTAAATGAAACTTTTCTTGAAAAGTCCCTGCTTTCTGCAGAAACTGTCAAGTTGTCATCAAAAAAACCCTCACTGTCTCATGCTCCCATTCTCTATGAGCCAGGCGACATGGGTAGGCTACATCTCCCCTGATGTGTCACGGCCATGGAACTCCCAAGATGCATTGCGATGGCTCAATCATGGTGCATTGTGAGAAATGTAGTCTGACCAGGGAGCCCATCCCATAGAGGACAATGGCAGAATGTGGCACTTGAATGACATCTCCTATGAGGCATTGCAGCAAGATTTCCAAATTAAAACATTTTGGTTTTTTATCCAAATTATTTTGGTTTTTGACGTTTGCTAAAACTTAAAAGTTTTCTGTGGGATGAGGGAGGGGGTTGAACATTTTCACACATGTTCTAATGATTATTGGTAGATTATCTGGAGTCGGCAAAAAATCTGTAAATATCTTAGGCACAGGCGCTTAGTCAGCTACTTTATTACTGATTACCTTTTGTTGTACCTCCTAACCTGGTCTCTAGGGGGCAGTGCATTAGAGGGGATCACACAGTCCCCTTTCTAGACCACTCCTTCCATAGCTTTCATCCTGAATGTCCCACTTCCCAGGATTCAGATCCACAGTCAGTTGTATCATTGAGGGCCGCCAGATGAGTGGCTGTCCAATGTCTTTTGCTAGCAGATGGCTCCATCTGTGCGTGACATTTAAGTGAGAAGCTCCACCCCACGCCCCTTTATGACCACAGAGGCCCAGTCCCCTTGGGGCTAACACACAGTCATATTGCATTGAACCCATCCTTACGTTGATCCACAGTGTCTGGGGCACATTGGCTGCCACAACTTAAGTTACTGTTCTTTTTAACTGCCTTGGCAGGCTGCTGCCTCTTTGCTCCTCAGAAGTCCCCATTGGGCTCTCTCTAGTCAGTTCTCTGAATTGAGGACTCTCTGCCCTCAGTCTACTACTTCCTCCCTGGCTCTGTGTAGACCTGTATTCAATAGGTGATACAGCTGCTGCCAGCATCAACCTTCTGCCCGGCTGGGCTCTCTGCTGATCACCAGCACTAAAGCTGCCTTCTTCTGTTGGATCCCCAGAGAGCTTTTTGTTTCCTGCTTATTAGAAGGAGAAAGGACAGGGTCTGCACTCACCCTTCTGCTGACCATCACTCTCTGGGAGTGGTGGGAGGAAAAGTAGCACTTTTGTTGCTCAGCAGAGTAATCATAATTCATATTTTCTAGGAGCTAAAGATCCTAGTGTAATTAAGTGTATAGAGAGCAAATATTCATTGTTGTGCTTTTTCATAAAGACAAAATGTTCTCACACTTGGATCAGGATTTAATGGATTAATGGGGGGGAGGGATAGCTCAGTGGTTTGAGCATTGGCCTGCTAAACCCAGGGTTGTGAGTTCTATCCTTGAGGGGGCCATTTAGGGATCTGGAGCAAAAATTGGGGATTGGTCCTGCTTTGAGCAGGGGATTGGACTAGATGACCTCCTAAGGTCCCTTCCAAACCTGATATTCTATGATTATGAAATGTCTGCCAAACAGTTGGCATGTTTCACCCCAGGGATAGCTGCTTTTCAGCAGTAGGTTGTCACCTACATAATATTTTAAAGATCTTTGGGATCTTTCTGAATGAAAGATATTGTTGGAAGAATAATAAAAAAAACCTATCCACAAATATTTTATGCAGAGTACTTTTAACCATGTCAGTCCCAGGATATTAGAGAAACAAGGTAGGTGAGGTAATATCTTTGATTGGACCAACTTCTATTGGTGAGAGAGACAAACGTTCAAGCCACATAGAGCTCTTCTTCAGGTCTGGGAAAGCTCTGAGTGGCTCAAAAGTTTCTCTCTCTCACCTATAGAAATCAGTCCAATAAAATATATTACTTACTTCACTCACCTTGTCTGTCTCAAATATTTGTTCATATTTCTCTTCAGTCTTTTACATGTCCCACATCTTTATTTTGGTTTACTTATTACAAGCATGCAGAGCACTTAGGTTTTACCGGCATGAATGCTGGTGGGAAGTGAATTTCAAAGATGTGTGGGAGAAACTGAATTTGACATTTGTGCAAATAGGTATGCTTGCTGAAAGTGCTTGTTCTCGTCCAACAAAGGAACAAACCTTCATGTGGCTTTTCCATTGCTGGAGGGGGTGTGTGTGGAGCACATCTGTAGGGATCTATCTCAGAGAAGCTGGTACATCCCCTGCAGTGAATCTGGCCCAGTGTATAAAGGCAAGTTTGACACGTATGAGAGTCAATATTCTCTAGTCCACCACTCACTGGACTCAGATATCTGGTTTGTTAACCAATCCCCATTTGTCACTCAGAAAATCAATGCTAGTGAACCATCCTTAGGCAACTACTTACCAGGGATTTCCATCTTTTATTTGATGAAATGTGCCCTGAACCTGAAAGAAAAAGGAAACCTGCCGTGCAGTAAGCCTGAGCTCTTAAGATGTTCATAGTCTCTGGGATAACCTAAAATATGTTTGAAAAACTACTTGACCCATTTTAAGAGCTGCATTTGTAATACGGGGCACAGATATTCATCGATAAAAAATGCTGTTTACAAAAAAAACATGCAGTGGGAAAGGAATGGCCAGGGGTAGAAGGGAATAAGGCAGCTGGGGGACATGCACATGAAAGGAGGATGACCAGACAAATGGAACAGATAAAAATATGTAATTACAGATCATATCAAGCTCTAGTTTCTAGATACAGGGCTAGCAGGTCTTGGGAATAAAAAGCTTCCAAGTTATTAAGAATCAGATTCTGTCCACGCCCCCCCCCCCCCCCCCCCGTGAGTGCATAGTGTGGGGGTTGGGAGAAGTATGGGAGTGTTTTTCAGACCCTTGAAGACATGGACCAAGAGCAAGGCAGGGCTGGAGTCCTTGCACTCAGGGAAGCATTAGACCATCTCTCTCTCTCCTCCCATGGGGGAGCTGCCACCCAAAAGTGATGGAGATCTGGAGATCTGGCTGGGTCATGGCTTTGTCCTCCCCATGCACAAGCTAGCCAAGCTGTCCAGGACATAGTAAGCTGCACCCCATAAAGGGATATTGCAGTAGACTCTCTGCCTTTGTTTCCTTTGCAGGCAATGAGGCTCCTCCTCATCACCTCTTATTATAAGCAGCTCCTAAAAAGACATCATCTAGTCCTATATATGCAGACTGCTGAATCACAGTGTGGTGTTTTGCAAAATGTCCTGGAGCAAAGAGGAACGCCTCAGTAATGGCTCAGGAGAAAACACAAAACAATAGTGGAGTTCTATTTATGGAAATAATTTAACATATAGATTATTATGAAATTTTTTTTGTTAGCATAGTAGAGCACTCATGATAGGAAAAAGAACGAGGAGAACTTGTGGCACCTGAGAGACTAACAAATTTGTTTTGGCATAAGCTTTTGTGGGCTACAACCCACTTCATCAGATTCATGGAGTGGAAGATAGAGTAGGATACAGTATATACACATACACACACACAGAAAGAACATGATAAGATGGGGGTTGCCATACCAACTCTAAGAGACTAGTCAATTAAGGTGGGCTATTAGCAGCAGGAGAAAAAAAACTTTTGTAGTGACAATGAGGATGGCCCATTTCAAACAGTTGACAAGAAGGTGTGAGTAACAGTAGGGGAAAACTTAGCATGGGGAAATAGTTTTCTGTTTGTGTAATGACCCAGCCACTCCCAGTCTTTATTCAAGCCTAATTTAATGGTATCCAGTTTGCAAATTAATTCCAGTTCAGCAGTTTCTTGTTGGAGTCTGTTTTTGAAGTTTTGTTGTCGAAGAATTGCCACTTTTAGGTCTGTTACTGAGTGACCAGAGAGACTGAAATGTTCTCCTACTGATTTTTGAATGTTAGGATTCCTGATGTCAGATTTGTGTCCATTCATTCTTTTGCATAGAGACTGTCCGGTTTGGCCAATGTACATCGCAGAGGTGCATTGCTGGCACATGATGGCATATATCACATTGGTAGATGTGCAGGTGAACGAGCCCCTGATGGCATGACTGATGTGATTAGGTCCTGTAATGATGTCACTTGAATAGATATGTGGACAGAGTTGGCAATGGGCTTTGTTGCAAGGATAGGTTCCTAGTCACCTTCAACCCCCAGCTAAAACCTCTCCAGCGCATCATCAAAGATCTACAACTTGTCCTGAAGGACAATTTCTCACTCTCACAGATCTTGGGAGACAGACCAGTCTTCACTTACAGACAACCCCCGAACCTGAAGCAAATACTCACCAGCAACCACACACCACACACCAAAAACACTAACCCAGGAAACTGGATACCATTAAATTAGACTTGAATAAAGACTGGGAGTGGCTGGGTCATTACACAAACAGAAAACTATTTCCCGATGCTAAGTTTTCCCCCCTCACACCTTCTTGTCAACTGTTTGAAATGGGCCATCCTCATTATCACTACAAACGTTTCTTTTTCCCTGCTGCTAATAGCCCACCTTAATTGACTAGTCTCTTAGAGTTGGTATGGCAACCCCCACCTTATCATGTTCTCTCTGTGTGTATATGTGTATATACTGTATCCTACTCTATCTTCCACTCCATGAATCTGATGAAGTGGGTTTTAGCCCACAAAAGCTTATGCCAAAATAAATTTTAGTCTCTAAGGCGCCACAAGTACTCCTCATTCTTTTTGCTAATACAGACTAACACGGTTACCACTCTGAAATGTGTCACTCATGATAGGGTTAACTGTGCTACCCAGAGTATTATGGGATCGAGACATGTTTCCTATTTTAGTGAGTGGAAGTTTTTCCTCAACTCTGTTGTGATGCAGTTAAATAAAGTAGCAAGTTCCCTGTCTGCAGTCCTGTGATGAACTTATTTTTGTTGCACTGAGCGGTTTTTTTTACAAAAGTCAGAACAGAACTATATTCCCGAGAAACTGTCAAATCTCTCTCTCTCTGTGATAAAGAATATTATACTTAGATTTTGAAGTTATTTTGGAGAATGGAAAATAATTGTGAACACAGTGTTTGGTCAATATTTCTGTTTGCCTGGGACAGTTTAGTTGCATAGAATTGTGTGGGTGAGAAAAGGGAATAACTGTCGGACCTTTTTATTTTTGGCATGGTTGCAGAATCCCTTCCCAGTCTGTGTAAAAAAAACAAACAAAACTACAACAACAACAAAAACCAAGCTTCCTTAGAAACAAGTGATATCCACTGAATATTTTACACATGCAAGGTTGTGCCATTGCTTTCTTGCTTCTTTGTGAGGACTTAGACACAATGGTCCAGATTTGTGTTTGACAGAACTCTGTTAGCTTAAATGGATTTACACTAGGGTTGAATTAGACCCTTCTGTTTGGAATTCAAAGCTGGTTGGAAGTTTTACACGTATGGAAAATGAGATTTTAAATGGCAGGAGTGTGACTTTCATTAATTTAAAACCTAAGCTAAAGAAGTAATTGCATATGCCGCAACATTTTGTAATTATGAGTAATTAGTCACAAGTGATTATGTAAATTTTAAAGTCTGAATTACTTTTAATATGATAGGGGCTAAATCTTGTCCTGGCTGGTACAGCACTTATCAGGAGACGCATTGCTCACTGTGTCCTTTGCACAAGGACTCTGTCTTGCAAGGGCAAGATTCCTCATGGCAGGCCAGGAGAACATGCTGTTGAGTCCCCTTTTGTTCCTTTAACTGCAGTATGCTCACTAGCTGGTTTGAGAGGCTGAATACAACCTTAAACAGCAAATATGCTCCTCTTTTGTCCAACTTTTAGCTGGTCCTTCCTACTTCTCTCTTGAGGTCTGTGGAAGGATCTGCCCTCTGTTACTTGGGGAGGAGATGGTAAAAGGCTTCCCATGTTCTTTTCTCTTTCCTTCCCTCTTTAAACAAGATTTAGCCCTTGGTCTTTATAACAAGCAAATTGATTTTCATTAACATTAACTATATTCTGTATATATTTGAGGATATATTTTTCTAAGTCAATGTTAAAAGCATTCAGACTAACCTAGGTTGGAAGTGCATCTCAGCAGGTGTTACTATCCTCCAGTCCAGATTTGTTGGGTACTTCTGATTAGACATATTAGGTTGATTTTTGAGTTTCCCTCTATTAATTTAAATACCTGAGTGAGCTAACGAATGCCCAACAACAAAAGTTTGTTTCGTGGTTCATACCAGTGGGATTCTGCTATCTTTACTTTGGGTAGCTAGTTTGGCCAAGTGAGGTATATTCGTGAAATGGAATAATTCACTAATATGAAATGGTGAGGAATGTTTTGCTATTTAGCTTCCTTTATAAACACATACTGGTTATAATGTATAGCTAAATCGTCAAGTTTTTTATCCTTTTGGGGCATATTGGAATGTATTAAATATGGGTTAGGCAAAATTTTGCCAAAACAATATGCCATCACATATTTATATATGATGCTGAATCTCATCAGAGCGAGCACAATGGATTCCTTGGGGGGAAGATTATGATCTTGCTAACTGTACTGAATAGGGCCCTTAAACTTCACGTTCTCTTTGAATGTTCATTCCCAGTTCTTTCATCAAGTTAAAACATGCTTGTTTTTCTTACTGTTCCTTATTGTGGATAACTAGGGTACTAGCTTTCAAACATAGGGTGTAGATTGTAAGCTCTTCAGGATACAATGTCTGCTGATCACCTTTTACATCAGGACAAGGTCAAAGGCCCGAGCTGCATAAAGGAAACAATGAACTATGAATGGTGGTTCTTGTTCTGAGCAAAAGCTGTCATAAGCCTGGAACCTGGAAAAACCCCTCTTCGGGGTTTGAAGATTGACTTCTGCCAGAGCCCCTGCTGGAGTTGGCAGGGAGGTTCTCTCTGGTATGCTTATTAGCATGTGTGTAGGTTCTTTCATTGCTTTAATATGGTTTTTCTGTAATTCTTTCATCTTAAGAATAAATGTGCTTGCTTAGAAAGAGCTATGTGGTAACTTATAATTGGGCAATTACAACTGTTTATAGCCTCTGAGGAGAAAGCAAGGTGCGGGCGTAGGCCTGTTTAGGCAGTCTGGCTTGCTGGTAAACTCAGTGTAGGCAGGGAACTGTGCAGCCTGGAAAAACCCCAGTCATGAATGAGACACCCAAGAGAGGTGATGGCTAAGGAGCTGGGAGTCTAAAAATTAGGTGCCCTTGCTGGACCATGGAGGGAGAATACAGGTTCAGTTGCCCTGAACTGAGACAGTCAGTGCAGAACATGGTATAATAGAAGCTCTGATATTGTCTAAGGCCACCAGGCACTACTGCATTAATAGTATTATTTTAAATATTATTTTAACCTCCTTTACCAAGGAAACCTGATTGTCTTGACCCTTGTTTTTGCTTGTGTGTGGCAAGTCTTTCAGGCAATGAAACTAAACTAGTACATTTTAAAAAGATTTAAAAGGACATATACTCTCCCCTCATTCTACATCAAAGGAAATTTTGCTTATGGAGCGATAACAGGGTGACAGCCCCTACAATATAAAATTGTGAGCTGCTGCTACTGCATGCTATTATTTTTTTGCAACAATAGAAAGATTTAATTTAAATTAATCAGTCTTAAATGCTTATCTGATTTCTCTATTTGATTTTGTTCTAGGGTGAGGAGGTAATGCCAAATTTTCCTAGTTAGAAATCTTAACATAGCCTGCATAAATGATATGAGCCCTATGCAGTTTGGGGGTTGACCACTTTAAACATTGCCTCTTCCTTTGTGTGAAAACACGATAGTTGTGTTTAGCACTCAAAGTAACAGCTCACTGGTTTAAACTAGTGGGAGTTGGTGGCAGAGTATACTCCGCAAGGGGTCCTGAACTCCTTTGGAATTCATTTCCTTTCTTGGTCTGCTAGAGCCTGGATTTAGGACTAATTACAAGGCTCATCTGTTCAGTTTTCTCAGGCTCTTTTCTGAGAGGCAGAGTGCGAATGGAGTGTTTACTAGTGTTTCAGGATGGGATGGAAGAACAGCCTTTTGTTTCAGTAGGTGGGGCTGTCTCTTTGATCTAATGAGTTGTATATTTTATAATAATTATGACAGCACTCTGAGCTCTGGCTTTGGATGCTTTATGCATTTAAATAATAAATAGATGCATATACTATTTCCCAGACATTTCTTTTTTCTGTTGCAGGTTGTTACATACTAAATCAATTTTCCTTGCTTCCTTTTCTTGCAAATTCTCTCATTAAATTAAATAGTCTGAGAGGAATAGCCATTAAACATTCATTCCTTATTAACTAAGTGGTTTAAAATGTAGGTCTTAGAACACTTCCCTAATTAATTGTGTAAAGCTGGAAACAAAGTTAAGAGGGAATGAAAGAGTATTACTTTGGGGAAGCAGTTTACAATAAACTGGAAAGCTATTTACCAAGTAGTACAATTCTGAAGGGCCCATTTAAAAAACAAAACAAAACCCTGCAGAGGTGTAAAAGTTTGTATCCAACAGTTCTCATATTTGGGCCTAATATATTAATTTAGGCTAACTTTCTTGTTTAAGCAATTGTTTAGTTTGTTAGTTTAGCAACTTTGTTTAGTATGGCAGTTAATTATTTCACAGCCTTGTAGATTGTTGCAAAGCCAGCTGCCGTAGGATTATGGTCAATGAAACCCATGCCCAGATTCTGATCTTTCATGATTTTGACACTAATGTGATTTAGTTGCCATCAACGGATCCTACTCTTGACTCTCAACAGTTTAACTGAGCTTAGAGTCAGGGCCTCTGATGTTATGGTTGGGTAGGATTGAATCAAGCCCATATAATTCCTCTTACACCTAACTCCTCCAAACTGATTGGCATCTTTATAGGATCTGAGAGAAGGAAAGTTCACACCTGCAGTTCTTGAAAATGTGCAGTAAGAATGAAAATAGTATAATAAATGAATAAAAGCATGCATAATTTGGTGGAACAGTGTGATATTTTTGCATGAATGGAAAAATATGCAATTGCTTGTCCGCTGTCAGCCCACATGTGGCAAAATTAACATATTAGCAGAGGGAATATTTATAGTAAATCTAACACAGAAGTAGAGTTGGCCTTGAGCACAAGCAACACAAATGACTGTGTAGGCTCCTGACTTTTCGGGT
The DNA here is from genome assembly GCA_033296515.1 of Macrochelys suwanniensis. Lineage (NCBI taxonomy): Eukaryota > Metazoa > Chordata > Testudines > Chelydridae > Macrochelys > Macrochelys suwanniensis. Next base: position 15,237,563 of record CM065784.1, on the reverse strand, counting down.
CTACTGTTAATTTGGAAACTCATAGGCCAGCCTGATGCTCCCGCAAGAAGAGGGGTAGGCAGCTTGCTGCCCAATATTCCTTTTGCCAGTGTGACTGGGATCAGTCATTTGACTGCCAGACACTCTGTTTGACAGCGGAGCAAGTGTGTGTGTGTGTGTGTGTGTGTGTGTGTGTGTGTGTGTGTGTGTGTTTGGGGTGTGGGTGGGGTGAGGGCTGGAAGGACAGGTGGGTGGAGGAGGAAAGTAACTCTACAGGTTCTTTCTACCTTTGCCTGGCAGCAAGCTGCTGTTCACTGCAAATGCCTCCCTCCAGCTGCAGGGCTTGAAGGGAGAGGTAGCTCACTGCATGATCTTCCCCATACAACAGCAAGGTGAGGCAGCAACTAGCTGGACTCCTCATCTTCCAGTAGTCTAGGATCCTGCAAATTTTAAGGCCATCCTTGACAAAAGGCATTTCTGCCCATCTAGTGACATTTTTCACATTGCTGTTTTGGCATTCAGGTGCAGAAATAAGGCAATGAAGCTCTGATACCCCACCGAAGAGAGTGGCCTACATCCTCCACTACAGCAGAAAGGTGTACAAAGTGCAACACAGAGACAGGTGTGTGTATATGTAGGTGGTTTGCACTTCTGTATTTCCCTTATCCTGGGAAACTGTACTGGTTTGGTCCCACGGTATTGCTTAGGCTGTTTTTTTAATTACACTAGCTGCTAACAGCCCCAAGGGGCCAATAATGTAACTTTGGATTGTCAAAGTGCAGGGAAACATCAGTTGCACCCATTTCCCTCTAGCTATGGACCCCACTACACCTATTCTGTGTCTCCCCTGGATACGTCCTACACGACTGGGGAGGTCTTCCCATGACTGGCTATACCTGCATCAGGGCTGCTTTGCATCTGCTGGATCCTAATCCAAATGTCCAGTTGCGCAGTCTGTAGACAATCTTTCTGCTGTATCTCTCTGTGGCATTTCATAGATTTTAAAGCTAGAAGGGATCATTATGATCATCTAGTCTGACCTAATTCTAGTCCGGATCTGTCTAGTTTCAACTGTTGGATCTTTGTTATACCTCTGTAAAAATGCAGGGACTAGAACAGGGGTCAGCAGAGCCTGAGCTATCTGAAGTTCCCACAGTGCCACCAGGAGGTCACACAGAGCTCCAGGCAGGGAGTAGTGTGGAGAATAAGCACTGCAGGAAGTACTTCCCAAGGGACCCAGAGTGACAGTACCCTGTGGACCTCTGATTGGCCAACACCCTATTTAACCTAACACCCTATTTAACCCTTCAGGGTTCCCCAGAAAGTTGTTTGGGCAACAATACAAACTTTGGGCCTGCTGTGACTCTAGACCTCACCTCATCTCCTGATCTCTGGCCTTGGATCCCAGCTTGACCCTGATTCTTGCCTCCTGATTCCAGCTTGGTACTATCTCTGGTCTATGACTCTGACCTTGATTCCTGTCTCCTGATTCCGGCTTGGAATCTCTCTAGCTTGGATTCTCTCTGACCCTTGTTTACTGACTACTGTCCCTGACATGTGGACCGCAGCCCAGCTGTGACCACTAAGCTGGACTACTTATGCCCCAGTGCCTTACAGCCTCTTTCGGCTACATTAAAGAGCTTTCTACTATCAAAGATATTCACTTCATGTACATACTTGTAGACCACAATCAAGTCACCTCTTAATCTTCTTTTGGATAAACTAAATAGATTGTGCTTCTTTAGTCTCTCACTATATGGCATATTTTTGAGACATTCAGTCATTCTTGTAGCTCTTTTCTGATCCTATAGTGATGACATAGTCATCGATAGCTGCAGCTGGGAAGACCACCTACAGCATGTCACCATGGTCATTTGGGCCCCCCGAGAAGGCAGGGCATACAGTGAACCTGGCCAAATGCCACCCAGGACAGAGAGAGGTGATGTATCTCGGGAACGCTGTGGGGTGGGGCTAGCTGCACCTCCTAGTGGACAAAGTCCAAGCTTTGACAGATTGCCTGTTACCATCAACCAAAAAGGAAGTGTGACGCTTCCTAAGCTTGGCGGACTATCACAGGGGTTTTGTGCCTGACTTCGCCACAATAACCGCCCCCCCCTTACGGACCTGGTGAAAGGCACCAGCCCCAAGAAGATGCAGTGGATGGAGGCCTGCAACAGGGCCTTCAGAGCCTTGAAGTACCTGCAAATCTAGGGGCCAGTTCTCTTCCTCCCTGTCTTTTTACGAAGTCCTTCATTCTGCAAATGAACACTTCAGAAGTGGGTCTCAGAGCTGTGCTATCCCGAAAGGTCAAAGGAGAAGAACATTTGACCCTATAAATAAGTAGAAAGCTGTTCCCTTGGGAGGTGAAATATTCTACGATCGAGGAAGAGGCCCTGGCATTGACAAATGCCATAGAGGCACTTCGATATGATCTCCTAGGGAACTCCTTCATACTCGTCACAGGTCCCCCTCCGGTGGCTAAACTCCATGAAAGTCACCAATGCCTGGATCATGAGATGGTACCTTTTCCCTTTAACCCTGCAAGTTCTGGGTACTCCTCCACCTGGGAAAGGCACACAAGAATGCTGATTTCTTCTCTCGGGATGGAGGAGAGTGGCAGGAAGAAGACCCACTTCCAGGTCTTAGCCTAAGGAGTGAGTGTGTGTGTGTGTCTGCGTGTGTGATGGGGTTCATAGGCCCCCACACCAGAGAACCAAGGATTAAAGAGCAGCTCGAGGCCCAGAAGGCCCCACCAAGCCGCACTCGATGGGCATGCTCACAATGGAAGCAGAGCTCAGAAGGGGGTGGCCCAGCTCAGTCAGAGTGGGCAGAGCCGGTAGATCCTGCGGAGAGGCTGCAGGAGTGCCACATCACCTGGACTAGACGCCACCGAAGGCCCCCATGAGAGCTGGAACTGATGGGGAAGAGCCTCTGGATCACTGTCCGTCAGAACCAGGGAGATTATTTGTGAAGATGCTCCGATACTATGACTATGGAGACATATTAGTACTTAGATAATGATCTATTATGTGCCAGGAATGGGGAAGAATGACCTAAAAAGCATCTGGTAATGAATACTGGGCCAGGTTCTCAGTTGGTGTAAACTGGCATAGCTCCATTGGCTAGTGTTTCAATTAAGCTATTCTGATTTGCCACAGCTGATTCACGTGCTGCTCCCAAAAGTGAGGCCATACAAAGATTAGCAAAAATTAAATCATTTTTCCTTTTTAGCTTCAGAATTTAGTTCAAAACATCTCAATGTCAGGTCAGTCATTCCTGTATCTTTAGAATTTTTTGCTTCACTTCTTTGGTGACAGCTAATCAAGGTGTGAACTTGAGTAAATAATTATTTCTGGTTTTGAGGGCCTTGCATTCATTTCTACATAAGAGATGTCCACTCCTCCTAACAACAACAAAAGCAATAAACAAAAATAATTCAGAATGATGCAATGTAACAAACACCCTGTTCCATGTCCGCGCTAAGCTGGGTTGAATAATTCAGCAAAGACCTAAGTACCTTTGGGGCCACCCATCAACACACCAGGAACTGTGAGGAGGGAAGAAAAAAAACACCCAGACACTTCTCTTTTGACACTTTCATAAATAACAGCAACTTCAGCTCCCTGTGAGCTGATGCTGCAGTTGCCATACAACAGTGTAACTGAAATGTCTCGTAAAGGCAGCTGAAATGGAAACGAATTCCCAAAGTGACTCTATTATACTTAAGAAGCAATGTAGTTAATTTTTCTTCCTTTCTGAGCCCAGATAATGCCTGTTGACCAATGATCATAAGAGCCAAATTCTGTGATCTGCAGTGCAGATGCCTTAGGTGTGTTGCAGACATGTTGCAAATTCTACTCCAATTCCATGCACCAAACTCCCATATTTCACTGGCAGCTCTGCTTGTGAGTTCTTCTAGAGAGAAATATGTTACAGGGGTCTGAGCACAGGATTAGGACAGGAGTCAGATCTCTAATCCTGACTCTGAGGCTGAAAAATTAAAGTGGCCTGGGGCACTACACAGTTTTGATTGTTTCCCCATGTTTAAAATGAGGACGATAATATTGAATTATATCACACTGGTGCTTGGTGTTGTAGAGATTAATTTTTGTTATTAAAGTTTGTGAAACACTATTGTATTTGAAGAGCTTTATGTAAATACTAATTTACTCTTCTTAAGTATCAGGGGATAGCCGTGTTAGTCTGTATCCACAAAAACAACAAGGAGTCTGGTGGCACCTTAAAGACTAACAGATTTATTTGCCTGCGTCTGTAATTTTCACTCCATGCACCTGAAGAAGTGGGTTATTTACCCATGAAAGCTTATGCCCAAATACATCTGTTAGTCTTTAAGGTGCCACCGGACTCCTTGTTGTTTACTCTTCTTAGAGATCTACAGTGCAGATTTCAGGGGAGAATTTTGGAACTTCACAAAACCCACCTGAACTCCCCTTGTTCCGAGGACCTATATGCAAGTAGTTCTTACTTTAAAATATAAAGGACGTTTCTAGACATTTTCTATCTGTAAATAGCTGGCAAATGTAAACCAATTATTAGTGCTGAGACTTTGTCATAGTGATTTTTTGCAGACGCATTTTATTCACATACACAAAACCTGCCCTCAACTAGTAGGGTGACCAGACAGCAAATGTGAAAAATCGGGACGTGGGGTGGGGGGTAATAGGAGCCTATAAAGGAAAAAGACCCAAAAATTGGGACTGTCCCTATAAAATCGGGACATCTGGTCACCTTATCAACTAGAACCAAGAGGTCTTTTACTTTCATTTTGGAGGACCCTCTAGATCAAGCTGTAGCCATGGGGACTGGTGCTGCTGCTGAAGTAGGGCTGCAGCAAGCCCCTTCAGGCAGTCTTTTGTTGCTGAGAAGATGGTAGGTAAATGATAACATTGTTGAGGTCCACTTCAAGGCAATCACTCAGCTCAGAAAGGAAGAAGGACTATGTATGCATCTCAGTAGTCACCTAGTTGATTGGAGGTGGTCAACATTTAAAAAAAAAACAAAATAAAAACGAGTACAGCAAATTAATCACATTGTCCTCTGCAGTGGGTCACTCGAGGCACCTAATGAACACCTGATGCAAGCTATTGCCAGGAAGCAAAGATATCTGAGATTTTCCATCAGCATCTGTTTTCCAACTTCCTTCCCCTGGTAATATTTTAAAACTCACTTAGTTTAGAGATGAGCTCAAGCCAAAAGATCTCAGTATGGATTCTGAATACTTTAAAATTTGAAATAACTCTTAACTGGCTATGTTTCAAAACTTTTATGATCTGTCACTTGTAAAATTTTGGATTGCAAACACCTATAAGGTTTGCAGTGTTCTGAGATGCATTATTCTAAAACAGGCCCACCTCTGTTCCAGTGAACACATAAATGTCAGTAGGTCTAATAGTCCTATTCACCTCAAGTCCTGACCACAGATGCCCTCATACCAGCCAGGCTATATATACAGTTTGTAAATTGCTTTGGGGTCCTTTGGGATGAAAGGCGCTGGATAAATGTAAGTTACTATTTGTAATTACTTTTGAAGTGCTGATTGCTTGGCCATGTTCTTATTTGTATAGTCGGAATTGTGGATTTTAAAAGTAGAGCTATGGCTTTTTTGTTTTGAGTTTGGGGAAAAAAGTATGTGCTAAGACTTTGATTTATGTTTTTCTATTCTGGTTTTTGAACATAAGTAGGAGGGCAAGGAGTAGAGTAAATACATTTTGTGAATGTGCTCGAATGGTGTAATTTATCTTTGATACTGAAACAACCAGTTTATAAACTCAGTTAAGCAGCCTCCATTGATTCAGCTCTTTTTCATATGCCTAGCTGCTGATTTACTGTTGCTGAATCATGTGCATTAATTGAGGTTGACGCATAAAGAATATTTCCAGATACGGGCTTGGGGCTAGATTCTGGTGGTCCCTGAAGTAGCCGCCGTTGGTACTGGACCAGAGATGTATAGACTAGGGCAGTATTTCTCACTCATTGGTCATGACCCCGTGGGGAAGTCATGAAAGGCAATCAAGGGCTCACGAGACACTGAAAGTTTTATTACAACTCTGAAGCCAAGAAAATAAAATCTCCACAGTAATTTCAGGGCAGCCAAACCTCTTAAAGTTTGTAAGGTCAAATGTCCTATTTAGAGTAGTAGTTGTATTATATAGGTTTATCATTGATGCATTTCGTACTGTTGGGTTTATAGTAAATGTAAGGGGGTTGTGAACATTTTTGACTTTGAATACGGGTTTGCCAACCTGAAAAGAGTGAGAGAAACTAGTCTAGGAAAAGAACACAGGCCTTTCTGGGGGCAGAGCCAACCCTTGGCAGTCAGGATCTTCCCCAGTAATGATTGAAAGCAGCAGCAGTAACAGGGAAAGAGGTCCAATCAGAGCTCTTTCTCCTGAATCTTCACAGCTGGACAACCAGTGATATGAGCAGACTGCTTTTCACAACTGGAAGTTTGAACACACTTTTCTCCCCCAACATTGGCTTTCTGCCCCAAACTCTTGTGTCTTTTTCTCATAGTCTCTTTACTGCTGGCCACGTTCTCCCTGCCCTCCATGCTCTTCTCCCCACTACTTCTGTCTTCTCACGATCTTTCCTTTTCTGAAGTAAGGGATTAGATGTGCAAAGTATTCAGTATAGTCTTGCGCCTGCCGGATCCCCATTTGCTGGAGTGGTCATTAGCAGTAACATAAGGTAGACCAGCCTTGGGGAGGCACAGAGGTGTATTAATGCCAGCTTTCTCCTCCTCCTGACGTTTGCCAGCCTGGAGGATCTGAGCCAGAACCCCTCCAAGTATATAGCCCCCTGGATATTCCTGCCGTCTCTAGTCTCTGTTAATTAAAGTTGATGCTTTTTGCCAAAATAAAAATAAACCAATAAACAAACTTTATGTGGGGGCAGGCAGGACAAAAGATGAGTAATTTATCTTCTGGTTTTATAAGTGTGGCAATAAATTAAAACCGTTTCTGGTATTCTGATTGTATTTTATTCCCTCCATTTGAAAAGGGCCCATTAGAATTTTTTTAGATGAAAAAGGAGAGGGGCGGGGATAGATTGGGAAGGACATGTTTTCATTGATGATGTTGGCAACTCCTTATGATTCCCTTCTAGATAGTGTTGTAAGGTATATCCTTATCTTGATGGGTGTGTGTGTGTGTATATAGGGACTGCATTTTCTTTTATGTCTGTGCAAAACATACCACATGATAGGTGCTGCTGCAATATAGATAATAATTAGACTAATACAAATGGGAAGTATGAAGTCTAAAGCTGAGGAAAGGCTCCTAAGAAAAGGAGCCTAAGTGTTTTTCAGATGGATCAAGAGAAAAACTCCCTATGCAAGACAATTATACATTTCATCCAGAAAAAAAGTCTGGATGAATATGATACTAAAAATTGACCAACTTGCAGATTTGTATCCTTTTGAGTGCAAATGGAGGACAGGGCCGCCGAGAGCGGGTTCGGGCCCTGGTGAAAAAATTTTTTCAGCCCCCCAGCAAGGGTGGACTGGCTAAAAATCTTTACATAGTCGGGTCCCGGGCCCCCTTCCGGACCGCCGGGCCCCGGTAATTTGTACTGGCTTTCCCCCGCTCTCGTCGGCCCTGATGGAGGAAAGTAGATCAGTCCTTGTTGTTCAGTAGTATCACTAAGGTTTTGAATTGGCATTCATTATAGATTGAGAATTGTTCTTCGAGAGATGTTCTTTTGTTAGGCCTTTTATAGCAACAGCCACAGAACAGGTGGTAGCATGTTTTGTAAACCCAGAACTCATATGGCCCATGAGAGGAGGATCTATAATGGCTGGAGCCAAATTTCTTCTGTTACTTTTTTGAGTCACTAGGCCATGTTTTTATTCAAGCTGTAAGGTTGCTTTGTACCTTTCCTGCCTGATCTCAGAGATGTAACATAAAATACAGACAGGGTCTGTTCATAATAAAAATTAATCATCAAAAGGAAAAACGCTTTCTCGCTTTTTTCCATGCTGAAAAGTAATGAGAGACAGGATCAGATTCAGACAAAATATTCTGTCTCCTCTGATCTTTCACTCAAAACTTGAATCCCAATGTGAATCCAAGATAAAAAAACTTCTGGACTTTAGGAGACTTTAGATCTGGATCCAATGCAAAATTCCAGTGCTTATGCCCATCTCCAGCAGGAGAGAATGACGCCAGAAGGTTAGACAAGGCTATAAAATTCTTTCAGTATAAGCATTCTATTTCGTTCTTATTGTCCCTATGGTAATCAATGTTTTCATGCTTAAAGGAGTGTAAATTGGTACTGGAAGATACTTTTGCTGCTTTTGGTGCTGCTTCTCCAATATTTTGTAACAGTTAATGAGAACTTAAACATCTTCCCTATTAAATGGGAGGAGACAGCTTCTTTGCTGGTGTATCCTTATTATGTGTTTCTTGAGCTCAAGTTTGTGAGACTTGATTTGATTCTAAGTCTTTTCTGGTGGTAGACAATGTTAGTCTTGTTGGTAGCAGGAATAGTTGTTATGCACAGAATTAAACCAGCAATTCCAATGGTTCTCCTCTGTTTTTTGCTCAATTTTTGCTCCGTTTGTGAATAACGTAGCTGAAGACGTACTTAGATCTACTCACCGCGGTGTGTTCACTACAGTGAGTCAACTGCTGCCGCTCCCCCGTCGACTCTGCCTGCGCCTCTCGTGGCGGAGTACAGGAGTCGACAGGAGAGCGCTCGGGGGTCAGTTTATCGCATCTAGACTAGACGTGATAAATCGATCCCCCTGGATCGATTGCTTCCCGCCGATCTGGCGGGTAGTATAGACATAACCAAACAAAAGAACTCCTACCAATAAAGGTTAAAATATAAGAAATTCCTTATCTTTGAAAAAGAGAGGAAGGATGATGGTCTAAGTTCCTGTGCTTGGGTTCAGACATTTTTGTTTCAGTCCTGACCTTGCCACAGTCTTCCTGTGTGACCTTGGACAGGTAAATTATTCCCTCTGTGCTTAAGTTCCCTATCTGTAAAATGGGAGAAATGCTACTTCACTTCTCCAACCCTTTGTCTGACTTGTCTGATTAGAAGGTAAACTCTCTGGGGTCTTACTATATTTCTGTACAGCACCCAGCACTGAAGCGCCCTGAACTCAGTTTGGACCTCTCGGAACCACCGTAATACAAATATGTAAAAATACTGAGACATTTTGATGTTTTCTGGTGCCAAAGCCTCTCATATACTAGGATGGAAAGTAAGATGAATGGAGTTTCTGTGGCAATACATGTTTCTTTTTTTGCCTATTCCCTGACATAGTATTTGCTATTACTCTGCAGTGCTGTTTGAAAGCAATAAAAAAGGGCAAAAAAATGGATGTTCCTTCCACCTCCCCTCTGAAGGCCAGTGAACAATGGAACTGCACAAATGTGTGCACAGGAGGATGGTCTAGATGGTGCAGTCACTCTTCACATCCGCCATGATAAAAATGCATTCAGCAGTTCTTAAGGACCCTGGTGAGTGTGTTGCTACCCAAGTAGCTCATAAAGTCATCTCCTATCTGCCTGTGTAGGTTTTTGCAGGTGATGTTTATCTTTTACTCACTCCGATCTAACATCCCCCTTTTCCTCTTACATCCTTCTCTGCTCTTCTCTTCTTCTTCAAAAGCTTCTGGCTTCTCCCTTATGACACCAGTGCCGTCTTCACCCATCTGTTTTTCATTTTTATCATTTCTGCCAACAAACTCTGCTATCCAGTTCATGACATGTGGATGCTGTTGATCTTATTTTCATGATCGACTACAAGTTCATAGTCATCAGATAAACCCATTAGAGCAGACTCTTCTTATTCAAACATCAGGGATTTTCCCACTTTCTGGCCATAAATTAAGAATTGATTTAGCTTTCTTTTTGCAGAAACTTAAAAAAGTTACTGCCAAGTATCGGAGTACCACAGCATGCCCCTCCTTTCTGAAAAGATATACCAAAAAGTCCATCTGACATATTTTCTATGAAAATTAAAATAGAGCTTGATAACAGTAGAGAAAGCATCCGATATTTAGCAGTGGAGCAGCAGTTTGTATGTGTGGATGTTGGCTTATCTGTAAAATAGGAAGACACCTTGAAATGTCTGGGTATGTTTCTCTATCAGTTCAAAACAGTGGATAGCTCTTTCCAATGTTTGCCTGGGCCTCATAAAGAAAATAATTTTAAGCAGGAAACTGGATTCTCTTCTTTGTACAAGAACATCAACTGTTGCTCATTCACATTGAGCTGTTTTTAACATATGTATATTTGTAAAATGCAATTAAGGGTGTTTTTTTTGTTATTTTGTTCGGATAGTGTGTATGTGTGGAAAGTTGAACTAAGTTAAATATACTGGGATGATGCATTCCAAGATAATACACTGATCTTCAAGGTATAAAAGAGTTCACCCCATTAAAGACTTGTTTATTTAAAATATAAAAGCAGTGACAGTTGCAGGTTAACAAAAGTAAGCTGTAGTCCTATATGGTTCCACACTTGCATTAGAGAAAATTAAAATAAACATTAAAGGGTTGTTGATTTGTGGAATTCTTCCAAAGTGTTCCTTATCTGAGTGATTTCTTTCCTCAGTTCCTGATTCCTACTTCAAGTGGTTTAACCTAGCTAGCCTCATGACCGCAGAGTACAATGTGTGTGTTGTGCACATTAGTAACACTCAACTATGGTCTGTTGTTTTTCTCCAACATAGCGTTTACCCATTGGAATTTGAACTGTATATGAATGCACTGGCCATGCCAACCCCATACTGCAGTGCAGGGAGAAGGCTTCCTATGTTTTGTGTGCGTGTGCAGAATCCTTTGCATAGTCTTCTGGTGTTTCTGTTGTGTTTGAGCCTTAGGTTTGCACACAAACCTGCTCAAAATTCAGCTCCTTCTGAATAAAACAGTAATCAAGATGGCAATCCAAGAGTAGTCTGAGGTTTACTGGTGCCATGTATAGTCATCCACAAAACTATTATGCACTTAAACAGAGAGGCCCTGAGTCTGATTTCAATCCAATGTGAGTCAGAAGTAACAACAACAATGTCAATGCCAGGATAAGTGAATTCAAAATCAGGCCTTGAGCCTGTGGAAAGGCAATAAAAGAAAACTTCATTGTATGCCTATGTTAACAAAAAAAAGCAGATAGCTACAGGAAAGCAGATTGGTTCCATGGGGGTACCTAACTAGTGATATTGGTTTGCTTTTGTTGTTCCTGTAGCACATCAGTTACACAAATTAAATTAGAAAATGGGAGTTCTAAAATACAGTAAGTTTTCAAAAAGAATATAAGGTTTAGAAAGAAAGCAAGAAGGAGAAAAATGTGTGGCAAGAGAACTATATCAGGTGGTACTAACAGTGGGGTACTGAAGGCCTTGAATAGTTATCAGGAGCCTCAGGAAACAGGGTCTCTAATAGCAGAAGTGGATGACTGCAATCACTTATTGTGTTCCAGGGATGGGGTGGTCATGAGTGTTTTTATTACAGGACTTACAATAATAGGAAGTTGAGTTTATATTATGAACTGTCAGGGCAATTTCTTAATAATTTTAAATATTTAAGGAAAGAGGTTCATTCAATGTACTGAGAGGTACAGTTACCACCTGTTCTATTGCAAAGTGCAGTAGAGGCATCTGTTCTTAGATTTAATATTCTCAAATATATTTTGGTAATCTCTGTTGTTTAATTGAACCCTGCAGGCACGGGGATGCTTGAAAACCACCTCATGGGGCAGCATGGATACTTGCATTAGCAGTCAACAACCCAGGAGCAGTGTTAAGAACTGCATTTTGTTAAGCAGCCAATTATCAAAGAGGATTACACACTACCAAGGATTAAAGACTGCATAAAAAACCCCAAAGGATGGGAATGAATGACATTATCAGAGAATTAAGCAATAGACCAACGCTCTAGAGGATTTCAGTCAGCACTTTGTGGAACCCCATTCTATTGATCTAAATTGTTTCTGAGATATTTTATAATGATAAATGGTGGACTTACAGAGTCATTACTACCTCTGGTCACCCTTGTTAGGGTTATACTTATAATTAGGTTATATCTAATAAGACTGGGAGGTTAATCAGCAATATTTGTATGTTCTAGGGATACAGAAATTAAAATTTGTAGAAGTCCACCTACATATAATGCTGGCAAATTATTGATCTCTTAAATCTTTGGCAGCTTTTGAAACTTTTGTTTTCTTTTGTTTTGTTTAAGAAAGCATTTTATGAGTTAGTTTAAAGTCATATTTTGGTGGCTAACACAGAAGATCAGCTATTGCATATAATAAAACAGGGCATAAAAACTTGTGTAGTGCCTACTGGAGCTTATAAAATCAATATATATTTTAGTCCTACTAAAAATCTCATTAGTTCATTCTGTTGACTTCAAGTAGCCAACACCTTACCTTATTAAATACTAAATATGTTTCTGATTCAAGAAAAAAAGTGTATTATCGACTCCCCAGAGTTTCTTCCATTGACCCCAAGTCCCAATATCTGATGACCTCTGCAACCATCTAGCTGGGGTTTTCTTTGCATTACGAAAATAAATGGTATGAGTCATGGTGTAGGGAAATGTAAAGACATTGTGTTAGCCTGAAAAAATGACTTTTCACATAATATTATCTTGTGTTTCCCCCCCAATATCAGTTTAAAAACCTACGAAGTCAAATGTGTATTTAAAAGTCATAGTTTTCTGTGATTGTTTTGGAACTGAATCCATTATGTTTCAATCCTGCCTGGATGTGGATGAGGGTGGTGAAAGAGCAGTACTGAGCTATTAAATACACTTGCTGAACATGGTGCTTTTATTACTCATGATCCCATAAAATGAAGAAGGGTGAAGGGAGTGGACTGTGCAGGCTAATTGTTAACAGGGACATGGTACCTAGCATGCTCCTAGCTGGCTTGGGAAGATACTATTTTTTCAGAAACCTTGGGCAAATTTCTGTCAGTGGCTGCCTCTGCGCAGTGGTGTTCTAAACCTCACTTGAGCAAACACCACTCTTGGCAGAAGGGGTCTCCAGCAGAAGAAATATAAACTAGTCTGTATCTAAATCCCTTGCTTTCCTCAAAGAGACCTGCGCAAGCTGTCCATGGAGTAGTCAGGCAGTCTGTTCATAGAGGATACAAAAATCCATGTACAGTTTGTTCCCTTTCTCAGGGAATCCCCGGCAGTTTCTTCCACAGGAAAGCCTCTTGTCTCATCAGCTTACTGTAGTTCCCAGGCCTGTGAGCCTGGGCCAAAATTGGAAAAATGAATTTTGACTTTGGGTGCCCAATGTGAGATGACTTAAAGGGGTATGAACTTCAGGGATTGCTAAACACCAGCTCTCTGACAAGCTCTGCAGCTGGCAATGATGTTACCCTCAACTGCCCATTTTCTCCCATGCTGCCCCTCACACATGGAGGAGCTCTCCATAAGCATCCGTAGAGCCACTTTATTGTTCTCTTTCAAATCCCTCCTTAAAACTCTCCTTTGCTGTGATTCCTATGGGGGGAAAGGGGACTTGACAAGGATTAGATTGTTGGAGTGCAGAGGCCATTGGCTCACCAATATTGCCACACTGATTCCTTGTACTCCCTATCTGTTTGTATCCATCTGTGCTGTCTTTTCTTATGCTTAGATTGAGAGATCTTTGGGGCAGGGACCATATTTTTGTTCTGTCTGTTCAGCCTCTATCACAATGGGGCCTAATCCATAAGTAGGGCTCCTGTCAGCTACGATAATACAAATAAAGTTCTGTCTCAGTATGCATTTGGTTTGTCATAAAACCTAGGGTGGGTCCTCTGGGAGCAGTCTCTTATTTAGTTGTTGGTCCTTTTCAGAAATGTGGAGGGGATATTTTCAGGACATGACACAGTCCAATAACCCAAGAAAAGTTATTTGGGGAGAAGGGAGCTAGCAAAGTCCAGCCCAAGTTCCTTTTTTCCTGATTTAGAGGGACAATATCTTCTTGTTTCCCCTTTCAGGCTATACAAGCATGGGCACATCCCAGGAAACTGGGAAGAGGAACATCCTATATTGGCATAGTGTGTGCATGTGACACTGATGTTCACAATCAGGCATCTATGGTACCTGATGATGTTTATGTCACTATTACAGCAATGGGAAAGCAGTAGAATCTAAGGAAATTGAAACCCACACACAAAAAGTGTGAAGCATGCAAAAAAAAATCACTCAGAAGAACATACACTTTTTGAAACTCTTATTTAATTGGGTGGGAGGGGGATTTTTCAGTGCCCCATTATGCAACGGACCTGCAATTAATCTGGTGTGCTTTCTTTGGTATTCAGCCCTTTCAGAGAGAATGGGAGCCAAGATCATTGGTTGAGCTGTGTAGCTGTCACATTCTCAGTGCTGGAAAGGTGCAGTGGAAGTGAATCGAAGCAGTATTTTAGCTTGCTATTGCACATCGCCAGGAGCACCGAGAATGATGAACGGAATGAATACTCTGAAGCTAAGTAAGATACCAACTCTCTCAGTCTAGAGTAAGAAACACTCCTGCAGCAGCAGCACCACCAGCAGCAGCAAAGTCTGCTAGAGAAAAGAACTGATTTCTAGCCATCCATTCCAACTCCTTCTGGGATTGTGCACTATCCAGGGTGCTGAAACATGAACCAAACAGCAACTGTGTCCCATCATGTCAAGTGCCATTCATCTAAGCCAATCAAGGTAGGGGCAACATTTGTTTCTTTTATTCCCCTGTTGTGTAGCATGTACATTGTTAAATATATGGAATTACACACACTAATTTGTATGTCGGGTTTGCTACTAATAGAGTGTGTTTGGATTGGGTTTGGAAGGAAGGTTGAATCAGAGTAAAGGATTTGTGTATAGTAAGCTGCATAAGGATTTTAATGAGAGAACATAGTAGTGAGTGTAGTACCACAGGGTCATTTATGATTTGTAGTTTTAATCTTACTGTCTGAGAATCTTGGTATAATGCAGAAAGTTTCCCAAACTTGGGGTGAGTTTGCAGTATCATCTGGTCAGTGGTGAAAGAAATTACAGAGGACTATACAAGCTATTGAAAAGAGCAAACCGGAACCCTGAAATTACCATGCAGCTGGCAACCGTGTCTGATGATTTGCCATCTTTTTGCATCCTTTAACTAAAACACAAAAACCCCAGAGGCATTAAAGTTGCAGCAGAGATAATGAACATTTGTTGATTAATTTATGTTAAGGCCCAAATCAATTTTTTACAAATGGTTTGTTAAGTCAAACCCATACGCATATTCATGTGAAAGTTTATCGTGTAGTGTCTGGTTAATTGAAAATCTGTTGTTCTGGAAGATTTTACTTTTTTTTTAAATTCTTTACTGCACGGGAGAGTCAAAGGCTGTGGTGCAATGATCTAGAGGTGCAGTATAATATTGAGGTTATATTAATGGTTGTATCATTCTTCAACCAATTCTGATTGGCATGGGGTTAATAGTTCATTTCACATTGTTAACTTATCTGGTTGCTACTTTGGTTCTTTTCATTGTGCGTTGTTACTGCACATGTGTATGTATTGTAGTTCTGGCAAACGATGGGCATTTTTGATGGGAATAATCCGCTAAATTGTTTGGCATCTCCTTCCCCCTCCTCTGACAAAGCCTTGTTTTTTACACGGGGTAAAGTCTTCTATTAATGCAAAATGACTTGCCAGATGAAGTTCTAGTCTCTTTAATAAGGAAAAAGTAACCCCTAAATATACTTGTATGCAGTTAAAATGATCTCTATAAATATAAGTGATTTTTCCTGGAATAATATTATAAATGTCTCTGTGTTTGACTATTTTGCTCAGTTCTGTTCTAGAGAGAAAGTACCACAAGAGGAAATTTTGCATTAGGTTTTTTTTTTTTTTTACAGATTAATGTGGAAATCTGCAAAAAGTACTACGCAATACTTATATTTTCACATAATGAAAAACTGTGCAGTGCTAATGGGGGGGCAAACTAATTCTAAGTGACATGACAAAATCTAGTTATTTACTCTGTTTAATGGAAAAAGTTGGGAATTATTTATTTTTAAAAAGGAATGTCTGAAAGACATATTATTAGAAAATTATCAGCTAGGTTTTCTACAGTTAATTGCTGGAAGTAATTTTTAGTAACAGAGAAGAGAGAATAACAGGTATATATCTTCTATGTCATTTTATCTATAGGCTACAATAGAATAATGCAAATGATGTGTTGTCAGGGAGGGTTGGGGGTTGACCTGTGTTCTTAATGACTAGTCATGCAATTGATAATGGTATTTGTCAACCATAAATGACCAGTTTTTTTCATGCTCAAATGTTCAAGGTCACAAAAATGATGAATTGCAGTTGCCTTGGCCCACTTCAAGGAGTGCAAGCGTATATAATATTAAATCACTTCAAATCATTTCATACTCTGCAGGTCTAGCACTGAGAATAATAAGGGAACAGAGTGTACTGTGCAGTAATGGTGCTTGCACCGTAAAGTATTCCTACATTATATTTGATATACTTATTTTTCACTGACAGCAACACTTCCTAAATTCATTTGACTGGACTTTTTAAACAAAAAAAAATGTTGATACCTTACTAAAAAACAACCCAACCAAGTCAATATTCTTCAAAAAGAGAGAGAATAAGATTCAGAGTCTTCTGGACATGTCTTTCATTATACAACCAATATAGCAATACTGATACCATAAGTTAAACTATGTTTCATTTTTCGGCTCATTATTTAGTGTCAGGTGTAAGATGTGCTTTAGAAAAGCTAAGCCAATGGTTGTTGCATGGTAAGGGAAATATGACGTTGAAAAATTAGTAACAGATCTATTGTAGAATGCCCTATGATTGCAAGCTATATGTGAAATAAGTAATTAGTAAGCAGTAAAATTCACAGTGACTTCTACTAATTATATTTTGACAAATAGCATGGAAAATATTGGTAGAAAAAATGGTAAAATCTAAGGAGAACTTGTAAAAGGATAATTTAACACCTCTTGTTTTGTCTATATAAAATAATTCTTTGTTTTCTCTATTTGTGGTGTTCTTTATGCTTCTCTCTGACATACAGGCCCTTTACATCTCTGCTCACTCCTTGCTACACTTGGTATGATACCACCATATGTTTGTTTGGAGTAGATATTTCTTGTTCTGTTAATGGAACCCGAAATTCTAAATTCACACACACAAATACACAGAATGACCCACTTGTCCAGTAAACTGAGTCTTGGACACTTTCTGTTATCACTGATGTAATTCCTGTCCTGATTAAAAGTTCTGAAACTCCCATTGCATTCTATCCAGTGCAGCAGACTGCATGGCAAACAGTGACATGTTGAGTTATTTTGAGTCTTCACATTTTAACCATTGATAAATTGTATACAGTAGAAATGAGCTATAAAAAGAACAGCATAAAAATAGTTTGAAAAGGGTAACAGAATACACAGGAGTATGATGAATAGGTTTTCTCAGAAAAGTTTGACTGTAAATAGCTGGGGTTTAGTGAGCTAAATACTGAGGCTACTGCTGCTGCAGGTGAACGTGATGAATAGTTGACTTGTACGTGTATGATTTCTTCATGCATCAATAAGCTTTTGTTTAATACAGACTCATGGGGGCTGAGTCTCATTTTCAGCAAAGCCCATTTACATCTCTCTTGGGATGTTAATGTGCCTCTAACTGGGTGCAAATTACAGCTACACCCATTTTCACTGGTCCCTTACACTGCCAGAGCAATGTTACTTTAGTGTATGTGAGAATCAGATCCATGATGTCCAAATGGTTTCAGTGACATATAACCATGTTAACATATGAAATCTGATTGTAGCGGAAAGTAGAAAAGAACAAAGATACCAAAACCCTTCAGTTTAATAAGGATCAAATGCAAAATGTATTAATAAAATCTTTTTTAACCTCTAATTCTTTTTATAGCTTTTCTGAAGTGATTCCAAATCTTACCACCATGCTAACAGTATTATCAATAATGATCTTTCACTCTGAGATCTGTAACAAATATTTTTAGGGTCTAGTAGTGAATGCTAAACACCTGTCCTATTTCTGTATCATTACAACCTTGACTTCTGAAGTCCCTCCCCGCCTCCGGGCAATTATCCTGTTTTTATTCTTTACGCTCTTGGCCCATCTTGTCAACACTGCAAGAATCACACTGCTATAGTGTGCTAATAGCAAAATAATGTTTTTTGTCACCAAGAAAAGAAAAAGCAAATAATAATTTAATAGGTTTGAAAGAATATTGAATTATCATGACTGACCAAACTCTCTACCACCATAAATCCCTTAAAACCACAAATCTATATGAAAATTACAGGTACTGCAGAGTAGGAATGCTTGCTTCTCACTTCTCTCCACAGGCAGGTCTGTATTGTGCACTTCAGAAGACAGGAATTAAGCTAACATTTCTGCAGTTCTCAACTTTCTTTAATGACAAAGACTTTCTACTAGATCATGCCCCTTGACCTTTATCAGCCCATTTCTGGATCTGATTAGAGGTGGGTCATATAGAAAGGGCAACTGACTGTCATTTCAGGAACACATGGTTTTTGTGTAATGCATGGTGTACTGCAACATATTGTCCATACGTTTTACTCCTTTACCCTGCCCTTCATCCATTATTTTTACGTTGTAAGATCTATGTGGTAAGGATGGATAAACATGTGTTTAGCCAGTGCCTAGCAATTTGTAGGAGCTACCTCATCTTAAACAAATAAGAAAAAATATCAACCATTCTTTAATTAATAATTCGACTGCTCTCTAGGGAAATAATAAAGCATTTTTTTTTGCATTCAAGGTCCATTGTTGCAGTTGCAAAACACACAGTAGGTGTCTTACCTGAAAGTAGTTTGAGGGACATATTTTTAAGGGCTTCTCTCAGTCCTTCAGAGCTGGGTATACAGTTTTCCATACACAACAAATCAGATTTGTACAGGAAAATTGCATCTTCTGTCAAATCAAGGACGTAATCCTGCAGACTCCTACACACACACAAATCTTCATTGCTCAAGTGAGTAGTGACTTCATTGAGAATGCTCATATGAGTAAAGATTATTTGCTTTGGTAATAATTTGCAGGTTTGAGGTCCAGGTAGATAGATGCTTAAATACATAATTTGTGTACACAAATTAGATTTTTTTTCCACACATGCAAAAATAATTGCACCTGTGACTATATAGGTTGCTTAGAAAACTAATCTCTTATTTTCTGTCTAAACTGAGAATAGCAGTATTGAAGACATTGTGCTTGATTTGAAAGACCAGGTTCCCAACAGAGAATCTGAATGATTGTTCCATTATGAATTGTCCTGGATAGTATGTAACAAAAACATCACATATCACTAATATGAGCACATGGCATTTAATAGGAAGGCTGTCTATGGTAGCATAATAATGCAAGAAGAAAAATGTGCATTTAGTACTCTAATAGGCTTGCATAGACTTACTATATATGTCTCATTTTGTCCCAACAGCAGTCTAGTGCCATATCAGTGTTTTCAACATCAGATAATTAGAGTATTTCCACACATTGAATTATAATGCTCACTTCCTGTTGTCCATTGAAGCATTGTGCAGAGGTGATTGTGGAATGTGTGAGGTATGTTAATAATGTGAGACATGTCAAACATAGGCTTTTGGAACTGGCCACGTAGGAACAGAAGCATAAAGAAAGAAAAAAAACATTTTTTTTTTACAGCAACTTGTCATTAATCCATGAGCTTGTAATATACACATACATGTAATATACACATAAATAAATTGTACACTTTATGAATGTTTATCTAACCCACCAGTATTTGACTCTTCTATAAAAAGACAGTACATACAAAAATGGTAATTTAGCAATGTCAGATTGAAGAAGAGTAATGAGCAATTAGGAGGATTAGGTGCATATAGGATGAAAGACGTAAATTGGGGTGGGACATAATATGAATGTTTTGGGTTTTACTCCTGAAATGCATTTTGGACTCCATTGCCAACCACACCATCTACAATAACATTTCTACCCACCTGCACATTTGGTTTACGCCGGTGTGCTTATTTGTATTTTATAAAACAAAAATACCAAGCAATGCACACACGTGCTTACAGTGAACATGATATAACAGTGAACTTTTGACAACTGCATGTAATTCTTCCATTTCCACAGTTTGCTCATATTATATATTTACACCATCTTGTCCTTCCTGCTGACAGTCTGCAGCTTTCCTTTGAAAGAGCAGACCCATCTTAGTCAGAAGGTGCATATTTACCTGCATGCTTACAGAGAAAGAGCTAAAGGAAGGAAACCAATTTTAAATATAAAGAATTTTTTCCTTCCAAACTGTTTAAAAGAAGCTATTCTGTTATCTAGTTAACATCAAGATCAGTTTTATTGCGGTGATTCTGACTGATGCCAGGTGGAAGAGAAACAGGTAGTTAAAAAGGAATGAGAGTTAAAAACAAAAGAGAGAAACTAGAAAAGAGTTGGACAAAAAAGAGAGAGATGCTAACATATCTTTATTTTATGCTGTAAGAAATGGCTTAGTATCAGCACTTTCTCTTTTCAGTTCCCCAGTATACCTGCACAGTGATTGTATAACACTTTTCAGTAACAAAAGTGGAATTGTTCACAAGTAATTCCTAATGGTGAAATGAAACCTTGAAAAATCAGTTTTGTGACCTGTCATTCATAGCCAAGTGGCTATGTGTTTGCAATGGATCACACTTCATTAGAAATCTTAATATTGATCTATCAACTCAGGACTTTCCATTTTTAATTTCACCTTCTTTTTATAAAAATATACATTTCCCGATGCTTACGCATATTTGTATATTGTATATTTATGCATTTACCTATATACGCTATAATACTTCTAAATTTAATTTAATTTTAAGTTATTTAATAACTTCTAAAGGAATGACCTTTTTGAGAAAGAAATCATTGTAAAGTATATATGAACAAATCTATAGGAAAGTTGTAATAAATTATACTTCCTGTTAGGTTAGTAGTTTCCTGGATTGTAATCATGTAAGAATTTGCCTGCTAAGAGAGAGAGATGGTCTTTGAGGCAGTGTAAAATATGGGTCTATGGATATTACATAAAGTTTTCCCTAAAGAATGCTAAAGAGTGAGTAGTTTAATCTATTCTGGTCTTTAATCTTAAAACCATTGTGTTAAACAAATTTTACGAGACAGTAATACCCATTTTCGTCAGCATCACAGCCTGAAATTTAACATGTCGAGATTAATTTCTTGGTATCTTATGGGTAAACTATAAGTTGTTTTGGAAATGAATAAGAACAACTTGCTTTTATACATACTGCCTTTCATGTGAGCATATCAAATGGTCTTATAAATGTTAAACGTCACAACATCTCCTGGGGGGGAGGTAGAGTTATTCCCATTTGACAGATAGCTCTTCCACAGAGACTGTGCCTTGGTCAGACACTACAGACTTATTTCAGTATAACTATGTCACTCAAGTGTGTGGAAAATCCACACCCTCATGGTAGAGTTACCAGGCATGCGTTTTTTGACTGGAATGCCCAGTCGAAAAGGGACCTTGGCTGCTCCGGTCAGCACAGTTGACAGGGCTGCTAAAAATCCAGTTGGCCTCAGCGGCCGGCTCCACGTGGCTCCTGGAAATGGTCGGCATGTCCCTCTGGCTCCTAGGTGCATGGGTGGCCAGGGGAACTCCGTGCGCTGCTGCTGCCCACAGTGCAAGTGCCACCTCAAGCACCAGCTCTGCAGCCCCAATTGGCAGGAACCACAGCCAATGGGAGCTGCAGGGCAGGGGCAGTGCGCAGAGCCCCTTGACCACCCCTGCGCCTAGGAGCCAGAGGGACATTGCTACTTCCTGGGAGCCGCCTGAGGTAAGCGCTGGCTGGAGCCTGCACCCTGAACTCCCTCTCATACCCGAACCCCCTGTCCCAGCCTTGAGCCCCCTCCCACACCCAAACTTCCTCCCAGAGCCCGCATCCCCTCCTGCACCCCAACCCTCTGCCCCAGCCCTGAGCCCCCTCCCACACTCCGAACCCCTTAGCCCCACCCCTGAGCCTGGAGCCCCCTCCTGCACTCCAAACCCTGCACTCCCAAACTCCATCCCTGGCCCCAACCCAGAGCCCGCACCCTCAGCCAGAGCCCTCACCCCCAACCTTCTGCCCCATTCCAGTGAAAATGACTGAGCGAGAGTGGGAGAGAGCAAGCGATGGAGGGAGGGGGGATGGAGTGAGTGGGGGTGGAGCCTTGGAAAGGGGCAGGGCAGGGGGCGGCACAAGGGTGTTCAGTTTTCTGCAATCAGAAAGTTGGCAACCCTACCTCAGGGATGCAGTTATATGGACATAACCCCTGGTGTAAACAGGGCTATGTCGACAGGAGAGCATCTCCCGTGAACCATAGCTACTGGCCCTCAGGGAGGTGGGGTACCGAGGTTGATGGGAGAAGCTCTCCAGGTAGCATCTTCAGTGAGCACTACAGCACAAAGCAGCTGCGCTTCTGCAGCACTATATGTGTAGACAAGCTCTAAGTCTTCCTGTGTGAGTGGACAGTGCCTAGCACACTGTAGGCACTAGAAGAATTCAAAGTAATTATAACAAATAATTATAATATAGTTATTATTGGGAACCAGTGTACTTTGGTGGATGGATCTCTGGATAGACTGGGTTTTATTATTTATTATTTGTGTTACTGTGGCTTCTAGGAGCCCCAGTCAAGGAGCTGGATCCCCCAAGACAGAATAAAAAGATGGTCCCGGCTCCAAAGCGCTCACAGTATAAGGGCACGTCTACACTTACAGCACTGCAGCTGTACTGGCACAGCTGCACTGCTGCAGTGCATGTGATGAAGACGCTCTATGCCGATGGGCGAGAGCTCTCCCATTGGCATAAACACCACCGTTGTGAGCAGCATAAGCTACGTTGGAGGGAGACGCCCTCCTGCTGACATAGTGCTGTGCACACGAGCACTTATGTGGGTGTAACTTGTCACTCAGGGGGGCGGAATATTCATAAGTTTTGCTGACATAGGTGGTACTGTAGACATAGCCTTAGTATAAGCTAAGAGACAACGGATGTTTACAAGCAGACAGATGGGGCAGTACAAGGAAACAAAGAGACAGTATTGGTCTGCATGATAGGCAGTTTTGAAGATGTTTACAAGGAGCAACTCTCAAGCAAACTCTCAATGGGCAGTCTGGTAAAAATCACAAAGGTGGCTGTCTAAAAATGTAACCAGTGGGTGATAGAGCCTGGCATCGTGGGCCAATCAGAGGCAGGAGTCGACATTTCAACAATGAATGAGAGACGATAGGTAGAATGGGGACAGGAAGAAGGTCCCTTTTTATTTTGTCAATTTTCTCCTGGAAGAAATTGTTGAGGTCCTGTGCAGAGAGAGGAGGAAGGGAGGGTTTTGAGGAGTGAGTCAAAGGTGGTGAAAAGGTATCTGGGATTCGGTGAAGTTGAAGACATTGTTTAGGTAGGAAGGTGGCAGAACTGAAGGGTGAAAGAACGTTATTGTAGCTGGGAAGTCAACGTGGTCAGAGGATTTCCACCAGAGATTGTCTGGAGCAAGAGCAGGAGCAGAGGAAGCGGATGTTGGTGGTAAGTCAGGGATGGGGGTTGGCCGGGTGCACTTTGTGATGGGACTGGGGGACAAAAGAGTTAAGGGTGGAGAAAAGAGAAGAATGGAGAGAATCAACAATTCTATCAATGGAAAAAAGAGAAACGAAGGTGGTGGAAGAGGGCTGAGAGCAGACGAGAAATGATTGATGCTGGTGAACTGGAAGTCCATGGGAAAACTGAGCAACAGGGCTAATGGGCCATGCTGAGAGACCAGTGATGGTTGGCATGGGGGGGACTCAGCAACAAAGAGATCAGAGAGAGAGAGCGCAGCAATTGGTGAAGGCCAAGTCAAGTGGACAGCCCTTTTGGTGAGTGGGAGAGCTGAACCAGGGCATCAGGGTGAATGAAGAACTGAGAGCAAGGAAATGTGCAGCTAAGGGGTTGGATGGATCATCAGCATGGAAGGTGAAATAACAAAGGATGGGCGTGGAAGATTGTGAGGAGTGGAAGAGAGAGAACCAGTAGTCAAAGTCACAATGGAAGCTGATGGGGAAGAGCTGGGTGGATGGTAGATGATAGCAACATGAAGTGGGAAAGAGGAGAAGAGTCAGATGCAGAGCTGTTCAAAAGGGAAGAAAGATAGGGAAGGGGTTGGCGGTATCAGGAACGGGAGAGGAGAAGTCCACCAACCCCACCCTGGTCTCAGCCAGGGTGGGGAGTGTGAGAGAAGGAGAGGCCTCAGTAAGAGAGGGCAGCTGCAGAGGCAGCATCAGAGGAAGGGACGCAGGTCTGTGTGAGCACCAGAAGCTGGAGGGAGAGAGAGATGAACAGATTGTGAATGGCTGTGATCTTTTTAGAGATGGAGTGGGCATCCCAGGGACAGCAAAAGAAGGGGAGGGAGAAGAGTTAAGGAAAGAGGTGGTCATCAGGTATGGAATGGTGACCTCAAAGGGGCGGAGAGGTGGTGGGTTTGGATGTTGGGAAATGGATAGGGTGGGGATGGAGGGAGGGCCGAGATTGCGGCAAATGTTATCAAGGGTGATAAGGAGCATGTGAGACATACATTTGTAGGATAAGGGGGGGATCCATGTGGAGAGGGAAAGAGGAGCAAATAGAGGTGATGAGAACTGTAAAAGGGTTAGGGTAACCAGGAAGGAGAGAGAGAGACCCAGTTACGATGACAGAGAAGTGGGTGAGAGCGAGCTATGGATGAATGGCAGAGGGACAAGATTACAACCCCATCCCTGCAAAACCACCACCCAAGGAAAGGTTTTCTCCTAGCCCTGGCACTGGGTCTGAGCTGGCTGGGAAGTGTCCTCTGATACAGGCAGAACCTCCAGTCATGCTCCCCATTGTTGGTGAGGGGCCAGGGTCAGGCTGTGATGTACTACTGACCAGTTCTGTGATCTTGGATAAGTTATTTCACTGTTTTGTGCCTCGGTTTCCCCATCTGTAAAACAGAGTTAATGATATTTGCCACCCTTTTTAAAGCACTGTTTTTGGAGATCTGTGGTTGTAAAGCACTATATAACCAGACGACTTTTCTAACTATGAATAAATCTGCCTCTTTGTGTCCAAAATATTTATTAAAAACTGTTTGTATGCATTAGAATAGGAGGTTTTTTCTTTGCAGATGATGTGGGTGGGCAGGGGTTAAATACCAGGTCTCTTCATTTTCATATAATTCACTGTTTGAAATACTGGGGTGCAATTCAGACCTGTGTGTGTCATTGCCTGCCGTGTAGCCTGGAAGCCTGCTGCCGCGGCTCACAGCCTGGACCCCAACTGCCGGCAGACAAGCACGCATTGAACATCTGTGATATAAGCAGCTCTGACTCAGCACTCTGATTCCAGCTGCCATCGTGTTATATCCCAGCCACACTCCGAGATACACCTCTGATTACACCTGGCAAGATGACCCTAATACCTTGAAGTCCTGAATTTTCCCCAAACCACATGATCTGCAGTGCCCAGCCCTTTCCTAGACCATTGAGAGGTTTGTGTTCTCCTTTAAAGAGACAAACTGCACACTTTATCACTTTAACAGGAATTAACAAACGTTTTCATTCAAGCACAGCACTGGATTGGTTTTGATTAAAAGTAAAACAAATGTATTAACAAAAGGAGACAGGATTTGAAGTGAGTTCAAATATAAAGGTTAGAAACAAAAGTAGGAATATGCTTCGAAGTCTAAAACTTAACTTCAGCCAGTCACAATCTTTGCCTAAGCAGGTTTCTCAACTATAAGCAGTTTTCAGAGGTTTCAACCCCACTAGTTGAAGGACCCATCTTTCTGCAATCCCAAGAACTCTGGCCTCTTTATCCCTAAAGTGATGGATAACTTAGGTATTCTCTGTCCCTCCCTTTATAGACCAGTAAACCTTTGAAAAGCATATCTTTAAAAGTTCATTGACACGGCTTCAAAAAGTGGGAATGCTTTCTAGGGGTGCTGTCTCCATCCCCTGTCGAGATAAGTGATCATCTTTCCCACCTATTCTCCTGATGGCTTTATTTACCTTGCATGTAAATATGTCTTCATTGTCTCTGCCTGATGACCAGGCTGGTTAGACAAGCAAAATACATAGTCCTTTGTGATCTGAACATGCGGATTCCCCAACTATCTCGTGAGCTTTGGTAGTTCTGTTTACTGCATAAGTAAACTGCAATCCCATTGTCATTGGTCAACCGTGCTTCATTTGTATTCAAGATTGGGCACACCTGTTTCTATTTCAGATTCAGACTTTAAAATATATCAGAGAACATCCATGACTCCATATATGGCACACATACATACATACATGTTACAATTATATTAATCCCCAGTGTGTTATTAGTTTTCCAATGATATATTACAGGGATTGGCAACCTTTGGCCCGCGGCCCGCCAGCGTAAAACCCCTGGAGGGCCAGGCTGGTTTGTTTGGTCGCCACTTCCCGCAGCCCCCATTGGCCTGGAGCGGTGAACCGCGGCCAGTGGGAACTGTGATCAGCTGAACCTGCGGATGCAGCAGGTAAAGAAACTGGCCCCGCCTGCCAAGCGGCTTACCCTGGCGGCTGCGTGCCGAAGGTTGCTGATCCCTAATTTATTACATGACACATTTTAGCTACAGATCACGACACCAATGAATTGGAGGACAATGGTCTAGCCAGCTGAAATTCACTCCTAAATACCAGGGAGCCACTTTCCCTCTGGCCTAAGGATGCTCTTAGGGTCACAAATACCTTATTGCAGTACTGTGGAATATGACAAGGCAAACAACTAAGGTAAATGCTGTATTTTTATACCAATTCCTTTTGGCCTAGGTCCTCAGGAGGTTTAATTGGATGCAACATCAGTTAGGTCATTAGAGCTGTGCCCATTTACCTCCATTCTTCCTTATTTACAGTGGCTACAAAAATATTTATACAGTAATCAAATACAGCTAGATCCCTTGATTCATGTGCCATGGTACAATACATAGAATTGATGATGATAATAATGATTCTGTATGTCACGATGGGCAATATATTACTCTTTGCCTGTGATAACGTTATTCTGACCAAAGCAATGACACTTACCTCTGTTGAATGAAAATGATTGATGAAAACATTGGCAAAGTTAACGCATACACAAGCAATAACTGATGGATAACTTTTTGCAGTCAAACTACAAGACCCACTTAGACAGTGAACATGAGTTTAGTCACACATTGATGCCAATGATTGTGCAATGTTTTATTATTTTTTAAAAATAAATGCTTTGGAAACATAAAGAGGAGAAATAATTTAGATAGTCTTTGTTGAAGTTCAGCTATATATACAGTCGTGATTAATACTGAAACTCAGTGGCAGAGTGTAGGCGGAAATGCTTATTCATTTTCTTTATAAGGATCCATAGTTTTAAGCTTATTCTAAAACGTTTTAATTGCTGGAGTTTGTAAAAAGTGTATTTAAAAAAAAAACGTACTGGGAAGATGTCTCATCCATCCCTCATACATTTTTGGCAAAACCAGTGAGACATTTGTATATAAAAGTAGCCAGATCTGTAGCAATCCATAAACATCTCTGTTCAGAATTGCTGAAAATTCTGATGTTAACACAATTTTGGACAAATCCAAAATTAAAGATATTCTGTGATCGAGAGTCTAAACTCCTGTCATTTACAGTGGCTAATCTTCAGAGATGTTTAATGGGTTGCGGAGTGTGGGAAAGCTGATGGTATTAAATTCTAGAGCTGCATTTAAGTTTCCCAGTTTTCTATTACCTGAGAATTGCAGAATTTCTGCACCATGTCATTTGTTTTTAAATGTATATAACTAAGGTAATTAAACATCAGAGTTCCATTGCTTTCTTTAAAAAGTTGGGGGTGGAGGGAGAGAAACACTGTCCCTTCCCTGGAATCTTACTTAACCTACCCATTTTATTTTATTTTTAACTCTCCAGCTATGATTTCTTTATCAATCACAATGCTTCTTTCCACCAGCAGCCTATTAATTCCTTGATAATTGGACAGCCTTGATTACTGCACCAGAAAAAACATCCCCCTCTACTGGTGACAACATCACAACACTGCACAGCTGCACCCTGCAACACGTACCGTGCTCGTGTTCACCTACATACTTGGTGTCTTATTGAGGAACACAGTTTTTCTGGGCGCGCACACTGCAGCAAACTGTAAATTCTAGCTCTGGAAGAAGCCAACTTATTCATCATAAAGATTGGGTTGTTGAAGAAGCACATAAGAGCATTCTCTCTCGCGCGCTCTCTAAAACACACACACTAGTTCTGTGTCTGAAAGATGTGGATCTGACTTACTGGACGGGGTAAGACACAATTCACAATAATCCTTCCTTCTCTTGAGATTTAAAAACTCTCCACATCTAGGGTTGCCAACTTTCTAATTGCACAAAACCCAACACCCTTCTCCGCCTCTTCCCTGAGGCCCTGCCACTGCCCCACCCCTGCTCACTCCAGCCCCCCTCCCTCCATTGCTCATGCTCTCGCACCCTCACTCACTTTCACGGGGCTGGGGCAAAGGGTGAGGGCTCCGGCTGGGGGTGCAGACTCTGGGGTGGGGCAAGGGATGAGAGGTTGGGGTACGGGAGAGGGCTCTGGGCTCTTGTACAGGGGGGGTATGGGCTCAGGGCTGGGGATGCGTGCTCCAGGTGGGGCCAGAAATGAGAGGTTCAGGGTGCAGGAGAGGGCTCCGAGGTGGGACCGAGGAGTTGAGAGTGCAGGGGGAGGGGCTGCAGCTGGTGGTGTGTGGGCTCTGGGGTGGGGCTGGGGATGAGGGGTTTGGGATGCAGGAAGGGGACTCCAGGCTGGGGCAAGGGGTTGGTACGTGGAGGGGGTGAAGGTGCGGGATCCAGGAAGGAGTTTGGGTGTGGGAGGGGACTCCGGGATGGGGCAGGGGATTAGGGTGCGGGATGGGGTATGGGGTCTCAGCTGCGCTTACCACGGCACCCAGGAAGTGGCAACCACGTCCCTGCAGCCCCCAAGGCACATGGGTTGGGCGGTCAGGGAGGCTCCGTGCGCTGCCCTCATGCCTGCAGGCACTGTCCCCACAGCTCCCTTTGGTCGCGGTTCCCAGTCAATGGGAGCTGCGGAGCCGGCACCAAGAGCGGGGGCAGTGCATGGAGCCTTCCTGGCCACCCATGCGCTAAGGGCCGCAAGGACCTGGCAGCCACTTCCAGGAGCCACATGGAGCTATGGCAGGCAGGAAGCCTGTCTTAGCCCCGGGCCCCCACTGCACCGGCAACCGGACTTTTCGACTGAATGTTCCGGTTGAAAACCGGACGCCTGGCAACCCTACCACTATCGTATTTTTCAAGAGCTCCTCTAGAGAGACTATGTGATGTCTTAGGCTACATCCACACTACCCGCCCGATTCGGTGGGTAGCGATCGATGTTCTGGGATCGATTTATCGCGTCTCATCTAGACGCAATAAATCGATCCCAGAGCCGCTCCCCGTCAACTCCAGAAGTCCAGCTCCATGCCAGGAGTAAGCGGAGTCGACGGGGGAGCCTGCCTGCTGCGGTGTGGACCGGGGTAAGTACTTTTGAAATCGATCTAAGATATTCGACTTCAGCTACGTTATTCACGTAGCTGAAGTTGCGTATCTTAGATCGATCCCCGCCCCCCCAGTGTGGACCAGCCCTTAGCTAATTAAAACTGTTGCTGAGCAGGCTATACTGAATCCATGCACTGGAATCCGATCACCTCACTGTTCTAAACAAAATGACAAGTACCAATAAACAGAGCATTTTGAAAATTTTCTGACGGAAAATGCAGTTTAGTCAATAGTGAAACTTTCCACAGGCATGTGTTTGATATCAACAAAAAATCATAATCATAATGAAGCATTTTGAACTCTTATTTCATATTATAATATTTATTCTGTAAAATAAATTTCAAAATGCTTTTTTCAATGTTTTTATAAATATTATAATATAAAATAAAGCCGAAGTCTGAATGAAATATTTTGATTTTATCAACATGGAACATTTCAACTCACCAGAAATGAATTTTTTTTTGGAAAATTTTGTTTTGTGGGAAATTTCAAATTTTCTGTTTCTTTGTTCTGATTTGGAATGAAAACAGATTTAAATTTGTTGCAGTTTTATATGGAATGGAAATTGAGTTTCCCCTAGCCACACTGATAACCCTGTCCAAAGTGACATCACATACAAGGCTAAAATAGAAGCCTACAGTTATAGAACAAAATGTTCATTTAGCAGGCACAACCACCACAGGAGAGGCCTACCCTGGGTGCAAAATGGCCATCGGGCATTTGATCTATGGCTGGACAACACTTACACCCTTCTTCCATCTCCTCCTACATAGCTGATACGGAGGATAGCAACAATGAAACAAAAGAACATCTGTCAAATATTGAAGCCTTTCATTTCTCTCATGCCCAATGTGAAAAAGTTGTTTGCCAGAGACACGGAAATAGGACAGGCAAAAGAATCATCAAGCTGGAAATCATTAACAAAGAATTTAAAAGGAAACTGTGTTTCTAAAGGAAAAAGCTAAAGAATCTGGGACACAGAAGTAGTGTTGTTAGCATTGTGGTTGGGCCCAGGTGAACAGAGGACATGGAGGCAAAACGTTTTGGAGAAAAGCTGCTAAAAGATGACAGGATCATTTCAGAGACTTATTCCCATAGTGGAAAGAGCTGACTGCCTGTCTGCACTGAAACCTCCTCCAGAAGGATTGCAAGAACCCTCCTCTTTTGCTGTCTGAATTTTCATGATAAGGAAGATACTTAAACTGGCTTTTAAAAAAATCTACAGCACAGTCACCTTTAACTAAAGCATGTATCTCTTTTTGTGTCATTGGTTTTGGCATTCAAAGATGCAAACAAACATTTCCTGAAGCTAAAACAATACAATTCAATACTCCCTGCTGTATTCTGCAAAACTCATAGGGAATTCAAAGGACACGGGAATTTGCCTTAAATTTTGGGCTGAGATTTTCAAAGCTTCTTATGGGATATGAATTTAATAGAAATTGGGCCTCCAAATCTCTAGCATAGCTCTGAAACTCAAAAGCTACTCCTCAGAAATAACATATCCCCAACAACCTTCACGAGGAGTTTTAGAAACAAATACAATTGACAACTAGAATTCCCTTCTTAATTTAAAATGCTGAAGAGTTACTCTCTTGTGCTAGGTTGGAGTTACTTTTCTGCATGACTGACAATGGAGGGATGAGCAGGCTATCTTTAAATACTAGTGATTTGCAGGCCTTATTTAGCTTTTAAAGCCCTGGCTACAGCAGTATAAAGACAAATAACTATTCCTTTGCTTAGTTTTTCCCTGACTGTTCTAGATGAATGTCTGGTTCATGTTTTGAAATAATTTTTTTCTTTTCTTTTGTAAAAATCAATTGTTTATGGAGGAGGATTTCTGACTGCCCAATTAAACAATTTATCTAAAAGAAATCATGTTTTTTTCTGAAAGGATAAAACACTTATTCATGGGAAAGCTGTGTTTTTCTGCCAGTGTGGGATTAACATCAAACATGTTGTTCTTCATACTGTTGCAGCAATGACCTTTGAACATAAATATCATTAATAGCTTTTATAGTTAGTTGTACTGTGATAAGTGATAGTAGTGTCCTGCTTTTGTCTTTCTATGTTTCTTACATCCAGGAAGCAGTACCGTTTAATGGTTACAGCAAGGGTCTGGGAATCAGACCCGGGGTCTATTTTCCA
Source organism: Macrochelys suwanniensis (assembly GCA_033296515.1). NCBI lineage: Eukaryota > Metazoa > Chordata > Testudines > Chelydridae > Macrochelys > Macrochelys suwanniensis. The sequence continues at coordinate 15,205,873 of CM065784.1, read as the reverse complement.
CAGTGGCCTTGTATAAATTATATAATTTCTCTGTGCCTCAATTTCCCCATCAAAAATGATGGTATTAATATTTACCTGCCTTGGTAAAGTATTTTGAGATCCGCAGATGAAAGATGCTATGTGTGTGGTGATGATTATTTTTATTATTGTAATACTTTGGTTCCCTCACTAAGAAAACCATTCTGTGCTACCATGATAGTCTTGATCAACCAGTTCTCTTTCTGTGTATCCTGTTAGCTGGAAAGGTAGCCCTAGCAGTGAATAGGCAGCGGGTGTAATTCCAAAAGGTATTGCCAAACCCAGAAATTCTGCCTGGAAGTGTTTCATGGTGTTGTCAATAGAACAGGCCATGTGAAGGCTCCTTACTTATGTAGACTTCAAGTATCTCACGTGTCTCATAAAACGATGCTGCCCGCTGAGCCACGCTGAATTGATGGGTGTGCCTCAACTCTGAAGCAGCCTAAGTTCATCACATTCTAAGCCTGACCCTTCCAGCTTAAAAGGGCCTTCTATAAGGAGCTGAGTCCCCACAACTTGCAGTCACATTGAAATCAAAAGGAATTGAGGGTGCTCAGTATCTCATAGGGGCTGGTTAGTAGCTTGTAAGATCGGGCCCTCAATTTGTTGAAGATGCCAGATTAATTTCAGTTCAGATAGAGAAATATAATGACAACTTGAAAGAGTTCATAATTTTGGTATCACTGAGATCTGTAATAGAGAGGTCTCTGATCTCTCTTGTTACCCTTGCTTCAAAAATACGGAAGCCACTCTTCCACTCCCCTAAGAAGCATCCTGCTGGGAGTGGGGAAATGAACCCTATGTAGAAACCTGCACGATATAGGGCTAATGTGCACCAAAAGGCAGTACAAGTTTAGTGAGGGCATAGAAACATGTACTAAACTTTATCGAAAGTTTGTCTGTCGATTTGGGGATGAACCAAGGGTGGGGCTAGTTGATTTTTGTACTGATAGATTTTCCCATTCCTGGTATGAATATGTTTGGACAAGTTCTGTGATTGTCATCTCTGCTTCCAAATGCTGAAAGGAACCAAATCCCCAAAGCTTTTGAGCTTTGTCTATCACTCACATTTTACCCCTATAAGGAAATCATGGTCCGTGTGTGTGTGTTTGTGTGTGAGAGAGAGAGACTCTCCAAATCATTTTAATGATGCAGAATAGTCTATCAAATCTATATCTTAACCTTGTTCTCCTGTGAGGTCAAAAGGAAATTGCTGTGCCTGTGCATTTGTCCCATGTGGGATCTATTACTTTCTGATCCTTGTAAAGTTCCTATTTTTTCCTCCTAATCCAAACCCATTAAAGTATTTTAGAAGCTCTGAAATGACTGAGTAAAGGCTTTCTTGCTTTAATTTATATACTCATCAATAATTATTTAGTTGACCCTTGGACCAGTGGGAGCAAGATCGGAAAAGGGAATCGAAACCCTTGGGTAAACTGGTGTGTTACCATGGAGAAAGTCACCACTTTTCATCTTTTCATATAACCACAATGGTAAGAATAATCATTTAACTATAAAGAAGGAGAGACCCATACAGAGGGACCTAGACAAATTAGAGGATTGGGCCAAAAGAAATCTGATGAGGTTCAACAAGGACAAGTGCAGAGTCCTGCACTTAGGACGGAAGAATCCCATGCACTGCTACAGACTAGGGACCGAGTGGCTAGGCAGCAGTTCTTCAGAAAAGGACCTAGGGGTTACAGTGGATGAGAAGCTGGATATGAGTCAACAGTGTGCTCTTGTTGCCAAGAAGGCTAACGGAATTTTGGGCTGTATAAGTAGGAGCATTGCCAGCAGGTTGAGGGACATGATCATTTCCCTCTATTTGGCACTGGTGAGGCCTCATCTGGAGTACTGTGTCCAGTTTTGGGCCCCAAACTACAAGAAGGATGTGAAAAAATGGGAAAGAGTCCAGTGGAAGGCAACAAAAATGATTAGGGAGCTGGAGCACATGATTTATGAGGAGAGGCTGAGGGAACTGGGATTACTTAGTCTGCAGAAGAGAAGAATGAGGGGGGATTTGAAAGCTGCTTTGAACTACCTGAAAGGGGGTTCCTAACAGGATGGATCAAGATTGTTCTCAGTGGTACCAGATGACAGAACAAGGAGTAATGGTCTCAAGTTGCAGTGGGGGAGGTGTAGGTTGGATATTAGGAAAAACTTTTTCACTAGGAGGGCGGTGAAGCACTGGAATGGGTTACCTAGGGAGGTGATGGAATCTCCTTCCTTAGAGGTTTTTAAGGTCAGGCTTGACAAATACCTGGCTGGGATGAATTAGTTGGGGATTGGTCCTGCTTTGAGCAGGTAGTTGGACTGGATGTCCTCCTGAGGTCCCTTCCAACCCTGATATTCTGTGATTTTACTCATCTTGAACTTGTTCTCTGGAGTTAGAGAAGCCTTTTCAACAGAATTTATTCCTCTCACTTTCAGTAATTAATTATCAACACTCTGTATGTTAGCTTTCCTAAAGAGGTTAGATTTTTCTGATAGCTCTGGGGAAAATTCTGGCCCCACTGACAGTGTCATTGCCAGGCTCAAATTACAGTAGAAATACCATGTTTCCATTGAAAGGAGGGAAGAGGTAAAAGGCAGCAAAGGTCTTGCACAGGAAGGATTCAGCACCCCTTTTCGTGCTGCAGTGTAGAGCTAAGTACTAGGTCTGTGTATCTCCTTATGGGGGTGAGTGTAGACCAAGGAATAGATCCACTGACATAAAGGCAGGTGGAGAGAACGAAGTGGCATTCATGGTACTCCTTCCCATACACTGTCGTATCAGATGTGCCCCAGCTGCATTGGTTCTTTAGCCCTGCATATGAATTGTGAGGGAGGATTCCACCTTGGCCTAGCTCCTGTGTAGTTCTTGTTGACCAAGGCTTCTTACTTATGGAGCCAGATTTGTCCCTCTGGGCACTACCTCCCAAAAGTTTTGTTTGCTGCTTCATGCACTTCCACTGCTGCAGTCACATAATCACCTGGGCAAGAAAAATAAAATGTAGTATTCTCGGAGGCTGGAAACAATTAACATATTACAACCGTTATTGCAGCTCTGTGGGAGTGTTCTGGAAATGTTAGCAAGCTGGGCCTAGATCTGTCATTCAATTTATATGATAGTTTATATTGTATTTCTTAGGGATTAAAAAGTAAAAATCCCAATCTCTTGTTAAAATGGGTAAATTTTCTCTTAATCATATAACAGTTCAATGGACCCCATGTATGACTTTGCATGCTACACCAGTGACAGGAAACCATGGAGCTTGGCTGTCTGGCAGTCTGACCTGTTTGGCAGTGAGGTGGGGCTGTGTTGTGGGGGGCAGTGTAATATGAGCTGATGCTGTGCTTAAATTTTAGCAATTCAGGGATTTACTGCAGTCTACAGCTAGAAAAGAGCACTGAGCCCAGTTGGCTAGGGATAAAGTAAGGCACTTTTATTAAGAAAGATGGGGAAAAGACAGGGGAAGAGTGGGAAAAGATTGAACTAGTTACAGCAGGAGGAGGAACAAATAAGTGCAGCAACCATGCATAATTCCTCAAAGTTTCCCATGCAACGTTTTAAGAGATGTGTTTATTGAAAAAATATCATATTCCCCTCAAAATGATATAGGACCTGATCCTGCTCACATTGGAGACAGCTGAATTTGTTGCTCTTGACTTAAGAAAGAACAGGATTGTGCCCACAGGAGAAACATTTACAACTTTATTTTTTTCAGACACCGGGGAACAAAAAGCAACTGATTTAATTGGATATCAGTAGGCCCAAGATTCCTCTGTTTAAAGAAAGATGTGTTTTCAGCCTCATTTCTATATTCCCTGTTATAATGTCTCAAGCCAAATGAATCAATCAAAATGAATATTTTATCCAATTAATTTCCATGAACACTCTTGCCTTAAGATTCAGGCTGGGGTTGGAAAAATCCCATCTTTAAAATTCAGTGGCTGCAAATACTATGCTTTCTGTGAACATTAGTGCCAGTGAAATTTGACTGTATGAACAGTTGCAGAAGACAAACTCAAAAGCATTGTTGAGTGAATATTTGATATTCACTCTGTACATTTCCCTAACTCTGAATGTTCATTTCTCTTCAGTTGTTGTGTGGGTCTGTAGAGAAATCAGTTAACTTACTTGCATCCCTAATTTAGTCACAGTTCTTGAAGAAAACACATCACATTACTAATGATCTTTTAAAATCTAATCTTCAGCAGTGTTCTAATTCTGAGTAGCACATACATTATTAAGTATTAGGGATTGTCTTAAGTTAAAAGTGGCCATTGATTTTGGGTGCTTTTGTTACTAGTGCCCAACTTGAGCTCCTGATTTGGCTTGATTTTAAAAAATGCTAACACCCAAACCTCCATTTTAAAAAACGTTTTTTAAAGGCTAGGCAGCTGGTGGCTTATTTCACTAATCATGATCACCTCATTATTACCCTGTACTCATCCTGTCTGTATGTTGCATGTTCCATTTGTCTGTTGCCATATATTTTGATTATAGGCTTTTTGGGGCAGGGCCCATTCTTTTATTGTAGATCTAATCCTGCACCACTGAAGTCAATGGTAATTTTGTCATTGACTTCAATGAGCTCAGGATCAAGCCCTTTACATGGATGTACAGTGCCTAGCACAATGGAGGCCCTGATTAGGTCCTTAAATGCTATTGCAGTACAAATATGAAACAAAAATTATGGATTCTCAGTACTTCTGAAAATCAGGCCTCAAGCTAGGCAATCAAAATTGGAGGCCTCCTTTGAAAATTGGTTACAAGATGTGATAGCTCCGAAAGATAGATGCTTGTTGTTTTTCTACACCTGGACTTCTCTCTTTCTCACTTCTCTTAAAGTATTCCAATATTTTTTTCTTGTTTGATTGTTGTTTTTTCTATTGGTTGATCCATTATTGTAAACTTGATGGGTATGGATCTGAACTGCACAAAATAAGACTGCAGCTGTATTTACATTTCACATAAAAGTATTAAGGATCAATATTCTGGGTCGAATTTTCAGGTGAACTAATCCACTGATGTGCATTGAGTTATGGCAGTGGAAAATTTGGTTCACTGTGACTAATAACTGTCCTGTAGTTGAACTTTCTTTGATAGAATATATTTGCATTTCTAAATTGAAATATTTGAAACTGCTTTTGAGGTTCAACCAACCTCTCTCCATTCCCACCAAAAAAGAGTATTCTTGTATGATTGCAAAGTTATACAGAACAAACATTTCTCTAAACCTTGAGGTTTTAAAATCAGATTAGGACTAGATCCTGCAGCCATGATGTGGTCAAAACTCATAATGACTACAGAATTACCAAGTATCAGAGGGGTAGCCGTGTTAGTCTGGATCTGTAGAAGCGACAAAGGGTCCTGTGACACCTTATAGACTAACAGAGGTATTGGAGCATAAACTTTCGTGGGTGAATACCCACTTCTTCGGATGCAAGCAGTGGAAATGTACAGAGTTACCATTAACCTATTCCTTAGGTAGCAAAGACGAATGAGAATATCCTGGTTTTATTCAGCATGTGACATCCTATAAAAGAATCTGCCTTGAGTCCTACAAAAATAAAGCTGACATGGATGAAATGTCAGGGAAATGAAAGGGAATGGATTTGAATGAAAAAACAAAGATTGTAATGCATCTGAGACTCGAGAATTTTATGTTTCATTGTTAAGCTGTAAGATCTAAGAAGTACTCATACTCTTGTTTGATGAATGCTACACTCACTGCAGAAAATCTGACTTATAAATCATTGGAAATAGTTTCTGAAAATGCTGCAGTGTTTTTTAACAGATTTTTTTTATTGTACAGTATCTTTAAAAAAATAAATCTCAAGTTTCCTACCTACAACTAGCCCAACTATTCTCTGGATGCTAATGCTACATGCTCATCATTCCTGTTCCCTTTTTCTGTATTAATGCTTTGAAGAAGCAGACAGTGTGCTTTTAAAACCCTTCAATTAGTCCTTAATGCTAAACATCTCAGATGCATAAGAATAAAAAACTAGTGTCACAGTTTAGGTGAGAAATAAAATTAGCACAAATTTGGCTTCCATTTATAATGGAGTCTGATGCTGGCCTGCTTGGAGCTTCAGTGTTGTGTAAACTGGGATGTGTAGGTTTTAAAAATAAAAAGCTGAGAATATACAGATACAGAGTATTTAAAATAGCATGTGACATAGAGTTGCTCCCTAGAATATTATTATTTAGATTGCATGTTTAACAAAATCTCATAATGTGAAAGCTAAAGTCATTAAATTCTAGACTAAGCAGCTGATGAAACAGAGTAGTACAAACAAGTTAATAGGATAATGTAGGTAAATTATAGATACAGTGTTCTAAAATAAATGATCATTCAGTGACTGATAAAGGTATCTTAATGCAAAGAAGTAAGTCTTTAGAAGAAGCATATCAGAAAGATTGTGTGCAATTAAATATTAAAAAATAAAAAAACCTTAAATGTAAAGGGCAAGGAAAAAATAATGGATGACAAGTCCTTGTGTATAAGTATTCTCTTATCCATCCCTCTCATAAGATGACATTCTTAAACAATTACACGCGCTCCCTGTGGTATGTACTAATTCATAACAGATGATAGTCTAGAGATAGATAATGACTGATTAAAACTCTTTATAGCCAGCAATAAAGAGATTTGTGTACACAGTAAACATGAATAATAGAAGTCAAAAGGTCAAGACTGTATACATCATTAATTATGAGCTACCTGAAGCCATATCCAAATGCATAGGGTAAAGGCAAATTTGACTCCCTAGAGAAATTTCCAATACCAGTGAGCCTAATCCTGCAAAGTATTGCTACACCAACAAGGTTCTGAATGCTATCCAATGACTGTTATAAATACTATCACTAATATTGTAAGGACTAGCCTCACAGCTCCAACAAATCATCCATTCTGGGACTAATCACTATCTTGCAGAAGTGATACTCTCTCTCCAGAGTTAAAGATGGAAAAATATATAGCTTCACCTCAGTGGGTACTTGTTTGGGCATCAAAAATCTGTCATGCCTGCCAGCAGGTGAATAAATGCTGTCACCAGCAGAGTATCTGGAATGTTTCAAGGCTGGCTAATACACCTGCCTATTTTAAAACACACGTCTGTTTGCTTCACAGAAGGGAAAAGAAGTAAAGGAATTAAAAGCACTAGCAGCAGCAGCAGTGGCATTCATAGCAATACCATCTCCTCTTTGCTAACCAGAAGCAGTATGGGGAGAGATTAAAGAACTGACATGTCCCATGGGGACCCTATGCTACTTTGTTCTAACTTTTTCCTTTCTAATGTATTTTCCATCTCCTCTCCAGTGGAGAACTAGCATGTAGCTCCAAAGCCAATGGCAATGAGCTGAGATAATGAAATTTTCAAAAGAAAAAGGGGTAAAAAACAAACAAACAAAACCCAACGTGTGTTAACTATTTCAAATCAGAGGTCTGTTGGCAAATGTGAAGTTCTGTTAGTATTTCCTCTTTAAAACAGCAGATGAATGATACTTTGGAAATAATACGTATGACAACAAATACCAAAATCACAGAAATAACTAAATGTTTAAAATTAAACTACTGTTTTATGTAACTAATTGATCCCTCAAGACTTATGGAGGGCCCTGATGACTATGAGAGCTAGGTAATAGACTGACTTTATCTTTAAAAATGGGCCAATCCCATAATTTGTATTCAGTCAAAACTCCTACTTTTCATTGGCTATTTTGCATGAGTTTCAGAATGGAGAGAGGTAAATAGCGGTGTCTTGCAGGGATGTGTACCGGGACCAGTAATGTTCAATTTATTCATAAATTATCTGGAACAAGGGGTAAACAGTGAGGTGGCAAAATTTGCAAAACATACAAAATTACTCAAGATAGTTAAGTCCAAAGCTGACTCCACAGAGTTACAAAGGGATTGCACAAAACTAGGTGACTGGGCAACACTATGGCAGATGAAATTCCATGTTGATACGTGTCATAAATATAAAGGGAAGGGTAACCACCTTTCTCTATACAGTACTATAAAATCCCTCCTGGCCAGAGGCAAAATCCTCTTACCTGTAAAGGGTTAAGAAGCTCAAGTAACCTGGCTGGCACCTGACCAAAAGGACAATAAGGGGACAAGATACTTTCAAATCTGGGGTGGGGGGGAAGGCTTTTGTCTGTCTGGTCTGTGTGCTTTCAGGAGACAGATCAAGAAGCAATTAATCCAGCTCCATTAGAATTAGTAAGTACTGGTGAGGGAATGCGTTAGCTTATCTTTTGTTTTGGCTTGTGATTTTCTCTGTGCTGAGAGGAAGGTGTGTTCCTGGGTTTTCTTTTTGTAACTTTAAGGTTTTGCCTAGAGGGAAATCCTCTGTTTTGAATCTGATTGCCCTGTGAGATTATCTTCCATTCTAATTTTACAGAGGTGCTTCTTTTACCTCTTTTCTTTCTAATAAAGTTCTATTTTTCTTAAGAATCTGATTGGGTTTTTTAGTGTCCTAAAAACCCCAAGGCTGGTCTGTGCTCATCTTGTTTATTCTCAAGCCTCCCCAGGAAAGGGGGGCGAAAGGGCTTGCGGGGAGATTTTGGGGGAAGGGGAACTCCAAGTGGTCCTTTTCCCTGGTTCTTTTGTTTAAATCACTTGGTGGTGGCAGCGTTTACCTAATCCAAGGTACAAGGGAAAATTTGTGTCTTGGGGAAGCTTTTAACCTAAGCTGGTAGAAATAAGCTTAGGGGGTCTTTCATGCGGGTCCCCACGTCTGTACCCTAGAGTTCAGAGTGGGGAGGGAACCCTGACAATAAGTGCAAAGTAATGCACATTGGAAAACATAATCCCAACTATACATATACAATGATTGGGTCAAAATTAGCTGTGACCACTTAAGAAAAAGGTTTTGGAGTCATTGTGAGTAGTTCTCCAAAAACACCTGTTCAATGTGCAGCGGCAGAAAAAAAGCTAAGAAAATATTAGGAACCATGAGGAACTGGATAGATAATAAAAACAAAAAATATCATAATGCCACTATATAAATCCCTGGTAGCCCACACCTTGAATCCTGCATGCAGTTCCGGTAACCCCATCTCAAGAAAGTTATATTAGAATTGGAAAAGGTACAGAGAAGGGCAACAAATTGATTAAGAATATGGAACAGCTTTCGTCTGAAGAGAGATTAAAAAGACTGGGATTTTTCATCTTGGAAAACAGACTAAGAAGGAATATGATAGAGGTTTATAAAATCATGAATGGTGTGGAGAAGGTAAATAAGGAAGTGTTATTTACAAGAACCCAGGGTCACCCAATGAAATTAATAGCAGCCGGTTTAAAACAAACAAAAGGAAGTATTTCTTCACATAACGCATAGTCAACCTGTGGAACTTGTTGCCAGAGGATGTTGTGAAGGCCAAAACTATAATGGGGTGCAAAAAAGAACTAGATAAGTTCATGGAGGATCGGTCAATCAATGGCTATTAGCAAAGATGGTCAGGGATGAATCTCCATGTTCTGGGTGTCCCTAGCCTCTGATTGTCAGAAACTGGGAGTGGATGACAGGGGTTGGATCACTTGATGATTGTGTAACTTTAGCGTCCTCATGGCCACGATGGAGTCTGCTCTACAGGCAGCTCTGGCCAAAAAAAGGTATGTGCAGGAATGAATGGAGAAAAACAACAGGGAGAAAGATAGGGGGAGCAATAAAACAGGGTTGCTTTCAACAGCAGCCCCCCACAGCCCAGTGGTGCACAGTCTGAAAGGGCAGACACCGAGCAATGCGTCTGCACACAGAGTTCAGGAGTCCAGGGGGAGGCATGCAGGGGCAGCAGGCGGGGCTGGGGGAGAGATCTGGCCCCCAACATTGGTGGGGCCAGTCCCCCGGGGCCTTGAATTTGCTGGAGCATGGGCACCACGGGCCCATACAACTCGCCACCCCTGGTCCTGGGCAAAGTTCCAGTCCAGTGGTGAGTCTTGGTTGCTTCTGAACTTTCCCCAGCAAACCCCTCCAGGGCCCTCTTCTGCTGCTCTCTGCAAAGCCACACAGAGCGACAACCTCCCCACTTAACTATCTTTAGCCTCCCTCCTTATTCCCAATGCAAAGTCACAAGCCCCAGTACTCTCAGCCCCATGCAGCTCTGGGCAGCAGTGATATTGGGTCCAGCTCCGGTTTGTCTTTCTCGGGTGATTCCTCCCTGGCACAGTGCTGCTCTGTCCTTCCCAGATTTTGGGCACGTTCTTGGCTACTTTGCTTTGTGAGGGCCTGCTTACTGCAGCCTTTCTGTCTGGAGCTCCAGACACACCCTGTTCTCTCACCTGTCTTTTAAAAGTCAAATTATTTCACAATTATTAAGCACTTTATTTCCCTAGTTACTTCCTATGATTCAAGCTTTTCAGGAATTATATTCCACCAGGTAATGTTTATCATTTGTGCTTATTTTATTGAGAGATGAATAAAAAAAGACCAGAAGTTCTATATTCAACGCACTGTAATTTAATATGCTTAAACCATAACTCATTAATCTTTTATGAAAATCAATACGAAAGTATTCTGTTCCCCTAGAGCAGCACCTCAGATAAGTAGAGGAAGTGTTTTCTGTGTCAAAAATGTTATCAATGTGAATATTTTAGTTATCTGTTCATTGTTAAAAGAACATGCGTGAGCTTCATTACCACGTGAAGAAAAAAACAGGAATAAAAAAAAATCAAGACATCTAATGAAAATCTTTTCTGTGTAACCATATTTGATTCATTTGTTGTCTTTCAGTTAGATTTCTGTAATATCTCTATCTGGCGAGGCCATTGCTGAAAGAGGCTGTGTTGTTTCTTCATAACAAACACAGCTTTATATATAGTGGTGACTTACAAAGATTTTGTCCTCCTTCCCCTAGATATGATCCAAGTTGGTAGATTAAAAGAAGGCTGGTGGAGTTGGAATCAAATGATCTTATTAGGAAATTTGGTAATACACAGAACTTTCTTGAGGCTGACTTTAGGCTTATTGCATATATCATGTCTTTGTAGAATACTGAGTGAGATGGAGGAATCTATAGCATGAATATTGCGTTAGTAGCATACTGATGAAATATGGATGGAATCAAATAGTAAAACGAATGTAATTATTGAAATATGCTGCAGAAGCTGTGCATAATTGATAAATAACTTCCGATAATTAGAGCAATATAGGTTCTGCTCTGCATATGTTCAAAGTAAGCTTATGCATTAAAGAGAAGTTCAGATACGTATGTCTGAATTTTACTCATTTCAAACTCTGAAAGTTCATATCCTGAGCTGTCCTGTGGCTGCTTTGCACTCCATTACTTCAACAGATCTATCTCATCTATCTTATCTAATATCAGGTATTGCTGTGGCCTGAGAACGTTGTTATTGTAGAGGCATCCTCTGGTGGTATAGATCAACATAGTGGTTTCTATGCCACCCCTTACTCTATGGTTAGTATAAGGAGTATGATTTTCTGGAACCATCCTGACTTCCAACTTTTGTATCAGCATTTTGGATCTGTTAGTAGGTGGTGCAAGTTAACACAGCCTTTTGTCTCAACTGGCTCAACCGGAGGAAAAGTGGTCCAGTGTTTGGGAGTTATCCTGGGATTCAGGAGATCTGGGCTCAATTCCCTGCTGTGCTGCAGACTCTTGTGTGACCCAAAGCAAGTTAATTATGTTTCTTTTTGCCTCAGTTCCCCATGTAAAATGGGGATAACTACACTTCCCTGCCTTCAAGGATATATTAAATATATTAAATATATTAAAGATTGTAACTTAGGTAATGGGAGCTATCCAAGTACCTAAGGTAGATCAATAGAAAGATGAGTTCAGAATATACAAAGATGGCTTTGAGCTATGACAGCAAAAGAACAGAAGAATGGCCATAAAGGGTCAGAACAATGGGTGATCCAGCACAGTATCCTGTCTTCTGACAATGGACAGTTCCAGATGCTTCAGAAGGGAAGAACAGAACAGACCAATTACTCAGTGATCCATCCACCTAGTCTCACCTTCTGGGAGTCAAATTTTAGGGACACCCAGAGCATGGGTTGCATCCCTAACCATTTTGGCTAATAGCCACTGATGGACATATCCTCCAGGAATATATCTAATTATTTTTTGAACCCAGTTATACTTTTGACCTTCACAATATGCCCGGCAACGAGTTCCACAAGTTTACTGTGTGTTGTGGGAAGAAATATTTCCTTATGTTTGTTTTAAACCTGCTGCCTGTTAATTTCATTGATGACCCCTGGTTCTTGTGTTATGTAAAAAAGTAAATAACACTTCCTTATTCATTTTCTCCACACCATTCATGATTTTATAGACCTCACTTATATTCCCCCTTAGTTTTCTCTTTTCTAAGCTTTTTTGACTGCTGGGCAAGGCTTTCTGAAAGGCCATGTACACTCTATCAACTGCATCACCCTTGACAACATACTTGTTGATACCCTGAAAGAATTTTGATATAGCAGTGAAACATGATTTCCCTTTAGAAAAGTTGACTTTTCCCCAACATATCATGTTCATCTATATGTCTGATAATTATGTTCTTTACTATAGTTTCAACCAATTTGCCTGGTACTGAAGTTAGGCTTACCATCCTGTAATTGCCAGGATCACCTCTGGAGCCTTTAAAAAAACCCGGTGTTTCATTAGCTGTCCTCCTGTCGACACTGCACCCCAAATACCTCTATAAGCCCTGTAGCCAAGGACCAGGGCCTAATTTTCTAGTTAAACTGAAGAACAACATGTGATTTTTGCCCTTTCTTTAAAGGCTTATTACTTGAGAATGTCAACTTGTTACAATATGTTATAGTGACAGAAGAACTCCCATCTTGTTCTTCCAATTTTTAGGCACATCTGAGTGTGTGAATTTAGCTGTGGAGAAGTTTTCACTGCCAAAATCAGATAACCATGATTTAGTGTTCTGATATTTATGACACATGTTTTTGTCAACTTACCTATTTTGCCACTTATGCAGCTTTGTCTGCTTACATATTTACTGTGTTATTTGCTCTAGCTTTCCAATCCAATATGCTTATCTACCAGACATACAATATTGGAATACTTGCTGTAATCATGTGACGAATGGTCTTTCTTTAGTTAAAGTAACAGGGTCCAAATAATTTAGCCATAATTGTGTGACTGTGCACCTAATGCCAATTATTGACAACTGAAAATTGCAAGTGACCTTGCTAAAACAGATGTTATTAATGCCTCCTATTGGTGAGAATTATAAAGCAAATGATTCTTGCTATCTTACGATAATGCCAAAGGAGTCCCTTAGGGAACAAAAGTAGGTAGTACTATATTAATAATTTTAAGTGGAGATAATTATAAGTAGTAGTTCCTGTGTTGGACTTTGAAGTCTGATTGTAGCTTGGATTTGTTTTAGTGTTCAAATTTGTCACCATAACTTGAAAAATCCCTTATTAGGGATGCCAGCTTATAAGAAAAATTAAGTTTTTATGTTCAATGTTCCCTTGTACTGGCTTGATGGTTAATGTTCTTGGGTATTTTAAAAATCCTATAGCATACATTGTAGAGTAGATCAATATTTCCATTAGGCTAAATTATTTCAAAAGACACAGAGGAGTTATTAGAGTTGATGTGGAGTTGTGGTTCCAAAATATTGCTGGCATGTTGGGCTATTTGTTTTACTGACCTTTAAAATGAATATCTTCAAAAGTGAAAGCTCCTCCCTGAAATCACTAGTTCATATGTCTCAGCATTCTCTGGCTGTTTTGTGGCAATGTAAGAGTTTGGGAGAATTATCATCAAAAACATTTCATAGTGTATTCATGCATTATATTTTGAACTTTCTGTCTTCTGGGTTGATGTAAACTGAGAGCAGTTCTTTAAATAGAGAAACTTATATTGGTTGCATAGAAATATACTACTACCTTTATATCTTTATAAACCATTTACTAGTATATTGACCCAAAACTATTTAAAACTTTCACAGATTCACATGTTGGTAATGAGTGCAAGATTTTTGCATGTTTATACTTTTGAATTAGCTGAGAAGATGAGTATCAGCTCATGCAGCTCCCTGTTGTTTAACCAGTAAGAGTATGGAAAAAACAGCATGAATGATGTTTGTTCATGATATGCTGTTTCAGATGTGAAATAACTGGTTCACAGGACTAAAAACCTCCCACTTGAGGTCAAATCTCAAAGCACACTCTTCCAGCGCAGGCCTAGGAGTGACTAATTTAACATTCTTTGGAAATGGGGAAGTGTATTTGATTCAGAGGACCCGGACTGGTATGGACAGGAGACCAGAAGAAGATGGAACGTGTGTAGTGAGGCTGGAAGTGACTCAGCCATATGGACAGAGCAGTCCAGAGGGTTTAATGAAATTCCTCTTATTCAGCTTACCCTGCATTCAGCATTACTTTTTGCTAATGCTCATGGCTGTGAGTTCTCTGAAGTGCAGCAGCTGTTAATATGAGCCATAGAACTCGGCCTGGAGCCCTGGAATTTGCAGAGACAAACGTAGCCTGGTGATGGACTTACTGGAAGGAGGAGTGTGGTGGTACCTCGCTCTTAAGTTGGGAGGGAGGCCACTCCGCCTCACTGTGTCTGGTCGCAGCACTCTGACTCAAGCAGTAAGCAGTCTAGCTCTGTAGCCCCCTGGCAGAGGTAAACAACCATTAACAGCCTGGTGCTCTAGCCCCCTCAGGCAGGGCAGAGCAGTAAGCAGTCTCTAGCTTGAAAGTCTGCAGTGCCGGGGTATCATAGCACCTATAGAGGCAAATGTAGCCCTGGTAAGCAGCATAGTGGTGGTTAAGAAGCCAACAGACAAATTATGCATCGGCATAGACTCAATGTCACTGAACTAGGGATAGAAAAGATGCCATTATCTACAGCCCACAGCTGATGATATCTTGCCAGAACTTTCCGGAACCTCGGTCTTTACAGTCTATGATATAAGGAACAGGTTTTGACACCGAAGCCTGTTCCTTGTGGTTCAGACCCCTTGTTAGCATTTTTGGTGCACAGGAATACCCCATCACAGAGGTGCTAAAACAGTCCAGCAGAGGAGCTGATGGGATGAATGACCAAAACCCTGCTACCAATGAGGGGAGACCTGTTGCAGCTGGAAGGATGGAGAGACTGCTGAGAGGAGATGGCAGGCATTAGAGTAGGATAGATTAGCCAAGGACCTACCAGTGTCTGGAGAAAGGCACTCCTGTGAGGATCCAGCCATTAGAGACACACCGGAAGGAGTGAACTGAAGGAGTGGCACCAGGGTCACATAAGATGACTATGTAAGAGGGAAAAGTGATCCAAAGGAACACAAAGCACTTATGAGTCAGCTGACCCAACACCTAGAGAACCTTCACAGATTGTTGCAGTACAGAGAGACAGAACCATACGGAGGTCAAACCCACAGTGAGGGAGGAGATTCCACAGAGAGAATTACTCAAAGACAGGTTATAGAGAGAGGTCACTCCCAGTGTGGTTGCCTGTTGAGGAGACCAGATTATTTTAGACTATGTAACCAGCTGAGTCTGTGGTAAAGATGAGATTCCCATTTGGCTATGTGCTAGCAACCTTTTGCTGAAGACGCATGGGGTAGACGTTTGGACACAATTATTTGTTGTTAATGTTTGTACTAAAATATGTATATAATTTGTTTTGTGATCACCCATGGTCCCCGGAAGGACTGTTATGGACAAGACACTGGGAGAACAGGGCATGTGGAGTTAGGTTGGAAACAGCTCAGCCACAGAGCACTCCACAAGGCTTAATAAAGTTCCACTTGTTCAATTTAACCGGCATTCAGCATCACTTTTTGCTAATGAAAAGTAACAGTTTGACAAGCAGTTTATTATTAAAACAAATTCTTCCAATGCTGATGTTATGCATATGCACAGAATGGGGTAGAATTGCCCCTTTAATCTGAAACTAGAAGTATGTGATATGGCCACAAGTTTAGGTGGTAATTTATTTTAGTATTTGAGCTGGCATAGGTGGGATCTGAGAAGACTACAACAATGTATAGGGATGCTCTTTGGTATTGATACCATAGATATGTCTCTTTTTGTTACACTTTACTGTTAAAATCAAAAGTAATCAGACTTCAAAATTTCTGCTTAACTTATTTTCAATCTTAACAGTAGGGCGTAACCAAAAGAGAAAAGCATCCCTCTACGCTGGTGTAGTCTTCTCAGGTCCCACCTATGCCAGCTCAGATACATATGTAAAGCACAATGTGTATTTGTAAAGAAAATCATAAAGGGGAAAATATTTCTTTAGAAGACAGACAGTGTGTGTGGCTTATCCTTCTCAAAATTTAGGATAAAACTAATCTGTGAACCTTAATTTTTTAAAGAAGCACAGGGAGATTACAGAACATTGATACTGTATATTTTCTGGTATGTGGAGTAAGGAGCGTAGCAAGGTTACAGAACAAAACAAGACAGACTGTTCAGAACTCCCTAAATTAAAATAAGTGGAGAAAATGTTGAGACATTTTTTAGGAAAAGCACATCAATGTTCATTCTCTCTCCCTCCATTTTGTTACAGTTCGTAGAATCAAATAGATACAAGTTGGCAGCTCTCAAGACTAACAGGTGATCAGCAGAAGTCTTACAAGATTTTCCAGATGAGTACAGAGGGATTTTTTTTGTCAGACTCTGCTCTGAAGCCCTGAATATGCCAGCCTCCTTACAAAACAGCCTCCTTACAAAAATAAAGCTTATGGAGAGCAGCTAGTCTCCAGTGCACAAAGCATCTAGTCCCTATCTAAAACAAATATTCAAAATACTGAAAATCTGTAGCACACTTTAAAGGATTAAGGAACAAATGGCTGACTGGAAAGGCTGGAAATCTTGTGGATCTGGTTAGAACCTGAAAATGAGGTTGCTGCCTTGTGGCATTGTTGTCCACTCTTTGTTTGACTTCACAAAGGCCCCTTTATGGATTCTTCCGGGGTCTCGAAGATAGCTGCTTTCTTCAGCATCATCCTCACACCAGCCCCAAGGAGGTTGGACTGTATGCATACCTTTCAACATTACCTTTCTCGGTTTCCTTTACAAGATCTGAATCCTCATTCCACCAACTTCACAATAGCGGATTCCAAGGAAGAAAGCCTTTTTGTGGAGGTGGGGGAGAGGAATCCTTAATAGCATGGCTCTTGTAGAGCTTGACAAGGAACTGCAGGTGGCCAGGGATTTTAGGAGGCAGTATGGAGGCAAAGAGCCTTTGCCTTTGTAATGCCAACAGACCCCAGCCATCAGCGGGCAGGATCGAACCTAGGACCTCTGGCACTAAATGCATGAGCTAAAAGCCACGTGGCTCTTAGCTAAGTCTGTAGCAGACTCATTAAGTGGTCTCGCTGCCACAGCACAACACCCAGGAGGTGCGTGGGTTACATACTTTCCCTCCGGTGGGTCACCAAAGCTCTATGGATTTCTTGCAGTATCATCGGAGGTTTTGAGGGTTTCCTAATACCTTCTCTGGACCCATCTTTCCCATGTCCTCCCCCCACTGAAGAATGATAAGGAAAAAAAATTGTGAATGCAAACTTGTAGGGTTTCCAGTTCCCCATGAAGAAGTAACAAAAGTAGTAGACAATTTGGGTCTAACTCTTCATATGCTGTAAATTAATACATTCCCTTGAGAAATGCGTGTAGCCTAAGAGTATAAAAAATAATATCTGAACATTGGTTCAAAGTTCGTTTTTCTAGCCATACGATAACAGCATGAATAGATCTAAGTTTTTGAAAAGACGTAAGCATCTCGTGTGTCTAGTGCTGTATCAATATTTTGTGCAATCGCATATATAAATATTCAATCAGAAATGGCCCAAAATAGGGTTTGTAAAAGAAAAGACAGTGCCGCAGTTCAATGAGGGAACTACTGTGGGCGTGTCTACACTACATTTGGAAGTGAGCCTCCCAACCTGGGTCCACAGACTTGTGGTAGTGGGGCTCCTGATAGCTATCCCTCCTGATTGGGGGAGGGATAGCTCAGTGGTTTGAGCATTGGCCTGCTAAACCGAGGGTTGTGAGCTCAATCCTTGAGGGGGCCACTTAGGAATCTGGGGCAAAAATCTGTCAGGGGACAGTACTTGGTCTTGCTAGTGAAGCCAGGGGACTGGACTCGAATGACCTTTCAAGGTCCTTCCAGTTCTAGGAGATTGGCATATCTCCATTTATTAATTAAAAATAGTTGTGTAGATGCAGTGGCTGGTGCTCCGGCTGTGAAGCCAGGGCTGTGGGCTTGAGAGCCTTAACTCCAGCATGCGCCACAATATGAACGCACCATGTACACAACTATTTTTAGAGTGCTACTGTGAGTCTGTGACCTGGGCTGCAAATATGCAGTGTAGACATGCCCTGTGTGTTAAGTTTCTCAATTAATGTTGTTGTTTTCCCTCAGAAAAGCGCCTTCATTCATACCGAATCATGCTCCTAAAAATTTAAATCTATGTTTCAGGACAACCCAAGAAACTGGGTTTGGTAAAAAGCACCTGTATGGGCTGCATTTGAAACCAACACACAAGTACTCTGACTGGTTCTGAAATATCTGCTTTATGCATGACTACTCCAATTTATAAACACACACTAACATGAGCCGGAGGCTATCGGAAACCTCACAAACACAAATTTCTCCCTAACATTAGCCTACTTGCAAATAATACATTAACTTTCTGGGAAGAATTCCTTGGTGGAAACAGAATACAGGTTACCCAGCCAAGTGTTCTGCCACAGAACCAAATAAACAATTCTATTACATAACCCCCTTGCTACTTTATGAGAGGCTGTCATTAGTGACTACAACTTTCATATCTTTAATTACTCAGATACTGTACTTCTTTTAAATATAAAATTAGGTTAAGTCTCAGTTGGGTTTTATTTATTTAATTTTATTTATTTATTTTGGAAACTACATCTGAGAGAAAGTTTTGTAACAGAACCTGAAATTTCATCCAGATTCACCGAAGGGTTTGCAGAAGTTTGTGAGCTGTCAGTCAAGCTGGGTCAAGTCTTCAAATTTTTGGCCGTAAATTGTTCTTTTAGAGATTTTAGAGGGTTTCCTGTTACTATTTTATCTCCTGTGGAAGGGAATGTTAAATGCCTTAGATTACTATTATTATTTTGTATTAGAATAGTACAAAGAGGCCCCAATCAAGAGCAGGGCTTTATTTTGCTAGGTACTGTACATACACACAGAGAGTAAGAGACATCCCCTGACCTGAGCAACTTATAATCGTGGTAGATAAGACAGGCAAAAGATTGAGGGGAAAATAGAGACAGAGAGGTGAAGTGACTTGCCTGAGGTCATAGAGCAGCTCAGTGGCAGGAATAGAAATAGAACCCTGATTTTAAAACCCAGTCTAATGCCTTGTCCATTGGGCCATACTATCTCTTGGCTCAGGTACGTTAAGGAGGTACTGAGTTCATATTTTGCACCTATTAATACCGGGACCCCATTTTGGTAAGTGTTGTAGAAAAACAGATCAAAACATGGCCTTTGCCCAAAGAGCTTACAATCTAAATATAAGATGAGAGGCAACAGATAGGAGGAAACAATGAGACAATGTCGGTGACAGGTAGTGGTCTTAGCACACACACATGGCCTAATGGTTGTCAGATTTTTTGTAGGCATCCTGGCAGAAGAGAATTTTAAGGAGGGATTTGACGGAGAACAATGAGATAGCTTTGTGGATGTTTATAAGGAGCTACATAGGTATGGAAACCACTCTAATGTTTGCAGCCTTAATATATATAAACTGAAAAGGATTTTTACTAAACACCATTGAATGGCATTACCATGTAGGCCAGCTAATGGGATATAACAATCTGATTATCTTCCTTTTGTCTCTAGGAGTCCAGTAGAGTCCATAAGAGTAGGAGCCAGTGAGTTAAGTGACTAGTATAACCCTTCCTCTTATGTAAGAATTCTAAAGGGAAAAAGTTGCTTCAAAATTCAAAGATAAGGTTGCAATTAAAATAACACACAAGCATTAGAGTACAATATGGAATAGTACAGTTAGTTACTCAAAGAATCTTAATTCTGCCCCCTTCATCAATGACATTTCACCCTGCCCCTCCCGTCATACCTACTACCTAAGACTGAGGCATTTTGATGGAGGTTTGCTGGAGGATTTCAAGAAGCTGGCTATAGTCTACTTTAAATACTCTAAACACCAAATTCTCAGCTGGCTGAAGACACAGTTCCATTTATTTCACTGACACCTACGTTCTCTGTGCCTGCTTCCCTCTGAATGCAAAGTAAGTGTATTTGGATGTTACTCTCTAGATCTCTTCTTAGCCCCATGCCTCTCCTTAGATTGATCCATCTATGTCAATGTGGCTCTCTACTTACCTTTCCCTCACCAGACTGGTTCCCCCATCACATGTGAATCCCTGCCTATTGCTCCCCCATCATAACTGTATTTGAATGGGGAATTAACCATGACTAACAATATAAAACGCAGTCACTTACTGTATATGTACTGTGTATAGATGTAATGATTGTTCCATAGGCTGGCAGTGTGCAATAACTGTAACAGAAACAGAAAATTCAAATTGCTTTTATGGTACAATTGTGGACTTCGAAAAGTTTTGTTTGGTTTTGTTTGTTTTTAACTTATGTTGACATCTTGCTAGAGTGCCCTAGAAAGAGAAATATAAATCTCTCAGGGTACGTCTACACTACCTGCCGGATCGGCGGGTAGTGATCGATCTATCGGGGATTGATTTATCGCGTCTAGTGTAGATGCAATAAATTGATTCCTGATCGCTCTGCCATCGACTCCTGTACTCCACCGCGGTGAGAGGCAGAAGCGGAATCGATGGGGGAGTGGCGGCAGTCGACCCTGTGCCGTGAGGATGCAAGTTAAGTTGACCTAAGATACGTCAACTTCAGCTACGCTATTCTCGTAGCTGAAGTTGTGTATCTCAGGTCGATCCCCGCCCTCAGTGTAGACCAGGGCTCAGTGTTCTGATATAAAACTAAATAAAATCTGTGCTCCATTTGAAATATAAATGTAGGTGGGACTGCAAGAACATTAGCTTGGTTAGAAATGGTTTTCAAGTCTCGTTTAATAGACTCTGGTCCCAGATCATATCATTAGTTGCACTTGCTATGTGTCTCAATGAAGAATAAGAGGCACAAATAGCAGAATGTGTCTAGAGTTGACAAGTCTGCACAGTACAGGGAAAAAAGACATAATTTACAAAAATAAAAGGCTGCAGCTTAGAACAGACTGAGAAGTCAGACTTGGCACAGACAGCTAAAATTATGTGAAAGCCTTTGGAGAGAGACATCAAGATCCCACAGAAGGTGATTGATCTCCATGGGACATGAGGCTCTTTCTGAATGACTAGTCCTTGGGGGGCTTGGCACCAATAGTAGTGAGAAACTAATTTGTTTCTTTCCAATTTGATTGGTTAACCCGTTGTTCTTGTGTTATGAGGAAAGGGTAAATAGGAGCCAGCTGATTTACCTTCTCTGTAGCCTTCATTATTTTATACTTCCATCTTCTCCCCTCATCTCCTCTAAATTACCCGGATCGGCGGGTAGCAATCGATCTATCGGGGATCGATTTTTCGCATCTCGTTAAGACGCGATTAATCGATCCCCGATCGCGCTCCCCGTCGGCGCCGGCAATCCACCTCATCGAGAGGCGGAAGCGGAGTCGACGGGGGAGCGGCAGCGATCGACTCGCCGCCGTCCTCATCGCCAGGTAAGCCGATTACGATACGCCGACTTCAGCTACGCTATTCCCGTAGCTGAAGTTGCGTATCGTAGATCGACCCCCTCCCCTAGTGTAGCCCTGGGCTAAGATAAACAGTTACATTATTTTCAATTTCTCTTCATGCAAATGTCCCCTATACCCCTAATCATTATTTGCTATCTCAGAACCCTTTCTGTTTCTGCCCTAGCTCTTTTGAGATATTAAACATCATACTTCAGGGTTTAAGCCAGTCTGCATTAGAGATCAGATTTAGATCTAATGTGATAGTGGGCAGATTATCCCACATTTGGCTGTGCGGTTCTTACACCTTCCTCTAAGGCATCTGGGGTTGGCTGCTGTCAGAGACAGGATACTGGATTTCAATGTATCTCAAGTCAGATCCAACATGGCAATTCCTATGTTATGGAATGACAAGACCTAAGCATAGTATTCTAGATGTGAACATACCATCTGTTTATATAATGGCAATTTCATATTTTCTATATTATCTTCTATTATTTTTGACAGAATATAGTGTTTGGGATTAAACAATTTTTGTGTGTGAAAAGTGTCTATTGTGTGTGGAAAATTGAAAAACCAAGCACTTGAAACTGAATCATTTTGGAGGAAAAGCCTAAAACTTTCAGCCAACCCCTCAAAAATTTCAATTAGAAATGTTTGAAATATTTATTTCAACATTTTTAATCAAAATGAAACATTTCAGCAATCCTGAATTGAAATATTTCGGTCTAGCTTAGCTGGACATTAAACTGTGTCTCTCTGAGCTTCTGGAGTTGTAGTTTATATGCCCCCATTCTTTTCTATGTGTTGGGCTCCTTGGCCAGAATATACATCTTCCATGATGCATCACAACCATGTGATTGTCATGATACACCATCATGGGACATCAAGGAGGGAGATTGTGGTACATCACTGTAAGGATCTGGGGACTAGAGCCTGGGTCTGCAGAGCCTGAGGTGGCTGATATTCCCCCAGACACACCAGAAGGCCCTGCAGAGGCACAGCCAGGGAAAGTAGGCATTGCAGGAAATATCACCCATGAGACCCAGAATGATGGTACCCTGCAGCCCTTTCATTGGACCCTACTTAACTCCAGGGGTTGGGCCCAGGAAGTTATCTGGGCAACCACATAGCCCTGGACCTGCTACTATGCTGGACTTTGCCCTGTCTCCTGATCTCTGGTCTCTGACTCCAGCCTGACTTTGATCCTGAGTCCAGCCTCTCAACTCTAATCTGGTCTCCGATCCCGGCCTGACTCTGACCCTGACTCCTGTTTATGGAACCTGGCTTTGTGATTCCTCTAACTCCAGCTTGATGACTCCCATCCCTGGTGGGTAGACCTCTGCCCAGATGCGACCACTTGGCAAGACTGCCTACACCCTGGTCCCTTACAATCATGGAAGATATAACCTGGCCAGGGAGCCTGGCTCATAGAGGAGAATGGGAGCATGAGACACCTGAACTGCAACTCTCATCACAGCAGTGTCAACAGACATGGTTGAACTTGGAACGGACACAAAACAAAATGTTTCCAGTCAGACTGACATACTGAAGTATTTAAATTTGGGTCATCACAACCTGAAAAAAAAATTTCATTTTCATTCTCATGATGATGGAAACTTTGGGTTTTCAGCCCAAATTTTTCAATTTTTGGGTTTTAATGAAAAGTAATTATTTTGTGTGGAAACTTTTGATTGAAAACAATTTTTGTTGTTTTTTTCTTTTGTCAAAATTTTCAGTGGAAAAACACATTTTTGACCACCTCTACTTTCTAGCCCATTCTGTATCTGTCCTAGCATATTGTTGACATTTTTTTGAATACAGCTGCACATTGAGCAGAAGTCTTCATTATTATAGTATATGATAGCCAGACATTTTTTTCTGAATTAATTTAGAATCCTACAATTTGTATGAACTGAAATGATTCTTTACAACGTGCATTATCCTGCATTTGTCATGATAGTATTTTAGCTGGACAGCATGCTGCTCAGTTGTCTGTCTGTTAGATTTCTCTGAAGCGCCTCACAGTCTTCTCTAATATTGACCCAACTTAAATTACTTTTTGTTTTTTGCAGTCTTTACCATCTCATTACTCAATCCCTTTCTCAGATTATTGAAAAATATGTTTAATAACATTGATGTGACACCTCAGTTCTGGAAAGTATCCTTATGCCATCATTAGAATTATTTGTTGTAATTATATATTATTGGAATTGGCTATGATTCCTTGCTAAGATTTGTAAGTTTTGGCTGATCAGTGTGTTATATTAATAAATACTAATACTTTTCATTCCAATATTCATTATGTTCTGTTTTTATACATATTAATATTATATATATATTTTTGCAAAGGATGTATATTCTTATAATAAAAACAATGTCACTAAATGAATGTAATATTTTGAGTGAATATCCCATGTATAAAAGGAGTGATACTTTAGTATCACAAAAACAGGATACTATATTCAAGAGAGACATGTAGCAGAAAATGCAACTCATTATACAGGTGAGCACTCCCTTAAAACACTCTGTACATAAGATGAGACACTGAAGAAACACTAAAAAAAAATTCTGAATTATTTATTTCCATATGTTATCCTTTAAAAGCACTTTAAGCTCAGTCAAAAAAACACTCCTGTCAGCATACAATAATCTCAGAAGTAGGATGAAATAAAAGACCTCTGGTGTAGGAGATGCCGTAGTGAATACAAGATAACTTAGCTAAGGTTTTAGATGGGTCAGAACCACCTTTCTCTGTTTCCTTAGACACTGTGATAGAATTGAGAGAGTAATATATATTTTTTTAAACAGACATTTT
Organism: Macrochelys suwanniensis; assembly: GCA_033296515.1. NCBI lineage: Eukaryota > Metazoa > Chordata > Testudines > Chelydridae > Macrochelys > Macrochelys suwanniensis. The sequence continues at coordinate 15,181,351 of CM065784.1, read as the reverse complement.
ATTTTTGCCTTCAAATTGTTTCCTTCTACTTTCTATCTTTGATCCATGAACAAATCTCACCTCTCCATCAAAGAGGGGCACCAGCTTCACAGATTCCAAATGCCAGAAGTGATCATCTAGTCTGACCCCCTTTATAACACAGGCCATAGAACTTCCCCAAAACAATTCCCAGAGCAGAGCTTTTAGTGGAAAAAAATTGATCTTGATTTAAAAATTCTTAGTGATGGAGAATCTACCATGACCCTTGGTAAATTATTCCAAAGGTTACTTGTGCTCACTGTTATAAATGTACACCTTATTACCAGTCTGCATTTGTCTAGCTTCAATTTCCATCCATTGGATTGTATCATATCTTTCTCTGCTAGATTGAAGCGCCCACTATTAAATATTTGTACCTCACATAGGTATTTATAGTTACCCCTTAACCATCTCTTTGTTAAGTTAAATAGATTGAGCTACTTGAGTCTATCACTGTAAGGCATGCTTTCTAATTCTTTAATCATTCTCGTGGCTCTTTGTTGAACCCTTTCCATTTATCAACATCCATCCTAAATTGTGGACAACAGATCTGGCACAGTATTCTGGCAGTGGTTGCACCAGTGTCAAATAGAGAAGTAAAATAACCTCTCTACTCCTACTCAAGATTCCCATTTATGCACCCCAGGATCATATCAGATCTTTTGGTCACAGTGTCAAAGTGGGAACTTATGTTCAGATGCTTATCTATCATAACTCTCAAATCTTTTTAAGAGTCACTGCTTCCCAGGATAGAGTCCCCCATCCCCTATGTATGACTTACATTATTTGTTCCTAGATGTGTACATTTACATTTAACTTATATACTTAGCTGTGAACCCCCGTCTCCTTGTCTGAGGATTGATGTCAGAGGTGAGCACTGAGTGGGCTGTTGCAGGGTCAAAATAGTTAGAAATACACATGAAACATCCATCAATGTCTCCAAAAAGATAGGAAAGGTAACAGACCAGAGTCTCTATATTGTCTGTTTGACTGAGACGCTCTCCATGACGGAGAATAGCCTCTTTTATTTCAGCCCTGGGTACAGCCACAGGCTGGGGACCACCTTGTACTTTGTCTCCAGCCCCAGGGTACTTCTATACTTACTTCCTGGTTTGGCGGGAAGCAATCGATCTTCTGGGATCGATTTATCGCGTCTTGTCTAGACGTGATAAATCGATCCCGGAAGTGCTCGCCATCGATACCGTTACTCCTGCTCCGCGAGAGGAGTACGCGGAGTCGACGGGGGAGCCTGCCTGCTGCGTCTGGACCCGCGGTAAATACCTTTTAGTTTGAACTAAGATACTTCAACTTCAGCTATGTTATTCACATAGCTGAAGTTGCGAATCTTAGTTCGAACTGGGGGGTTAGTGTGGACCAGCCCCCAGTGATTAGAGTTTGTCACATGGCGACTTAGTGTGCAGCAAGCCAGGGTGTGAATGTATAGTTTGCTAACCTGCCATACACGAAGGATATGTCTATACTGCAATTAAACAAGAGCTTGGGCTCAGGCTGCAGCCCAAGCTCTGGGATCCTCCCATCTTGCAGAGTCCTAGAGCCCAGCCCCTTAGCCTGAGCCCCACGAACCTGAGTCAGCTGGCATAGGCCAGTCGCAGGTGTCTAACTGTAGTATAGACATATCCTAAGTTGCAGAGAATGCAGCAGTATGTCAGAGCATATTACCTAACTTTTAGTGTGTGGTAGTGGAGGCCATGTGCCCTGTTAGTGCGTAGCAAGCTAGGTGCTGTAGATTTATACCCCAGCTTGCCACCACTGATTGACTGTGTAGACAAGCCCTCTGTGTTTGTTTGGGGCAAAGTCTGAAAAAAGATATTTTTCACAGAGAATTTTTTTTAATATAGTTTGTTTTCAAGTTCTCACAAAAAGTATAGTTAATGAAAAACACCTCCCCCCCAACAGTTTGGTTTTTGAAAGTCATTGAAAACAAAAAAAGATTGTTTTTTCATTAAAAAAAACACCTCTGAAAATGTTTTTTCAGATAGGATTTTTAGCTACTTCTACTGAGGACACAATGCAGCCAAGAGGCATCAGAACAAACAGCCTGGGCTCCTATGGAGCTCATTCTGCTGCACTGTGCCTAGATAGAATTATTCACGTAGCCCCCTGTGAAGAGAAACTTGCAGAGATTTTCTCCTCTTGGTCCTTTCCTGCAACTTTCCTTACAGGAGGTGGCAGTCAAGCCCACACAGTGATTAAGTACCATTTCAAAGGACAGTGCAAAGGGTCATTTTAACAGAGTGGTCCAAATAGTAGCTTGTTGTGTAATATCATTTTGAGGCATAACTATCCATTACAGGCAGGCTTAACATGTAGTTAGGTGTTACTTTTCCTGAGTTTGTATTTAAAGTCTGTCACTGAGCTGTCTTTATAGACACTCTGTTCCTTTAATCCACTCTGTGTTGAAATTTTTATTCTTCTCTCTTTTATCTTTTAGCAATGATAAAGGGTATAGCAGAAGATTTAGTACTGTCACATTTTTAGAGTTCTTCTCTTTGTCATTTAAAATGAAAAAAGAAAGTGTAGAGGAGGCAGAAATTCTGGAAGAAAAAGTTAGGTGCAGATGTTTATTGCTAAAGAATACTGAGTTAAAATACGAATTTATTTTAAATAATGTTAATGACAGATTAAAGTCTTATTGTAGGTTTCTGAGACTAACTCTTCTGTATTGGAGAGAGAGCAGGCTCTCAAAACTGAACGTTGGGCAGGATTTTCAAAAGCATGTACAAGATTAAATCCCATTGATTTATGAGTTTGTCGTACTGAAAGTCAGTGGGATTTGTGCTCTTAAGTCATTTAGACACTTTGAAAATCCCATCCTTTTAATTTAGTTAGGCACCTTGGGATGAGCAATGTATTTTTCAAGCATTCATTAAATTTGGGCTTGTAATATCTCTTTGATGTGGGCAAGTATTATGTTCACTTTATAGATGAGAAGACTGAAGTATGTTGGTTGAGATTTTCTAAACTGACTAGAGGATTTAGCAACACAACTCTCATTAATGGGAGATGTCTGACTAAATTCTCCAATAAGCTTTGAAAATCTCAACCATTGATATTAAGGTACAAATTCTGCTCTCTTTTATACCTGTGTAAATTGAGAGTAACTCAAATTAAGTTAATGAGTTATTCTTCATTTCCAGCAGCGTGACTAAGAGCAGAATTTGATCGTCAGTGATTTGTCCAAGGTCACACAAGAAATTTGGGGTGGAACAAGATAAAATAATCTAGGTCTCCTGCCCCCACAGGCTGCACCTTTAATTCAAGACCATGGCTACCACTCTGAAACCTTCTTCCTCTTGCATACCAACTGCCTACTTTGACATTGAGCACTCAAAAATATATCATAAGAAAATGCCCCAACCTCACATGACTGTGGCAATGGACAATAAGCAAGACGCACAACTGTGGTTGTAGATAGTAAACAATATACTTCATCTTGGAAGAATCTTTTCAGTAACATAGCTTGACACAATTAGTAATATAATTTGTTTCAACCATGCCCTGATTGTCAGAGGCCCTCAGAGTCTGAAGTTTGCACTTAAGTCAATAACATTGCTCAGAACTGGAGCTTTTGGGGAATATTTGATTAAATGTTTTTGTCAGAAAAATCTGATTCATCAAACTTATACTGTTAGTGGGAAAGAGTTAGTTTTGATGAATTTCTCAATCTGGGGAAAATTTTTTAGCAAATGTTGAAACATTTCATTTTGACATTTTTTTAAATGAAACCTTCCATTTTTCCTGTTACTTTCATTTTGAAATTTGTTAATTGTAAAAACACCAAACAAATACAATTTAAAGATGGTTAACATAATTATCAAATGAAACGTCTTGATTTACTTGATCCATTTTTTCCCAGAAATTTTTGACTTCTTGTCCCAATTTGGGGCCGAAAACTTTTTCAAACCCTCATTTTTTTTCAGAGGACAAGAAGAATGTTTTCCACCCAGCTGTACTCAGATTGGCTGAAAATTGGCCCGTTACTGTACATACATAACAAATATCCAAAAGCATTTCCATCTGTGAGATTATAACATGCGTAATCACAAAGTCCAACCTTGACACCAAAGCAGAATCTTCATTTTCTGAGATGCTAGTGTTAAGCTAAAAAATAAAACTATCCCAAGCTCTCCTACTATGTTAACTTCCAGTAGAGTGTTGTTCTTTACAACTGATCTTGCAAGGATTCCTTTCCTTCTCTCTGGTGTGTTTTATCTATAGTTTAAATATTGTTGGTTCTCTTTAATGGAGACATTCAGCAGCGGAGGCTTTAATGCTTATTTTGCTTCACTGAAAAATGCTATATCCAACCTTCTTCTGAAAGGAAGCAATTGAAAGCATTAGATGCAAAGTTATCCAAAGCATATGTAAAGTTAAGACAGAATTGGTTAGGTGATAATGTTCTGTTCCATTTTTATCAATGTTGCAAACCAATTTTATTCTAAAAGGAAAATTATACAAATGAATAAAATAAAAGATAGCTTATTCCCATCAGAACTTAGAAGACAAAGTACTTCACCCATCATGCAGTAGTGAACAGTAAAACCTGTTATTAGGTTGGGAACTAGCACACATTACTCTTGAAATGTACATAACATTTTTTAGGATGATTAGTAGCCCAGCAACAGTACACTTGCTTCATACATTAATGAATCACCATCATCCTGATCTGTTCAGTATAAATCAAGATGTTTTATTGAAAAAAATGAACTTAGTTCCATGATAAAATATGCACCAGTTACAGGCATCTTTTGTATGTCAGAATTTAGTCAAATGTGGTTTAGTACCAAAAAACCCGGAGTAAATCCCAAAGGTCTTCATATATCATTGCTGCCTTCTTTATGTGCAGTTAGTTCATTTGTCACTCTGCCTGAAACTGAAATGGCAAAGAGCAAGCAGAGAAAAATATGAAATAAACAAAGGAACTAACTCTGCTCTCATTTACTCCTGGTGTAAATCAGAACTACCTCTTTTGAGATCAGAGGAGAGTTACATTAGTGTGAAGCTGTATTACACTGTGTGAAGCTGTTGTAAATGAGAGCAGAATTAAGCTCATAAGGTGAAATCCCATATTGAAGGCATTGGGTATTTTGCAATTGCGATTAATGGGGCCAGGATTTCACCCATAACATTTAACATAACATTTTGAACTCTCTTTTAAATGGAAATAATTTTTTCATATTCGAAAACAATTAGTTCCACTCTCTCAGTGGAGTGCTTTTGAAAATAATGGACACTTAATTCAGGTGCCTAAATGAGAGCTGAGCTCTTTTGAAAATCTGACCCAGAATTTACTATTTTAAAGTTGCTGTGTTTGACTGATCAGCTCAAGTTTATTTGTAATTGCTGAGGCCACATGCCATGGCAATGGGTGCTGTGTAAAATTACATAAAGTAACCATGCGGTGGTTACCATTATTCTTGTATTAGCATTATCTTGTATCCAACTGGATAAACATCTCTTCAATATGAAACATTTTTGTTTAAAAAAAACCCCTATGCTTTTTTTCCTCTCTAGAATGTTAATATAAAACGTGGTTGAGTCCTTTGTGCAGATTGAGTGTATTTCCATTATCACTTTGTGCAGATTGAGTGTATTTCCATTATCACTGAGCAAAAGAGGTAAATTAGCACTTGTAGAAGCCACTGAGTCAAAGAAAAAGTTCACGTCTCACTTGTCTGTGGTCAGGTTCCAAATTTCTTTTATCTCCCCTCATTCTCTGTATTTGGAAGACAAATAAGGGAAACTAGAAAACTAAAAAGAAATGACAGTGGACCAAAACTTGTCCTCAGATGTATGGCTTCAATTGAGTTAAATGGGAGCTAGCCATGTACATCAAAGGACAGAATTTGGCCCATAATTTTTGTCTGTACGTTTAATTCATGTTAGAAACCTGCTGGATTTTTTAAAAATGCTTTTATTAAAAAAAACAAAAGCAAACCACCAAACCCAGATTGTTTACAAAACCACCAACCTATTGTACAATATTTTTAGCACAGTTATTCCTATTAAGTGTTATATAAAATTATTTTCTTTTACTCATGTTATTGAAAGTTTCAAAGCATTGTGGAATCTTCCATTTTTGTCAAACTGACATTTTAAAAAGTGATTCAGCTCTCAGTACACAGCAAACTGTAAAGAGGTACACAGTGAAAAAGATAAACTGAGGATATAATATTGGGATCTGTATCTGATTGGGTTTGTGCTGTGGTTCAGATCTTAAATCAAGAGCAAGGATTAGGTTTGGGCTCAGGTACAGTTTTGAATGTAGAATTCTCATGAAATCAGCAGTCCTAGCAAAATTTCAGATCCTTTGTGACTTTGGATTTATCCTAGAACCAACATCATACATAGGGGCAGATCCAATGAATTTATGTTCTCCCCCCTCAGCGGGGATTTGAAATTCTAGTTTTGGTCCATATGCAGCTGCTTTCAAGTTGGCAGCAATGGTGGTATCTCCTAGTAAATATTCAGTATAAGAAATCCAGCCCTCAAGTGCATTTTCTTAGTGTTTTCAAGGTCATGGCAGATTCTCTGATCAGGCCCAGATTAGTTTCAAAGAAATAAAAGGATATTTTAGGATAAATAGTCTGACCTATCATTATGGTTAAAAGTATCAATAGGTTTAACCTGCCATTGCTAACTTGCAAAAATTCTCAGCCCCCATAGTGTGTGTTTGTTATTCTCCTTGCATTAGGACACGTAAACTCCTCATGTTCAGCTGTGACATGAGCCAAAAATTGTGTCATGGGATAAATAACTAGAGTTGCCCAGAGAACAATTGTTTCACAAAAAATTCTGGGTTTTGAAATTTGTGTTCTGATGCAAAACTTAACCGAAGCTGAATTTTTTCTCTCTCTCACGCACAGATAGAATGTGATCAGAATAGGCAATAACCTGGTGTTTGGGACACTTGCTGCTGACGTGGAAGTTCAAGTCTCGGCCTTTAATCAGAGAGTGCCCTTACCATGGGGCTGTAGAGTCAGTCTCTCTCTTAGAGCTGTTTGAACTTTGTATAAATTAAATATTCAGTGGGCCCCAAAGTGAGACTGGCGCTCGTTTGCTCTTTCTCTCTCTCTCTGTCACACGCACACACACACACACGCACTTCACTCCTGGACTTGAAGAACCTTCTTAAATAAATTTCTGTCAAAACAAATATGTTTCCATGCAACAGTTCATTTGACAAAATGCCATTTTTTGTCAGAAAAAAGTTTTTTCCTCAACACTTTTTGACCAGCTCTATAAATAAGCACTTACCCCAACATCTGATCAAAAATCTATTCTGTTTCCAGCACCACCTTCCTATCCTGCCTACCCTTCTAATCTAAAAAAACTATCACGGACTCTTAACTAGTTTGATAATCTCTGCTGGAATGAGTCTTACCTACAGTTCCCATACACTCTTGTGTTTGGCTGGGGTCAGGGATGAAACACTACATTGAAGGCTGTCTCTGGCCATGAAGTATCAGCAATTTGAAGATGTCTGCAAGCCCAGCTGAGTCTTCCAAAATTGCTGAAAACCTGGAGAGGATTTGACTAAGGTATCAGAAAAGTTGAGGCTATTCTAGAAAGAAAAATAATAGTGGGGAATGTAAGTGGAGAGAATGGAATTCACTGAGTCCAGTCTAGGGTGATTTGTTGATTAAATTAATTGTCCTCGGGGAGGAGACGAGAGAGAGACTGAGCTCATAGTGTGAGAAGTATAATACATGAAGAAAACAGAGGAGAGAACCTGATAAGGCCAGATAAGTTTCCAATAAACAGTCATACTTTTGGGGGTTCGCTGAACCAAACTAAGCTTGTGAACCTGAGTGAATTTCCTATCACAAGGTAGAATTCTCCATGGTGAGAAGTGCTGTATTCTAAGAATGCTTACACCTTGCAGTGTACTATAGAAGCTGTTATAGCGACCAAATTAGTGAGGTGATAGTAAAAGATAGGTACTTAAGTGAAGTTAAGATCTAGAGTGAAATATTGTAGCTTTAAATCAGATAGATCCTTGTAAAAATGAAATGTTCTGTGGTTCAGTCTTCATACTTTTTTCTAATACCCTGACCTTTTTCACCATTTTATATCTTAAAAAGTTATGATTTTATGGAAGGCATCTCGTTTTAAAAAAGCAAGATAATAATATAATAATAATAATGTTTCTCCACATATATACTTATGCTAACAAAGAACAGTGGAACAAAGAACACACAACTAATGGAGCATGAGATTATAATCTTTCCAAATGTCATTTCAGAACCTAATACATGTAACAATCATTTCAGAGAAGCAAGATACACACCCACATACATGAAAAATAATTGGGCAGCAAAAACAAAGGAGCACCGCAACTATTAATGGCCTTACGGACTTTCTGACAGACACAAGTAACAAGTATGTTTGATAGGATATTGAGTAACGTCTGAGTGCAGCAGAGCTCTCTCATGCAAGCCATGTATCCACCATGGAGCTGCAGAGATGAGGAGCCATAAATCTCCTGCATCAGATGACTGTATGTACTGCACCCTTGTTTGAGCTGAGGAGTGACAGTCACATTGGCAATACCAGGAGGGATGAGCTGGAGTGCCAATGAGAAGTGCAGTAAGGGAAGTAACTGAAATACTTCCCTGATAGATTGTATTTTCTAAATGGACAACCTACCCTAATTCTCAATTACTGAGGGACAATCTCCACTCATTGATATATTTTGCTTTCCACAACCAAATCGCTGCACAACTTCTCATGAGTGATGTACCCGAACACTTGGATGCTAATATCTAAACTGTATTCTTAAATTTATTCACCTAAATTTGGGTTATTGCTGATTATGTACTATATGTATCAAATGACTTTTTAAAACAAACGTTATATTTGTGGATAATCTAAGTACTATACCCAGCTGTACAGACACTCTTTTCTCAACCTGTGTATTATAATTTTAACATTAGCTTTAATAACATTTTAAAATCTGTATTGTCCATGAGTCTTGAATTGAGTCTCTTTGTAGTTTGGTAGTCATGGTTGGTTGTGGGAATGTGTAAGCGGTACAGTTGCATATGGCATCTCATGCCCTGTAATGTCCCCTTTCTGGCCAAGAATTTGGGCTGGAAGTAGTAGCAATACTGATACTAAATATTCTTTTTTTTTAAAACATGGAAGTGGTGAGACTAGCAAGTTCAATTGGGGAAGCAGCAGATGGGATATTTGAGTATTCTAGTTTTCCCCTAAATGATTCTTGCCCTTTCAGTGAAAGTCTGCAAGACCATTAATAGTTGTGGTGCTTCGTTGTTTTTGCTGCCTTAACAAGGTCGGACTCACCCGGCAGCACCTCCCGCTGGTTATCCAGGGAATTGCTCGTCCAGCCTCCGGAGCGCCCTCTTCTGGCCGGTGATCCGCCTAACCACTCTCTGGCCCCCGTGTCCCTCCCAGGACCCCGTGCCCCTTTCTCTGGGGTGCTGCCCCCACTGGCAGTACCCCACAGCCTTAATCCAAGGGTCTCCCCCTCCCAGGGGAACTCCCCACCCACTATCCCCACTTCGCCTCGGTGTACAGCTACTGCCAGTCCACATCTAGCCCCATGCACTGGGGCAGATTGCAGTGTAAGCCACTGATCATAGGCAAAGGGGGTTTGAACCTGCTGCCTCTTCCTACCCATGGGCTGCCCCTGCAAACCCAGTACCTGGTCTGGCCTTACCAGGCCTGCAGCCTGGGGTTTCCTTAGGCCGGAGCTCCCCGGCTCCCTTAGCCTTTCCTCAGCCCTGCTCCAGTTCAGTACCCTGCTTAGCTCCTGGCAGCCAGGCCCTTCTCTCTCTGGAAGCAGAGAGAGACTCTTTGGGCTTCTGGCTTACAGCCTCTTAGAGTGGCCAGCTGGGCTCTGTTTGGGGCGTGGCCCAGCTGCAGCTACTTCCCCCAATCAGCTCAGCGTTCAGAGCTGCAGTCCTCTCCTAGGGCTGTTTCAAGCCCCTCAGGGCAGAAGCGGGGGTAGCCACCCCGCTACACTGCCCAATTATTTTTCATGTATGTAGGTGTGTATCTTGCTTCAGTGAAACGATTGTTACATGTATTAGGTTTTGAAATGACACGTGGAAAGATTATAATCTCATACTCCATTAGTTGTGTGTCAAGGTTTTCTTACTTCCAACACCAGGCTGCATAGTTTGCTCAGTTATGAATGCGTTTGCAGTTCAATCCCTTGGAAGAAAAACTGTGCAGGAGAGACCATTTAACAGTCTTACCACTTACTCATCAGCCTTTGAACACACATCAAAGCAGCTGTTGGGGCGGGGGGAGGGGAAAGGGGAATAATGCATAACACAAAAATAAAGTAGTTTGTAAGACCAGCTTAGTGGTTTGGTTTGCATGGCAACAAGGACATATATTTGCCATTTCATTTTGTTTAGATTGAAAGCAGAAAGTCACTTTTTTCCTGATAAAAATAAGTTTTGCTATTTAATTACTAAATTATGGAAATTGTACTAACAGTGGCTACAAATATTGTAATGCGTTATATCACATCTAGCTAGTAATGGCATTCACTTTTTTCCCCTATGGAATGCATGACTAAAGTGGTCTGCTACTGGAATTTGCGTAGAACATTTTAGAGTAAATAAAAAATAAATTAAAAGCATCTTGATTTATATATACTATGTGATGGAAAGAGAAATAGGAACTCTCCACTAAAAGCAGCAGAAACCTTCTAGAGTAATTTATACCTGGAAATTTAGAGGACACCATGCTGATTTTCATGAGGATGCCGCAAAGGGTAATGCTATACCATGAATGAATATGACAGCTAAATATAATGCAAGTAGCTTGAGACTGCTAATTATGTCAATTTGCTCGTACTAACTTTTGAATTCACACCACATGTTGAGATATTAAACAACATTTTAAAAAAATCAAATCTCAATTTTTTATTAACCCTTTTAGTATCCATGGATCCATCATGACAATAAAAAAAATTCAGTAGGGGTTGAAATTTGAAGGAAGATTGCATGCACGATGACCATGGGATTTGTCTCATTGTTAATATTTTTGTTACCTTTCATCCATGGGTACTGAAAGGATAAATTGAAAAGGCCTGAGTTGTGTGTAGAAGAATTGGTGCAGTAATTTATTGTACACAATTGTGCTCTTGCTGCTGAGGTGCTCAGGATGACACACAAGCAATTAAAATGTAATCAACACAATAATTAAAAGGTCACAAAATACAAATTTATGATTCCCTGTATGCACATAATACATTCATGTTCCCCTCAAATAAAGTATCAATAAGAATAGTGGTGATCTTCTGAATACATGTGATGTGTAGTTTTTGAGAGGTTAGTAACACACAGTGCTAGTCCATATCTTCCCAATGCTTTCTGTGCTAAAGCAGGGAATGTGTATCCTAAAAATGACACACATCCCATTATATATCTGACAAACTCCCACAGTATCCATGGTAACAAGCAACATTTTCAGGGACTTGTGCTGATTTGTTCGCAGGTCCCAATCCTGCATGAAGACCCCCACAGTGAGATCAGAATTTGTCCTAAAAGTCTGTTACCCTCATACAATCCATTCTGATGTCAGCTGCATTATACAGTTGTAAGGGTAGAATTTAGCTCAAAGTGCAGTTTAAGTCACTACTATGTTTGGATCAAAGCCTTCCGTGGGAGAAGTACCCACTTGTTGCTGGCTGAATTTGGCCCATGTGGGGTTGAACATGGCCCTTAGCCATGAACTTCTAAGGTACAGAACAAAAAAAAATACAAGGGGCCTAATTTTGATATCACACCTGGCATAAATGAATTGATTTCAGCCAAGTTGTTCCTGATTCATACTGGTGCAAGTGAGATCAAAATCAGACCCACGGACCTTTGTTCAACTTGTAGACTCAGTCTGGAGAAGTAGAACTCCTATTTATTATTCAGTCAGGTTGGAAGCATTCCACTAGCTCATGGCCCTGGGAATCTGTTTCTTGTACAACTTTCTTTTCTGGAAAGTCATAAAATTCTGTGCACGTGAAGGCTGTGTCTGATCCGCAGGTGAACTCCTCAGTGAGGGTAATTCAGAGTTCCCAAAACTAAGTGCTACTGTAATTAGACAAGGAAGAGTTCATGATTGCAATTCTCAAGGCTCATATGGATCTCATTCTGTGTCTTTTTTACGCTCTGTACCAGGGAGATACAAAAATCAAATAGCTGAACAGCAACTTTGCAAATAATGTTTAAGATATATTTGATTATGCTTCTGTCAGTATATGTTCCGGGGGAAGGCTGTGATTTAAGAAACATCAGGCTGGGGAGGAGTCAGGGGAACTCTTATATCCAAACATCTGCCTGTATTAATGAGGTAATTAGAAGAAAATGTGTAACGCTAGACTTTTCCTGTGACATCTTATGGTCACTTTTACAACACAGTAATATTGATGATAATAACAAAGATGAGCTAATTGCTTTTTAGTTAAGCAAAGCTGCTACGAAATCCAGGCAAGGTAATCTGGTTAGTTGAGTGATTGGGGCACCTAAGTTTTATTACGGTCATCTATTAAAAAAACAAAATGGAATTTAAAGTTTGTAGCAGACCTTAAAGCCATGAAAAGAGAAAATGAACTCTTCCAGTTTCCCCAAAATGCCACTTTATGTAGTCATAGAATCATAGGACTGGAAGGGACCTTGAGAGGTCATCTAGTCCAGTTACCTGCACTCATGGCAGGACTAAGTATTATCTAGACAGTCCCTGACAGGTGTTTGTTTAACCTTTCTCTTAAAAATCTCCAATGATGGAGATTCCACAACCTCCCTAGGCAATTTATTCCAGTACTTAACCACGCTGACAGGAAGTTTTTCCTAATATCCAACCTAAACCTCCCTTTCTGCAATTTAAGCCCATTGCTTCTTGTCCTATCCTCAGAGGGTAAGAAGAGCAATTTTTCTCCCTCCTCCTGGTGGTAACCTTTTATGTACTTGAAAACCATTATCACATCCCGTCTCAGTCTTCTCTTCTCCAGACTAAACAAACCCAATTTTTTTCAATCTTCCCTCATAGGTCATGTTTTCTAGACTTTGAATCATTTTTGTTGCTCTTCTCTGGACTTTCTCCAATCTGCTCACATCCTTCCTGAAATGTGGTGCCCAGAACTGGACACAATACTCCAGTTGAGGCCTAATCAGCACGGAGTAGAGCAGAATAATTATTTCTCGTGTCTTGCTTACAATACTCCTGCTAGTACATCCCAGAATGATGTTTGCTTTTGTTGCAACAGTGTTACACTGTTGACTCATATTTAGCTTGTGGGTCCACTATGACCCCTAGACTCTTTTCCTAGGCAGTCATTTCCCATTTTCTATGTGTGCAACTGATTGTTCCTTCCTGAGTGGAGTACTTTGCATTTGTCCTTATTGAATTTCATCCTATTTACTGAAGCGACAAAGGGTCCTGTGGCACCTTATAGACTAACAGAGGTATTGAAGCATAAGCTTTCGTGGGTGAATACCCACTTCTTCGGAATTCTTCGGTGTTCACCCACGAAAGCTTATGCTTCAATACCTCTGTTACAGGACCACAGGACCCTTTGTTGCTTCTACAGATCCAGACTAACATGGCTACCCCTCTGATACTTGATCCTATTTACTGCAGACCATTTCTCCAGTTTGTCCAGGTGATTTGAATGCTCCTTCTAGGTGGGCTTTAAGTTTAAACATGAAATGCATTACCAAAATATGCTTAAGGAATGCTGTTGAGTAATCTAGGTTGTAAATTGGACCCATCTTAGAATTATAAAGATCTTGGCTAAAACTTAGGCACCTAGGAGCTTAGATCACTTTTGAAATGGGACTTTGATTGTGATGTCACTTAGGCACTTTTGAAATTTTACCCTGGGCGTGGAAAGTTCTCTAGATTCTAAATATCTTCTTTGTTTCTTAGCCTGCTACTAACAGCTTCATTTAAAAAAAACAGAAAAGAAATAATACACTGTCTTCATGTGACATCATTGGTGATACTACCAGTTTGAGGGCCCTTGTTGTAGTGATTAGGTGTTCCCCACCCATGTGTCTCATGTGTAGGTACACAATCTACCCACAGCATATAGTCTTTGCCTCCTTTCCTAGAAAAACAAAAGGTACAGAAATACCAGAGTACAGGAAGACAGGACTGTAAGGGGGCGGCTTTTGTTTTATAAAGGGAAGTGTTTGGCTATTGGGAGTTTTGAGGTAGGTATAGTGTAGGGCCTTTAGTTGTGCAGATCCTGGTAGTTCTGGAGGGAACCTACTGTACTTCCTACTTGGCATGGAGAGGCCACATTCTCTTGGGTGCTTGTTATTGTTGGAGGGATGTTATGGATGAGATCCTCAGCTGATGCAAACTGGTGGAGCTCCAGTGAAGTTGATGGAGCTGTGGTGATTTACACCAGTAGGGAGCTATATCTTATTCACAATTGTAGCAATTGTGATGTCCTTTGTTTGTGATGGCCATTCCTGTGCTTCGTCTGATGTTGCTTTTAGGGAAGGAGAGGAGAAATCAGTAGATGTTTGATCATTGTCCATCACTGGAAAGAGATCATAAACCAATGAGATTATTGTTGTATTCAAGATAAACAAAAAACGTGTTCAGGAAATCTGAGGACTGCAACGAACTAGGATTGCCTCACCAAGCTTCTTGAGTAATGGCTTATTGGTCACTTTTCTGTGGGAAGCTGGCTCCCTAGTTTCTCATAAGGAGGTATTAAGAATCACAGCCCATCAAAACACTCAGCTTTCACTGCTTGCTTTTGCAAAATGTAGGTGAGTTATCTTCAAGGTTCTAACACAATCTTTAAAGACACAGAAGAGTAAAAATCAACATTTAAACCTAAAATAAGTATAGTACTGTATATCATGTTAGCATCTGTGGAGCAAAGTCATCAAGTGGTATCTCTGTGTTTATCCAAGGGGAAAATTGGACTTTATGGATTCAGTTCAATACCAGCAGTAAATTACTACCTGAGCTGGCAGAGAGATTCTGGCCAGCAAGTAAAAGGGGATTAGAGTAAAGGCTGTACTCATTCTCTACGCTTCTCCATTCTTCTCTTTACTGCTTGCTCTGGAAGGAGCAAGCATGCAAGTAGCCCATCTAACTCTTACTCAGACTCAAAATCTAGGTAGCTTGCATAGGGAGTAAAAGGTGTTTCTTCATGCCACTTGCTCCCTTGCACAGGTGTATAGTTAGAATCAAAGTTATGCTAGCCAACATCCAGTTATGGCAGCAAAGCCTCTTTGTTTTGCTATAAGTCACCTCCAGTAAACATGGGAAACACATCTGATGGTTTCCAAGGTCATTTTTATTTACTATACATCTATTGCAACTCTAGCAATTATTAAATAATGACTGTCTGCTTTGAGATACGCAGAATTGATTTTTTGTAAATTACCGATTGGATTGATTTTACACTTAAGCCAGTATGGGACAATTAAGTGTATAAATTGCTTTGATCTCTCAGATACTTTTCTTGATGTACTGTGATGAGCTAAGGCTTTAGGCACATTAATAGTGATAATTATAGAATCTAGAAATGGAAAAGACTATTATTTCATCTAGTCCATCTCCTGCCAGGGCAGGGCTATTCCCTAATGCACATGTATTAGTGGGTTTTTTCCCGGTCTAATTTTAAATTTACCAAAAGATGGGGCTTCTTCCACTTCACCCAAGAGAATATTCCATGGCTTGATATATATGACTGGGCCAAATTCAGCCATGGTGTCAAGACTTCAGTGGAGTCACATGGGCTTCCCTTGGGTTCGAGGTTTTTCCTGACATTCAGCCTACCCTTTATTTTTCTTAATTTCATCTCTCTATTCCTAGTTATTGTGAGAGAATCCAACAAAAGAAGTATTAAAGCTGGTATGGTTAGTGGAGCAGAGGGGATGGGAGGTGAGTGTGGCAGAATTATGAAAGGTCTTCAAGAAGCTTGAACTAGATACTGTGGAAAAGGGGGAGCCAGAGGAGGGATTCAGAGGCAGCAATGATGTGGTGAGAGATAGCTGTATATTTTTATGAATATTATGAGATATCTATTTTTATTAATATTATGTGGTGCTCTGTCTATTGGATTACTATCATGCGGTCTGCTACTGGGTGCAAAGAGACATTTAAGATAGTTTTATATTATATATATTATATTTTATATATTAAGATAGTTATTGCATGTCTGCAGGAAACAAAAGTCATTGGCTTTAGGCAGCCCCCAGCACCAGAGCTTAACAAACAGTTCAGGTGTCAAGTCCTTTGAAGTTTTGCCTCTGTCCAAGTTGGGCACAATATTGCCTTAGTTTGGGTTAAAGGGCCCCAATGTGTGAACACAGAAAACAAAGGGGTCTGCCTGGTTTGAAAAAGACATGCTTCCTGAAACTCAGGGGAGAAGAAATACTGGGTCTGCAGAGAAACAGACTATAACCCAGTCCTCAGAATAGCAGGGGTACCAGGAAAAAGTCTGGCCTACCTAAATCTTGAGGGTAATGCTAAATGTATGTAAGACAATATGTGTGAAGTCCCTTTTGTTATTTTAATCCTTTTCTCTCTGATTACTATGTTGCTATGGATGGATAAATAATACTTTGTTTTGAAGAAGCTATTTTGTGTCACTGCATTTATCTACTGGGAGCTTCTCTCTTTCTCTCTCTCGTACTTAAAATTGTCTGTTACCATAGTATCCAAATGCCTCACGTCTTTAACGTATTTATCCTGAAGGGAAGTCTGTAGTAGGGGCCAAACACAGTTGGACACATGATTGGTAACTGGGGAAACTGTAACCTGGAGAGCCAGTCTAAAAATGGGGTGACTTGCAGGATTCCAGTCAGAGATGGGTGGGTGCTTGGCATGTCATATGAAAGATGTGCCCATGAAGAGACTGAGTGTGGGGTCAAAAGCATAGCTAAGCCTGGAATCATAACACAAGGAAAGTGATATTAACTATATTTTATATAGACTGGAGAGGGGTAATGTGGGTGTCTTGGAGGAGGAAATGCCAGGAGATGATACTAGCAACCTCCTCAGATCCACGTTGTCTGTCTGCCTCTCTCTGTACCTCTCTGATAGTTACGTGGCCCCCATCATTGCGATATCCAAGTGCTTCACAGTCTTTAATGTATTTATCCTCACAACATTTCTGTGCATTGGGAAGTACTATTATCCCCATTTTACACATGGGCGACCGAGGCACACAGAGATGAAGGGCCAGATTTTCAAAGATATTTATGCACCTAAAGATGAAGATATGTGCTGAGTGGGATTTTGAAAAGCACCCAAACAGGTTAGACATCTAACTCCCGTTGATTTCAATGGGAGTTAGGCTCCAACTCATTTCAAAATGCCTGTTTGCATCTTTAGTGCCTAAATACATTTGCAAATCCTAAATGATGTGCCCAAGGTCTCACAAAAAGGTCCAGAGTATTAATTAGTGGAACATCGCTCTGCTAATTCCTGAACCAGGTAAATGTCCTGTGCTTTCACAAAATTTTTGGATTACTCTACATCTGAGATTATTTTTAACTTTTTTTTCCTTTTGGCACTGAAAAACAGTGTCCCATTGGTATCAAGTTTCTTAGCAATTCAGCATTGATGCAACATTTAGGTGGAATCAAGTTGAGATTATATTCATCCTCGGCCATCTATTTCCTTAATGGCATTTACTGCAGCACTTTCCATTTAGAACTGCTACGTTTAATATGCCATGTGTATTCACTGTGGGGGTGGCTGAGTGAGTAGGAATGAGATTATGCAAAAGTAATACATAGTGGCTTATTACTTTTCTCATCTGCATCCTCCTAGTAGTGACGCTACTCTAGAGAAATTCTATAATTCAGGACTTCTGCAACCAGTAAATCAAAGAATAAAAGTTCTGGTTTTGTTTTTCCATAATTGTAAAATCCTGATTAATTAAAATAATAATTGTGATGTGGGGTGGGATGGGATAATGAGCCTTTCATCAAAACCAGCCGAGGCCGGGAATGACTGAAAACTTTTTTTCATTGACCAGTGTTAATCAGAGGTCTAAGTGAAGTACATGGATGCTCTTGTGACCTACTCCTAAAATACCACTAAGCAGAAGGGCCAAAGATTACATAGTCATGGAGGCTAGACCACATTCCAAAACAATGTTAGGGGCTTAGGACATATTGACAGGGACTGTGCATTGCCAAGGTTTACGGGTTACTTATTCTGTGGACAGAGGACTTTGGTCTTTAAGACTGTCAATCTGGCACTTTCATTGGCCTGTAGTTCAGCAAAGACTTAAGCGTGTGCCTAATTTTAAAGCACACTGAAGTCAAAAAGAGTACTCACATGCTTAAGTTGGGCATGTCCTTAAGAATTTGGCTGTGAAAAATGAATTTATTCAATTGTTCTTAGTGTGGTTAAATATCAGGCTTATGTTCAGGTCTAATGGGCTCTCTCTCAGCTGCTTGGGGGCCTGGAAAGCAGTTAAAAAGTGGGTATATCTGTGGCCATTAATGGTGATTTGCCTGTAGCTCAGGTGCTAGTACTTTGTGATTTGGAAGGAGAAAACCAGTTCTGTTCCCCTCACTGCATGCATGAGACTAGTGCATGGCACAAGGTGTTTTAATGTCTGCCAATGACTCATGGATCTACCACAAAGAAAATACAATGCGTCTAACTCCTATTCATACAAGTAGGAGTTCCTAGCATGGAAATAGGGCAGTTATATAGTTCTTGATGTTTAACAAACTCTTCTGTATGCAGACTCGGTATTCTTCCAGTTATAAATATCCTCTTACTCTGTGTGTTCACATGGAAGAGAGGCAAAGAGCTAACCAAGTGGAAATGTTAACCCTGAATGGACTGCAAGCTGCTAAAACAAGCACTGGGTGAAAGAAGCAGCATTCTATTTTATCAGGCAATAATTTGATTTCCAAGTGGATAAAATAAGACTGAAAGCAAACTAGTTTATTGCAACAAGGAATCGGATTACTGGCATTGAACTCTGAGCACATTTTCTGTCATTTCATGTCACTTTTGTGTTTGTACAGCATCTAGCTTGATGGGCCTTTACACTGATTGGAGCCTACAGTGACACAAATTATTATTATTAAGACAGGAAAAATAAAAGTCCCCCCTTCTTACTGAAGAAGCTAGTCACATTCCACTCTCCATTTAATAGCTGATCATTTAGAGTCTCCGTAGTAATAATAATAATAATTAGTAATTAATGTTTCCCTCCATTGCCTAACAAATGATTAGCACTATCCATGTTCATACGGGCAGCTTAGCAAAATGTTAAAAATTAAACCCATACTTTTTTGTTTTGCCTGCTGCTCCTTCAGACTGAGCTCACCTTACTTCAGCCCCAAGTAGCTCAACAATCCACCCACAGTGACAGACTGTTTTATAGTTCAGAGTTAATAGGAATTAGGAATTTAGTAAGCAGTTCAGTATATTAATTTTTTTCACACAGTCTCCTGTTAGAATAAGTTTGAATGTGTGTTCTGATGGCACTCTTATTAAGACAGGCTCCCTCTAAAAATAATGTGAAGCAATGAAGCAAGCAAATTTAATCTGTAAAACTCAAGGTGCCTCCTGGTGGTTATACGATGTAATTTACTTTTACTATCCACTGAAGACCAATATCATAGGCTTAGACTACAGGTGAAGTGCCTTCATGGACTACTGTATATATCACAGAGAGAGTGAATGCAGTTTATCATATGAAATACAGATTCTTCTCAACATTGAAAACAATTTGTACAACTTTCAATAAATACTTTGTGAGAAAGCAACATAAAGACTTTGCCATGGAGGTTTCATGTCTAATGTTATATTCATTAATATAAATCACACTACTCTGTGTGAAATAATTTAGTGAGATAATATTTTAAAGGGGTATACAGAGGTAAAGTGCCTCGACCCCCACATTTCTAGAAGTGGGTATCAAGAGGGAGACAAAAACCATGTGCATAGGTCATATTTGCTGAAGTAGTTATGTCAGAAATCTGAAGGAGAGAGATCTTTGTGTTCTGAAGACATTATGTGCAGAAATCTTACTTCAGAGTGTTAAGTTTTCTGAGTGAATTTCATAACATTATTACTCTGTTTTTTATCTCCACCTAATACTACATAAGGCCCCAACAAAAATATCTTTCTCTGTAGGCCCCATCCTTCTAGGACCCACCTCCATGGCAGATATGCCTGATTAAGAAAAAACTTCCTCTCTCCTGTATCTTTTGACTAATGAATTAAGTACAGACTCTCCTGTATGGTTTCCAGATGTCCTGTTTTCGAATGGAATGCCGGGTTGTAAAGGGACCCTGGCGGCTCCGGTCAGCAGTGCCGACCGAGCTGTTAAAAGTCCGGTCGGCTTGCTGCAGGGCTAAGGCAGGCTAGTCCCTACCTGTCCTGGCTCTGCGCTGCACCCCAGAAGCATCAGCAGGTCTGGCTCCTAGGCGGGGGGAACAGGGGGCTCCGGGCGCTGCCCCCACCCTGAGCACCAGCTTCGCACTCCCATTGGCTGGAAACTGTGGCCAATGGGAGCTGCGGGGGTGGTGTCTGCATGCGAGAGCAGCGCACAGAGCCTCCTGGTCCCCCCACCAAGGAGCCGGACCTGCTGACTGCTTCTGGGATGCAGCATGGAGCCAGGACAGGTAGGGAGCTTTCCTTAGCCCTGCTGTGCTGCTGACCAGGTGCTGCCCAAGGTAAGCTCGCACTCCAACCCTGAGCCCAAATCCCCTGCCCCAGCCCTGAACCTCACCACCCCATAGCCTCTCCTGCACCCCAAGCCCCTCATCCCTGGCCCCACCCCAGCACCTGCACCCCCAGGCGGAGCTCACACCCCCTTCTGCACCCAATCCCCTGCCCCAGTCCAGAGCCCACTCCTGCACCCTGAACCCCTCATTTCTGGCCCAACCCTGGAGCCCGCACCCCCAGTTAAAGCTCTCACTCCTCCTGCACCCCAACTCTTTGCCACAGCCCAGTGAAAGTGAGTGAGGGTGGGGGAGAGGGAGCCACCGAGGGAGGGGGAATGTAATGAATGGGGTGCGGGCCTTGGGGGAGGGGTTGTGGCCTCGGGGAAGGGGTTGCGGCCTTGGCAAAGGGGCTAGGGTGTTTGGTTTTGTGAGATTAGAAAGTTGGCAACCCTGCTCTCCAGACAAGAGGCAATGGGTTCAAACTACAGCATAGTAGATTTAGATTAAATCTCAGGATGGTATAGACACAACAAATCCTGCATCTTGGCAGGGGGTTAGACTAGATCAGAGGTTCTCAAAGTGTGGGGTGTACCCCCAATGGGGGCACCGAATGTATTCAGAGCTGGGTGTCTGGAGAGTGGTGGCTGCTGGCTGGGTGCCCAGCTCTGAAGGCAGTACCACTGCCAGCAGCAGCGGAGAAGTAAGGGTGGCAATGCCATACCATGCCATGCGCCCGGCCGTGGGGGCATAAGCTACTACAGACACAAAGAAGGGTGTGTGCGATCAAATAAGTTTGAGAACTGTTGGACTAGATGACCCTTACGGTCCCTTCTAACCCTATGGTTCTAGAATTCTGTGATTCCCAAAGCTCAGGGAATGATGGGCATCTTATCTGAGTAAAGAGGGCTTCCACAGTGCTAGTTCATACTATGCTTGTGTCTATCTAGTGCTACAAGTATATAACTCTGAAACAACTTCCATTAAATTCACCTAAAACATTTCTAATGCAAGTAAAATCAGGCTAGAATACAATGGCCACCATTTAAAAATACAACATTTACCAACAATCATCACCACATTTTAATATTGAGATGCTACAGTTATTTCTTATTTGATATATAGGGGAGTTCTGTATTGTAAGGACTTACGCTGCGTCTCAAATTATGTTATAAAGCACTCGGTACATGAAGCTGTTTTGTTATACCAATCCTACTTATTCCGGCACTCTGTTTCTCTGTTGTTATTGAACAGCCTTGTAGCTTCCCCAGAGATGAGCTTTAGATTTAATTGTGGAATGAAAGGGCTTACATGGTGAAGCTGGACAACAACTGGGAGGCTCACGCTAAGCATTGAGAGGTGTGCACAATATCCTGCCTTGGAAAGTACTTCAAGCTTGAAATTTCACTTTCTTACTGCTGTCTCTAAACATGTTTACAGTCTTTTCTTTCATTCTGAAAAAGCAATCCTGTTCCACAAAAGATAATACTTTTCATTGTATTCCCAAAAGACTAAATCGCATTGTTAGAGAGGCCAGAAATTCTTTCAGTCAACTGCTACATATCATGCCAAAAAACTGAAATTCTTTTCCACTCTGGTAACTTTAAATTTTCCTCAAACCAATGCACATTTCTAGTCTACATCCCACTATAGAAAAGGTCAAGCCACACAATGCAAATTAAAACTAGGTGAACCACAAAAACCTTCCTCATGCTTTCACTTATTAAGGAGAAAAAAAAGTTTCCTAATTTCACTAGGTTTTTGACCTTAATTAACATTGACAGGAGGCTTAAAAGTGAAGAAAGAAAATGTAGGGTAGAATGAAAAGGAAAAAATTCTTATTTATATGATGGTCTCTCTTTCTATTGATCCTCTTCCACACTGGGATGTAATGTTTTATGCAGATGGATCAACAATCACACATACACAGAGCGTTGGAATTTGAGCTTCACACTTATCCAGAAATTTTTACATACTTTGGGATAGGAAGGAATTACTTGCTGTAGAGTAACAGAGAGGTGGTGGAGAGAGACAAATCTGTTTCCACTGTCATTAACTGAAATCCTCAGATGAGAGGCCTTTGTGTAAAGTTACTATTGTTTATTAGGTCTTTTTCTTTCAGCATCTTCCACCTCCACCTCAAACCTTGATTGGCACATGTGCAAGTATGTGTTTCAGGTCCCCTTTTCTATTCCCAATCCATAGTGTATCTGAGTGGGTGATAGTCCCTAACTGGAAAGCCTGGCTCTTTAGTTTAGAAACTGTGCTTTTAACTACCGCTTCAGTTCCTGATGTCGGCCAAGATGGCGACCAAATAAAACAAAATCAATCTCCAAGGAGAAGGGGGGAAAAACACCTCACACTATCTGATCTTAGTCTTATCATAAACTTGCTAAACTACCAAGAAGAAAAAAACCACAAGTAAGTTAGTTTGTTATCACAGACTCAAAAACAAACAAACAAAAAGTCTTTTTGAGTTTCTTTGCTTTCTCCAACTGGTTCCTATTAGCAGAGATTTGGAGCAATCAAATTTTTGAAGTGATCCGCTCCGGTTCCACTCCAGGTCTGGGCATAAACCTACTGCTCCCCGCTCCGGCTCCACTCCAAAGCCCTGCCTATTAGATCATGTAACAAACACACACCCCAAGAAAAAAAAAAGTAGTTAATTGTGTTCTGTTCAGGACTCCCTGTCTTTTATCAAAATCAGTAAAATAGGGGAGGAAATATCTTTTATAGAACCAGGTTCTGTTGGTGAAAGAGGCAAGCTTTCGAGCTACACAGTGCTCTCTCCACACCTATCTTTTGCCTCAATAATCATAATAAATAATTAATAAAACAGTTCCAATCATCTTGAGGTATCACAACATGCTTTATAAACTGTGCCAGCCAGGGGCGGCTCCAGGCACCAGCGCAGCAAGCTCTTCCCTGTCGGCGCCCCGGCCGGGGGAGCGGGACGGCGGGCATGCCACCCTTCCTGCGGTGCTTCTCTGGCCGGGGGGAGAGCTGGGCCGTGGCCGTGCATGCTGCCCTCCCCGCGGCGCTCCTCCGGCCAGGAGAGGCTGGGGGGGGGGTTGTTTCTGTGGGCGCTTGGGTGGGGGTTTGTTTCAGAGGGGCGGCGCTTGGGTTTTGTTTTGTTTTTTGCTTGGGGCGGCAAAAATGTTAGAGCCGGCCCTGGTGCCAGCACACAGTGTGTAGGAATCGCTGTTCTTATCTGGGGTGAAAAACACCAGCTGCTCCATGTCACTAACACCATACAATATTTTTTGAGTCTATGGAGTGAAGAGTAACTTCTCCACTTTACACTAGAGAGCAATTTTAGGAAGGTGTATTCTAAAAACCCAAGTTAGGACAGGACAATGTACTCACTAAAGGTGCTGTGAGATATTTAGGTGACTTTCCAACAGTCTGCATCCCTTTTGCAGGCATAATTGAATCACTAATATAAATCTGAGTACTTGCACCTCTAATTGCCAAATTGTGTTTTCATATCAGCCAGTTAGATGTGCAAATGCTCCAATTTGTGCCTGTGAGTAGTTTTGAGGTGCATAATGCAGGTGTAGATTCTACCTTATGCATTTGATTCAACAGCCACCACAGTTAGAGTCTTTCCATTGACTTCAATGGATTTGGATCAAACCCTCAGTCAGTGAGGCTGAGCCTTAGCCACTTTGAAAATGTACTTGTTAATAATTCATCATCATCACTCCCATAACCACATTGGTCACTGGGGCACCATCACTGATAAGCAATCAACCAATTGTCTCCACCCCTGATGATTGTGTGTCAGAGCTTGAGTCTCTGCAAAGATCATTCCTGTCCACTCTTTTATGTTGTCAAACCATCTCTTCTTCTGTCTTCCTCTTCTTTTCCCCTGTACTGTCCCTTGGAGGATGATCTTGGATAGGCCAGATCTTGTTACATGGCCGTACCACTTCAGTTTGCGCTTCTTCACGGTCATCAGGAGGTTTTTCATTTGATCCAGTGTATTGGGTGATGATGTTGCGGACCTCTTCTTAGTGAGTTGACTGAAGTAGGAGATGCCCAGGATTTTAAAGAAGTATCTCATCTCTACTACCTGTCTTTTTCGTTCAAGTTCTGCCATAAGGGTCCATGTCTCGCTCACATACAGAAAAATGGAGATGACCAGTGCGTGCAGCAGTTTCAGTATGGATTCCAGAGAGAGTTTCTTATTCCTCCAAATTGGCTTTAGCTTTGCCGCTGTTGCTGCTGTTTGCGCAGTTCTTGCCAGAATTTCTGCCTTGGATCCTTCATCAGTGATGATTGCCCTCAAATATTTGAACTGTTTCACTGCCTCCAGCTCTTGTCCACTGACAGTGATATATGAGCTGATCCTGTCACGTTTGTTTGTCATCAGTTTGGTTTTCTCTGCACTGATTTCCATACTGTATTTTGTGGAGGTTTCATCCAATTGTTTCACAAGGTTGGCAAGTTCATCTTCGCTGCCTGCCAGGCCATCAATGTCATCAGTGAACTGAAGATTTCAGATTGTTCACCCCCCAATACTGACTGTGCATATGTGATCTTCCAGGACATCAGTCATTATGTGCTCCAAGTAGATGTTGAACAGTGTGGGTGAAAGAAGGCAGCCTTGCTAGACTCCAACTGTGGTAGAAAACCACTCTCCTATTGTGCCATTGACAAAAACTGCACTGCTGGCCTTGGCATACAGTTGTTTAATGGTAAGAATAAGCTTACGACCAACATTGTACTTCTCCATGGTCGCCTAGAGAGCTTTGTGCCATACTCTGTCAAACGCTTTCTTGAAGTCAACAAAGACATGGTAGATGTCCTGCTGGTTTTGTAAGTACTTCTCACATAGAACACAAAGATTAAAAATCCGTTCTGTGGTATTTCTTCCAGCACGAAAGCCAGCCTGTTCTTCAGCGGTGATATTCTCCTCTTGTGGCTTCTATCTGTTCAATATGACTTTCAACATCACTTTGCTTGGATGGTTAATTAAGCTTATAGTCCAGTAATTTTGCAGGTTGCCTTTCTTTGGCAGAGTGATGATTAGTGACTGTGTCCACGTGGAGGGCCACTCACCGGTCAGCCAGATCTTGTTGCAGATCTTGGTAAGTACATCTATTACTATTTCTCCTCCGAATTTCATCAGTTTGGCTGGGATGTTGTCAATACTGTAGAGTTTCTGTTCTTGAGTGATTTCACAGATGTCTCCATTTCTTCATGCAGTATTGGAAAGTCATCCTCCTCTGTTGAATCTGGGCTGTCTACGACAGTAGGATATCCATTTGTCTGGTGATTGTATAGATCAAAGCAATAATTTGTCCACCTATTGATAATGTCCTTTTCTTCTGTAAGGCTGTTCCCTTCTTTGTCTTGAATTGCGTTAGCTTTGGTCTGGAGGGTTCGTTTGCTATTTTTATTATTGATACACCCTTCAATTTCGGAGCATTTTCGATCCATATCTCCTTGGCCACCTTCATTCCTTTCTTGATCTTTCTGCCAGTTGTTCTGTATTTATCAGCTCCCTCAGTGCTCTTTTTGTCTCTCTTGAGTTCTCTTCTAATGTCACACATTTTTAGTATTTCATTTGTAATTCAAGGTTTTATCTTACGGTATTTCCCAAGAATGTGCATTGCTGCCTCATTCATTAAAGTGTTGAAATTGTTGGTCATTGTTTCTACGTCTTCCTCTATAGTAAGCAATGGAGCAAATTTTCTACTGATCATTGCTTGGAATGGCTCTGCAGTGCTTCGGTCTCTAAGTCTTTCTAAGTCAAACTTGATTCTGGTGAACTTTGGCCTAACGGTTTTCCTTAGCCGCAGCCAAAAGTCAAGCATCACAAGGTCATGATCACTTCCAACATCAGCACCGGGGAAGCCCCTTGTTTTAGCTCTGTTGATCCCAGAACGAAAGTAGTTTTTCACCATGATGTAGTCAATCTGACTGTGATGTAAACCATTAGGTGCATGCTACGTTGATCGTCTGGATGCTTTATGTACTCCTAATGTGTTTGCAAGAACCAGATTGTTATAGCTGTCAAACTCCAAAAGTCTCAGTCCTCTCTCATTGATTACTGCATTACAGAAAGGGCCACAATAATCTTGCCAATCTGCCTGTGCGTCAGTTCCCACTTTAGCATTCCAATCTCCCTGTATAATCAGGATATCTTTCTTGTGTACTTTATCATTATCGATGATGTCTTGGAGCTGAATATAAAAACCTTCCATTTGCTCATCGTTATAGTCTGTTGTAGGGGTGTAGACTTGTACCACTGTGGTATTAAATGGTACTGCCTTTAGATGGACGGAAATAAGCCTGCTGGATATTGGGTGGCATCCTAATACTCAATTCTTGATATCCTTATGCACAAGAAATCCTATGCTGTTGACATGTTTGTCCTCTTCACTGTAATAGAATACATGGCCTTCTTCCGTTAGTGCCTCTCCAAAGTTCTTCCATCTGACCTCAGAGATTCCTAGGAGGTGCCAGGTGTATTGTTCCATTTTGTACATGAGTTCTTTCAACCTCCCTATTTATCTCAATGTGCTTACATTCCATGTGGCTATGGTGATGTTATCTCTTCCACGGATCCTTTTTATTGGGGTTACACCAGTAGTATACTTGTTGCATCCGCTCTGATGGGAGACAGTTGGCACGGTAATTATTAACCCGGGCTTTGACCAGTCTGGTATGGACAGGATTGACTTGCTCATCATATGGTGTGTCTTGGGCAAATTTATAACCTGGCGGAGCCCATCCCTCTCCAGGGAGCCCCCTTTTAGTCTCCTCTTACAACATGTAGGAGGGGCAGTGGGCCTATTTTGTCCCCGAACCCACAGGGGATAACCTTGGCTCAAAACCTTGGTTTTACATTTAATGTGAAAGGTGACACTTGTAGGAGTATTTTAAAGTAATATATTGGATCTCCTCCCATTGACATCCAATGCAAAACTTTTGTTCTTGACGTCAATGACAGCAAAATCAGGCCCAGTATGTCATCTGAGCCTGTGAAATGAGCCTAAAAGTTTAGTTTCTTAGCTGAATTGAAAAGTCTTTTTTGCTTTGTCTTGTCTTGCTCACTGTGCTTTTCTAATTCCAGACAATGTCTATTAATCATCTACCCCTGCTGGTTCTATCTCGCCAGCTCATGCACACCCTTCACTATGTCTCATCATCACATCCTTTTAATTTAACTTGCGTTTATAAATTTAACTTGCCTTCTCTCCATCACATGGAGTATCTTATGTGTTATATTAATCTGCTGCTTAAATTGTTCTCAGGTTTGAATTATTTTACAGTCCTCATTTCATTTTCAAGATGACATCTTTTGTCTTAGTCCACATTTCAGACAATTCTTTTTTTTCTCTTCCTCACCATTGTCATACTATGCTGAGTTTTTTTCTGCCTAAATCTGTTATTTACTTCCTCCCTATAGTTGACACTGATGAATTCCAAATTAAATCTTATATATGAAAATTGTATCCTCAACTGGAGTTGAAATCTAGCCCCTTGACATTATTATCGCGCTATGTTCATGGGCAGGTAGTTGAAAATGATAGATTTCCACTGACTGGAAGTCATAAAATTGTGCATCTGATTGCAAATATATTTATGAACACATACTTCTTTTGACTGTGGTGTTTTACAGAGTCTTTCCATCTTCAAAACCTGTTTCCATCTTCAATTTGTCAGTTTATATGAGAAGAGTTAACTTGTTTTTCTGTACACTTCCATCATTCTGAGGTAGACAAGGTAAATGACATCACACCTTTAATTAGACCAACAAAAAAACCAAAGGTTTATATTTGTTTTAATGTGTCTGCTTGGCCAGAGAAAAGGATGTTTTGATGGGTTCTTCCTTGTGTTCTTCAGTGGTATCCCTGGCTCCACAATGGCATCCCCTGAATGTTGCACTGGATGTTTCAACTCTACATAGCAGTATGGATGTGTCCAGACTAGAACTGGGTGAAACCTACGTGATGTAAATCAAAGTCCAACTAGATTAGCAGACTTGATTTGCATCAGACACTAAAAATGTACTGTTGTGCAGGTGTAAAAAACACCTTGAAACCATGGTCAGTCGCTGCTGATACTAAGTCCTTCCACAGGCCTCCTTCTCCCTGCCAGCATGACTCTGTTGGGACCTGGGCTGTCGTTGGTTCTCTTCCCCTTTACCTCGTGGCCTCTGAAAGGGGTGAAGTTGCAGAGGTCAGTTACCCATGATTTCACCAATGGAAATCTGTGTGGTACAGAGGGCAATGTGCTATGGAGATTATCTTTCCCCTCAGCACTGCCTCTTTCCCCTCCCCTGACCGGCCTATGTACCCCAATGTTGTGGAGCTGCCAACTCTTGTGACTTTTATTGCAAGTCATGTAACATATGGTGTTTCTCAAATCCCCAGCTCCTAGAGGCAAGTGATTATACAACCATTTCAGCTTTTCTTTACAAAAAATCTAGCCCTCCTGATTGCCTAGAAAAGCTTGAAAACGTGACTTGAGGACCCTAGAGGCTCATTAACCACAATGCAAAGGAAAAAAATCCAAAATGTATTATGTTTTTTTTTTAAATCTCACTACTAAGTAATATGATTTTTTTTTTTTAGGTCAGACTCGTGAGTTTTGGATGCTTGGAGTTAACGATATTTCAGCAAAACCATGGTCCCTGGGGCTAAGGGTAGCATAGGTTATCGGCACTGCTTCCCAGTCTTGCATATTTTAGGGGGCTTTCTGCCACACCATAAGGGGGAGTGAGTGCCCGTGTGATTTAAGTCTTTCTTGCTGTTTTCCCCAGTGTTGCAAGTTTGATTTCTTCAGTGAGTCTAGTGAGCAACATTCAGGTTTGCTGCAAAGAACCAGGCTGTAGGGAGGTGGGTAGTGAGTTTGAGAACCGCAAGGAGCTTGTTCACTTCAGTTGGCTGGCACGGTGAGGCTATTCCTGGCACACTAAAATATCAGTGTAAGCATGTTGTATTCCTCGGGTGAAATCCTTGCTTATTGACAGCCACCAGATGGCCTCCTACAGTTTTTTTCCCTTTGTTGCTCCCCTATGGTCCTATCAGGAAGAAGCAGGTGGCAGACAGGAAACTTGAGTCAAACATCCTAAATAATCTTTCCTAAAAGCTGCATGTAAACAAGAAAATGAGGCCATGGATGTAATCCAGGGGGGATTGCTAAAAACGTGAAACGATGAACAAGCCGCAATACTGAGTGTGTATCCTTAATGTACACTCCCCAAATTAGCTCTGAAGCCCATTTATCACAGAAAGGATCCTTGATTCACCTTTCTAGAAGCAAAATGACTGTCAGCAGAGAACTTAACTCCTGCTGTAATTTTTAATTATGTGTTTTTAATGTTGGTGAAAATGAATTATGACTATAGCCAGGAACTATGTATGCTTTCTGTCACGTTTCTTCCTGAGCTCATCTAAACCTCTTTGGTCTAAATATCATGCTGGAAAAATCTGACAATAACATGTTGTCTCGAGAGAATTTTAATATTAGCCTGCTGAAACCAGCTGGGAAATACTTCCCCAAAATGAATCTTATCTCGTAGCATATTTCGCCTCTCTCCATTTATCTCAGCAATCCCTCTCCTTTCCGAATTTGGTAAATCCACTTCCAGTCATGCTTCAAATCATGGAATACAGTGGCATGCAAAAATACTTAAATGAGTTTTTGTGCCTCAAAAGAGGTTTAATTTTGAGTTTTAGGTAAGGATTACTTTTTTGAGAGAGAGAGAGGGAGTTGACAGTGCCCTTGGTGCTTTGCAAAACGAAGAGAAGAAAAAGGCTCTGTTCTTAAGAAAAATACACTCTAAAGACGTGCCCCTGCAAAGACATGTATATGCAAATAGTCTTATTGACTTCACTGGGACTACTCCAATGCATAAAAATGTGCAGGTCTAAATCCTGAAATATGCTGAGTGCCTCCTGCAAATTGAGACCTGATTCTAATCTCATTGAAGTAACTGGTGTTTTGAAGAAGAAAACAAGATTGAGCAACCTCACTTCCCACTGAAGCTAATGTATGTACACTAAGGGGACAGATCAGTTTTCATTTTGCTGCTTTTGGAAAAAGTCCTACATCATTGAATAGATTATGATAATCCCTCTGTGGAATTTTAATTTAACTGTCCACAGATATACAGGGATACAATTCTCTACTGATCTATTTAGAAGTATTCTTTTTATAGAAATATTATTCTCTTGGTTTTTAGGATAATTTGTATCGAACTCTATTAGCTCCATCTTTGTTAAGGATAAACTTAATCATTAACTGTGACATAACCAGGACTGACAAGTTTGAGATAACCAAATGTATCTAATTTGTGAATCAAAAGTATATTTAAAGCTATGAAGAGATGAAAAGGATTAATCCAGTCACACTACCCAACACTTCTTTTGTCTAAATAGTATTTAACAGTAAAGGATAATTCTTTATTAGGTGTTTGTGAACTATCCTGTAGAAATGAATATTCTTTTCCATGCTATAGGATTCTATAGAATGGTTTGAAAACCTATAGAAAGAATATCATTCTCAGTTAAAATTGCAAAAGTATTTGGAGTGTTGTGGTAGCCATGTTTGTCCCAGAATATCAGCGAGACAAGGTCTATGAGGTATTATCTTTTATTGAACCAATTTCTGTTGGTGAAAGAGACAAGTTTATGAGCTACACAGAATTCTGTGTAACTTGAAAACTTGCCTTTTTCGCCAACAGAAGTTTGTCCAGTAAAAGATATTACTTCCCCACCTTGTCTCTAAAAGTATTTAGAGTAATTTATTTAGAATATTATATTCCTTTGAATCCTATTACCATTGTCCCTATTAAATTGTATAGGATTTCCCCTTATGTTTTCATTTTGAATGAGATTTGCCTGCATGTGAAAAATGGCTGTCAGTCATCTGGCAGTGTCCTTTCAGTTTATGATTTGCTGGAGGATTATACTCTTTTGACTATCCTCTGTAATTTTACTTATAGGCAAAAATGATATATACTGAATTTATTTTGATCAAGTATTTGTTTAAAGTTCAGTATGTAAAATCATGAGAGAATCTTAGAGCAACTAATGAAGCCTCAGTAGATATACACATTTGAAGGATACTGTAATTTATTCACTTCATAAATCAGCCCTGGTTTGTACAGCTGAATATAATCCAAACAGTGGAAATGAGAAATAACCATGGCATATATCTTTGCTGAATAATTTTATGTCACTTTAGAGCCTGGAAAATGTAGTGAATTGCATAAAAATGACAAATGACACAATTGTGTAATAAATAGCTATAGTTTATGAAATGTGAATTGGAGTTTAGATTCAGATGGAAATACTTTTTCAGGAAATTGAGTGATGACTTAAATCTCCCAAACTCTCTATACAGAAAATAATCTGATTTCCATATGTTTGTTCTGTATTATGATCAATTACATGGCATGCACAATATACTAAATATAAAACACATGAAACATACACAAAATTGGTTTGAGTTCATATAAAAAGAGTATATGGTATCAAATTAATTACTGTATATTTAATACATGAAATTTATATGATTTTTATCACATAGCAGGCCAAATTTTGGCCTGATTCACACCTCAAGCAAGTCTGCTGAATGTAGTCCACTGTAGGCTTCAAATGTAATATATCTTCTACCAGGTATAGGAAATTTCTATCTACTGGAGGTGCATGTTAATGATTCAAGTATATCCCTGTGTTTTAAGAGGATAATCTGAGGCCATCATTCGCCTACTGAAACAAATCCCTTCTTTTTTTTTTAAATTAGTGTATGATATAATTTTAATATAAATTATAATTAAAAATATAAAAACAAAGGGGATACATACAGGAAATGGAAGGAGGGGCATGTCACCAAGAAAGTGTCCATGGGAATAGAGCAAGCATGTAAGGACAAAATTAGGAAAGACGAGGCAAAGAAGGAGTTACAGCTGGCAAAAAAATGTTAGAGACAACAAGAAGGGGCTCTTCAAATATGTCAGACAAAAAAGAAAGATTAAGCACTGTGTGGGTCCGCTGCTCAATGGAGAAGGTGAGCTGGTAACAGAAGATGATAGGAAGGCAGAGCTGCTCAGTGCCTACCTTGCTTCAGGCTTCTCACAAAAAAATAACATGACCAGATGACTGGTGAAGTTACCACAGATGACAATGGGGAAGGGATGCAGATCTGGATAAATAAAGAACACATCAGAGATCTTCTGATCAATTTGAATGAATTCAAACCAGTGGGGCTGGGTGCTATTCACCTGAGGGTGCTGAATGAATTAGCTGAAGAAATCTCGAAGTCACTGGAAATAATATTTGCAAACTCATGGATGACAGGAGAGGTCCTGGAAGACTGGAGAAGGGCTAATGTAGTACCCATCTTTAAAAAGAGGGGAAAGGAGGAGCCAGGAAACTAGACCAATCAGCCTGACTTTGATACCTGGGAAGCTACTAGAGCAATGTATAAAACATTCAATTTGCAAATATCTGGAGGATGAAGGGGTGATCACTAGCAGCAAGCATGGATTTACCAAGAACAAATCATGCCAAACCAGCTTGATTTCCTTCTTTGACAGGGTGACTGATTTGGTGGATGGGGGGATGTGGTGAACATAACATATCTGGACTTCAGCAAGGCTTTTGACACAGTCCCACATGACATTCTGATAAATAAGCTGGAGAAAAGTGGGCTCGAGAGAACTACAATTAAGTGGATACATAATTGGTTAAACAACCGCAAACAAAGAGGAACTATTAATGGAATAATGTCAGATTGGAGGGAGGTCTCAAGTGGGGTTCCAGATGAAGTTTCTAGATGACACAAAGCTAGGGGTGGGTTGCCAGTACTCTGGAGGGTAGAGCTAAAATTCAGAATGATCTTGATAAATTGGGGAACTGGGCTATAGACAACAAAATGAAATTCGACAATGACAAATGTAAGGTGCTACACTTAGGGAAGAAAAACCAAATGCACAAATACAGAATGGTGGGAAACTGGCTTGACAGCAGCACTGCTGAGAAGGATCTGGGAGTTGTAGATGTCCAGATCCCCTCATTTAGTGGATAAGGAGCTTGTCTGTGACACTGTGCCTCCTTAATTTTGGCAAGGACTCTACCAACCTAGGAGCTGCAACACAGATATCAAAAACAAAGGAAATTAAAGAACAGCATTAAATGCGCCAAAGTGGGAAGCCATTGTCTTCAAATAAAACAAAGGAAATTAATCTAAACAGTCTAAGGGGAAAGAGTTTCCAATCATCACATTAGATATGATGACATCATAACAATATGGAAGAACTTGCAATGCAAAGTATCAGAAAATGAGTACAGAATTTAGAAAAAGCTTTAGAGATCAGACCTGTGACCAGTCTAGTCCAGCACCCTATCTCTAACAGTGGCCAGTATCAGATAGGTCAAAAGGAGGATACAAGAAGTCTCTGGTAGCTATGGAACAACCTGCTTATACAGAATGATTCTTCCTAATGCCCATCATTTAGAGGTGAGTTTATACCCTGAGGCATTAGGTTTTATATCCCTTCCAAACTTTTTTTTTAAATCTATACTATTGGCATTTTGGATGTTCCCATAAACCTGTTGCAGGAAAACCCACATAAATTGCTGATATTTAGATTTTGAGGCCACACAGAAATCAAAGCAAAGTGCAAGCATGTGTGACAAAGTTCCTCCTCTACCTCGGTGCGCTTATTGGCGGATTCTGCTTGCCTCAGAGATCTTCCCCTCTAGTAGAATCCACAGTCCAGGTTAACTCCTCCTGTGTCTGATCAGGAGTTGGGAGTTTTGGGGGGAACCCGGGCCCGCCCTCTACTCCGGGTTCCAGCCCAGGCCCCTGTGGATTGCAGCTGTTTAGAGTGCCTCCTGGAACAACTGCACGACAGCTACAACTCCCTGGGCTACTTCCCCATGGACTCCTCCCAACATCTTCTTTATCCTCACCACAGGATCTTCCAGCAGTACGCCCTCTTACTCTCAGCTCCTAGTGCCTCTTGCTCCCAGCTCCTTACACGCAACCTCCTTCCACAGCTCCTGACATGCGCCCCTCACTGACTCACTGGGAGGCTTTTAACTAGTTTCAGCCAGCCCCTGATTGGCTGCAGGTGTCTCAATCAACCTCCCTGCCTTCTGGAAAGTTCTTAATTGGCCCCAGGTGTCTTGATTAACCTGGAGCAACTGCCATAAGGTATCAGGGATTTGTTTAGCCTGGGGCTAACATACTGGTTCCTTACCACTTTCCTATAGCCCTCTGGCCTTGCCCCGTCACACATGCTTAAACCTGCCTCAGCCCAGGGGATGGACTAGATGACCTCTTGAGGTCCCTCCCAATCCTTTCATTCTGTCACCAGTACTTTTATTGGTCCAATTAATTAATTTGACCCTTTGGGTGAGATAGTAGAATAGTGTGACAGATTGTCCCCACACCTGAAGCTGTCTCTTTAATAATTTGTCAATTAAATACTTATATATAACATACCAGTACATTGAAATAATGGATTTCTATGGAAATTTGTACTTGTAGGCTATATAAATAGGGGGACATGGCAAAATGGAGGAAAGAATTGTGAAGAACAAAGGAATTATGACATCAAAACAAAACAAAAAAACCCAATTTTGCTGAAGATTGACAGAATCAAGAACCTTGTAATTAGTTGCTGCATACTACATATTTCGCAGAAAAAAATTATAGCGAACATACATTCATATGAAATTCTGAAGTGTGAGTACTTTTTATCTCAGTGAGATTGTGATATACACTAATGCTCTCTGCTGATGTCGGTTTTTACTAAACAAAAAAGGCATTGCAAATGGCGTAAAAGAGGTAATGCCTCCTGTAATTTGAGTGCTAGAGGCCTTCCTTAAGTCCCTGATTCAGCAAAGCATTTAAGTATGCGGTTCACTCTAAGCAAGTACTGTACTTAAGTGCTTTGCTGAGTCAAAGCCTAAGTGAGTAAATTTCCTTTTGAAATCAATGGGAGTTTTGCTTGATTTAAGATTGCAGAACCTGGCCCTTTTTATTTAAAGAATTTGGCCCTTTGCACTTAAAAAAATGTGGTCTGTCTTTGGGCTCAGATGTATTTTCAGTGGAATTGAATTCCAGAGACAAAAAGCCACTACCACAATACCCTGCCCTCAATTCTCTTTAGCTTTACTTTAGGGATATCTAGCCAGTGTGTTAATTAGTCCGGATTTGGATTTTGTTGGCGATGCTAAGAAATTAGTTCCTTCAGAACCTTCAACGGGATTTGGCCCACATCTTTAAGCGCTGCATCCCATGCTTTTAATCCTTGGTTATTCTGCAGAGACTGCCAACAATGGCACTATTTAGGGTGGGAGTTCAGCGATAGAAAATACTAACGCAGGTGTCTCCATGAACTGGACTGAGATCAGCAACTAGGGTGACCAGATGTTCTGGTTTTATAGGGACAGTCCCGATTTTTGGGGATTTTTCTTATATAAGCACCTATTACTCTCCACCCCCGTCCCAATTTTTCACACTTGCTATATGGTCACCCTGTCAGCAACACACGATGTGGAGCAATGACATGCAAAATCTGGTCTCCCAGTTTGGAGGAACTCTTCGAAGTCACTCTTGAAAATTTCAAAATATTGTTTTTGATTGGAAATATAAATCAGAGCCACAAATTGTGCTCCTCTTGGCAATATTCACAGAAAAGCCAAAGACAGGTTCATTCTAGAGGCTCAATTGTACTCTCTGCTGTGAGTAGCTATAACACTGATTCCTTTCTGTATTTTCTACTTTTATATTTTTAAACCTTTCCCTTTGTGTACAGTTTATTCTCTCGGTTGCTAGTAGCCAGTGAAACACAAGTGGCTCATACACACGGAGGTCTCTCCAGGAGACTTTACCTTTGTTCTTTCTTGTCGGTTTTCTTAGGCTACATCCACACTACCCGCCCGATTCGGCGGGTAGCGATTGATGTTCTGGGATCGATTTATCGCGTCTCATGTAAACGCGATAAATCGATCCCAGAAGCGCTCCCCGTCGACTCCGGAACTCCAGCTCGGCGCGAGGAGTAAGTGGAGTCGACGGGGGAGCCTGCCTGCGTTGCGTGGACCCGAGGTAAGTAGTTTGTAATTCGATCTAAGATACTTCGACTTCAGCTACGCTATTCACGTAGCTGAAGTTGTGTGTCTTAGATTGACCCCGCCCCCTAGTGTGGACCAGCCCTTAGTCTAAAATAAATCATTTTAGACTGAAAATGGATGATTGCACATTATGTATGAAGGAGAACATTCTCAAACAACTTCACTCCTGCTCTATATTAAAGTAAAGGGAAATTGCTGCTACCCTATTTATACATTGGCTGTAAACTTTTAAGTCTTGGATAAGTAATAAGAAGCAATGAAACATACATGTGAGACCTACTAATTTGCAATCATAATAGAAATGCCATCAGCTAATACAGTTTATTTTTAATTTTTTGTTATATTGCTTAATTCAAGAATTGGCAAAAGAGAGAATGTCTTTTTGGTACACATCATGCAGCTGAATCTCCCTTGATGACAAAATCTTATTTCATTTTTTCAAAGCAATCTTGATAAGTGAAAAATTATGTAAGTACTTTACTTTTCATTGCAGGCTGTTACTTAAAATGTTACCATTAGAGGAAAACTTTTCAGTTGCTAAACAAGTCTCTTAGCTCTGCACCACAGAGGGGACTGACGAGGAACAGTAAAAGTCAGCTAGCTGTGCTGCATCATCACAAAAAGCACTTGCTAACCCATAGCAGTGATTGGAGAGAGAGCACACTGTGGAGGGAGAAGAGAGGGGAAAAAACTCTCCTCTATGATGTTTGCAGTTGCACATTTTATTACAAGTTTTTCAGGATTGTTTCTCTGATGCCAAGGAACTTCTAGAGCAACAGAAACACACACACACACACACACACACACACACACACTGTGTGTCTGTGTCCAGTAGCGTAGCTAGGGGGTGAGCAGGGGAAGCGGCCGCTCCCCCTGAGCACATTTTCCAAAAGTGGCGCGTATCCAAAAGTCCTGCCACTGGCCCCAACAAGAGCCCGCTGCTGGCCTGGGTTCTTTCACCCAGGCTGGCAGCGGGCTGAGAGACCCTGGCTGGCAGGAGTCCGTGGGGGGAATCCCAGAGCGGGGCGGGCTGAGCGGCTCAGGATCTTTCACCCAGGCCAGCAGCAGGCTCTTGATGGGGACAGCGGTCGGGTCGGGTGGCACCTTTTTTTAATGTGTTCGCTCCCCTTGCTGTTAGAACCTGGCTACGCCACTGTCTGTGTCTCTGTGTCTGTCTGTCTCTCTGTCTCTCTGTCTCTCTCTCTCTCGACTAGCCCGCACTAGCAATTACCGCACTAGCAATTTCATTAGAGCATTGAATAGGCAAATGAGATTTTAACTTGGACTTAAAGTGTGTTAAAGTGGGAGTATTATATTAAAATAGAAATTGCTTTACCTCCCTGACCTCATGCATGCTGGAGCTGTTAAGATATTATTGCCCCAATGAAGTAGCACTTTGTATTGTAGTTTACACTACTGAGCCCAATAAAAACACCAAAAATACCTTTAATATATTTGCAGTGTGCTTCAGGGAGAGTATGTGGGTGGAGGACAGTGGGAGTGAAAAGTATTTCAAGTGTAGCAAATAAGAAGGAAAAAGCAGCAGACAATGAAAGAAGGATAAAGGAGTAGTAATGCTAAAAAAAAAAAATGTGGGGGGAAGCAATGTACAAAGGGAGGTATTAGAACCTACCAAAACTTATCCCCCTGCCTCCTTTGGGAAAGGATATGTGAATGCAGCTGGCGCATTCATAGCAGTAATGATTTTGCTCCTTCCCTAGCTAACCAGCTCATTCTTTGGAGGATAGGTACACATGAGATAGATCTTATGTAATGTTTTCTAGGTGGCTGCTGTATGGCTGTTGACAGTGAGTTGAATTACAGCATTACCGCTGTGTCTGAGCTGCAAAGTCCGGATAAAAACGTCTTCAAATGAAAAGGTGTCCAAGCACAGCTCTTTGGTGCAAGCTTCTCTCCAGGCACCTCTATTACATTCCCTTCACATTGCATCTTGAAGCTTATTTTTGACCCCTCCGTTTCCTTCTGTCTCATCCATGATCGTGTCACAACTCTTGCTATTTCTCGCCCTATAACATTTTAAAAATCTGCCTTTTTTCTCCAAACGCTGGTTCATGCCATTGTTTCTTCTCTCCTGGATTATTGTCACTACCTCCTCTTTGGTCTCCCTGACTCTCCGTTAGCTGCTCTTTAATCTGTTCAACATTCAGCAGATAATAGAAGACTAAATTGTGCCCTGTGTGTGGTTGCGTTGTCCTGGAGCAGAGGCAGGGAACCAGATGGTTCACTCAGAGTGCTGCAATCTGCTTCCCAATCTGCAACCCCCCTTCACTTTGGGCAGAAGAAAGGGGAATAACCTGTACCAAATTACTTCATCTGCCTTGCCCTCCTCAACCTGTGCTCTCCCCCCCCTCCCCCCCATGGAAGGGGGAGTATTGCCCCATTGGAAGCTGCTCTCTGCCCCACGTGGCTACCTGCGATAGATAGGCCCATAATCGTCCCTTCCTGCAGCTCTAACCATGTCATGTCCCTGCTCAAGTTCCTTTGCTCTTGTCTTGTTCTCACTTCTAAAGGTATGTCTACACTTACCAGAGATTGACGCTGCAGCAGTCGATCCACCGGGGGTTGATTTAGTGGGTCTAGTGAAGACCTGCTCAATTGACCGCAGATAGCTCTCCCGTCGATTCCGGTACACCACCGGAAGGAGAAGCATAAGGTAAGTTGACCCAGCATGGTGCAGACATCGCAATAAATCGACCTAAACTATATCGACTTCAGCTACGTTATTCACATAGCTGGTGTTGCATAACTTAGGTCGACGTAACTGTAGTGTAGACCTGCCCTAAGGCTCTGCACAACTCAGTCCCTGGTCCCTCCTTCTCTTAGTTCTCACCTTGTTGTGTTCTTGTTACCCAGCACCTTGTGGGTCAGAGACCTTTGTCTTCTCCCTGTTATGCCTTTGTGCACACGGCTCCCTCCTCCTGGACCTCCCTTTGTTCTGTGCACCAACTATCCTCCCCCGCCCCACGAATCTTTTGTCATAAGCCACGTGTTCCACCAGTCTTTCCTCCAATGACTTCCACTCCTACTCAGGAATCATCTAGAATATTTGGTCACAGTCTCCATTGCAGACTCCGGAGGGTTGTGTGCTGTATTCTGCTCAGGCAGGGGTTGAGTTGAGCTGTTCTGTCTGGTTCCTTTTTTCCTGGATCACTTTTAATTAGGGATGTTGCCTCTTTCCTTTTTGGTATTCAGCCAGATACTGAATAGATCCTGTAAGTGCCAAATAATTGCATGTGAACAGCAGCCTTATCATTTTAGGTATAACGGGCTTTTAATCAGTTTTCATGATGTGAATATTATGGGCTGGATTATCACTCAGAATAAGGTCTTTTTTGCTTCCCTGCTCAGACTAGGGACCAAGGGCTTGCTGGGGAGAACAAGAGTACTAGAGCTGGGCAGGTGCTGGATTTTTCATTTCACAGGGAATATCACAAGGTTTCCATTCTGAAACGAGAAGAAAAACTTGAAATTTCCCAGATTCAGAAAATGTTTCATTCCAATTTTGACTTTTATATTAGATGGTAATAGAAAATTTAAAAAAGTAACAAAAAGTCATTTTTGAGATGGAAAAGTGAAACCACAAGGTCCTAAAAGGTCAAAACGCTTTTTTGTTTCAGTTTTTCCTTTGAAACAAACGTGTCAAAACAAGCACATTTATGTGAAACATTTTGTTTTTGACAAATTGGCCATTTTCCAATAGAACAGTATTCCTTTTGAAAATTTCTGACCAGCTCTGCTAGCGATACCTGCTATGAGCAAGTGCGTAGTGAGGGTGCGGAGTGGGAGGAGCCCTGGTTTTACATCCCGCCTTATTTGTTGGCCAGTAGCTTTTCAGGAAGGGATGAAGTAACTGACTCCCTTCCCAGTGCAAGGAGGAAGCAAGGGAGCTATTGCAACTCTGAATCAGTTTGATTTCTAGTTTGCTGCTGAGGCAGTGCGGCTACATGCTGCTTTTTTCTTATAGCACGTTGTAGGGTTACAACAATCTAACCTGAAATAATAGTCTGAGTCTATGTCCCGTACTCATGGTGAGTAGCTTCTTACTCTGCTAATAGACCCATTCAGTTTAATGGGACTAATCATGGAGTAAGGATGATAAAATCTAGCCCTCACTACATATCCTAAAATATATTAAAGGCCAGTGCTATTAATGGGACTGCTCAGGGGAGTAACTGCTCAACAACGTGAGTCACGATTGACAGTTTGACTCTAAATGGATAGCTAACAGTATTCACTGTATATGTTATAAATCATTTCTGATCATCAAATATAGATGTAACAGTGCTAAGACTGAATACAATCACTAATAAAGAGAAGATTTGGAAAATTCATTTAAAATTTTACTGTAGAGATAGTGCTATAATACCTATTTTTAATTTCCAGAAGGGTTCATTTCATGTGTGTTGTAATTAGTTACCCATGGAATAACAGTTTTTACATTATGCATTAACTTTAAAATATATTGTCTAATAATGTATTGAATACTTAGTGTGCAAATTGACTAAAAGTGCCTTAAGTCAAAAAACGGTAAGTGCTGAGCAGCTAAGCACATGCAGTTAATTTTAAATTTAAAAAATCACTAGTTTAATGTGTTTGCATTAGTTATACTTAAGGATTAAGGGCCCAATCCAAATCTATCAAAGTGAATGGAGAGATTCCTACTGAGTTCCATATGTTTTGGATCAGGTTCAAATACAGTTACCATTAATACAATTCTGATGATTCACTTAGTTTTGTAACTGTCTCCCATACACGAGAAATAAAAGTTTGTTTGGAGAGAATTTCCATAGCTGGCAACTCATACTTCATATTCCCTATCTTACGTGTTGAATTTCAGCGAACATAAGCCCAGTGTGCCCCCTTCTGCAGATAAAGTCATGGGAGGGAACTATTCTTACTGCATTTCAATTAAGGACTCTGCATTGCCCTGATAAGATAGTGAAGTTTGTACATACCTCCTCCTAGCTCTGCTGAAAAGCTGGCTCCCAATAGCATCCTCTGGGAGCTGCAGTTCTCTGACCCTCAGCAGCTCCCTGCTCCCTACAGATACATTCCTTTGGAGCTACATAGCCGGTGACATCCTGACCAGGGCTTCCCCAGGTTCCCCACTGGAGAAAGTCAATAAAGCTTGGGGATATTTAATTTTTTTGAAGATGTTCCACAGGATCTAAAAGGGAATGATGGGCAATTCCTCCAGTCCTGCCCCACAGTCTGCCCTGGCTCCATCCCTGCCCCATGCAAAGAGAGCTTCACAGGGTTTAGGGGGAGAGAGAGAGAGTGGTGCAGAGGCACCCGACTTCCGTTCCGTTCTGTGAAGGACCCCTGCATGAGTGGATCTTTGGGGGGTATGAATGTGGGCCAGTACTTTTAGAGTAACTCCTTTCTTTTGGTCAGGGTCAAAAAACCGGGTGATATGCTGACAATCAGAGGGACATTAGTAGTAACACTGCTCTACAGCCAAAATGCTTCTGAAATAAATGTAGTCAAACTTTACTAATTCTGGGTCACTGAGAACGAAAATGATGCTTAAAATTGTTGATTGGCTCTAGTTTTCAAGACATGCTATTGGGTCAGTATATATGACCCTTGACTTGGGAAAGGCGGAGGATAAGTGAGTTATAAAGGGAAGGGATCTCAATTTAAACCAGAAATGACTAAAATACATCTTTGACTGGATCTATGAATAAATCTATGACTGGGTTTGGACAGTACTTGCTTTTTAGGCAAAACAATGAATGATGCAATCTGAAGCTGGTATTGCATCATACACGGTATGAATTGCATCATGTTATTCCTAGAAGTCATGGATGATGCAATCATAAGGAAGCTTACATCACTCTGCTGAACAAATTGCCCTATATCAGCTCTAGAAATCATACAGTGTCGTGCTTTCTTATTTGTCAGTGTTTGATTTTGCAAAGGGACACATTTCTGTTTAGGCAAAGTGAGCAGAGATGCCTCGTACTTGTGTGAACAGTGCAGATAACTTCTGCTATGTTTGTGGTGAAGTGACTTTTGCATCACAAAAGCGCAGTATAAGCACTATGGTTAAGAAAGCCTATCACCTGTCTTTTGGCTGCAAAATTGGAGATCAGGACAAGAGGTGGGCCCCACACATATGCTGCAACACTTGTGCAACAAATCTTCACCAGTGGTTGAACAGGAAAAGGAAATCTATGCCTTTTGCAGTGCCAATGATTTGGAGAGAGCCAAGAGATCATACCAGCAATTGTTACTTCTGCATGGTGCCTCCAGTTGGGAAAGGTGTGTCAAAGAAGAAAAAGTGGACTGTGCATTATCCAAACATTCCATCAGCTATATGCCCAGTACCCCACAGAGAAGGACTGCCGGTTCCTGATGCACCAAGATCATTCTCACTTGAGTCAGACGAGGAAGAGGAAGAGGATGAAACTTCTGGTCCTGAACCATCAATGTCACAATGTCACAGGACCCACATTTTCTCCCATCCTCCTCCTCTGAACCACACCTCATAACACAAGGTGAACTGAATGACCTTGTCAGGGATTTGGAACTACCTAAGAGTAAGGCAGAGCTTTTGGGCTGCAGACTACAGCAGTGGAATCTCCTGGCAGGTGATGTTAGGGTTTCCATGTTCCGTGACCGTCAAAAGGATCTTGTCCCATTCTTCTTCATGGAAGGTGATCTTGTAGCCTGCAACAACATCGATGGTGTGATGGCAGCCCTCAACATCGTTCACAATCCAGATGAGTGGAGACTGTTCATTGATTCATCGAAGACGAGTCTTAAAGCTGTTTTACTGCATAATGGCAATGTTTTGCCATCAATTCCAGTTGGTCATGCAGTCCATATGAAGGAAACCTATGACAACATGAAACCACTTTTGAGGTGCATAAACTATGACCAACATCAGTGGCAGCTTTGTGGCGATTTGAAGGTTGTTGCTCTCTTGCTTGGTCTGCAGACTGGATATACAAAGTACTGCTGTTTACTCTGCCAATGGGATAGTTGTGCAAGAGATTCCCACTACATCAAGAAAGACTGGCCACTCCGACAGTGATTGGAGCCTGGGAGGAAAAGTGTTCAGCATCCACCACTTGTTGAATCAA
The DNA here is from genome assembly GCA_033296515.1 of Macrochelys suwanniensis. Classification (NCBI taxonomy): domain Eukaryota; kingdom Metazoa; phylum Chordata; order Testudines; family Chelydridae; genus Macrochelys; species Macrochelys suwanniensis. The sequence continues at coordinate 15,137,455 of CM065784.1, read as the reverse complement.
GGAAGATTTTGTTACCACCCTTACACATCAAGCTGGGTCTGATGAAGAACTTTGTCAAGGCCATTGACAAAACACAAGCAGCTTTCAAGTACCTCCGTGGAAAATTTCCAAGGTTAAGTGAAGCTAAGATAAAGGAAGGTGTCTTTGTTGGTCCTGAGATTCGTGAACTTCTTTGAGGTGATGCATTTGACCATGAACTGCGTGGCAAGGAAAAAAAGGCATGGAAAGCCTTCCAGTTAGTGGCAATCAATTTTCTTGGAAACAACAAGGCAGACAACTACAGGTTGTTGGTGGAAAACCTCCTCAAGGCATACAAAAGCCTTGGTTGCAACATGTCACTAAAGATACCTTTTTTGCACTCTCATCTAGATTTTTTTCCACCGAACTGCAGAGCAGTGAGCGACGAGCACAGCTAGCGATTTCACCAGGACATTGCAACAATGGAGAAACACTATCAGGGCAAATGGAGCCCATCAATGCTTGCAGACTATTGCTGGACAGTGACAAGAGATGCTCCATTTAATGAATACAAGAGACAAGCCAAGAAGCGCCGAGTAGACACTGAATAGGACTAAACTATGTACATAATAGTTTTTTGCCTTTTGTTTCATAATAAATTTTATTTATATAACCCCTTTGCTGATTTTTAAAGTGTTACATAAACAGGACAGGTGAAATAGTATCATGTAAAGCAACCATAAACACATGAAAAGACCTAGGTTTACAATTTATGATTAAAACTCTACTATCTACACAATATACATAGACATAAAATGTAAAAACTTAAATATCTTAGAAACAGTAGCCAATCAGTTATTTTAATTGTCATATTTGAATTCAGCACATCAAAATACATACTAAATAGCACATTTTATCTCTGAAGCAGATGACTTCTCAAAAATTGTAGACCAGTATAATAACCCCAGCAATCACACCTTAAAACCTTTGCCAATCAGCAACTGCCCAAGTAGCTCAAGAAACCCTCCAGATGAAATAGTGTCAGTAAAACTGACCATTGTAAAGAGCACACACAAACAAAGGAAACCAGGAGTTTAACTGACTCAGGTCCAAACCTTGAGAGAGTGAGTAAAGCCACAATAAAAGAGCTGAAAAAGTGAAAAAACACAGTAGGGCAGAGGAAAGGACCCTCAGCCTCCACTTGAGCTTCTATACCACTCCGCAGCAACTTCTGTGTGGAAATCATGGCCGTCTACCTAGGTGGGTTTGGGCATGGAATAGCCCCACTGGCCATACCTCCCTTTGTGGATGACATACCCACATCTCCTCTGCATATTCTCCTATGGAGCCCTACACTGGAAGCCACTTCTATGAAACATTGGGGATCCAGGATCTTCTTGTATAGGTTTTATATTAGCCAAAGTGCTTAATTTCTGCTATGTCAATTCTTCACATGTTTGTATTATTGGTCTTGGGATCAGTCCCTTTTCATGTAACAGTGGTAAATGATCACAGAAAGAATTGCTTTCTTTTAGCGCTGAACAAGGACAGCATTATCAATTCTCTCTTAAAACTACTTTGTGTCTCTGCTTCACTGAAAGATTCTGCCTAGCCTCCTCCGACCTGGTTTTGTGCTAGAGATTTAAAGAAATTGTACATGTCTCCTCAGAGGCCAATATTAGTAAATGGATATCTAAAAACAGTGTGAAAATAACCTGGCAAGTCCAGTGCTCAGCAGTTTTAAATGCATTCAACTAAATAATTAAACAAAGTGTGTGTGTGTGTGTGTGTGTGTAAGAGACAGCTACATTTAGTAGATTCGTCAACAAATCTTCCTCCTGCTGTTTCATTTTGCTATGGAACCCCATCAGAACACTATTTTGCACAATATATCCCTATATGTATGTTGCCCTTTTTTTTATTCAAATGGCTAGTCAAAGTTTGGGGTTGTGGGAATGTTCCAGTTGGGAGCAGAAGTTGGTGATAGGATTTCTCTGATGCAGTCTTGTTTATTTACAAGGGATGTACAAAGTCCCGTGCCTCTGAACACAGAAGGAATCAAATAGCAGGAAACAGTTTCTTTTGCTCACAGTACCATGAACACACTTTTCAGCGTGCATCGCTGGCCTAAAAACCTCTCCCCAGATTTCTTCTAGGGTCAGACACACTGCTTTCAGCTGCTCCTTCAGACTGTCTGTCTGTCCCTCCCTCCTTGATCCTCTGTGTTCTTCCTTCTCTCTTTCACAAACACCCTTGCCCAAAACAATACTTAGCAAAGACTCCAGGGCAGGTTCACATACTCCTTTTGTCCTGGATGTCTTATCCATACAGTTATGTTAACTGAAGAATGAGTTTGCACCTATCAATCTCAATGAGGTTTTAACTAAACAAGGTTTCACCCAGCTCATAGCATAACCTGCACAGTCCCATATCTTCTCATAAGAGAAAATTCTCACTTTTAGTGGTAGATTGTGGTTAGCCTTGTGCCGTGGGACAAACGGGGAGTTCGAGGAAGAGGGAAGGTAGAGGGTATAGGAAGCTTTCCCAATACATAAGTGGCTAGTCACAATTCCAGTCCCTCTGCACCCTGAGCACAAAGACTGGGCAAAGCTAGTGCTGACAGCAGCCCAGCCTGGGGACAGGCCGAGGCAAGGGAAGGGCTGTGACCACAGCAAAAAGCTGAGCAGGGCTGCTGCATGGGGCGGGCACATAGGCGCCGACTCCGTGGGTGCTCCGGGGCTGGAGTACCCACGGGGAAAAATTGGTGGGTGCTCAGCACCCACCGGCAGCTCCCCGCCAGCCCCGCGCCCGTTACTGGAGCACTTACCTTTGCCCCGGGCGACGTTGCGAGGCCCCGCCCCTCATGCCGGGCGATGTTGCGGGGCCCCGCCCCCAAAGCGGGGCGACGTTGCGGGGCCCCGCCCCCGACGCACCCAGCGGAGCCGACGGAAGTCGGCTCCTATGGGCGGGCACGCTGCACCCTTTCAAATGACATAGTGGAGTTGCTCTCATCTGTGTTCCATAAACCACCTGGTTTGAGTGAGGCTCAGTGCTGCGGAGGTAGCACACCTCCATACTCTCTTATTGCAAACTGTCATCTTGCCCTAGTTTATGCTGCCCAATTTGCTTGTAAGGAAGAGAAGGAAATGGTCAGGAAATCTGCATCCTATTTAGAAATGACATCTTTGTTATGCATGCTCTGTGCGTACACCCATTGCTTGTGATGGTAAACACTATGCAGAGAATAACTCCACACTTCCAGGAGGGAAACAATATAAAAATCAAGACAATAGAAATGTGTTTTAATTTTCTTGGCTGGTTAAGATACAGTTGCATGAATCAAATTATGTCAGACCAACCAGAAGTGACAACTCCAAGTAATTCATTTTTATGATCATGTTATGTTGAGAAGATGTTGAAGGTTACAGACATTACTAGAGCAAGCCTGCATATGGAAATTTTCTGTAAACAGGGTCCATTTGAACAGCTTTGCCTTTGGAATGCAAGATTTCTGATTTTAAAATGTACTCTAGCACAACTGTTTACGATAGTGAGAAAATGAAAAATCTTACCTGTTACCTCCACTTAAGGGTCAGATAACATTTAATATTTTTAAATTGCTAGTAAATTTACAGTTGCTTCAGTTGACAGGATATGAGATTAAAATAATGTCCTGTAATGACAGAAGGTAGTTTAACATTTATAGGGCCTCAATCATCCTGCCTTATGAGCAAAATGCATTTTAACATTTTTTTAAAACTTTCTGATGTGATGGAGTTTGGTTTGACTGATTAATTTTAGTTCTTCTGCTTCACAGAAGAGAGAGAGAGAGAGAGAGAGAATGACCATGATAAATTGATATATTAAAGTTTTGATTAATGGTTACTTTCTATTCAGTATAATTATCAGGTGATAGTTTCAATGAAAGATGCTGGGAAATGAAACTTTTCACTCTAGATAACCATCCACCCTGTCTGGCAAGAAAAATGGTCTCTGTTTTCAACATATTACAGTGAAGCAAGGCCAATGGAGGGAGAACATACTGTTTGTGAATTTTGAGGGATAAGATTGATTTGAAAAAGTGCCTGTCCAAATGAAGCTGTGAAAGAAATTCTGATGACCCATAAATAAATAAATAAATACATAAAATAAAACCGTACACAAAAGATAAAGAAACGATGATTCTTGAAAGCAAAGCTTTTTAGTTATCCATGCTTGGCAAAGGATTATCCATTAACAAAAACACATGCACATTTATTTTTAACTGCAAAAAATAAATAGGAATAAAATGTGCTTAATCCATTAACGTGTAGAGAGGTTCTTACTGATTGCATTCCATTTCTCACCCCATGAAATAGTCTTGCAAGCAACTGCCCATGAAGTTGTTGGTGAGCTTCATTACCACTGCAGACTCATTAAAAAGAGGCACAATTGGGAAAAGAGAGAAAACAGCAGCAAACACTAGAACTTCCTCACAGACTTTAAGTCAGAAGGGACCATCTTGATCATTTAGTCCGACTTCCTGTACATTGCAGGCCACAGAACCTCACCCACCCATTCCTGTAATAGACCCTTAACCTCTGGCTGAGTTACTGAAGTCCTCAAATCATGATTTAAAGAGTTCAAGTTACAGAGAATCCATCATTTATACTAATTTAAACCAGCAAGTGAACATGCCATATGTGGCAGAAGAAGGCGAAAACCCCCCAGTCTCTGACAGTCTAACCTGGGGGGAAATTCCTTCCTGACCCCAAATATGGCGATCAGTCAGACCCTGAGCATGTGAGCAAGACCCACCAGCCAGAAACCTGGGAAAGAATTCTCTTAGTAACTCAGAGCCCTCCCCATCTAGTGTCCCATCACCAGCCATTGGAGGTATTTGCTGCTACACATATCGGCTACATGCCAGTATAGGCAGTCTCATCATACCATCCCCGCCATAAACTTATGAAGCTCAGTCTTGAAGCCAGTTAGGTTTTTTGCCCTCACTTCTCCCTTTGGAAGGCAGTACTTCCCAAACTTCACTTCTGTGATGGTTAGAAACCTTCACCTAATTCAAGCCTAAACTTGTTGATGGACAGTTTATATTCATTTGTTCTTGTGTTGACACTGGTGCTTAAATAACTCCTCTCCATTTATCCCTGTGATGTATTTATAGAGAAAAATCATTTCTCCCCATAGCCTTGTTTTCGTTAGGCTAAACAAGCCACGCTGTTTGAATGTCCTCTCATAAGGTAGGTTTTCTGTTCCTCAGATCATCCTAGTATCCCTTCTTTGCATCTGTTCCAGTTTGAATTGATCTTTCTTAAACATGGGTCACCAGAATTGCACACACTATTTCAGATGAGGTCTTACTGGTGCATTGTATAACAGTACTAACACTTCTGTCTCTACTGGAAATATATCATCTGATGCATCCTATGACTGCTTTAGCATTTTTCACGGGTGCATCACATTGGCAACATATAGTCATCTTCTGATCAACCAATACACCTAGGTCTTTCTCCTCCTCTGTCACTTCCAACTGATACATCCCTATCTTATAGCAAAACTTGTTGTTAGTCCCTAAATGCATGACCTTGCACTTTGCACTATTAAATTTCATCTCATTTCTATTATTCCAGTTTACAAGGTCATCCAGATCTTCTGGTATGATATTCCAGTCCTCCTCCACATTGGCAGTACCTCCCATCTTTATGTCATCCACAAATTTTATTAGCACACTCTCACTTTTTGTGCCAAGGTTAATAATAAAAATCTTAAATAAGACTGGTCCCAATACCGATACCTGAGGAACGAAACTAGTAACCTCCCTCCAGCCTGACAGTTCACTTTTCAGTATGACTTGTTGTGGTCTCCCTTTAACCAGTTTCTTATCCACCTTTCAGTTCTGATATTAATCTCCATCTTCTCCAGCTTAACTAATAATTTCCCATGTGGATCTGTATCAAATGGTTTTCTGAAATCCTGGTAGATTAGATCTACTGCATTTCCTTTGTCTAAAATATCAGTTATCTTCTCAAAGAAGGAGATCAGGTTGGTCTGACATGATTTACCTTCTGTAAAACCATGTTGTATTTTATCCCAATTGCCATTCACCGTTTGTGACATTTTGCAGTGATTTGTGGGATAACACTGATTTTCCTAGGGATTTCTGGGAGCTAGCAGTCAAGTTCCCACCATTCCACTTTCTTCATCACATAATGCTTGCCCCATCCCATAATTTCCACAATATTTAAAACTCCCACAGTTCTGTGTCCCATTTTTGTGTCTCCACCATCTGTCTGGCAGAAGCATAGACCCTGAACAGTTCAGAGCAATTCTCATGCATGTTACTAATACAGATTGCACCATTCTCCTGTAATTGCAGAACTTGAATGACTACTACTAAAATCGGGTGTGCAGTGAGGAAGATGCAGACATGCTGAAGCACAATAATAAGATCATAGGCCTGGAATGGACCTCGAATGGTCTTCTAGACCAGTCCTCTGCAGCTCAGGCAGGACTAAGTATTATCTAGACCACCCCTGACAGGTGTTTGGAGATTTCTAAGAGCCGGTTAGAGAATGATGGAGATTCCACAACCTCCCTAGGCAATTTATTCCAGAGCTTAACCACCCTGACAGTTAGGAAGTTTTTCTAATGTCCAACCTAGACTGCCTTTCCGGCAATTTAAGCCCATTGCTTCTTGTCCTATCCTCAGAGGTTAAAGAGAACAATTTTTCTCCTTCCTTTTATGTACTTGTTATCATGTCCCCTTTCAGTCCTCTCTCTTCTCCAGACTAAACAAATCCATTTTTTTCAATCTTCCCTCATAGGTCATGTTTCCTGGACCTTTAGATATTTTTGTTGTTCTTCTCTGGACTTTCTCCACATCTTTCCTGAAATGTGGCCCCCAGAACTGGACACACTACTCCAGTTGAGGCCTAATCACCATGGAGTAGAACAGAAGAATTACTTGTGTCTTGCCTACAACGCTCCTGCTAATGCACCCCAGAATGATGTTTGCTTTTTATGCAACAGTGCGACATGATTGACTCATATTTAACTTATAATCCATTATGAACCCCAGTTCCTTTCTTGCAGTCTTTTTTTCAGGCCATTTCTCTAGTTAGTCCAGATCATTTAGAATTTTAAATCTATCCTCCAAAGCACTTGCAACCCCTCTCAATTTGGTATAATCCACAAACTTTGTAAGTGTACTCTCTATGCCAGGGGAGGACAAACTACAGCCCATGGTCCGGATCCGGCCTGCGGGATTCCCAGCCCCGTGGTGCAGTGGAGCTAAGGCTGGCTCCCTGCCTGCCCTGACCCCGTGCTGCTCCCGGAAGTGGCCAGCACCACATCCCTGTGGCCCCTGGGGAGGAGAGGGCGGGCAGAGGGCCCCACGTGCTGCCCTCACCTGCAGGCACCCCCCCCACCCCCGCAGCTCCCATTGGCCGGGAAAGGGGAACGGCCAGTGGGAGTGGCCAATGGGAGTTTCGGGGCTGGTACCCGCAGGTGAGGTCAGCTCACAATGGAGCCTGCCCATCCCACACCCAGGAGCCACTTCTGTCTACTTCTAGGAGCAGCATGGGGACAGGGCAGGCAGGGAGCCTGCCTTAGCCCCGCTGCGCACCGCTGCCACCCTGGAGCTGCTCGAGGTAAGCGGCGCTGGGCCGGAGACGACACCCTGAACCCCTCCTGCACCCTGCATCACAACCCCCTGCCTTGAGCCCCCTGCTGCACCCCTCCTGCACCCCAACCCCCTTCCCTGAGCCTCCTGCCACATCCCTCCTGCACCCCAACCCTCTTCCCTGAGCCCCCAACCCCCTGCCCTGAGCCCCCTTCCGCATCCCTCCTGCACCCCAACACCCTGCCCTGAGGCCCCAGCCACACCCATCCTGCACACTAACCCCCTGCCCTGAGCCCCCTGCCATTCCTCTCCTGCACACTAGCCCCCTGCCCTGAGCCCCCTGCAACATCCCTCCTGCACCCCAGCTCCCTGCCCTGAGTCCCCTCCTGCACCCCAACCTCTTGCCCTGAGCCCCCTCCTGCACACCGCATCCCGTGCTCTACATTCATGGCCCTGTATACAATTTCCCCACCCAGATGTGGCTCTCAGGCCAAAAAGTTTGCCCACCCCCGCTCTATGGCATTATCTAAGGATTATTTCATCAGGCTCTGGTGACTTGAAGGCATATAACTTGCTTAAGTAATTTTTAACTTGTTCTTTCCTTGTTTTAGCCTTTGATATGACGTCATTATCACTGGCATTCCTTAAGTTAGATGTCCAATTGCTGCTAAATTATTTGATGATAACTGAAACAAAAAAGTCATACAACACTTCTGCCATTTTCACATTTTCTGTTATTGTCCCCTTCCCTCATCATTGACTAACTGGACTACCGGGTCTTTGGTCTTCCTCTTGCTTCTAATGTATTTATAGAATGTTTTCTTGTGACCCTGTATGTCTCTAACTAGTTTAATCTTGTTTTGTGCTTTGGCCTTTCTAATTTTGTCCCTACATACTTGTGTTATTTGCTTATATTCATCCTTTGTAATTTGACCTAGTTTTCACTTTTTGTAGGACTCTTTTTCAAGTTTTGGATCTTGGAAGATCTCCTGGTTAAGCCAGCATGGTCTCTTGCCATACTTCTTATCTCTTCTACACAGTGGGATAGTTTGCTCTTGTGCCCTTAGTAATGTCTCTTTGAAAACTTCCAACTCTCTTGAACTGTTTTTCCACTTAGACTTGCTTCCCAGGGGTTCTTACCTACCAACTCCCTGAGTTTTCTAAAGTCTGCTTTCTTGAAATCCATTTTCTTTATTGTGCTGTTTTGCCTCCTACCATTCCTTAGAATCATGAGCGTTATCATTTCATGATCACTTTCATCCAAGCTGCCTTCCACACTTTCAAATTCTCAACCAGTTCTTCTCTATTTGTCAAAATCAAATCTAGAACAGCCTCTCCCCCTTTCCCCTCCTGGGGGAGCTGGCTTTCTCCAACTTCTGAAATAAAAAAATGTCTCCCGTACATTACAAGAACTTGTTGGAAAATCTGTGCCTTGCTGTATTATTTTCCCAACAGATGTCTGAGTAGTTGAAGTTCCCTATCACGACCAAATCTTGTGCTTTGAATGATTTTGTTAGTTATTTATGCTAATAGACACAATAAAAAAAAAAAGCCAGGTTGCTGCTGGCATTCACAGAGCAGCTCAACATGGTAGATTGCTGCCTCTGGGCCCAAGATATGAGCACTGCCTGGTGGGATTGCATAGTAATGCAGCTTTGGGATGATAAGCAGTGGCTTTTTTATATGAAAGGCCATATTCCTGAATCTGCATGCCAAGCTCACTCCAGATCTCCCGCACAGCGACATCGAATTGAGAGCGACATTGACGGTAGAGAAATAAGTAGTGATCATGCTCTGGAAGCTGTTAATACTGGATTGCTATTGGTCACTGGGCAATCTGTTTGGAATGGGAAGAACCACAGTGGGAACCATTGTCATCCAAGTGGGTAAGGCCATTCACTGTATCCTCCTGTGCAGTACAGTGTCTCTTCGTATTGTGTAGGAAATAGCGCTGGATTTGTAGTAATGGGATTCCCAAACTGAGATGGACTGATAGACTTCGAACATCTCCCTATTCTGGCACCATCCCCTCTTGCCAATGAATACATCAGCAAAAAAAAAGATTTTTTCCCCATGGTTACACAAGCACTAGTGGACTACCAGGGACTCTGCAATGATATCAGTTTAGGCTAATCCAGGAAGATGCATGACACTCAGATCTTTAAGAACGCAGAACTTTTCAAAAAGCTGCAAGCAGGGACATTCTCTCTTGACTGATGCATTAGCACTGGCAATATTGAATGCCAATAGCAATTCTGAGCCTACACCATTTTCCCTTGGCTCATGAAGCCATGCAGTGGTCATCTCAACAGCACCAAAGAAACATTAAACTACCAGCTCAGCAGGTACAGTGCTAAAAATGGTTTTTGAGTCCCCAGCCACGTTACCTCTCTCCCCACCTTGCTGTTCAGGGCAGGGATCTCTGCCTCAGGCTTCTGTGAAGTGCCCACAGAAGAATGTGGGGTTCTGGTGGGGGGGTCACTGCCAAGTACTATTCAAGTCAGAGACGCAGGCCCATTTCATACCCCCAAGATGTGTGTGCGGAGGTTTAACCACCTTCTTTGGCATTGGTCACTCCTTCCTAGAGCCCCATGTTTACCTCCCTGCTGGTTCAGGATTTGGGCTGAGCATAGGGATGGGTCCAGGGACCAGGCTGTCCATGTTCAGTGGAAGTTGGGGTGAGTGAATATATATCACTTTTCCTAGAGCTCTGTGGCGACCCAACCTGGTAAACTAATGCAGCCTGGGACTGTATTACCTATCCACAGGGTCCATGTTTCTGCAAGCACTGAAAACAGCATTCATTTGATATCACAGTCTCTGTGGGGTGCACTCAGGAGAAGATGTGATGTTGCTCTTGTGGAAATTCATTCCTGAAGGTACAGTATGGCCCCATAGGAGCATATAGACGGTCTTTCCAGGTTTGAGGGATTGTGGTGGGAAAATTTACTGGAAATGGAAATGTTGATAAATACAGGAACTCAGTCTCTGAGCTATAAATTTAACTACTACATTCAGTTTCTAAAAAAGGTTTTTAAAATATATTTATCATATTGACAAATATTCAGATATGACAAAGAAAAAGCTCTTTGGAGAAGTGGACTTTTTAGTGGGAGACTGAATCTTTCTTCTGATAGAGGTTATATGAGAGACATATGTTCAGTTTATTATAAGTAGAATGGGGAAAGGGTGTGGTGTTTAGATTCAGTTTAGGTTTAAGAACAAATCAAGGCTAGATATCTGATGTTCAACAACTCTGAATCTTAAGAGTTGTTTTCTCTAGATTTTGATCCAAAAGACAGATTTCTGCCATCTTGAATAGAAGAAATTCCAAATCCTCTATGAAATTGTCACCATCTTGTAATATAAGCTCACAAAGAAGAGTGTCTTGTGATACGTTGGCTGCAACTAACATCAAACCAGAAAACAGAGAGACAAGGTGGGTGAGGTAATATCTTTTATTGGACGAACTTCTGCTTGTCAGAGAGAAAAGCTGCAATGACCCGAAGAAGAGCTCTGTGTAAGTTTAAAAGCTTGTCACTTTCACCAACAAACGTTGGTCCAATAAAAGATACCACCTCACCCACTTTGTTTCTTTATATTCTGGGTCCACCAGGGCTACAACAACACTGCATAAATACCAGAAAATAGGCATCTTCGGGTTTTGTATCCATTTCAGATTCAAGATTCTGGTTATTAGTCCATTTCTAATAAAACCTGTGCTATAAGGTCTACTGATTATTGTGCTGCACTGAAAGCAAAAGTTGGCGAGTGATCAGCTACGTTTGTTTCTTATTATAAATATGGCTTGAATTGTTATGGAAATTGTGTTTTGAAATATTTTAGGCACAAGAGATTTTCTTTATCTGGTTGGTGTCAGAGCCCTTAAGAGTTGATGTTCATTCTTTTGTACATTAAGAACCTTTATAAAGGGTAGATAAATGACTCCATTTGTACAAAAAATGATTCTTTTCAAATGCTATCTTACATGACTTAAGATATTGCAACTTGTAGTAGAATAAAAATCACTTTGGCAACGAGTATCCATGTATCAATTTGTATAGACGGAGATAAAAAGTTTTGCACTCAGTCCCATCACTTGAATTATGGGGAGCGGATATCTATTTCAAGAGTATCTTCTATAATATTATCTTATCATTACTCCATAGGTCTTCATTTTCAGCTTCCTCTGGGTATTATTTCAGTTTAAAAAATCATCATTTTTGTCTTTTCAATTTATCTCCTTGTTCTTTTAAAGCTTAGTTAGAGTAAAATCCAGTAGAATAAAAATCATTTTTCTTTTCAATTTTTCTTTTTGAGCTAGTTGTAGGAACATTCATATGAAAAAAAATCATTTGTCGTCCTGTTCTTTTAAGGCCTGGATATAGCAAAATCTAGAAGGAAAAAAACCCTTTAGCTATCCATGATGATATACTACCTTCTTAAAGTAACAGACATTGTGTAGAGAATGTGTACAGGTAAGTGGAGGAGGATAGAAGTCAGTGGGTGACAAATGTTTATTTTTGATCTCAGTGGAAGAGGTGACTTTAAAAATCATACCTCTCACAGTTTATATCTAGGAATATGAGCCCAATTCTGCATTATTAATGCAGTCAGAAGTTCCACTGATTTAAGTCAGAGCTTTGGGTATACAAAGGATGCATGATAATGTGTGAGTTTTGAGTGGGCAAGTAATGTCTTATGACATTCACTCTAGTGAAACCAACAATGTTTCTTACATGATTAGCGATGAGAGAATGCTCTGAGTAAGAACTGACACGCTGGTCAGTTACTAAGGACATGCAAATAACCTTTTGTGAGCTATAAAATGTTTGACAAACTAGTTTTGGTGTGATCCAGACCAGAAGAACCTGAACTGCATTACTGTGGGAATACTACTAATTCAGCTGCAACTAGGCAGTAAATAGAAATTTCATGAGAGACAATGATCCTGACATATGTGCATTAGGGTTGCCAACTTTCTACTCACACAAAAGCGAACACCCTTGACCCACCCTGGCCCTGCCCCTCCTCCAATGCCCCGTCCATGCCCCGCCCCTTCTCTGAAGCCACACCCTACTCACTTGATCCCCACTCCCTCTGTCACTCTCTCTCTCTCCCCCCCCGCCCCTCACTCATTTTCACCAGGCTGGCTCAGGGGGCTGGAGTGCAGGAGGACTGGCTCGGGGCTGGAGTGCAGGAGGAGGTGAGAGCTCCACCTGGGGGTGCGGGCTTTGGGGTGGGGTTGGGGATAAAGAGTTTGGGGTGTAGGAGGGGGCTCCAGGCTGGGGGGTAGAGCTGAGGGGTTTGGAGTATGGGAGGGGTCTCCAGGCTGAGGCAGGGGGTTGGGGTGTGGGAGGAGGTATAGGTGTGGGTTCCGGGGTGGGGCCAGAAATGAGTTCGGGGGGCAGGGCTCTGGGCTGGGGAGTGCGTTTGGGGTGCAGGGGGGATGAGGACTCTGGTTGGGGGTGCAGACTCTGGGGTGAGACTGAGGGGATTGGGGTGTCAGAGGGTGCTCCAGGCTGGAACCGAGGGGTTCTGAGGGTGGGAGGGGGATCAGGGCTGGGACAGGAGGTTGGGGTGGTGGGGGGAAGTGAGGGCTCCGGCTGGGGGTGAGGGTTCTGGGGAGGGGTTGGGGATAGAGTTTGGGGTTTGGAGGGTGCTCCAGGCTGGGACCGAGGGGTTTGGAGGGTGGGAGGGGGATCAGGGCTGGGGCAGGGGGTTGGGGGGGCATGAGGGCTCTGGCTGGGGGTACGGGCTCTGGGGTGGGGCTTTGGATGAGGGGTTTGGGATGCAGGAGGGTGCTCTGGGCTGCGATCAAGGGGTTTGGAGGGTGGGAGGGGGATCAGGGCTGGGGCAGGGGGTTGGGACCTGGGAGGGGTCAGCGATGCAGGCTCTGGGTGGTGCTTACCTGAAGCAGCTCCCAGAAGCAGCGGCCTGTCCCCCCACCCCTGGAGCTCCTATTGGCCATGGTTCTTAGCCAATGGGAGCTGCGGGGGCGGTGCTAGGGAAGCATGCAGAACCCCCTGGCTGCCCCTACGCATAGGAGCCAGAACGGGGGACATGCTGGCTGCTTCCCGGGAGCCATGTGGCATGGAGGCTAGTAGGGAGCATGTTAGCCCTGCTGTGCAGCACCGCCAGCCAGCCAGCGGTGCTGACGAGAGCTGTCAGGATCCCTTTTCGACCGGGTGTTTTGGTCGAAAACCGGACACCTGATCACCATAATGTGCAGCCTGATTCCAGAGGCTCAGCTATACTCCAGAATAGCATCCAACATTTTTCGATTGTTTGGACCGAACAAAAACCTGCTTGAATCTTTTTTCCCCCCTGAAATTTGAAAAAGTTTTATAAGGAGGGAAGTTGTCAAAATCCTTTGTACTGCAGTATGAGAACTGATACACTGAATTGTCCAAGGACTATTTGTGATATCCCAAAATGAAGAACTTGACTTATAGGAATCCAGATGGTAAAGAAAGAGATGGATTTGGGGGGAGAGAGGTTCTTACTACTTATTTATAACAGGATTCAGCACATTAAAAACTATGGTTCTACAAATTATGAGTGTAAGTAGTCCCTTTGATACCAATGGGTTAACACAGGTTAATTGTTAACTTCTTTCCTGCATGTTGGGCATGATCAAGGCCTGTATCTCCTTGATTTTAATGGGAAGCTATTTCAGGCCTTGTAAAGGAACCATAGTTTCCTTACACACTGTATAATACAGTGGAATGAATGATTTCAAGATGATAAATATACATATCACTGACATCTGAATAATGATCAGCTTTTTAACAACAGCTCCATATTTATTGCTTTGTAAATATTGTGAAGCCTTGTCAAAGCTTTGGGGTGTATTACATCTGCAAAATATAGGTCTAATTTCAGTTGTTTCAAGATACTTTCATTTTGAAAATTGATGAAAGCATTAAGTTCTGAACTGGAATGTTGATTCTAATGGAAACAAATGGCACCATTATTTCATAGTTTGAAGTTCCAGTAAACTGAAACCTAACATAGAGGGTTATCTTGTTAAAGGAGAAAAATTAAAGCAATCAGATTGCAAGGCTTACACAATACAGATTCAGCATGTTAGATAGCGTTTAAAAATGTCTTTAAAGCTAGACGATTAGAAAGTCAATAATAACAGGGATAACTCAGTTGGACATAAACAACCAATATTGGCGCATAAAAATATTTGGTTTCACTTCTGCAGTGTGCTACTGATGTAAACTAAGAATACTCATTATATGAAATTAATACAAGACAGACTCTGTTGTATTAGTTATGATAAAATAATATAAAGATATTATTAAACAAAGGACTTCATAAGTTTTGAAAACTGAAATAATTACGTGAAAATAAGAGAAACACACAACTGTACTTACCTCCTTTGTAAAGCACTATAGCCTCTAATGAAAATTGTTATATAGGAGCTAGTTCTTCTTGTTGTTATTACTATAAGATTAATTTTATTAAGACTTAACCTCAACCCAGCATAATTTGTAGAAAAGCTTAGTAGAAAGGAACATTTTCCTAACTTGAAAGAAACTTTCTAGTTTCTTGTATAATTAATGTTAATGATTCTGGGACTTAACTTGAATGGAAATGCTGGGCGTCTGCGGTGAAATTCTTTCCCATTAATATTAATTTACATTTTACACCAATTGAGTTAAGCAGTGGTTGTGACTCTTTTGTTTGTTTTCAATGAATATACTAGCAAACGAGTTTACTTGCAGAAATGTTCATCCTTTTCATGTTCAGCAGATTTTAAGGAAATGGGACAACAGGTGAAGATGATGAATCAAACTGGGAGAGGGCAAAGTATCAGAGAATTGATCATATCTGGTAAAGTGAGCAGCAGTCACAGCATGCTAGCTGCCTAGACATGCTTAAGGGCCTTGTAGAAGAGGTGAGTTTAAAGGAGGGATTTGAAATAGGACAATGGAAGATTCAGTGCATTTTCAAACTTAAAGCAATGTCCGTGTCTTTATATATCTTTTGGATGCTTACCCAGGCCAGGTAATTTTAGATCTATCGTGCCTTTCAGCCTCATTTCACATAAACCACTACATTTCAACATGGCAATTAAAGGTGCTGCCTTCAATAGAATTTTTGCTTCATAAAAGAGTGCAAGGCGTGGATTTACTATGATTTGGTATTATCAGTGTTGTATTTTATTTTAATCAATAATTCTGTATCATGTTTCCATGAGTCTGCCAATGAAGTAACTGTGTATTGTATTGGTTTTTTTAATAAGACATGCATTGACCAACTTTTCCCACTAGGGTGTACAAACAGTCCATGCAATTTCTAAATGATGGTGTAAGAATTATATTAATTCTGCATAAATCACAATGGCAACAAGCCAGCCCAAATTAATCAGTATTCTCTAAAACAAGCAAGCAGATGGAGAGAGATGGATTTCTGAAACAAGAATCTCATGAACAAAATCTAGAGAATACTGCATTTTAGGGCAAATTGGAGTGTATATATCAGTCTTTACAAACTATGGAAACTTGACATTTTGTAAAAGTTACCGTGAATTACAAATCTCTAGAAGAGTGCCCATCCAATAGAACATGATGAAAGGATTGAAAATCAGTGTAAGTCTCACAAAAGTCTCCTTGGAGAAAGCCACTCAAAAATTTTGAGGGGCTATGATGCTTTATTAAAATATATCTATATAGCTGAATACACTCAATAATCCTTTTTCGTAAACTCATATTTAATGTTAAATTCAGGTGCAAATGGATAGATAAACTCTGCTGGTACATGCAGGCATAGGTCAAAGCTTTCAAGGTGACTAGTAATTTTGAGTACCTCTGTTTACATCTTAAAGGGGTCTCGTTTTACCAACGGTGGATGCTCAGCACTTTCAAAAAATTAGGCCCCTTTCACAGTATCTCAAGCTGGGTGCATGAAAATTGAAGCCACCAAAAATCACTAGTCACCTTTAAAAGTCTTGGACATAAATTGCATCCCACTATGTCATGGTGCTCAAATACTATTGTAACAGGAGAAAAGATGACTAGTGTGGCATCTTGTGCTCCAGGGAGAATTCATCACTAGGGGAGGTCAAACTGCATCTCCACAGCTGTCCTTCCCTGGGGCAACTTTAGATTTTCAGGAGGCTCCATAGGATGTCTGCAGACCAAAGCAGCTGCTGGGAAGCATGGCATCATTGCTCTCAGTACCCTGGCCAGTGCCACCTATATTTGGAGGGTGCCAACCTCCTGGCACATGGAAGGTTGTACATACTTTGGGCACAGACTTGCTATAGTGGGAGCTGAAGGGAGAGGCTTCACTCTTGATTTCTCATGCCAGATTAATCTAACTTTTTAAAAATAACTTGAATAGAATCATAGAATCATAGAATCTCAGGGTTGGAAGGGACCTCAGGAGGTCATCTAGTCCAACCCCCTGCTCAAAGCAGGACCAAACCCAATTAGATCATCCCAGCCAGGGCTTTGTCAAGCCTGACCTTAAAAACCTCTAAGGAAGGAGATTCCACCACCTCCCTAGGTAGCCCATTCCAGTGCTTCACCACCCTACTAGTGAAAAAGTTTTTCCTAATATCCAACCTAAACCTCCCCCTCTGCAACTTGAGACCATTACTCCTTGTTCTGTCATCTTCTACCACTGAGAACAGTCTAGATCCATCCTCTTTGGAACCCCCTTTTAGGTAGTTGAAAGCAGCTATCAAATCCCCCCTCATTCTTCTCTTCTGCAGGCTAAACAATCCCAGTTCCCTCAGCCTCTCCTCATAAGTCATGTGCTCCAGCCCCCTAATCATTTTTGTTGCCCTCCGTTGGACTCTTTCCAATTTATCCACATCCTTCTTGTAGCGTGGGGCCCAAAACTGGACACAGTACTCCAAATGAGGCCTCACCAGTGCCGAATAGAGGGGAATAATCACGTCCTTCGATCTGCTGGAAATGCCCCTACTTATACAGCCCAAAATGGCGTTGGCCTTCTTGGCAACAAGGGCACACTGTTGACTCATATTCAGCTTTTCGTCCACCGTAACCCCTAGGTCCTTTTCTGCAGAACTGCTGCCCAGCCATTCGGTCCCTAGTCTGTAGCAGTGCATATAGTAAATAGAAACTTTACTATATATTTCTTTGCAGGACATAATTTAGTTTATTTTAATTCCACACCTGGTTATGTAGAAAACTATTTTACACCTAGAGTGAAACTCTTTTGAGCAATAATACCTAAACAAAATTTTGCTCGAGTGTAATCCAGCTTCTTTACAACAGAAATGAAACCTATTTCTTTAAAAATAAAATTACATTGGAACTGGTTAGTACTAAGCAAAATTGCTGTAAGGTCAATCTTTGGGGTCTGGGAGGAGCGAAAGTTCAAAGTGCATATTTATAAATGAGGTTGGTTGAGGCACTTTTTTTCCTACAGATGACTCTAACCTCATCAGCAATGTCTCACTAGAGAGATGAGGCAGTTCATGGGATCCCAAGGCTTTAAGTAAAACTTTGGGAAATGTTGTGTAATGTGGACCAATTGAAAAGAAAGGCACATACTGTTTTTACCCAGAACTCTTTGGGGGCAGAGTGGGGATGATTATATTTATAAACAACACTTTCTTTATATTGTTTCATGAGAGAGGGAAGGAGAGGCTAAATAAGGATTTGATTCTACTTTTCATAGATGCAGAGTACAGAATGAGTCAATCAAACATGGTGGAAGAGGATTCAGAAAAGAAGTAAAATAGCCTGTAACAGTCAAATCCTCAATCTTCCTGTCATCTTTTTTGGGAGACTTTAGAGGAAGGTGTATCTTGGGGAGAGCAAAGATACTGATCAGAGCTTAATATTTTATCTGAGTCCAGGCATCACTTTTCAGTGATGATTTTCTTTCATTAAGCACGCAGGACTGGAGATTACAAACCTTATATAGCAGTTAAGCTGAACAGTCTGCTATTAATATGAAACAGGAAGGCATGTGGGTGAAGGTAAACCATTAGAACTCTCATTTCAAGCCCTGGCTAAATCACTGTGAGAAACCAGGATTTTTGGATTATTAAAAAACATTTCTTGTGTCTTAAGATTTATTAGTTTCACCCTCTCATCTCAAATGCAGGAGAGGGAAAAAACAACAACTGCCTTTCAGTCTGGATGTAGTGTTATTTGGTTGTGTCAGTTCCAGGATATTGGAGACACAAGGTGGGTCCTTAGAATATGTGCTCACTACTTATGGTAAATCACTTGTTCGATCTTGAATTTCACTCTTAGTACCTTTCCCAGACCTGAAGAAGGGCACTGTGTAGCTCGAAAAATTGTCTCTCTGACCAACAGAAGTTGGTCCAATAAAATATATTACCTCACCCACCTTGTCTTTCAGTCTGGAATCAGGCAGCCTCATGGTACAGAAACAGCTCTGAGCAATGTGGTAGAAAACATTGTCCTGGCAATGGACATAAGGGATCTGTCCTGACTGATTAAGATAAATTATTGATCACTCGGTGTCAGTTGGCTAGGCTGTACTCCCTGGTTGGGATTGACAGAAGCCATCTTGAATGTTTGAACTCCTTGCTTGAAGGGAAGGCTCAAAAATACAGATAAGAGTTTGCCAAGATTACAAGTTAACACAGATCTATACTTCCTCTCCCCTGCCCCATTCATCATGTGCAGTTTTCGCGGGGCAGGTACACCCCATCACCCTGGGGCTGGAGCAAGGGTGTGGTAGACCCACAGTTAAGTCAATATGGCTGCGCTCAGCCTCAGGGCGGTATGGCCCAATGGCCAGCACCAACAGGGCTCCCCTCGTCTGCGGGGGTGTGAGGGCTATTGTCCAGAGTCAGTAGGGCTCCCCATGGTGGCAGGGAAGCATGGCCTAATGGCCTAAGTCAATAGGGCTCCTCTTGGCAGCAGGGAAGCATGGCCTAATGGCCAAAGTCAATAGGGCTCCCCGTGGTGGCAGGGAAGCGCAGCCTAATTGGCAGAGTCAACAGGGCTCCCCTGGACTGCAGGGAAGCGCGGCCTAATGGCCAAAGTCAATAGGACATCTCTTGCCTGCAGGGAAGTGTGGCCCAATGGCCAGAGTCAATAGAAGGGGGTTTGATGGGCCACTCCCCAAAGAGGGGGTGGTCAGGTAGGGGGACCCAGGCCCTCTCTGCTCCACCGGGTCCCAGCCCAGGGCCCTGGTAGTGGCGAAGGGGTTCACACAAAGTCAGTGGAGAATCCGCCCGCAACAAACCAACTGCTGCAGGAACACTGGCTAGTCCCTCCCTGGGCTACTTCCTACCTTGAATCCTGCAGTTGAAGTTGGGGTATCCTCAGAGTCTCCAGGCCCCTTGGGTGGTACGGCTCTTGGAGTAATCTCCCTGGGTGCCTGTCCAGGTCTCAGCATCCCCCCACCCCAGCTCTCGTGGCCTGAGGTTCCAGCTTCTCCTTGGCTGGATCCAGAGAGGTGCATCCTTCCTCCTTGGTAGTCCATTCAGACTGAGCGGAATTGCTCCCTTTTATACTGCAACAGTTGGAGCATGGAGCAGGGGCAAGGGGCCGTGGCTTCCTCTGCTGAGAGTTTAAACCCTTCGTCTCCCATGTGGGGCAAGTACACCTCGTCACAGCAGTGTACAGTGCTTCTAGATTATGGCATCAATTTGTTGGTTATACCAACCCATGCACTTCCTTTATTGTTGACTCCTTGTGGACTGTCTCTTGACTTAACTATCTGGCAGATATTTTGGTTTGGCTCAAGCTAAACCCCGATAAAATAGAAGGCAATTGTTGTGGTTGAGGGGAGAGAAGTACTGCAAGGGATTCACATCACAATCAGATCCTTCAACCCTCACTCATTTGACCTGCTGACACTTTAGCTTTGAATCCCAAAGTTTAAAATCAAATTACTTTGTCTCAAAAATTCTCAAACTCTTCCAGGATGGGCAAATAATTAAGACAGGTAATTGGACCTGATCCAGTAGTCTCAGAAGTGAATAGGAATCTTTACTTGACTTCAGTGGGCTTTGGTTCAGAGACTTAGTGAAAAAAACTGGCCTAATTGTTGAATCTAAATCTGTCTCAGGTGCCATTATACCTTAATGGCCAAGTTTGAAAATGAAAGCAAAGAGTAGGCAAAAATAAAAAAGTTCTAGACAATTGAGCTACCTTCTTGCCACTTGTGTTCTCATGCAGCCTGGAAACAGTAGGGAATAGTAGCAATGATTCCATTTAAAATGTGAATCCATATAAATGAATAATAGCAAGATTAGTTCATACTGTCTTTTTGGGTTAAATAAAAGAATAATCTGAAATGACAGTGTCAACCAGCAAAAGTCCATATTATTCACGGCACAGAAAAATCGGTCTCATTAGCACTCCAATTATGGATGGCTAACTCTTCAGCCCATTTCTAGTTCAGCTATAAAAATGAATTAATGTCTCTATTTGTAATTGCTTCGCTCTCCCTCTACTTGTGGATACAGTGCGGTCTGGGGTCTAGGGTACATGAGTGGATGTCAGTGGTTGAGCTCTTTGTAGCTCAACCACTGAACTGTGCTGTGATCTCAGGCAAATTATTTCATTTTATCTTGATGCTTCTGTTTCCCCTCTCGCCCTTTCTTTATTGTGTCTATTTAGATTGTAAACCTTTAAGGCCAGGACTGTTAGGCGGTGTTTGTACAGTGCCTCACACAATGGGGCCCCATTCTTAGTGGCCTCTGGGTGCATGATTTATAATGATTATGGAGACAAGGATGGGAACAGAATGCAAAATAATCAAAGTTTGAAGCCCTTTAGTCACCAATGTTTCACAACGTATGCAAACTTTTAAAAATTTTATTTTGGGGAGTGGTCCTAACAACTCAGTCGAAAATATTCTGAAAATTGTGACTCAGCACCAGGGCCACACTAAAGCAATGTGACTCCCGTTGCCCTCTCCTCTACCACCTGTATCCCTGAGAGGCATTGGCAGCTGCCTGGGGCTCCCCTTTCCCCCATGTAGCATGGCAACCTTTCCCACCCATGAGGAGGCCCCCTTCATGAAGGCAGGGGTAGCAGCAAGAGATCCACTTACCCCTGGGGTAAGTCTACTTAGGTGGGTGAGCTGGGCCTACTGCACTCTTCTCCTACCACTTATACAGTCCTCTACTAGTGTGATATTGATGGGAACCTCTTGTAAAGTGGGTCTTGGAGTTAATACCTCAGTGAGTTGCCTGGGGCAGTTCACACCTCTTAGATCTATTGTTTCAGGCTGTCTGCAAACTCAGACGGATTTTGCTGCTTTAGTTACACTATTCATGTTTTCAGACTTTTCTTTGTAACCAACTTTTATTTGAATGAAAGCAAAGATTATGATGTAATGACAATAATAATAATATTGTTATTACAATACTCTAAGAGTTGGGTCCCGAGGCACAAGCCTGTAGTTCCTGTGTTTTAATTCAGCCTTGACCAGTTTAGCCTCATTCTAGTCTATGGAGTAATGTAAATTTACAGCTAACCTGATGTTTTGTAACAGAGAAATGGATTACAAACCATTAGCTTGTTGGGTCTCTGTGCACAGCCAACAATTTTTTTTTTTATGATGAACAATTTGCTGCTGTGATGTGAGGGGCTGTTGGGAGCCAGCCTGCAGCAGAGCCAGTCTCCTGGCCATCCACTGAGCTCAGCTGGCCCTGACAAAAGCTGTCTGATTGAGTGCACCATCTGACTGGCCACAGGAGTCTGCAGGCTCAGACTTAAGCTCAGTAGTAGGAGCGGTCCAATGGCAACTTAATGTGTTCCTAGCCTGCAGTTAGATCCCTGCAGCAGGACTGGGATCCCATGGGTCCCACAGAACCCCCTGCCATTATAGCGGGAGCAGGATAAAAATTCAAGAAACAATGAAGGTGTGGGTAGGAGTGAGTATGCGTGGCAGGATGGGAGTGGGATTAAAAATATAGTCCTCCTGCACTGCAAACAACATGAGTGCCCCAATCAGCAGCTACTGCTCTCTGGCCACCTAGCTCTGAAGGCAGCGCTGCTGCCAGCAGCAGTGCAGAAGAAAGGGTGGCAATGGGGGTTCCCTGCCTGTGCCTGGGGATGGCGGCATGTGGGGGCTTCCTGTCCCCTTTACATGAAGATGCAGGGGCTCTCCAGCCATTTGCATGGAGGATTAGAGGTTTCTTTTATGTGGGGAATGGGAGACGCAAGTGCTGCTCATCTTCTCGGAGAGCCCAAGGACTCCACTCCCTTTGCATGAGTGAGTTGGGAGGGTTGGAGCAAGGAGTGGGTGGGTGCTGCGGGGGAGACATCTGCTGAGAGCAGCACGTCCAGCCATTGCTGGGACAGTTTTAGGGCCTTGCAGGACTGGGATCCTGTGGCTTCAGCAGGACTTACTGCCATAATAGTGGGAGCAGGATAAAAATTCAAGAACCGATGTAGGAGCGGGTGAGAGTGGGTATTGAGGGGTGGGACAGGAGTGGGATTAAATGAAATAGTCCTGCACAGGGCACTATCTGCAGCTGCACTTGGCCCTGTCTCTGCCTCCACTGTCTCTAGCCTTGCCTCAGCTCCTTCCTGACTTCTGTCTCCCAGCTCAGACCTCAGACCCACCTTCCGACTGCAACTCTGGCCAAGCCTTTGGCGTAGGCTTTGGTTTCTGTCTCATGGCCCAGATAGAACACAGAGCTAGTGCCTTTATTGTGCCAGGTTGGTTAGTCACAGGTGGTCATTTTACACAACACCTAAAAGACGGCATCAGCACAGTGCCCTTAGTTCATTAATGAATTTGGGCCCAATCTTGTGAGACACTGGGTAGTTCCTGAGGGTTGAGGGTGCACAGTGTGGAGAACTGGGGAATTCTGTATTATTTTTGTGACTATGGTGCATTCCTCTGTGGGTTTGTTTATGATGAGCTATCTGTTATGGAGTTATATCAAATAGGACTGTCAGGAAAACCAAGCAGGAAAGGCAGCATAATGGCCTAGATAAGGAGCATCCGAGCAAATGCTCAAACACTATAGTAGGTTAATAGCCGTGAAGAGGCAATTCCTTGGACCCAACTCTGGTTACTTAGCTATTTTGCCAAGGCTGGGAACCAGGATATTGAAAGACACAAATCAGATAAAAGATCTGCTGGCTGAAGGGGAGGGAGGACGTTGTCAGCTTCAGCAGGCTGACACAGACTGACAGAATCAGGGTCTGCAGCAAGCAAGCAATTTGGTCTGAAAAAGAATGGGGGGCCGGGTTGGGAGGGACACCAAAGATAAGTCATTTCTGCCTAGAACCTTAAGGGAATGTCAAACATAGGTAAGACAGCTTGCGTATGGGTTTCTTTGTTGTTTTAAATCCATTTCTCTGAGTGCTGTCAATCGCCGGGCAAATAAATCCTACTTTGTATTGAGGAAGACCCTTTTGTGTCACTGCATTCTGTTACTGGCCACACGCTCCTGAAGAGAAACTCTTGAAGTTGCCAGGCCCATTGGGCCTGCTAAGTACCCTGGTTGGTCACCAAGGGGTAGGGTTGCCAACTTTCTAATCACACAAAATCGAACACCCTTGCCCCACCCCACCCCTTCTCCGAGGCCCCACCACCACTCACTCCATCCCTCCTTTCTCCGTTGCTCGCCCTCCTCCATCCTCACTCACTTTCATGAGCTGGGGCGGGGGGCTGGGGTGCGGGAGTGGGGTGAGGGCCCTGGAGCAGGGTGCGAGCTCTGGGGTGGGGCTGGGGATGAGGGATTTGGGGTGCGGGAGAGGGCTCTGGGCTGGGGCGGGGGGTTGAGGTTCAGGGTGTGTGTGAGGACTCTGGCTGGGGGTCTTGAGCACTGGGGATGAGGGGTTTGAGGTGCAGGAGGGGGCTCCGGACTGGGGCAGGGGATGGAGTATGGGAGGGAGTGCGGGGTCCCGACAGCACTTACCGCAGCTCCCAAGAAGTGGCCTCCAGGTCCCTGCAGCCCCTAGGTGCATGGGCGGCCAGGGAGGCTCCGCGGACTGCCCTTGCACCCGCAGGTGCCGCCTCTGCAGCGCCCATTGGTTGCGGTTCCCGGCCATGGGAGCTGCGGAGCTGGTGGGGACAGCGTTCAGAGCCTCCCTGGCCACCCATGTGCCTAGGGGCTGCGGGGACCTGCTGGCCACTTCTGGGAGCCGCGCGGAGCTAGGCAAGCAGGGAGCCTGCCTTAGCTCTGGGCTCCGACTGTGCCACCGACCGGACTTTTAATGGCCTGGTTGGCGGTGCCAACTGGAGCCACCAGGGTCCATTTTCGACCGGGTGTTCCAGTCAAAAACTGGACGCCTGGCAACCCTACCAAGAGGGGTAACCTGGAGACTCAGCTGAAGAGTAGTTGGCTCATAGGATCTTACCACAAAGAGAAGTGGAGGCACTGGCCTGTCAGTTAAAACAGGTGCACTTGGGATACTGGAAGAGAGGCTCAAAAGGGACAGCCTACCCAGGGACTGTGATACTCAGCACCAGGAAGGATTTGACCCTTAGGGAACAGAGTGCCCATCTGGCAAACACTTATTTCTTAAGACGCACAAGCCTCATGCCCAGCATTATCTATTGGCGAGCAAAATTCCAGGAACAGGGCTTCTTAGTTGTATTTTTAACTCTGTTGTTTGAATGGCTGCTTCTACAACAGTGTTATGAAGTGTTCCATTTTCTTGCAACCTTATTAAGCCAGTCTAAGATTTCATCAAAGAGTTGCAAGTTGGAGCAGCAAGTATTATTTCTTGATAATACCATGGGCTACCCAAATCCTTGAAATAGTCAAATGTAGATCATGCCTTATTTTGTCATGATGGAGCCACTGATATGACCATAGGATGTGATGCCACATCGGAAAACTGCAGTCTGTTCACATGAAATTCACAAAGAAAAAGAGAAACCTCATGAAGTCAATTATTTATTTAACCATGAATGCTCTAAATGTTAACATTCTTAGAGGTAATTTAACTTTTAGGCCTAAACAACTTGACAGTTGTATTATTCAATTGAAGTTAGTTCCAAATGCAAATCTTGAAATTTCTGAAGTTTTTAACTACACATGATTCTTTACACTGGCATGAGAAATAGATGAGAGATTTATGGAGAAAGAAGTAAGTAATATGCTTGTATGTCTGTGCCTGTGTTTTCACAATAAGGTGAAATATAGGACCCGTGATACCAGAATGATTTCTTTATCCCTTTGTAATCCATTCTTATGACTTCAGGTGGTTCTGGGGTTTCATAATGCATCATAAGAAATGAAACTTAGGAGAGGCAATCTCAGCTAAGTTTGAGGGAAGATCAAAGGCTCCAATTTTTCCCATAATGCTTTTTCTAAAACCTAATTTAGATAAAAGTAGAAAGAGCACCCGCTTGAGTGAAAAAGGAAAATGAGAAGTAGAATCAGAATAAGACATGGATGTAACAGGAAAATAAACACCTCCCCCTCTATTGTACATTTTTAAAGCGAATAATGCTTCCAGTAATATAAGTAACAATGAAATCATGCAAATTATTAAGTTATAGTGAAAGTGTAAACCTAAGGCAAAACTCTTTGGTGCTCTGTGTCTCTGTATGCATGCATGCCTATACTGCAGTCTGGCGTGCAAGTAAGAATTGTAAGAGGTTTGCAACATTTTTGGGGTTTTATATCTTGTTGTATTTGATTGTGCTGGGTCAGTGTATTGTATTTTTTTTATGATCACTACACCTCTGTGATTTAAATCACTGCTCATCTCAGTAAGAGAAACCTCATATGTCTTTAAAAGTAACATGCATGTGGACATTTCTGAAGTGGGGATATTTAGTGGGTTCATGCACATGATAATTACTTGAGTTAAGGTGCTTTTCTTACTGGCACTTTTTTCTTCAGCATTGCTCTATGAAAAGACCAAAACGTTTGAGTCTGAATAACTATAAAAAAGCTATTCTAAAATATTCCCACACAAGTCCTATTGGTTTTAAAGGTTCTCTGCAGAATACACAATGTAATTCTTTCTAGTTTCATTTTGGTTTTATACATATAGGCCAGATTCTCAACTAATGTAAATCAGCATAACTCAAATGAGGTCTATATAGAGCTAGGTGGATTTATACCATCTGAGGATCTGAACCATTATCTTTAAGACTGAGTCTTTCTGTGCTCCCATAAGATTTTGCCTTAGAAAAATAACATCACCTCTTAGTTTAAACCCTCTTTTATTTTTCACTTATTAAAAATGATTTGCTTAATGTATGTCAGTCAGCTTTTCATGTGCTCATTCTGTATTCAAATGTTGGCATAGGTTTTTCTCATCCTACTAATGAAACATAAATAATTGGTTTTGCTCATATACATGGGGATTACCTTCTAGAGACAGGCAGAGGATTAATTCTTAAAGACTGCTGACTATCTGATAGATAACATGCACACTCATATTGCTTGCAAGATTTTTTCCTGTGTCATAGTATAATAGAAGTTAGAGTTGGAAAAGACTCATCTGATCTGATAATCCAAACCATCTCCTTGTCAAAACAGAATTGTTCTCTATTGTGCATTTGTCTAATTTGGATTATTAAAAGCCAGTCTGATTATATATACTGCAGAGCTATTTGTGTGATAAAACAGATATACAACTTCATCTACATCTCTAGACATGCCTATGGTTTGAGCATTGGCCTGCTAAGCCCAGGGTTGTGAGTTCAATCCTTAAGGGGGCCATTTAGGGATCTGGGGCAAAAAAATCTGAGGGGACAGTACTTGGTCCTGCTAGTGAAGGCAGGAGACTGGACTTGATGACCTTTCAAGGTCCTTCCAGTTCTATGAGATAGGCATATCTCCTTATTATTATGTCAGTACACAGTGGGAAGATATAGGGAGCCTTTCTTTCCCATAAGATATAGTACAATATTGTGTACTATTTTGTAAGTAAGTTACTTTTTTCAGACCTCAGTGAAAAACATTTGGGAAGTGTAAGATTGGAATCAGATTGTGTACTTAAGTGTTTATCCCAGTGTTTTTTTTCTTTTTCTTTCTAAATGTATATTTTGTCATCATAATTTGTACACTAAATATTTCCATTCAAAAATTTACCTTTTTACAAGTACAAGGTATTAAATTAGAAGGATAAAATTCTCTCCCAGAGGATTTAACTTAGACAACTGACCTCAGCAAAAAACATAAGTAATTATTTGTCATGCAGTGTCTTCCTAATACTTCTGCTATTGTAAAGCTTTTTTCAAAAAGATTAAGAATTGCTGTCACTTATTGGTTAAATAGGGTCAGTGAGTATGAACTTATAGTTGATATTTCCCCAAAAGTCCTTTGAAAATCAGTTAAAGGGATCAATTCTGCTCTCATTTAAACTGGTGTAAATCCAAAATACAGTTGCTTCAGTGGAGTTGTACCGAGGTAACAGCAGAATTCAACCCTTTCATGAAATATAGTTATAACCAAGTTTGTTTGCTTTCTTGTTTGTGGGTATGAGGTAGCAAGAGTACTGTACCATAAATTTCAAAGGATTAATTTACTGTGAATATTGATACCAAGGTGCATTAATGTATCTTTAAATAAAAGTTAAGTATAAAGATGCATTCTTCTGCAGTTGTAACCTAGGTAAGTAAGTAAGTAGCTGCTATTGTAAACTTTTCTGCCATTAATTTTTCCAGTTATTTATAAACTTGGGCCGTGATCCTGCAAATGCATATGTTCACACTTACCTTTAAGCACGTGAGCGTAGCTCCATTCACTTGTAGACGTAACCCAAAATGGCAACTGGGAGGGAGCATCCCACTTCAGTAGATGGATACGCTAGCTCTGCTGGAGCGGGTGTGCTAAAAATAGCAGTGTGGTTGCAGTGACACAGGCACTGTCTTGGGTTAGTCACTTGCATACAATTGGGCCCAAGCCCCTGGGCATGTACATGGGCAAGTAGCCCAAGCCAGTGCCAGTGCTGCCATGGCCACACTGCTATTTTTAGCATGATAGCTGAAGCATAACTAGCGTGAATACAGCTATCCAAACTGGGATTTACACCTATCAGCTACTGTGTAGACATACCCTTGGTGGAATAAGTTATTGAAAGTGTGGGCTTGTCTATACAAACAGTCTGCCTTAAGATGGGGTGTGACTCTACCCTGCACTAGCCTTCTGCGCCCTAACAGTTCCTTAGTGTGCTCTGATCTAATTTCATTTCAGAGAGGATAGATCACAGCACCTAAGGGAACCATTAGTGCACCGCAGCAGGGTCCACATGAATATTTAGTTTGGGGTAGATTCACACATAGCTTGATACGGACTAACTGTGTAGACAAGTCCTGTATTCTTGTTAGTGAAAACATTTCTCTTGCTATTTCTCATGCTTATTATATAGCACCAGCTTTTACCTCCGGAGAAGTATTATGGTAAAAATGAAGGTTCTCTTCCTCCTATACAAAGTGTGTGTGGGTTATGACTTCAGAAGTAAGTCCTCTTGTGAACAACTCACTGTTGACTGGTGGGACTATGATATCAGTGAAAAATAGATAAGACAGCAAGAGGTGAGGAGAAAGCATTATATTGTGACATCAGATGTATCTTCTCTTCCTCCCGTCCTGTCTGTACCTTTGTCTCTTGAATTATACATAGATTGTAAGCTATTTAGGCAGGAACCATTTGTTTGTGTTTATGTAGTGCCTAGCACTATGGGCTCTGATTCATGACTGGGCCCTCTAAGTGATAATTAATAATAAATACCTGTACCCTTCTCAGTCTTTGTTTTAATCCTTAACTCATTTACACGCTGCACTCCAGTTGACTACAATGAAACAAACAAGCAAATTAGTCAGGAGAAGAGCATGAGGACAAATACTTAGACAGATGTCCTTGGTCACAGCATTAAAGGTACCGCTGACTATGGAGGAAGCATAGCCAAAGTGTCAGGTGTGCTTATTTAGTGTATTTTTTTCAGTCCCTTACCTAGCCATAACTGCATGGTGCAAATAGCCTGTGGAATTAAGTTCAGTGTAATACTCTGTGGGATATATTTTTAGACAATTAGGCAGTGATCCTTTCTGTGTGGCTGCTGTTGACATTTCTAGCTAAATCCCGGCACGCTGCTTTAAATATTAATCCCTGTTTGTTCCACACATAATGCTGGAAATAATTTAAATATGACAAAGGATTATCAAAATTAATTCATTTGATATTACAAGGTTATGTTCAGAGGTGAAACATGAAAGCAAATTTTGAATTAGTGGTTTTTTTAAAAATATAAGAACGGCCATACCGGGTAAGACCAAAGGTCCATCCAGTCCAGTATCCTGTCTGCCGACAGTGGCCAATGCCAGGTGCCGCAGAGGGATTGAACCTAACAGGTAATGATCACGTGATCTCTCTCCTGCCATTCATCTCCACCGTCTGACAAACAGAGGCTAGGGACACCATTCCTTACCCATCCTGGCTAATAACCATTAATGGACTTAACCTCCATGAATTTATCTAATTTTCTTTTAAACCCTGTTATAGTCCTAGCCTTCACAACCTCCTCAGGGAAGGAGTTCCACAGCTTGATTGTGCGCTGTGTGAAGAAGAACTTCCTTTTATTTGTTTTACATCTGCTGCCCATTAATTTCACTTGGTGGCCCCTAGTTCTTATATTATGGGAACAAGTAAATAACTTTTCCTTATTCACTTTCTCCACACCACTCATGATTTTATATACCTCTATCCTATCCCCCCTTAATCTCCTCTTTACCAAGATGAAAAGTCCTTGTTTCTTTAATCTCTTCTCATATCGGACTCGTTCAAAACCCCTAATCATTTTAGTTGCCCTTCTCTGAATCTTTTCTAATGCCAGTATATCCTTTTTGAGATGAGGAGACCACATATGTACGCAGTATTCAAGATGTGGGCGTACCATGGATTTATATAAGGGCAATACGATATTTTCCATCTTATTCTCTATCCCTTTTTAAATTATTTCTAACATCCTGTTTGCTTTTTTGACTACCGCTGCACACTGCATGGAAGTCTTCAGAGAACTATCCAAGATGACTCCAAGATCTCTTTCCTGATTAGTTGTAGCTAAATTAGCCCCCATCATATTGTATGTATCGTTGGGGTTATTTTTTCCAATGTGCATTAATTTATATTTATCCACATTACATTTCATTTGCCATTTTGTTGCCCAATCACTTAGTTTTGTGAGATCTTTTTGAAGTTCTTCACAGTCTGCTTTGGTCTTAACTATCTTGAGTAGTTCAGTATCATCTGCAAACTTTGCCGCCTCACTATTTACCCCTTCCTCTAGATCATTTATGAATAAGTTGAATAGGATTGGTCCTAGGACTGACCCTTGGGGAACACCAATAGTTACCCCTCTCCATCATGAAAATTTACCATTTATAGCGACTGTTGAGCTCTGACAAGTGCACAGCACTGTACAAGAAACAAAAATAAAGACAGTGCCTGTCCTGCATAGAGAAGCTTATACATATAGAGAAAGGAGTTAATTTAGTTATCAGGGGAGACAGGGATCATTTTTATTCTCAGTCACTATTCTTCATCGTAACGGAAACAAGATGAAGGACGGTCCACTGGTTGGGGTGCTAGTTTGAGAACCCAGGAGATCTGGGTTCAGTTCTCTGCTCCCTGAATTCACTTTCTGTGCAACTTTTGGCATGTCACTTAGTATCCCTGTGCCTCAATTTCCCATCTCTAAAATGGAGGTAATATGGGTGCGTTGAAAATGACTTCAACAATTTCACATTTGCTCTGTTGTGAAGGTCTGGTGGCAAGACAAAGTGTTAAACATTAACATCTGTGAAAGCACTCAAAACAACCAGCCCTGAGGCAATAAATATCAAAGTTGAGCACAGATGGACCGGTCGCATTGTCAGAATGGGTGATGAGAATCCAAAAGAAATTCTCTAGGATGAGCTGAAACTCAGTATGTGCGGGAAGAGCAGTCAATGTAAATGCTTCAAAGCAGAATCTGAAACCCTGCAGCATAAATATTGATAACTTTGAAGGACAGACCTGAACAGACAGCAACTACCAATAAAGGATGTAAATTCTTTGAGAAAGACAGATGCAAAAAATGATCGAAAGTAGGGCCATCATGCCAAGTCTTCAATGGGAGCCTACATTCCTGTGTGGCACCTGTTTGCGACCTTGCTTCTTGCAGATTGGACTATACAGTCACAAGAGAATTTATGAGGTGCGGTGACATTATCACTGGAGATAACGGACAGCATATGCATTAAAATTTGTGAGGCACTCAGATACTGTGGTAATGGGGGCCATGTAAACTGGACGATGATGAGAGAAAAAGGAGTATAAGGTAGGTGAGTGTCATGGAAGGAGTCAATTTTATGGAGGGATTTGATGTATCTGTATTTAAATGCTTGATGAGTAAGCCCTCAAAACAGCTATACCATAGGCATATACATTCCCTGGAAACCTACTTTGCATCTGTGGAAAAGTCCATTCAGACTATCAAAGATTATTTCTGTAGTGCTACACTTTTCTTTACGAAAGGAACATTTAGAGAAAAATACTAAAATGCAGAATGAAAAGAAATCAAAAGTTAGATGGAGAAACAGTAAAAGTTAACCAATAGGAAAAAAATGTTATGAATGGCTTGGAAAAAATATGAATGCAAAGACAGCGTTGTCAATAAGACTGAAAGGATGATGGACTTTGTAGTTCAGTAACGTGAACATTATTCTTTAAATGCAATGGCAGCCTATGTAATAAAATAATGTGAGTTGGGTCTCCTGTTTTTTCAATGCAGTGAGTTTCTCCCTAACAAGGGCATACTAATCATTCTAATTCTAAGCAGCGGTTGGGAGCTTTACTACAATGTAGTTTTATATGTATCAGTCATTTTAATTGTTGCAAAGACTGGTATGTAAAATCAGACTCTTGCAGGAATTTGTACATCCTATGAGTCTTCTGAAATCCAGAATTACAAAACAACACTCCTCAAGGAAGTGCTGTTTGTTTATTCACTATTTTTATAATTGATAATGCCACAGGGTACTATGAGCTTAGGGGGATGCAGACTCTCTTCATGGGAAGGAAGTACACGTAAAAATAAAGCAGGGCTGCACAACTCGTAAAGCGGCGAGGGCCATATTACTCCAAAAAAAACAGCTGAGGGCCGAAACCTGCCCGGCCCCGCGGAAACACCCCCCCCCCCCCCCACAGCACCGCCCGCCCCGCGGAAACAACCCCTCATTTCCCAGTGCTGGGGTGTGGAAGCCTGGAGAGGGGAAAAGAAACAGCGTGCATAGGGTGACCAGATCACAGCAGTAAAATAGGACCCGCCCCCTCCCCGCTCGGCCCCACCATCACACCCCTCTTCACCCCCCCAGGGGTCACTATATTACTGCACACAACAGTCAATCAATGCAGCTGTAGATAAATCTCTGCATTATGCATTTTGTATAATTTTTATATGACTTTGTATTGAACCTTGGTAATATGTTATAGCGGGCCCCTAAGGTAGTATAATTAAGGTAAAAGAGAAATGTGTTTTTGCTAGAAGTAGAATAAGATCTTCCCCCCCACTTTGTATTCAATTGCCCTGTTGAATGTACGAGGTGTGAATGAGGAAGGCATGGAAGGCAGGTACCTCCAGACAGCTGCAACCCTTGGAGAGGGGATGGGAACCAGACCAAGGACAATCAAACTCAAGTGGGCTGACTAGAGAAGAGCAGACATACTGACGGCCTCGGGGGTTAGAAGCAAGCACCTTCCTTTGGGAACCCCTCTTTGCAGCATTGGGACAACCCCCAGACCAGAGACAAGCAGCAAAAAGGACCAACGGACACAGTCCCAAATTTTGGGCCACACAGTGAGCCTACCTATTCACCCCCCTCACCCGTGGGCTGCACAGTGAGCCCACGTGGGCCGCATGTGGCCCCCGGGCCGCATGTTGTGCAGGCCTGAAATAAAGTGAAGAGCAAAAGATGGGACAGAGCAAATAACAGCAGGTGCAGGGAAAGTATGCAGCTCTGACACGAGTGAAACCCACCTCCAAGCAGTATTTCTCTGCCACATTTGGTCTCTAGGATATCTGAGGAGTCAGCTGCGGATAATGTTTCTCCCTTGTTTCCTCCCTCTCACATCAATACCTTATAGACAGGGCTTAAATTTTCACCGAGTATTTCCCAGAGCCTCGGTGCTCAGGCCTTCAGCCCCACGGGGCGCCCTGGGCTCGGGCCTTCAGACCCGCGGGGCGCACAGGGGCTCCGGTGGGTTTGAAAATATTTACCAGAGCTCTTCTCTGCACGAATGTAAGCCCTGCTTATAGAACTAAAGCCCTGCAGAACTCTGCAGTAAAGACTTGCACCCCAGGAGTGCTGAAAAGAGACCAGTCTTTATTTTCTGTCCCCAGTTGCATCACATGAGAGTTGTCAAGGTTAATACTCTTGCCACATGCCCAAGGTCAGTGGATTGTGTTACAGGTTCCAGTGGATGAGATTATGCAGGATGCTTGAGGGGGAGGCTAAGAAGGAGGGGATAGAAGGGCGTGTTACATAAACATTCTATAAATGAGGGATGTCTGGTTATATATAAGTAGTTAGCTAATGGATAATGTGCAGTTAGATGACACTCAAGTTGGTTTAGCCGTAGGGTTGGGAGGGCCTATGCGGGCAGAACCTGAGAGTAACACACTTTTGCTAGTAGGGATTTCCTCTCCTACAGAAGGGATATTTGGCTGCACATTTGCAGCCAGATTAGTTTTTTGCACCATCCGATTGTCACAAAGGGGCGTAATGCAGTGGAGAATCTGGCCTCACCTCTTTGAGATGAATCAGTTCCGTTTTACCACACAGAATAAAAAACAGAGGCAGTATGGACTAGTTGCATAGATATATATTTTTTTAAATTGCATTAAAAATAAGGTACATTTATGTTTTCCCTTTTGCCTTATTTGAGATTATAGCTACTTTTAAATTAATAAAATCCTTCACATATAGCAAACTAACCACTGGCTGTAGTGCTCTAATGAGAATGGAACTTACTGGAAAAAAAACACATACACACCTTTATGCTTTACTGCATTGTCACCATTAGTGCCAACTGGATGGCATAGTGGGTTTATTTACGCATTACGAATTGGCTCAGAGGAACACTTTGTCCTGATCTTATTAGTTTTTGGTCTTACTTGAATGAACAGCTGTTGAAGTGTAGGTCTACTTTTGTATCAGCATCTCAGAGGAATATGTTTGTTAATTCAGCAGTGGAAAGGCTTAATAAACTGGCAATAATCAAAATCTAATTGAATTAGCTCAATTAGAAGAAAATGCACTGAATGATTTAAAAAAATCTCTCAACTATAGCATGGAAAAATTAAACTTCCAGAATTCTGTCTTAAATTAGACATCAAGGAAATTTTTGCTATGATGTTTTTGTTACTTAAAACAATAGAATTAAATTTAACGGAATTACCTGAATTAGCCAAGTAACAAAAGCTTCGTTTGTTACCCTTCTGGCTACATGAAGATAAAGGGAGTCAACAGATAAATATCTCCTGTCTCTAGAATTACTTCTAGTAGTGCGTTTGGTCTTTTTATTTCTGGATGAAATTCGTCTTACCTATGTTGACTCTGTATGTGTTCCAGTTGTGCTAATACTTAATTATTATGTCTTAGTACAAATAGAAGTTTATATGTTTCCATTTTTTCCCATTAATGGTAGGATTGGGTTGTTTTCTCATGTTTTTAAGAGTTTCCTCTTTAATATGTTTACAAAAAAGTTAAAATATACAGGACTTGATTTTAATTTATGTAAAATCCTCTTAATAGCATTGCCTAATTAAGACAACCATTAAATTCATGTAATGCTAGTTTAATTGGAGGGAAAATCTATTAAAGCCCTACTGGATTTCCCTCCAGCCCCAGCCCATAAAATGAACACTGTGAACATAAAATAAATGCTCTAATGAGATATAGTTATTAGAAATATTACATGAATGAAACTCAGGTCTGATTTTTTGATGGCAATTTTGATTTAGAGACATGGTGAGCAAGACATGCTGGATATATATTAGTACAATTTAGTATTTTAAACAGCCTAAGAACAAATGTAAGGAAAATATTTCTCTAGGTAACACTCCATTATTTATCTCTTCTTAGATCAGGAATATACTGGACAACTGTAGTAATTCCAGTCATATCATGAGACAGTGGTATTGTGTATGATCATTGTTTGCAACTGCATGCCTTATAGTATTGAGAAGTACTATATGGATTTTACAGTGACATTAAAAAAATCACATGATCTAATAATGTATGCACAGAGCAGGACTGTGGTTTCATTTGCTTTTAAAATTATTAACTATTTTTGTTTGAATCCTGATGAAATCTCAGGGGAATGGAGTCTTTCACTGATGCACAGAAAGATTGCATGGGCAGCAACAGTTAAAACTTCTCTATGCTGCTCTCTCTGGCACCAATCCAGAAAAGCACTTACCTACATTCTTAACTTTAAGCATGTGAAGTGTCCCTCTGAAGTCCCATTAAGCGTGTGTTGTAAGTGCTTTGCTGGAGCAGGACCTCAAAATATTTTTCTCCAGTCTCTGTAACATTCCTCACAAATCACGTTTCACCAGAACTTCTGAAGGATACCTGTGACCGGTTGGCAAGTTTGATGCTCCTGGCTGCAGTGTTGGAGACTCAAGGTTAACACTGTTGAACCTTCAGATCTGAACATTCGCTTCCAGCCTTGAGTACGCTTATCTGGTGTTATCCATAGCATCTTTTAATCCTACTTTGATTCTAATTGAATGACACTAAAAGTGGATTGCCAAATTCTGATCTAGAGTTTTATATAAAGATGCCTGATGCAGGCACAGTATAAGAACCAGAATTGAATAGAATAGATAATAGATGCAACCCGTGTATTTACTCCAGTGGCTGATCCTGTATGACCCTCCCTCCGACACCTATTATTATTAATCATGTTTAATATGGTAGTGCCTGGGGGCCAGACTGAGAATGAAGCACCATTCTGCTAGGCACTGCACAAACAGAGAATGAGAGACAGTCCCTGACCTGCAGGGCATCTAATCTAAATAAACCTAGTGTTTGAGTCCTCAAGAATGTGTTGTTGGAATCAGTGAATAACCTGTAGAGGGACTTACTACTTCAGCGTCCACCTTATCATATCTAGGACGAGGATGCACATTCATATCAATGCATGAATGCTTTAAAGTTGATGTTCAGTATTTTCTTTCTAAAATGCCTCGGAAATTAAACAAAGTAAATTTAGTTAATGTTACTGAAGAAATTTTAAGTGTATTCAAGTCAGGTTATAAAAAATTATTATTCCTACATGTAACTGACATCATGTTGCATGAGGAGGGTCTAATAACCCCACTAATTGACAAAAGTTTTACTGATGAAAAGCAGTGTGGACAGCGCTTTGTCGGCGGGCAGTGGCTTAGTGAAGACACTACCTATATCAACGGAAGACATTCTCCTGTTGGTGTAGATACTCCTCCTTCTCGAGAGATGGTAGCTAAGTTAATGGGATTTTACACACCCCTGAGAGAGACAGTTATACCCACAGAAGTTTGTAGTGTAGACTAGGACTTAGTAGCTCGAAAGGTTGTCCCTTCCACCAACAGAAGTTGGTCCAATAAAAGATGTTGCCTTGCCTACCTTGTCTCTCTCATATCTTGGGACCAACATGGCTACAACTAGCTGCAAACAATTAAGCATTCCAGGCATTTGTCACTTATACTTATCACAGGATGATCATATAACTCAACAGTTAACTCACAGGACTTGGTTGTGAGGGGTGACTTCAACTACCTAGACATCTATTGGGAAAATAATACAGCAGGGCACACATTATCCAACAAGTTCTTGGAATGTATTGGAGACAATTATTTAGTTCAAAAGGTGGAGAAAGCTACTAGGGGAGAGGTTGTTTTAGATTTGATTTTGACAAATAGGGAGGATGTGGTTGTGAATTTGAAAGTGGAAGGCAGCTTTGGTGAAAGAGATCATGAAATGGTAGAGTTCGTGATTCTAAGGAATGGTAGGAGGGAAAACAGCACAATAAAGATAATGGATTTCAAGTTGGCAGTTTTTCAAAGATACGTTATTAAGGGCACAAGAGCAAACTATACCACTGTGGAAGAAAGATAGGAAGTATGGAAGAGACCACCCTGGCTTAACCATGAAATCTTCAATGATCTGAAACTCAAAAAGAGACTCCTACAAAAAGTGGAAACTAGGTCAAATTACAAAGGATGAATATAAACAAATAATACAAGTATGTAGAGACAAAATTTGAAAGGCAAAGGCACAAAACGAGATTAAACTAGCTAGAGACATACTGGGTAACAAGAAAACATTCTATAAATACATTAGAAGCAAGAGAAAGACCAAGAACACGGTAGGCTAGTTACTCAATAGGGGAGGGGAAACAATAACAGAAAATGTGGAAATGGCAGAGGTGCTTAATTACTTCTCTGTTTCAGTTTTCACAAGAAAGGTCAGTAGTGATTGGACATCTAACATAGTGAATGCCAGTGAAAATGAGGTAAAATAAGAGACTAAAATAGAGAAAGAACAAGTTAAAAATTGCTTATACAAGTTAGATGTCTTCAAGTCACCAGGGCCTGATGAAATACACCCTAGAATACTCAAGGAGCGGACTGAGGAGATATCTGAGCCATTAGCGATTATCTTCTAAAAGTCATGGAAGACGGGAGAGATTCCAGAGGACTGGAAAAGGGCAAATTTAGTGCCCATCTGTAAAAAGGGGAATAAGGACAACCTGGGGAATTACAAATCAGTCAGCTTAACTTCAGTACCCAGAAAGATAATGGAGCAAATAATTAAGCAATCAATTTGCAGATGCCTAGAAGATAATAAGGTGATAAATAACAGTCAGCATGGATTTGTCAAGGACAAATCACGTCAAAACAATCTAATAGCTTTCTTTGACAGGGTAACAAGTGTTGTGGGTGGGGGCAAGCGGTAGATGTGGTATATCTTGACTTTAGTATAGCTTTCGATACTGTCTCGCACGACCTTCTCATAAACAAATTAGGGAAATACAACCTAGATGGAACTACTATAAGGTGGGTGCATAACTGGTTGGAAAACAGTTCCCAGAGAATAGTTATCAGTGGCTCACAGTCAAGCTGGCAGGGTATATCCAATGGGGTCCCAAAGGGATCAGCTCTGGGTCATATGATTGAGATAATGGCATAGAGAGTACGCTTATAAAGTTTGTGGACGATACCAAGCTGGGACATGTTGCAAGTGCTTTGGAGGATAGGATTAAAATTCAAAATGATCTGGAAAAACTGGAGAAATGGTCTGAAGAAATGAGGATGAAATTCAATAAGGACAAATGCAAAGTAGTCCACTTAGGAAGGAACAATCTGTTGCACATACAAAATGGGAAATGACAGCCTAGGAAGGAGTACTGCAGAAAGGGATCTGGGGGTCATAGTAGATCACAAGCTAAATTTGAGTGAACAGTGTAACACTTGCCAAAAAAGCAAACATCATTCTGGGATGTATTAGCAGGAGTGTTGTAAGCAAATAATTCTTCTACTTTACTACACACTCTTTACGCCTCAGCTGGAGTATTGTGTCCAGTTCTGGGTGCCACATTTCAGGAAAGATGTGGACATATTGGAGAGATTCCAGAGAAGAGCAACAAAACATGACTAGGAGGGAAGATTGAAAAAATTGAGGTTGTTTAGTCTGGGGAAGAGAAGGCTGAGAGGGGATATGATAACAGTTTTCAATTACATAAAATATTGTTATAAGACGTAATGGGCTTCAATTGCAGCAAGATAGGTTTAGGTTGGACATTAGGAAAAACTTCCTAACTGTCAGAGTGGTTAAGCACTGGAATAAGTTGCCCAGGGAAGTTGTGGAATCTTAATAATTGAAGATTTTAAAGAGCAGGTTAGACAAACACCTGTCAGGAATGGTCTAGATCAGCGATGTCCAATAGAAATTCAATGCTAGCCACACTTGTGGTTTTGAATTTTTCTTATTCACCACATTATAAAAAAGGATTAAAAAACATACTACAAACGACATTTCAAATATCAAAAATAAGTAGATATTACAAAAAAAAATATTAATAGGTACTACTAACACAAAATTACTATATCCTAGCCACGTTAACAAGCTATATATCAAAGCACGCAACCTGTCTTCCAGTAGTGCTTTCTTCAATACACCAATGCATTGCTCATCCATTAGCCACAATTTAATAGCCTATTCACCACATGTGGCTAGTGGCGAACGTATTGGACACCGCTGGTCTAGATAATACTTAGTCCTGCCATGAGTGCAGGGGACTGGACTAGATGACTTTTCCGGTCCTATGATTCCAACCGTGGTAAAATCATGAATGAGCTGTGCTATAATAGATCACTTGTCATGGGTTGTTTCAGCCATCAAACAATCGAACTAATTTAAGGTGGGATTCTGTTTTCTTGGATATCTGTGTTTTGGAGAAATTGAAAGG
Organism: Macrochelys suwanniensis; assembly: GCA_033296515.1. Taxonomy (NCBI): domain Eukaryota; kingdom Metazoa; phylum Chordata; order Testudines; family Chelydridae; genus Macrochelys; species Macrochelys suwanniensis. The sequence continues at coordinate 15,097,481 of CM065784.1, read as the reverse complement.
TTTTTTTTAAATCCTTTTTTATTCAGCCTATCTTCAGCAAGTTGTAGTATTTCACTGCATGTGTAGTGGGTACATAGGCACAACATTTTAACCTATTGCAGTTGTGCTTCCAGTAGCAGAAAACTGAACTGGAAATTTGAGCCCTGGCAGTAAGTCTGTGTGTGTGTGTGTGTGTGTGTGTGTGTGTGTGTGTGTGTGTGTGTGTGTGTGTGTGTGTGTGTGTGTGTGTGTGTGTGTGTGTGTGTGTGTGTGTGTGTGTGTGTGTGTGTAGGAGAGTTTAACAGCTCCCTCCATTTTGTAAAAATAAATACAAATCTCTCATATAGAGTTTTCATTAGCCACTGACATTGTGCCCTCAATGCAATCTATTTGCATGAGTATCTACAATAAGTAGACATGTTGGATTGGTGTCCATTTGGTTTTTTTCTTAGCCAAACCACCTCAGTAAGAAATAAGATGTCTACATGTTTTTATGAACTCAAGGTAGAGAGCTCCATTACTGAGCAGGAAATGTTACTTAGAGTGCTTCTATTACCCTTGCTTTATTCCTTGTCGTCTTCTATAAAACAGTATCTTTCTATACTGCTTCCACTGTCATCTGTGGATGGGTCCTAATCCATCTCTGTTTATTTCCTGAGTTCTATCCACCATTCTCTTTCCAACATGCTGTCTTTCTCTGTCTCCTCTCAGGGTTTCTGTCTATATCTTTCTCTTTTTCAGATAACCTTTTGTCTCTGTTTCTCACACAATCCCCCCCCAGTGCTGAAAAGTTCCCACGTGTCTTAATTCCTTACTTTCTGCATCTGAGAATCTCTCTATCTATGTTCACCTCTCTATCTATGCTCACTATCAAGTCCCTGTTTTCACTTTAGGGTCGTTTATTCTCTCCTTCAGGCTGAAATTCCCTTTATCCAGAGCCAATACCCACCTCTCCACATTAATAATGGTGGGTTACTTTTACCATGATGTGGGTGAATGGATGTAGCTAAGCCACACACAGACTAGATACAAAAGGTAAAAGAGACAACTGAAAATGTTCACTTCCTTGAATATTTCAGACTTCTAGATTAAATAGATTTACAATTTGAGTGTATTCTCCCTTTGTTCTAATGAATGTTTAGTGGAAACTATATATATTTACTTCAAAAAAAAAAAAGTAGTGGTGCTCTACTTTTCAATCCATGGTAAACATTGTAAAACATTTGCAAAAGGTTCCCTGACCACAGCCAAAGTCTATTTAAAAGTTTATTAAAGTTCTCTAATAAGCTACCTTTTCCAGCTCACAGATAAAAATATAATATTTTATGGTTCAGTATAATAATTCAATGAAATTAACCCAGTAAGTGATCAATGAAGCAAATGATTAAAAAGCAGGAGAATGCAAAATGAATATTAAAAAAGATAAAATTGCATTTGCTATTACTGTACGTTTTGCAGGTCATAAATGAAAGCCCAATGCACAAAAAGTAAAAATGACCTTTTAAAATGTTGAAAAGGAATGTTAGAGTGCTTACACTTTTGCCAACTGAATTCAATTATTTAGGTCTGTTTCCATCTTTCTGCAGCATATTTGATAACTGCTAAAAATTGTACATTTAGTTCTGGCTTCCATTGTTGCACAAAGGATGTTTGGCTATATTAGCCAGTGATTTTGCTCTAATCTTGTATATCTCTGATCAGCTTTTATTTTCAAATTAAGTATACAGATAGTCAGCAGTGAAAATACATTAGCTAGATTGCCTGCTTACTTCTCAGAAGCAGAGAGGATTACAAGTTAGGGGGAGTTTATAAGAAAAAATCTTCAAATCAGGGGGAAAATTAGTATCTTATGGAAATGATTAAATGCTGTTTGAGCTTTCCTGCCTTTGCTACTGTGTTTTGTTTGTTTGTACTTTTAAATCCCAGCATGTTGTTAACAGATACCCTGCCGAATTAAGGGACACAAGGTAACATCAGAGTGGCTCTATGTCCTAGTTTGGACACACACAACTATATTTTCAGTTTCCTGTCTAAGTGCCAGAATGGGAATACTGAGGCACCATGTTTTACTGCCACCCAGATTCTAACCTCACCTTTCCATAGCATACTTTATCAGTCCTCATTTTGTATCTACCCACCAAGCGTAGGTACCAATATAGTCCCCATTACAACAGCATCTGAGTGTTTTGCAGACTTTTAATGTACTTATCCTCAAATATCTGTGTGAAGAAGGAGAGTACGGTTTTACAGATGAGGATTTGCACTACAATGAATAAGTGACTTGCCCAAGATCACATGGGAAGTGTGTGGCAGAGCAGAGAATTCAACCCAGGTCACCTGAATCCTATGCTTGTGTCTTAACCACTGGACTACCCTTCCTCTGATTGGGCAGAAAAAGGTTTTGACACTGCAAGGCAATTGAGGACCTTGTGACAGGTGCTGAGCTCATGCTTAGCATCTTGCCAGAACAGGCCCACAGTGAGATAGGGCAGATACTAAAATAAATTCCGTAAAAGAATTGTAGAGAGCAATCTTCTTGTAGATGATAATTCAGTACTGTATATCTTGTATCTGATGGGCAGCCGAAGATGTATTAATGGGTTTCATGTGAGCCTTTTTGAGCATTGCAAGAACCATCTAGTTCTTCCATTGTGGACAGGTATCTACATCATAAACCCACCAATGCAACCAACACTAAAATTAGCATCTTTGCCTCACAGAGAAGCTTGGATCCTGGAGGTTATCCATCCTGGTCATTTCTTCTGCACTTGTTTTTAGACAGGAGACTTTATCTCTAGGCTGTTAATTTGGTACCTTCCATCAGCACTAAAGACAAACATTTGCAGATTGTCTCGTAGGCTGTCTGTGAATTGAATCCGAGAAGTTTTGTCATGAATTGAAGATGATTGATAACCTCAGAACATGCTTTCCATTACCACATCTATTTTTACATGCTCTAAGCAGAATCCTTGTATTGGTGAGTTCAGAGACTTTGCATAAAGACAGTGCACCTGGAGAGAGAGAGAGAGAAAGAAATACATTGTTGTAATATTTGACATCATGCAATGTTTTGTATTCTTGTGTGGGTGTAATCTAAAGGAGCAGTTGAACATAAGGAAAAGGTTCTTGTGAGAGATTCTGCTAGATTGGTTTTAGAATTTAAAAAGGACTGCATCACAGCTGACAACAGTAATTTATTTCAAGAACTAAGTGCTTAGTCATTCATTTAGACCATCTTGATTTTACAAGGAAGGTGCTCAGAAACTATGGTGATGGGTAGCAGTATAAAATCCTAAAATCTGCAACAGTGCAATTTGATGACTTCCAGATTGCATAATGCAAATAAAAGACCTTTATTTCTCCCAATCAAGAAATCAGGAAGGTGAAATGGCCAGTTGGAAACTGACACATGAAGGCTAATTGAATAATAGGTATGGTAGCATCAGTGGAGTCATGTTGAGACTAGAGCAGCAGAGGGATCGTGACTTTTCAAAAAGCAACCTACATATTGAATGTAAATAAATATGTTCTTGTTGTTTTTAAATCTGATGACTGAAATGGTTACCTCTCAATTATGCATGAATTATTTTTATTTATAATTTATTTTTATAATTTATTCTATTTATTATTTGGTGCGGAGGTGAAAAAGGTGGTAGGAATATTGTTGGATTGGCAGCTAAGTAATAAACTGATAGGATAAGTGTATGCTGTGTGTGTTTGTTTGTTCCTGCCTGCTCCATGGTGTGGAAATGGTGGTGGTTAATGGAGCTGGAAGAAAAGAAGATACAGGTAGTAGAAAATATTAAACTGAGGAGAATGGCAGACAAGTTGGGTGTAGATAGAGTGTGACTGTAGGAAATTAGGGGGAAGATGAACTAGGGACTCACAATGATAAATAGGTTTCAGTGTAGTAGCCGTGTTAGTCTGTATCAGCAAAAAGAAAATAAGAAATAAATACTTGTGGCACCTTAGAGACTAACACATTTATTTCAGCATAAGCTTTCGTGGGTTAGAACCCACTTCATCAGACACATGGAATGGAACATACAGTGAACAGATACTTATACAGTCAGAGAAACATGATAAGGTGGAAGTGCCTATACCAACTTTAAGAGGCTAATTAATCAAGAGGCACTATAACAGCAGGGGAAAAAAACTTTTGAAGTGATAAACAAGATGGCCCATTGCAGACAGTTGACACAAAGGTGTGAGTGAGGATCGTTAATTTAAGGGAAATAGATTCAATTAATGTAATGGCCAAGCCATTCCCAGTCCCTATTTAACCCTGAGTTGATGGTATCTAGTATCAAGCTTATGCTGAAATAAATTTGTTAGTCTCTAAGGTGCCGCAAGTATTTCAGTGACAAATAGGTTGGAGAGCGCACATTTGAGGTGGGCTGGACATGTGATAAAAATGGGATAAGGATGACGAGCAAAGAAAGCATTGGACAGCAAGAAAGGATGTAGAAGACAGAGAATATGGTGGGAAGACTCTGTCAAGAAAAGTGTGAAGAGAAAAAGGACTGGAATTCCAAAACTTATGAACCTGTGCCATGGATTGGAAGGAGTGGCGAAGAATCATGGACACCTCCAACCCTGTATAAACAGAAAAAAGTTAAGAAGTGAATTTAATGCAGCCACTGGACTTATTTCTTATTTAGGTTATGTTTATGCACCACATTAACTGGTTTTACATCAGATAAAACTACATTTTATTTCAATTACTTGGGTAAGTTAACTATTTTTTAAATGCATGGTGTGTGATTCTTCTTTGGTCTGAAGGCATGTATGCAGGATGCTATAACCCTGCACCCTACCATACCTTATGTACTTCCTAGTGGACTGTAGAACACTCTACTAACTTTGTATGCTACTTGCTCTAATAAATGCAAACTATCGGAACCATGGTCCATAAACATCTACTTTTGTTCAGCTCTATACCGTCTTGTAAATTATCTTGAATTCTGTAAATGTACTGTAAATTATGCCTTTCATACTTCTATGTCTGCATCACTTTTAATAAAATGCTCTTTCAAACACAAAATATATTTGACACATTCAGATGGGGCAAACACATGTGGCCATAGTAAAGAAGAACATTTCCCAGGACAAACCTAATAGACATTTCGGAAATACTTTTTTATCCTGTGGACAACATCACAGGCAGATCCTTGTGCAGGGAGCCTTAAGCTATAGTTTGTTGCAGAGTAGGAAATTACAATTTTTTATGTGGGGGGATGGGGACTTAGAAATGAAGTATATTAACTGTTTTTTTTAATACAGATAATATCTTTCCCCTCTGTTTCCCCTAGCAATATTCTAATTCTCAGAATGTTATCCACTCTGAAGCTCAAGCCTGAGTAATTTATCTACTGGAAAACAGAGAGGCTAGGAGTGATATTATCATTTAAGTAAATGACTACATTTTTAATCAGTCAGAAAATGAATAGTAAAATCTCAAATGTTACTATTAAGCAATAGAAACATGTTTGAGAGTCTTTACGCTTGGGTAATAATTGGCTAGAGGATCTGAGATAAAGCAGAAATTACTTAAACCAGTCATTACTAGATTTTTCAATACCCATAAATAGTTTGCTGAAATTAGAATTCAAAGAGTTTTAAAGTGCAATGTAGATGTTTCTTTTTATTTCTCTGATAAATTTGTTTAAGAAATTGCAGCCTAACACTCATATGGTCTCTGTAAAAGAATTTACATTATTGGGAAAAGACGACTAAGGGAAGGTAAATATTTAAAACTTTCAGAACTGGAAATATCTGATTTGGTGAAAATAACTTAGGACCCAATCCAAAAGTAACTGAAGTAAATAGAAGGACCACCATTGCTTTGAGTTGACTTGATAAATTTGAAGCTCTACGCCTTTCAAGTAAGAACTACAGCTAACATGTTCAAACTTTGGATGCCTTAAATAGGCACCTAAATCCACATTTAACCATCTATGTATGATAAATAGTCTGATTTTTTTGTTTGAAGGGGTCAGACTACCTCAACTCCTACCAAAGTCACTTGAAATCGTTGGGGTTCCACACTGATGAAAATCAAGCCACTCAGTTTAAATATGCATGAAGGTGCCTTTAGGCAGCCAAATTTGAATGTGTCAGCCTGTGTTTGAGAACATCAGTTTTATAGTCACTGATGGAAAGTGTTACATAATGACTTTGGCATTAGTTATTTATTTTCAACTAGCATCTACAAACAACTATATTTAAAGACTAAATGTAATAGTCTTTCATAGCTGATCTTCTGTCTTTGCAACTTCATTCTCAAAGTATTCAGTTTGCATAATTAAGTATGATTTTGTGGCTACCTTTCATATCCCAACTTGGGGATCTCAACTGAATCTAATTATCTTTCAATTGAAAAGAAGATATTTCACAGACAGAAGCTGTAGATCAGGGCTCATTATTAAGGCAGCTCATTATTTTTAATGAGCAACTTCATTATCTGATTCTGCAGAGAACAAGACATGATTCTATTGATGCAGGGAAGCTTGTTAAACTTCAGTGGCCAGAGACATATGGCTAACAGTCAGAATTTGGCAACAAAAATTATTAGGGTTAAAGAAAGTATCTTGTAGGATTCTAGGGTCTTCATCTAGGTGATTTATAAGGGTAAAAGATTACAGAATAATTTCCTATTTGTTTTTTCCCAAGTGAACTTAGTTAGACCATAATATGTGTACATTACCCGTCTAAGTGGTCTTCTTTAGAAAACAAATTGCATGGAAAATTCACAGTAATAAAACACAATCAATTCACTGGAAAGCTTTACACCAAAAGAAGTGGCAACAAAATCACTTTTCTGCAATTCCAAAGCCCTCTAGGGAGTATTACAAATATTCATAGTGTTTCCAAATGCTGCATTTTGCATTTGGATCTCTGAATTAGATGTGTAAAATCTCAAGTAACCAAACAACTCTCTAGGGAAGGTGAAAATCGCAAGCTATCCCAACTACATTTACTATTAAAATAACATCAAACCCTGATCCAGCAAGTACATATGTGCTGTACAGCAGGGAGCATAAGGTGGTTGTGCTGTACTGAAAAAGTGAGTGGAGACCATGTGATGGCACAAGTACAGATAAATACTAGGCATGGTCTACTATACTGTCAGGAAGTTAATCTCCAGCTCTTGGCAGCCCTGCTTGATTGCTCCCCAGGGTGCATGGTAAAAAAGGGGTGGAGTTGGCAGAAATTAAGAATGCCCCCAGCAAAGGTGCTTTTAGCTATATGTTCCCTTCCATGGCTGTACTCCTGCTACTAGATCAGAGTAGGCTGGTGGCTATGAGCAATGTTTTAATTGATGTAAAATAGAGCTTATAATATTTCAGTGGTGGATGAGTTTGAGGATAACTTTGTTATCTATCTAGAGATAACAATAAAGGAAACAACAGATGCTGCTATCATCTAGGCTGGCTATAGTCTCTGTCTCTACAACTGTGTATGAGAGGGAGAGAGTCTGAGAGTTAACAGGACAAGAAGCACTGCATAGCTTGCTGCAGGATGCATGGCAACTTTATTCCCTTACACCACGGCCTTGCCTTGCTTTTTGTCTTCCGCTTGCTCCTGTATTGTGAAGAATCAAGTTCTCTCTAAGTTTTCCTCATTCTGATATAATACAACTATTCCTTTTTACAGATGTAGTAGGTTAATGGTCAAAACCCATCCTTTTAATTGGTGGGGAGAGCAATTGCAACACGAAAGGGGACATGTGGCTCTGGAGCACCAACCTCTTTGAAGGCTGAGGAGCATGCAAGAAAATATCAGTTTAGATATCTAGGCTGCTCTCAGCCCTTGCATACACAGTGTGGGATTGACTGTATCATATGATTCTTAGTCCTCATAGCAGTTAGTGATATCAATACAAACACTGCCAAGATAACCTCATCTAAAGCCTACCACCAAATCTCTAAGAAGCACAGTAAAGATAAAATGAACTCAATGGTAAAATAAAATGCCTAGCAAACTGTTGGCACTGTACAAATAGTAATAATCATATGTTTTGGGTGCCAAGTAACAAGCAAGGGGACGTTATTTTCCATTTTTCAGTATGCTTAGCATACAATTGCATTCTGGCCTGCAGGCATTCTTTCCCACAATTCATTTAGAACAATGACCTTCTCCAGCTGTGAATATGTTACAAGTTGTCATAAATATAAAGGGAAGGGGGAGAGGGTCAGATGCCGTGCTATAAAATCCTCTTACCAGTAAAGGGTTAAGAAATGCAGGTAGCCAGACTGACACCTGACCTGGCTGGCATCTGACCAATAAGGGGACAAGATACTTTCAAATCTTGGGAGTGGGGAAGGTGTGTGTGGCTCTTTGTCTGAGTCAGAGTGATCTTGGAAGACAAGAAGTACCTGCAGAAAATCAATCTCCTCAACCAGTCATCTTCTCACCAAACCTCACTTTTCTAAAGTAAGTTTAGTCAGCCTTGCGAGTAGGTTTCTGTTTGTTTTGCTTCGTGAGCTTTCCCTGTGTTAGAGGGAGGGGTTATTCCTGTTTTTTTTCCTGTAATTTTAAGGTTTTGTCCAGAGGGGGAATCCCTCTGAGTTTGGAAATTGAGTACCCTGTAAAATAGTTACCATCCTGATTTTACAGAGATGATTTTACCTTCTTTGTTTTAGTAAAATCCTTCTTTTAAGAAGCTGACTGTTTTCTATGGTTTTAAAAACCCGGGGGTGGGTTTTTAGATCACTGTGTAACCAATTGGTTAGGAGATTATTCTCAAGCTTCCCAGGAAAGGGGGTGTATGGGCTTGAGAGGGTATTTTGGGGGTAAGGGGAACTTCAAGTGGTTCCTTTCCTGGATTCCTGTTTAAAACACTTGATGGTGGCAGTGAGAGAAGCATTTCTCAGGGTGCAGGGAATTTTGTACCTTGGGGGTTTTAACCTAAGCTGGTAAAAATAAGTTTAGGAGCTCTTCATGCGGGTCCCCACGTCTTTACCCTAGAGTTTAGAGTGGGGAGGGAGCCCTGACACAAGTATTCTTTCCCTCCAACCAAACATATTGTGGGAAGTCATTATGATGTTCACAGAATGAGAAGCAAACCGCAATCCTGATACATTTATTAATTTATAAATAGCGAACAGAAGTATTTGTAAGAGTAAGGGTGTTAACTGCTTTTTTCCACTGCTTGCATCCGATGAAGTGGGTATTCACCCACGAAAGCTTATGCTCCAATACCTCTGTTAGTCTATAAGGTGCCACAGGACCCTTTGTCGGTGTTAACCCTAGTGTTCTGGTCAAATTTTATTCCCCACGATTGCATTCTGCTTCTCTAAATTCTCCCTGCAGATTCTTCTTCACTTCTTGTCTGTAGTGTTTTTATTTTCTGTATAACACAAAGCAAAACCACCTGCCAGATTTCAGCTAGAGCTGTGGGAAACCCTCCAGCTTAGGGGAATTGATTTCAACAGGGGCAAGATCAATGGTCAAACTTCCACAGAAATGAGTGGGAATAGAATGGGACTCTTGGGTTGTATGAGATTCAGTTAGCCATTTGAGAAGGTTTTGGTCACATGTAAAAGGATCCCCAGAGTTCAGCTTGTGTTTTTAGACTCAGTAAGACAAGCTACCCCTCAGAACAAAACAATGGGACTGATCTGAAGATTAAATACTTTAGTTATGAAACCAATGAAATTTCCCTTGCCAATCTCTGCTGAACCATATCCCAAAGGCCAGACCCCTCTGCTTATCTCCTGGGGTGGAGAGAGAGAGAGGAAAGGAAGCAGACATTGTGGCATTTTGCCTCCTCCTTTAAATTTGCAAAGTACTTTGGAACCCATTGATTTTATTGGCTATTGAATCAGGCTCTAATTAAATGTAATTTATTATCTGTCTCACTTCATTCTTTGCCATGATTCCACCCTCAATATTCCAACTGTTATTTTTTTTGGCGGAAATGTTCAATAAAAGCTTCTTTTTTTTGAGTATTGCTTTGCTGTGCATGTAAAATGCAAAACATATTATGGTGCAAATGACACTAAGAGTAAGGGTATCAGAAAACTTTGAATGTTAAAAATATGGTATCACAATGCCCAACACTTGGGTGCTATAAACAAATAAATAACAATATTTTAGATATGTTTAGTCTGAATAATCTGGAAGTTGCAAATTAGGTGGAGAAAATTCCCAACTTTTCAGAAGTGGTCCTGACAATCTTTAGTCAATAATTATCATTAGGAGCAAACTACTGTATATATGGAACATTGTTAACTGTTGATAACTGCTCTGAGATGCCCTTCTTTGAGTTTAACATTATGCACTGATTTTGATACATTACACATTACGATACATAACCGGTACCTACAATGAGGATGAGCTCTGTAACTAAATATCAACCTCTGCTATCTCTAAAACGCTCAGTCTTAGTATTGTGGGTTTCAACAATACTAAGTGCATATAGTATTGTGCATCTATAAGTGCAGCTATAAGAGGAATAGACAACTTTAAGGTAGTACAGGGACACAAAATCCATTAAACCCTCTGGCAGGCCATCCTTTTTTCTTTAAAAAAATACGGATTGCATGACTAAGAAATGTTTGCTACAATACATGTCAACACACAACGAACCATGTATTAACAGTGTAAAACTGAAGTGTTCTGTGACAAAGTTCCTCCTCCTAGCTATTATCTTTGGTAAATCATGGGAGACAGGAGAGATTCCAGAAGACTGGAAAAGGGCAAATATAGTGCCCATCTATAAAAAGGGAAATAAAAACAACCCAGGAAACTACAGACCAGTTAGTTTAACTTCTGTGCCAGGGAAAATAATGGAGCAAGTAACTAAGGAAATCATCTGCAAACACTTGGAAGGTGGTAAGGTGATAGGGAATAACCAGCATGGATTTGTAAAGAACAAATTATGTCAAACCAATCTGATAGCTTTCTTTGATAGGATAACAAGTCTTGTGGATAAGGGAGAAGCGGTGGATGTGGTATACCTAGACTTTAGTAAGGCATTTGATACGGTCTCGCATGATATTCTTATCAATAAACTAAGGTATAACGAGGAAAGGTATAATGAGTGGGGTTCCGCAAGGGTCTGTTTTGGGACCGGCTCTGTTCAATATCTTCATCAACGACTTGGATATTGGCATAGAAAGTACGCTTATTAAGTTTGCAGATGATACCAAACTGGGAGGGATTGCAACTGCTTTGGAGGATAGGGTCATAATTCAAAATGATCTGGACAAATTGGAGAAATGGTCAGAGGTAAACAGGATGAAGTTTAATAAGGACAAATGCAAAGTGCTCCACTTAGGTAGGAACAATCCGTTTCACACATACAGAATGGGAGGAGACTGTCTAGGAAGGAGTACGGCAGAAAGGGATCTAGGGGTTATAGTGGACCACAAGCTAAATATGAGTCAACAGTGTGATGCTGTTGCAAAAAAAGCAAACATGATTCTGGGCTGCATTAACAGGTGTGTGGTGAGCAAGACACGAGAAGTCATTCTTCCGCTCTACTCTGCGCTGGTTAGGCCTCAACTGGAGTATTGTGTCCAGTTCTGGGCACTGCATTTCAAGAAAGATGTGGAGAAATTGGAGAGGGTCCAGAGAAGAGCAACAAGAATGATTAAGGATCTAGAGAACATGACCTATGAAGGAAGGCTGAAGGAATTGGGTTTGTTTAGTTTGGAAAAGAGAAGACTGAGAGGGAACATGATAGCGGTCTTCAGGTATCTAAAAAGGTGTCATAAGGAGGAGGGAGAAAACTTGTTCATCTTAGCATCTGAGGATAGAACAAGAAGCAATGGGCTTAAACTGCAGCAAGGGAGGTTTAGGTTGGACATTAGGAAAAAGTTCCTAACTGTCAGGGTGGTTAAACACTGGAATAAACTGCCCAGGGCGGTTGTGGAATCTCCATCTCTGGAGATATTTAAGAGTAGGTTAGATAAATGTCTATCGGGGATGGTCTAGACAGTATTTGGTCCTGCCATGAGGGCAGGGGGCTGGACTCGATGACCTCTCGAGGTCCCTTCCAGCCCTAGAATCTATGAATCTATGAATCTCTCCCTCGGTGGGTCCTGCACTTATAGGCGGATTTTGCTGGCCTCAGAGATCTTTCCTTCTGGTAGAACCCACAGTCCAGGTCAACTCCTCCTGTGTCTGATCAGGAGTTGGGAGGTTTGGGGGCAACCCGGGCCCACCCTCTACTCCAGGTTCCAGCCCAGGGCCCTGTGGACTGCAGCTGTTTAGAGTGCCTTCAGGAACAACTGCACAACAGCTACAACTCCATGGGCTACTTCCCCATGGACTCCTCCCAACACCTTCTTTATCCTCACCACAGGATCTTCCAGCAGTACGCCCTCTCACTCTCAGCTCCTAGTGCCTCTTGCTCCCAGCTCCTCGCACGCACACCACAAACTGAAGTGAGCTCCTTTTTAAACCCAGGTGCCCTGATTAGCCTGCCTTAATTGATTCTAGCAGCTTCTTGATTGGCAGCAGGTGTTCTAATCAGCCTGTCTGCCTTAATTGTTTCCAGAAAGTTCCTGAGAGTTCTGGAACCTTCCCTGTTACCTTAGCCAGGGAAAAGGGACCTACTTAACCTAGGGCTAATATATCTGCCTTCAACCACTCTCTTGTAGCCATCTGGCCTGACCCTGTCACAGTTCTTAAATATAAAATGCCTTATAGCATAACTGTTAAATAAACAAAACAGTTCATGATTCAGAGTAGAGAAGTTGCTTTCACAAATGTCAGTGCTCCCAAACATAGAAAACAATTTGAGCAACCACTTTCTCAGCTTTGGGAAATGGGACACAGGAAGCTGAATGCCCCTTTCAATCTTTCGGTGTAACAAAGAACAGATCAGCCTGCAGTTTGCACAGTGCTAGTTGCAGTTCAGAAGGCTGGTCATTGACAGCAGTTGTAAGTGGATTATTAAAAAGGGATCCGTTGAGGTAAATAATGTTCAAAATCCTTAAAACATTTGTTACAATTAAGCAGCAGCATTTCAATGACAGTAGCATACCTGCTACATTCTGACTCATACTCTTACAGTGACAATGAAAGTGTAGTACATGTTGTAAACGGGCAAAATCCAAATGCAACTGGCGATTCGTAAAAAGTGTGTGCTCGCTTTTGGAAATCACCCATGTGAGGAGCAAGATCTGACACAGACTGGTCCATGTCTTGCAATTGCAGATTCAAATGATTCAGATGTCTGGTTATGTCAGTCAAAAATGACATATCAAAAAGCAAAACTGAATCTTCTAGTTTTTCCTGAAACTTTGTAGTATCAGAACTCAGTGTTTTGCCAAAAGGCAATAATCTTCTTTCGAAGTGCAAAGAGTATCTCATGGCATTTATCACAACTCAGCCACAAATTTGTAATGACTCAGTGATCTGTTGCTTCCTTGGATCTAATATGTAACTTTCATGAGCACACTCATGAAATGGTCAAAGTTAAGTGATTTTCCACACAGTGACTCTTGAATAATGCAGTGCATTGTGGAGTAATCCATCCACCGCACTGTTGTTCAGTAAACCCAACCTTTGCTCCATGCACAGCAGGTGGTCCATTCATATCAACAGCTGACTTTTCCAAACCTCCAAAATCTGCAACAGCCTCTTGAGCTACAACAAAAATATCTGGATCCTTTTTAGTTCCATGCAATGAGGTTAACTTCATAAATTCTTCCTGCATATTAAGAATACTGTCAATTGTTTGTATCTATATCAGTAGCTGATCTTACATCTGACACACCTGTACTCTCATCTAATGCCAAAGAAAAATAAGAACAACTGTGAATAATTTTCTTTAGCTTTTTTCCATATGTTTATGCATATCTGAAACTCTTCGTAAAATTGTACATCAAGAAAGATACCGTTTCAATTTTTTGTTGCCATTTTATTGTTACTAAATGCCTTTACTATTTACATTACACGTCAGTTTATTGTTTTGTCATCACTTGGTGGCTTTTTTAGCCCACACCAGCTTGAGATCAACAAGTTATGATGCAGAAAGTCTTGAAGTTTGTACTGTGGCAGCTCCAGCAAAACAACTCTGCTGTCTTAAAACTTTGCCATTTAGATAAGCAACAATGGCATCCCTGGCATCACCAGTATATTTGTTGTACTTTGCTTTGTGATTGGTACATAGTGACAGTTCAAGTTGTATCCTTTTTCACTACCATGACTTGGAAATAGATGAGGCAATGAGGCTTACCTCCATTTTTCAGTTTATAAAAAAAAAAGTTAATCATGCTTCCACTATACATGGAAGACTTAGATTTCACTACCTCTTTCTTTTACTCATGATAAAACTGCAAAGGAAGAATCAGCCACTGGCTTCTACATATGCCGCTTCCCACTTTACTCACGGTGCAGAGGATATAGAGCTGACATTTCAGGATATTGAATTTTGTTGCATTCATCATACATGCAATCCAAAGAAGTGCACAACTACTCCGGCTAGTGATGGGTCTTCCACATTATTGTGCACGTAATATTCACAGTTGATCACAGAAAAGAAGTGATAAAGAAATGTCACAGCAGACTAAATCATCTGTTAACAATTGGCTGGCTGAATAAAATGATCTGGCAGGCCAGATGCAGCCCCAGGCTGCTGTTGCCAATCCCTGATCTATAGGCTCCCTTAGGAGGGTTCTTGAAAAGGAATGAAAGAAGGCACAGAGGTTTGTGGAGTATAATTGCTGCCAGGCTTCTCTTTAAAACACCAAATGCCAAACCTTCTTTGACATAGAGAAGGCAGAATAGAAAATAGAAGCCAGCTTGTAATCCCTGCCCACAAATACCGGCCCTTAATTCCATATGCAAATGAACATCCTGTGTGAACCACTAGAGAATGCGATAAGATGCAGTGCAACACAACAAAAATAGCATTTAATTCAGATTTCACTGAAACATTTAGAACAAGACTGGTTCCTTGATACATTTTTAGAACAGTGGAATACAAGTCATTGCTAGCTACTTCCTGGTCTCGGCCTTTTCTTCTTCTTTTCTCCCTCCGCCTCCATGTCTATTTTGCATCATCTCCTTTGTTCAGTTTACAGATTGGCATTTTTGGTGCCTTTACATTTATTTATTTATTTAGCAATCAGAAATCAGCAATTCATTACTCCAGGCTTTTTGGACATACATGGAAATCCAATTAAAATTTGTTTTAGTAGGATTACATTGAAATGTATGTTTCTAACTCATAATAGTTCAGCCCTGTAATATTAATAATTATTATGCATAGACATAAATATTAATATTGGCATTGTCTCAATTAAGCATGCCATTGTTTATAAATCCTATCAGTGCACCTGCTTTATCACTGACATACTAATTATTTTTACCTTCCTTCCACTTTAATTGTTTTGGGAGTAGACTCAATAGAATATTTTATGTTACTGACAATAAATATTTGGAAAGGAAGATGATGTTATTTATAAAGATACCTTATTTTTGATAGCGTCTTGTGTAAAGAAAGAATTTTCTCTCTTTTTTTTCGTGTTTGTTTGGGGTTTTTTGGCACATAAAACTCTCACACCAACAATTTTTGCTTCTTGTATCTAAATTATAGATAAAGGGTTTATGAATCTGGGATCAGTCTATTCTCATTCTTATTGCAATATTTAAGAAAACTTTTTCCCACAGAGCTGATCAAAGACTTGTATTCTGGTTTCTTACAAAGACAGTGTCAGGGAGAAGGTGGAGGTATGCTAATTAAGTTCTTCTCTGGTTTAAAGGAACATTACATGTCTTTGAGATAATTACAGCTTAATATTAGGTTTTAGATGGAAGGCAATTTGTTTGAGAATGGTTGTCCAAATTAAATATGAACCAGATTACACCCCTGTATAACAAATTATGGGTCTTATTCAGCCTTTCTTTTCCCCTTGTTAGGCGTTGATATATTTCATTGAAATTAATGGAAATTTTGGCTAAGTAAGGTGGGCATAGAGAGTACCAAATAAGGGCATACAAGAGGACTAGGACTCGCAGGGACTAGTACAAATCAACACCAAAACCAAACCTTTTTGTGTGGTTACCTTATGTCACCATTTTTTCTTGGAAATTATAAAATTATCCAGTGGATCATAGGGCTGTTTCAACTGCCCCACCATTCCTATGGTTCATGTTCCAGATAACCAATCAGAGCAGGTATACAGAGAAGGAGGAGGAGTGTCACCCTTCTTGGTCCTGAGCTGTCCATATGGAGCACCTTGAATATCCCTGGTCTCCAGTGTCATGTAGAAGTCTCCTGTGACACGAGTTAATGTTCAGAGCACAGCTAGGGAAGAGAAGACCACGTTTCCCAAACCATCATGGGAGTGAAATATTAAAGAAGGTGTGTATACAGACTGCAGTTTGTGGAAAGGATAACTTCTGAGCAACCCTTTTCACTTGGTCTTTATACCCGAATGAGCACTATTAGATTTGGCTCTAGGAAAATGAATTTCCCTAATAATATACATGCACTGAAGCAAAACAAAAAATTAAGAGTTACTGCATTTTACTCAGAATTACTGCATTTTAACTCATTTGAAGACGTCAGTCAAGTTATAATTGGTTCTAATTAGCACTCCCACAAGCTGTAACGTTTTGTACCTTCACTAGAGTTGCAATCACATAGGTGAGACATTTTTTCTTTCCTTCAAAATCATTTAATAAAAACGAGAAATCTTCCAACCTGATGCTGACAACCAAGAGCCCCATGAATCACAGGCAAACACTTGCACTCCAGTGTACGCTGTCTTTTGGAAAGTAAGCTGTGATGTAGGTAGTCAAATCGTCATTCGAGATACTGAGTAATACTGAATCCCCTTGTAACCAGGCCTGTGTTATGCAGTGTTTGTATCTCACTTCATTAAGTATATTCAGCAGACAGCAGTTGAATATTCTAAACAAGGAAAATATGGAATGCTACTTTTAGATTGTCCAGATGTAAACAAGAGCCAATATATGAGAGTGGGTAATTCATCTTTTTAAAATAATCAGAAAATCTTCAGTGTGGCACAGTTGGATTGGTTGCTGGGTTAACTTTAAAGATCAACCTATCTGAAAAAATATATAACCATAAATGATATTGTGGACCTGTTTCTGTTCTGATACACCTATATAAATACTGGATAGCTTCACTGGCAGAAAACATGCTTTGAACACTACTGTAAAATTCTCTTACCTGTAAAGGGTTAAGACTCAGGTAACCTGGCTGGCATCTGACCAATAAGGGGACAAGATACTTTCAAATCTTGGGAGGGGGGAAGGTTTTGTGTGTGGCTCTTTGTCGGGGTCAGAGTGATCTTCCCATGCAGCCCGCCGGGCTCCCCGTGCCCCCCCTCGCCCCACCAATTTTATTTTATTTTATTTTTTACCCCCAGGCAGTTCCCACCACCAGACAGCTGTTCTGGCGGCGGGAACTGCCTGGGGGTTTAAAAACAAAAAGGGGGGGGTACGGGGAGCCCGGTGGGCCGCAGGGAAGAGCTCCGCGGGCCGCATGGGAAGAGCTTTGCGGTTTCTGGGCGGGAGGGGGGGAAGAGCGGGAAGCCATGCGCACGGGGAGGAGGCGCAGAAGGGGTGGAGAAGGGGCAGGGCCTAATGGAAGGGGTGGAGTGGGGGCGGGGTCAGTGATGCGGCCCTCGGGCCAATGCACTAGTCCTCATGTGGCCCTCGTGGTAATTTGAGTTTGAGACCCCTGGTCTAGAATCGGAATAGGCCATGTATATTGCTAGACATTTTCCATTTGTATTATTAGCTGGTGACCTCATTCATTTATGCTTGATACTACTCTGAAAGGGTGATTTTGCACAATTAGATTTTTAACCTCTCTAAATATTTGCTGCATGCATAAATATTTGTGCTGGAACATGAAAAATCAACCTTTGTAACTAAATGCTTATTTACAGATGCATGGCACTTTGGATATCTAACCCATAATACTGTTTTAATGTTGGTCTTGTGGAGGAATATGTAACTAATTTGCACTATGTGTTTTCAAACTTACGTGGACACTTAATCTTAATCACTATATAAATAGACAGTTTAAAATTCAGGAGTTTAAAGCAATCATGAGTCGAAATAAAAAAGAGTAAACTATCGCATAAGAGCATCTTATGTGTCATATAATACTGTGGTTTATACACAATATTAATTTGCTGTTTGGTAGTTATCAGAATAATTCTTCCTTACATGTTTATATCAAAGTATTTCAATAAAATAGAGTAAGATCTGCTTAGCTGGTTCTTCAGCGTTACATAAGTGGTATCACAGTTTGTTCTGTTTAATCAAATAAATTGGTTCTTGTTGAACGACAAGAGAATATTTTTTTAATTTGTTTCAAATGATCTGCAATGCTTTTTATTCATGGAGTAGCTTGTAAAGAAAAAAGAAAGAGATTGTCATTTGAATTTCAAATGTCTGGTCCACCAAACAGTCAAATGAATATTTAAACATGCACAGTAAAGTTAGACTTTCTATTTTGAAAATATTCCTATTTGCAAAAGTCAGAATTATACAGCCGTGACCTTTAAAATGAAATTAACAATTTCAGTTAAATGCACAACATGTGAGTGGATGTGGTTTACTGTCTCTTGCAAACTACTGTGACAAAATTATCATACATAATGCATCTGGTCTGCCTTTAAAAATATACTTAAATTTGAGAAATAAAAACTGTTTAGAAAGTCCGCAAATAATATGCCTTTTACACATTTATATTAATTCCTAAAATGTAATAGCAGATATTACTCATGTATAACTTGAAGTATATCAATCTATGTTATAGAGAGTATTTTAATTACTGATTTATAGACAAAGTGATTGCATTGCAATTTTAAACTGCAGGTCTTGATTTCATATAGGCAGCACGTATCAGTGGGTATCTCATATACCCTCATATACCATCATTCATATTATGTATGTCAGTATTCTACTCCCTGAAAACTGCCATTGCACATCTTCAAAAAGGAGCAGAAATAGATAGTCCTATTTTCCCCCTCCCGGGGTGAAATTCCATTTTCTTCTAACTTCTACCTGTGGATTTGATCATCTTGTTTACTGCCAACAAGTCCATGATCTATGCATTTCATATCAGAAAGATCTGCAGGGACTTTGTGTGTGTGTGTGTGTGTATGTATGTATATATGTGTGTATGTGTGCGTGTGTGTGTATATGTGTGTATATGTATGTGTATGTATATATATATTGAGCAAATATTATGACTCAGAAAATAAAGTTCATCCCTCCCCCTAAAAATAACCTGGAACCTGACCCAAACATAAGGAAAAAGTTGGCTCCTTTACCCATATGTTGTTTGATTATAACACCAAGCTATTTTTCTAGTAGTGATATTTGGATGGTAATGCGTTTTGCCAAATGGTAGATTACCAGGCAAACACAGTGGTGGTCTTTGAAATCTTTACAGATGCCTTAGAAAACTAAACACTTACATGAAATTTGATAAATTTCCCTATGAAAAGCATGTATAGAAGTACAATGGAATATTGAAGATACTTAAGTTATTGTTATTTATTTTTATTAGTGTAGCACCTAGGAGCACTAGACATGGGCCAGGACCCGACTGTGCACGGTGCTGTACAAACACAGAGGGAAAATGCTGTCCCTGTCCCAAGAGCTTACCACCTAAGGCCCAGATTTTTAAAGGTGTTGCTGTGCTCTACATTGCAATGCCTAACTGATTTAAGAACCTAAATCTCATTTTCAAAAGGGATGTGGGCACTTAAGAGCCAAAATCCCCGTTACAGCCAAAGCTTTGAAGTTCCACAAGAGCTTCTAAATTCTGCTTTGAGGCAGTGTTTCAAAGCTCTGTATTTCTAACAACCCCATGACTGAAGCTCTGACAGAGTTCAGAAGCTCTGCAGGGTTGTTTGATAATCTGGAAAATTGCTTAACTGGAGCAAATGGCTACCACCTGGGTTGTCCCAGTTAAGCAGTTTCTACTGTATATATTGCAACCTCAAGAATGTTAAACCAATTATTTGAATACAAACAATATGACATATGGGCAAATACAGTTTCTGGAGTTATTTCCACCAACACATGCAAACTCTGCTCATGTTTCTTCTGAGCAATTGGTTCCCAATGAATATAAATGATTCTAAGAGTATGTTGATGTTATTATATCTTAGCTGTAGAGTAAAAGGGAGAGCCAAATATTTATATACATATATTAAAAATAAATCAAAAACAAACTCTGCCTCCACTAACAATGGAGTCAGTGAACACAGAATCCCCGAGTCCTTTATAGAATATTCATGCTCAGTAAATCCCAGTTTGTGTACCATCATTCTTCAAATAGAACTCAAGGGATAGTGAGTAAACGCTGTGGCTGAGATGATAAGATTCAAGAAAAGAAATGTGCAAACAATGATGTACCTTTTCCCTGAGAAGTAAGTTATATCAGTGCTAATAAGAATGCCATCTATTTTTAATCAGGAATATCTTGTAGAACTAGGATAACTACAAGTTGACTACATTTAAGATTGTGTTTCCAGGTGTTTTTCTCCATAAAGAATAAAGAGGACTCATTTGAGATATGTGTAGTGTCAATCAGTTTATTTGCATGATAATTGTTCTTAATTTTTGTATTCTTACAGGCTTCTTACGCTAGCTGCCAGTCTTTTAAGTAATTTCATGTATATAACCTCAGAGCAGACATGCCAAACCCACGAAAAAAACACAGAAATTGGGCTTGTTTTTGGCTTAATTGGGTTGTGAGTTGCTTGTTGGCTAGTTTTTGGCTTGTATCTTGTTGCTTGTTTGACTTGTAGCTTGTTGCTTCTTTTTATTATTATTATTATTAGATCCCGTCAAGCAGGGGCAAGGCGGGGCAAGTAGGGGCAAGGGGTGAGCCTAGGTGGGCCTGCTGTGCACCCCTGACTCTCTCCCCCACTTGCCTATTATTCTTGGCATGAGTACATTTCTTTAAACTATACTGGAAAAGCAGCTCATAGATAAGGTTATATTACAAATGATTAGGGTAAGCGATTACCACATATGATACAGGTAGTTACTGTTAGTTAATTACTATTCATTAGCTTCCTACAGTTCCATCAGTGAATTGAAAAAACATTAAATTAAGAGTTAAAACTATTTTTTAATAAATAATACTTGAATATTTAGAAACATGTAAGTAATTATTCTGCTTTGCTCCCAATAAATGAGCCACTTGTAAGTTTTAAACTTTTCATCCATATTTACTTCAGACTTAAGGAGGGGTTCTGATCTCAGTTACACTGGGGTGAAATTAGGGTTGCCAACTTTCCAGTTTCTTAAAACCAGACACTACAGCCTCCCCCCCTCCCCTGATTGCTTGCTTACCTCTCCCCCCCCCCCCCCCCCCCCCGGATTCACCTGCCACCTGCAGAGCTGGGTTGGGAGCTGAATCAGAGCCTGTCCACATGATGCAGGTAGGAGTCGGCCGTGGCTGAGAAGGGGCTGGCATGGGTTGATGACCTGGTGTCCCGAGTCCCCACGCCTGGGCCAGGCTGGTGGTGGCGTTTGCAGGCAGTGATCACCAGGCGGGCGGGAAGGAGTGAAGGAAGCAGGGGATGTTGTCTGTCTGTCTGGGCGAGCAGGGCTGGGAGAAATGCCCTTCCCTCCCCGCGCTGTGTGTGTGAGCTGGAGGCCAGGGTCTGCAATGAGCTGCATGCCCTGTGCTTTAAGGGCACTGCTCCCCCACCCTCCCGGGCCGGGCTAGGCTGAGCCCCCATCTGAGTGGCACGGGGAGGGAGGCGAAACGAGCTGGTGCTGTAAAGTTACCTCTGCCCTGGGGAGAAGTGGCTGCCCCACATGGGATCCCTGGCTTAGGTTGCGGCACTGGTGCCGGTCATGCATGTCTCAGAGTCCCTGGTGAGGCTTCCCACGAAGATGGGGTGTTTCTGCAGCAGGCAGGTGGGCAGAGCCAGGGAGCAGAGAAGAGGGTCAGTACTTCTGACTGGACACTGTATAGGCCCACTTTTAACCTGACTTTCTGGTCAAAAACCGGACACCTAGCAACCCTAGGTGAAATTGAAGTAACTCTATTGAATTCAAGGGAGATACTCCATTTTTATCTTAGCATGAATCAGGTCAGAATATGGTCTTTATTGATCTACTGGTTACTTCATATTATGTGCTACATAATTAAAAAAATAAATTATTCCATATATGTCAGTTATGATCAGGGTAATGGAGACCCTATTTTACAAGAGGAGACTAAAAAGAGTTTGGTTTGTTTAGCCTAACAAAACAAAGGTTGAGAGGATATATGACTGCTCTCTCTCAATACACCAGGGAGGTAAATCCTAGAGAGAGAGAAGAGCTATTTAAGCTAGAGGACAGTGCTGACAGAAAAACAAATGGGAATGAAGTAGCCATTAATAAAATTAAGCTGAAGATTGGAAGGTTTCTAACCATTAGAGGAACATCCTGCTAATTAGGAGTAGTTGGAGCAAAGGCCAAGATCCACAAATGAATTTAGGTGCTTAGGACCCCCACTTTAGGCACCTAGGACCAAATTGTAAGTGCCACTGAGAACCTCAAAATCTCTACTCAGACGGCGCCTAACCCTGTAGGTACCTAAAATCTATCAGTGCTTAAATTTTCACTGTGAAAGTCTTCTAGGCATCTACATTTTTGGCTCTAGGCACATGCATAATGCCTCATTCTAGATATCCAGATTCCTAGCTCATGCCTAAACCCCAGCAGGATTTTCAAACCAGGGGAAGATGGTGTTCTCCTGCCTACCTCACCTGCAGAGCCTGATCTGGTAGTTATGCTTGTTGGGCTGGACCCCATTGAGAATCCAGCCAAAGGAGGAGATGCTTCCCTTATAACTTTAAGCCCAGTGGCTCAAGCATTCACACTGGACATAGGAGACCCAGGTTCAAATTTCCCTCTCTGCCTGACAGGGAGAGAGGATTTGAACAGGAACTTCACACTTTAACCACTGTCCTGTGGGTTGTGGATGTCTCAATCTCTCCTGTTTAATCTGTTCCCTGTAGATAAATAAATTGCTATTGGAGCAGGTTGCTGGACTCTGTGTCTCCCACCTCAGAGGCGAGTTCCATAACCATCAGCCTTATAGAATCATTCCCTCCCACGAATCTGTCTCTTGGCCAAAGACTATTTAAGTATTTATCCAATCCTTAATCCTGTGTTCCTGTGTCCTACATAGGAGTGGATAGATCAACATATATATTCATTATTCTTTTTTATGTTTCACCTTGTTGTAAATGAATGCCTGTATGATTTAGCCTTGTATTTCAGCCAGCATGATCTTTTGGCATATTTTGGATGCCTGCCCGCTATAATTTCCAGTTAAGAACTATATTGTAGTAGTTGTCAGGGTTCAAGCTGGAGGTTTGGCAACTGGATAGAGGACACTAGGGTGTTTGACACCTGGTTGGCAGTTAAGGATTTAGGAATAAGCAAATTGTCTGGATGGCATCTACCTCCATCAGCACTAGTTCAGTTCCAGCGGCTTTCCTGATATGGACATATTATTAGAATGGGTGACCAACAAATTCTGAAGCATGTGTACCAGGAATGCCACTGTATGGCCAGCAATCACATGGGAGTCAAAAGCTTCAGTGGTACAACAAGATTACCAGTGATGGCCATAAACTGAATATGAAACCCGACCATCTTAAGCACCTTGCCTGAGATTGAGCTGGGTGGTGCATGATTAGTAAGAAAACCATATCCCTTTGGGATTTATCAGGATAATGTTGATATTATCTGGATGTTTCTGCTGAACTGATCAGCAGTGAAGTAGTTAAGAACAATAGCAAAAACAATCTTAATAGTCAGACTGTCATCTTTAGATTTCAGATGAGATGACTGAGTTACTCCAGTTTTAAACTCATATGGAGTGCACAATTTGGCCGTTTGTGTTTATATGTGTCTTCAGGTTTTGCTATGTGCTTAACAAAGAATAACTCTTTGTAATAGCTGAATGCCACCTGATGATTCATGTGGCAACCACTTACAAATTTCTTTGGAGCATTTAGGTTCTGATCCAGAAAATCAAATAAGGACATGCAATTTTAAGTATGTGAGTAGTTCCACTGTCTTCAGCTGGACCACTTATTGGCTTTATTAGATTGGGACTAGTTCAGTAAGTCTAGTGAAACAACAAAGTCTACGAATGCCTGTGGATTTATTGAATGCAAAGAAGAGACTTGTAAACTGGTACTTCTGGAATTGATGGCAAGAAACATAAAATTTCCCCACATGGTTCTTCATTCAGGAACAGCCATGGTATCTCCAGTGACATTTCTCCTATTGATGTCCTCCTGAGCACTTTGCCATCTGGTGCCTGGATAATGCTAGTCTAATGGGAACTCATGCTGAGCTGAAAAGTTGCTTTATATTACCCACTTCACTGTGCCACTGTAATTTGGGTGATATATTACAACTTGTCACCTGCCCCTTGTAATTCTCAGTCAGTTCTCCCCCCCTCCCCCGACTTAATTTGTACAGTAGGTTTATGATATGTAGTTGATTTAAATGCTTGTCCTCGCTCCACAGTCTCTAATACCTCATCTGCCTTCAAATTGTTTGTTGGTGGTGGTGGGTTTTTTGTGTAGTTTTGTTGTTTCATCCTAGTCGTATATTATAGCTGTGTTTTCTAGCATGGCTATGAATGAGGATCTGCCAACATTTTTCATTGTAGACTTCTGTTTTTAGAGTTTTATAACTTCAATGTGTAAATTCTGTGCGGGCTAAAATTTGATATAGATGATCTCAGCCTATGAGAATAGAAAAAAATCTATGGTCCGAATTTTCAAAATAAATAATGATCTTGGATCAATCAATTTCCGACTGTTCAAATTGAGACAATGGGCAAATTCTGGATCATGAAGTTGCAGAAGTTTGCAGGACAGCAAGGAGTACACTATGACATGGGGATTGCTGACTACAGGCTGATTTGGGTGGCATCATGATTAGCATCATGTTTTCTTCACTCTGTAGCATCTTGTGGAAGATGATGCACGGGTGTCCTGAAGCAGGGCTGGTGGAGCGTGTGTGTGTGTGTGTGTGTGTGTGTGTAGACTGGCCGGGTAGACACGCAAATTGCAGGACATATGTACAGTTGCCTAAATGACTGCTAACTCTTACCAAAAACATATGTTTTCCTGGTTAATAAAAACTAGGAAATTCAATGGTGACAACGCTGAGTTAAGGTTGCTTGGTGGTATGTCATCCCCTAGCAGAAAGCTGAGCTGACCAAAACTCAAATTTCCGAAAACCAGGCAATGCACACTTAAGGTTGCTCAGTCAATCTTAACTCTACTGTCTTTCAGCAATGCCCCAATATGCCCTGTTAACACTCATGCCTGTTAACTATGTATGTCCCAAAGCACCCGGTATTCACTCCCTACATATCATTGCAATAATCTTTGTACAAAATATGCCTTGTGAGGTACCATTTGAAAACTAATAACTCGCTGGTCGATAATATCATGGCAAAATGTATGTAGCAACAGTATATGTAAAGATATGATTTCCCCCGGTATGATAATGTTAGCACATGTTCAAAACCAGACAACCCTGCTTAGACAAAACTTGTTAAGCAGGCCTAACCTACAC
This sequence comes from Macrochelys suwanniensis, assembly GCA_033296515.1. Lineage (NCBI taxonomy): Eukaryota > Metazoa > Chordata > Testudines > Chelydridae > Macrochelys > Macrochelys suwanniensis. The sequence continues at coordinate 15,071,933 of CM065784.1, read as the reverse complement.
AAAGAAATGTGTGTTTACCGTAATTTACATATAAGTAGTAAACAGAGTCCTCAGGACAGCAGGGGGAGGAGATGGCAGGAAACAAAACAACTTACATTCTAGCAAACACATGTACGGGAAGAAAGAACATGGATCCTCGTCACCACCAAACTCCATTTCTCCTTCCTTACAGTTTGGATAAACTTTTATTTGAAGGGGAATCCACTTCAGAAGAACCCACTTCCAAGGTTCACTGGACTAAAAAAGAAAAGGGCAGAATACCACGTTTTCTCTTTCACCTAAGAAGGTAAAGGCACCAGCACCTTTGAGCCTCTGGAAGAGCTTCTGACCAAAGAAAGGGTCATTCACCATCTTGCTGGAAGACTGAGAGTGAGAAAGGCCATCTTCAACAAAGCCTTGAACCAAAACTTGCTAGATATTTTTAGATGTGTGTATTCACTTTTATTTGCTCATGACCATTTCTAACTTTATCCCGTATACTTGAATTCACTTAAAATCCTCTCTTATTTTGTTAGTAAACTTGTTTTATTTTTAATCTACCAGTCCTGTGCTGTGTGTAAACTGAACTGTTTGGTAACTCCAGTTAAAGTAACTGTTGAATATTGACTCTTTACAGGGGCAACAAACCTTAATATCAGAACTAGGAGAGGGCAGAACAGTGCAAACTTTTTGAAAAATCAAGGACTGGGAGTGTGTTGGGGTCACCCTGAAAATCTGTACAAAGCTGGTGGAAGTCAGGGAAGTCCAGTTAGCAACTGGAGTGTTGCTAACAGGCTGCTGGGGTCAGATCTGCTGGACATGGGCTGCAGCCAGTAGCGTAGCTGCGGGGGGGAGCAGGGGGAGCGGCCGCTCCCCCATTGAACAGAAGCGGCACCTTTTTTTGCTCCAGACGCCTTTTGCTGGGGAGCATTTTTTTTTGCTCCTGGCACCTTCTTTTGCTCCTGACGCTTTTTGCTCCTACGCTGCAGCCAGAGCGGAGCATTTTTTTTTGCTCCCGATGCTTTTTGCTCCCGGCACCTTTTTTTAGCTCCGCTCCCCCTGTGTTCTAAACCTGGCTACACCACTGGCTGCAGCTACACACAGACAGTCAGGGTGTGACCTGCATGCTGGTAGGCTGGTTGTGTATCCCAGATTGGGAGCTAAAACAGCAAAGTATCGTGAGACACCCAGGGTTACAGGCCAGGCCGTGGCACAACCCCTCACTGGTCTGGATTGCATCCCAGAAGGAGACACTCTGTTAGCACCACAATTGCTGAAATGTACAAGCTCTTCACCTCCTTTTAGGGGCCATTCACTGTCACCCCTGGGATTCTACTTAGCACAACTGAAGGGCAGGGGGGCAGGGGGGAATGGTTGTTGTGCACCTTCACTCTGTTTCTCTGGAGCTGGCAGTAGCCAATGGGAATTACTGGGATACACTCCCAGTGCAGTCTATGTGTTAGGAGTACCTACACTAAATGGTGAAGGCAGTATCTAGCCCTGCTTGGTAAACATGTGTTTGTGGTAAGAGAACTGTGGGTTACTTTTAGGTGTGCAGCAGAGCTGTGATTACAGAGTAATAAGATCTATGTTTTGCATCCTCCAATGTGTGTGAGCAAAGGGGAGAGCTGCATGTGTACCTAAAGGATTCATATGCATCATTGAAATGCAGAATTGTGTACATTATATGATTAGCAGGGAATAGCAATTATATTTCAAAGGGCAATAGCAAACTGGGATATGAGAGCTGACTAAGCATTTATTATCTGCATGCACTCCAGGATAAAGTGAGTGTGATTTGTGTCAGGTGTAGCTGTACTGCTTGGTGTGTTTGTGAGATCTATGGATTACTCTGAGGTATGTGACAGAGCTGTGATTGTGACATGAAGAGATCTATGTTTTTCACTCTCTTGTGTGAGGAAAGAGAGAAGGTGCATGTGAACCTGCAGGATGCACCGTTTCCATACAAAATTGTGTGGGCTATGTCCGTAGCAGGGCACGGGGCTTTTATTAGAAAGGATATTGTCAGCAATGAGGTGGAATAATAGAGAATTATAGTGCATTAAATGATGGTTAAATCAAAGTGCAGGCTGAGATGGTATACTGTAAACGCCAGGGAGTTGTAAAATGCTGGGAAAGGTTTTTTGAACATGTGACATTCTTTCTGAGGAGCTGGCAAAGTGTGTGAGTGTACCTGGAACCGCCGGAATCTTACAGTGCCACTGGCCAGTGCGAGGATGTGCATCCTGAGTCATTGCTTGAAGAAGGTAGAGGGAAGGTGGCACGGACAACTCTTTTTGTTCTTTAATAGTGTTAGATGGAATCCTGTGGGTGAGAGTGAATGAGTTGTAAAAGGTACGTGTGTTAACAGGGTGCTGAAAGAGAGCAAATGGAAGGATGCATGGGCAAACTGAATTGCATTTCCTGGTTTTCAGAAATTTGAGTTTTGCTTAACTCAGTGTTCTGCCAGGGGATGACGTACCACCAAGCCACCTTAACGTGCAGTAAATGGAGTTTTTTGCCACTGAATTTGTTATATCCCTGTACAACACTGAACTCAATGAGGCACCAGCAGTGATTAGGGTTTGGAGGCACTGCTGAATTACAAATCATAAATAAAATAGTATTTATAGTAATAATTAGTCACACTGTAACCCCAAATTATGACTTTTTTGCAGCCAAATCATATTTCCTTTTCACGTCTAATTGCTCTCCGCTGTCCTCTTTCTCTTTTAGTATTAAGAATAGCATCTGCAGGGGGTAAAAAGTACAATGACAGTCAATAAACCCCCAGGCTATGGGGCATCAATGAATAAGAGATGCAGTTAGCACGATATCATCCCATGATACAGTGCATTATGGGTTTGGCTTTTCTCTGAAGCATCTGACATAGGCCACTGTTTGAGACACACTATTGGTCCAGAAGTACTATTGGTATTATCTAGTAGAACACTAATAATGGATTATTTATCCCCTCTCATGGAAATGCTCACAGGAAGGGAAATCTTTGCCTTCACCTCTTTCCCTGCAGAATGGGCATCAGGGCTGATCCACAAACCTAGAGGACCACCCTGAACACCACACCCTTGGTCCCTGGTAGTCCATTGTACTGGAGACTTTTTGGCTTCAGTTGCCCCCATGATGCCTGGGAGGAAGGCGATCCACAGAAATGATAACAGCCTGTGGACCAACCCTCTCCACCGGGGGGAGGGTGGTCTATATTATTTTATACAGTAGATAGATGTATTGTCTTTTCTGCTTAACCTACCTAGGACCAGAAGGGAACAAAAATTGTGTTTTCATCCCTCTTCCTTTCTGGAGTCAGACCTCTGGAGAGGCTTCTACAGGATAGGGGGCGGGTGGAAGATCTGCACCAAACAGAATAATTCTTTCCGCTTTTATAGTGCCTTACAGCTGAGGATCTCAAAGCGCTGTATTCACCTGAATTAACATAAGCCTTAAAATAAATGTTTTCAGGCAATAGCTGTGCATCCATCATAGAAAGCCATTCAAGGAACCTTAAATTTCATACTGCGAGTCTTGTTAGTAACTCAGAGTAAATTAAAAAGTGCTACCAAAACAATCTGTAGTGGAAAAACTGTAGTTCATATTTCTATTTAATAAACTTCATATATTCTAAAAACAAGTACCAAAAACCCTTTCCAAAACAAAAGCAGCAATGATTAGCTTTGCTGCGTTTGTACCTTGACAGTAACATACTGGATGTTTTATTTGCTCTATTATATGTAACGAGCATTCCATTTGGATTATAAAACAGCATGACGAATGAATCAGAGTGTATCGATTAGGCTTCTACACTGGTCAGCAATCATTTTGTTTTCTTAGCTTTTATGCCCAAAGAGTGGGAATGAAAAAATGGTTTAATTAGAATGTGACGAAGTGTCCCCTTCAATCAACATCTACTAACAATGAAGATAAAGAGCTTAAAGCAGTAAGGTCTAATGGCTTGTCATAAGAAATGTGAATTGATGAATGATGATGGCAGTTGTTTCATAATCAGACCCTGAAGATTAATATTAAGGTGTTTTATTTAGTTTTTTATTTTTTTCATATTGAATTTGGATAAAATCTATTTAAACAATCTAGTATGGTTTTCAGGGACTAGCCTTGGAAAAAAACCCTTCTAATTAAACCATCTAGGTTTCATTTAAGCTAAATGATTAGAAACATCTCTGAGTAATGGTGAATTAAGGAAGTTTTAATAAAGGCTTTCTTCATATCAATAACCTTCATGAACAGTCACTCTTTATTTTACCCTTTTCTTTTACAAGTCCCTGAGTAAATGGGACACCTAGAGTAATGTTTCACTCTTTCCTAGCATCCTTATTTGGATAGGAGTTATTGTAGTCAAGTCATCCACTAGCAAAGTCATTTTTTCCCCATAGAGCTTCACTCATTACAGCACTAGAACAATTTGGTGGTTTCATTTTGCTTCACCCCAAGCAGTGTCTCCCTATAATCTAGCTCACTAGAATTGTCTTCCACTGCATATGATAATACACTGCATGACTTGTAAAACCTGAATGCACACTGTACATGATTGCATGCCTCTGTAGCACATGCAATTCAAATTCAAGGCTTTTGCTTTAAACAATACAGCATGTTTTAAAACGTATTAGCTTGCAGTAGATCAAAAGATCAAGGGTGACATTCACTCTTCTGCATGGGGCCTGATGTTAAGGGTCCATATGACCTTCTGCAGCCTCTATGTAATGAGGTGAATGTCAGTCCCAGGGAGAGGAGATAGGAAATGTATTGTCTGGATTTTGACATAGAAAACGCTCCTAGTTACAGAAATGGAGAATGGGGCTCCTATTCTACACAATAGGAGATAGAAACAACCGTATTATAACCTCATTCAGCTTTTGTTGGAAAAAACATTGACTTTTTGAGCTTTGGGTTAATCTTGTACAGTAACTCTGATGTTTTTTATGAAAAATTCTCTCTCCTTAAATTGGATTGTGAATGATTTCATGAAAAACAATACAATCTGAAGTATATGATTGAAATGTGTTTTTCCTCTAGGATATAAACTAGCTGGCAACATTAGGAAGGAATAAGGTATCTGACAGTGTACAGAGGTTCAGTAGGTGGCAGCCAGGGATTAGTTTGTGCTGTAGTCTTAAAGCCCAGTCCTGCAGCTCTTATTCCCATAAGTAGTCAGTCCACTAACACTCCAATGGGGCTACTCACATATGTAAGGGCTGTTGGATAGGGCCCTTACTATGCAAGCTCTGGAGGCAATTTAGAGAAATAGCAACTGGCTTGTAATTAAGATTAAATTCAACTGCAAACAGTTCCGGTTCTTCTAGAAAGCCACCCATTCAGCGTTAACTCTGGATATTGAGGGCAACACATTCTAATAATGAGATATAGGATGGAGCATTACTGATCATCAATGGACTTGCACTCATTGAATACAACCTGGGATTTAAACACACTGAAGATAGAGTATGTTACCTAGCAACTGCTAAAAGATGATTAACTCTTTTGTGGCCATCCCCTCCACTACCCTAACATGTGAAGTATGTTAAAGCTGAATTTCTTAAATAAAAAATTGAAAAAAAAGTTTATTCTATATTCTTTGCAGGGTCACACTTTGTCTGAAGGTTCCATTTATAACCAGTTTATAAATAATTAATAAACAATTATTAGATGTTCTAATAAATGATTGATTGATTGTTTGTGGAGTCCAATGAATTAATAGATTGTTCATAACCATGGCTTATAACATCTTTTACTGAAGTGCTTATAACCATCTATAATACTCCCTACTCGTGCCTCTGATATCTATTAATCATATATGAATTCTTTATAAACTATTTAGATATGGGACATTAATATAAAGTGTGACCATTTGCAGATTCATTTTTATTTTTTTCTTTGTTGCCACAGGGAATCTATGATCTATGCCAGTTTACACCAGCTGAGGATCTGGCCTGTAATGTGGAATTACTTGACTACTGTACCATGTTCTGAAATCAAAGCTGCTGCAGTTTAACAAAGTGTTATCTGAGACCAGGGTGACCAGATAGCAAACGTGAAAAATCGGGACAGGCGGTGGGCGGTAATAGGCTCATAGATTCATAGACTTTAAGGTCAGAAGGGTCCATTATGATCATCTAGTCTGACCTCCTGCACAATGCAGGCCACAGAATCTCACCCACTCACTCCTGCAATAATTCTCTCCCCTATGTCTCAGCTATTGAAGTCCTCAAATCATGGTTTAAAGACTTCAAGATGCAGAGAATCCTCCAGCAAGTGACCCGTGCCCCATGCTGCAGAGGAAGGCGAAAAACCCCCAGGGCCTCTGTCAATCTGCCCTGGAGGAAAATTCCTTCCCAACCCCAAATATGGCGATCAGCTGAACACTGAGCATGTGGGCAAGACTCACCAGCCAAACACCCAGGAAAAAATTCGCTGTAGTAATTTCTAACATCCCATCACCGGCCATTGGGCTTAGGACTGTCCCTATAAAATTGGGACATCTGGTCACTCTAGCTGAGAGGCAGTCAAACATATTGGAAGCACAGGGGACGTGTATAGGGGTAGCAGCAGGTGAAGGATCAACATGAATTCTGAGCACTGTAATGTGAAATAAAGATGAGATGACCTTTAATTACTGTAATGTAGTCTTTGTTACCTACTCTGCTTAGAGATCAATATATTTGTCAGAGTGTTTGTCAATATGTGATAATTTTTTAGGTGTTCTGAAGACAGCTGAGTTGTTTGACCTTTTGCAGCCATGAAGTCAAAATATTTTTTTTCACACTGTTATTCTGTCTTTTCTCTGTTCTTGTTTCCCAGACCTGATGTTCCTTCTGCTAATTGCTGTTACTTACCTATCTAATTATGGTAGAGTGGTTTGGCAACTTTGGTGTTGTGTTAATGCAAAGGGTTATTACCGCTGTTATTAATTTCCTAATATTTGTAGCAAATTATTTTAATTTATAGAAATTGCCTTCAAAGAGGTGTGGGGTAGAATAACTCGTCGATTTCTCTTTAAATGGTGATGGAACAAATTCCACTTCTCTTTACCAGTGAATGCCAGCTATGCTAGCACTACCATGCTACATTTATGCATAAGTGCTTTTAGGGCTTAATTCATTTTTGGCTTTAATGGACTCAGCTCTATTGAATTCACTGGAATTGCACTCATTTTTACCAGTAGTGATTCTAGCCACTTGGTTTGTATTTTATATTTACTTTTTGGACTTTTTTGTTAGTGTAAGCAGAGTCAGGATGAGCTCCACCCTGACATCTGGTGGTGAGTCATGGCAAAGCACTCCAGGGGCTGATCCAATTTGCATAGGCACACCCACCCTGCCTGGTACGAACCATAGTGGCCCAAATGGGCATTTTGGGCTGCTGTAGGATCCTCAGTTTGCTGTATTGGGGCAGGAATTTCTGTTACTGGGGCAGGAAGAATAAACTGTTATACTGCTTATGTAAATCATGGCCAGTGGAACTGTACTTGGCCTTTTGTCATGTTAAAGGGGAACTTGCCATGAACTAAACAACACTCGCCAGCCAAGGGACATGGGTTCCAAAGCCCAGTGAATTGAGAGAGGCTGGGGACAGGGGATTGCTTCTCGGCCTTTTGGCTAAGATCAAGCATAATACCTGGTGGTGTAGGACCCTTGTGAGGGTCTGAGACACCAATTGCAGCATCTCTGCCTCTCTCCACTGTGGAATATCAGAGTTAATGTTGAGTTCCTTGAGAGTCTGGTTTCAGACTGCTGAATTGAAATCACTCTGGGCTAATAGTGCAACTGAGCACTAGGGCTCCCCTAAACTACAAGCTGAAATCACTAAAGTGCTAACAGCCTTCTGAGCTGAAATCACTAAGCTGAAATCACTGAGCACTGTGTTAAGTAGTGGGGGAGCCTGAAGATAAGTGGCTGGTGGGACACTGTGTTAAGTAGTGGGGGAGCCTGAAGATAAGTGGCTGGTTGGCAAGACAGCTGATGGTGTGGTGCTGCTGGCAAAGCAGAGCAGTTCGTGAGGACAGTCGGAGTGGTGCTGCTGGCAGAGCGGAGCAGTTCGTGGTTGCAGTTGGAGCAGCTTGCAGGACGGCTGGTGGAGCGGCGCTGTTGGTGGGACAGAGCAGTTCGTGGGGACAGCGGTAGCGGCTTGCGGGACAGCTGGCGGAGCAGAGCGGCCAGTGAGACGGCTGGCGGAGCAGAGTGAAGCCCCACGGAGGGGTGAGGCAATCATCTTCACGCCATGTAAGGTGCCCCTTACCCCCCGCCCCTTCCCATTGCTGCCCAGGCGGGTGGCGTGTAGCACCCTGCAGATGAACTTTTGAACTCTGGGACTGGACTTTTGGGTTCGTGGACTTTTGGGGACTTTGGGTGACGTTTGGGTTGCTGGACTCAAGAACCCAAGGGACGGGGCATGGCCCAATTGGCTGGGGTGGGTCTTGCTCACAGTTTGGCTTATAGATCCTAGTTGCGGTGTTTTCCCAATTTAAGGCTGGTATCGTTTACCTGCTGCTATTAAAGATTTCTGTTACACTGAGGCTCTGTGCTTGCGAGAGGGGAAGTATTGCCTCTTTGAGGCGCCCAGGGGTGTGTATAAGATTTTCCCAGGTTACTGGGTGGGGGCTTGAGCTGGTTTTGCATTGCATTGTTGAGAAGGGAACTCCTATGTACTGAACCTGGCCCTTGCTGCTGTCAACTCATCCTGGCAGAAGGGTTACATTAGTAATAATAGTAACTATCATCTGATAATTATGTTGTATGGCTGAATCCTGCTCTCCTTATTTGCAGTGAATCAGATTCTGATACCTTTACTCACATTGAGGAGCAGCTTACTTCAAGAGTAGCCCATTGATTTCATTAGATATGTTAATGAATTAAGGTGCTATTCAACATGAGTAAGGCTATCAGAATGTGTCCCAATGTCTTTACACCAATGTAACTGTATCAACTTCAACTTAACAGCATCATCAGCTGAGTGCAGGGCATGCTGGTATGTCTACCCTGCAATAAAAGACCTGCAGCTGGCATGTTTGGGCTTGGGCTGGAGCTCTGTGATCCCCCCTACTGCGAATGTCTACACTGCAGTTTTATAGCCCTGCAGTACAAGCCCCGTGAGCTTCAGGCAACTGACCTGGGCAGTGCTGCTTGTCTTTTATTGGAGTGTAGACATACTTTAGTTTCCTACTTTGCAATCTATTTCTACATGGCACTCTTCTATTGCATTGGTCTCTATGCTGTTCTGATGAAATCCAAATGATTTCTCTTGGGATTTTCATTGTTTTTTAATTGTTGTTCAACTGCAGAATAGTTTTTCTCTTTTTCATCTTTTACATGAGCAGGGAATTACTAATGGTAGTAATTCAAGTGATTGTACTTGTGCATTCCACATCACATGTGTGCATGTCCAATGTACCAGAGTCAGAGATTTTTTCCCTTACTGGTACCCATTCGGGAAACACCCTCTGCTGCCTTGTTCTGCTACACGATGGTGTAAAAGATGGAGCTGCCCCAAACCCCAATCAGTTCTTTCCTACTGCCCATGATTGGTAGTCAGAGAGGATGACTTGCTATTGCATGCCATCTCTCTTTCAGAGAAATTATCTTTCTTACCGTAGAGATAAGGTGGGTGAGGTAATATCTTTTACTGAACTAACTTCTGTCTCTGTCACCAACAGAAATTGGTCCAATAAAAGATATTACCTCACCCACGTTATCTCTCTGAGACTACATAACTGCCTCATGGAGACCACCCTGCATCCATCTCTGAACCTTCTCACTCAGAGAGTGAACTGAGTACTTCCTAACTGATAAGGAGTTTCCCTCTAGAACTTGTTTCTGATCTTTAGCACCAGTCCACTTCTCGAGTGCTGAGAAGAAAGCACATGGGGGCAGATTCCTCAAAAGAGCCGAAGTTAGCTCCACGAGGCAATTGAGGTCCCTTGTCCACCAGCTTGGGGGACAGGGAAGGGTGTAGTCTGGAAAAAGCTTCCTGGTACCAACCTCATCTCATCAGGAGTTGTTGATTCTGGCACTGGCCATTGAGACTGACCCTCTGCTATGATACCGACTTATGTGCAACAGGATCAGGAAAATGTCTTTTGTACCATTGGCAGTAGAGGACAGTGCTACAGCATGAGACCCACACGTCTCAATGCTGGGCTCCTTCAGGATACAGGAGAAAAGCCAGCCAGTACCGGTGGATCCTCAGGCCCGAGCTACAGACTCACCACACAGTCTTGATCAGCCCTTGGTTCTATGGGGTAGCTAGATCATCAGAGCCTCCAGTGCTTTCCTGTGCAGTCTGGAAATAAAGACAGCATGATGTCATCAGTACCAATATCTCTGGAATTGTGCCCCCAGACTCAGTACCATCTGGCCCACCACCTCTGTGTTGGACCACTGAGGTTCCTCCTCGGGACCTGAGGTAGGATCTTACAACCCTCACCCCCCGAGATAGGAGTCAGCACTCCCCTTCTCCTTCATCAGTGGAGTTCCAGTACTGGTATCCACTGGATGCTCAGAAACAGTGCAGAGACAGGGGGCTTTGGAGCAGTCATGGCTGGAGTCCTATCATGTACCCATGGCCCAATTGGAACTCAGCAGGCATGCATCCCACTTCCAGATCCCTTCCCCAGTTCCTCAGCCTTTCAGACCTCCTAGGGAGACAATGTGCTGGGGCATATGAGGAGGTCCAGGAAGTTATTTTCAGTACCAGCTTCAGTACTGAACAAAACCCTCAAGGCCTCTGCAGGCTTTGAAACCTCCACCCACTGTAATGCAGAAGGATTAACTTCATCTCCTTGGCATTCTTCCTCCTAATCACCTGATGAAACTGTAGTTCCCCAGAATTCCTCATCTGTCCAAGATGACTTCAGGGCTTACCAAGACCTTTTACAAAGTGTAGCTACCTCTCTTGATATTCCTGTTGAGGTGGTCCAGGAGAGTTCTTACAGATTGGTAGACATTCTAGGTTCAGCAGGGCCTTCTATTGGGTCAACTTGTCAATGCCATCATACTAGAGCCTGCAAAATCCTTATGGCAAATGTCATCTTCTCTGCCTCCGCCAGGTAGGAGAACCAAGAAATGGTACCATGTTCCTTCTCAAGGATATGAACATTTTTATACTCATTCTTTTCCAGGTTCCTTAGCTGTCTCAGCAGTGAATGAAGATGCTTATCAGGGTTGACCTTTTTCTACCACAAAGAACAAGGATCCAGAGAAAATAGACCTTTTTGGTAGAAAAATGTATTCCATATCTGGTTTACAATTTTATATCGCTAATTAACAAGCCTTACTGTCCAGATATGACTTCTTTCTCTTGGACAATATGCTGAAGTTCTCAGACAAGTTGCTAGAGGATGCCAGACAGGAATTCCAGACACTATTAGAGCTGGACAAGTTGTTGGCTTGCACCCCTCTGCAAACATCATTGCATGGGGCATGCAGAAGACTGATGAGATGCTCCATAGTCGTAAAGATTCAAGAGTCACATTGAAATGGTCACTTACACCAAAAAATCACACAATATTCAGGTCTGAACTAGAGAAAATGGGCAAAATTTAATCTCCAGTTATACCCATGCAGTTGCATGTGCCTAACTGAGGGCAGAATTTGGCTTTGTTTTATTTGGAGCATGGTGTTAGATCCAGAGCTCGGTCAGATTTACAGTCATCAGTAATCCCAGTGTAAAGCTCTACGTCGGTAGCTCGGGTTGTGGGGGTGCACAAAGAGAAAAGGGTGACCATGGGCCCTCCCTCTTTGTCTGTCATCAGACAGATATGAGCCCATTAGAGAGAGTGTGAACACAGTCCCATGTTAAAGAAAGTCATAGCTTTGTTCTTGTGTGCACTCTGTCCAAACCCATGGAGGCATTGTGGCTGAGTCAGAAATAATGCCTGGGTACTTCTGCCGATGCAGTCCTGATGCATTCCTCTTACCCTACAACTTGGGCTGTGGTTTAACACTAACAAGGCAGTCTTTTTTATGGGCTATCCTGAATAGCTAAAATCTATGTTAAGCAATACATGCAGTGATAAATTGATTTGGGATTCAGGTTTAGAGGATGTTTAAGGAAGATTTCTATTTATCAACAGCAGGGAAAATTGTACAGCCACCTTTGATTTTATTAGAATTTTTTATATAGTCAATATATCTTGCCTGTGTAATAGGTCTGTGCCTCATTGCACTCCACACACGAATTCCTACTAAGTCAATACTGGTTTGTCCCTCTCTCTCTGGTATTTCTAAGGTGTCTGTCATCTAGCTATCTAGCTTACAAACTCTAGTACAAGTTTCACGTGGGCAGTGCTTGCAGGATCAGGGCTCATATTGATTTTAGCAATTGCAAAAAGGAGGAAGAAAGTTATTTCTATAAAATCATAGAAATTACATTTCTTTAAACAAAAAGCAATGGGTCAAAATCTACACTGGAATGCATGAAGATTAGAACCAAGACCTTAAGCAGGTATTTGAAACTGAGTGGGTTTCAGGGAGTATGGGTCTTGAACCCAGACCTACAGCTCCCTACAGTGCTAGTAAGTATCCTGCTAATGGTTACTAGGACAGCAGGACTCCCGTCCTGGAACCTTATTGGCAGACAGCTGGAAGTCCTGATTGATCCACAGCTTCTGTATAAACCCAGAACAGGAAGAGGAAGTTATCCATGCAACTGGGATCCACCTTGTCCTGGACTGTGTGACTCCTGCGGCTTAGCTTCCTGGTATCCTGACCTGGTCTGACTCTGGTTATCAAGCTGTGGTTCTGCTTTCAAGTTTGTCTCCTGCTCCTGATAACGTCTCCTTGCCTATCTGCCTGCCTCTCGACACTCAGCTCTTGGTTTGCTCTCTGGCCTGTCTCGGACTCTGACCTCCTGGTATCGGACTTGGCCTGACTCCTGCTTTGACCACTAGGTAGTACTGCCCATGTCCTGGTCCTGACACTGGGAGCCAGGGGGCAGTGCCTGTGGGTGGAGGCAGTGCACAGACCTGCCTGCCACACCTCCGCCTAGGAGCAGCCGGGACCAGTTGCCACTTGCGGGGAGCCGCCCAGGGTGAGCGCCCCCCGGATCCGGCACCCCGCACCTTCTCCCATGCCCCAACCCACTTCCCTGAGCCCCCTCTAAATTCCCTCCTGCACCCCAAACCCCTGCTAGCCCCGCACCAACCAGACTATAAACCAGAATTTCAATGAAGATCAGAAATGCTGATTTATAGAGCTTTCTGGTTGATGAAGTGCCAGATAAAACAGCTTTTACTGTATTATCATTATGAATTACTATTATACATGTTCTGGGCTTGATACTGCATCCCCTGAATTCAATGACAAATGTTGCATTTCAATGGAATGATTTCAGTGGGAGCAGATTTAGGCTCAGTATCTGTGGTCTCATTTGGCTCTAGCACATTTGCTGTCTGGCTTGTATATTTCCTATTTTTAGATATACTAAAACACTTGCTATTTCCCCCCTAGTCTCAAGACTCTGAGAGCTTAGAGAAGCTGTTTTTTTCATTTTAGTTAACAATATTGAATAGAAGATGGCAGTAGTTTTGTAGCCTGATTAAGAAGAGAGATCCAGATTTTAGAGTACAAAATCATAGCCACTTAAAAATAGCTTCAAGGTTATCCCAAGGTAGAGACAGTTCAGAACTTGCACAGCTGCACTCAGGCTAAAGTTAATTACTACAAATACTTCAAGGAATTATGTTGTTTATAAAACTGGAGAGAATGCCGTCATGAGACGCCAGCTTCAGGAGTAACAATGCAAAACCAGGCAAGAAAATTATTAGGAAGATTGGCTTGCTTTTGTAATGCATCTTTAACTATTAGTAAAATTCTTTTCAATGATCTACAATGTAAGGCACCTTCCCCATCAACCCAGCCACTGCTTTAGAGATACATGCTCCAGGTCTGTTATTACCTATCAATAGATATGTATTTTTTTTGTCTTCTGCTACTTTTTATTGTATTTAAACAGTATATTTAGTAAATATAGATTTTTAAAATGTATACAGTCCTGGTCCTATACAGTTTCTCCAGTCTTCTTTGGGATTTCCTGCCCTGCATCAATGCTCTTCAAACACGAAAGAAGAAATTGTAAAGGGCCAGAACAGTACTCAGTAAATTCCTATGCTGTTGATAACATGAACAGAGAGATTAGGAAATGAAGGCAAAGAAAAAATGCTGCATGAGCAGTGAAATGAGTTGGATGCTTTATTAAGTCTATTCCATCTTTAACATCTAATGACAAAAAGAAACCACAAACACCAATGATAAGGTGGTGTCATGGGGTGTTCACACCTCACTAGGTAGCTGGAAAGGGTCTAATTAGCCTGTTAGGTTGCACCTGGAGGAGAGTCAGAGCTCTGAAGGACTAATGGCTGATGAAGCCCAGCTGGGGGAGGAGCTGAGCTAGGTATAAAGAAAGTAAGTTGGTGGTAAGAGGAGCCTCATTAGGGAAGGCCTGATGCCCTACTCTGGGCTTAGAAAGGGAAAGGAGGAACCAGGGAGGAGAATAGGAGCCCTAGGATCCTGGGCCTGAGGGAAGGGTGCACCCAGAGGAGGTTGGGGAAGCAGCATGTGCAACAGCAATGGGATCTGGGAGTGAGTAAACTGGGGCGGTTGCTGGATAGCGGGTCCCTGTGCTGGAACCTGGAGTAGTGGGTGGGCCTGTGTTCCCCTACTAACCACTGGGGGAAGTGGCACAGTGTGGGCAGTGGAATGGAAGATTGCCTGAGATAGTCTGTCCAGTGGGACTTTGTAATCCTTCCCTTTGAGAGTATCAATGACCTGGTTGGAGGGCCATGCTATGAAGAAGAAGCAACATCCTGAATGATGAAGAGGCTGTAACCTGACTGAGGGAGGGGGTGTCTGACTGGTGGTGACCCAATCCCCAAATGAGCCACAAGGGGGCATCAGGGATAAGTAGTGAACCCCATTACAGGTGGAAACTATTGTTTCCTATTGAACTCTCAATGAAAGAAGAAAAGCTGTTTGTCATTTAAAGCATTTACTTTGTAATATTGAGAATCTCACTTAAAAAACCAACAATCGCTTTGAAAGCTGAATGGATAGATCTTAAAGCTTGAAGAAATAAGAGGAAACCATTCAGAATTTAATCTAAGTAGGCTGCCCATGCTACAGTATTTGAGCAGAATATATTCCATAAACAGGGATAGAATATTATATGGAAGCAGCCTGCTATCATCTTTACTTTCTTCCTTTAACTACTCTACATATCATTTATATAGGCTATAAGAAGAACTGTATTTGGGCCCTGCTGAGGAGATAAACAGGGCTTAACCTGAGATACTATATCCCTTTTAATAAACCTGACTGAACTTTAATGAGGGCTAAGAGATGCATTGTATTATTACTGGGCGGTGTGGGGTATTTACAATTACAAATGATGACATCGCATAGCACCTGTGTGTGTATTTATAGTAAGTTAGAATTTTTTGTCCCCTCTAAGACAAGAATTATAAAATCATATTCATACATCCCCAGAGAATAGGATTCCACAAAGTAATGTACTACTGGCTTTGAATTTTCTGGAGTAGAAAAACTTAAATATTCAAGACATGCAATAGTCAGTAAGAAGACTCAAAGTGATGGGGCAGTTAAGTGCCACATAAGAAAAATTGCATTTTAGTGAATTCATTTGACTAGATAAATCAACACTAACCTGATAGGGGAAAAAAAATAAAGTTAAAATAGATGGAAAAACTAGTGCTTTTTATTTAAACTCCATTTGCTGTGCATTGGATAGCTTTCTTGGGCTTATAAATGTACTAATTTTTTATTCAATCTGACTAACAGTGATCATCACCAATAAAAACTCATCACTAACAGTCAAAATACTGTGATGTCTGGGGTACCACAGTATTTCCCTCTGCTTATTAGGTAAGGAGTCCTTTATTCCATGTTATGGTAGGGGTGGGCAAATTGTGACTCCAGAGGATGTTTGTTTGTGGAAGTCATAATCCTTGTTGCTTGAGTACCATGATTTTGTTGGAAGTTCATCATTTTGACTTTAATGCTAAGAACAACAGCTTGGCCGAATATCGTTTTCTCTTTTAGCCAAACCATTGACTTGAAAATAAGTTAGTAATATAAAACAACTATTATTCTTCATTGGACCCAACACAGAACCTTAGAGCTAAACAACTCTTCCCATCCAGCCCTGTGTTGCTGGATAACAGGGTTCAGATTCAAATCCTCTCTTCTAAGACAGTTCCTACTGTTTTCAAATCCAAAACAGGCAGGGGCCTGTGAGACAACCATTGTATCCCAGTCAATTAAATCACACAAGGCAATTTGGCAGATACTCTTTCTTTGTCATTCTCGATATATTTCCCCTACACTTACAGAGCAACAGGCATCCGTTGGGTGGCTAATTTAATATACTTCTAAATTATCAGGGATGTTGACAATTTTCTTTTAAGACTAGAAAATAAATTGTGTGCCTTACATTTCAGTTATCAGGTTCAAATCTGATTGGAGACATATTTCTACACCTGTCCTAGTAAATGGGAGGGCAAAAGCAGTTTAAATCTATCTTTGCACATGCTTCTACTGAAATGTTTGTGCTGCTTCTCCACAGCCCTGGATCTGTTCAGTCCATAAATGTATTTATTAAAATACAGTCAGTGAGTGTATATGTCTGAACTGTTCTTTCCCATGGCTTTTCTGTACAATTCTTAACTTAGCTTTTTTGTACATGTGAAATCGTGAGGATAAGATGTAATTTTCATGACAGTCCTATGTAAGCGGCAGTCAATTACCCAGTGCGTGACATTGCACTAAAGGCTTTAGATTTTCTTACCCTAGATCTGCTTGTAACACTTAGGGAAATGATTAATTTCTCATGAGTGATTCTGTCAGCATCCTAGGATGTAAATATTACATTTCAAAGAGTCATACCCACCCAGCATTCTAAGTTTAAAAACAACAAATGTTTCCCTGTGTCTAAGAATATTTGAAATGCTAAGCCACATAAAGACTTCTTTCCTTTCTCATCATTCACGTTGTCCTTTCACAGTCAGTAACACAACTGGGCTTAGAATAGAACATGACGACAGGCAACAGCAATATAAAAGGGCTCTTCAGAACTGTTCCTTTTATCATGCTCTATCCTTCAGAGTGTTTCTCTAGTGTACATTTTTTACAAGGCTCAAATTCCCCTGTGCAATTATGGAACTTGAAATGTAATTCTCATTGGAACACTAAAAGATTTAGAGTGTTTTGTCCAAAACCAATTTTTATTATCTGCCAAAACTGCAAACTGATGTGTCACAGAAAAACATTTAGAACATCATTAAAATAGCTGTTGAATATGAATGTCCTTAAATGGAGATTGTAACAAGCTTTCATTTAAAAGTGCAAGTATTATAGAACATATAGATTTTGGATTTCTCCTTAGACGGTATTTGGGATGATTTTTAATCAGCACTCCAAAGGAATTTTATCAATTTTCATTTGCTTTACAGAAACCAGGAACAATACTAAATGATCATATTTGTTATGTGTGTCTAAAACACGTTACCATTGATGTTATAAGATACTGTTTTATCTATATTTACTGTATAAATATGAATATACAGTTACCATTTTACAAAGACTATAACGTAGCCACATATGTGTTTGTAGGGTGTATACTACGTTCCTAGGAAGTTTGTGCCAATTCAGTATCGAATGTGGCTCTGTATTACAATGCCATGGCATTTTTTGCCCTAAGTAGTGCTGGTCTTTCTAAATAATTGGCCATAAGAACTGGATAGCTTACTATAGTCTGAAAAGACACTTGCATGGGGTTTGTCTTATTGGAATTTCCACTAGTGGGTATGTGGCATACAATCGCTGGAAGCCAGAGCTGGTGCAGTTTGTTTCCTTTGGCCTTTGTCTGTGCTGGTCTTGGTAAATCTCCTCCACCTTCAGGTTCTTTGCACCCTGTTGCTATTCTATGGGAGAAGTATGAGGCTGCTTTACAGAGGAGAAATTTTCATTTGCTTTACAGCTCACCTCTATCCGCTATTGATGCTGCTGCCCTCACATGGGAAGAATTCAGGGGATTCCATTATGAGGAAAGAGAAGCTAGCAAGGCAGTTCTCAGTTAGAATGATGGGGTGGAGGCAGGGGCGGAAAGCAAGCACCATTCCCAAAATGAAGCAATAGGAGATGGTGCTGCCACCACCATCTTCCTTACACCCAATAGTCCAGTGATGAGGACACTCACCTGTGAGAGACCTTGCTCTGGAACAGGGACTTGAACCAGATTATTGGCTATTCTGCTATAGGTCTTTCTTTGAAGCTATTTCACTTTGTATACGATCCTTGCATAATCACTTGGCCAGACAGAGCGAGTGAGCAGGAGTGCAAGAATGATTCTATAACTGGGAGAGGGGACACCTCGGTTCCACTCCTTGCTGCACTGAATAGTTAATTATTGATACAAAATGGAACAGCTTCAACAGGAGAGAAAGTGAGAGACCACCTCAAAATACCCCATAGTCCGGCACTCGCATAGGAAAAAGAAGACCTGGATTCAAGTCCTACATCCCAGGTGAATGACATAACCACTGGGATATCTTTTATGTGGGAGTCACCACCACCTCAGTTTTATCTAAATTTAGCTCTCCTCCTCCTCCTCCTCCTCAGTTCTATGGCTCTAGTCCTTCATTTCCCCTTCCTATTAAAAAGGGTAGTAAATACCCAAAATAAAACATTTTGTTTCAGGTCAAACTAAATGTTTTATTTGAACCAAGATTATTTTTGCTCAGACTTCTTCAATTTCCCCAAAATTCCTCCCCCACTCCACCCAAAAAAGTTTGACCCAAAGCAGTTTTTTTTTTTGACTTTTTGGAACTGCCAATGAAATGAGAAAATATTTTTTCACATACCCACAGCCGTGGGCCAAGCATGTTTTGTGTAAACAGCCATTTGATTGTGATTAAAGCATGCTTGAAAACCATCTAATCATTCCTGTAGCTAAAACACATTATATAGGGAACTTGTTTGAAGAATTCATACATAAGTGGCTTGACATAAATTTACAACCAAAACTATCAGGAAATAATATGCAGCCCTGCAGCCTAAAATTTCTATCAGTCATGAAAACAGTGTCCTCTGATTACAGGAACTCAGTGCTATTCAATGGAATCTACCCTGCAGGGCAAGCAAGTACTTTCAGGGCAGGTGAAATTTTTAAAATCCAGGGTAGTATTTGAGTTCTGTTAATTTGATACACAACACCTAGTTTGCATGAGAGTATATGAATGTGTGTCTTCATTCACCACTTGTGCTTTGCTCCATTTTATTTGCTGTCTTTATTTCCATGTCAGAGTGCATGGCAGTAAGCCACAAAATATCCTTAATTATAAGGTAAAAAGTTGCAGTTTTACGTGATGTGAGCAAAACTTAGACCATTTAAAAACTTTCCCAAGGCTTCCACAATACAAGCTGCTGTCCTTCATGTCCTACTGTCCTACTAAAGACTGATTATGCCTTTCAATCCGGCTTTTATAATACATTTTGCTAAAATGGCAAATCCTATATCTGCTTGTTTTTTTCTGGGTGATGTCATGCCATGCCACAGCGAGTGCTCCAGGAATAATCTAACCTGCTGCATTGTACAGGTAGAGTGAAATTCACCTCTTTGAAGAAGGTCTAAGCAAGCACCTCTCCATTGTGGAAACCCTGAATGAGGAGGGAGATGTAGAGGTGGACTTTGCACTCCCTGTTTAAGGAGAAAATTCTTTTAGAGCAGAGGGTCCACACAAATGTGTGGATGCCGTTTCTTGTCATTTGAAGGAGCAGATTCCACGCTCCAACTTTCTGCCCTGCATATATACGGTTTACTTTGTGCAGGAAGGTTTGAATTTCAGTCATAGGACACAGGGGCGAACAGAGGACTGTATGCAGATAGATCCCCTATGGAAAAGGCCTATGGAATGTATGAATGATGGAAACAATAGAGTATTATGGAAATGTAATAGGTTACTATGGAAATTTTATAAACCCATCACATTTAATAGTGTGCCAAACTTTCTATTAGTTTTAGAATAATTCTGTAGAATTCTATAGGAGGGACATAATTATCAATTATGTCCCATAGGATGGTTCAAAAGCTTTCCATAAGGAGTAGACCACAAATTAAAGTAAAAAAAAAAATCACTTTGCCTGAATGTACCCATAATTTTGTATCCTGGCCAAAGAAATACAAGAAAAATGTCCCACAAAACCCAACTATAGCATTTCACAGCCATACCGCTTTCATTTCAAAATGCATTTTAAGTAAAACAGCAAATTATCTTAATTATGTTTCATATTTAACTATGTGTTATCATTTTATTGGGCAAATGAAGCTTTACAATTGTTTGCATCTGTAATTAGTAATTTTGTAAATTTGCATCTGCACTAGGAAAAGTCAAGGATATCGAATTATTAGTAGTTTCCACTAGTAGAGCTGGGCTCCATCACTATTTACTTTTCCTTCTTTGGCAATTTTTGTGCATTTACACATCCTTAGCTTTTGTTAAAATGCTTGAAATGCAAATGAAAAATTGCAGGTTGGGTCAAATGAAACATTCCCTTCTATCTGACTTAAAATTTCTTCTGACATCTTGATTCACTGAAAATCTTGGAAAAAACTGGTGTTTAGTTCGACCCAAAACAAACCTTTTTTAATTGCCAGTGAATCAAAATATCCATTTTCCAGCTCTATCCATTAGTAGTCCAGTAAAGGGTTAAAATTTTAATTAGTCCTCTGTTGTTAAAATACACTAAAAAATTACAAAACAGAAATCAGACATCCAAACGTGTGTGTGGGGAGGGGGAGGAGTCCAACTACTTAACGTTTTTAATCTTAAATAAAGAATGCTTATATGGATGCATGAAATATGAAAGGTTAAGCCTGTGAGGTCCCAATACAAAAGTAATGTTATGTGTACTCCATAGAAATATACCCGTTCCTCCGCAGAAAATCTTGCGTATTTTACCTTTGCATTCAGGAAGAAAACTCCTAGTGAATCATATTCTGGGGCAATAGGTGAGTCAGAAATAAGTGCATGATTTTATGCTGAATATAGAAAATACTTAAACTATAACGGACACATTTTTCCTTGCCTTCAGAGGACCCTTCACTTTTCATGAAGAACATATACTGCAGGGGGTCCATATTTAAAAAAAAATATAGGCACATACTATACTTTCCAGCTTTATGGGTGTCTCTGTAAATGTCAATGTACAAAAATAACAAGCTGTTAACATGTTATTCATTTAATTTCAGTGCCTCGTGAAAGTATAATATAGTTCTGCCTCTTACGCTACAAAAATCAATTCATGCAAATATTCTAATACTTTTAGAAGAGCTATCAGTAGCAGAAGAAGTCATAATTTAAAAAATTACATTAATCTGTATTAGTGCTCTGATGCCCCGATTCAGGAAGTTATTTAAGTATGCGTGTAATGTAAACTATGTAAGTAACTTTCTTGAAGGCAGTGCCATTACTCACAGGGTTAAAGTTACACATGAGCTTAATTACTGTAGTGAATTGGGCCCATACTGACCAAACTTACCCAGACTGTACAACAGACACTTGTTCCATGACCTGTTGTAGGTAGACCTTCTGGAAAAATTATATTAAAGTAGATTTTGTATTTTCATTACCTTTCTGCTTGCCTGTGCCTGTCTGCTTATCTGTATCCATCTGCATCCACTTTTCTTACCTTAAAATGATAAGCTCCCTGGGCAGTGACCACTGTTCCCGCTAAGCTGTGCGCGTGTATGCGCGCACAGAGATCCTAAATCCCATGCACACGGCGAAACACTGCACGCACAAAAATTTGCACAGCAGCACAACAATTTGCATAGAATAAATTTTTTGCGCACACGGCCTGTCAAATACTAGAGGGAACATTGGCAGTGACCTGTCTTTTTGTTCTGTCTTGGTGCAGCACCTAGCATAATGGTGTCCTGGTCTGGTGCTGGTAGTGGCTACCCCAATACAAGTGGTAAATAATAATAGATTTGCACAGTTCTTGAGAAGCAAAACCAGCAGGTTGAATTTACCTATGCTCTTGTGTCCTGAGGCTTGCTTCAAATTTTGAGATTAAAATAAACTGAAAATGTGCCAGTTCTCTACTGAAATTGGTGTGTTTCATCCTCACATCCCGTTTCTCATATATGAGTCTGCTCATTATCTTCTCTTTAACTTGAGTTATCTTTTGGGAAGACCTTTTTAGCCCAGCCTCGCCTCCAGATGTTGCTAGGTTGTCAATCTTTATTGGGAGGAGAAAATACATTAATAATAACACTACTTGATATAGCACCTTTTCTAAGCAGATCCCAAAGCTTCAGACCCAGCCCTTCTGCTTATGGGAGGCAGATCAATGGTCCATCTAGCCCAGTATCCCATCTTCCGACAGTGGCCAGATGCTTCAGAGGGAATAAACACGTCTGGACAATTTTGAGTGATCAATCGCCTGTTGTCTAGACCCATCTTCTGGCAGTCAGAGGTTTTGGACTACCTGGAGTTTGGGATTGTTTCCATGAGCATCCTGACTAATAGCCATTAATGGACCTCTCCTCCATGAACTTATCTAATTTTTTTGAAACTTACTTATACTTTTGGTCTTCACAATCTCCTCTTTGCAATGAGTTCCACAGGTTGACTGTGCAAAGAAGTACTTCCTTTTGTTTATTTTAAACCTGCTGCCTATTCGTTTCATTGGATGACCTCTGGTTCTTGTGTCACGTGACTGGGTAAATAACACTTTCTCTGTACCTCCATGATTTTATAGATCCCTCTTAGTCCTCTTTTCTAAACTGAACAGTCCCACTCTTTGTAATGTCTCCTCCTATAGAAGATGTTCCATCCCCTAATCATTTTGTTGTCCCTTTCCAAATTCTAATATCTTTCTTGAGATGGGGCAACCAGTATTCAAGGTATGGGAAGCCATGGATTTATACAATAGCATTATCATTTTTTTTTGGTCTGTTGATCCCTTTCCTAACAGTTCCTAACATTGTTAGAATTTTTGACTGCTGTTGCACAATGAGTGGATGTTTTGGGAGAACTATCCACAGTGACACCAAGATCTTTGAGTGGTAACAGCCAATTTAGACCCTATAATTTTGTATGTATAGTTGGGATTATGTTTTCCAATGTGCATTACTTTTGATTTAGCAACATTGAATTTCATCTCAGTTTGTTGCCCAGTCATCCAGTTTTGTGAGATCCCTTGGTAACTCTTTGCAGTCAGCTTTGGACGTAACTATTTTGAGTAATTCTGTATTGTCTCCAAATTTTGCCCCTCATTGTTCACACCTATTTCCAGATCAAAATGTTGAATAGTACAGCTTTCAGTACAGATCCTTGGGGAACCCAGCTATTTACCTCTCTCCAGTGTGAAAACTGACCATTTATTTCTATCTTTTCTTTTCTATCTTTTAAACAGGTTTCAGAGTGGTGGCCGTGTTAGTCTGTAGCAGCAAAAAGAATGAGGAGTACTTGTGGCACCCTAGACTAACAAATTTATTTGGGCATAAGGTTTCGTGGGCTAAAACCCACATCATCAGATGCGCATATCTCTCTCTGTCTCTCTCGATATATAGATAGATATATTTCAAACAGTTGACAACAAGGTGTGAGTAACAGTAGGGGAAAACTTAGCATGGGGAAATAGTTTTCAGTTTGTATAATGACCCAGCCACTCCCAGTCTTTATTCAGGCCTAATTTGATAGTGTCCAGTTTGCAAATTAATTCCAGTTCTGCAGTTTCTTGTTAGAGTCTGTTTTTGAAGATTTTTTGTTGAAGAATTGCTACTTTTAGGTCTGTAATTGAGTGTCCAGGGAGGATGAAGTGTTCTCTGACTGTTTTTTTAAATGTTATAATTATTGACATCTGATTTGTGTCTATTTATTCTTTTGTGTAGAGACTGTCCAGTTTGACCAATGTACATGGCAGAGGGGCATTGCTGGCAGATGGTGGCATATATCACATTGGTAGATGTGCAGGTGAACGAGCCCCTGATGGTGTGGCTGATGTGATTAGGTCCTATGATCGTGTCCCTTGAATAGATATACGGACAGAGTTGGCAACCGGGTTTGTTGCAAGGATAGGTTCCTGGGTTAGTGTTTTTGTTGTGTGGTGTGTGTGGATGCTGGTGAGTATTTGCTTCAGGTTGGGGGGCTGTCTGTAAGCGAGGACTGGTCTGTCTTGCAAGATCTGTGAGAGTGAGGGATCGTCCTTCAGGATAGGTTGTAGATCCTTGATAATAATGTGCTGGAGAGGTTTTAGTTGGGGGCTGAAGATGATGGCTAGTGGCGTTCTGTTACTTTCTTTGTTGGGCCTATTCTGTAGTAGGTGACTTCTGGGTACTCTTCTGGCTCTGTCAATCTGTTTTTTCACTTCAGCAGGTGGGTATTGTAGTTTTAAGAATGCTTGATAGAGATCTTGTAGGTGTTTGTCTCTGTCTGAGGGAGTGGAGCAAATGCGGTTGTATCTTAGAGCTTGGCTGTAGACAATGGATCATGTGATATGGCCTGGATGAAAGCTGGAGGCATATAGGTAAGTATAGCGGTCAGTAGGTTTCTGGTTTCACTTTAGAAGCCTCCTCAAAAACCACCCTATTGTGGTTTGGGCTTTTTCCTTTCAAAAATGTTAATTTTGTGTACACTATGAATCCAATAAATATACAAATGTTAAGAGGTTTTATACTTAACATCCTGTTTTATTTGACTATGTTGTGAAAGAGCTGTTGGGTAAAATTATTCAGAGAGACAGTGGATGGCACTGTTGGTTTTCAGCTATGAAGAATATAAAGAATGCAAGCCTGATAGGACATTTAAAATTATACATAAAATATACTGATGTCTCCTTAAAACAGAGGAACTGAGCCTAAGACTATCAAATCTGTGCAAGAGCTGTGGACATGAGATAGGGATTTAACTCTGAAGACTTTTCATTATCAACAGTATTCAGGCAAAAATAATGAGACTGAATTATGTTCTAAACCCCACATTTTTGATTACACTGAGTTTATGCCTTTTAACTGTTAGTCTGATATTGTGGATTTTTCATGAAAAGAAAGACCGGCTAATGATGGGGTTAATAGCAGCAAAGCAAGTTGTCCAGAGGCACTGGAATAGCAATGACCTGCTATCCAAGGCAGGGCAGTGAGCATTTCTGTCTCACATGGCTTCCTACAACAAGATCAGTTAATTGTGAAACAGATGGGATGTGTTTTGAGAACACTTGGAAGCCACTTAGGTTTAGAAAGTAGATGCTGCTGCTTAGAAGTGTGTGTATTTCCATCCCATTCTCTCTCTCTCTCTCTCTCTCTCTCTCTGTGTGTGTGTGTGTACAGCTGAGTTTGCATGGTGTTGCAAAATGATCGTGACTCCCTTGTCATTATATTTGATAACCCTATTATTCCTTTCTAACCTTTTTGGCAAAAGGTGAGTTAGGTTGCTTAAACACATGGAAGTTTGGGGTTGGGTTTATCAAGGAGTAGGAAGTTGGGATGTGTGGTGAGTATCTGCTTTAAGGCCTGATCTGAAGTCTGCGAGTCCTTCTGCTGATTCCAGTGGATTTTTGGAGCAAACAGTCAAATACATTGTATTGTTAGCCTGTTGGATTTGGAAAAAAGTATGATGTGTATATACTCCGTGGTGTTGCTGTAACTTCCTAGAGCTGTGAAACATGGGGATGGCTTTCTCCTCTTGAATGTATCAAAGCAAAATAATAATATACAAGCAATAAGGAAAAAAAATCTAATGGGCTCAGGTCCTGTGTTAAGTTACCATACATTAAAATTGGTATCTTTAATTCTTATTGTGTCCCTTTCGTTTTAAAGGGAGAACAAAGCAATTAAGAGGAAACATCACTCAAAAATGAACATGGTTGTCATTGTCACTAATTCTTTTTTCTGAGAACAATAGTCTTCAAAGAAAGACGAAGTTATTTGCAAAAGTCTTATTCAATTTTAAAATTTATGGCCTTATTAATGTTACAACATTTCTACAATCCGCTACATATCTGAGCCCTTGAGAATCATATAGATGCTTGATAGCTGGGAAAGCTGCAAGGTTATAAATCTCTATAGTCTTTGTGAGAACAGAATGTCCTTTGTGGTTTATAACGTGATTGTAAGAGCCCATTTGAAATTATAAAAATCTATTGGTTGACTAATTAACCAGAAAAATAAACCTAATGGATGGAAAGAAAGGGGGAAAGTACTCTGGTGAATAATATCAAATTGAATTTATGTAGGTATAAATAATACTTTTTAAAGTGTTTTTTTCATACTGAATGAAAGAACAGGATATTAACTATGCAGTTATCATTCAAAGAGTTAATGCTTTAATAATTATGTAGGTTTGAATGAAGGAGGTTTAGCATCAAGTCCGGTTAAGAAGAAATCCAATATTAACAAGGTCAAGTGCAACCTTTTTTCTAATTTGATTGAAATCATTCTCAATATCATAGCAAAGGAAGAGACTTGAGGATGTCACAATCTAAACCGAATACTTCTTGTCCATTATACCACAAATGCAAATCGCGTGTGTGCGCATCTGCACACACGCACAGCTTCCATGTTTGGTTTTAGCAGACATCCTAGTCCTGGTAACCCTTTAATATTTAATGGATGTAAATAGGAAATATGACTTCCCTCACTTTTCTTTTCTAATATACAACAAGATTAAAATACTGACCCTTCATGCCGATCTATGTGGGTGTCCTGTGCTGAGCTCTGATGAAGTTAATGGGGTTCCACATGAGTGCAGGGAATGCTCCCCACCT
Source organism: Macrochelys suwanniensis (assembly GCA_033296515.1). Taxonomy (NCBI): domain Eukaryota; kingdom Metazoa; phylum Chordata; order Testudines; family Chelydridae; genus Macrochelys; species Macrochelys suwanniensis. Next base: position 15,045,150 of record CM065784.1, on the reverse strand, counting down.
CCATCAGAATTGGCCTTTGAGGTTTGGATCTGAAGTTTTTAAGCCTAACTGGGTAGGTGAGGGGGCGTGTATTGAGGCCCCTGGATGCTTCTGTTACATAAATATTAAATGTGCTTTGTGCTGTAAACGAGAATGCAATGCTCTTCAGAAGATATAATAACCCATAAACACGCAGTATACATGCAGTATACAGTAAGCTGCTGATGCAGAACAGGGTACTTTGACCAACAATGGGAAAGTATAGGGCTTAATTATAATCTAACAGAGTGAGGGGGAGATGGACCTGAAAATAGCTGTGGCTTAAAAGCGATGGGTAAATGGGCAAGTGTTAGGAGATTTTAGGAATCATAAAAATTAGGCAACATTGTAAGGCTGGGAGAACTGGGGCAAATGAGCCAGGGATTTTTTAAAATTGCATGTGCATCATATTCTCTCACCATTCTTTTGTCTGTATTTTATGATTGTGTTTTAGGCAAGGACTTCTTTTAAAAAACTAAACAAAAAACCTAGCACACTTATTTGGTACTGAGTAAATAATAATGACTTAATGCTAGTTCCAATAGGTGAGTAGGTTGAGTACCTAGGACCATTCTGTGTGGATATCCATTTTTATTCAGATATGTGCAGACATGTGCTCAATCTAATTATATGCTGCCTTCAGAAGATAGCACTTTGCAGATGAAATTACACCAGCAGCAGTGCTGGTTTGCCTCATCTTGTGAGGAGATTTCCAATCCCCCCCCCCTGTGATGGGATTTCCTGCATTTTTCCAATAGTTGCAACTGCCCCAAAAGTTGCACGTGGCAGCTGTCTTCCCTCTGTCAAGTAGCACTAGGTATGGCTATATCCAGATTCCTCACTGCTTCTTCTTTTAGTAAGCCACAAAATGATACTGGAATCATTGGAATCTTGATTCCAACCAGAGCTTCCAGAAAGAGAGCACTGTTTGGCAGATCTTTTGGAAGTATTTGCAGTAAGATGCATATATTTTGACATTACAAAGAGGGTGTTAGCAACAAGTGGGCGGGATGGGGGAGGGCAGACTCCTTAAGATAAGGAAAAGTGAAGAACAGGAAGAAGACATTAAATGAAGTTTTTACTTATATTTTGGATCTGTAATCTAATGTTGCTGTAATATCACATTCAGCATAGGAATCGAGGGCTCTCCTTTCACCCTTATCTCAGGTGCTAACATGCAGGAAGATAGAGTACTTACTGTTGATTCATGGTGACTGGTGAATCTTGCTAGCTCCAACCAGTGTGTAAGAGGAATTGGCATGTCTCTCTGGGGCAAAAGGAACAACAGGTGCCCAGAGGAGGTACTATAGAGGAAAATCCTAGGAACAGCAAAGATTGGGGAGACATTTTAAGATGAAGTTTATATTTTGTTTAAGCTCTTGGTGAATCCAAACTCCAGGAAGGGTATAGATTTGGACTATAAATGGTATTTGTTACACTCTTCAGTTTTGGGTAGCAACTTCACGGAGATGCATGTGGTTTTGTTTCTAGAAGAGAAAACAAAAGGCTTTTTATGGGCAGGAGGTGACACTTCTCCTTAGACCCTCACCACTTGAGAGGATATAAATCATCCTCACTGTTTTGAAAAGCTGACAGGCAGGTTAGTGGGCACAGACAAAAATAAAACCATGCTGTCCGGGACAAAACAAGGGAATGGACACTGGTGCAATCTTAGAAGAAAAAACAAAGAAATATCTATATGAAACCAACTTCAAAATTTAAGGAGAACACAGAGCCACAACCAGTCCCCACTCAAAGTGACTCAAAGCCTTCCAAGAGAAAATTGAAAAAAGCCCTTTGAAATACCAGAGGAAATAGGATGTGCTAACAGAAAAAAACTCAACACTGATATATGGCAGCAGCAAAGCAGAAATCTATAGGCTTGTACCAAAACATTGGGCTGTAGAAATTTAGCACTAGGAATTTAAAAATTTTCTGTGGTGAAAAAAGTCAGCTCAAAAGTGACTCTAGTCCCAGTTGTAGACCTAGGTGAATCATTTGCCTAAGCCAGACTCCCCTCTCCATCTATTTACAAATATGATTGTGTTTATTTCATTCAATAGCTCAAAATTTTGGGAAAATTGCAAAATGGACTAAGGTAGGAAAACTAAAACCTGGGTAGAGAGTAGCCTGAGGGGATAAGGGATCTTATCTAGTAAATAAAATGTCATTAGACAAAAAAAGGAAGAATAAACACAATTAGGCTTTAAGATTCCTGGGTAGATGGCACTTCCATGGCATATTGCCAGAGTCTAGTGACACCTAATTCCTGGGAAAGGAAGAATCCATTTGAAAGCATCAGAATTCCTCCAGACCACCAGCTGAGTAATTCCCAAATGCTCATTTTGTTGAGAGAATTGAAGTATTGAATATTAAACATACTAAGGAATTGTCTGAAAAACAAACATATGTATTAAAGATAAACCTTTTAAAACCTACTGGGCTAGATCCTCAGATGTAAATTGACATAGTTCCATTGAAGTCAATGGAGTTACTCCTCTTTAAATCTCTGAACAACTGGCCCACAGTACATATTGGTGGACTACACTTTATGGATGCAGTGTGCATTAACATTAAAATCTGTATGGACCACATGCTTGCTCAGCATAACTTCATTGACGCTGGTGAAGCTGAGAATAGAAACAAAGAGCACATTTTGTACCACGAAGACAATTATCACTGGAGCAAATTACGTAGGGATATGGAAGATTCTCCATCACTTGAAGTCTTTAAATGAAGATTGGATGTGTTATCTCTTTATTTAAAAAAAAGAAAAAGGTCAAGCTCAATCAGAATTTTTCTTCCAAAAACCCACCAATTGGTGAACTTCTATGGGCTGTGTAATGCAGGAGGCCAGACCATAGGGTCAATAATGGTCTCTCTTGGTCTTAAGTTATGAATATACAAGAGATTAAATACCACTTATTGGAGCAATTTAAGTAGCATACAAAAACTTTCAGATTAAATGTAAATCCCTGGAGATATGTAAATTTGGATTCAGTGTATGAAAACATGGCATAAGTCTCTGATTTTTAAATTGTAAGAGAGGAGAGCAGGTTCTGTTGACTTTTCTTTCACAGCCATTGTAGATTCCTTAGCCTGGATGTATTTCCTTACTGTATCCAAAAACATAATAGATCTACTCTCCGCCAAATGCTTCTCACATTAAGGTCTTTGAACTCTTTGAATGGAAGGTGCTGCAAGTAGAGTATTAGCAGATATCAGTATTGTTATTCATGTGAGTCAATGTGACTATTCATTTGGCCAACATATACCATAAATTTATTATATGCACCATATATAAGTATTAAGCATCAATAATATTAAGCACGAACATTGTAACAGTAGTCTAGCCTAAACTGATTTATACTGTAATCTGTTCATTTGTGCTAAGTGCACATGTAGGGTACCACGGAAGATTGTGTTACGGCATAGCAAGGGTGCGTTCGCTTTCTCACATTGTTTCAGCGGGCCGGTTATTGCAGGTCAAGGCCTGCCAGCTGCAGTTTGTTATGAATTAGTTAGAACTGCTTTGCATGGCCTTGAGCCAGGAGGCGGCCCCTGCTTGCTTCTGAATGAGATGTCTGTATATAGCTGTATGAGTCCGCCCCGTTTTTGGCACTCCGTACCAGGCCCGGATTATGGTGAGCTGGGTTCCCCATCTCCGTGACAGCAACGCCAGGAGTCCCCGTTGCAGATGTGTCACTTTGCCTTCAATAAAGCCAATAACTCACAGAGTGTGTGGGCCTCGTTCTTGCAGAGCACCCTGGGTAGGCCCGCAGTCTCCCACGAACGTAACATTTGGCGCAGCGAGCAGGGTGCTCTGGGAGACGATGCCGTTTTGGCCGAAGGTAGGGGAAGTAGGGAAGCTGCCGCTGTCCCTACAGCGCATACCTGGGTGGCCCCAGACAGAGCTCTGGGGGCCGGTAGCGCGGGTTCTGGCCGGGTGGGCTGCCCCGGCCGATTGGCTGGAATTCCAGCAGGTGGCTGGGGTTACCCCCGCACAGCTGACTGAGGGTTTACAGCGGGTGCGGGCAAACCGGCGTTCTGGGACGGAACGGCGAGCGATGGGGGGGCTAGGGTGGCTCCTCCTAACCGCTCTCCGGGCCCAGGATGGGGAGGTGCTCCACTTACAACGGGCACTGAAGGAAAAGACGCAGGAGATTGAAAAGACGTTTCGTCAGGAGCCCGGGGAGGGCGTCCTGCGGTGGCTGGTCCGAGCCTGGGACAATGCTGGCAATACAGTCATGCTCCTCTGGTATGAGCTACAACAGCTGGGTGTCCTGTCACAAGATTCCCAGGTATGTGCGCAGCTGGCTAACCCCCCGCAACCCGGGGGGGATACTGAGTTGCCCTCCCTGTACCGCTGGTTAGCGGCAGCGGTAAGCGCGGCTTACCCATCGGTGGGGGAACTGGAGGCACTGGCAGGCCCCTGGAAGACTATTGCCGAGGGAGGGCAGATACTTTGGCAGTTGGGGATGGCCTGGGCCCTAGAGATGGGCGGCACGGAAGGGCCAAATGATATAGTGGTCACAAAATCCATTAAGGCCACCCTATTGCGCTTGGCCCCAGGCGAGCTGAAGCCCTCGCTCCTCGCAGTAGTTATGGCCGTGGATGCGCGTGTCGGGGACCTGGCTGCCAGTCTTATGCAATTGGAGACTGCTCTGGCCAGGGCACGGCCCAGGGCCATCCGAGTCACGAAAGGACAGGCCGGCAGGGGACAAGAGAAGGGAGAGCTGTGGGTGCCCCGGAAGACCCTGTGGTTAGATCTTTTGCAGGCCGGTGTCCCTCGAGAGGAGATCAATGGGAAACTGACAGCGGACCTGTATAAGCAGTGGATGCAATTACCCGCCTTAAAACGGAGTACCGGAGGCGAGGGAGAGAGAGGCGTGGAACAAAGCAAGCCCACAGCACCTGCTGCTCCACCCGCTGAGTGGCAACTGCCGCACCCCTATTGAGGGCATGGTGGATCCTCCGTTCCATGCGTGGCGGCAGCCACAGGCAGGAGGGAAACGGGGGACCACGCCCCTACGTGCCTCTGGTGGTCCGTTGGTTGAGGGGAGGAGTTCAACATGTCTTGGCGCTACTCGATACAGGTGCTGAAGTCACGATTTTACACTCTGCGCAGGCTCAGGGCCGAGCTACTCTGGTGAACGGCCTCAGAGGAGCCGAGACCCCGGCATGTGAGGTCATGGTCACCCGGGCCCGGCTGGCGTGCACCAACGTGGGCACTGAGCCGGTGCCATGGGAGCAAGGGGAGGCCCTGTGTAAATTTATTCCCTTACCTCCTGCAGGTTTGGCGCCCCACATCCCCAGTGAAATGGGGTGGCGCGTGCTAGTTAACGTCTGGTGGACGGTGCCACAGCGAGAACCGCAAGCCGCCGTGGTTCTGGCCACTGGAGACGGATGGGCATATGTGCTACTGGAAGGAGAGGACTATCCTCGTATGGCCTCGCCCTCCCGCTTATTGCTGTGCTCCTTGTGAGGGGAGGTACTGCCCAGGGAGCTGCCCCCCCCCCCCGGTTAATGCACGGGTGGTACTCGCCCAGACTGTTGTGAATGCAATACCTTTTTGACTTCCCCGTGTGTATGCTTTGGGCCCCGCCCAGTATGTTTTAGATACAGCCATGTATTTTCTTTGTTTTGCTTTTGGGGTTTTTTTGTGTGTGGCCTGCGTGGCAGTTGCTGTTGTTTTTGCTGCCCCGCGCTGCACCCCCCCCCTGCGGGGGGGGTCTATATGGCCGCTGACGTCACTCGAGAAAGCGAGGGGAGGATTGTAGGGTACCACGGAAGATTGTGTTACGGCATAGCAAGGGTGCGTTCGCTTTCTCACATTGTTTCAGCGGGCCGGTTATTGCAGGTCAAGGCCTGCCAGCTGCAGTTTGTTATGAATTAGTTAGAACTGCTTTGCATGGCCTTGAGCCAGGAGGCGGCCCCTGCTTGCTTCTGTATGAGATGTCTGTATATAGCTGTATGAGTCCGCCCCATTTTTGGCACTCCGTACCAGGCCCGGATTATGGTGAGCTCGGTTCCCCGTCTCCATGACAGCAACGCCAGGAGTCCCCGTTGCGGATGTGTCACTTTGCCTTCAATAAAGCCAATAACTCACAGAGTGTGTGGGCCTCGTTCTTGCAGAGCACCCTGGGTAGGCCCGCAGCCTCCCACGAACGTAACAGCACAATACCTTGTATTTGCTGGAGTAAGAATTTGGCATAAGCAGATACATTGATTCTTTATAGACTCATAGACTCATAGACTTTAAGGTCAGAAGGGACCATTATGATCATCTAGTCTGACCTCCTGCACAATGCAGGCCACAGAATCTCACCCACCCACTCCTGGAATAATCCTCTCACCTATGTCTCAGCTATTGAAGTCCTCAAATCATGGTTTAAAGACTTCAAGATGCAGAGAATCCTCCGGTAAGTGACCCGTGCCCCATGCCGCAGAGGAAGGCAAGAAACCTCCAGGGCCTCTGCCAATCTACCCTGGAGGAAAATTCCTTCCCGACCCCAAATATGGTGATCAGCTGAACCCCGAGCATGTGGGCAAGACTCACCAGCCAGACACCCAGGAAAAAGTTCTCTGTAGTAACTTCTAACATCCCATCATTGACCATTGGTCCTATTTACCACTGATGGCAATTAATTGACCTTTGACTAAGATCATGTTATCCCATCAAACCATCCCCTCCATAAACGTATCTAGCTTAATCTTGAAGCCAGTTAGGTCTTTTGCCCCCACTGCTTCCCTTGGAAGGCTGTTCCAGAACTTCACTCCTCTGATGGTTAGAAACCTTCGTCTAATTTCAAGTCTAAACTTCCTGATGGCCAGTTTATATCCATTTGTTCTTGTGTCCACATTGGTACTGAGCTGAAATAATTCCTCTCCCTCCCTGGTATTTATCCCTCTGATATATTTAAAGAGAGCAATCATATCTCCCCTCAGCCTTCTTTTGGTTAAGGTAAACAAACCAAGCTCCTTGAGTCTCCTTTCATACGACAGGTTTTCCATTCCTCGGATCATCCTAGTGGCCCTTCTTTGTACCTGTTCCAGTTTGAATTCATCCTTCTTAAACATGGGAGACCAGAACTGCATACAGTATTCCAAATGAGGTCTTACCAATGCCTTGTATAACGGTACTAACACCTCCTTATCTCTACTAGAAATACCTCGCCTAATGCATCCCAAGACCGCATTAGCTTTTTTCACGGCCACATCACATTGGCGACTCATAGTCATCCTGTGATCAACCAGGACTCCGAGGTCCTTCTCCTCTTCCGTTACTTCCAACTGATGCGTCCCCAGCTTATAACTAAAATTCTTGTTATTAATCCCTAAATGCATAACCTTACACTTCTCACTATTAAATTTCATCCTATTACTATTACTCAAGTTTACAAGGTCATCCAGATCTTCCTGTAGGATATCCCGATCCTTTTCTGAATTGGTAATACCTCCCAACTTTGTGTCATCTGCAAACTTTATTAGCACACTCCCACTTTTGGTGCCGAGGTCAGTAATAAAAAGATTAAATAAAATTGGTCCCAAAACTGAACCTTGAGGAACTCCACTAGTAACCTCCCTCCAACCTGACAGTTCACCTTTCAGTATGACCCGCTGTAGTCTCCCCTTTAACCAGTTCCTTATCCACCTCTCAATTTTCATATTGATCCCCATCTTTTCCAATTTAACCGATAATTCCTCATGTGGTACTGTATCAAATGCCTTACTGAAATCGAGGTAGATTAGATCCACTGCGTTTCCTTTATCTAAAAAATCTGTTACTTTCTCAAAGAAGGAGATCAAGTTGGTTTGGCACGATCTACCTTTTGTAAAACCATGTTGTAATTTGTCCCAATTGCCATTGACCTCAAGGTCCTTAACTACTTTCTCCTTCAAAAATTTTTCCAAGACCTTGCATACTACAGATGTCAAACTAACAGGCCTGTAGTTACCCGGGTCACTTTTTTTCCCTTTCTTAAAAATAGGAACTATATTAGCTATTCTCCAGTCAAACGGTACAACCCCTGAGTTTAGAGATTCATTAAAAATTTTTGCTAATGGGCTTGCAATTTCATGTGCCAGTTCCTTTAATATTCGTGGATGAAGATTATCTGGGCCGCCTGATTTACTCTCATTAAGCAGTTCAAGTTTGGCTTCTACCTCGGATATGGTAATATCTACCCCCACATCCTTATTCCCATTTGTCATGCTGCCACTATTCCTAAACTCCTCATTAGCCTCATTAAAGACTGAGGCAAAGTATTTGTTTAGATATTGAGCCATGCCTAGATTATCCTTAACCTCCACTCCATCCTCAGTGTTTAGCGGTCCCACTTCTTCTTTCTTTGTTTTCTTCCTATTTATATGGCTATAAAACCTTTTACTATTGGTTTTAATTCCCTTTGCAAGGTCCAATTCTACATGCCTTTTAGCCTGTCTCACTTTATCCCTACATGCTCTGACCTCAATAAGGTAGGTTTCTTTGCTGATCCCTCCCATCTTCCACTCCTTGTATGCTTTCTGTTTTTTCTTAATCACCTCTCTGAGATGCTTGCTCATCCAGCTTGGTCTAAAACCCCTGCCTATGAATTGTTTCCCCTTTCTTGGGATACAGGCTTTTGATAGCTTCTGCAACTTTAACTTGAAATAATCCCAGGCCTCCTCTGCCTTTAGGTCCATACATTCTTTAGTCCAATCCACTTCCCTAACTAATTTCCTTAATTTATTAAAGTTAGCCCTTTTGAAATCAAAAACCCTAGTCTCAGATTTATTTTTGTTTATCCTTCCATTTAGTTTGAACTGAATTAGCTCATGATCACTCGAGCCAAGGTTGTCCCCTACAACCATTTCTTCAATGAGGTCCTCACTACTCACCAAAACCAAATCTAAAATGGCATCCCCCCTTGTTGGTTCAGGAACTACCTGATGAAGGAATTCATCAGCTATCACATCTAGGAAAATCTGAGCCCTATTATTATTACTAGCACTTGTTCTCCAATCTATATCTGGGAAGTTGAAGTCTCCCATGATCACACAGTTCCCATTAGTATTTACTTCCTTAAAAACATTAAAGAGGTCTCTATCCATAGCCAAATTAGATCCCGGTGGTCTATAGCACGCCCCAAGCACTATCCCAGGGGAGGCTCTAGTAGTTTTCTTCCCCAATGTGATTTTTGCCCAGACAGACTCTGTCTTATCCATTCCATCACTTTTTATTTCTTTACAGTCTACCTCATCATTGATATACAATGCTACTCCCCCACCTTTACCTTTATTTCTATCTTTCCTAAACAGCACATACCCTTCAATACCTGTACTCCAGTCATGACTACTATTCCACCATGTTTTGGTTATTCCTATGATATCTGGTTTCACTTCCTGGACCAGTAGCTCTAATTCCTCCATTTTGTTACCTAGGCTCCTCGCATTGGTGTACAAACATCTTAATTTTTGCTGTTTGGCCTCACTCACATTCCTTACCCAATTTGGTATGGACATTGTACTGCCAGTATGACCTATTTGACTAGTATCCACTCTGCCCTTCCTCCTTATGTCCATTCTCCTACCCCCGGCTATATCCTCTCTTTCTTGGTTGTCTTCCCTCTCAATGTTAAAATCCAGCGTGGAGATTACCTGGACATCTCCCAACCGTCTCCCCCAAATTCCTAGTTTAAAGCTCTCTTGATCAGTTGTGCCAGCCTCCATCCTAGAAGTCTATTTCCTTCCCTACTCAGGTGAAGTCCATCCCGAGAGAACAGTCCTCTGTCCATGAATGCCTCCCAGTGGCCATACATCCCAAAGCCCTCCTTGTAGCACCAATCCCTGAGCCATCTGTTGATCATCATAATCCTGTCACACCTTTGTTGCCCTTCTCTAGGAACAGGCAGAATCCCACTGAAGATTACCTGAGCCTCGATTTCCTTAAGCGTCTTCCCCAGCCTGGCATAGTCCCCCTTGATTCGTTCCAGTGAGAATCTAGCCGTGTCATTTGTTCCTACGTGAAGGATGATCAGTGGATTCTTTCCCGCTCCCTTTAGGATCCTCTTCAACCTCAGGTCCACATCCCGTATCTTAGCACCCGGTAGACAGCACACCCTTCTGTTCTCTGGATCAGCTCTGGTTACAGGCCTGTCTATTCTTCTCAGTAAGGAGTCCCCAATCACGTAGACCTGCCTTTTCCTGGTGACAGTGCGATTCTCCAGTCTATCCCCTGTTCCCTCTGGCTGCAAGTCCTTTCCATTCCTATTTTCCCTTGTAATCCTCTTCAACCCATCCTGTATCCTCCTGGGGCTCATGTTTGGTGTTGTCCCCATCGACTCTTTGTCTTGATGCAATCTAGGGAAGTTCCTTCCAGGACCAGTATCTGGAATACTAGTATCCAAAAGCAAAGATAGGGAAAGAACAGAACAAGAAGTTAGGTAACTGGGACAAACTGATGGGTTGGATTTTAGTGAATTGTAAAGAGATGTGCAACTTGTAAAATCATCATATAAATACTAGCAGCTGAAACGTGTAACTATGGGAGCGCACCTTCTGTGTAAGCTGAATTGCTGCACAAGATGGCTGCTTGAGACTGCTTCCTGTAGGCCGGTATATAGACCCTTTTTTGTGTGCTATACCTTTCATTTAGAGCAATAACCCTGATTGACATTGGTTATTTGCCCTTTTTAATATATTTCATAAGGAACCAAAGTATGGTCAAAGAATTGACTATACAATATATCAAACCAACTGGCTCAGTGCTTGTCATTTAAGGTGAGCAGGATTTGGTGATATGGACTCAGTAATTTTAGCAGGGATTTAGAGCAATCACATTTTTGAATTGCTCCGCTCCTGCACCACTCCAGCTCCGGGCATAAACCTAGTGCTCCGCACTCCAGCTCCGGGCATAAACCTACTGCTCTGCACTCCAGATCCGGGCTCCGCTCCAAAGCCCTGAATTTTAAAGCCTTTGAGACATTCAGATATTTCCTTAAAAGGAAAGAAATCAAAGTTCCTGAGAATCAGACATAGGGCTTGATCTTCAGCTGGTGTAAATCAAGTAACTCCATTTACTTCAATGTCATTACACCAATTTACACAGGCTGAAGAGCGGGTCCAGGATTCCTGTGCCTTTGCTTTGTGGGACTATTATGCTCATAAGGAATTTCATTCCTTAGGCACTGTTTAGTATTCAACATTTACAAGCGCTTTTGGATAGAGTTTTACTGAAAATATTTGACCACTTAAACTTTATATGCAATCCTTCTGAAACATTAGCAATACCTACAAATCTGACACTGAAGTACAATAACCTTTGCAAAAGTCTTCCACTCTACTTCTTGTAATCTAAAGAAATTATTCTTCAAGATGGTCGTAATTTAGGAAAAAATAATTACCTGAAGATATAAATCTCTGCAAAACATTTTAGCCAGGATATTCAAAAGCATCACTTGATAAATGGGAACCTAATTGAGAGTCTAACTCCCTGCTTCACCCCACAAAAAAAATGTCAAAATTTTGAGAAATATCTACTGTTTGTGTGCCCAATTTGAGACACTTGGGGCCACACTGTCCAAGGTAGTGACTACTCACAGCTTCTACTCACTTCAACTGGAATTGTGATTTACACCACACCTCCAGAATCCAGGTCATAGATCTCTCAAGCTGGGCACTCAAATTGATAAGCTCCATATTTGTGGCTATTTTTGAAAATTGACCATTCACTGTCTTAATCTGCAAGATATTAACTCACTTATTTCTACACCTTCAAATTATTTACTAAATGCAAGTCAAATTAAAACAATCTGAAACCCTTTCTGTCAGCAGCCTCAAGATGTACAAGGGTAGCAGTCTTTACTTTCTGTAATTAATTGCCTAGGTGAAATGGTAAATTAAAATATAGAATCATAGAGCTGTAGGGCTCAAAGAGACCTTGAACTCATCAAGTCCACCCCCCTGCACTGAGGCAGGACAAATAAACCTTGATCATCTCTGACAGGGGTTTGTCCAACCTGTTCTTCAAAAAAAACTCTAATGCCTGGGATTCCGCAGTTTCCCTTGGAAGTCTATTCCAGAGTTTAGCTACCCTTATAGTTACAATTTTTTAAAAATATCTAACCTAAATCTCCTTGCTGCAGATTAAACCCATTATTACTTGTCCTACCTTCAGTGGACATGGAGATAAATTGATCTCCGTCCTCTTTATAACAGCCCTTAATATACTTGAAGACTGTTATCAGGTCCCCCCTCAGTCTCTTTTTCTCAAGACTAAACATGCCCAGTTTTTAACCCTTTCCTCATGAGTCAGATTTTAAAAAGTGTTTGTTTGTTTTTCTTTTTCCCCTGGACTCTCTGCAATTTGTCTACATCTTTCCTGAAGTGTGGTGCTCAGAACTGGACACAGAATTCCAGTTAAGGCCTCACCAGTGCTGAGCACCTTCTATCCAAAGAATTCAAAGAGCTTAGTGGGACAACTACCTCTCCCCCCGCCTTGCCATGTCTTACATACACTTACTATTCCCAGTACTACCAGTTAGTTATACCCCATTTTGTAGTTATGCATTTGATTTTTTTTCCTTCCTAGATTAAGTATTTTTTACTGCTCTTTATCAAACTTCATCTTGTTAACTCAGACAAATTCTCCAATTTATCAAGGTCATCTTGAATTCTAATCCCATCCTCCAAGGTGCTAGCAGCCCCTCCCAGCTTGGTGTCTACTGCAAATTTTATAAGCATGCTCTCTACACTCCTTTATCTGAGTCATTAATGACCCAGGACTGACTACTGTGGGACCCACTAGATATGCCATCCCAGACTGACCGTGAACCATTGATAACTACTCTTTAAGTACAGTCTGTCAACCAGTTGTGCACCCACCTTAGAGTATTTTCATCTAGTCTCCATTTCCCTAGTTTGCTAATGAGAATGTCATTTGGAACTGTGTTAAAGCTTTACTAAAATCAAGATATCGCATCTACTGCTTCTCCCCAATCCACTACACCAGTTACCCTGTCACAGAAGTAAATTAAGTTGGTTTGGCATGATTTGTTCTTGACAAATCCATTGTGGCTAGTCCTTATTATTCTCTTGGTGCTTGCAAAATTGATTATTTAATAATTTGTTCCAGTATCTTTCCTAGTATCAAAATTAGGCTGACTGGTCTATAATTCCTCACGTCCTCTGTTCCCCTTTTTAAAGGTAGGTACTGCATTTGCCTTTCAGTCCTCTGGGACCTCACCCATCCTCCAAGAGTTCTCGAAGATAATTACTAACAGTTCCAAAATTGCTTTGGTTAGTTCCTTAAGCACCCGAGGATGAATTTCATCAGGCCCTGCTGACTTGAATATATCTAATTTATCTAAATATTCTTTAACCTGTTCTTTACCTATTTTGGCTTGCATATTCAACATTCTTTCTGTTGAGTATTGGTCACTCTTTACCATTTTAGTGAACACTGAAGCAAAATAGGCTATTAAGTACTTCCACTTTCTTGATATCTTCAGTTATTAGCTCTCCTTCCCTGCTAAGTAGAGGACCTACATTTTCATTCTTCCTCTTGCTTCTAATGTATTTAAAGAACCTCTTATTGTCTTTTATGTCTCTTGCTAAGTGTAACTCATTTTGTGCCTTGGCCTTTTTGATTTTGTCCCTACATGCTTGTGCTATTATTTTGTACTAATCCTTGGCAATTTATCTGTTTCCACTTTTTGTAGGATTCCTTTTTGATTTTCAGTTATTAAAGAACTCCTGATGGAGCCATATTGGCCTCTTCCTATCTTTCCTTTGCAGTTTGCCTTTAATTCTGGCTCTTTGAGAAACTGCGAGCTCTCCTGAAATCCTGTTTTCCTTAGATTTTCTTCCCATAGAATTTTACCTACCAGTTCTGAATTTATCTGTAACTCCTTACTTAGGCTGTTGAGTGTATATCATAGCAAATTCTAATTTAAGGAGATATTCTGTACTAATATAATTTATTTTGGCACATGCCAGAACTTGTGTAGCAGGCATCACTTGGAGGTCAGCAGTAGGGTTGCCAGATGTCTGGTTTTCAACCAGAATGCTCAGTCGAAAAGGGACTCTGGCAGCTCTGGTCAGCACCACTGACTGGGCTGTTAAAAGTCCGGTTGGTGCTTTAGCAGGGTTAAGGCAGGTTCCTTACCTGCCCTAGCTCCACGCGACTCCCTGAAGCAGCAGCATGTCCCCCTCCAGCTCCTAAGCATAGGGGCAGCCAGGGGGCTCTGCATGCTTCCCCCACCCCAAGTGCCACCCCTGCAGCTCCCTTTGGCTGGGAACATAGGGTAGCCCGCAGAGCCGCCTGGTTACACCTCCGCATAGGAGCCAGTGGGGGGACATGCCGCTGCTTCCGGAAGCTGCTTGAGGTAACACCGCTTGGAGCCTGCACCCTGATCCCACTCCTGCACCCCAACTCCCTGCCACAGCCCTGATCCCCATCCTGCACTCCAAACCCCTCATCCCCAGCCCCACCCCTGAACCTGCACCCCCAGCTGAACCTCTGACCCCCTCCCACATCCCAACCCACTGCCTCAGCCCAGAGCCCCCTCCCGCACCCCGAACTCCTCATTTCTGGCCCCATCCTGGAGTCCGCACCCCAATCCCCTGCTCCAGGCAAGTGAAAATGCATGAGTGAGGGTGGGGAGAGCAGGTGACAGAGGGAGGGGCCTTGGAGGAGGGGCAGGGCAGGGGCGTTCAGGTTTTGTGCAAGTAGAATGTTGGCAACATTAGCCAGCAGGCCATGGCTCATCAGGCGCACAGACTTGTGTGATGGCTTTGCTGGGCGATCTGGGGGCCTGGCAATTGTCCCCTGATGTTCTCCTGCTCAGGCGAAGGGGAAGGATTCCTGGGCCCTTCCTCTCCACCAGGTCCCAGCCCAGAGCCCAAGGGGGAAGGAGTGTCTCAGTTTTGTTTAGCTGATATATTTGACCACTACCCTGGGCCACTTCCTACCTCCCCCATTCTTTCTTCAGTTTGGGGATTGATCATAGCACTCTAATTTCCCCTCTCCCTCCATCCCCCATAGAGGGTTGCTCACCCATTCTCTATAATTCAGATAGTCAGTTCAGGCTTCCCAGCTCACTTGTCAGTGTCCAATTGTTCCCCCTTGTCAGGGAGAAGTAGGGAGGAAAAAGTGGCAAGTCCCTGGTCTCCCAATTGGGTCTTACCCACAGTCCAGACTCTTCCTCTGTAGATCTCTGCCCAAGAAGCTAGAAACTGGCTTCATTTCTGCAGGGAGCCTCTCCGTTCTCCCCTCCTCATGCTGACTGAGAGTGCCCCTTTTAAGCGGTGCCTCCATTTGGAGCTTGCTGTAAAGCTGCTGAGGGGTGCGGACTTCTTGGGGTGGGGGTCTGTAAACTCCATCACGCCTTGGCAAAACATGAACCCCAAACTTAAACTGTCTTTAAGAATCCAGCCACAATTTGAAACAAAAAACCCATACCAGCAGTAAAGACCATATGACCCATGTACTTTAGATGACTTTGCACCCATTATGGGACAGAAGAACTCTTGGTCCATATATTTGGATTCTGTAGCACTGGCAGCTACAGAGCAATGTTATTACCCTTTTTTTATCCTATTATACTGTTAAATTCTGATACCAGTATATAATACTCTGTGCCATATATGCTCAGACATGCTTGTTGTTTTTTATTCAGGGACTTGGTTTTATTGCTGTCTGCTTTCAAAGATAACAGCAATTCAAGAAACTTGGTAATAACGACTATTTTTTTTTTGAGCTATGGAGTAGATAAAACACTAAAAAAAAAATTGTAACAAGCAATGCTGTGCTGACAGTGGGATGGACTAAATGACATTAGGTGTTTTGCAACTCTCATTTCTGTGGACCTGATTCCACTTGGACTAGTGTAAATCAGGAGTAATGTTACTAAAATGTTATGATTATGCTGATGTAAAATCAGAATGAGCAAGATTGAACCCTATGATTTTATGATTAAATGTATGTGCTTTGCCAATATGTGGGTGTGTTCTAAGGGCTTGATCCTGCAAAGGGCTCAGCACTATAATCTGATCCAGCAAGAACATAAGCATGTACTTAATTTTAAGGAGTTCCATTTAAGTCAATGGGACGAGTCACGTTTACAGTGAACCACGTGCTTAAGTGCTTTGCTGGATTAGGTCAGTGTACTTAACACTTTCCAGGATTGAGTCCTACGAGTGGAGTATGTAAGAAATCTCCCTCTGCTTGTGTGACCTACATAAGAGCCAGGCCAAATTCTTGTCCCTTAGTTCAAGAGGGGTTGTTCCCTCCCTAATGGATGCCAGGTGCCTAAACATGAGGAGGCAGGTCCTATCTCTTCCCCCACCCCTCCTATAGGTTGGTCACGCAGTGGGCAGAAAGCTGCATCCTATGAAGGTAGATAATTAGTGTTCATGGGAGTTCCAGGAGACCTGTTTCTGAATGCAGAGTGCCTCCAGGTCCTGCTCCCAGGGTGGTGTGTTCTGCCCTGCCCCTCACTCTGGCATGTACCTAAATATCTCTATCTTGCCCCATGTTCTTTTTTACCTGTCTTCCATTCACGCTTATGGCTGCATGAACAGATCAGCTTTCTTATCAAAGACTATATTACAAGAAGAAATCAATACGTTTATCCAGTACCAAATCAATTGTTCTTCTTTTTCTACAAGTGGATTCTCTTCAATAAGTCCCATGAACCTATTACAAGAGTGTTATTGAAGGGGGGGGGGGCGAATCCTTTGTAGCCAGAGATAAAATTAGGTGTTCTAAAAATATATTCATATTTGGTGCTAAAACTTATGCTATTCTGAAACAAATGAGAAGTCTTTGGGCCTGATTTCTCACTCACTTTCACCAGTTTTCCTATGGTGAACTTCATTGACTTTGGCGGAATTACTTCCAATTTACACGGGTGTAAATGAGTGGAAAATTAGGCCCATCACCTTTTGACTTTTTTGTTGTTGTTGCATTATGCAAGCACATAAGCCTGATTCTTCTCTCCTTAACACTAGAATAAACCAGCAGTGACTTCCACTGAAGTCAGTGGAATTACACTGGTGATAAATTGGCAATATGTGAATGGAGAGACTGACCTATAGAATTTAAAGCGTGCTTCATGGCAATAATAAAAGTAACATATAGTTTAAAAATACTCTAAACAAAGAAAATATTATATCACAAAAGTGAAATCAATATATTTCAAAAAGGCTAATCACATACAATATATATCCAACTATATTAAGTTTTCTAGGGACTTAATAGTGAACCTTTTCTACCAGATCAAAATATATATATTTTATATACAGCTGAACATCAGGAGATGGCAGTAGTGTTTGCTGAGTTGGATGATATGAATTTTGGGGGCGGGGGGAAACCTTGGAAATAAAAACAAGACATTTTGCATGTTTGCCAAACCAGATAACATTCTAATTTATAAAGACTATAAACAATTATCCCACTTTAATTGTGAGCTTTATTGATTATTTGGTGTGATAGTATATAATTTACAATTTTAATTCAAGAACACTGAAAGCTGCATTGTATATCTATTGGTAATGTATTAACAGCAGTGCTTTGAAAGATTTTTTTTCATCACAACTGTCTAATTTCATCTTTGACCAAATTTCTCATCCATGCCTCTGAACAGTTGAAATCTAGGTCCAATTCAGACTTCATTCTTTTACTAGGTGTCACGTGAATGAATCCAAACTGCTAAATGTTCAAATCCAGAGAAATCAGTGTGTGCTGTAATTTTTAACTTTACCAATATTGAGTGTGTATAGGAAGAAAGTGACTACTTTTTAATACTATTTTTGCTAAATCAAAAATATATTTTCTTGATCTCATTCTGTAAAATAGTGAAAAAGGAAACTTTGAAATGTCTGTGTTCGCAGTATCCAAGTCTGATCTTTGCACTGTGAAGTTCAATCCTTGAGGGGGCCATTTAGGGATCTGGGGCAAAAATTGGGGATTGGTCCTGCTTTGAGCAGGGGGTTGGACTAGATGACCTCCTAAGGTCCCTTCCAACCCTGATATTCTATGCTCTCTATGCTCTATGCTGTATCTCAAGCTTAATTCAGACTGTATCTAGTTTCTAAAACAGATGAAATTTCTTATGGAAGCTTGGCACCAATTATACTTTAAATGCTTTGAAATAACTCAGAAGTATATTTTTTATCATGTTAAAGGAAGTTAAGTCCAGAAAAGTTGAGCCGTGTTTTATTAATGAACTGTGTAATTGCACAATAGATGTTACTGTACTCTAGCATATAATGTGGTGCTAATGAATACATGAAGATATCCTGGTCTTTTATAACTATTAGAAGAAAGTATTAAAATGCAGTGGCACAAAATGCTGTAACTGTGGACAGGAATGAAGTATATAGTTTTCCTTAATTACTATTATTGTCCTAGACATGTGGGAAGAAAGACAACATGCAAAGGATGTGGTTTAATTAGGTTGTCACTTGATCTTAATTAATCTAGGAACTCTCTCAATAACACATAGCACAGGTTATGAGTCCTTCCTTAATCTTTTCTACCACCAACCCATTGCTGGGAGCTCACCACCCTTATCTCGTATGGAACTGGGTTCTTTCATCACTGTACAGACATCCACCTCTACTTCAGGGGATGTCTTCCCCTAAGTCCACTTCCAATTCCAGTTTACCAGGAAACTGGACACTTTACAGAACAAGTACCTGCACTGGGCACTTGCTAAAAGGAAGCTGTGGCAAACAGTTTGGTTGCATCCCCCTGACCCTCAGCCAGGTTTCCAGATAGTTAACAATTCCCTCCCTCACAAATGGCCAAAAATACATGTTGGAGAGATGTATCCCATGTTCCCTGAATAAGTGAGGTACTGACTACCATGTTAGGATCAGTAATCACCCACCATTCTGTTCACAATGATTGATACATCTTCTGGTTTTGTCAACCCATGGAGGCCTGGTGGTTCCTTGCCCAACCCTCCTCTTCAGCATACCAGTTTACTGTCCCCTCCAGGGTAAGGTCCTGCTGTACCCTAAATTTCTTTGTTCTAATGATTAAAACAACCCCCTTATAAATCCAAGTAGTTTTCACTGAGCTGTACAATAATCTTTAGGTAGTTGCTTCCTGATTGCCCCTCTTGCTATGAAGGAACTACTGCTCAGTTTCCCACCAGTCCCAAACAAAAATCCCTGCCTGTAAGGTTGTGGTTGTTACATTTTTAAGAGCATTCTTAACAGCACAAATTACAAGCTATCCAGGGTTTTTTACATGTCTTCACCTCACTGCCAGTTAATTAATACTACTACTAAACAGTCAATACAAATATGCCTTGCTGACCCTGTGCAGGAATCATAACACTCTCAAATTACTCAGTTTCTTCTCTTGAATAGTTTTGTTTGTTTATTTTAAGGTAATGGCCAATAACATATACAAGACAAACTTGTACTTCTCTTTCAGTGAAAATACCTCTGCAGTAATTTGGTTACTTCATGGACAGCTACTACTAACCTAACCATTGAAGTGCTAAACCATTAAACTGGAATTGCTAATGATCACTATGATGGAGGAAGAAAGCATTTCTGGTCCTGGCACCAAGTTGGGGCTCATGACCAAGGCCTG
Source organism: Macrochelys suwanniensis (assembly GCA_033296515.1). NCBI lineage: Eukaryota > Metazoa > Chordata > Testudines > Chelydridae > Macrochelys > Macrochelys suwanniensis. The sequence goes on along the minus strand of CM065784.1, from coordinate 15,025,541 downwards.
GTCTTCTCTACTGGGAGATCAACGCAGCTTCAATTAATGCAGCAGGGATTAATTTAACGGGTCTAGTGAAGACCCACTAAATTGATGGCAGAGCGCTCTCCAGTCAACCCTGGTACTCCAGCTCTCCGAGAAAATTAAGATAAGTCGAAGGGAGAGCATTGTGGTAAGTCTGTGTAAGCTATGTCGACTCCAGCTACGTAATTCATGTAGCTGGAGTAGCGTAACTTAGGTCGACTTACCCCTGTAGTGAAGACAAGCCTTAGGGCTAGTCACAATTGGCTGTCCATTCAGCCAATAGACTCTGGTACTTGAGGAGGTCATGGTGACAGATGTATATCCCTCAGTTTGAGGTCCCATCCTGGCAGAGGATGTGCTTCATTGGGCCTGCCAAGGAGTCTGAAGAAATTCTAGAACTAAGTTGTGCCCATTACTTCTCTTGAGTGAATCATGTTCTCTGCCGTGATGGAGTAATTGCCTTTTGACCATAATAGCCAAAGACAAAATTATCATGTCCTATCACACTATCAACAGTGGGCCTGCAGGGTATTTTGTCCATGGCTATCAAGATCAAACATCCTCTCCCTCTTTTCATCCTTTAATATACAGAATATCTGCAATGGATGTAATATATGTGGAGGGGATTGGAGAATGGATGGCAGCATTTGTGCTTTGAGTCAGATTTGTTTGTGGTAAACAGTTTTTGATTGTTTTGTTTGTTTTTTGTTTTTTTGAATGTGCTGCACTAGAGGTGAATAAAGTACACTACCCCTCCCTGTCCCATATGGCATCCACCAAATCATGTGTGGCTAAATAACCTTCAGTCTCACAAATCCTGACTGCCTCCACTTGGAGACCGTGTCAGATCTTACAGGCTGTGAGGAATTTTCTACCTACTTCATAGGAAGGATTGATTCATTTTGGAACTTGTCGGTTGCCACAGTGGCAGCAGACCTTGTCTGAATACAGAACGCAAATGCGGGTTTTTTCTCATTGTGTTTCAGCCAGTTTCACTCATGAGGTTTTAGAGATATTAAAGCAACTCTGGCCTGCAATTAGGACCCTTGCCCCTTATGGCTTGTTAAAGCAAGTGGGGAATATAACGGATCTATTGACAGCGGAAATTATTAATGCCTTCCCGTGGGAAAGTTAAGTTCCATCAAATGAGCAGTTGTTAGACTCTTAAAGAAATTACAACTTGATGCTGGCAATCCCCTCACACAGTACCCTGTCTCTAAGGCTATGTCTATACTGGCAAATGAATGACACAACTTTTGTCTTTCAGAGGTGTTAAAAAAACACTGCCCCCCCCCCCCCCCCCCGTTCCCTGCCTCCCGAAAGACAAAAACATTTTTCCGACCACAAGCACCGGTGTGAACAGCTTTGTCGGCAGGAGCATTCTCCTGCCAAGAACGCTAACGCCGCTTGTTTGGGGTGAAAGTTTTTTGTTGGCAGGAGAGATGACAAACAATGACTACACTGTGTTCCTTTTAGCGACAGGGCTGTAGCAACACAGCCCTGTCGCTAAAAGCTGTGTAGTATAGACATAGCCTAATGTTCCTTTTTTGGGGAAGATTATTGAGAAAGTTGTGACAAGATGTTACCCAAAGGCCGCCTATTTCCTAGGTCCCTTTCAGTCTGATTTCAAATTCATTTGTATTAGGCTTTGATCTGGCCTAAGTGAGAGCTGATTTCCTAAAGATGATGGGCAATACCAGTTGTTTTTGTTAATTAATTAACAGCTGTTGATATTATTGAGCAGGATGTTCTGTTAACTGACAGGTTGCTAGCTAGGTAAATGGTTCTCTTTAGATAGCCTCCTTTCCTTCCTCTCTGAGAGGTCAGTTTAGGGTCCTCTACCTGCAGGAAAATCGTTTGCAAGGTTTCATAGGCTCTGTTTTATCAACCCAAAGTTGTTTGTATATTTAAGTGATTTGGGCTCAAGTTTTTATCAGATCCGGCTGCTGTAGTGTCTTTGCTTTCCCAGTGTCTGACAGCCACTGAGCCTTGCATGAGAGCAAGCTGTTAAAGAAAAAAGAAGCAATATATAATGGAAGCTGACGGAAAGGGTATGGGAGGGTTATGAGCGAAATCACAGAACAGAGGGTCAGTTAGGGAGAATGTGGAACAAGAAGTGAGATTAGAGATAAGAGGAGAAAGAAGCACTTGGAAAAAGGGAGAGAATCAAAAAAGGGGAAAAACAAAATGGGGAAGTGAGAAAACAGAGAAGAATATAAATGGGGAGAGAAATCTGAAATAGGCAACACAAAAGAGAGGGCACTCACTGTTTCTGCACTCTGATTAAACACACAGCTTTTCCCTAAGTAAATATCTCTCCAGTCTTCTTTATTGCTGCTCATAATCCTTCTGATTCGGAACTGCCACCTCTTAAAAAGATCCGTGCTCTCATTCCTTGGTTCCCTCACTGTTTTCCTCCCCCTCCCACCCGTTTCTTCAATCTCTCAGTAGTCACTGATCCAAACAGTAGGCATGGCAGATGATGGATTTGTCTACAGAAGATGCAATACTTAGCAGTGTAGTACTAATATGTTCTCACTTCAGACCTTGACTGGATCAGCAATGATTCCTTTAAAAACCAATACAGATAGCAAGGGCACCACTTGGGGTAGCAGAGGACTCCTTTTATTAGTTAGACAAATCAGGACCTGCTCATTCTGTACCAATGCCAAGTACCTTTTGAGTGGTCATTTTGCTGATCTGACCGGATTAGGAGGCTTTTTTTCTTTTCCCTTGTGAAGATGGAATCCATTCACTCTACAATTTTATATATATGGATTCAATATATATTTAAATATATAAATATAAAGGACATTATCTGGCCAACAAAGAAAATGTTAAATTAGGCTTTGGTGATGGAGCATTTCACTCCAGGTAGATTAGAAAATTGAATTGCAAATAGCTCATAAAAATTTCCTAGTTCTATTTCACATCTTATTGTGGTACATGCAAAATGCTAGTGCACTGAATTCACATCCAGCATAGATTGACTGCAGTCTGTGGAGATCTGACACTTTCTCATATTTTTCATACATGTGATGAGAAAGGGAATAATTTCAAATAGGAACAGGAGTAGTATGCAATGTGAATGCTGGAACTTTTGTCAAACTGATTATAAAACCTGTTTTTGAATATATTGACTTGATTGGCAAAAAACATGATTCCCCTCCCCCACCCCCAGCCCCTTATTTTTGGTGGATAAACACTCTGGACTACAGGGGCTAATTTGTTTTTACACCTCAGTGAAAGGGAACCAAGGCACAGTGTTTGCAAGGGCTAAATGGATACATGAATAACGAATGAGTCCCAAACAATACTGTATAATATGTATAAGGATTTTTTTATCACATCTAAGATTAGCATGACATTATGAAATCTAAATGGCAACACCGAATTGCACATTGACATTTGGCACTGAAGTGGAATGCTTAAAGCTAAAATTTGAACTTTAGCCAAACCATCAAATGCACATATGAATGGACCAATTGCAAGCTTCATTATGGGCTAAATAAACTGCTTTACATTCTCTCCCTGAACTGCAGTTAACAGAAAAGGAAAGTCTCTTGTTCTTTTTAGTTCTGACTAAAATAGAAAAAAATAGCTGGAATATTAGTGACAAGAAGAGGTGGTTTGAATGGCAAGTCTCCAGGCTGTTTAGATGTTAGTCACCTATTAGGATACATTTTATCTGACTTTACCTTTAAAAATAGTAACACATGTCTTTCATATGTTTTGCTTCATTCTGCAGAAGATTTTGGCCTAATTAGTTGTGCTCTCACAATGAGGTTTTGTTGGCATATAAAGCTTAGATGGATTTCTTAGGTTTTAGCTATGAATAAAATGCAAATTAAATTTAAAAAAAATCACCATGAAGTATTTAGGACTTGATCCTGTGCCTATTGAAGTCAATGGGAGATTATCAGACACCTAAAGAGAAACATTATATTTTTCATTAATTAATAGCCTGTTATAATGACCATCACATTTGGTCATTTTTTCCCATGTATGGTTTTGCACATGTGTATTCATTCTTTGATTTTTGAACTTCGTTAGCTCAGCTAGTATAATTCAGTTTCATTCAGTCTCTTCCCATCTTATTAACTGTTATTTCTATGAAGGCTACATAGACATTAATAATGCAATAGCAGTTTCAATAACAAAGTTAGGTTTCTGAATCGGTAATAAAAACAGATCTGATTAACATGAGTCTTGAATTCAGATCCTCACAATAGCAGTAATATTCTATATTTAATATTCTTTTTTGGATACTAGCCTTTGAGATGTCAGTTAAAGCAATCTAAACATTCAGAGCATTAAAAGTTAATTCTTTTAATGAGATAAAGCAAAGATCTGGCAGCTAGAAAGAATTATTTCTTTGGGGTATACTGAGCTTAGTCTGTCTCAAACCTCTTGAAAATGTTAATTGGCACCAAATAAAGAACAATGTCTGCGTGTCTGAGTTCTTCCTTAGAGACTTTGATTTGGGACAAGTCATTTTGCACGTGAACGGAATATGTAAGTGTAAAGAGATTTAAATATCTGATTTTAATAGGTTTCATCCCACTGGGAGAGACACTTTTGATTATCTATGACCTATACCAATTATCGTGATTCTCCCTGTAGGCCAACCATAATTTTAATAACTAATCAAACTAAGCCTGAAGGTTCTGTAAAATGCCAAATATGTACTTGCACTTTTGCTAGTTACAGAACTGGTACTTGCTACCTGACCTTCTTTCAATTTTCTTTCTTATTCTCAGCCCATTAAAATGTTTTAACTTTTTAGCAAAGGATTTTTCAAAATTAAAATAAAATGAATTGATAACTACTATCCCCATTTTGATGTTGGCTTTGGAACAAGCAATGGCATGTGTTTTGGAAGCAGCCTTATATTGTGTTTAAAATAATGATAACTTCGGACTCTGTTTAAATGAAATTAGATCCATGGGTGCTGAGCCACAAAGCATACAAGAATCAGTAATGTGGGAATTTAATGATGTAAATTAAGCTCATTCTATGGCAGTAGCCCCATTTAAATCAGCATGTAGTTGATTGTACCAGCCTCACCTTACATGTTAGGTCAGTACCATGTCTTCTGTAGTATCATGTATACTGAAGACTTTTTCATTAACTGTAGGAGCCCAGGAAGTCCCCTGAAATCAGAGAATAGATAGAGCCAGGCCATCTTGTCTAGAGTATCCTGAGGGAACCGAAGTGGGAGACTCTTCTTTTAGTCTTCAGAATGGTTTAGTCGCACCCCTGAGCAACATAAGTTATGCCAACATAAGCTGTAGAGTAGACATAGCCTATTATAAATGTGGAGTAACTGAGATCAGAATCTGGCTTGATGTCCCCCTCAAAGGTGTAATTGGGGGTTTTCTATAAGTGCCATTTTGTTACATCTTGACTGATCTGAAGTGGAGTAGAAATGTAAAACTCAGCTAGGGGTGGGAAGGTCTGGGGAAAAAAACCCAGAAATATTTATAGGTTAGACCACAAATTGAACAACTCATGTACACCTTAACAATATCTCTAGACTACCCCCCACCCATTTGTGTCTGTGGAACTAGAAACTAGGAATAGTAGCAGAGAGGAGGACTGATACCTAACTAAACATACTAGGGTTCTCTTCTTCCATTGTACTGTTGCCTCATTCCTCTCTAATTTTCTACATTTTCCCCAAGGAGATTGGTTCCCATTCTACTGAGGTGGAGACCATCCAGACTATATTATCCCTCTCACCATAGAAGGTGGACCAATGTTCCTAGACAGTCAGGTTTGGTTTTGTGGAACTCCCAGCCTCTTATTCTCCCTAGTGTCTGTATTTGCCCCTACAACTCAAAAAACTTTTCCTCTAGTACAGCCACCAACTTGCACTTCATGCACAGGAAGTCCTCTTTGGTTTCAGGGAAGACAGAAAATGTGGCACTTCCATTGCAGGTCAGCCCCACTTTTCTATTGCTCACCATCGTGAAATTGCACGTAGAGCTGAACGTAGAAGGAAAGCCTTTCACGCTCCCTCTCCAAACTCCCTCTAAAACTCTCCTGTTAGCTGCCTCGGTTCATGCACCTCAAGTTCATGTTAGGTATCCCCCTCCAGACCCGATCTCTGCCTATGTCTGGACTCCTTTGGGCTGCCTGAGTGACACACAGTGGCGGGAAGCTGGCCGTAGCTGGTAATTTAAGAATTCATTCATCTACATTAATTCTCAACATTTGGGTTTGTTCCTTAGGGATCAGAGCCATCTGTTATAAATTTAAGACAGCCCCTAGGTTGTGCCAGCCTAAGTTTGAAGCTGAGGTTTGGTGTTGATCGAGAATCAGGGAGCTGTAACTAGCTTCCTGACAACTCCCCTCTATCAAGTAGCTCTTGGCGCAAGAAAACTATGGTCTGCAGTAACCCACATTGCTGTGGGAACTTTTCCAACTTTGTAAGCTCTTTATGCTTTCAGGATCCCATTCTATCCTTACTTCCTACTCTTGGACTTCTGCCAAGTTCCAGGCCCTTTTATCAGCTTAAAAATTGGGGTCCCGTTTCCTCCTCACTCTTCCCTAGCTTCTGTCTTGTCTATGCTTTTCCTCCTACTGATAGTGCCCTCTTTCACTCTAGCTATCCCTGTACTCAGTGCTGTTCTTCCTTCTGCTCATTAGCTTTCTTCCCCTGCTCCTGTCTCTCATCAGCTTTCTTCCTCATGGCAATACAAAACCCAGCACATTTTTATGGCTGGCTTTATCAGAATGACTTCTTGGCCATCTTTTAAACCTCTGTATATTCCTATTTTTCAGCATTTCATCAAGCTGAAGTATGTCAGTCCATTCTGCATGCTGCTATGGAAAATTACAATAAAACTGGACAGTCCTTTTGTGACACCTGTACTTCCAGAAATGCATGGTGACTGCACCAGAACACAGTCTTGAAAGATTTGATTCAATAAAAATTCAAGCCCATAAAGTTTTACGGGTCACAAATTTACTCACACAAGCTGAAATCCATAAAAAGTAACACTTTCATCTCAAACCAATTAGAGCCATCTAGGAGCCGAACATTTTTAAATATTAGTATTTGAGGTACTTGAGGTAATTTTATGGGTTTATTTATATATATATATATATATATATATATATATATATATATATATATATATATATATATATATATATATATATAATTTTATTTTTGTTACTGTGTGGCATATCTTGATATGCTGTACCTCAGGTCAGCCTTGGGATGTGGGGAAGAGGCATCCAGAGGGCTTATTTTTCTTCTCCACCATTCTTAACTGACACACAAGAAAAAAAGGCTTACGTAGAGATTTCAGGTGACTGTGCTGTCAGCTCCTCTACTGCGATAGTGGTGTCTTCAGTTGTACTGGAGTACATGAATAGCAGCTCATATTTGAGATTCATTAGCGAAGTTACAGTAGGAACCCTGTCCCTAAGTAAACTGGGTATCTGAGGGATTATCATATTCTCTCTCTCCCCTCCCCTCCTCGCCATATTATGAACACTCCCATCCACTGGAAGTTCTTATGTTCTCTCAGGTGACTTTTAGGCTCTCTTTCCATTTCTCCAGTTGTTCACCTATAGGGCCTGTGTCTCCCATCACCCCAGCGTAACTCCATTAACTTCCAGGCAGTTACTTCTGATTTACCCCAGTGTGAGAAGGAGGAGTAGGCCCACAGAATCCTCAGAACAGGGAGCCCTCCCCTTCTTTTCCACAGATTCAGCATGTGTCTGCTAGGGTGATGCAATAAAATAACCGAACATAATTAAAGTATATCACTAGCCTATTTATACTTTGGTATTACCTAGAAATTGTTTGTCTTCCTTTTTCCTTCTTTCTTTGCATTTCTTTATTTTGTTTTCTCTCCTTTGGTCCATGTCATTCCGTTGCATTTGGAGCTTAAATATTTTTACTAATATATTTAAAAACACCCCCCTGGATGAGATCAGCAGCAAATACTCCTTTAATGACTTGTAAATATACAAAGAGACCAACCTAAGATAAATACTGCCATCTATAATTGAGATAGATCAACGTAGTCAGTCTGTCAAGTCTTACAAAATAAGAGTTCTTCATTCCACAGCCTATTTCCAGACCACTTTCTCTCTAATTTGTCTATAGTTTGCATTCTCTTTAAAATTCACTCTTGATTCCCTTTCGTTTCATTGAAAGGCAGTGTCAGCTTTCCTCATCCTTTTATTTTCATAGCCATTTCTCCCTTGTTCACCCTCCATGCTCTCCAATTGTATACAACCTTTGTTCGCCTTTTCTGCTTTCACTGTTTCCCTAAATTCTCTCTCCACATTTCTCCATCTCTTCCTCCTCCCACCCCTTAACCTGAGATCCTCCTCACTGCCTCTCTCTCTTCTCTGCTGCCTCTTATTTTTCAGTTTCTTCCTCTGAGGTCCCTCCAGAAAAATCCTCTATTCCTGTCTCTTCACATCATCCGTTCCCCTCAAGAGGCAGCTCAAATGAAACAGTTCTCCCTTTCTTATGCTTTTAGCATATACCAGTACCCTGCAACTCAGTGGGCTCTTCCTTTGAACTGGCTCTCCAGTCTCTGACAGGAGGCCACTTTGGCAGCTGTGCAGGCATCTGGTCAGTGGTGGGAACAGAGCTCTTGGCCATCCTTGTGTCAGGGGTGGCTCCCTCACAAACTTACAAATGTTAGTTAGTGCAAACTGTGTAGTGACATCCTGGAACTGCTTGAGGTGGGAGAGATGCCGTTGTGGTCATAGCTATTTCCTACCGAAAACCATCAATTTAGTCTATCCCCACCTCCTCTTTAGCTCAAGGAGCACAGGCAACCACATTATAATTGATGGCTGTGCAGGAGCATTAGGGAAGAAAAGGGCTCCCAGCTTCTTCCCCTTCACCCAGTACACCTGTGCTTGGGTAAATCATAGTTTGTTCACTGGTAATTTACCTGGAAGCTGATGAGGGGGTCTCAATATGCACATGTAGCCCACTGGTCAGTATGTTCCAGATCCCTCTCTGTGCTGCTCTAGAGGATACGTGTTACAACTACAGCTAGGCAGTTCTAGCCCAAGCTTCAGCAGCTCATGCTTTTAGCTCTGGTTCACATCCCAGTTGTTAGCCAAGGTGGCGGCTGTTACACAGGTACTCTTCTCTCCGCCCCTGATCTAAAAGTCCAAATGCATGCCCAGAATTAATTACAAGCTTGCTATATTGTTAAATCACTGGGCCAAATCCTGAAGTCTTTCCTCATTATTGCCTGAATGATGACCTCAGAGTTTACCCATGAATTTGAATATCCAGTCAGCTATCAAAGAAAAGGAAAAAAAGCAACTTAAAACAATGGTGCACAGTAGACCATTAAATTGCCATTTTGTTTGTTTATATTTACTTTTCTTTAATGTACAATGGGGAGTTTTTTCACATAGGTAATGGTGATTTGAAATGTTTTTTTGCTAATTATGATTATAGCTCAATTAGCACTAGTAATTTTCCATACACTTTGGATAGCATTTTACATTAACTAATTTCTTTAGTACTAAAGACTTTCAGCAAAATGCATGTCCAGTAAAGTGACACCTGGATAGCTTTACAGCACACGCAGAGATTCAAGCTGCTGCTTTTTAAAAATAAATAAATAGATTGCTACTAAAGTGCGGCATTTCCTTACCAACATAATTATTACCAAGAAGCCTATCTGATTTCTATAGGATCCAGTCCAGTAGACATTTTGGTAACTGTGTCAAAGAATGTGGCATTGTAGAAAGTTGGTGGAAGGTGATATCACATGTATTCTAGTATTATCTACAGGCTCCAACTGAGATTGAGGCCCCATAATTGTGCTCATATTGAGAAACAGTCCTTGTTCTGACAAGCTAGTTGTACTGAAGTTGCTTTGTAGCCATATCTGCCTGTAAACCCATAGCTTTAGTGGTGGTTTTGAGTTGAGCACTGTAAAATTGTCTTCCCAGACTCAGACTGAGAAAGCTAAGGCCTAAAAATGTAAAAGTATAAGCAACTCATCCATTGCGCGTACATACCAATGTTGCTCATACCTTTGTACATGAAGATCCAAAACTTGTCCTCTGCAAACACACACACGATGCAGGCCCAGATGGGTTAGAAAGTTGCAAAGATTCTAATTTTGCTCTTATTAATTGTACACTGGTCACTCTACTGAAATAAATGGAGTTGTGCCTGATTTACCTTTGAGTAGGCAAGAGTAGAATATGGCTAATGAGGCTTGGATTTTTGGTGGAAATTGCTATAGCTACATGAAAAAGATGAGGGAAAAGAACTAGAATACATTGACCAGAATAAACATCCAAATGTGTCATGTATTCCAATGTAATTTTACTTTCACATCAGCATATGTACCCTTTCAAGATACTCTAGTAACAGCTGTATTCCCCTGCATTCTAGAAGGCTGTAATAGAGCATACTGGCCCCTGTAACAGAAGGTGTTGCCGAATGGCATATTACTGGAGCTCAGCCTTTTAAGACAAGGTATGATAGTCCTTGGTGGTAGTTGGCCTAGTGGTAAGCACACCCATTTATAAGACATTATCATAGGGGACTCCCTGTGCAAGCAGCCAAAACCCAATATGCAAAGAGCTGCCCACACAATTAGAGGTGGCCTTAGAGATGTGCCATGGGGCATTGGACTAATAAGCATGTCTGGCTAACACAATTCAATTGATTGATTTTAACTTATTAGGACTTCTGTACAGCCACACCACCATAGAACCAAATTCTGATGCCCTTTTTTTTATGTAGTATCTTAACCTACACATAGTTAAGTTGCAGAGGGGGAGGTTTAGGTTGGATATTAGGAAAAACTTTTTCACTAGTAGGGTGGTGAAGCACTGGAATGGGTTACCTAGGGAGGTGGTGGAATCTACTTCCTTAGAGGTTTTTAAGGTCAGGCTTGACAAAGCCCTGGCTGGGATGATCTAATTGGGGTTGGTCCTGCTTTGAGCAGGGGGTTGGACTAGATGACCTCCTGAGGTCCCTTCCAACCCTGAGATTCTATAATTCTATGATTCTATGATAGTTCTGTTGGTGGGACTCGGTATCAGGCACTGATGATCAGATTCTATCTGTGGTACAGGGGTTTAGTTTCAGGGAAAAAGGAGTGGGAGTTGAGCCTAAATCTGACATTATCCACAGTATATGCTGGCAATGATTTACATCAGTTTAACTGTGCACAGTTGTGCCCAGTGATAATTGTACCCCCTTTTCTTTGTCAGTGACAAGAGAACTGTGAAAAACCCTATTAATTCTATATAAGATGTGCACAGAATTTGTAGTATTCCATTGTACTTCCCTATATTACTGGAGGGAACATCGCAAGTAATGAAGTTTCTAATTGCAGATCCCTTTTAATAACTGCGTATCATGTATTCCTTTTAAACAAAACACAATTCATTTCTCTTAGTGGCATATCAGAAGCTTTGCAAACTTTGTAACACTTTGTCAGTGTTTGGGTGCAGTGTTATTATTTTTACATGCTTTCTAGTATACAGGTTTTTCAGCGTAGTTTCCAGTAGTAATTGCACACACACACTTGCAACCTTGACACCTGCAACGAGTCGGAATCTCTGCAGATTTATTGCATTATATGCTTTTATGGCACCTTCCATCCAACAAAAGCAGCATTATTTGATTAAAGTGAAATGTTTAATAAAATTTCACCCCTACGTACAGATGTTTTTGGATATAAAAATATGCTTTCTAGCCTATAGTAAACAGGAGAAGGGGTTTCAGTAGACAGAAAAGCAGTGATTAATGGAGAGAGAGTTTCACCATGGCTCCAGAGAGCCTATCTGTCATTCTGTATTGTAAAATTTAAGCTGTAACAACTCCTTGGACACCTAGAAGTTGATGGTGGTTACTTTGCTGTCCAGCGTGGTTACATAGAACTTCCTGGCAAGGGCAGGAATAAAAGCCAGAGTTTGCAGTTCAAAAGTATAATCCTTTACCAGTTGAGTTACATTACCTCTACAGAGCACATGGAACACATTTGAGCAGGTCTGAGTATATCCACAAGAGGTTAATTTTAATTTAGAGGGCATGTGTTCCCACAATGCCCTTTACCCATATTCCTTCTCACTAGCCAGCTTATTAACAAAATAAATATTCAATAAATAAAAGGAGAAAATAAAAGGAAGCAATGCTTAAATAACTGTAGTTCTTCAACATTGGTGGACCCGTGAGCATATATCATTCCTAACCTTCGCACGATATGCAGAGTCCAAACTCACCCCTTCCCTGGGAATTTTTAAACACCGAAATTAACAGTAAGATAAATTTCAGCTCAAGTTTTCTATTGAGTATTGGCTCCTCCTGGAGTCTCTCTCTCTCTCTCTCTCAGTGCTCATTACTTGTACTGACTTAACCAACTATCTCTGTAAGTAAATACACTTTTTATTTTTAATCCAGTGTTGTGAATTGTTTGGGTAACTCCACTTAAAGTGTCAGACAGGGCTGGCCTTACCATGAAGCGAACTGAGGCAGCTGCCTCGGGTGCCAGACTGGGGGGGTGGGGGGGTGCCACTAGGACCCAGAGTGTAGAAAATTGTCTGCTGCTGGTGCATATGTATTCTCTTTGCTCTAGACGCACAGAGATGTTGGAGTGCTGTGCTGGAGGAAGGAGGGCACAAGAGACCTCTTTCAAAGTTTTGGCCCAATGGATCTAATATATCTGGACTGTCCAGGAGAGGGCTGGACTGTGCAAGACGCAGGGTTTTTTTAGGGGGGTGGATCTGGACTGGGAGTGTGTTGGGGTCACCCTGCAAGTAGTAACCAAGGCTGCTGGAAGCCAGTGTGTGGCTGGTGTTTGCTGACAGGCTGCTGGGGTTAGAGTTTCTGGACCAGAGCTGTGGCTAAACACAGACACTCAGGGTGTGACCTATATGCTGTTTGTGAGGAGCCCAAGTAGGGAGCTACAGCAGCATAGGGTTGCCAGGCATCTGGTTTTCGACCAGAATGCCCAGTCAAAAAGGGAACCTTGACGGCGCCCAATTGGCTGTCTGGGCCATTAAAAGTCCAGTTGGCGGCGCAGCGGAGGCTCAGGGCTAAAGTAGGCTCCCTGTCTGCCCTAGCTTTGCAAAGCTCCTGGAAGTGGCCACCAGATCCTTACGGCCCCTAGGTGCATGGGTGGTCAGGGAGGCTCCGTGTGCTGCCCCTGCCCTGAGTACCAGCTCCACAGCTTCCATTGGCTGGGAATCATGACCAATGGGAGCTGTGGGGGCAGCGCCTGTGGACACGAGGAGCCTCCCTGGCCGCCCATGTGCCATGGGGCTGCAGGGACCCGGTGGCCACTTCCTGGGAGCTGTGGTAAGCACCATTGGGACCCCACACCCTAACCTCCTCCCACACCCCAACTCCCTGCCCCAGCCTGAAGTTCCTGCCCACAACCGAACTCCCTCCCAGAGCCTGCAGACACCCCCAACACGTTCCCCCAGACCTGATCCCCTTCCTGCACCCAAACCCCTCATCTGTGGCCCCACTCCAGAGCCCACACCCCCTGCCCCATCCCGGTGAAAGTGAGTGAGGGTGTGGGAGATCGAGTGATGGAGGGAGAGGCAATGGAGTGATTAGGCAGGGCCGTGGAGAAGGGGTGGGGCCTCGGGGAAGGGGTGTTTGGTTTAGTGCAATTAGAAAGTTGGCAGCCCTACAGCAGCATAGCATTGTGAGGCACCCCAGGCTGCAAGGCAGGTGGTGACACAGCCCCTCACTGATCTGGATTGCACGCCGCAATGTCATACATACACTTGTCCTGGTCTGGTGTAAAGGGTGGCTAGAGAGCAAGTCTGCCCTGCTCTCACCTGGCAGCAGTGGTTCCTGTCCTGCAGGGCTGGGCCCCGTTCCCCACTCCCGGTATTGTAATCTGATGGATTGGGTCACAAGGCCACGCACTTTTGGCCCACTTGCCCTTCTGTAATGGGGCAATGTCCGGAGCAATGCCTGGGTCCAGTTCTGCAGCACAGGAGCTGCCACTGTTGGGTGAGTCCAGAATGGACTTTATTCTCCAGTTTCCCCGCCTCACTGATTCAGAATGAGGGGTCTGGTGCCAGGGTGGAAGGTGTTGCTGCAGGTGGTCGGTGAGTGCACCTACTGAATCAGGAGGCTACAGCCAGCCCAACATGTTAATGCTGTCCCTTCTTCCATAACTCAGGATTTTGTCGTTTTGGTTTTATTTCTCCATAATGGTATCAGGTGAGGTCTGAGGTCAAAACATTTCTGTCAGTTAACATGTAGGCAACCAAGAGACTACAACCAAGATGATAATATCTAGGAAATGCAACCAAGAGAATACTGCCTAGGAGTTTGACTTTATATTTTCTGTTTTATTAAGTTTGTGTCACATATTAATATGATTTCTGCATAGCTTTTCAATTTAGTTTAGAGATAAACATAAAAATATGGAAGAATTACATTTTTAGTACAGTCTTGGCAACTGTGATAAAGTGGAATCTTCTGACACTTTTGCTGCTTTCAAATATGCACAGAGATACAAAATACAGTGCAGCACAAATGCATTATTAACACTCCATACAGTACCTCTTTTACTATGATATATTTCCTGCTATACTGGCCTTTAAATCCATTGAAGACCTACATGGTTTTCTTTTTCTTAAGCTCTCCGGAGAAGTTGTATAAAGGATAAGTGCTGATTTATACGCTGCTTTAGTCATACTGTGAGAGTTTGTTTGTTATACAATAGCTAGTGTTTGTCCAGTTTGGGTATTGTATTGAAAGTACAATTCCTTAAACATGGAAAGTACTATAAAAGTACTAATTATTATTATTTCCCACCCCGTGTGTCTGTGTATTGACTGACTTGTATACCCAGTTGTGCAACCTCCATTTTTTGGGTAATGAGTCAAGACCCCATGGTGCTTCATTTTATAGGACCTCATTAATCAAGTTAGAATTTGTTCATTCATATCTACTTACTTGTTTGTGGATATGGAAACAATGAAGTAATGCAATATATTAAGTGTATATGTACTTTAAACTCTCTCATAGCATATAATGCAATATAAAAGTGGATTTTATCAATGTTGTCTTGGGTTCTCAGCTGAAGGGTAATGGGCAGATCTCTGGCTGGTGTGTCATAGTTCTATAGGCTAGTTGAGGATTGGCACCATAGTGTTTGGTGACTATTGATGATGTACTGCATGTAGCTGGATGGAAATGCAGTGAAATACATCAATGCAAAAAGTCACAAGAAGAACTGGGAACTTTAGAAGGAGCAGCCTGGTCATGTTTGTAATAGCATAAAGATGTATGACATGGCATATTATACATAGGTTTCAGTAACAAGCGATTCATTATAGTTGAATTGCTAGTGAAAAGAACTCACAGATTTCATTCTGCAGTAGGTCTTTATTCTACAGTGGCCTGAATGAGACTGATAGTGTTTAATGATGTGACAGCAACATAAACTCTCATAATATAAACATATATGTAAGCCAGTTGAAAAAAAAATATTTTTTTTTGCTGCTTTCTGCATGTCTCATAGGTCCCTCAGTACAGAAAATGTAGAAAACTGTACATTGTCAGGAATCCTTCCCTTGATTCTCTGCAGGATTTTACAGACTCTGTTGAGGGCCCCAAGGGGGAATGTACTTCCCAATATCTCTATTGTATATACCAGAAAATACCAAGCAGCATTTCATTGCACTACTGCATATTACAAAATTCAAAAAAACTTCTTCTCTTTCTCAGCTACATATCATTATTGCCTTTAGCAATATGCCAATGGTTGCAATATAAAATGAAAATAATATGATTGCAGGGGGAAGTTTTTATATCAGTTCAGATATACTAAATTGCCCAGATATGAGAGGTATAATGTGCACTTCTGCCCAAATGCTTACAAAATATACTATGATTATGGTCAGTAAATGCCATTCTGCTGAACTAATTCATTTAGAATATTTTGGAAGAAAAGCAATAACAGAGGATTATTAAACTTCTATAAAAAGATGGACTCTCTATGAAATTTGTTAACTGAGTGAATGCTGGCAATTCTGAATACCTCTGAAGATTGTCTTGTCACTTTGGATGATAATAACACGTGAAATAAATAAGAATACTTGTAATATGATGGGTGTTTGATTTATGCTACATTCAGATGTGTGCATCAGTCACTTTCAGTAAGTGGATGCTGGACTCTCTTGGGATTTGCATGGCAGTGAAGGATATCTGACTATAGCTCGTTGTTTTGCTCATCAGGTTCTCTGTTGCTGCTTTCAGATTCACCGGCAAGAATCCTCTTAGGATAGTCCATCATAATAACAAATGACTAGATAACAAAGACAAAGACAATTTGTAGCTTCATCCTACCTCACAAGACAATGGCCTAAAATTAAAATGCTGATTCAATAAGTTAAATAGAATTATTTTGCAGGATGTGTGTGTGATTTTTATATATGCCTGTGTGTCTATGTGAATATAAAACAAAATGAGAATATGTACACTCAGTTCAACTTGACCCCTGAAAAGTGATGTAAACCCACGTGCCCTGGCAAAACAGCATTAGAAAATAAACACCAGCCTTTTGTTTGGGGTTCATATCTTTTCAGTATTGCATGTGGGATCAATACTGTATGGGAATTCTCCTTAAATCTTTCACTGGCCTGGTGAACTATTTATGCCTCCTAGAAAACTATGCAGCAAATTAAACCATTTTTTATTTTCAAAGGGAAATTAGATACCTAGGCACTTTTGAAGGTCCAACTAGGCATATTTAGGCACCTAAATGCCTTTAAAAATCTCACCCAAACTGTCCTTAGCATATTCTTCCTTAAGGTGTTGATGGCCATTTATTTCAATACCACTAAAACGGTATACTAATGGCTGGTTTGTAATGTCTCCCACAATGTGACTAGATACTAGAAAACTCATCACCGTTCCTGTAGATTAGATTATCACTGTGCACATATACCTCTTACACCCGAATAATACAGCTCATCCATAATTGTGATCAATAAAATTACTGGTTAATAATAAAAAGAAAATTCACTGAGGAAAAAGGCAGTTGACCTATTTGCAATTTAAGAAATATTTGTTTTCTGGATGAAATCACTCTATGATGGTGCTTCAAAAGTGAATAGAATGCATCAAGTAAAATGTGGTTTCATTGTATTAGGTTTTGGTAATAAAGGAGTTTAGTACAGTAAATATTTATTTGACTTCTCTATATCTAATATACGTAATATAGAGACTTGCTGTACAGAGTGATATCAGTTCAAAGAAACACTCACGGATTTTTACAGACTTTATGATGAGAGAAAATTTCAATACAAAATTTATATCTACCAACTATAGAAAGTTAAGTATTCAAACTATCATTTTTCAAATATATATATAGAGTAAATCAAGCCAGGCTACTCACTAGATAGCCACACTAGGCTTGATTCATTAAAGGAGTAGGGAGGAAATATTTTTAGTAATTATAATGTTTCTAGTCTGTAAAACTTTTTGAGTGAGATACCTACTTACTACTAGGGGCCAATCCTTCAGGTCAAGCTCTTCAGACACTCTTGGTGAAGTATGACCAGGGATCTTGCACTGTCACTCTCCTTGAACTGTACATGTTCTCTGGATAGTGAGAGAACTTTAGTCTCCATGGTCATCTTTCACAAGTAGTAAATTCTCTTTCTCACTTGCACAAATATTAAAAGTATATGAAATTAGATATTTTATTAGTAAGGCTAGGATTCTGTCACAGAGATCACGGATTCCATGACTTTCTGGGACCTCTGTGACTTCTTCTGGGGCAGGGCTGGAGCAGTTGTCAGTCCCAGGGTCACCAGACTAGTGGCCCTGGGGCTGGAGCAGTGGCTGGGGTTGGGTCAGGTCAGGACCCCTGGGGCTGGAGCAGCTGCAAGTCCCCATCAGCGCTCTATTTCTTCCCCCTTTCTGGGGTATTTTTAGGAAAAGTCAGGGACCGCTTTCAGGCTTCCATGAATTTTTGTTTATTGCCTATGACCTGTTTCAAGTTTCAAAATTCCAAAATGAATATTTTCCAAAAAGAAAGAAAAATCAAAATATTGTTGTCTGCGGGAATTTTTGGTTAAAAAACCCCCCAAAAACTAAATGTTTCCAACCAGCTCTAGCACTAAGTGCTTAACAGGGAGATAAAATGGACACATTGTTTTATTAGAGTTGCAGGTGAAGGATAACAGGAAACAAGAGGGTAGAAATAGGAGGAAGGAAGGACAAGAATTACAAAAATGAGGCCCTTTGGCTACTTAAGGTTAAATGCACAGTTTTTTTTGGTTTAGTTTGTCTGATGTAATTCCATGCACACTTTTTCAGTGTTTGCGTAGTTTGTATACAAACTGTGACAAATAGAGACAAAGGCTAAATGATCAGTTAGATGCCCAAATTTCAATACAGGTTATGTCTACAGTTGGAGCCAAGGATGTGATTCCCAGCTTGCGTACACATACTCACTCTAGCTCTTAATCAAATTAGTGTGCTAAAATTAATAGTGTAGCCGGGGTAACCACCCATGTTACCCTGGCTACACTACAGTACTGGGTTTTTTTCATAGATTCTAAAGTGAGAAGGAAACACTGTGATCATCTAGTCTGACCTCCTATATAACACAAGCCATAGAACATCTCCAAAATTCCTTTTTTATAAAAACATCTGATCTTGATTTAAAAATTCAGTGATGAAGAAATTCACCACAACTCTTGGTAAGTTTGTTCTAGTGGTTAATTATGCTCACTGAAAAATGTGATCCTTATTTCCAGTCTGAATTTGTCTAGCCTCAACTTTCGTTCTCTAGCTCAATAAGAGCTAACACGGTTATGTCTAACTCAAGCTCAGAGTCACAAACCTAGGTCCAAGTGTAGATGTAGCCTAAAAGTCAGAGGAAGTTGGTCACTTAATGCCCCTTTGTGCCTTTGAAAATCTTCCCCTAAATGAACACATAACTAATTCCAACAATGTTAGGAATTACTGTTTATCGGTGTTCCCACAACAGTTCATCTACATGAAAGAGGCACATATGTAAATAACAGGATAACTTGATATTTATTTAATACTCTAAATCAAATGAAGTTCTGTTTTTTAAAAAATAAATAAAAGCCAGAGAGACTGCTTAGTTGTCTGTGTCAGGATTTGAATATCTAAGAACCTTAGCATCATAATTAATTATTCTAGCAGAGCTGAGTCATTCTTCTGATGTTGATGAATCGAGAGTATGATGCAGTTTACTGTATTTGAGTCTTTCAGATGAAACTTTAAAACCCATGGTCCTCCTTTTCTGCATTTTGTAAGAGTCACAGTTAAGCTAGTATCCTTTGGTCAGAATTTCTCCTTTCTCCACTTTTTGTTCAGTGTGCTCTGCTCCATTTGGATGCAACTCTAACATCAAAGAGGTGGTGGTAATTCCATGGTGCTCTTTATATAGTATATGGTCCTAACCCTTTTTCGGGACTTCATTTTGTCAGACTGAAAAGTGCTCTGTAGATATTCAGTAACATTTCATTTTACATATTTTTAAAAAGACATACTATAGGTAAGTCACTGTTGCACTGTCTGAATGTTATTCATCCCTTTTCTGTTTCACAAATTAGGAATTCCATTTATTTGTTGAAATCTGACACAGCTGCTTATTATCCGTCATAATTTTGGGGTATATGTCACTAAAACTTAGAAAATTCTGTTGCCTGGAAAAAGTGGACACTGGGACTTCCATCTGGGGATGGATAGTGATGATTCTGGCTGCTCAAGAGTAGAATGGTTTAATAATACTCATTTCCAGGGACAGCCAGGAATGTTTAGACAGCCTGAAAAATAGAGAAATATTTTGGGGTTATTGGTGGGGAGGTTGTGTGGGCCATTGCCAAGGTTTGTGGTAGAAAGTGAAAAAGCACCATCAGTCTGGAGACTGTATTTGACCAGGTGTGTGGTGTGGATTGGGATTCTAATTATATTCCACCCTCAGTTCTCATCCATGGTATCCCAATATGGTCTAGGAATGTAAATGAGTTTGGTGCACTCAGTGTTAGTGGCCATTTTAGAATATCGTTACAACATGACCCTTTGAAGTGGTTAAATGACTGTTTTGTGATTTAATGTCCCTCATAGACAAGAGCCAGGACTCTGGTTTAATAAGCACAGAGCAAATCATTCACTTGGGATGATGGATGTCCACAGGTTGTGTAACTCACTGGCTCTGTAACATGTAGACTGAGATACAGGGTTTAGGCTGCACAGTGAGACACACAGGACATGTATAAATCCTGATTTAGATTAAGCAATCATGGAATGGATTGCTGGCATTGCTACAATAATCCTCCTGAAGGCCAAAACAAGTAAGTAAGGACTTGTTCTACAGAGGTGCAGAAAGGTTTTGGCAGAGCGCAGACAGAGTGTCTTACACAGCTCTTATTTATTTATTTAGCGGAAGTGTTTGTGTGTGCTACAGCTACTGTTTAGCCGTATGAAAGGAGCATGTGATCTAAAAAAACGGACAAAATGGCAGCTCATTAAGGAGCTGGATTAAAAACTCTACAAATTTACCGTGACAGGCAGGAAGCTTTTCTTAACTCTCTGCTCTGGGAGGGGAAAATTCCCCAGGCATAAAACTTCATTTTGAGGTCAGAAGGTGAAAAAACCAATACTCACTAGCCAAGGCGAAACAGAAAATCAAATCAGTTTCAGGCTGTGGATTTTTTTCCCTTTGAAAAGTCATTGAAAATGAGGCTCTAATTTGGACTTGCCTTGTGCATATTTCAAAGACTCACTTTTAAAGCAATAGGGACTTGATAAATTACAAAGTTTAGTCTGTGGAGTCACTTCATTTATTATCTAGTTTTGCCACTGAGAAACTAGAAGGTTGGTTTAATTACTTGAATTATGCTAAGCTCAAATCTTCACCCAAAAAATCAAAATCAATTTCTCCAACATCCCCTGGGGAACTAGAAAGAAGAAATTTTTTTGCCAGTCTGACTAAAAGAAATGATATTTAAATACTGAGCATCGTTTTAATCAGTTGATTATCATAAACTGTCACTCTGTTAGTAGACCAATGTATGAAATATTCAGTTACATAACACATCCGAGGAGATAATGCAGTCAAGAATCATTAATTCATTTATTTTGATGCCATATTCCAGTGTCGGTGAGAGTTGCACAATAAGGCACATTTTTTAAAAATCGGAGTGTGCAATCTGTGAACACAGAAATGGGTAAGGATTATGCATACAGAGGTTGCAGCTGTGTGCACCCAGGAGTGCATATTTTGCATGCCTATTTTTGAAAATGTGGCCCCACCAGCTGTGTCAATGATTAATAACCAAGTACAATTAAAAATAATATGATGTGCTCTGAATCAGAAAAGCCTGCATGTTGTTGATGGATGAAACTTATGAAAATCAGAGTTTACATCATACGAAGTATCCATCTGTTTGGATGATAAGGATCCATATCCACTTTGGTGTGAGAATCAGATGGAAAATGTTGCAAGATCTAGCTCCCTTCTGACAATTCTAGAAAGCTTTATGTGTTGGCTAAGATGGCGGTACCATGAGAGCAGCTTTTCTTGGGCTATTTCAGTGCTTTTACTTTTGGCTTATGTTGTAAACTGCCGAAGGGCATGACATTTATTAAAAAAACAGAACCCCTTGAATTTATACAACTTGAAATGTTGGCTGGCTTGAGCTCAGTTGGGGTGGGGGAGTAGAAGGGGCAAGGAGGGATGGATTGAACTAGGAAATAAATTAATGAGACTTTTACTTATTTTTAAAAACACTATTAGCACAAATTCTGCTCTCAGTTTAATTACTGTAATCTCATGGTTTTGAGATTGCAAGCAGGGTGAATTTGAGGTTGATTAATATTTTTCTCTCTCAACAGTACTCCAGAGCTAGGTAGCATGAGATGGAAATAGAGCTGATTCAAACAGAAGAAGTCATAAAGTCCAAAGACAAACCACTGAAAAGATTCCCAAACCGAGCAGTTAGACTGTTTCAAACTGAGTCAGGACAAGTTTTAGATGTGCTTTGGCTTTTATACTCCATTAAATAAATAAATCTGCTAATTAGAAGAGATTATGCTGGAAAAGTATCATACTGTACGTATAAAATGACCCAAACTTGATCACGTAAAAGTAGTTAAACTTTATAGTGACAAGCATGCACAAGTTTGAGGAGCATTTTAGTGGAGCTTTTTCGGTCATATCATCGGCTTTTATCATATGGTATTAGCAGATTTCAGTCGCATCAGATTATTGTTTGTTTATCCTAATGCAATAAGATAGAAGGATCATAATTCAGGATATATTAGCAAAAATTAATGAAAGTACTTACATGATATGACATTAGTGTTGTGGAAAGATAATGCAATAGGACTGTCAGTTGGAATAGAAACATAATTTCTGCCTTTCCCATCTTTCTTACCTGTTGCTACTCCAATGATTAGTTTGGAAGACGGTATGCCCTTGATCCACTTGTGTAGCTTCCATTGACATCTCTGGAAATTGCTTGTGGGGATCAAGGGTAATTATGCTATTTTTCTATTTCTTTTTATGAGCACAAAAGAGCATGTTTTATGTGGAATAAGCAATGGAATACAGGAAAGACTCAGGTCCACCAATGACTGTTCTCCTACAGTCACAAGAAATCAGTCGTGGGATACATTTCAGAGCTCCAGAAGAAGGTGAAAAAACCCAAGTGGTTCAACCCCGTGCATGTGAACAAAGATCTCTGTATAAGTATTTAGTCACAGTTATACTCTGCAATACTGTTAACAGGCAAACAGTTGTGTGTCCCCTCTGCCCTCCCCACACACCCCAAAATCCCAGTAATTTGAATTTTTTCAGTGCTTCCTGGAACTAACAATGGACCAGATCCTCAGCTGCTATAAATTTAGCTTCAGTAGAGCTGTGTTGATTTACACTATCTACAGTCTGAACCAATATATCTAGTGGGGGCGACACTGGGGGGGACTTATGGGGGCTATAGCCACCCTTAGTGGGTCATAGCTGCTGCTGCGGCTGCCCAGCTCTGGAGGCAGAGCGAAGAGAGTGGCAGCTGCTGGCTGGGCATCCAGCTCCAGCAACAGAGAAGTAAGCCTGGGTGGGGGTTAGGAATGCCTGAGAGCAGCCCCGGCCCATGGTCCTACCCACCGGGGCACACCACCCAGGGCACGTCGAGGGTCTGGGGCTCCCCACAGCGGTCCAGACTGACCTTCTCCAGCCAGGGCTCCTGGACCCACTTCCCCACGGCTGCTGCTCCCCAAGCACTGCCAAGAACTCTACCAGCCCTGAAGCTGGGTATCCCGCCTGGGCGGCTCTTACTGCCTGGAAGCAGCCAGTGCTGTGCACTGCCTGGCTCTGGCTTCCAGGATCTGACGGGGTCATGGGCGGGGCCTTGGAGGGGAAGGAGGACTGGGGGCAGGGCCACAAAATGGGGCGGGACCTTGTGGTGGCTTAGCTCCCCCACCAGGAGGAGTCTGGTGACACTCCTGATATCTAGTCAGCATAAATCCGTGCTGTAGTTTTGTTTACCATCAATGAACAGATCTTTGCATCAAGACATATATTTACTTATAATATATAAGGCCATGTCTAGTCTACAAAATTATTTTGTCCTATGTTATGTCCGCATACAGCTGCCACAGTTATTAATTGCTTGTGCATGTGCACACTATGCTCCTTTGATGATCCTCATCAAAGCACTTGTATCGATGCAGAGTGCAGTGCACCATGGGTAGGAATCCCACTCTGCAGCTTGCTACCATCCAGCATAGGGTGTTCTGGGAAGTTTTTGCAGTGCCTCATGGGGCTGAAACGAGTCATGCGGGGGTCACTGGGAGCATGGGGTCAGCTTTTCTTAACACATTTTTCTCCATTCCATAATTTCATCCGCATCCCATAATATTTTGCACCTTCTCAAAATCCCCACATCCCTCCTCACTGTCTGCCATCTCTGACAGAAGCATGGAACCTCTGCACAGCTCTGCACTATTGTCATGACCTTTGCAAGCAGTATTTGCAGAGCCACAAGGGGAGCCCTGGGGAACGTGACCATTCCTTGGAGTCTAGCTGGCTGTGGAACATAGAAACAATTCAAGGTTGTTGGTGGCGTTCATGGATTGGTGGAGTGCTAGTTCTGGGCCAGAGAAACAAGCACTGACTGGTGGAATCGTATTGTCCTGAAGGTTTGGGAGGATAAGCAGTGGCTGCAGAACTTTTGGAGGCACAAGGCCACATTCCCAGATCTGCATGCTGAACTCACCCCTGTCCTCCAGCTCATTTGATTGTCTCACTGACAGTTGAGAAGTGAGCTGTGGTTGTACTGTGGAAATGTGCAATCCAAGACTGCTACTGACCAGTTGGGAATCAACTTGGAGTCAGGAATTCCACCACATGGGCTGTTGTCATGCAAGTGTGCAAGGCCATTAATCGCCTCCTACTACTCAGGACTGGGACTCTGGGCAATGTGCAGGACATAGTGGATGGTTTTTCAGCAATGGGCTTCCCGAACTACTGTGGGGCAATAGATGGTACCCATATCCCTAATGTAGCACCAGACCACCCCACCACAGAGTGCGTCAACTGAAAGAGCTACTTTTGTATGGTAATGCAAGCACCGGGGATGCTTTACTGATATCAGTGTGGGCTGATCAGGAAAGGTGCAAGACGTGCACATCTGTCAGAACATAGGACTAGTCAGAGAGCTACAAGCAGGGACTTTCTTTCCCAACTAGTGGATTACCATTGGGAGTGTTGATATACTAATAGTGATCCTGGGGAGCCCAGATTACCCTTTGCTCCCATCACTCATGAACTGTACACTAGCCACCTCAGTAGCACCAAGGAGTGTTTCAACTACAGGCTCACCAGGTGCAGAATGACAATTGAACGTGCCTTTGGTCATTTGAAGGGTCTTTGGAGTTGTTTACTTAGGAGATTGGACCTCAGTGAGAAAAATATCCCAATGGCTATAGCTGCCTGCTGTGTTCTGCATAATATCTGTGAAACAAAGGAGGAAAAGTTTCTGCCAGGGTGGAGGTCAGAGGTGGAGCGGCTCTCTGCTGAATTGGAAGAGCCAGTTACAATGGTTATTAGAGGAGCTCAGTGCAGAGCTATATAGCTCAGGGAGGCTTTGAAAGAACATTTTAATAGTGAGCTGGAGTAGTGTGTGTTGCTGTAGTGTGCTCCACCTGGTCTTGCTCTTTTGTAGCCCGGTATGATTCTTGTAGCGATTGCTGTGTCTGTAGGAATATTAATAGGTGCATTGACAATGTTCTATTGTCTGTGAATGATGTTATGGGCTCTGAAAAAATGAAGTAACAGAAAATTGGTGCATGTCAGACCTGCTCAGCACCATACATTGTGAACTAATAAAGATGAATCTTGAGAGCCAAAATATAGAATTTTATTTAGTAACATGAACCAGGAAATTAAAAAATATTTAAAACTTAATAAATTAAGCACTTAAGAAGGGGAAAGAACATGCATGTCCATTTCTGCTACACATACATCAACCATGGTTTTCACAAGTCAGTGTATATGAAGCTGTGATTGTCTCTTTAATGTGCCCCACAGTGGAGTGGCAGGGGTAGTACAGTGACCACTGATACCACATGAAAAGTTGAAGTGGGGGGAGCGGAGTGTTGGGAGATGCCAATATTGAGTTCTCTATGGGCTACAGAGGGAGGTGAACACGGGATTGTTGACCCTGCAGGTCTACCAGAATCTGCAGCATCTTTGTTTGCTGCCTGTTTATGCCCTTGTGCATCTCCTCCTTTTCCTGCTTGGATGACTCCTGTCCACTCTTTCCTTCTGTGTGCTGTCTGCAAGGGTGATCCTCCAGGCCCTGGTCTCATTCTCTGATGCAGCACGGGCTTGCAGGATCTCCTGGAACATGTCCTCCCGAGTCCTCTTCTTTTTCCTCCTTATCTGGCTCAGATCTTGCACAGGTATGGCGGGGGAGACCCTGAAGGCCACAATGGCAGCAGCTGCAGATATAACACAAAGGTACCATTGTTTCATGACAGAAATTGAAACTTAGAATACTGAACTCTTGATCCCCAAAAGTTGTAAGCATTTCTCCTTGGGATTGGTGCAGCACCATGCCGGCACCACCCATAGTGCATATGGGCCCCAGGGGGGTTGGCAGGGATTGGGGAAATGAGGGAAATAGCTCACAGGCATGAGTATAGGGAAATGGAACTGAATACTAGCACCGTTTTCCACTGGGAGTGGTGATTTTAGCTGATATCTCACTCCTGAGGGTAACAGTGGTGGAGAAAGCACAGCTGCTGCTGGTGTTCCAATGCTGCCCAGGCCTGTATGCTGCTAGCCTCTGTACTGCACTGGTGCCTGCTGAAGTAATTGCGGAGTGGCGTGAGAAAGTGTCACGGTGGAAGAAATAAGGCAGCTCTCCCCAGAAACCTTTGGCAGAGGATTATAGAGTACCTCCATGAAAGTTTCATCAAGCTCTCTATGGAAGATTCATGGGACATGCCAGTGTGCATAAATAAACTGCTCCGCGTGGCTCTCTCTCCCTAACTCTAGAGAGGAATGAAAAGCAGATAGCAACTTTTCCTCTCTTAGTTGTTTCTTGACCTCTTCTAGCACAAGTAAAAAGAGTAAATCAACAGATGTGTCCTGTTACTCTGAGGATTTCAAAGCAAACTTTATACTTACCAGAGGTTCTTTTTCCTGCATCAGACTCGCTCGTGCTTGACTGTTGGGACTGGTTGGATAGCAAGTGGAGTCAAAAACATGTCTTGGCTCGCTGCACAGCTGGATCCGCTGGTCAACTGTCCCCCATATTTCTCCTCCTCTTCCACTTCTTCCTCCTCGCTGTTCACAGCAGGAGTCTGTGACTTGGACTCCTCTAAAGTATCCACGGCCGCTTTGGGAGTGGTGGCGGGGTCTCCATTGAGGATGGCAAGCAGGTCTTAGCAAAAGTGGCAGAGCTGCAACTCCACACCAGATTAATTTTTGGCCCACCTTGCCTTCCAGTATGCCTGCCACAGCTCCTTAGCTTTCACATGACATTGCTGTTGGTCCCTGTTTTAGCCTTTCTCCTGGATCCCGCCAAGCCATCTGCTCATAGATGCCCATGTTTCTATGGCTGGATTGGAGGTGTGCCTGTACAGCCTCTTCTCTTCACAGGCCCAGGAAATCCAATATCTCCTGTGTACTCCAGGGAGGAGTGCATCTACATTGTGTAGCTGGTATAGTCAGCTGGGCAGCTGTACTCACAATGGAGAGCTGCTAGGTGTGCTGGGCAACTAGTAATAGAAATTGCAAGCCCATTAGCAAGAATTTTTAATGAATCTGTAAACTCGGGGGTTCTACCGTATGACTGGAGAATTGCTAACATAGTTCCTATTTTTAAGAGGGGGGAAAAGGTGATCCGGGTAACTACAGGCCTGTTGGTTTGACATCTGTAGTATGCAAGGTCTTAGAAAATGTTTTGAAGGAGAAAGTAGTTAAGGACATTGGGGTCAATGGTAACTGGGACAAAATACAACATGGCTTTATAAAAGGTAGATCAGCCAAACCAACCTGATCTCCTTCTTTGAGAAGGTAATAGACTTTTTAGAGACAGGAAACACAGTGGATCTAATTTACCTCAATTTCAGTAAGGCATTTGATATGGTTCCACATGGGGAATTATTAGTTAAATTGGAAAAGATGGGGATAGATATGAAAATTGAAAGGTGGATAAGGAACTGGTTAAAGGGGAGACTACAACGGGTCATGCTGAAAGGTGAACTGTCAGGCTTGAGGGAGGTTGCTATTGGAGTTCCTCAGGGATCAGTTTTGGGACCAATCTTATTTAATCTTTTTATTACTGACCTCAGCACAAAAAGTGGGAGCATGCTAATAAAGTTTGCAGATGACACAAAGCTGGGAGGTATCGCCAATACAGAGAAGGACCGGGATATCATACAGGAAGATCTGGACGACCTTGTAAACTGGAGCATAGGTGCCGACTTTTGTCGGCGCCGCTGGGTGCTCCCCCCCGGCCCCGCCCCAACTCCCCTCCCCCCCCGGAGAGGCATGGGCAGGGCTTTGTGGTGAAACAACGCCTCTTTCTCCACCAATCAGGCCACCAGCATGAGCCCATCCCACGCACTGCTTGTGAATGGATGAGTTGAGGAAACAGAAGCAGCAGACACAGGCAAAATAATTAAGAACAAGCACCAATACCTAGAGGGTTAGCGGGAGACTTCTCAATGGGCCAGAGGTCATGCCCATGGGGAGTTAGAAAAAGGATATGTGGGTATAGGGAAGCTAGAAGACTGGAGGGTATAGGACTTGGGTGGATGGACAGGAGGTTACAGGGACTTGGGAGGATATGAGATTTGGGGAAGACAGAGGTTTAAGGGTTTGAATTTCGAGGGATAATAGAGAGGGACCAGGGGATTGAAAGTGCCTGGAGATGATATAGGGGGATTGATGCAGGGTTGAGGTGATGGGAGACTGATGAAAGAAAGTGGATGGGGAACTGGGGACTGGTACGATGGGAGTCTAGGGAAGAGCACGGTGATGGGAGTTAGGAATTATATAGTGGATGACATGGAGTTGGGAGAGTTGGGGACAGCAGTGATGGGAATGGGAGATAACATTGGTTTGCAGGTGATGGAGGGATTATGAAGGGGTATGACCAAGGATTATAGGCTGTTTGGGAGATAAGGGATACAGGGGAGTTGGGGTGGGCTATTGGGAGTGACAAGGATTTGGAGGTGAAAAGGGATTGGGGAGAAGATGATGTGGGACTGGGGGAGAGAGTAGGAGACACCCAGAAGGGATGATGGGGGATGGGGATATAGAATGATGGAGCATTACGAATGCTAAGGGGGTTGGAGATACCCGGGGGTTATGACTGGGGGTGAAAGAGGAGGAGGATGGAGGGATTAGAAGACGATGGGGCTGGGGATGCCCAGGGGGAATGAGAGTGCCCAGGGTAACTGCCTATGAGCAGGGAACCTGGGGAAGGATGATGGGGAGCCCAGGAAGAGTCCCAGGGATGCCCTAGGGTTCAGCAGAAGGTTGGGGGGTCCTGGGAGTCCAGTAGGGAATGCTTGGGGGTGGCTGGGGGTCTGAGGATGCCAGGGGACAGATGAGAGATTGGGGTTCTGGGGGTCCAGTTGGGGATGTGCAGGAGTAAGGTGGAAGGCTGGAGGTTGGCTGGGGGTCCTGGAGTGGAGATTTGAGGGTCTGGGGGTGAAGCCCAGAGATCCAGAATGAAGGCTGGGTGGGACAGGGGGTCCCAGGCACCAGTTGTGGGTCTGGGAATCCCAGAGGAAGGCTGTGGGTGCCCGGGTCCCCAAGCCTGGGGGGCCCAGGGGAGGTTGGGAGGCCCACGAGAAGGCTGGGGCAGGGGACGGGGTCCCAAAGTTGAGGGGGGCCTGGGGATGTTGGGGGACCTGGGGGAAGTTGGGGGGGCCAGGAGAAGACTGGGGGTGCCTGGGGAGGTTGGGGGGCCCAGGAGGAGGATGGGGGGTGCTCGGGCTCCTGTGCCTGGGGGGCCCGAGTGGTGATTGTAGGGCCTGGGAGAAGGCTGGGGGGCCCTGAGTGGAGGCCGAGAGGCCTGGAAAGAAGTCTGTGGGGGGTGGGAAGGTTGCGGGGTTTGGGGGGAGGTTGGGGGGCCCAGGAGAAGGCTGGAGGGGGACCTGGGGGAGGTTGGGGAGCCTGGGAAGAAGGCTGTGGGGGGGCGGGAAGGTGAGGGAGTCCAGGGGGCCCCGCCCCCTGCTTACCGGAGACGTTGAGGCGGCCGCCCAGGAACCAGCGGACGCGGTCCCGGCCCAGCTGGCTGTCGCAGGCCGTCCCAGGCCAGCGCCCCCCAGAAGGCGGCGGGCTCCCAGGCCACCCGCTCCTGCAGCTCCGGGTGGCCCATGGCCAGCAGGGCAGCGCCAGCCCGCTCCCGGGGCCGCTGCCGGCTGGGCGCGCGCGCCGGGGGCTGCCTCAGGGGGACGCCGCCTCGGCCCCAGGGGCTTCGCCGGCTGAGGGCGCACAGCGCCCGGCCCCACGCTGCGGCCACTGTCCCATCCGCGGCTTCTCCCACCCACCAAGCGCTGCTAGGCCCGCTCCGGGACAGGGAGCCTCGCCCGGCACCGCCCCCAGTGCCCGCCCTGCGCGGGGCCCAACGGCAACGCGGGACGGGGTTGCTGCCAGCGCCGCCCGTGTTGGACCCCCGCCGTGCGGGGACCCCGGAAGGTAAGTCGGGCGGGCGGGCGTGGGGGGGGCGGGGAGGAAGCTGCACCCACCAATTTTTCTCTGTGGGTGCTCCAGCCCCGGAGCACCCACGGAGTTGGCGCCTATGAACTGGAGTAATAGTAATAGGATGAAATTTAATAGTGAAAAATGCAAAGTCATGCATTTAGGGATTAATAACAAGAATTTTTGTTATAAGCTGGGGACGCATCAGTTGGAAGTAACAGAGGAGAAGAAGGACCTCAGAGTATTGGTTGATCACAGGATGACTATGAGCTATCAATGTGATATGGCCATGAAAAAAGCTAATGCGGTCTTGGGATGTATCAGATGAGGTATTTTCAGGAGAGATAAGGAGGTGTTAGTACCGTTATACAAGGCACTGGTGAGACCAGAACTGTGTGCAGTTCTGGTCTCCCATGTTTAAGAAGGATGAATTCAAACTGGAACAGGTACAGAGAAGGGCTACTAGGATGATCCGAGGAATGGAAAACCTGTCTTATGAAAGGAGACTCAGGGAGCTTGGCTTGTTTAGCCTAACCAAAAGAAGGCTGAGGGGAGATATGATTGCTCTCTATAAATATATCAGAGGGATAAATACCAGGGAGGGAGAGGAATTATTTAAGCTCAGTACCAATGTGGACACAAGAACAAATGGTTATAAACTGGCCATCAGGAAGTTTAGACTTGAAATTAGATTAAGGTTTCTAACCATCGGAGGAGTGAAGTTCTGGAACAGCCTTCCAAGGGAAGCAGTGGGGGCAAAAGACCTATCTAGGTTCAAGACTAAGCTTGGTAAGTTTATGGAGGAGATGGTATAATGGGCAATTAACTGATCTTTGACTATCAGTGGTAAATATGCCCAATGGCCTGTGATGGGATGTTAGATGGGGTATGATCTGAGTTACTACAGAGAATTCTTTCCTGGGTGTCTGGCTGGTGAGCCTTGCCCACATGCTCAGGGTTTAACTGATCGCCATATTTGGGGTCATGAAGAAATTTTCCTCCAAGGCAGATTGGCAGAGGCCCTGGGTTTTTTTCGCCTTCCTCTGCAGCATGGGGCACGGTTCACTTGCTGGAGGATTCTCTGCATCTTGAAGTCTTTAAACCATGATTTGAGGACTTCAATAGCTCAGACATAGGTTAGGGGTTTATTACAGGAATGGGTGGGTGAGATTCTGTGACCTGCATTGTGCAGGAGGTCAGACAGGACCATTATGATAGTCTAAAGTCTGAGTCTATGAAATCTGAAAAATGTGCAGGGCTTTAAAGAGGAGGGGCAGCTTTCTGTGAACTCCACTGCCTAGGAATCAGGTAGACAACTGTGATCAGAGCAGTCAGCGTGGGGCATTGTGGGACAGCTTCTGGAGGCCAGTAAAAGTCTACATAAGTAACCCAGTGTCTACACTGACACTGCGTCAACCTAACTACATCAACCCTGACTCTACATCGTCAGGAGTGAAATTTAAGTGTAGACACATCCACAGTTAGGTTGGTGTAAGATGCCTTGAGTCCACCTAACCATGGAGTGTAGATCAGGCCTAAGTCTATTTCTTACATAAGGTCTTATGTGCTGTTAGTACCGGTAATTCTGTTCTTATGTTTGATTTTAATGGATTGTAGAATAGTTTAAAGGCTATAGTATGTAAAATCTCATTCTTTCCCCCAAATTATCCTAATTCATTACCTTCTTGCTATGATAGTTTAATTGAGTGTAGGGTTTAAAGCTAATGTTTCTCTTTTTTTCTTAATGGGTTTTACTTTCTTTATTGAAAAAGTAATTACCAAATTCCAATACAATAACTGGGAAATTACATTTTCTAATAACTCAAATTATCACATCACCATCATCATAGTAAAAATCATTGGTGCTCCAAAAAGAGGATTCTGAGACTTCAGATTAGTTTAAAATTGCTAGTATGGTTATAAAAATGTTAGGATTTCTGTTCTGTCACTATTTAACCTTCTGCACTAGGGACTTCACTGTTGTGGACACACGGTCATAAGCCTGGGAAATGTTGTAGAGTTCACTTCTCTGTTGTGAATTCTACAAGGGTAAATTCTACAAGGGTAAAAAAGACAAATGATACTCCTGTGCCTAGGGAATGTATCTAACAGCTTCTGCCTATATTTGCTGCCTCTCCCACCATCTATCCCTTCTTTAGATTGTACCATTCCGAGATCCTAAAAGGAGAAAAATTATTTAGCTTTATAACATAATGCAGGATTCTTTTGAAATTACATCAGTATACGCCATAAAAGAAGGCTTAAGGGTAGGAAAGAGCAATGCTGAGTTGATAACTTAATGAAATTATGCAAGATGTCTGTTATGATAGAGATGCAATTTCCCACAATATCCTTGAAAGACATTATGGTATTGCGTTTATGCAATATTCTGGATTGTATGTAACTTCCTTTTGTGGGGGATATGACATATTGAAACCCTGTGCAGAATCTTTGGGGTCCATTGCTTTAAATAAATGGATTATGTATGATTATGTTCTAATCCATGGGGTAGGGCTACCACAGAACTAAAAACAGTATGTGGTGATTAAGGCAAATCAACCAGGTTATAATCCCCCAGAGAGGTACCATCTCCCGTAGCGGCTCACATATATTAGTGCAAACTAGATTCTCCAGAGAACAACAGACAAATAAACCTACTTTTGAATAAATAGCCTGAGTTTAAACTGATCCAGGGTCTTATTTCTGATCCAGCAAAGAGAACCTTTTGTCAAAAGGGGTCCCACAACCCTTAGGGTAGGGTTGGAAGGACTAACACCCTCCAGAGCCAAGGATGGAGTTGTGGTGATCTTTGGAAAGCTTTTTAGCATGCCTGTAGGTTCTTTTATTGTTTTAAATATGTTTTCTTTGTAATGCTTTCACCTTAAGAATATGTGCTTTCTTATAAGGAGCTGTTTTGTAACTTGTGACTCATAGAATTTAAGGCCAGAAGGGACCATCCTGATCATCTAGTCTCTTCTTTTGCACATAAGACCACAGAACATCATCCACCCATTCTTGTAATAAATCCATAACCTCTGGCTGACTTACTGAAGTCTTCAAATCTTGATTTAAAGACTTCAGGTAACAGTGAATGCACTATTTATTTTACTTCAAACCAGGAAGTGACCCATGCCCCAGGATGCTGGCAATTACAGCTGTTCACAAGCCTTCAAAGTGAAAGCAAAGTTCAAATGCTGGCCTATTTACACAGTTTGGCTTGCTGATTATATCACAGTGTAAGGAGGGAACTCTGCGGCCTGGAAAAAACCTGATAGGGAGAGAGACAGGTCTCTACCAAGAGTGGTAATGGCTGAGGAGTCTCGTGTGGCGTGAATTTCATCGAGGGACCATGGAGGGAATACAGGTTCAGTTGCCTGGGAATATGACACATATTAGTTACTTTAAACAATGAGAAAGTTGACTGCTAAAATGTGTAGCAAAACAAACACTACATCAGCACTTAGATATTGGATGTGTGAGCAATTGAAGCTGATACAAGCTTTTGCAAATTGAATGAATAATAAATAACATGGAAAATAAAATGGTTACTTCTAATATGTATACCATTAAAAAAAATCTTCATGTTATACTTGCATAATTAGGTAATTTATTGTAATGCATGTTGTATTAATTAAGGCAATATACTATAGATTGCTTTATTCCCTTCACCTTCATTTTCAGTGGTCATTATTTTGCATTGCAATTAAGTCACTTTCAATAGAATTTCTGTATGTTTTTGGGTGAACTGGAGTCAGCCATTACATTGCTAAAAGGCAGAGTACAAAGGAGGGCGAATGAATCTGCATAAGTGTCAGCCGTGTGAAACACTAATTATTCTCCTATACTCCACAGTAGACCTAAGAAACTAGATAGCAATAAAAATGTGTAAGCCTTAATAAGAGCATCTAGTTCTATAACTAAACTTCTTTTAGGTTCAGGGCCAGAGCTAATGCATGTTGAAGTCAATGAGAGTTCTTTCATTGATTCCACTGGGCACTGGATTGAGTCCTTATGAGTATGGTGTAGTAGTAGAACAGGAGCAAATCCATTGTCATGTTACTAATGAAATCTCTCTTAAATATGGAGGGGGAGTGAACACAGCTATGACTCTTCACAGGAAATGTATGGCTCAGTGCCATTTCAGTCAGGTAATGATCACTGGTCTACAATTTTTGAGAAGTCATCTGCTTCAGAGATAAAATGTGCTATTTAGTATGTATTTTGATGTGCTGAATTCAAATATGACAATTAAAACAACTGATTGGCTACTGTTTCTAAAATATTTAAGTTTTTACATTTTATGTCTATGTATATTGTGTAGATAGTAGAGTTTTAATCATAAATTGTAAACCTAGGTCTTTTCATGTGTTTATGGTTGCTTTACATGATACTATTTCACCTGTCCTGTTTATGTAACACTTTAAAAATCAGCAAAGGGGTTATATAAATAAAATGTATTAAGAAACAAAAGGCAAAAAACTATTATGTACATAGTTTAGTCCTATTCAGTGTCTACTCGGCGCTTCTTGGCTTGTCTCTTGTATTCATTAAATGGAGCATCTCTGGTCACTGTCCAGCAATAGTCTGCAAGCATTTCTCCATTGTTGCAATGTCCTGGTGAAATCGCTCGCCGTGCTCGTCGCTAACTGCTCCGCAGTTCGGTGGAAAAAAATCTAGATGAGAGTGCAAAAAATGTATCTTTAGTGACATGTTGCAACCAAGGCTTTTGTATGCCTTGAGGAGGTTTTCCACCAACAACCTGTAGTTGTCTGCCTTGTTGTTTCCGAGAAAATTGATTGCCACTAACTGGAAGGCTTTCCATGCCTCTTTTTCCTTGCCACGCAGTGCATGGTCAAATGCATCATCTCGAAGAAGTTCACGAATCTGAGGACCAACAAAGACACCTTCCTTTATCTTAGCTTCACTTAACCTTGGAAATTTTCCACGGAGGTACTTGAAAGCTGCTTGTGTTTTGTCAATGGCCTTGACAAAGTTCTTCATCAGACCCAGCTTGATGTGTAAGGGTGGTAACAAAATCTTCCTTGATTCAACAAGTGGTGGATGCTGAACACTTTTCCTCCCAGGCTCCAATGACAGTTGGAGTGGCCAGTCTTTCTTGATGTAGTGGGAATCTCTTGCACGACTATCCCATTCGCAGAGAAAACAGCAGTACTTTGTGTATCCAGTCTGCAGACCAAGCAAGAGAGCGACAACCTTCAAATTGCCACAAAGCTGCCACTGATGTTGGTCATAGTTTATGCACCTCAAAAGTTGTTTCATGTTGTCATAGGTTTCCTTCATATGGACTGCATGACCAACTGGAATTGATGGCAAAACATTGCCATTATGCAGTAAAACAGCTTTAAGACTCAT
The DNA here is from genome assembly GCA_033296515.1 of Macrochelys suwanniensis. Classification (NCBI taxonomy): domain Eukaryota; kingdom Metazoa; phylum Chordata; order Testudines; family Chelydridae; genus Macrochelys; species Macrochelys suwanniensis. The sequence goes on along the minus strand of CM065784.1, from coordinate 14,989,956 downwards.
CTTCGATGAATCAATGAACAGTCTCCACTCATCTGGATCGTGAACGATGTTGAGAGCTGCCATCACACCATCGATGTTGTTGCAGGCTACAAGATCACCTTCCATGAAGAAGAATGGGACAAGATCCTTTTGACGGTCACGGAATATGGAAACTCTAACATCACCTGCCAGGAGATTCCACTGCTGTAGTCTGGAGCCCAAAAGCTCTGCCTTACTCTTAGGTAGTTCCAAATCCCTGACAAGGTCATTCAGTTCACCTTGTGTTATGAGGTGTGGTTCAGAGGAGGAGGATGGGAGAAAATGTGGGTCCTGTGACATTGATGGTTCAGGACCAGAAGTTTCATCCTCTTCCTCTTCCTCGTCTGACTCAAGTGAGAATGATTCTGGTGCATCAGGAACCGGCAGTCCTTCTCCGTGGGGTACTGGGCGTATAGCTGATGGAATGTTTGGATAATGCACAGTCCACTTTTTCTTCTTTGACACGCCTTTCCCAACTGGAGGCACCATGCAGAAGTAACAATTGCTGGTATGATCTGTTGGCTCTCTCCAAATCATTGGCACTGCAAAAGGCATAGATTTCCTTTTCCTGTTCAACCACTGGCGAAGATTTGTTGCACAAGTGTTGCAGCATATGTGTGGGGCCCACCTCTTGTCCTGATCTCCAATTTTGCAGCCAAAAGAAAGGTGATAGGCTTTCTTAACCATAGTGCTTATACTGCGCTTTTGTGATGCAAAAGTCACTTCACCACAAACATAGCAGAAGTTATCTGCACTGTTCACACAAGTATGAGGCATCTCTGCTCACTTTGGCTAAACAGAAATGTGTCCCTTTGCAAAATCAAACACTGACAAATAAGAGAGCACGACACTGTATGATTTCTAGAGCTGATGTAGGGCAATTTGTTCAGCAGAGTGATGTAAGCTTCCTTATGATTGCATCATCCATGACTTCTAGGAATAACATGATGCAATTCATATCATGTATGATGCAATACCAGCTTCAGATTGCTTCCTTCATTGTTTTGCCTAAAAAGCAAGTACTGTCCAAACCCAGTCATAGATTTATTCATAGATCCGGTCAAAGATGTATTTTAGTCATTTCTGGTTTAAATTGAGATCCCTTCCCTTTATAACTCACTTATCCTCCGCCATTCCCAAGTCAAGGGTTGTATATACTGACCCAATAGCATGTCTTGAAAACTAGAGCCAATCAACAATTTTAAGCATCATTTTCGTTCTCAGTGACCCAGAATTAGTAAAGTTTGACTACATTTATTTCAGAAGCATTTTGGCTGTAGAGCAGTGTTATTTGTTAGTTTTGTTAACCAGTATCTTTTTCTATCATGTAGTATATTGAGGATCCTGTCTGATTGGGACCTCGAGGTGCTACTATAACATACACAATTAATAATAAGTGCTGTAGCTCAAGAAGCCAGTTTAGGATGACGCACTGTCCAAAATAAATGTCTGCTTTTTGAAGCCAGTCATAATTTAAAATAACAAAAACCCCGAGAACTTAGAGGTGATCAAAAATGGTAAACATTTTCCACAAAAGATATTTACAATTCTTCATGGAAAAAAAATAATGACATTTTCTGAAGCTTTTGAACAGCTGTATAAACTGGTTGAAAAACAGCGAGGAAGTAAGAAAAAAAATCATTGAAATTTCAAAAATTCAAAACATTTCAGCCAGCTATAATAATTAATTGTCTCTTTTTACATGAAGCTTATATGGACCAAATCATAGATGGTACAGGTGGAAAAGACCTACTAAATCTTCTACTCCATCCCACTGCCCATACAAAACAATACTCTAGAATATATTTGCTAGTGCACTACCCACTCTGGTTCTAAACATGCCAAGCAATGAGGCTTCCACCATGCCCACAGAGTGAATAGACACATTTTACTATGAATGTATCTATTGTAGAAGATAGAATTAACCTGTGTTTATTTTAGCATCACATCCATTTTCGCTCAGTATAAATCAGTTGCTTCACTCTTGAAATGTATTCCTTGTGAAATCAGAATCTAATCTTGGGTATCTCAGTATAATTCTGTAGCTATGTCTATAACCCCTTGTGCTACTGTCTTGTCAGCTTTTCCAAGCCAGACATAGTCCAGCTGGTTCACTACTGGTCTTGGATGGGAGGCTTCCAACTAACATCCATTAAAGGTCTTGCAGGAGGAAGAGTTAACACTTCAAAGTAGATGGCATTCTTTTCTCTCAGGCTGTACTGAACCGATGTCTCCATGCAGTATTGGGCCAGTCTATTTCATGTGACAGAGATGTGAAATTTAGGTCCTGACCACATATGGCTATCAAACATCCTACAGTGCTTTCCACTCAGGTATTAAGATTCTAACCCTGGTGTCATGGACTACTGGCCAAATTCCAACCTCAGTAATTGTATTTTACCCTAACTAAATTATGCTAGCAGCTTCAGTTGGAGGCGGTATTCTTTACTGTTAACCCGCTGTCCAGTATTAAGCACTTGCTGAGTTTCACCTCAAAATTGGATGGGTTTCAGCAGTAGCGTAGCCAGGTCTTGAGCACAGGGGGAGCGGCGCTATAAAAAGGCGCCTCCCGCTCCCCCTGTACTCACCCTGCAGCGCTTTAAAGGGCCCGAGGCTCCAGCGCGGCTGAGCGGGCAGACAAGGGGCGGCTTGCTGTGGCTGCCCGGTGCCTCCCCGCTGAGTTGGGAGACAAGGGGCGGCTCGCCGGGGCTGCCCCTTGTCTCCCCACTGAGCTGCTGAGCAGAGACAGAAGGGGCGGCTTGCTGCGGCTGCTCCTTGTCTCCCAGCTGAGCGGAGAGACAAGGGGCGGCTTGCTGCGGCTGCTCCTTGTCTCCCAGCTGAGCGGAGAGACAAGGGGGGGGCTTGCTGCGGCTGCTCCTTGTCTCCCAGCTGAGCTGCTGAGCGGAGACACAAGGGGCGGCTTGCTGCGGCTGCTCCTTGTCTCCCAGCTGAGCGGAGAGACAAGGGGGGGCTTGCTGCGGCTGCCCCTTGTCTCCCCGCTGAGCTGCTGAGCAGAGACACAAGGGGCGGCTTGCCGTGGCTGGAGACGCGGGCCTTTTAAAGCGCTCCCCCCCCCCCCCCCGGCTCTGGCAGTGGGGCTGGGGGTGGGGGTGGGGGCGCTTTAAAAGGCCCGTGGCTCCCTGCAGCGGCAGGAGCCGCAGGCCTTTTAAAGCGCCGCCCTAGCGAGGCTCTGACGGCGCCTTAGCACCGCTTTTCCTCATAGGGTGAGCGGCCGCTCCCCCTGCTCCCCCCCCGGCTACGCTACTGGGTTTCAGTGATGGATGAACTGATCCCTGAAAAGCACTTTGAGACGAAAGGTGATGTGAAGGTAGAATTATTCTAAATCTGATATTTAAATGTAGTAAAAATAAAATTCCCCACATTGTATCTTGCTTTGTATTATACATCCTAAATTAGATTTTCATGTTGTGGATTAACATAACTAGGCAGAATATATAATTTGTATGAGTTTGTATCCACATAAATGATGATACATCAGTTTGATTCATGTTACGTGTCTGCTCATAGATCACTTTTCTATACGTTACAATATTTATGTGACCTCCCAGCAAAATGTTAACCGGCAGTTTTTAATTACCACCTTATTGCCAACAAGAACTGTTATTTGGCTTCTTATTGCAATCATGAACCCTTACTTGGGCTTGCAGGGCTCGTTCTAGTGCTCTATAAGGAGTCGTATAGGCAGAGCCTTGAAAGTGCAGGTCAGGCTGGAAGCTTAGGCTCTGCAGCCTAGGGAGGGGCATGGGCTTCAGAGCACATGGACTTTAAAGCTCTGTCTACACAGCCTTTTTAGAGCACTATCATGATCCCCAAGAGCCCAAGTCTGTTGACCCAGGCCGGGAGACTCTCGGCTGCAGGCTGTGCAGGCGCATCCTCAGAGACAAAACTGTTTAGCGATATGACTTGCAATTATATTGTGACTTGTAAGTACACTGCTCAAGGCTTAAATGGTTGTTAATAATCTGGAGTTTTGCACCAGCCTTTAATTATGCCTCATTTGCTTGTGGCGTAACTTTGAAAAATGCAGTATATTTGTAATTATTGTTTCTTCCCATCTTCTCTTTTCTTTTCCTTAAAGCCCTGTCTTTTTCTATTCTTTCTGTCCCTCTTCCTTTTGTTGCCTTTCCAGTAGCAGTGCCCACATCAGTGGTAGAATAAAATTACAATGCTACCACATGCTTCCCTGGAGTTTTTTCTTAGTTAATGCCAGAAGTGTATTTCTATTCACTGTGCAAGGTCATTCAGAGCTGCTGCTTCTTTTAGTGGTAAAATACACCAAAGTACTGTACATCACTCTTTGCCTAGTATATCTGTTAGGAAAAATGACAATTACGGTATGCATCACAGTTCACAACTGGCCAGCAATAATATCTGAAATAAGCAGCAAACTATATGTTGTCAGTGTTAAAAAAGTGAAGAAAATGGCAACGCCTTTGAATCAAAGATATTGCAAACATATGGGCCTTTCCCTAGAGAAATATCTATCCAAGTGTTTTAAAATGGAAAAGGACCGTAAAGAGAGAGTGAGTTCCATTTGGAACATTCTCTAATGAACATAATTTGCCCCTCTGTAGAGCATTGTGCTACGTGTCTAAGAGGCAAACCAAACTCTTCTATTGTAATTAAATTGTAAAATATTATAGGTCAAATTAACACCTGGTGTAACTCTCTTCACTGTAATGGGCTCATGTATTTCACACCAAATCTCAAACAGGTATGCTTTTCTTAAACTTTGCCAGAAAGTATTGTGAGGATTGTTATTTCAGTATAATACTAGCTTGCTAAATTCAAGGAATATTGGTTAGAATCAGACAGAGAAATTTCACTTGATATGGTTCATTACACATAGAAGACTAAGGCAAAACAATTGACCATGCAATTTACCTGAATCTAGATTGATATGAACAATATCATTCCAATTAGGATAAGATCTTGCCATCAAGAACATTATAACTTTATTAGGAGCCTCAAACAATAGGTATCTGAAAGTATTTGATTTCTGTCCCTTCATTTCAGTGTCTGCTCAGAGGACAGTTAAATTGTCAACATTGTTAGCAATCTATTTTGTAGGCAAAGGCTTTGCAAAGACAAAAGCCTATCCTTCAAATCCCAAGAGGCATGAAAAATTAGAAATGCCGGGGATTTGCAGAGATGCCAGGGCTCACTGTTTAAGTGCCTGATGTACATTGGCTTCCATTCACATCAGTGAGTGTCAGAATAGGCCCTAATAGTAAAATTTGACCCTTGGTGATTATTTTTTTCAACCTAACTGTACCTAAAACTCTTTGATCCTTACATATTGGATGTTGTTGTTGTTACATCATGGGTAGATTATGACTAACATTCCTGCTTTTATATGAAAATTGGGGAAAATAAAAACATATAAAGGGCCATTTTTCCTGAGATGGGTGAATGGAAACATCCACAAAAATGCACCTGTTTTTTCAACTGAAACCCTTGTTTCTTCTCCCAGGTAATTATGTCCTTCTCTACTACCCTGCATTGATGCCTATTTACATGTACCCATATGGTTTTGTGGGACCCACCTTTGAAATTTTAGCACACATACACAGAGACAGTCCCCATCTGGAAGGATTTACAATTTAAATAGGAAAGGCATACCAAGTGTGAGAGGGGAAACGGAGGTATGCAGAGCTGAAGTGACTTGCCTAAGATCACCTGTGTCCTAGACAGTGCCTATCCACTAGCCAATTCTGCCTGTATTTGTTAATCTTCCAGATTGCTTATTGGTCAGTGAAGCTTAAACCCGTTGCTTTACTATGAAACCCATTTTTGTTTCTCTTAACATCAGATTTAGTCATTTTTTAGTTTACTGTTGAATATTTGACCACTTAACACATGGTTACTTAGCACTTTTATCGAGTTAACAGTTCTGATCTCTTGATCAAGTTTTTGTTTTAAAGATTTTCCTTGTAACAGATTTATATAAAGGAGCCCAAAGTGAGTAGCCATGGTTTATACTTAAAAATACACAAATATTTCATTTTCCTTTTGCAGAGGGGAGGACTTAAAAATAAGCTGGACGAATGGGGAAATCTGAGGACAAATTAATCCAATATCAGTGAGTAAGACTGAACGCTGGGATTTTCAAAAGCGCTCACTATTGGCCTTACTGTGCTCCCATTGAAGTCAATAGGAATTTTACCATTGACTGCAATGGGAGCTAAGTTATGTCACTGCACTTTTGTCCAGCGTCATCGACTTTTGCAATTTTATCACAAGTTTCACAATATTTGGTGGGCTTTTTAACCTTAAAGCTCTGGTTCCTGGAGTCGTGTTATTTAATGAGAATATCCGCTTTTAGAGCGAATCCAATCTCATAATTTTTAAGCCAATTTTGTGATGTTTGGAAGCCTGATCCTTTATTTTGTTTTTGAATGCTTGGAGTTAACAGTACTGAAAATCCTACCTACAGATTTCATCATCAATTAGTTCTCTGTGTTGAGCTTCCCAAAGAGGGATGTTTTAACTAACCAGGGAGTGGAAGAAGAGTTTCACACAGCTCTGCCTGTAGTACTGACACATTCACCATGGAAGGAAGGAATTTAGACGGTGCTTTTGGACTGAAGATGGGCTTGAACCAAAGCCAGGGATCTGAGCAGGGATTCTGGGTAATGCACTTTACACAGAAGGAGTGGTTGAAACATTTAGGAAGGATGTTGGCTGCTCCGAGGAGCTCACAGTCTATAAGGACAGACACATAGACAGAGGTTAGGGGCAAGGGAGGAGGTACAACAGTAGATAGTTTATATAAAAGTTAACTGGATTCATTGTGGGCAGCCTGGCACATAAGAAGAACATAAACGTTGACAGTGTAGGAGCCCTTTGATAGGTCTTGCTATGTATGCGAGGGTACATGGAAAAAAGCCCTAGAAGTGACTGTGTGAGAAACTGAGAGAGCAGGGCACACGGGAGGAGCAGAGGGGAAATTTTTAGGAAAGACTGGACCTGGTGTCCATGCTGCTTGGTTTTTTTTCTAACATTAGGACTGATTTTAACAGGGTTTTCTATATATATTTGAAGTTTTATTTGGAAGGACTTTTTTCCATATATCACTAAATGTTGGATGTTAAAGTGACTCAGAAGAAAGAGAGATCTGACAATACAGTAATTGTACAATATATATGGAATGGGTGTATATTCAGTTGATCTCACTGGTAGTCTCATGCACAATAAATGTACTTGGCAAACTGGGATTAAAAGAATGTGGACCAAAGAGTTGATTTTAACATTTTATAGTTTACTTGGTGACCTGCTAATAACAGTCTGCAGTAATGTGGGAGACCTCGATATTATTCTCATTACTATTTTCCCTGGAGCTACAACGAATGCAGCTATAAAAATATGAAGTCACTAGCCATATCACAATGGGCTGTGGTCTTATTCAGCTGATGAAAGACATCAGAACTCAGGGGGAGGAACTAACAAGGGATTTGGTGAATTCTCCACCTCTTGATGTCTTCAGAACAAGACTGGATGCATTTCTGGAAAATATGCTTTAGTCAAACAAGTTATTAGTGCAATACTGTTGTAACTGGGTGAAATGTAATGGCCTGTGATATACAGGAGGTCAGACTAGATGATCTAATGGTCTCTTCTTGCCTTAAACTATGTGAATTGATTAAGATACTGTAGTATTCTATAATGGCACACTTTGAAAATGTAGCCTATTAAGTCATTATTAATGATTAGTAGTGTTACTTATTTGTTCTTATACCACCCCAAGAATGCTAGGTACTGTATATCCTTCCCCAAAGGGCTGGTTTTTTGTTTGTTTTGTTACTTTAAATAAGGCTTCTTTCTTGTCAAGGAGTAAATACATTTTTGTAAGTCCTTATGCCACCATTCTAAAGGCTAAGTCATGGTACACTGTTCAGCAGAGAATGTCCTCAAAACTGGCAGCCTGCAAGTTAGATCTGTGGTGGAGGATGATTTAGCTTTGAAGAACATCTAGATGAGTAGAAGAAATAAGACTAATAAATCGCTGTAGTGGGGTATATGTATTTCTAGAAATCTTGCTTGGGACGGATTAGGTTGTAAAATACACAGTTAACCATTTCACCTGCTGTCTCTCTGAAGACAAGAAACCTGGCATGTTACATCATTACCTCATAACACATTATTTTTTCATGATTGTGTGCTTCACTTTTTTTCCCCTCAGAGAAACTCTCAGGAAATATAAGCACATGGACTCATACATGGTTGAAAGATGCACATTCTGCACAAAGTAACCTTTGCTACAATAGAAAACGTAATGTAAAATCTACATTTTTTGTGAAGACTGACATACCAGTTGGAAAAAAGCCACTTTGTAGCTGATGTCCTTTATAATATTAACTTTTATACACCATCTTTGTGGAAGTAGAAAGCACAATGTTTAATGTTAAGGAACAGTTGAACTTTGGGGATTTTCAGATAACGATACATGCAGTATACAGGATATAAATAAAACTGTTTCTTGGATAGTGAAAATTTTACATGTTTTTTTTTTTAAACGAAAGTAATAAATACCGTTACAGTTGCCATTTCCATAGAGACACTGTTTTCCTACAGCATATTTTCTGAGCAAGTTACCTTCTGAGAAAAGATTTCCATGCTTGGCCACGAGGTACTTTAACTAATGTCCTGCTGCCTCTGGAATGCTCATGGAAGCTATATTCCACATTATGGATTAGAGCTACTATATTGTGTCTGTTGTGACACCTCCAAGAAATGACCTGAATAGTGATAGATAGCCTGAGCCAGTGTCAGAGGTAGCTGATATTCTTCATGTGGGTTTATCAAAGCAATAATTTGAAAAATTTGGAAGGATAAGTTGTGCACCTAAGGGCTTTGTTAATTAAAAAGCCAGTTTAATATAGTGTTAATAGCCTTGATGCCATAATTGTGATCATTTTGTTTTAAATTAGGAAAAAGACTTGTATACAGGGCCCCCACAAAATCTAATATCCCTGGGTCCACAGGAGAGTTAATCCAGCCCTGGCCATAGCCATCAGGAGGGGTGCATTGGCTGGTGAGTCACTCTCTTTCATAGGCACCTAACGCAATGAGGACCTGAGCCTGAATGGGGAATTTGGGCGCTACTGCAAAATAAACAGTAATCATTTAATTAGTTGTGTGTGTGTGTGTAACCCACATATACTAGACATATAGTAATATATATATAACCTTCACACAGGTATACACTGTTGTTTGACTTTATAAGAGGCTACAATTTGTCTAGGAAAACCCCCTGTACCCATTGTTTTTTAGTTTACTTACAAGGATTCAGATCTCACCTTCCTTTAATTATGTCAGCTGTGTAGGTAGCATTTGCTGACAGGGATGCAGTATGTGGAGTCCAATTTGAGGCTATGTGACTAGTCTTACAATGCCTGAACAAATGTTACAATTGTACATTTCCCCTTTTTGGTACAAATGTTGTCAAAAGACTGGATTAATGTTCTGCCATTTTCTGTTCTTGTTCTAGTCATTTTCAAAGACCGTTGTATCAGAATTTTAATGCCTTGTATAATCTGTGAATTATATTGGCGTGCTCTACCACTCTGACCTTTTCAGCATGCTGTAATTTGATTGAGTAGCCATGCTGCTGCTCTCTTTTAACTGCTTTATTGTCTCACAGGGAATAGATACACTAGGCAGACATTCAAAATGTACTCCACCCTCATTTTGACATCAACTCTTGGCCTTTTGAATGTTATACAGAGGGGTTACTGACGGATGATACTCATTATTTGGTATCTAACAGTGAAGTAGCCTTATCCAGGAACCTGTTTTAAAGAGGGAGCTTTGAGGGAACAATGTGTACCAGAATATTGAAAAGCCATAGTGTAGCATAGGTAACATATTTCACAAAGTAGCTTAGTAATAGCATGTACTCATATGTATTAATCTGTGCTATGACAGAGGCGATAACAAAGTGGAAAATGAAACAAATTCTGCCCATTCTTATTATGGTCTCACAATCGTAATCTTGTGGTCTTTCTCAAATGCCATAATGTTAAAATGCATGATGAAAGGAGATTAATACTGGACATTACCTTTCAGAGAGATATAGAAATAGTGTTGTGAAATTACTGATACTGCATCAAAGGTTGAATGAGGTTTCAGAATTAAAACTATAAGAGTGATTTAATTTTATATTCTCCCCACACTCATCCCAAGGTATGAAATAAGTGTATTGATTTTTGTTACCATTGCAGTCTCTCTCTTAAGTATACTTGGCATATGCCAGAGAATAAACATCTGCTATGAGTTGCAGCAGTTGTAGAGAGCTGTGATAGTTTGGGCATTTTTTTGGTTGTTTCCTATATTTCAGTCAGCTACCAGGTTCTTCTGTTCATAGCAAAATATAAAGTTCATGAGCGCTTGCATTTATCATACAGCTGAAAGGAAAGGATGTTTGAAGAGAGAAACACAGTATATTGAAAGGAAGCATGCTTTGTGGTTAAGCCATTGGACTGGGAAGCAGATCTGGCTTCAATTCCTGGGTTTGTAGGGACATCAGGTATGATCTTGGCAAGGGACAATATCTTTGGGTATGTCTACACAGAATTTACAGCAAGTCTGCCAGCCCGGGAGGCTCTAAAAATAGCTGTATAGACATGGCTCTGAAGTGGTTGCTTAAGCTAGAGCTTGGGCTCTGAAGCCTAAGGAGCGGGGTGGGCTTCAGAGCCCGAACTCCAGCCTGAGCGGCGACTTCCCAAGCCCTGTCTATAGAGCTGTTTTTAGAGCAGTAGCATGAGACCCGCTAGCCCAAGCCTGTCAGCCTGGACTGGGAGGCATGCTCCAAAATGCTGTGTAGACGTACCCTCTGTGGCTCAGTTTTCACTCTTGCAAAACAAGAATGATAGGACTTGCTGGCAGCGTGCACTAGATGTCACCTAAAATTATTTTTGGCAATTGAATACAAATATTTATTATCTGAATTAAAAGAACAGAAAATTGTTGGTCAGAACTGATTATGTGAATTTAAGACCCCATCAAATGGGAGGGTCATAAAGGTTAAGATCATGGCGTAGCTGTAATTCTGAATTTCCTGGGGGTTGGTTAGGTGGTTTTTGGACAAAAGTTTAAACACAACTTAATCTAGCTTTACAAATATGTCTCTTATGTTTTGCTGGTGTCTCTCGTAAATATCTATTTAGGGGCTGATTTTTTTCAAAGTCACAAAGGGCAGTTAGGTTCCCTACTCCCACTAATTTTGAATTATAATCCTAATTCCCAGTTATCTCTTTGCAAATCTCCCTCTCAGATCTTATAAAAAGTATCCGTTGTTTAACTGCTCGATGCTTAAATACATTTGTTATATGAATGTACACCCCTTCTCACATCCATAGTTTGTTTCAAATTACTTTGGCAAATATATTACTACCAGCTATGCAAGAGACCATTTGAAAATATCACAGGAACTCTTCTGATTCTTCTTTGAAACACTTAAAAAAAAAAGTAATTTCAGATTCTTCTAACCACTATAGTGGCTAGTCAGCTCTCTGTCATGCCTTATAGCAAGCTATAAAGTACAATAAAACTTCAGGTGCCCATCCTGCAATTGATAGCATGGAGGTGGATTGCTGTGTTCACATAGAAAGCAATATCAGTTGCAGGATTGAAGCCTTATTTTGTTTTGATTCTTTTGTATTGCTATAAACCCTGATTGAGGACAGCACTTAAGCATGTGCTTAACTTTAAACATATGCTTGTTAGCCCTTCCTGAATAGGAATGCTGCTCTGAATGAGAACCATAAATTGTTTCTCAGAATTTTGTAGAGTTAAATAATATAGTGCATATATGATATAAATTACAGCAAACAGTAACATAAAGACTTTGTGATGAATAAAGCAGTCACATAAGTCAAAAGTAACTAAATGAAAAAGTTAATAAGGAATGAGAAGACATTGAGGTGGATTTTGAAAAAGAGAGAGAGAGAGTCACTGAGATGGCTAATATAAAAAGGATGTTATAGGTGATGAGTCATGACATCAACAAAGGCAAGATTATGTGAAATGACAGAAGGGAAGGTGTGCTTGTACAACAAAGCTTTTCAGTCCAACTTCAATCTCAGGCTTGAAGTCTCTCTCTACTGTATTTTCCCAAAAGTTTTCTGTAACAAGTCAGTGCACCAGACTTCAATGCATATCATTTAACAGAATCCGTAACATATTTCACAATATCGTGGCTCCAATCCTGACCCTTTGGATCAAACGTTTTGCTACCGCAGTCAATTAAATATCAGCTAATTTTAAAATTTGACTGTTTTTGTACCAAACTGAAGTGTAAATGCAGCTCTCAAGGGGAAATCCATGTGTTTTAAACAACCTGGATTTCAGGTTCTGGTTCAGTGGACCAGAGGAGATCAGAGTTCTATTCCCAGATCTGCTAATGAGTAGCGCTGGTTGGGAAATTTCAGACACAACACTTTGTCAGAAAGTGCCAATTTGTGAAAACCAAAATTGTTTGCATGGAATGCTCAGTTTCCATGAATTTCCTGTTTCCAATTTCTTTTGAAAAAATGCCCCATCTCAAAATAAAAATTCTGTTTTTCAGTTAAAAATGAGTTAATTTTTTTAACCTTTTTGAAGTGGTCAGAATTGAAACAATATTAATTAAAATATTTCAATTAACCTAATTAATGGTTTGTGGGGGAGGAGGGAGAAGGAACATTGAGATTTCAACTTTTCCTCCCAATTGGGGCAGGATGTTTTTTGAAACCTAGAAAATTCTCATGGGTCAGGGAAACTATTTCATACCTAGTTTTACTGCTGAGTGAGTTTTTTGGGCAAGTCATTTCACCTTTCTGTTCCCCTACTGTCATTTCTAATCTATTTAGGTTGCAAGCTCCTCAATACAAGGTGTGTGTGTGTATGTATGTATGTATGTATACAGAGGGCACAGATGACTGGATTTAGTTGAGAGTCACTAGGTACAACAATCATACAAAGTATAATGAGACCAAAAAATTTAATTTGAAATTGTATCCAAAATAGTTGTGACATGGAGACTTTGACAATAAACTTGAGGAACATCTATATGCCCTCACATGTATTTTTGTGCCATTTATCCTATCATAGCCACCCTTCTTATGGTATATACACTATTAAGCTTTGTTGATAAATTAATAAAATTTGGCATCTCTAAAATATAAAACTGAATATATTTAATCATATATTAAAAGCATGATTATGTATTATTTCTATTAGGGCAGTACCTAGAAGATGTGCTTTATTGTATTAGGTATGTACACTGTGGATACACATAGCAAGAGACAGTGCTTGCTCCAAAAAGCTTACAAATTCAGTAGACAAGTCAGACAAAAGGTGGGAGCATGTGAATTTTTATCTATATAGTTGGTTTAATAATAAAATATGGATACCATAATGTCTGATGTAACTAAAATATTAATTTTAACAGTGCAATAAAGTCATTTTGAATAATGCAAAATAAGTGACTGAATAAGAGATTCAAAATAAATACACAGGACTTCAATTTAAAAATTTTGGTCATGGTTTCTAATTCTTTCTAGGCTAAGTAGTCAACATCCCCTGGCCAGCCTGTTCTAACTGTTATGAAACTTGTACATGCTGAATACAAGCCACAAGGTCAACCTCAAGTTAAAGCTTCGATAAGGACCTGGTGTTATAAAGAGAAGTATGACAAAGCCACATTAGGATATAGTATGAAATCATACTCACAATTTGACATGCAGAGAGGAAGAGAAATAAGAGAAAAAGAAATTGAGATATATCAAGTGGAACACTTCAGTAGCATGCACGTAGCACTTGAATCCTTATATAAATGCATGCTTCATCTTCATACCATTGTGCAAAAATAAGTGATTTTTTCAATGCCCTTAGGTGGTGAGTACTGTAAGTGTTGCTATCCTCATGATGCAGGTAGGGAAACTGAAATGGAAAGGTTAAGGGAGCTGCCCAAGGCTACAGAAGTGGTAGGACCAAAATGGAATTGAGAGGTTCTGGACTCCCAGCCCAGTGCTCATGCTTCTAGCCCATGCTGTCCAAAGGCCAGATTCTGCCCTGCTGCTGAATGAATGTACAGAATGTGGGAGGGCACAAGAAGCCTTCCCTCCTTGTACCTCTTAGAGCATCTGTGCATAATTTAGTCTCAAAATGCAGAGGCTGCTTCTTCCTAGGATTCAAGGCTCTGGGAAGCAAATGCAGCTGGGTGCAGAAAAGAGACAGCAGGGTTATTGTCAGGGCCGTCCTAAGGATTTATGGGGCCCTATGCAGTATTGTTAAACTGGTGCCCTGTGCCCGATGGCAGTCCGGGCTTGCATGTGTATTTTAGATAAGGGTGATCTTTTGAAGGATTTATTTAAAAAACTATGTCTGAAGATCCAAACATTTAAGGCTAAAAATGAATACTCAGATTGTGCATCTAAAATCTACGCAAGGATTTTTTTTAGAGATGTGATTTTATAATCTTCAGCAACACACGAATGACATATTTTTAAAGCAAATTTTAAACTAAGGTCCTGTAGACTAACATGTTGTGAGTAAATATTACAGTAATGCACAACTGTGTTTTGTCAGTAAATTCAGAAACTGACCATTTATACCTGGGGGTTGGCAGATGCTTGTTCAATGGCTTCAGTACCACTTGAATGGCTCTTTAACAGTTTCAATGTTGAGCTAATAGTTCTGGCAGACTGGAGGATTTTTCACTTTTAAGTACTAGATCCACCCTGGAGGAAGACTCACCAGGCTGCAGCAGCCAGCTGTGGTGGGAGCCTGCAGGAACGATCAGAACAGGGATAGGAAGAGGTGGAAAGGTGGTCACTAAGACCCAGGGGTGCCCCAGATTTTTGGGTGCCCTACGCAGCCGCGTATGGGTGCGCATGTGCGCCATGGGCTGGAGCCAGAACTGTTCAGTAGTAGTGCACATGTGTCATGCATCTTCCGCGTGTCTGCGTCCGAGGCTATAAGAGACCATGTGGGTCGATGCCGCAGCAGTTCCTTCTTACCTCTGCATGGCCAGAGTCAGAACCCCTGTTCCTCAGTGCTCATAGCTCTGCTAAGGGACCTTTTGTCTGTTTTCTCTCGTCTGTATATCGTTGTTAGCATTAGTTGTATAGTGTTTATAGCAGTTCTTGTACACTTTAGTTAGACTTCCCTGTTGGACTTCTTCTGGCAGGGAGACCCCCTCCCTTCTGAGGGTATGCCTCAACAAATCAGTTACAAGAACTCTGTGCCGCATGCCCATGCTCCTTCTCCATGAGTGATGAGCACCAGTGGTATCTCTACTGTCGCCCGCTTTTCTATTTGCCGCTCGTTCCCACCTTGGGCTTGGGAGAGTAGGGAACTTCACCTCTGCAAGTTTCTCATGGAGGAAGCTGTGCACCCATGTGCGCAGTCAGATCCGGGACCGGCGAATCTGCCAATACGGCACCTGTCACGGCCAGTGAGCACTCCTCCAGCTTCCTCCCGTGCACTGAAGCCTCGGTACCACCACATTCACCAGTGCCCCAATGTGAGCATAAAAAACATGGCCATGGGCATAGGGCAGCTCCTTGATGAGGACTGCTCCATTACTTGCAGGTAAGAGAGATATTGGAGCAGCATCGACCCGTACAGCCTCTTATAGCATTAGAGGCAGACATGCGGAAGATGCACGTGGAGGTCAAATGACACTACATGCCATAGGGCATGTCTACACTACAGGCTGGATTGATGAGCAGTGATCGATCCAGCGGGGATCAATTATCATGTCTAGTGTCGACGCGATAAATTGACTGCTGATCGCTCTAGCCTTGACTCCAGTACTATCCCTTAAATTTTTCATCTATTTTTATTATATGGATGCATGATGAGACAAAAGAAATCTGAGAACCAAACTGAAATCTACTTCTGTTACCAGGGCCAAATGCTGCTCTTTACAAACCCACTGATACTGGTGGGTTTTTAGAGAAATGGCTGAAGGCCTGATTCAAAGCTCATTGAGGTCCATGAAAAGATTCTCATTGGAGCAGGCCCTGTGAGCAGAACTTATCCTACCAGAGTCACTCAGAGGATCCAGCAAAGCAGTTGTACAATATGTGTGTATATATAAAGCCTTTCAATGGCACTTGCTTGAGAGTAAATGTCAAGTGTAACCCCTTGACATACAGTCTCTAGGTGACTCACTCTTGGACTATGGCAGCAACAGCCACAGAAGCTCAGGTCTCCGTTTTGCAGACTACCTTGGTCCTGGTAGTGTTGCTAGCCCTGGACCCTATCATGAACTGGGAGACTAAGGGTTTTGTTTTACTTTTAGTTTGGGCTGTATTTGGTGTGTGGGAGAGACACATCACAGCCAGGGAGGACCCTTCTACCCTCCATATTCCTACCCAAGGGAAGACAGAGTCCTTTGAGGGATTTCTGGCACATTGAACAGACACCCAGGAGGCCGAGGAGAGACTGAAGGTCAGGCTACTAGGAGCTAGCCTAGCCAGACATTTGAATCCAGATCAGAGAGCCATAAGGATAATCTTACCATGCATGGTGTAGGGACTTGTAAGTGTGCCTGGTTATTTTTAAGATGTGCTTTAAGCCAGCTATTGATTTCATTGCATTTCCACCCATCAAACACTGAGCCTGAACTCAGTATTTGCACAAGTAGGACCTGGGAGAGAGCACCGGGTTCTATGTATTGGCTGTAAATGTTGGAAGAGGTAGAGTTACATATTGTTGGTTTTTTGTCTCTTATTATTCTGACCCATTTTTTCCATTGTCCCCTATCCTGAGTTCCCCCATACCTAATAAAGCCGCAGTTATCGTTTTGTTACTCTGGGAATTGTGATAGTCCCAACACACACAAACAAAACAACTGACACGCCTCTATATGATATTATGTTAAATACTTTCCCAAGCTCTCTTTGTTCTCTCCTCTGCACTAGGAGGGGTTTCCTTGGATAAAGGTACCAGGCACCCTTATAGGTGACCCTGTGACCCACAACCTTGAGAAAAGGGAGAAGGCTGCAGCCATGCCTAGGGTCTTGGTTATATGTATGTGAGTGTTTTGCTGGATTGGGGCGTACAGGCTTGATCCAAGGCCTACTGAAGTCAATCTTTCCTGCTACTTCAAAGGGCTTTGGATTAGGCTTTATGAACTCCATCAAAATCTAATTGAAATCAATGGGATTCTTTCTATTGACTTGACCGGAAATTGGATGTGGCTCCTTTGCTTGTAGAGGCTGAATCAGAAGAGAGGAGAGAATTTGTGCTATTCTCCAGGGAGATGAGTTCACATGTTCCTGGAACAAACTTCCTCAAAAGATTTTTCATCTACAGTAATTTGCTATAATCAACTGTCTCAGTGATACAGAGCATAAGACACAACGTCCAGAACAGACAGGCCATTGGTGCTTATTTTCAGACAGTTTTCATAGGTGCCTTTTTTTTCTTTTTTTTTTTTCTTTTTCAAATGCCCATAACTAAGGTTAAAATTTTGTCACGAATATTTTTAGTAAAAGTCAGTGATAGGCCACAAAAATCATGGAAGCCTGTGATCTGTCCTTGATTTTTATGAAAAATAACCATGAGAAAATGGGACTGATGGGGGAATGAGAGCCCAAGCCCTGTTGTGGTAGGGGAAAAGCGGGGGGTGGGAGGGAATCTGCGGGAGCTCCCTGTCTCCCATGGCAACTGGGAGCAGTAGGGGCACCTAAGGTGGCCCCACTGACCCAGGGCTGAAGTGGAAAATGTCACGGAGGTGTCCTGAAGTCACGGAATCTGTAACCTCCACAACATCATCTAGCCTTCCCATAACTACTTGACTTTCTCAAGGTCTCTCCATTGTGACACTGGCTGAGGAAAATGAATCCTAGCTTAGACCTTCAGCTCTCTCTCACTGATGATTACACAGCTTTCCAGTTTGTAAAACAGAAAGCTGTTTTCACTTGCAGAATCATTTTATTTTGCCAGTCAAGTTGCATGTCAAAACAGACTGTATCTCTCATTTACTTTGAAAGCAAAAGGAACACTAAGCAAACGTAGCCTTTTGAGTCTTTTTCTCCTTTACTAAACAACATTTGCTCTTTGAGTTTGATTCTGGTATAAAACTCTTTTCCTGCAAAAAAAAAAAAAAAAAAAAAAGGTAAAGTTGGTGCAGTGAGCTCTGAGCAGCAATGTGCTTAAAAGCCTGGGACTGCATAAAGGTTTCTCTTTGATAAGGATCAAGAGTTCTTGCAAAACTATTCATGTACAACATGTTTGATTTAAGGTTGAAGGAAAATATGATTAATGTAAAAATTTAATGCTTTAAGGAGCACGTCTTAACACAATTGATAGTCTACTAAAATTGTGCAGTTATTCCATCAGTAGGATGCAAGCTAGCAACATAATTGTACATCTCATTACAATGAGCTTATAGGAGTGAAAGGCAGTCACATGTGTATTTTAATGAACTTTAGAATTTTAAATTCATTTATGGAATGTCAATGCATCTATCCTTTCACCTCAGGTGATAAAATTTCCAGAGCATCTCCCTGTAAAATATTCTACTTATGCATCATAATCTCTCCCTCTTCCATCTGAAAGACTTTTGAAAATTGTATTAGAAGCCTCCAGTGCCTTTAAAGCATCACAGAAATAGAATCTGGGTTCTTTTACTTTGATTCTCTTCATCTCCCTCCTTAATTATCATTGGCCCTCAAAATATTTTTTTAAAACCCAACCTTTTAATTATCACTCTTCTTTTGCAGTAATGGCACATTTACACTGCTGGTATATTTACTGTTGTCTTACAGTCTTTATGTTACAGTGCAGCTGAATTTAAAGTACTATTTTACCACTTTGATAGGCAGCATCTTCTGGCTGCTGGAAGTCACAGGTATAATAGCACAATTGCACTGTTTGCAGTTACAAGAGAAAAGCCAAGAAAGGTAGACAGTACAGTACAGTAGTACTAGAACAGATTTAACACAGACTGGCATGATGTGAAGGATCCTAAACTTCTAGTATCCATAAAGGTGAGGGAGTCCTGTACTCCTCATATCCATATTATACTTGCTGCTCTTGTAGAAGACTTCATCATTCATTTGCACCAGCAGAAAATTTGGCCTCTGGTCTCAAAATACACTTGTACAGCACTCAGGTTGTGCAAAACCAGCCGTGGTACCAAAGTACAGTGTTCAGCACATACATGTACATCATGGAGTTGATGCAATGGCAGAAAGGATGCTGGAAACTGGCCTGCAAGGAGCGCCATGGGCAGCACTTGACCAATGCTGAGAGAGAGAACTGGAGCCAAGGAATTGGCAGACTGACAAATCTGTCCTCTTTGTGGGAGTCTCCTCTGAAGGAACAAGTAGTCTAAGGGTACATCTACACTACCTGCCGGATCGGTGGGTAGTGAGCGATCTATCGGGGATCGATTTATCGCGTCTAGTGTAGACGCAATAAATCGAACCCCGATTGCTCTGCTGTTGACTCCTGTACTCCACCGATGTGAGAGGCAGAAGCAGAGTTGACGGGGGAGCGGCGGCAGTCAACCCCACGCCGTGAGGATGCGAGGTAAGTCGACCTAAGATACGTTGACTTCAGCTGCGCTATTCTCATAGCTGAAGTTGCACATCTTAGGTCGATCCCCTCTCCCCCCAGTGTAGACCAGGGATAAGATGTCTGCTGTTTGTCTCTCAACTTCCTGTGCCCCTCCCAATCGGTACAACTCCACAAAGGGGGAATATCTGTAGCTCCTTTTCTGTGCATCCCAAGCTCTTTAGCAAATATGTAATAGAGAATAAAATAAAATTATGGAGACTATAGTGCTCTCTGAAAGTGTGACTTCTGTATGTTAACCAGTGACCAAGGCAACACTTCTGCCATGACAAACTACTCTCCTCTAAAGCAAAAATCTCCAATAATTTTGAGACTAGTTTGCTTTGTAAATGTTGTAATTTTCCACAATCATTGAGCAGAAAACAGATAAAAGGGGATGGTGGAGAGTATGATTTGAAAAAAAGAACATAATCTCCCACATTTACTTCATTTTCTGCTCATAGAAAGAGTCTTTCATGAAATCTTGTCTCCACTGAAGTCAGTAGCAAAATCCTCACTCACTTCAATAGTGCCAGGATTGTATTCCTTAGTAGAGCTGGGAAGAGAGATGTTCCATTTCAGAGTTTTTCTCTATTTTGAAATTTGGTTATCTTCCAATTTGGAAGAAACCCAAACATTTCCGCATTCTCCCTGAGAGGGAGTGGAGTCCTGACTCTGGGGCAGCGCATCAGCTGGACTGCTCTAGAGTTGCAGACCCTGGAAGTGCTGGGGTCCCCGATTCTGCCACAGTCCACCTCCCAGGCTATCTCAGAGCTGTGGACCTGAGAAGCCCTGGAGTTCCTGACCTCAGGGCAGTATGGATGATTGGCTGTCCTGGAACAATGGACCTTTGTAAGCCTAAGCTCCCCAAGAGGGCTACTGAGGAGCCAGGCAGGTTTCCAGAGGAATTTCATAGAAGTCAAACCATTTCCACTGACCTTTTATATTTTGACAAATCTGTAAATTCTGATGAAGAAACAGGTGCATCAGAATTTTTCCAACCAGCTGTATTTTTTAGTTTTAATTCGGGCTGTCAAGTGATTAAAAAAATTAATTGTGCGATTAATCACGCTGTTAATAAGAAATACCATGTATTTAAATATTTTTGGATGTTTTCTACGTTTTCAAATACATTGATTTCAATTACAACACAGAATTCAAAGTGTACAGTGCTCACTTTATTTTTGATTACAAATATTTGCACTGTAAAAAAACAAAAGAAATAGTATTTTTCAATTCACCTAATACAAATACTGTAGTGCAATCTCTTTATCATGAAAGTTGAATTTACAAATGTAGAATTATGTACAAAAAACCTCTGCATTCAAAAATAGAACAATGTAAAACTATAGAGCCTACAAGTCCACTCAGTCCTACTTCTTGTTTTTCTGAGCAGTTGGCTGAACAGGTTTGTTTACATTTGCAGAAGATAATGCTGCCTGCTTCTTGTTTACAGTGTCACCTGAAAGTGAGAACAGGCATTTGCATGGCACTGTTCTAGCCGGCGTTGCAAGATATTTACATGCCAGATGTGCTATAGATTCATTTGTCGCTTGATGCTTCAACCACCATTCCAGAGGACATGCGTCCATGCTGATGACAGGTTCTGCTTGATAATGATCCAAACCAGTGCGAACTGATGCATGTTGATTTTCATCATCCGAGTCAGATGCCACCAGCAGAAGGTTGATTTTTCCCCCCCTCTTTTTTGGTGGTTTGGGTTCTGTAGTTTCCACATCAGACTGTTGCTCTTTTAAGACTTCTGAAAGCATGCCCTACACCTCATCCCTCTCAGATTTTGGAAGGCACTTCAGATTCCTAAATCTTGGGTTGAGTGCTTTAGCTATCTTTAGAAATTTCACATTGGTATCTTTAATTTTTTTGAGTTAATTGCGTAAGTTAACTGCGATTAATTGACATCGCTAGTTTTAATGCTTATGTTTTAGGATGGCTGCTGAAAAGCAGAACACTTAAGAGTTCCATATATCTAAGCCATATTTTCCCTCTTCTTGCCCTCCTTTTCAGCCTTTTTATCCTATAATATTTTCTTCGCTTTCCTCATGGGGAGCTATTTATAATGTATTTTATTGGCTATACTGCAGGCAGCTAACATGGACATAGATTCTATTCTCTCTCATATACCCAGCAATCCAGTATTTCACATTTATGAACCCAGTTTTAAATCTGCTTTTTGCATTTCCAAACCTAGAGCCTACTCTGATTTATAGCTCATCTGAGACCCACATAATATGCACCTAATGTGCAGAAACTGTTTTCCTTTCCATACTGGTACTGCATTGTTCATCTTTTTAGAAGTCTTCGCATACAATCAGTTTTAATTGTAGGTGCTGTGTTCCTGGCAAAAACAGCAACTCTGTTATTTGAATGTGTATCATAATTCTGAAAGTCAAGGAGGGGGAAAATGCTAAAGAATGGTAGAAATAGAAAGAGAATTGGATATTCTGCACATAAGCTTTCTCCATTAATGTGAAAGCACAAGAGCTCATCAAAAGAGGAAATCAGAATACTGTTTAATGGCAAAGGAAATTAAGTTTTAGAAGAATATACCATAGCAAAGATATTAAATGATACTTCACATAATTTATCAGAGAACACAAAAAATGGGCTGAAGGTATATCTAGATAAGGTTTTTTTAAAACTTATGTAATTGACAGATTAAAAAGCCTCCATGAAATAAGAAAAGGTCACTTGGCCCATGAAGCCAGTCCCTTGTTGATAGCTTTACTTCTAATTGTCTATTTACTCTTCATATTGCCTTATCTTCTCAATAATTTAGCTATTTGAGAAACTCATTTTTGATGCCTTTTTAGTTTAAAATCTTTGTTGCCTTTTGCTTTAATAACTTTTGTGGTAATCTATTTCCTATTTGCACTCATACCCTCTGGATTTGGTGGTTTAAGCAAGTGTGAATAGTTTAAATGGATCAATTTTATCTTCCCTTTTCATAATTTTAATTAGATCATATGAACTCTCCTCCTTCCACTGAGCATAACTTTAGCACAATTCCAGCTTTCTCAGGCTTTCGTCTTAATTCAAAGGATTAAATCCTGGTGTTATTTCAGCCCCCATCCATTGTAAACAGCTGCTGTCACCATAGGCGCCGACTCCGTGGGTGCTCCGGGGCTGGAACACCCATGGGGAAAAATTGGTGGGTGCTCAGCACCCACCGGCAGCTCCCCGCCAACCCCGGGGCCCGCGCCCAGCTCCCCGCCAGCCCCGGGACCCATGTCAAGCTCACCTCAGCACCGGGAGACATTGCGGGGCCCCGCCCCCGATGCTTGGCGACGTTGCGTTGGGGGCGGGGCCCCGGAACGTCACCCGGCATTGGGGGTGGGGCCCCGGAACGTCACCCGGCGTCGGGGGCGGGGCCCGGCGTCAGCCCCCACCGGCGCTACCGGATGTTGGCGCCTGTGGCTGTCACTGTTCTCTTTCAGAGAGACAGTAAGTCTTTCTGCCTATGTAACCACAGATTATTCTTAATCCATGGGTTTACTTTCCCTTCTTAAACCCTTCCAATAGTGGCCACTGTGATGTTATATGATTAAAATATGACCATGTAGTGCAGTGGTGGGTAACTTGCAGCCCGTCAGGGTAATCTGCTGGCGGGCCGCCAGACTGTTTGTTTATATTTGCATGGCCGCACGCAGCTTCCAGTGGCTGCGGTTCACCGTTCCTGGCCAATGGGAGCTGCGGGAAGTGGTGGCTAGCATGTCCCTGTGGCCTGCGCCGCTTCCTGCAACTCCTGTTGGCTGGGAACGACGAACACGGACGCTGATGTAGATCATTGTTGCTATCACTGTTATACAACCGCAATAGATCTTGTACAAAGTGTGTCAAGTAAGGTGTCAATGAAAAAGTTATGGTTTGCTGAATATGATTATCCTACTTGTATGCATGTATCATTTTTTTATCTAAAGTTATGAATATTGGCAATATGCCTGTATTTCAAATGTGTTTGCTTCTGGGTAACACCCACAAGGTATTTAGCCAGCACATTGTGAAGGGACTATTCAAGTTGAATGGCCCATCAAAGAACACTTAACTCGCAATGGATCATGGAAGAGGCCTATCCACACCCGATGGACTTTCATTTAAACATTCTAACTAGAGTAAGGGTAGTGGCTCCTGCTATGACCCAGCAAAGCATGCAAGGGCATGTGACTAAACCTGTGACCCTAAACTCCATCTTGTTATCTGTATTTTTCCACAAGCTGTGCTGAAGGCTTTGTTTGGAACAATGGGTTTCCCTCCACATGGCAGAAGCTATAAAGGCCCTGAGAACATCTCCATTTGGCCTCTTTCCTGCCTCTTTCTAACCTCTGAACGATGGATTTATACTAATGGGAGCACTCTAACCAAGGGACTGAGGAACTTGGTTAGAGTGACCTTCCAGTCATTTGGAAGCAACCAAAGACTTAACAAGCCAGCACTTTATTCCATCACTGCTTCAAGAACTTTGCAGTTGTTATATGTATTTGATTCCTTTAACCAATTTTAACTCTCACCTCTCTTTCTCTCTATAAATAAACCTTTAGATATTAGATACTAAAGAATTGGCAACAGCATGATTATTGGATAAGATCTGAGTTATATATTCACCTGAGTATGTGGCTGGTCCTTTGGGATTAGAAGAATCCTTTGGTTGATGAAACTGTTTTTAAATAACCTCTCATTAAGTCTAGTGTCTGGGTGTTTAATCCAGGACTGGAATACCTAAGGACGCTGCATTTCTGACTTCTTGTTAGCCAGTGTGGTGAAACAGAAGTTTACTTTTTGTTGCTGGTTGGGTATATTTTATAGAAGAATAACCACTAGTTTGGGGGTGTCTCTGCCCTGTTTCTCAGCAGTTTGTCCTGAATTTGATATTCTCAGTTGTGATCCATTCAGGCACAGCGGCAGAAGCAAAGTGATAAAGCCTGATTCTCTTCTCCTACCACCAGTGAAAATCTGGTGACCACAATTCAGTTAATCCTGATTTTACATCCGTGCAAAGGAGAGACAAATCAGACTGTGTCCCCCTGACTGCACATACACTGTATGAGGTTAGTACTAGATTGTTAGGGGAGACACTGAGCATGCTCAGTACACCACCTCTTGGTCTTCTACTGGGGTCTCGACAGCTCTTGAGTTTAGCCCAAGCTAAACTTACTCCCTACCAACTTTGTACTGGCTCTTCAACAATATATCAATTTTACTAGAAACACAACAGTTATCTAACAGGCTGAAAATGCTAGGGATTTTACTGTAATAGTATCCCCTCTTCATATACACACACTTCCTGTAAATTGCAGGGTCTTTTTCATGTAGCACTTTTTTTTTCAGTGTCTATTAGAATCCTGCCTTGTTTTAGGCTGGCACACGCAAGCCACTTTCTACTTGTTTTTAGAGGTTAGGGGCAAAAGGAAAAAATATTATATAAGTAATACAAAATCTGTTAACGCTACCGTCTTCCACCTCGAATGTCCTCAGTCTTTCATTTTTTTGTAACTGCCCTTCTTATTATCCTCCTGTTCCTTTCTGCTTTTCCACACCCTATTTCTCATCTCACCTTGTTGAACATCATTTCATGTAAATAAAATGAGTTCATGGCTTGATCTTTTTTCCATTCCCAAACCTGCCTAATCATAGGAATTATCAGTTACTCACAGTCCATTGACTTCCTCTCTGTTGATCTTAGGACTGTTTTTACTGTGCTCTTTTCAAACTGAATTCTGTCTCCACCAGTAGCGAACTTCTCATCACTAAATTTCACTTTCCAGAGCCTGGAAATCTCCACGATCACCTTTCTCAAACCAATTTCTATACCTATTCCTATGACCTCCTTCTATATATTATTAGGCATCTTGCTCACTTGGGTTTTGTTCTTAGTTATCCATCTGCTTCTTTTGGTGACTGGAAATGGGCATGTCCTGACACCTGCAAACACTCTGCCATGATGTCCCACAGCCTTCTGTACTTATATCCATACACCTCCTGTTCTCATATCCAATGACACCTCCTTTTCTAACTTGAGCATGGAATATTAATATTATACAGATTAGAGCAAAAATCTGTTGCCCACTAAAGTCCTGAATTAGCATCTGCCTAACTTCAACTACATGAATAGCCCCATTGAGTTACTCAGATCACATCAGAAGTTTGTTTTATTCAATAAATAACTTAACATTGATATAAAAGACAAGCGCTTGTATCTGATTAACTTAAATTCAAGGTTTTTTATTTTCCTACAATTCTGTAGATCCACTTACCTTTATTAGCCTGTTGTCTGTTTCTATCTTCCAATTTTTGTTCCAGTTGAAACTTTATCAGAATTCATACTTACTGAGTTTACTTGTCTTTCCTTTTCTATTTCATAGTTTTGATCTGTGTTGGACTTTGATCTCTATTTGGCTGTACTGTTATCTACTCTGTTTTTCTATCTTTGTTTCCTATTAATTTCGTCTCGCTCCACCTTTTTCTTTAAATGGTGGACTGAGGATTAAGTGTTAAAATCACAAATTTATTTTAATTAAATATGATTCTGGTTAAATAAAATATGGTGCAGATTGAATTAATTTCACATTAATTAGCTGGAAAAAATATACAACAAACGTAGAAAAAAGTCTATATATTTTTTATATATAGTTGTTGTTAGATGTAAGCAGAGCTAGTATGAATCAAATAAGAAGGCAGACATTTAAAAAAACAGGTTGAAATAAGGGGCCAGTTGTAAGTTGGCACAGTTATATTGACTTCAATGGAACTACACAAAAAATTATTGGGGATACATGGGGTTTGAAGAGTAGGGACGATTTCTCCTGACACTTCTTTCTGGCATGTTTATATCACATAGATGGACTTGGGAAAGAGCTTCCAAATACATGAAAGAGGACAAGACCTTATTTTTAAAAAAAGAATCCTTTTTATTGAATAAACAAAAAGACACTGTTTAAAATGTTTCCTTTTTTTGCAAGGATAGGGATTTCTGCTGGTTTGTGTGTGGTGTCACATATATGTCAGTGGGATTGAATCGGCTTTCAAGTAAACCATGAAGTGGCAATGCACAGAAAATACTAAAATATCTTTAGTTCTCTTGTCTCTGGTGGATTGATGTTCAGTAGCTCATGCCTTGGGCACTAATCTGAAATAAACCTTAAAATGAGAAGCCATTAGAGTCCATTGCGATGGGGTTATGGAACCATATCCATGGATTTGGAAGAGAGAAATAAAAACAACATGGCTGAATTGGGAAGGGAGATTTCGAGGCTTTTCTCTTTTTTTGCATATATAAAAGTATTAGCCAGATATCTTTTTCTATCCCCATTTCCCCATCCAGTGGTGGATAGAAAACTTGCTGAATTAGAATGAATAGTTCTACTATTAAACATAGGATATGCCATATCAGAGCACATTAATGGTCCATCTAAGTCCAGTATTTTGTCTCTGACACTGGTGAGTACCAGATGCTTTAAAGCAGTGGTTCTCTACCAGGGGTACATGAACCCCTGGGGGTACATAGTGGTCTTCCAGGGGTATGCCAACTCACCTAGATATTTGCCTAGCTTTACAACAGGCTACATAAAAAGCACTAGCAAAGTCAGTACAAACTAAAATTTCATACAGACAATGACTTGTTTATATTTCTCTATATACTATGCACTGAAATGTGAGAACAATATTTATATTCCAATTTCATTTTTACCATATTATAAAATAGACAGTAAGCAATTTCTCAGTAATAGTGTAAAAGACACTTCTTATATTTTAATATCTGATTTTGTAAACAAGTCATTTTTAAGTGAGGTGAAACTTGAGGGTACGCAAGACAAATCAGATTCCTGAAAGGGGTAGAATAGTCTGGAAAGGCTGACTGCCACTGCTTTAAAGTTAGATGCAGGAAACCTCTCTGAGAACATAATTTGTACATGGGAAGTTTCTTCCTAACTCCTTTCACGTAGGGGATGTATGGTCTATGGCATGGGGGTTTAAATCCTTCTAAACTTTTATTTATGTAATTATGGACATTCTCATTTTGCATATAAATGCCTTATCTTTCTTGGAATCCTGCTACCTGTGTGACATCTTATGACAATGAGTGCCATTGGTTAATTACACATGGTATTAAATTTTATCCTTTTATGACTCTTTAATTTGTTGCTTTTCAGTTTCATTGAATGTCACCTTGTTCTTGTGTCATTGGAGGATAAACAGGAGTGCCAGATTTACCTTCTCTTTAGTTTGCATTATTTTCGATACCACTTGTTAATCTGGTCTGTAAATTATACAGTCCCCATTTTTTCAATCTCTTGAACTAATTTTCTCGGGTCTCTAATAATTTTTGCTGTGTATTTCTAAACCTTTTATTTCCACTATAATTGTTTTAATGAGTGAACAGAATTGATCACTGTATTCCAGGCAAGGATGCTATGTCAATGTGTATATAATGACATTATGGTGTTTTTAGTATTACATACACCCTTGATTAACTATAAAGCACAAGCTGAACAGAGGTTTTTGCTCTTATCTGTGCTTTTCCATGGCATGGATGTGTTGTCAGTTTCCTGACTGCACAGGTATTGCAACTCTTATCTGTTTTAAGTGGCCATTTCTGGGGTAATAAAACAGTTAATTGATACCCTCTTAGTGTGTTTGACTGTTTACATGAAAGGACAATTATGGTTATTCTGGTTCCTATAAGTGACCCAATGAAAATGCTTCAGGCTGAAATGTTCTCCCCTGGAAATATTTCAAGGTGTCTTGGAGGGAGAAAATCTGCAGGGATGCCCTTGTAAGGTTTTCGCCAATCATTCTGGGATGGGGCTTTCCAGTGGAATGAGCTATGCTTTTGCCAACAAATCTGCCACGATCTCCTAAAGCACCTTGGAGACCCAGAGATGTCTTTATGGCAGAACCATTATTGGAGCCGCGCAGTTGAGGCCTCCAGTCCCTACCTTGGCTTTCATTGCCTTTGGAATGGTCCTTAAAGGGATAGATCCTGCCAGATGCTCAGCAACCCTTTGAGATGGTGAACATACTAAACTCCCATTAATTTCAATAGGGTTGAGAGCCTTCATCCCCTACAAGGAATGTTCAGCACCATGCAATATTGAGTAGAGCTGGTTGGGCACAGGGAAAATTTTCATCTAACCCCAAGAAATTTCAACTTCTTTTATCCAAAATTGATTTTTTTTTTCTTTCAGTTTTTGGCCAAAAGGTTTCTGGTTTTCGCCAAAATGCTTCCAAGTGAAAACTCCCAATTTTCAGTGTTAAGTAGACACTTTGCAAGAAATATTTTACTTAGCTGAAATCCCACTTGCTAGCAAAAATATTCACCAGAAAAATTTCAGCCAGCCCTAGCACTGATCCCTATAAGTAGTTTCCAACACGGCATCGTTTACTTTCTCAATGACATTGCTTCACAGTTGGTGGAAGAAAGAGGTGGCCTCCTCAAGCCCACTCTTCTCTGGGTCCATCGCCTCTTGACCCCTTCCCCTGCACAGATCCTGCCTCTGAAAAGCCATACATGGGGTTCCAAGAAGTGTGTGTAGGGAGGGCAGTGTTGTAAAGGCAATTAACCGCACCTCCTCTTCTCATTTGTGTGGGATCCATGTGCAGAAGGACCACAATGAATAGATTTAGGGGACACAATTTGCCCCTGAGATATAATCACTTGACCACAGCCCTGAGATATACAGTATAAAACAAATATTTAATATTTCAGTTGGTGCATGTCCAAATGAAGAAAGGTGATGTAGCTTGAGAGGAGGCTACAGAAAAGGCAACAGTTAAAGCAAGTAATTACCGAAAAACCTCTCTCTTCCTGTAAGGGTGTTGGAAGTAAGTTACCCTGAGCATCCAAAAAAAATATTTTAAAATGCAGTGTGTTTGCCAAGTTGTCTAATGCATTGTGATATTCCTGCTCTGGTTACTGACCTGTAGCAAATCTGTCAGTTTCCTTGCATGGAAATTTATAGGGCTAATATCGATCCCTGACCTGTGATGAATTTGGGAGATCTTTGTGTGAAAATTTCCATCTAGTAACTTTTTGTGGTAATATTACCAAAGACTTTTTTTTTGTTTTGAAGCTATTGCTGAAGACTCATCTTTTTATTGTCCCAGTCTGTGCAGAACTGGGCGGCAACACCCACACTTATTTTGTAACAAAACTTTGTGATTAAAAACCCCCAGACTCTACAATACAACATTTTCCCCAACCAAGGGTTTTAAAGCCACTGTTTTTTGTACACTGGCAGAGAGGTGCAGAATGACAAAGGAGAACATTTTCAAAGGCACAAAAAGGATACTGGCAACCAACTGCCATTGACTTTCAATTATAATTGATCATCAATCTGCCTCTAAAATAATGAGTCATTTCTCTGAGGAATTTACAGAGAAAAAGGTTGTTTCTTCTTAAGGCACTCCCCTGTGACTTGGGAGATCTGGCTTCAGTGCCTGGCTCTGGCAAACACTTGTAGCAATTGGTTCATTTTAGCATTCATTCAATTAACATGTTATGTCATAGAGAGAGTTAAATTGTAGGATTATGGAAGTATAAAATTGATCAGTCGTTAGAAGGGATAATTATGTATTCGGTATTTAAGTAAGTGGGGCTGGAATATGACACCTGTAAGATTTGAGTGTAGCCACATTAGGCCATAGGCTTAAGAAAAGCTTGACATAAGTAAATGACCAAAGAATGACCCTATGCCACAAGATTGAGAAAAGATGTACCAATGGGTTATATTGCATAAAATTAACACAAGCAATCTTTTTTTTGCTTACAGGATACCCAGTAGTCACACTTTTCTAACACATGCCCTAACTGCAAGGTGCACTATGTGCATAAATGCTAATGAGATAGTCAGCATTGCATTATAAAAAGAGGGTGCCCAGATTAGGAAAATTGAGCTCCCTATGGGATTAGGAAAATTGAGCTCCAGCAGGAACCATCCCTCTATTGATCAATCCACGAGAGACCCATCAGACCCTAACACTATCTAGGAGAATGTGAGTACAACTATATTTGTAACTTGTGCAGAGGTCTGTATAGAATTTCTATATTCTTGGGTAATCATAACTTTAACTGTAACTTTAATAAAACTTGTAGAACAGATTAGACTTTATACTTGTAACTGTGTGTGTGGTCACTATCCCTGGTCTTTGTGTTCCTAGAGACTCTAAATCTGAAGGAAGTAGCAGAGGTGACTTTCACTCTGAGCTTGAATCTGTAAATAAAATAAAAGGCTATACACTTCATGGGGTAACCTTTTGAAAGTCTCTTCCTCCCACCCTTAGTTCCCCATTTGTAAAATGGGGATAATCAGTCTTTTCTCCCACCCTTTACTTTGTCTTTTTTTATTTAGGCCTAGTCTACACTACATCGATTATAGCTACATCTCTCAGGTGTGCGTAAAATCCACACCCCCTGTGGGATGTAACTATACTGACCTAACCCCCGGTGTAGACAGTGCTAGATTGATGGAAGAATTCTTCTGTTGACCTAGCTACTATCTCTTGGGGATGTGGGTAATCTGTTGTGGTCTGTAGGCACTACCTTACCACAAATATAACACACATGGTAATATCAAGAATGAGGAGGGGAGTCCGACTGACCACTAGATTATAGATTATCGAGGGACGTGATTATTCCCCTCTATTCGGCACTAGTGAGGCCTCATTTGGAGTACTGTGTCCAGTTTTGGGCCCCACACTACAAGAAGGATGTGGATAAATTGGAAAGAGTCCAACGGAGGGCAACAAAAATGATTAGGGGGCTGGAGCACATGACTTATGAGGAGAGGCTGAGGGAACTGGGATTGTTTAGCCTGCAGAAGAGAAGAGTGAGGGGGGATTTGATAGCTGCTTTCAACTGCCTGAAAGGGGGTTCCAAAGAGGATGGATCTAGACTGTTCTCAGTGGTAGAAGATGACAGAACAAGGAGTAATGGTCTCAAGTTGCAGAGGGGGAGGTTTAGGTTGGATATTAGGAAAAACTTTTTCACTAGTAGGGTGGTGAAGCACTGGAATGGGTTACCTAGGGAGGTGGTGGAATCTCCTTCCTTAGAGGTTTTTAAGGTCAGGCTTGACAAAGCCCTGGCTGGGATGATCTAGTTGGGGTTGGTCCTGCTTTGAGCAGGGGGTTGGACTAGATGACCTCCTGAGGTCCCTTCCAACCCTGAGATTCTATGATTCTATGATTATAAGGGTGAAATTCTGGCTCCGCTGAAGTCAATAGCAAAAAAACTATTAAATAAAATGGAAGCAGGATTTCATCCTAAATGGAGACCTTTTTAAAGGGGCTAACAGATTCAGCCTGCTGCCTTTTTTCCCCCATTATTTGTTTGCTTTATTTATAATTTAGGTCTAAACTGACCTCACGGAATATGGGACTTTGTCCTTGGAGCATGTGCAGAATACGTTGACTTTTTTTGGTCAAAAATGCCGATTCATGAAAACAAAGTTTGGGTGGGAAAGAGTCAGTTTCAACAAATGTCTTGACTCATGTCCCCTTTCAACATTTTAAACAGAATTTTTTGGTTTTCCAGTTCAAACTGACTTTTTGTTTGGAAATGTAAGGTAATAATGCAAAAAAATAAATTTAAGTGGTCAAAATTCAAACTGTCAAAATTATCAAAATAAACATTTTGATTGACTTGAATTTTTTTTAAGTTTTGGTGTGGGGAAAAGTATTTGAAACTTTGATTTCCTCCTGATTTGGTTTGGTGACCAAAATCTCAAATTTTCATGGGATGGGAAAATATTTCCCATTGAGCCCTACTTGTCTTTGCATAATAGGATGATTTGTGTATTAGAGCAAATGACAAATTAAAATTGGTTCTGAAGATTAAATATTCAAATCCCAAAGTTGTGATGACTTTAAATAAAGAAGGAACTTTAAAGTTGCTGTTTTTCTTTATTTTATTTTAGCTGTCAAATTAAGAGGGTAGCATGCATGCGTTTAAATATTCTGAAGCAGGTAAAAACCAATGGGATTTAAGAAAATAATCTCTGGGGTAGTTCAGTAACACTGCATGTGAAGTTACATAGAAAAATCTCTGCATTACAGTGTAGATCTTATAAAGAAACAGGTAGCTTAAAAAATGCTGATAT
Source organism: Macrochelys suwanniensis (assembly GCA_033296515.1). Taxonomy (NCBI): domain Eukaryota; kingdom Metazoa; phylum Chordata; order Testudines; family Chelydridae; genus Macrochelys; species Macrochelys suwanniensis. The sequence goes on along the minus strand of CM065784.1, from coordinate 14,957,254 downwards.
TCTATCAGGTGTTCAGATTCTGTGGTAAAGGGACCATATAAGTATTCTGAGGATTGAATCCAATGATTTTTTATTTATTTAGTGAATAGCAAAAATGAAAAATGCTTTTCTTTACCTGGTTTTAAATGTTGTCTGTCTTAGCAGCTCGTGCTGAAAAGTGTGTGTGGCTTCATGCATAATTTGAACATGTACTTACCATGATTGTGCATGCAATTCAGGTATCTGTATGTGCCTTAATCACTACTGAGATAATGCTATATACATTAATTTGGTGCACAACTGGGCATGGATTTTTGAAAACTTTCACTCCTGCCATGTTTAATCATAATTTAAGTGGCACTGTCGAACAATATTTGGAGGGACTAGGCTAGTAGATACGGCAAAGAATGAGAAATCAGTATTTCTGGGTGTTCTTCCTAATTTTGACTGCAGCTCATTCTGTGAATTTGAGCAAGTCATGTCACCTCTTAGTGATTCAGTTTCACCCATTTGTAAAATGGTGATTGTAATAATTACCTATCTCAAGGAAGTGTTGGGAGTATTTATTAATAGATATTTTCAAATTCATTTTGGATCCTTTTATAAAAGATGCATTGAATGCAAGTTATTGCTGAAAATTATTTAATGCATAATATGTTTAATATATTTTTGGAGCTTATGTATGTAAGTCTGGACTGCTCCTGCACTCTTTCCTTATGTGACTTATCCTTATTCATGCAAATACTCCAGGTAAGTAGTTTAATGAACTATTAGTATATACACATTTATCTGTGTGAGAGGGTTACTTGACTGGTGTCTGTGTAACGCTGACAGACCCCAGTCATCGGTGGGCGGGATTGAACCTGGGGCCTCTGCAGCTTAGTGCATGAGTGTCTGTCAGATGAACTAAGAGCTAACTGGCTGTTAGCTACATCTGTAGAGCAGACTCATTTTATTTCTCTCTCTAAGGGCTTGTCTTCACTACCCGCCGGATCGGCGGGTAGCAATCGATCTTTCGGGGATCGATTTTTCGCGTCTCGTTTAGACCCGATTAATCGATCCCCGAAAGCGCTCCCCGTCGGCTCCGGAAATCCACCTCATCGAAAGGTGGAAGCGGAGTCAACAGGGAAGCGGCAGCGATCGACTCGCCGCCGTCCTCATGGCCAGGTAAGTCGACTACGATACGCCGACTTCAGCTACGCTATTCACGTAGCTGAATCTGCGTATCGTAGATCGACACCCCCCCCCCCCCCCCCCGTAGTGTAGCCCTGGGCCAAGTGGTCTCGGTGCCACTCGATGGGACAGAACACCACACCCAAGAGGTGTGTGGGTTACATCTGTATTTGCTAAAGAGCATAATGGTTCCATTTGCATCAACAATGCACATCTTAATGGGTTTGAAGTTCAGTTTTTGAAGTGTTCTACTGAAGGTCCAAGTATCAATGGCTTCATTCTTCATGTGTTCAGTCAGCTCATGCTATGATCCTTTGAGGAGTTATTGAAGTGTATTAAAGGGCACCAAGCCTTAACAATACTTTCATACATCCTTGAAGCTCTATGACAGAGTGAAACATAAGAACATGGAAGCAGGAACATCAGAAAAGAAATCAGCGCATTATGTATATCTTTTACCTTTTCTAAAAGAAGCTTCTTTGATTCACTTTTGCTTTTTCGCCATCTATTTTTCTCCAATATTAATAATTTTTTTTAAAAAACCCAAAGCTGTGTGATTCAAGGTTCAAAGATCAGATTACCACTTTTTCTCAGTTTTGCATTCAGGCAGATATGGGATTTTTTTGGAGCATTTATCACCATATTTCACCTGAAAAATATGAATTCAAAATTAAGATTTTGATTAAACGAGAGTCTGTGGCTGCTATGATGGTGGTCCTGTTGCTAAGCGATGATATTTGGGAACAGTCTGGAAGCCCTGTGTCAGAGAACCAATTTCAGGACCTGATTCTCCTGTTATTAATGTAATGAAATCATGAGATCCTCCATTAGAGCCAGTGAAGTCACACTGGTATCAATGGGAATAGAAGCCCTTATTCTTAATGTAACACTTGTAAAAGAAATTTACACTTGTATTCTGCACAAGCACAGTAAAGTTATCATAGACTCTCAGTGTTGAAAGGGACCTCAGGAGGTCATCTAGTCCAACCCCCTGCTCAAAGCAGGACCAACACCAACTAAATCATCCCAGCCAGGGCTTTGTCAAGCCTGACCTTAAAAACCTCTAAGGAAGGAGATTCCACCACCTCCCTAGGTAACCCATTCCAGTGCTTCACCACCCTACTAGTGAAAAAGGTTTTCCTAATATCCAACCTAAACCTCCCCCTCTGCAACTTGAGACCATTACTCCTTGTTCTGTCATCTTCTACCACTGAGAACAGTCTAGATCCATCCTCTTTGGAACCCCCTTTCAGGTAGTTGAAAGCAGCTATCAAATCCCCCCTCATTCTTCTCTTCTGGAGGCTAAACAATCCCAGTTCCCTCAGCCTCTCCTCATAAGTCATGTGCTCCAGTCCCCTAATCATTTTTGTTGCCCTCCGTTGGACTCTTTCCAATTTATCCACATCCTTCTTGTAGTGTGGGGCCCAAAACTGGACACAGTACTCCAAATGAGGCCTCACCAGTGCCGAATAGAGGGGAACAATCACGTCCCTCGATCTGCTGGAAATGCCCCTACTTATACAACCTAAAATGCCATTAGCCTTCTTGGCAACAAGGGCACACTGTTGACTCATATTCAGCTTTTCGTCCACCGTAACCCCCAGGTCCTTTTCTGCAGAACTGCTGCCCAGCCATTCGGTCCCTAGTCTGTAGCAGTGTGTGGGATTCTTCCGTCCTAAGTGCAGGACTCTGCACTTGTCCTTGTTGAACCTCATCAGATTTCTTTTGGCCCAATCCTCTAATTTGTCCAGGTCCCTCTGTGTCCTATCCCTACCCTCCAGCGTATCAACCACTCCTCCCAGTTTAGTGTCATCTGCAAACTTGCTAAGGGTGCAGTCCACACCATCCTCCAGATCGTTAATGAAGATATTGAACAAAACCGGCCCCAGCACCGACCCTTGGGGCACTCCACTTGATACCGGCTGCCAACTAGACATGGAACCATTGATCACTACCCGTTGAACCCGACCATCTAGCCAGTTTTCTATCCACCCTACCGTCCATTCATCCAGCCCATACTTCTTTAACTTGCTGGCAAGAATACTGTGGGAGACTGTATCAAAAGCTTTGCTAAAGTCAAGAAATAGCACATCCACTGCTTTCCCCTCATCCACAGAGCCGGTTATCTCATCATAGAAGGCAATTAGGTTAGTCAGGCATGACTTGCCGTTGGTGAATCCATGCTGACTGTTCCTGATCACTTTCCTCTCCTTTAAGTGGTTCAGAATTGATTCCTTGAGGACCTGTTCCATGATTTTTCCAGGGACTGAGGTGAGACTGACTGGCCTGTAGTTCCCCGGATCTTCCTTCTTCCCTTTTTAAAAGATGGGCACTACATTAGCTTTTTTCCAGTCATCCGGGACCTCCCCCGATTGCCATGATTTGTCAAAGATAATGGCCAATGGCTTTGCAATCTCATCGGCCAACTCCTTTAGCACCCTCGGATGCAGTGCATCCGGCCCCATGGACTTGTGCTCGTCCAACTTTTCTAAATAGTCCCGAACTATTTCTTTCTCCACAGAGGGCTGGTCACCTCCTCCCCATACCGTGCTGTGGAGTGCAGCCGTCTGGGAGCTGACCTTGTCTGTGAAGACAGAGGCAAAAAAAGCATTGAGTACACTAGCTTTCTCCACATCCTCTGTCACTAGGTTCCCTCCCTCATTCAGCAAGGGGCCCACACTTTCCTTGACTTTCTTCTTGTTGCTCACATACCTGAAGAAACCCTTCTTGTTACTCCTAACATCTCCAGCTAGCTGCAACTCCAAGTGTGATTTGGCCTTCCTAATTTCACTCCTGCATGCCTGAGCAATACTTTTATACTCCTCCCTGGTCTTAGTCCAGTCTTCCACTTGTAAGCTGCTTTTTTGTGTTTAAGACGAGCAAGGATTTCACTGTTAAGCCAAGCTGGTCGCCTGCCGTATTTGCTTTTCTTCCTACACAGTTACAGTTCTGATAATTAATCCAGTACTGAAGAAAGAGTGAAATTATTCTCCAGTATCTGACACTGGACTCCAATAGTTCTGCTTTAAGAAGGGATACCATTTTCAGCTACAGTATTTAAATGGCAGATACAGAGAGCAATTCTTAGATTGAGAGATTCTTCCTAATTATAGCATCTGAGAAAAATAGGTAGGTGCATCCTTCTAAAATTTTAGCTATTTCATTCTTAATCTAACTTTTGGTTTTCTAAACTAATTGGACAGAGCTGGTGGCCAGACTTTCCCCTCGCTCCTATGCGACCCACTGACTTCAAGAGGTTTACGTGTGTAACTGAGGATTGAATTTGGCCTGCATGCGCTGTACACTCTAAAGGCCTGATTCTCAGGTAAACTAAAGCATAGGATTGGCTCAGAAAATTAAGCATCATATTAATAAAGTGTCCTTCCTCATTCAAACTGTCCTATCTTGGTAACCCAGCAGAACCTCTTTAATGGTGCGGAGCGAGTTCTCAATAGGTGACATGTCTGTCATGTGATATGTAGGTCAGGAGTTTAAAGGCAGATGTAATGGTTATTCCAACAATATTTTCTGTGTTCCCTCTACTGCATAAACAGCCCCTGACACCCAAGTCAAGCAGTTGCAAAGTTAGCTGATGGAAATTCTCTTTATCTCAAGTGGTTAGAAGCTGGTGCTATTAGAGCACAAGGATCCAAGTTCAACCTCTGCTGTCCCTGTGAAATTTCAAGTGGCCATGGGGTGACAACCATAAAAATCCTAGATGATCATGGGTTTTGTACCATATAATGCTGAATAGATATTTCAAAAACTAAGAATGTGCTGAGGAATTATGGAGTAAGCAAAGATAGCATAGCTGCATCTAATCAGTCTAATTAAAGCTGATTAACTTTAAATGATTATGGAGGTCCAATAATACTCCATAGATTGCATGTATGTTCTCATGGGAATAAAGATGAGAAAAGTTAGCCCTAAGTAGACATCTGAGTGACATTGGAATGCAAGAAAATAAATTCTTATGTTTGTGGGTAAAGTAACACTGAAATGGTTCAAAGAAAAAATCATACACCAACAGCTCGGTAGAAATCTGTCAGTGAGCTGGAGTCAGAGCCAAGGATTTACCTAGAGTGAGGTCAGGCTAGGTCCGAGCCTGGGAACAAGCAGGCACCAGTACTACTACTACAACTGAACTGCTGCTGGGCTTTAAGAGCCAGCTGCTGAGTCTTCTAGCCAATCAGGAGATGTAACCACTTCAGGTAGCCTACTACAGGCCAGCTGTGCTTGTAAAGTTGCCCCCAGACTGACTCTGCTGCAGGCCCTGATTCCTGACAAAACCAAAGGAACCAGGGAAAGATATGAATGTAAGAAAATATAATCTGATTAGAGATCATCAATATACCAGGCATGTTTTTCCTGGTGGTTATTCATTTTTGTTTTGTTTCTGTAGCTCTCTAGATGGTGAATGGGTTTTAGAATGAATTTTTTAAGAAGACAATTCCCTGTATTAAACAGTATATAGTCTAAAGCTCGGGTCCTGAAGTTCAGTGAGCATGGGATTTCCATTTCATTTGGGGAAGAACCACTGAAGTCGATAGGACTTCACACAGGTGCAGGAGTTCATCCACACAGCTCCATTTACAGGTACTAGCCTTGAATCAATTCTGGAATCCAAGGGCCTGATCCAATATTTATTGAAATCAATGGGCTGGTTTCCTTTGGAACAGGTGATGGTGCTTCATGCTGGTGACCCAGCCTGGTTAGATTTTATACCTGCATTAAGAGTGAGAGAGAAACACACATCTATATTTAACAGTTACCCTCAATACTAAGCACCCTTCTACAGTAGCTGCTGCTTTAAGTAGAAGCTGCCTTTGTTAGTAGCCACACTTTTGTCTTTCAAGCAACATAAGTATTATATTCACAGTATACACACAAGTTAGATTTAAAAACCAAAATACTCTTACAGGAAGTTTGCAATGTAATGCTACTTTATTTCTTAGCGTTCAGAACACCAAACCACAAGAATCCCAAACCATAAAGAGAGAAAGCAGGCTGAGAGAAAACAGGCAAAACTCAGCTTGCTCTTAACTTACTTTCTGCAGAGTGACTGAAAAAGCCTCAAATTGCAGGAGTCCTTATAGAGTCTCCTAGTATGCAAGCAGGACAAGGACACCTCTTACAAACATAAAGTGAGAGCATGTAATTTTAACACGGTTTTTAATACACCACAAGAACAAAAGCAAAAATGAACAAAAGCGATGCATTCCCTGTTATGCAACCTTTAATGGAATTCTCCAGTCATGCTGCTTAACTTTATGTACTGTGAATACCCCTGTTGGTCTACTCAGAGTTAGAGGTGGCAGGGAAACCAGATCTTAGTTCTGTGAAAATTTGAGGTTTTGGAAATATATTTCTTCCCACATGGGAGTGAAAAGGCAAAAACCTCATTTTTTTTATGGAATTGAACTGCTGCAATATTTTGTTTCAGAAACACCAAAATGTTATGGTAACAAAATGAAATATATTCCCTAAGATCCCTGACTGCCCACCTGGGAGTCTACAGCAAACCAGGGACCCTGGAAACCCTGGTAGCTGCATTCTGAAATTGACTCTTCCAAGAGTCATCACTGCTGTTCAGTGGTGGGCAGCAATAAAACTGACAAGAATCATGTCAATTTCAGTTCACAGCTGTCAGGGCTTCCAGAATCTCTCTGGCTCCATGGCAGCCTGCTAGGCTGCTGGGGATCTGGGAAGCCATGGGTCCTCAGACCATCTGGTAAGCTGGAGAAGAGCAAAGGATCACCAGCTCCAATGCTCCCAGCTGCCCTTCAGCTTGACTGGGAACCTGGAATCCCTGGAAACATTGGCTCCCAAGATCTGAGGTTTCTGACTGACTCTACCAAAGAGCTGAGCAGGTGCTCTGGCAGGAAAACAGGCAGGTTTCCAGAAGTTTGTCAAAATCAAACCATTTCTACAAAATGTTTCTATTTAGACAAATCAGCAAATCCAATAAACTGTTTCATTAAATTTTTTTCCAACCAGCTCTACTCAGAGCATGTAAAAATAAGCACATACATAATTATTTGCAGGATTGGATCCTAAACTTGTATGGCAAAGAAATTAAACACAATAGACAAAATATGAAGTAGTAGTAAAAATGCAACTGATTTCCGTAATACGTTATGTATAGAACTTACTGTGTTCTCAATATTACAAATATTATAAATCATATAAAACAGCTGTAATTCTGTTATTAACATGGGCCTTTCCTCAAAAACAAGAAAAACCCAAACAACGCCCCCCCCCCCAATTATGTTACAAAAATATATCAACTTTACAAGTGAAACAAAAGGGAAGAATGCTCTTTTTAAAAGCCTCAAGAAAGGAGATCTACTTAAACCAAACAAGCATGATTCTAGACTACAGAATTGAAAACAAGTAGAACATAGGTTTAATTATGAGATTAACTTTTTCAAGTAGTATCTCACTTAAAGTATATCCTCACATTATAAAAATATCTCATAGCACTTGAAAAATACTGGGAATAGCAATTATGCTAATCCCAATTGTAGAAAGGTGTATGTTAGGAAGATAAACTTGCAAGAAAAATCAGTTTAGTCAGCTAAGAAGGATTCAGTTGAATTATATAAAATCTTATATCGCATATAGAATGTCAGGTTAAGTTAGTATTTTTATCCTAACACATATAATAAAATAAGCCATTTCTGGAGATTATACATAAGGAGGAACAAATACGCTACACTCTAGCCAACTAGACTGCTGGAGAATACAATGGGGGTCATAGAATCATAGAATCATAGAATCTCAGGGTTGGAAGGGACCTCAGGAGGTCATCTAGTCCAACCCCCTGCTCAAAGCAGGACCAACCCCAATTAGATCATCCCAGCCAGGGCTTTGTCAAGCCTGACCTTAAAAACCTCTAAGGAAGGAGATTCCACCACCTCCCTAGGTAACCCGTTCCAGTGCTTCACCACCCTACTAGTGAAAAAGTTTTTCCTAATATCCAACCTAAACCTCCCCCTCTGCAACTTGAGACCATTCCTCCTTGTTCTGTCATCTTCTACCACTGAGCATTAGAAATACATTAGAAATGAGCGTAGGACAAAGTAATATTAAAAAGGAAATGAACTTTGCTGGGTTTAGTGGCTTTTTACACATCCTCCAAAGGCATCTCATGTCCTCTCCAAAAGTATTTAGTTGTTATAATGCACTTGCATTTGAATTTTAATATGGGATCCTCAGCTGTGCTGTCACCTGGATCACAACTGCACAAGTTTTCAAATGTGCCTTAATGCCTGCTCTCCTCCAAAGGCAGAGTTATTTGGTGTGCCCAATCAATTGTGAAGAGGTAGGGCATTTGCAAAATATAAGATGTTCACTGTAGGGCTGGTTTTTAGCAGGTATCAATTATAACTCTATTGGCTTCAATGGAGCTACAGTAATATATGCTGCAGTCACCCACTGTATTATTATTTTGAAAGTGGTGGGTTAAAGATGTAATAAACATTCAGGAATTTGGAATTTAGTGTAGAATTCAAGCTCTACTATGGTGGAATTAAAGAGCTGTATTAAACATTGTACCATTAATACCATTATTGTATTATAATCATTATACAATATTAATATTAATTAATTAATATTAATATGATAAACATCTAGCCATTAGTTCTTGTTATGCGTTTCTACACTAAATGAAAGAGCTCTTTAATACATGGCATTTTCTCCCCTTGAAGGTACTTATCCACTGTAACCAAGTCACCTCTCTGTCTTCCTTTTTGATTGACTAAACAGCTGGAACTCTTTAAATCTCTCACTGAAAGGCATTTTGTAGATCTTTGTGCATCCTCTCCAATTTCTGAACAGACTTTTAAAAATGTGGGTACCAGAACTATGCAGTATTCCAGTCTTGGTTTCACCAATGCCATACACAGAGGTATAATCACCTGCCTACTCTTACTCACTTACCCTGTGTGATGGGGTATCCACCCCATGTAAGACTTGGAGGGGTTAAGGTGGCCCAATTAACTGCCCAGGCTGCACCTGGAGGAGGAGCCAGGGAGCCAAAGGTTGATTTAATGATGCTCCGCTAAACAGGAACAGGAGGGGCCTGTATAAAACCCAAGAGCTGACAGTACAAGGGGCTGCTGAGAAATGGAAGGCAGTGACTTCTGGAGAGAAGGCAGAAGAGTTTGGGACTACTAAAATAAATAGCCTGAAGTTGCTTCCTGGGAAAAGGGAGTTGAGAGAGAGAAGAGGGAGTGCCAGCTGGGAGGGAAAAGGCTCAGGGGAAGGCAGACCTTGGCTGATGATTGGAGGGTCCCTGAGATGAACCTGGAGTAGAGGACGGGCCTGGATTTTTCTCTACTGGGAAGTGGCCCAGAGCAAGCAGTGGGGAGCAGACTGCTTGGGACAGTTTTGTCCTGAAAAGCTTTGATACCCTGGAAGGAGAGGATCATAGTGACCTGATCAGAGGGCTAAGTCGCAGTGAGGAAGCTGCAGCTCCTGGTGAGGGGCTGTAGGGTGAGAGGAGAAGAAGATGGGTGGAGAGACCACCAGAAGATGGTGCGCCACCTAGAAAGAGGTAATCCCCAGAGTGGCCAGGAGGAGGCAGTTTAGCAGTGAGTGGATCCTGTGACACCCTGTCTAACACAATCCTTGGCTGTATAAAACTCTTTACCCTCTCACTTGGAGCTCATTTTGAGCTGCGTATCTGCTATGAACCCTATTACATTGTTGGAGTCACTACTTTCCAGTATACAGACTCACCTTCTGTAGGTAAGGCCTTGTGATGAGGTGTTCACCCCACATCAGCCCTGAAGGGTTAAGGTCACCCTGAAGGGGCCAATTAACTTTCACAGTTGCACTTGACTGGAGGCCCAGGGAATTGTAACACTAATTGTATATGAAGCCTAGCTGGGGGACAAATTGAGAGGATTATGTAGATAAGGAACCTGAAGAAGCAGGGGGCTGCAGGGAGAGAGTCTGTAGTCACTCTCTGGTAGAGGAAATCAGGGAAGAGGAGAGAATAAGCCTTTAGATCCTGGCCCTGGAAGGGTCAACCCGAGAGGAGTTGTGAAGACAGCCTGTGAAGGCAGGGTAGGAAGAAGCCTAGGGAAACATCTGCATTGTAGACCTTTGCTGCTGGAACTGAGGTTAGGGAATAGGCCTGGGTTCCCCCACCAGCAGCTGGCAAGTGGGGCAAGGTTGTGGGGACATGTCCACTGGATGGCTGGGCTGGCAAGACTCTGACACCCTGGAAGTGGAGAACTAAATAGTCACCTGGCCAGAGGGCCAAGGAGGAGTGCCCTGAATCTGAGAGAGACCACAGGGCGAGCAACTGATGGAAGGGTCGGGCAGATATGGCAACAAGGAGGTGCCCCTAGTAGTGAGTGTACCCTATGACAGGCCTATATTCCTAGTTCCCATGTTAAAATACATGTTGTTTTGAATGCACCCAGTTATCACATTGCTCTGTGTGACTGTCCTGTCTGCCTGATTATCCACCTTGCAAATCTTTGTCTCATCTGTAAACTTTATCAGTAGTGATTTTATATTTACTTCCTGATGTGGTGATTTTTAAATCAGAATGTCATGCCAGTACCAAGACAAATGCCTTACAAAGTCTAAGTATGTTTACAGCTATACTGCTGCCTTTATCAACCTCACTTGTAATCTCATAAAAGGATTAAATCAGGTTTGTTTCACAAGACCTATTTTCCCCAAAACCATGTTGACTGATATTAATTATATTCCTATTTGTTAATTCTCTATCAAATGAAACCTGTATTCGCTTTTCCATTATTTTGCTCAGGCTTGATGTCAAACTATAGTTGACTTATAGTTTCCTGGGTCATCCTGCTTGCCCTTTTTGAACATTGGCACAACATTAACGCTATCCTGTTCTTTCGGAATACAGGGGTGCAAATTATTCAGGCCTTCAGATTTTAAAATGTTTATCCTTAGCACATGCTGTTTAACATCCTCCTTTGTTACTAATGAACAGAAAAACACTGCATGATCCACATGTGATGCAGAATGGAGAATGTATTTGTTTCTTTCCAAAGACAGAACAGAAATACTTATTGAGAATGTCTTCTCTTTTCTACATCATTATTGACAAGTTTACTTTCTCAGTCTAATAATGGTAGGATTTATTCTGTTCCCAAGGGCTTTCCTACATGAGGTAGGGGAAAAGCCCAGAGGAATTAGTGCAAAGTAGCTAGTGTACATTAGCTACTCCACACCAACTCCCTGTGTGGACACTTACTCCTCACTAAGCGAACTTTTATGTGGTTTAGTAAGGAATAAGACTGTCCACATGGGGAATTGGTGCACTTCAAACTGTTGCACTCCACACTTCAAATTCACACCAGCTTACTCCACAATCAGTTCTCCATGTAGACAAGCCCTACTGTACTCCAATGCCTTATTGTCCTTCAGGTTGCTCGTCATGTCTTGAGCTTCCTGTATCAATTTTGGCATTTAGCAATTGATATAAATACAAAATATCTATTTTCACTCTTCCTTTTATGTTTTTTATTTTTTTTTATTGCTGCCTTCACTTCACGTCTGAACCAGGATGGGCTTTTAGCCAAAGTTGTCCTCTTTCTTGATTGTGGAATTGTAGCTTTTTGGCCATCTAAAAATCTCCTTTCATTCATATTTTTCTGTCTAAAATTTTCCTCTCAATGAATTTTGCTTATAACTGTCCTCAACTGTGGGAAATTAGCGCCTTTGATGTGCCAAGTATATATATTAGTGGTTGGAACAATCTTTAGTTTGCCCATATTGATTGTAATCAGGTCATGATCACTGGTCCCTAAGCAGCAACCATCTTCCATACCAGTGATTAATTTATCTTCATCCATCAGAAGGAGATCCAAACTAGTTAATGTATGTTAAAATATCTATAATGTTAAGTAATCTGGGTCAAAGAGGTTATAGACATAATTGCCTGTTCTAGAGTTACAGATCATCTAGACCCACAAGATCTTAAATGTATTTGGATAATTGTACTAACAAAAAGCATTTTTAGACATGTTAACCATGTTTTACTACTGGCTGCGTGAGACCTCCAGCATGTTTCCCAAATTGAAATAGCTCGTAATACAAGTTTTCTTTCCACATGTTAGATAGGGGTTTAAGCATCTTGTTCTTTGGTTTTCTTTGATCTGAACAGACTCCTCCCACTGGTATTCCCAGCTCGGTTTTTTATTTGCGCAATAAATCAAATACATTTAAGATCTTGTAGGTCTGAATTAGCAATAACTCTAAAACAGGCAATTATGTCTGTAACCTCTTCTATGCACTCTCTGCTTCCTGAACAGGCTATAATCAGTGATTTTTAACAGTCATGTAATCTTCTCACCAAGTTTCCATAATGCCAATTATATCAATTTTTAATCACCACTGAGAATTTCTAGTTCCTCTGCCTTGTTCCCCCTAGCATTAGTAAATAAACAACTGGGGGGGGGGAAATCTCTTCACATTCTAATAATTTGAGAGTAGAATTCAGCCTTGGTCATCTTTTCTTGGATTATCTTCTTTACAAGTATGTTCTTTGCTTTTCCTAAGGCCTCCGATTTCCTCCTCCTCTTCTTCCCATGGTGACTGCTTCCCCTCTCCCTAACAAGAGCTGGATGTGGCTTCCTTGGAGGTCCACACATACAGCTCTGTATAGTAGTTGGCCAGATCATGCTGTGTGTGTGTGTGTGTGTCAGTAGCATAGCCGGGGGGGAAGCAGGGGGAGCAGCCGCTCCCCCACTGAGCAGAAGCGGAGCCTTTTTTGTGCTCCGACGCCTTTTGCTCCTACGCTGCAGCCAGAGCGGAGCATTTTTTTTGCTCCCGGCGCCTTTTTTTAGCTCCATTCCCCCTGTGCTCTAAACCTGGTTACGCCACTGGTGTGTGTGTGTGTGTGTGTGTGTGTGTGTGTGTGTGTGTGTGTGTGTGTGTGTGTGTGTGTGTGTGTGTGTGTGTGTGTGTGTGTGTGTGTGTGTGTGTGTGTGTGTTTGTTTGTTTGTTTGTTTTTATACTTCAAGGCCTTCTGCTTCTTCAGGCACTTGGTGAGCTGCCTGTATAACTCTCCCAAACTTGCTATCCTGGGCCTGACAGACCAAGGTCAGAATTTGAATATGAATCCCTTTCATAGCCATACTGTCACTAAATTGCCAAACCATTTTTCTCGTCTGGGAATCTTACATTCAGTCAAATAGAGAATTTGTCCAACAATCCTAAATAACATTTCAATTTCTATCAGTAGCTGCCTCCCATATCCCTTGGCTGTTCAATATAGCTGTCTCACATTCTTCTAGTTTGCAGTGTTGTTGATGTGTTGGTCCCAGAATATTAGAGAGAGAGAAGGTGGGTCAGGTAATATTTTTTTTTTTGGCTTAGCTTCTGATGGAGAGAGATAAACTCTTGAGTTTACACAGAGCTCTTCTTCAGGTCACATTCTTAGGGTGAGAGACCTACAAAATGAAGCTGTACAGTTCTGCCAATTGACAACCTAAAGACGTGTGAAGAGGTGTGATAGCAAAACAATTGGTATATGATCAATCATCTTTAAATGTGCACTTAAAAAAACCTCTTCTTTTTAGTTTTCCTCATGCAGTGCAAAGACAGCTCTGATTACACTGGTCTACAATTTTTGAGAAGTCGTCTGCTTCAGAGATAAAATGTGCTATTTAGTATGTATTTTGATGTGCTGAATTCAAATATGACAATTAAAACAACTGATTGGCTACTGTTTCTAAGATATTTAAGTTTTTACATTTTATGTCTATGTATATTGTGTAGATAGTAGAGTTTTAATCATAAATTGTAAACCTAGGTCTTTTCATGTGTTTATGGTTGCTTTACATGATACTATTTCACCTGTCCTGTTTATGTAACACTTTAAAAATCAGCAAAGGGGTTATATAAATACAATTTATTATGAAACAAAAGGCAAAAAACTATTATGTACATAGTTTAGTCCTATTCAGTGTCTACTCGGCGCTTCTTGGCTTGTCTCTTGTATTCATTAAATGGAGCGTCTCTTGTCACTGTCCAGCAATAGTCTGCAAGCATTGATGAGCTCCATTTGCCCTGATAGTGTTTCTCCATTGTTGCAATGTCCTGGTGAAATCGCTCGCCGTGCTCATTGCTCACTGCTCCGCAGTTCGGTGGAAAAAAATCTAGATGAGAGTGCAAAAAATGTATCTTTAGTGACATGTTTCAACCAAGGCTTTTGTATGCCTTGAGGAGGTTTTCCACCAACAACCTGTAGTTGTCTGCCTTGTTGTTTCCGAGAAAATTGATTGCCACTAACTGGAAGGCTTTCCATGCCTCTTTTTCCTTGCCACGCAGTGCATGGTCAAATGCATCATCTCGAAGAAGTTCACGAATCTCAGGTCCAACAAAGACACCTTCCTTTATCTTAGCTTCACTTAACCTTGGAAATTTTCCACGGAGGTACTTGAAAGCTGCTTGTGTTTTGTCAATGGCCTTGACAAAGTTCTTCATCAGACTCAGCTTGATGTGTAAGGGTGGTAACAAAATCTTCCTTGATTCAACAAGTGGTGGATGCTGACCACTTTTCCTCCCAGGCTCCAATGACTGTCGGAGTGGCCAATCTTTCTTGAAGTAGTGGGAATCTCTTGCACGACTATCCCATTCGCAGAGAAAACAGCAGTACTTTGTGTATCCAGTCTGCAGACCAAGCAAGAGAGCAACAGCCTTCAAATCGCCACAAAGCTGCCACTGATGTTGGTCATAGTTTATGCACCTCAAAAGTGGTTTCATGTTGTCATAGGTTTTCTTCATATGGACTGCATGACCAACTGGAATTGATGGCAAAACATTGCCATTATGCAGTAAAACAGCTTTAAGACTCATCTTCGATGAATCAATGAACAGTCTCCACTCATCTGGATCGTGAACGATGTTGAGGGCTGCCATCACACCATCGATGTTGTTGCAGGCTACAAGATCACCTTCCATGAAGAAGAATGGGACAAGATCGTTTTGACGGTCACGGAACATGGAAACCCTACCATCACCTGCCAGGAGATTCCACTGCTGTAGTCTGCAGCCCAAAAGCTCTGCCTTACTCTTGGGTAGTTCCAAATCCCTGACAAGGTCATTCAGTTCACCTTGTGTTATGAGGTGTGGTTCAGAGGAGGAGGATGGGAGAAAATGTGGGTCCTGTGACATTGATGGTTCAGGACCAGAAGTTTCATCCTCTTCCTCGTCTGACTCAAGTGAGAATGATTCTGGTGCATCAGGAACCGGCAGTCCTTCTCCGTGGGGTACTGGGCGTATAGCTGATGGAATGTTTGGATAATGCACAGTCCACTTTTTCTTCTTTGACACACCTTTCCCAACTGGAGGCACCATGCAGAAGTAACAATTGCTGGTATGATCTGTTGGCTCTCCAAATCATTGGCACTGCAAAAGGCATAGATTTCCTTTTCCTGTTCAACCACTGGCGAAGATTTGTTGCACAAGTGTTGCAGCATATGTGTGGGGCCCACCTCTTGTCCTGATCTCCAATTTTGCAGCCAAAAGAAAGGTGATAGGCTTTCTTAACCATAGTGCTTATACTGCGCTTTTGTGATGCAAAAGTCACTTCACCACAAACATAGCAGAAGTTATCTGCACTGTTCACACAAGTATGAGGCATCTCTGCTCACTTTGGCTAAACAGAAATGTGTCCCTTTGCAAAATCAAACACTGACAAATACGAGAGCACGACACTGTATGATTTCTAGAGCTGATGTAGGGCAATTTGTTCAGCAGAGTGATGTAAGGTTCCTTATGATTGCATCGTCCATGACTTCGAGGAATAACATGATGCAATTCATATCATGTATGATGCAATACCAGCTTCAGATTGCATCCTTCATTGTTTTGCCTAAAAAGCAAGTACTGTCCAAACCCAGTCATAGATTTATTCATAGATCCAGTCAAAGATGTATTTTAGTCATTTCTGGTTTAAATTGAGATTGCTTCCCTTTATAACTCACTTATCCTCCGCCATTCCCAAGTCAAGGGTCGTATATACTGACCCAATAGCATGTTTTGAAAACTAGAGCCAATCAACAATTTTAAGCATCATTTTCGTTCTCAGTGACCCAGAATTAGTAAAGTTTGACTACATTTATTTCAGAAGCATTTTGGCTGTAGAGCAGTGTTATTTGTGTGTGCTGATAGGCAATTGTTCATTCATTAGAGTATAAACTATTCAAATAATATGACTCAAACAACGCCTCTGGCACATTTTTCTTCGGTCTCTGAGAATGTACACAAAGAGGCTTAGGGAGATTCCACATCTTTAACATCCTATTCTACAATAACATAGATTTGTGTGTGTGTGTGTATATATATATATACATACATACATATATGCACACTCTCTTATATATTAAAGCTCCCATTGATCTAATAGATACTCTATACCAGGCCTGCACAACATGCGGCCCAGGGGCCGCATGCGGCCCGCGTGGGCTCACTGTGCGGCCCGCGGGGGGGGGGGGGGGGAGGGGTGATTAGGTGGGCTCACTGTGCGGCCCGTGGGGTGGGTCAATAGGCAAGCGGCGGGGTGGGGCAAGCCAACGGCCGGCTGGCCGGGCTGGTGAAGAGGCCAGTGGCAGTCTGGGCAGTGAGGGTGAGCCAGCGGCAGGGGGCGGGGGCAGAAGGTAAAAGGCCAGCAGCGGGCATGCAGGTGAGCTGGCGGCGATTTATCTACAACTGCATTGATTGACTGCTGTGTGCAGTAATATAGTGACCCCTGGGGGGGTGGAGAAGGGGATGATGGTGGGGCCGAGCGGGGACGGGGCAGGTCCTATTTTACTGCTGTGATCTGGTCACCCTATGTACGCTGTTTCTTTCCCCCTCTACAGGCTTCCACACCCCAGTGCTGGGGAAGGCAGGGTTCTTTCCGCGGGGCGGGTGGCGCTGGGGGGGTTGGGGGGGGGGTGTTTCCGCGGGGTCAGGAGGGTTCGGCCCTCAGCTGTTTTCTTTGGAGTAATATGGCCCTCGCTGCTTTATGAGTTGTGCAGGCCTGCTCTGTGCCTTTCTTCTGGCATTACTGTGTCTTAGGGCATATCGTTACATTAATAAGGGTGATACATCACCAAAATAATGTTGTTCATTGATAGATCATCAGAACAATATCATTACTCTGCCTTGGCTGATGAATCAATGAAATGCATCATTGCCTTGAACCATCTGATGTTGCTGCAGTATAATACATCAGTGGCATGGCGTCACCTAATGATTACTCAGTCATGGTAGCAGACCCCATTACATTAAGCTATCTAATACAAGCTTATCTCTTATATACACTGATGATCAGCTGGTTTAAATAATATATTAAGTGGGAGAATGAGACAGAAGGGAACAATGGATGGATGCACAAACAAAAAGCATACCCAAAGACCAAATTGCTGCAGATTGATTTGTTCTGAAAATAAAACCCTTGAGTAGCTGCTGTTAAAACTGGACAGAGCAGCACTTGAAATTGCTCTTTCAATCACAGCGTAATAAACACGTCTCCTGTTTCTTCTGGGCTGGGCATTGTTATGTTAGTCTGTCAAATTAGAAACTTGGAATGGGAACTGATAGCACGTGCGGGGGGCAAGGGAGGGGCACACGACTATGGCCCTATGCGGAGACCTCATGGTCAGCATATACACAGTGTATATACAAACCTGGGACCTTCAGTCCAAAGACTGACTTTTAGTTGGGAGAAAGCAGTCAGCTGTTATAGTCACAGGGACTGGGGAGATATTTAATATTCATATGGACTCAGCCAGTGTGTTCATGTACTTCTCTCTTCGGTAACTGAGTGAGATCCACACAAGTTCAAGTTCCATCGGAAGTGCTATTTTGAAAGGAACCATGCCTGTGCACATAAATACAACATGACTGCAACAGTAGGGAGGGGCCTGGGATGCTGAGCACAAAACTGTAGGTCTCGTTTCATTTGAACTAAACGATAGCTGTGAGGTAGTAGACTGTTGTAGTTTCTGAGGCCAGTCACTAGAGGTGGCCCAATCACCTACACAAGGCCATTATGTTCCACACAGATAATGATATACTGGGGGGAAATAATGTCCCCTATTGAGACAGACGTGTTATAAGTCCAAACGGGAACTTATCCTGCTTGAGTTAAATAACTACAAAAAAATCTGTTTAGCAGTAATGATTTGTATTAGAGCTGGTTATCTTTTCTGATATTCCCACTGAAATGTTTTAATCAAAAATGAAATTGTTCAGAGGAAATGTAATTTTGGGTGAGATTTTTTTCCTATGGGAAATAATGAAACACAAACTTTTCTTTTCTTTTTTAGCTTAGTTTTTGAAAACAAATTTTAATCAATTAAAAAATTTCACTTTGTTTCACTTCATAATTTCCTGTGATAAATCAATCTTTTGAATTAAAACTTTCCAATTCAGGCTTTTCATTCTGTTTGTTTGGTGTTTTTGCTTTTTTTGCGGGGGAGCGGAGTTCTTGACCAACTCTAATTTGGAATACCAAGTGCTGGTTACATTCACAAGAACTTCTCAAAATATACGGTCAGGATTAAATAAATTCACCAAAGATCTACACCCTCAAAATTCAGAAATTCTAATTGCTGTGTGGGTGTACATCTTTGAGTGTTTCAGCTATGAGCCTGACCGTGAACTTGGAAAAGTAAATGTGGCTTGGGGACCTCAAACATCTATTTTATCAATGGGCCTAATCACAAAATACAGTTTTCTGAAAACACTTAAGTAGGTGCTTAAACTGAAACAAATGAGTTGTCCCAGTAATGTCAATAGAGCTATTAACATGAAGAAAGTTAAGCATGTGCATAAGTGGTTGCAAGATCAGGGCCCAAGGTACTATTCAGTGTGCATAAGGGTGGAAGAATTGGTCCCTTAATTATTAGTGTTCCCAGCATTTTGTGTTACAACATTTTGTGGTACAGTAAATCTTCTAAATTGTTAGGGTATACTGTACATAAAAACAGTACATTGATTCTTTTCCTGTATGTTTCCTAATGGGATTGGAGAACCTTCAGAAATATCTGTTTATACAATTTAAAGATGCAGAAGTTTGCATGTATTATGTGAACCCTCCAGATATTATCAAGTAACATCGTAAGAAATGCATCATTTTGATTTACTATTTTAGGATTTGTGGAAAGGGTCTGAAGAAACAAACTGAATTTAAAAAAAAAACCATGCACTGCATAACTGAAAGGATTTATTGAAAGTAGCTAAAGATTCAAATCTAATTAAAAATACACATGCTACATAAGAAAAACAGGAAAAGTGTTTTCATGCTAACCATATTTCCACAAAGAAATTAGCTTTCCATTAATATTATTTGTTAATGCTCTCCATTAAGTTAATGAAATGTGTGGAGATAATTTAGGGTATATAGCCTTGTGAATTTTCCCTTTAGCTTAATCCTATGTGTGCTTTAAAATCCCACATTGATTGCTTCTCAGTATCCTGTGCAGCTTGTGTATGGAAAAAAACTGAACAAGAGATGATCTGAAAAAGTTATTTGAATACATTTTAAAATCTAGTTCATAATCAGAGTAGGGTAAGAGCCAGTGGGGATTGCAGATTATTTATTTATTTATATTTCTATAAATTCAAACCCCAAAACCCCTCTTAACTCATTCAGAACCTCTGTGCTATGTATAATGCTAGCCTAGGTAAAAGCATATTCTCACTGTTACTCCATTCTCTTCTATGGTTTATAACACTCATTATAATAGAATCTAGGAACTTCAGTCAAGGATCAGGGCCCCATTGTGATACAAACTGTACTATGTAACAAATAACAAAGAAGACAGTCCCTGCCCCAGAGAGCTCACAATCTGCATGCAGACAGGACACAGCATGAGGCAGGTAACAATTAAACTAACAAAGCTTTGCAGAGAAGCAGGTACTGGCATTGTGTGTTGCATCTTTTTTTATACTAGGCTGTAAGCTCCTGTTCAGGTCAGGGATTGGGTGTTTGTATAGTGCCTGCCCACCACAAAGGGACCTTTTGTTTCTTGACTAGACTCAGTTGCTTCTCTTCAAGAACCAAATTTAGGGCTTGTCTACACAGTGCTTTAATCTGAACCAGCAGGAGGTAAATTTCAGTCTGCACTATTCTGTCACATACTAACTCATTTGTGTTGACCCTGTTACTGTAACTCCATTTCAAACAGCATTTTGTTAATGCACACTGGGGAGCTTTTAATGCATGCCGGTTAGTGCATGACATGCTAGTGTGGAGTAAAACTTGCACTCCTCTAATACAGACTAAAGCACTGTGTAGACAAGCCCCAGCAGTATGGAAGAACAGTCAGTGTACAATGTGTTAAGCAACTGCTGCTGCTCCAACTATTCCTCCTCCCCTGTAGCGGGTGGAGGGGAGACAGGAAAAATATTGATGTTTCTTCTACTTTCACTGCTACCTCTAACTTCCAGTTCTTTTGACCTCTGAGGAAGCACCAGTTCTGGTGTTTAAGGCCTTAGAGCAAGAGCTGGATATGAGTCTGTGCACAAAGACTAGTTATGTGAAGTGTACCTGCTGTTCCCCTGAGGTGCAGACTCCAGTGAAGGCCTAAAGGCCAGCTGTGCTGTAACCATACCACATTAAATTGATGTTGTTAGCTCACGTGTGACAGTGCTGGGTCATGGTCTCTAAGAGATGGAAATAGGATTTCTCTGTCAACATATTAAAATTATTATTCGTGCAAACAAGTTAGAACAATACTTGGTGATGAACTTTTCTTCTCAGGGATTTTTCTGCCATAACCCAGGTTTCATCTCTGTCTCTTCAGGCTCTCCTGGTTTTGAGACCTGTATGCTGCTGATTAGGTGCTTAAGATCGAGCCAAAGAAAATAAGCCAGTTAGCAGATTTTTACCCTTTGTCTCTCTGTTCCATCTCCCTACTGTGATACCCACGTTTAGTTTTGAAAGAATCAAAACCCTTTCTTTCCCACATGTTCAAACTGCCACTAAATATTGCAACCAAAAAATATTTTTTTTAAAAAGAGCCAAATTTGCTGGTTTAATCTGTTGTTTCTAGCTTCTGGCAATGTTTGTATCTGTGTGCAATAGCTTAGTGTGATACTGAGTGACCCTTTGCAAATGTCAACATTTTGTAGCCTAAAAACCAACATAACAGAAAGGTGTAACACTTGGTGTCCTTTTTCACTCAGCTTCTCTCCAGGTTCCTTGTCTCTGTATTTGCTTTGGCAGTGTCTGGAGATGTAGAGGTGAACAGTGTTGATTTTTTCTCACCACCATTTGCCCCTGCTACTTAATTTCTTTATCTCATCAGGAAAGAAAACTAACCAACAGAAGAGCATTGGCTTAGAGTTTACCTTTTATATAGCAATTCTAATCAGTTCTTCAATACTGTATATGGATTCACATAAGACCTTCAGTGAACTTGCACATTAACATCAGTACTACATTTTCAGATCTTTAATTTAATTTGCATACTATATGCACAGGAATTTGAATTTCTCAGTATAGACACATTTCTTTATTGTAACCATTCAATGCTGATCACTGAATAAAACTGAGAAGAAACACAGTAACAGAGCCTCTTTAATATTAGATTGCCCAGTCCTTGGTCATTCAGTGTTCTCCTAATGGTATTGTCTATCCAATTTAGATATCAAAGGTCTGATTTTTTTCAGAATGGCTGAGCACCCACAGCTGCTATAATTTGGAGTTACAGATGGTTAGTTGCACCTCTAAAATTCAGGCCACAAACACTTCTGAGTAGCACTGTGTGTTTCTCGCTATTGCACAGTGTCAAGCACACTGATAGTGTTTTATCAATAAACTTTGATCCAAGAAACAATTAACATGCATATTTAACTTTTACACATATGAGTAGTCATATTGAAGTCAATGGAACTACACTCATGGGTAAAATTACATATGTGACTACGTGTTTTCTGGACTGGGATTTGAGAAGTTTTTCAGACATACTTTTCCTAATATAGCTACCACATAACACCTTTTTGGTTCTTAATGACATTTAGCAGACTAGAAAATTAGACTGAATAGTCATCAGTTCAGCAGTTTTCAAAACACTTTATTTGTGAATCACAGAACACCTACAGCAAATAATATGGCATTACTTTTGTTCTTTGGTAGCTAAGAATCCATTGTAGTAAGCTTTTTTTCCATTACTGCAGTGCTTAGGAACCACTCAGAAACTGGATGCCATTGTGCTAGGCATGGTACAAACAGAGTAGTAGACAGTCCCTGCCATAATGAGGTTGCATGGTGTCTTGTCCTCTAGTTAGATGCTTCTGTTTCCGATTTAAAACATTCTATTTGGCCATTTGGGGCCGGATGTTTCTTTCAGTTACAAACTCCATTGACAAACTGCATTTCATTACACTGAGTATTGTTTCTAGTTATTGAAAGGCACCTAAAACATTTTAACTTGCAGTACACTAACTACTGCAAATTTCTTTGTGTCTCATCCAAATACCATGTAATGTTCCTCTTTGTATTCAGAAAACTAACAATGAACAGGTTTGGAATCTAATTACACTATCCTGTTATCTGTGCAAAATTGCTAATGACTGGATGGCACATAATTATGTGAGTTGTTATGATAGGTATTGAGATAGCAGCCATTGTGCTTTGAACTGGGTTTCATTTCAGCAATGAAAGACTATTGTCTACTCTACCAGAGGTATAGGAAATAATTTCATTTAATAATTGTTTGTTACATTACATTGGTTTTGGATCAAATTCAGCCCTGATGTAAGTGAACTCAACTTCACTGAAGTCAATTGAGCAGTCTCGTGTCTAGATTTGGCTTTAGTTTCTGACAAATATTTAGAGAGTGGAGTAAATGTGTGTTGCGTGAGAATTAAAGGAGCAATTATGACACAATCATTACACACTGATCTAATGCCAACCGCTGAACATGAATGGAGTCTTGTGAAAGCTACACGAAGATTGTATCTCGTCACAAAGCATGTATTAGTGAAATGAAGGAGAAAGTCTTTTGTCTGTGTGAAACTGCTATTTCTCAGCAATCATCTTTATAGAACTCAAGGGAAAATGACTGATTCAATCCCATTTTTAGACCCAATTCACTGATGATTTGCACTTTGTGCAGTCATTTATATTAGCACAAAGTGAGTGGAAAATATTACAACAGGAGTAAAACACCATCCAAGTAGTTGTGATCTCTTAGATCCAGAGGAATCTAACATAAAACTAGCACTGTGTGGGAACCAGCATTTCCATCTTGTGGAAAACTGCATTTCCAAAAATTGGAATGAAAAGTTCAAAATGAAGAAAATTCTGATTAAAGGGATTTTTTTTTTTTCAAAAAATCAATTTTGGAAGAACCAAAATGGATTCATTTTTTTATATTTGGAAAATTTCTGGGTCAGCAAGTTGGCTCCCTAGCCGACCGGCCATCCTGTTGGCTCCTGGCTGCCAGGCAAGTTGGCTGGGCAGCCTACCCACCCACCCAGCAGGCAAGCAGTATGGGGTGCCCACCACCCAGGCAACCTATTTAAGCCCAGGGGATCCTGGGAAAATGGGCACCCTACCACGCAAGCATCTCCAGAACCTGAGGCCCTGGAGAACTGGAAGTATTTAATTACATATGTAGCCACGGGAAGCCAGAAAAAAGTCTGTACCATTATAGGCCCTAGGAAGGAGAAGGCATTTAAAGTACTGCAATCCTAATGCAGAAATATATAGAGTAGGAGATCAATTATAATGTAAGTGCATCATGAGTCAAGTAGGAGTTGCACAGGAATAAGATGTTTGAAAATAATGTAATATGTTAATCTTCTGCTTGTAGGATTTTGTAGCAAATAAGAGTATTAAACATGAAGTATCAAGTATCAGAGGGGTAGCCGTATTAGTCTGGATCTGTAGAAGCGACAAAGGGTCCTGTGGCACCTTATAGACTAACAGAGGTATTGAAGCATAAGCTTTCGTGGGTGAATACCCACTTCTTCGGATGCAAGCAGTGGAAATGTCCATGAAGTATGATATTAAATAAGGAATTATAAGTAATTCAGGCATTGTTAAGCTTCTCAATATATGAAGTAGTAATAACGATAGGCATCAAATACTAAACCCATGTGGTAATCAGAGTATAGTATGAACTATGTACTTGAATCATGAAGAGTATCTAAATATTTCATCTACCAAAAAACATGCTAATATATGTGTCTGTGTATTTGTTCTAAAGTAATCACCAGGTTTTCAGCTTGAGCTGTAGAGTCAAGGTCTGGCAAATCCATCAATATCAAAGTATAAACAAAGATAGCTACATGAAGAACTACTTTCTTGTTGCTCTCTAAAGTATCAGGGCATCTAGATAGCAGACAAGGACCAGAAGCAAAACTCTACACCTCAACATATTGAACTTTCAGGAGGTTAAGAACTGAAACTGAACTGTTGGATTCTAGCCCATCTCTCTTTTGTATGTGTATATATATTAGCAGGATGCATAAACCCTGCAGATTATCTGGCAAACCAGGGATTAAACCTGTCTCAGAATGTCAGAGCACCTACAATTGCTGCCTGCAATTAGGCTCATCAGCATCCCTCTCAGAGAAGTACTACTGGCTCATTAAGGATAATTGCTAGGAGGCACCTGATTCTCCTAGATGAGAAGAATATAAGATAGGTAGGGGGAGGGTTGTGAATTCATTTCCAATACTGTGCTGGAGGGGACTGCCAAACAGCTGTGTGCACCTTTAATAATTCCCGCAATTAACTCACCTCTATAGGAAGTTTGACCTTTACTTTCATTAGAATCCTAGCTGATGAATTTCCTCTTCTTCCCCACAATCAGCTGCCACTCCAGTAGGGCCATCAAATATGCACATCTACCAATCTGAATTAGCCACATTACTTTAATCTCAGCAACATTATCAATCTATTACAATTGCTGATTACCAGCTCTGAAAAGGTATCAGTTACAATGAAGTAATATTATTTTTAAAACTCATTTGAAGAGGAACAGCCAACCAAACACTGCAGATAAAATATCAGTGTTTTATTTTCAGTTATTTTACTTGGAGAGCCTCAGTAGAGCTGTGCAAACACTGGATATTTTAGTTTTCTGGCAATGCTGGAAAAATTTGTTTTGAGTTGACCAAAACCAATTTTTTTTAGATATTTTTGGCATATCACAAAGGAATAAATTTAATTGTTGAACAAAACATTTTATTTCCCCTGAAACAAAATGTTTCATTTTTATATTGAGCTTTTTTCTTTTAAAATTTGTTTTTAAACAAAATTTAAAGAAATATTGAAGTGGAAATTGAATTGACAAGTTGCAACATTTTGTTTTTTAAAAATGCCAAAGTATTTCCACACTTTTCAGATGTTTAAGTGGGTTTTCAACTGAAACAATTCACTGATATTGGACACACACACACAAAATGCTTTGACTGGAGTCTTCATTTTTCACCAAACAAGAGTTTTGGTAGAACATTTTCACCTAGCTGTAATCCTAACATTCTGGTCCTTTGCCTGAGCAATTGGGTCCATGTAAGCATGCTCCTGCTCCCGCAAAATAAGGTCAGTTTGAGTGGGGGGTGGATTAACTGGCTTGTACACAGTCAGAACTTGGGCTGCACCTTTACCCCAACCTCAGACTAAACTTATTTTTGAGGTTCAGAAACATTTGGATAACCTTTTCCTCCCTTCCAATTAATTTTGTTCACACTTGTCTCAAAATGTTCAGGTTCCATTTTACAATGGAGCATTGAAAACATATAGATATTTCCAGCCCCACCAGATACAGGAAATCCTGAACATCTAATGAAAGGCCAGCCCAGGCCCTCATCCTGCAGCTGGTCCCATTAAAGTTAACGATGATTTGCATGGGTTGAGGGGGCACATGCTTACATGAATTCAAATAGAGGACTGGGACTTAATTTTGAAGCTCCAAATGTGTTCGCTATTTTAGATGTCTTGGAGAAGCACCCACATTTTTGGTGTCTAACAGACTACAGTTTCCAGTTCTGAGATTCTTTGCTCATAATATACCTTCATACCAGGATTCCACTCTGCATACAGGTCAATGATGTAGAACCCCATGGCTGTAGCTTTCTGATGCTTTTTTCTAGAGTTTTACTCTACAGAGCATTACTGACTGTTGCCGAAAAGATCTGTATTGCTTTGTGTAATTACCTAACAGAACTACTGGAATTGCCTGAAGGATAAACTATATATCACATTCACGGCATTTATTACTTTTCCATTCTAGTGGAGGAAAAAGGCTTGCTGTGTCAGACTTATCAAAAGAGTCATGAACACTGTATTTATCAACAGCATGACTTAACAACAAATACAAACTGGAGGTGTACAATGAAAGTCTGAATCCCAGCAACTTTTAATTATATTAAAACTTGTTTGATTACTACATCATGAAGTTTCAGACTAAAGATTTTATTCCTCCCATCCACTTGTGAATTATAGCAGCAATATGATGAATGGAATATTTTAAGGACTAAGGGAGCGTGGAGGGAGAAATATACCTCTAGTTTAGGGATAAGATTAATTCAGAAGAGTGTGGACCTTTTAGTACTCATCCAAAGGAACTGAAGTCTGAGACCTTCCTCTGTAATGGTTTTTGGTGGAGTAGACACCTATCCACTAACAATTGGAATGAAACCCTCAACTCACTTCAGTTGGTGCCTGGAGCCACTGCAGTCCTGACTTGCAATATCCCTCCTTGTTCAATTCTTAGATATTGTTTAAAAGATGCCTGTCGTGCACTTTGGGATTAGTTAGGTGGTCATGTTGTGGTGCACACAAATCAGAAATTAGGATCATGCCTCCAAAGTCCTTTTTATTTGCCATCTGTTTAGAATTTGAACCCAGTTTATTGTGCTGTATGCCACCTAGCTTTCTCCACATGATGGAACCCATGTAACTTCACTATCAAAAAAAGATTATTTCCCCCTGAAAGTCCAAACTCCCTGGGTTTGTATTTTCTTCTGAAAATGTACACTCATTCTATTTATGGTGACGCTGCCTGAACATATTCCACTTCTTTTCTGGCAAAACATTTTTCATTCAGGGGCATGATATGATTTAAGATTTGGAAAGAGACATTATAGATCTTCTCATCTGTTTTCTTATTCTAGTTAAAAATATAAGTAACTGAATTTTTTTATACCTGTGAGACTGTGACAACAGCTATTTAAGCTTCAGGATGATTATAAATGACATTGTCAGAGCTAGTGACACTAAAGTTATAACCCTCCCCAAGACGCACATGATTTCATTACAACATCCTAGAACTATAGGTAATGTGTGATACTAAGTCCAAAAGATACTTACTTATACATACTAATTGGTCTGAGACAGTTCAGAACAAGTGAGTGATGGCTGTATTAAAAAATAGGATCTTAGCCCTGCATTATTTACTATGGAAATTAGTTTGCTAGGTATTAAAGAGGATGACTGAAATGTGTATTTACTGCATGACTTGTGGAAAAAGTGAGTTAAATTAAACCTATTGCAAAACTTGACTGAAAAATGTAGTTATAGCTTATACTTTCAAGGACCTCCCCTCAAGTTGACCTCTAATTTTGTGCCTAAAATGATGTAGGTGTATAGATGCCTGATCTGCAAGCACAAAGACCCGGATCCTCTAACTTCCATAGCAATCAGTGAAAATTAGGAGTTTAAATTCCTTTGAGGATCTGGGCCAAAGAGTTTGCAGTGTATCCGCAGTTGAATGCACCTTCAATATCACAAGCCCTAAACTGGAAATTTGAGGTGCCTTTGGAAATGTGGCCCTGAATATGGCTCCTAATAGGAAAGGAATTTTCAATCTTGTAGGGCCACGGTGTCCCTTCCATGGATTAATCCTGAGTAGGAGATTGGAAACTCTTTTCCTCACCTCATTTGGTGCATGTCTCTGTGGAAGTAGAAGAGGTTGGGAATGATTTGCCTTCTCTAAAACATCCACACCCTTTCAGGAAGGTTTTTCACAGAATCTGTAGTGAGCGTCATTCAGTGTAGCGCCATTGACTTCAGTGGAACTATGTCACTTAATATTGGATGAGGATATGGCCTAGATTCCCTACCTAGAAATTTATACAATTGGATAGTAGGAGGATAACAGGAGTCAGAGAAAAATATAAGATCGTGCTGAGTCCCTTTAATTTGCACTGAAATAAATAGGAGCTCAAGGCATTTTCCACTTCATGGGGACAAGCCCCACATGGTATATGATGTTGTTAAAAATGTCGTTAAGTATTTTCGATGGGGTTGGTAATGTATCTGCTATCTTGTATGCAAAAATAAATAAATAGATAAGCGGTTACAGCACACTGTGCTGTATTCCTCACTTAGCTAATCCTGCTGACTCTTCATCTCTCTCCTCAAAGGACCCTTCACGCTCAATTGCGAGCTCATCTGTTTACGTGAAAAGTTTCCTTTCGTTTTGTTTTGTTCGGCTGTATTTCATTTTTGGTAATTCAGAAAACAGACTCATGCAAGCTTTAATGGATGACCTGTAACTCAGCATTTTGAATGACTGACTTTAGTCCATCAATGCTTGTGAAATTAGGGGGGCAACCCTATATAATCAATACTGGTTGGAAATGTACTGAAGTCCTATTAACTGAAAACTGTATGTAGTATAAGGATTATATGCTGCCAATTTAAACCCCTCCCTCCAAATATTGTATTAAAAGACACAAAAAAGTACTGTACGATTAACAATTTTTACCCACATGAAAGTAAACCTATAAAGTATCTGTTTTCCTGACTGAACCGCAAGTATTTTTCATAGAAAAGTGAATATTATCACAAAGAATAAAATCTATAAATGTAATCCCTTGCAGAGAGAGACTGAATTTTTAACCTTTGAAATGTATTTAGAAGGATATAGTCACCTGTTAAGGAAGATTAACACTACATATGTATAAATTAGACTTTTGGTCAAGATGATTATTTTATTTTGCTATCCATATTAAATAACTCTCAATCAACATAACAATAATAAATGAATTAATACTCATGTAACTCATGCTAGACAAATTCATACTGGAAATAAGGTGCACATTTCTAACTGAAAATTAACTATTAGATCACCTGATATGGGTGTATCCTCCATCCCTTGAAATAATTAAATCAACATTGGATATCTTTCCAAATAAATGGTCTAGTTAGTCTACATATTACTGCAATTGATGCAGGAATTACTGGCTGATATTGTAAAGTCTGTTAGCAGGAGGACAGAGTAGATGATTACAATAGTTCTTTGGCCTTAAAATCTAGGAATAGTAATATTTTGCACTTGTAGATCTCCAAGCTCATAACTAAGGTGGGTGATCAACATTGTGTCCAAATGTAATAACTTGGGCAGAGAGAAATTTCCCCTCAGGGTCACACAACAGATGAGTGACAGAGGCTAAGCTTTTCAAAAGTGATTAATGATTTTCAATGACTCACTAGCCATTTCAATGACACTCAGTAGCCATTTCTGAAAATCTTGGCCAAAGTGAGAACTAGAACATAGCTCTGCTGACTCAGACCCATGTTCCATTCATTGGACTACAGTTGCCCTGTCTTAGAATCATAGAAGATTAGGGTTGGAAGAGCTCCTGATGTCTCTTAAGAGCCAGATTCTTTCCTATATATCCTTTAGGAGCCTGTAGAAGAACCACAGAGCTGCTGGCATCTCCAGAAGAGAGGCTGAATGATTTAGAGCTGACTGACTGTGGCTCTCACAAAGACTACAGCAACACGCCTGGGTCACTGGGCAGCATACACAATATTGCCAACCCCAGATATTAAAAAGTGAGTCAGGTCCTGAAAGGTTATGAGACTGTCTTAAAAATAGTGAGATTTCAAAGCAAAAATAGAGTCTCTTGAATTTCCTTCTGGCTTTTCTCAGTAACTGTAAGAGCTGGAAATTTACTTTTATTTAATAAAAACTGAAATTCTCAAATCACATGATGCCGGGTGCTGGGGCTTTGAGAATTAAACCAAATACTGTGAGACTCGTGATGAAATCTCAGGAACTGGTAACACTTCAGGCCTCTCCCCCTCCATACCTGGCCAGCTCTGCTGTCTAGTAAGGTGTGGAGCCATGCCCTCAACTCACTGTGCCTCTTTCAGGCACCTTGCACTTGCTGGAGTGCAGTACTTGAAGAGAGCAGGGACCTTATAGGCTTATAGACCTTATAGGGACCTTTCACAGGCACACAAGTGGGTGGATCTCCTTGCCCCCACATGGAGACTAGCCAGAATCATCTAATCCTAACTATTATCACATTTACGTATGTCTGAACCAGCCTCATTGATTTCAATGGGGCACTTACTCACTGGTCAGCCTCTTAGCTGTTGGTTATGTACCATATGTGTGATTACGTTATACCTACTCATAGGTAAGTGCTTTGCTCACAGCACTGCATTGCAGTCAGGCTTCTTTTCTACTTCCCTGTCCTCAGCTGAATGGCCTGCTCTAGCGCAGTATGACCTAATTGCCAGGATAGGTCTTTCAGAACAGCACTTCACATTGGAGTGGCATACCTTGAAGTTAATTAACTCCTGCTGCTTCGGCCAGCTGGGCCTTGCATTCCGACCTGAATGGTTTACCATGACACTTTCATCTCTTCAGAGTGAAAAGCAGGATCCAAAAGCCCAATGAACAGAAAGTATATTCAGGAAACTTTGCAGCGTATTACAATGATAATGGGCGGGCAGTGAGGGGAGGTCAAAAAAGTAATCTTAGAGCTTTTACCCGCCAGGTGCAAGCGACCTTTCTGAAGCGGTGTGCAAGAGCATTGGAGTGCGCTACCTCCCGCTTCTCAGGCCTTTGTTCTGTGAACAAGCCCAGCTTCTGCGCTCTGTTCTATGCACAGAGCTGAGTAACTGACCAACATAAATGACTTGCTACCAGGCTAACGCTTGTTCTTCTCAATTCCCTTTCATTCTGCTCCTCCAAGGAGTCGTGACTTAAGAGTGTGGAACAATAGGTGCTTTTTAAGTCTCGGAGAATGGAAACCCAAAAGAATATATTCCTACATCGGTAGTGCATAGTGCAGAAGGGCTGTCAGTTCACTTGTGTTTGGAAGCTGATTCTCGTACACTTACTTTCTCGTCGGCCTACCCCTTGAAACACTGTAATTGCCTGCATTAAGGTGAACAAGGCTCATGTTTTGACCCCCTTGAAAGAATACTGAGGGCGTAGATAGAAATGAAGGTAGAGAGAGGAACCAATTGAGAGCTAGAAAGATTAGAGGTGACTAAGGGTATTTTGCAATGGAGATGGGAGAATGGCGGAGAGAGTTTGGGACAGAAGGGAAAGGAAAAGGAAACACTAAAAATGAGAGAAAATACTTAAGGGTGATGCATAAACAATGGTCAGGGGGGCAAGAGCACCAATTAGGTAGGGCAAAGGGGGCTCCCAGACTGAGCTCTTAACTGCTCAGGATTAGTGTGGAATGTGAGTTCTGCAGAGAGGCGCTTCTCCCAGCTTGTGTCCCTGGGGCAGGGAGTCAGTGTTTTGTTTACAAACATAGGCAGGGTGATTAAGATAAGAAAAGGCTAGTAATTAAATTAAGGATCTGGCAGTCTTTAGAGGAACCTGTAAAACAGCAATCTCTCAGTGGGGGATTGGGGTTGAAGAGAGAATGCAGGGGACTCAGAAGAAATACAGCCAAGCCTTCTGAGGCAAGGTTCCATTCAGAAAAGAGGAAGATGTGAGGGGCATAAGTGAAAAGAAGGGGCCAAAACCCAGGGAAGAGAGAGCAGTGCTATAGAGAAGTTCCCACTCTACCTGTGGCCCTATCACTGTACTAGCTGAGCGCCTCACATCACAGCCCCTCGCTGAGGTAGAGCAGGGCTGTTATCCCCATTGTACAGATGGGGCACTGAGGCACAGAAAGACTAACAGCCATATTTTCAAAGGTATTTCGGCACCTAGTGGGATTTTCAAAAGCACCTTGAAGGCACTGACCTGAGATCATGCAGGAAGTCCATGGGGGGCAGAGAGGGAGTAGAACTCCAGCCTCTTAGGGCTAGCTCCCTATCCACTGGACCAGCCTTTCTCTCTGCTGCATGCACCAAAAAAGAGGCCTCTGATGGATGGGAGCCAAACCAAGAAGGCCAGGTCTCTGAGACTCCAGCACACAGTTCCAGATGATAGGGAACAATGTCATGGTGATAGTAT
This sequence comes from Macrochelys suwanniensis, assembly GCA_033296515.1. NCBI lineage: Eukaryota > Metazoa > Chordata > Testudines > Chelydridae > Macrochelys > Macrochelys suwanniensis. The sequence goes on along the minus strand of CM065784.1, from coordinate 14,924,942 downwards.
CAAAAGGAGCACAGAGGTCAGGAAGGATGAAGGAAGAAAGAATGAGAGTCAGATGAGAGGAGAGCACTTAACCACCTATGGGTGGCAGGTTCTACCCCAGGCCGAGTTGTACAGCAATGCCTGCTGTGCAACTTTAGATTTTAACTGAAAACCAGTTTGGTTTGTCATTTTTTTGTTCTGAGTTTGGAAAAGAAAGGAATAAGAAAGTGTCGTATGAGTATCAGATGTGATTATATATCAGATTCTTAGGGTTTCAGCTGTATTCAGGCCAGTTCCAGAACAAAGAACAGAAATTGCATCCACAGAGCCCATAAAATCGACCATTATTGTCATGATTTGTGTTAGTCACTGGGCACGATCTGTGCGCTCAGCACTGTTCAGAATATGCCAGCAAAATGTAGTTCCTGTGCCAAAGCATATAAGATGTTTAACTCTGGATAAGATGGCTCAGATATTTAAGTATGAAGTGTATAGCTACTGACCACACATGTTATCACATGTTCACTGTGATGTTAATATCTATGAGTGGAGACACTGATGACAATAGAAGTTGTACTTGATTAACCCTCCAACTTTCTTTCAAGAGGAAGAGCTGCCCAGAAGTTCTGTGCCTGTTTATTTTTCTTTCCTGCCTGTAGTGGCCCTCATATACCTCAAAGTCTCAATTCCCCCCCCAACTTTAAAAAGTTGAATTTTCTTAGTGTTTGATTTAAAATATTCTCCTGTGAAAACTGCAACTCAATCACTGTACTGTTGTGTTTAAGAGCCTTCTGGGATGTAACTAGCCTTTAAACAGAAGTGCAGTGTTGTCAACTCTCGTGATTTTGTCATGAGTCTCATGATAATTATTGTTTTCCTTAAAGCCCCAGCTCCCGGAGTCAAGTGATATATGATGATTTCAGCTTTCATTCTTAAAGAAAAATGAAGTTTCTAGCCCATGTGGCTGTGGAGAAAGCTTCAAAATGTGACCCCAATGCACCTTAAAGACTCAAAAAGCAGAATGTAAATAAAAAGATCACCAAATCTATAATTTTTACATAATCTCATTATTTTAAAGCCAATATCATGATTTTTGGTGAGCCTGATTCTTGATTTTTGAACATTTGGGGTTGGCAATACTATGAAAGTGACTTGAAAGTGTCAGTTTCACTCCTGTTTAAGGTCAGTTTCTAGTCTATTATTTGTAGTGGATTAACACCCCTAGAGCCTCAGGCAGGTGCAGTATAAACTCACGGGGCCTTCCCCTCGTAGGATGTTTCCAAAATTTAAATGATCTATTCCAAGCTTGATGAACTGCAAAAAAAAGTGATAGAACATAAACTAGGTTTTCTACAATTGTTTCAATTGTTGTATTCAAGAGTTAGCAACAAAGTAAGAATATACATATATATTTTTTAAACCTAACCAGTGTACCTTAAGTGAATTGACACAAGATGTCAGAACAAGTATTAGAGCTGACTGGGTCTAATATTTATTTAATTTTCTTTCTTTATATAGGAATTAGAAATTACTATCTAACAGGAGCACTGTATCTGTTATTATCTGCAAAAAAAAACCAAGAAAGTTTTCAGGTGCCCAAGTAGTCTTTGGAATTGCGGTTAAAGTGCCCCCCCCCCCAAAAAAAAAATCTGTAATGGCACCCTTGGACATTGTCCAAGAGGACAAATCTTGGATTTTATAGGGGAAAAAAAAGAATGAAAGATTAAAAGAAATCAGGCTGAAGGACACTAGAAATGGCTGAAGAACAGATGCATCAAGATAAAGAAGAAAAGATGGATAATAAAAAGATAAAATTCAAAGAAGGAAAAAGAAAGGAAGACTGTGTGTGTGTGTGTGAGAGAGAGAGAGAGAGCGAGCGTTTAATCTGTGATTTAATAACGCATAGTTTGGTTGGTTGGAAGTGCTGTTCTGAATGACCTATCCTAGCAATCAGGTCACCCCCAGCAAAACAGATTCTGTGTCTGTGGCATAGAGTATAGGTAGCTATAGAGAGGCCGCCATAGATTGGATAAGCTCCAGCGCTGCTCTGACTTTCCCTGTGGCTGTTGTGGCCATTAGACTAGAAAGTGGATGGCACCAAATGCTGATGGTGCAGAATCTTCTCCTTTCTCTCAGAAATAGCCATTCTGTGATGGAGATGATGGGTAACTGGCATAGCAATATTGTGAAATTTCTATGCTATATGGAATCCTGTGGGAGTCAGGGGCAACAAAATTGTCAAGCGATAGTGTAACTTTCAGTTTCTATATATTGCTATTGTAATTGCCTTACGGAGAATCCTGTTCTTGAGGCTAAAGTACAGGCTGTGATGGAAGGAGATATGGCTTCCAGCCTTGCTTCTATCAGACTTCCTTTGTGATCTTGGGCAAGTCACTTAGCCCAGGGCTACACTAGGGGAGGGGGTCGATCTACGATACGCAACTTCAGCTACGTGAATAGCGTAGCTGAAGTCGGCGTATCGTAATCGACTTACCTGGCCATGAGGACGGCGGCGAGTTGATCGCTGCGGCTCCCCCGTCGACTCCGCTTCCGCCTTTCGATGAGGTGGATTTCCGGAGCCAACGGGGAGCGCGATCGGGGATCGATTAATCGCGTCTTAACGAGACGCGAAAAATCGATCCCCGATAGATCGATTGCTACCCGCCGATCCGGCGGGTAGTGAAGACAAGCCCTTCGGGTATGTCTACACAGCAACTAGACACTCGTGCTGGCCCATGCCAGCTGCCTCAGGCTCACGGGGCTTGGGCTGCAGGGCTGTATCACTGCTTTGTGGACTTCTGGGCTCAGGCTGGAGCCTTGGAGGTGCAAGGGTCCCAGAGCTTATTGATGTTTAGGGAAAATACACTTTGCATGAGAGAACCTGCTAAATGGCAGGTCTCTTCTTTCATTTTACTTTTTGAAATGAATGTTCTCAGACTGCCATTTAGAGAGGCTCAGAGAAATATTATTCAGCTGCAAATGGATTTTTTTTTCATCTACCTGTAGTTCATCTTTGGCAAAGATTGATAGCATTGAGTAGGGATAGCATTCATCCCCCAAAACAAGTTTTGTGTATGTCCTGTTTTTATCAGGGACATAATGCTGCCATGTCATCTGAATACCAAAAAGTCCTTTGCAAAATGACCTCTTTGAGTAATGTTTTTTTTTCTGGGAATAAAGGAAAAAATAGTATTGCATGACTTCCAGGTTCAATATTTTAACTCCACGTACCAACCAGTTTCTAAAGATACAGAGCTCATTTTGTACCTCTTAGTGCTTAATATAACCCTTCAGGGGTGATGTGCATAAGATTCGTTCAATTATGTGAAGGTTCTGGGTTCTATTCCTGCTTCTGCCAGAAGTGACTTTGTGGCATTTCTGCTGGCCTCTGAGCTACCAGTATCACTTTATAATTCCCTCTGTGGAAGGAGTTACTTGCCTGTATTATGTGGGAGGTCAGAATAGTTGATTACCATGCCCCCTTTGGGCCTTAAGTTCTATGAACCTGTTAAATCAATTTCTTCTTCATTTCTGACCTACATCAGTCACTTTGTTTCTGTAAAGCAGAAAAATCTTATTTAATCTGCTACTGCTGTGGGCAACTCCCTCTGTCTAGCACCTGCTTAAGAAAGTGTTCTGATAAAAAATATACTAATTACTATACCTTTATGGGGATAGAAAGCTACTAAAGTCCTGGGTTCTGAGGAGTCATAAGAAGAATCAATAGATGAGTGTTATCTAAACAGGAAGGTGAAGTCTTGCCTTCACAGATGAAAAATATGGTATTAAGTAATGTTCACTATTCTAGTATGAATTGAAAAAATGTTTGGCATAAATAAGTCTGTCTATCAAGCCCTGCTTTAGTACTGGCAGAGAAAGGAAGCTGCTTAGCATCTAAACACTGACATTTAATTACTGAAAGATCAATTTATATAAGCTACAAAGATGCTGGGGAAATAACCAATAAATAAATAAATATATGATGTACAACTAATAAAGTAAGTGTGTGTTTGTTTTCAGCATCTTTCTAACTTCCATACAGAATGAGAGATCAGAATAAATTTGTAAAACTGCAGGACATGTATTTACTAACAATTTTTATAGTGTAATTTGTTAATATATTATCCTCTTGAATTATAGTTCACAAAATATGTTCACAAAATACCCGTGTCAAAATAAAAAATCAGTATACATTGTATGCATATAAGGAAACATCTCTGAAATAAGGGTATTTTTATCCCTGTCACTTAAAAAGACCTAAATAATCATTTTGCAGAATTTGTAAAATCTTCATGATTTATGGTTTCATATCTTTGCAAGTAAGGGAATTATTTAAAAACACTTTTGCCATAACTGCTGACAGCCTTTTATAGGCCAAAGATAATTAGATCTCTTGTATATTCCATTCACACAATTTACCTTTTTAGAAATGGTATGTGTTTAACATCAGTGCAACAGGTTTCATGTTGGAAATCTGATCTATTTGTTGTACTCACAACAATAAAAGTATCTGGCATCATATCTAGAGCTGGTTGGGATTCCCTTCCACATTCTATTTAAAACACACACACACACACACACACACACCAAACACTTTTTTGTTTTGATCAGATATCTAAATCAGAAATATTTCTGCAGCAAACCAAAACATGTTGATTTTGAAATGCTGCGACGATACCTCCTGAGGGGAGCTGTAGTTTAGATGTCTCAGGCTCCCTAGTGAAACAAAATCTCCCATGTTCCCCCACAGCCTCCCACCTTGGTGAGAGGTGGCAGTGCATTATGTTAGTCACATGGCCATAATACATAATGGGTAGATGCGATAGAAATTTGGAATTCCAGTTCACAGGGCAGATCCAGTTTTCAGTCTGGATTGGCATGAAAACCAATATTTCCAAAACTTTCTGCAAGTCAGAATTGCCAAAAAAAAAAAGGTTTTGGAATTCTGAAATTTAAGGTTCTTCTTTATTAGGGGACGAGTTATTTTTATATCTGTATTATATTTCATAATATGCTCTACTACTACTAATATGACACAATATAATTGAAATATTCTGATTTTATTTTTTAAAATAATTTAGGCAACTGCTCCCTAGTATTGATTGAAACATTTTATCTTCATATCTAGATCAAAGTGTCTCCTGTTTGAGTTGTAATAAAATAGTTTGCTTTGAATTGTTTCATTACAACTCAAACAGGAGACACTTTGATCTAGATATGAAGATAAAATGTTTCAATCAGTATTAGGTACCTGTTGCCTTTAATTTAAAAATAAAAATGATTTCAATGATTATATGTCATATTATTTTGTTTATTGCTGACACATCATAACATATAAAATAATAAAAATTTAAATTAAAAAAACATAAAATAAATTCCAAAATTAAATTTCAGAATTCTGAAATGAAAACACCTTTGCTTTGAATTTCCACCCTCACAGGAGTGTTCATCAAAGTAGACACATTTTCCAAAATGTTTTGATTTTAATTTAAAAATAATTGTTTCATCAAAATGTTATTTTCAAACATTTCTGACCAATTCTAATAATCCAAGATAAAGTTTGGCTCCAGAGCCCAGCATATAGAGGAGAATGGTACCATGAGGCCCCCGGACTACCACTTCCATGAGGTGCCCCATCGTGGCATTAACTGAAATATTTCAGTTTTTGGTTGAACTTTTTTCAATTTTTCAGGCATTTAGATTTTCGATGAAAAGCAGAACAGTGTGTGAGAGAGCAATATTACTTAATTGAAACCCCAGTTTTCCATCAAAACAGTTTTGATGGAAAAAATATTGATCATCCCTTCTTTCCACACTGAAGATTGTCAAAATTACTTAGGCCCAAATCCTTCAAGTAGCTATGTTGAATTCAATAGCTTGGTATCATATGGCAATGTCTGATTCTGCAAGGTGCCAACTTCAATGGGAGGGTGTTCCTCCCCTCATTCAAGGTGAACAACTCCTTGAGAAATTGGGTCGTAGGGTTTTTTTTTTATACATATAAGTGCTCAATCATGTTCCCAGTGAAACTGAAAGCAAGATTCCCATTTGTATCAGTGCTGTAGGATCACATGCTACAACATGCCTATAATCAGATTTTTATGATCCAGCAATGTGCTGACCATCATTGGATTCCATTGACTTCATCTGGAGTTTTGGGATACAGAATTGAGGAGACCAAAATAATAATACTTAACACTTCTATCGCACTTCTTGTATTCAAATCACTTCTCATGTGTATGTGTATAGATATATTTAACCTGCATTTTCTTTAGATCTGTTTTCAAATTCAGTGCAATATCTTGTGCCAAATGCATGTCTTTCGCTCTCAGAACAAATGCTTCAGTGTTCTGTAATTGACGCTTAACCATTAGAAACCCAGGAAATTGACTTAAGATTTCACATCAGCCCCAAGCCATTGTCACACTCAGCTGACCACTTGTTTTAACTCTGCTCCAATTAAAGGTGTGAATACATAGTAGTCTGACTTGGAAAGCATTGTATCATGTTGTTTTTATATTTCAGTTTAAGGGGTGGGTAGGTGTTGATTTGGACATCTTACAAGATGACCGTTTAGAAAGTGATAGTGAAACTGTTGATGTGATTTGTGGGTCAGGTGCACAATTCTTGTTTACCTACATTTGTCCTGGAATGTTATATGAAATTGTCTTATGTTGGTAAATACCAATATAATACAGTCCACAGTCTGACTATGGAATCTGCAGACAGGTTTTCCAAAATATGCTATTTTCAAATGACATTTCATTTGACCATCTAGACAGCTGATTCTTATGTAGACATAGTGATAATGAAAGGGGGCTTGGAGAAAACACTGCTATTTTGGATATGCTTCTTTCTCCTTTCCTCAGCTTACCTCTCTGCTGTGGCACAAAGCAGGGATTGGTCTTTTCAGGGTGATGGATTATACAGTCTCTGATACGGGAGTAACTCCCCTGATTACGTACTTTCCCCTTGCAGACCAAATGGAGAGGCAGGACTAGAGGCACAGGATGATGGAGGTGGAGAAGACAGTGTAGATTTGGAATGGGGTATGCTATGATGGCAGAGAGACCTTGGCAGGATTTAGGAAAGCACCGACAATCACCTATACAGAATATCACTTTATATCCTAACTGCATGTTTGGAAATATTGGCTTTTCATAATCACCCCCAAAATGTGTGTGTATGCTGGACTAAATTGTGCTCTGTTATATTGTTATAAATCTGGCATAAATCACTTGCTGTGGTTGAAAGCAGAATCCATCCCAGGCCTTCAGTGTTCAGAGTATTGGCAGTATTTCCTCATCCTGCGCTGCTGTGGTGCAATGACACCTATGATCAAGGAGCCAATTTCTTCGCCCAGCTACATTTGTGATACCACTTTGGCTCCTAGCATTTTTAATGAGGTTAGTGAGCAGAATTTGGCCCAGTCTCTCACAACTATCAGGAGAGTATAGTTAGTGTAAAATCAGAATCCCATTTAAATGGCATCCTGATCCACCACTATATCAAATGGTTCCAGAAGAATCACAGACAATCATAGACTCTTCCCAGGGCTCTCAAATGACATCATCGTCCCACTCCTGCTCCCTCTCCTGATTCCTACATTCCTTACTCTTCCCTCTTCCACTTCTATGTCAGAGCACCCAGGCCTGGATTCCAAGGATCTCCCTTTGCACACCTCAGTATAAAATCAATCGAGAGAGAGAGAGAGAGAGAACTTCACAGTTAACTGTCATCTATCTGGCTAGTAAAGTCATTCAATGACCCCGGGCCTTATGACAATAACACAAATCGATCAAGTTTCATTTCTAGTCTCAGCATAGCAAAGAAAGAGCCTTATTTACACCATTCTACAACTGCATTTGCTTGGCAGTCTGGAAAGTAGATTCCTCAGAAAGCTCTTCCTCTTCCAGAAATTCCACTATCACAATTTCTTTTCTATTTTTCTCTTGATGCCTGTGTCAAGGAAAAAAAGAAGTGGTAAATATATTATGTGGCATCTGTATATTTGCGATGTTTTTTCCCCCAAAAGAGTCTAAAGGACTTAGGTGCTCAACTTCCATTAAAATCAGGCTCATTTGAAAACCCCAGCCATAGTGCTTTCTCATCCATAACCCTCAAAATACTCTGTGATGGAAGGTAAATACCATTATCCCCAGCCTCTGTATAACTCCTATACATTGTGACTTGTCAAGATCTCACAATGAGTCAGTGCCACAGACCAGCCTTGATACAATGTCCCTTGACCATCTTCAGTCCCTTATTTTATCATTGCTACTCATTGTCCTCCGACGATCCCTAAACATCTGGATGTTTCTCCTAAATTGATCAGTGAAATAATTAATGATGACACTTAAATGATAGTCATTAATCTGCAGAACCAACACTACACTGAGATGAGTGGTAGCGGCTCGCATTTTCCTTAGAACAATTTTGTCTACAGGCTCAGTGAAATCATACCACATTGGACTGAATCTCACTGGGAGTTTATCTTTGCAACCAGACACTTAGAAATGTGTTTCTGTCCAAATGGAATCTTATCTTTGCCGCATAGTGGAACACTAATCAGGGTATTATTTCAGTCCAATCTCTGTGCACCAAGTCATAGTTGCACTACTATAAGACTTGGCAAGAGGAAAGAAAATAAACCAAATGAGGAATGGAAGAACAGCTGTTGCAGAAGATGGATGTACTGCTGTAATGATGTTTCTGAGATTATTAATTTATATAATAGCGTTCAGAAAGGATTCATCTGTTAACTGTCATGATTTTATCATTGAGAGACTGTAGGTTGCTGTAGGCTATGGCCATGATGTTTGCCTGTTTAATAACATCCAATGGGGCCAACTGACAAATAGCTTTGTTTTCTAGTATTTGGTTAATAGTGCATATAGTATTTTGGTTGGAGAGACCCCCCAAACATTTTGTCCCTGATATATTTCCAAACATTGCTGATAAAGGGTGCAACAGCAGCCCCTGCTTATGTGAAGTTTACACTTTTCCCAATGATTACATTTCCATTGTTGGTCAGTCTCATTTTCCCCATGAATTTTATTCTGTATTGGTTGACATGTTAGGCATTGTATAACCCTCCCTCCCCCCGCACCGCCCCCCCCCCCCACAATGATCTGTTGTAATCATTGGACCTATACATTTCCCCTAATTGTCAGGTCAGTTGTGAGAAGTGACTGAAATTTCATGGAAAGTGTCAGGAATCTATAGCAACAAATGTTGAGGGGAAAAGGTGCACAAGCAGACAGACTGAATTAGTCCAAACGAAAAGGCCTACTGATATAACTCAAGGACTGTGTTAATCATTCCCAGTAAATAAGAAAAGTGTAGAACTGGAAATCAATTAACCAAAATCGGTGCACCAGAAACTAGGCCTAATTGATGGACAAAATATTAACATAAGAATGGCCATACTGGGTCAGACCAAAGGTCCATCTAGCCCAGTATCCTGTCTTCCGACAGTGGCCAATGCCAGGTGCCCCAGAGGGAATGAACAGAACAGGTAATCATCACGTGATCCATACGCTGTCACCCATTCCCAGCTTCTGGCAAACAGAGGCTAGGGACACTATCCCTGCCCATCCTGGCTAATAGCCATTGATGGATTTATCTTCCATGAATTTATCTAGTTTTTTTTAACCCTGTTTTAGCCTTGGGGTACGTCTATACTACCCGCCTGATTCGGCGGGTAGTAATTGATCTTCTGGGATCGATATATCGCGTCTTGTCTAGACGCGATAAATCGATCCCGGATGCGCTCGCCATCAACTGCGGAACTCCTGCTCGCCGAGAGAAGGAAGCGCTGTCGACGGGGGAGCCTCCCTGCTGTGTGTGGACCCGCAGTAAGTGCTTTGAAGTTCAAACTAAGATACTTCGACTTCAGCTACGTTATTCACGTAGCTGAAATTGCGTATCTTAGTTCGATTTCCCCCCCCTGCCCCAGTGTGGACCAACCCTTGGTCTTCACAACATCTTCGGCAAGGCATTCCACAGGTTGACTGTGTGTTGCGTGAAAAAATACTTCCTTTTGTTTGTTTTAAACCTGCTGCCTATGAATTTCATTTGATGGCCCCTAATTCTTGTGTTATGAGAAGGAGTAAATAACACTTATTTACTTTCTCCACACCAGTCATGATTTTATAGACCTCTATCATATCCCCCCTTAGTCATTTTTTTTTTAATAAAGGGATGAGCTATTCCACTCTTCACTCTCCTCTTGGTGTCATCGAAAGCAGACTTTTTGGGAAAAGGAGGCTACAGTGATGCTGGCTGACTGATAGAAGGGGAAGGAGTGAGCTTCCCCATCATGGCTGCCACCCGTACTGTCTTCTGGGCCCCTGAACTTTCTTTGTTCTAATCTTGAGAGATGTTGTTTGGGCTATGGACATGTTGTTTGCCTCTTAACATCCAAGAGTACCATCTGACAAATATCTTTGTTTATTATAAGCATTTGGCCAGAGTGAGACCTAGATGACACTGCCACCTCCATCAGCTCCCGCTGAATCCCAAATTCTACCTGGGCTGAATCCTGAACACTGATTTGTCTCCTCCCCTCAATGTATCCTTTTCCTTCACCACCTTACTTCTTCTTTCTTGTCCTCCTTTCCCCTTTTGTCTAATAAGAATCTGGCTAAACCAGCCAAGACTTTCTGCTTTGCAGTGCTGATGTAAACCTGTGACCAGAAAGATGTGGCTAAATGCAATGCCCTAAATAGCTCTATGCAGTGCAACTTTGCCAAGTCTTCATGTGGCTAAGATTATGTGTTCAGCCTGTGTCATACCAGCAGTGCAGTTGAAAGTGAAGGTCAACACCAGAGACAGAACATGCAGCTTCTATCTTTGCTGTTTTTCCCTGCCCCATTTTGTGTATGTTTGTCTTGGTTTGTCATCTTCGGAGACAGGGTCAGACTTTAACAACAATAGCAATAACAGCTCTAGCCCATCTCAACTAATGTACCTCTGCCCCTCCCCCAAATACGTTAGGTATTACCATCTAAAAGACTATCAAACAAGGGGGGGAGGGGTAATCCTTCTAAAGACCCTCTCCAGCTATAGGGAAATGGAACAAAATATGTTAAAATGAAAGCCTTCATTAATAGTTTACATTTCAAATGCTTTCATTTTTCTTCTTTTCTGTATCTTTAAAAAAGAAGGTAAAATATTTGTTGTGGTGTGTTGATCCCTGTATACCAAACCCCGAATCTTGGTTAACACTGTTTAATGTTGGACAGTGACAGGGTCATGTTAACACCTTTGATTCTTTGGGCCAGTACATGCATCTAAATTAATACAAGCAATCCCTATACCAAAGGGTTTACAATCAAAAGTACAAGACAAAGGACAACAGGTGGGTACAACAAACAGATGTGGGGCGCACAAGGTAATAGTGAGATGATTGCAATTACTGCAATAAAGCCACAGTCAGAGCACACCAGCTGCTGAGCCATTGTCCAAGAGTTTAAAAGTTAGAATACATATTGTGAAATCTTTTAAAGATCAGAATTCTTCTTTCTTCTTGAATTCGAAATAAGATTTTAAGGAAACCCTGATTTTTAGATCCTAAATTGTACTTTCTGCTTCTGGCCTTTCCCCTGAATCACTAATTCCTTCCACATGGTATAAATAAGTTAAACCCTCCAACCAGTGAGATGTGTCAGCTGTGTGGTCCTGAGTCAGTGAGATGGCTACAGAAGGCAAAGCTGAGTGGTTCTGGTGTGTGTACTGATGAGACAACACATCACTTAAGGTACCAACAGTTATTAATTATAACCTAGAGTTGTAATGTAGGCAGTCTGATTGAACACAAGTTGATAACTCTCCTGCTCAATATTATTTTAATGTAATAATTCACTAGGGGAAAAATACAATATAACCTCTCCAGCAAATGACCATGCAGTCAGGATTCCCTAGTCACCTGAGAACTGCATGAGCTGACACAGACTTGATTTCTAGGAATATCATAGGTGCTGAAACTGGGGGTGCGGCTGGCTTGAAGTGGATTCCATTATATACAGGGTTTATGGTTTGGTTCACTGGCTCTCAGCACCTCCACTATACAAATTGTTCCAGCACCCCAAAGGAATACAGATTGATGTAGTAATATAAACAGAAATGCATGGGCCACGAATGTCCTCCTTTACCAATCCAGTGATTGTCTTTCATAAATTTAAACAAAACAAAATTTCTTCTCTTTGTAACTTCTCTTTGTAAATTCTTTACTGGTCACAAATACTAGTGTTTAGGCTACTGGGGTGTTGACACCGCGGACTATTGTGCTGACCAGTATTGTCTCATTATTTCCTTGTGCTCCCCTATCTGCTGTCTCTCATTTTACCCTTAGCTTGTCAGCTCTTTTGGGGTCGGGACGATATTTTTGTTCTATTTCTACGGCATGAAGCACAATGAGGTCCTACGCACTATGGCGATACCACTAATAAAAACTTTGCAAAATGTAGGGAAATTCAGTAGAAACTGTCACCAGGGTCAAATGTTCATTGGAATTCAGAAAGTCTATTGGGTTGAATTCGCAAAAACTTCCAGAAGCAAAAGCAAGAACTTGTCCGGTATCCAGTAGAGATTGGGAGATTCAGAGATCAGTCACACTGATGAAGAATAGAAAGGAGTAAATGGTTTTACACTTGTGTAAAAACCTGTGGAAGAGAAGAGGCGAATGAAGGCCATAGAGATTAGTTGGAAGGAGGGAGGAAGAAAAGGGAAGCAAAAGTGGGACAAGTACCTAGGGGCATGGTGTTCACTTCACTCCTCATAAATGGACTAGAGGTAATAAAGGCCAATTTCATGTCTATCAGAGGAAATGCACTAGGCAGTGTTCCTGTCTGACATCTCTGCCCTGACAAGATTCAAAGCTGCCACCATCAGGAAACATACTTTGAGCCACAATTCAAAGGCAGAATTGAATTTGAAATCACACCTCCATATGAAGCAGCGATGTTTTGCTAGGAAGATGCTTCCATTATGAACTGCTCTATCAATGTCATCCTTGTCTTTCACCTCCTCTTGCACCTTCCAAATTCCTGTGCGCAGGCCAAATGAATAACGTGAAATTGCAACAATGAAATCTATTCTCTAATGTCTTTGAGTTAAATCTATTGAAGTTTTGCTGTCAATAGAGCTCAAAGGAGAACATGCCCAAGTTCACTGAATGTCCTAGATTGCAAAAGGAACAGAGGCAAGAATAACAAGCAAGTGTCAGCCAGTACAATAGCTGCACAATAATTGATCATAATAAAGCAATGCCATCAGTATCAGAAAGGATTAATGGTCCTGTACTACAACTCAGTGCAGCTGAGAATATAGTAGCCTGGGGCCTTTCTTCTTAGTATAGCTGCTTTAAAAAAAATAATTTTATTTATTCTAAACTCAAGTATTTTTGTGGGAAATTTTGGAGAAAAGAAATATCCGCCCCTCCCCCAAAAGACCTTCCAGTTGAAATTTTTTAGAAGAACAAAACACTGAAAAATGTTCATTTTGATTTTGCCCTCTCCCATCCTTTATATTTCCTCTTTCTCCCTTTTTTCAAGTGTGGGGTGGGAGAGGCAAAAAAGAAAGGGGAGCAGTGAGGATCCCAAAACTTTGATTTTAAAAATAAAAAACTCAGGTTGGGTTTTTTCATTTTAAAAAATGAGAAATTTCCAAGAAAACAACTGAAAATTTTCACTTTAAAAAAGGCAATAAAATATCAAAATATTTTAAATAGAAAATAGTAGTCAACGGGGGAGTTATGCACATATAACTGGGGACCAGATTTGGCCCATGTTTATATCTGAATTGCTCACCATTTAGTGTTCACTTGTGAAAAGCATTCTAGCAGCACAGAGGATCCTTTGGTTGTGGACAGTAGAATACTCTAAAGATTCCTGTTTGCTGCAACCAATATTAAATGACGTAGGTCTCCTCTATATACAAGAGTTATACAGTTGTAACTATACCAGTATAGATAAAACTGTACAGCTCCTTTTGTGTGAATACAGTTATACTGGTATGAGTGCTTACATAGGTATCGCTTATTCCTGTACAGGATGGGGACTATGCCATAATGATATAAAGGCACCTTAAACTTCATCTGTACTAAGAGTTATACTGGTATAACTCTATTGGTAAAAATCACCACCAAACCAACATAGTTATGCTAATACAAAAACTGTGTGCAGCTCTGGCATAAGTTTCTTTAAAATAACTGAACATTTTTCCATCTACTTCTTCAATGTGCATGTCAAGATCTGTCCAGGAAAGAAATGAGAATAAAGGTCCCATCTTAGTCAGTTATTTCCTTACCTCTTCCTCCTGACTTGTTGGTTTTATGTTATGTTATTCAGTAAGTACTCTAGCATGAAGTTCATCTTATCTCCCTCCTCACAAAAATAAAATAAAGCTTGTTCAAGAAACAATGCTTGGGTTCAATCACATATGAAGAGACTTGATATGTACTGTTAAAACTCTTTAGACAAGGTTTTGGGGAGCTTATATGCTCTGCTTTTTTGATCTCTTGAGAGGAATTGGTTTAGGGAGCAGTTCTTTGAATCTCTGGAATATCTTGAACCATTGTTGAGACAAGATGTCTGAGGTAATATCTTTCAATGGGCCAACTTCTGTTGGTGAGAAAGAGACAAGCTTTGAAGCTTACATTGGGCTTTTCTTCAGGTCTGTGTAAGCTTGAAAGCCTGTCTCTTTCACCAAAAGAAGTTGGTCGAATGAAAAATATCACCTCATCCTGGGACCAACATTGCACTGAGGCTTTAGTATTACTTACAAAATGTATATTGTGACTGAATGTAGCTCTCATGAAAGTGAGGTCCATAGGATCATTTCTTAAGTCAAGCATAGCATAGCATTATTAGGCTCTCCTCTTACATAGCTGTGCTAGTACACCTCAATGCCGACCTGTAATATGCTTGCTATTGCAGTTTTGGTCTTCAGAGAGAAATTTAGTCTTATTCTGTAGTGTTTTTGATGTCATAAATTTCTGCTAAGGTAATGAAACTACACTACTCATCACTTTACGACCAGAGATGACCTGAATCATAAAGTTACTATCCAGAATCAAATCCTAACCTGAACCCTTCCAAATGTCATGGAGGTTCCGATCCCATGTTGCTGTTTGAGCTCATCTCTCCTAATAACCTAAACAAGGTGAAGGCCACAGTTTTTGGATGGGGGAATGATATTATATGAAACCACTGCATCATCTAGCAGCTGTGTCATTGTTGACTTGATTTGTCTTCTAGATCAGCATCCAGATCAGTAGAATTATATTGTTCAAATATTTTTGGTGAAGGATGGAGAGGGGAATGTTAGGTACATCTGTATAAACATGATCCATAATATAATACACTGGAGTTTAATTTAAAAGTTAATCATTTCATTGTATTATTTGTAATACAACCACCAGATTTGGTCTAGGACAAAATAAAGAATATTGACTCATTAACAAATTTGGCAGCATTATTGTGACAGTAATCACATTTTCATTCTATTTTCATACCCAGCGCTTCAAAGCAGCTTGAGAAATGTTCATTAATGATGCAGGCTTTAACATGCAAGTTGAATAGCTGTATCAGCAGTGTCATATATAATTTCAGTAATGCTATCAAGCATGGAGGAAGTTTAGCTTTAACGGCAAAATAAAAACAATGGAATTCCAGCTAAGATTAATGTAAATGTTCCTTTGAAAGAAAATGAGCTGCTTGAAATGAAGAAAAAAATCCCATGGTAATTTATTAGTAAAGCAATTATGGTTCATTATTGATTAATTTCCTCAAGGAGAATTGTTTCATGGTCTTTTTTAACCCCCCCCCCCCCCAATTGGATCTCCAGGCTTGTGCATTGCAGAGAAAATACCAATACAGAACCCCATTTTCAATATGTTTTTGTGTAGCTCATACATTTAAAAACAATTTTCTCCCACTGCCCTTAAAACGTTTCGCCATTGTCAGGAGCTAAAGCTAAAATCCTCTATTTCAATCGGTTTATGATTAGAGCTGGTCAAACTCTTCATTAGAAAAATAGATTCCAAGGCCAGAAGGAACCATCGTAGTCATCTATTCTGAACTCCTGTAGAACACAAGCTATAGGACTCCCCAAAATAATGTCTAGGACATATCTTTTAGAAAAACCTCTAACCTTGCTTGAAAAAATCTTCCTGACCCTTGGTATGCTTTTCCAATGGTCAGTTATTCTGTCTGTTTAAGGGGAAAAAAAAGCCTTATTCCCAGTCTGAATTTGTCTACCTTCTACTAAGATCCTTAGGCCGAGAAGTTTTGTTGTGTGGACAGTGCCTAGCACAATGCAATCCCAATCCCCGATTGGGGGCCTCAGGTGCTAACATGCTATAAATATTAAATCAATAGGTACAAACACTGTGGGGTGTGTGTCAGTTAAGGTTAGTCTACATATCATACATCTAACACAGAACCAAAGAAGCAAGGAATTGGAAAATAAAGCAAACAACAGTACATACCCTCTCGTCTTTCATCTATAGACACACACATCACCAGGACTTCGGTTTGGGAAATAATAATAAAACTATTTGAGTTTTTTACCCCTTTCTAGGTTTGCACACTGGTCATTATTTTCTTTTACTCTTTAAAAGACTAATGATTAATACTGATGTTTTTTTAATGGGTTGATTGCAAACTCTTTTCTATGACTATTCTGTCGGCCTCATGCAAAGCCCATTGAAGTCAATGGAAAGCATTCCTCTGACTGCATGGGCTGTGGATCCTGCCCTAGTTGTAGTGCATGGCTGATAACCTCTGCCAGATGGTGGTATTTCTGCTTCCTGATTATGGTGAGTGACACTTTAAAACGAAAAATGAGTAGTGAATAATGCTCTTCAGGTGTGAAGAGTTGGAAATGTGGTGGTTCATGCAAAGATCTGTGAAGCTCCATGAGTTTTCATGAAAACCTAGTGGTTGGATGAACACTCAGAAATAACAATTATTGGGCCTGACTGTCCTCTCCCTTACTTTAGTCTGTCATAGGCTTCCATTGAAGTTACTGATTTCTTAAGACATAAATGATCCTATTCCACCTGTGCTCTCTAGACTACACTGGCTTCCATTTGTTTATTTATTTAATGCAAGTCATGGTGTTAGCTTTGATACATATAACCCAGCATGAATTGCATCCTGGCTACATTTAGGACCTGTTGAAATCAATGAGTGTTTTTTAACATTGACTTCAGTAGGTGCAGACTGAGCCCTTTAAAACCACTTCTCTTATGACCCATCTTTACAGCTGAGATCTACATAGTCTCCAGGTTCCAAATCTAGGAGCTGGGAATGAAGGCACAACTCTGGAATGGCCTACCTCTTCACTAATTCATTTAAAGACGACTATCCAGGAAGGGACTTACTCACAGCCCTAGTTGCAAAAAATCATTTTTTATTCCGTTAGTGAATGGTAGCCCTCAAAGGGAGCAGTGGTTTGGTTCAATTCAGGAAGGTAAAGCAGATGGTCCAACATATGACACTTTTGTGTTGTGCTCTCTGGCAAAGGACCAGAATGACCCAACACTTTAAATCAAAAAGCAAAGTGGGTGCAGCAAAACTCTTGCTGGATTCTGCTGCAGTAGAGCAGGGGAATGGGATGGCACCTAATAAGACACATACGTACAGCCACATTCCAAAGTCTTCCGATTGTAGGCAAGAAGCGGTTGTAGTTAGCAGGTGGCTTTAGCCCAAAGAAGAGAAGAAGGCTTTCGGAAGTCTTATTTTATTTCAGCTAGATTGCCCTTTTCCCCCCCCCCCCCCCCCCCATTATCCCAGATAGCCCAAACACTCATCGGTAGTAATTTATTCTCCTGAAAATAGAAATAATGCTGAACTATTCAGAGAGATGCAGGAGTCTGTAGAGGGAGGTGGAGTAATGGAGGAGAATGCATGACTTGCTTATTGTCCTGTATCTTCTTTACTCAGCGTCAGACTGTGACTAACCATTACCAGCTAAATAAGGGCTTGGAAGGAAGATACAGAGAAACCCCATGCTTGTACACCGTGCACCAGCCCCAGGGCCTGATTTTCAGTTGCAGTCAGAGAGGCAGATTAAGCTTTTGTGGGGCCCTCAGTCAGAGCAAGTGGGGGGCCCTCCCCACCCCTTCTGCCTGTAGTCCTCACCATGGTCCTGCCAGGGAGCGGGGTCAGGGCATAGGGGCTTTCTCCGCTATCGCGGAGGAGCGCTGGGCAGACAGAGTGGGGTAAGGCCCCACACCTCTACCCTGCTCCCTGGCAGGAGAGCTGGGTGGAACGGGTCCAGGCATGGAAACACATATTTTTCTGGGTGCCCCCAATTGGCCAAGAACCCTGGGCGCTTGCCCTCTTGGCCCAGTGGCTAATCCGCCACTGGTTGCAGTTGAGATACGTTCAGCATGAAAACTAATGGCAAGGGGCAAAGATGGCTTTCAGTCACCATTCGCCATTTCAGTGACAATTTTGTATTTTCTCCCAGGTCATTAATAAAAATGTTAAATAGTGCAGGGCCAAGAACCAGTCTGTGCAGGACCCCACTGGAAACATACCTGCTCAATAATTCCCTGTTTACAGTTACAGCTTTGAATTTGTCCAGCTTTGCTTTGGAGTTCAATCACTTTTGGAAATTGGCTTTAAGATACAATTCTGTGACATATTCTTAACCTTGTCTAGCAAAAAGCATTTGTAACATGACAGTTTTTTTAGCTTGGCAGTTGTCAGCACAATCTCGTGTAATGTTATGTCATTAACAGTTGATCTTCTAGCTTGATGACATGATGGTCTTACAATCAGAAAATGCACAAATTGTTTAAGACATTCCATTTCTCTGCTCTTTCTCCTATGGGATTGTAGTTGTTTGTGGGGGTTTTGGTTTTAAGGTTTTCTTTTTCTGCCTATTTAACATTTAATGCTATTTATAGTAAATAAAAAAACAAACTTGTGAAATCCATACCATTTATTACACTGCTCTACAGCCAAAATGCTTCTGAAATAAATGTAGTCAAACTTGACTAATTCTGGGTCACTGAGAACGAAAATGATGCTTAAAATTGTTGATTGGCTCTGGTTTTCAAGACATGCTATTGGGTCAGTATATACAGCCCTTGACTTGGGAATGGCGGAGGATAAGTGAGTTATAAGGGGAAGGGATCTCAATTTAAACCAGAAATGACTAAAATACATCTTTGACTGGATTTATGAATAAATCTATGACTGGGTTTGGACAGTACTTGCTTTTTAGGCAAAACAATGAATGATGCAATCTGAAGCTGGTATTGCATCATACATTATATGAATTGCATCATGTTATTCCTAGAAGTCATGGATGATGCAATTATAACGAAGCTTACATCACTCTGCTGAACAAATTGCCCTATAACAGCTCTAGAAATCATACGGTGTCGTGCTCTCTTATTTGTCAGTGTTTGATTTTGCAAAGGGACACATTTCTGTTTAGCCAAAGTGAGCAGAGATGCCTCGTACTTGTGTGAACAGTGCAGATAACTTCTGCTATGTTTGTGGTGAAGTGACTTTTGCATCACAAAAGCGCAGTATAAGCACTATGGTTAAGAAAGCCTATCACCTTTCTTTTGGCTGCAAAATTGGAGATCAGGACAAGAGGTGGGCCCCACACATATGCTGCAACACGTGTGCAACAAATCTTCGCCAGTGGTTGAACACGAAAAGGAAATCTATGCCTTTTGCAGTGCCAATGATTTGGAGAATGCCGACCAGCAATTGTTACTTCTGCATGGTGCCTCCAGTTGGGAAAGGTGTGTCAAAGAAGAAAAAGTGGACTGTGCATTATCCAAACATTCCATCAGCTATACGCCCAGTACCCCACGGAGAAGGACTGCCGGTTCCTGATGCACCAAGATCATTCTCACTTGAGTCAGACGAGGAAGAGGATGAAACTTCTGGTCCTGAACCATCAATGTCACAGGACCCACATTTTCTCCCATCCTCCTCCTCTGAACCACACCTCATAACACAAGGTGAACTGAATGACCTTGTCAGGGATTTGGAACTACCCAAGAGTAAGGCAGAGCTTTTGGGCTCCAGACTACAGCAGTGGAATCTCCTGGCAGGTGATGTTAGGGTTTCCATGTTCCGTGACCGTCAAAAGGATCTTGTCCCATTCTTCTTCATGGAAGGTGATCTTGTAGCCTGCAACAACATCGATGGTGTGATGGCAGCCCTCAACATCGTTCACGATCCAGATGAGTGGAGACTGTTCATTGATTCATCGAAGATGAGTCTTAAAGCTGTTTTACTGCATAATGGCAATGTTTTGCCATCAATTCCAGTTGGTCATGCAGTCCATATGAAGAAAACCTATGACAACATGAAACCACTTTTGAGGTGCATAAACTATGACCAACATCAGTGGCAGCTTTGTGGCAATTTGAAGGCTGTTGCTCTCTTCCTTGGTCTGCAGACTGGATACACAAAGTACTGCTGTTTTCTCTGCGAATGGGATAGTCGTGCAAGAGATTCCCACTACATCAAGAAAGATTGGCCACTCCGACAGTCATTGGAGCCTGGGAGGAAAAGTGGTCAGCATCCACCACTTGTTGAATCAAGGAAGATTTTGTTACCACCCTTACACATCAAGCTGAGTCTGATGAAGAACTTTGTCAAGGCCATTGACAAAACACAAGCAGCTTTCAAGTACCTCTGTGGAAAATATCCAAGGTTAAGTGAAGCTAAGATAAAGGAAGGTGTCTTTGTTGGTCCTGAGATTCGTGAACTTCTTCGAGATGATGCATTTGACCATGCACTGCGTGGCAAGGAAAAAAAGGCATGGAAAGCCTTCCAGTTAGCGGCAATAAAATTTCTCGGAAACAACAAGGCAGACAACTACAGGTTGTTGGTGGAAAACCTCCTCAAGGCATACAAAAGCCTTGGTTGAAACATGTCACTAAAGATACATTTTTTGCACTCTCATCTAGATTTTTTTCCACCGAACTGCAGAGCAGTGAGCGACGAGCACGGTGAGCGATTTCACCAGGACATTGCAACAATGGAGAAACACTATCAGGGCAAATGGAGCCCATCAATGCTCCCAGACTATTGCTGGACAGTGACAAGAGATGCTCCATTTAATGAATAAAAGAGACAAGCCAAGAAGCGCCGAGTAGACACTGAATAGGACTAAACTATGTACTGTGGCAGAGCTCCGATCTTGTCCCTGTGGGTCCCGTGCTTCTAGGCGGTTTATGCTAGCCTCAGAGGATGGTGAGAGACCTCCCAGAGTCCCTGTTGTCCCTCTGGGCTTATTGCAGAACAGTTTAGCCTCCTGTCCTGCCAGAGGCCTGTCTTCTCCTTGTAGTGGCAGGTTGGTGGGGGGAACCCGGGCCCGCCCTCTACTCCGGGTTCCAGCCCAGGGACCCTAATGGTAGCAGCTGTTGGCAGCCAACCTCTCACTGCCAGAGTTGCTACAATTCCCTGGGCCACTTCCCCACAGCTCTCCCGCTTCTCTCTTCTTCACCCTTACCTTAGGGCTCCCTTACCAATGGCTTGAGAGTTGCCTTATTTACTCAGCCCTTCAGTAGCAGCAGCACTTCCTCTCCTCTGGCTCCCTGGCTCTCCCTCAGCCTGACTGGAGTGAGCCCTTTTATATGCTCAGAAGATCCTTAATTAGGGTCAGATGTTCACTTCACCTTAATGGCCTCACCTGACTTTTTGCAGGTTAATTAGAGTCAGGTGTTCTCATTAGCCTGGAGCAGTCCCTGCTCTGGTCAGTTAGGGAATAGAAAACTGCTAACCCAATGGCCAGTATATCTGCCTTCTACTATTCTGTTGTACCGAACTGGCCTGGGTCTATCACATATCCCTCCCCCCTGCTCAACACCAAGGGGTTGGGCATCTTGGGATGCCAGACAATGTACGCGTGATAAGCCATCGGCGTTGCCGTGGCGACTCCCTGCTCTGTGCTGTATGCGGAACAGGAAAGGTTGGAGGGATAAGAACCACCTGGTTACCCGTGTGTTCTTTTCCTTGTTCCGTTGCATCCATTGAAGAGGGGCATGGTCAGTCATAAGGACAAATCTGCGCCCCAGCAGGTAGTTACGCAATGTTTCCATGGCCCATTTTACAGCGAGGCACTCTCTCTCTACCACTGCGTATTTTTGTTCCCTCGGAAGGAGTTTTCTACTGAGATAGAGAATTGGGTGTTCCTCTTCCCCAACCATCTGTGACAGGACAGCCCCTAACCCCACCTCGGATGCATCTGTTTGTAGGATGAATTCCTTAGTAAAATCCGGTGCTATCAGTACGGGGTTACTGCAGAGGGCAGTCCGTAGGTCCGCGAATGCTCTCTCTGCTGCGTCGGACCATCTGACTGGATCAGGACCACGGGCCTTCAGTAAGTCCATTAGGGGAATTGCCCTTGTGGCAAAATGGGGGATGAAACGCCGGTAATACCCCACCACCCCTAGGAATGCTCGGACCTGCTTCTTACGACTCGGCCGTGGCCAATTTTGGATGGCCTTTAACTTATTCAGTTGGGGTTTTACCAAACCTTTTCCTACCACGTAGTCAAGATATTTGGCCTCCGTGAACCCCACAGCGCACTTAACAGGGTTTGCCGTAAGGCCAGCTCGCCTGAAGGTATCAAGGACTGCCCCCACTTTCTTCAAGTGAGTTTCCCAGTCTGGGGTATGAATCACCACATCATCCAAGTAGGCCGCAGCATAACTGGCATGCGGGCGTAATAACTTGTCCATGAGGCGCTAAAAGGTAGCTGGGACCCCATTTAATCCAAAAGGGAGGACCGTATATTGGAAGAGACCCTCTTGTGTAGAAAACACCGTCTTTTCCTTTGCATCTTTGGCTAAGGGAATCTGCCAGTACCCCTTCGTCAAGTCTAGGGTTGTCAAATACCGGGCATTCCCCAGACGGTCCACTAGTTCGTCTATGTGGGGTATAGGGTAGGCATCAAACTGGGATATCTCGTTTAATCGACAGAAGTCATTGCAGAATCTCATGGTGCCATCCGGTTTGGGCACCAGCACTATTGGGCTGGACCACTGACTGTGGGATTATTCAATGATCCCCATCTCCAGCATTTTCCTGACTTCTGCTTTTATTTCCTCCCTTTTGGCTGCTGGCACCCGGTAGGGCCTCATGGTTACTCGGGCCCCAGGGTTTTTGACGATGTGATGATATGTCCTGGTTGTGCGACCTGGCTTTGTCGAGAATACGTCTTGATATTGGGTGATCATCTCAGTTACCTCTTTCATCTGGGCTGTCGTTAGATCAGGAGACACACTTACTTGGTCAAGGTTTTTGTTCCCTGGGTGCAGGTCTTCTCGAACCACTGTGCACGCCTCTCGGGTATGCCAGGGTTTCAGAAGGTTGACGTGGTATATCTGCTCTAGTTTTCGACATCCCGGTTGTCGCACCTTGTAATTTACTTCCCCTATGGGTTCGATTATTTCGTAGGGCCCTTGCCACTGGGCCAACAGTTTACTTTCGGCCGTAGGCACAAGTACCATTACTCGGTCACCGGGTTGAAACTGACAAACCTTGGCTTCACGGTTGTAGTAGGTTCTCTGGGCCTCTTGGGCCTTCTCTAGGTGCTCCCTCACTATGGGAGTGACCCAGGCTATCCGGTACCTCATCCGTAGCACATGCTCTATTACATTCTTCCCTTGACTGGGTTCCTCCTCCCAATTTTCCTTGGCTATGTCCAGGATGCCTCGGGGGTTTCGTCCATACAACAGCTCAAAGGGGGAGAATCCGGTGGAAGCTTGGGGGACCTCTCGGATGGCGAACATGAGGTACGGTAATAGGTTGTCCCAATCTTTCCCATCCTTGCTTACCACCTTTCTTATCATGGCCTTGAGGGTCCAGTTAAATCTTTCCACCAGACCATCGGTTTGTGGATGATAAACCGAGGTCCGCAGGGTCTGAACATGGAGCAGGGAACATAGGTCCTTCATCAACTTGGACATGAATGGCGTTCCCTGGTCTGTGAGGATTTCTTTTGGTAGCCCTACCCGGGCGAAGATTGCCACTAATTCTTTGGCAATGCTCTTGGAGGCTGTATTTCGTAAGGGGACAGCTTCTGGGTATCTGGTTGTATAGTCTAGGATGACCAGCACATACTGGTGGCCTCGGGTCGTTTTCTCTAGCGGCCCCACAAGATCCATGGCGATCCGCTCAAATGGAACTTCGATGATCGGGCAGGGGTACCAAAGGGGCTCTTAGATGTGGACGAGGGCTGTGCAATTGACATTCAGGGCAGGAGGCACAGTACCGCCGGACGTCTTCATGTACCCCCGGCCAGAAGAACCTGTGTAAGATTCGCGCCTGGGTTTTCTCCACTCCCAGGTGCCCTCCAAAAAGGTGACTATGAGCGAGGCTTAATATTGCCTTCTGGTGTTTCCGGGGTACTAGGAGCTGGTGTACCTCTTGCTCCTGCATTTGCACAACCCGGTATAGGAGGTTCCTCTTGATCACAAAATAAGGCCCTGGCCCCCGGGCCTTTCCCTCTATAGGTGCCCCATCTATCTCGGCCACCTCCTTCCTGGCGTTCTCGTACCTTTGGTCTTCCACCTGGTCTCGTCCAAAAGTCTCTCTCCCGGGGCTTATCAGCCCGAACTCTGAGGGATCTGTCTCTGTCCTCTTGGCTGGCTCCATGAGGTTGGGGTTGGAACCGGTCTCTGACCCCTCCTCCGTCTCGGGGCCCTCCCCGTCGGTTGCCCGCATACGTCTGCCTACACAGGCAGCTCTCTGTCCTTGTATCAGGATTCGGGTACCCAAGGCCTTGGCTGCCCTTCTTTCTCTCTTGGTCTTCCTGCCTTTCCCCGGGACAGGGAATAGTTCCTGGGACATTTCCGTGAAATATGGGAGGTGACATTCTGCCGTGGAAGCCTCCCGAAGTTTGGGGAACTCCCCTTCCTCCAATCCCTCCGGTGGGAGCAAGTTTCCAAACCCGGGGAAATCTCTACCTATGAGTACGGGGTATGGGAGGTTTGGGACTACCCCTGCTTTCACCTCAGTGACATTTCCCTGAATTTCAATTTTCACTGGTATGATGGGGTAATAACTAACAGTCCCATGGACACAGGTTACCCCCGTACGCTTCGCCTGCATTATCTGGCTGCGCTTCACTAATTTACCCGAAATTAGGGTGATAGCGCTCCCCGAGTCTACAAGTGCCATAGTTTCTACCCCATTCAGCGTTACCTGCCTTGTATATTTATGTGGGGTGACTGCAACCCCTACAATATTGAGTAGGCTGCATGGGTCTGCCCCATCCCCCAGGTTACACTGCATAGGCTCTATGACATTGGGGCACTGGGCTGCTATGTGCCCCAACTCCCCGCACCCGTAACACCTATAATTCCTTCTAATCACTCCCCTATCATGTGGGTTAGGGGGTTTAGTTCCAGGGTCCCCCCACTCAGGCCTTTCCCTTCCTTCTGGGTTCCCAGCTGGTTTTCAGCCCCCCTTTTCTTCCACCTAGGACTCCCTGGGGGTGTGGCCAGCTGACCCTCCAGGGTTGGGGTCGAGTGTTTGCTTTGAGAGGCCCCTTCCTTGGGTAGTTGGGTCAATTCCCTGGCTGTCATCCGTCTTTCCACCAATGTGATCATTTCATCATAGGTGGACGGATCGTTCTGGCATACCCATTTGCGGAGATCTGGCGGCAGTCCCAGCATGTAATGGTCCATGACCAAAGTCTCCAAAATCTCGTCTGGGCTGCACGCCTTGGGCCGTAACCACTTCCGAGCTAGGTGTATGAGGTCGAATAGTTGGGACCTTGGAGGTTTGTTCTCCCTGTATTTCCAGTCCTGGAACCTCTGAGCCCGTACTGCTGTCGTCACCCCTGATTGTGCTAGGATCTCTGCCCTCAGCCGGGAATAGTCAGCGGTGTCCTCGGTGGGCAGATCAAAGTAGGCCTTCTGGGCCTCTCCGCACAAAAAAGGGGCGAGAATGCTGGCCCACTGCTCCTGGGGCCACGCCTCACGCTGAGCAGTCCTTTCAAATGAGAGGAGATACGCCTCTACGTCATCCTCTGCCGTCATTTTTGGCAGACAACCGGTGGCCCTCAGGGTTTGCGTCCCATTGGACCCCCGGGCCTGGGTGGTGAGGATCTTCAACTGGTCTACTACCTCCCACAAGAGGGCTCGATCTTGGGTAGCCTGGCTCATTAACAATTGGTTGGTTTCCTGCTGTAGCCTCATGGACTCCTGTTGTGCCATCGCTTGAACCCGGGTTGCCTCCTGCTGGGCTGCCATGGCTTGCACCAGTGCTCTCACCACCTCCTCCATTGTGGTAAAAAAAACCCCAAAAAACCCCAAAACCCCAGTGCTTTTTTTTTTTTTTTTAAATTTAAAAACCTCTTTGTTCCACCATGCTGTGAACAATCACAATCCCACCCCTGACACCAGTTGTGGCAGAGCTCCGATCTTGTCCCTGTGGGTCCCGCGCTTCTAGGCGGTTTATGCTAGCTTCAGAGGATGGTAAGAGAACTCCCACAGTCCCTGTTGTCCCTCTGGGCTTATTGCAGAACAGTTTAGCCTCCTGTCCTGCCAGAGGCCTGTCTTCTCCTTGTAGTGGCAGGTTGGTGGGGGGAACCCGGGCCCGCCCTCTACTCCGGGTTCCAGCCCAGGGACCCTAATGGTAGCAGCTGTTGGCAGCCAACCTCTCACTGCCAGAGTTGCTACAATTCCCTGGGCCACTTCCCCACAGCTCTCCCGCTTCTCTCTTCTTCACCCTTACCTTAGGGCTCCCTTACCAATGGCTTGAGAGTTGCCTTATTTACTCAGCCCTTCAGTAGCAGCAGCACTTCCACTCCTCTGGCTCCCTGGCTCTCCCTCTCCTCTGGCTCCCTGGCTCTCCCTCAGCCTGACTGGAGTGAGCCCTTTTATATGCTCAGAAGAGCCTTAATTAGGGTCAGGTGTTCACTTCATCTTAATGGCCTCACCTGACTCTTTGCAGGTTAATTAGAGTCAGGTGTTCTCATTAGCCTGGAGCAGTCCCTGCTGTGGTCAGTTAGGGAACAGAAAACTGCTAACCCAATGGCCAGTATATCTGCCTTCTACTATTTTGTTGTACCGAACTGGCCTGGGTCTATCACAGTACATAATAGTTTTTTGTCTTTTGTTTCATAATAAATTTTATTAATATAACCCCTTTGCTGATTTTTAAAGTGTTACATAAACAGGACAGGTGAAATAGTATCATGTAAAGCAACCATAAACACATGAAAAGACCTAGGTTTACAATTTATGATTAAAACTCTACTATCTACACAATATACATAGACATAAAATGTAAAAACTTAAATATCTTAGAAACAGTAGCCAATCAGTTGTTTTAATTGTCATATTTGAATTCAGCACATCAAAATACATACTAAATAGCACATTTTATCTCTGAAGCAGACGACTTCTCAAAAATTGTAGACCAGTGTTATAAATGCATAATATGCATTCTGATTAATGAGTCATAAACAGCAAAAGAAGAAACTTTGTGACCTTTTTGTTAACTCATTGCAAGACTTCCTGGAATCAGCATCATAAACCTTTCGGCAGAGTTTATTGAATCTGCACTTTATAGGAGGGGCTATAGTGGAGTGTACAATTTTTTCCACTGTTTTGGTTCTTATACAGGAAATATAAAGGTGTTATTGGAGACTAGGGTCTATAATCAGAATGTAGACAGGGATTATATGGGAGGCATATGGGAATAATGGAGCTTTAGAGAATAGTGAGAGAAAAAGAAGGGCAAAAATCCAAAGCCGTTACAAAAGGACAAAAAAAGTCAGTTCAAGATATTGTAACTAGCAAGTCATTGCACAACTACAAACCTTTCCCAAGTAATGTTGGCCCCATCATACAGGATTCCAGTGCCATAACAGAGAAGGAAACAGGAACATAAAGATGGAAATGATGGTCCCAAATGTGCAAAATGCCCAATGCACTAGTCAATTGTGTCATTACTACTAGGGAAAGTGAGATTTGACAGGACCCCCTCCCCCATTAGAGTGTGGATTGCACATCAAAGAGTAGCTAAAAATGGTCTTCCAATGAGTTCCATATTCATTGTTTTGTAACCATTCCATAGCACATTCTCAGTTCACAACCAGCCCTAGTTCTCTGCAATTAAAATTTAGCCAATAACTTTGATGGGAAGTCAAATTATAATCCAGCTCCCTCTCCCATCATCAGTTGTAGAAAATCTACCTACCTAATTTAGCTACTTACTATGACTCTATATTCTAGAATATTATAATGTCATTTTGGAAGGAACCTTGCGAGGTTTTCTAGTCCAGCCCCCTGCACTGATACAGGACCAAATATACTAGGTGTTTGTCTAATCCATTTTTAAAAGCCTCTACCAGCACCTATAACTACATAGGAGTAAAAGGTATGGAAAGGTATTTTTGAGACTACAGACCGACTCTGAATTCATATGGGGACTGGATGTGGGATCTGCACAGGCAGAAGCCAAGCTCTCAGCAGCCAGCTTCTGTTTTTACCACTCACTGGCATTAATATGGTTCCAATGGAGCTGCAGCTGATGGTACCCCACACACCGCAGACATCCCTTAAAAGGGAGTGCCCACCAAGGAGATGGTCCAGCAGAAAGATAACAGATGGAAGACCCTGGCTATCACTAGGCTGCTCACTCCTTCATTGGCCTTTCAAATTCCCATCCCTCATGGATTCCCAGAGCCCTGGGGCACCCTCACAAAATACAGCAAGAAGGCTGTGGATGCAGCAAAGCCTCCATCTACACTGAAGGTTAGGTTCAAGCCTCAGCCGCAGGGGGGAGAAGGCCGTTGTCTCTCTCCATGCCTGTTCAGTCTTTGTCTTCTCAACTGACATTGGCAACAGGGATGCCAACTGCCACAGTGGTTTTGGTGGGGATGCCTATCCAGAGGTTATTGGAGCAAGAGCGCCAGACTCCCTCCAGATAAACCACAACGTCCATCAGAGAGCAACAGCCTTTGGGGCCAGGTGATCTAGGGCTAGATAGTGTTCTCTATAACCCTGGTTTAACTCTACAGACTGCATTGAGTTACTCCCTATTTACAATTATGTGAAATCAGAATCAGGTATGTAGAGATGAAGAGCCCACTACACATTCCCCACGCTCTCTATTTACCCTCCCCCTTTAATATTTCTTAAGTGCAAGTGATATGATTTGAAGGAAAGTGTGATAGTGAATTAGTAAAGAAGCAAATAATGCTGAGGTGACAGAAGATGTTCTAGATAAGAAAAATAAATTAGTTATAGGATGAGAAGACATTCAGCAGTTAGCAGACAGATTACTTGTAGAGAAAGGGCAAAAATAACATCACACTGTCATACTGAAAAAAAGCAAGTAATCAGATCCTCAGCATTTTAAGGCAGATACTCTCTACATAGTCTGCGGAATAACAGAGGCTGTAGAGGTCAACATTACAATTGGTTACAAAACAGAAGGAAGCTGCTATAGTTAAAAACCCATTGAACATCTCCTGGGAGAAGTTATACAGGAAAAATCTGTCCTAAGCGACCAACTGAGGGACCAGAGAAAATTGGTTACTTAGCAGAAATTGACCAGATTTTGCCCTTAGTTAGGCCAATATAAATCCAGAATAACTCACAGAGTCTACTTGGTTTACACCACTGTCAATGACAGAAGAATTTGACCTGTGTTCTTTAGCTACAGGCCAAACAAAACTGAATTGGAAACTTCACAGATGTTTTGTTTTAAGTGGTCTCTTAAGGCATGGAGTTGCTTGTCGTAGGTGATTATTTGGGCAATTTTATTGTAGCTACAGCAGTCACGCAGATACATATCCATTCTGCAGGGTCAGGCAAATTGTGCAGACAGAAATAGAGCCAAGGTGTGTGAAGTAATATCTTTTATTGGACCAACTTCTGTTGGTGAAAGACACTAGCTTTCAAGCTTACACCAAGCTCAGCACTGGAAAGAAGAAAAAACTAATTTAAACATTTAAGATGCAGAAGTCAGCCATGTAGCAAGATATTTCACCATACAATAGAAGAGAATCACAAAGAACTAACTAAACTGTATTAGTATTCTTCTGCACACAAAAGGTTGATTTAGGGGAGACTTGAAGAATTAATCACCAAACATAGTGGTGCATATTAACTACAGAAAGTGTTACTATGTTACATCAAGATACGGCTGAACTAGTCTGGATAAAATAAGAATTGACCCAGGCATTGTTATTTGCAAAGGAAGGGGGTTATTGGTTAAATCAGTTTTGCAAAATTCTACTTGTGCATTCACCCAATGCATGTAATTTGTATTTATTGTAATAGGAAAATATTATTTATTTACTCATTCATTCTACTGTCAGTGGGGTAAAGGTGGATGAGAGGATTCAATGCCTGGGCTGATATTTTCAGGATGATATTCACAAGGTTGGTTTAAAACAACATGTACCATTGAAGCATGGTGTATAATACTATCTTGAACATTCCCCTGTCCCGATAGAGAAAATTAGCTTTATTATTCTCCCCCTTCCCCATTTTTTTTCTTATTGCTCTATTGTGCTTACATAAAACTTGACAGATAGACCACTGAAGTGCTAAGACCTGGCCTACCATGCTGAACAACTTTGTTTATCATTTCCTTGTGCTCCCCCCGCCTACTGTCTCTTGTTTTATCCTTTGTGGGAGTCTTAGCATCAACAGAATGAACTATCCTTCTCCACTCTATCCATCTAAAGTACCTATATGGCCTTCGTCACCATAGTATCTGAGTGTCTCACAATATTTAATGTATTCATCCTCACAACACACTGATATATGGACGTGCTATTATCCTTACGTTACAGACAGGAAACTGAAGCACAGAGAGACTAAGTGATTTGCCCAAGGTCACACAGGAAATTTGTGGCAAAGCAGAGAATTACACCCAGTCTCCCAAGACCTGGGCTCATGCCCTAACCACTGGACCATCATTGTGAATTCTCCTTAGTGAAGAAGTGAGGATGAACCATTGATACCACTCCGACAGGCCATGCTGTACATCTTTGACTGAAGAGAGGACTTTGGTCACTAGGGATGTTAAACTGGCAATGCTCGCAAACACTAACTGAGGTCAGAATGGTTTCTTCTAGAAGGTTTTAGCAAAGAAAAGGCAAAAGGCACTTTGTCAGAGATTCTAAGCAGAACACAAGCTGTCATTAACTTGTGTTCATGGCCACCCAGAATCCCATCATGTTATACCTAGCATTTCAGAAGTATGGGACCTAGTCCTATGCACCAGCATGGTTTTAAATTGAGCTCACACTCACAGGGAACAAGTTCTCTTATTCATGCCCTGGCATACATTCAGAGTTGCAGGAGATACATTTTTGCATTACAAAGACTGTTTGGTTCTCTCCATTTTGAGAGGAAACTATTTTGCCCTTCTGTGATCAGCTTTTCAGTTGAATAGCTGAAGGTTGGAAAGATTTGAGACTATGCCTACTTGCCCTTCCTAGAAGTTCACTGGATGATGGGTAAGAATGGTGCTGCTGAATCTTCAGGTTTCTCACTCAGCTTCCAATCTTACACGCCTCCAATCTTTTCGCTGTCTGGTCAGGGAAAGCACCTTGCAAAGAGCAAACTCTCTTCTCTCCATTTTGTTTCCAGCTGGCACACAGCAGCTTCTTCTAGACTCCACTACTGGTCTGATGACAGGCAGCATTGCCAAAAGGAAAGACTGAGTATTTTTTGGGTAGGGAATGCCAACAGTAGAGTAGCAGACCACACATGTGCTCACAGTCAATAGATGCCCTCTCCAGAGAAAGGGGACAAAGAAAAAAAAAGGGATAGAACATGGCAAACTGGTGAGATAATTATTGTATCCCCTGAAAACTACTGAGATTATCTCAATCTGCAAGGCTATAGAGAAAATTCCTCCCTTAAAAAAAATAAAAAAGAAAAATTAAACCCCGACTAGTGCTTGGAATCAGGTTCCTGAACTTTATCACTATATCAACTTCACAACTATCAAATCAGAGAGATTCAGTCACTTCACGTTTGGGCTGAATACAAAACCAAACTCTAGAGATTAAATGTCAGCAAGTGAAGGTAACGCATTAATCCACCTGGCCACGCCACCTAGCTCCCAAATCACTAACAGGCAACTATCTATCTTATCGCCACTCCACTTACTGACAGTCTCCATTTGTTTCTGTAAGAAAGGGGACACTACCAAGCCATTCAGGACTCAAAACATACCTACCAACCTTAGAGGAAAGAAATGCGATGCCATAGGCGGGATTATGAAGAACTGCTTCAGCTATAAGATACGGGCCAGATGTGCATTGCCCTAGCGTGGACATGCAGTGGAGGGAGGGTGCAAGGAACTCTGTTCTGCCACCGGTGCCTTCCCCACCCTCCATATAATAGGCACTCCCTATATGTGGGAAATTGTAGGGACTGCTTGACTTTGCTGACAGTCAAGCGCCCACTATCCGCACTAGCCTATGGAGCTAGCCAAGTGTGCTGACAGCGGAGTAGGTTGCACTCCCTGGAGCTGTGGGAAGAATTTTGAACTATCCCTAGCAACGCTCCCCCTGGCAGTGGTTCTGCTCGTCAGGGCCATATGCCCTTTGCACAATCAGGCCCTACATTGGAAGAACATGGACCACTTCAAAATTCAATTTCACACAGACTTGCATGACTACATATGGGATCTTCTTAAGAGTGCCGGGTCTCTAAAGGTGTACACAGCACTTGCTATTTTGTAATCCCTCCCAGGATTACAAATGTTCTTTAAAATCCTGATTTTTTTAAGTGTACAAAAGTCATTTTGGCTCATTTTATAGCTGTCTTGCATTTGATTTATGTCCCCTTCCCTGAGTCATGTATGGTTGGCCTTATGATAGCTAAGACATCTGGTTCTACAGATAGAGGGCCATAAAAAATAATCAATGTAAAACTTTTTAAAATTCTGCAATATATATTTTTCTTTAATGTATGAGATGCATCATACAGATTATGGTGAGGTATAAAAAGGTTTTACTGGCATGAGCTTGCAATGAACTGCAGAACTCGTTTGTGGTTGACCAGGCCAGCATTTATTGTGTGTGTGGGTGTGGGTGTGGGTGTGTATACACACACACGTTGATACATTAATAAAATGTGTATTAAATACTTAAAAGTGAAGAGCTCTGAGAATTGTGCTCCCTTGACCCACAGGTTCTACTGTAGATGTGATGTAATGAAGACAAAATGTGGAGGGGAGTGAAAGAATCTTTGATTAATGTAGAATTTCTGACTAGGATGGCTGGTTGCTCGGATGGTCCTATCCCCCTTAAAAGGCAACATTTAGACCCCCCCCCCCTTTTTTTTGTTAAGCTCAAGCAAATGGATACTCATTAGCAGACCCAGATTGCCTCAGCCCTATTTTTAAATAGTAAGAAAGTTCTGGGCTGACTCACTTCAACCAAGACCTTGGCAAGTGTCCATTCTTAAGAGCTGATATGCAGAGCTGCTAGAGGAAAACATTTGCAGTGCACAGAAGTTGTATTGGTCCTGCAAACACCAGGAATCATGCAACATATTCTTAAGCGCCATCTATTGCATTTTCCTATATATTAACTGTTTACAGAGATAAGTACACCCGTAACATCCACTTACTGAGCAGGAGCTTATTTCCCCATGCTGGCGGAAAATAGCTCTATCCAGCACTACTGGATCCATGATGAGCCTTTTCCTCCAGTTTCCCGGACAACCCTCTTCCTTCTGCTAGAATATCTTTTAGAGGACCTGCAATCAGCACCAGCTGAAGCACATTCTGCTTCTCAGAGTCTGTATCAACAACCTTTCTTACTCACTAGTATAGGGTGTATCACAACTTTCTCTCCTTGTCCAATCTCCTGAATGACCACGACATTGGTTTATTGATTGACCCACTTAGCTGGTAGTAAGACAGTGGTTCTCAAACTTTTGTATTGATGTCCCCTTGCACACAGCAAGCCTCTGAGTTCAACCCCCTCTTATAAATTAAAAAAAAATGTTTTAATCTTTTTCACACCATTATAAATGCTGCATGAAAAGTGGGGTTTGGGGTAGAGGCTGACAGCTCGCGACCCTCCATGTAATAACCTCGCAACCCCCTGAGGTGTCCCAACCCCCAGTTTGAGAACCCCTGTAGTAAGGTACTGAGACAGCACCAATTGATATGGACGAAGTCATGGTCACAGGGGGGGACACTGAAAGTATCACATATTGGAAGGTATTACAAGCAGATTGGATATGTTGGATAAGTATATTAGCTGAATGTTGCTATTAATAGGATTATGGAATTATATATTACAGGTGACATTAAAATGGTCATCATTAGATTTCAGAGGTAAATCCCACAAATATGAAAGGAAAAATTCTTTAAAAATAATTGTTTCAGGTTGCTTGCAGACTCAGGACAACAGGACC
This sequence comes from Macrochelys suwanniensis, assembly GCA_033296515.1. Lineage (NCBI taxonomy): Eukaryota > Metazoa > Chordata > Testudines > Chelydridae > Macrochelys > Macrochelys suwanniensis. The sequence goes on along the minus strand of CM065784.1, from coordinate 14,890,561 downwards.
ACAACCATTTTACTGTAAGTTTATATTTGAACCATAATGGCCAGAAACTTTTAAATTGAAAGCTTAGATATTTTTTTTAAGTGAACTGCTTCAACAAAAGTATATTCTCTGGCAAGTGCTGTGGTCACACACACACAAAAATCACATAGTTCACAAGGTCCTGGATATAGATCACTGTCAGGGGACTGATAATGGACTTGATGGACCATTAGTCTGATCTACTGTGACTGTACTCAGAGTCATCAAAGGAGAACTAGGTAGTAAAAAGGAGCAGATTGTAGATCAGAAAGGAATTGGGGGGAACGATTTAGGGAGGTCAAAATGAACAGCTCCTCAGTGAGCTTCCCACAATCATTTTATCTCAACAGCATGGCAAAAAGAAATACTTACACCTTGTCAGGTTAAGTACCCTGGAAACAAACATATTGCAAACTGACCTGAACAGAAATAAAATCAATCTTCTAAATTCATGTTAATGCTAATATTGGCTTATAGCTACTGTTTACAACGTTTAATCTGCACCTCAGGGAATGAATGATGATGACATAAATGATAAATGTTAAGGTCTTTATGGCAACAACAATCAAAATACTTTTGTAATTTGATTATAGCAGAGTTGGAGTCCACATGCAACTTTCAAGTAAGAACGAATGCTATGGCCAAAATTCTTTCCTGTTTTATACCCTGAAGAGGGGTAATTTTGTTACTGTAATTGCAGAATTTCTTGGAGGAAATTTTCTATGAGAGCACAACTGTCTAGGTTTTTCAAGAGATCTCACAGCAAAACTGTATGTGTCGTAATGGAATAAAATGTGAAAAAGATGAATAATAGTAAAGTTTTGATAAAGGCATTAGCTTGAATAGAACAATGAGATAGAATCACAAAGTGTATAAACTCTGCTGAATTTGAGGAATTTGTTGCCATGCTGAAGAATAAGAATAAATTCCTGGCCTGCAGTACTTCAGTATGAACACCACTCTACACTGAATATTAAGTGTAGCATTAATATTCAAAATGATAAAACCTAAATAGCAAATTTAAAGTTGTCTACATTAGAAAAGCAGAAAAAAGTACTTTTAACTAGATTTCAGGAGAGGATTGTTCCAGCCTCTGACAGACATCAGCAATGGTTTGTTCTACATTCATGGAAAAGGGATGGACTGTCTTGATAAGCACAAAATCAGAATGATATGTGCATTGGCTTAGTCCTGAATGCTAAACTCTATCAATGTGAAAAGCTGGACTCTGGAGATAGCAGACAAATGTCATGTTTGAACAAATGGTATTGGGAAAAGCTAACTGGAGGTCCTAGAAATAGAACTATGTCTGGGGAGCTGGACCACGAATGTAGTTACTTCTGAGATTATATCTGTACTTCATTCAGGATAAGATGAAGGAATACAGATTAGAGACATTTCTATATTGCTTGAATTACATACAGAGTTACTTTCAACAGAATTATAAAAGTTAGAGATAAAATAGGCATATTTAGGTCACCTAGGCCCAGATCCTCAAATGTATTGAGGTGCCTAAATCAATGGGAGTTAGATACCTAAATAGCTTTGAGGATCTGGACCCTAATCCATGGTCTGGACCATACAACAAATTCCCCCAGCATTTTGTCCAGCCTAGATCTAACTAACTGAACCAATAAGGTTTCCTTGGAGATGATTCCACAGTGTGGTGGGAGGCTTTCCAGTTATCTTCCACAATGGGTTGCAGGTCTAATAGCCAAGATGGTAGAAGCCTATGGTGGGAAAGAAAATGGCAAGCACTCATTTATACCCCATGGAACCTTGGATTGTAAATCGGCACTGAATTTTACTCATGCTGTTTGTTTCCTGGGATTAGTTTCTCACCTAGATTATTCCAGTTTTTTCATGTGTGTTCCTTTATTTAGCTGTTTTACGTATCAGCTGGTAAGTGACATGATGGTTCACATTTGCCTTTTTGGAGACCACTACCATATTCGCATTTAAACAGACATATTATCTGTTAAAAGTTATTCATGATTTTACAGAAATCATTGCCAATATCTTCACTTACCAATTTTATAGAGTCCTATCTTTGATATATGCTGATTGTTATGTAACAATAACCAGCGTATACTTTAAATGTAAGTGAATATGCTTATATATATATAAATTTAAATTGTTCAAATATTCCTTTCCCTAGTTTTTTATCACACTTATATTGATGGGGGCAATTATGAAGAAATGAAAACCTTTTCTTTTTCCTATTTTTCAAGATTAAAGTTCAATTTGTTAGTTAGCTAATTGCACGCCACTGTTGATTTAATCTTTCTTCATTTATTGATGGATTGGTTTTGTTTTTTAGTTGGCTTTGTGCCTCTGTTTTATAGTGATGGCTCTATTAGAAACACAATAGCTATATAGTATATCTTTCTGTACAATATATTTGTAAAAATGCTTCTTATGGCCTATTAACTCTTTGACAAGCATTCACTTGTTCTGATTTTTTTTTTTTTTTTTTTTTTTTGCAGCTCTTATTCCCTTGCAAGCCTTAACTGACTTCTCGTATATTTTTGTTAGGTTCCTTCTCTTCTTTCTCATTTTCAGTAGAGATTCCTTTTCCACTGGAAAACGCTTTGCAAATAGAGCCCTAAAGATAAGATAGGTTAAATATAAGCAATCAGGGAATGGTGTTCTTTGGACACTGGCAGTAGCCAAAATATCTTTTACCTATGTGGAACCTCTCAAATACCTCCAGGAAGTTTGAAGCAGGTGCAGTTAAGTTTCAACATTCTTAGAACTGTATCCGGGATGTGGGTAATTCTGGGAATGTCACATAGCATGAATGTATTTGGATGCTACACAATCTCAGAGGGGCTGCTTTGGGGAGAGGGAAGACATCTGGAGGCAAAAAATTTGGGAGCAACTGAGAGGAGCAAGACCAATCAGCAGAGTAGGGAGTGAAAATGTGCAATCTTCTCTAAAATCCAAAAGACGGAGTGAAAAAGAATCCATTCCTTTATAAATGTCAGCTTCAAATAGAAGAAGCAGATTTGCTGATGTGCAGAAATTTGCAATACACAGAGAACAGGAATGGCACAATAGACAGACTCCCAAAGAAACCATAGTGAACTATATATAGATAAAAGACTGCCAGCTCTGAGATAACTTTCTCTCCCCGAACAGAGAAATACTAGCACTACAGTTAGGAAACTTATGCCCTAGTTATTGGATCAGGGTCCCAGGAACTACAGACTGTGATGCCTAAAATTCCTCTTCTGTTGCCCATTGGGGTATCTTTGAAGGTGTTCCTTAGAAGGAATTGAAAGTATATCTTCAGAGAAACATTTAGTTAGTCACAGTGCAGCTGCTCTCGCATGAACTAAGGGGTAGAATCTGGGTTTACTTTAGGGTATTTTTTCAAGGTGCACAGATATAAATTGTATGCTTTGGAGTCATGGGCCAAAAGGAAAAACTCAGGTCCAATGGAGACATATTCCCCATTATACCACATATTTCAGGGATTTTCAAAATTCTTTCACAGCGTGGACAGCATCATAATACATTCTATCACACAGATTTCCTTCCCTCCCAGTTGTGATCCTCAGTCAAACTTCCCCTCTTCCCCCGATTTGCAGTCATATGACATCCCTGTGGCACCGGCAGCAATTACTTCCCTGGAAGAGCAATATGGAGGAAAGTGTTTATTTTATGCAAATTAGCAGGGGAAGATAAGATAGAGTTAATACTATGTGAACAACCAGCTGTCTACAGCCCAACAGCAATTGTCCTGTGGGCTACCAGTACTGCACAGACCACAGTTTGAGAACTGCTGTTAGAGTCAGGTGCTGAGCCCAAATTGTGAAGAAATCACAGACTTAGGTGGCCCTAAACAAAACAAAACAAAAAAATCAAATAAAAAAATCAAACTTTAAGGTCCAGTTCTATAATGCATAAATAGAACATTAAAATTTCCAATACAAACACCACATACTTTAGGAGGTCTTTTGGCTGATGATCTACACCACTATATCTCTTTAGAAGATTACATGAGATGCTTTTTAGCATCCTACGGATATTTGTTTGCATGTACTATTCAAGAATATACTTTACTATTATGAACAACTGAGCAGAGAGTACCATCCTCATTTCTGGTATGACACCAGATTCGATTTATAAACTCTACGTTACTTCGAGGTTGGTTTTAGCTGTTAACACTCTCCCTTCCCCCAGCTTGTTTTTTATAAATATTTTTAATGTAAACTTGGAAATTGCGGTATTCATGGAATTTCAAGTATGAAGACAAAACAGATAGATCGCTATAACAACTTAAATTATATAATTAAATATCTTTAATATACATAGTTATAAAACTGCATCAATTAATTTCTCTAGTCTCTGAAAGCACAGGGACAAACTAGCATGTACAACAGATTAAATAGTAAAATTGTTAAGCCCCAATCAGTTCAGTGTGAATCACAGATTTGTAGAGGTCACACTTTCTTCCAAAAGGGGTAGGGAGGGTGAACAATACAGCTCTCTTATGCACTCCTTAGCAGTTGATTTTAAAATTGAATTACGGCTCTGGTGAAAATTGTTAGCCCTTTGATCTGTGAGGTCGCTGCTGTGATGCAGCAGAATATAAATGGGTAAGAGGGGAGAAAGGGAAGGGAACATGGTCAGTCTGTTTAGGTCTCCAAATACACTTTCTGCAAATCCTGTGCAGATTATTTTTTCATATTAAAGACTTTGTTAGCTTTAACTGCGACTTCAGCAACTCAAAGGATAGCTTTCATGTGTATTTGTCAATGAGGCATGTGGTTTATAGCATGCTTTTTAGACATAGCTATAAAAACCTAATTAATTTCATATCCATTTTACCATTGTGAGACTACTTTACTCTAGGCTTCTACATGTAGCTTGCCTACATTAACCCTAGGGTTTGTTTCATTTTAGAATCAGGGCAATTACAATTACAAGGTTTGAGAGTCACATCTGAACAGGTGACAATTGGAGAGCCTTAGCACCAGTATCTTTTAAAAATAAGCCCTCTGCCCCCCAGGATCAATTCAGAACATATGCTCATTGTAGCACAGGAATGAGTGTACAGATTATATTAAATAACTTTTTGCTACACATTTATAACTGTAGGAGGTGAACTTGTTTGAAGATTAGGCTGGGCCTGTCTGTCTGTTACTGTCTGAGTGGGTGTATGGATGATGCTGCCCTTTTTTACCTGAGTGGCTAATCAAATTTCAGGGCCCTGGAGATGTTCCAGTAGGATGTAGAAATTGATGGAATCTGTTTCCTTCTTTGGTGCAATCTTGTTTATTTACAAGGAATGTACAAAGTCCATCTTCTCTGAATGCAGGAAGAACCACGAAAAAAAAAAAGATCACTTTCCTATCTTACAGTCCCAAGCCTCTTTAGACAATAGATCCAAAGACTGTATTTTCCACAGTCACGTTGTGTTCACAAGCTACTGCCTGGCTTTGTTGCTTTTTGCCTATGTCCCTTTCTCTGTTCTTGCTTTTTCTCCCCAGTCTTTTGTCTCTCCAGCCTTCCCACACACCTATCCAAACAATACTCAGTCAAAAGCTCCTATGCAGGTTCACACACTCCTTTTGTCTTAGGTGTGATCTTGTGCCTATAGTTACATTAATATTTTACTTTTTTATGAAACATCCTAATCACTCCAGTGACCTTGTGCAGTTAAGAGGCCAGAAGAATCAGGGTATGTCTATACTACCTGCTGGATTAGCGGGCAGCGATTGATTCAGTGGGGGGTCGATTTTTCACGTCTATCTAGACTTGATAAATCGACCCCCGAGCATTCTCCCATCGACTCCTGTACTCTATCAGCGCGAGAGGCGCAGGCGGAGTCGACGAGGGAATGGCTGCAGTCGACTCACTGCAGTGAAGACACCGCAGTGAGTAGATCTAAGTATGTCGACTTCAGCTACGTTATTCACGTAGCTGAAGTTGCGTAACTTAGATCTATCCCTCACCCCTTCAGTGTAGACCAGGCCTAAGTCATGCTTTGGATTTGCTGTGGGAATTAGGAGGGAACCACATGACTCATCCACAGCTCTTGCTACTAACGATGCTTTCTTCCATGTAAAATTGTTCACATGCTCTCATGTCTGAGCTTTACCTGTTCTTTTCATCCTGCTGCTCCCAGAGCTTGCTTGCTTGTCACTAATGTTTTCAGTGCCTTGACTGTCTTGCCTAAATCATAAGAATGGTCATACTGGGTCAGACCAATGGTACATCTAGCCCAGTATCCTGTCTTCTGACAGTGGTAAGGGCCAGATGCTTCAGAGGGAATGAACAGAACAGGGCAATTATCAAATAATCTATCCCATGTTGTCCAGTCCCACCTTCTGGCAGTTGGAGGTATAGGGACACCCATGGCATGAGTTTGTGTCCCTGACCATTTTGGATAATAGTCATTGATGGACCTATCCTCCAGGAACTTATCTAATTCTTTTTTTTAACTGAATTATACTTTTGGCCTGGTTCTTGTGTTATGTGAAGGGGTAAATAGTACTTTTTCTCCACATCATTCATTATTTTATAGACCTCTGTCATATCCCAACTTGTTCATCTTAGAAAAGAGATGACTAGTCCCAGTCCTTTTATTCTCTCCTCATGTAGAAGTTGGTCAGTGCCTCTAATAAATGTTTTTACTTTTCTCTGTGTCTTTTCCAATTCTAATATATCTTTTTTTGAGATGGGGCAACCAGAACTGCACACAGTATTCAAGGTGGGGGCATATCATGGATTTATATAGTGGCATTCTGATACTTTTTGTCTTATCTATTCCTTTCTAATGGTTCCTAACATTGTTACCTTTTTTGACTGCCGCTGCACATTGAGCAGATGTTTTCCGAGAGTCATCCATGATGACTTGAAGATCTTTCTTGAGTAGTTACAGCTAATTTAGACCCCATCATTTTGAATATATAGTTGAGATTGTTTTCTAATGTGCATTACTTTGCATTTATCAACATTGAATTTCATCTGCCATTTTGTTGCCCAGTCCTCCAGTTTTGTGAGCTCCCTTTGTAACTCTGGACAGTCAGCTTTGGACTTAACTATCGTGAGTAATTTTATGTCATCTGAAAATTTTCCAACCTTATTGTTTAACCCCTTTTCCAAATCATCTATGAATATATTGAATAGCACCAGTCCCAGTACAGAACCTTGATGGACCCCACTATTTAACTCTCTCTCCACTGTGAAAACTGACCATATAGTCCTAATAATAGTTTCTTATCATTTAACCATTTACTGATCATTGAGAGGACCTTCCCTTTTATCCCATTATTGCTTACTTTGCTTAAGAGGGACTTTGTCAAAGGCTTTCTGAAAGCCCAAGGACACTATATTGACTGGATCACCCTTGTCCAAATGCTTGTTGACCCTCAGAGAATTCTAATAGATGAGTGAGGCATAATGTTCCTTTACAAACCTATGGTGACTCTTCTACAACATATTGTGTTAATCTATATGTCGGATAATTTTGTTCTTTACTATAGTTTCAACCAATTTGTCTGGTACTGAAGTTAGGCTTACTGGCCTGTAATTGCCAGGATCACCTCTGGAGCCTTGTTTAAATATTAGCATTACATTAGCTTTACTCCAGTCTTCTGGTAGAGAGGCTGAGTTAAGTGATCGGATATATACCATGGTTAGTAGTTTTGCCATTTCATCTGAGTTGCTTCAGAACTCTTGGGTTAATATCATCTGGTTCTGGTGACTTACTTCTGTTTAATTTATCAATTTGTTCAAAAACCTGTCTGTATTGACACCTCAATCTGGGACAGTTCCTCAGGTGGGTCACCTAAAAAGAGAGGCTCAGGTTTGAGAACCTCCTTCAAAACCTCTGCAGTGCAGATTAATGCAAAGAATTAATTTAACTTTACCGCAACAACCTTGTCTTCCTTGAGCGCTCCTTTAGCACCTTAATCATCCATTGGCTCCACTGATTGTTTGGCAGGCTTCCTGCTTCTGATGTGACATTTGTATGACAGGATTACATTCTTCTATCTTACATCAGAGCTGGCAAAAATGATGGCACTGAGTTTGCTACAGTTCTGGCTTGTTAGCTTGAGGGCAATGTGGGTGAAACATACTACCTAAGAGCCATGTGGCCCAGGTGTCGGACAATTCTTTACATGTACGTGAGCATACACGGTGTCCATTTGGGGAAGGAAATTCAAAGAGAAAGGGATCAACAACAGCATAATACACTTCTCTCTTTCTGTCTTGCCCACCATTTTGCATTCACTACAAGTGCATAAAAGAAATGTAACTGATGGGTATTGTGCTTCAGTAACCTGAAATTTTGCTTGCACAGAATTTTGAACAAAAAACTTTTTGCACATTTTCCCATCTTCTCTTCTAGCCTTTCCCTTTTCTTTCCTACGTTTGCACTCTGAGCTGCAGATAACTGGTAGATATGCACATCCATTGACTTTTCTTTCCCAGTAAATTATGAATCAAAGTTAGGGTAATTCATAAGTATCTTAGTGACTTCAAGTTTAAGTCCTGTTGACTTTCATTGATACTTAAGATCCCAATTGACTTAGCTGGTTTTGAAAATTTTACCAGTAGTCTGTAAAGAGTGCTGATTCTGAAGATACTCTTCATTCTTTCCCTTTGTCCCTTACAGAGGGGGGGTATGATATGACTGTCAGTGTTTAAACCTTAAGCTGTATCCTAGATTATCTCAATATGCCTAAATATTATCCAATAAGTGTGTGATTGTATATTATAAGTGCTGAAAAATCTATACGAAAGATTTGATTTAGCGATCAAAGTTTAGCTTTAACTTGAGCATTTTATAAGTATTTCTTCATTCACTATTTGTTTTAAAATGGAGCGGGGGGGAGACCCTTACTTTGGAGGTTTTTGACAGTTAACAAGCTGGAATGCAGTATTTCAGCATACAGTGGAGGAGCTAAAAAAATTAAACTGTTAAAATTAAATTGTAACTGTTATGTGCAATATTTCAACCATAAATAAATCAAATACTGCTTATACCTAATGGACTGCAATTTGGCATTACACTCCAATGTTTCATTACAATACGTATTTAGAGTACTATAGTAAGCATCTTATAAAAAAAATCTCAACAGCTTTCTTTTCGTGCTGCAGGTGACTGGGTAATGTTTTAAATGCACTAATTACTCAAGTCAATCTTCCAAACCAAGGTAGGAGTTATATAAGTGAATTTACATTTTGTAAACGATTTAAATGTCATTTTAATTCAAACATAATCTTTCGTTATTTTTGTGGACCTAGTTCTGGTTTCACAGCGCTTTTACAGCAGCGTCACTCTTTTGACTTCAGTTAAATTATTCCAGATTGTAACCAGTATAATTGAGATCAGAATCAGGCCTCTTAGTCATATAAGCTAAAACAAAGAGCCAGTTTGACTCTCTAACTCCAGAGTAACTCCACTGAGCTACTCTGGAATCTAAGCAGGCTGAGCAATGTTATTTAATTCTAAAATGTACTATAGCAAGATCCAGACCAGAGTAAAGCCAACAGAATTGCTTAGCATCCCAACAAATGCTCAAACATAACAGACGAGCTACAAGCTGTGACTCCTCAGCCCCAGCCCTGGTTCCATAGCTGTTTTGCTAAGACTGAGATTCTGGCGCTCAAAAGACACTGATCAAATAAAAAATCCACCCTGCAGAGAGAGAGGGGGAAAGTTGTCAGCTACAACAGGACGACAAAGATTGACAGCATCAGGGTCTGCAATAAGCAGGCTGTAACTTGCTGCCCCATGTTCTCTTGGGGACTGAGGCTGACATGTCTACTTAGGGCCTTGAGGGGAATGCCAAGCATAGGTAAGACACTATGCATACAGGTCACTTGGCTTTAAATCCATTTCTCTGAGTGCTGTGAACCTTTTGGCAAATAAATCCTGCTTTTGTTTTGAAGGAGCTGCTTCTGTGTCACTGCATTCAATTACTGTTCATACGCTCCCGAAGGGAAACTCTCTTGCAGGTGACAAGTCTGTTGGACCTGCTAGGTATCATAGTTGGCAACCAAGGGAGCTGTAACCTGGAGACCCAGTTGGAGAGTGGTTCGGTCACACAGAGTCTCACCTCAAAGAGAAGTGATGAGACAGGTCTGTGACTTTAAAGGGATATACTCAGGTGATTTGGAAAAGGGTATCAGAAGGTGCCAACTTATGTGACAACCACCATGATAAGAAAAAGCTGATCTATGCAGCAAAGAGCCATTCTTATTCAATTGCATTGCACTTTCCTTAAGCTATTGCGCAGTTATAGAATTTTCAAGGGTTATGTCAGATATTAGCTATTAGTTTTGTTTTCATATAAATATGTTTTTGAATTAGACTCCATGTAACCGATTGACGAAGGCACAGCTAGTGAAGATTCACATGCCTGCACTACAAAGCACTTCATAAAATGAAATATAGAACGAAAATACTTGGCATACATTAATCCTACAAGATCCACGGCATTGACAGCCTTTCTCCTGCACTCCCTTCCCCCATAGTTTTGAAGTTTTTAACAAATAAGCAGCTTTGTAAAATGGATTTTAAAGTTCTCTTTGATGTGTAAACCTTTGGAAACACTGAATATCTTATGTTCTTTTTTGATACACTAATCAGCTAAAGGACAGACACATGTTATATTATAAGAGCAAACAGAGTGCATCTGCTCGAGGGATCAGAGAGAAAGATACAAGGTTTGACAGCTGTAGACTTCTAAAAGAGGCTGGACGGAAATGAAATTTTGCAGAACAAGAGCTGTTAGTATTGTGACAATCAGTTTTCATCTAAATAACAGCATTTGCACCACAGACATCTCTGAAACAGTGACATTTTAATGAGATTTCTGCATGTTTACATTTGTGCAGCAAAGTAGTAGAGCAACAAATCCTATACCAAGATCCGAAACTTGGTTCTTCCTTATGTCTAGGGAATATCAATTAGATAGAAAAGAAATTAAAATGTCAAGGCTTGATGATAGAACATTAAATGATAAAGTGAAGAACAGTGACAGGAAAGCCATTATGATAACATGTTGTACTTCATGTTGACTTGTATTTAACACTTTATCTATGTTGATTTCATCTTGTCCAGATATTCTAGTCATCTTGTCTCTTAAAATGATTAAAAGCTGTAATTTCCCCATAAAAAACACTTCACAGTCACTAATTACATTTCTTCCATCACAAAATTCTTATTCCCAAAGCTGTTGCCTCCATTTTTAAATCCTATAAAAATAATCTAGTGATATTATTCATCTAAGCCCGTAGCCATTCAGTTCAAATAATATGCCAACATGGGGCTTGATTCTGGTCTAAAAGCACTTTCACATCTGTGTAACCCCATTAAATTCAGTGGAGTTACTCCTGATTTATAAATTTATATTTTATAATTGGAGATATGCCAATCTCCTAGAACTGGAAGGACCTTTCAAGGTCATTGAATCCAGTCCCCTGCCTTCACTAGCAGGACCAAGTACTGTCCCCTGACAGATTTTTGCCCCAGATCCCTAAATGGCCCCCTCAAGGATTGAACTCACAACCCTGGGTTTAGCAGGCCAATGCTCAAACCACTGAGCTATCCCTCCCCCACAACAATTTACACTGTGTAAATGAAATCGGAATCAAGCCATTATGTACATATATATCTGCATATGCATGTATTGTTGCACATATGGTGATAAACTTTATTACATGGCTTACCATGTTTCTTTTAGTTTCCTCTCTTTCATACCTGTTCTTCAGATTACGTTCATTGTGTTATTGAATAGACTGCACCGAGGGCCAGATTGATCATATGTCCCAAGGGCTGCAAATAATTTGCATATACATTTCCATAAATATACATGCACTGGGCCTTCCCTCACACTTCATTCATTCTATTTACTCCAGTGGATTCCCTCCTGGTTTTCACTGGTGTAAATGAGATCAAACTCATGCTATGTGTGTATCACTTTGTATTCCCTACATAATGCAGTTAGAATAAATTAACTATATATGAATGCATAAAATGTTTTACTAATGTTTTAACTAAAATGGATGTTGCATTTTTCATTCCCCTTCCCCCCCTTTTAAGCTTTTTTTCTCTCCTTTCTGATTCTTCTCTATCTCCCCTTCTTTATCTCATTTCTCTGTGATGATTTTCTTCCTCGCTATTTTTTCTCTGCCTTCTTTCCCCATCTTTCTGTGTCCATTCTTAAATCGCCTGTCTCACTATTCTTTCCCTTCCCTCTATCCTCCCACTTTTTCCTTTATACTCATTTCTTCTCTCCCTTTTCTCTTTCCCTAATTACTGCTTAGCAACCATGAGACACAGAATATTCCCATGGACTTGTGATTGGGCATTAGTGATTTACATAAGAATGACCATCCTAGGTTAGACGAATGGTCCATGTAGCCCGGTATCCTGTCCTCCAACAGCGGCCAGTGCCAGATGCTTCAGAAGGAATGAACAGAACAGGGCAATTATCAAGTGATCCGTCCCCTGTCATCCAGTTCCAGTTTCACACCCAAACTGACTGAGGCCAACAACAACCTTATTACGTATTCTGCTTTATAATTAGTTAGCAGTAGGCTTGGGATTTCTGATGTGATTTAGTAGACCAAACGACAGGGAAAAAAATCATGTACATCAATGCAATTCACTTGAGCAGGGTCAATAAAATGTAGTGTTTCTTCCAAAAGTGTGAGAGAAAAAAATAATTTCACAATGTGAGATTTAAAAACCAAAACCAAACAGTCCTACATATTTCTGAAGTGTGCTGTCAGTCACTTCACACACACATAAGCCCTCTCTTTCCAACCACTCCCCCCAAAGAGACCTAATACAAAGTGGCAGCTAAAAGCTACCAATCCCTACTGTCACCAACTAATTAACTTTCTCATTCGCATTCTGATTAGACTTGAAACTTACGTGGGATGCTGCCAAGAAACGTAACAGTAAAATGCTAGTTTAAAATATTGAACAAGTTAGAAAATATCTCAAGGCCTGGAATAAATAGCATAACTTTGAAGGAAACCAGTATCTTCAGTCTATATACATAGTATACTTTCTAAATACACAGCCATCACTTTGAAATGCAGGTAGATCCATAGCTGCTGATGGATCTACACACCTGTCAGGAACAATGGAACCCAACGCCATACTATTTTGGGCCACCATCTTGGAATTCCTCAAAATTCCCAAAGTTTTTGTGTATTGCTTGCTGCAAAAGCATAGACATAGAAAATCACACATCCAGTAGTGTTGAGCACCCATACTTGTTAATTTCACAGAAAGCTGTAGGTATTCAGCTGCTTTAAAAATCAGTTGTATTTTTGTCCTGCCACCTAAAACTTCTCTCTGACCTTACTATGAATTCTGAAGTCTACGGGCCAGATTTAAGGTATTTTGGTGAATAAAGATGCAGATAGGTGCGTAGTGGAATTTCAGCACAAGCACACCTATATTATCCCTCAGTGGTCCAAGAAAGGCACCCATTCTCAGGTTTCCGGCTCCCCACCTTTGCTTTTCTGGGTGGAGATCCATGCCTCGTTTTTGACAGGGGTATTTCCAGACTGCACAGTTGCCTGCCTTCACTGTGTTATTTCCAGCATAGACAGGTTGCCCAAAGACATCTGCTTGCTTTCTCTTCGGCGACAGTTAACAGATGCAATTGCCACTCTTCTAAGTTATTACACAGCACTTCCTATACCTACTTTATTCTTAAGGTAAAAAGCGTTGCAGAGGAAATATCAGTAAAAATCAATAAAAGAGCCTGCACAGCTGCTAATAAGCTTACAGAGTTCTCCCTAATGTGGATTCTGGCAGGAACAGTCCTTCAGCCCCAAGCCAAGGGGATTCCTTGTGGTTACAGGTTCACTACAGCTTCAACTCAGAACTAGCATCTAAGCTTATGAGGCCTCAGTAGACCCAGTCCTTCCAACCCTTCACAAAGGATTGGGGCCCTCTGTGGACGAGGGATCCCGTCAGTTTGTTGGATCAGGAAGAAGGCTCTGAGACGGTTTAAAACCAGGCTATTTATCCAAAAACTCTTTCTTGTCTGTTGTTTCCCGGATAGGGTGACCAGCCAGCAAATGTGAAAAATCGGGATGGGGGTGGGGGGTAATAGGAGCCTATGTAAGAAAAAGACCCAAAAATCGGGACTGTCCCTATAAAATCAGGACATCTGGTCACCCTATTCCTGGAGAAACGAGGTTGAACTAGTATATTCACACCTCTCCCAGAGAGTGTCTTTAAAGGGCTAATAATGGAGGAAGTACATTAGCATCACCCTTCCATACTAGAGAAGGTACATATGATGTCACAATAATATACACACAATTGCATTTTTAATACAATATATCCCAAAGGTATTAACCCTAATTCAGTAAGGTTTAACTTAATTTAATAAAGATTATCTTAATTCCATTAGGTTTGTTCAGGATATTGTTAATCTGTCACAATAGGTTCATAGCTCCCATAGTGCCTAGGCCCTTTTGAAAATACTACTAGGTACCGGTCTGCATTTTTAAATACCCAAATACCTTTTTAAAAATGTGATCCATAGCCTCTTGTAGGATAAGGCCCTTAGAGCCTGGTTGGACTCCCCTTTTCACCTGTGAAATCCCACTCATTCAATTACAAGGTGTGTAAAACCATGTTAACCTAGTTATTCATACACATGATGCTTAGAGTTAAGCACTGGCATCCATTAAAAAGCCTGCCTATGAGATTTCTGCATCGGTAACCTTTATATTGTGACTCCTTGTGTTGTTTTGCTATTTGGTTAAACAATGTAGTTGTGAGGGCTGACAAAAAAATACCAATGAATGGTATATTTTCCTAGACAGCAAGTGGAAAAAAATCACCCAACTTTTTTCAAAGATTCTACTTGGTTTATAAATTGAAAAATTGCTTGAGACTATGCTAAGAACTGAAATGAAATGAAATGGAAATTCAATATTTTATAATAAGACAGATGTGAGCACATTTTCCCTAATGCAGGTTCATGGATTGCGCATTCGCTTGGTCCGCCTGACATTTAAATTTGGGTAAATTCAGTGGTTTATAAGAAAAGCATCTGTTGTTGGAATGACAATAGCAAGATACAATACCGAGGAAAAAAATCTAATTGTTATTAGATATTAAGCTAGAATGTCAATGAAGGGGCCCTCATTGTGTTCAGACTTTGGCATCAGCATGGATATTAAATTGGCCAGCTCATCAGGGAATATAGTACATTAGTGAGTGATTCAGCTGTGACTGAGTGTGTGCATTAAAAAGCGTGACTTAGAAAGTTTCTAATATCATAAATCAAGAAGAGATTTAATGCACCACACATTCATGAAGGGAATATAATATATTTTGTGTGCCTCAGCTCAACTAAGTTAAAACTTTAATCACATTAGAGTCAATATTTCATTTTTCCAACTGTTTTTCATGCTATTGTCATGCTTGTTGTTGTAGTACACACCAAACTGCTTTTTGTACAGCCGATAACTTGAATTTTGCTATGTATGTCAAGCTGAGTCAACAGTAAGGCGGGTATCTGGTAACTTCTTGTTCAAGATTTCTAGTTGGGAATGTTCAGTAACTAAATGGTGGGGATTCTTTTGAATGGCTTTATAATTGTATTAAAAAGCTCTGAGATCATGAATCCACTGACATTATTTCCATTTTCCAGTGATAAATGAAAGTAATTACTATAGTGAATATATTGGCATCTTACTCGATTTTCCTTAAAGCTGCCTTTTGAAATTAAGACTTCTGTTAATGAATGAAGCAAGTAATGCCTTCAGTAATTTAATGTAGCAAAAGTTAACACATTTTTCAAAACACATTTGAGAACACTTTTTGTTTTTAATTTTAGTTTTATTTTTAGAGTCTGAATTAGCCTGTTCCACTGCAGAAATTTTGGTAGCCATCTGCTTTCTAATCATTGCAACAAATGTGATTCTGGTATGCAATGGCCAGTTCCATAATCTAAGTATATTGTAGAATACGATAGTATAGCTTTTTTTCATCAAAACCCCACTATAAACTCTCCACATAGGACATAGTATAAAATATAGAAAACAAACAACTTTTGTCATAGGGGTAGCATGAAGAAAAAGAACAGAGGTGAAAAGCATCTTGAATTCTCTCCTCAGTGGATGGCTTCTGTAGCTCATCATAACTTTGTCTTAATCTAGCAAAACATGCTGTGCAGTGAAGGGAAACTTAAAATTCTTATTCCTAAATTTTAGTCCAGCTTGGAGATCACAGTGATAACCATTCTGGAGCTCTCTGCCTACTGAGAGTTGTCTCCCTCTCTTCCCACTTGATGCTAAGATGGTTGAACATCATACTTATGTAATCACTGCAGTTTGTTTTGAGGTTTCAAGATATGCCCGATAAAACTTTTCGTTTGCTAGGTGATTTCCAAGTAAAATCAAAACCGTCTGATATGGGTTCTGAGGGCATGTCTTGCATTCACATTTAACTTGTGTTGGACATGACTGGACAAACATGCTGATGGTTGCCATATATCAGGACTTTTGTACCTGAGATGATGAGTTATTTTTTTAACAGTTCTCTCCCAAATGTTTGCCTGGCCACTTTTTTGTGGCAATATTTCTCCACATGCACCAATTCTCAGGCTCTCCCTGTATTTTTGCACGCTAACTTCATCACCATGGTTCATATGGAGTTGCATTTGTTGCAAATGCCTGGTCCTACTTCTCTCCTATCATCTCCTCATCTCCTCTGTGCTGTCAGCATGGGATTCTTGTCTTGCTTTAATGCTAACAGCAGTTTAGGTTGCTTTTTTTGAAGTTTATCCACTGTGGGAGGTTCTGCTTTACCTTTTCTTCCTTTTACTCCTCCCACTTTAGCAATGACCAAGCCCCCTATTTTGTATTTTTACCTCTTTTTCATACGTTTTACCATCCTCTGCATACTGATACACAAGGCGATGCTTTCTAAACCCCCTTTCTTTGCTTGTGCTTTGCATCACTGCTGAAAACTTGACTCAGCTTGACATACTTAGTAAGATTCAACAGTAAAGCAGGTACCTGACTTTCCCTCTTAACTTGTTTCTCTTTGTACCATTGCCCATTGATCAGCTCACAGATTGAACTGGCCTTAGTTACTGAACAAATGGCTGCTGCTGCTTTTTTGTTTGTTTTTAATTTCTTGGAAGATTGAATCTGAGCACATTGTTTTCTGAATACAAGTATAAAGCTCGCTGAACTACATGCTTTAGGTTTTAATGGGTGGGATAGTTGACTTATCACAGTTATACTCTCAACTTGTATAACACCTCACTTCTGGAGTTAAGTGTTTTTTTACCATTAATTAGTTAAAACGAAACAAAAAAAAACACTTATACAGAAGTGTGCTGGCATCAACTTCATTCTATGGGCGAGGAAAGAGATGAAGGCCCTGATCCTGCAAGTTGTCCTACGCAATTGTAGACATCTGTTCATGCAGAACTGCTAGCAGGATCGGAGCCCATATGACTTGTCCAGCAAGTCAGTACAGAACCAGGAAGAGAACCCAGGTGTTTCAGGCTTTATTTGTATTTGAACAATATGCATAAGCATTGTCTGTATCTCAAAGAGCTTTTAATATTAGAAGACAGTCAATGGGCAGAAGAGGAGAGACAAAGATACCATCCAAATACATACAACTGATAGACAAAATTTTCAAAAGTGCTTATCTGCCATTTAGGCACTTAAGTAAATTGGCAAGATTTCCAAAAGTGCTGAGTACTCAGCAGCTGCTATTGTTGCCTATGGAAGCTGCTCATTCTTGAAAAGCTGGTTACCAACTTTAATTTTCTAAATGGGAGCTGAGCTCTTCTTTGAAAATCTGTTGTCATGCTTCTTTATCTTTTTAAAATACTCACATCACTGTAGATATCACAGAAGTGGGTTTCCTTTTCCAGGAGAGTGTTTCACATTTAGGAAACAACAATGTAGACTTCGAGGCTTGGGCTGGAGCCTGGGCTCTGGGATCCTGCCTGGAAGTCTTCTCTGCAACGTAAGAGCCCTGTAGCCCAAGCACCGTGAGCCAGTGTCAGCTGTCATGGGCCGGCTGTGGATTTTTAACTGTAGTGTAGACATCTGGCATCTGATGTCAAATATTACAGTGTGGCAGGGTCTCTAAATAATTGTCAGACTTTAGCAGATGAAGGTCATTAGTTTGGCTGGTGTTCTCTATGGGAAAATCTGTGTTTTAGAAGGTAGAAAAATTGGAAATGCACTTTGTAATGACCACTACTTATATAATAGCAAATAACGGTGGCATTTTAGTAGCAATGCATATTTCATATTCTTGTTTACTTTACAAAAGTTTTTTTATGTGAATTCAGTGGTAATGAAGACTGAAGTCTTCTATGCACAGAATAGGTACAGCACAGCATGTGGCAATGAAAGCTTCCACATGCTCCCTTGTCAACAATCCTCAACCCTCCCTTGCGTGGATCATCTGTAATTGATGAGAACGGAGCTGCTTCTTTTCTATCACATCCTTCATCTTTCTGCTGAGACTGCCAGCAATAATGCCAATGTTGTTATGTGGAAACTAGACTGAGACCTCCCAACCAATGTTGCTTACGGCGGCTGCTAGTAGCTATATCACTGTTTGGGATAGTACCAATACTAGTATGTAGCATCTTTTTAAATTGTCTGACCCTTCATTGTCTCCTTATGTTTGAGAAGCCATCTGCCAGAACAGCAGTGTATATATGTACTACGACTTGCATGTGGTGGATAGTTAGTAAACAGCATTATTTCAAAAAAACCCACCCCCACCTGCAGGCCTGTGTTGTTGCTTCATATCATCTTTGTGTAAAGAGGAGACAGACACAAATATATTTTTATACATAAGTATCTGGGTTTGCTATCCACACAATACACTATTGTTTGTTATTTTGTACACATAAAAGAATGCTGAGTATCGTACAGGACAACCCGAAAGACCTGGTTCCTGCCCTAAAGAGTTAACTATCTACACCCTAATCCTGCCGTTGGCTGCATGCAGGCGGACTATTGATCTTGCATGTGGCCCTGTTGATTTCATTGATATTTTGCGTGGGAGCAGCAGTCTGTTCAGTTGCAAGATTGGAGTCTAATTTGTGATGTGATGCAACCAGTGGGCTTAGCAAACATTAAAGGAGGACCTGATTTACAGGTGCATATCCTTTTATGCATTTGGCTTATAACCTTTACATGCCAAGATTTTTATACTCTTGTTCCCAAACACACACAAGTCACCATTCCTCAAAAAATTATGCAGTGCTGAGACTCATTAACCACTCCTGGCTATGAAAAGTAAGCTCCATTAAACACCTAATGGTGTTTGTGGCAAACAGAGGTAAAAACAGGATGATAGGATGTGTTCCTCTCTTGACTGCACAAACCACACTGGATTCAATTCATATAACAAAGTTGGCCAGGGTCAGATAGAAATTTCAACTGTCTATTTACTGTATCTGTATTTGAAGCAATGGTTTGCTCTGTTGTGCAATAAGAAATGAATACCTGCAATAGTAACCTGTTGTCTGTCTGGTGGCCGTAAGACAAGGAGTGCAATTACTAGAGACATAAGATCACCCCTACATAATGCAAATTTCAAGAGCTTTACAGTATTGTAAAGAAGTAACTTTATTATAATAACCCTTAATTTATGGAAATGCAATGCACTTCCGAGTATCCTGGTCAGCTGCAATATTACTTGGAGTATTAACCAGAGGAGAAAGATACCAGATAAAATATATTTTATCCAACTTTCATTCAAAAGGATTTATAAATAAGACAAAGAATGGAAGAATATGCGTCAAATTATTTTCCTAAATTGAAAAGCCCGGCTTTTGTCTTTGATATAATTTGTTAGTAGAATAGTGTCACTTGTTCAAAGAGCAAGTGTCAGCATTTAAAAGGAAAATAATATATGAAGAAGACATGCTATGTTTGAAACAATGGATTGCCACAGATAATAGTCTGACTTAAAAAGTAATTAGAAAAGTCAATGCTAATAGGAATAGAAATGGCAAGTGAATCTTTAATGTCCAGGTGCATGGTGGGGAGGGAAGGGATTTGCTTGCCGGCATTTTTGGAAGGGCGATACAAGTAGGTTTACCTTGGAAAATAATTTACTAAATCAGCTGTTTATGCTTTCAAATGTAAAATATGAACATTGGGTTCAGTAAAGGAAGCAGAATATAGCAATCACAATGATGACTGGCACAGCTATTCCTCACAGAGAACAACAAGCTAATAAATCCAGCCTGCATAAGCCAAACAATAGACCAAGTTTAAAGGAGTTCTTTGCTGAAAAGACCAAATGAACACATGTGGAAATCACTGCAGCAGAAATCTTTAAATTGCCCCAGACTATATTAACCACCCCACAGAGAGTGTAGCTCCATCATGTTTATTGAAGCTCAAGATGGCCTGTGAAATATTTGAGTTATGACTTATGAAACAAATGCTTGCCTATCCTGGCTGGTGACTGCAGACACAACAGCTATGCCTGCTACTAACTGAAATGATCAATGTGTCCTGCAGAGAAGCAATAGAGGAAACCTTTCCAACCTTCCATAGCAGCAGCCCACAACTGCTGGCAACCTGGGAGCTCTGCAACTGGGCTTCAAAACAGGCTGCAGCATGGAGATCACACTGCAGCCACTAAAACCTGACTTCCTGATAGCAATGGGCTGTATTTCCCAGTTGTCAAAGATGTAAAATGGCCAGAAATGGTTAGCAATTCTCCCTGAGCAGGGGAGCTCTGGCTGGCAGAGGCAGCATTGGAGATAGGAGGGGTGTTGGGCTTACACCAGGGCTTAGAAGCCTGGGATCAGGAAAGAACAACAGGCTCCCAGTAGCCACTGATTTCCAGGGTGGGATGGAGAATCTTGACCTGAGTCTCCAGGCTCATGCTACTCAACCTCTCTGAGCTTTTGACACAATCAGCCTAATGGTCCATCTACATGACATGACTGGACTAGAACTACATGGAACTACAAATCTATACCACTGAGAGAAGTGACCATAGTTAATTAGAGGCTACATGTTGAGGTAGAAAGATAGAAGAGTCTGATGTTAAAGGCTTGAGAGACAGGCGAAACTGCAATTTACAATTCGGGGGAGGGGGGAATTCAGGTTTTGACATAGTAGATTTTAAGAAATCATTGGGACTTCGAAGAAAAGATCCTGGTGAGACTGAAGGTGTCATGACTCCAGACATAAGGACAGAGTTTAGGGTGGCATAAATGTGGTAGGTAAAATAGTGGAAGTGAATAAGGTTGCCTAGGGAGCAGGGAAAGGGACCAAGGACCGAACAATGAGGAATATGAACAGAAACAGGCAGTAAAGGAGAAGAGCAGACATCCAAGAAGACACTGAAGGGCCAGTAAGCCAAGTAGGAAGAGCACTGTAGACTAGTGTGAAAGCCAGGCTTAGGGAAGCTAGAGCAGATCATCTCTCCAGAAGGAGGTCCACTTTGCCAAAGCCTCTGGAAATATAAAGAAGAATGATCACAGAGAGTTGTCTTATATTGTATAACCAGCTGTTCTCATTCTAAATATGGTCACTAAAATGGATTCATGTGATAATGCATGTTCTAGTTCTAGTGAACATGGAATGACTGCACAGATTGTAATACATTATGCCACTTTAAACCAGGACATGACAAAGTTAGCTGACTACTGTAAGACTTGGCGCCTCCAGCCAAGCGTCATAAACAGTCTCCAGTTTGTTCCCTCTTCAACACGCCAGCGCAACCTGAGAACTGAATGTTTATCTGAATGATCAGAATGTGAAGCATGAAGTAGAACCAGTTTATCTAGGTGTGACCTTAGACCGCACACTGAGTTACCAGGCCCACCTGAAGAAGACAGCACCTACAGTTAAGACGCGCAACAATTTTCTTAGCAAACTGTCAGGTTCGTCATGAGGTGCCCGTGCTCCAAGTCTGCGGACATCAGCGCTTGCCACCTCGTATTTGATGGTGGAGTACTGTGCACCAGTATGGAGCCGATCATCACACACCAAACTGGTGGCTACGCAGTTGCATGCCGCCATGTGAATCATCTCCGGCACCCTGCATCCAACTCCACTCCCATGGCTCCCAGTTCTGAGTAATATTGCTCCTCCTCATGTCAGATGAGAGGTTGCCACTGGCAAGTTACTGGAGAAAGTATGCACCAATTAAAGCCTGCAGCTGCACAATGACCTTTTTAAACCACCAGCTGCACGTTTGCCGTCACGTTGCCCATTATGGTCTCATCTGCCTCGCCAGGGTGTTAGGTTGGAAACACTCTGGCAAGAGGAATGAATATCTGTTATAATCCCCAACCAGTCCCTCGTCGCCGACCCCACAATTTGCCCGCCTCATTTTGACCTGCCCCATCGCCAGTGGTCCCTGTTGAACAGGTTCCAGACTGGGCAAGCTCTCTGTGCAGCCAACCAGTATCGCTGAGGCCTTCATGACAGCCCTTTGTGCAGCTGCGGCAAAACACAAAGGATGCCGCACGTTGTCGATGAGTGCCTGCTGACTAGGGTCAGCGGTGGCCTAGAAGAACTGCATCACGCCACTGAAGATGCCACCGCTTGGCTAGATGACTATGCACACGTTAAATAAATACATTATTAGTATTTATATGATACATCTAATAAGATATAAGGCCTATAGTTATGACTGAGGGCCTTTGGGCGCCTAACATAAAATAAATTATCATGTAACCCTGGGGAGAGAAGGAATAAAGTCTAGGATCTATCCAGGCCTGCCCCATGTTGTCTGTGCAGAAAATCTGATCCAGGCAGTTTTTGTTCCATTATCTCCATTTCCTGTTCACTGATCAGGTAATTTTTTCCACTGAGTTGTGGTTTTAACCTCTCATCAGTTATTAATGCAGTAAATGTTTCACATTCATAATTGCACAAACATGATTGCAGTTTAATCTGTAAAATTTGCATTTATATTTTCATCCCAATGATTCATCTATTAAGGTCACCCTTACTGTGTTTTGAAGTCAGCTAAAATACTTTGGGCCTGAATCTCCTGTTACTTTCACTAGCATAAATTAGAAGCAGCGTCATTGACGTCAATGGAGAGAGATGAATCAGGCCCTTTATAACTACAATATCTTGACCTACTGAGGCCAAAAAATGGTCATTGTTTGGTAACTCTGACCTTAATCATAACAATTATAAATGGCTGTGTTTTTGACACTTTCCCACGTAGTATAGCAGAGGGAGAAAAAAATCAAGTGTTTGTATTAGTCCACAAAATGTGCATCTTTACTGAAAACATATAATAAAAGAGGAATATTTGAAATACTTAGATCTCATGTTAATCAAATTATTATCATGACCACTATACACTTTGTTACACTTTCAGTGTCTATTGGGTTACTCCTCACTCATCTAATAACAGTGGCAATCTTCATAACAACCTTCATAACTTGTGTTATTCAGCACTATAAAATCAGTTGTCATTTAGCTCAAATAGACAAAAATAGATATATGGGAAAAAGCCATTGCAAAAAAAAAAAAGGAAATTTGCTTTGAATAATATTAAATCAAACTTACTGAATGATTCCATTTTCTCCATTATAGGTATTTAATTAGGTGCATTTGATGGAATCTTTGACACAGTTCCTAGACACCTGATATTTAAGGCTGTTTTATAATTAGATGTCATATCATAAAAGCTCTTCTGGCATGTGAATTCACTGTTATTAACAGATTTCAAAATTAATATAACAAATGTAATGCTAACCAGGCTTTGAATAATCTTTAAACTCCACCTAATAAACAATGTGTGTCTTGACAGAGTTGTTGACATAGGAAACCGTTTTCTTCTAAAATGTTAGTATCATGGTATACAGCATGTTGCAACACAGAATGGTGATCAAGTACTGTGAAGAACCTAAATATAGACCCAAAGGGCATTGCAAATTGTGCATGTTTTTCAGTAACTCAACCCTACTTCTGTTTCATCAAATAGTGCACTGGAGCTCTGACGTTAGTCACTGAAAGCAGCTCAGATTTAGCATCTGGACACAATGCAACCATAATTAAAACTGGAAAATAGATTTTTAAATAAATTCAAGCACCCACAGGACATTGGGAATTTGCAGCTTAATCTCCAAGCCCTGATCCTTATTGTCAGATCAACTAAAGAGATATTGTATGATGTGGCTGTTGAATTACATGGTTTAGCAGTCTTTATAATTGAAATGGTTGCACATAACAACTGTGTCATGTCATGTCTGAGTACTGTGTACCTAAAGCCATGCTGGAATGAATTTTGATGATCTTGTACATTTCTTGTTTCTTCTTGGAAGCAGGCATAATTACAAAGTAGTAGAATATCACATTTCCAATAAATGTCATGAGCTTTTTTGTTGTTGTTTTACTTCAAGTCCTGATAAAGCTAGCTACAGGAAATGTTCCCTTGTTGGACAGAGTCTTCAGTCCCACACAGTAACTGT
The DNA here is from genome assembly GCA_033296515.1 of Macrochelys suwanniensis. Lineage (NCBI taxonomy): Eukaryota > Metazoa > Chordata > Testudines > Chelydridae > Macrochelys > Macrochelys suwanniensis. Next base: position 14,866,091 of record CM065784.1, on the reverse strand, counting down.
AACATTTTAATTAAAAGGTTTGGCATAAACAGAGCCTTTTTATATCCATGCTGTCCCATTAACTTCAGTGCGCTCTTGTGCATACCTGGGAGCCTAAGATTCTGAGGGCATGGATTTTCCTCTCTCTCTCCTCCCCCGCCCTCCGCATCCCCTGCATCCATGGAAATGTGTTTGAAGTGGGGGGAGAGGGGGAGGGGAAAGCAGGTGAGGCAAGACACGGCTCATCCATTTCCATTGTTCTATTCCCGTCTCTCCAGGCAGTGGTTAATGGGGAGGGAGTATGTAGTGGGTGGGCCAAAGGAGGAGTGGATGAACTGGAGCTGAGCAACCAATACCCAGTTGATATCAGCAAAGAAAGTTAATCACTTTCTACAGGAGATTCTGCACTAGTGGGGTTGCCCACCAAAAGGAGTCCTGGAGCAGCCGCCACCAAGGTAGTCTCTGAGAGTATGGCTCTGTTAGAGCCATGCTGTTAGGAAACGGGGCAGATATGTATCGTTATTATTAGATGCTCTTGTGCTATGTGACACATGCAGCAACCCACCTCCCTCTGCTGAATGCTGCGTTCTTGCTCTGTGTCTGTTTGGGGCAGATTTCAGGGGACCCAGCAGCCAGGTGGAGGCCTTTGTGGATGACCTTTTGTCATGCAGGGATCCAGCGTTTCTTCGCAAGGTGGTGAGGTGGAAACCTCATGGAGCTTCCTGGTCCCTAGGTGGCTGTTTGAGAGCAGATGGGGATGCAATTGACTTTGTGTGTGAGAGACAGACTTTAAATAAATAATAAAAAGTTTATGATCCGTGTTTAGTCCATAATGCATCACCACCACTTTTGTTTCATCTCAGATTCTTTTAAATGTTGTCATCGTATAGAAGATCAATTGCTTTATTATTAGTACTACATCTAGGAACTGATGTTTTGAGAACCCACAACACTCACAATGAAGCTCTGGGGCTGAGCACCTCTGATAACTAGACCCTATATACTGCACCTCAAAGAGCCCAAATTGGCTCAGATTCTTAGCTTGTGTAAATTGGTGGACACCCAGAGCTCATTGGACCTACACTGATTTGTACTGTGTAAGAATATGGCCTGTTATCATAGAATATCAGGGTTGGAAGGGATCTTAGGAGGTCATTTAGTCCAACCCCCTGCTCAAAGCAGGACCAATCCCCAATTTTTGCCCCAGATCCCTAAATGGCCCCCTCAAGGATTGAACTCACAACCCTGGGTTTAGCAGGCCAATGCTCAAACCACTGAGCTATCCCTCCCCCACGATAGCTTTAGTTATCTCTAAAGATACTCAGAAAAACTAACTAGGTAGATTTCAACCTGAAGAGAACATTGCAGAGCTTCCTGTCACCTTCATGGGTAAAAACTTCTTAAGAGAGAATTTGACCTCAAAAGTGTAGGCTCAGACTAAGGCATCAAGGTTTCCTGGCTTCAAATAAAATTAACACCTCTTAAGCTCCAATTCAAACAACTCCAACAGTCACAAGGCCATAGACTGCAATATCATAATAGGCAAACAATTTATTGGGCCAACGTTAAGACTGTAGTGAACAGGAGTGAAGGGGATGATGTAATTCTCACATTCTTGAGAAACAAAAAAGGTTAAATTCCCCAGTCTATGGTAATTGATGCACGCAAAAGAAAAGATTGGCTTGATAGCAATTGGATTTGTGGTTTAAACTTACCAAAAAAACATTTTCCTAATTTTTTTCAAGAGTGATTTGGGCAAAATAAGTTTTCTTCATACTGGATAATCATTCCTTTATGGCTGGATAATCATGCTATTTCCATCCTCTTATCCTCATTTTGCATTCTCTGAATGGTGCTGTTGAATTTTAACTGGACTGGCCAAGCCATTCTAAAGTGGAATTGAAAACCTCATCAAATAGCTACAGAACAACTTGAGATGATTAAGGCAGAGCATTTAATAATCATAAATGCACAATATGCTAATCTGTGAGCTCTAACCACCATCCCCCATGATAAATGTTTTGTTGCATCTATTTATGGACAGTTAAGTTGGTTCCTGATAACCATTGTTCTGAATTAAAGAATAAACATGAATTGAATTAAACTTTGCAGGTGGTTTGACCTCCACTAAGCTTTAAGGTGCTTTTTGACTAGTCATCAGAACCTAGCCCATGATTTAGTTACAGTTTATTTGGACAAAATTCTCTTTATCTTCAATGTGAATTTTCCCCAAGTAAGTATTCAGGATTTGATCCCACATGTTTAAACAAAGCAATACAGAGTATGTGGATTTATTGAGAGTAAAGCATCTGCAATTCATGGAAAGCAGAAGACTTAATTCCCCTCAACATATAATTCTATGATGTCATAGAAAGTGTCAAATCCATGCACGTGCCCTGGTGTGTGTGTGTGTTTTAAACACAAAAACCTCTATGGTAAAGTGGGAATAAGAGCAAAAATGTGCGCCACCCTATATCTTGTGCAACCCCCATTGCGTTCAGTGGAGTGGCACAGGGTAGTGTCAGAATAGAATATGTTTCTTAGGCCTTCCCTACGTGGTGCATCAGTCACACCAGAGGAGTGTACATTTTAGTTTGCACTAGTGTGTCATACACTAAATAGCCTGTGAGGACCCTGCTGATGTGCACTAGAAGTTCCCTAGTGGGCGCTAATGTAGTCCCATTTCAAATAGTTAATGTGCACTAGGGAACTTTTAGTGCACACCAGCGGGGTCTCCCTGGGCCAGTTAGTTTTCATCACACTATTGAGGATTAAAATTTACAATCCTCTGGTGCAGATTAAAACACCGTGTATACAAGACCTTAGTCTCTATTGTAGCTGTGTTGGGGTTTGTTTTCTTGAGCAGTTAGGAAAAGGTGATGCCCTGCTCAGTTGTCATGTTATATAAGAACAGAAGAAAGGCCATACTGGGTCAGACCAATGGGCCTTCTAGCCCAGTATCCTGTCTTCCAACAGTGGCCGGTGCCAGGTACTACAGAGGCAATGAACAGAACAGGGCAATGTATCAGGTGATCCATCCCCTGTTGTCCAGTCCCACCTTCTGGTAGTCAAAGATTTAGGGAACACCTGAGGCATGGGGTTGCTTCCCTATCATCTTGGCTAATGCCCATCAATGGACCTATTCTCCAAGAACTTACCTCATTATTTTTTGAATCCAGTGATACTATTGACCTTCACAACATGAGTTCTACAGGTTGACTGTGCATGGTATGAAGAAATACTTCCTCTTTGTTTTAAACCTGCAGTCTATAAATTTAATTGGGTGACCCCTTGTTCTTGTGGTATGTGAAGGGGTAAATAACACTTTCACTTTCTCCACACCATGATTTTATAGTCCTCTATCATATCCCCTTAGTCATCTCTTTTCTAAGAAGAACAGTCCCAGTCTTATTAATCTCTCCTCATGTGGAAGCTGTTCCATACCCCCTAATCATTTTTGTTTCACTTCTCTGTATTTTTTTCAATTCTAATATATCTTTTCTGAGATGGGGTGACCAGAACTGCACGCAGTATTCGAGGTATGGGCATACCATGGATTTATTTAGTGGAATTATATTTTGTGTCTTATTTTCTGTCCCTTTCCTAATGGTTCCTAATATTCTGTTAGCTTTTTTGACTGCACTGAGCAGATGTTTTCAGAGAACTATCCATGATGATGCCAAAATCTCTTTCTTGAGTTGTAACAGCTAATTTAGACCCCGTCATTTTATATGTAGTTGGGATTATGTTTTCCAATATGCATTAATCTGCATTTATCAACATTGAATTTAATTTGCCATTTTGTTGCCTATTCACCCAGTTTTGTGAGATCTCTTTGCAGTCAGATTTGGACTTAACTAGTTTGAGCAATTTTGTATAATCTGTAAACTTTGCCACCTCACTTGTTACCCCCTTTTTCAGGTTATTTATGAATATGTTGCACAATATTGATCCCAATAGAGATCCTTGCGGGGCTCTGCTATTTAACCTCTCTCCACTGTGAAAACTGACTGTTTATTCCTACCTTTTGTTTCCTTTCTTTTAACCACGAGAGACACTCCTTCTTGTCCTGTCACTGCTTACTTTGCTTAAGAGCCTTTGGTGAGCGACCTTGTCAAAGGCTTTCTGAAAGTCCAAGGACGCTATATTGGCTGTCCACATGTTCAAAGAATTCCAATAGATTTTTGAGGCATGATTACAGCTTTTGTAAAGGGAAGTCTGACACGTATAATATGTAGTCTATAACATGTTAACAGGCCCAGACCAGTATTTCTGACAGTCTTTGACATAAGTTGTTGTACACTCTTCCTTCTCCTATTCAAAGACTAATGGGGAGGCAGGGATGTTGGATCATTGATGATGTGGCTGTTTTTCCCAGGGCAAGAGATGTATCTCCTATTGATCTCAGTCGCAGAAGCAGCCAGACCCTCTGTCCAGAAGTTCTTGCCTGCACTATATAGTGCCTGTCTCAAGCCAAGCCTACAGATAGCAAAGCTCAGACTCTCCTAAATTCTCAATCAATTTTACTATACAGTTCTTTGACATATAAAGATCCTATTAATTTTTTTCTCCCTATTCTGCCAGGCCTTCCACATTCCCCACACTATTTACTGTAACCACCTTTCCCAGTAGCCTTTCTGATGCCCAAGACACCACTTCCCCAGTAGTTCATATGAAACACACGTGATGCTAAGATCATTTTATACCTGTCATTCTGTCCCTGGCAGGCTTCTCTATAAGTCTCTCCACTGATTTCCTTGATTTCCTCAAAGCATTAATGTGAGCTTATTTTCCTTTTGTAAAATTTTCAAATGACATAGGATCCTCTTTCCCATTTATTTAGGTGCTTTTGAAAAAAAAAACACACACCCCTGTGCCTTCAAGATTATGCTGCATATCTCTGCCCCTCTCCACTTACCTCCCTTGCCTATCATGTCATCCCATCATTCTGCCAATTATGAAAGCATTGACCCTGCTTGTCTGCTTCTCTCATGCTCATTGTCACGATTTCTTCCGTGCCTGTCTCCCCGTGCATAGATTGCCTTCGCTAAGCTGGTCTCCAGAGCCACTACCTTCTCCAGACAGTCAAATTTCTCTTCTGCCACAAAGCCTGCAATAAATTATCTAATTACAACTGGGCAATTGGGACTTGGCCTTATACTTTAATGAAACAAAACACTTCTAGGTTGTGTCCTCCCTTTGTATGTTTCATTTGTCTCCTAAAAAGTAGAAGCTGTTCAGGCTTGGGATGGTGTCTTTCATTTTGTGCATCGCTAGTGCCTCTTGGGTTCTACCATAACGAAAGTGATAAATAGACAATAAAGTAGTGCTCTGCTTACTTTTTGCAATAAATATCCATTATAATTCATTTAATGTTATCTAGTGCACAATGCTCTTTTCAGGACAAATCCTACAATGATCAAATTCTATAAGCCATCAAGAATAATTAAGCAGAATGTCTCCAGTCTTGTGTGGAAAATGGAATATTGTCAGGTATCAGACAAATGTAGAAGAGATGAGTGAAATAGTGCCTACAAACTTGCTGTGTGGTTTTGTTTTTCATGATCTCTCCTCCTCAATAATGACCTTTCTTTCAGGAATTAATTAAATGAATCTTTGTAAGGATAGCCCTATAAATTGCTAGGCTAAAAGTAATAAACATGAGCCTTAAGGGCTAGCATGTAAGTTGAATGGCTTTGATTTTCTTCAGAGGGATTTAATTTATTTTGAATATTACAAGTGGCTTGAGGCAAGCTGTAATCATCTGTCATTCTTTAGTCAAATCATATTATTTCACTGATAAAATATTCATTGATCTCTTAAACTGTAAATCACACTTTGCCTGATTTTGCTAGATGTATATTTTATGAATACAAAAATGACATTAAAGATTGGTGAAAAGCTCTACAGTACAGTATGTGCTTTTAAACAAGGTACTAAGAGATTGTATGTATTCATCCAAGTCAGTGTGTAGGCTTTGTTACAGCCCATGGCATTCCCTATTTTCCAGAGTCCTCCTTGAATACAGAAAGAGAAAATAAGCTGTTAAAATTTCAAAGACGCGTGGTATGTTTAGTAAGATGTTTCCTCATAATTGGTAAGGAAGAAATATTGTAAGCCAATACATTTGTTTTCTAAGCGTCTCTGCATTTTCATACCACTTACTGAGTCTCTGATATCAGAGAATCAGAGTACTTCTTCCCTCTGGCAGTTCAGGATAGCTACCTACAGTAGACAACACCTGCAGAAGTCAATGGCAAAATTCTCACTAACTCAACAGGTTGGGTCTGCTGTAGGTATGTGTCCTGAACTGCCAGAAGGCTGGGAAAAGTATTCTTATTTTATAATATCAGAGTTTCAATAAGTGGCATTCCTACTGAATTCACTGGAAGAAGTATATTTTCTAGGGTTTATTATCTGTGGAAAGAAGATATACTAATTATTTCAGTGGGTGGCTCTGGCTACTCAAAGAAGTCAGGACTGGGCTCATGTCTGTACGATAATTGCACTTTATTATTGGCACTGCAGTAGCTCCTAGAGGCCCTAACTGAGATCTAACTCCAGTATGCTAAACCCTGTACAAACACACAGTAAGAGACAGAACCTGCTCCAAATAGCTTACAATCTAAATAGGAGGACATTTGTATTGTTTTACACATTGGCTTCATTTTCTGTTTTCTTCCAGGATATTTAAGTACTATGCTTATTATGTCTATTCTTCTCCCCTTGCTGTGTTACATTTAATACTTTTGTCATTTCCCCGCCTCCTGCTATTTTCAAGGGAAGCCAATGAAATAGACATTCTCCATCCCTGAAATATTTAAAAAAAAAAAAAAAAAAGTATTGAAGGCACTGATTTGATGGGATTGGAGCAAACAGAGAACTTGTGCAACACTTAATTTTCATGAAATTAATTTGCTATAAAAAGGATAGTTGGTGATGTTTGTATTCAAAGTCTGAATTCACTGAATTGTATGTACAGTATTGCTTTTCTATAGGAGAATTTTACTGATCTGCTCCTGACACAGCTAGATATGTTAGAAGACTGCACATAGTAATTATAATTTCCTTTTCCCCAGGAGCTAACTGTAAGGCCTGGCATTTTAAAAATCCGTTGCAAATACTGTTGTGTCTCCTAACATTAACATTAGTGTTATCATAGATTCATAGATTCCAAGGCCAGAAGGGACTATTTTGATCATCTAGTCTGACCTCCTATATAACACAAGTCATAGAACTTCCCGAACAAAATTCCTAGAGCATATCTGTTAGAAGAGCATCTGGTCATGTCCTCAGTGTGGCAAAGGCTAGGATTAAAGTCACAGCACCAGAATTGTAGATGATTTTTATACATTAGCTAGCATATATCTGCCCACTGACACTCAGAGATGATAATGCAGTTATAGAAATGGTTCATATCTAAAAATAACTTTCCCGAGTTTCTAAGAAAGTTGTGTTTTGTATATGTGGAAATGAAAATAGCACTGACATTTTTTTCAGGTGTAAAATTTTTAAAATGAAATGGTAATTTAAATGTTCACATTCAGTAGGATTTTCAGTCTCAGAGTTAAAAGGGTAAGGATGCATATTACATTATATGTCATGTTTTACTGATGGTACACACCTGGCAATATTGGGTCATTTTACACCTTTCATTGTGGGAAGTGAACGTTTATATGGGTGTAGCAATTGTTCAACTTCATACACACAACTTGCAAGCCAAAGTCTTATGATATTAGTCCACAGACAGGTTAGGGTTTGTGGAATTTTATTACAGAAAATAGATCACGCAAGATATGCCATGTATTCTATTTTAATACCTTTTTTGAAAGTCAGCTTCTTTGTTAATAATGTACAAATGGAAACAGACTAACTGAAAGCTGAGAAATTGGAAGCTAAACTAGATAGAAGGGATGATAGTAATTGGAGATTACAATTCAGTAATGCTTGTAAATGCAAAACCTAACCTTTGCTGTATCTTTATTAGATATTTTCATATCAATCCTGTGATTAGAGAAGTGACATGAAGGGTGACTTGTTAACTAATAATGTTAGCTTGAAGTTTCTCTTGCACAAATATGTGATGTGAATTTCTTGACACATCTTGCTTACCAATAAATGGTATGATTTTATCTCTTATAATCATGAAAATAAGTGTTATTCTTCAGTCACTGCCTGTGGTAGGAGGTACAGGGGAGCATCACTCAAGCAGGAACTCATAGGCACAGTGTCTCCAGAATCATTGGTCATCTAGTCAGAGTGGGTAGTATGCATTTCCCTCTCCATCCCAGCTCTACTGATGTCTTTAGCTTCCCTTATCAATTTTCATAATGTCTAAATTATGTTGATTGCGATATATTTCTCCTTTATTTCCAGGAACAGCTTCTCCATCACCTTTTGAAAAAGTACTGCTTGCTCTCCCCCCCCCCCCCCCCCCCCCCCCCCCCCCCCCCCCCCCCCCCCCGCCAGATGCACATCCACCCCAGTATCTGGTGCAGAAGGGTAGAAAGGGTTATGGGCCGGCCCTCACTCCACCCACTGAGTTGGGGTATGAATTACCAGAACAACTGGCAGTATTAGCCTATGATTATGCCGGTGCTCTTCAGTTTCTGCACATGGCTGAGGATGTTATACCAATAAAATAAAAACCAGCAGGATCTTTTTAAAGGGGATAAGACAAAATGTCACATTTACTGTGAACACAAAAAGAATAATAGTAAGCAGTCAGTTATAGGTATAACATTTCATTCAGTTTCACATTCATTCATACACACACACACAGGTTCTGTATAGATGTCATAGTTACCAGCCTCGAAGTTGCTCATGCCAAGTTACTGGCCAGGTAACCTGGGCATGAGGGTGGAGCCGAGTCCTTGTCAGATTCATCTGATGCTCCTGGAGGTTGGCTGCTGAACCAGACTCAAAGTCCTCAGTGTGTAGAAGCCATTCTTATAGGAATTATTTCCTATGTTAGTCTATGGGAACTGTTTCATCTTGCTGTTGCTAACTCAATCAGCAGATGGCACATTTCTGATGTTTGTGCTGTCAGATGTTATCTTGTTTTTCCCATCCTTTGAGATGGTCGGGTGGATCCCAGTTTATCCTCCGGGGGATGTTGTCTGGTCGTTCCCACTTGATGCTGCCTTCAGCCGATGGTCACTGAATTCCTAGGCTGGCACCTCCCTGCTCATTCATTCATGTACACCAAGCATTCATCAGCAGACATACTGTCTCCACCACTTTCGGGGTGTGTACTAATTTATTTGAGACTCCCTGCCCTTTGAGGGTGGGGGTCTTTCTATGCTGTTTCTAGGTACAAAGCATGCATAAAGAACAAAGTCAAATAACTTGTTTGCAAGTTTCTCATAGCAATACAGTATCTTTCTGAGAACAGATACAATCAATGGTTTACACAGACAGTAGCTTACAAGTTTTAACAGGAGACCCAAGAGATCTTTTTACTTGGTAATGCTATGAGGTTTAAATTGTGGGGGACAAATTATGGGGAGTTACTTTCACTTGGGGAATCACTGCCAGTACCTTCTTTAATATCCCTACAAGGAGCCATGCTAATGTTTCTCTGGGTGTTCTTTAGAAAAACAAAATAAACAAACTAATAGTTAATCTGATGTAGAGAAAAACTGATCTCCCTGCTCTGTCAGTCTCTTCAAAATACTGTGCATATTATCTTTTTAGACCCTTGGCAGGTTAGTCCTAGCTTCAAACTTTAATGTAAACAAATGTTATTTTCCCTGGATATAAAAATAATATATCACTTATTGCTCATGATATTCATTTTTCTCTCCAAAAAAGTTAAATCTGGACTGCCTGTGTCTCTGTACTGTGTGAAAATAATATCTGATCAAAGGGCTTGGTGAAAACAGCCTCAGCTCATGACATTAAAATTAGATAGAATAAAGCAATAGAAAATATTTTGCAGGGGTCAATGTTGTATTGGGACAAGGCTGGATGAGGTGACTTAAAAGGACACTTCCATTTCTAATATCTGTGTTTGTTATTTCAATTAATTATTTTTCCAGTGATAGTGATATGAACATGCTTTGGGGAAAGGATTTATAAAGGCAATTTCATCAAATGACTCAGGATACTACCAGTGATGTATACTAGCAGACTTCTAAAGCTTCTTTTCTCCTATACTGTTTCAGCTTACTTTTCTATAGCCTCCAAATTGCAAGATCTCTAGATTCCAGTATGAATAAAATACTGCTGCTTGCTGCCTTATATGTACCAACAGGTGGCACCACATGACACCCATCTATTCCCCTGACTCATTCATGTCACAGTACAATTAAAAAAACTCCTTTCATAGATTTCCCTCAGCCTCTCTGCATGCCTTGAGCCGGGGCATCGTAGGAGGAGTGTGTGCTCAAAGCAACCAGAGCACAACCCAGGATATGGAACCTTGTCTCTTTCACCTTCTGTCTCTTTCCCTTCCATCATCTAGCAGAAGCCTCCTCTGCTCATTCACATAAACTTGCTGATTTTGGTATGAATAAAAACCAAGAGCCTGACTCCTTTAAGTGCTGAGCATTTTGAGATACAGTTCCTAAGAAAGAGGCTCTACCAAAGATTATATTATAAACTAGTTTATTGCAGCATAGAATGTAGTATATAAGGACCTGATTTTGCAATTTGTCAATATTAAAAAACAAAACTTTGCCTTTTGGTGGGATTTGTGAATGCAGTGCTACTATAGGATTGTGCCCTTTTGTAATACGGGGATTTCCTAGATTTTATTGTATATAGTTATTAAATATTTCTTTTTATCTAACTGCAAAAATAGGCTGGGCATAGACAATGAGTTTTAGGTTCCACTAAATAATTCCACTAAAATTCAATGTAATTCCACTAAAATACTGTGGATGACATTCTGCTTGCCTTACTAACACGAGCCATTTAGAGTAATGGTGCTGATCATATGAGTAAAGTGACTGAACCTTATATGGCTGTGCAGGCTGAGAGGGCATAAGGAACCCACCTCTTGCATAGCATGTGCAAAGTCAAGAGACAATGGCAGTCTCTGCACTCAGGGAAATAAAGAGACTGCTTTCTGTGTGAACCTAGCCACCCCGGCTCCCGCCCACACTATCCCATTTAGCAACCAAAGTGGAGCAAACTACATCTAAAGGTGGACCGGGCTACATGAGGCAGAATTCTTCCTTGAACTCCCCAGAGGAACTGAAACTTTGTATGGCCCCTAACTAATGGTTGTGCCTACAAGGCACTATTTGGTCTCTGCAATGTACTTGTTCCAATGTAACAAAGAAGTTTCTTAATATACCATATCATGCTTTTAAAAAATGAATACATTTAACCATGATAGCAGGTACTAATTTATTTCTGTTAGCGGATAATAATGAAAAGTCAGAGAGATTAATGTGCTGTTACTGTTTATTCAGTACTGCATTGCTCGTGACTAAGTACAATGGATGAGACCTTCTTTCTGCCTCATTAAATAAGTTAATCATGTAAATCAGGGGAAAAACATTTTGGATAGCGTGCGTATAGGCTGAACATCAGATATGCATTTTTCACAACAGAGTGGTAAAGCAGATTTGACAACATACAGGTGTCCCATCTACAAACCATTAACATCTCCTGTTATCACTAAAGTAAATGAAAATTGCACAATTAAAAGGTTGAACTGGCACATGTTGCTATCAGAGTTACATGGCCATCAACAGGAATTCCTTCCTACTGAAGAGAGAAGTTTTAAGAAGGATGGATAGTCTTCTGCGGTAAATAGACCATTAGATTATCAGGAGTACTGCTATAATTAAACTAAAAATACATTTTCCTGTGTCTTTTAACATGTAAATAAAAGTACCAATTAATTTTTCATTAGCAGGCACATTTTAATGGCATTACAATGTTTACAGTTATTGCTTTGTAGCTTACAACAAAAGTTAACTCAGAAAAACACTGTTATTCTGATACAAAATATAATACATAACCCTAACAAAACAACTATGATAGACAAGAATAGGAAAATCCTTATCAATCAAAATTTGCCAAAACATAAACCAACTGTTGAAGGTCCAAAATTTTGGTTAACTGTTTTTGTTGTTGTGGTTGTTTTTTGTTTTTTATTTGCTTTAAAAAAATTGGGTATCTGCACTTCCAGATTGACGACTGGACTGGAAACAAAAATCCCAATAAACTATTTTTCCCCCCAACCTGGCTAAAGTTAGGTAACACTAGACTTATTGTGTTGCTTACTGCCCAGAATGCAGATCCCCAAAGCTCAGATATTCATCTGGACTTTTGAAGTTCCTTCAACCCTAGTAACAAGAATGAAATACTCAAGTTATGTAACCTGTGATGCTTAGGCGCTGGACTGAAAGACTATGGAAGCATTGACTTCATTTGTTTGCTCTAGCTTAAAAAATAAACTAAAATAAATATACTTCCCTTTTAAGAAATAGAAGTGGTCTCAGATGGAGTAAACAGGCAAGAAACCCTCCAGGAAATGGGGGCTAAGCAAATGATAAAGAATCTGAATGGCTGAAAGAAAAAGTAGGTATGGACCTGATGCAAAACACACTGAAGTCAAGGCAAAGACTGTTGTTGACTTGACTTGTTTTGGATTATGTTTTATGTAAACTGTTGGATAATTAGACAGCTAAATGCTATCATTTGAATTGTCAAATAATTGCACTTGCATTGGATTGTATGCTTGAAAATAGAGGCAGTTATTTTTTAGTGGTCCTCTGTGTCCATTTTATAAAAACCCTTTGTCAAATTTTAGCTCTGAAGTTTTAACAATCCTAATTTAAAGATAGCTACTTTTATTTATTTGCTATAAAATGTTGTATGACATGGGTTTACGATCTTGAAGTTACAAGCAAGCAGGAGCATTGCAATTTCTTTCTTTCTTTCTTTCTTTCTTTCTTTCTTTCTTTCTTTCTTTCTTTCTTTCTTGGGTGTCCTGAAAATCTTCTGTTGTAATACTGGGTATGGTACGGAAAAGGTTGAGACCTTCCAATATGTAATAACTATACATGGAATGTCAGATCCACTTCAGATTTTGAGTAGGATAAAATTGGAATTCCTGTTTCCTACCCTGTCCTTCCTGGATTGGGATATGACCAAGAAACAAAACATCAACGTACCTATATTTTGGATCAAATATTAAAATAGCCTTAGATGACTGAAATTTTGTGAGAACTGTCATGCTGGTGAAATTTCTACCCAAAATGGTAGAAATCTGGCAAGAGCAGCTGTTCTCATTACATTTATGCTGAAAAAAATGGTATAACAGCTAATGAGATTTTGACACTGTTGAAACCAATACTTAATATTGATTCTGCCTCATTAATATCTATTTTAATAATAACTGGAAGAATATGTGGACTTCATTCTTTTTTCATTATAAATATAGTATGTGTATTTAATAATTTAATAATCACCACATTAAAATCTTCTAAAATATGCTTTCCTATTTCCACGGCATTATGAGTGAAAATGCATTATGTGGCTCAGAATGACAAAAAATATGTTTTAAATTTGGTAAGTTGGTCTCAACTGAAAATTCCATGTGTTCCTGTTTAAAACTTACTGAAGACTAGCAGACAGTAAGTAATGTACAATTGTATTTGAAATGACATAATTAACAGTCTTTTCTCATGATGCAAAAATAAACACTCCCGATAGACCGTTGGTTTAAGTGATAGACAGCATCTTTATCAAAGAATTAACCTAGATCTCAAACTGTTAGCCAAGAATAAATCAAGTTCTTGTGGTCACATTCATAGCTCAGTGCTATAGCTTCAGTGATAGAGTTAGGCAAGAAATGGTTTTTCTGTCCTAGGAAAATTTTCAAGATTTCAAAAAAAAATAAAAAAAATCCTATCTTGAATTGGGATGAAAAGTCAAACTCTCAAATTTTCATGAACTGACAGTCAAAAAAATTATTGATTTGAGACAATTGAAATGTTTCATTTTGATTTTGGCCTTTTAAACTTAATATGTTACTGTAATTAGGTTAAACCGCATAACAAAAACTCATTTTGACAAAAAGATTGGAAATTTTTCTTTATAATAATGTCAAAATGGAACACTGACAACTTCAAAACTTTTCCAATATGAGAAGTTTATCAAAACCTACCCTTTTCCATAAAAAGTTTTAATTTTGATAAATTGGCATTTTCCAACAGAAAAAGTTTAGTTGAAAAACATCTGAAAGGCTCTACTCGGGGATAGGTTTACAACCATCTGGCCAAATCAGAGATTTAGCTTTCCCCATTTGAAGAATCCAGTTCCCACAAGCAGTAGAGATTTAGATTTCATTCTCGGATACAGCACTGACTTCCTACATACTCTTAGGCAAGTCACTTAACTTTTGTGGCTGTAAAATAGGCACACCTTTGTACAGGATTTAAAGATCTGTGGATGAAAGGCAGTAGATACATGCAAAGTATTTATTATTCCACTTGTAGGCAAATTTAAGATTGCCTCCCCATGTGTAATTCTATACACATTATTTTGGTTGTCTTGCTCCTGAATCCAAGCTAGGGTTTGAGACAACAAATGAGACCAGTGCCTGGACCAAAACTGCAAGGGACTTCAGCTATAAGAGTGGCAGTTATTAGCTTACATTTGGAAATGATGATCCTAAATATGTTTCCATTTATAACCAGATATTCAACAGGTTTGTCCTCCTAACAGGTAGATGCCATGCTGTGTGAAGAAGTACTAGAGCAGCTATTGCCAAATGCCCAAATATTTACTTAGCGCTCCCTAAGGCTTTCTCTTTGCCTGATACAATTGCAAGATCAGCAGGTAGGGCATAGGTGATCTAAATTCAGAGTGGTATTGCCATTTATACTGTATTCATCACCACGGTCTCCAAGTGTCTGTTTTTCTATCTTGTGCTTTGTCACTTAATTTAAAGAACAGTCACTTTCCAGGCTTCCAGTCAAATGAATGCTTAAGAGGGCACACTTAGATGTCCACACTCTCTAAAGGGTTAAGAAACTTAGCAGTTAAAATATAGTAATGAATTATTTAAACAGTTGCAGTGTTTCACATGTTTACTGATATATTTGATTATCTTTGCCTAACTTGCTTATGCTAGGCCTTCATAAATATGTTAAAATATTCTCCTACATTGTAGAACAAAATGGTACTTAATGAAATGAGCAAAAATATGACATGGTCTATGTTAATATATTTCCTGCTCTTTTCCCTTGCCTCATACCTAAGTCACTCACTTTGTTCAAAATAGGGGGAGAGAAATATTCCTCTCGAACAACAACCCCTTCAACAAGCTATTTTTTAATTTTGTATTTCATACTCCAGATAAATGTTGCAACAATGGAGAAAACCCTTTTTGCCAGAGAGTCTTAAAATAGCACTTCTGGATGCTTGTAGATAGTTACAGATATCATGCAGGTAAATCCACAAAAATGCAGGGGAGGGAAAATGAGAGGTCTTTTAAAATTACCCCTCCAAATTTAAAAAAAAAATCCAAACTTTAAATATGCCTTAATGTTAACTGGTACATCATTAACATTTCCCTGTACGTGGACTAATACCAGATAAAATATAATTTTACCTCTACATACAGAGCAGTGCTTATCCTAACTATTGAAAACCAAGCTGTATCCGCCTCAGGAAAATTAATCAATCCATACCATGGCTGTTCTGAAGGCCTGCATATCGTCCTCACCTGTGGCTAGTTCTTTGCACACTCACACTCTGGGAAGCACTGGTATGTGTGCCCATAAGACGATCTACCTACCTGAGGATTTTATAAAGCTGCCTGTCACTATGGCATCCGAGTGCTTTCCATATAAACCAATAAAAATAGCAAAATCCTTTGTGGAAGTCATGACACCTCTGGTGCTTCTCTATTTTTGGAGTCAGAACTCTGCTTTAGGTAGGGTTTTATTTATTTTCTTTGTTTGCTATTAGCCGTTAACGACTTATCTCCTTTCTCACATGCATTGATGCATAGTGAAATAGTTAACAATGTTTACATTTCAAGTATCACCACTGATATCTGAATTAGCTCTCTGTGATGGGACATGCCTGCATCCCAATGACAGCAAGCCTAACAAGCGTTCCTGCACTCAGGCCAGGCAGTGCCAATTAAACACCCCTGCAGAGCATGCACTACCTGGAGAAAGGGAACTTTAAAAATGAAGCTGGGCATAGAATAAGTGGGGAGTTTGCCCAAGAGGAGAGGTTGCTTGGGGAGCCTAGCCTGAGGCAGTGACCAGCCTTTCCTTCCTCCCTACTCTTGTTAGGGCAGACAGACACTGCAGTACTGAGAGGGGCTCTGGGTGTCTCCTTTCTCTCAATGCCCTGTAGCTGGACCTGTGGAGCAGCACCAGGGCCTGGAGGTAATTGGACTCTGAAAGGACCAGAGGAGTGAACTCAATTTCAGGGAACAGTGAGCTTGCCCAGGAATGGGGGTTCTGAAGGGGCCCAGGGGCAATAGACATAAGGAGCTGATGGCCAATACCAGCCTGAGTGTACTCCCATTGAAATGAATAGGACCACTCACATCTCAGAGTTGCTGTTTGAGACTATCTGCATGCTCAGGCAGCTATATCGGCATAGGTTACGCTCTTTGTGTTCTCAAGATTTTCTTCACAAACATTACAGTGTTTTGTCTTAGATTTTGGAAAATGTTCAGAGGTTTGTTCATGCCTTCTGAAGGGGATACCCCCACATTTTTGGAAACTGATATATAAGTTCTATATTATTTTATTAATTGATAAGGACTCCAGGTACATACAGCAGAGGATGTGTGTTATGCAGCCATGAGTAGTAGGGATAAATCTTCAAAATACAAGCCATCCTTCTCTTTCCAATTTTCCAGACCCATGAATCAAATAAGCTCTAAAAGAGACAAAATATCTGTTGTGGAACCTGTCTTTTAAATGTATTTTCTGGGAGTAGCAAATTAGCTTAAGATGTAGTTCATAATATCTTGCCACCTGGTTACTGTGTGTTACTTTTACTGAGTCA
Source organism: Macrochelys suwanniensis (assembly GCA_033296515.1). Classification (NCBI taxonomy): domain Eukaryota; kingdom Metazoa; phylum Chordata; order Testudines; family Chelydridae; genus Macrochelys; species Macrochelys suwanniensis. The sequence goes on along the minus strand of CM065784.1, from coordinate 14,849,114 downwards.
TAATACGTATGAGTTTATTGTTCTTTGATCTCTTAGAAATGTGCAGTGATTCATTACAACTTCTGTTTCTGTCTAAATATGAATTATTTTATACACAGTTTTTCTGCATTTCAGGGTTTTTTGAATTTTAATTTCAAATTTACTTCTGTATCATATATACATTTTCTGTGCTGTGGAGCTGTGCCCATTTACAGTGTCTGAGAATCTGGCCCTATATAGATTTTAGGGCAGTAAGTTTCTACCTTGTGAGAATGCCCCATACTTTGTTGAATCAGATGCTCACAGAAGGAACTTGGGGAATGTGCCATTGGACAGGAATAAAAAAGTCTTGCAGTTAACAAAAGAAAACAGAAGAGGGAATTTGGGTTTTCTAGTAGGAACGTTGCTTTCAACCCCCTAGCAGGGCTATGGACCTGGGTTGTCCCACACAAGTACCTAACATCATACTACTATAGCTTGTATTGAGTAACCCTTCTTTTTGAGGGAAATGAGGTACAGAAGTCCTGTACAATGCTGATTCTGCTTTTCATCCATTCTCTGCTCTGCAGTAATGCACCGTGCAAACTTAATTTGCTAGCATTTTGATCCAGCAAGAGTTTAATTACTAGTCAAGAAGTTATTACTAGAAAGTGAACATTTACTCACAGTTGCCGTAGAGTAGTATCTGTATGCTAGTTATTCCATTTCCCCAGTATAAGGAAATAAATGCTTGCCTTCTGATACCACTGACATTTAATGGTGACCAATGTAGGTTCTCTAGTGATTCTTTGTCTCATCCTGGTTTCCTCTCAAGTAGATTCTGCCTCCTACACTTCCAGATACCAGTGGTTTGTGTCAGGACTTTGAACTAAACAGAGCATTTAAAATATTTAGTTTAAAATATCTAGGTATGAAAAGGTACACTTCAGATAACAAATGGAGGAAGGAAATCTCAGCATATAGTTAGCAGGAAATTTTCCTCAGAGGTAACTTTCTGAAATTCAAATCCTTCCTCTGCCCCAGTCTCTCGTCATCTAATATTTGAAGCTGCTTTGGCTGTCGCAATAGTTTATAGAACATTTACACAATACATTATTGAAAGAAAGGGAAGTACCATCTGAAAAATATGGAAGCAAACACAAAGCAACAAGTTGTAAAATACAAAAGACCAGATTCTGTTCCTTATTCATGTTGAACAATATTAAGTGTTCCTACTGAAATCAGTGGGTTCACTTATAGGGTACAGGGCTTTTCGGCATCAGTAAGGGAATCAGAATCTGATCTGAAGTACCTGAGTGATCCTAATCTCATAAACAAGGACATCGCAAGATGCTGAATCACATTCTTAATTTGAAATGGCATATTTTAAGTGTCTCTCAGAAAAGGAGAACGAATGGCTTATATCTTTTACAGCATATTGCATCCTGTCGTCTTTAAACAAAATGAGTCCCAAATTTCTAGAAACATGCTAATTACTGCAAGCTAACTGTAAATATACCTGTCAAGAGCTATGGATTATTTAATTACCATTTTCTACCCCACAAAGTCCATCATCTGAAAAATCTTCAGAACGCTGCCAGTGGTGGTAATAAGAAAAATCAATCATTCAAAAAGGGGGAAGGATGATGACAAAATTATAGAAAGGCTTTTGTTACCCTCACGATCCTGTTTATGAAGGTATCTGGTTGAAAACTTATCCTATTAACTGGTGAGGTTTAGGTTCAACCGTTACTATTTGAAAACATAACATTTCACAGAGAGCCGAATCTTCAAAAGCACCTGGGTGACTTAGAAGCCCACATTCTGTTGACCTTCAATGGACCATCGTGCCTCCATCTCTTAGATGCTTCTGAAAATCCCACCCACTATGAGAAATTAAAGCTCAGTAAAGTTGTGATGTAATCCAGCGTAACTCCCCGTGCAGTCAACTAAATTGTGCCTTTTGCCAGGGCACATTTCTGTCTTCCAGTCTTTCCTTCTATTTAACTTTTTTCTTCTAAAAATTATATATATGTAATATTAAATTTAACAATAAATAAATATTAAACTTGTTTTAGCACACAGGAAAGTGAAGAATTAATAGCTCTCACTGGCACCAGGCATAATGCAAGCCAGGGTTGTGCACGTTTGCCCACACAATTTGGCAATTTCTTTGTTATTTAAGCCTTGGGTTTCTCCTGAGTAGAGTCTGCATGTTATTCTAAATAGCATAAAATTGTCTTTTGATTTCTCCCATTAGCTACCATCAGCTCCAGGGAGCTCATATGGCAGATGGTTATCACCAGGGTGAAAGGATGCCTCAGCCAAGCCTCCTTTTCACTAGCCTTTCCCTGCCTCACCATCAGCCAGATAAGGGGAACATAGAAGTCACTCTGGCTCTAAGTAACCCCAAGATCTGCCTGCATTATAGGATTCTTTTGTGGTTGACCTTAGGGCAATTTGTGGCACAGTGTGAAGTAGTGACAGTGCTGGGAAGAATCTGACTTTGTTTCTCCAGGTCCTAGATACATAAACAATGTATGCACAGATCTATACTATGGTATGTCTAATGCAAAGTTTGTGTGAAGTCATGCATACTCATATTGACCAATACTTAACAAAAGGAAATATTATGATTACATCCAGGTAGCAAACAACCAATGTGTTAAAGAGGGAAATGGTCCGCAGGAAATCAGCAATAGTCTAAAATAGAGGGGATTGCACTTGCTTTGTTGGCCTTGGTACAGTATAGAGCTTACCAGGGTGATGCGTTATGATCCTCTCCTGGTGATGGTCATATTCCAAGTGTCCTTGCTCTTTGTTTGAGCTCTACTGACATCCTTTTGGTGCTGTAAAGTACTGTTGACTAGAAATAGGTGAAGATTTCAGTTTTATCACTGGAAAAGTTTTCTTCCGGATTTACATGGGGAAAAATGAGTATATTGTTTGATTTGCAAAAGTGATATTTCAAAATCAAATATAACATTTTATTTCAAAATGCCTATTGGAAACAAAACATTTCAAATTGACATTTTGACTTACTGTCATTTTTAAGTTGAAATGCCAGTTTCAAACAAATTTGCACTTCAAATCCAATGAAATATTTTACTTCAAATCACTATTTCTTTTTAATGTTTGTTTGAAATGCCAAAGCATTTGGTTTTGCAAGTGTCAACATTTTTTAGTATTGTTAGTTCCAAACTTAAATTTTCAAAATGGGAGACATTTCTCCTCTACTAGACATTTTGTCCTTATTTTGAATGAAAACAAATGTCAAATCAGTTTCCCAAGGGATTGAAATTCCATTTTCCAACCAGCTGTATTGTTTACTTTAGATGGAGTACATGTATTTTCCTTGACTTATTTACCCATTTTTTCACCAAGTATCCTAATAAAGCTTCAGGACTGCATTTGCTTCTATATGTGGTGCTATCGTACATACTTTCTACTGCATTCAAGGATAATTCAGTAGTATATTTATATACTCTGTGTCCAAAGCACAAAATGCTTTTTTGATATACATGACCACAAAGCACCTATATTCCTAACAGATTTTTCCTGATATGGGTTTTTGCCTCTAGAACTTTTATCTTCAGCCAAAGGAGTTCCTTTGAAAAAGGAGAAGTCTTGTGGAATAAGAAAGGAGAAGGGTACACAGCTGGGTTTCTGGATGTTTCCCTGCCAGGAGATTTTATTTTCTTGCCCATTCTCCTGATGAAGATAGATAAATAACAAGAGTAGTCAAAAATTGAGGCAAGCATATAGGTTCCAACAAAGGGACTTATTTTAATAAAACCCAAGTAACTGTCTAATGTAGCAATTTGAAAAAGGTCCTAAATATGACGTTGAACTTCTTATAATCATTCCAATATTGATTGCTAGAATTTTTGAAAGGACAATCAACATTATCAGTGATACTACTCTCAGTTGGGGCTGCTGCTACCACCAGACTCAACAATACAGCAAAAGAACCTTAGAAAACCCCTCTCCCCTCAAAAAGCAACTCTGCTGTAAAGGAGGAATGTAGCCAGAAAAGCAGTGCACAAAAGCAAAAACAGTTGCGAACGAAGGATAATTACAATGACAAAACACTAAACAGGACTCAAATGAGTCAAATAGGGGTCAGTGTCACAAGAGAAGTGCTCTGGGGAAAGTAGCATAACAACGGCATCTTTTGTAGAGAGAAACTCTGGTACAGGAGGACTTCTCCTTTTGTGTCCTTAGTGACTTTAGAACTCGAGGGAAAGTAAATGAGATGAATCACAACCACAGGCCTGCTACTACTGGAATGCGGAGCTAATTGGTAAATGTAACACATGCCAGCAGTCAGCAATAAGACAGCAAACCAAACAGCTGTGAAAAAGCATCTCCTCAATACTAGTGACAGTTAAGGAACTGATATACTGCATCTTTACTACAGGATTCTCTATTTACAAGGCTCCTTTTGATATAAGACTTCTCTTCAGTGACAGCTAGCTTCACTGAAATTCATTATATAGTAAATAGATGCTACTTTTACAACTCACCTCTTGATAGAATATGTAAATTTCATGATTCCCAAGAACATGTTGTGCGAATGTGCTAAATTTTTTTAGTCATCAGACTTTTCTGATGGATCACTCATGAAGAAGCAGCAAAGTTTTTAAAGTGAATGTCTTTCCCTTGCTTCTTCCTACACCCTTTCAATTTTTTTTTTCTGTGCTGATTGTAATGGAAGGCTCGGTTTTCATTTGCTGTTATATGAAAAATAGCCATTAGGGACAAAGTCAGAAGACACTGATACAAAGTATAGGTTCATAGAATAATAAAAACTAGGGTTGGAGGGCTTGGTTCCCCCCTGTATCCACGTTCTGCTTGTTGCACAGGAAGGGCTGGGCATCAGGAAGTTAGTTATGGCTCCCTATTACAGCAAGGGCCTGGGTCTGTCATTAGCGCAGCTGAAGATCTTTAAGTCTTACACCAGTGGAGTGGAGAATAAATGTAGTGGACTTGAGCAGTGTCATTCCCCCTTCCGTGAGCCCATTTGTGGGATATGCCCTTATGCATATAAGGGTTGGGAGGGGTGACTGGTGCAGGATACATCTCCACCACCTCCATCAGTTTTGTCCAAGAAAGGAATTATGCTCTGCAAGAGGAATTCTTCTCTGGTCGTTTCTGGTGGGATTCTAGAAACGTGCAACCTGAGCAGTGCAAAGTTGCCAATGAGGACTGGAGAATCCAGCCCATTACCTTTATTAGACCTATTTTTTTCTTTAAAAATCTAAGTCTTCTTGTTTTATCCAACCTGTCCCCCTGTCAATGCAGGGCTGTCCCTGCCATACATTGTCTAGTGCTCTATCCAGTCTAGTTTTAGGTATCCCAAATGATGGGATTTCTAGCACTTCCCTATAGGTACAAAGTTTTTTTTAAAAAAGTGAGTTTTGCATTTAGGTCTGAAAATGGCTAGTCCCATTATTGTTTTGATCTTTTTTTGAGGGAGTGAATTCCATAGGTTTTGGTCCTATGAAAGTTATTCCATTTTTGAGCCTACCTCTCTCTGTTCCAGAAGAACTTAGCTGTTATGGAGGGTCAAGCTGAGGGAGCAAGAGCAGTGCTTAATTTGTAATGAAAGAAGTGCTGGGCCTCAAGCAAGTGTTTTTTTTACTTTCATAACTCATGCAGCAAACATAGAAGTACCGGCGCTATGAACTGTTAAGCCTAGAAGTGCGTGGCTCAGCCCTGGCAAGCCCCAGCACAAATTAAGCATTGAGCAAGACACCAATCCTGTGGAGAGCGTTGAATAATCAGATACAGACCATTAATTGGCATCTGTATTCAATGGGAAGCCAGTGCAGACAGCACAGCACTGGGGTGATGGTTTCCCATGTTGCTAAGCAGATGGACTGCTGAGTTTTGTGCCAGTTGGAGTTTTTCAGGGAGTGTGCCTCATTCCTAAATAGCATAACTTGTAAGTTTTTCCAATGTACAGTTTCTTTGATTCTGAGGACATGTGAGATGCTTATGTCTCCAGTAACCTGACTTTTTCCAGTCAAAACTCACGCCTCAGAACTTCAAATTTAGTTGTTCCCTTCACCCCCAAAGTGCTTTCCCACCACTGGTTCTCTACTGATGTTAAGAACTGTAAAGATCTCTAATTCCCCTTCTTTGGAACTCGGTCTTCTAAAATGAAGGTCAAGCCCATCATAATCTGGTTTCAGTCAGTCTCCTCCTGCCCCTCTGACAATTTGTGCCACCCCATTTGCTGTTCCTCTCACACCCCTATGTGATATATATATATCCCACCCCTATGTATTATAATATATATATAATATAAAAAGAGTGTAAAACTTATAATTCATATATATATATATGAATTATAAGTTTTACACTTTTTATATTATATATATATTATAATACATATATATATATATATATATATATATATATATATAAAATATATATAAAAAGAACTGTATATATATAAAATATAAAAAGAATGTAAAACTTATAATTTCCATGGTGACTCTCCTAAAGTTGTTTCTAGAGTACCTCCAGGCTGCTGAGACTGCAGCAATTACTGTATTTAGCCCTGATCCTGCAATTGACAGCAAAGAGTGAAATCAATGAGGCTCCAACCCTGCACCAGTCTAACCAGGTGCTGTCAATTGCAGGAGCAGCGCCTTAGTCATCATTCCTAGGATAATGACTTTAATTCCTGGCAACAGAAAAGTTCTGTTTCACATAGTTAATAATTTTTTTCCCCAAAATTGCAGAGGACTCCTTGTTGTGCAATTAGCATGGATTGAAGTCTTTCTTTTTACTGCAGAATAAACATAGTACACAAATGACACACTGTAAAACTTGGTTCTACTGAAACTTGAAAGCATTGAAATTGGACTAAGGTTGCCCACATGGCTATTTTCAGTAAGCTAGATGGTGTGTTTCCCTGCCTGACTGAGGAAATAAAAAAGTGTCTTGTTCTCTGGGCACTCCATTTATACTATTTTTAGTTAGACATGTCATGGCTCACTCTAGGATCGGGGCCAGTAATGTTCATTATAAATTTAAATAATATAATATGACCATGCACACATATTTCAGACAAAGCTTTACACAATAAGCATCTAACAATTGAAACTTACAAAATCAGGTGGTATAGGTCCAAAGAAAGAGGAAAAATAACTGTAGAAGTTTATAGAGCTAATAAATTATAGAGCTATTTTTTTCCAGATTATCAACAAAAGGAAAAAAAAATCTTTGGTTTAAACAAATGAACAGCATTTTTTATGGAAGACAGCTTTAATTGCTATTCTTTTCCATAATGTTTTGCATAAATTACATCTTCACTATATATTTTCTTTGTTTTTTTGGCTTTGCCTCCTGCAGGTTTCATTTATCAAACTTGTCATTTCCTGACTCTTATCACAGATTGAAATGTACAGTAGACACCTGGAGGCTTTTACTTTTTTTATTTCCATCCTTGGGCTTTGTAGAAATAAGACCATCTGGCCTGTTGGTCTGGAAGCATCAACGTTCACTCATTAAATGTGTCTCAAACCCTCACATTCAATCTGTTTCATATTTAGGTACCTTCTGTGACAGGGTCAGGCCAGATGGCTACAAGGGAGTGGTTGAAGGCAGATATATTAGCCCTAGGTTAAGTAGGTCCCTTTTCCCTGGGTAAGGTAACAGGGAAGCTTCCAGAACACTCAGGAACTTTCTGGAAACAATTAAGGCAGACGGGCTGATTAGAACACCTGCTGCCAATCAAGAAGCTGCTAGAATCAATTAAGGCAGGCTAATCAGGGCACCTGGGTTTAAAAAGGAGCTCACTTCAGTTTGTGGTGTGCGTGCGAGGAGCTGGGAGCAAGAGGCACTAGGAGCTGAGAGTGAGAGGGCGTACTGCTGGAAGATCCTGTGGTGAGGATAAAGAAGGTGTTGAGAGGAGTCCATGGGGAAGTAGCCCATGGAGTTGTAGCTGTCGTGCAGTTGTTCCTGAAGGCACTCTAAACAGCTGCAGTCCACAGGGCCCTGGGCTGGAACCCGGAGTAGAGGGCGGGCCCAGGTTCCCCCCAAACCTTCCAACTCCTGAGCAGACACAGGAGGAGTTGACCTGGACTGTGGGTTCTACCAGAAGGAAAGATCTCTGAGGCCAGCAAAATCCGCCTATAAGTGCAGGACCCACCGAGGTAGAGGAGGAACTTTGTCGCACTTCAGAATGTTGTTAGGTGGCCCATTTCCCCCCCACTCATTGTTTACAAGCACTCTAGAGTGAGTGTTCAAAACCTAGACTAGTATTCCTTATACACAAATCTGTGTTTATAGTGTTTTTCACTAAGATAATAATGGTAACAAATATAAAGTCATATCACAGTGAACGGTAAACACAACACATGGGACTTATTGTCCCACAATCTGCCTTCATGTTTCACGGTCTTCATACAGCCTTGAGAAGTGCACCATACCACATCCAGTCAAGTTAGCCATATTGGCAAACCATAGTTGCTGTAGATCAGAGGTTCTCAAACTGTGTTCCACGGACCACTGGATCCATTCAGGTAGTCCACGGACTGTTCCCTCTAAGGTGCATGTCTGGGTGACTGCACACGAGAGAATGAAGGGCTACCCACCTAATTAGTGGAGCTGTGCAGGCGTGGCTCCACTAATTAGGTGCCTGGACCCTGGAGAAGATACACATATAAGGTGAGGTGGTGGTCTTGGGGGGAATAGAGGGTAGGTGGGAGGGGGCAGTGGAGTGAGAAGAGGGGGTGGGGGGAATTTGGGATGTGCAGAGCTGCAGTGGCCAGAAAAAGAGGCGACTTTCCCCAGCTCCAGGGCTACGGCTGCCGGGCAGAGATGGCCCTCCATCCCAGCCTCAGCTCTGTCGCTGCTGTGGCGGGGGAGAGACCCCCTCCTTCCCAGCCCCAGCTTGGGGGCTGCCACAGCAGGGGAGAAAGGGCACATCCAGCGCATTAGAAAGGTAAGACTAATGATATTAAATATGAGTTATGTGCTTTTATTTGTAGAACAAAAAACCTTTGAGTTTTTTTTATATAGCACTTTTATCCAAAGCGCTTTACAATAGTTAGCTAATGAGACAAAGAATATTTGAAAAGATCATTAAGTGGTCCGCCGAGACCCTCAGGAATTTTCAAGTGGTCCGTGAAAAAAAAAAGTTTGAGAACCACTGCTGTAGATGACACCTGACACCAGTCTCTGCAAAACTTGCTTCAGCTTGGTACTGTTGCCGCCCCTTCCCCAAATCCCCTCCCCCGCCTCCTCCCCCGGGTGCGCTGCATCCCCCCCGCCCCCCCGCCTTGCAAGCGGGGAGGGAATGCAGCGGGGCCGGGGGAGTAGGCGGGGGCGGGGGCACAAGCACCCCCCGGCAGCTCCCCGCCAGCCCCAGCTCGCCTTAGGCTCTGCCTCTGAGAGGCTCAGGGGGAGCCAGAAGCAAAGTGGCAGTCTGCTGCTTTTCATGGCTCCCTCTCCAGCTGGTCGGTCGGGGGAGGGAGGGAGGCTGCCGCTTTGCTTCTAGCTCCCCCTGAGCCTCCGAGAGGCAGAGAGGTGAGCTGGGGGCTGGTGGGGAGCTGCCGGGGGGTGCTCGCGCTCCTGCCCCAGCCCTGGGCACGCTGTATTCTCCCCCCCCCCGAAGCAGCAGAGCACCCATGGGGCCCGGCAGCTCCCTGCCAGCCCCGCCCTCGCGCCCAGCTCACCTCGCCTTCTCCAGGCGCCGGGGCAGCCAGAGCAGCTTTTTCTCTGCTGACGCAGCTCCTTCTCTGCTGACGCAGCTCCTCTGGCTCCAGCAGCTGATTGGCGGCGGCGGCACACTCCCCTGAGGTGCCGCCCCTGCGCTTTCCCCTGCCCCCCCTCCCAGTGTGCCGCCGCTGCCGATCGGCTGCTGGAGCCTGCGGCTGCGTGAGCGGAGAAAAAGCCGCTCTGGCTGCCACGGCGCCTGGGGAAGGCAAGGTGAGTTGGGCGCGGGGCTGGCAGGGAGCTGCCGGTGGGTGCTCAGTACCCACCATTTTTTCCCCGTGGGTGTTCCAGCCCCGGAGCACCCACGGAGTCGGCACCTATGGATTACTTCTCCAAAAAAGAGGCAGAATGAGATTTTGCAAATTAAAGGGGAAAAATAAAAACTAAGAAGGTGCTTTTATGATTCTTTATTTCCTGACTTTATTTCTGATATTTACTCTGAACCTAAAGGTGATTCAATTTAAAAGGGTAGAATGGAGATTTTCAGTGGCATAAATGACAATTAGGCTCCTATCTCCCAGCTGGTATTTTTTCCTTTAAAATTTCCTCTAAACTGATTTTACATTCTGCCTTTTTATGTGTTGTATGAACTAAATGCTTACACACCTCACCCTAGGACCAGCTCCTGCTCACCTTCTTTGTGTGAGTAATCTTTATGACTTTACCGGAATTACATACATGAGTAATCTGTGCAGGTCAATCTTGAATCTATTGAAGTCCACAGAAATAACGACGCTGGACTGACAATTTGGCTCCTTGATACTAATGCTATTGAGCATATGGCTCAATCCAGATCCCGTCAAGTTCAATTGGAGTCTTTCCATCGGTTTCTGTAAGAGTTGGATCAGGGCCATACCACTTCCTATTATGGGGAATTGTGAGCAATCTCATTGACTCAAATACAACAGTAAACACTACAGAGCTGATCCTCCAAACATCCTGAACTCAATGTGACTATTCATGTGATTAAAGTTATTCATGTGCTTAAGTGTTTGCAGGATTGGGCCTGCATTTGGCAGCTAGTGTTTATGGGATTGGGCTCCTGTTTTGTACCTTCACTTTTACTGCATATGAGTAAAAGATTGGCTTTTATATATGAGCACTAAGACTTCAATGGTCCATTGGATGCTTTCTCCATTGCTTTGGCTTCTTGGAGTCTTCAAGGTGTCTTTCAGTATATGTAAATAAGACTTACAAATACATTTATACACACAAGATTTAAAGGCTGAGAGTCACAACCACAGCAGTAACTTTAATAACCAAGAATACCTAGGGAGTGAGATTAAATATTGATGTTCTTCCACCCTCAGTTTGCCTAAAAAATGTGCATAGCTAACCCTTAATTGGAATGAAAATCTGCCAAAAATCTGCACAGATACCTCAGTAGCTGTTATGAAATCAGGTATTGTGGATGAGGTAATATCTTGTATTAGACCAACAGCAATCTAATAAAAGATGTTACCTCATCCAACTTGTGTCTCTAATATTCTCGGACTGACATGGCTACAACAACACTTCATACAATCAGATATTCTGTTCTTTTGACTTAAATCATTTTCATCCCAGTAAGGATGTTTGGCGACTTCCAAGCTTAGTGTTCAAGGTGTTGATTGAAGCAAAAATAGCTGACCCTTTGCTCCCTTTCTGAGTGGCAGGGGGAGAGGCATGAGTGGAGGGGACTCTGCATGAGAAACTTGGGAAATGATCTGACAAGGTGTTTAGATGTGCTATTGAAATCAATGGGAAGATTCCCACTGGGGGTTGGATCTGGCCTGAAGCTAGTAAGACTAGAAAACCAGTCACTTAAACCTCTTTCCCTCCTTGAGGATACCCAGCCTATTAAAATATTTTTTGTCCAGTACACAACAGTATGTTCTTTGTACTCTTGTAATGCTGTCATAGAGTGACTGAGAATGGAACCAGTGGCAAATATCTATACCAATATAAGAGAAAGCGATGCTAGTCTTTCCTTTCAAGCTGTTCAACAGGCATCTGAAAATGGAGGAATAAAAATCCCTTATTGCATTCTTAATTTAAAATTGTTATAGGAAGTAACCTTTTTTAAAAAAAAATGCTGTGATGTGAGTGTAGCTATTTACAAGGTTCCCTCTAGCAGAAAAAATAACGACAATCAATTAGGAGTTGAATATAAAACATAACTAAGGGCTAGTCTACACTTACCAGCTCTGTCGGACGCGTCGGATCGATCTTCTGGGTCGATTTATTGCATCTTGTCTAGACGCGATAAATCGAACCAGGAAGTGCTCCCCTGTCGACGCTGGTAATCCTGCTCCACGAACGGAGCAGGCAGAGTCGACGGGGGAGCCTGCACACCGCGGTGTGGACCAGGGGTGAGTACTTTGAAGTTCGAAATAAGATACTTCGACTTCAGCTACGTTATTTACATAGCTGAAGTCGCGTATCTTACTTCGAACTTCGGGGCTAGTGTAGACCAGCCCTGAGTCTGAACTTTGGGCCTTATTTTTATTTCCATGCAGGCCTCCGACACATGGAATGTCTTTCCTGAATTGGTTTTCCAGGCTTCTACTCTTTGCCTCATTCAGACCCACCTTTACTGCACCACCTACAAGACATGAGTCTTGGATGGTGTGGTGGTCACGGCATTGATCTGGGACCTTGGAGATCAGGGCTCAGATCCCAGCTCTAAAAAAGATGATCATATCTGGCAAATTATAACATTTTTGCGGAATCTTACATGGCCTATCTGGCATAACTCATATTACAATTTTACAATATTGATATTCATAATATCCTCAAGTGTCCCCCAGCTTCCATACAGCATCACACTAATAATTTATTTTTTTTAATTCTGTGTTGTTTGTGTTTTTTCCATTCATCATGGGCCCAATTCTGTTCTCACTTATTCAAATGTAAATCTGGAATAACTGTACTGAAATTGAGCTACATTAGAGTATAACTAATTTGCGGTCAGAATTAGGAATCATATCATTTCTCAGCTTTACATTCTATTACATTAGAGTTAATATTAATATGCAGTAGCTGAAGTACATCAACCAACTCTTTCCCACGAATGGTTTCAAGAAATTAGCATTTTCCATTTTAAAACATTTCAATGAAAAATATGCCACCAGCTCTGATCAGAAGTTACTTCCCTAATACCAAACCTAAACCAGCATTAATGTGGTGTGGGTGGACAGAGAATCGGGCCCTCGGTATTCAGTCATGCTTTGTGATGGATGCCAAATATTAGTTTCCACAAGCTTTTTAAACACCAGCAAGGTAGAGGAGGAAAATATAAGAACAAATATACCATTCACGGGCTGTCCACAAAAATGTATTTAATGAAAAGGCAGTATCTGTTTACAAAATCATGTGACTTTTTTAGTGTCAAGTCTCAAACATACACCTGAGAATTCCCATAACACAAAATTATTGTCCCATCCCATGCAGAAAAACTCACCTGTAATAAATATTTAATGGATTGTTACTTTAGAATGAATCATTCTGTCTCACACTCATAAAAACATGAGTGGCAAATAACTTTTAATATGAGCTTTTAGCATTTAAGCTTTTCTCAATGTTTTTAATGATTCTTTGCAAGGGGGAGGAATGAAGGGGCAGATTTTGCTACCACCGATGAAAAGCACTGTATTAAGAGCTAGGTAGTATTATTTCCCCCCTAATGGGGTACAACATAGATGTACCTCTGTCTGGAGGAAGGAGGATTGATAAAATCTATTAATCCTGCCATTCATAATTTCTAGATCAACCTTTTTCTTCCTAAACAACGTCATTATCATGTACACTTCAAAATGGGAAACTACTTATTGTTGCATACATAAATAATCATGTCTCTCATTTGGATCACATGTAGTCCTAACCATAAACATAAGATTAACATTTTAAATTAATCTCCAAATCAGGTTATTATTTTTATAATCTATCAAATGAAAATTATGAAGTTTAAAAAAACCCGAAAACACTAACACAGACTCAAAGGGAATAATGAGAAGTATCAGCTGTTTAAAAAACATCTCACATAAATGTGACATACATTTCTGCTCTATCTGGGAATTACTATATTCTCATTGGTTATGCAATTATTATTCATTCATTTTTTAATATTCTCTGGTCTTTGAATAGCATTCGGAAATATTATCTATATTTTTCTTTCAAGTACAATGTAGTCAATTAGCTAGTTTCAGCTGAAGTCAACAAGAGCAAGACCACATTGTGGTCTTTGATCAATGTTCAGTATAAATATGTGACAGAGAAATATTAATCCTTACCTCAAATATATTCTTTCCAGAGGGCAATAGATTATTTACTGCCATATTAAACCACATAAACTAATTCAAATATGATAAATCACAATAAAAATACATTATAGAATTTTGTTCATGACTTGTAAGATTATGTATAATAGATTTTTAGCCACCATAGGCTGCTCACATTTATAATCACATTAAATTTACAAATACATGTAGTAACAAATCTCAAACAGTACATATAATTTGGAATTGACGATCTAAACATTCTTGACAAATTTTATTTCATTTTATTTTTGTCAAGGTCATGTACGTAAGAACAGCTTGAAATTACATTGACACTGACTCTATGGTGTCACATTCTTTGCTGGTGCAAATAGGTGTGGCTCCATTGTGGTCAGTGGAGTTGTGCTAATTTACACCAGAAGCTAATTAGACCCATTGATAGGCATTGTTTAGACACCTCCTTAAGTTTGAAGTAACAAAAAAACAATCAAACAAAAATCCTAACTGAGATACTTCTCAAATTTATGTATCAATTAGCTTTACCCTAACCTAGTAAATATGTTACTTTGGTAACAACCGTAAAATTTACCAAAGAGTAAAAGAATGAGACTGCAAAATCAATGTCCTACACAGGGATTTGGAATGTCATTTGTGAAAGAAGAGTTGTGCTCTTACATTAGTCATTAATTGCAATGCCATTTTCTTTCCACGTGCTTCCATTAATGCTAGTTGCATGACTGCAGGATTGGACTCCTTTGGTGAATCCACACAAAGTGCTGAGTGCCTCCGGCTCCCATATGAAGTCAAAAAGAAATTGACTCACATGAGAAGTCTGGCTGAAATCAATGAATTACTTACATGAGTAGGGAAAAAACATTTGCAGGACCAGGGCCTTTGAGAGGTTTGAAATCTGGATCTGAATTTTGTGTCGCAAGTCTGTCTTTATATTACCTGTTGTTTTTTGCCCATGCACAGTTTTAGTGATCACACAACAGCCTGGAAATAGGGTTATAAAAATACATTGCTCTTGCAGGTCTTTTAGCTACATTTTGTACAGAAAACATACATTAAATCAATATACTTTAATCTGCATGATAGCTGCACTGAGCAGGAAGCTGACCAAGTAAGACTAAAACTAGCAAATAAGGAAAAGTATTAACTAGTACAGAACTTAGCTTGTTGCCAGTGGCCAGGTTTTAAAGATTTAACATAGACAGGCCTCTTTCTCTAAGGCAAAAACATTGGATTATATTTATTCATGGAGATATTTCTTACCCCATTGCCTTGCATGATTCCTGCTGCGTACAGATGTGAATATAGTGGCTTTAAATTCACCTGACTGCTGCGTATGTCCTTGAATCAGCAGTCTGCAGTTCACTTAACAGTGTTATGATGGCTATTATTTTCCCTCTTCCCAGTGGGCTACCACTCTTTCCATTCCTGTTGAAAACTCCAAACGTAAGACCTAGATATGTAATATTAATCATGAACACTTTGTTTTGTCTGAGAATTATTTTTAAACAGGAATATATGGCTAGGAAATTACACAATATGTGCAACCCTTCTTTGCTAATACCCCTTGGTAACCCAAGTTAAAGATACAATTATCTTAACATAAGTGTAATTGCATCTAATTTATGAGTGCCTTGAAAACACCCATCTTGGAGATTAACTTTATGAATAGCCAAGCTTGAGGAGGAAGTTCGAGCTGGAGTGTATCTCGTGTTAACGTTGCTATCCTTTTTGGTCCAAGTGGTTAGCCAATGTTTGGGGGCCTGTGAGTTGTTTCTGTTAGGAAGAGATGTTGGTGATGGACAGTGTTCCCTCTAAGCTGTGCGCGTGCGTGCGCACATACAGATCCTAAACCCCACGCACACGGCGAAACACCGTGCGCACAAAAATTTGCACAGAAGCACAAAAATTTTCACAGAAGAAATTTTTTGCGCACATGGCCTGTCAAAAATTAGAGGGAACATTGGTGATGGAGTCAGGTATTTTGTTGATACAACCCTATTTATTTACAAAGAATGTGTGCAATCCTGTTTCCCTTAACACAGGAGGAATCAAACAGGAGATGGTTTTGTTTGGTCCTGCTTTGAGCAGGGGGTTGGACTAGATGACCTCCTGAGGTCCCTTCCAACCCTGATATTCTATGATTCCTCACAGTGCCTTGCCTTTTTCAGCCAGAACTCAGATCAGAAACACTCTCTAGCATAGGTGCTGGAACTAGGGCTGCTGGGGGTGCTGCCGCACCCCCTGGCTTGAAGTGTTTTCCATCATATACAGGGTTTACAGTTTGGTTCAGTGGTTCTCAGCACCCTCACTATAAAAACTGTTCCAACATCACTGCTCTCTAGGTTTTCCTCTGTCTCTGTTTCTGTGGTGGTGTTTCTCATGATTTTTTCTCTCTCTTTCTCCCACCCACCCTTCTACTCATAAGAATACTCAGGGAAAAAACCCTCCGTTTACATATCCCTTTATTTTGGACAATGATATGTGCCTGTGGAGGCTGCTATTTTTCTGATTCCACACAGGAGCTCATTGACTTCTTACTACTATCTTAAATGATGAGTGGCAGTTGCATGGGTCAGTTTCAGACACATTTTGCCCAATCCACAACAATATTTTTGAGTAACCAATAAAGACAACTCCAAGACAGGGAGGAGTTCAGACACTGACTCAGGGTTTGCACGCTTTGTTGTGGACAGGGTAGGAATTCAACTCATTTCTAGCCCCCCCTAAATCACATGGTATGGCTTCTGTTCCCTAACTGGATGATTTAATATTTTATAAACAATAGGAGTACTGAATACATTATTTGAGGGCATTGCTCTTCTAAGGGGGGTGGGAACGACACTTTTGGAGAGAGAGGTAGCAGGAAATAAATAAGCCTAGGAAAAATTAAATAGAACTGTTATTTTCCTGTCCTCTTGCAAATGTACCTATGCTCGAGCTCTAAAATAACTGGGTTCCTTCTTGATTGATGGTGAGAAAAAGATATAAGCCAGATTTACTGGCTCTCTAGAACAGTTGACTAGGCTATGGATATAAGTTAAATTTTGAAGTTCCCCTTTCCTCCTACTCCCAATATTTCATCAGGAAGCTTAAGATTTACCATAGTCTTGAATTCAGCTCCTCAAAATATTACTGCTCTTTCCACAGATTCAGCTGGAATCTTAGTGGGTTTTATAGGCTTTTGCTATTTTCCATCTCTGGCTAATCCTTTTAAAAAGATGATTAAAGTTTATTAGCCAATATGTCAAAGTATATAACACAAGAATTTGCTCTAAAGGAATTGGTAGACTTAGTATGCTGTAGGAGACTGGGTGATGTAGCACTATATTGTAAGTCCATCAATCTGTCTTTTCCTAGAACCAACAAGTAGATAAAAGGGGCCAGAATACCAAAATCCTCTTTTTTTTTCCTTTTTCTTTCTTTTTTTTTTTTTTTTAAGAAAGAGGGTAGTATTTACTGTACCTTTTTCAGCAGTGGTGACTCACTCAGAATGGTTCTGATTTGAAATCTTTTCTTTTCTTTTCTTTTCTTTCTACCCCAGAGCTGCACCAGTGGTGGGTGCTGGACCGTCCCCTCTCCCCCGCCCCCGTTTTGTCAGTTAATTTTAGGGACAGATCACAGGCTTCCATGAATTTTTGTTTATTGCATGTGACCTGTCCATGATGCTTACCAGAAATAACCATGACAAAATCTTAGCCTTAATGATCAATAATTGTATAGGAAAGGCTGAAGTGTTAAATATTTCTGTTTTGTACTGCGCGGGGGTGTGTGTGGATAAACAGATGATATAGTGATGTTTACACTCTTTCTAGTCTACTAGTATCTCTGGAGGATGTAAAACAGAAGCTAATAATAGACATTTTTAAAGCATCTGGCCAGATAACTCACATCCAAGAGTTCTAAAAGAGCTGGATGAGGAGCTTCCTGGACCATTAATGTTGATTTTTTTTAATAAGTCTTGCAGCACTGAGGAAGTTCCAGAAGACTGGAAAAAAGCTAATGTACCATTTTTAAAAAAGGCAAATGGAAGGTCCTGCATAATTAGGCCTGTCAGCCTGACATAGACCCCAAGCAAGATAATGGAGTGACTGATATGGGACTCTATTAAAGAATTAAAGGAGGGTAATGTAACTAATGCAAATCAACATGGGCTTAAGGAAAATCAATTGTGTCAAACTAACTTGATATCTTTTTTTCATTAAATTACAAGTTTGATAAAGGTAATAATGCTGACTTAATATACTTAGACTTCTGAAATATATTTGACTTCATACCACATGATATATTCATTAAAAAAACTAGTATGGTATAAAATTAACATGGCACACATTAAATAGATTGAAAAGCTCTGATATTACATGTCTCAAAATGTAATTGTAAATGGGGAATCAGTCATTGTGTGTGTGTGTATATCCAATGAGGTCCCACAGGAATAGGGTCTTGGCCCTGTGCTATTAGACGTTTTTTATCTATGACCTTGACGAAAACATAAAATCATCACTGAAAAAGGTTATAGATGACCCCAAAATTGGGGGAAGTAATAAATAATGAAGAGGATTGGTCACTGATTCAGAGCAATCTGGATCACTTGGTAAACTGGATGCAAGCAAACAATATGTGTTTTAACATGCCTAAATGTATATATCTAGGAAGAAAGAATGTAGGCAATGCTTACAGGATGGAGGACTCTATCCTGGCAAGCAGTGACTCAGAAAAAGATTTGGTGGTTGTTGTGGAAAATCAGCTGAACATGAGCTCCCAATATGATGATGTGGCCAAAAGAGCTAATGCAATCCTGGGATGCATAAACAAGGGAATCTCGAGTAGGAGTAGAGAGGTTATTTGACACCAATATTTGGTACTGGTGCAACTTCTGCTGGAATACTGCATCTGGTTTTGATGCCCACAATTCAAGAAGGATGTTGACAAATTAGAGAGGGTTCAAAGAAGAGCCATGAGAATGATTAAAGGATTAGAAAACATGTTTTACAGTGATACTCTACTTAGATTTGCTCCATTTAGCTTAACAGAGAAGGTTAAGGGGTGACTTGATTATAGTGTACAGTGGGTAACAAATATCTAATAGTGGCCTGTTCAGACTAGAAGAGAATGGTACAACATGATCTAATAGCTGGAAACTGATGCTAGACAACTTCAGACTGGAAATAAGGTGTAAATTTTTAATGGCAAAGAGTAATCACAATTGCACCAATTTACAAATGTCCTCTTGTATTTCCATCACTGACCATTTTGAAATTGGATGTTATTTTCTAAAAGATATCCCCTAGGAATTGTTTTGGGGAAATTCCCTGGCCTATGTTAGAAAGTAAAAGTAGATGATCGCAATGGCCCCTTGTGGCCCAAGAATCTATGAATCTGTGTCCTAGACTAATGCCCTTACTGCCGGACAATCCTTCCTCTCATCTCCCATCTCTCTGCAGATATGTGTCTATCTTCAGAACAAGACAGCTGCATTTACTGTGGCACTTTAGCAGATAACCCATTAGGGTCAGTGTCTAGGAAACACTGCCTTTTCTTGATACTGCAGTCTTCAAGAAAAATCTACACAATAAAAAAAATCTGAAGTCCTACTTTTCCAGCCATGGTGCCATAGGCATGGGAAATAGTGGTGCAGGGGGTGCTGCAGCACCCCCAGGTTTTATGCGGGGCGACTGGCTATGCACTCCACTCCCTGGCTCGGGTCCCAGGGGGCTGGCCCCGCGCCTCACTCCCCAGCCACTGACTCCGCACCCGGAGCCCTGCTTCTGGCCCTCCGCCCAGGACTCTGCTCCCCAACCCCAGCAATTGGGGCTCTGCTCCTGGGGCCCTGGCTGCTGGCCCTGTGCCCAGGGGCCTGTGCCCAGTCCCACCCCTGCTCCCAGGTCTCCACTCCCAGGGCCCCGCATCTGGCACCACAGCCGGGGCTCTGCTCCTGGTTCTGCTTGTGGGGTCCCAGCTGCCGTCCCCTCCCCAGGGCTCTGCTCCTGGGCCCACACCTGCCCGCTCCCCCTCCCCCAGAGACACAGCCCTGCTCCCAGCCTCAGCTCGGGGCGGGGGGCATGGACAGGGGTAAGGGGGCTGGTTTTCAGCACCCCCACTACTAAAAATATTCCAGCGCCACTGCATGGTGCAGGCATCAGTTACAGCTGATTATTATGCTTTCCCTCTGAAAGGAAGTAGGAAACAATAAGAACAGCAAAAGTTCAGGGGGTCATTCACCCTGGGAGTTGACCTGGAAGCAGAGCAGACTCTCCCTGAGATAAAAGAGTAGGAGACTGACTGACTGTAGACTATGTGGCTATGGAAACTTTAGGTAATATCTGCTCATTCCATTTGACTCTTGTGAAAGAAGCCATTAGTTTTATATTGAGATTTGTGTCACTGCAGGAGGATTAGTATCAGCCTGTGGCAGCTGCATCATAACCACAAGGTAATTTTCATTCCCCTCACAAAGGGATAGAGGGGTGGCCATGCTATCATACTGTCATAATACATTTTATTCAGTAGTCCCTAGTGATATATTCCATTTATCTAAACAATGCATGCCAAATCTGCTGCCAGAAACACAGGTGCAGTTCCTATTGACTTCAATGGAAGTTGCATATATGCACACGAGGAGAAAATTTGATCCTTTCATTTGTAGTTTCATTAGTGAATCCTGCATTTCTGAATATTGTCAATCATTCCTTGGGGTGGACCCTCAGCTGGCGTAAAATGTCCATTGCTCCATTGGCTTCAAGGCACATTGGCTTCCATGGAGCTGCAGCAATTTAAAACAGCTGAGTATTGATCCCTTTGCCTTCATACAACTCCCTAATGTAAATCACAGCCACACCCTTCTTAAAATATTCTCCCCTATCTTTGATACTAATTCTTACACCACTCTTAATCTTGCCTTCCTCTGCAAAATGCTTCAGATGTGACTTACTCTTACTCTATTCTGGAATTCGTGTTAGCCAAAAAAAAAAGTATTTCTGAACTATATCCATTTTGACAATTTTATTTAGAAAACCTAATGCCTTTGATCCTGATCCTGCATTGAACTCAGTGAGATTACCCATTTGCTTGTACCGGTGTAACTCCAATGATTCAAAAGAGATACCCCTAAAGTTCACCAGGTTAACTAAAATCAGAATCTGGTCTTGCTCTTTCAGAAACTTCATTCATTCACTGTTTTAAGAATATATTACTGGAATATTATTCCAATCAACACTATTCGTTTGCTCAATCCTAAATTATTTAGCTAAAATTTTATTCCAAACAGTGGTCCTAATATAATTTTTAATTTTTTACAAATGAGACCATATTCTGTAAAACCTTATCCATTATTATTACTTAATATTTGTATCATCATAACACATAGAGGTCATAGTAAAGGGTAGGTGCTAAGTACTATAAGAACATGTAACCAAAATAGTCCCTGACTCAAAGAGTTAACAATCTAAGTAAGCTTTCAAGGAAGTACTTGCATGAGGAAGGACTACTTCTGTAATAGAGCTGGTTGGAAAAATGGAATTTCCTTGATGTGAGAAAGTTGGACATCTTTAAATTTTATTTTCATTCCAAATCAGACTGAAAAGTTGAAATTTTAATTTTTTTCATTGAATGGAAATTCTGAAAAACTTTTTTTTGGAAACATTAGAAACATTTAATTTTGATAATCTCGAATGACTTTGTTTCAATGAAGTAAAAATGTTTCATTTTGATAAAATCAAAATGTTCTAATGTATTAAATATAACATATAATGTTAGACTATAATAATAGTATAATATAAAAGTGACATTAAAATATTTTGGTGTTTTTGAAACAAAATGAGAATGTCAAAATGATTTATTTGACTCTTTTCCACTGCAAATTTCTACATTCCCATGAAATGTTTCAATTGTGACACAACTGCATTTTCCAATGGAGAACTGCTCTGTGGCGTATTTTCTACCAGCATTATTGTGTAAGGATTTGCAGCCTCAAGTCCATGCTCTTGTGAATGTTTGTTCTACTTAGTGAGTGGGAGCACCATTTTATTGTATCAAGTTAATCTTAGTAACATTTTGAAATGTCAGAATAATGAGAAGTTAATTTAGCGTGGTCTACCACAGAGTGAAAGAGTCTGGTACTCATGTAAATGTCACATATATTTTCACGACTGTTCCATTGCAGTTTAGCAATAGTTGTTAGACAAATAATAAAATATCCTGTTACTTTAATCTGAGCCATATTTCTACTAACGTGCATTTCTCAGCCTCTGATTTCAAATAATATGTGCTAAAACATTAGATTTACCAAAAGCAAACCCCTTTTCAACCATGTATAAGATATCTTATTATCAGGAACTAATCAAGGGAACTATCCAAGAATGCGTATGTTATTTTAATGTTTATTTATGCTTTTTAAACATGAACTACATTTATAAATGGATAAAACTTTTATTAAACCTTAATTTTCTTCTCTTCATTTGAAAATGAGGCCACAGTCCAATATGTTTTATTTATATGAATATGGGACAACATGTATTCATGAAACCATTTTCAGGAATTCTGTAGCATAGAATCATAGAATCTCAGGGTTGGAAGGGACCTCAGGAGGTGATAAACACAGTAAAACTGTACTTGCCAATCAAATCATATAAATTGTGGTTACAGAAATCCATTTTGCAGCTCGAGTTTGCAGTCCTCCTTTATCCAAAGCAATTTAAGGAAAGACCAGCAAACCTTTGTCTAAATTTTAAGAATGTATTGCCGTAAACTAAGGGTTACAGTATTTTGCAGAATATGTTTCAAATACCTTTTAACACCTCTGCTTGGCCAGGATATCTATATTACAAAATCCTGACAACAATTAGTGTGCTGGTATGCTGAGCCCATTGCCATTCATGCTAACCAATATTGTCTGATTATTTCCTGGTACTACCACATCTGTCTGTTTTACACTTCATATTCATAGATTCCAAGGCCAGAAGGAACCATTGTGATCATCTAATCTGACCTATAACACAAACCAGAGTTTCCCCCAAATAATTCCGAGAGCATATCTTTTAGAAAAACAGCCAATCTTTGTTTAAAAATTGTCAGTGATGGTGAATCCACTATGACTCTTGGTAAATTGTTCCAATGGTTAATTACTGTTTCCATTAAAGATTTATGCCTTACTTCCAATTTGAAGTTGTTTCACTTCAGCTTCCAGCCATAGGCTCATATTATACCTTTTTCTACTAGATTGAAGACCCCATTATTGAATGTTTATTCCTCATGTAGATACTTATAGACTGTAATCAAGTGGCCCCTTAACCGTCCCTTTATTAAGCTCAATAGATTCTATTTAGCTTAGCTCTATCACTATGGGGCATGTTTTCTAATATTTTAATCATTCTTGTGGCTCATCTCTGAACCTGTTCCAATTTATCAACATCCCTCTTCAATTGTGAGCACTAGAACTGGACACAATATTCCAGGAGCAGTTGCACCAGTACCAAACAGAGGTCAAATAGCCTCTCTTCTTCTACTCAAGGTTCCCCTGTTTGTGCATTCCAGGATCACATTAACTCTTTTGGACACAACTTCACATTGGGAGCTCATGTTCAGCTGATTATCCCCCATGACCCCGAAATTTGTTTCCATGTCACTGCTTCCCAGGATAGAGTCCCCCATCTTGTAATTATGGCCTGGATTCTTTGCTCTTCAATGTATACGCTTACATTTTAGCTGTATTAAAATGCATATTGTTTGCATGTGACCCAATGATCCAGATCACTCTGAATCAGTGATCAGTCCTCTTCATTATTTGATGTACTGCTGTTTCTTTTCCTTTATGTTATACAATTTGAATATTATGTGGTATTAAATTTTATTTTATGTCTGTAGTTTGCTGTTACGCCAGACATTTTCTTTTAAAAATAGATATACACTCTACTTATTTAGAACATTTTAACAGGTGTACAAATCACTGACATGTAACTATCTGAAACAAAACAAACATAAAATAAGCTCACTATTGTAACAATTTTTTTGTTTAGAGAAATATTATGCAGTAATTTAATCATCAGATCTTTCTGTTTAACAGTTGTGACAAAGTTCCTCCTCTACCTTGGTGGGTCCTGCGCTTATTGGCGGATTCTGCTTGCCTCAGAGATCTTCCCCTCTAGTAGAATCCACAGTCCAGGTTAACTCCTCCTGTGTCTAATCAGGAGTTGGGAGGTTTGGGGGGAACCCGGGCCCGCCCTCTACTCCGGGTTCCAGCCCAGGGCCCTGCGGATTGCAGCCGTTTAGAGTGCCTCCTGGAACAACTGCACAACAGCTACAACTCCCTGGGGTACTTCCCCATGGACTCCTCCCAACACCTTCTTTATCCTCACCACAGGATCTTCCAGCAGTTCGCCCTCTTACTCTCAGCCCCTAGTGCCGCTTGCTCCCAGCTCCTCACACACAACCTCCTTCCACAGCTCCTGACATGCGCCCCTCACTGACTCACTGGGAGGCTTTTAACTAGTTTCAGCCAGCCCCTGATTGGCTGCAGGTGTCTCAATTAACCTCCTTGCCTTCTGGAAAGTTCTTAATTGGCCCCCGGTGTCTTGATTAACCCGGAGCAACTGCCATAAGGTATCAGGGATTTGTTTTGCCTGGGGCTAACCTACTGGTTCCTTACCACTTCCCTGTTGCCCTCTGGCCGGGAAGGTGGTAGAGGGCTGCTGCTGCTCCTCCTGCTCATCTTGCTGGGGCTGCTGCTAGGCCCTGGGCCCTCCCAGCTGCTGTTTGCTGCTACTACTGCTGCTCCAGCTTCTCCCCTGGCTGGGCCAGACACCCCTCCCACTACTCTACTCTCCGGTTGCTGGCTGCCTGGCAGCTGAACACCCCCCCCCCCCCCAACACCTTGGTTGCTGCTACTCCTGCTGCTGCAGCAACCCCTTGAGGGGGAGGGGGCCTGCTGGCCCTCTCCCCAGAGGAGAGGTGTGAGGAGCCCCTACTCCAGCCGCTGCTGTGACCACCACCATCTGTGAGGGGTCCTGTCTGACCACCAGACCACCACCTGGAGTTGCTGGAGCTGCTGCTGCTGCCCTGTTTGCTGCCAGGAAGCTGCTGGTACCCAGAGGAGGAAGACCCGGAAGACCGTCGGCGGAGACTCTGCAGACCACCGTGGAGGGGGCCTCCAAGAACTGAGTAATCTTTCGAACTGTGCTCTAGTGGTGGGGGTATTGACTGTGTTTGTAGGGGCACAGGGGGTGTGGTGCTGATCCTGCCCCCTGGTCCACCTGTGCCCCCCCATAACCTCCACCACCACCACCGCTGCCCCCTCCACCACCTCTGCTAGCTGCTCACCATCTGCCTTGTGCTACGGCCTCTGGACTTAGCTGCTTCCATGGCCCGCCACAACCTTTTAACATCATTTGGGCCTGCAGCGGCAACCAGCCCCACCCATTGACATTGTGCAAGCGCACGTGGGTGCACGTGCCCCCTCCCATACCCCTTGGACTGACCCTCTTCCCCCCAGCAGCACGTCCCTTGCTTTGTCCCTTGCCACCTGCCCCATTTACCCCTTGCAGTTGTTTGCCCCCTTTTTTTTGGTCCCAGCCCCTTGCTTGTTTCAGTTTTGCCTGCCCCGCCCCTCTCCCTCTACAGCCTTGTTTGTTTGCCCTAACCTAGCCCTGAAACTAGTCCCTTGTTTTTCTGCCCCATTCTTAGTTGGTTGTCTCCCTCCCCCTGAAGCTCCGTTTGCCCTGATTAGCCCCCGGCTTTCATGCACCCACGCCCCCTCCCATGCGCTTGTGCCCCTCCCCTGTTTAATTTTGACCCCATCTCACTGCACCCCCATGCTGTTATATCATCCCCTCCCCTAGTGCAACAAGAGGAGCCGGATTTCCCATCTTGTGTCGGTGACTGAACCCTACCCCCGCACTAGTCCGAGATAACCCTGGACCCTGTACCCACTTTTAGTGCCCTCCTCCCCTGCCTGCAGCCTAGCGGAGAGGAGTGGTCACCCCAATTCCTCTCCCCGCCCCCTCTCAAGAGTTTTCCCTTCCCCCCGTGTTCATCATGGCAGGCAACATGGAGGGAGGAGCCCCTCCAGACGGCACGGCCGCCACTCCTTCACCTGTTCCCCCGTCACCCTCCCTAGCCTCCACCTCGACCGCCGCTGCCGAACCATCTGCTCTCGCCCCCGCTGGGGCGCCGGCAGTGGCGGACACTGAAGAGACCTCCGCTGCTGCCACGTCCCTCGCCCCCCATGAACCTGGGGGAGCCCCCCCAGCCGGCAGGAAGGGCCAGGGTAAAAAGAAGGGTAAGGGCCCCGCGACAAAGGCCAGGCCCTCCATGGCAGAGGCAGCCACTACTGCTGCGGCCCTGCCACCGGCCGCGGCGTCCTTCCCTGCTGTTCCCTCTACCAGCTCTGCGGGTGTCCCACCCCCGGCCCCCAGAGCGTACGCCCAGGTGGCGGCAACCCCCTCACCTGCCGCAAAGTCACCTAACCCGCCCACCGCCTCAGCTACCATCTATAGCGGCCGGGGCCCCTTTCCCACCTTGACCAGGAGGCACGGCGTCCGTTGCCTCCTGGTACCCGCCTCGCCCCACGTAGAAACCTATGTGCGGGCGTGGCGAGGGTGGTGGGGCCCACGGCCATCGTAGCGGCCTCCAAAATGTACGGGAAGGTAGTCTTCTTCCTCGCATCGGAGGCCGCGGCCCAAGAGGCGGTGGAGAAGGGCCTGGCGGTGGGGGGGCGTGTTCGTCCCATTAGAGCCGCTGGAGGACTTGGGCGTCCGCCTAGTCCTCACTTCCGTCCCTCCCTTCCTCCCCAATGCCGCCCTGTTACCTGCCCTCTCCGCCCTGGGGAGACCCATCTCTGTAGTCAGCCCTCTCCCACTGGGCTGCAAAGACCCCGCCCTCCGTCACATCCTCTCGTTCCGCCGGCAGGTGCAGCTCCAAATGCCGCCGGCTGCACGTGACGGGGATGCACTCGAGGGGTCCTTCATGGTCCCCTATCACGGGGCCTGTTACCGGGTGTACTATTCCACGGGGGAGGCCCGGTGCTACCTCTGCCGGGCGATGGGACACGTCCGGAGGGACTGTCCCTTGGCCCGGCAAGGGGGAGCATCCGAGACCCCCGAGTCCCGGCAGGGCGTCGGCCCCGTCATCGCCGGCGCCCCTGAATGCCCGGTGCCCAGACCCGCCCCTCCTCCTTCCCAGTCCACCGCTGCTCCCGCTCGGGCCCTGGGAGTACCTCCCCCAGTGAGCCCAGACGAGCAGGAGAGGCCCACTGCGAACAGTCTGCTGAGGCCTGTGGAGGAGGGTGAGGCAGGGATATAGCCGGGTGTGGGAGAGGGCCTGCCCCAGAGAGACTTTTCTCTCCCTTATGCTGCCCCACCACTACCTCCCCGAGTCCCTAAGAAATCGCCCCTCCCCCCTGACCCGACCCTTACTAGCCGGCCCCCAGATGATGCCATGGAGGGCTGGGCCTTAGTACAGGGGAAGCGGGGCAAGCGGAAGGCTCGAGCCCCGCTCCTTTCCACCGATGCGGAAGCCCCCCGGAAGACCAGGAAGGGGGGAACTGATGCCGAGCCTTCTGCTTTGCCCCCAAGCGGCTTTTGTCCACCAGAACCGGCTGGGAAAGACGTGGCAGCACCGGAACGTATTACCGCCCCTCCCTCGGGAGCCCCTGATGGAGCCCCTTCTGCCCCTTTTGTCGACCCTGTGCGCCCCGACCCGAGCATCGCTTCAGGTGCCGGCGGGGAGAACCCCGGGGTGGCAGAAGGTGACCTGCCCTCCATCTACGAGAAGATCGAGGCCCTGGGTCTGACCCCAATCACCCAGGGGGAGGATGACCCTTTACCAGCAGGACTCGATCTCAATGACCTCACCCCGGTGCCCCTTTCCCCCCTCTCCCCATGCTCCCTCCCCTTGACCGTCGGTTCCGCTCCCACCTCTGAGGATCCCCTGGGCTCTTCCACCTGTCCGGTCGCAAGTGACACCTCACTGACGGCCGCCAAGCCTCCTGAAGCGACGGCCGGTGCCCTGCGGCCGGGACCCGAATCCCAGGGGGTACCCGTTATTGGGGTGGGACAACAGTTCTCCTTCCCAGGCGGGGACCCCGCAAATATCTGTCCACCTCCCGATGCCGTGGCTGTAACACAAACCATCATACTAGAGCCCGGCATCGTGGGGGGTCCCCTTCCCAATTCCCAGATCCCTCAGCCACACCAAGAGAGGCCACCTCCCAGTGCCCAGCTCCTGCGGCTCAGGATCCTCTACCCGTTCCTCAGCCCGGCCCTGCTCATGTCCCCCTCCCTGCCCCTACTTCTGATCCCTGCCCCGCCCCTGATGCCGTCCCAATCTCCCACACCTCCCATGATGACACTGCCGCCTCTGGGGCTGTCTCCCTCCCCTTCTCGGAGGATGACCCCCAGGGAGCGGCTCCAGTATTTCCTTGTCCCGACCCACCAGAGGCTGCTCTTCTCCCTCCGCCGCCTCCCCCAACTAAGCCGAATTTCGGGTTGGGCCCTAAGGTGCCGGCCCAGCAGGAGCTGTGTCGAGGGTCCGCCCCTTTCCTGTCCATTTCGGTGGGCCATAGGGCTGTGACCGGGGCCCCTTCTTTCAATAGCCGGGAGCCAGTAACCCCGGCCCCCCATACGCTGCGAGAGGAGCTGCGGGAGTTCCTGGAGGACGTCCGGGGCTCCCGCAACAAAGTACAGCTCGCTCTCCAGCGATGGGGGGATTTCCACCAAATCCTCCGGGCCGCGAGGGCCCTCATGGGGGAGGGCAAAGGGACTGGGAAGCAGGCCGCCATGGCCTACCAACGGGTCCGCCTTTTCCGTGACTCACTACTTGCCTACGGGGTGGGTCACGGATTGTTTCGCGGCCCGATGGGGGCTGTGAGTGACTTTGCCAGCAAGGATCCCCTCCAGCCCTCCTCATGGCATCTCTCCTCTTCGCAACATTGAACACCCGGGGCTGTAGGATGGGTCTCCGCAGGAGCCAGGTGCTCTCCTTCCTTTGGGAGGGGGGGTACTCTGTAGTATTCCTGCAGGAGACCCATACGGATCCAGCCGCTGAAGACAGCTGGCGGCTGGAATGGGGGGACAGAGTCTACTTCAGCCATCTCTCTGTTCGCCAGGCTGGAGTGGCGACCTTGTTCTCCCCCGACCTACGGCCTGAGGTGCTGGGGTTTGCCGAGGCTGTGCCGGGCCGCCTGCTGCACCTACGGGTCCGTATGGAGGGGCTCGTGGTCAATCTCGTCAACATCTATGCCCTGACACCGGGCCCGGAACAACTTCGTTTCTATCAGCAGGCGTCCACCTTCCTCGGCACCTTGGATCCTCGCGAGTGCCTGGTCCTGGGCGGGGACTTTAACAACACCCTTGAGAAACGGGACCGCTCGGGGATCGAGCAGTGCCCAGCCGCAGCGGACGTCCTCAGGGAAATTGTCGAACATCACTCCCTGGTGGACGTCTGGCGCGACCACCACCCGGACGACAGCTCAACCTTCACCTTTGTCCGGGTGGAGGCCCATCAGTCGCACCACTCCCGGTTGGACCGCATCTATTTATCACGTTTTCACCTTTAGCGGGCCCACTCCTCCAGCGTCCGGCTGGCCCCGTTCTCTGATCATCATCTCGCTACCGTGACGGCCTCTCTCTGCGCGGAGAGGCCGGGGCCGGCCTATTGGCATTTTAATAACAGTTTGCTGGAGGATGTGGGTTTCGTGGCGTCCTTCCGGGAGTTCTGGCTGGCCTGGCAAGGGCAGCGGCACGCCTTTCCCTCGGCGCGGCGATGGTGGGATCTAGGGAAGGTACGCGCCCGGCTCTTCTGCCGTGACTACACCCGGGGCGCCAGCCGACGGAGGGATGCGACGATAGGGCAGTTGGAACGGGAGGTCTTAGAGCTGGAGAGGCGTCTGGCCACCAGCCCTGAGGATCCATCCCTCTGTGGGGCGTGTCGGGAGAAGCGGGAGGAGCTCCGGGAACTCGAAGATCATCGGGCCCGGGGTGCCTTCGTTCGATCCTGCATCCGTCTCCTTCGGGAGATGGATCGTGGCTCCCGCTTCTTCTACGCCCTGGAGAAAAAGAGGGGGGCTAAGAAACACGTCACCTGTCTCCTCGCAGAAGATGGCACCCCCCTCACGGATCCGGTGGAGATGTGCGGGAGGGCCAAGGCCTTCTACGCGAGACTTTTCTCCCCGGATCCGACCGATCCTAACGCTTGCAGAGTGCTCTGGGACGATCTCCCTACGGTCAGCATGGGTGACCGAGACCGGCTAGAGCTGCCTCTCACTCTGGCCGAGTTCTCGGAAGCCCTCCGTCGCATGCCAACTAATAAATCTCCGGGACTGGACGGGCTGACCATGGAGTTCTACCGCGTGTTCTGGGACGTCCTTGGCCCAGGCCTTGTCACCGTCTGGGCCGAGTCCTTGCAGGGCGGGGTCCTCCCTCTTTCGTGCAGGCGAGCCGTGCTCGCCTTATTGCCGAAGAAGGGGGACCGCCGCGATTTACGGAATTGGCGTCCCGTCTCGCTCCTCAGCACGGACTATAAAGTCGTAGCAAAGGCCATCTCGCTGCGGCTTGGGTCCGTGCTGGCGGACGTGGTCCACCCAGACCAGACCTACACCGTCCCGGGCCGCACCATTCTCGACAACCTGTATCTGGTCCGGGATCTCTTGGAGCTTGGGTGTAGGGATGGTCTGTCATTCGCCCTTCTGTCTCTGGATCAGGAGAAGGCGTTTGACAGGGTGGATCACGGGTACCTCCTGAGCACTCTGCGAGCGTTTGGCTTTGGGCCCCAGTTTGTGGGTTTTCTCCAGGTGCTGTATGCCTCCGCAGAGTGTCTGGTCAGGCTCAACTGGACCCTGACCGAGCCGGTCAGCTTCGGGCAAGGAGTACGGCAGGGGTGCCCCCTCTCGGGCCAGCTGTACGCTCTGGTGATCGAGCCCTTCCTTTGTCTCCTCCGCAGGAGGTTGACGGGGTTGGTGCTCCAAGAGCCGGAGCTGTGGCTGGTCCTGTCGGCATACGCCGACGATGTGCTCCTCGTGGTCCAGGACCCGGGCGACTTGGTGCGGGCGGAGGCTTGCCAGACGATCTACTCGGCGGCCTCCTCTGCCCGGGTCAACTGGGTCAAGAGCTCTGGCCTGGTGGTAGGGGACGGGTGGCAGGCGAGCTCTCTCCCACCCGCGCTTCAGGCCATCAGGTGGAGCGCGGGTCCGCTGCTCTATCTCGGCGTTTACCTTTCTGCCACGCATCCATCCCCGCCGGAGAACTGGCAAGGTTTAGAGGGCAGGGTGATAGAGCGGATCCGGAAATGGACAGGACTGCTCCGGTGCCTCTCCTTTCGAGGGAGAGCACTGGTAATCAATCAATTAGTCCTGTCCATGCTCTGGTACCGGCTCAACACCCTGGTCCCGGCCCCAGGTTTCCTGGCCAACCTCCGGACGTCGATTCTGGAGTTCTTTTGGTCAGGACTGCACTGGGTCTCTGCAGGGGTTCTCCATCTTCCTCTGGAGGAGGGTGGGCAGGGCCTGAAGTGTCCACACACTCAGGTCCATGTCTTCCGTCTCCAGGCCCTGCAGAGGCTCCTTTATGGTGCAGGTAGTCCGGCGTGGAGCGTATTGGCGCACGCCTTCCTGCGCCGTTTCCGAGGGCTCCGATATGACCGGCAGCTCCTTTATCTCCATCCGAGAGGTCTTCCGCGAGACCTCTACGGGCTGCCGGTCTTCTACCAGGACCTCCTCCGGACCTGGAAGCTATTCTCAGCGACCAGGTCCGTGGCGGCCACCGAGGGGGCAGATCTCCTCGTGGAGCACCTGCTACACAACCCCCAGCTCCGTGTGCAGGTGGCGGAGTCCCCCTCGGTGCGCCAGAGGTTGGTCCTGGCAGAAGTCACTAGGGTCGGAGACCTCCTGGACTACGACCGGGGAGATTGGCTGGATCCCCTGACGCTTGCTCAGCGCATGGGGCTCTCCAGACCTCGTACTCCCCGGCGCGTACTTCAGGAGGTGAAGGCGGCTTTGCCGCCCGCTGCTCGGGTTTAACTCGACCGGGTCCTGCGAGAGGGTACGCCCCGCCCTCCCTTCACCCCAAGCCCTCCGGACCTTTTCATTGGGCCCCTGCCCCGTGGTCCCAACCGGGTCCCCTGTCCCTTCACGGTGAGCCGGCTGCACAAACTGCAGCCAGTCCACTTCCAGACCGCGCCAAGGAAACATCTATACACGCTCGTGCTCCACACCCTTCATCTCCTCACCCTCACGTCCCGCCCCGATACGAAATGGCGGGGCCTCCTGCCACCTCTAGAGGGTGAGAAGCCCCGGTGGGCCAGCCTTTACTCCTCCTTAATCCCAAGGCCCGCCGGGGACGTCAGTTGGCGGCTCCTTCATGGAGCCGTGAGCACGGGCGTGTACTTGGCGCGGTTCACCCCTATCCCCGACACATGTCCCTTTTGTGGTGTGAGGGAGACCCTGGCGCACATTTATCTGGAGTGCGCCAGGCTTCAGCCCGTTCCGGCTCCTCTTAGACATTTTGCTGAGGTTTTGGTTGCACTTTTCCCCTCACCTTTTTATTTATGCACTTCCAATCCGCGGCCCCACGAAGTCACGGGACCTCCTGGTCAACCTCCTCCTGGCCCTAGCTAAACTGGCCATCTACAAAACCAGGTTGAGGAGGTTGGCCGATGGAGGCTCCTGTGACTGTGGGGCCTATTTTCGATCCTCTGTTCGTTCACGCATCCGGGCAGAGTTCCTCTGGGCAGCATCCACTGGCTCCCTTGACACCTTTGAGGAGCAGTGGGCGCTGTCCGGGGTTCTCTGCTCGGTGTCCCCATCTGGTTCGCTTTGTTTGACCCTTTGACCGCACTCCCGTTCCTGTTTTTTTCATTTTTTGTCCCCCGGACTCACTTGGTATCCAGGTCCTGTGGATCCCTCCCCTTAGGCTGAAGTGGGGGATCCTTTAGCAGTGGGCGGGCAAAAATGCCCTGTGTGACAGGGCAAAGCCCGCCCACTTCCCGGATCCCAATAAGAACATACTGGTTCCTTACCACTTTCCTATAGCCCTCTGGCCTTGCCCTGTCACACAGGGCATTTTTTATTATAGAGTGAGCCTCTTTACACCATCCAGAATGTGTTGCTAGTGACTTGATTACATTGAATCACCTGACTTTACTCATATTTATCAAACCATGCTGGTCTGCGTCTGGGATGTTTATAAGTAGCGTTTCAGATACAGAATTAATTACTTTAAATCTAGATATTTTCCCAAAGTCATGGATTTCTTTAGATACTAATTTTAGGAAATTGTTCAGGTTACATAAAAATAATATAACACAGTTGACATGTAAACTGTTATCTGACGTGTCCCTGCAAATTGTATTCTTGTGATTCCTTGTCCTCTGTGCAAAATGTCTCCAGGATCAGTGCAAAAGTTAAAGGAGTCAGCGCACACCTCTGCCCCCTTCCCATGTGTAATTCAAACAGGGGAGATTAAGTTCCATTGACTAGTACTCCTGCAATGGAAATATTGGGGGCATGGAATGTCTGTTTCTGCCCTGCTGTTGTTTTCTGCCTCTACAACATCTCCTGGAGTCAAGAGCAGAGCAGCACCTAACTATGTTCTACATGCATAGTGGGGGGGGAGGCAGAGATGGGAGCAGGGATTGGGGGAGAGACTAGAGTGGCTGCCAGTAGGCAGTTCTTTCACAAGATCAGGGCATAAGAGTGTCCATGCATTGAGCTATTCGTGAATGGCTCTTCTTGAATAACACCATTTGCAGACAAGCCATAATTGTGCAGGACCTTGATGGTGGGGGGACAAGAAGTTTAAACTCAGTAGTACAGGCAAAACACGGAGTGGGGCTTCATCAGTATCTTCACTTGGTCTGTATATTGTAAGTGTTACACTTTATAGTTGCTATACTGATAAGTTTTGGAAAAGCTTCATTTAAAAAAATCCATCTGGAAAGGAAAGTGTACATATTCAGACAATGAAACACAGTATGCGGAGTTAAACATTGTATCGGAATTTTTTTGCTTTGCACTTGTGCCCTAGTTATTAATGAGACACTGTCAACTTAAATTACAACCAAACACACAGCTACTCATAAATAATAGATTATTGAAATAGAAAGAAGTTGAAGAATGTAACTGATTTTTCACTATTCAAACTTTTGCATTTGTCCCAACTCAGACAATGAAAATTAAAGGAGTCGTTTTTTGTTATGTGTGTTTACATTCTGTTTCACTTTCACTTTCTCAATGGTGCCATGTGTTGGTTGCAGGTACTACAGATTTATTGGTTTTTAAAACAGTCCTTTCCAACTGATTTATAAAGACAATCTGAGGATATTCAGAATTTTTTTAAACTTATATTTTGTTCCAAAGATGAGTTGACATTGTGTCTTTAGAGAGTTTGCTAGCCTCCTTCCCCTACATTGACTGTGTGTGCCTGAAAAAATTCTTACACACACACACACATACACACACGGTTTAGCTACAACTGTGATAATACTTTACAAGCTCTTTAATACTCTAGGTATGGTTGCTGTACAAAGGGTTGTTTTTAAAACAAAGATAGCTAAAGACAGATCTCAAATTCCAATGTAGTTTGCCTATAGCCTCATACTGTTTGCTCAACCAGATCAGTAGCGTAGCCAGGAGGGGAACAGGGTGAGCAGCCGCTCCCCCTGTGAGCAGAAGTGGCACCTTAAAAAGAAAGCGGTGCCTTTTTTTAGCAGAGCTTCTTTTTAAGTGCTGCTTCTTGCAGTCACCCAGCGGCGCTCCGGGTCTTAGGCAGCATTTCGGCGGCAGGTACCACCGAAGACCCGGAGTGAATGAGGATCCACCGCCGAAGTGCCGCCAAAGACCCGGAGTGCTGCCGGGTGAGTACAGGGGGAGGCACCTTTTTATAGCGCCGCTCCCCCTGCGCTCCGGACCTGGCTGCCCTACTGAACCAGAGGGTCCTAAATATGGGAGCATGTGCATCCCACCATAAAGAAATACCCTTGTGATCATAGTCTGACCTCCTGTGTAACACAGGTGATAGAACTTTCCCAAAGTAATTCCTAGAGCATATCTTAAATCTCCAATCTTGATTTTTAAAAATTGTCACTGATGGAGATTCCAAGAGGATCCTTGGTAAATTGTTTCAATGGTTAATTACCCTCACTTTTATATGCTTATTTCCAGTCTGAATTTGTCTAGTTTCAACTTCTAGCCATTGGATCAGATTATACCTTTTTCTGCCAGGCCGAAGAGCCCACTACTAAATGTTTATTCCCCATTTAGATACTTAGCGACAGTAATCAAATCACCTCTTAACAAAGACTAAATTTAAGCTAAATTTGAGCTCTTTGAGTTTATCAGTAGACGGCATGTTTTTTTAATCCTTTAATCATTCTCATGGCTCTTCTTTGAACCCCCTCCAATTTATCAATATCCTTCTTGAATTGTGGGCACTACAATTGGACACAGTATTCCAGCAGCAGTTGCACCAGTGTCAAATATAGATGTCAAATAACCTCTCTACTCCTACTTCAGATTCCCCTTTTTAGGCATCCCAGGATCACATTAGGTCTTATGGCCACAGTGTCACATTGGGAGCTGATGTTCAGCTGATTATTTATCATGACCCCCTGCAAGGCCGCCTTCCTCAATTTGTAGGATTTGGCATTTTGGGCCTCTATTAAGATGTTCTTAAAGGATTCCCAATTATGATTCACATTTTTCTGATTGAGTTCTTCCCTTCAGCTGATTTGACTAGAGATCTGGATTCAAATCATTGCTGTGCTGCTGCCTTCCTGTGTGACCTGGTTCAAGACTTAGACCCAGATCCTCGCATGTATTTAGGGCTTTCATTTCCATTGAAATCAACAACAGGAATTAGGCGTTTAGATATCTCTGAGAATCTTACGGCAAATCTACACTAGATTTTCCGTAGATCTACACTGCACCAATGCAGCTGCGCCACTGTAGTGTGTCTGAAGATGCGCTATGCCAATGGAAGAGCACTCTCCCATCGGCATAATTACTCCATCTCAGTGAGAAGCAGAAGCTGTGTCAGGGGGATAGTGTCTCCCACCATCATAGCGTCGGTGTGGACAGTGTGAAACTTGCGTCGCTTGGTGGGGAGCAGGGGGGACAACGCTTTTTCACACTCCTGAGTGACGTAAATTAGATTGACATAAGCAGTAGTGTAGATCTGCCTTTAGTCTCTCTCTTCTCTCATCTCATCTCAGTCTCTCAGTTCTCCATCTGTAAAGTGGGGATGATATGTCCCTGACTTCCAGGAGTGTGGAGAGAATAAATACATTAGGGAGGTGGTGGAATCTCCATCCTTAGAGGTTTTTAAGGCCCAGCTTGACAAAGCCTCAGCTGGGATGATTTAGTTGGTGTTGGTCCTGCTTTGAGCAGGGGACTGGACTAGATGACCTCCTGAGGTCTCTTCCAACCCTAATATTCTATGATTCTATGACTCTATGAGGCAGATACTGTAGTTAATGGGTACCATATAAATATGTTAGTTAAACACCCTACTACTCGCCTGCTCAGAAATAAAATTTGAATTATGCTTGGAAGATTTCTTATCAGTAAATGGCAATACAAATAAATTTTATGTCTGCACACAAACCAATGAAAAATATTTCCATCAATAATAATTGAAATTTACAAATAGGCAACACAAGAAAAATGTTGCTTGAGAACTTAGTTTGATTTAAGGATATTTACTTTGTATATTTTGGAAATTTGTGTTTTAATGGTTAAAGCTTTATCTTTTTAAATCTCAACATCTAATGT
This sequence comes from Macrochelys suwanniensis, assembly GCA_033296515.1. Taxonomy (NCBI): domain Eukaryota; kingdom Metazoa; phylum Chordata; order Testudines; family Chelydridae; genus Macrochelys; species Macrochelys suwanniensis. Next base: position 14,812,403 of record CM065784.1, on the reverse strand, counting down.
CATTAAATATTGTCTGTCACTACTCCCTCCCCCAATTTCCTGCAAATGTGTACCTTCGAATAGGTATAAATTTTTTTTAAAAAAGCTAAAACCCCACAATTTTGCACAACTGGAAATTTTAAGTGATAAAAACATTAAGTGATGTGACATTAAGTGATAAAAACATTAAACAGCCATTACCCACTGAAATTACAAAAATCACATTCAGCCAGCCCTAGTTTTAATTCATCATGGGCCTAAACTGCAAAATTAAATTTGTGTTTAGATCTTGGTTTTGAAAACCCTTCCTGCTGAGACAGAGAGAGAGTTTAGATCAGGGCAGGCAAACCTTTTGGTCTGAGGGCCACATCAGGTTTCGAAATTGCATGGAGGGTCTGTTAGGGGAGGCTGTGGGGCTGGGCAGGAGGGTCCTGCGGGCCGGATGTGGCCCACGGGCTGTAGTTTGCCCACCTCTGGTTTAGATCTAGGGTTTTGGGTTCCTCTGGGTGATGGAGATAGGTGCCAGCTATTAAATTCAGATTCAGATCTGGATTTGGTTTCTAAGGCCTCCCTTCCAGAGGTCAAGTTTGTAAAGTTTGGTTTAGTCCTCTCTGTAGTTTGAAAACACCACAGTACAGAATTTATATGCTTCATCACAAGCATCACGTTATACTTATTTTTAATTATAAGTACGTGCCATAGTTCTGCATTTGTACAATATCACTTTGGGTAAATATACTATGTTCAGTCTGAATTGTAAAATCTAAATAATGTCTCAGATTATTTTGCTTTTAAGGGAAGCACATTTGCTTGGTAACGTGACCAGCCACTTGAAAACCATTTGATGGGTTGACAGTTTCAAAGGCTTAATTAGTATCCTTTGGCTGTTGGTTCTTTTAATCAGCAGTACTTTGTACCACATTGCTTCAACATCATAGCAATATGTGATAATGCAATGGCATGGACCTTCTGTGATAAATGAAGGGGGTAACTCCCTTTTATGGACACCTATGTTTACTCTATAAGTTACTACTTATTATGAGTTAAACAGTAAAAGGGGCTACATTGAGTTACAACAGCTGGCCCTTTTTTGTTTGGACAACATGGCCAGTATGAACATTACCGTTTTCCATTCCTGCAAAATTCCATATTTGAAGTTACAAATACACAGTTGCATGAATTTCTAGCAGGCTTTCAACCATTTATATTACGTAAGGCTCTGAAAACATGTTGATTCTCTTACTGATAGAAATGGAGGAGGAAACTGAAATTAAATTAATGCTGGCAAGAAAAACACCAAACATAGTGGGTTATTGGTGTTTAATGAAAAGTTTGACTTGTCTGACTCTAATATTATCAGGACATTTAAATATTTTTCTTCATAGCCAGGCTTTCCCTAATAAGATGAGAGAAATAATGATATCTTATTTTTAAGAGACAAATGTCTGCTACAATATGGGTCCTACTGGGTAGTGCATTTTGGTGGCAGAACATCACTTACACTCCATGATCTACGCTGGTTTCTTGTTGATATTGGAATTGAATTTAAGGTCCTGCTTTCTATCTATAAAGCCCTAAATGGACTGGGACCTTGCAACTGAAGAGACCGCCTCTCTCTTCATGCCATAATGCTACTGTTGTGATCAGAGGAGGCTTTCAAGCTGCCTCCTCCATTTAAAAAAGAAGAAATTGGCAGTTCAGCATTCTTTGAGGGGCCCTCAACTTAGGAAAAGGCTTCTACTACTGGTCTGAAATAGCCTAAGTTTATTGATCTTCAGAACATGCTTCAAGACGCATCTATTTCTGAAGGTTGCTCTGGAGGTGGGATTTTGAAAAATCATGTGTGGAGGAGAGAGGAGCCTGGTAATGGCAGAGGTACTTAATGGCTTCTTTGTTTTGGTTTTCACCAAGAAGGTTGGTGGTGATTGGACGTCTAACATAGTGAATGCCAGTGAAAATGAGGTAGGATCAGAAGCTAAAATAGGGAAAGAACAAATTAAAAATTACTTAGACAAGTTAGATGTCTTCAAGTCACCAGAGCCTGATGAAATGCATCCTAGAATATTCAAGGAGCTGACTGAGGAGATATCAAAGCCATTAGCGATTATCTTTGAAAAGTCATGGAAGATGGGAGAGATTCCAGAAGACTGGAAAAGGGAAAATAAGGTGCCCATCTATAAAAAGGGAAATAAGGACAACCCGAGGTATTACAGACCAATCAGCTTAACTTCTGTACCCGGAAAGATAATGGAGCAAATAATGAAGCAATCAATTTGAAAACATCTAGAAGATAATAAGGTGATAAGTAACAGTCAGCATGGATTTGTCAAGAACAAATCATGTCAAACCAACCTGATAGCTTTCTTTGGCAGGGTAACAAGCCTTGTGGATGGGGAGAAGCAGTAGATATGGTATATATTGACTTTAGTAAGGCTTTTGATACTGTCTTGCATGACCTTCTCATAAACAAACAAGGGAAATGCAACCTAGATGGAGCCCACCACAAGGTGGGTGCATAAATGGTTGGGAAACCATTTCCAGAGAGTTGTTATCAGTGGTTCACAATCATGCTGGAAGTGCATAACAAGTATTTTCTCTCTTCTAATTTTCCTTTTTGGATAACAAATGTTCAAGTTTTAGGATTATCACCTAAGATGTATCCATTTTATACATGGTTTTTATTTTTAACTTAATATAATGTGGATTTTGGACAGTAATCCAAGTTCATCCTACCATTGGTGGAAAGGACTAACTTAACTGAGGGGGGAATGATTGTATCCTTTGCCGTTCTTAATCACTTTTACCTATTAATATAACTGATTTTTTAAAAAAAACAGATTTAACATTTGGCCCTAAGTGAATTTGGAAGCCCAGGGTTTAACTGTCTGGGAAGTGACAAAGGTGAAAAACAAGTCCTACCACAGTCTGATTTTCAATTTCATTATTGAGCAGCTAGATCAGTGATTTTTAAAGAAGTGGATACAGGAAAGCCCCAATTTAATGGGGCTTCCTTTTGAACCAATGCCCCATGGAAACATAGCTCTGCATTGTTTTCCTTTTCCCTCCACTTTGGTTCTTTTATGGAACTATTGATGGTGCCAGCTGGAACCCAATAATTATGCATTTTAGGTAAAATTCTGTTTTGAGGCTTGTTTGAGGAGGCTCTATATTCTAAGCGCTTGTCTCCACTTACCAGAGGGTTGACACGTGACGATCAATCCACTGGGTGGGGTCTATAGAAGACCCACTAAATTGAGTGCCGATCACTCTCCCATCAACTCTGGTACTCCACCAGAACGAGAAGCATAAGGTAAATCAACAGGAGAGTTTCTCCCATCAACCCAGCGCAGTGTAGACACCGCAGTAAGTCGACCTAAGGTATGTCAACTCCAGCTATGTTATTCACGTAACCGGAGTTGTGTAATTTAGGTCAACTTAGCCCCTGTAGTGTAGACCTGCCGTAGGATGTCAAGATTTTTTTTTTTAGTTTCTTCATTTTTTGAGCCATTTATATTTCCCTTGTGATTTTTTTCTCTTAATTGGCAAACCAATTTCAAAACACAGTATCCCATTTCTGGAAAACCTACCTGCGGGAAGGAGGACTCAGCCAAGTTTGGATGTTGCTGCAATAGAAATAGCAAGATAGTCACCACTATTCAGATAATCTAATTTATTTGTTTGCGAGCAATGGTGAGATTAGGAACTGATCTTTCTCCATTTTTGGAGCGTGTATGATACACCAAGAACACTGATATTGAATTCCCAGTGGGGTTCCCTTTTTAAAGCGTGTAAGTTTGTGCTTGAGTCTTTGTATATTTGATTAGGGCATCCTGTGGGTGACTTGAGAGGCAAGAATACAGAGTGATGTTTTTAAGGGTCTAAATATTTCTAGATCTGCACTTATTGTACTGCTTTTGATTTGTCTTATCTTAAATAAATACAGCCAGTTAAAAATAAGTAAATAATCCCTACTTAGATAGCTTTTATTCCCCATAGAAATTCCCTCCTTTCTTAGTAATATGACAGCACATGTAGAGTTGCCATGATTCATTGTTTAAAAGCAAGTAGTTTAAAATGCATTTTCCATAATAAAATAGATTTTGTGCACCTAATGCTGATTTTCTTGTTACTGTTTTTCTTTGCCACTGCTAAGACACCTCCCTTGGTTCCGTTCAGTGGTGGTTTGTACCAGGGAAGACGTCCATAGCCCCTCCAAGGTAGTAATGCTTTTATAAAGCTCCAGTTGCATTAATCATTCCTCTAAATAGAAATATAGAATTGTTGACTTCTTTGACTGCTGTCCGTGACATTCTCTGCGAGTAGTGCTCAAAGAATGACTTGTTCCATTCTCTTCCTCCTCCCTCTTTGGAAATGACCTTCTTTTCCATCAACAATAATTTTCAATGATAGAAAGATCTGTAAAAAAAAATAAAGCTTAGGAAACTATAATTGTACATTGTGAGCATGAGCATTTGCAGTGTTGCACCTTTTTGTAGCTATTTACATAGGGTAAAGAGAAAAATGAATGCATTAGAATAATAGCCTTTTATATCTACTTTACAGAGGTGTAAATGACTGAACAATGTGCATGGCAATGAGGAATCAGGTTCAATGTTTTCTTTGTTTTAACTCATAGATGTGGCTGAGAAATATTATAGAAACTCATATCCAGGAATAGATTTTAAATCAGGTTTTCCTTCATGAGCATGTATAAGGCTACAAGAAAATAACACATTTTAAGAACTCAGTTTATGTCAGGAGACCTGGTCATAGATCGTCATGCCTAGTGGTTGGAGCAGGAATCACTCGTAGGGGTCAGAGTCCAAATGCTGGACCCGAGTGTCGAGGCAGAGCCAGGAATCAGAGCTGAGAGAAGCAGATTACCATAGTTGGGGAAGGCAGGAGCAGGGCTGGTTCCAAGTCAGGAACAAGGTTGGGACAGGACTGGAATAAGACAGGGTCTTGGCTGTAGCCATGCTGGAGCAAGGCTTGGAGTGAGGTGGACACAAGGAGGCAGAGAATCCAAAGGTGTGTGTATATTGAGCTGTGCACTGTGATCCTTTGTAGATGCTGGTCTTAAAAGAAAGTCACCTCACTGCCTTAGCCAATCAGATGGTTCTGTTATGGTCCAGCTGCACTCATTGGATGCCTGACAACTGGGTAGAAATGCATGTTATCCTTAATAAAAATGGGTCTTTTTCTGCTGCCAGATATAATGCCATTGGGTTGGTTGCCCTGGTGTAATTGACAACAAAATTTGAGCAATCCCCTCCCATTTGGGTATTCCAGGCTTCTAAGATGGGAATCTTGCCAATCCATGTCCCAGCTTCCAAGCACTCGAGAAGTGTTTGAACTTCTTCAGTGATCGCATTCCTTGTGGCAAGAGAAATAAGGATGCAGAATTGGAATATTCATTCTTCATATATTTTTATTAAAATATGTATGTTATTCATGATAATGCTTTGACCAAGAACAGACAAAGCAGCAGCATAGGTTATGTAGCATCTTTTTCAAGAACTCCAGCAAAGCAGCTCTGTTCAAATTTACACCTATGCTCCTTCTAACACCCAAACTGCCTTCAATTGCTTTGATGAACTTGTAAGCCCTAACTACATCCAAAGCACACTAGAATTTCTTTTCTGAGGGCAAGTGTTAGTGCTCTCACTTAAAAAAAATATATTTGAAATTGCTAATGGCTAAATCCCATCCTGCAATAAGTCCCCCTAGCCCAACCGTAAATACACTGTTGATGATTCCGCCATGTTGAGGGCATCTTTACACTATTCACTGTGCCCGCACTTGGCTGTAGGGGATGAGGAGAGGCATGCTTAGTTGGGTGGAAAGAGGATGATACTATGGCTATGCCTACACTACTGCAGTAAGTCGACCTATGCTACGCAACTCCTATGTAGCTGGAGTTGATGTACCTTAGGTCGAGTTACCGCCGGGTCTACACCATGGGGGGTCGATGGAAGAAACTCTCCCGTTGACTTACCTTATTCTTCTTGTTGGGGGTAGAGTACAGGGGTCGACTGGAGAGCGATCTGCTGTCGATTTGGCGGGACTTCACAATGCTCTGAGTACAGGATCGATCTCAGAGCGATGATCCCAGCTGTAGTGTAGACATAGCCTATAGATACTTTAAATTACACCAGGGGTCATCCCAGCAGCATTAGGATTGTGAGAGTCATAAAATTGGCATTACAACCTCTTTATCTTCTAGCCTTGGTGCATGCTGAACTGCACCTGAGGAATGAGCCTGAAATCTGTATTTCTAATTTAAACAACCCAGGTACTGCATATTTGAAATGCACTTCAGCTTCTAAGATGATGCTAGTAGGTGAATCAACTGCTAACAGTTGTCTAATGCTTCATTTATGTGCTTTAAAATATTGAATTTTTAAACCAACCCCAGGGAGAACTGGAGGAACCTTAAATATGAATGGTTTAAATGAATTAACAGTCATGTTCTTACTACATCTGTTGGAATAGGTTGCCTAATCCTGCATTTGGATGCTCGGGTTAGGACAAAGTTATGAAAACGCCCAAATGCTGATGGGATTTGGATATTCTGTTCAGGTGCCAGTGTCTGAATACTTAAATATTGTTCCTATAGCTGTGCTGAGACTTACCTGAATTGAATTATTCTAAAGAAACCCAGGAGTCTGTAAAAGGTTTTAACTCGGATGCACTTTCTAGGACAGACAGACATATCTCAATGCTCAAGGTTTCACAATTTCCATCTTGAACTAAAGGGTAAATGTAATAGACTATTGACTATGGCTACTAAATAAAATACTGTAATCCCTAATGGAACAATTTTATTAAGAATCTTCACAAAATGTGCACTCAAGCTGTGATAGTTTTTAATGAACCCCTGGACGGATCTGTTTGTTTTCCCTCATTAAAGCCCTGGATTTTTTTATATTATCATTTATTTTGTAAATTAATGGTGAACAAGGACAAGTCCTCAGAAAAAAATCACATAGCAGTAATATGAACATTTTATTTTTGATCTGTAAATGTCACTGACACCAGTATATTTTAAAACAGAAGCCAGGCTAAATCATGACATAACCAGCTGATTAAACATAGCTTCAAAGTGCTTAATACATAAACATACATATAATTTCCATCACCTAAAACTATTTTGGCATCAGTGTGATGGCCCTACTGTACTTTTGCAAATTACTTTGTCTTCTTTCAGCTTTGCAATTCTTCTTGTCAATGGCATGTCACTGATAATGTCACTTTTAACAGTGATTGTGTGAATGCTTGGAATTACTGATAATTTCCAGAGACACTGTCCTTCAGGTAAAGAAAAAATGGATTCACCCCTTCCCCCTCCCCCCGACACACACACACACACTTCTATACAAATCTTACTGTAACTGATTTTTGTAGAAAATGGGTTTTTTTAATGTGTTAAATACAAGGGCTTTTCTCCAGAGAGAAAACTGTACACCCAGATTAGAAATGTATAAAAAGATCTTATTCTTAAAATAAAGTCACTTTGGAAGATACAGTACAGAATATCCTTGCAAATCCTGAGAAACATTTAATTCTGCAGTATGTAATTAGGTTCAGTTTAAGCGTACAATAAAGTGGTTTTTTAAATATAGCATTGTATAGCAACAAAGATAATATACTATGTTGCAATTGCTGCATTTCTTTTGCATTTTGCAAGAGAAGAAAACAGATATTGACATCTGTTGAAGGTCTTTTTATCGGACAGATAAATATCGACTAAACTGAAGTTACTGTCAATGTTAGAACCCAAGGGTCAAAAATAAGTCTATTTTCTGTGAGAGAAAAAGAGGGAGAGCCAGAGAAAGAAAGATGTAAAGCTTATAGCTTGCCATAGATTCTCCCCTTCTCCTCCCCCCCCGACCCCAAAGGTAGTTATAAGGCCAGTCATGATGTTTGATAGCTATAAGCTAGCTGTCTACATTTTTTAAACTTTCATCCCCTCTAAAATTTGGGCTAATATTTACAGTCCCCTAGCTCCTTCTTCAGGGTTAAAAACCTTTTTTTTCAATTTGTTAGATCAAGCTGCTTGTTTTGAGCTGGTGCAATCTGTTCTTAAAAATCAAAGTATGTCCTGAAATGTTGTGGCCCTTAAGGCAGCCTGTGAACATTACGGTATATAAATTTGCATGGCTATTGCTCTCAGAAAATAACTTTGTGTGACATGAGGGTTATGCAGATTTTTGGCCAGGTGCTTTGAGAAAATGTGAGTGTGCAAAATGAAGAATGTCAGCTTTCACTTTTTTGTAACAGGCAATTATATCTCTGAAGTCCATTATTCTGCCGTGACAATTTAGGCCCATTTGTGAGAGAGAGGGTAATTTCCTGCAATATCCTTGAAAGACCTTAATATATTAAGCTTATATATTATTGTGAAGGGTAACCTCTCTTGGGGGCAGATGTGAAAGATATAAGACCTGGGAGTTCAAAAGTCTATATTGAAAATGTGCCAGACATGTATGGATTATTAGCACAATAAATGTTAACTGGATTTCCTGGGGAACCCCTAGGGAAAAGTTAATGCAAATTCTCTAGGCCCAGCCTAGGGCTCCGGTAGGTTTTAGTCCTTCAAAACCCAGAGCTCGGTTTTCCTCATGGTTACAAATTCATCTGTCTCAGATTCAGAACCCTGACTGGGCAGATCAGCCATTTCTTTATACAGCTAAGGCCTTTGATTTTTGCCTGTCGATTACCTGCTACAGAAGGCAGTGACCCTTTCCTCAGGGTGTAGCTTCAAAAGGCTGGAGTTGGGGAATTTGCATTAACCTCTGCCTAGAGATTCTCCAGGGTAGCAACTGGGAACCGTGTCATTCTCATTTTTTTTTTCAAATGGAGGGAATTAAGGCCCCCGTTCAGCAAAGCACTTAAGCATATGTTTAACTTTAGGTGTGTGGTAACGTCTCACTTATTTCAATGGGAGTTAAGCACATACCTAAGTGTTTTGCTTCATAGTGATGGACTGCTGAGTCACGGAGTAAAACCTGATGATCTGGCCCAGATATTGTTGGAGGAAAAAGGAAATGAGCTTCTCTGTTCACACACTCTGAAGAAGCTCCTTGCACACATTAAACAATCCTTTGTTTCAGGGAGGTTAGGAGGCAACTAGATTAGCTGGAGGATAGCTGTGCCTCTAACATTCATCCTCACATCTGTGAAGATCTCCAGGTTAGGATAATGTTCACAGCTGCCTTTCCTTATGTGCATGCCTCACCTACCTATTCAACCCCTCTAAGGGGGTTTAAGGGCAGCCCCAAACTGAGAAACATGCTAAGGCCAGCATCTAGGCAGCAATTTCAAATCAGTGGCCATCCATGTCCATGTGTGGATCTCTGTGGATGTCTAAGCACCAACAGTGGTGCAAATCTCAATACATTTGTGGATTATGATCTCTGCCCATTCTTCAAGGGTAAAAACAGTCCCACCATTTTAAAGAACATTTCTCTCTTACCCAAGCATGACCCCCAATATTTCTAACAGAACTAGTTTTCCCACCATCACCACTGTTTTTCGAAAATAGTTCACAGCTAATTTGGTTGATAATTCCTATAAAAAGGCTACACCAGACTCCTCATCACATGCTGCATGAGCCCTTAAGTCTCTTTCCTACCCTTTGTCACCCTCTTTATTCAACGAAAGTGATAAAATGAGTCCTGAGTTCAAAAATGCTACATTGGCCTTAAAGCAAATATGAAGTATGGCAACCATGTCAAAATCTACTGTGCTTTCCTACACACCTTCATAGTAATTATGACAAAAATGAAAACAAAAGAAAATTGGTGTTAGTCTTTTAGCAAGTAATCCAAATATTACATGTAGATCAGTTTAAGGCACTTTAGATTTTGGGTTTGGAAACTCCAGGGTTGCTTTAGTTTTGGATTCAGAGCCTATAGGAACATTACTTTCCAAGTTGCCAGGTTGATTTCTGCCTCTTAAAATACTAATTTACTACTTTTGAATAATTCACATCCTGCTTCTAGGAATTGCATGGGAATATTTTTTTGAAATGAATAAGTGTCTTCAATATTGAAAAAATGTTTCTGAAAACACAGTAAACTACCCTCAATACTGAAAAACAACATATTAAATAGTAGTGCTGGAAGAGCCAGGAAGTTCATGTTTAGTTTGGATATGTCTCCAAAAGTTTGTTAGCTTATCCCAAGGACTTGCAGCCTATTGGGATCAGAAAGTGGACTTGCTCTCTTCAGTCATTCTCCTCTTCTCCTGTCTCGCGATGTCCTTTAGCAAAGGCCTAGAAATCTGAAATCCTTTCCCAATAGCTTCAGGTCAGAATATCTTACAGTAGTTGTCTTCAAAAGCAAATTGTGTTGTGTTACATATTTTTCTTAATTTTCAATGAAGTGTGAAAGCATATGCTCAAATTTGTGTGTCAAAGAAAAATGTAATTCTCAATAGAAATAGATTTATAATCTAATTTAGCATAAGGATTGTAGGTTCATGTTCTGTATTAATAATAATAAACAACAAAAGACTATGGATAACATTTCCAAAAGTGCCTAAGTGTCATAGGAGACAAAGTTCCATTTTTGAAAGTGACTTAGGTACTTAGGACCAGATTTTTAAAGATATTTAGGTGTTTAAGGATGCACATGGGTTCCTACTAGGATTTACAACAGTGCCTAAGTGAGTTAGGTGCCTAACAGCCATTGAAAGCCACTGGGAGTTAGGTGCCTAACCTAGTTAGGCACTTTTGTTATTTCCACTAGGCAGCTGTCTGCATCATGATTCCATTATTGTTGGATCACCCTCTTTCATGGACAATGGGCGTGGGGACTCTAGGTGTATGTCTACTTTGCAATAAAACACCCATGATTGGCCTGTGGCCTGTAGCTGGATGTAGGGCTATAACATTGCAGTGTAGACCTTTGGTCTCAGGCTGGAGCTCGGCTGCGACAAACCCCCCTTCTGGGGTTCCAGAGCCTGGGCTCCAGCCCAAGCCCAAACATCCTCACTACAATTTTATAGCCACACAGCCTGAGCCCCACAAGTCTGAGTCAGCTGACATAGGCCGGCTGTGAATGTTTTATCGCAGTGTAGACATGCCTTCAGATGAATGCTAGCCTGATTATTCCATGAGAAATGGAAGGGGAGTTAGTCTTCCTCCTTGGTCCCTTCCCCATGTCTTAGGCTGCAGGCCCCACTCTTGAAAAGGATCTTTAGGAGGCTAGAGACATGTATTCGGTGGTTATTCTTCAAGTGATGGTCCCTATTGTATTCCACTGAGAGTTATGTATTCCATTGTGAGTTATGCATGTGCCTGGAGCTGGAGAATTTTGAAAGTAGTGTCCATTGGCCCACATATGTGCCCTGCTCACCTCATGCCTCCGACCAAGGCGATAAAGGGTGGGTTGGACCAACCATCTCTCCAGTTCCTTCTCAGTGCTTCAAGGTCTGGGTTAGAACCTTTCATGTCCTCAGCTTCACACTACAAAACAAAGATTAATCTTATTGTTAATAGTCTTAATAGTTTAGCAATTTTTGCAGTTTAATCTAATGCTAAACTAATAAACTTGTTTAGTCTTTGTGTGTGGGGGGGAACCCCTTCCCCCCATTCCTCATACTCTGCTCAGGTACTGGACTTTGCTCAAGATCCTAGGCTTCAAACTCTGTGCCTCCTGCCTACGATCTTTCTTTGTCATCAACAATCAGCTTCCCGCAGCTCCCATTGGCTGGGAACGGTGAACTGTGGCCACTGGGAATTGTGGGCAGCTGTGCCTGTGGATGGTCAATGTAAACAAACTGTCTTGTGGCTCCCAAGCGAATTACCCTGATGAGCTGCATGCGGCCTGTGGGCCGCAGTTTGCCCACCACTGCTCTAGACTGTATTGGGACAACCTTGACGGCTGCCTCCACAAGGGCATACCTGCTGACACACAAGTTCAGACCATGAGTGATATCATAGCTCTCATCACTAGCAATCCTCAGGTACTAGTCGAAACGTGTTTGTCCCTAGTCAGCCACATGGTCTCATGCACTTACATCAACCCATTCACAAGACTTCACCTTCAGTGCCTTCAAGCTTGGCTACAGTCAGTATACTCCCCAAGCGGCTATTCCGTGATGGTGACAGTCCTGATCAAGGTACTGTCGTCCCTCCTATGGTGGACAAATCCACATTGCACATGTTTGGTGGTCTCCTTCTTCCCCTCCTCTCCAGACAGAACCATCATTATGGATACATCCCTGCTAGGTTGGGGAGTACATATGAACAACTACACAGTTCAAGGGCCATGGACACCTTGAGAATCCAGGATACACATCAATATCTTGGAACTATGAGGAGTATGGAGGGCGTGAATCCTTTCTTCCATTCATCCTCTCTCCCCATATCCTTATACTGTCAGACAACACTATCAATGAGCAAGGGGGAATGATATTGGTCTCCCTGCATGCAGAAGCAGTCAACCTCTGGCATCGGTGTATCAACAATCACATCACCCTATCAGCAGCCTAGCTTTCGGGAAAGTTGAATGTGTTCATAGACTCCTTCAGAAGACACTTTGCAAATGAGCACTTTTTGACATTGTGCTGCACAACATTTTCACTCTATGGGAAATCCCAACCAGAGATCTAGTCGCTTCTCAAACAAACAACAAACACACCACATATTGCTCCAAGTCACTGCTTCCAGAGCAATGCTCTGCTTCTTTCCTGGTCAGATTGGTTCAATTATGGCTTCCCTCCACTGCTGCTTCTGGCACGAGTCCTATACAAGATCCGACAGTACAGAGAAAGGGTAATCTTGATTGCCCCTTTCTGGCTCAGACAGTTCTGGTTCCTCAATCTCTTGTGCATCTCATCTCATCCACAATTACCCTACTGATGTTCCCCGAGCTCCTGACACACTGAAACAGAAAGTTCAAACACCCCAATCCATTACCGCTCTACCTCGGAGCGTGTTACTTGGAGGGGCATCAGCCCTAGAACATTCATGCTCCTCAGCCATACAACACATCCTCTCTAATAGGAGAAAGGACTCCACTAGGAAATGTTACCTAGCTAAATGGAAATTTTTCTCATCATGGACACAGCAAGGAGGCATCGTACCAAAGACTATATCCTATCTTTAAAGACACCAGGTCTATCCATCAGCTCCTTACAAGTGCACTTAATGGCAATGGTGCATACTTCCCACCTGCTCAAGGCTACTCACTTTTTTCACACCTGCTAACTAATAGATTCTGGAGAGGCTTAATAAGGATGTTCCCACCTACTTAGAAGATTCCAACCTAATGGGACCTGAATCTCATTCTTTCAGCATTAACAGAAACCCCATTCTGCTCCATGTCCCTCCATGAAAGTCGTCTTTCTTGTAGCTATCACAGCCACAAGAAGGGTTGGCGATCTGGGAGTCATGATGGCAAATCCTCGCTATACTGTATTCCATATAGATAAAGATTCTTTGCATCTGCATCCAAAATTTATTCCTAAAGTAGTTTTGGAATTTCACCTTAACCAATTCATTCACTTACCTGTATTCTTCCCAAAACCACACACTGAAGAACTAAGAGTACACTCCCTCAAAGTTCAATGAGCCTTGGCCTTTTACCTGCTGAGAACAAAACCAATCAGGAACATCCTGGGGCTGTTTGTCACTATGCGAGAGAGAGAGATAGAGATTTAGAGGGCATGCCATTTCCACCCAGAGATTCTATAATGGATATCTAGCTGAATTTTACTGTCAGCTCTCCAACCTTCCCTGCACAAGGGAGTACAAGCTCATTTCACTAGAGCACACACAACTATGGTGTCTCTTCAGGAGTACCCCTTCTGGACATCTGTAAAGCAGCCACATGGAGTTCCATTCATATGTTTGCAAGACATTTTGCTCTGATACAGGATTTGGCTGCTGATGTCTCCTTCGAGATGGAAGTTCTCTGCTCAGTCCTACTGTCCATGTCCTCTCACCTTCTTCCACTTGGGTACTACTTGTCAATCACCCACAGTGGAATTCAATAGGGACCATCACTCGAAGAAGAAGAGGACATTACTTGCATGTAACTGGAGACTTTTTGAGATGTGTGGTCCCTATCTGTATTCCACTACCTGCCCTCCATCCCCTCTACTTTGAATCCTCTCTGATTCGAGGTGGAGGAGGAACTGGAGAGGTGGCCAGTACTCTGTGCCCTTTATCACCTCAGTCAGAGACCCAAGGTGAACCAGGGTACATGTACAACGCAGAACAATGGACACTAGTTTCAAATTCTCCAGCTCCGGGTGCATGGTGCACATGTCTAACTTGCAGTGGAATACAGATAGGGACCACACCTTGAAGAACCTCCAGTTTCGGGTAGGTAACTTCTTCTTTTGTATCTCCACATGAGTTGTAGCTCAGTTGGTCCCTTGCAGAGGGGATATCTCTGGGATGCCGAGGCTCTGCTGAAAAGATTATCTATTCTTACTCCAGACAGTGGAATTCACCCCCAAAATGTGCATCTACCTAGCTCAGACTTTCCTACCCACTCTTGGCCACAGATGTTGAGCCAGCAGGAATCCAGAGAAGGGGGCATACTGCAATGGTGGCTGACCTGCCTCCTTTAATGTAAAAAACAAAAGGACCTATGTGCAGAGAGGACCCTCCACTTGTATATCTGAGAGGCAGGGGAATGATCCCTGTGACGGGTTGGGATCACAGAGACCTGTTTGGTGCTGCCACCTGGTGTGCCAAGGCTACTTCTGCCCCTGCTTCCAGGCCTTTTCCAGCTTGGGACTCCCGAATCCTGTCTGTTTTGAGCCAGATTCCACTGATCTGCTGCAAACACAGACCCAGGTCCGAACCAAGTCCACTAACAACTTTAAGGCTCCTGGAAGCGCTCTTGCCTTTGACACCCAGGTGCCCAACTCCCAAAGAGGTTCACACCCTTAATAAATCCATTTTACCCTGTATAAGGCTTATACAGGGCAAACTCATAAATAGTTCACCTTCTATTTCAAAGATAGAAAGATATGCACAGCTGTTGGCCTTCCCCAGGTAACAACTCATACTACAGGCAACTTAATAGGTAAAAAATGATTTTAATAAGTACAGAAAGTAGGATTTAAGTGATTCCAAGTAGTGACAGACAGAACAAAGCGAATTACTAAGTAAAATAAAATAAAACACGCACGTCTATGTCTACACAAAGTTAACACAGATAAAAGCCTCACCAGATTTAGATCTTTTCCTTTTTACAGGCTGTAGAACTAGCCTGGGTCCAGCAGTCGCTCACACCCCCTAGTGTCTTTGTCCTTTGTTCAGTTTCTCTCATGTATGTCCTTGGGGGGTGGAGAGCCTCTCTCTTTAGCCAGCTGAAGACAAAATGGAAGGGTCTCCCCCGGGCTTTTATAGTCTTTTTCCCCTCCCTGTGTAACATCATGTTACCATGGAGTTTTGGGATCACATGGGCAAGTCACATGTCCATGCACCCCTTGGTAACCAGCCCAACCAGTTGCATTCCTGACCAGGCCCTGATGTGGATTGGGGTCTGCAACTTCTTTTGTCTGTTAAGTGCTTGTACTTAACTTGCACATTCTTTCCTCCAGACCTGGTCCCATGCTCTTACAAAGGCTATGCATAAAACCAGCAAATATAAAACCAATATTCATAACTTCAACTACAACAATGATACATGCATACAAACAGGAGGAATAGATTCAGTAGGTCATAACTTTCACAGAGATATGTTACATGGCACATGTAGCATAAAACATATTCCAGTTACATCATGTATACCTTTATAAGCCTCTCCCCATAAAGTTTTATGGGGTACACCATCACAATCCCATTTTTAGTTTTCACTCAGTCCTCACTTAAGCAAATTCCCATTGGTGTCAATGATTTTGCCCGAATAATAATTTGGTCCAAAGCCCTCATGATATTGGTCCAGTTATGATTATTGTATTTATAAAATACCACCACATACCTCCTGTGAAGAGGCAGTGGAGATGCTGCAATATGACATGATATATGTAAAAAATCAGCATTCATTTTTGAAACTTAAAATTTAGAAAAAAATAAAGCCAACTGAATGTGCCTAAATTCAAGAATAAAATGAGTAGAGGCAAAGGTGATGAATATGGGGATGAGTGGTTACATTAAAAATATAATCTTATTAGAAGAGAGAAGATTGTTGTTGTTTTTTAAGTTGGGAAGAATGGGCTGAATGTGATATCAACAGTAGGAAGTACATTTTGCGTTCTTGTATTTATTATTTGTTGACTATGTTGTTGGGCATTTATGCTTTTTGCTGTGCTTTTTGCACAAGAGCTGCATGCTGAACATCATGGAGAGACAAAGGTCTTATTTTGATCTCATACCAGTTTTTCACCACTGTTAACCCATTGACTGAGACTCTAGAACGAATTCTGATCTCTGCCATAAGAGGCTTCAGTCACCTGGCAGCCTACGTTGTCACAGTGTAATCTGTAAACAGCAGATGAAGTATGAGTGCAGATACTCATCAGGAGAAGTTTGAAAGAGTAGGTCTTAAAATATTAGGTTTCAGTGTAGTAGCCGTGTTAGTCTGTGTCAGCAAAACGAAAATAAGAAAGAAAAACTTGTAGCACCTTAGAGACTAACAAATTTATTTCAGCATAAGCTTTCGTGGGTTAATACCCACTTCATCGGATGCATGGAATGAAACATACAGTAGACAGATATTTATACAGTCAGAGAAACATGATAAGGTCGAGGTGCATAGACCAACCTTAAGAGGCTAATTAGTTGAGAGGAACCATAACAGCAGGGGAAGAAAAACCTTTGAAGTGATAAACAAGATGGTCACACAGGTGTGAATGAGGATCGTTAACTTAAGGGAAAAAGATTCAATTAACGTAATGGCCGAGCCATTCCAAATCTCTATTTAATCCGGACGCAATGCAACCTAGTTTGCATATCAATTCGAGTTCAATAGTTTCTCTTTGAAGTCTGCTTTTGCAGTTAATCTGTCGCAACACTGCTACCCTCAAGTCTGTCACTGAGTGATTAGGGAGGTTGAAGTGTTCTCCTACTGGTTTTTGAATGTTATGATTCCTGATGTCAGATTTATGTCCATTTATTCTTTTGCGTAGAGACTGTCTGGTTTGGCCAATGTACATGGCAGAGGGGCATTGCTGGCACATGATGGCATATATCACATTGGTAGATGTGCAGGTGAATGAGCCCCTGATGGCGTGGCGGATGTGATTAGGCCCTGTGATGGTATCACTTGAATCAATATGTTGACAGAGTTGGCATCGGGCTTTGTTGCAAGGATAGGTTCCTGGGTTGGTGTTTTTGTTGTATGGTGTGTGGTTGCTGGTGAGTATTTGCTTCAGGTTGGGGGGCTGTCTGTAAGCAAGGATTGGTCTGTCCTCCAAGATCTGTGAGAGTGAGGGATCATCTTTTAGGATAGGTTGTAGATCTTTGATGATGCGCTGGAGAGGTTTTAGTTGGGGGCTAAAGGTGACGGCTAGTGGTGTTCTGTTATTTTCTTTTTTGGGCCTGTCTTGTAGTAGGTGACTCCTGGGTACTCTTTTGGCCCTGTCAATCTGTTTTTTCACTTCAGCAGGTGGGTATTGTAGTTGTAAGAATGCTTGATAGAGATCTTGTAGGTGTTTGTCTCTGTCTGAGGGATTGGAGCAAATGTGGTTGTATCTTAGAGCTTGGCTGTAAACAATGATGTGGCATCATATAAGTTGGTTTTTTTTACAGTAAATTTCTATTTGTGCCTCATCTTCTAAGCATAAGCTTTCCTTGAATGTAGAAATTGTGCTAATGTCTCACTCCAGTGCAAAGATGTGACCCATTTAGTTCACTCTTCTTGCATGTGCACAGCTGCATAAACATTTCCATTGAGTGATTTTTGGAAAATAATCTAAATATTTTATAAATGCATTTCCCTTGAGTGGATAATTACCTATTAACCAACAAAATACACAAAGTAAGCATTTTAAAAACTGTGATATTGGTTTAGGGTGAGTCTGCAACACAATTAGAAGATCAAAAAATGCTAGAACATCTGAAATAGTGTATTGTAGCTGATCTCCATGGCTAAAAGGCTGATACATTAACTCATGCTGCCAGAGTGGATAGCATGGTCTAATGGATAGCGAACAGGAATGAAAGTTTTGAAATCTGGTATCTATTCCTTCTATTGCTTTCCTCTCAACCCCACTTTAAACTTGCCAAATCACTTAACTTCTTTCTGGAAGTGGGCTGTTTATAGCACCCTAGCGTGTGTTGTATGAGACAGCTGTTTGTAAACTGCTCTGAGATCCTTACATGAGCAGTGTTATAGAAATGTACAGTATTGATTATTTTACTTATGAATGTGTTGATCCAGGAAACCAAATTACTGGGTAGAAGATTGAGGCACGTTAATGATTGTTTGGTTTGATCGAGTGGACAATACTGCAGTTGTGGATGGGTAAAAAGAGAGAGGCATGTCACTCATTCCCTTGCTGCTGTGACATTAATCCCAGTGTTGGGGAAGGAATCAGAGTCATTGCGATCCCTATCTAACAACTGAGGATGGCTGACGACACTTACCTGAACTATTGGTTGATGCAGCCAAATCTTTGTCCAGGGGGGAAAGTTGCATCAGTCATCCTCTGCCACAGCCATTGCTCCCAAATGTATTTTCAGTCATTCACATCCTGGAAAATGTGCGGATGAAAGTTATTAAAAGTGAATGATAAAGCAAAAATTAAAATTGAGTTAATCCTGGGTTGATTATATGAATATCCCCACTTGCACGTCTGTGAAGGGGCAAGAGGCACATTCTCTACTCCTAGAGTTCTGGTAAAATTATGCACCACGTCCTTATTAACAAATTCACCTTGAGTTTTTCACTCTGTATCTGCTATGTAGTATATGTTTGTCCCCTGACCCACTCATAGGATGAAATGGCATTATAAATGTATTGAAATAAGCCGTGAGAGATTAGAGCTGGTTGGGAATAAAAACATAACACAAACAACTTTTTTTTTCTTTCAAAAAAACCAAAACAAAAAAACCAATAGAACTTGTTGAGCTCTTTCTAACTGTCTCTGTTAAAGACCCGAAACTGCTATGAACTAATGAAATCCCACTGGCAAACAATGATAGACATAGCACTTCTCTGAGACTACTTCAAGGCATAGGTGAAGTTGGAGTTTGTGGGATTCAAATGATTAACATGGGATACTTTGACCATCATATTGCACACGTCTTTGTACATCTCTTTTTGTGTTGGAAGGTGACATAGCATAACTTCTGAATTAATAAATTATTCAGTAAAAAGAAGCAGATGTCATGAGGATGAAACCATGATTTGTGTCCTTTTGTAATAAATTATTCCTTCAAGCACTTCTCAAAGACACATGCTGGTGTGCACTGATTGTGTGTGCATTTTATTGGTTAAAGAGTGGTATTTTGAAATGTAGCTTGGCTCTGTTTGCATTAGTGATGAAATATTTGCATATGTATTTAATACGTTCTGTGATCTTTCTTGTTGGAATATATTTGCATTAATTTGTATTAACTCAATGTTTGCATTGATTGTTTTTCTAAAACAAGGCAAGAAGAGAAAAACATGTTTATAATTTATTCACAAAGAAAATAGGCTTTCAGTAGAACAGCTATTTGAATATAATGTATTTTTGACTACAGAGGACAATTTTTTTTTTCTCTACCAGCAAGAGAATTTCCTCAACTACATAGTTCAATTGTTCTAAAGGAGTCATCAACATTTAAGAGCATGCTGTACAAAAAAACCTTCTGCCAGAACCTCAGCTGGTACAAATCATGGTAGCTCCACTGAGTTGAATGAAGCTACACTGATTTACACCAACTGATCATCTGGACCACTATTTTCTTTAATTTTTGCAGACCCACAGATCTACTTGAAAACACTAGCTGAATTCTATCATTTTTGATATGCTTATTGGTTTTTGAGGTTGCATTACTTTCATGTATTTTACATTTATTTTTATAATTTGCAAGATTTCTTTTTACCAATGTACTGTAGTTTTATAGGAGTTAGGAGAGGTGAACATTAATAAGATGTGATTTCAATAGAGTGATACAAGGGAAATAAATCAACCCTTAAATCAGCTGTGATCTTTGTGGATTTCATAAACTGAGCAGGACTGGGCTACATCAGGGCTATAGATAGTAAGGTAGGATTGGTGATTCAGAAGATGCATTAAGGTTCAAGGGGGTGCTGCTGGTGGTGGGTAAGCTATAAAACTGAGAGCTTGACTACCTGAGGTCTTTAAAAATCCCATGGACTTTGTGTGATAAGAGAAGGGAATTCAGAGGCGCCGACTTCCCCTCTGCCCTGTGGGTGCTCGACGCCGCCCTGGCCCTGCCCCGCCTCTTCCTGCCCCTGTACTGCTCTCGCCCCACCCCCATTCCACTCCTTCCCCAAAGTCCCTGCCCACCCTGCTTTTTCCCACCCCTGCCCCGCCTCCTTCCCTGAGCATGCTGTGTCCCCGCTCCTCCCCCTCCCTCTCAGAAAGTCCTAAGTGCCGCCAAACATCTGTTAGGCAGTGGGGGGCTGCAAGTGCTGGGAGCGAGAGGAGGTGTGGGGACGTGGCATGCTCAGGGGCAGGGAAAGGATGCGAGGAGGGGGGAGCTTAGCTGCCAGGGGGTGCGGAGCACCCGCTAATTTTCTCCATGGGTGCTCCAGTCCCAGAGCACCGACGGAGTCGGCGCCTATGGAAGTGATAGTTTTGGTGTCCAGACCAAATTCCAATTGAACAATTACCATTTTCTCACCAGATTCCCCTATAGCAGGCCTGCACAAGATACGCGGCCCGCGGGGTTGTGGGGTAGAGCAAAAAAAATGTATTTATTTTTTTGCTCAACAACTTTCCTCACATCTGGTCACCCTAGTTTCGGCCCTCGGCTGTTTTCTTTGGAGTAATATGGCCCTCACCGCTTTACGAGTTGTGCAGGCCTGCCCTATAGTTTTATTTGGACCAGGTATTCTTCACTCTGCACCCTGACCTGTTAGTAGATTTTCTGTGCAATTTTTAAAGGTTCAAAATTTCACTCGTGGTCAAAGTGATCTAATTCCTGGCCCTAATGGTGACGAAACTTTCATAGAACTGGAAGGGACCTCGAGAGGTCATCTAGTCCAGTCCCCTGCACTTGTGGCAGGACTAATTATCTAGGCCATTCCTGACAGGTGTTTGTCTAACCTGCTCTTAAAAGTGTCCAATGATGGAGATTCCACAACCTCCCTAGGCAATTTATTCATTGCTTAACCAACCTGACAGGAAGTTTTTCTTAATGTCCAGCCTAAACCCCCCTTGCTGCAATTTAAGCCCATTGCTTCTTGTCCTATCCTCAGAGGTTAAGAAAAACAATTTTTCCCCTCCTCCTTGTACCAACCTTTTACATACTTGAAAACTGTTAGCATGTCCCCCCTGTCTTCTCTTGTCCAGACTAAACAAACCCAATTTTTTTAAATCTTCCCTCACAGGTCATGTTTTCTAGAACTTTAATCATTTTTGTTGTTCTTTTCTGGACTCTCTCCACTTTGTCCACATCTTTCCTGAAATATGGCACCCAGAACAGGACACAATACTCCAGTTGAGGCCTAATGAGAGAGGAGTTATTGTTTTATTGTTGGCATCCGTTAGTCTCGAGAGACGATGGATATGCGCCCATGGGGAATGTTTAGTTGATGGTTGTGCAGCGTGTGTTGTGGCTGTGGAGCCCCACACAAGAGTGGCAGTCTCGATTGCATTTGCTGCATTTAAAGGTGGTGTCAGCTGTGGGTTGGAGCCGCTGCTTCCTTTTTCATTGAACCCGCTTTTCCTCGGCAAGCTGCCGCAGCTTGTCTTCGCCAGTTTTCAGTCCAGTGGTCAGAGTGTGTCTCCATCTGCATCTGTCCTGGGCGAGCTCTTCCCAGCTGTTGATGTCGATTTGAACAGTCTTCAGGTCCCTCTTACAAACATCCTTGAAGCGAAGGTGGGGCCGTCCTGTAGCTCTGTTTCCGGAGGCAAGTTCGGCATACAACAGGTCTTTGGGGATCCGTCCATCTTCCATGCGACTTAGATGGCCAAGCCATCTGAGGCGGCGTTGACAGAGGAGAGTGAACATGCTGGAGATCTTGGCACGTTCCAGCACCTCGTTGTTCATTATTCGATCACTCCAAGTGATCCCGAGTATGCGACGGAGGCAGCACATGTGGAAGGTGTTCAGTCTCTTTCCTTGCGAAGCGTAGAGGGTCCAAGTTTCGCTGGCATAGAGAAGAGTGTTTAACACACATGCACAGTACACAGCGACCTTTGTGTTGATGGTCAGCATGTTGTTGTTCCATACTCTCTGTGACAATCTGGCCAAAATTGTGAAGGCCTTGCCGATTCTACAGTTGATCTCAGGGTCCAGTGAGAGGTTGTCCGTGATGGTAGATCCAAGGTAGGTGAACTGACTGACCACCTCTAGCACATAGTCATTGATGGCAATGCTTGGATGTTCTGCATCCTGGGCCATAACTTTGGTCTTCTGAAGACTGATTGTCAACCCGAACTCTTCGCAAGCTCTGGAAAAGCGGTAAATCAGATGCTGGAGATCGGTTTCTGTGTGGGTGGCCAGGGCAGCGTCGTCTCCAAACAGCATGTCTCTGATTGTTGCCTCCCGTACCTTGCTTTTGGCCTTTAGTCGAGCCAGATTGAAAAGTCTCCCGTCAGACCGGGTGTGGCGATAGACTCCCTCTATGGAGTTTCCAAAGGCACGTTTCAGCAATGCTGCAAAGATGATGCCGAAGAGTGTGGGAGCGAGAACGCAGCGTTCTTTTACTCCACTGTGGATGTTGAAGGCATCGGAGGATGAGCCATCATACAGTACTGTGCCTTTCATGTTGTCGTGAAAAGACCGGATCATGCTCAGCAGCTACGGTGGGCAGCCAACCTTTACCAGGATCTTGAACAGCCCATCTCTGTTCACAAGGTCGAAAGCTTTGGTCAGGTCTATGAAGGCAAGGAATAGCGGCTTGTGCTGTTCTCTGCATTTCTCTTGCAGCTGCCTTAAGGAGAAAACCATGTCGGTTGTGGATCTCCCTGCTCGGAACCCACACTGTGACTCTGGGTAAACTCTGTCAGCAAGCTTCTGCAGTCTATTCAGGATCACGCGTGCGAAGACTTTACCCACAACACTCAGGAGCGATATGCCTCTGTAGTTGTTGCAGTCGCTTCTATCACCCTTTTTCTTGTAGAGGGTCACGATGTTGGCGTCTCTCATAACCTGAGGTACTGCACATTCGTCCCAGCACTGACAGATGAGGTCGTGGAGGTGTTCTAGGAGGACATTGATGCCACACTTGATAACTTCTGGTGGGATGCCATCCTTTCCTGGAGCCTTTCCTGTGGACAAGCTCTCAATGACTTTCTTCAGTTCTTCCATGGTGGGCTTCTCGTCCAGCTCAGTTTCAACGGGAAAACCATCCACAGTATTGAGGGCAGCTTCGGTGACGGTGTTTTGCCTGGAGTACACTTCAGAGTAGTGCTCCACCCATCTATCCATCTGCTTGCCCTTGTCCTGGATGTTTTCGCCTGTTGCAGACTTTAGTGACACTCTCCACTTCTTTGTGGGTCCCATGGCCTTCTTGATGCCATCATACATTCCCCTGATGTTTCCAGTGTCAGCAGATAGTTGAATGCTCCGGCAGAGCTGGAGCCAGTAATCATTGCACACTGTCGAGCTAGTCTCTGTACTTTGCTCCTGGCAAATCGATACTCTTGTAGAGTCCTCTGACTGGGGGAACGCTTGTACTCCAGGTGAACAGCGTGGCGTTCTTCAATGGCTGGAGTGAGTGTGGCGGAGTTGGCCTCAAACCAGTCATTATTCATGTTTCATTTCTTTCCAAAAACTTTCATTGCTGTGCTGTGTACTGCGTCTCTGATGTAGTCCCATCTCTCTTTGGTGCAGCCACCAGGAGGCATACAGTTCAGTACCTCGGAGAGCTCATGGGTGAATTTCTCTGCCTTGTCTGGGTGTGCGGTCTTGCTCACATCGATGCGGGGTTTGCCCTCTGGCCTAGAGCGGTGGATCTTCTTTGGCTGTAGCCTCATCTTGCTGCACACCAGCGAGTGATCACTGTCGCAGTCAGCACTGTGGAAGGTGCGAGTAAGCAGGACGCACTTCAAGGCAGACCGCCTGATGATGATCAGGTCGAGTTGGTGCCAGTGCATGGAGCGAGGGTGTCTCCAGGACACTTTGTGTTGAG
Organism: Macrochelys suwanniensis; assembly: GCA_033296515.1. Classification (NCBI taxonomy): domain Eukaryota; kingdom Metazoa; phylum Chordata; order Testudines; family Chelydridae; genus Macrochelys; species Macrochelys suwanniensis. The sequence goes on along the minus strand of CM065784.1, from coordinate 14,788,203 downwards.
GCTTTGTCTGGAAGAATGAGTTGGTGATTCTGAGGTCATGGTATGAGCACAGTTCCAGAAGTCGTTGTCCATTCTCATTCATTTCTCCAACGCCAAACTTTCCAAGACAGGTTGGCCAAAAGTAGTGGTCAGCGCCCACTCTGGCGTTGAAGTCACCCAGTAGTATCAAGTGCTCTTCTTTAGGGATACTCCTGATGACCGTGTCTAACTGATCATAGAACTCATCCTTGGTATCCCTGTTGGCGCCGAGTGTTGGTGCATACACACTGATCAGGTTGACGGGTCCAGTGGATGTGTGGAGTCGGAGTGATAACAGTCTTTCAGTTCCTTGTTGACCAGGTTCCACCATCCCCAGTAAAGAATTTCTCACGGCAAATCCAATACCACACTCTCTGATTTCTTCAGCACTCTTCCCTTGCCAGAATAACGTATAGTTATTTTCCCTGAGAGTCCCAGAGTCTGGCAGCCGTGTCTCCTGCAAAGCGACTATGTCGATTTGGAGTCGTGCTAGCTCATCGTTGATGACTGCAGTCTTCCGAACATTGCTAATTGCCTGAAGGTCTTGTGATAGGCCAGTTGTCATGGTCTGTACGTTCCAGCATCCTAACTTGAGGGCTGGTTTCTTAAATGTTGGTTTTCTTTTGTTGTTGCCTGGTGCATGGTTCGCAGTCCACTTATCGGGTACTCACGTACACTAAGCCCCACGCACCCAGTGAAGCAGGTGAACTGTGGCGGGACAACACCTTATTGGCTGGGGGCTGCCCAGCTTGAGGCGGGCGATAGTTGTCCAGTGAGACATGGTGATCCCTCCCGTCGGAAGCAACCCTTGGCGCCAGCTCTACGCCAATCGAGCAGGGGGCTTATAACCAGTAAACTGTTGCTTCCCGTGTTGTGTCAACGCTGTAAAGCGAAGCTGGAGTGTCCTCTCCAGGGCAAGGTGATATGGAGGAACAGCTGTCGCCCATGCAGCAGAACCCCCCTCTCCACGCAACTGATGGATCCAAGGGAAAAACAATGTCGATACAACTTGGCACCAGTGGCGTCGCAGGAGTTGCCGGAATGACGTTGAGGACAATATCAGACCGCCATCGGGACTCCGACACCGGATTTGGTTTCAGGGTTGACTCCCTTAGCCTTTCCCATGAGTGGGTATTGCCACAAGGCAGCGGAGATTTTAAATCAGAGTTTTCCTTCTCCTAGGTGGGCTGCCTTCCAAGGCTGACGAGCCCCACCTACCCGGAGAGAGAGGAGTAGAGCAGAAGAATTACTTCTTGTGTCTTGCTTACAACACTCCTGCTAATACATCACAGAATGATGTTCGCTTTTTTTTGCAACAGTGTTACACTGTTGACTCACATTTAGTTTGTGGTCCACTATGACCCCCAGATCCCTTTCCACAGTACTCCTTTCTAGGCAGTCATTTCCCATTTTGTATGTGTGCAACTGATTGCTCCTTCCTAAGTGGAGTACTTTGCATTTGTCCTTTATTGAATTTCATCCTATTTACTTCAAACCATTTCTCCAGTTTGTCTAGATCATTTTGAATTTTAATCCTCTCTTCCAAGCACTTGCAACCCCTCCCAGCTTGGTATTGTCCACAAACTTTATAAGTGTACTCTGTATGCTATTATCTAAATCATTGATTAAGATATTGAACAGAACCGAACCCAGAACTGATCCCTGTGGGACCCCACTCGTTATGCCCTTCCAGCATGACTGTGAACCACTGATAACTATTCTCTGGGAATGGTTTTCCAACCAGTTTTGCACCCATCTTATAGTAGCTCCATCTAGGTTGCATTTCCCTAGTTTATTTACTAGTTCGTTTATGTAAATGGAAGTTTTGACTGCATAATAATTGCACAGTGAGATCCAATGTTTGTAAAGTGTCTTGGAATCTTTGGCTAAAAAGGCTGTATTAAGTATAATTTATTAACAAATACTAAATGGTGCTAAGCAGAATACAGTCTACATTGCCATTCTACCATGCACTGTTCATCTTGCCACTGATAAGAAAACAACACAGAGAAGAAATACTTTTTATTTTAAATTCATCCACTGTGGCTTGATCTCAACAACGGGCAAAATTGTGTAGTGACTTACACAGTGGAGTAAACTTAGCTTTCAGCTGCAAGTTAGTCAGCAAATGGATGCGATTAGCAAAGGAATATAACACACCAATGAAGCATTGTATGGATGTCTAATTTTAGTGAAAATTGACTTCCATGAAGGAGGACAGAGGGGGAAGTACAGAAGGATAAAGAACAGTGGGCTAGCCAAATAGAGGGTCCATCCAGGGGAACATCCCATCTAAATCTCTCCTGCAGTTTTTCATGCAACTAAAAGAAGGGTGTAATAAAAAACCTGGAGCAATGTAGACATTGCTCTTGGCAAGCACACTGTTCTGTTCCCATTTTTGAATGGGCCCTTATGGCAGAAATAAAGAAGATACACACGATCTATTTTCAATTTATATTAAAAAATATGGATTTTGAGTATCATCCTGTTCCAGGATAGCTTTCACTGAGAGGCTGAAGGCCTGATTCTTCCCTTCCTCCCCACATTTCTAGTCATTTCTATCATTGCAAAGTGGTAAATGGTGGTATATCCACTTTGTAAAGATGTAAATGGCTGCGCAAGTAATGGAGAATCAGGCCTTGCATCTTCTTGAGATTGCATCTGGCTGGGGTAATGTACAATCAGTAGGTCTGATTCCATTCTCCCAGACACTAGTGTAAATTAAGGGTAACTCCATTTCAGTCAGTGGAGTTGCATTGGTCCATCTGAGCTCAATCAGGCCCAGTATGTTAGCTGCTACTTTCTCTGAGGTGACATTACTCTACTCTAAAATAAAAAATGAGACAATGCCACATACCAGGCTGAACAGTATATATGTTAAGAATGAGTTTGTAGAAAATTCTTCCAGTTTTTAGTAACTCCTACTGAACTTTTGAGAATTGATTTTGCAATATACAAACAGATCAATAACAGATGCTGACATGATTTTTACAGTTCAAATGCTAAAATATTAAACTAGGAATAATTTTATGAACTCCATCAGAGCTGCCTTCAAATGTTTGTGTATAGAGATTGCCTGTCTACTTAATGCCCTCCAATAAACATAGTTAGCGATGGGAAGAAATTGTGGTGTGACTAGAATAGATTTGCCCTTCGAAATAAAAAATCTGTGCTATTATCAAGGTAAAAAGAAATGAGGGTGATCAGACATGTTACATACTATATTACACAATGCAATTTAGGTGATGCATTTTATGTCCATGTCTTCATATAGAACAGAGGGGAGACCTGCAAAGCAACCACCTTCCTACCAGTAATGAAAAACCATTCTTACTGATAAGATGTATCTTTGCAGACTAAGCCTAAACCTGCACTCTCTATGCTGGCAAACCCCCCACGGAAGTAAGGCAGTTGGAGTATTGCCTGATGTCACAGCTTCAGAGCAAATGTACCTGTATTCCCCCTCCATGGTCCCTCAAGGGCACCCACTTAAAGGTTCGTGGTTCCCAGCCATCACCTCTTTTGCACAAAGATCCGTGTCTCACTCTCTCATGACTGGGTTTTTCCAAGCTGCATATTTCCTTGCTGACACTGATATTCCTACCAAGCCAGACTGCCTAAACAGGCCAGTGGCTATGCTTTATTTTCTTGCTGAAGGTTATGAACAGTGTAATTGTCTGCAGTTACAAGTTCCCAAAAAGCTATTTCTAAGCAAGCACATTTATTCTTAAGGTGAAAGCATTACCGAGAAAACACCATAAATACTACACACTCACATGATTGTTACTCCTATATCACTCATTTTAGGATCATCTCTAGTCTGAAATGTGTATTTCGTCACTGACTATCAACTTACACCTCACTTAAACCAACTGTGGAACTCATTGCCAGAGGGGATGTTGTGAAGGCAAAAAGTATAACTGGGTTCAAAGAAGAATTAGATAAGTTTATGGAGGATAGGTCCATCAATGGCTATTAGCCAAGATGGTTAGAAATGCGACCCCCATGCTCTGGGTGTCCCTAAACCGTTGACTGTCAGATGCTGGATCTGGATGATGGGATGGATCACCTGGATGCCCTGGTCTGATCATGCTCTCTGATGCATATGGCACTGATCACTGTTGGAAGACAAAATACTGGTTAGATAGACCAGCGTTTCTCAAACTGGGGTCCACTGGGATCCTCAGGGGTACTTCAGGGGCTCCACGGGCCCTGCTGAGAAACTCCTCCCCCTCCCTCCCAGCATGCCACGGAACAGGCTTCCTACCTGCCCTGGCCCCGCACTGCTCCCGGAAATGGCCAGCACATCCCTGCAGAGATCCCCTGCCCCCGCTTTCCCCCCACAAAGGGATGTGCCAGTCGCTTTCAGGAGCTGCCCCAGGTAAGCACCACCTAGCCAGAGCCCTCACTCCCTCCCACACCCCAACCCCCTGCCCTTGCACCCAAACTCCTTCCCAGAGCCTGCACCCCACACCCCCTCTAGCATCCCAACCCGCTGCCCCAGCCTGGTGAAAGTGAGTGAGGGTGAGGGAGACTGAGCGACGGAGGGGTGTGTGTGGAGTGAGTGGGGGCGTGGCCTCAGGAGGGGCGGGGAAGCAGCATGGCCTCAGGGAAGGGGCAGGGCAAGGCTGAGCCTTGAAAATTTTTAAATCAAAAGGGGGGTCCTCAGGTTGCTAAAGTCTGAGAACCGCTGAGATAGACCATTGTTCTGACCCAGTATGGCTATTCTTACCTTTGGTCCTGATCAGTCAAGTTGTTATTATTGTTGTTATTTTCTGCATTTTTTCTTTGTATCACTATAGTGTCTAGGTACTTTGGATGTGGACTTCTGAATTTTGATTCAGAACAAAACAGTCACATAGAACTGAAAAGTGTCAATTTGTTGTGTATCCTCAAAACATCAGCAGCATGTCTGATGAACCAACATTTTAAAAGGTATTTTTAAAGTAATGATAAACGGTATAATCCATTTATATAATTGGGAGTCTTTCAACTGATGTCTAGGATCTTTAGATCAGGCCTAAACTGCATAGGGCCTGATCCTGCCACCTTTATCCAAAATAAAAATAAAAACCCTGGTTTAAGCAAGTAGCTCTATTCATTGAGGGTGTTCCAGAGAAGGCAACATGCATGCCCTTTAACAAAACTGACACTGCACATCTTACACTACTTGAGTGATAAAAACAAGCAAGTCAGAATACATGTGATTGGGCTTTGATTAGTACAGCTGCATCCAGCAAGCTGCAACTAAAACTAAATATACTGTGACTGCCAGCATCTTTTGCCTCATTGATTAATAGTGGAACTCCAGCAACATGGATGACATTCAAAACAACAAGTTTAAAGGAACCAAAACATGGTTTTAAAACACAAAACATGCACAATTAAAACTATAAAATGAAAAACTTTATTATCTAATAAAGGGGTTCAATAATTGTTGAAGTAATGTTCACTAGAAATGTACTGTAAGGGGCATAATTATGTAGGTGTGGTTTTTAAGATTTATTATTATTTGTATTACACTAGCACTTAGAGGCCACAATCAAAATGAAGGTCCCATTGTGCTATGTCCTGTATGGACAAATAATCTCTGCCTTGAAGAATGTAAAGGCTAGACGTAGGATCAGGGGAAGGGATGCAATATGAAGGCAAAGTAATAAGGATGATGTTTGACAGATGTCATGTTGATTCACTTTTTTTTTTCTTTGTGTGTGGTGCATGTGTGATGGGTTCCCCCTGAGCTGCCACCTGGAACTGGGGTACTACTGAACCCCCCTGACCCAACAGCTTGGGCTCCCTTTTACATTGTTCTGCTGGTGACAAGCTGCAAAGCCCTCTCTAGACTGCACTTTCACCAGCATTCATATAGGTAGGGACACACCCAGCTGCAGTTACATGCAGACAGGCTCTCTGACCAACCCCTGCATGAGACGGTTACAGCTAGGGCAACTACCAGCTCTTCAGGCATGCACCCCCTCTGGAGTATAAACCCAAAATTATAACCTCTTGCACTGCACAGGGAACCATATGGCATAAACTCATAAAATCTGCCCCCTCCCTCAATGTGGAGAGGAATATGTAACAGCCTTTTGCCCCTGAGTTACGCGTCCCACACTGGTTTAGATAGAGCAAAAACAAATGTATTAACTACAAAATATAGATTTTAAGTGATTATAAGTGATAGCAAACAGATCAAAGCAGATTACCTAGCAAATAAACAAAAACCACAAACTAAACTTAATATACTGAATAGATTGGATATGAATAGCAGTTTCTCACCCTAAGAGATGATGCAAGCAGGCTGCAGATCCTTAAGGGTCAAGCTTCACTTGCTTTCAGCTTGGAAGCCTCAGGTGTTCCATTCACAGGCTAAAAATCCCTTTATTCTGGGTCCAGCACTTCCCCCAGTTCAGTCTTTGTTCCTCAGGAGTTTCTAGGAGTGTTCTTGAGTGGGGAATGAAGAACACCAGATGATGTCCTTCCCCACCTTATATAGCTTTGGCATAGGGCTGTAACAGCTTTGTTTCAAAGCTTGATTCCTAGTTCCCAGACCTGTCTGTGGAAAATTGACATCACAAGATGGAGTCTAGAGACACGTGATCTCATCTTATGTCCTTGTAGAGTCATAGCAATCACTCACATGCTATTTGGAGCATACAAAGGAAGGCTTTACAGGTGTGAGATAAGCTTCTCCCAAGGCCTATTGTTTTCCTAATTCCCCATTCCACACCCACTGTCTAGAATGAAAGCATCTTGTCTAGTGGGCATTCCCCAGGTGTAATTACATTTGAAATGCGCACACACACACAATCAATATTCATAGCTTCAGATACAAAAATGATGCATGAATACAAATAAGATAATCATATTCAGCAAACCATAACCTTTCCAATGACATCTCACATTACTTATCTTGCATAAAGTGCATCATAACTATGTCATAATTATATCATACCAATATCACCATGAAGAATATGGGATGTAGTGTCACAGAATGCATCCAAAAAGTGAGGGTGAGGTGAGGTGGAATGGTGGAGGGGAAAACGTAATAGGACCATGGGGGTAGGGAAGTTATGGTAATATAGAGCAGTGAGAAAGGAAGTGAGAGAGCAAGGGATGGAGAAGAGAATGAGTTGTTTAGAGATGGTGTGGAAGGGGGAGAGAAATGAACAGAGAGGAAATAAATGTCCAGATTGAAAACCATGGTAAGTAGTGGCTAATGATCTCACAGTGTTCGCAGCACATGCTGCTGGGTCCCTTGGTGTGAGGGATGGGGAGTGCTGACTGGGCCCCATCCCCATTCCTGATGTCACTGCCTTGGGTTCTGTGGAGAATGGCAAAGTTTTTGTGTTCCTGAGTTCTGACTCTGCCCTGGACCTCTGTTTCTCTCACATGTCGTCTGTAGCAGACACTGCTAAGGGCCTCATTCACCAATGTGGGTTCCCCTTGCTAATTCTGGTAGTGCAACAGTGTGAGGCCAAATCTATGGATGGATTAGTTAAAGTAAAATTGAGCAAAAGACTGCTGAAACCAGGGATAACCAGACAGCTTGGGCCTGATTTTCAGAGGTATTAAATGCCTGAACCTACCACTGATGTTAGCTAGAGGTGTAGGTGCTGTGTACTTATGTCCAACATGGGACAGCCAAAAACATGGACCCTCCCTCCAAAGCACTTGGGAATAGGCTGGCCTAGACCCATAAAGGTCACTTTGCAGAATCAAGACCTCTCACCGGAGTTATGCATATTGCCCAGGTGCTGATCCTCAACCCTTTAAGCACCTGATTCTTGAGAGCTGAAAGAGGGCCAAACCTCTGGTCTAGTAGCACAGTTTACACCTGTAAATCCTGTAGGAGGATTAGGGACTCAATCAAACACCTGTGAACATGCCCCCGCAGCCAAGTAAGGATTATACAGGCTACCTCGATAGTCTCAGATATGACTATAAGGGATACCAAAAGCAACCTGAGAATTTGATCAATATCCCCAGCTCTTCTTTTCGGGCTGGAAATAGCTGTGGCTGGGACTGTAAACCTCTAGCTGCTTTTTTAACTTTGCTGGGGGGGGGGAGAAAGGGGGTACAGCTTGTCAGATCCCGTTAAAGCCAAATCCACAGCGCCCCCCCCTGCAAAGAGCCCAGGAGCAGCTGCTCTTTGCTGCCCAAAGAGTGGATTTACCAGAGCGTTGCGGGGCCGGGCTTCCCGGAAGGCGGGTGAAGGCATTTGCCGGGGGTGGGGAGACAGCCCCCAGCCCAAGCAGCGCGGAGCTGGCGGGCTGGTCCTGCGGTGGGCGGCAGGAGCAGCCCGAGACCCGCCCCCGCGCTCCGGCTGGGGGCTCGGTGTGGTCTGTTCCCGCGGAGGCGGGAAGCGGAGTGTGACAGCGGCGCCTGGTTGCTCTGCCTGGCCGTTGCTCCAGCTGTGCAGCCGGCGGCGGGACGCTACTGCGGCCGGGAGGGCAGGGCAGGGCAGGGAGCCCCCGCTCCGGCTCCTCCGCACCTGCCTCGCCGAGGAGGGCTCCTCGGAGAGCCGCCGCCGCCGCCGCTGCCGGAGGGGGCGCGCACACTGCAGTAATGCGAGACCGTCCCCTCCTGGCGGGGAGGGGGAAGCCGGCCGCGTCCCAGCCCAGCCAGGTGTTCCGCGTCGGTCTGCGGCTGCCGGCCCCGAGCGCTCCGTGACCCGCCCGCTGGAGTCTCCCCTGCCCCCGGGCGCGCTTCCGATCGCCCGGCTTCAGCTGGAGGGGGGGTTGCGGTAGCGGGCGAGGGGGAGAGAGAAGCTGCTGCTCCTTGGTGCTCCTCTTCCTCCTCCCCCGCCCCATCCCCCCAGTCATTCGCCGCCGCCGCTTCGCCAATTCAAGGAGAGCAGGGAAGCGTGTGTCATGCAATCGGTGCCCAGGGAAAGGTCTCCGAGGCTGAGGTACCCGTGAGAGGAAGCGCAGCGACATCCAGCCCGCTCTGTGCAATGACAGCCATGAAGGAGCAGCAGGCACCGCCGAACCCGGGCAGCCGGGGGAGCCAGCCTCAGCAGCAAGACCAGGTAAGAGTTTGCGGGACCTATTCCCTGTGTGTGTCTCGGGGGGGGGGGGTCTCCCACCTCGTCTCGCCCCTGTTCTCCTAGAGAGGCTTGACGATTAACGTTCCTTCCATGTGTGCGCCCCCCCCCCCACCCCCCATCACTGACTCCGGACGAAGTTGTAGCAAACGGTGGGTAAAAGTACCATCTGTGTGGCCAGGAAGACGCTGCCTCCTACGAGGTGTCGAGAGCGAGGGGCTGGCTGCCGCCTTGCTCTAGAGGGGACGGGGGCAGGTTGGCTGCTACAGCCGCCGCAAGAAAGAAACAGACCCTTTGCGCCCCCCCCCCCCCCGGGGTGGGGGCTGCTTGGTTTGGGGCGGGGGGGAGGCTACAGCAGCCTTTAGTGGAGTACTTTGTTCCCCTGCAGGCGAAGACTTGGGGGGGGGGGCGAAGAGCAGCTCCTTGGGCGCATCATGAGCAGAGGAAACCAAGCATTCGAATGACCTTTCCCAGCGTGTGAACGGAGCAGGGACAGGGACCCGAAGGCTGTTAGCTGGGCAGGGGAAGGCTAGAGCGGGAGGAAGATTCAGGGGCTTTGGGAGGTTGTTGATACACATTTTGAAGAAGTCCAGATTTGAAATGGTCTCCCAGGGTGCGGTGCTGTGTCTGTTTCAGGGGGGTGCTGGAGAATTCACAATGCAAGTCAGGGCTCCAGACTTTGATCATTGCGCTCCTGTATCATTCTTGGCGATGTTGGTGTCATGTCCATAGTCTCTCCTCCCCCCGGAGAATCGTACAGGACTTTGGGCTCCTGCTTCCCCGAGTTGCATCAAGTGAAATAAATACACGAAGTGATCCGTCTCTACAGATGTGTCATGTTTACATCAATTAGTGGCTCTAAGTGGAGGCTGTCAGCTATTAGGTCATTGGATAATTATGGCACTCCGGAGACGAGCAGGTTGATACTACCAGAGATGGTGCTGTACGCTCAGGATACGCTGGGAAACGGTGTAGTTCTTTCCATGTCAGTCACTTTAGCTGCCAAGCGCTGGAAGTAGGGCTGAAAGGAGTGTAATAAGCTGAAACATCCGGTACTGGGGTGCGGGAAACGGTTTAGGTTCCTTTCCTGCTCTCCAGGTAGGAAGCAGAAAGGGCGATCCCTAGATCCGTGGGGAAGACTAGGGTCTTTCATACTGTGAGAATTCAACACCTTTGTTTTGCCTGTTTTCCCACATCCCTGTCTGTTCATCCCCTTGGCAAATGTGTGAGCACTTTGGTTTGATGTAGAAGGTGAGAAAGATTCTTTACTAGCCTGACAAGTGTTAGAGCAGCATTTCATACAGCCCTTTCGAAGTCATGCCGCTAAAAGCCTCTGCGCTGTGTTTATGTTAATAAATGGGCTATTTGGAACGTTATGTGTCTCTCAGTACCATTTTTGTAATGACAGCATAGCAAGCAGTTTCAATATACACAGTCTTGGCCAACCAGGGAATGTCTGTTAGCAGAAATAATCTTTCAGCATCACAGAACCTTAAGTTTCATTAACAGGCTGCTATTTCTCACTGGTGCTCTTGGATGATGGTACCAATGCGTTAGAAAAGATTGCTCGTGTGAACACTCCCTCATGAAATCTCTGATCACTAACCTGTGACCCGAGATGGTTACTTCTGGTGCTGCAGAGTTTGAAATGGTGGGAGGAGGAGAAGAGAGCAAAGAACTGACTATAAATGCTGAAAATAGTGAACCTAACCTCATCAGTGTGTAGCTGAGTCCAGTTGATCACGATTTTGTATTGCCTGCAAAACACCTGAAAATTTTGCAAACTCACAAAGATTCTTTGTGAGGTTGCATTTTTCTTACTGTTCTCAAGACCGACACGTCCCAATTTTTGCATTTTGAAACCAGCATTTTTTGAAACATAACCAAGATAAAAATTATAAATCACATTTGTTTCATTATCAGACTAATCAATAGGATTTACAAATATATCAAAGAAGCAATTTATTGGATGAAAAAGCACATTTTGATATTGAAAAGTCCCACATTACAGGTTTATGTGTCAATTTAAGTCTAAGGACCCTATCCTGCAAATATTTACCTATGTTTAACTTTAAGCATGTCAGTAATCCTACTGACTTCAGTGGAGCTACTCGCATGAGTAAATTTAAGCATGTGCATCAGCATTTGGAGGATTGGGTTTATGTATATGCATTCTGACATTTTTTCCTGTGATATCGAACAAAGTATTCCATTTCAGCTGGTTTTGAGGAGGCTTTCAATATTCTGAATAAATTGAATGCATCTGTTATAATAGTTTGAGACAGAATGACTGGGTTATTGCTGTCAGCGCTTCCTATTATGTGCACAGAATGATTAAAGTTTACAGCAAGTCAGCTGGTGCAGGCATTTGTTGCTACTATATGATCAATCTCAGGCATTCACAGGGCTCTTTAATTTCAATACAATATTCTATTTGCTTTCTTTTAGAAGAAAGTGCTCTTAGCCAACATCAAAGATGGTTGGATCTAACCACTCACTATAGCTTTATTTTAAATTCACACAGTTGAATTACCAAAATGGCCTTTTGTTGTTGAAGCTAGATATCTTTTTTTAAATATCAAAGCAGTTTGTTATATATCAAACCCTATTACTTCCTACTGCCCTGTTACCTCGCAATGAAGAACAGTATTCTATTCTCTATTAATTTTAAATAGCTGAAAAGCTTAGAAATATACTTATCAGCATTTCACTGCTCTACAGTTTTCAACCTCTCTTTCAACTATTTTGTCAGTGAATGGAGATAACTGTGGTTCTCCCTACTGTATGCAAACATTAAATATAGAAGAGAACAAAGTTTTGCTAGGCTTAGACTGAACCATGTTGTGAAATTCCTGGTTTCCAGGCATTTTTTGCACAGTGCTTAATATTTAAATTACGCATAATAATTTGTTTTTCAGAGTTGAATTTTGTGTACAGAAGATTATTCTCTTCATTTTAAATGGTAATTGACTACTGAGAAGATTTTAGGGGTCCAATCCTGCAGTAAAGCCCATGCAGCATTCAACTGAAGCCAGTGGGGATCCATATGGATTCAAAGATCTGCCCATATGCATCTATCTAGATCCTTCATATTGTCTCTGTAAGCATAATTTCTGAGCATGTCACAATCATTAACATATTTTTCCTCACAAGACTCCTGCAAGGTAGAGAAGTAGGTCTATCCCCATTTTACAGATGGGGAACTGAGGTCCAGAGAGACTAAGTCCGGGTTTGCACTAGAAACTGCTGTTGTTGTAGTAATGTTGGATTTTTTGTCACACTTCTATACTAACAAAAGCCTCAGTGTAGACGCAGCTTGTACCAGGAAAAGCTGCTTTTGAAGGTATAGTTTATTTTTCTTGCTGAACCAGTATAAACTGTCCTGGCAAAAGCCCTCCTAAGTTGTGTCTACATTAGGAAGGTTTGCTGGCATAGCTATGCAGGGAAACAGGAACTTAGGACTGGAAGGGAAATCCTGGGTCATTGAGTCCGTACCCCAGCTATTGCAGGCAAAACTATCATATAAACTCATTCATAAATTTATAAGGCTCTTTCTTAAAACTAGTTAGGTTGTTTGCCCCTATGATGCCTCTTGGAAAAATGTGCCAGAACCTCACCCCTCTGATGGTTAGGAAGCTGCTTCTAATTTACATACTACCTTTATTCGTGGCCAGTTTATACCCATTTGTTCTTTTACCAACACTGTCCTTTAGCTGAGAGAGCTCTTCTCCCTCCCCTAATGTATTTATAGAGAGCAATGAAATCTCTCCCTCTCCTCCCTTCCACCCAACCTTACCCTTCACTTTGCTAGGCTAAACAAGCCAAGCTCTTTTAACCCCTTTTCATAAGATAGGCCCTTCACTGCCTGCACTTTTCTATCATCAACCTGGCCCAAGTGACTTGCCCAACGCCACACAGAAAATCTGTGGTGAAGCAAGGAATTGTTTATGGGTCTTCTCCTGCAAACACCTAAGCACAGATATACTTTTACTCATGTGAGTAGTCAGACTGAAGAAAATGGTTTGCTGCAGTAAGTGTTTTCAGGATCGGGACCCGAGTTATCACTGTAAATTACAACTGGCTGTTACAGAGAATTTCCTGGTTAAACAAAGGTGTTGTTTTACTGACTGAAACATTAATGGTCACTTACTTAGAAATATCAGAGGGGTAGCCGTGTTAGTCTGGATCTGTGGAAGCGACAAAGGGTCCTGTGGCACCTTATAGACTAACAGAGGTATTGGAGCATAAGCTTTCGTGGGTGAATACCCACGATTCCGATGAAGTGGGTATTCACCCACGAAAGCTTATGCTCCAATACCTCTGTTAGTCTATAAGGTGCCACAGGACCCTTTGTCGCTTCTTACGTATGAAGTTATACCAAATTTATTTCTATCGAGCACTTTTCTCAAGAAGGTAGTTGTAAACCAACATTCCCATGGGCAAAACATCTAATGACTGTACATTCCTCCCAATCTCTTCCCTTTAGTGTCCCCTCTCCCTTCACTTTTATTTCCACTACCTTGTTCCCTCCTAAACTCATTTTGCTTGAGTCGTTCCTTTTTCTCCTACACTGCTGGTACGTCTACACTGCAGTTGGGTGTGTAGTTACAGCATTTGTAGACATACCCAAGCTACCTTAGTCTGTCTAGCTTCTGTACTGGTAGCTATGAAGTTGTGGCAGCATAGCCTTCAGCACGACCTAGCTACCCCAGTTATTACCCAGTTGTACAGCCCATAGTGAAGCTGTACTGCCTCAGCTCCATGAGCTCTGGTACATGAGCTAGCTACATTCAAGCTGGTTCACGTATGTCTACACATGCAGCAATCACACTCATTGATTGCATTATAGGCACACTGTGTGTCTGTCTTGTCGATTTTTAAATTGTAGGCTTTTCAGGGCAGACACTGCCTACTACTTTGTGTTTGTACAAGGCCTAGTACAATGGAACCCCATTTATAGTTGGTCCGTAGGCAAGATTGTAATAAACAATACTATTGGTGTTTTTAGAGAGAACTTTGATACATTAGTCACAAGTCATTCCAAACCTTTTTATTAAATAATTGCTGCTGTTTATTTCCAAAATTACATTTTTATGTTATCATACTTTATCTGCATAGAGGAAAATACCTTTTAAATTACTTATTTCCGCTGAACTCTGTTGCCTGAAAGCTTGCTTCAGAAATTATTTTAGGTTCCTGAGCTCTACCTGTGTAATAGAGCAAATGGCATTTGTCAATCTGTAGTTTTTAACAGCTGCCCGTAGTCTTAGACAATAGCTCTTAGAGATCACAAAAAAAGAGCGCTGTTTAATAGTCAATAGCCACAACAAATTTGGTACCTGTATGACATGCCAGTTCATGCATATTGCTTTCTCTGCAGATGAAAAACTAAGATAATTCCTATCGGTATTAACATTGTGAGGCTTCAGTCTGTTTAGCAAAAAAGGAAAAAAAAATGATCTACACCACCTGGTGCTGCTTGCTGTTCTTTATCTGAATGAGCAAAGAGATGTTTGAAAATTTTAATCGTTCTCCCCTGAGGCTCTTATTCTCTCAGACTTAAGTATTGGGGTTTTTTTAAATTCAGTTTTAAAATACAGCAAACTAAAATTTTCTCTAGTAGTTCTGAACTGCAGTTCATTACTGCAACGCTAAGTTAATATATTTTTAAAATAGATGTGTGAAAGTGAAAGTTAATTGTGTGCTATTCTGCTATTATAAGGCAGTTATTGGTTGAGCACAAGAGTTAACTATAACTGTGTAATATGTAGATAGGCAGAGACCGCTTTTGCTCCTATTGAAGTCAGTGGGAGTATAAGTATTGCTTTTATTGTAAAGTGCAGTGGATTAAAGGACAAGACATTTAAACTCTGCTTTCTCAGGGCTAAGTTCTGAAAATGTAAGATGTAGTAAAGCCCCTATTAAGTTCAAATAAATTTGACCTCCAAGAGAGTTTTATCTCTATGCATCGAGGTTTAGTTTTCAGTGAATAAAAGGTGAAATAGTCTAATGTCTTTCATGTGTTCCTTCATCACGTTTTAGTGGTTTCCCCAAACTAGGCCCTTGTCCTGAAAAGAGAAGTAAATTGGTGGACAACTGTGCCTGTTCAATGGGGTTCAATGTGGACAGAGGAATCCCCCCACATGGATCTCTTTGCAGGATCAGGGCCTTGGGGGACATATATTTTGTGTTTTGGTGGAAGGTCCTGTTAGATTATTTTTCATATTTCTAATTTTTTAAAATAATTTTACGTTGTCTTTCAAAAACGTACAAGACTGTGAATTTTTACATTACGTGGTACATGCACACATAGGGGACAGTGGAGGAGCGTTGGCCTACTATTAATGTGACAATATCGATCTATTGTAGGTATTCCTATATAAGTACTGGTCTTGAACAAGATCCTGTCTGTTCAGTCAAAATGGTCTTTTCCTGCTTGGATACACAGAAAAACTTGAACTCTTACATTACACACTAACCACAGTTTCAGCAAACTTGAAAACTTGTAAGATTTAGTGCTCTGTGTAAAAGGTATTCAGCTCCAGGTAATGATTGTTTTTGTGTTTTGAGTGTGTTTAGGATTGAAATAAGAAATGCTATTACAGTACAAAATCAAAAGTGACTTCACATTTCTCCAAATTTCTGTAGCTAGCTGTGTTTTTGACTTGTAATATTATTGTGATATATCAAACGTATTGATTTTTGTGGGTCATTACAAAATCAGATACATCAGGTTTCTAAGACGGAAAAATGAGGAAAAGTGGGAAAAAAGAAAATTCTTTTATTATCTCCAGAATTTTATGGCAACAGTTAAGATTTAGATTCAGATTCAATTTCTTATACCAGATGTGAGTGAGCCATGCCATTTCCATGCTGAAGACAGAGAGAAATATTACAAACCTAGATTATGTGGTCAAGTATATGAACGGCAGCCCAAGAAGCTTTTTTGAATTTGCATTAATAATCCTGCCTCAAGGTTAGAAGTATATTTTTCAAGCTCAACATGCAGGAATTGGGTATTAGGGGAATGCATAGAGCAAAGTGAATACTGAAATAGTTTACTCTGCCTTGAATTACCTCCCTCCTGACAGGTGTCCACACACCCTTCATTTGCAAGGCTGGTTTCATACAAGAGGAGAAATCAGGGTTTGGGCTGGAGCAAATTAAGCACATTTTCCTTTCCAGGTCCATATCCTGATCACCTTCCCCAGAGGACTACTCTTCCTAATTTCAGTGGGACCACTTGCATGCACAGGACAAGCAGGATTGGGCCCTTACTAGCATGACCTATGTAGGAGCAGGACTATATATGTTGTGAACTGGCCATTTGTGTCTAGAACCGCAGATGCATGCAACATTCACACCATGGGTATTTAAAATGTGGTTTAAAAAAAAAAAATCAGGAGTTCTGAAGCAAACTTTTAAGTGAGTAACTATATAGGGCTTATTCCTACAGATCTTTCTAAGGTGAACCTCCCATTGACTCATTGACAATAGGAAAACAAATCAGACTGAAATTCACATACCTATTGCAGAGGGGCCAATACTTGAGCACTTAAGAGCAAATTGTCACCCCAGGAGCCACTCTGAGTAACTGGCTGCACACTGTGGAACTCAAACAGGGTGAGGGGGAAAGGAAGCTGCCTTCTTATGTTGCAGAGCAAGAACATAGCCATTAGGCTGAAAAGGGCTTTCACTCGCATTTTATAGTCCCTCCAGGCCTGCACAAGAACCCCTTTATCTTTGTTTTGATTCCAAAATAACCTACAGGTAATCCCTATAGAGTAGAACAGAACTTCATTTTCTGTTTGTGGGGCCCTCTGCCTCTGTAGAGGTGGGACTAGGATTTGCCTCTTCACACAGAATTTCAATGGTGTAGAAGGCTTTGCATGGTTCTTAAACGCTGGAACAATTTTTCGTTTACAAAGTGTTCGAGTTAGCCCTAGGAACTTGAAAATGTCTGTTATACCATATATGTTCAAATACAATTTCTTTGACTCTTTCTGGTAGCTTCCCATTTTAAGGTACTGCAGAGGGCAAGCTACTTTGATAATTAATAAAGAGAAAGAAGCGTTTAAGCAAACTAAATTGCTGTTGAATGGTATTATTCCACTGTATGAAAGTCCTTTTTATTAGCTTTGTTAAATTTTAAGGCATTTAAAGGCTTTCATTGATGTGATGAGGAGAAATAATAATTATTCATATACATTTTCATACTGGTAAAATGTGTGAATTTAATCCCTGAATCAGTATCTGGGCCTGATCACTGAAGTCAATGGAAGTCTTTCCATTGATTTCCCTAGGTTTTGCACCAGGCCCTATCTGCTGTAAGTCCCTTTGGGTTTACAGTACTGTATTTAGCACGTCCTAGTTTATACTGCTCATAATTAACTCTTCTTTCATATTGAACTGACAGAATTAGACAGGAAGGTGAGTAGCTGCCTTCAAGTCCGTTGCCAGAGATGCCCTTAGGTCTTCTGCCAGGAGGTAGCTATAATTTGATGAAAAACTCTTTCTTACTCTTAGAAGACCTATGTCATTTCTCGGTCCATGCAGTAACCATAAAACCTGTGCTGTTTCAAACTCTGCACCTTTTCACTTTAATCATGCAATTCTTTTATGCTCCACTAAGCTGTATCGAATAATGTTCATGAATATATGATAGTAAAAAGAATAATGCTGATGGTGACTGATGATGATAAATTACAGTATTTATCCATTAAGGAGGACATTGGATGACCTACAGAATTGATGGCTGAAGCTAGAAAACCTTTCCTAATTGTTCTTAACACTGTTAGGAACTTGAACATAACTTATTATATAGAGATTCTGTACACAGTGAGTGATTCAAAACCAAGATAAAAGCCCTCTGACACTTTGAGACTGTTGTATAAGATAATCAATTAGTAAGTATAATATTGCATAGTGATTTAAAAAAATAGAAATTACTTTAACAGAGCTGTTGGAACATGCTGTTTCATTGACGTGGACATGTTTTGTGGAGATATATCTGATGTTTTTTTGTGGCATGGTAGGGATGGAAGGGGAGAGAGAGCAAAAGTGGTAGACTTGTTCTATAGCTTAGTGGTTAGGGCGCTAGGATGTGGGAGTCCTAGGTTCAAATCACTACTGTAGCTGAGTGAGAATGGGCTGGAATTTAAAAAAAAAAACTACTCTGATACAGGCAGAGAAGCAGGGACTTGAACCTGGGTCTCCTACATCCCAGGCCAGACATGCTGAGAAGCTTAATCTTTGAGCCAAAATGGACATTTTGACACACTTCAGTTTTTGTTCATTTAAGATATTTTGGTATTGTTCCAGTGCAGAACAAAACCAAACTTCAAAACCTCAAAAGTTGCAGTGACATAGAACTGTCATCCTCTAGCCATCTCTACCCTTTAAAGATTTTGTAGAGTGTCTAGGGTAATATTTGCAATTTACATTCATTTGAAAAGGAAAAGTGTTCTGTAGACTCCCTGAAAAGGAGCTAGGTAAAGGTTAAGACAGACTCTTCTGCAATATGGGTGTGATTTCCAAATACTAGAGGGGAAAATGTTAAGCTTGTTTTATTGTATAAGTTAAATGCTGAATGAATACAGAGAACTAAACCAAGCAAATTTCACTAATGGGACTGATCATAAATTCTGGGTCTGATCCTACATTTGTATATGTTCCCCCCCCATCCCTGGACTATACAGTGAATGCTGAGTTCCTCTGTCCCCCGCCTTCCTGTCTTGAGCACCCCATTGATTGACCAGGCTAGTGAACTGACATATATGGGGAAAGAGGCTTGCCGAGTGTCAGGATTTTGGCTTAAGTAAAATTTTATCTAAGGACTGACAGGAGTGAGCTTCTTGAATTTTGAGCAGTATAGTAGGGTGTGGGGCAAAAATAATCTTGAGGGCATAGCAGCTGAATTTCATGTCCACAACTAATTCTGCCGGAGGGCTGGGTAGGCCAAATGACTACTGTAAATACATCCCAAAGACCACAAAAATCCAGGATGGTATTAATAATATTGTCCAAATAGGTATGTTTTCTGGGTAGGAATTAGCTTGCAAGATTACCTGCTCTTTCTTGAAAGAAATGTACAATATCCCACAGTGTGAAAAGCAACAACATAAAAATCCTGCTGGAATGTTTGTACTAAAGGCCTTCTTGCTCCAAGGCATAGATGATTGTATAGGGTAATTAGATGCTGTCAAGCATAAATATAAATTTAAATCTAGTCAAGGTAATAGACTCTTACAAAGCCAAAGATTCTGAAATAAGGGGGTGACTGTACAAGGAAATTAGTTGTAAAATATGCTTTTTATTTTTTTTATCCAAACTGTATTACAGGGTTTTGGTGCATTGTTAGGCAGATGCTGTGTTCTATTCTTGATGTGCTATATTTCATAGTGGTCGAAGTTCCTGTATAGAAACCCACTGTTAATACTCTTAGTCCCAATGAAAGCAGTTTGACTAATTACATGACTAATTGGTACTGGTACAAGCACATATTTACACTGCAATATTTTTTGTAGTTTGTCAATTTGTTAAAAGTTCTTTGGGGTCCCACAGGATGTAAGGCGATTTTATAAATGCAACTTGTAATCAGATTTTTTTGTGAAAGTGGTTTGTCCCATGTATTATCATTCTGAAGATTGTGAGTTTATTTGTAAAAATTCAGTATGTGGCAAATTTGAAAGTATGGGATCAAACTGTGAACATCATGGAAATATTTTGCATAACTGAGTGCTCAGGATTCTGAGCGGGGACTTCACGATCTGACTCTATACTTGTTTATTTAAAATCAACAGTAATTGGTTTCAGAATGAAGTTCATGGTCTATTTTTATTTTACATATATTAATGAAAACAAAACAGGAAGAATCCTCTGCATGTAATTCTGAAAAATAATACAGCAACTTTAAACATAACTTTAAATCTAGGCATGTTTATAACCGGGGTAGTTCCATTGAATTGTTTTTTCTGTTGCCACACACTTTGGACAAATATAGACATTTAATTTGACTACCTTTTTCTCTAAAACAGTTTTCCAAGTTTGTTGTGTCAAGTAAACATCTGCCAATGCATTTCACGGAACACAATCAACTCAGATTTTGTTCCAAATTATGCATGTATGTAACATTGCGGAGACAAGAGAGGACCCATTCAGCTTGATAGGTCCACCCACAGACTTCAGCTTGCAAGAGCAGGGCTTTAAATTTTTATAAAACAATCTTTCACAACAGGTAAGACCAATAGGAAAGTTTCCATTCTTCTTATTCTAATAGGAACAGTTATTTTAAACAAACTTTCCCTATGGGTATTTGGAATCCAATCACTGCAGAATTATGAACCAGAAAGTGAATCTGATTTAATTGACTTTTTTTGTTCGCCCTGAGGGAAAATTACAAAGTAAGGCCCTGATTCTACCCATGAGCTCCATACAAGGAGATCTCTGTACCTCTGGAAATCTCAATGCAGAATTGGGACCGAAATAAACAATATAATAGTAAAATGTAGATTGAAAATGTGTTTAATTACGTCAGTCCACAGGCTTCAGCTAGGATTCACTTTATCCAGAATCCTGCCAAGTAAGGCCCTGGTCCTGCAATCTGCTGTCTGTGTGGATTCTCTGATCTGTGCAGAACCTTAGGGTACGTCTACACTACAGAATTAGGTCGAAATTATAGAAGTCGATATTTTAAAACCCGAATTTATGGAATCGATTGTGTGTGTCCCCACTAAAGAGCATTAAGACCATGAGGTCGACGGACTGTGTCCACAGTATCGGGGCTAGCGTCGACTTTCGGAGCGTTGCATTGCGGGTAGCTATCCCACAGTTCCCGCAGTCTCCACTGCCCATTGGAATTCTGGGTTGTGATCCCAAAGCCTGATGGGGCAGAAAACCTTGTCACTGGTGGTTCTGGGTACATGTCATCAAGCCATCCCCCGTCCCTCCTTCCTTCCGTGAAAGCAATCTTTTTCGCGCCTTGTTTCCGGGGTTTCCGGGTTTGCTACGGCAAGCATGGAGCCTGCTCAGCTCACAATTACCGTACATCTCCAGCGTACGCCTGGACATTAGGTCTAGTGGGAATTCAGTCGCGCTATAATACGGGCAGCGGGATAGCTCAGCGGTCTGAGCGTTGGCCTGCTAAACCCGGGGTTGCGAGTTCAATCCTTGAGGGGGCCATTCCGCCTGAGGCTGGTAGTCGCGGGACTACACAGCATAAGCTCCTTGCCGTCTAACAGCAGATGGTGCAATATGCCATAAATGATCGTAGTCGTGGGACTTCACGGCAGCAGCTCCTTTCCTTCTAGCAACATATGGTGCAATATGCCATAAATGATCATAGTCGCAGGACTACACAGCAGAAGGTCCTTGCCTTCTAGCTGCAGATGGTACAATATGCTTGAAATTCATCGTCCCCTGTGTGCTCCTGGCCGGCCTATGGTGTGGAGGCTTGGACATAAATGGGAGTGACCAGAGTGACTCTGGTCATTCTCTTTTTTACGTTTTGTTTAAGGGAGATTCAGTACTGCCTGGAACACGGGCAGAGGGATAGCTCAGTGGTCTGGGGTTTCCGGGTGTGCTACGGCAAGCATGGAGCCTGCTCAGCTCACAATTACCATACATCTCCAGTGTACGCCTGGACATTAGGTCTAGTGGGGATTCAGTTGCGCTATAATACGGGCAGAGGGATAGCTCAGCGGTCTGAGCGTTGGCCCACTAAACCCGGGGTTGAGGGCCCGGAGATGATGATGGATATCAAGCCTATTGAATCATCTGCAGCTAGAAGGGAAGGCGCCTAACCCTTGCTCCCCGCATATTGTACCATCTGCTGTTAGAAGGAAAGGAGCCTAACCCTTGCTCCCCCCTCTCTCCGTGAAAGCAGCGGCGGGGGGAGCCCAAAATCCTTTCGCGCCTTTTTTCATGCAGGCGCCATATTGCTGATACCATTGTTATCCACCTGCCGCTTCTGCTTCCACTCTGCTGTCCTGAAGACACCATACCAGGGAAAGCATGGAGCCCGATCAGATCGCCGTGGCTGTTGTCGCTGTTATGAACACCACGCGCATTGTCCAGGAGTATATGGAGAACGAGAACCAGGAGCTGCTACAGCTACAGCAGGCGAGGAGGCGACGGCAGCGCCCTGAGGACAGTGATGAGGACATGGACACAGACCTCTCTCAAAAAAGGCCCCCCCACAAGGTGGACATCATGGTGGTAATGGGGCATGTTGATACAGTGTAACGCCGATTCTGGGCCCGGGAAACAAGCACAGACTGGTGGGACCGCATAGCGCTGCAGTTGTGGGACGATCAGCAATGGCTGCGAAACTTTCGCATGCGTAAGGGCACTTTCATGGAACTTTGTGAGTTGCTTTCCCCTGCCCTGAAGCGCCAGAACATCAAGATGAGAGCAGCCCTCACAGTAGAGAAGTGAATGGCAATAGCCCTGTGGAAGCTTGCAACGCCAGACAGCTACCGGTCAGTCGTGAATCAATTCGGAGTTGGAAAATCTACAGTGGGGGCTGTTGTGATGCAAGTAGCCAAGGCGATCACAGAGCTGCTGGTACCAAGGGTTGTGACTCTGGGAAATGTGCAGGTCATAGTGGATGGCTTTGCATCAATGGGGTTCCCGAACTGTGGTGGGGCGATAGACGGAACCCATATCCCTATCTTGGCACCGGACCACCAAGCCAGCGAGTACATAAACCGAAAGGGTTACTTTTCAATAGTGCTGCAAGCACTGGTGGATCACAAGGGACGTTTCACCAACATCAACGTGGGATGGCCGGGAAAGGTACATGACGCTCGCATCTTCAGGAACTCTGGTCTGTTTCTGCTGCTGCAGCAAGGGACTTTCTTCCCAGACCAGAAAATAACCGTTGGGGATGTTGAGATGCCTATAGTTATCCTTGGGAACCCAGCCTACCCCTTAATGCCATGGCTCATGAAGCCATACACAGGAAGCCTGGACAGTAGTCAGGACCTTTTCAACTATAGGCTGAGCAAGTGCAGAATGGTGGTGGAATGTGCATTTGGGCGTTTAAAGGCTCGCTGGCGCAGTTTGTTGACTAGGTTAGATCTCAGTGAAACCAATATTCCCATTATTATTGCTGCTTGCTGTGCGCTCCACAATATCTGTGAGAGTAAGGGGGAGACGTTTATGGTGGGGTGGGAGGTTGAGGCAAATCACCTGGCCGCAGGTTATGCGCAGCAAGACACCAGGGCTATTACAAGAGTACAGCAGGGTGCGTTGCGCTTCAGGGAAGCTTTGAAAACCAGTTTCCTGAATGGCCAGGATGCTGTGTGAAAGTTCTGTTTTTTCCCATTAATGAAAAGCCCCGCCCCTTGATTCACTCTACTTCCCTTTAACCAAACCACCCTGCCCTCCCACCCTCGGTCACCGCTTGCAGAGGCAATAAAGTCATTGTTGCTTAAAAATCATGCACTCTTTATTAATTCATCAAACAAATAGAGGGAACTATGGGGGTAACTGCCACGGTCACCCAGGATGGATGGTAGAGGAAGGGAAGCACCAGGATGGGTGGTGGAGGAGGGGATGAGGGAAGGACAAGGACACACAGCACTTTAAAACTTATTGAATGCCAGCCTTTTGTTGCTTGGACAGTTTTCTTGGCTTGAGTGGTTGGGTGCACGGATGCCGCCCAAGCGCATTCTTCGGTGTCTCAGTGATGAGGTTATGGGACTCGGGGAGGAGGGCTGTTGGTTACACAGGGGCTGTAGCGGCAGTCTGGGCTCAGGCGGCCTTTCCTGAACCATACGCCTTTCCTCAGCCATAAGCCGGAGGATTTCCGTTTGATCCTCCAGTAGCCTCAGAATTGCATCCTGCCTTCTCTCAGCACGCTGACGCCACCTACTCACTTCATCCCGCCAGTCATTGTCTTCAGCACGCCACCTGTCCGTGTGATCAAATTCTGCCATCCTGGACTCCATCAGTGTCTGCCTCCACGCATTCTGCTGGGCAGTTTCAGTGTGGGAGGACTGCATGAGCTCTGTGAACATATTGTCTCGATTCCTTTTTTTTTTTTTTTTTACTTTTAATCTTTGCTAGCCTCTGGGATGGTGATGAAAGGGGTGGCGTTGAAACATTTGCAGCTGCGGGAGGAAACAAACGGGAGAGGAGTAGTTTAAAAGACACATATTAGAGAACAATGCTCCAAACATTACATAGCACATGTGCATTTGGTCCAAGGTTGCACTTTGCCTGTTATATTGAGGGTCTGTCGGTTTGGTGTGAGAGATCACACAAGCAGGTCCGGCGGGCAACAGAATTCGGCTTGCAGGCAGCCATGGTAAGCCACAGTCTATAGGCTTCTTTAACCTTCATAACATGTGGGAATGTTTTCAAACAGCAACCCCCTCATTTCCCATAACAAACAGCCTTTGGGCTGGCAATTTAAAATGGGTTGGCAATTGAAAAGGGAGGGGCGGCGGTTTTTGGGTTAACGTGCAGCGCGAACCTAATCGACACCCCCCCCCCCCCACACACACACACACAGACACACATCCAAGATGGTTGCTGTTCTCCCTCCCTCCACCACGTGGGTCACAGCGGGGAAGATTTCCATTCAGCCACAGGCAAACAGCCCAGCAGGGATGGACCCCTCTGAATACCCCCTTAATAAAATTCCCCTATTTCAAACAGGTGACTATGAATGATATCACTCTTCTGAGGATAACACAGACAGATAAAGAACGGATGTTGCTTGAATCCCAGCAAACACCAGGACCATACGCCGCCATGCTTTGCAATGCCATGATTCCAGACTACGTGCTACTGGCCTGGCGTGGTAGAGTGTGTTACCACGGAGCACAGGATAAGGCTGCCCTCCCCAGAAACCTTTTGCACAGGCTTTGGGAGTACATCCAGGAGAGCTTTCTGGAGATGTCCCCGGAGGATTTCCACTCCATCCCCGAACTTGTTAACAGACTTTTCCAGTAGCTGTAGCTGTACTGGCCGTGAATTAATCATTAAACACGCTTGCTTATAATACATGTATTAATTTCACAGAGGTACACTCACCAGAGGTCCCTTCTCCGGCATCAAGCATGCCTTGGGTGGGTTTGGAGGGTACTGGCTCCAGGGTGACAAAGAGTTCCTGGTTGTCGGGGAAAAGGGCTTCTCCGCTTTCTTGCTGTGTCTGTGTGCTATTTTCAGCATCATTATCATCATCTTCCTGTCCCCAAAAATGCTCCTCTGTGGTTTCTGATGATCCACATACGGAGTCATACCACATGGGTGGGTCAGTGGTGGCTGCACCTCCTAGAATGGCATGCAGCTCGTCATAGAAGCGGCATGTCTGGGGCTCTGACCCAGACCGGCTGTTTGCATCTCTGGTTCTTTGGTAGGCTTGCCTGAGCTCCTTAATTTTAACGCGGCACTGTTGCGCGTCCCTGTTGTAGCCTCTGTCTTGCATGCCCTTGGAGACTTTGGCATATGTATTGGCGTTTCTTCTTTTGGACTGTAGCTCTACTAGCACGGTTTTGTCTCCCCATACTGCGATCAGATCGCGTACCTCACGCTCGGTCCACGCTGGAGCTTGTCTTCGGTTCTGGGACTCCATCATGGTCTGCTGATGAGATCTGCACTCATCTGCAGCTCACCACGCTGGCCAAACCGGAAATGAAATTCAAAAGTTCGCGGGGCTTTTCCTGTCTACCTGGGCAGAGCATTCGAGCTCAGACTGCTGTCCAGAGCAGTCAAATGTTGCACTGTGGGATAGATCCAGGAGGCCAATACCATCGAATTGCGTCCACACTAAGCCTAGTTCGATTCGGCAATATCGATTTTAGTGCTAATCCCCTCGTTGGGGGTGGAGTGGCGAGATCGATTTTAAGAGCCCTAGAAGTCGATGTTAATGGCTTCGTCGTGTGGATGGGT
The DNA here is from genome assembly GCA_033296515.1 of Macrochelys suwanniensis. NCBI lineage: Eukaryota > Metazoa > Chordata > Testudines > Chelydridae > Macrochelys > Macrochelys suwanniensis. The sequence continues at coordinate 14,762,240 of CM065784.1, read as the reverse complement.
GCACGGATCAATTGATATAATGCTAATAAATTCAACCTAAACTCGTAGTGTAGACCAGGGCTTAGTGAAGCCATTTGGGATTTCCATGGGTGCAAGGTTCTGCCTGAATGGATCAGGCGGTAGAATCAGGGCCTGCCTGTATTTGGTAAAGGAATGATGTTACCTGTTTGGGCTGAATTGATGAGATTTCCCCCCCCCCCCCCATCTTTACAGCATACTCACCAATTCCCACAGCACTGTTATGTTTGTAAAATTGTCATTCTCAGCTGACATATTATCATGAAATACGCATGTCTCAGCTCTCACCAGAAATTCCACCTCTGTAAAGCAGATAACTTCAAATGGAGCTAACTTCTATTTTATGCAAAATATAAGTGATTTCAGGATTCTTCTTGTTCCCTGGAAGTGAGTATAATTACCAGGTTATATCTTAACTGTTTTCCCTCTTGGAAAATGTAAGATAATTTGTCAGTCTTCTCCCAATAAGAAATTTTTATTGCAGAAAAAAATTTAGATGTCAGGAAAAGAAAATAATCACAGGCAGTCACTCTACCTTATTTCTTGTGGAGTCTGCTTTTAGGTGTATATTGAAAGGGGAATATTCCTGTTTTGTCCCCTGTCACAGGAGATGGGAAAGAAGACTACTTTACATCTTAAGCAGAGCTGCAGACATCAAGACCTTAATGATCTGCTTGCATTATGGGAAAGCTGGTGAGAGTAGGTGGAAAAAAAAGAACACAGGGTATAGGCTGTAATGGGTATTTAAGCCCTGATCCTGGAAACTGATTCATGTGGATGGATCCCCATCTGCATGCATTGCTATAGGAACCTGAACTTGTTTTTCTCCTGACTTTGGTACATTTACATTTGTAAACTTAAATCGTCAGTAATGTAATGTTTTGCCTTTAATAACTTTAAATATCAGTATCTTGCCGCAAGAATTTGGAAAGAGAGTTCCTTTCCTCTAGCTCTTCTCCTATATAGCACGATGTAAAGTTGCTTATTCAGGAAAACCAAAAGTTGAACAACTTCAGCGGATGTAATTTACTACACCTTTTGAGCAACATTGACTTGTGTGCCAACACATGGTACATCTTTTATTTATTTACCTTCCTGTTCAATAAAAAATGTGTTTGCCATGGTAACCTTGTATCTCATGGCACATATGCTGAGATAAAGAACACCTCCTGAAAGAAACAAGCACAGAGTAATATATCATGTCAACATGGGAATATTTTTCAGTGTATAAAGAAAGAAAAATATTCTTCATGCTAAAATGTCAATTTCATTGAGGTTTTTCATTTAATTTCTTTTTTTATTTTTAGATCTAAAAACAATAAATAGAGAATTATTTTTCTTCAATGTTTTCTTTCAGTCAGACTGCTTTTATTAAATGAATTTTCGATATCTAGGAAACCTATCAAATATATTTGCCATAAATCTTGTATCATTTTTGAATGAGTGTCCTTCCCTTTGTGAAATATCAGATATACCAGTGGCATGTCAACCTTTGCTATTAATAGAACTCATATTTGCCAACCTGGTTAGACTTTCTCCAACTTTTGACTCTTATGAAGTGATGCCCTATTATTGGATTTTCCTACCTCTTCCTTCTAAAGGGTCCCTGCCCAGTAGCGTAGCCAGGGGTGGAGCAGGGGGAGCGGCCGCTCCCCCACTGAGCAGAAGAGGCGCCTTTTTTGTGCTCCGACGCCTTTTTCTCCTGCGCTGCAGCCGGAGCGGAGCATTGTTTTTTGCTCCCAGCGCCTTTTTTTAGCTCCGCTCCCCGTGCTCTAAACCTGGCTACGCCACTGTCCCTGCCAAGATAAAAAAATGATAATGTTAAGCAAACAACTGTCCTTACCTACATGTCTGCCACTACTAACACCTTATAAAATACTAAAACAGAAAGAAGTTGAACAGTCCCCATTGCTCTTCATTATTTGTGCTGTTTCTTTACATTATGCAATATTTTTTGGTCTTACATGGGCAATGAAAATCAGTGAAGGGCCTGATGATTCACACACTTAATCATGTGCTTTATTTAAAGCGAGTGAAGAATCGAATTGAAGTCAATGGGACTAGCTAAATGCTTATTATTATTATTATTTTTGTTGCCTTGAATCTTAGCCTTAAAGGAGGACTGTGTCAAATCTACTTGTATTATTACATCAAAGGACATTTTTCTTACATTTTTCAGGGGTTTTGTTCAAACAGTTGTGGCATTCACAATTAAGATGGTGTCAATTAACTTAGTTCACGTGAAGCCTAAGTGGGAGGCTGAGGTTCCACTGTATGCAAGAACAGTTCAGTGTGAGATGGAGAGCCAGCGAGAGAATGAATATAAACAAGGATTTTTTTTGGAAAAGTCTTAGTATAGGTTTTTAAATTGTGCCATATTTTACTATATAGTAATTAAGAAATATAAAACATTTTTGTTTAAGCAGAGGAGATTAACACCAACGATTGTGACTAGGTTTTCAATACTTATACTCGGGCTGATGGGCCTGAAAGCACCATTATTTGTCCAGTGAAAAAGGATGGTAGGCCTGGGAATCAGCATCATGAGTTCTATTCTTGGCTGTAGTACAGAATTCCTGTTTGACTTTGGGCAAGTCTCTGAGGCCAGTACTTTCCAAAGTGCCTGCTTGAGTGCCTCATTTTCTGCTGGCAAACTTGAGGCGCCAAAGTATCTAGAATTGGGCGCCAAAACACTGTGGCATCCAAATTTCGTTGATGCTTTTGAAAATTTAGTCTCGAATCTCTCCTAGTCTGTTTCCCATCCATTAAATAAAGATAAATACCTTGCTATCTTGCAGGTGTTGTGATGCTAAATTTATTGGTGCTTGTGAAATGTTTTAAGATCCTTTAATGAAAGGTACTATAGAAGTGCTAAATATATTATAATCATAATACCAAAAGCATGCAAGAATAGTAGAGGTTTTTTTGTTTGTTTGTTTTTTACAGTTATTCCATGCTGACTGCCTGAAGAAAAGTCTAGGTTTCTGCTGTACAGACTGAATTTTGGGACAGTATTAAATCTAGCGATTCACAGTGTCTGCCATAAAGGCAGAGTTCCACTATTGCAGTATCATGCTTTGGTGGTGCTGTGTTATACAGACATAGTAGTAGCTCATTCTGTGACAGTAAAGCAACTGCAGTGTGGGGGTGGGGGGTGCTGTCAGTCAGTATGACAAAGATTTCTGTTTGGTGCAGTCCAGAGAATGTGGCAGCGTTCTGCAGCATGTACTTTCAAACCGACAGCTCTGTGCTTGATCCTGCAAGTACATACGTGCATGAGTAACTTTACATCTAAGCAGACCCATTGTTTTGAATGGAAACTACTCCCAGCCAGGCATAAAGTTTCTGACATGCATGAGCATTTGCAAGATTGGGCCTGAAACTTTGTGCCACAGAAAAAGCTGTGAAGGACATTTTAATTACTTTATGCTTTCATTCCTCTCATTTTAAAGAAATATGAGTAGTCTTGCTTTTTTCTGTACTACTGCCTCCCTCATCCCGTGTTCTGGGAAAGCTGCTACTATTAAATCATAAGTAATAGTATCATGTTTTAACCATTGAATCCTATCCACTAGCCCAATTCTGCAAACTCTTACTACAGAGCATAGTAATTAGTCCTACTGACTGCCTATATGGCCAGTTTGGGGGCCCAATCCTAATTTAGATGAGTGGTGTTGTTTTCAGTGGAACTTATATTTGGTCTTACGTATCCAGGCATTGTTGGTGAAGATTGAAGATTCTTGGGCCTATTCCTGCTGTCACTGAAATCAATAGCAAAAATGTCCAGTGGCTTCAGTGGGAGCAGAATGGGACCCCAACCACTTCCATATAATTCATTATTCTATATTCATTGAGGACCTGATCCAAAGATCTTTGATATCAATAGAAGTCTTTCCACTGACTTCAATGGATCTCACTTTATAGAGCACTGCATATCTTTGTAAATTTCAACTTTTCTTTTTCAACAATCTATAAAATACACATTTAAAATCATTTGAAAAAATACATAAGGCACTTGAGATAACGTCTTTAAAGTAAAATTAATCTTTAAATTATACTTAACTGTAAAGCCAACATTTAAGTGCTTATCTAATCTTTGAAGTAAATTTAGCCAGGTGTGGTGGAATTATGGATATGAGGTTAAAATTTCTTATTTGTGAATGGGGAAGAGCAGGATCAGAGTAGTTCAGAAACTGTAATGCTCTCCTTTTGTTATGATGTACCAAAGTTTTCCTTAAAAACTATATTGGTGAGACAGGGAAGTTTTGGCAACATGCCTGCTTTATTACATGCCTGCTTTATTACACTAATAAAATACCATACAGGAAAAAGTTTATTGAAAATGCAATGGGAGACAATTTTTTCAAACCTTGAATCAGACAAGTAGTCCTTATTTGAGGAGTCTCATTGGGCGTGAACTCAGGCCTGGAATAAGTTGTCTTACACCAAAGGAGAAAACAGTTCACTGACTTAATTGGGACTACTTGTATGACCAAGTGTTTGCGGGGCAAGTCCACGGTTTGTAATCCTTCACTATTACTTCTACCATACTATGAAAATATATAGTCAGACTAAAATATTCTAGTAATCTATGTGATGCCATTGCACTATTGCAATAGAATAAGGCTGATATACTTATATCATTTGAGGATGATGAAAAACTTTCCAGTCCACTAGAATAACTGAGGAGGATGTTAGACAACATCTACTAGGGATATACATTTTTAAATCATGAGGCCCAAATAACTTTCATCCAAGAGTTCAAAAAGAGTTGGCTGAGGAAATATATGGCCTGCTGATGTTAATTATTAATAAATCTTGATTACTGGAGAAAGTCCAGAAGATACAACTACAGGCTAGTTAGCCTAACATCAATCCTGAATGAAATAATATGTCTCATTTGATAAAAAAATTAATGATAGCAAGGGAATTAATGCTAGTTAACATGGTTTTGTAAAAAATAGGCCTTGACAAAACAACCTGATTACATTCTTTGATGAAATTACAAGTGTGGTTGATGAAGATAACTGTGTAGGTGTAATATACTTAAACTTTTGTAAGGCATTTGACTTAGTACTGTATGACATTCTGATTAAAAAAATAACACTATACGTATCAATAGAGCTCATGTTAAATGGGCTGAAAACTGGCTAAATGACATTTCAAAAAGGAGTTGTCAATGGGGAATCATCATGGACTGGGGATGCTTCTAGTGGGGTTCTGCAGGAATTGGGATTAGGCCCAATGTTGAACATTTTTATCAATGATCTGCAAGTAAATATAAAATTACTGCTGATAAAATTTGAGGATGACATAAAGACTGGCTGAATGAGAAATACTTATGAGGACAGGACAGTCATACAGAATGATGTGGATTATTTGGTAAATTGTGATATCTCATGCAAAATGCATTTTAATACAGCTAAATGCAAAGTTATACATCTGGGAACAAGGAATGCAGGCCATATCTACAACATGGGGAAAGCAATGACTCTGAAAAGGATTTAGGAGTCATAGTGGACAAGCAATGGCATCACATAGATTAATATGAGCCCCCAGCGTGATGCTGTAGCAAAAAGGGCCAATGTGATCCTTGGTTATACAAACACAGGAATAGGATCCACAGTTTAAAAAGGGTGTTGAACCCTCAAATCATTTTTGTGGCTCTTTTCTACACCCTCTCCAATTTTTCAAGAAAATGCCCAAAAGTGTGTGTGAGAGACATCTGTTGAATTTTATCAAAAAGAAAGTTGAGAGGTGACGTGATAACAGTGTATAAATACCTTCCTGGGGAGAAAATACTGGGTACCAAAGGGCTATGTAATCTAAAGAAGGAAAACATAACAAGAACCGATGGCTAGATGCTGAAGCCAGTCAAATTCAAATAAGTTTACATGAGGGTGAATAAGCATTGGAACCAACTACCAAGGGAAGTGATCAAATCTCCATCTCTTCAAGTGTTCAAATCAAGATTGGATGCTTTTCTAATAAAGATACGCTTTTTTAGCTAAATACAAGTCCCTTATAGAGTGATCTTGCTATTGTTGACATTGTTTTTTAAATGGACTCTTTTTATTAACTTTTTTTTTCTTTTGCTTGATAGTGATAAAATCCATTCTTCCCTTTTTATTAGACGTTGTAAATCTTAGTCATGAAATAACCTATTATTCTTTAACTATTATTTTTCTTTAGATCATACATAAGTTCTTCTAGAGGATTATATGCTTAGATGTATGAAATTTTCCTGTCAGGAAGGTTTACGTTTAATATTCCGCATGGCCTCAATCTTGGGGTCCAAGTGATGTAGATCTGGCTGTAGGGAAGCTTCGGGGATCTGCACTTTTCTCGCACTTCCTCAGTGGTCCTCCACGAGCTAGTCCTATATCTGGGGTGCACTTATTATATTAAGTGCATGTTCCTGGTTAAGGACTTCCATGCTGGCTACCAGCATTCTCCAGACTTCTTGACTCTCTCTGAAAGCACGAATAATTCCATTATAAAAGGTCTAACTTACTAGGTACCTGTTGAGGAAATGACTTTTTTCTTCCCTTTCCCATCTGCTGTATATCACTTGGGCTATTTCAATACACAAAATCCAATATGTCTACCTCATGAACAAGCAAAATGGTGATTCAAGTAAGGCCAACCTGAAAATCTGTTCTGTTTGTTTTGTGGCCTTAGCAGGTAACTCTATGCATAGCCAAAAGCTTATGTCTCGTTAGCACGGCTGCTCCATGAGCATGGTAGCTGTTGTGCACAAGCTATTCCCTGACTCAGATGTGGAATATTTTTGTTCCAACCAGGACCTTATTTCCATGCACTTGACATAGAAAGATTTGGAGTTGAGCATGTGTCAAAGCAAAAATGTTACTTTTGGGTCAAACCATACCCTGTTTTTGGAAAGACACTCTTCCTGATATGGATCTGATGAACAGCTAGCTTCTGTTTAGTACATGGAAACATTTTTAGGAAGAACATTTGTGCAGTGAAATGGATTTTAGTCACTATTGCTACTAGGTATCTCTGATTCAGACCATAGACTTAGCCAGAGGGTTTTGCCCGTAAGGACTTTCCTGAGGTTCATGGTATACAAGAACCCATGCAGTGACATTAAAATATTCAGTAAGTGCTTTTCAAAGTAATTAAAGCTTCTAGGATTTAATCTTTTATGTATGTTGATTAAATTTGAAAGTTGATTTAAATTTTGACAAAGGGAAGTTCATTCAGAAACAGCAGACAGTAATGCCCCTTTTGTGGCTGGTAGAATGCTGTTGAGTCTAGTTTTTAATACAGAACATTGAATTTATTATACTTGTACAATTTTCCCAAGTGACTGTGCAGAGTGTGGGATTTTTTTAAGTGGGGGTAGAATTTGATGCAGTAAGCCTCTAGGGTTCTTATTTAGAACAGAACATTTCTTCTGTCAAGTATCTGATTTATGAACAATTTAAGAGTTTTTGTGTTTTGCCATGACCAAACAAGATGTACAAAACACAAAAGGATCAAGAGACTGATCAAAGTATCTGTTTTCATGTTGGCAAATAATAGACCATGCCAAAATACTCTGTAGTAACTTCAGGTTTTTACAGAAACAGCAGAGAATAGTTGGTATGTGAAACACGTTACATAATTTATCAGTGCTTAAGCTTTTGCTACTTTGAGCTACAGTAATTCACTTTTTATTTGTTTTTCAGTCATTTAGGTTTTCAGTGTGTAAACACTTTCTTTTCAACTCTTTTTAAAAAAAAATTAACTGGGCCATCTTTTCTGGATTAAGTGCATCATTATTTGAATGCATACTCCTGACATTCATCAGAAATAGGCAAATAGTCCTGTTTAAGTTCTTACAGAAAATAGAAATTTTGTGTCTGTCTCATATATTTGTATAAAATACACACACCAATGATCCATACATTGATTTCACTAAGACTGGAAGTGCTTGTCCCCACCTGGAATTGTTCCTGATATTATAGAATTGTTTTCTTTTTGCAACATCTGATGTGGGGTGGCCTTATACTACAGTGTGTACATGGGAAACTGTTGAAAGGTCACCTGGATTGCCTGGATCGATCGGACTTCAGCTGTCATTAAGACTGCGCCGATCACAACGCGTCTGCCATTCTTCTCGCACTCTTGCCTTTCTTCTCCACGTTCGTCCGAAACGTTTAACGATGTCATCTTCCCATCTTCTTGGAGGCCGACCGGGGGGGTCTTTTCTGTTCTCGCGGGTACCACTCAGGAATATTGCGGTCCACCTGTTATCCGTGAGCCGTGCTGTGTGGCCCACCCATCGCATCTTGTTATGTTTGCTTTCCACGACCATATCTTTCACACCACTGCGTTCTCTGATGATTTCATTTGGTATACGATCCAGAAGGGAGATTCCCAACATAGCTCGTTCCATTGCCCTTTCAGCTACCAACAGCCATTGCTCTTCTCTCTTCGTCAGTGCCCACGTTTCACTGCCATACAGCATGGCTGGCAGCACTGCTGAATTGAAAATATTTTTACGTGTGGTCTTGTCAGTTTTTCCTTTGAGGACGTCCTTGGTGGAATTAAAGACACACCATCCTGCCCGAATCCTTCGCGAGAGTTCTCCGTTCAGGTCTTGGTGCATATTAACTTCTTGGCCCGAATATATGTACTGTTCCACTTCTTCGATGTCTTCTCCTGTTACCGTTATTCGGGCTTTTCGTAAGACGTCTGATCGCATATATTTCGTTTTGCAGCAGTTCATTTTCAGGCCGACCTGACTATTCTTGTCGAGTCTTCGTAGCATGCTCTGCAGTTGGTTGGTGCTTTCGGCAATTAGTACAATGTCGTCTGCAAATCTGAGACGAGATAATCTCTCTCCGTTTATGTTGACACCACTCATCCAGTTGATCTTGTTCATAACCATTTCAAGGCAGGCGGTGAATAGTTTCGGTGAAATTGTATCTCCTTGCTTTACGCCTTTCTCGATTGGGATGCGGAGGGGAGTTTCAAGGAGAGTAATGTCTGTTGTACATCCAGTATTCGCTTCCTTCAACAAACTAATGTACTGCGTGTTAATGCCCTGCTCTGCGAGCGCCTTTAATATCGCGTTAAACTCAATGCTATCGAAGGCCTTTTCATAGTCGACAAAAGCAATGCACAGCGGGAGTTTGTATTCCCTCGCTCTTTCTAGGAGCTGGCTAAGGGTAAATATATGGTCGATTGTACTGAAATTTCTTCGAAACCCTGCCTGCTCTCTTGGCTGTTGTTCATCCAAACTCTGTGAAAGTCGATTCGTTATCACCTTTGTGAAGAGCTTGTAGATGTGAGAGAGCAGGCATACAGGGCGGTAGTTCTTAAGATTTCCTCAATCAACCTTCTTGTGCAGCAAGATGGTATTCGACTCCTTCCAGCTTGATGGTATTTTTCCTTCTTCAAGATATCGACTGAATCTTAAAGCGAGGGCCTTCCAAAGTTTTTCGCCTCCTGCATAAATCATTTCTGACGTTATTCCATCTTTGCCTGGAGCTTTTCCCTTCTTCATCTGGTGTAGTGCGCTTCGGACTTCGCTGACGATTATTGGGGGGACGCGTTCTTCTGACTCTTCGAGGGTTGGGAGGGGGACGTTGATTCTTGATTTCAACAGTTCTGTATAGAAGTCCTTGCAGACCTCCTCCATCCCTGCTCTGTCGATTACTGTCTCTCCATCCTTGTTCTTCAATGCTGTTATGCTCAGTCTATACTGCGTCAATTCCCGCTTGCATGTCCTGAGGCTCTTGCGTGATTCAGCTGTTTTAAGGAGCTTTTCTTTCCGGAAGTTCTCGAAGTCATCCTTCAGTTTTCGCCGTATAAGCTTGCACAGAATGGAGTACTCGAGGTTGTTATCCGAGCTCCTTTTCATGTTTCTCCGCTTCTCCAACAAGCTTTTCGTTTCAATCGAGATTCTTCCCTTCGCCTTCTTCAGCTTTTTAATTTCAGCTGCTTTTAGGCAACATCTCAACTTGTCAGTAAAGATACTATAGTCCTCATCACACTTTTCCATCTGGCTCCAGTCAAACCCAGAAATCACTTTTTTCAGCTTTGCTTCATCGAATGTCTTCGGCTGCTGTTTCCTGTTTGCCATCTGTAACGCCTTCTTTTCCACCGCTTCGTCGAAAATCAACTTCGCTCTAAGCAGGCGATGGTCACTGCCGGTGTTGAATGGCTGCACCACAGAGACGTCTTGAACGATGCGCCTTTTATTGACTAAAATATAGTCGATTTCATTCTTACTGTTCGCGTTTGGTGCGATCCATGTCCACCTTCTTGAGATCTTCTTTTTGTACCAGGTGTTTGCCACGTACAGTTCTTTCATTTCTGCCATCGCTACCAGCCTCTCTCCTCTTTCATTCCTTTCGCCGCTGCCGTATCTCCCTATGAACTTTTCGCCAGCTTTCCCTCGCCCGACTTTGGCATTGAAGTCTCCCATCGTGACAGTGTAAGTGGACTTTTGCGCGAGAGCTCTTTCAAGCTTTTGGTAGAATTCTTCCACTTCTTCGTCCTCACTTGCACTTGTGGGAGCGTAGGCCTGGATGACCTTGAGGGTAGCTTTTGACTCCATCTGAAGATGCAGCACACCGATACGTGATGATGTTAGCTGGCATGATATGACTTTCAAAGACCAATCTTTATTGACGATAAATCCAACTCCTCCAACATTTCTAGCGCCATCTCCCTTTCCGAGCCTCACAGCACTTCCGTCCTTCCAGTTGACTTCCAACTCCTTCTTTCGTCGGGTTTCGCAGACACTGAGAATATCCCATTTTATCCTTTTCTTCTCCTCCATCAGATGGTTTAAAGTTTCCTCCTTTGCCAGTGACCTACAATTGTAAGTACACACAGCGAGGATTGTCCTTTTCCATGTTGGACTAGTACCTGACATTTTTAGCAACCTCTTGTCGCTCAATTTCCGCTCCACCACCATAGAACGTGCATTTACTCATGTTGTTTTAGCCGTTAACTTCAAGCCATCCCACTGGCTAGGTGGGCAGGCATGCTTACCTCCTCAAGCTTAGCTAGCCTTCAACCTCTAAGGAGAAGGAAAAGCACCCTTTCCTCTGAGAGAGCAACCCTCCTCCCTGGATTGGATAGTCCGACACCTTTGTAGCATGGTAAAACCTACCAGGGCATACGCCCCGCTACCATAGCTGTCAGACGGCCAGGGTCACCGCTGCACCACGTTGAGGCGCTGAGGTAGGATTTTGCAGTTGAAAGGTGTACCTTTAAAACTGCCACATCACATATACACCTGATTAGAAGAGCTGGGCAAATAAATAATGTTTTGGTTAGCTGGCAGTTCAAAAAACTGAAAAAAACAAAAATTTGGTTCGAGTCTAAATGAATTTGAAAATGCTGAAAAATGTAGGTGAATAAGAGAAATTCAAACGACAATGTTTTGGATTTGGGCATTTTTAAAGGGCCCAGAAGTGATCACGCATAGAAGTGAGGATGAGCAGCTTCAACATCTGCCTATGTTAGGTACTTACATGGCTCTCATTACCATAGTATCTGAGTGCCTCACGGTCTTTTAATGTATCTTCCTATCTCACAGGCATAGTGCTATTATCCCCATTTTACAGATGAGGAACTGAGGCACAGAGAGGCTAAGTGACTTGCTCAAATAACACAGGAAGTCTGTGGCAGAGCAGGGACTTAGAACCCATGTCTCCAAGTCCTAGGCTAATGTGCTAACTGCTGAACCATCTTTCATCTCTTGGCCTCAGAATGTGTCCTTCAGAGCCATACTTTGAGATGGCCCTGAATGTAATGAGTAGGAGAGCAAGGGATAGCAAGTTACTAGTCTTCTCCTTCAAGTAGACATGCCATGTAGTACAGCAAGGTTTCAGGGGGTTGTGGAATGCCAGAGGGCCACATGGCCTCCATATATTCAGAGTTCAGATAAGTATTGACTCTCAAGGTTATCTGAGTCATTGTTAACTTCTAATTTTCTTATTGTCTGTGTAAGCAAAGTCAGGATGAGCTCCACCCTGACATCTAGTGGTGAGTCATGGGAAAGTACGCTAGGGGCTGATCTCATTTGCATAGGCACACCCACCCCGCCTGGTACGAACGATAGTGGCTCAAATGGGCACTTTGGGCTGCTGTAGGATCCCCAGTTTTCTGTATTGGGGCAGGAATTTCTGTTACTGGGGCAGGAAGAATAAACTGTTGTTATACTACTTATGTAAATCATGAACAGTGGAACTGTACTTGGCCTTTTGTCATGATAAAGGGGAACTCACCCTTAGCTAAGCAGCACTCGCCAGCCAAGGGACATGGGTTCCAAAGCCCAGTGAATTAAGAGAGGCTGGGGACAGGTATTACTACCTGGTGGTGTAGGCCCCTTGTGAGGGTCTGAGACACCAACTGCACCTCCTCCTCTCTCCACTGTGGAATATCAGAGCTAATGTTGAGTTCCTTGAGAGTCTGGTTTCTGGGTGCTGAATTGAAATCACTCTGGAGCTAACAGTGCAAATGAGCACTAGGGCTCCCCTAACTACAAGCTGAAATCACTCAAGAGCTAACAGACTTATGAGCTAAAATCACTGAGCTGAAATTGCTGAGCACTGTTAAGTAGTGGGGGAGCCTGAAGATAAATTGCTGAGTGGCTGGTGGAGCAGTTGGCAAGACAGCTGATGGTGTGGCGCTGCTGGCAAAGCGGAGCAGTTCGTGGGGACAGTCGGAGCGGCGCTGCTGGCAGAGCGGAGCAGTTTGTGGGGGCAGTCGGAGCAGCTTGCAGGACGGCTGGTGGAGCGGTGCTGTTGGCGGGGTGGAGCAGTTCATGGGGACAACTGTAGCGGCTTGTGGGACAGCTGGCGGAGCAGAGCGGCCTGTGAGACGGCTGGCAGAGCAGAGCGAAGCCCCACGGAGGGGTGAGGCAATCATCTTCACGCCACGTAAGGTGCCCCTTACCTCTCCCCTCCCCATTGCTGCCCAGGTGGGTGGTGTGTAGCACCCTGCAGATGAACTTTTGAACTCTGGGACTGGACTTTTGGGTTCTTGGACTTTTGGGGACTTTGGGTGACTTTTGAGTTGCTGGACTCAAGAACCCAAGGGACAGCACATGGCCCAATTGGCTGGGGTGGGTCTTGCGCACAGTTTGGTTTATGGATCTTACTTGCGGTGTTTTCCCAATTTAAGGCTGGTGTCGTTTACCTGCTGCTGTTAAAGATTTTCTGTTACACCGAGGCTCTGTGCTTGCGAGAGGAGAAGTATTGCCTCTTTGAGGCGCCCAGGGGTGTGTATAAGATTTTCCCAGGTTATTGGGTGGGGGCTCGAGCCTGTTTTGCATTGCGTTGTTGAGAAGGGAACCCCTATGTACTGAACCTGGCCCTTGCTGCTGTCAACTCGTCCTGGCAGAAGGGTTACATCTGTTTTTTATTTTTGTTTTGAGGAGGCCTGTTTAGTTTTTGTGCCATTATGGTTGTGTTTCTGTTAAATATGTATTGTCCCTATGACTCTGGAAAGGTGCTTACATAGATATATATCTAGATATCTTATTGATCCAAATAAATATACTTTACTTTGGGATAGGCTGACCAAATAGCAAGTGCGAAAAATCGGGACAGAGGGTGGGGGTGGGGGGGTAATAGGAGCCTATATAAGAAAAAGCCCCAAATATTGGGACTGTTCCTATAAAATCGGGACATCTGGTCACCCTACTTTGGGACCAATTTCACATGAACTTTTATATGTAATTTGGCTACAATAGTGTTGGGGGGGTTTATGTTTTTGATATTATTCACTTGCACTGATAGTGATAGGTCAAAGGAATTGGGAGTGCTTTGTGGTACACTGAGAAGTTCTTTGTGACAAATATAATGTCCTGACTGGTTTAGCATTTCATACAGATCCCAGTTACAGCTGGGTGATTTTTTTTCATCAAATAGTAAATTTGCTGAAAAATTTAGTTTGGGACAACTATAAAACGAGGATTTTCCCCCCCCAAAAGTAAAAAGTTTGGTTTGACAAATTTTGAAGTGAAGCAGTTCTACATTTCATTTCAATACATCATTTGAAATGTTTTGTTAAATATGAACAAAATTATTTTTTTTTATTTCAACAAGAAAAAAAAATCAGTCTAGGTATGAATGATTTTTTGATTTAACCACAAAGATTCACGTCAGCTCTCATCACAATGCCACTCCTCAAGGTGGAACCAGACTGCATGTGTCCCATACCACTTTGACCTGGTGTGTTCACGTCTGTGTGTGTGTTGGCATATGTAGTCTATTATAAAAGTGTGTTATGGCCCTCCCTATCATCTCTGTCTGTGGTTCTTCTGTGGCACCTATCTCCATTGCATCTAGGTGCTGTGTCCCTCTCCATCAACCAAATATGTCTCCCTTTGTAACTTAGAATGTGTAAAATACAAGAGTTCCAAGCTGGAAGTGAATGTTACAACTTTGGGGTGGGAACGATATTTGTGGAATAAATCTAAGGGGTAGTGGGCAATGCCATTTAGAGGATCTGAAAACCACAAAACAAAATGAACAGGCAAAAACCTTTGCGTGAGAGAGCATGGGAAAACCTTCACCAATTTCAACTAACTTTGTTGAATAAATCCTACTAACTGTTGCTTAAACAACTAAGGGTACGTCTATATTTACCTGTCGCGTCGGAGGAGTCCAATCGATCTTCTGGGTTCGATTTATCGCGTCTTGTCTAGACGCGATAAATCGAACCAGGAAGTGCTCCCCCGTCAACGCCGGTAATCCTGATCTGCGAACGGAGCAGGCGGAGTTGACGGGGGAGCCTGCGCGCCGCGGTGTGGACCAGGGGTAAGTACTTTTAAGTTCAAAATAAGATACTTCGACTTCAGCTACGTTATTCACATAGCTGAAGTTGCGTATCTTACTTCGAACTTCGGGGCTAGTGTAGACCAGACCTAAGTTTTCCATCACGTTTCTACTGCAATAAGAAACTCTAGATGACAGTAATAGATTTGTCAGCATGGATAAAGCTGCTGATATTTAATGGTTTGCTCTTGAATGCAGACAAGGTTTTTGCTCAGTATGTAGGGGGTCTTTTCATATGAAGATAATTTTGGTATTAACTCCCTGGAATGGCTGATCTCCTGTCTGATAGACCAACAGGATGTGCTCTGATTATTTTCTCTATTGTGTGGAACATGTCAGGGTTACTCCCTGTCTCCATTACTGTTCCTACTTGCAACAAAGTCCCTGCATGTTAGCATCTGAGCCCTGCTTTATATCAAGGGATTGATTCAGAAAATATACCTGTGTGCAGATGTTACAATCTGAGGTGTCTATCCCTCACTTTGAAGTGGTTGAAAACAACTTATGAAGATTTAAGATCACCTGGAAGAAATCAACGGTTATTTGGTTTTTAAGATATTGCCGACAGGCATTGCATTCCCAATGTAGCTCCCTCTGATGTCAGTGAAGCATGAAATTTAAGCATGAAATTTAAGTTCAGCTCAAGCATTATGAATCTCATGTTAATACAGAATTGTGGATGCTGTTCTGAGGTTAATCCGTAGTAGGGTGAGTTGTTACCAATTAAGATGAGGACTCCATTGTGCCAACTGCGGTACAACACGCAGTGAGAGAGAGCCCCTGCCCCAAATCTAAATAGATAGACAAAGAGTGGGTGAAAGAAAGTAATTGTATCTCAATTTTTTTTTCATTTGGGGAACTGAGACACAAATCCTGACTTGCTTAAGGACAAACAGGAAGTCTGTGGTAGAGACAGACCCATAGCGCCTAAATCTAGTTTAGGGCCTTAACTAAAACACCACTATTTTATAGGCCCAAGCCATCTGAAGTTGGGTACCTGAAATTGAAGCATCAAAATATTTTACATTTGTGGTTGTTAACCTATCAGTGCTTCAGGATACCCATCTCTGAAATAGGGATAAAAATGTTTATTCATATTTACAATGGGTTTTGTGATCTTTGAAAAGTGGAATATAATTGAGAGATTCTGTTATCTTTAAAAAGTAATCTGATACAAAGATGAGTGTGGTTTACAACTATAGATAAATGGATAGAACTTTTGTCAACAATTACAGCAGAGTGGAATAAGAGAGACTCTAGTATTTCCATATATTTAGAAAATGAAACAACTGGAATATATCAATCTAATTTGGATAATTGAGAATGGTTTTCATGAGGACACATTGCTTACATGACTTTGAAGCTTAAAAGCTTCGCTGCATGCAGTGGGTTCCCATTAAATAGTCCTCTTTTATCATTTGTTACTTCATAGTGGTATCTCAGTCAGTTACCATCATGTGGTGACTATTGGTAGATACTGACCCTTTAATGGGGGCCAATGCAGATATACAATGGTTGCTCTAACCATCCTCATCTTGTGGTGAAGTGCATCCCTCCTGGATGTATGTAGCTCATTGGATCAATACTCTCTGGGGTTTGATAATGCCTACCTCTAAGACAGTGGTTCTCAACTTGTTTCTGTCCATGGACCACCAGGCCAATCAAAAAATTTTTGTGGACCACCTCCTTTTTATTTATTTATTTTATTTATTTTTTGTTGAGACATGATTAAAAAGAACAGACACATTTTGATTTGAAATTTATTTATTACTAAATGTTTGGATTCTCTTCTCACTGACAAGCTTTTCAATGTTTGGAGTGGTACTTGATAATGCACAACGAATATCGCTTTCCACTGTGAGCCGATTCCTCTGTTTGGACTTAATGTGCAACAAACACGAAAATCCCGTCTCACACATATAAGTTGATGCAAATGGAAAAAGAAATCTGACTGCATGTGCTGACAGATTTGGGTAACTCCCGGACATGCTGGCCCAAAATGTCTCTATGGTAAACTGCTGGTCCACGTCTTGAGTCGCAAAATCATTTTTCAGATCCAAAAATTCCTCCTGCAGATCCTCTGGAACGCTAACATCTGTTGTGAATGGATTCCTGATGAAAGATAATCCATCCTTTGTCCTGTCCACCTCTGGAAAGTATCGTTGGAATTCATCTCATAGCTTCCATAAAGTATTGAGAATTTGCGTCTGAATGGCTTCCTTTTCCCCAAGACTTTGAAACAAATAACACATTGTGGCAAATCCACACCTTCTTTTTCTTGACAAGTGAAGCCGAATTTGATGTAGTCCTTCAAATACTTGCGCTTGACATTCCTTCCTGTTGTTGCCATTATCTCAGATCTGTGGAGTTATAGTGAAATTTTGATTTTTCGAATGGACGATTTATTTTGGGAGATGTATAGTAATTGTAAATCACTCATACAGATGTCCCATTTAGCACAGAACAACACGACAACCACTCAGTACGACGGCTGGAGCTACACTGACGCTCAGAGCCTTAGACGGAAGTTACTGGCAACACAATGTGGTCACGTCCTAGATGACGCTATTGATGACACGCTGCATGCTTGTGAACACTGCATAAACCAGCCTAACGGCAGCGCCTGCTCACACTATCTGACTCTGGATGATATTCGTGTGGACCACCAAAAAAGTCACCATGGACCACCAATTGTGAACCACTGCTCTAAGAGGTGTTAGAGTAGTATTAGGTAGTTAGACATTTGTGAAGCAGTTTGAAATGCTGCGATGATGTTTTAAAAATGAAAAAAAAAATCCCAGAGAAAAGAGCTTCTCACTAGAAATGCTCATAAACCTGCAGCTAATGCTGTTAAGATCTACTTAAGTCTTCCTTTTGGGGTATGCACTGTGTAAATTCAGTAGGAGATTATACTGATATTTTTCATAGAAATTAATGAAGCTACAAGTAGGTCTGCTGCTCAGGTAATACTCTTAGTAATTCATTCTGCTAAGGGTTTGGAGAATTCAGCTTTACAAAGTTTCTCAGTTCTCATATGATACTTAATAGATATAAAGTGAAATGTGGGCCATGTTAACTCTTTACTGCCTGTTCCTCATGAACCCTGAATGATCCTGATGAGTAACAAGCTAGTTAATAAGGTGGGATAAATCAATAATCAAAATCACCAGTTAGGGAAACAAAAAACAAAAACAAACAAAAATCGATCAAAAAAAACCCCAACACCACCCAACATTCTCTGTCTTTCCACAGGGCTGATTTTATTAATAACAAAAGATTCAAAAACCTTCAAATGGTACAAATATTAGGCAACAGAGGCCTCTCCTGCTTTCCACCAGCTAGGAAAGGAAGTGGTACAACCTACCACTTTGGTAGTCCTTCCTGGCTATCCCCTGGGCCGCCTTCTATTTCCTAAAAAAAGCACTTCCTTCAGAGTCTTAACTGCAACCATCATCTTTGCCCGACTGATGCAGGAGAACTCCTTTATGTAATCTCCAGCAGGCAGTCACATGATGCTTAGTCAGCTGACCCTTCCCCTTCACGTGCCCACCCCTCCCCAGCTAACCTTGTTCTTAAGAACTGAAGGCAGCATGCACAAGACCAAGAAGTCTGTTGCAGAACCATCAATTAAATGTACAGAGATGATTAAGAGGAGGGGTTTTCATGCTAATGACTTTCCTGTCCCTCCTGAGTAGTGCTCCGTATAGTCTTTTCTACCTGTAGAAACAACTGAAGGCCTGATATTGCAGTAACTGCTGTGAGTAGACACAGAAATTGGGGGATGCAGATGTTGCATGGTAAGACGTAAGTGCTATTCTAGCCCTTCCAAACTACAGAAATGAGAGAACATTTAGATAACCAATACTTTTTTGTCAGGAAAGACTATAGAGGACTTGCTTGGTAAACTACCTCAGAAGGTTAGGGGACATTCTACAAAAACAATGGGCTAATCCTGGAATGAAAAATCATCCGCCCCAACTTGTTCAAGGAAAGTTCAATTATAGTAAAGATGAAAAATGATTTTCCTCAGATCACTGTTTTCAAACTATGGTCCATGGACTACGTTATTATTAATATTTATAGCAGCTAAGAGCCTAAGCCTGTTGTACGAGATACTATACAAACTTGGAGACATTCTGTGCCCCAAAGATTGGAAGTAAAGGATGAAAGGCAACAGGAAGGTGCCACAGATGGAAAGACGCAATGAATCAAAACAATGTAGCATAAGTAGTATGGTGCATGGATAGAGAGTTGGCTACGCACATGGTGATAACTCTTCTAATTGTTTCTGCCTATTAAATCACATTACAGGACAGATAAAATATATTAAATACTCAAACATCTTTTTTATTTCAGTATCTGCAGTCAATCACAGGGATGTTTTGTGATCATGAACAGGAGGGGAGGTGCAACATTTCTAATTAGAGTTTGTTGAAATTTGGAATCTCTCTTCCAAGGGAAATTCTGATGTTTCAAAGATGTTTTTGTTCCTCAGGCTGCCAAGGAGTTGGCGAGGCAGGCAGGTTTCCTTCAGAAATCTATCTGGTTTCTGTGAGGTTTTCAAACTGGAAATAGGATGTACATTTTTAACAGGACAGTAATTAACCATTGAAACAATTTACCAATGGGTGTGATGAATTCTTTATCACGGGAAATTTTAAAGTCGAGATCAGATGTTTTTCTAAAAGATATGCTCTTGGGATTATTTTGGGGAAGTTCGGTGTCCTGTGGTATAGGAGATCAGACTAGATGATAACAGTGGTCCCTGCAGACTTTGGAATTTCACAGATTACGAGCTGCTGTTTAACCCCCTAAGTTCATCAGCTCTGAAAATCAAATCTGTCGTGTTTTTGCAAACCCATTTCAGTTGTGGAGATGATGATGCATGAGTGGCCAGATTTTCACAGATGCTAAGCATTCACAACATTCAGCAGGAGTCTCAGATGCTCAGTGTCCCTGAAAATCAAGCTATAAGCTGAAATAATAACGTAGTAATGGTAACCTATTGGTGGACCACCCTGATCTGGCCTTTTCAGACAATTACTTTAGAATACAGCCTTGTCGTTTCTGTTTTCAGCATGTCTCACAAATTAGCTAAATATCAAGCAAGTTGTTAAAATTAACCTTCACCTTTTACATTTCCTTCAAACAATAAAAATGTGCTGGTGTTTTTATCCCTTAAGTATACCAATATATACAGCACCAGAAAAGTTATTTTCCACTGCTGTGACATTTGTAGGCTCTGCTGCTTTATTAGATGAGTTCTTTGCATAACAATTATACAAATAACTATGTTAATATAATGTTAAGGTTCTGCAGATTTTCTTCAGATGTTTCCAGAACAGTTCCTTTTGAGATGGAGAGCAAACAGAAGAAATTCAGCCCACAGAGGAAGTACTGAAAAAAATTATAACCAATAAAATAGGGGTTTGGATGGTAATAGCTTTGTGTTGCTGCTGTGATGTTATAATAATAAAGTTGACTAAAATAAAGACCAGATCTGATTCTGCCCTCACTTACGCTTGTAAATTTGTAGCAATTCCTCTAAACTTACTGGAGTTGCACCAGTGTTCACAAAGCCAGACTCAAGACTGCTGTTCCCACAGAGTTAAAATAAAATGGAACAACGTCAGTATTTTCCCAGTTTTGTAAAACACAAAGTTTATAGAAATGTGTTGGACAACAAATTAGTGTTATAATTGCACACACACTAAAAAAAATTGCCATTTGTATTTAAAAAACCAAACTAATAAAAAAATTGTCCAGAAAAAGACCACTGATCTACGAAAGAACTCATCTCTTAAAAACCAAGGTTCTTTTTTTAAAAAAAAAATTAAAAATAGTATTTTTCTTTAAGTAAACTACTCCCTTTAGATAAACCACATGATTCATGAGAGTGTTCTGTAGTGACTAGTGCCGAGAACAGGCAGCCAGGAAGGACCTTCTTCTGAATTTTAGTTCCAGCTCTGACCTAGGACTTGGTTATCTTTTGGCAAGCTTTTCGTACATGGATTCTTTTGAAGATATAGGTCTTAGGCTCTGATCCACAGCCCACTGAAGTTAATGGAGATTCCCATTTTTGTTTGTGGACGTTGGATCTAGCCTTTTAATCTCTCTGTTCTTCAGGTTACCCAATTTTGTAATGAACATAACAATTGCATACATCACGGGGGTGTTTCTGAGGCTTAACTTGAGATCCTGAAGCTTTTTTTTGAGATCTTGGAATAAACAGTGATATGTTATTTTTTCCCCTCTAGCTGAACTGTTAGTTTTCTACTAAAAGATAGATTCAATTTTTTTATCCAACAAAGCCCAAGCTGTTGCCAAAATATTACCTATAAACTCTTACCTGACTTTTTAGCTGTCACATGAAAGTATATTTGAATTAATCACTGTAGTAGTTTTGAGGTATTAGGAAGCAAAGAGAAAAGGATTACTGTTCTCTTTGGAACATGAGCTACCAGCTAATGTTGCTTTCAGTGTTCTTCATCAGCTTTCAGCAGAAAACGCGTCTTTGCGGTCTCTTTAGACTTTATGTAAAGCTTCAGGGCTAAATTATGCTCTCAGTTACACTGGCTGAGGCCGTGGGGGTAATCTATATTTACACTGGTGAACTGTAATTGAGAGCAGATTTGGCCCACCAGTGTCCAGAGAGAGCGAGGTTATTTACACCCTATGAAACATCATTGATGTGAGTAGCATTGCACATGGTGGAAGTGGTGGTGTTTTGGGTTGGGTTGAGTGTAGGGGGAATGGAGTCAATTAGTCAATACAATTGTGGGTGTATTGATGTGATGTGGAGGGTACATTAAGAGCCAGGTTGGGGACTATGAAAACAAGAGGACACAGAGGAATAAATGCTGTTTACTCTTATTGTGACCCTTGGTGTAATCAGGAAGGGTGGGATTGGGTGTCCATTAGTCTTCTCACTACCTTCCCCTGCCGCCCCCGCCCACCCCGATGCTTCACTGTGACACCCCAAATGAGGCTGGGACGGTGTCCCAGTTTTCACTTTGAACATATTATCAATGGGGGAGAGGTGCATATTGGCTAGCTGTGTCCCCCCCCCCCCCCCCCACTTTGGGCACTAGTCATCGCTGAGGGTAAATCAGCACAGAATGTAACCCAAAGATGCTGCCACCACCACAAAGAACTTACAATATTGCTCTGTCCTTCCAGTAATGTGGCTTTAATCATTGTCCTGAAGTTCAACCCTGTTGCTGAATACATCTTTAAGACACAATCTATATTTTGTTTTTCATCAAAGAAAAAAAAGTCAATGTCAGCAGAGTGATTGATTACTTTGTAGGATTTATAGAGTTATTGCAAGTTTTTTTTTTTGTTTGTTTGTTTTTTAGCCCACCATTCTCTAATGAAGAGGGATAAATAATCGATTGCAGTCTATTTCTATAAAGTTTGTAAGATGATTTTTAGAAAATGTACTACAAAAATCTCCAGATCTCTTCTTTTGGTCTGAACAGTTCTTTCACCATAAAAGCTTCTATATCTTATGTGAGAGAGAGGAGATTTTGTGGAAGGGATTTGCAAAACTTACATCCTTTTTAGTGCCATCTCAGTAATGCAGCTTGGAGTGTAGTCTCTGGTGGAATTTTGTAAAAAGGGCATTGGACTGAAGGTGGTATTCAAGTTTTTATCTGTTTCACCACCCTTTTTAACTACTCCCAATTTTGTACTTCTACCTACATGTAGTACATATGGAATAATACATTAAGAGGGTGATATGTTGTACATCTTGTGTGTTTCTGAAAAATACAGTTTTCGCACCAATATTAATTAGCCTTCATAGGTGTTGCTTTATTAGGTTTGACCCTTGAGGAAAAGAATCTGATATTTCTGCTCTTTTTACCATTGCTTTTTCTTGAAAGTATATTCAGTGCAATGTGTTCACGCTAGAAACAGAGTACTTAGCATACTTGGGGTGCTACCCAACTAACTATTAATACTAAAGAATACAATAGTATATGCAGGACAGTGGAAATTAAAACTGATTGGACTGCTAGTGAAATTTTGGAATAAAATGTTTTTGTTAAGGAGAAATATGTGGATTTGGAAAAAACAAACAAGCCACAATCAAAATCAAAGGTGACTGATTTGAGAGTTCCGGGAAGTGTGATGTGATATTGATTTTAAACAGTCAGCTTCATTCCCTGGGCCAGATTCTTCTCTTGACTACACATAGTGTCAATCTGGATAACTTCAGTGAAGCTGAACATGAGCTACAATGGACAGAAGAATCTGGCCTCAAGCTAAATTAAACCCTCAGATAAGCCTATGTAAACGCCGGGTGAGGTCTATAGTATGGGTGTGTGCGCCTCAAGAGTCAGAACTGGGCCCTATCCACATCTACTAGTACAGATAAATCTAATGTGGTGAGCACCATTACTTTACTTTAACAGGAAGTATTGGTATTTATGTGTTAGAACAAGAAATAAATGCTAGACACAAATGAAAGGGAAAAGTTGGTTGAAGATATTAATGTATGAATTACAGGAGCTATGGTGGCAGATAAACACAAAACTCAGGCTCTTCGGTCTAGTCAGAATATGCCCCCTTATTAGAATAGAATTGATTTTGGATTATGTTGCTCCTTTAAGTCTCAGAATCATTTTCAAAGAGAACAATAATGCTGAGCTTGTGGTACATATCATGTCATCAACATGAAGACTTAGAGCAAAGTCCGGAGAGAGATTGGAGAGGGACGCAGTAAAATCAAGAACAAAATAAATCTATCATATCTGTTCTGTTAGTGGTCTCCTGCCTAGTTTTAAGAACCAAATAAAATCTATAATCTTCCTCCTGTGTGAAGAAATCTGCCACAGATTGTGATCAGGTACATAAGAATATTCCTTTCCCTCTAAGGGTTGGATGTGACCATACAACACCACCACATTCATAGCATTTTTTTTCAAATATAAAATCACAAGAGAAAAAAGGTAGGGTTGCCAGGTGTCTGGTTTTTGAATGAAACGTCCGGTTGAAAAGGCACCATGGCAGCTCTGATCAGGTCATTAAAAGTCCGGTTGGTGTGGCTGGCAGGCTCCCTCCCTGGCTCCGCATGGCTCCTGGAAGTGACGACATGTCCCTCTGGCTCTGAGGCATGGGTGGGGGGAGGGCTAGAGGGGCTCCTCACACTGCCCCTGCCCCCCGTGTACTGGCTCCGCAGCTCCCATTGGCTGGGAACCACAGCCAATGGGATCTGCGGGGACGGCTCCTGCTGGCAGAGGTAGCATACACGATGTAGAAACGCCTGGCCACCCCTATGCCTAGGAGCAGATGGACATGTCACCACTTCCAGGGATCCCTCCCCTGCCCCAGAAGTAAGCATTGCCCAGAGCCTGCACCCCCTTTCTACACCTCAACCCCCTGCCCCAGCCTGGAGCTCCCTTCCGGAGCCTGCACCACCTCCCATACCCCAACCCGCTGCTCCAGGCCTGAGCCCCCTCCTCCACCCTGAACCCTTCATTTCTGGCCCCATCCCAGAGCCCTCACCCCCTCCTGCCCCCAACCCCCTGCCCTAGTCCGGTGAAAATGAGCAAGGGTGGGGGAGAGCAAGCAACAGAGGGAGGGGAGATGGAGTGAGTGGGGGTGGGGCCTTGGAGAAGGGGTGGGGCAAGGGTGTTCGGTTTTGTGCAGTTAGAAAGTTGGCAACCCTAGGAAAAAGGTCATTATTGAATATTAAATAACAGTGTAGTTTAACATAGTGAGGAAAGTATGTCTTTGCAATAAAACCATTTGTAACAATCTCTTCCAATTGTTGCTAGTATGTCATGACATGATTGGTGACATTTATCTTCACTTTGATTTCAAGCCCTTTAAAGCATATTTTTAAAATGTAGGTCACACAGTCTTAAGGACCAGACTGTAGTTTAGGCACGGACCCACTTTAGGGTCAGTGTGATATTGCAACACCACAGCAGGAACTGTAGGATTCCTCATGTCTTAGAGACATTTTATTGGGGTGTAGATTTTCCTCCTGTCTTTACTGGCCACTTAGGGCATGCACCCTCATCCCCCATTCTTAACTGTTTAGGAATGGCTTGCTCTTCAGAAAGCATTAGCAGGGATTAGACCCTGCACTCATTGTGCAAGTTGATTTCCAATTTGGCTAGCAAGTGAGGTGGGGACGATTCTGTTGTCTTCCACCCCCTTGCCTTCCTTTTGCATCGATGTAAGGGCTAGGCATAAGCCTGCCTTAAGTCAATACTGACATTTTATAGTCCTTTTCCCCGCCCCCAAAGGCTTGACTATGCTTTCTTGAACTATAAAATACCATTGCTACCCATTCATTAAGACATATTAAGAAAAGCAATGATTTGTGTGCTCAGTCTTGTGTTAATTTTTTTGTAAAAATTTAATTCATAATGCTGAGCCTTTGTTCTCAAACCCATGATTAGAATTAGATGAGGATGAACAGTGCTGACATCACATTTGACAGTGGTGGGAATCAGTCAGGCTCGGCCAGAGTTTTGTATTTGACAAAGCTTAATTAAAAATGGATCAAGTGAAAGATTTTTGAATGTTGTCAAATATCCTGGCATGGACCTACTCACACAGTGATTCCTTTCACAGCAACACACTGGAAACCTAGCCACAAATTGGTATGTTGCTTTGATACCACCTGACACTGGGGACTAAGAAATAATGTGGTTTAGAACACATTTCCATAAGCAACATTGCTAAACCCTTTAGCACAGCTGCCTTCTCTGTATGTATTCTATTTAAAAATCTTAAATTCAGTCTCTGTTAGCACACATCCAGATTGAGCATCAAAGGAATGCCCAAAGCCTTACGAAAGACCTGGTCATTGAGATGGGTGCTTCATGTGGTAAAAGTGCTGAGTATGAATTAACAGCACACCATAAACACAAGACCGCCAAAAGTTTGTTCCAACGCGTGTGTGTCAGTAACACAGCTAGCAGTAAGGTATTGGCACAAACCACTGCTTTTGGTTTTATTTGGTGCTGTTTTTGAGCTCACTCCTGCTCCCACTGAAAGTGAGTGTGAACGGGAATATGTTCAGTTTTAGTAATAGGAAGGTATCTGTAATGTCTGTGTTTTAATATTAAAAGTAAAGGCTATTGGTGTGCTGAGACTGCTGCTTATCATGCTGACCAGATTGTTTCATTGTTTCCTTGTACTCCCCCTTTGGTCAGTCTGTGTCCTTCTGTTTCTTGTCTTGGTACTTATGTTGTGTAAGCTCTTTGGGGCAAGGGCCATCCTTTTGTTCTCTGTTTTATGCAATGCCTGGCAGAACAGGGTTCTGGTTGGTGACGGGCTCCTAGGTACTACAGTAGTACAAATAATTACCAGTTTTTATAGGATTCTAATGACGCATTACAGGCAGGTAGTTTTGAATACAGTAGCATATTTTTCTTTGGCTTTGCTTAAGAAGGGTGTTTTGTCCAATCATCAACCTGCTGGGCATTTCTGTTATGACCCGTGACCACATATATCCTACCAGAACCCACTCTCGTTGACTGCTTCATCAGCAAATGGGAAGATGTTTGTTGTTCAACTACTGGCAATGAAAGCTAGCACTTATTTCTATCTGCAAGCTGAATGAATATTCTAAACATTTTGTCACCTTAAATGTTGTGACACTGATCCATGCAGTGTTGCTGTAAATCCAATTAAAGATATTACCTCACCCACCTTGTCTCTGTGACACTCATGTCAGGATACCAGATTTTGTTATGATCAGTTCAGTAGTAGTGAGGGAAGCAGACCTGTTCAAGGATGTACATGCAGTGTGTTCTGTAAGGCTGGATTCTGATTTAGACTTTCACTATCTGAAAGCATCTTGCAAACATAAAGAATGCATTATGCTGGCTTATTGAAATGGTCAATTTTTTTTCATAAAGCGGTGAGGAGAATCTATGCATATGTAAAATAGTTGTCTTGATATCCAGTCAAAAAGCTACTTAGCATCCTACATTTTGATACATTAGCCCTTAAAACAGTGCTGTGTTTTTTATCTCAGCACTCAGAACAGCATTGTGTAATGTTAAATACTAAAATTGATGGAAAGATAGTAAAATATGACTAAAATACTTAAACAAAAAACAAAGCAAGGTTTTATCAATTACAGTACTTGTCTACAAACCACAGTGAGAACCCTGAACATCTACCTAGAGGATCACATTATAGATGGCTGCATGTCTTTCATCTTGTAAAATTATGTTCTGTAGAATTATTGTACAGTGCAAACTTGTAAAGGCACAAAGTGCAATGCAGCATAACCTAACATTATGCTAGATGGAAGATATTAAAGTATTTCTTTTCACTCTGTTACTTGTTATTAGTAATGGATATATAATCTCTACAGTATCCATTGTGGCAGTGAAGGGCAAAATTGCCTTCTCTACCTGCAAACTGACAAATGCAGACCTGTAGATTTCACATTGGTAGTTCACTTTTAATTAACGATCTTTCATCATGGTCAGTTATCATTCTGGTGTGTGGGGGGGGAGTGTTAATTAACTGAATTTCTCAGAATTTTATAAATATATTTAATGTTATTAATAATTAAACATATAAACGTTGCTAGCTTCTGCAGGATGTGGTTTATGTTTTCCACTAAAGAGTGACTCATAGTCATTTGAATTAATTATTGGAGATCTTTTCTTTAAGAAATCATAACTAAGATATAATTATCCATGATACCTTTGCTATGTTTTCCAAGTGTTGAAATGCACCTGGGCTATAGGGACATGATAGCATGTAGAATTGCAAAGGACATCTACTCCACTTCGAGGAATATCTAAGTGTATACTGTACTGCAGGATTGAAGACTATTCTAAATGCCTTTCTTATATAGTTGATATTTCACACCCATCAACCAAAAATGACTGTGTATATTCTTCATGGGACCATGGTGGAACATTTGGGGTACACTTTGTTATGAAAATAATTTTATAAGGGCTTGTTAAAGATAAAATGGCTTGATTTGCTATTCTACTTTGCCTCTTAATATTGTATGTATTATTTAGCAGCACTTTAACATTTTTGGTTTATGTCTATTGGAAACCTGGGAAATAATCATATTTTCCAGAATATGTAAGTGAGAAATCAAGTAGTCTAGGTGTGTGTTTTGAGGGAGCTTGGTGGAAGCTCTTTCCTTGGAAAAACACAAAAAAGAAATATTCTGCTGGTGGTATGGTGACAACACCGATCTCCACAGATTAAACCACTTCAGAGATGTTTAAATGGAGGATTGTACATGAAAGGAGAAAAAAATGATGGTAAACAGAATGAAGGGGTGGGGAACCTACAAAACACCGGCTGGACATGCCTTCTGTCAGGGCCAAGCATAGGAAGAAAGAATCCATGCTCAGATACCTCGGTGGGGTGCTGTAAAGCAAAAGCAGTAACATGTTATTACAAGTGTTGAATCCATTCTGTTTTATCCTGTGTCAGATGGAGGGGAGGTAGAGCACCAGAGGAGAGCTTTCCAGGGACATTTTCTTGCCATACAGCAGGTTGGAGGCTGACCCCAAAAAGCTGGAGTTTCCTGCCAAAAACAGGACATTTGGCCAGAATCAAAACATTTTCCCCCACTGTTATCTGTATTGTCATTTAGTGACGTCTACCAAATTTTACATCTGAAATTTACATCTGAGATTATTCAGGTATCTGGAGGGAGCATTTCAGATTTAGTTAAAAAGTGATCTTTGTGCCTATATCATAAAATAAATAGATGAGTACACTAGGCTGATTTCAAATCTGTAAACTTTGGCAAAGGGACCTAATTTCTTCTGCTTTTCAGATTTTTTAAAAAGTTTACCAAATCACTGACTATTTTAATTTTGGACATTTGTAATGTGGACTTGGTTGTAGCTTTTACAATGTACCTGTCACATAGGTGGTAGATGAAACTTCTAAAAATTGCTAATACTTGTTTTTTATTGCCTGAATTCAAATCATGCTGGAATGAGTTGACCTCTGACAATAGCTTCGTAGCAGATAACATTGTTTATTCTACTTTCCAAATAAGAACTGATTCTCAATAGAAATCTACTGATTTCAGAGTATCTATTCAGGATCTGCTATGTGATTTCATTACTGTAAACTCTATCCTTAACAAAACTGTTGTTACTTTTCATATTGTCTCTCTCTAAAATGTGCATGAAGCACAGTTTCCATGCAGTCATCATATTGGGCTGATATAAAGCCATTGCTATACTGTGTTAAACCTTTCGAAACTGAACTCTGCTATGATCAATGTCATTTTGTGGTTTTAGGCGGGGGGTTATGTTTTTTTGTCACCAACCTCAAAACTGGCTACTTGATTCTTTGACTTATACATGATATTTTCTGATGCACTCATGACAAAAATTGTATATAAATTCTTAATTTTACCTGCATTTGATGCTCACATTCATAGAATTGTAGGAGCTTTCATTGTAAATATAGTGTATAATTAGGGTTGCAGAGTCTGATTCATGGGGAGGAATAGGTGGTATTTTCTCTATACTTTAGCAAGCCAAATAGAGACATGAGTTGTTGGCTTCCCGACTAGACCACTCCATAGAGTCCTAGCACCCCATGGTGTAAAAGTGCAGTGAATTTGCTTGTGTTGTAAACCAGGCTAATAAGGCGTTTTTGCTTGAATTGTAACTTGAGGAAGTGCACTTAGGTAACCAGGCTCCTTCACTTAAGAGATGGCTAACAGAGGAAGATACTCTTGTTAGATCCAGAAGTAGTAGTTATTGTTAAAAATACATGTAATAAATAAAAATAATTTGTACAGCTTTGGAAATTTGCATGCTGCTTTTTAACCATGGATACCATAAAGATAGATTACCTACCATATAGAAATTACTATCCAGGTAAGAGGAGGCAAATGCAGGAGCAAACAGTAGGCAACAGTTCAGGTAAAGGGTGGTGAGGGGGTTACTGTTAAACTGGTCAAAGGCATTACTTTAAGAGGTGGGATTTAAGAAGGGTTTGAAGGATTTTTGATAGGCAAGCAACTGGAAACTGTTCCAAACATAGAGGGCAGCATGAAAGCAAATGGGAAGTAGGAGACAAAGGGACCAGTAAGGCACAGGAATGAGAAAGGATAGGGAGGAAGAGTGTAGTAGAAGAGAGAATAAGAGCAGAAGTGAAGGTGCGGGTAAGTTTATCTGTACTACAATCAAGGAACATTCTTATTTTCAGCATGATGCTTGAAAGGCTGAGCTGGTCTCACTTGTCTGCCATCAGAAAATGAAGAGGAACTTTGTAAGACTGCATAACTCCATAAATTTTCCCACAAGTTTCTGCTGCTTTTTAATGGCTGCCAATACCCAAGTATCTTAGATAAGTGAGAAGTAACTGGAATAGATTTTTTTTAAAATTAATGTTATACCAAAGTTGTTGTGTTTTTTTTTTAAATCAACTTCCTGTGCCTTTAATTAATCATTACCTCACTGGCAGTTCAAATCTACACACTTATAAGGCTGGCATTAATTTGCATTGGTATCTGAAGAATAGTGAAACTTGAAATGCTGCGTGAATTGTTAACTTTTGCATAATTATAAAACTCATGGAATTGGCAGATATACCGAGGAGATAGAATGTGCAGCCACACTGAAACTACTTCGTTATCAACAAGAGCAGTATGTGAAGTGTCCAATCCCACTGAAATTCACATTCAGCCCACAGAAATTTTCTTAGAATTCTGCATTTCAAAAAGTTTGGAAAAGAGTAAATGGTCATATGCCCATCTTTGTCAAAGTAATAAAATGGGATTTATATTTCTTTTTTCTAGCACCAATTAAATACTTTGTTTTGTTCCCTTGATAAGAGCTAAATAAAAAACAAGACCTCTGAGCATGATTCGATAAGGCAATGATGTTTAAGGAGTGGATACATTGCCAATAAGACAGTGATTATATCTTTTGTGACACCAAAGGTAGAAAAATGTTTGCAAAATGGCTTTTCTTAATGGAAGAAAGATTTGCGAGAGCTGAGTTTTTATTACACTTTTCAAGGACTGTGTTCCGAAATGTGATATTAAGAAGATGATTTTACTGGCAAAGTCATAGGAGAACATTTATAATTATGAATCTTCTTTTCTAATGCATACCATAAAGAGCAAAACAACCTGTTTCCCCCAGTAAAACAGTGACGAGGAATACAAAGAACTGTTCTTTCTACGCAGATTGTGATTTGCATATTCAGGGATAGATTGTAATTAGCATAAGAACTGCGTAGAGAGCCTTTGGGAGTGGCACCATTTTGGGGGAGCACCAGAAGAGGATTAGCCTCAGGAGGCATAGTCTCTCTGCCAGGCTTGCTCCATACACATAGGTGATGCACTCCCTGTGCCATCTATTAAAATAACATAAATATTTCTCTCCTCCTCCCCTTGCTCTGGCCCCACTTTGTGGGTTTTCTAAATAAAAAAAGTCATAACTTCATATTTCCATAATCACGTTTCCATTCTCCTTTCCCTTTAAGCAGTGTCCCAGGTTGGGGGCAGTGCAGAGCCACACTGCCCCAATGAAATCTCCAGAAGGCACTCCATGAAGTTCTCAGGCATGTAGCAGGAGTGCATGTGGTACCACACCCTTTTAAGATGGTGACTCATTTAGTCTTTGCTGCAGCCAGTCAGCTCCATTCACTGTGCAGGGTTGAGTGAGAGGATCCCATAGATCCTGCCTACATAATTGCTCACAGACTCTCTCACTCTCTCTCTCTCTTTTCAATTGCACTTACTTTGTCTATACTCTTAGGGCATGTCTGCACTTAGCAGGAATCAACACTGCTGTGAGCGATGCACCGGCAATCGATTTAGCGGGTCTAGTGAAGACCTGCTAAATCAACTGCAGATTGCTCCCCCGTTGACTCCAGTACTCACCAGAACGAGAAGTGTAAGATAAGTCAATGGGAGAGTGTCTCCCGTTGATCCAGTATGGTGTAGATACCGCAGTAAGTCAACCTAAGGTATATAGACTCCAGCTACGTTATTCACATAACTGGAGTTGTGTAACTTGGGTTGACTTACCCCCGTAGTGTAGACACAGCCTTATTCTCATATTCTGTTTTCTTTTCATTGGAGAAAATTCAGATCTCATTTGCAGTGTTTTAAATCTGTCCTCTTCTCTGTATAAATACAATCAGAATCTGGTCCAGTATGTCCAATTTTTTCTCTCTCGCTCTCTTTTGCCCTTTTCATCCTGTCCTTCTCTCTTTTTGTATACAGACAATTTAGTGGTGTCTTTAGTCAAAACAAAACAAAAAGGCCACGAGACTTGCCCTCCCAATATTTGTTCTGAGGATGGTACTCAACTGCCTATTAAATAATTCACTCAATATCTATTTCTCACCAGTCTTTCCCAAAAAGCTGTTCTAATGATTTGTTCTTTTAGTGAAAATTTAGGGATAGACCCTCAGCTGGTGTAACTCCAGTGAAGTCAATGGAGCTCTGCTGATTTACATCAGCTTAATATTGAGCTCCTTTTCATTCCCTACTTCTATCTCTTGCCTTTAGCTGCTTGTTATGTGTGTGTGCGCTATCATCTATGCTGTGCTTAGGGGTGGGGAATCACTAGCAACGTATTATAATGTTATCCACATGACTTCAGCTTTTGGTATTTTGGTAAATAAGAGCATACATCTTATTTATACCGCTGTAGGCTATATGCATTTAAGATGATTGGTTAGGAGCTAGGAAGCAAGTTAAAACAATCACGTTAGTAGCCTAGTTGCACTTTGGTGATATTTTACCATACATCTAACCAGTAGCTATAATTCCGCATGAACAATGTGTCCTTTTTATAACTACTGTTTGGGATTAGTTTTTTTACATTTGTAGATTGCGTTTCATCTGTCAATTTAGTGAAACAAGGAATCTAAATTCTTCCTTGTGGTGGTTCATGTCTCCAACTCTGGGGCAACTGTGACTTCTAATTAAGCAGTAACCCATGACAGCATGTTTGTTCAGTTAGTAGGTATGTGGAAATGTGATCCAATGGTTTTAGGAGTCAAGAGACATGATTTCTAATCTTAACTCTCACACTGGATGACTTGATAATGGGTAAATTTCGGAAAAAAAGTGAGATGCAGGGAGATTATCTGTATTAATACAGATAATGAATTTCCTTGGTTTGTAAAGTGCCTCAAGACATAAAGGTGATCAGTGCTATGTAAGTGCCAAGTGGTATCTTGGGTATGCTAAGACCTGCAGTACTGCTGGCTATTTTGACCGCTTGTGCTTTGTTACTCCCCCGTTAAAAGTAACAGAATACAGAGCATTGTCTGATGATGCTTCAGGCAGTGGTGAATTAGGGCCCAATCCTAATAAAAAAACCCACAAAGCAAAGGTCCTCCTTGAAAAACTATTGATGGCATGCCTGGCTCCCTAGCCTGCTAATGCTTTCTGGTCCCTAAAGTAGAACATAGCACATTCTGGTGATGGTCCTGACCCATGGATCCCTTCGGGTACATCTACACTGCACACTCATTATGGCAGTGTGTAGAGTCCATACACTATGCAACCCTAGCACAGGTATAAATAGTGTGGATGGTGAGGCACTGCTTAGATGAGTGGAGTAAAAACACACCTGCACCCTCTTGGTGCGTGCCCTGCACACCTCTCTACATGCCTAAGCAGCACCTCCCCCTCTACACTGCTGTTTTTAGCAGTATAGTGTCTCACTGCAAGAACCTTTCCTTGCTGCAGGGAAACACTCCGGCAGAGGGGAAAGGCTCCAGAAGCTCCCTGCCCCTGGAGCCTTTCCCCATCACAGGGAAGAGACAGCCGGAAAGGCTCTGGCACTCCCCACCTGTGAGAGCCTTTCACTGACGTGTAGCTACACTCTGCAGTGTGGATGCAGCCTGCTTTTCACTGCTACACGTACCCTATATGCTGTCGCCAGTCATGTATACCCCAGACACAGAGGACCAAAAAAGAGTGCAATCGTTGCTAAACAACAAAGTAAAAGAAGCAGTTAGAGGCAAAAAACAAACAAACATCCTTTTAAAAGTGGAAGTTAAGTGCTATTGAGGAAAATAGAAAGGAGCATAAACTCTGGCAAGTGAAGTGTAAAAATATAATTAGGAAGGCCAAGAAAGAATTTGAAGAACAGTTAGTTAGCCAAAGACTCAAAAAGTAACAGCCAATTTTTTTAAGTACATTAGAAGCAGGCTTCCTGCTAAGCAACCAGTGGGACCACCAGATGATTGAGATGCTAAAGGAGCACTCAAGGAAGATCAGGCCATTGGGGAGAAACTTAATGAATTATTTGCATCGGTCTTCATGGCTGAGGATGTGAGGGAGATTCCCAAACCCGAGCCATTCTTTGTAGGTGACAGTTGTGAGGAGCTGTCCCAGATTGAGGTGACATTAGAGGAGGTTTTGGAACAAACTGTGAATTAAACAGCAATAAGTCACCAGGACCAGATGGTATTCACCTAAGAGTTCTGAAAGAACTCAAATGTGAATTTGCAGAAATATGAACTGTGATATATAACCTATCATTTAAATCAGCTTCTGTACCAGATGACTGGAGGTCGCTAATGTGACACCATTTTTTAAAAAAAAGTCTCCAAAGGGCTCTGCCAATTACATCAGCCTTGCTGGCCATTTGCCGTGGCAAAATGTCTTTATTCTTTTTTCCATGCCGCTCTCACAAGTGAATTCTTTTCCTGAATTGGTCTTCACAGCTGCTATTGATTCACTTAAATCCCTCCTGTATTTACAAGACCATAGAGGATTACGTCATCTGCATACCTATTTACTTTGATTACTCAGTGATGAATTACTAATTGTGTGGAGAGTGGAGCATGAGGGATACTAGTCGTGAGGCTATAATTTTGGTGTGTGAGAAAGATGAGGGCTGAACAGTAGAGAGAGAGTGTCAAACTCTGTTTAGATTATACACTCTTTGTGGGAGGGGACTGTATCTTCATGTGAATTGGAAAGTGCCTAGCACACTGTGTGGATGCTACGCCAGTTTACGTAATATAATTACATCAAAAATATGTTAAAGGAACATTAAAGTTGCAACGTCAAGCACTCAGAGTTAGGAAATGCCAGGGTTATGGGAGCCTGTGCAACTTTAATTCAGCCCCCTTTGCACGTACATTATGATACAATATTTAATAACATTATCACATAAGTGGAAAAAATCATGCGCTAATAAAGTAACTGGTAGCAGTACTGAGCTGTTATTCCCCATGCGGACCACGCATTAGAAGCAGGATGGAGAGAGACATTTTGCCAGTGTGTTTTACAGCTATTTGCTGACAGCAAAGCCGTGTAGAGAATGATCATTCCTTGGTTCAGTTCCAGGTTTGGTGGTTATAGACCTACCTGTCTCCCTCCTCTACTTCTATCTGCCTCACCCTGATTCTTATTCCATCATCCCCTGTGCTGCTGTTCAACTCCGCTTTTCCCCCAC
Source organism: Macrochelys suwanniensis (assembly GCA_033296515.1). Classification (NCBI taxonomy): domain Eukaryota; kingdom Metazoa; phylum Chordata; order Testudines; family Chelydridae; genus Macrochelys; species Macrochelys suwanniensis. Next base: position 14,727,004 of record CM065784.1, on the reverse strand, counting down.
CTCTCCCTTTGTTCCTATCTACCCCCTCCTTTGGACTTCTGTGCCATTTCCTTTCTGCCCTTTCTACTCTCTGACTACTGCAACTCCTTTCAATAGCCTATAGGGATGAGGGACAGAATCAGGAATGAGTTTTTTAAATTTGAAGTTTAAATATTGTAAATTATTGTTTGTTAATCAAAATATGCAATTTATATTTATGAGTGGAAACACAGATCTGACAATCTGGTAAAAATGAAAGATTTTTGAATAAAATACTCGGGGCCTGATTCCTTCTTGCTCTGCATTTCTTGCAGTCACTTATACAAGCACAAAGTTAAGTATAAAATACTAATGAAGCAGAATGGTAGTGTTTTACACTCACTTTGCACTCAATATTAATTTCCCTTTGAGAGTAAAATTGCCCATCCTTAATTCCGACCATCTTTACCGTTACTTTTTTCTTTGTAGCCTTTTAAAATTAATTGAGTTATTTTTCAGAGTTCTCAGCTGTTGAAATCACATTTATTTTTTAATAATCTGATATATTTTAATTAAAAGGCCATATTTGAAGAGTAAAGCGTTCAAGTCTATTTTTATATATAGAAGATCATCTCCTGAAGTGCCTTACTTCATTAAAATTGGAAAATTAAAATAGAGAAAATAGACAGGGGAAGTGAGGCATATTATATTATTACTTTCATGTTTAGTTTTGAAGGTAAAACTATGTCAAAATTATAATTAGATTTTGTCCTTGAAATGGCCTTGCTAGAGTTAAGTGTATTGATGGACGAGAGTGTGATAGTATTTCCTTTATGGAGTTACAGAATTCCCAAATGAGTAAGTTCAAACTGCCTCCAACCATTCCACTGAATTATCATAACTAAAATTATATTGCCCACACACTGGAAGTTCTGGCGTGCAGGGTAAAAAATTTCCTTTTAAATGTTCTTTGAAAAATTCAGCTGGTTGATTAAGAGAAAAAAATCAAATTTTCAGCTGGAGGTGTAATCCTGGACTGAAGTATTTTAGAGAAATTGCATCATTCCTAAAATTCCCAAAACAAAACAAGTTTAAACCCAAATAAATACCACTTTCAACAATGCATGTAGGTGATATTTGGGCCACACAAGGTTTTTTTGTTTTTGTTTTATTTTTGTTTTGGTTGCATTAGAGAAATTGGAACTAATTCCTCTCTGCTATAACTCCATTGAGGCAGAATCACCCCAACAGGCAAAGGATGGAGCAGTGCACACCTTGTCAGGGATATAATTCTGAGGGAGGGGAAGTGATATTCAGAATGCCTCCCTCCATTTTAATATGGGGAGGGCAGATTTTATTCCTTACAAGGATTTCATAGGAATCCTACCAATGCAAGTAGCTCAGGGATCAAAACGCTCCTTCCTCATCTGCTTTGATCACATTTACCTCTCTGGCCACTTTGGGTGATGCTGGTTCCCTGTCGCTTTCCTGTTGCTGTTTTCTCTCGCTGCATCATTCTCCTCCAGTCAGACTTTTCTACACTGAGGATTTTAGAACTGGTTGTCACGTAGGAATAATGTTCTCAGTTACTCCAGTGTGAATATAGAGTAAACCCAGTCAAGTAATTGGATTTACTCCAGATGAACACCAGGATAAATGAGAAGAATTTGACCCATTAATGCAAAAACTAGCATTAACTAACATTTGTTTAATTTCCCATTTAAAAAAAAAAGATGAATGACTATACTTAGTATTTATGTACAAATATAAATAAAATATGGTAGGGAAATTAAAACTCAGTACTTCTCACAGTGTACCCCTAACTTGATAAGTCCTGAACTGTGGCAAATTAATTAAGGCACCTTAACTCAGGCATCATAAACAGCCTGAAAGACTTATTCTGACTTCAGTTAAAGACATCCGATATCTGCTGATCTACCTAACAAGTGAGTCCTTAAATAATACATGTCAGACAAACAAAACCTATATAGAAAATTCACTCACTGTGCAAAATTGCCAGATTGAAAATTTAAGCTTGAGTAATTCGAAGGCCTAAAAACTTCAAAATGGGTTTATTTTATAATCTCCACTGAGGAAGTAAAACAATTAAAGTTTGCAAAAAATTGGTTAAGTATCTCTTTGAATTATAACCATTTCAATAAAAATGTATGGTAAAGATGTATTTTTCCACACACTTCTGTAAAATCATAAGTGACATAATGGTATACTTCCCCTCTTCCTAGCTTCCCTCCAAAGTTAACCCAAAAATAAACTTGTTAGAGAAATTAAGCCATGCAAATGACAAAGAATGAGATCTTCATCTAAACTTTAAATAGAGCATGGTAATACTATAATATTCATTGGGCAAGTTACTTGTTTGTTATCCAGATTTGTTTTACTTCATAGATTTGTCCTTTCATAATATATAAAGGAAGACGTCATAATGAACCTTGATTTTGTTTTTACACTGGAGGTCATGTATCTAATAGAGTTGTGTGAATAACTGATTTTTTGATTCCCTGGATGTTCCAAAAATTGTTGTCCCAAAATGAAAACATTTTAAAATTGTTGATTGGCTGATAGTTGATAAAAGATGTAGAAAAACACCCAAAATATTTAATAGATTGCAATTGGTGTTCTATTGTTAAACAGTGCGATTAAAAGTGTGATTAATCACAAATACTTTTTAAAATCGCAATTAAATTTTTTGAGTTAATCGCATGAATTAACTGTGATTAATCAACAGCCCTACTTTTTGTTTCAAAATTTATCATTTTTTATTTTTTTGAAAAAGGGTTAAAGTTAAAAATGAAACATTTAGTTTTAGGTCAAATGAGATGTTTAGTTCTATCTGTTCTCACTTTTAAGTGACATTGTGAATAATAATTCATTATAAAGATATTAAACTAAAGTACTTGTATGAGGTGAATTAAAAATACTATTTTTGTTTTTTTACAGTGAAAATATTTGTAATCAAAAATAATAATTAAGTGAGAATCGTACACTTATTCTGTGTTGTAATTGAAATCTATATATTTGAAAATGTAGAAAATATCCAAAAATATGTAAAGAAATTGTGTTCTATTATTGTTTAATTGCAATTAATTTTTTAATTGCTTGACAACCTTAACAAAAATTAATTTTTAATAACAAAGCAAAAGGTTTGGTTTTGAAAATGGCTAAATGAAATTTTCAGTTTTTTTTCAGAAACAATTTGGCAAGTTCGACATAAATTTGCAAAATGTTTTGGTTGACCTGAATCTTTTAGTGAAAAACATTTTCTCCAAGAATTTTCACCCAGCACTAGTTTCTAATATTTCTTAATTTCAAAATGGCTGAGCGACTGTTTGCTGTGTATATAATAGCTTTCAGAGTGTCCTCTGCTTTCCAGTTTTGCACCTCTACATTCCAGCTACTCAAGTGTTCCTTGTGATAATGGGTGTTATCATCAGTATTTCCTTGTAAGCATCCTTGAAATGTTATTGTCACACTGTCTGGAGTGGCTCACAAGCTAACCTCAAGGCAGAATGTTAAGAAGCCAGGCACAATCATTTGTTTGCAAACCTCATCAGGGAGCCTCTATAAAACACACCCCTTTCAAGAAAAAAATCTACCCTTTCCTTGCCCAGCAGGGTATTTATTCTGAGCTGAAACCCTCACCTGGTCTAGGGAAAGATCAGCCTGTTGCGCCTTAATGAACTCCTTTTGAGTCTCTCTAAGTTTTAACTCTGGCAAAGCAGCAGAATTTTCAAACCCCTCCTCTGAAGACAAACTGTTACTCTAAGCTGACAAAGGACTGAGGGCATTTCCTTCCCCCTTGGAGACCTCCCCCTGATGTCCACAGACAAATCAGGTGTGGTAGAGCCATACTCTTTCTAGTTATAACATTAACTTTCTTAGACATGGCTAAAATGTTATTACCTACTACAAATCCAGCAGGGAGCAGATTCTAATGCCCACAGTAACATCACCCTTAAAATCCTCCCACGTGAGGAAGACCTTAGCCAGAGGCACAGTTATAGAGAATTCAGCAAAAGCTAATCAAATATTAAAACTTTTACCAGGAAGTTTGTCTTCTTCCCTTACAAAATTTTCTTTGACCTAAGTGACTTGTAATGCTGTGTCCCTTCAGCCCTTACAATTTATGCTATTTACTTTAGCATCCTTAATAAATTCTTCACTGCCTTCACAAGACTCAGTCCTAACATAGCTAACTGGGTCCTGCATCTTTTCTACTGCTGGTTCTGGGACCACTCTCACTGGGGATTGTGGATCGTGGGCCACTTTGTTTTTATATGGCTGGGAGCCTCACAGTGATGGAAGACTACATGCCTTCTCTAAGGGATCCCCTAGAGTTTCTTGTCAAAACTGGGGTTAGGTTTATTTCCAATCCCCTCCTCCCTATTAACTGGGATGATAGGAAGATTTCCCTTCCCCTGGGATTTGTACCTTCCCACACACAGGCCTTGATTCAAAATATTCATCAGCAATTTCTGCAGCCTCTAAAACTGTGGAAGATTTTTTGTCACAGATGGCTGCCTTCACCTCATCTGTAACTACCCATAACAATTGCTCCTGGGCAGTCAGAACAAACAATTTTTCATAATCACCTTCAACTCCTGTCCCCATTATCCATTTTCTTATAAAAATTACACATTTTATGCACATATTCAACATGAGTGATATTGTTCCTACTTTAGTCCATAGACTCGGGGTAATCTTAAACTTTTTCAATACATTTTCTTTAAATTTCTTATACATCATAGCATCACCTTCCTTGATATCATTAAAAACCTGTGGGCATTTGGATCTATCTTGCCACCCAGGCAAACTTGACTCTGTGATAGATGATCACTTTACACCAAATATGACAAAATATTCAGGTTACTCCCAGTCCCAAAGAACCAGTCACTTACCCCAGGTCAGTTTGCACCTTAGATCTCACACCAAAGACAACACTTGTAGCCAATCCAATAGTAAGCTAACTGAAAATGTATTAACTATGAAATAGAAATAGGAGAGTTATTTACAAGGGTTAAAAGAGGTAAACATACTCTCAAATGAGTTGTAGTCTTAGGTTTCAGATGGTGATAGAGCTTCTGAAATATACCAGCTCTATAAATCCTTTAGGGCTAACCCAGATAAATCCTGGGGATCTCTTGTTTCTGTTTGTGAATCTTTGCCCCTTAGAGTCCAAACAGCATAAAAAGACCCTAATTCCTTGTGGTCAGGGATTTTTATCCCCATCTCCCTAGAGTCCAAGATGCTGGGATGAGCGCTTCTGCATGTCCTCATCTTCATGGGTGTGCTAGGAGCAATCAGAGGTGAAATCAGTACAGCGTATCAGTAAGAAGTGGCCACCGGTACTGGCCTGTAGAGCTTTAATGTTGCTGCCCCTTCCTGCCACCCCCCCCACCCCAGGGGCGCAGATGCAAGTTTGCGGGGGAAGGGGCAGCTGCCCTAGGGCCCACAAATTAAAAGGGCCCAGGGCTCCTGGCCGCTGGAGTCCCGGGCAGCATGGGCTGGGCAGCATGGAAGGGCTGGCTGGGGGAAACTGACCCCCAGCCCCACCCCTTCGGCCCAGAGCCGGGCCCCCATACCGGTAAGTCTTTTATGTTACTTTCACTCCTGGGAGCAATCGACAAGGTCCTTGTTCTTTGATGGCTTATGATAGCCTATTTGGATTCAGTAGGCCTTCCTGAATGGGCTGAAGATAACCCTTCCTCATGGGTACAAACCAGTATGTCACACTTGGTGATATTTCTTGCCTGACTGGATTTATAATTTCAGAGCAAACATTTTTATAGTTACAGAACAAACACTTAAGTATTACCTTATAGCATGGGTTACAGATATTATATGTGAGGTTAATGCATGCAGCAATTTACAAGCATTCCATAAAGTCTAAACACATTGTTACAAATCTAATACCTATTTTAGCAATACTAACAGACTGGTGTGTAAGACTGGTTTCCAGTTATGGATTTGATAGTGTTCACTTGAGACCTAGGGTCCTTCGGATGAGCTTGCACCTGGTCTACCAGTGTCACAGTTATCTTTCTTTTATAATTATATTCTCATCCATAAAGAAGCATGGGTATTTTGGTATGACTTCAATCCTTATTGCTGCTATACTTTGAATGAAACTGTAAATAATTAGTGTAGATTTTTATTTAACTGGTTTAGTGCTAATTACTTTTGAGCAATCCATTTTTGATATCTGAACAATTTAAATATGATAATACTTAATCCTGGAGATTCTTGAATTGTTGGAGCTGATGTACATAATCTTTGCATTGTAATATCTATGCTTCAAGAAGTATAAAAACTGATATTATATTGGTGATGCTGAATTTATCTGTGGACCTCTCCAATTATTTTAGCAATCCTACTACCAGATGAGATATTTACATTTCTAGAGATCTGAAGTTTTCCATTTTATATGCTTCCATGTGTTAAACAAATACAATGATGATAACCAGATTTGCTTCTCATCCTTGCAACTGCAACAATGATATGATCAGATTGAGATGAGTTTTTACTCCATATTATTTGTGAAGATCCTGTATGCTGAGATGTAAATTTGAAACATACTATTGTTTAAATATGGTCATTTAAACATTAACTGACTTTAGACTTAATAGCTTCCTTGAAGGACAATACTGAAGTGTGTGTGTGTATTGGGGGGGGGGGGAGGAGTATGTATTTAAAAATGAATCCTTTCTTTAAAACCAAAATGGCTGTTTAGAGAGAATGTTCATCCATTGTTCAGAAAATCATGTGACCTATAATTATTATTACTATAAACATTTTACTACACTGTCTTTTATAACAAAATTGTTTAGTATATATCAATGCTTAGGCCTCGTCTTTTATATTCTTAATGGTCACTGTAAATGAAAGAACTGCTTGTAATTCTGGATAGTAAAACTGAAATGTACAGAAAATGAGAAAAGTGGAAGCAATACGATGCAGTTAGATGTTATCAGTAAAACATGTAGAGATGAAAATGGGAGCAGGTGAAGTCAGCTCAAAAAAGGTGAAGGAAATAATACTCAGTGATAAAAGCTCAACCTAAGAATAAGAGGAAAGCAAGAACGGGGATGTAGGATCGCTGCTAAATGGGAAAGGAAATCTAATATAAAAAGATTCAGTTATAGCTGAAGCTATCAGCACCTAGTTTGCCTCCATTGTTTTAAAAAAATAGATTGAGACTGAGATTCATGTTACACTAAATGCTAATGGGATTTGAGCAAGTTGGTGGAAGGGATTGATTAAAAAAATATATATATATATTCACTGAACTCCAGAGATTTGCACATGTATAACAGAGAGCAGAATTTGGTTCATATATTGTAAACTAGCAAGAGAGATGGTATGCATCCAAGAATGGTTAAAGAACTACCGGAGGTAGTTGTCGAGCTTCAGGTGGTCATGTTAACATCTCATTGAGAACAAAGGATAAATATTGAAAAAACCCATACGGACATTCTATGAAGTGAAGCAAACTCTACAGCATGTATTTGTTTCATATGCATATTTATTCTTCAAGCTTGAATAGGTACAAGAGAACCTAAGAGTTATGAACTGACTGGTCAACCACACCTCGTTTGGAATTGAAAGTACACAATCAGGCACCAGCAGACACACACAGACATGCAGACACACACGCACACACGCAGACACCCCCCCCCAAATATAGTACAGTACTGTGTTAAATGTAAACTTACTTTTTTTAAAAAGCAGCATTTTCTTGTACATAGTAAAGTTTCAAAGCTGAACTAAGTCAATGTTCAGTTGTAAACTTTTGAAGAACAACCATAACATTTTGTTCAGAGTTATGAACATTTCAGAGTTACAAACAATCTCCATTCTCGAGGTGTTCATAACTCTGAGGTTCTACTGTACTCATTATCCAAAATGAAAAGTTTGCAATGCTGTAAGTAAAATGCAGGAACACAACAATTGAATCCTCAGTCTACTGACAACTTCGGTCTACCACATTTTTATATCTGCCTTTAGGTTCTAATACACTGTTACCAACTGACTTGCTTTTTCAGCACCAAACCTACTAGTAAGATCAGATCAAACTAGTCAAAATGTGCTAAAAATACATGCTGATGTTGAATTAGTGAAAGTCTTTTAAAAATTGAAAATTATAAATGTAAGTGTTCCATGTCCTATGATTTTACTTCTTTGATTTTCCACTACTTTGATGCAACAAATTGTGACCTCTCTTTCTTTTCAAATATAGATTTGAGTAGAAATCTCATCGTAACCTGAAGATCTGGGGTGGGGGGGGAGGAGAAAGTTGTGATTATATCACATCAATCACATTTCAGGTTCTTCTTCTTGCTTTGGGTTCCACCTATAACGTTTGAGTTTCAGATTGGTCATGTGGCTTAAGTAACAGAAAGGTTCTATGTTCTTTCTGAGTAGTATGCTCTTGCTTTGGTCCTGGTCTAATATTTGCATTATAATCCAGTCAGGAGCAGAACCCTGTTGTGACCCTGTGCTATTTCAGTGGTGACTGGCAATATTTTAGAACAATTTATTTAACCCTCAACAATAAATAAATTGAAGTAAATACAGCTCTATTCTGTACTGGCTGCAACTGGTTCTTGTCTGTATGTGAGCGAGTCAACTGGACGTTTGGCACTACCTAGTAGCCTGCAGGGTGTGTGGCAATTTGAAGCTCCCTGCTGAAACATAACCCTTTACATGATACCATGGTGGACACTGTCCAAACATGTTCAAATACATGATGCCTGACCCATACAGTTTAAAATGTAAGAAGGCAAGTGACATACAAAAGGGAGGGATGGGTAGTCAAAATATGATTTTTATAAACACTTGCTTATTTTAAATGAAAGAGTCAGCTATCCTCATCTGCCTCTCAGCCCAGCCATCATGGGTTGGTTTCTTGTGGCTGATTTCTTATACGTATTATGACAGAGGTGGGTTTTGGGGATAGACTTTGAAGAGGGAGAGGATATGGGGCCTGGCTATAATTTATTATTTGTGTGGCAGATATCTGGATTCCTTGGAAAGTATTATCCAGAGGCAAGCTAGTATATGAACAGGTAGGTTTGGGGGACAGACAGAGAGAGAGAGAGAGAGTGGGTATGTGATGGAGGATGTGCTCTCTGTATGGATTGAGTTTCCTATGCATATTTACCTATTAGTTATCAGTGCATATATGACATAGTGTGACCTGCAATGTAGTTGTAGCTGGGTCAGTTCCAGGATATTAGAGAGGCCCATCTAATAGTAGGTCTAATAGTATGACCTTTTCAAAAACAAGCTCCCTTAGGCCTTGGCTACTCTTGTGAGTTGGAGCGTATTAAATCAGCCCCGGGCGCCCTAACTCCTGAGGTGTCCACGCTGGCAAGGCATGTAGAGCACCCGGACTCCGCGGCTGGAGTGCTCCTGGTAATCCACCTCCACAAGAAGCATAAAGCTTGCTGTGCCCCTGGCTGGAGCACCGCGGTGCCGGTGTGGACACCCTGGTCTATTAATGTGCTCTTATCGGCCTCCATGAAGTGTCCCACAATGCCTGTTCTAGCCACTCTGGTCATCACTTTGAACTCTACTGCCCTGCCCTCAGGTGACCAACCAAGTACATAGGCATCTAAATGGATGCAGTTGTAGCACAAATAACTGGACCCTCAATTTAGGCAGTGGCTGGAGGGCCAGCTAAAAATCAGGGCCTTAATGTGCGGCTATGAGAAAAGGCACTGAACATTGTTCATGGGCACTTCCTGATCTAGTACTTGCAGTTAAGGCACTGAATTGATTTTCCCCTTTGTTCTACAATATCTTGACTTGTAATCTGAATAATGTGTTTTCCTGTTCTTTGTAATATCACACTGGTGCAGCAGTTGTTGTTGTTGTTGTACCTGTCTGCTGTATAACAGAACAAGAATAGATCTCATTCTGTTAGAGTTTATGCCCTTTTCTTGCACTTTACATTTACAATATTTGGAAGTTGCAATCTGAAAACAAATCACTAACCAAAAGTACAAAAGGTTTCTCTTGACTTGTGCTGTGCAACAGTACCCAAATATACAATTAAAAACCACAGTGGAATCATAGAAAACAAAAGAATTCTGATGATGCAGTCTTGCAATGGATTGACTAATGGTGTATAGTCAGAGAGGAGGTAGCAAAGCTGATGTCTGAGGGACAGGGATTTTGTTAGAGATGGGGTTTCCTTGGGGTGCTACGGGTGGATAAATTGCTGCTTTTGTTGGATTTTTCTTGAAGGTACCTAGAATCATTGATAAATACTTTTGCTATCCTTTTATTAATTTCACAAATTATAATTCAGATTATAAAATATTGACTTTGTAGTTATATTTTATGAAATTTCACACTTAAAGATTTTTTTTGTTAATTCACATTTTGGTTCCTTCTAACAACCTGGATTTTTGCTTGTTTAAATTAAATACACTGGACAAAACTTTTGAGTTGTAAAATTACCAACAAATAAAAATTCCTAGCTTCACTGTGGTGCAAAACGTGGTGTACAGGATACTTTGCAGAGCTTCCTTATTTAATTCTTCATATAATTAATTGTAATACAGTACCCACATGCTCCTCCCATAGTGGAAATAATGAAATAATCACCACTAACTGTTATTTTGCAAGGTCAGAAAAATGATTGTTATAAAACTCTGTTTACTACAGTGTAGCAGTTTCTTACCCAGTCTCTTTGAGGCACTTTAAGAATAACACCACCAACTGAGAGAAATTATTTTTTTTACACTAGATTAGGAGACATTTAATACTTTTCTATCAAACTTGTTGCCTCAATGTATTTTGTAGTATCATGCTGGTGTATCAGACCATTAAATCATCATGTTAATATATGAATAATAAAGTTATGGACAAACATCCTTTATAAACAGGTAAGACTACCAAACCCATTCAATTTGTGAGTGTGCAATGTAAGTTATGGGACCAATCCTGCTGCCACTGAAGACAATAGATTTTTTTTTTCATTGGCTTCAGTAGACACAGGCTACTGCCTGATTTGTACCTATAGCCCAGTTTTGTTAAGAGGAGTTGTTCCCATGTGTCTAAGAGTAAAATTTTATCTGTGTACTACATAGTCATTCCACAAGTCAAGTCTGAGTAAAAGGCTTTTGCAGGGATAGGTGTGGCAGAATCATCCCTGAATTAGAGTTATGGGGCAGCAGAGGCTATTTGCACAACCGGGCTGTGGAATCCATTACAGCCCATAGGGAAAAGGAGTTCAAGGTTTGAAGCAGTGGATCTATGAGATCCACTGGCCATGAAACCACTACTCCCTTGGCCCATTCAAAAATCCACCTCCTTCCCACATGCACTCTAAGGGGCAGGGGAGGGTACGGAGTCCAGAACACGATCTCTGCTTTCCCTCCTTGTGTCTTTGCACAGCAACAACACTGCATTTGCAATGTGTTTCAGCCATTACATGCCCACAGAGGTTGATGCGGGATTTGGCTCTATATCTCTAAAGAGCACTTCCTCGCCTCTAATCTTGCTACTTTAAAACACCACTGTAATTTAGAAGTCATTGTTACAATGTCAGACACTATGTTTTCCCCTTCACTGGGTTACTTGGTAGGCTTGGTCACTTTCAAGGTTCAAATGTACTTTGGTCTTATTTTGGCGTGCTGTCCAAACTCATGCCCCTCAACAGAAGTCTAGTGTTGTCTAAAGTTGTAGCCTGACAAATTGCAGAGTGTACCTACTGCCAAAAAAGCTAATAAAAATTTTACACAATAAAACACTGCTATAATGAATGATTCAGTGATAGCTGTTCAACAGGGAATCAGGAGCTTATGGTATGATGAGCTGTAGCAAACAGAAAATAAATATATAGCTATAAAGACCACAAAAATGTGAAGGAAAAAATTCAGATGCAATATTATATATTAATTATTGCTGTTGTGAAAGACTGTAAATTAGCTCTGATATACTTGGCAGTTTTTCACAAATTGTAAGAGCCATTTGCTAATCATTGGGACTTCTCTGTAAACAGTGTTCACTTCCCCCCCCCCCCCCCCAACTTCTGTAAGCGGTTTGTATGTTAGGAAATGCAAGATTAGCAAAAATGTGCTTCTCAGAGGAGCAGAGATGATCTTTGGCATGAATCTAGGAATGCACCCAAATAGCTTCAGGAACTGTTGATTAATTTAAAAAGATGAAAAGTCAGCAGTTGAAGCAAATATTAATTGAGTCATGCAGAATACTCATGCATTATTTTCATACCATTTGGAGTGACAATGCAGAAAATTCTCTGCTGATGTGAAAATGGGCAATTCCATTGACTTAATTGTAGCTGAACTAATTTACTCGAGCAGAGAATTTAGACCATTATTTACAGTTTGGCTTATATGTGGAAGTATTATATAAATTTGTTATTTGTTAAATATATATTTCAGACTCTTGTTGGAACTGGATCTGGAACCTGGAATTCTAACTGTTCAGTTTGGGGTATAATCTGAAAACTCTGGTCCCACTGTTGAGGAGTTCACTCACCACAGAAGAGCCTCCTTTTGGCCAACGACTATGTAGCAGCTCTAACCCCCATCTGGCACCCACTGCCGATGGTTGCTTCCCATTACTTTGCTCTCTGGCAAGGTCACGATTTAATCTACTGCTTCTGAGGTGACAATGTCCAACATCAGACAGTTCAGTGTCCTCACAAGAGGTCCTTGGCCGCAACTCCTGGCCCTGTGATCCTCACACCCTTGCATCAGGGCTTCCCAGTGTCCTTCACCCCTTGTATCATAGGGACTTCAAGACACCTTCTCCAGGTGCAACCACATAACATAACTGACCTCTCAGGCTCTGATTATCCCATTCAGGGCCTGTCTAGTATATACTCCCCTTCCTACCCACTGAAAAACAACTCCCAAAAGATCAGTCATTAGAAAAAAAATGAGCCTTTTACCTTCCCTCTAGTTTCTTCACTTACCTTACTGTCCTCTCTGAATGTTGACATTTTAATGACAACCACAGTAGACATTAATCTGGAGCTTGTGGAGAGAGTGTTCCGGGAAGCAATCCTCCTTTTAATGTTAAAGTAATTTTCTTTCAATATGCACATTTTAAGGCTTTATTATTAACTTGATAGTGTGGCCTGTCTCATAGCCAAAGACCTTCAATTGGGTCAAATACAATCCTCTGCTAAGCGCACAAGATTCCCATTGACTTCAATGGGAGTGCCTCCGAAAACACTGTTTGGCCCTAGTGTCAAAGCTCAGTACCAAGGCTTTTGAATTACTAGCAATGTATATTGGACATGCAGACAGCCATTTCCCTTCACTGAATTAAGGGAAAAGTCAAAGACAAGGCTGATTTGAACGTTGCTTCCAATTTAGTAGAACCATTCCACCGCTTGACAATCAACTACCCTCCTCTGCACAAGTAGAATCTTCCCTGCCCCACCCCATCCTCTAAAAGTGTTCAACCTGTCTCTCATTATAAATTCCTAAATCTCAAAATTGGCAAGAAACCAAAAAGAAAGAAATAATATGGTTAAAGAGAGAGAGAAATAAGCCCCGCCTTGTTTGTCACAAGAAAAGGTACATTACTTTACTTTTGTGGAAATGAATGATGCCGTTCACTCCTTGCTCTCAGGCAAACCTTTTTGTTTGGATGGATTTCTGCCAAAATTTTATAAGATGTTCAATGAAATGCTGTCATCTTTAGTAGTGCAAGTATTATGGCATGAATGGGGAGCTCCAACAATCTCATTCCCTTTTGCAGCAACATCCCTCATTTTCTTGTTAAGAAAATGAGAGCCCATAAAAATGTTCTTCATTCAGCCCCTTCCAATCTCCCTATTAGTCCTGAAGTTTAAAATTGTTATGAGGATGTTGCAGAAGGAGGGTGGACCCTGCCTTACTGTTGCTGTGGCTAGCTCTCAGGCATGGCATTACTGTTGAGGAAAGATGTGGCTCAGAAAACAGTAGTTGCCTTATATGTGGTGTAAGAATGGGTCCTAAGCTCAAACTGACCCTTCATTTAGTTGTGTTCACTATTGTAAAAAGGGCATGTGCACAGGTCAGTAAGAGATTTGTATGTGTTGTGATATACACACAAAAAAAGTCTCTAAAAAGAATCGACTGCCTGAAAGATTCCTGTGATTAGCTGTTATAGCAACTACCAGACCCATATCTGTGGCTCTGCACATTCTTTTGTTAAAAAATGTGGTTAAAGACTCAGTTGAAGTAGTGTATTATCCTCCTGATACATACGTGTAACTCCTCCTAAAGTTAATTGAAGGTGTAAATGAGCAGCAAGAAGGGAATATATCTCTAAGCTGCTGCTATCCCAGGTCCATGTGAGACATATGCTGCCAAAGTCATAAAGACCAACTCCATCAACTGCTATCATATGAATTACTGCTATATCTGTCATGTGATGTTCTTTACACTGGCTGAGAACTCTGTGATGAGAATTGGGATCCGCTGAAGAATCAGCATGTGTTCATGGCTGAGTAACCTCACCAGTTCTCCCATTCATCCTATTCATACTATTCCCTAACTCCCTCCACAAATATCAGGTCTGGATATATTTGTTGTTCAACTAGTTTAACTTTGCTAGTGTCTAGCAAACTTGTACGTTTAGGCTCCCAGGCTAATATTTTGAATGTGTTGGACAAGTTGTCCTATGACTGCAGAGCTGTTAACTGGCCACTTACTTCACTTTGAAAGATCTCTTACAATATGTGTTTACGTATGCTAAACACTCTGTTCCACCTTGTGTGTAGCTGTGACACTCTACCTCTCTGACATGAAGAATAGCTCTATGTAGCTTGAAAGCTTGTCTCTCTCACCAACAAAAGTTGGTCCAATAAGAGAGATTACCTCACCCAGGGGACTGAAACTTCCCTGCTATCATGGTAATAGGAGTTTGAAGCAGTGGGTTGGAAGAAGGCAATAAAGAGATTTGACCCTTATGGCCAGGGGTCTAATTGAGTGGTTTTACAGAGGGCCAAGTTTTTCTTGAGCTGGCCTTAGTTATCTGTTTTGTTTTCAGTAAGATGGAATCTGGAAAATTAGACTATAGTGACATTTGCCTTTCAAACAGCTTTCTGTTTAGGAGAGATACTGCAATGTAAGATTATTCTTAGGATGGCCACACTGTTTATGGTCTCATTTGCATTTGAAGCGTTTTTTGGGGGAAGGACAGGGGTGTGTGTGTGTGTGTGTGTGTTGGACACAAATAAAGCTTTCATTCAGCACTTGAAAAGGCTTTTATATTGAGGAAGCAGCCAAGATACTTGGGGGCCTGATTTTGATCTTCCATTCACTGGTGTAAATCAGGAGCATCATGACTGAAATAAAACTAAGGTAACGGGTCAGTATCAAGCCTTGAGAGAAGACATGGATGTTGGATAAGAAGTCCATAAAACATATCCCAGAACTTTAAATAATTGAGTATTTTAACTTATTCTGGTTCAACTCAAAATAGCACTTTTAAGATCTTAATGGTTTTTACTGTAATTAAGCTTGCCCTAGGCTAGGTGCTGATGGGCATATCTGCATGAGAGAACTATTATAACACCTAGATGAGAACAGAGCTGATTTTTGACCTATGTAAAGAAGCATTCCCTCTGAGAAGCATTCCAGTTATCCTTAAATCAGTCAAGTTCCACTGACTTATTGCACTGCTCACATTCCCCCATGAAACATAACGGATAAAGAGGCTTTTAAAATGTTTTATATAGTGTTGTCCATTAAAGTAAGAAGAGCTTGCAGAAAAAAATGTGGGATTTACACAGTATGTCTGCATCTCCCATTGAAATCAATGGACTCTGTAAAATGACCAACAAATCCCCACGATTTTTTCCCCCAATAGCTCCCATTGCTTTTTAATAGTACATCTGGGGGAAGAGTTTCAGGAGAACCACACTGTTTAACATATTTGTGAAAAATATCATGCCATTCAATGCTTCCAGGATCCATATAATTTCTAAACGGGAGCATAGTTTCTTACGGTCAATATGTGCAGTGGGACCTTGGGTTAATAAGCCTTAATATATATTTCAGCATAAATTAATAGCTGTGTATGAGAGACAAGCTGGGTAAGGTAATCTCTTTTACTGGACCCACTTCTGGTGGTGAAAGAGACAAGCTTTCAAGCTACACTGAGCTCTTCTTCAGGATGAGGTATTTGTCATTCATCATCTGACACCAAGAACCTAAACTAGAAATCTACCGTAGGGTCACTTTGTCCTGACAACATAAAGAAGAAACAAAATTTTACATTCCTGATATTGAGTTTTCCTTTGTCTAGATAAACACACTATCCAATTCTCATATGACTAAAAACAAAATGTTTTTTAGTCTTACATAGGGAGAGAATTAAGGAGAGAAGTGGGGTCTAGTGCTTGGGCACAGGATTGTGAAAAAGGAGCTCCAGTGCAGAGCTGGGTGAATAGTCTTTTTTTTTTTTGTGTTTAATTTGATGGTGAAATCAAAATACAGTCATTTTGGAAAGACTCAAAACAAAACAGTGAAACGAGAAACAAACAAATAGCAAGAAGTTGTTGGTTCAGGTTGACCTAATCATTTTGTTCTTTCAGGCATTTTAACTGTTCTTTTCTTTTATTAAAAGCAAAAGAAATTTGGAAATGCCATTCACAAAACCACTGGAGGAAGAGGAGATGATGAGAGTAGGGACTTAACAAATGTCTCCTCTCCAAGCGTGTGGCCTAACCACCAGGCTGTAGAGCAATGGTGGGCAATCTGCGGCCTGTCAGGGTAATCTGCTGGCAGGCTGTGAGACAGTTTGTTTACATTGACTGTCCTCCAGGGACGTGCTGGCTGCAGCTTCCCGCAGCTCCCATTGGCTGGGAACGGCAACCCGTGGCTACTGGGAGCTGCAGGCGGCCGTGCCTGCGGATGATCAATGTAAACAAACTGTCTCGAGGCCCACCAAGGCCGCAGGTTGCCAACCACTGCTGTAGAGTTTCTCACACAATTTCCCCCACTCTGGCTCAGTGATTATTTAATACTAAGTAGAAGAGCTTCAACAGGAGAGACTGAGAGAGACCCTGGGACAGGGCGCTGCTGAGGAAGCCTCAGCCAGCTCCTACCACTTCAACCCCAGTCAGGGGAAATGGATTGGGGCTGGGTAAATAGCCTAGGTTTGCCTAATCACTGACTGCACCTTCCAGCCTCATTAGGTAGGAGCTATAAGGCTGGGAGGAAGGGAGTGAAAAGGGGGGCAGAGACCAGGAGGGAAGCGGGGGCTCAGGGAGAGATAGGAGTTGTTGCTGACCTGGCCTGTGTTAGGCCAAGCCATTGTAAATAGCCTGTATATAGTAGGAAACTGGTCCTGGGAAATGGACACAAATAAAGAACGTGGGTGTTGCATCAGCTTGGAGTGTCCCTGAGTCTGTGAGGAGCGGGTCTAAGGGGCTGAATACACAGGGGTGTGCCTTGAACCCCATACAGACCCACACCAGAATACCCTATAGCCCAGTGCTTCAAGTACTCTTCTGAGAGATGGGAAACTCAGTACACCCCTTCTCTGAATCTTTCAGAATAGGAAACTGACCCTGGATCTCCCACATTCCAGATGAGTGCTCTAAACGCTGGTCTCTAGGGGATGACGAGTATGGTCCCTTGTGAGTCTAGACGGGTGTGGTGGTTTTTTGTTTGTTTTGTTTTTGGATTTTTTTGGCTGAAACTACTCAGTAAATTCATGCCAAATTGGGGTGACCAAAACTGCATATTTTGATGGATAAACTGTACAAAAAGTTTTACTCAGCTCTGCTTCTGAAGTCTAATCTCGACACTAATGCCTTCTGTGGCCTTGACAAGTCACTTACGCTCTCTACCTAAATTTACTCCTCTAACAAACATGATACTTACATGAAAGAGGTGTTGGCTTTCCCACCATATCTCTCAACCCCTGGACTTTGAAATGAGGGATAAATGACACTCAAAATTAGTGACCGTGATTAAGGCTATGATTTAGTCACAGAGGTCATGGCAGTCACAGATTCCATGACTTTACTGGACCTCTGTGGCTTCTTCCACTTCAGCTGTCGGCAGCTGGGGCTGGAGGTGGGACTGTATGCCCCTGGCCTGCTGCAACTGGGGCTGGATGGCTGGAACCAGGACCCTGCAGCCCCTGCCCTGCGGCTTACAGGGGTTGGGGGTGGCTGCAGCCGAGCTGTATGCCCATGTCTTCCAGCTCCAGAGTGAGGGCTGTGTGTCCCCCATGCCTGCACCCCCTGCTGCGCCCCAGCCCCATGGCTTCTGTTGGGGGCTGCAGTCGGGGTCCTGCGCCCCCCTTGCGGTGTCCCAGGGCCGTGCGCTGCTCCTCCCCTCCACCAGCTGCAGCCAGGGCTTGGCAGGGGCTGCAGCCAGGGCCGCACACCCCTGTCCCGCAGCAGCGACCAGCTCTGGAGTGGGGTCCGTGCATCCCCCATTGCTGTGTCCTCCGCTGTGGCAGCTGGAGCCGGGACAGTGTCGCTTCCCCCGCCCATAGGACTCCATTCCTCCTCCCCACCCCCACTTAGCCCTGCCCCCAGTTATTTTTAGTAAAGTCATGGACAGGTCATGGGCTCAGTGAATTTTTGTTTATTGCCCGTGACCTATCCATGACTTTTTTATAAAAAAGTAACCTTGACAAAATCTTAGCCTTAACAATGAGGAACACCACACCTTGAAATAAGGGACATAATGAGGAACATCAAATTTTCTATTGAACATACTGTTGAATTAAACATTATATAGATGTACAAACATGCTGGGTCTTCTAATAGACAAAAAATTGCTCCTTATTTTTCACGTGTGCTGTGAAAATCTATTAGCCGATAGGAGATTTCTTCTGCTAGCTCACTAGTGTAATGGATCCCTCAGCACATTTTGTCAATATCACTTGCCAAATCAAATGAAATTAAAAAGGGTTTGAAGTTTTTCAGAAAGTTTCCAATGTGGGTGCAGTGTGCTGTATATCTAATTCCCCTCCAGGTCTTTGCAATGTCCCCCTCCCCAGAATCTGTCCCACCCGTGTGCTGAATAGATTCCGCAGAAGATATTTTATCTTGAGATGACAACAAACGACTGGCCCAGTGACCTTCTCCCCTGCCCCACCTTGACTGCCCCGCTCACTGACCTACCAGAGACTCTGATACTGTCAACAGCCTGCCCACCTAAACCCTATTTGCTAGTGCTCCTATTTCGCAAGACTGCACTGGGTGCAGAGCTTGCCAGTCACTGTCAATCCTACCTGTCCCCGCCATTCCCCCAGGAACTGTTCCCCTCTGGGACTTTGCAATGGCAACACTAGACAACTTTAAAAATTGGGGATCGATGTGGGATGTCCTTCACAATATGGGGCAGTTGAGAGGTATGTGTGCCACAGAGACTCCCTGTGTGACCCAGAAGTCTTTTAACCTCTCTGAATTTCAGATCCCTATATGTAAATGGGTATTATTATACTTCCTTTCTCCCACAGTTTGAGAGTCTTGTCTATTTCCGTAGTCACTAGAATGAAGAGCTTACAATCTTTTACTATGTGTATGCACAGTACCTACAGTGTTGGGGCCCTCTAGGTGCTACTGTAATATAAATAAGAGGATTAATAGTTAAAATGTTGTGATCAGGAAAAGCAGTATATAAAAGTTATGTTATTGAAGCATCCTGTATCTAAATTGCCTTTTTATCTGAGAGTGTCTCCTGCAAGTTCTGACAATAGCTGGAAAGCCATTGACTGATATTTCAAAAATATCCTTGAAAAATTGATTAAATAGTCTGAGAATTCCTGATACACTACAATTGCTCTTGAAAACTTTTGGAAAATTTACTATTATTTAAAGTGCTTATTTCAACTTTCTTCTTAATTGCGTGTTGTTGCTAATTAGTGTGTTCCAGTTTAGGCCTGAAGAGTTGTAATTAAGAAAAAAATAGTCTATCCTAATCAGTCTGTCACTTTATCAAATTCTAGCACAGTCGTTCCACTATTAGATATGTTAATAGTATCTAGCTCTGCCCTGTTCTGGTTGAAGTCAAATATAGCAATTCCAATTAAGCATCTTCCAAATTAATTTTAGAACTAGGTTTCTGGATTCCACGTGTTCCTCTAGCAGCTGCAAGTGATTGTGAATCAGAATTACCTGAGGGTCTGCTGGCCTGTAAGTCCCCAGAGGTAATTTAGGGCCTAAAGATGTAGATAGATGTCTAGTGGAATTTTCAAACATGGGAATTAGCCATCTAACTTGCTTGGGCACCTTTGAATGTCACACTGGTTGCTTAGCTGCATCTTCAGATGCCTAAAAACCTTTGAAAATGCCTTTAGATGCCTAAAAACCTTTGAAATCTTATTCAAACCGCATCTGAACATACTGATTATCCTAAGTCCTCAAAGTGGGACTGGGTATCACAGGGGAACATGATTTGACATGGATAGGTCTATCTAAATTTTAAGCATAGACCAGGGCTCAACTCAGTTCAGTTCAGCTAAGATAGGACTTGTTTAACTTGGTTCATATGAGAGAGGTGTTTATCTTACCAGCACAAACATAGAGAAATAAAAATATGAAAAGAAAGAGTCTCCCGCATCCAAATTCCGACAATGCACTTTTCCTAGAATCATAATCATTTATAAGTGGCTCCTTTTAAAAAATACTTTCTATCCACGCAGTTGAGGGAGAATCATGGACTTGTGTGATACTGACGCTTCACAATGACTCTGAAAGAAAATTCTGCTATTCCGATGAATAGAGACCTTGACCAGGGGAAGTAATTGTGAGACCATAATCATTCAGACAAGAACTAGCGCAATAGAGTCCTTAAATGCTGTGAATCACAAAGGCAGCATGATGTGTGAAACTTATACGCAAATGGATTATAACTATACCATACCACTTCATAAATGTGTTTTTTATTCTCCATTGCTATCTAGGCCATGGAATTACTCAAAAACAGCCAGGGAGCTACAGATACCATCCTTTTTTTTCGGTTTTTAAGTTGTTGCTATATTCATTTTCCTGCATGTACAGCACCGCAAAATCAGTGAAGGTAGTATTTAATACCAGTCACAGGACAGGCTGTATGGTGAGGAGCTCCACATAAGACTAAAGCCTTTTATTAAAAGTGTACCAGGCATATCTTTTACAACTCCTAAACAACAGCAGGAGCATACCTGTCTTTTGAAGTTTATCACCTTTCTACATGTTTATGGGCTGCAAATGGCAATGGTTAACAAAGTAGATTCTGGAAGTGTTAATGTCATGACTACAAGAAGTCACACTCCTTGTTGCTGGCAAAGCAAAGTACACTTCCCTCTGCCAGCCTGGCCCACTCTACCCCAGAAGCATTTGCATTGAGTGGAGAGAGTGATGGGGGTAAAAGTTGGGAAACTGAGTCACCAGTCCATCCAATTAAGCCTTAATCAATTTTGCCTTTATTTATACAATTTCAGATAGAATTATTGCCCATTATAGTGACTGGACATATATTTATGCCAGACAAATAAGAAGACAAGACAGAAGTGGTAAATGGGTCCAAGTTACCACATTCTGGGGTACTGCTCAGATGTTCTTCCATCTTCCATGATTGCTGCCGCCACCTTTGATCCCTCGGTCTGGTCCTTCAGTATCGTTTTTCAGTTTCTGGTCTGGTGTTTCTCCAGGTTAGACCCATGTTCGCTAAGGTCTTTTTTACATTTCTACAGTGCTGATTACTTAATTTTTGTCCAATTGGCTTTTAGCACACCAACCCTTCGGATTTTAGATAACTTATATATTACACTCCATTGCCTAATGTCTCTATTTTTTCTGCTGGATTTGCAGTTTCTGGGTCATGTAATTTTATATCACCTTGCCCTGGGTCTTCCCAGAATTATTATTTTTTTAATTTATCATTACCTATTTATGTATCTCTTACTTACTTCTTCCAACACAACAGGTTACCTTTGTTCTGTCAGCAATAACATTGTTTTAAACAAATCAGCAATTCTATGTAAAGGAAGAATTGGCGAAACCAGATTTATTCCAGCAAAGCTGTGGCCTAACTGTTATGTCATCTGGGCTCATTCAGTATCCATAATTATAAATAATTAAAAGTGTAACTAACAAAGATTTTAATTGTACCATTTATCAAATACTTCATTTTATATTTCAACATTATAAGTCAGTAAATATTACTCTGTGCTACCCTCAATCTGTTAGACGGGGTGGGGAGTTATGGAAAAATTGATGATTCTTCAGTGGCAATATTTCTTCTTTAAACTTGGGTTTTTCATTCAAAGTCCAGTTTTGTTTGTAAATGCTTAGAAAGAAACATTAGAAATTTTCCCGTGAATGCATTTTGAGGGATGTCTCAATTTTAGGGACTTGATATTTAGTTGCTTTTAATGATACCTATTAATACTAATATATTATTTTATTATTTATTATGGTTCTGCTGCATGCTTTCACTCATGATTTCACTCCAGGTGGTGGTGAGGGAACAGTATTTCTATATTTTCATTGAAGGCTTCATAAGATGATGCACCATTGTCAGAGGCTGCAGTGAAATGTTTGGAATCACCAAGTACCCTGTCTGCCCAGATTAAGCCTCTTCTTGCATAGTTCCCCCTACTTTTCCCAGAAGCATCCCCGTCAAAGGGAGGGGAAAGTCGACATGTACTGCTGTAATGTCCCACTGATGGATCTTCTGCTTGGAGGGACCCTTAGTCAAGAGTTTGCATCGGTGCATGTAGACATGTTTGTATCATAGAATCATAGAATCATAGAATCTCAGGGTTGGAAGGGACCTCAGGAGGTCATCTAGTCCAACCCCCTGCTCAAAGCAGGACCAAACCCAATTAGATCATCCCAGCCAGGGCTTTGTCAAGCCTGACCTTAAAAACCTCTAAGGAAGGAGATTCCACCACCTCCCTAGGTAACCCATTCCAGTGCTTCACCACCCTACTAGTGAAAAAGGTTTTCCTAATATCCAACCTAAACCTCCCCCTCTGCAACTTGAGACCATTACTCCTTGTTCTGTCATCTTCTACCACTGAGAACAGTCTAGATCCATCCTCTTTGGAACCCCCTTTTAGGTAGTTGAAAGCAGCTATCAAATCCCCCCTCATTCTTCTCTTCTGCAGGCTAAACAATCCCAGTTCCCTCAGCCTCTCCTCATAAGTCATGTGCTCCAGCCCCCTAATCATTTTTGTTGCCCTCCGTTGGACTCTTTCCAATTTATCCACATCCTTCTTGTAGTGTGGGGCCCAAAACTGGACACAGTACTCCAAATGAGGCCTCACCAGTGCCGAATAGAGGGGAATAATCACGTCCCTCGATCTGCTGGAAATGCCCCTACTTATACAGCCCAAAATGCCGTTAGCCTTCTTGGCAACAAGGGCACACTGTTGACTCATATTCAGCTTTTCGTCCACCGTAACCCCTAGGTCCTTTTCTGCAGAATTGCTGCCCAGCCATTTGGTCCCTAGTCTGTAGCAGTGCATGGGATTCTTCCGTCCTAAGTGCAGGACTCTGCACTTGTCCTTGTTGAACCTCATCAGATCTCTTTTGGCCCAATCCTCTAATTTGTCTAGGTCCCTCTGTATCCTGTCCCTACCCTCCAGCGTATCAACCACTCCTCCCAGTTTAGTGTCATCTGCAAACTTGCTAAGGGTGCAGTCCACACCATCCTCCAGATCGTTGATGAAGATATTGAACAAAACCGGCCCCAGCACCGACCCTTGGGGCACTCCACTTGATACCGGCTGCCAACTAGACATGGAGCCATTGATCACTACCCGTTGAGCACGACCATCCAGCCAGTTTTCTATCCACCTTACCGTCCATTCATCCAGCCCATACTTCCTTAACTTGCTGGCAAGAACACTGTGGGAGACTGTATCAAAAGCTTTGCTAAAGTCAAGAAATAGCACATCCACTGCTTTCCCCTCATCCACAGAGCCAGTTATCTCATCATAGAAGGCAATTAGGTTAGTCAGGCATGACTTGCCCTTGGTGAATCCATGCTGACTGTTCCTGATCACTTTCCCCTCCTTTAAGTGGTTCAGAATTGATTCCTTGAGGACCTGTTCCATGATTTTTCCAGGGACTGAGGTGAGACTGACTGGCCTGTAGTTCCCCGGATCTTCCTTCTTCCCTTTTTTAAAGATGGGCACTACATTAGCTTTTTTCCAGTCATTCGGGACCTCCCCCGATTGCCATGATTTGTCAAAGATAATGGCCAATGGCTCTGCAATCACATCGGCCAACTCCTTTAGCACCCTCGGATGCAGTGCATCCGGCCCCATGGACTTGTGTTCGTCCAGCTTTTCTAAATAGTCCCGAACTACTTCTTTCTCCACAGAGGGCTGGGCACCTCCTCCCCACACCGTGCTGCGGAGTGCAGCCGCCTGGGAGCTGACCTTGTCTGTGAAGACAGAGGCAAAAAAAGCATTGAGTACACTAGCTTTCTCCACATCCTCTGTCACTAGGTTCCCTCCCTCATTCAGCAAGGGGCCCACACTTTCCTTGACTTTCTTCTTGTCGCTCACATACCTGAAGAAACCCTTCTTGTTACTCCTAACATCTCCGGCTAGCTGCAACTCCAAGTGTGATTTGGCCTTCCTAATTTCACTCCTGCATGCCTGAACAATATTTATATACTCCTCCCTGGTCATTTGTCCAATCTTCCACTTCTTGTAAGCTGCTTTTTTGTGTTTAAGACGAGCAAGGATTTCACTGTTAAGCCAAGCTGGGCGCCTGCCATATTTACTTTTCTTTCTACACATCGGGATGGTTTGTTCCTGCAACCTCAATAAGGATTCTTTAAAATACAGCCAGCTTTCCTCGACTCCTTTCCCCCTCATGTTATTCTCCCAGGGGACCTTGCCCATCAGTTCCCGGAGGGAGTCAAAGTCTGCTTTTCTGAAGTCCAGGGTCTCTGTTCTACTGCTCTCCTTTCTTCCTTGTGTCAGGATCCTGAACTCGACCATCTCATGGTCACTGCCTCCCAGGTTCCCATCCACTATTGCTTCCTCTACTATTTCCTCCCTGTTTGTGAGCAGCAGGTCAAGAAGAGCTTTTCCCCTAGTTGGTTCCTCCAGCACTTGCACCAGGAAATTGTCCCCTACACTTTCCAAAAACTTCCTGGATTGTCTGTGGACCGCTGTATTGCTCTCCCAGCAAATATCGGGGTGATTAAAGTCACCCATGAGAACCAGGGCCTGTGATCTAGTAACTTCTGTTAGTTGCTGGAAGAAAGCCTCGTCCACCTCATCCCCCTGGTCTGGTGGTCTGTAGCAGACTCCCACCACGACATTACCGTTGTTGCTCACACTTCTAAATTTAATCCAGAGACTCTCAGGTTTTTCTGCAGTTTCATACTGGAGCTCTGAGCAGTCATACTGCTCTCTTACATACAACGCAACTCCCCCACCTTTTCTGCCCTGCCTATCCTTCCTGAACAGTTTATATCCATCCATGACAGTACTCCAATCATGTGAATTATCCCACCAAGTCTCTGTTACTCCAATTACATCATAATTCCTTGACTGTGCCAGGACTTCCAGTTCTCCCTGCTTGTTCCCCAGGCTTCTTGCATTTGTGTATAGGCATTTAAGATAACTCACCGACTGTCCTGCTGTCCCAGTATGGGGCAGGAGCCCTCCCCTCTTGCACTCACCTACTTGTGCTTCCTCCCGGTATCCCACTTCCCCACTTACCTCGGGGCTTTGGTCTCCTTCCCCCGGTGAACCTAGTTTAAAGCCCTCCTCACTAGGTTAGCCAGCCTGCTTCCAAAGATGCTCTTCCCTCTCTTCGTCAGGTGGAGCCCATCTCTGCCTAGCACTCCTTCTTGGAACACCATCCCATGGTCAAAGAATCCGAACCCTTCTCTCCGACACCATCTGCGTAGCCATATCACTGAATACTACAGCACTGTAAACTCAACTCAAACTGCAAAAGCCTAACTTTGACTTTGAGTAGCATCCACAAACCAGCAGAAGTTACCTTCATCTGTGAATTTTCTGTACACGTTATATATAATTTCCTGCATTTGGTGAGCCACAAACTTTAAGAAGAAAGTGCTTTAGATCAATTTTAGGTTCGTGGCGTTTACACGGAGCAAGTCACATAGTGGAAACCACATGGTAATTCTCCTATGTATTGGATTAGTTTAGCCCATACCATATTACCAGGAAAGTTTAGAGCATCTGATCAAAATCCATTTTCACTTGTTTTCCAAGGGAGAAGTACCTCTTTTTAGTTAAGAAGTCTGTGTCGGCTGAAAAAGTTGAGCAGAGTTGCAGGGACCAAAAACCTTCTGTTCTTGCCCTTCTGAGGGTACGTCTATACTTACCCGCCGCGTCGGAGGAGTCCAATCAATCTTCTGGGTTCGATTTATCGCGTCTTGTCTAGACGCGATAAATCGAACCAGGAAGTGCTCCCCCGTCGACGCCGGTAATCCTGCTCCATGAACGGAGCAGGCGGAGTCGACGGGGGAGTCTGCGCGCCGCCATGTGGACCAGCGGTGAGTACTTTGAAGTTCGAAATAAGATACTTCGACTTCAGCTACGTTATTCACGTTATTCACGTAGCTGAAGGCGTGTATCTTAGTTCGAACTTGGGGGGTAGTGTGGACCAGCCCTAAGTGACTGATTCTGGCTGGCAGTGTCCTAATACCTAGCCATTATTACTTCAGTTAGTTACCTCTTCCTGCTTTTGGGTGTTGTGTGTTTGTGTTCTAGCTTCTTCAAAATACAGTAGTATTATGTTGCAACGTTCCAGAAAGAGTGTTTTGGGTTTTTTTTAATCTAACTTCTCTGTATCTATGCTGTGGACATAACATTTTCCATCATGATATTTATTTCCCTGAGATCAGATTTCTTTTATGACATCAGAGTTGAAGCCTCGTGCCACTTCTGCTATGGCATATTACTGAACTGGTTTAGTCCAGTTCAAATGTACATAAATTCATTGAAACTAAACCTTACCTATAGTTTTATAGTGGGTTTCAATAGAAACCTTTACAGCTTCATGGCCCAACAATCTTGGAAAGGTTTGCCTTGCTTTTCTACATACCCGTTTGTTCCTGAATATTGTTACTTGCAATGTGTGCTCTGTATTGACTCATGACTCAAGCTGAGGGGAGAGGTAGATACGCTGAAGGGTAGGAATAGGGCCCAGAGTGACATAGACAAATTGGAGGATTTGGCCAAAACAAATCTGATGAGGTTCAACAAGGACAAGTGCAGAGTCCTGCACTTAGGATGTAAGAATCCCATGCACTGTTACAGGCTGGGGATTGACTGGCTAAGCGGCAGTTCTGCAGAAAAGGACCTGGGGATTACAGTGGATGAGAAGCTGGATATGAGTCAACAGTGTGCCCTTGTTGCAAGAAGGCTAATGGTATATTGGGCTGCATTAGTAGGAGCGTTGCCAGCAAATCGAGGGAAGTGATTATTACCCTCTATTTGGCGCTGATGAGGCCACATCTGGAGTATTGCCTCCAGTTTTGGGCCCCCCACTACAGAAAGGATGTGGACAAATTGAAGAGAGTCCAGCGGAGGGCAATGGAAATGATTAGGGGCCTCAGGCACATGGCTTATGAGGAGAGGCTGAGGGAACTGGGTTTTAGTCTGCAGAAGAAAAGAGTGAGGGGGGATTTGATAGCAGCCTTCAAATTCCTGAAAAGGGGGTTCCAAAGAGGATGGAGCTCGGCTGTTCTCAATGGTGGCAGATGACAGAACAAGGAGCAATGGTCTCAAGTTGCAGTGAGGGAGGTCTAGGTTGGATATTAGGAAACACTGTTTCACTAGGAGGGTGATGAAGCACTGGAATTGGTTACCTAGGGAGGTGGTGAATTCTCCATCCTCAGAGGTTTTTAAGGTCAGGCTTGACAAAGCCCTGGCTGGGATGATGTAGTTGGTGTTGGTCCTGCTTTTAGCAGGGGGTTGGACTAGATGACCTCCTGAGGTCTCTTCCAACCTTAATTTTCTATGATTTTATGATATGCAACTCTCACTGCAGACATTTATGGGATTGTTGTGAAACATGTATAAATCCAGTGTTGTGGTAGTTTACAGGCAGATGATATTCTGATCTTTAGAGAGACAAGGTGGGTGAGGTAATATATTTTAATGGATCAACTTCTA
The DNA here is from genome assembly GCA_033296515.1 of Macrochelys suwanniensis. Taxonomy (NCBI): domain Eukaryota; kingdom Metazoa; phylum Chordata; order Testudines; family Chelydridae; genus Macrochelys; species Macrochelys suwanniensis. The sequence goes on along the minus strand of CM065784.1, from coordinate 14,698,930 downwards.
TTGATGAGAGACAAGCTTTTGAGCTTATGCTCTTCTTCAGCTCTGTGTTAGCTCGAAAGGTTGTCATTCTCACCAAGTTGGACCAATAAAAGATATTACCTGATCCACCTTGTCTCTCTGATATCCTGGGATCGACATGGTTATAACAACACTGTATACAATTTTGGTCTTTAGGGCTAGATCCAAAATGGTGAGTTGGACTGAGAGGTTCAACGGCTAACGTTTAGGTATCCTGCCACCTAGTGGAATTCACAACAGCCCCAAGTTAGGCTCCCAACACAGTGCATCAGGAGAATTAGGTGCCTAAGAATGGGATTCACAAAAGCCAGTATGCTGAGCAGGGAGTCACCTCAGCTATCCAGTAGAAAATGCCGAGGGGAGGGGTGTCGCTTAAGCCCCATCCATCAAAGGGAGTTAAGTGCCTAACTCTGGACTGCATGAAGATGCGTGCCTTGTCTCAGGATTCACAGCCATGAACCCTCTCTTGAGTTAGGTGTCCATGTCAGATCAATAAATCCTTTAATGCAAAACAAACAAACAAACAAAAAAAACCCCAAGGTGGTCCCCTCTCCTCTTATATCTATAGCCTTGAGTGGCTAGTGGAGCCACTCTTTGGGGAAGCTAGACCCCAGCTCTGCCCCTTCCACCCCCTCCCACAGCCCAAGGAGGCCCAGACCAGCCGGAGCCCTGAGCCTCCCCTCACCTACTCAGAGGAGCCCTGGGCTGGCTGGAGCCCCCGAAGCTGTGCCACCCCTCTGCAGATCCCAAGCTGCCCTGCAAAAATTCAAAAGCTCTTCTCTTCGTTTCTCTTCCAGAAGAACCTGAGCTTTTACTATGCCCCAAGCAGGTTCCGGGGTGGTTGAGGAGACAGTGTGTTACTCAGCACCCCAGGTTCATCAGTAATCTCCTTGGAGTCAAGGGAGATTACTAATGAACCCAGGAAGCTGAGTAGCACATACTGCCTCCTCAGCCGCCCCGGAACCTACATGGGTCATGATAAAAAGCAAAATTTCCCCTGTGCAAACCGCCAAACCTACAAACGGGGTCCCATGGCAGCAGCTGCGCTATTATACCCGTCGCCCATGTCTGTAGCCCAATAGTTAAAACACTCTCTGAGGATATAGGAAACCCAGGTTCAGATGCCCATTCTGCGGGAAACCAAGGTTCAGATCCCCGCTCTGCCTGATTGGGAGCAGCGACTTGAACCCAGTTCTCAGACTGTCTAGATAAGTGCTCTAACTGCCAGGCTATAGCATATTCTTTCTCAGTGTTTCCTGTTGGAGCTGTTCATCTTTGTATAAAATATTTAAATAGTCATTGGGCCAGAGAGTGTGTGACTCTCTAGCCTGGTGATTAGAGTATTCACCTGGAAGATCCAAGTTCCAGTTCCCTGCTCCTATAAATAGTTAAATATTTTATACAAAGGGAAAGTGAGTGAGATAGGTGGGGAATGCCTAATCTGAGGATCTGCTGAGCTGCTTGGCCGGGTCAGGACTTTGCTTTGTGCATGCACACCAACAGAAATTTAGAGACATAGGCAATTTAGGCATCATCCTGGAGTTTTTATATAGTTAGATGTAGGCACCTAAAGTTAGTTCCTTTTGTGGAACTAACCCTTCATTTCCTGTCCTTTGTTATGATCAGATTCCATTGTTGGTTGCAAGACTGTGTGTAGTCATTACAGGGAAAAGGGGAAGGCAGAACATTCAAAGTTACTGATAATTCCAAGAAGAAGATGAAAAATTCAGTTTTCTAATAAGATTTACCAAACCAAGTTGCTGCACTAACTCAGCCTGTTAAAGCAATGCTATTGTTTCAGTATCCTGCCCAGTTTTATACATGCTTGCCAAAGAAGTTATGCCTTAAAGGCTTTCATGGACATTGATTAACAATAAAAATGGTGTAACTTAGAAGCCTTTAAAAAGAAAGCTGTGAATTGTTTCTGGTTGTGTTAATTACAAGAGGGATTGTGAATTTATACTACTAAATAATTGCTACAGATGTGTTTTTGAATAATGTTCTGTTAATGTAAAATTATTCTCTTTTCCTAACCCATGTTCTCAATTCTACTTTTAAAGAAAATGGCTTTCCTAAATTATGAACCCTTAAACTTTAAACCTCAGATGAACAAAATATCTGTATATGAATTGAATTTAAAGAGAATTCATTTCCTGTATCTGATACCACATAAATGTACTATTGTGGTTTGACCCTGGGCTCCATCGTAATAATCATCTTGATGGAAGATTTAGGCAGTCTCTAAAGCGTAGTGTGTTACAGATATCCTTATAGTACTTTGGGTGGGAAGTCCAGAGTAAGGAGGAAGAGGGAGAAAGATCTCATATTTATTATTTTTCTACCTGTACTGGATGTAGAAAGTCAAACTAGATGATAAATATCTGGAACATTATTTAACATTAATCTGGGTCTTGGTGGAGATCAGAAACATCTGGAGCATTATTGAATGTTGAGTGTAATAAAGTTGCAAAGAGGTAATGTAGAATGCTGCCAGTTGTGCCATTCTACGGTATTGCATTATACAGCCAAAGAGAGCTTTATAGTCAGATCAGGGCCAGAGTGAGCCAGAAATTACATATGGCTCAGAGAAAAAATGCCAAGAATAAACTAAGCTTCCGTGCTGGAAGAAAGCCAGATGTATTTTCTGAGCTGTATTGGGAAAGGTCAACATTGTTAAATACCAAAGAAAGTAACCGCAACACAAGGCAGTGGCTGGTGAAACTGGTTTGAGAGATTGAGGCATATTATATAGGTGGTATGGCCCTACATCTCTGCTGTATTGAGAATGTTTTATACTGTACTGTCGGCGTGCAAAGCAGCCCAAGGACCAGCATTGCAATCCACAGGAGGATTAGCCAGTATGTTCCTTCTAGACCTTAAAATATTTGGATCTGTGAATCACTCTAGCACAGGGGAACCTTTGGTGGCATAGAGCTGGTGTAGTGGCTCTTAAACCATTCCATTCTCTGTGGCTAGCATAGGGGGCATCGCCATCGTATCTCTGAGACATCTGGTGATTGCTGTCCAAAGTAATGAGCACATCCCTACCTCCTAAATTGTACTGTTTTCTCCTCAGTCATAGTCCAGGCTCAGTCTGGAGAGCTTGCAAACATGTGATATGTTTACCTAGTGCAGTCTTCTCTTTAATGTAACTGCTTTTCAATAATGTCTACATACATTTCTTTCAGAACTTCTAAGAAAAAAATGCAGTTATTTAAAAATAATACCAAAGTAGTGGGTCAATAGTCTATACAGCATCCTGTGGGCTTGCGGCCAATCCCATCCTAAATTCTGCATCCTTGGGACCACCTTGGTCTCTTTTCTGGTCATGAGACCATGAGACCACAAGGCCTGGAATTTACAACACAGAATGTCTGGACCAGACCTCCAAAATGCATTCAGAGTAGAGATGAGTGGCTAACCTCTGGGGGAGTAAACAAGGTGTATAATATAGATAATTATTTTAAGATGCTGAATATAAAATTCTCATAAGCACTCCTGACCATGGCTAAAAGGATTTGCATGTGGTCAGTCAATAAACTGTGATTGGAAAGAACCTAAATTTGGAAAGCGGCCCTGTACAGGAAAGCCATAAAGCCCCAGCATCTTTGGGTACATCTACCCAGGGATAACAGACCCATGGCTGGTCCCGTTCAGCTGACTTGGTTTCACTGGGCTAAAAAATGCTGAATAGATTCTTGCAGGATCCCAGAGCGAATGTCTATACAGCAACTTTTCAGTCCAGAGCCTGAGCGCCATGAGCCCGAGTCAGCTGACCTGGGGCATCTGTGCAGTTTTTCTCACTGTGTAGAAGTACACTTTATTCCTATCCTCCTTGTGTATTTTTGGGATAACAGTTTATATCACTTTCCCCCTGAAATACCATCCATACGATATTTTCACTGTGGTCTTGCAAGATCTTATTTCTAGGAGAATGGGACTTAGCCTAGAGGGACACTGAGGCCCTGGACTGACTCATGTTCTTTCTGCAGTCTGAACATGACATCTCTGTGTCATGTCCTGTCTCTACACGTTTTAATTTTAGGTTTTATTTTTTACATGATCACATAGCTGTGAAGGTAACCTACACTAGTCGATGCAAACAAAACCACCAAGCGCCAGGATACCGTTCCTGCATATGAAACTAAAAGGGGTACATCCCCAAGTGCTGCTTTTCCTTATCTCTCATGAGATACTTACTGAGAAACTGCTGTGCTGCCATATAATACCTATTTTCATGAAGCCAGTCTGGCAGCAAGTCATGCCCTTTCCCCCTTAGGACTCAGTTCAACAGAAATTAAATGCAGACATTGACACAGCAGAATGTTATGGATTTGGCTTTTTCATTCAACTTAGCTATTTATCTGGAAACTTAACTGGCTAGTAGAGTCATTTGAGGCTGTATCCGTTTGTTCCTCTCATAGGATTGGTCCAATCTACCCTCATCCCACCTTTTCGTTGAACTTGTGGACAGATATTATCTTTCCACAGTCACAGAACTCATTTTTTAAAGAAAAGCATTTCCTGGTTTAATTTATATCTATGCAGTATCTGCAGTTCACCAGCCCGGGGCCTAAAACGTACTCAGAAAGTCATTTTTTTTCTTTTAAATATTCTGCCTCATCTGATGCTTTGGAGAGTGGGGAAGAGTTTCTTTATCCTGGGTCAATGTATTTAACTTTTAAATTTACTTTTTCTTACTGCTTTAGGACTTTCCTTATCTGATCAACAGCAGACTAGCTGTCAGTCCCAAAAGCCTGTTATTTCTCACATCTATGATAGTTGGTTTCCTCTGAGCATGCTTACTGAAGTCCAGAGTGCCACCACTACTGAATAACTTCTGTGTCCTCTGCTGCTTGGAAATATTGCAAATGAGATTAGATATTGTATAGGGATGGTTTAGGTATAGGTAGGAACTTCCTTAGTGATACCAAGCAATACATTAAACATTGTTGCAAATCAAATCATGTAGAGACAAAACCAGGCTGATGTCAGGTTTAGGATCTTGGCTAAATCTCCTTTAATTTATAATTACACATATGCCACCCACTGATATTAACGAAGTTCGACACATAACTGATAGCAAAATTTGGCCCTCAGCATACTGGACAGAAAGGTGGCTGAAAACAGTAGGATTTTCAATGGTTGGTGCACTTTTTTTTTTTAATTGGTAATTTTCCTCTTTGTAGCTGTGTTTTAACAGTGTTACTCAGTCACAGATTACATCCAAATGTATACCACTAATGGATTGTATCTGGTGATAATGCAATTAAATGGATCATGAGGGGTGGGGGAAGTCATTTAAAATAATGAAAATCTTTATGGTGGTGGTATGATTTAAGTGACCATTTTTAGTTTAGAGTTATACTGTGAAATCTATAATAGTGTTTTAAAACAACCTTTTCAAAAGTTGATATGTTTCTTCACACTATTTTGGTATAAGAGCCTATCTAGAACCCTTGAAACCCCATCTGTCTATTCATTTTTTTAGTATGCCAGTTAACAGTTCCATGCATTTACCTAAGGAAACACTGTATGGTATCAGGGACTTTCATCCACTGACTCCCTCTTAAGTTTCTCTCTTCACTATGCATCGTTTTATATTTCCCCAGGGTTGTCCTACCCAGACTAAAATGACACTTTTTGACTTATGAATGAGATACGGTCTAAAAATGCTTAATTATCTCTTGTTTATGAACACTTTGAGATGAACTATGAAAAAAGCTTTTTGAGGTTGTATATGGCTTTTTGCTGAATAATAATAATTTTATTTTCTATCAAAACATTTTAGAGCCCAATCCTGGGAGGAGTTCCAAGGAAGTGTAATAGACTACCTGGTTAGAGCTCATTTGGAGGATGAGGGCATATCCACTGTCCTGATTCGCCTCTCATTTATAATTTATAATATAGTATAAAATTATATTATAATATTATTATAGTTTATAATATATGGGGGGACTGGGGCCTAATTTTGAAACAAGAATAAACATGTATAAACACAGGAGGGAAAACAGTAGGGAGAACAAGGGAAACGATACAAGGACACAGTTGTGTGGTCTAGTTAGTGTGTTACATGCTAATTCCAATTTAATTACAAGTAAGAATAAATGATAGACTCCTTGCATTTGGAAAGCACAACCCACATCATCTGTCTGTCTGAGATTGGGGGAACAGTGTTGGGGTTCTCCAGCCAGTACTGCTTGTCCCCTATTGCACCAGTTGGTGCTTCTGCCTTTTACTGCTTCTCAGGAAGGTCTTTGGTAGGCCATTGATTTCAGTGAAGTCACTCCTGCGCTATAGTGGCATGGGAGAAGCATCAGGTCTCTCATCTCTATATTTCTTTATATTGGTCTTTCTCTTACAATACTCTCTTGCCTGAGAGTATTTAAAATGTTTCCTTTTTGTTATGCAACAATATTTGTTTCAGCAAAGAAAGCTGCTCGGAATACCATAATCTTTTCCCCCAAACAGTGTTTACATCCCTACGTACAAAGAACTATGATTGTGATTTCTAGCATCTGCTCGTTAAAGTCATTCCCTAGAAGTAGTGATATACACAGTTCACTGGGGATGATTACTCTTTTTTAACTAGCATACATATTTTAATTGGTAGTCACTTTCTTAAACAGCTATTAAGTTCCATTATCTGATGGCTGAGCAAAGGTTGTATTACTTGCTTTTTATAATGACTTCCAGAAGAAAGGTCCAATAACTGGGGCCCTTATTCATCAGAAATGTCCCACTATAATCAGCAGGATTTTCACATAAGCAAGAGCAATAGGATTGGGCCCCAATTAATTTCTAGAACATGATAATACTTTATATAGTGTTACAGAAGGGGCTGATTGTTGGGGTAGCCTCCGAGACCTCCTCCACTCAGTTCCCCAAGAACTCAGTTCAATTCTGGTCTCATCACTCAGGTTCCTTTAATGGAATTTGATATAGTAACCTAAATTTCCACACCCAGAGGTGGTGGTATGACGCAAATGGTCTAGACTTTTGTAGCAAGCCATGTACCTACAGTGGGGGCCAGGAGCAGCTTCCATATGTGTTTAACCAGTTGGAGTGAGTGAGAAGAAGCTGCAGAAGAAAAAGCTGTAGGCAGTTTTGGCTTGTGGGTCTAGGTTGGTCCCGAGAAGACACTGAGTCAGCTGAGCTGCCTTTTGACCCGGAGCGGAGGTACAGGGCCTAAGGATTCTCCCAGAGTGGGTTGCCCTTGTGCTCTTTGTTCCCAGCCATGCTTTAAAAATCTGGAGTCTAGTACATTTGTAAATAAACAAAAATTCCTGATTCTGTCACTGCTTTCTGCTATGACCAGGAAAACTGATGTGTGAGACTCCGAAAATCTGCCACCATTTGGCGATGTGGCAATGATAGTTAAACTTTTAAGGCAATGTGATTTGATATCAGGTTTCCTCAGTACAACTCTGTCTCTCCTAGTCCTTTCTATTAGTTTAAGTGTGAAGATAATTATGTGTTTCTCCAAATTTTAAATTGTTTATGTCTATTGGTGATAGTGGAGAAAAATGGTTTGTTATGCTGGAATTCAGTCTTAAGGATTTTGTCCACCAGTATTGGACTCACGGAGCCACATATCTTAATTTTTTTGTGGGGCGTGAAGTGTGATCTGTATGCAGTAAACACAACAAAATGACACCTACATATTAGTGCCCATGAAGGGGTTAAACTGTGTACAACAATGCAAAAAGTGGGATTAGCAGTCCTTACTATCACACAGGGGAACTGTGCTAGTCCATCTGTTCTGGACTGAACATTAATTGTTGATGAAGAGTCAGAAACTGAAAGTCCTGAGGTCAAATTCCCATCTCATTTAACGTGTATGCAACTTGGTTTGAATTAAGTGGGGTTGTACTCATGAAGTGAGAGTAAGATCTAGTCCAAATATTTACATTAGTAGCATAAAAGTGACTGCTTGCCTATTGCTTTCCTCACAGTGTCCTTGTGCAGTGTTTCACAGTTGTTCAAGGCACAAGTGCTAAATTGGAGTATTTAAACTGACTTCTTTCATAAGACAGGACCTTGGCAAGAAAAGGTCTTTACATTTTCTCAGGTGCTAAACTGTGGAAAGGAAATTACAAAAAAATAAAAGGCAATAATTGTGAAGATTGGTTCAAGGAATATGCTGTATTAATTGTTATAGGACAGAGAGCGTGATTTTCCTTGCATTACCTATAAATATGCTCCCAGCCAGCCATGTGCATTACGTTGGATCATGTCCAATGTATATGTGTAACACACATGTCAAAAGCATTGGGTTATGGACCTCAGACATTTGGGATGAGCTTGTCTGACTTGTGGAAGTATAAAATATACTGTCTTGTACGAGTATGAGGGAAAGAAAGAACGTGACTCCTTTGAATGACTTATCTTATTAAATATACAACCTATTATTTACTGTCTCGCCACTAAGGGAGTTCTCCTTTGACTTGGGCAGTAAAGGCTTCTGCTTTTGGTGCTGAAAGACCCTTCTAAGATCCCATGATGCCCATGCAGTTTGTTTGTGTAAAAGAATGTGGTTGTCAAACACCTTTCTTGCCTCAGACGTTTGCAAACTTGTTCAGAAACAATCTTCTGTATGTGCAAAAGAAAAAGTATTAGTATTTATTTGAAGTTATAGATTACAGTGGGCTGCACCCTTTTTTTGCCCTGGGTGACTACCCCATTGGCTAAGACAAACAAAGGAATGCAAAAAGACTACATAGAACCATGTTCATCCCTCAACCTGCTCTCTCCTTAGTAGCCTGAGGAAAGAGAGAAAGAACAGATAGCTTTGTAACATGGCCAGAAGTTTAACAAATCTGGGCACTGGTGGGTCAGGGAGAGCGAATTCTAAAACCAAGGACCCCTCACCGTGTCAGCAGTTTCCTCTCATTTATTCCATGAATACTCCATCTCAAGTGGCTCGCTGATCTCGTCTATAACCATATGTCACGGAGTAAGACAATCTCTCAGGTGTCCAGGTCCCAAACCATTTAAGGCATTTATAATTTAAAACTGACACCTCGAGTTCTTCTCAAAAGCTGACTGAAAGCCAATGAATATTATGGTGCACCAGTTTAATGTGCTCCCAAGGTGCAACTCAGTAAATAGATCACAGCATTCTGCATTTGCTTCAACTTCTAAATGCTCCCAAACTATAATCCCTCATAGAGTGTATGCTAGCAATCTAATCTTGAGGTGACAAAGGCCAGGCTAATTGTAATAAGGTCAATATCAGAGAGGAAAAAGTCAGAACTTCTCTTGCCAGATGCAGATGGAGAAAGTGCTGTTTCATGTGGGGGAGGGAGAGAGCAATACCAGCCAGGTATCACCTTGATGTATTTTTCTATTCTGTAAGGCAGTGATGGTGCAGTATGAAATCCTAGACAAAATAGAAACTATGCATTACTACTATTAACAAACTTAAAATCCCATTTGGCTAATGTTAACAGGAGCTACACATGTAACCAAAGGAGAATATATTCTTACATGGAGCAGTAGTTACAGAAGCATTCATTTAATATTGTTACAAGCTACTGTTGATTTTTATGAGTGATAGGGGAGCAGTTTGCAGATGAACTACTGTATAAAGAAAGAAATGCTGTTCAGTTTAAGAAGGAATACTTTGAGCCTTTGGCAGTTTTGTAAATGTTTTCCATTACAAATAAGTTTAACATTATACATTAAAAGCTTGTGTATTTAAACCTTTTATGGTCCATACCACATTAGGTAGAATTACAGTAAATTGCCACACTTTATTTCTGTAATTATCTTGTAAAAGTGCCAGTTGATATTGTCCTGAAGTTTATGTTCAGCACATATTAACACCAGTCATATTTTGGACAGCTTGTATAAGCTCAATTTGATTGTCTCTTAGGGAAATAAAATTGTTTAAAAAAGACATCTCTGTTAAAAAGATCGAGGAATTACATACTTTTGAATAATTAAATGAACTACAGAGAGGAGAAGGATGATAATCAGCTCACACATAGTGTGATTATAACAATCTGCAGAATAATTTCTTGTATTAATACATTTTTCCAGGATTATATGTAATTATGAAACTTTTTTTTTTTTAATCTCTGTAGGAGCTTGGAAGTAACAGCCCTCCGCAGAGGAATTGGAAGGGAATTGCAATTGCACTGCTGGTGATTCTAGTTGTATGTTCACTCATCACTTTGTCTGTCATTCTTTTAACCCCAGGTAATCTCTCTCTCTTTTTCTATACACACGCGCGCGTGCACGCACACGCACACACGCGCACACACACACACACACACACACACGCACAATTTCTTACTGAAGGCATTTTGATTCATAATGTAATCTTCAAAATGACTTATAAGTATAACATTAACTCTTGTCTTTGCACATTTTAACTTCTGGCTACTTGAATTTCAGTATCCAAAGTAGGCATAGAATGACATAAGTGATGCACAATTAGGACCTGCCATTATACACCCACTCAGAATCCCCATTGGCTTCAATATATGTGAAATTAATTAAAGTCATGGGTGGTTGCATCCTGGTGTATTTTCAGATCCCTTGGTATATACAAAAAACTTTGTTTAAAATGTGCTAATACTGAATATGAATGTTTATATCCAGCCACATCAATGTATATGTATCTCTCACTGTCATATACGCACAATAAATCAGAGCGAACTGAAGCTATTTATTTAACAACCTATTTGCAAAAATAATATTAATATGCCTATTAAACAAGTCCTGGACAATGTAAGCTCCTACACATGGATATTTGATTTTGCTGCAAGTTTTCTTTATTCTAATTTATCCAAGAAATATTTTTAGACTCCTTTTTCTGTTGCAATAGCAAACATTTAAACAGGGATAGAGGCCCAGATAGAAGGCAACATTGCACATGTTGCAAAGAAAAGAAAAATCTCATTGATTTTTCCCAATCAGACAGAGGTGATTTAAAATAAGTGAACTGAGAAGCATATATCAGTGGTAAAAATTGGTCTGAAAATATTCTGTATTGGAAATGTTATTCATTTGGTTTGTATTTGAATGCGCTTTTTAAGTTGCATAGCCATGGAATTTGCAAACCATTGATGAAGCTATATATTTTCCTAATATATATCCAATGGTGAATTTCCTAATTTTCACTCAGTTGCATTTATATTTTTTTGCATAATTATCTGGTATACTTTATGAATCAATATGTATATAATCACTAATTAGATATTACAAATTAATTTGTATATTTTAGTACTTGAGGTTTAGGTTAATTTATCATTAATTGAATCATCACACTGGAAAGCTTAGATACAATGGACCAAATTTAAGAGGGGGGCGGGGGTGTAGCTCAGTGGTTTGAGCATTGGCCTGCTAAACCCAGGGTTGTGAGTTCAATACTTGAGGGGGCCACTTAGGGATCTGGGGCAAAAAATCTGTCGGGACAGTACTTGGTCCTGCTAGTGAAGGCAGGGGACTGGACTCGATGACCTTTCAAGGTCCTTCCAGTTCTAGGAGATTAGCATATCTCCATTTAAAAAAAAAATAAAAAGTTAGACCCCTAACAACCCTGTTAGTCTCTCTTAGCCTGTGGTTATGTTGATGTAAGTTACACACTATGGCGCTGGAACAAAGTGTAAACAGGCTGTGAAAAAATCCTATAGCTCATAACCAAGCGACAAGTAGAAGTGCTATCTGGACAAGTAAAAGAGTCAGATTATCTGGCCACTGGAAAAGGGCTACAAAGTAGGCAGAGAATGGGCTGGATGATAGCAGGCACAGAAACTTAAGAGCTGCTTCTCAGACAGGGAGGTGGCAGATTGTCTGGGAAAGGAGCAAAGAGGATGAGGCTGCCACTTGGGAGGAAAGGTGGCTGAACAGAGCATGCTGGAGTGCTAGACTGTGCTGCTTTCCCTATATTATGGAGAAATTCATTATGTACACCCAAGGCTGGGAGGATCGTGGCCACCACTCTCAAGAGAAAACAAAGGGTAGTGGTGGTTGGTGACTCCCTTCCTTCTAAACGGGACAGAGGGATCCATCTGCAGGCCTGAGCTGGCATCCCAGGAGATGTAGTGCCTGCCAGGGGCACATATCTGAGATGTTATGGAAGGATTGCTGAGGATCATCTGGCCATGCTGCTCACTCATGTGGGCAATAATGATACTGAAAGATATGACTCTGAGCAGATCAGAAGTGACCACAGGATTCTTGGAGTGAGGGCGAAAGAGTTGTGGGGTGCAGGTGGTGTCCTCTTTGGTCCCGGAAGAGAGACACATATTCTGGAGGTGAATGCATGGCTGTACAAATATTGTTGCCAATAGGGATTTGGCTGCCTTGACCATGGGATCCTGTTCCAAGTAGAGATGGGGTCCACCTTTCAAGGAAGGGGAAGAGTATCTTCAGATACAGACTGGAGAACTTAGTGAGGCAGGCTTTAAACTAGGTTTGATGGGGCAGGAGACAAATGCCCACAGATAATTCCAAAACATGGAAATCTGGGTGAAGGGTAGGAATCTGTGGGGAACATGGGAAATTGCAACATGGACAAAGGAGAGACAAGGAGGAATATAGAGCAGAAATCTATACTAGTGCAAGAAATATGGGGAATAAACAGGCAGAACTAAAAATACTAGTGAATAATCACAAATATGATATAATTGGCATCACAAACATTTGGTGGGATAATTCACGACTGAAATATTGGTATAGAAGTGCTCAGGAAGGACAGTCAGGGAGAAAAGGGAGGAGGTGTTTCCTTATGTGTATGTTTGCACTGAAGTTGGGATAGAAGTGGGAGGCAGACCTGTTGAAAGTCTCTGGGGATGATATATGGGATGAAAAACAAGGGTGATGTCATGGTAGGGTGTCTACTATAAACCACCTACCCAGGAAGACATGGATGAGACTTTTTTTAAAACAACTAACATAATCATCCAAAGCACAGGATTTGGTGCAGATGTGGGGCTTCAACTATCCAGACATTTTTGGGAAAATAATATAGCAGGGCACAGATTATTCAACAAGTTCTTGGAATGCATTGGAGACGACTTTTTATTATCGAAGGTGGAGAAAACAATTAGGAAAGAGGCTATCCTGGATTTGATTCTGACAAACAGGGAGGAACTAGTTGAGATTCTGAAAGTGGAAGGCAGCTAGCTTGGGTGAAAGTGATTTGTGAAATGATGAAGTTCATGATTCTAAGGAATGGTAGAAGGGGAAACAGCAGAATAAAGACAGTGCACTTCAAGAGGGCAGACTTTAGGAAACTCGGAGAATTGGTAGGCAAGATCCCATGGGAAGCAAGCAAAGGGAAAAAAGAATTCAGGAGAGTTGGCAGTTATGTAAAGAGACACTATTAAGGGCACAAGAGCAAACTATCCTAATGTATAGGAAAGATAGGAAGTATGGTAAGAGGCCACTCTGGTTTAACTAGGAGATCTTCAATTACCTGAAACTCAAAAAAATCCAAAAAAACAAAACCCGCATACAAAAAGTGGAAACTAGGTCAAATTACAAAAGGATGAATATAAAAAAACAACATAAACATGTAGGAACGTAATTAGAAAGGCCAAGGCATAAAATGAGCTCAATCTATCTACGGACATAAAGGATAAACAATGTATTTGTAAAATTCTGAGATGCAAGAGGAAGACCAGTAACAGGATAGGGCCCATTACTAAAGGAAGAGGGAAAGACAGTAACAGAAAATGCAACAATGGCCAAAGTGTTTCAGTTTTCATCAAAAAGGTTATCAGTGATTGGATGACTAATACAGAGAACATCTGTGTGAATGGGTTAGGATCTGAGGCTAAACTAGGAAAAGAACAGGTCAAGAATGACTTAGAAAAGTTAGATGTCTTCAAATCAGCAGGCCTGATAAAATATATCGTAGAATACTTAAGGAATTGGATGAAGTGAGCTCTGAGCCATTAACGGTTATATCTGAAAACTTGTGGAGGATGGGAGGGATCCCAGAGGACTGGAAAAGGGCAAATATAGTACCTATCTATAAACAGGACAATCCAGGGAATTTAGACCAGTCATCTTAATTTAGGTACCCGGAAAGATAATGGAGCAAATAATCAAACAATCAATTTGTAAGCACCTAGAAGAAAATAAAGCAGTAAGTAACAGTCAACATGGATTTGTCAAGAACAAATCATGCCAAACAACCTAATATCCTTCTTTGATGGGGTAACAAACCTTGTAGATGAGGGAAAGCAGTAGATGTGATAATCTCGACTTTAGTAAGGCTTTTGCTACTATCTCACATAACCGTCTCATAAACAAACTAGAGAAATCTAGCCTAGATGAACCTACTGTAAATTGGGTGCACAACTTTCTGGAAAACCATGGTCAGACTAGTTATTAATAGTTCACATTCATGCTGGAAGAGCAAATTGAGTGGGGTTTCACAAAGATCTGTGCTAATATGGTTCTGTTCAATATCATCATAAATGATTTAGATAATGGCATAGAGAGTACACTTCTAAAGATTGTAGATGATACCAAGCTGTGAGGGGTGCAAGTGCTTTGGGAGGCAGGATTAGAATTCAAAATGATCTTAACAAACTGGAGAAATAGTCTGAAATAAATAGGATGAAATTCAGTAAGGAAAAATGCAAAGTTCTACACTTAGGAAGGAATAATCAGTTACCAAAATACAAAATGGGAAATGACTGCCTAGGAAAGAATACTGCAGAAAAGGATCTGGTGGTTATAGTGGATCAGAAACTAAATATGGATCAACAATGTAATACTTTTGCAAACAAGGTGAACATCATCCTGTTATGTATTAGCAGGAGTGTTTTAAGCAAGATTACCTAGGTTACCTAGGGAGGTGGTGGAATCTCCTTCCTTAAAGGTTTTTAAGGTCAGATTTGACAAAGCCCTAGCTGGGATGATTTATTTGGGGATTAGGTCCTGATTTGAGCAGGGGGTTGGACTCCATGACCTCCTGAGGTCCCTTTCAACCCTGATATTTTATGATTCTATGAAAACATGAGAAGTAATTCTTCCAGTATTCTCAGTACTGCTAAGGCGTCAGCTGGAGTATTGTATCCAGTTCTGGACAACATGCTTCAGGAAAGATGTGGACCAATTGGAAAAAGTCCAGAGGAGAGCAACAAAAATGATTGAAGGTCTAAAAAATGTCACCTATGAGGAAAGATTGAAAAATACAACAACTAGGTATGTTTAGTCTGGAGAAGAGAAGACTGGGGGGGAGGGGACATCATATTCTTGAAGTATGTAAAATTTGTTATAAAGTGAAGGGTGATAAATTGTTCTCCTCAACCACTGAGGACAGGATAAGAAGTAATGGGCTTAAATTGTAGCAAGGGAGATTTAGGTTAGACTTTAGGAAAAACTTCCTAACTGTAAGAGTAGTGAAGCAGAAACAAATTACCTAGGGAGTGTGACGGGGCAAGGCCAGAGGGCTATAGGAAAGTGGTAAGGAACCAGTATGTTAGCCCCAGGCTAAACAAATCCCTGATACCTTATGGCAGTTGCTCCGGGTTAATCAAGACACTTGGAGCCAATTAAGAACTTTCCAGAAGGCAGGGAGGTTGATTGAGACACCTGCAGCCAATCGGGCTGGCTGAAACTAGTCAAAAGCCTCCCAGTGAGTCAGTGAGGGGCGCATGTCAGGAGCTGTGGAAGGAGGTTGCGTGTGAGGAGCTGGGAGCAAGAGGCACTAGGAGCTGAGAGTAAGAGGGTGTACTGCTGGAAGATCCTGTGGTAAGGATAAAGAAGGTGTTGGGAGGAGTCCATGGGGAAGTAGCCCAGGGAGTTGTAGCTGTCGTGCAGTTGTTCCAGGAGGCACTCTAAACAGCTGCAGTCCACAGGGCCCTGGGCTGGAACCCGGAGTAGAGGGTGGGCCCGGGTTCCCCCCAAACCTCCCAACTCCTGATGAAGCACAGGAGGAGTTGATCTAGACTGTGGGTTCTACCAGAGGGGAAGATATCTGAGGCAAACAAAAGAATCCGCCAATAAGCGCAGGACCCACCGAGGTAGAGGAGGAACTTTGTCACAGGAGAAACAAATTACTTGTTGAATCTCTGTCATCAGAGATTTTTAAGAACAGGGTAGATAAATACCTGTCAGGGATGGTCTACATAATACTTAGTCCTGCCTTAGTGCATGGGACTGGACAAGATGACCTATCAAGGTTCCTTCCACTCCTACATTTCTATGATTTCTATGTATTCTTGGCTGATATCCAGTCCAGAGCACTAAAGGCAATGACAGGGCTGGCCTTACCATGAGGCGAACTGAGGCGGCCGCCTCAGGTGCCAGACTGTGGGGGGGCGCCACTAGGACCCAGAGTGTAGAAAATTGTGTCTCCTGCTGAGGCATATGTATTCTCTCTGCTCTAGATGCACAGAGATGGTGGAGTGCTGTGCTGGAGGAAGGAGGGCACAAGAGACATAACTGGCAGGCAGGAGAAAAGGTGAGAGGGAATAACAGAAAACTACAGGAGCTGTAGGGCGAGAGAGGAGGATGAGCCTCTTATGTACCTCTCTAGCACCCCCAGGAGCCTGGACTGATTAATACCAGCTTCTCAGGGAGCTTCTTGTTTCCTGCCGCTTCCCTGAACCCACTTGAGGAGAACAGGCAGTCAACTGAAGTAGTAGGAGCCAGTTAGGCCCTTAAGACACTGATATCTTCCCTCACTCAGGCCCTGCTACCAGCCTGCTTATTTGTCCCCTTCAGTTGAGTGTTGAGAGCCGCTATAGCTGGTACAGAACAGCAGTCATGGGTGAAAGAGGAAAACGCCCCTCTGGGGCAGCATTCAGAAAAAGAAAGCAAGCAAAGGAAGCTTTTCTATCTAAGCAGGAAGGAGCTCTCCTGAGATACATACGCACAAATGTTCATGGTGAGCCTTCCGGCCCCAGAGAGGATGTGAGTGGTGAGGAGATGCCTGATCTTCCAGTTAGAGTGCAGGTGACCTGGCAGCTACTGCAGCATCCATATCTCCATCTCAAATGGATGTAACCATGCACATTCCGGAAGAAAAGTGTAGATCAGAGAAGACTGTGGTGGAGGTGCAAGCAATAGCTGCTGCTGAGTTTAGTTCCTTAAGTCTAGATGATCCAGGACTGCGGACCCACTTGAGCGGTAGCCTGAGGGACTTCCTTGGCATGGGCCAAGCAAGTGGAAAACTTCATGTTCCCCAAAGAACATGAAAATAGAAGTTTCCATCCAACACATTACTGGTGTGAAATCCCTAATGGTGACAAAGTGGAGAGGCCATGGCTTATGGACACAACAATCGAGAATGCTGCATACTGTTTTTGTTCCAAACTCTTCCAGTCTCATGTTCCCGCCACATTGGGTTTTACAGGAACAAAGGACTGGAAAAATCTGGCTAGAAACCTGGCATTCCATGAGAAGGCAGCAAATCACCATAGCATTCCATAGGTCCATAGGTCGGTGGAATGAGCTTGAGATGAGACTAAGGTTAAAGGCCATCATAGATGATCAGCATCAAGAGAAGATTGCATCAGTCTCTTTACTGGCAAAATGTTCTGAAAAGGCTCATTGCCATTGTGAGAGTGCCTGCTCCCCAAAACTTAGCACTGCGTGGCACTTCAGATCAGCTGTATGTTCCAAACAATATAAAGTTCCTTAAAATTGTGGAGCTGATGGCTGAGTTTGATGCTGTACTCCAGGAGCATCTAAGAAGAGTCACCAACCAAGAAATGTACATGCACCACAAAACAATTGTATACACACCACAAAACAATTCCAAATGAGATCATACAGTTACTGTCAACAAAAGTCAAACAGAAGATTGTGGCAGATTTGAAGTCACCAAGATATCACTCTGTTATTCTGGACTTCACACCTGACATCAACCAGACGGAACACATGACTTTAATGATGCATTTTGTAACAACAACAGAACCTAGTGAAAATGTCCCCGCAATGGTGACTGCCAGAGAGCATTTTCTAGAATTTATTGACATTGATGATACCAGAGGAGCTGGTATGACAAAGGTGCTTCTTAAAAAGCTGGAAGATATGGGAATTGTGATAGCTGACATAAGAGGTCAGGACTATGATAATGGTGCCAACATGAGAGGAAAGAACAGAGGAGTGCAGACACCGATCCGAGAGTTAAACCCTCAAGCTTTTTTTGTCCCATGCAGTTCTCATTCATTGAACTTGGTGGTCAGTGATGCAGCATCAGCTTCTAGTGAGGCTGATGACTTTTTTAATGTAATTCAAAGCATCTATGTATTTTTCTGGGCATCAACTCATCGATGGCAAATTTTGAAGCAACATCTGGGAACATCCACTCTGACACTAAAACCACTGAGTGCCACATGATGGGAAAGTCGAGTGGAGGTGATAAAGCCTATCAAACACCAAATTGGGGAGATAGATGATGCCATAGTTGCCATTATGGAGGATAATGCTATGACAGGACCTGTTCATGGGAGAACAGTGGCAGAGGGAAATGGAATCACCAGAAACATACATAACTTTACATTTCTGTGTGGCTTAGTGTTGTGGCATGACATACTGTTTGAAATCAATGGACCTTTATATATCTGGAGCAATGAAACAACTGGACAAAGCAAGTCATATCTACAGTCCTACTGGTCAGATGAGGGATTTCAACTATATATTTCTTATATTTGGGATGTTGTATGATATTCCAAAACTCCTCACTATACCTGAAGAAGACCTACACTAGCAATGCAGGGCACTAGAGACAGTGTTGACACATGATGGCATGTGCGATATTGATGGGAGTGATTTAGGTGATGAACCGAAAGCCCTTTCAAGATACATTTCAGCAGGATCAACTCCAAAGGCTGTTCTGGAATATATATGCACAAATAAAATGACCACCCTCTTTCCAAATGCTTTTGTTGCTCTGCGCATACTTCTAACACTTCCTGTAACAGTTGCCAGTGGAGAACACAGCTTCTCCAAGCTGAAGTTAATAAAAACACATCTACGCTCCACAATGACACAGGAGAGGCTGGTCGGCCTTGCAACCATCTCAATAGAGCATGAACTGGCCCAGATTGTGGACCTTCAGGAAGCTGTTCAAATCTTTGCAACCAAGAAGGCTCAGAAAGCACCAGTTTGATTATTCAAACAGATAAAAATGCCAGTGTTTACTATGCAGACAAGAAAAGTTACATTTGCTGTTCAGGCGTTTGAAAGTTAAGTGTTACTTAAAATTTTTGAACAAGGCATTTTAAGTTGTTAGTTCTCCTTTATTGGGGTAGGTAGTAGTACCAGAGCAGTACTATGAGAGGAGTAGACCAGGAAGAAGGCAGAATTGAGACCTTTCAAAGTTTTGGCCCAAGTGAGGGGGCATGGGGGCATCATTTGAGCTCTCCACCTCAGGTGCCAAAATGTTGTGGGCCATCCCTGGGCAATGATCAGAAGTGATCATTCGGTTGTCACCCATTTGGAACATATTGCAAAAGATGGGTTGGGCTGATCTAACCCCAGTTAGAGTGGAGCGGATTCTTCAGGGGATCAAGAAAGGTAAATTTGGGAGCATGTATGTCATGATATACCCATAGCCACCCTAGTGACTGAAGTATATTTCTTTCTTTTCAAGGAGAGAATTTCTTGTTTGAGGGGATGGCAAAAGCTAGAAAGAATTATGCTGAAACTCAAAGCAATTAAAGTCAGTTCTGGCCCTTATTTTTGAAAACCTATTGTTAACAGTGGAAAATATGAAGGAGTATTTCAAAGTCTTCAGAGGCAATGTTTTTTTTTTAAAAAAAACCCTATAGAACACATGGACTAACATTGTTATGTTATTAGAATGCATGTCTCCCCTTACACTGGTCCTTGCCAACAGTTCAAGTCACACTAGTGAAAACTAGTATTGTCATCTCAGTTGCTATGATATCGCTAAGAAACTTCCCAGTTCGATGTAATTAACAGAATCTGCTCTGCAAGGATCTAGGACTGGAAAAAAAAAGATTTTATGCAGGTCAGGAATGAAGGACATAAAGAGAGCTTTGAGAGGAAGCTTACATCACAACTTCCTGGTGTCTCGCGCCAGTGCTGTCCACCCCTCATTTTCATGAGCAAATCATTTATATTATTATTCTAATTTATTATTGTTTTATAAAATCTTTTTAAAACTAGTTGGGTAAACTGAGATTTTTGCTTATGTGTTAAATACTGTAGTTGGATTAGTTGGTCTCAAGTGTCTCAAAGGCAACTGGGATGTCTAGTATTAGAAAAAAATAGGCTACATCTTATAGATCTAGAAACAGAAATAATCACTGGCCATTAGTACTTGTCTAATGTCTAAATCTGCCTTAATAAAATGTAATCTTTTTGTAAAAATCTTCCTGTGAAATACACTTGATAGGAATTAATATATTTAGTGCAGTAGTGACAGTTAAGTTTCATGTTATCTCAGGATCATTCAGAATATATTGCTTCCAGTTTCTAATACGACTAGTCTGAGCAAACTACTTTGAAGATGAAGAGTGCTTTCTAATCTTTTTCTTCTCATCCCAAAGCATCTAAATGGACACAGGGAGTAGTACACTGTCACCATTCATTTCTGTCCGTGGCTTGTTCCTCCATGAAACCCAGCCTGGTCATGTCCCCGCATACCATATCCCACCATTGAGTTGGTGGTTAGCCTCTAAGTCTAAATGACTTTGGTTGCATGATGTGTTATTTTTCTTTTGGCATCCTATCATCTGTTTGTCTTCTGCAGTATCCCCGCATTCTGAATCTTTTCATTTGCAGCCAGTCCTGTACCCTGATTTCACATCCTACTCTTCTTTGAACTTCATTTGCCTTAAAATCATTCCTTCTTTACACATGTTATCTTCTAAAGAACTGTCATTGTTACAGCCTTCAGCCTTTTGATGGCTAGATAAAAACCAAATTCTGTGTAGCATTTGTATCTAAAGAACATCTCCTTTTAATCTCATCCTTGGTGGAACTGGTTAAGCTTCCTAGATGTAAATAAAATTGTACTTATTCTATAACTTCTTTGCTGCTGCATTTCAATGCTTTATCTGTATTCCCTTTTCCAATATACAGCCACCTTATCCTACAGCAAACTTTGACTTGAACCTGTTGCTTAATTTTCCATCAATTCTGACAGTACTAGAGGATTTGTACAGTTTTATAATTGCAGTTATCCTATAGTAAACCATGTGATTTTGTGGCTTTCCATAATGTTTTCCTCCAAAGTGAATCAAATATCTTCATGTAGTTGATGGAAACAGCAAACATCTTAAATCTCCATTGTCCCTTTTTTCCATCAACTGTCAGAGCATGAATCAGCCAAGTCTGAAGCTGCACTAAGAACATAAGAATATAAGAATGGCCGTACTGGGTCAGACCAAAGGTCCATCCAGCCCAGTATCCTGTCCACCGACAGTGGCCAATGCCAGGTGCCCCGAAGTGAGTGGACCTAACAGGTAATGATCAAGTGATCTCTATCCTGACATCCATCACCCCCCTCTGACAAACAGGCTAAGGACACCATTTCTTACCCATCCGGGTTAACAGCCATTAATGGACTTCATCTCCATGAATTTATACACTAAATCTTACCTACCACTTCCTCTAAAAGTGGCCTTAATCTGTTGACAGTAACTTTCCTAGTATTTATAATAATGTTATGGCTCTATAATTATTCACATTGGTAGGATCTCTTTTTTTCTGAATTGGTACAACTATTGCCTTTAGCCAGTCATTGGTATCTCCTCTTGTTCCCATATCCTATTATATATTTTTTTCAAATGCTTTGAGTAGTGCTTGCCTGCCACCTTTTAGCAGTTTAGCTGCTGTATTGTCTAATCTTGTATCTTTCCCATTTTTAGCTGCCTTACTTCTCTTTCTATTTCTTCTTCTGATGGTGGTTCAATGCTGGTAGCCATTCTACATTGCAAGCAGCCCTGTTCATCCAGCATGTCTAGAATGCTTGCATCTGGATGAAATACAGGGTTCAGCACTTTGTTAAAATGCTCCTTCCATATTTCCAGCACCTCTTTGGCATTTGTTGTCAGTTCACCAGTAGCCTTTCTTATGACTTGCATCATTGCCCTGACTGTGTGTCCATTTTTATTATATTAACCATTTTTATATTCTTCCCATGTCTTGTTTTCTTGATGCCTCTTCTAGTTGTTGAGCCTCTTCTTTCCAGCACTTTTGCTTGTTCAGTTTTCTCTGCTTTGCACACTTTTACTTCTTCCTCTTTCCTAGCAGTCTTGGCTTGTTTATACTTTTCTTGTAGTGTTTTTGTTTCATTGTTGTCCAGCTTCCCCATTTTATCTTACGCCTTCCAATAACTTTATCCACTGTATTTTGTATTGCTTCCTATAATATTTCCCATCTGTCCTGTAGTGACATTTCTTCATCATAAATTAATGGCCTGAAATGCCCTCCAAGCATCATCTTGTATGTCTCCCTCACAGAGCTATCCTTTGACTTATCAAGATCAAATTTGGCTCCAGTTGCACCCATCTTTGCTTTGCACTTTAACTTAACCTTTCCCATTAGTTGTTCATAATCACTGCCATGCTCAGCAATTCTGTAGAGTTCAGCATCCATCAATTATCTTCTATGCTTTTTACTGATAATCATGTGGTCAATCTGGATTTTAGTTTGCCCATCTGGTGAGTTTCATATAACCTTGTGAATATCTTTGACAGGACTTGTTTTCCTCACAATGTGCATCTCACGGCTAGTTCTTAACCTTTCCTAATTATCATTTATAATGTTGTCTAGGTATGGCTAAGTCTAATAATGCATATTGCTGTGTCCAACAGAAATAATAGCTTTTTCTTGCAGTTAACTAGCACATTTAATTGCATTGTGGGGCACGTAATTTCCTGCCTAGTACCTAAAACTAAACAGGTGTCACAACAATACATGCTGTGTATTTCTAAAGTTTCAAACAGTAATTCAAATCCTATTTATTGTTCCCAAGAGAAGAACAAATGTTGAATAAGACAAGTTATTTTTCATAAGAATTTGTGACATTAGTTCCATACAAATATTGACATTAATAAAAATAATAAAAAGAAGAGCTCTGTGTAAGCTAAAAAGCTTCTCTCTTTCACAAACAGAAATTGGTCTAATAAAAGATATTACCTCACCCACCTTGACATTAATAGAGACATTGTCTTTTCATTTTATTTTGTAAAGGATATAAGCAGTGTTAAAACGAAAGAAAAATTATTAACCCAAATTTCAAGGGTTTTTATTATGACATGAAATGCTTTGCGAACAGGAGCTGCAAACAGGGGAGTTTGAGACGAATTGCTCCAGGTAAAGCAGGAGCAAATACAGGACCCTTGGGGTAAGTGGCTGTCTGTAGTGTGTGTTTGGGGGTACTTGCTGTGTGATCATTTGTTTGTTTGTTTGAAGGACCGTGTGCTGTGGCTGGCAGTTGGAAGCTGAGCTTCTACACCAGGCTTGAAACCTAGAAGCCTTAATCAGGGGGCGGGGCTAATCAGGGAGTTCAGGGCTTTATAAAGCAGTGAGCAAGTGACCAGGGAGCTTTGCAAACAGGGGCGTTTGACAGCGAGTTTGGAAGGGGAGTGCGAAGGGGGCAAGCTATCCTTGCCATTCCTAACTCCTTTAACCCAAACTAAAGGCAGAGGCAGAGCAACCAGGGGGCTGCAGACGGGGGAGTGAGTATCTGTTGAGGGGACAGTTTGGCAGTTTGACCGTGTGCTTGATTGTTTGATTGCCTGTTTGAATAGTGTGAATTGGGAGTGCTTTGTTCCAGGCTCTTCTAAAAAGACAGTCAGTCAGCTGCGAACCAGCTGAGCAGCGAATAGCAGAGAAGCAAACAGGTGGAGTTAGCCTGGGAGTTCGCCTGGAGAGAGCCTACTGCGGCATCCCCCTTGCAGGTTTCCCTGAGTAGCTTCTGCCACAAGTGAGGAAACTCTTCGAAGGAAGGGACTATGGATGCTGAGCGATCCGCTGTCGTGACCTGCACAGGATGTGCCATGTTTGTCTTTCTTCCACAGGATAGAAGCGACTTTGTCTGTACAAAGTGCAAGCTGATCTCCATATTGGAGGAGAAGATTCAAGGTCTGGAGAAACGAGTATCAACCCTGCGTTTCATAAAAGAAAATGAGGAGTTCCTGGATGGACGTCAGGATAGGCTTCAGCGGGCACAGTGTTCTGAGGATTCAGAGCAGGCTACGCAGCGGGGACAGAAGGCCAGTGAGGATAATTGGCGGCATGTGACCTCCAGAAGAGGAAAGAGTATGAGACAAGTCCATGTACCAGAAACACATATTCAGATGAGCAACCGTTTTCATGTTCTCTCCACAGGTACTAGTGCAGAGAGTGGAGTGAATGATACATCTGAGGGAACAGAGCAGAAGGAGACTCCACTGATTGGAAGGCATGAGATGCACAGTCCTAGGGATGGGGGTTCCACGACCACCACTCCCAAGAGGAGGAGGAGGGTGGTGGTGGTCGGGGACTCTCTCCTCAGGGGGACTGAGTCATCTATCTGCCGCCCTGACCGGGAAAACCGAGAGGTGTGCTGCTTACCAGGGGCTAGGATTCGTGATGTGATGGAGAGACTGCTGAGAGTCATCAAGCCCTCAGATCGCTACCCCTTCCTGCTTCTCCACGTGGGCACCAATGATACTGCCGAGAATGACCTTGAGCATATTACTGCAGACTACGTGGCTCTGGGAAGAAGGATAAAGGAGTTTGAGGCGCAAGTGGTGTTCTCGTCCATTCTCCCTGTGGCAGGAAAAGGCCGAGGTAGAGACCGTCGAATCGTGGAAGTCAATGAATGGCTACGCAGATGGTGTCAGAGAGAAGGGTTTGGATTCTTTGACCATGGGATGGTGTTCCAAGAAGGAGTGCTAGGCAGAGATGGGCTCCACCTGACGAAGAGAGGGAAGAGCATCTTTGGAAGCAGGCTGCCTAACCTAGTGAGGAGGGCTTTAAACTAGGTTCACCGGGGGAAGGAGACCAAAGCCCCGAGGTAAGTGGGGAAGTGGGATACCGGGAGGAAGCACAAGTAGGTGAGTGCAAGAGGGGAGGGCTCCTGCCCCATACTGGGACAGCAGGACAATCGGTGAGTTATCTTAAATGCCTATACACAAATGCAAGAAGCCTGGGGAACAAGCAGGGAGAACTGGAAGTCCTGGCACAGTCAAGGCATTATGATGTAATTGGAATAACAGAGACTTGGTGGGATAACTCACATGATTGGAGTACTGTCATGGATGGATATAAACTGTTCAGGAAGGATAGGCAGGGCAGAAAAGGTGGGGGAGTGTGTTGTATGTAACAGAGCAGTATGACTGCTCAGAGCTCCAGTATGAAACTGCAGAAAAACCTGAGAGTCTCTGGATTAAATTTAGAAGTGTGAGCAACAACGGTAATGTCGTGGTGGGAGTCTGCTACAGACCACCAGACCAGGGGGATGAGGTGGACGAGGCCTTCTTCCAGCAACTAACAGAAGTTACTAGATCACAGGCCCTGGTTCTCATGGGTGACTTTAATCACCCCGATATCTGCTGGGAGAGCAATACAGCGGTCCACAGACAATCCAGGAAGTTTTTGGAAAGTGTAGGGGACAATTTCCTGGTGCAGTTGCTGGAGGAACCAACTAGGGGAAAAGCTCTTCTTGACCTGCTGCTCACAAACAGGGAGGAAATAGTAGAGGAAGCAATAGTGGATGGGAACCTGGGAGGCAGTGACCATGAGATGGTCGAGTTCAGGATCCTGACACAAGGAAGAAAGGAGAGCAGTAGAACAGAGACCCTGGACTTCAGAAAAGCAGACTTTGACTCCCTCCGGGAACTGATGGGCAAGGTCCCCTGGGAGAATAACATGAGGGGGAAAGGAGTCGAGGAAAGCTGGCTGTATTTTAAAGAATCCTTATTGAGGTTGCAGGAACAAACCATCCCGATGTGTAGAAAGAAAAGTAAATATGGCAGGCGCCCAGCTTGGCTTAACAGTGAAATCCTTGCTCGTCTTAAACACAAAAAAGCAGCTTACAAGAAGTGGAAGATTGGACAAATGACCAGGGAGGAGTATATAAATATTGTTCAGGCATGCAGGAGTGAAATTAGGAAGGCCAAATCACACTTGGAGTTGCAGCTAGCCGGAGATGTTAGGAGTAACAGAAGGGTTTCTTCAGGTATGTGAGCAACAAGAAGAAAGTCAAGGAAAGTGTGGGCCCCTTGCTGAATGAGGGAGGGAACCTAGTGACAGAGGATGTGGAGAAAGCTAGTGTACTCAATGCTTTTTTTGCCTCTGTCTTCACAGACAAGGTCAGCTCCCAGGCGGCTGCACTCCGCAGCACGGTGTGGGGAGGAGGTGCCCAGCCCTCTGTGGAGAAAGAAGTAGTTCGGGACTATTTAGAAAAGCTGGACGAACACAAGTCCATGGGGCCGGATGCACTGCATCCGAGGGTGCTAAAGGAGTTGGCCGATGTGATTGCAGAGCCATTGGCCATTATCTTTGACAAATCATGGCAATCGGGGGAGGTCCCGGATGACTGGAAAAAAGCTAATGTAGTGCCCATCTTTAAAAAAGGGAAGAAGGAAGATCCGGGGAACTACAGGCCAGTCAGTCTCACCTCAGTCCCTGGAAAAATCATGGAACAGGTCCTCAAGGAATCAATTCTGAACCACTTAAAGGAGGGGAAAGTGATCAGGAACAGTCAGCATGGATTCACCAAGGGCAAGTCATGCCTGACTAACCTAATTGCCTTCTATGATGAGATAACTGGCTCTGTGGATGAGGGGAAAGCAGTGGATGTGCTATTTCTTGACTTTAGCAAAGCTTTTGATACAGTCTCCCACAGTGTTCTTGCCAGCAAGTTAAGGAAGTATGGGCTGGATGAATGGACGGTAAGGTGGATAGAAAACTGGCTGGATGGTCGTGCTCAACGGGTAGTGATCAATGGCTCCATGTCTAGTTGGCAGCCGGTATCAAGTGGAGTGCCCCAAGGGTCGGTGCTGGGGCCGGTTTTGTTCAATATCTTCATCAACGATCTGGAGGATGGTGTGGACTGCACCCTTAGCAAGTTTGCAGATGACACTAAACTGGGAGGAGTGGTTGATACGCTGGAGGGGAGGGATAGCTCAGTGGTTTGAGCATTGGCCTGCTAAACCCAGGGTTGTGAGTTCAATCCTTGAGGGGGCCATTTGGGGATATGGGGCAAAAATTGGGGATTGGTCCTGCTTTGAGCAGGGGGTTGGACTAGATGACCTCCTAAGGTCCCTTCCAACCCTGATATTCTGTGATTCTATGGAGGGTAGGGACAGGATACAGAGGGACCTAGACAAATTAGAGGATTGGGCCAAAAGAAATCTGATGAGGTTCAACAAGGACAAGTGCAGAGTCCTGCACTTAGGACGGAAGAATCCCATGCACTGCTACAGACTAGGGACCGAATGGCTGGGCAGCAGTTCTGCAGAAAAGGACCTAGGGGTTACGGTGGACGAAAAGCTGAATATGAGTCAACAGTGTGCCCTTGTTGCCAAGAAGGCTAACGGCATTTTGGGCTGTATAAGTAGGGGCATTTCCAGCAGATCGAGGGACGTGATCATTCCCCTCTATTCGGCACTGGTGAGGCCTCATTTGGAGTACTGTGTCCAGTTTTGGGCCCCACACTACAAGAAGGATGTGGATAAATTGGAAAGAGTCCAACGGCGGGCAACAAAAATGATTAGGGGGCTGGAGCACATGACTTATGAGGAGAGGCTGAGGGAACTGGGATTGCTTAGCCTGCAGAAGAGAAGAGTGAGGGGGGATTTGATAGCTGCTTTCAACTACCTAAAAGGGGGTTCCAAAGAGGATGGATTTAGACTGTTCTCAGTGGTAGAAGATGACAGAACAAGGAGTAATGGTCTCAAGTTGCAGAGGGGGAGGTTTAGGTTGGATATTAGGAAAAACTTTTTCACTAGTAGGGTGGTGAAGCACTGGAATGGGTTACCTAGGGAGGTGGTGGAATCTCCTTCCTTAGAGGTTTTTAAGGTCAGGCTTGACAAAGCCCTGGCTGGGATGATCTAGTTGGGGTTGGTCCTGCTTTGAGCAGGGGGTTGGACTAGATGACCTCCTGAGGTCCCTTCCAACCCTGAGATTCTATGATTCTATGAAATAAAACTTGAATTTGTAGAACTAATTGAAACAGATATTCATTATTTTGATAATGAGGGATACAGGTAGAACTGGTGATATCTTACCTATTGTTGAAAGAGAATCAGACTGAAGAAGTAAAAAATACAACTATAGAAAAGTGCAGGAACTTGTTCATTTTAAGTTGCTTGCTCATACTGTGAATCTCCGCTGATTCCTATATTTCCTAAGAGTCTGTGTGTTAAATTTGTGTTAAAGTCCAAATACCATAATATTAAGGTCATGGGGGAGGAAAAGAATCATAGCTTGTTAGATACTATACCAGACATGTAGAATATGTTTATTCTGGTACTCTTGACTGGGTTTAGGTTATTTTCCAGAAGCTAATACTGAGGAATGTAAGTTGTTCTATGTAATGATGATAATGTTTTGCTTGTATATAGTGCTTTTCATCCATAGATATCAAAGTGTTTTATAAAGAAATTTTTATCCCCAGTTTACAGATGGGAAAATGGAGACCCAGAGGAAATACGACTCCCCCAAGGTCACACAGCTG
The DNA here is from genome assembly GCA_033296515.1 of Macrochelys suwanniensis. Lineage (NCBI taxonomy): Eukaryota > Metazoa > Chordata > Testudines > Chelydridae > Macrochelys > Macrochelys suwanniensis. The sequence continues at coordinate 14,670,294 of CM065784.1, read as the reverse complement.
GTCAGTGGCAGAGCTGGAAATGGAAGTCAGGGCCCTATTCCATCATACTGGGGTATGATGTCTCCCACTGAACCGTTCTGTGTAGTTTAGAATCAGGATTCACAAGGTGAAACTAGCTGTCTATCTTGCAAGAGCTTAAGGTTAATAAAAGTCACACTGTCTCTCTGCTCCGACAGCAGATTAGCGTGTTCATGGTGTGGTGCAAAGTGGCCGTGGGGCTATGCACCACCTGGAAGCACCAGACCACAGGGTCACACGTCCTGAAGGTGGTGAAGAAATTGAGTGTGGGAGAGTTGGGGCTCCAGGGAACCAGTCTGACCTGCCTCTGCACAAATCAGATATGAAGCCAGTGCTTTTCATCCTTAGAGTTGTCAGTTACCTTTGGGAAAAAGACCTGAAAATAGAGGAAGAGAAAAGGAAATTATCTGGGGACCAAACTTGTAAACAATATAATCTTCTTTTTCCCCTTTACACTGTTTGTCTGAACACATGAATTGAAGTATAGTGCACAATTGGAGAGCTGTTTCTCAGTCAACATCATACAGATTTCTGTTACCTTTATGTTGTTTTATTTCACCTCAGACATTTGAAATTCTCTTTGGTCCTGTCACTTAAATGAAAATTATCCTCAAGTAAAATTTCTGTGATCAGTTCTTCATATGAAACTAATAATTATCTCACCATATTCCTTAAGTTGTGCGGTATGTTGCATATTATTGGTCTCATCAGAGGATTCTGGTTATCTTTCCTTCCCCATTCCCAAAGTGAGCGATGCTAGATTGGATTTACTGGACACTGAAAGCTTCTGTGTGACGAACAGGTACCATGAGGGCCATGGAGGCTTCCCCATTGCCATTCTACCTCCAACACTCTGAAGTGTTTACTCCTCCCTAAGAATGTCAGTAGTTCTGCCTCCAGGCCACTGTATTGTTTGAAATAAGATGGCAGACTCTAAGGCCTGGTCCACACTGGGCGGGGGGGGGGGGGGTGTTGATCTAAGATATGCAATTTCAGCTACGTGAATACCGTAGCTGAAGTTGAAGTATCTTAGATCGAATTACAAAGTACTTACTGTGGGTCCACGTGGCGCAGGCAGGCTCCCCCGTCGACTCCTCTTACTCCTCACGCCGAGCTGGAGTTCCGGAGTTGACGGGGAGCGCTTCTGGGATCGATTTATCGCATCTACATGAGACACGATAAATCGATCCCAGAACATCGATCGCTACCCGCCGAATCTGGCGGGTAGTGTGGACGTACCCCAAGATCCTATGTAGGGATGCAGGGCTCTTATGTTGAGACATATGGATGTCAGGTACTTAAACTGTGTATAGAGAAGTAGGGTGTTTACCACTGAGTCATACTGACTGGTGAACTCCACTCCAGCTAGTTATTGTTTAAATAAAGTCAGCCCCCCAGGAAGAGGGTAAATTTGGATTATTATCTGTTGCAAGGTTGGATCCTCTCCCTCATTGTGCATTCTTTAACTTCATTTCTTCAACTATCAGAAGTGGTGGCAAAGGTTGTTTTTCTGATGTGGATATCTGCACACTAACAATGAGATCTAGGCCATTGATTCATTTCCCATAGGACATCAGTGACATGTAAATTAGGAACCACTTTTGATCATGACCTACCTTTTATGAATCTATTTGCCCTCTTTCATTCATAACAATTACAGTAGAACTTCACTAATTCCCAATTTACACATCCACACACCCAGGAAGTTATACACAATAAACCAATGGTCTCTTGCCACTTCTCAGCCAATATTTAAAAGCAGGATGATATACTTAGGTCTCGTATTACCAGGACACAATTTTTTTTCTCAAAGTAGAATGGAATAATTATTCATTATTCATCTAAAATTTGAAGTATTAAATAATTAGAACTAAACTAGTTTTATAAAATAACTGTACAAAGTAAATTTTGTGAGGCGCTATTCTTTCTTATTGTCTGTTCATTTACTTGCTCACTTGCAAAAGCATTTTCTTATCTGTTAGTGCAAATGAGTGAGTTTCTACTCTACTTGATTTCTGTTTTTCAGTCTTTACTGAAAAATGAAGGTTAGGTGTCTGTATGAATGTGCACCAGTTGTTAAGCAGTTCAGCTGTCAGTTTACTGCACAGTATAAAAATGTAACACTTTTTATCTTTCAACACTTGAATTCAACTCTGACGCCAGTAATCTGCAAAATATATATAATCTACATAATATATGTATGGATTTTTATGTTTCTAGTTGAATATATATTCAACTGGAAATACAAAAATCTAGCAAGTTAGTTGGGGACCTGGAAAACGTTAGCACTTTAGTGAATAACTCAATAAAATTTAAAATGGAAATGGAAAAGAGATGGTAGACTATTCTGCAATGTAATAATAAATATTAAGGGGGAAAAGAGAGTTTTTAACAGACAAAAAATAGACTATACGGTATGCATACAAATTCATATTTAGACTAAAAATATGATTTGCTGTTTTCAGATAGCTTACATGATCAGCTTGTCTTTCCATGAATTAACTGAGTGTTTTGGGAATTTAAAAGAGTATTTCTGCGTCTGTTGGTGTCAAACCAACATCTTGCTAAATATATATATATATAATTTGAGGCATTGACAGAGTGGACACCTAGACTAAAAGATCACAAATTTGCTTTTATTGAAATACTGTCTTAGCATTAGAAGAGTTTTACTCTTCAAACATTACACAGTATAGTTGTTTGAAGATATCTATTTTTCTAAACTGGTAGATGGTTAAAAACAATGCTTAAAAATACTAAATTCAATTTAAAGTTATAAAATGCAATTTGTATCAAAAATTACTTGGCAAGCATGTGAATTGTCAGCATGCTGAGAAAAGTGGGTGCAGCTGTCTTTTCAGGTATCCTTTCCACATATTGTCCAGTGTATTTTCAATGATTTTAATAAGGCATTTAATAAAGTTTCTCAGAGGAAACTAGTAAATTTATGAAAAAAAAATCTAGTGTCATAATAAAATTGGTGATCTGGATTGAAAGTTGGCAAACTAGCAGGGTATATAGGGTCATAATAAATCGAATCTGACCCTTTTTGAAGGCTGCAAGTGAGTTTTCACAGCGCCGGTTCTATTTAACTTGTATCTAAATGATTCAGAAATGGGAATGAGATGCATGGTGTCCAAATTTGCAGGTGATCACAGAAATGCAGGTGGTGGGGTGACAGGCACTGAGGAGAATGCTGCTAAACTGCGAAAGGAATTAAGCACTGTGGAATTTGATGGTAATAAGTGCAAGGTAATAAGTGCTTCTGAAGGGAAAAATGTCATCAAAAAATACCTTAAATAATATATTAATGGAAGCTGAGGTGGGGAGAGGCTATGGTAATGGTATGCAGTAGTTTGAAGGTAGAGACTCAGTGTGTGGGATCAGCAGCAAGAAAGGCTAATAAGGTTCCATGGTGTATAAACGGGGATTAGGTATAAATCAAGAGAGATAATAGTTCTACTCTGTAAAGCCCTTCTAAGACTACACTTGGAATACTGTGTCCAACACTGGGCTTTGAATTTAAAAAAGGTTATTCTTGGGAAGGTACACAAGAAGTCAACAAGTCTTATTTGGGGATTAGGAGGTCTGTTTTGTGAGAAAAGGTTTTAAGAGTGGAACATGGTTAGCCTTGAAAAAAGGAAGACTGAGAGGAGAGTTGATTAGAGTAAGTATTTAAAGGGTTTCTACTGACTGAGACCTTGAGGAAAGACTTGTACAGATTACAAAAGGATGGCATAATGAGAGGTCTCACTCTGAATTTGGTTAAGGATAAGTTTAAGAGGGAGCAGTTGGAGAGATGTTGTTTCCTGAAGACAGCAAGTAGGCCATGGATACTATTGAGAGAAGTGGCTGAAACAAGCGGTGTTGAGAAAATTTAAGAGAAGCACAGATCTTTATTTGGAGGTGGGGGGCGGGGGAGGGTGTTGATTTCAATGGACTTAGAACCAGCCTGTGCTCTCCAAGAGTAATGGCAATGGCAAAGCTCCTATTGACTTCAATGGGACCCGGAATGCACCCTAAGTGAACTATGGGATGTTCCTGCTGCAAAGCAGACTTCTTTTTTCTCTATTGGAGTCAGGGAATATATTGGTGAACCAAAGGAAGAAGGGTCTCCCACTTGACTATTGTGATTCTAGACTTTCTGTCCTAAGTCACTGAAAATATTTATCAGCAGAAATATGCAAAGCCAAAATTTGAGCCCAACAGACAGAGGAGTCAGTTATGTAGGAAGACAAAACCCAATACCATAGAGGAGAATTGCTGTAATCTACTGGTAGTTTGGCTAATAATGATACTGTGCATATGTAATATATACCTGATATTCTGGAAGCAATGTGTTCTTTCATATGTTATGCTTATAAGTTTGTCTAAAGCAGCTAGTGATCTAGGACATGTAAGATAAATATAATTGGAGATTTGTGTCCTGACAAGCAATAATGACTTTCAGTTAGCAATACCTTTTAATCTCATGTATTAATGTGTCCATTTACCTAATGACTTTTTTTTAAAGAGATTTCTGGAAGTACCAGCTATTTCCATAAATGATGTTTCAGCACAAGAAAATGAGAATTTACTGGTGTTTCCTTTCTGGAAGTAGGGAAGTGATTGCAGGGGTCAACATTATATATATATATATATATCAGCATATCAGCATTCACTACCGTTTAGTAACATCTGAGATGCCACGGTCTCCCTTTTTGCTGAGTATCTGAAATAACTGTGTGGAATCTCTTGGCAAATGTGGACTTACTAATGGTGGGCACTGTATTCCTAGAATAAAATGGACCACATATAGTTCTGTAACCGAGAATTCCATCACTCATATCTACCAAGATCTGATGGTTGTGTGTGTGGGGAATGTCTATTTGGCAATTCAGGTTATTTTTACATATGAATCTTGTGGTTACTGTGATTACCGCTAAACAGAAATAATAATGGGAAAAGTTAATATTATTCTCTTATTCTTGTGATGTATTATGGTTAGTGGGACTGAGAGACATGACCTCTATTTGAAACTGGCTCATGGCCATAGGAACTTATGTTAAGGTAGGATATTGGGTTTCTTTTCCCTCACCCCTTAGGATGTATGGTAGGTAAGATTTGTTCTAAATTGCTCATTTTCTGTAAATCAGTATTTTACCAGTCTGAAAAAAATGTTTTTTATTAGTCTGTATGAAAAAGCATGTACTCACTATATCCCTAATCTTTCACAATGTATACAGGAAATACTCATTGAATTGGGGTGGCAGTGTGTCCTAGTGGCTAGAGCCTCTGCCATTGACCTGCTGGGTGACCTTGGGCAAGTCACTTCACCCCCCTGTGCCTCAGTTTTCCTTGGGGAATATGGGGATAATTATACTTATCTCCTTTGTAAAGTGATGAGCGATGTCCTGATGAAAAAGTGCTATGTAAATAAGAAGTAGGCATTATTATTATTATAGACTTCAGTCAGTGTCTTACTTATTTTTGAGCTGTAGGATCTGCCCTGAAAATCCCAACAATTTTTCAATAATTACATGTAATATATCAGGTTTTTTTAAAATATGTAACCTGGTGCTTCTTTGTTTTTTTTAGATGAGCTTACAAATTCATCAGAAACCAGATTGTCTTTAGAAGATCTCTTCAAAAAAGAGTTCATAGTTCATAATCCAGAAGCCAAATGGATTAATGGTATGTGCATATATTACCAAGCAGTTTGAATGCAGATAGAAGCATTTTTATGATGAATCGAGACACTGTCATTAGGGAAGCCATGAAAAAGTCATAAACAGCCACTGGTTCATTAGAAGTTTTGTCATGTTTGCAGTCTGTTACTAATTTTTAATATATACTCTATATAAATATCTGGTAACCTAGGTATTGTGTTAATGCTACATATGGAATTTGATCCAGATCACCTCAGTCATATTGCATGGCATTTTTTAATTGTACCAGCAGTTTCACATCACTTTTGAGAACCTTTATGAATATGCAGAAACTCTTTTAAAACCAAACCTTGTCTGTGGATTCACAACAAAATCAGGCCATTGAAAGAACAGGTTTATTCAGATCTGAACTTCAGGATGTGCAAATGGTACAATCATAGACTATCAGGGTTGGAAGGGACCTCAGGAGGTCAAAGCAGGACCTGCTCAAAGCAGGACCAATCTGACACATAACATATGGAAATACATTTCAGGTTGAACTTCAACATATTTGTACAGCTCTAGTTATTCTCTGATGCTTGTGCATTGTATTTCAGGTTCTGTTTGTTTAGATGCTTTAAGAATTGTGCATAATGTTCTAAAAATAATGCATATTGTTAAGACTCATATTACCTGAAAAACTCTGTCATCTCATTGAAATCTTGATAATGTTTTTTTCTTGATCAGATACGTTTCACATTCTCTTTGTTAGCAAGAAATTTTAAAATAACGTCCTTCCTCGTCTTTGTGTCATCATAATTGTGTAGCATTCAAGGTGTTATAATCAGAGGAATAACAATAGGCTTTGTGCAAAATAAAGTATTTGAAGAAGAGTTATGAAAATAGGAAGTCTTGTTATGTGGTTGCAGAGTTTATAAATTAAGTGTATTCAGAATGGTTTATCCTTCACATTGAAAAGATTGATATTTAAAGATACCAAAGCTTTCTTCCATGAGGGAATCGGTAAGAATTAGAAACACTGATTGCCCAGTAAAAGGGCACTAACAGAATTAACCTTGACAACCTTCTCTGGAGACTGAAGTGGAGTTTCATCTCCCAAGTCGAAGTTTGTAGATGTGTTTTGTTTCAGGCAAGGGAATAGATGGGGAGGGTGGGCTCTTTCATGAAGTGAAGCATGCAGTCACTGTCCATCTTTGAGGAACCAACCCTTGGTCCTAGTCTTGCCTTCCCCCTGCCCTTCCATTTATGGGGAGGTTGGCCTACACAGTAGCACTATCTTGGAGCAACTGTGTTCATGGGAATGTCAGGATTTCCAGTGCTTCTGTTCCCTGAATAGGTGTGCAAGAGAGAAGAAGGAGCCTTGCTTTGTATCGTCCTCCACCCTGCTTTGCCATGTTTGTTCCAATTCCAATTACCTTACTCTATGATTAAATGAATCTTCTCTTTAGAATATTGATTAAGCCCTTCTCCTGTGCATGAAACTGAATAACTCTCTCATGCACGGCAAACACATGGTGTGAGCAGCCTGCACATGAGTGCAGCTAATTAAGAAAAAATATTTTTGAGTGGAAATTATATTGCATTGAACCAGAGATATAGAGCATACTCAAGGATACAAATACTGCAGCAGTCACAAATAACATAACAGAGACAGTGAAGCCTATCTTCAAAAACTGCTCAAGACACTAGCAGAAATCAATGGCTTAATGGAGACAGAGTATTCTCTACTTCTGCTTGCACAAGTAATTGCACGTGCATGTAAATACACAATTGATTTTGCATGTGGAATTTATCCTCCTCTTTAAAAAAAAAATTGCATTGGTAACAGCACTGGCCTTTAAAGTGATTACTTAAGGTAGATAGTTATTTATTGGAAGTGAACCTTGGTGCAAGTTTGATTATTAGTACTATTCCCTTACTTCTGAACAGATATTTAATATTACTTGCCTAATTATCTTACTAGGTCTTAATAAATGTGTACTATGTAGCTCTGATATATGAAATATTCATTTTTTTCTAAAACAAAGGGTAACATAACATACTAAAGTGGCATGATTGGTTTTGAGTTCTATTAAATATTGTTTATATACAGTGCATGCTTGTGTATTGTCGTTTTGGGCTCAATTTTGTAGTCCATACTCAAGAATATCTGCCCTAGACTGCAGTGGGGTTTTGCTGAAGGAAAGATTAAAATGATAAATGCCTGATTAGCATGCAGGCTTCTTTGGGTAGAATTGCCGCTTTGGAGGTGGGATCATATTTCATATTCCAAACATGAGAGAGACCAAATTAGCCACTCCTTTTCCTCCTGTTTTTTTTTTTTTTAAACACCTATTCTTAATCCAAGTGCTGATCTCCTCTTCACAATTTAACACCCAAGTGATGGTTGGATATATATGGTCAATGAGATATACAGCTGGGTGTCATCAGTGTATTGTTGCAGTGAGGCTTTTGTCATCTCCTAGATACTGAAGAGCAGGATGGGCAGGATAAATCTGTGTTAGAGGTGAGGGGTGTAGAGGAAGAGGAGAAGTTGCTCATCACCATTCCTGAGGTCCTATTGGGGAAAAATAATTGTACATACTATCACGATGAACAATTTAAGGGCTAGATCTTGTGCCTGGGTCCATTTTTCATAACATCATTATGGTGGTATGGTAGTTAAGATTGTATCACAACTTCTGTTTAACGGTTGTTAAACCGTAACTCTTTTAAAATTGACATGCTTAGACAATTCCTTTCAAATCTGGTATGCCCCAGAAAGAGCTAGCATAGGGATAGGGACCCAAATTTGGGGTCATTTGAGCTAAGGGTCATGGAGATATATGCCCTGGAAAAAAAACTCCGTCTTTCAACAATTTTCTAGGTGGGATTTTTGTGCAGAGCTTGAGATCAAACTATTGATGTGATGCAGGTCAAAATCATCTCAATCTGTTGAGTTTTACCCAAGGTCGTGCATGGCATCCACTAAATCTTTGGGGAACCCAAACTGAGTACAGTATTTAAGAAAATGTACTGTACTTTTTTATGGTGCACATGCACCAATACTGGGGAAAAAATAGCTGGAGGATTTCCATTCCCACCATTTCGTATTCTTTAAAGCTCAACACTTTCTGAAGTGCTCTAAAATCCAAATGCTTGCTCTGCAGCATAGGAGTTGGGATATGGGGCCTTGTTTCTCTGGAGTGTCTGAGCCATGCTCACAGCCACCTATGTGTGCGCCAGGATCTGGAAGGCCTTTGCCCACCTACAGGGGTTGGACCAGGGCTGGTGCTTCCACTAGGCGACCCTAGGCGGTCGTTGGGGGGCGGCATTTCACCGCTGTCAGCGGCATTTCGGCGGCAACTCGTTTCCCGGCGGCAAGAAAAGTGGATGCAGAAACGCTGCCGAGAACGCATCTTCAGAGGAGCTGCCGCCGAAGCGCCGCCAATTACGGCGGAGGAGCGCTGCCACCTAGGGTGGCAAAAAACCTGGCGCTGCTACTGGGTTGGACCCCCACTCCTTATCCGCCTTCATGTGACCTGCATTTGGGGGTGAGGGGCTTGTGGCCTTCCTGTCCCCATGTGAGCCAGGTCTTGGGAAGTCCTTCTTTGGGTGGGGAACGTAGGACTGGCATACTTCATATATATCATAGGCTCTAAAGCACTCAGGAGTGGAATGGGAACATATGCTTTGGGCTTGTCTATACTTAAAATGCTACCGTGGCAGTGCTGCAGCTGCGCTGCCGTAGTGTTTCAGTGTAGACGCTTCCTATGCCAAGGGTAGAGGATCTCCTATCAGTGTAGGTAATCCACCTCCCTGAAAGGCAAGCTGGGTCTACAGAACAATTTTTAACTACATCACTCAGGGGTTTTTCCCATTTCTGAGCAATGTAACTGGGTTGACCTAATTTTCTACTGTAGACCGGCTCAGAGATGAATGAAGCAGTTAATATGTCTCAGACCATTTGTTTAAGGTTATATTCATCTGCGTGGGGTGTTTTCATTCGTCTGAGAACATCCCACTGAGATGAATGGGCCACTTCACACCTTTCAGAACCTTCTATGCTGCAGATGGTTGTGTAGGGAGCCTTTCCTTTCATTTTTCCTCTATCCTTCCTGTTTAAAGGATGACACTTCCAGGGGCTGTTCTATACTGGGAACTTATGTTGGCATAGCTACATCTGTCAGGGGTGTGAAAAATCCACTCCCCTATCCACCCCTCTTGACCTAGCTGCTGTCTGTGAGGGAACTGGATTACCTGTGCCAATGGGAGAAACCCTCCTGTTGGGATAGGTAGTGTCTACACTGAAGCACTATAGTGGTGCAGCTCTGCCGCTGTAGCATTTTAAGTGTAGACATACTATCACCAGTCCTTGATGTGGTCTTTTGAGTGGTCTCTACTGTCCCAACTGGCTTTCTTTGGTTAGTCCCTGGTCAGGACAATTCTTGGCCCCTGGCCGCTAATAAGGCCTAGCAGTCTGCTTCAGTCTCTTTGGCTATGTTCCTGGAGGCAGCCAGAGGCAGGGGTGTTGCCCCTTCGCTGTCTTGGGCCTTTCTGCCTCCCCTTCCTTCTCTGAGCTCTCTCCTTTTATAGAAGACCTTGTTTCCCCCTATTGGTTCCAGCTGTGTGTGCCTGTCTCCATGACTGGCACTTCTGGCAGCTGCCTGGGGATGGGGTCACGCTGCTTGCCTGTAGGCAGGAGTGGCTCCCCTCCCACTTCTGCCTCTGCTCAGTATGAGGTTTGTAGAGCCCATTATACATACCCTAAATGCTCTAAAATCCATATACTTGCATGGCTTTTCTTGAAATGTGCTATGCCTCATGGTAGTTCAGAGTAGGACTATTGAACCAAATTTAGTGTCATTTAAGCCAGGGCTTCCAGAACCATAAGTCCTGAACAAAATACCAGTTTTCCAAAAAATTTCTAATTGGCTTTTTTTGTTTCTTTGTTTGGTTTTTTTGTGGCGCAGAGCTAGGGATCAAACTATTGCTGTGATGAGAGTCAAAATGGTCAATTTTTATCCAATGTAGTGCATGGCACCTACTGACTCTTCAGGGACCCAAATTGTAAATGATATTTAAGAACATGTTCACTTTTTTGCTGGTATGGATGTGCAGTCTGGATGGATTACAGTGTGCATGCAGTCTGGATGGATTACAGTATGCATGCACCAGTAAAGAATAAACCATGAGAGGGTTTCTGTGCAGTCACTTTGTGCTGCCTGGGTAGTTTGAGCAAATGTGCAGATACCCTTGCCCCTGGTGAACACCTCTCCGTGGACATTTCTAGTCCAAACCTTAGTACACCTATATAATAAAAACTAAATAACTCATGTTGCTTGTTACAAGTTGTCACTATTATAATAGAGTGTTTTTATTTTATTTTTGTGGGGAGGTTTACAGTGAACACTACGGAATGGTGAGCAGCTGGTCTAACCAACATTTTTTTTTATATTGGGTGGGAAGGAGCCCACAAGGATTTTTGTCTCGGGGGGAGGGGGGAAGAGACATAGAGGACCAGGGAGAGGGATTTTGCTGGGAAATGAAGACAGGTGGTAGGAAAGATTTGGATTGGTTGTTTGAGAAAACCTGTATTTTACTAGCCCTGGGGTGGGTGAGATAGTGTGTGGGCACTTCCTGATCTCAGGGCATATTAATGTGGTGTTTCCAAAGACATGTAGCATGGAGGCTTGGAACTGACTGCGGAGGTACCTTGTCCACAGAAGTAATGGTCTCAAGTTGCAGAGGGGGAGGTTTAGGTTGGATATTAGGAAAAACTTTTTCACTAGTAGGGTGGTGAAGAACTGGAATGGGTTACCTAGGGAGGTGGTGGAATCTCCATCCTTAGGTTTTTAAGGTCAGGCTTGACAAAGCCCTGGCTGGGATGATTTAGTTGGGTTTGGTCCTGCTTTGAGCAGGGGGTTGGACTAGATGACCTCCTGAGGTCCCTTCCAACCCTGAGATTCTATGATTCTATGAAAAAAAATGTGTGCACTGCCAGGATTGCCAGGGTGTGGATTCTGGGTGATTCCTGGAAAATGAAGTTACAGAAGTTTTGCGGGACAGCAAGGAGTACACCATGGCATGGGATTGCTGACAAGCTGATTTGAGTGGACAGAGGTGGCCTGCATTGGCATCATGTTTTGCCGCTATGTCTCATCTAACTGGTAACTTAAGAGGTTGTGATCTACTAGACACTGTGGTGATTCACTTGGGCAGAAATGATCCGGGCCTTTTTCCTGATGTACACCTCATACAACGTATAAGAGAAGATTTGGACCAAATCAGAGATTTGTGTCCAGCAGATGTGATAGTTTTGAGAGCCCTGCACGGATGCAAAATTTGTATCCAAATCCGATCCGCAATCTTCCCTAAAAGAATACTACATGTGTACATTTTAAGAACCACTTCACAGCCTTTTACAATGCCCGTACACTTACTTATAGTGTTCCATCTCACTTTCATTTAGCCATCATTTAAAGCATTAGAATTCTCTCTTCTTCAACCTGCTGATAATATCCTTTGTAATAAAAGCCCTATGTCCTGCTACTGACATAACCCACACAATTGGAGAAATGATGCATACTGTATCCTGAAGGTACTCATACACCTCTTCCCTTTCATCACACACATCAGAGGGTGCAAAACATAGATCTCATGTCACAACTCTGTCACACACCACAAAGTAATCCACAGATCTCGCACGCACACCTCAAACATGCAGAGCTAACTACTGCTTCCACCATTCAGTACAGCTACACCTGATATTGACCACATTCACTTTACTTGGAGTTCATGCGGATAATAAATGCTTAAACTGCTCTCATATCCTAGCTTGCTACTGACAGTACCATTTGTAATAAAGACCTTGTGCCTGCTTATTGCATAACATACACAATTCTGCATTGAAATGATTCATACTGGATCCTAAAGGTATACGTGCAGCAGCCCTTCCCCTTACTCTCACACATTGCATGTGCAAAAGATAGGGTAAAATCTATCGTAATCTCAGCTTTTACCCACCTCAAACTAATCTACACATGTCCTCATAACACAAGCACACCTTTACCAAGAAAACTACTGCCTCCACCATTTAGTGTAAGTACACCTAACACATTCACTGCACTTGGAGTTTGTGCAAATAATTCCCATTAGCTATTGCCAACTCCAGGGGAACAAGAAAGAAAGTGGAATGGCAACCTTTTTTTTGTCCTGTGTGTGAAAGTGAATTGATTGTAAAAGGAGGTGAAGAGCTGGTACTCTTCAGCAACTGTGGGGTTGGCAGAGTAAAGGTATGTGTGTTAATGGGATATATTGATGCATTGATGAAATGGGGCAGAGTTAAGGTTGCATGGGCAAACTTAACTTTGCATTTGCTGGTTTTTAGAAGTTTGAGTTTTGCTTCTGCAAAGAGACGACACATCACCAAGCAACCCTACCTCTGTGTTAGGGTAATTTTTTTCTCACTGATTATATTTTAAGGCCAGAAGGAACCATTATGATAATCTAATTTGACCTCTTGCATAACACAAGCCAGAGAATTTTGACAAGAGAGATTCCTGCCTCAAAGCCATAACTTGTAGTGGAGGTATTCTCTAGGTAAGTTGTTCTAATGGTTAATTCCACTCACTTTAAAATATCCACCTAATTTCTAGTCTGAACATATCTAGGTTCAACTTCCAGCCGTTTAATAATGTTTTGCCTTTGCTTGTTAAATCAAAGAGCCCTCTACTATCAGAAATTACCTCCTTTTGTTGGTACTTACGGACCTCATTTGCAGGATCTAGCCTTAAATCAACAGCAGAATATGTAAATAGGCTTTTGAAAAATTATTGATCTGTGTTTAACAAATTAATTTTAGTTTTTCCTCTTCTGCTTAGTATCTGGATCCTGTGTTTCCAGTGCAAGAATTAAAAACAATGCAGAGGTCTAATGCTGCTTTCTGTCCTGCTTGCCATGACATGATTAGATCTGCCAAAGAACTACAAAACTCTGAACTACTGTCTTGGCAGATGAGGAGAACAAATAGAAACAAACATATTGTATTTTAAATGTATTGTATCTTTTATCTTACACAGGTGTTTGCATTTATTTAAAAAGCTTTTCCGTTTACTTTAAAATTAGGACTGAGAAAACATTAGTTTGATTTCTTTCTTTTCAGCTAAGGTTTATTAACTGGTTTGACAGAAATTTGCAAAGAGGCAATTAAAACCTATCCACCGTCAGCCTACACAACACAGTTGCTCATTACTCATGATGCTTGCAGTGCTAATAGCAATAACTAAACACCTATGTATATTCTTCTGTTTCTGTCCTGTTCCATACATGTTGGTTAGTAAATGTTCAAGATACATCAGTAGAATTCCTAGAAGTGAGTAATGTGCTCATAGCTCACTGTACAGATACTGTAAAATACTTGATGGAATGCACCATGATTTCCCCCTAAAATTCATGCACAGTAGTTCGGAACAGAACAAAGCATTCATTGTTTTAGTAATGTGAAAGATAGATTTATTATAAAACTATCCCATAGTACTTTATTAAACAGGTATTTTTAATTGTAAATCCTATGTCCTATGCTGTATTTAAAGCCATGGTGATAGTGAACTTGGCCATCAGAACAGTCAATGTTATCTGAAAGAGCATGTGGTTCCTAGAAGAAGACAAGTTGTCTGGCATAGTTTTGAAGATGCTAAATGAAAGTGCATCTTCCCTTAAGATTCTTGATTTTCATTTTTTTTAATAAAAAGTGAAAATTTAGCATGCTGCCGGTGACTGATACAAAGTACTTACATCTGGCAGCACATCGCCACCGAAGGAGATACCGAGTTGAAATGGCAAAGAAATAGCCTGGTTAACTTTTGTCTAAGTAAATGTACATACAGTACAGTGCTGCACTGTGGTTTAAATTGTATGAATTAATTAAAGATAAAATAGGGTGGGCCATTAAAGCAATAAAAGGGAATTTTCTCTTCATGAACCATTATATATTGCTAAATAAATTGTTGTATTGACAGATCTCCCACATCTGTCTTCATGTACCACGTTGTCTCCTGACTTATACTGAGATTGTAAGTTCTTTGGGGCTGTGTTTCTGTTCTGTGCTTGTGGAGTAATTAGTGCAATGGAGAGCCTATGTGCGACCATCATACAAATAATAGATGATGACAGTAACTGTTACTCTATATATGTAAACTATTCACATCAGTGATAAGAGCAACCACAGACCTTTCCGTATTACTATAATGCTTGTCCCTCTTATAGTGGACTGGGGCCATGACTTCTGATGACACCGTTTCATGGCTCTTTGCTTTCCTTCTTTCTGCAAAAGTGAGAGTTAGCTCACATTTTTGCAGTCTGAGTAATAAATCTGACTTTTTCCCTTCCTAGTGCAACATGAAGAACTCGCACCTCAGTGTCATTCTCCAGATTATATTGAGAGTAGTGCCATTATAATTATATTATATTTATATTTTTCTTATTTCAGAACAAAATGTGTAGGAAAAGTCACTTTGATCAGTATGCTAATCTTAGGCAGTTGGGGTATGCAGTCTGTGCCCTGGCATCTTGTCTGGAGACTAAGGCTCTGATTCAGAAAAGCTTTTGAGTATGTGCATAAGTGCTTTGCTGAACAGGGAGGGGAAAAGGCATGTGCTCAAACTGAAATGTGCTGAAATGCTTTGCTGAATTTGGGCTACGGTAGGGAAGAAATCTCTCTTTCCCAGTCCCCTCCCATATCATGGAATAGCTGTAGTGCATGTCTGGCAGCTACTGTGCCCCGGCCTTCATGTGGGGGGGGGGGGGGGGGGGGGGAGGAGAATTTGGGGGATGCATTTAGCTGGTAATCTTTTGCCTCTCCACCCTATCCCAGCTGTGCACATGCAATCTCCAAACATCCGTACTCCATGGAAAGGATGAGGAATGCTTGTGTGGGCCTTCTGAATCCTGCTTTGGTCCCTGGCACACTAGAACCACAACTGTTCTTCTCAGTCTGGGCCCTAACACATCTGCAGAGTAGAGGGCAGAATTTAGATAGGTAGTCAGTGCTTAGCCCAGGGCTACACTAGGGGAGGGGGTCGATCTACGATACGCAACTTCAGCTACGTGAATAGCATAGCTGAAGTCGGCGTATCGTAATCGACTTACCTGGCCATGAGGACGGCGGCGAGTCGATCGCTGCCGCTCCCCCGTCGACTCCGCTTCCGCCTTTCGATGAGGTGGATTTCCGGAGCCGACGGGGAGCGCGATCGGGGATCGATTAATCGCATCTTAACGAGACGCGAAAAATCGATCCCCGATAGATCGATTGCTACCCGCCGATCCGGCGGGTAGTGAAGACCTGCCCTTAGATTCCTTGGTGATAGATGGATTTGTGCCCCCATGCCTGGTTGGCTGCTCTCTTCCTCCTGTAAGTGAGCAGAATTAAAATGCGCAACTTTGATAAAAGGTTTCTGGAGAGAATCAATCCCCTGAACCCTTTTTAGTACTTAAGGTTTATTACTCTGCTTGCCTAGTATAAAATCCCTGTATATGCCACAAATATTGGCAGACATAGCCTGTTTGGAAACCATTTCCAAAACAAACCATTTTACACACAAATATTTCCAAGACAAAGACTGTCCAGACCTTCTGTGACAGGGTTAGATTCACCCGGCGACGCCTCCTGCTGGTTGTCCTTGGGAATTAGCTCACCAGCCTCTGGAGCACCCTCTGCAGGCTGGTGATCCGCCTGACCACTCTGGCCCCGTGTCCCTCCCAGGACCCCGGTGCCCCTTTAACTGTGGTGCTGCCCCCTGGCAATACCCCCCAGATCTGGGTCTCCCCTCCCCCAGGGGAACCCCCAACCCACTATCCCCACCTCGCCTCAGTCGTAGGCTACTGCCAGTCACCAGCTAGCCCCCGTGCCCTGGGGCAGACTGCAGTATAAGCCACTCATCACAGGCAAAGGGGGTTTGGACCTGCTGCCTCAGCTGACCCGTGGGCTGCCCCCGCAACCCCAGTACCTAGATGGGCCTAACCCTAGGCCACAGCCTGGGGTTTTCTCAGGCCGGAGCTCCCCAGCTCCTCTGGCCTTCCCCAGCCCTGCTCCACCCTAGGTACCTGCTCCGGTCCCTGCAGCCAAGCCCTTTTCCCTTTACAGGCAAAGGGAGACTCTCTGTGCTCTTGGCTCACTACCCACTTATAAGGACCAGCTGGGCCCTGATTAAACTGGCCCCAGTTGTGGCTGCTTCCAATCAGCCCAGCTTCCAGACTCAGCCCTCTCCCAGGGCTGTTTCCAGCCCCTCAGGGCATGAGCGGGGTATCCACCCCGCTACACCTTCCTTTTGCTATGTTGTATAATTCTTTTGTGCAGAGATGATGATAGTTATTAGCTGATTCCATCCTCCTAGGTCAGAAATGTTTTCACTGTTCCTGGGTGAAATCAAGGGAGCAGGTGCCTAATTTTGCCCAATTCACGCTTTGACCTCAAACTCCTGTATTGATCATATATTTTTAAGTCTTCTTTTCTGATCTTTCCTCTGTTTGCTCCGCTAGAGAAAAGCTCTCCTTTTCCTGCTAAACTGTACTAACAATTTCTGGCTTAAGGACTTTCCCATGGTTTCCTAGGTCAGTCTTATCCCATTAGAGACAAGAATAGGTCCTCTTCTTCCTTGGTGAAACACCATTGAAATGAATGGAGTTATCCCAGGATGAATGTGACCCAGTGTCTTTAAACTGTATTTAGGTTGTACTTCTGGAATCCTTTTTGTGTTTTACACCAAGATCCCTTTTGTTTGTGACTAAAATTCTGTTCCAGCACAGATGAACAAATCATTCAGCCTTTTTTCATAAATTTGTGTCTGTTTAATTCAGGATGAAAAGGACTGATTTAACTGAAACTGTTTCTTCATTGCTTCTTGATACCTGTATAGCATCTTCAAAGGAAGATGATATAGTGGCTTCCCATTCAGCTATTTCTAAGACTATGTCTACACTGCAGCTGGGTGAGTACTTTCCATTATGCATAGATAGACATGCTAGCTCAGCTTGAGCTAGCATGCTACAAAAAGCAGTGTAGACTGGGGTTACACAGGTGGCAGCTTGGGGTAGTTGCCTGAGTCCAAGTCTGCCTGGCCCTCTTGGGTATGTAGTGAGATGGATTGCCTGAGCCGCTACCCGTACTAACCTATGCTCAAGCAGAACTAGCATGTCTGTCTACTCATGATGGAAAGCACGCTTTCAGCTTTAGTGTCAACATACACTAAGTGTGCCCATCACCCTCCAGTAGCATTGCATGAATAGCTTTTTTGTTTAGAGAGATGATCAAACATGCAGTGAATTTTCTCTGTTGCAGGTGATGCAGGGCAGGCTTTTTTCACTGGGAAACTCCTCATAAAATAAAATAAAAGATGTTAGGCATTTGAGGCAAGTATAAGTTTTATCTATCTGAACATGAGCATATGTAACCCACACACCTTCTGGGTGTGGTGTTCTGTCCCATCTAGTGACAGCAAGACCATTTAGAGAGAGATAAAATTAGTCTGCTCTACAGCCTTCAGCTAACAGACAGTTGGCTTTAGCTCATGCTGTAGAGGCTCATGCACTAAGCTCCCGAGGTCTCCAGTTTGATCCTGTCTGCTGATGACTGGGGTCTGTCAGCATTACAAGTGGGGCTCATCTGGGATTTCAACGGGGAAGTCTCTGAAGCTCAGGATGCGCTTCCTCAGCTAAGGGAAGTATGTAACCTACACACTTTCTGGGTGTGGTATTCTGTCCCATCTAGTGGCACCGAGACCACTTAGCAGAGAACAATTAATGAGTCTTCTCTACAGCCAGTTGGCTTTTAGCTCATGTGGTAGAGGCTTATGCACTGAGTTCCAGAGGTCCCCAGTTCGATCCTGCTCACTGACAACCAGGGTCTGTCAGCGTTATGCATGCAGGGCTGCTTGCCAGTGGAGACAGGTCAGCATGCAAGAAATCACTGTCCTGTTGAGCAATGAAAAGAAAAAATACTTCTAAGTTTCCAAAAGAGGTGGATCTGAGCTGGAATTGCTAAATGAACAATTGGGAATGCACTTGGCACAAAGTACATTTGTATGCTTTACATATGTAATTTTTAACATACGCTGTGACGAGGGCAATGTTTTCGACTTGCCTGAATGAAATGAAAGCTAAAGTGGCTAAGTCAGAGTGTGGCCATTGTGCACAAATAGGAGCAGAGTCACCTAAAATTTAGATGTATCTAAAATCATGTCCTGGCCAGGAGTTATGGAGAGCTACTCCCTGGAGCTTGAGAAGGGAGGAGAACTGGCTGCCTTGCAGGCTGAAGGAAGCAAGCACCCTGGAAAGAGCAGTGTTGCAGGTAGAAACCTGGAGACCTAAAGGCAGCTCCTGGCGGGCTGCAGGGATCTGCAGGTTGAGGCCCTGAGGCAAGGGAAAAGAGGGTGCTGGACTGTGGGGAAGTGTCCCAGGGAAATCTATTGAGGAGTTGGAGCAGATGCAGTAAGTGGTGACCAAGTACAGGGTCACTGGGCCGGGACCTGGAGTAGTGGGCGGGTCTGGTCCCCCCCACCTCTCGCTACTGAGGAAGTGGCCAGACAATGGGCGGCAGTTGTCACTGAGGGAAGTGGCTGGCCCGTTGGACTGTGGTACATTCCCCTGGAATGTGCGGGGGGAGCACAGAGTGCAGCACAGCCGGAGGGGTGTGTCATGAAGATGACGCTGCAGTCCTGGGAGTGATGTGAGTCCCTGGAGCAGAAGTGATGGTGGTGAGACACCACCAGAAGAGGGCGCACCGGCTAGCAGAGCTGACCCCAACTCTTTGGGTTTCGCTGAATGCACAACAGTTCTTTCCCGTCCCATAAAACTGCATGGCTATAAAGCGCCACATGACTTGCATGCCTAAACGTGGATCTCTGGTAATTTCTGCTGAGACCAGCTATGTTAAGCCTCATTGCTACATCGATAGTCGTGCCAGTATTAATGATCATTAACAAGCATTAAATAGTGCTGTGTATTCAGGGCCATTAACTTGTCTCACCATTGTATTTTGCAAATGGCTTCTTAGAGCACATATTTTGAAAAAGCTCTGCCTTTCCTGATATTCTTTCTACACAAACAAAAGATTGCAATAGGGGTGTCCTTTGATGTATAAAGGAAGAAATAGATCACACAAAGGATGTTGACTCTTCTTTTACACTATACACGCCTCCCTTCTTCCCTTTATAATTTCTGCTTCTGGTTGCAAATATTCTCTCTGGCCCTTTCTTCTTTAACCCATTTCCCTCTTGAACAGTTCTTGCATGGGCTACTTTAAAATTTACTTTCCGATGAATCCCTGTCAACTACAGCAATTTATTGCCATTTGCATTCACTTATACAGGGGCTGATCCAAAAGTTAATGAAGAATGGGGCAAGACCCATAGAATGGAAAATAAATTAAGAAAAATAAAGTAATCCTATCCA
This sequence comes from Macrochelys suwanniensis, assembly GCA_033296515.1. Classification (NCBI taxonomy): domain Eukaryota; kingdom Metazoa; phylum Chordata; order Testudines; family Chelydridae; genus Macrochelys; species Macrochelys suwanniensis. The sequence continues at coordinate 14,650,201 of CM065784.1, read as the reverse complement.
CCTCGTAGACGATCAAACTACATTTCAGTAGTACAGTCAAAATATGATGTGTTCTCAAGTATTCTTCCATCCCAGTCCTTTTTTAAATTAATGTTCGTATTGATTTTAGATTTATTCTACAACCCAAAGCATTAAGAATTAACAAATTGATCAATACACTTACACTGCTGCCTGGGGGAATATTTTGTAAGTATCAATCATATGATGTATTGTATCTAAAATAGGATGACAAGGATAGGAAAATGGCTTATGCTCTCCAAAAACATCTTTGTCTACATCAGCATAACATCCAAGGGTTAAGTACAGTCACTCTAAACATGAACCTGTAGGAGAGTGGACTAGACACCTCAATAAATCTCACTTCTCTATATTGGTTGACGCAAAGCTCTCTTGAGCGCAGTGAACATACTAAGGCTAGTTTTCTGGTTACCATAGCAATATCCCTGAAAAATGGGGACTTTCATTTTTGTAGAATTAAATTTTTGGCTCAGAAAACAGCCTTTAATATAAACTGTTTAGCTGGATACGCTGCATTATTACTGTTATCCATACTTCTTGGGAAAGCACTATTTAATTTATGGGCAAATCTGTATCAAGTAGAGAGAACTGGACAGTGAGTGGAGTAATTTTCACACAAAAGCTTTAGAGGACAAAGAGCTGGCTCCATAGATAAGCATCATTCTCTTCCGCCTGAACCCACCCTCCCAGTACTACCAAGTCCCAATTGTCTATAATGAAAGTGGGTATGTCTGTGCATCAGACTTGTCCATAGTTGAATTAGTGTGTTCAATGTGTTAACTAACATGATTCTATATTCTACTGTAGTCCCTACACAAATGTTTGTTCCAGTTCACACACATGTGTTCTGAGTCACGTTAACATGATTAGCAACAGACATTGATGTCTGGTCTCCAGGAGAATTTGAAGTAAGTTAGTTACTACATGCTGCTAATTAAAGCATGTTAAATCACAACTTAAAATTCAAGTGTAGACATATCAATACACTTAGGGTATGTAGGTGTCTGGACATATTCTTACAGATGTGTATATATAATGCAGTGCCTCATTTGTTTTCCCCCCCTTGAGCCAGTGCCAGTCTGTCTGCTCATATCCTCCCACCTCTGTTTGCCTGTTTTTCTCCAGTGTCTGTGTCCCCCATATCTGCCTGTGATCAGGGGCATCATTTTCAATGGGGCAATTGCCCCCCTGATCTTGTTCCCCCCCCATCCAGACCTCTCAGGGTCTATAAGATCCATTATGTCTTCTACTCACCCCCCCCCCCCCCCCCGCACTTTATAGGATATAATATAATCACATAAAATGTTCTATTTGCTGATGAAACTTTGACACCCTCACCCCAGAATTTGTCTGAAATGATGCCCCATCTGAGTCCCGCCATCTGTCTGTCGTCTTCCCCCCATTATTCTGTCCTCCCCAGTGTCTGTCTCTGCTTCTGTCCCCACCAGTAGTGTATCCTTCCCCCCGCCCCACTGCTCTGTAGGCTTCCCCTTGTCCTGTCACTCATGCTTGTATTCATTGCCTCCTGTGTCCCTTTTCACTCTATCTCCCACCGATGATCTCTATTCCCCACCACTCTCCTTTGGGTCTGGTCTCCACAACAGGAATATCTTCCCCAGTGTCCTGTCTGCCTCTTCCCATGTGGAATCTTTCTTCCCGTTACTGTGTGTGCAGCCAGTGGAAGGAACTGGACTGTTTCCTAGGGTTCCCCTACTGCATTGCTTGGCACTGCCTCTGCATTTTAGTGGGTGAGCTGAGTGCTTATCTCTGTTCATCAGCTATCACTCTGCCCCACAGACCGGCAGGTAGAGTGCTCAGCTGTTGCTGCTGCTGCAGACAGCAGCACTTTTGGGACTGGAGTGGCTTCCCTCACTCCCCTTCCCTGACAGGGAAAGTTTCTTCCTAACCCCAAACCAATGGCTTTTTTCTTAGTCCTTATGATTGTAACTCTGGATGTTCTTGTTATCCCTGTAAATTCTTGGTACCGCTTGTGATTTCTGTAAATGTCCAATCCTTTTATGAATCCTGCTATGGTCTTGGCCTCAATGACATCGTGTGGCAGAGAATTCCACAGGCTAACTTTGCTTTCTGTGAAAAAGTATTTTCTTTCATTGTTTGTAAATCTACTGCTCTTTAGTTTCATTGCATATTGCTTTCTTCTATTATGAGAGAAGGTGAATATCAATATATAATGTATCTTCTCTGTATTGCTCAAACACCTGACACTTTCATTGTTTCATTATATATTACATCCACACCTATTGCACCTCTAGTTTTTTCTTCATTTTTTTGTTCTAATCTATTGTGTGTATTCTCTTTTGTTATTTTTTCTGCTCAAGTGCATGAATACCATTCATCCACCCATATCCCCAATCTATTTAGGTTTCTCTGTAAGGTGTTGCTTTCCTTAGGTGTGTGAACTGACCCTCGTGTTCCGGGTGTCATCAGGAAACATAGGCATACAGCAATGTGTGTCAGTGGCAAGGTCAGTCTTCATATACAAATTACTTGTGATACTTAATAACCTTGCTACTTACCTCCCTCCATGTAGCTGGGAACAATTTCTTGTTTTGGTTTGTTCATAAAAGGCTATTCAGTTCCTACATCCAACATCCATCCCTCAATCCAAAAGGACTTCTCTGTATATAATTTCCAGTAATTTGGGTTTCCAACATAAGTGTATGTGGGGGTGCAAATAATCTGGGGTGTGTGGAACAGAAGAGAGGAAGGGAAGGGACAGATAAATGATTTCAGATTTACCCTGGCTCCCACTGCATATGTTTTTCTGTTTCCTTGGGTAAAATGGGAGGGATGAGAGAAGGCACCTAACAGATGGGTGGGAAGAAAGAGGAGCATGTTCTTTTTATTAGTTAATGAGAAATTGTTTTATGATTGTTGTTCAGCGTCCCAAGTCCTTTATAAATAAAATTATGATGATGATTATTATCAATCTCCAGAGGAGGCGCACACACCAAGTAATGGAGCAAAAATATAATAGAAAGGAAAGAAACAGTGCAAGAAAGGGAAACTAGAGACCGAAAAGGACAGGACAAAGGGAGAGAGAGAAAGTGGGGAAAAGAGAAATGGTGGCAGTCTGCTATACTTCAGTCTGCCTTTCTTGGGTATCGATACCACAGTTCATACTCTTATAATTGAAGACTCTTATAACTATCCTTCCTTAGCTTCAGGTCACTTCTCAAACAAAGGCATTTATAGGTTGTGATAACTTCCACCTGAGTCTCATCCTTTTGAGGCTCCATGGGCCAAATGCTGTGCTGGTATCCAGCCTGCGTGAAGACCAGAAGTGTGCTTGCTGCTACCCCCTTTGAGAAGCATAACGTGTTCTGCTCCTCACGTGGTCAGATTGCTGGCTAGTGCACAGGGGGCTAGACCTTAAGACACAATGCTCCTAGGAGTTCTTACAGGGATGGTGCAGGTAGGCCATTCTCCCTTACTTAGGGCTATGGCTCAAAACCACAATTCAACAGTAAGTTGGGAATGCATGCATTTGAATGTCTGACTTTAATTGCATTTTTAATTTACTATTGCAAAAGTTGAATGTGGCCCATGTACAGACTGTACAAGGCAGTGTAGTTGAAATGACCAAAAGACAACGGATATGTGTGCTTTTCCTATTTGACAAAGTTTTCATGAAGTTTGTGGGAAATATTTGCCAACTAATAGTCATTATAACAACGTGTCTTTGCCAAATAAATAAATATAGATTGAGTTGCATCCATTATTGAGACTGTAATATCCTCTCTAGTGAGATAATTAAAGTCTGGGCACTTTGTTAAAATAAAACATGGAACTGGGAAGAACAATTGGGTTTTGGCCTGAATTGAAGCATTGGCCTTCTATGCTGAGTGCACTTGACTTTAATCCTTTTTTAAATTTTCTGTTTTTTTGGTGACCCACAACAGGAAAAATGAATCTTTATATTTTTTATAAATACAGTTCAAACTGTGCATGTTGATGAGCTAAGGCAAAATCTTATTTGACTTGTATTTTAAAGGGAAATTTTAAAATTTGTGTTCTGTAATAGCAGCCTACTCTGCAAATACAGGTCACCTCGTCCTTCCAGCATTGGGAACATAGGTTAAGTCAAGCCAAAATCTCATTGCTGTTGTTTTGAAGTCGAAAATTTGCTCACACTGATGATTTATAAATTGTAAATTAAAAATAATATCAGATGTGTTGGTTATAAAATGTGCTGGAAAGACAACCTGATAGTCAAAAATCTTGTGTATGGGATCTGAGAGTCAACACACAGCAGGAAACTTGATCTTTTTTCCTGTAGGGCAAGTATAAGGTAAAAAGAGGGCAGAAATGAGCATTAATTTAGCATAAAATCAAGATGATGAGAGCAAAATTAATCAAGAAACCAAAAGGCATGAAGAGAAGAAATTCTTTACCTATATACCAATGCCAGGGGCCAGGTAAATAACAAAAGGCATTAGAATTGCTCATTTATGAGCATAAATTCAATCTAGTTGATATTACTGAAACCTGGCGGGATGATTCACGTGATTCGAATGTTAAAAATCAATGGTTATAGCCTATTTGGGAAGGCTCAAGTGAGCAAAAAGTGAAGAGGAATGACACTCTATGTCAAAAATGGGATTAGCTGTTTCCAGATCACTGACAACTCAGAAAATGATTGTGAATGTTTATGGATCAATGTCCCAACAGATAAAGCACAAGATGGTGTATTAGTTGATTTCTGCTACAGACCACCAAATCACACAGGGAACAGGAAGACCAGCTCCTTATTAAGCATCTCTCTCTAATGTTTAGGAAACAGTCAATCATGCATGATCATGGGGGACTTCAGTTTGATGAGATATGCTGGAGGTTTCATGCTTCCAGTGCTAAATCATCTTTGGAATTTCTAAATATTATAAATGACAATTTCCTAACACAAAATAGATTGAATCCAACATAGGTGAATTCTGTATTAGATCTCAGAGGACAGATAAAGAGGAATTGATCACAGAACTACAAAAAAAAAAAAGTAATGGTAGCTTAGTTTCAGGTGATTATGATTTGATCACATTTGTAATGTGTGAAAAGAATTAAGTCCAATAGATATACTTGATGGTTTAAAAGGACCAACTTCACAGAGATGAAAAACAGTTATGAGCCAAATCATCTGGTGGTGAAGAATTTAAACAGAAATTTCCAAATGATGATTTGGAATTGTTTAAAAATACTTTAGCAGATGCCCAAAATGCTATATTCCCACAAGCAAGAAAGAAGGAAATACTGGTTACAAAATTGACCTGGTTTGGATGGGAAGTGAAGACAATTATAAAAATAAAATATATATAAATATAACCAGTGGAAGAAAGGGGAACACATTGATAATGAATATAAATGGGAAACTAGGAATTGTAGAAATTTGATAAAGGAAGCAAAGGGGCAAGGAGAGATCTATGCCCATCAGAGTTAAGAAAAATAAGGAGTTTAAGTATATGAAGAACAAAAATAATCCTATAATTGTATTGGTCCATTACTCAATGGAAATAGTAGAATTATCAGTAATAGTACAGAACAGGCAGAAATATAAATATTTCTGTTCTGTATTTGGGGGAAGAAAAAGAGGTGATATATTAGTCATATCATATGATGATGACACTCTTTCCATTCCACTAGTGTCTCAGGAGGATGTTAAACAACAGCTACTAAAGTTAGACAGTTTTAAATTAGCAGGTTTACATAACCTGCATCCAAGAGTTTTAAAAGAATTGCTGGAGAAGTTCGCTGGACCATTAATGTTGATCTGCAGTAAGTCTTGGAATACTGAGGGAGTTCCAGAAGACTGTAAGGTAATATCAGAGCTTTTCTGGAACTCAAAAGCTTGTCTCTTTCATCAATAGAAGTTGGTCCAATAAAAGGTATTAGCTCACCTTGTCTCTCTAAAAATAATAGTGTTGGTGTAATGTACTTAGACTTCTGAAAAGCATTTGACTTGGTACCACACAATATTTTGATTCAAAAAGTGCCTAGAAAGGCATAAAATTAACATGGCACACATTAAATGGATGAAAAGCTGGCTGATTGGTCTGAAAATATAACTGTAAAGGGGAATCATCATTGAGCAGGTGTGTCTCGAAGAGGGTCCCCAAGGGATCAGTTCTTGGCCCTATGCTATTTAACATTTTTATTAATGACTTAGAAGAAAACATAAAATCACCACTAATAAAGTTTGCAGAATACACCAAAATTAGGGGAGTTGTCAATAATAAAGAGCATAGGTCACTTAGTAAGCTGGGTGCAAGCAACCAAGATGTGTTTTGGTATGGCTTAATGTAAATGTATACATCTAGGAATAGGCTGAACACACATCCTATTTTGGCCAGGACAGTCCTCTTTTTAAACTTTTTTTTGGGGGGTGGGTTGGGGTGGGGGTGGTTCACAGAGCAGAGGAACGTTCAGGCAAAAACAAATGGGACCAAAAAGTCCTGATGCCTGTGAAGTCGGCTTGGGAGAGCAGCAACACCAGGTGGATTGGGCCAGGCCCCCCACAACCAGCCGGTGTCCAGTTTTCAATTAGGGAAATATGGTCACTCTATCTAGGAACAGAGACCATAGGCCATACTTACAGGACAGGAAGCAGTGACTCTGAAATAGATTGGGGGTCATGATGGATAATCAGTTGAACATAAGCGCCCATTGAGATGCTGTGGTCAAAAGGGCTAATGCGATCCTTGGATGCTTAAACATGGATATCTTGAGTAGGGTTAGGGAGTTAATATTATTTCTGTATTTGACACTGGTGTAACTGCTGCTGGAATACTGTGTCCAGTTCTCATCTCCACAATTCGAGGAGGATGTTGATAAATTGGAGAGGGTTCACTGAAGAGCTACAAGAATATGGAAGGATTGGAAAACCTGCTTTATAATGATAGAATCAAGGAGCTCAATCTATTTAGTTTAAGAGAAGGTCAAGGTGTAATTTGGTTCGTCTGTGAGTTCCTACTTGGGGAACAAATATTTGATAAAAGTGGCTCCTCAATCTAGCAGAGAAAGGTGATCCAATAGCTGGAAGTTGAAGCAAGACAAATGCAGACTGGGAATAAGGTGAACATTTTTAACAGTTAGGGTAATTAACCATTTTCTCAAAGGTTGTGGTGGATACTCCATTGGCAGTTTTAAAATTGAGATTGGATTTTTTTGGAAGAGATGTGCCGTGGTTCAAAAAGAATGATTTTGGAGACGGTGTAAGGCCTGTGCTATACAGCAGGTCAGACTAGACGATCACAGTCGTCCCTTCTGGCCTTGGAGTCTATGAATCTATGAAGTACTACGTGGACAGTAGCAATACAAGCTTTCCCACGTATGTGCTTTAATGCTGTCCTGGAGTAACTCTCTGCAAGGTGAGAGGATAGTTGAGACTCCATGTCCTCTCAATCCTGGAGTTGTGTGCTGAGACTGCCAAAAAGGGTGTATTTATTCCATGATGATGGTTCTTATGAGGTGCATATCTGTTCTCTGGGAACTAGACTGAAACAGCTCATTTCACAAAGGTCATTGAGCAGCAATCAGATACTAACAACTTTCAGGTGCTACCAACCTTGAATTGGATTCATATCGGCAACCACAGCTGGTCATTTTTGTTTGTTTGGGGTCCCCCCCCCCCCCCCCCGGAAAATACAGCTTAATTAAAATGGAAATGTTTTGTGGGAAATTTCTGATGGGAAAAGATCAACCTGTTTTGTTTTGACTATCGTATTTTGACATTTATTTTATATTTTAATATTATATTTAATTGTGTATATATGCCTACATATGATATTGTTTCAATATTATCCAAATGAAACATTTAGATATTTCCTAATAATTTTTTTTTTTTAGAATTGGCTTTTTTGCAAGAAATTTTGCTTTCTCTTCCACTTCAGGACAAAAACACATTTCAAAATATTGGAATTTCCTGGGGGGAAGAAAATTCCATTTTCTGACTTGCTCTAAGGGCACCTTACAGATGGAGGGTTCTCTACCTCCTTACAAATCTCCTGATCTTTTCAGTCCCACTTCATGCATGGAGAGCAACTGCAGAAATGCTAATGTAGCTTGGGGCCTTGATAGGTTCTGGGGAAGCTTGCTCCATGTTCAGGGTTGGAGAGATGTAGGAGCTGAGGTCAGGGAGGGGATGACTCAGAAGTGGCAGCTGATTCCTCTCCTCTTGCTCTGTGTGCAGCTTTACATGGCACAATCTCTTGGGTATTTTTACCAGTTTGACTTGTTTCCTCTTTCACACACTGTATTGTCTCCTTGGGTAGGAACGAACGTGGTGTTCTAATGGTGTTAGCTTTCATTATCTGCTCATTTTATGTATTGTTTATAACTTGCTGGTATGCCATATTAACTCCAGGATCTATAGACAGTGAGAACTGAAGGGGCTGATTTGCTTCCAAAACCTTGGTTATGGGAGTGGAAATTTTAGGGCTGGTCCACACTAACCCCCCGGTTCGAACTAAGATACGCAACTTCAGCTACGTGAATAACGTAGCTGAAGTAGAAGTATCCTAGTTCGAACTAAACAGCACTTACCGCGGGTCCACACGCGGCAGGCAGGCTCCCCCGTCGACTCCGCTTACTCCTCGCGCAGAGCAGGAGTACCGGTGTCGACGGCGAACACTTCCAGGATCGATTTATCGTGTCTAGACTAGACACGATAAATCGATCCCAGAAGATCGATTACTACCTGCTGAATCAGGCGGGTAGTATAGACGTACCCTAAGTGTTAACACACCCACAGGGACGTTTGACTGCTTGCAGAAGTTGGGCGAAACCAAGGCAGTGTGCCAGTTCTTAGACAGGAATGGGCCTCTAGCCATGGTAAAGCTATTGAACCTGTAGGCATAGTACCTGGTGGGGCAGGATAATAACTGACTCCAAATGTTGGCACTTAGGTCCTGCATCAGGCAAGAATCCGATCACACTGTAAGGTTGTTTCAAGGGCTGGTTTATATTGGTTATATAATTTTTGTTCTCTTTTCCAAGCACTAAGCTGCTCAAGTCTCTTTCTCAACATTCAAGCAATGATGCAATCTTCCCATTATTCACTACTCTTATTAATTCCTATTGTCTCATGTGCACTACTGTAATACAACTAACTAATAATATTCTTATTGTGTTTATGGGTGATAGACTTACAGACTTACTACTGTTGTATTGTGTTTTTAATTGTGATTGAAGTCAGTGGGTCATGCATATTGAAAAAGAGCTAGAATGTGTGTTCCTCATGCACTGATAGAAGTACATTAACATGGAAGAGATTAGGCCATGCATCATTTAGGACTAAATGTCTTTAGATCTCTGCGTAGTTTTCATTTTATGTTTTTTTTTCTAATGAAATTTATTTTAAAATGTATTTATATTCTATGTGATCTACTTATGGAAAATAGACATGCTTTTCTTCACCCCTGATCAAAGTTATACTCTGAAAACTTGTGTGTGTGTGTGACAGAGAGAGAGAGAGAAAGAAAGAAAGGGTACTTGGATTCTTTTATGTGAACAACTCTAATTCTTGGCATATCAACAAAAAAAGAACAGTTAACCTCAGAGCCGATGAAGGACATGTGAGAGAAGCTTTTTTTCCCCTACAAGAGAGGACTTTCCAGAAATGACTACAGAAAAGTGTTATACATATCTTGATTTCACCTTGTCATTTTCTGGGTATTTCAGAATACTTCACTGAATCATAGAATCACAGAAATGGAGGGCTGGAAAGGACCTCAGGAAGTCATCAAGTCCAGTTCCCTGTCCTGTGGCAGGACCAAGTAAACCTAGATCATCCCTGATAGGTCTTTGCCCAGTGACAGGTGTTAGAGGGCTTTCCCTTCACCCTCTCCCCTGGTTCTTGTCTCACAGACAGAAAGCAGAAGACCAGAAGTCCAAACTGCAGGCAATGCAATGTTTATTGGGGTTACTTCCAAGCAAACATATCCATAGCTCTACATGCCAGCAGAATCTGTTTCCCAGTGTTCCATTCCCAGCTCCAGTGCCCCAGAGCATTTACCCCGTGTCCCCCTTCCCAGCTCTGATGCTGCAGAACCCTGCATATGTCCCTGTTCCCCATTCTCCATTCTTAGCAGGCCCAAATATACCTGCAGTGCACGCCCCTAGTCATACCTCTTACAACTTACGGTCATGTTCCATTTTGGGGGGTCGTGAGTCTAGGGTATTCATCCCACCTCTTTTGTATCCCATAGGAGGGGTGAGGAGGGAGGTTGTGCTCCGGTCAGGGACAGGCATTTCTTTGACCTTTTAGTGTTTTTTACTTCCCCCACCCCATCTCCCGTTGCCCCTCCCGACTGGTTGCTTGACCTTGCCTTGAGATAGGAATTGAGGCAGCTTTTCAGTTTATGCTCATATATTACGCTCCCACCATATCCTGTAACACTTTAACTGCTCTATCCCTGATCCCTTCCCATTATACTAAAACTCATCTGGCCACCAGAAGCAACACACACGGTGTCTTTGTTCTTTATTCACACATGTTAGTATAAGATATAAAAGTATCAAAAAATCAAACCCAAAATTCTATCTCAGGCTGACAAACAAGCTGTGACGAACTAGAACTGTTGTTAAGGTTTTCCTAAGTACTGTGTGGGTGCCTCGGTTTTCCCTATGCAGTGCTTGAGTATTTAGGTAGTGGGACAATGTGCATGATTGTTACAAAGCCCTAAAAGGCAGGGGTGGGCAGAGGCCTGAACACAAAGAATGGCCCTGTCTCCTGGCAACAGATGGCCCGGCCCCTCCCCTGCAAAGGTAAGAGCTGAAGGTGTTGGAACAAAGGGATCAGGTAACCTCCTGGCCCGGAAAAAAGACAAAGGGGGAGGAGGGGCTGGACAGTTGGAGTTTGGAGCTGGCCGGAGAAAAGGGGAAAGAGGCAGACAGGGTCTGGCCTCCCTGCCCCGTTTGGAGCTGTGGGGTGAAATGCAGGGAGCCCCCAGGCTGGGGTCTAAGCTCCCTGCCCCCCGGAAGAACCCAACTAAGGGGTCCTAAATGTACTGACAAGCTCTGGTTGGACCGTGTTCCTGGCATCGCTAATAAACCTTCTGTTCTACTGGCTGGCTAAAACTCCCAGTAAAACCGGGAAAGAGGGGTGCAGGGCCGGACTCCCCTATACTCCGTAACAACTGGTGGCAGCGGTGGGATGTACTGCACCCCGTGGAAAACGCTTCCTGCAGTAAGTAACTGGGAAGCAGTAAAACAAAGGGGGGCTAACAAAAACCAGGCGTGCTAAAGGCTCACAAAGGAGCGGTTTCGGGGAGCGGAGGAGCTACGCTTAACCCCTGGGAGTGTGTAACCAGCAAAAAGGACTGTGCAATAATGGGGTCCCCCTGGGGGCTGCAGTAAGCAGTCCCAGGGGCGAAGAAGCCTGCGGCTTGGCCCTGGAAAAAAAAAGGATTTTTGCAGTGACAGGGTTCCCCTGGGGGTGCCGTAAGTGGACCCAGGGGCGAAGGAGCTGCGGCTCGACCCTGGCAAAGAGGAGGTGACCTGAAAAAGGGCTGGCACACTTGGGGTTCTTCCTAAAAACCGTGGGAAGCTAAAAGCACACAGGCCTGCAAATCCACAGCAACTTGGCAGCAGTAAAGTAATGGCATATCGCTTTCTCCTTAAAAAAAGCATTGTAACCCTGTGCAAAAAAAAAGGGATACGCATTAAAAAGTTCACTAAAGCCCAGCTAATTGTGCAGCTGAAGGAGGATAACCACTCTAAGGAGCAGAGTCCTGACCCCGATGGGGCTACAGCAGAATCTGGAAGCAGCTGGAGCGGTAGCCTGCCATCCCCAAAAGTCTGGTCCCCAACCAGACAGGGGTCTTCACAATCGGGTTCCCCAGCAGGGGATCGGAAACGAATGGGACTGGAGCTAAGTCCAAAAAAGCAAAAGGACTGTAAAAAACAGCAAAAGCCCAAAAAACGGCTACAAAAAAAGCAGCAGCATAAACTGGCGGTGGTGAAACGAAAAGGCATAGGGGACTGGCCAGGGGTAAGTGGGGATAGATCCCGGGGTGCCAGCTCCGCAGGGAACCTCGATCCTAAATTGCTGCCCCTGGTTAAGGAGGGTGGGGATGTGGAGGCCCACCTCACTGCCTTTAAGCAGGCTGGTAATTAAAACCAGGAAAACCATGCGAAAAAGCCCCGGGATCTAACCCCCTTGCTGGGTCCCAAGGCCATAAACTCCGTCAGCCAGATGGGTGGAATGGTGAACAAATTTCCACTCCTGGCCCTAAACTCAAGCCCTGCGAATCCGCAGTGGGAGCGGAAGGTAATGGTCAATAAAAAGACATTCTTGGGGTGGCGAAATCACGGAACAAAAAAAACTGTGGTCAGGCCCCGGGTGGTGCACCCCCACCAGATGCTGAGGGGCTGTGTGACCTGGGTAAGGGTCCCAGGGACGGACCCATTCGCCCTGCCTATGGCCCAAATCCCTGTGCAAACCCAGGAGGGGTCGGGCTGGCTGGTTGTTGGGGTTCTCCAGGATATCAGCGGTAAGGTGCTGTTGGGGGGTGACTGTGTATCTTTAAAACAAAATCCAGGCCCTGGCCCTGTAACGGCCAAAAATTTAAATTTAAACTCAAAAAACCAATTGGCTAAAAAAAAAAATGGTCAGTAAAAATGCAAATAACCTGGCTGGCAGGGGGAAGGAGCTGCCAGGCCCCGGTTACCTGCCTGCCTGTAACCAGACCCCTAGGGCGGGGTGGAACAAAAAGATGCTCCCCACCCCCCTGCACAATAAAAAGGTGGCTCAGGCAATCTGTAATGCAAAAAGCAAAGCAGCGAGCTCGCTGTCTGGCCCCACAGGAACAGCCAGGGCAGCGCTAAGCACGGGGGGAGCGAAAACCCCAGTTAAGTCGGGGAACACACAGGCAGGGCAGGACGGCTGCCAACCAGGCTTGCCTGGTCCAAAGGTGCGGCCAGAAAGTAATTCCACAGCAGGAAGGAAGCCACCAGGAACAGGGCTCAGTGGGGCGGTAACCCCAGGCCTGGCCAGTAAGCTGCAAAGGGATCCTGCCTTAAAAAAGCTAAAAAAACTTGCTGGCCACAGCGCTGCAAACCCCCTTGGGAAAAACTGCAAAGACAGACCCCTGTGGAAAAAGAAATCCCTGTGCCAAAAATGGGCTTCCCAAAAAAAAATCAAACTGTAAAAAATCATAAGGCAGCTGGTGGGGCCCCAAAAGTATCATCACCGGCTATTGTACCTGGCCCGGGGTAAGGGAAAAAATCCCTAAAGGTCCCTGCCCATCAAAAAAAAACCTTTCCAAAAGGTGGCTATAAATAGGGTGGGCCCCCTCAGCAGGGCAACCTGGTCAAAAAAAAAATGCATCCTGGTGGTAATAAATTTCGCCACCCGCTACCCAGAGGTGGTGGCTCTGTCCTCCACCGGGGCAAACGCGCTGCTGACCATCTTCAGCAGAATGGGGGTCCCCAGCGAGGTCTTTACAGACCAGGGATCCAAGGCCATCTCAGCCCGGCTCCGGGGCGTGTAAAAAAAAGGTGGGGTCTGGCCCACCTGGGCCTCTGCATATCACCCTCAGTCCAACGGGCTGGTAAAAAGAGTTCAAGGAACCGTAAGGCCAATGCTAAGAACTTGTATAAATCAGCATCCCCAGAACTGGAACAAGTACCTGCCCCACCAATGGCACAGGAAAGTGCCCCAGAAATCACCAGGGGGCTTCCCTTTCAAGCTGTGGTATGGAAAAAAAGTAAGGAAACCCCTAAAACCGGTAAGGAACAATTAAAAAAAAAAAAAAAAACCCCTAATAAATCTCTCCCCTAAAATGGAAGCCCATCCTCCCATCAGGTGTCCCCCATTCAAAGTAACTAAAAAAAAAAGCCCAAAACCTAAAAAAAAAGGCCAAAAACAGGCTGGCTTTAAAGGTAAACCAGTCATTCAACAGCCCAGGGCTGGCCAAGGTAAAGGCAATCAAAAATTGGCCTGTTCCCCAAACCAAGGAACAGGTCCAGGCCTTTAGCGGAATGGCGGGGTACTACCAAAGGTTTGTACCTCCCTTTAGCTCCCTAGCTGCCCCCATCACAAAGCTAGGTAAAAAGGAAAAGCCAAACAAGGCAGTCTAAACCAAGCAGGGCCAGAGGGCTCTCTGTGCACTAAAGAAGGCTCTAATCCAGGGGCCAATAAATCAAGTAAACCCAAACCGGGCCAAGCCCTGTACAGTGTTCACCAAAGCCTCAAACACAGGGCTGGGCGTGGTGCTAATGCAGGCCTATGCAAAGCGAAAAAAACACCCCATCGGGTATCTAAGCAAAAAGCTGCTGCCCTGAAGGCAAAATGGTCAGGCCATAAAAAGGGAATGCCTGGCCATGGGGCAGGCCCTTAAAAAGCAGCAGCCGAATCTATTTGGGTGGCGCTTTACGGTCTATAGTCACCACCTCGCCCTGACGTGGCTGCATCCAAAAAAAGGGGCCAATCCCAAGCGGCTAATAACACAAACACGTGGTCAAAAAGGGAACCAGATCAAAAAAAAGGCTCTTAACCAAAAAAGCCCAAATTACAGCCCTCCAAACTGGAGCGCTGGAAAAAAACCTAATCTCAGCTTAAACCCCAGGGGTTTTAAAATAAAAAAAGGGCACGGGCCGCATAAACCTTCCCACATGCGGCCTGCGGGTGCCATCAAGCCCACCCGACCTAAGAAAGCACGTAAAACTGAAACGGCCTGGTGTAACCAGGTTCGAACTTCCCCAGGTCACTGGCTAAAGTGACCCCGCTCAGTTCGGTCTCAAAGGGGAAAAAAATGTGACGAACTAGAACTGTTGTTAAGGTTTCCCTAAGTACTGTGTGGGTGCCTCGGTTTCCCCTATGCAGTGCTTGAGTATCTAGGTAGTGGGACAATGTGCATGATTGTTACAAAGCCCTAAAAGGCAGGGGTGGGCAGAGGCCTGAACACAAAGAATGGCCCTGTCTCCTGGCAACAGATGGCCCGGCCCCTCCCCTGCAAAGGTAAGAGCTGAAGGTGTTGGAACAAAGGGATCAGGTAACCTCCTGGCCCGGAAAAAAGACAAAGGGGGAGGAGGGGCTGGACAGTTGGAGTTTGGAGCTGGCCGGAGAAAAGGGGAAAGAGGCAGACAGGGTCTGGCCTCCCTGCCCCGTTTGGAGCTGTGGGGTGAAATGCAGGGAGCCCCCAGGCTGGGGTCTAAGCTCCCTGCCCCCCGGAAAAACCCAACTAAGGGGTCCTAAATGTACTAACAAGCTCTGGTTGAACCGTGTTCCTGGCATCGCTAATAAACCTTCTGTTCTACTGGCTGGCTAAAACTCCCAGTAAATCCGGGAAAGAGGGGTGCAGGGCCGGACTCCCCTATACTCCGTAACACAAGCCTATATACTAACAATGGGGGATTCCACAACCTCCCTTGGAAGCCTATTCCAGAGCTTAACTACCCTTAGAGTTAGGAATTTTTTCCTAATATCTAACCTAAATCTTCCTTCCTGCAGATTAAGCCCATTACTTCTAGTCCAACCTTCAGTAGACAGGGAAAACAATTTATCACAGTTCTCTTTTATAACAACCCTTAACATATTTTCAGTCTTCTATACTCAAGACTAAACATGCCCAGTTTTTTTAATCTTTCCTCATAGGTCAGGTTTTTTTAATCTTTTATTATTTTGTTGCTCTCCTCTGGACTATCTCCAATTTGTCAGCATCTTTCTTAAAGTGTGGTGCCTAGAACTGGATACAGTATTCCAGTTGAGCTTCACCAATGCTGAGTGGAGTGGGACAAGTACCCTCCCCTGTCTTACATACAAAACTCCTATTAATGCACCCCAGAATGATATTAGCCTTTTTTTGCGCAGCTGCATCACATTTTTACTCGTACTCAGTTTGTGATCCTTATTACTCCCAGATACTTTTCAGCAGTACAACCACCCACCCAGTTAGTCCTCATTTTCTGGTTGTGCATTTGATTTGTCCTTCCAAAGTGACTTCCTTTATACTTGTCTTTATTTGATTTCATTTTGTTAACTTCAGACCAGTTCTCCAATTTGCCAAATTGTTTTGAATTCTAATCCTGTCCTCCAAAGTGCTTGCAACCCATCCCCGCTTGGTGTCAGCTGAAATTTTTTATAAGCATAATCTCCCCTGCATTATCCAAGTCATTAATGAAAATATTGAATATGAAGACAATATTGAATATGAAGACATTTAGCAATAATGAGTAATATTTCCTATTTCATGACAACTTTGTCAATATAAAATCTTAATTGGAATGTTGATGGAAGAGATTCATTGCTTCTCTTTCTCTCTGTTCCACACCCACAGGAAATTTCAAAGCAAAATCACCAAAATAGTCTCCCTCCCCCTGCCACCGCAAGAACTCAGATTCTGTAAATACATATGAATGTCAGTGGAACTTCAGCCAAACAGCGATGCTGTCTACACTATTAATTTTAAATTCAGGTTTCATTATTAAATTTAACGCCCATTTTAATGTCCGTTTAGATTTTTTTCTATTTTTCTTTTAGTCACCCATTTTATGTATTTCCTTCCTCAGCTTCTTTCAGGCCTGGTCTATGCTCAAAACTTAGGTCAGCGTAACTACAGAGCTGAGGAGTGTGAAAAATCCACACCTCTGAGTGCGATAGCTATGCCAGCTTAATCCGCGGTGTGGACACAGCGAGGTCAATGGAAGAATAGTTCCTACAATGATAGAACTTTTTTGGGGGGGGTGGGGGGGAGAAATGTGAAAAAATCATTTGACATCAGAATGAAATATTTTGGTTTTTCAGGTTAGATTCACAAGAGGATTTACGCAAAATTCGCAAAACTGTGGAGTTGAACTAACCTGGGATGCGGCAGAAGCAGGTTCAGATGCCTGCTCTGGAGCAGGCACTTGAACTCATGTTTCCCCCCCCCCCCCCTCCCCCCCCCGTGAGTACCATAACCAGATAGTATTCTGAACTGAGTTATTCTCAATTTCTCATGTTGAGGCTGTTCCACTTTGTAGAAAATATTTGAATAGTTACTGAGTTAGAGAGGTAGAGAATGAATCTATACCTCAGTGTTTAAGGCACTTGCCTTGCACAGACCCTGGCTTCCAGTCTCTGCTGCAATGCATATTTAATAATTTATTCTCCGTGGAATAGCCTCAACAGGAGAGACTGAGAGAGACCCACCCCAGACCCAGGTGGTTGTGGCCCTCACCTGGGAAGGTGTTCAAGTCTCTGCTCCAGAATGGGAATGGGTTGTCCTAGATCCCAGGCCAGTGCTCTGACCAGGGGAGACCATGATGACAATGAAGGTTTTGTGAATCTAGCCCTTCCTTTCCTTTTCTTTAATTAACAAGGTTAAAAATATTTTTGTCCATTTTTAAAAAAAAAGAGTCCGTTTCATACCCAAAACATTGTTTAATTATTTTATTTTTTGGAACTGTAAGCAGGGAACAAACAAACCAAAAAATCAGTTATTTGCATAGATCTCCTAGTGATGTGCAAATATCAAGAGAGCCAGAGTTTTGGTTTGGAAAAGCACTAAATTTTTTGGTGTGTGTGTGTGTGTGTGTGTGTGTGAGAGAGAGAGAGATTGGGGGAGGGGTTGATGCTGTGGATGTAACTTCCACTAACTTTTATGGGATTTGTAGGTACACAGAAATTGCACATGATGAAACACTTGGGTTTAATACTCTATGAGAAGAGGCCACCATGCTTTTTACAGTACTTATTCCTCTAGTGGGACCATGAAAGTCTTCCTCGTGCTTTTTGATTGTTTCTAACCCAAGCCTGATCTTGTAAATACAGAAGTCAATGAAACTGAGGGGGAGCACCCAAAAATTAACCTAACTCTTTCAAAATTCAAAACAGGTTTGGTACAGGATCAAGTTAAGTTTTGGGTGCTTTGTTTTTTTCTTATTGTAGCCACACTGACTTTCTTGTCAACTACTGTATATGCAACGGTCTCAAAAAGGCATCTGCAATTGGGCCATCATTAGTTTTGTATGGTTTTTTTATATTATTATTATTTTATTTTATTATTTCATGCTCATAGTGGGAAATCAGCCCAGCAACTACCCATAGATGTTTTTCTTTCTTATTCAGGGATCTAGATATAATCTGTTTCTCACAAAATCCCCCAATTTATATGAGTATGTACATGTATAGGATGGTAGGGGGAGCATTTCTAAATTCTCCATTATTGTAAATAATTTCAGCCCTTTATCATCCCATTCTTTGTCCTGTTGTGCTATATATAAAGCATTAAATACTAAGCACTTATATAGCACTTTTCATTTTCAAAGCATGGTACAAGCATTGACTGATTAATCCTCACAAGACTCCTGTGAGATAGACAAATATTATCTCCATTTGATAGAGGGGGAAACTGAAACAGAGGACTTGATTCTGATCTCACACCAAGGTAATTCTGTTGACTTAAGTGGTGTTAATCCTGATTTACTAGCATACGTGGGATCAGAATAAAGTCTAAAGGTGTTGCCCAAAACCACACAGCAAGTCAGCAGAAGAGCCAGGATTAGGATTCTGCTGGTCCTAATCACTTGCTCAGATCACTGGGATTGTGCAACCCTCCATTATGCTTTCTGCCTGTTTTGAGAAATCAGTTTTTCATGGATTTCTACTGTTCTTGGATTCTAGTTAGTGGTGTGATTTGAGACTATTTTCTTAACTATGAATTTATTGATGAAAACGTATAAGTCCAGGTTCCCTCTGCATCTGATCTCCTCTTAACACAATTTGGAAGGGGAGACTATGGTGTCATTAAGTCACCTTTATGCAACTCTCCTCAGTCCCGAAGCCAGATTAAAGCTCAGTTTCTTCAGTGTTGGTTTACCTTGTGTCTGCAGCCAGCTTCCTCTAAGGGCCATTCCAGTATGTAGGGTTGCTGAGGTGTAGAGATGCACCAGCCATCCCACCTCCTGGAAACAACCCTTGCACCGGGGGATAAAGAAGAGTGGTGTAGAACTGTACAGCAGCAGAGGGAATCCAAGATAGAGGGAATCCACTGGAGGCCAGGTTCAGCAAGGTTATGACCACTGGTGCCAGAGTGAGGGGCCACATCTGGTCCATGGGAAGCCCATTCATTAGTCCTGCCCTTATGAAACATTTGTATTTCACTTTTGGCTTTTAGGTCATTGCTCTTATTAAATCAACTCTCCAACTGTGGAAGAAGAAATGCATTTTCAATACTGCTTCTAGGGTCTTATTAGCCATTGGTTACAGGACCCACTATTGAGAGGGTTAAAACGTACTGCTATGGCTAAGTTACTGGCAATATTTTGACAGCCTGTAACAGGACTCTTCCTTTTATAAAGTGTAAACACAAGCAATCAAAATATATATTTGGGTGTGTTTTAGAAATGCAGTAATCTCTTATAAAGGACATGAATAACTGCATGATCTGTACAGACATCCAGCAATTTGCTAGCAGACAGAATGGTAATGCTAACTGAGCTATCTATTTAACAAGAAGCCATAGACCAAATCCATCTGATTATATCTGTGCTCACATATCAGTGAAAGATTCTTTGACTAATGACATTTTTTTAAACAATTTGGAATGGCAGCCTTTAATTATAAGGGTAATTATTTTTATTACATTTTACAATGGTTGCAACGGTTTAAGACTTTTTTAACATAATAGTGAACTGTTTTCCCATAGTCCATTCCCTCAACAGTAGAAAGATCTTTTTTAAGTGCATAATTTAAATTTAAATAAATGCAGACCTTTGTACTCAGCTTGCATAGAATGAGAGTGATAACTTAAGAAAAAATATAGCTTTGTGACACACTGATTACTTTTGTAAAGACAGAAGTATATTCTTCTCTTGATGCATGTGTCTAACTTCCATTAGTGTTAATGGGAGTTATGCATGTGCATTCCAAAGAGACTACACTCCAATTAATTATAACACTTTAAAAAAATCTGAGATATGTTAGGTTAAGGTAGATATTCTTATGATATTCGAATGTTTGAGAATTTCTCTCCTGCTCTCAATCCTTTGGTGGATGTTTTATTTACCATTGACTGACATATTGTCATGAAATCTTGTAAATACTAGTACAGTGTTTAGTTTAAACCATATTGTGACATATAGATAGTTAAAGTCAGCTCAAATCTAGTTCTTTCTGGGATATTTAGCCAACTACCTGTCTGTCTTTATTCTGTTTACCGTTAGCTGACAGTTGAATAACTGTTCCATTAAAGTTATCAATTTCAAGGTTAACCTGAGATCAAGCTGTAGCTGACTGAAACTGAGATACTGAGAAATGTGTGTGGGTGAATCATGTCCCTTGTGCCTTTTCTCAAGTTTTCCTCAATTTTGTGAGTAGATACCTCTGATCATCTAAGAGAGAACAGATAACAGGCACACGATTTTGTATTTTCATTCTGATTGGAAATTGGAAATAATGTTGGTAAAAGGTAGAATGGGTTGAGGAAAGTAACAATGAGCTATTGGTAGCAAACAATGTGGGAAATTCACATTCATCCTGGAGATAATTCATGTGTAATACAGCACGTCTGGAAACTCAAGGCAGTAAATTCTGTAGTCCATAGATACATAAAGGACAGAAGTTCAGCATGCAATGAGAGAAAATGAGCAACCAGGTTTATGTGGAAGTGTCAGGTAGATTAGAGAGATTCAGCAAACTTGTTGTGAGACGTATATTTCTGTTTGTCATCTTCACTATTCCAGAACGTATGCGTTTTGGTATCGCCTTGCAGTCACTGAAATCCTCCTTGGGGGATTTTCCTAATTGCTTGTGGATCTATGTGCACCAAAATTCTGGGCTGTGGATCTCATTTCAAATCTTCAACCACTGGTCTGAGATCTGAGGTACTGCATATAGGCATATGAGGAGAGATTCCAAATTTATATTCTTCCACACTGTAAAGGGTTGCGGGATTGCTTAGAGCCACAACTTTAACAGGTCATTAGGTTCCTTTTGTATGCTGGAAAAAAGGACTGCATCAGTAGGAAAGGAAACATTTGCTTTCTTACCAGTTACCCTGGTGTTTTGTATTTTTGTTGGAAAACATGAGAAGGAGCAAGAAATTTGGTATCTGTAAAGTAGTAGATGAAAAGTTCGGGGGATAAAGGGAGAGATGCAGGCAGTAAGGGGATGGATCTTTTGATAGGCCAAGAGAAACCCTACTGTTTAGAGCAGTAACAATTAATAAGAAAAGTCTCTTAAGAAGATGTGAAAGGAGCTAGAAAGAAGACAAAAGGGACATGTCCCTGCTCATTTTTTCAGCTGGCCAGAAAGCATACACCACAGTCAACTTTTCCCAGCTAGCACCTCCTTCTAGATTCAACTTCCACTGACCTGAAAAACTGGCAGTTTTGGATAAGAGTACTCCAGAGATTGTGAAATACAGTTTGCCTTAGCAGCTGGAGGAGAAGGCAGTTGGATTGATACGATGAAACCAGAGGTCAAGGCCATTTCTGGAGTGCGTAACATCGCATCAGCCCCGGTGAAACAGTTCAACACAGCTATGGATGAACTAGACAGAGGCTTCATGCTCTGTTGCAATGCTGATTCTGAAGCAAGCATGTTACCATTTACGTAGACAAAGGGAAAAGTGAATCAATGCATAATTTAATAACAGCCCTGTATGACCTTATTGAACCCTATGGCTATGGACAGATGAGTTCAGAACGTATCAGGGACAGACTTGTGGGAGTGTAGATACAAAGCTCTCAGATGTTGGCTCTAGTTCTGATACTAGAAAGGCCAAAGGGCTTGGTCTGTTAAAGTGAGAATACAATGAAGTATCAAATTATTCTCCGAACTAATTTTAAGCAGAGACCAAACAGTAGAAGTCACACATGTTGGGAAGATGATACCCCTATGTATGGCAGAAGTAAAAAGCCTGACCCACACAGATATAACCGAAGAAACTGATGCAACCATATGGTTAGCCAAAATGAGGAACTCTACCAAAAAGAAATTCCACAGTGGGGGAACTGCATATCAAAAAACCCTGAACAGCAAGGGCAGCCAGAAAATGGCTAAAGGATACAGCCAAAGTTCTATATAGTAACAAAGTTCTTTATAGCAGAAGATCCAGAAGATTCCAAGTATACATGCCTCAGAATAATAAAAGCCAACTGGAAGCAATCATTGTTTGCCAGGATTACCTTGAGAGATAGTGAAGTAGGATTTAAAATAGGTTCTGAAGTGGATGTAACAGGTGCTATGGGATCACTCTACCTGGGGATTGAAGATAGGGTCACTCCATGAAGCAAAGGGGACACTGGAAGGCCTGGGACATTGCTTATTGGATGTGAAAGGATGATTTTTCTCTCTAATATGAGGAGGGAAGAATACATCCCAAGGTCTCTTTGTGGTTAACAGTGTTTATATTGCTGTATTTCGCCAGCCAGTGATCACTGTTCCATATATGCTGACATGTTGGAGGCGGACAGTGGTAGCGGAGGAATGCACACTTGATACAACCACTGGCGTGGGAAGCATCAGCGCCTACTAATCAAGTCTATAACCTAGGGCAGCAGGGCTATGCTATAACCTGCAGGTCTGCTCACCGGTTGGGTGGGTAGATAGATCTAGGCTACCCCAAATTCCATTGCAGGAGAGTTGGTAATTGGTCTTTATGTGGCATTCAAACATTTCTTCCTTAAGTCCGGGAGCCTTAACATTTCACCTGTCCTCCAAGAAGTAGTATGTGCGTAGGGTGAGAAGGGAGATTGATATTTTTTTGTTTGATTGTTTCAGGAACTCAGTGTTACTCAACACTAGAACTTCACAAAATAATAGATTTTTCAGTTTGCTGACAATTTAAAAAAAAACTCATTTAGGTTCAAACAGAACAAATTTTTTCCCCAAATTTTTGGCAAATAGTAAAAAAAATATAAATTAGTGTTGGGTCAAATGAAACATTGTTTCAACCAAATCAAAGCATTATTTCTATTTTGACGTGTGTGTGTGTGTGTGTGTGTGTGTGTGTGTGTGTGTGTGTGTGTGTGTGTGTGTGTGTGTGTGTGTGTGTGTGTGTGTGTGTGTGTGTGTGTGTGTGTGTGTAAAATTAAAGGAAACTTGTAAATGGAATGTTGCTTCAAACCAAATATCAAAACGTTTCATTTTGAAAATGTCAAAACAAAACATTTTGATATTTCAGAAATGTTTAGGCTTTTTTTTTTTTTTACCAAAACAAGTAGACAAAACCAACACAAATTTGTAAAAGATAAGAGTTGCTGCATCTGTATTTTTCACAGAAAAATAGCTTCAGGCAATACTTTTTACCCAGCTCTATGCAAGTCTTGTTGCATCTGCAGTATCTCCAATGCTATAATAAGGTTCTCCAAGCAGACTTTAGACTCAGCTTATGAAGTTTCATTATTGCACTTTATTCTTTTCCTGCTGTTTATTTAGGATGCTGTTACATTATTTAGAATGCTGTTACCTTCATTTTCATATTACATATTCAACCCCTCTGACATTTTGAATCAGTCATTGGTATTGTTTCTTTTTTTTCTGTATTCTGGTTCTTATTACAAAATGTAATGAATGTTTTCTGTGTTTAAAGAAAACATATTTTTAAGTCCTTGTACATCAAATTTCAACAGAGAGAGTACACGTTTAATGGCCAACTTAACTACTGCTTCAATAAAAGGTTTATGATGAAAATGCTGCAGCATCCTTAACAACAGCTGCATGAACATTCTGATATAATACTGTAGGTGGAAAACATATAATTAGCATAATGGCAAAAGGACAAGCTTTTATGGGGATTTAGATTTCCTTCTATACTGCAAACAAAAGACACTCTCAAAATGTACGTTTTCTGGTTCATCTTTTATAATGGTCAATTAATCAAGGCAAAGCCAGAAAATATGGTGATAAGAGAGAATATCTTTGTAATTTGTATTGTAACACATTGAAAAATGTAATTGCAACAGAGAAGGATGTTTAAATAAAATTAAAGCTGAAATACAAGCTGACAAAAGGGAAGACGTTGGAAGTTAAGGATGACATTTTTTCAGGTTCTAATAAGTAAATCCATTTATTCATGTCTTAATATTGGTGATATAGGTGAATATTCATTTGTTGCATTGCATCAGTGGTTGTGTCAAAGAATACTGTGTCATCAGCATGTCTGAGGTGTGAACCAATGGAAATCCCAGCTCCCTTCACTTTGTCAAAACCTTCCAAGGCACATCTCATAATACATTCTGCATATATGTTAAAGAAGCTTTCACAAAATACACCCTTGTCTCACACCCTCCCCAGTGGAAAACCACTCTCAGTCCCCTACTGCTGTTAGTAGAATTGTCTGTTGTTCATAGTAGAGACTTGTGATGGGTGCAATCAGATGCTTTGGAATACAACTCTTGACTAATACAACTGTGAAATAGAAAAAATAATACCACAACGGCAGAAGATGAACTGGAAAGAATGAGCTGTTGGTCTTCACTACAAATTTCTGGGATCCTGTTTGGTTGTGATGAAGCAATTACAGTATTAAGACATGGTTTTGTCTGTGACTTACTTGTGTTTATTGCAATTTAACAAAGTTATAGAATGGATCTAGTGAAAACAAAATGGCTAGGTGTATGGGCAATCGTGTAAAGAGGTCATATATATCCATGTTGAATGTCATTAAGGGCTGGTCCACACTAGGGGGCGGGGGGGAGATCGATCTAAGATACGCAACTTCAGCTACATGAATAACGTAGCTGAAGTCGAATATCTTAGATCGATTTTTAAAAGTACTTACCCCGGAGCAGCAGGCAGGCTCCCCCGTCAACAGCGCTTCCTCCGCTTGCGGAGCTGGAGTTCCGGTGTCGACGGGGAGCGGCTCTGGGATCGATTTATCACGTCTAGACGAGATGCGATAAATCGATCCCAGAACATTGATCACTACCTGCCGAATCGGGCAGGTAGTGTGGACGTAGCCTTAGAGAGAGAAACTATTTTGACTTTACATTGTGAAGTTCTAGTTTGTCTTTGCATCTAACCACTATGGTCAGGGGACCATTAGAATCGCATATGTGAGTAGAAGTTCTACTAATGTCCTACAAAACTGATGGCTGTGCATGAGCACCAAGTTAAAGCCCCCTTTTTGGTGTGTACACTGAAAACCAGTTGCTGAATGAAGAAATGGAATTTGAGCATGATTCAAATCTCACTGAAATCAATGAGACTCAGTCCTTATTTTAACTATTCCTATCCCCTGTATTATCTGAGGGAATTTTGGTATTGATTGTGAAAATATTCATAGAAGCACTAATTTTCTTTCTATGGCACAAGTTGTATTTGAACTAGTAAGTGGTGGTCTTGGTAGGGGCCACTCTAGCTCCCTATGAACTCAGTGGAAAAACTCCTGTTGACTTCATTGGAAGCAGGAATTTCTTATTCCTGCAATCGTAGAAATAATAACACCAACAATAATAATAATACTTATCCTTAATATAGCTTTAACAAGAAGGGTGGTTGTATTACAATCCCTGTAGGAAGCTAAGGCTTGGAGATATTCAGAGATTTTTCCCAAGGTCACCGAGAAAATCAGTATAATACTGGGAAGTAAACTTAGATCTCCTCATTCCCATTCCTATGCCCTATCCATTGCAGAACACTACTTTCCCATCATGAATATAGATTAGCCCATGAAGTCCATCACAGATCTCGTTATGCTGATTTACCTATGCAGTTCTTGTATTCTATGGTGACGAGTGATGTATAAAATCCTGGGATAGATTTCAATAAGGAGTTCTTTTTAATCAAACAATGGAATGAATTGCCCCACAGTTCATAAAGTTCTTTTTTGAGAACGATTAAGATTATTGCTTGATTTTTTTTCAGTTGATGCTGCTGAAATGAAGTATTCTATTATTCACATTATATGTGGATGTACGTACTATTAAACCCTAAGTATGTGTCTAGACTAGTGGTTGTGGTCCTGTTTTAACTTGACTTATTTGATTGTGAAGGATAAACCACAAATGTTTCCGGAATGTTTGGACTAATGTTTACAATTGTGTTTGCCAATTAACTTGATTTAATCCATTGACCTGAATTAAAATAGGACCACAAACCCACGAAGCCTTTCTCCCCATGACAACTGATATCTGCTGAGGTATTTAGGATAATAGACACTCAGTTTAGTCAGGAGGGTGATGGATTCAGAATATTTTCATTGGAGGATTCTCAGTTGCAGAACCTGCAAAAAAAATCTTCCCTTCTAGGCTGCCTCTGGGTGGGGTAAATTGCAGGGGTGGGGAACCTACAGCCTGCGGGCCTCTTCTGGCCCATTGCTTAATTGCATCCGTCCCAAAGCAAGTCTTGGTGCTGTGTGCGGGTAGCCCCGAGCCTTGGCGCCCCCCCTCAGGGCTGTGTGTTGCCCGTGATTGATTTTTTCTGTGGGTCAATGGCCCTTGATAGAAAAAAGGTTCCCCACCCCTGGCTTATTACATGCTAAGAAAGACCTAGTTTGGGTAAATTGGTTGGATTTCATATCTTGGACACTGGATTTAATGCATCTATGTTTTATTATTTCTGTATATGGGTCTAGACTGCGGGGAGGGCACAATTTAAATAAACCTAATAAAATAAATAAACCTAGAGAAAAAAGATGCTTTTATTATTTAAAAAATCATTTACATATATACTTGTCATAAGGGCATTTATTTTATATGTATATTCTATATCAAATATGGTTAGGCTTCAGGGTCTAAGTGCCAAAGTTTAGCCTGTACTGAACAGGTAGAATCATGTTCTAAACTGTTAATAGCAGAAATGCTGAGAGAACCTTAACTAGAGTAGCTTGAAGAGTGCTGCTATAATAAATTAATTTTACTAGCTGTACTGTACCTCCAAAGCTTTTTCCCAAGGTGCTGTTTTATCTGTGGGGGAGTGATGGAGTTTAAATCAAATATAAACAAGAAATGTGCCAAAGCTAAAGAAATCAATAGATGCCACAGGAGTTTGAAATCCTTACAAGTTCTTGAAAGAAAAGTGGGGAAAAACAAAAAGATGTTTCTGCCTGAGGAGCTGTAAACTCTTCTACACTCATTGCTATACCCAAATGAATCAGAGTTTAGAAAACAAAACTCAGAAGAACTTAGGGTGCCCAAACAGCAAGTATGAAAAATCAGGACAGTGTGTGTGTGGGGGTGGGGGTAATAGGCGCCTATATAAGAAAAAGCCCCGAATATCAGGACTGTCCCTATAAAATCGTGACATCTGATCACCCTAGAAGAACTAGAGCAGGTATAAAAATACTTGCTTCTTGTACCCTACTTTCTGCCGTATGTGCTAAAATAGACAGTATTTACAGGAATTCTGCCACAACACTAATGATTCAGTAATTTTAATACTATACAGTAGTTCCTAGAAGAACTAGTCTATAGACTATATCACTTCCCCAAAAGGAGGTAATATTAGTAGCAGAGTGACAAAAAGCCCCTCTCTGTGGTTGGTGAGTAAACTCAAAGTCAGAACAATCTGATTCTAGGCAAGAATATACGCAGCATTCTGTAGGAGTAAACGCCACTGTAGAACCACAGGATAAAACAACATATCAGATTAGGATTTGTCTTACTTTCAGACTCTCTTATTAATTGTGTGTGCCTTATCATTCTCTCACTTACACGGGATTTACATCTGTATGACTCCACTGACTTTAATGGAGTTACCACAGACTTTCACGAAGAATCATGGTCATTATCTCTGCTGAATTTTTGTCAAATTCTGCACTTAGCAAGTCTAGTCCAGCCAAAGACAAAAACTCCCCAAAGCATCACAGCAGAAACTTGGGTTATTCCCACTAATGACTGGTAATTTTTAATTACTGTGTGAATTAGTGAGCAAGTCAACAAATGGAACAAAGCAAGGATTATACAGATTTCAATGTACTTTGGTACATTTGGACAATTTCCGTTCAGTTAAAACATTTGTGTGTGTAATAGTGTGCATGTCTTCAGTCAGGCTTACACAAGCCTCTTGCGCGCACACAACACCATACAATAGCAACGCAAACTAGTTCAGAGCATTGATCAAAACACCTTTTGGAGTGTGCAAGTGAAACTTTCTACTCCAGCTCTCTTGGACTCAAGTTTTATATTCCGTGATATTCCTAGATACTATGAAATTGAGGTGTATGAGAGGTCATGTTTTCCATTGAAGCTTTGAGTTAATAAATACCATTCTTCATTCATTCGTGCTCTTCAGTTGTAGCCTATATAGCCATGGGACAAATGCATGACTTGGTGCATGTCAGTAGACTCAAAAGGATTTTACTCTCCAAGCAGAAATTATTAATAGAAATGATGGTGAATGTGCTGAGTTCCTATCCTGTTGTCAGAACAAATAATGTGCAAACTCTCCTCTTCAGGCTTGGTGTCACAACATAAATCTGAGCCGTAACATTCTCCTTGAGCTTTGGCTGTCTCTGAGCTTTGGCTGTCTCCAAGCTTTCCCTTCAGAACCTCCTCTGGCATCATTCCCTCTCTCAGAGAAGTACTTCAGTTTACCAAATATCCCACATGGAGCTGACCGTGTAAACCTGCCAGAATGATCCATCAGTATTTCATCGTTACACAGGTCCTAATAGAATTCCCCCTCTACACTGTTCCCCCATTCCTGTCGCAACAACTTACATACTCTTTATATAGTTTCACAGCTTTATAAACAAAAAAACAAGTTCCCTGCCCAGGAAAGCTTACAATCAAAGGACCCTATTCTGCAAATATGAGTAATTTTATCCAGCAGCAAAGCAGTGCAGGATCAGACGCTTAGCCAGTTATATAATCATATACAAATTAAAGCTATCTCAAGGGTTTAGCATTTTGTTCCTTACTGTAAATGTGCACTGCAGATGTGTGTATAGCTATTATTGTCATGGGTATAATAAAAGGTGAGATAAGAAGGGGATTGCATAGTGATGGTGATTCGGTAAGGAATGCAAGATAAAAGAAGTGTATTTTAGGGCGAGATTTGTTGAAGGACAGGATAGTTACCTCATATACAATGGGAAGCTTTATCAGGTGTACAGAGCAGGATGAAAAAGAACCACAACAGTGCAAGTGGATGAAATAGACAAAGGGAGCGGTCAGTTCTTAAAAGCTGCAATGAATAACTGTAAAAGCTTTGGATCTGTTCCTCAGAGCATAATGAAACACACTGCATGTTTGCTTATTGAAAACAAGGGTGGTGACAGCCTTACTCCAGCACATTTATTGTGGCCAGAGGAAGCAGGAAACCCTTAGGAGCACATCCTGCTCAGACACTGGATGAGTGATGAGTTTCATGATAGGTGATTCTCCGGGAGGTTGTTTTTCACAATATGTAAAAGCTTAACCTCACTGCAGCAGTGAGAAGTCTTTAAATATTATTTTTGCTATGAAGATGATAGTGCTTTATACTAGAAGGAAACAGGTTGTTAAACTATTACAGTAAAACTATTCTGCAATCATTTTTGATCCAAAAAGTCTGGAGTTTCTTATATATTGCTCTCACAC
This sequence comes from Macrochelys suwanniensis, assembly GCA_033296515.1. Lineage (NCBI taxonomy): Eukaryota > Metazoa > Chordata > Testudines > Chelydridae > Macrochelys > Macrochelys suwanniensis. The sequence continues at coordinate 14,620,723 of CM065784.1, read as the reverse complement.
AAGTATAGCTTTGCACTACAGAAGCAGCAAATTCTCTAGAATAGGCACCATCTTCTATCATGTGTAGGTACGTCGCCTAGATCAATGGGAGTGGGGTCACTAGAAACAACTCTGTAATACAAATAACTATTAATAATTATTGTTGAATATCTTCTTTTCCCCCTGTCCTAAGAAACTATGCGTCATGTTTTTATCTCTCAGGGAGCAAGAAGGCAATTGAGTGAACACTATGTACCCTATCTGGCAAATACTTACACACATGAGTAGTCCGACTGAAGACAATTGGATTACTTGTGTGAGTAAAGATAAGCATGTGCAGGTTTGTAGGAAGTTGGTTTCAGAAGGCACCTGAGCCAGTGCCTTCTTGTAGTCAAGACACTTCTGCCCAAAACATATAACCTTAAGAAATGTTAGATGAGGAAGGAGGTGTTATCATTATTATTTATTATTTGTAATGCCATGGCACCTGAAATGTGCTACACACTGTACAAACACAAGGGGAGACACAATCCCTGTTCCAAAAGGCTTACATTCTCCATTTGGATAAAAGATAGCAAACAATAAGGGTGTGGCAGAGGAGGTTAAAGAGTGAGACAGCAGGGTTGCTTAGATAATGGATCTTAGGAAGGGGACTATTAGACTATGATAAAGATAAATACCAGTAAGTAATTCTGCTTTGTTGAGTTTCACCACACATCCATCCTACAATAAATCAGAATTGTGGCAATCAATACAGCTTAGGATACCAGCTTTTCTGACGTTGCTGCCGGGAGAATTTTCTGTCCAGAAACACTGCCTCTTCTATTGAGAACAAATTTGCTTTATAATGCAAGATGTCACAAATGTGACAGGTGTCTGACAGGTACTAGCTTTGCAATTTGATTGGACCCAGTGTTTGAACTTTCTCTATCTGGTGAAATTGTAGAAGGACCTCTGGTTAAGTGCTTTTCTGTTTTCTCTGAAGGCTTGGCTATCATCTGATGAGTCGTATGCTAGCCAAAAGCTAGAATCCAGAAACTACCCAGTAACTGTAGCCCTACAGAGCTATTTTTTGCCTTTGTCAGGGTACTTGAAACTTGCAAATATCTGAAACATTTAGTGCAATCCAAATACAATATAATATTTTTTTGCCTGCCCAAAGTTGTCCTTCAGAGCTTTGAATTGGGAAAGCAACCAGCAGTACAATAGAGTTGAACTCCAGTTAACTTTGAGAGAAAATAAATAAATGAAGGCTACTATCAAAGCTGCTTTGACCAAAGGAGGGTGCTGGCAAATTTGCCCTGTTGTTTCCTTGGAAATAGAGACATACTGTATCCATTGTCCTGGGGCTAAGTGAAGAAAGACAGGATGCAAGGTATGTGGTTTAATTAGTCCACAGCTTCCAGCAATTACTCCTACAGTGTGGGTCATGATTCCTTCCTTATTCATCTTCACCTGGGGGTGGGCTGCAGTCAGCTCCCCATTCCACACAGCTGGTCCCCAGCCCGTTAGTGGGGCCCCACCACCATTCTCTTATGAGGGCTAAGAGATTTGGGGAAAGGGGGCTGTCTGCTCTCTGCACCAAACATCAGGAGCCCCACTCCCACTGCCCATCTTCTTTAGTGGATGTCTTCCCCTAAATGTACTTCAACTTCCAGTTTATCGAGGAACTGGATCCCCTGTGGAATGAGTACCAACACTGGACACCTGCCATGAAGAGGTAGCAGCAATTAGTTTTTTACCTCCTGTCTCCATCCTTACCCCCTGCTGCCAATCTAGTATGAGCGGTGGCTCAGGCTAGGGGGACAAGGTTTCTGTATAGTCCCCAGGTGTGAAGGGTCCCTCCATCCCCAACCCCCACTGCACCTGGTTAGGTGATGCCTTCCCACTGCTACCTCTCTTTCCCAAATCTTGAGGAGGGGGACCCTTAAAGGAGCCACTAAGCTTTTTTTACCACCGGACCAAATAAAGACCGCCTCCCACACATGCACCTTTGAGGTTGCAGAAGCTGCATTCTCCAGATGGTTGTAGACTGAGGCAAGAGGAGATGACAAGTATTTCCACCTCATCTGCTGCGTTTATCATTTCATTACACAACTGTGACAGAATGGTGTGCCTCCAGAGATTAAAATTATGGATTAAGTGTCCCCTACATCATCCAGAAGGAGGGAGGCTGGAGTTTCTGATTAACATTCAGAAGACTTCTCTTTTTCTTTAAATTGCTTTTGTCTTGTGTGCCTATTCACCTTCATCACCTTTGATAGAGGTTGCAGTTATGCTGCTGTATTTTACCTCTACTTAGAAAGTTGGATAATTGGTTTGTACCAAAACTATTTCAGTAGTACTCTGAATGGTGAGTAGCACACTTGCTTTGCATGTGATAGGGCATGCACCTTCTGCTCTGAGCACTTACATGTGTCATCTCTGCCTCTGTTCAGAGAGTATGAACACCAAGTTAATCCGTTCACATTCCCGATCCTTCCTTGTTTCTTTACCCAAACTCCACCTATTGAGGGCAGGCTGCTTACACCTTCATCCTGTGCCATTATTTAATTTGACTGTGTTTCCAGTTTCACTAAGAACATACAGATAAATGCCATTGTGTTACTGGGCTAGTCCTAAAATTTTCATTCTTGTGCTCCCCTGAATAAAAAGACCATGACATGTTAGGGCTCCTAGAAGCCATCATTATTTACTGTGCCTGGATTTGGCACCAATGTTGTATTATAAGATTGTATTTCCATTCTTTGAGCAATATGTCTCTAGATATGTGCCCACACAACAAAAGTGCAAAGACCATGTATGTTGCAAGGATCATGTATGGAAATATGTACGTGTCCATTCTTTACATGTGTCATGTTTCATCCATACAAGAACCTTATACTTTTTGCTGGCAGGGGGCTGGGAAGCATTATATTTTCATGTACTATGAATTACCTGGAGAGATTATTCCACTAAAATAGCTGGTTGAATAAATAACAAAAAGCTTATTAAGAAATGTCCCATGACTGTGCAACTCCCATGATGCATCACTTCCTCTCATCAAGAGGGGAGACTCTGGTGTGTCCAGAGGGCAACAAAAATGATTAGGGGTATGGAATGGCTTCCGTATGAGGAAAGATTAATAAGACTGGGACTTTTCAGCTTGGAAAGAGACGACTAAGGGGGGATATGATTGAGGTCTATAAAATCATGACTGGTGTGGAGAAAGTAAATAAGGAAGTGTTATTTACTCCTCCTCATAACACAAGAACTAGGGGTCACCAACTGAAATTAAGAGAAAGAGAAGAAATTAAGGTTTAAAACAAGCAAAAGGAAGTATTTTTTCACACAATGCACAATCAGTCTATGGAATTCTTTGCCAGAGGGATGTTGTGAAGGCCAAGACTATAACAGGGTTCAAAAAATAAGTAGATAAGTTCATGGAGGATAGGTCCATCAATGGCTATTAGCCAGGATGAGCAGGGATGGTGTCCCTAGCCTCTGTTTTCCAGAAGCTGGAAATGGGTGACAGGGGATGGATCACTTGATGATTATCTGTTCTGTTCTTTCCCACTGGGGCACCTGGCATTGGCCTCTGTTGGTAGACAGGATACTGGGCTGGATGGACCTTTGGTCTGACCCAGTATGGCCAGTCTTATGTTCTTATCCTGGGAGATGTAACCTGACAAGGGAGATGGGCTTGTTGAGGAGAATAGGAACACAAGGGTGCCTGAACCACACCTTCCATGAGGCACCACAGCAGTATTTCCGAATTGAAATATTTTGGTTTTCAACTAAAAACATTTGTTTTTCAATATTTCACAAAAAATTGAAATTCTGAGGCATAAAACACACCTTTTCCAACCAGGTCTAGCCATATCCCAGACCATGCATAAAGCAAAGGGAAGAAGCAGGGAAAATAAAAGTCAACAAAAAGGATATTGATGGACAGGTTTATATCCCTGATGTTCTGTTGCATAAACTTCCTTCCTTCTGTTACTTCTCTCTTCCCAGAAAGAGCTAAAGGAACTAATCCAATCTTAGTTGAACTGATAAGAACATAAGATCGGCCATACTGGGTCACACCAATTGTCCATCCAAAACAGTACCCTGTCTTCTGACAGAGACCGGTGCCAGATTCCTCAGAGGCAATGAATGGAACAGAGCAATTATCGACTGGTTCATCCCATGTTGTCCAGTTCCACCTTCTGGCAGTCAGACATTTAGGGACAACCAAAGCATGAAGTTAAATCCTTGACCATCTCGGCTAATAGCCATTGATGGACCTACTCTCCATAAACTAATCTAATTCTTTTTTGAACCCAGTTATTCTTTTTGCCTTTACACCATTCCCTGGCAACAGGTTCCACAAGTTGACTTCACTGTGTGAAGAAGTACTTCCTTATGTTTGTTTTAAACCTGCTGCTTATACATTTCATTGGGTAACCCCTGGTTCTTGTGTTGTGTGAAGGGGTAAATAATACTTCCCTATTTGCTTTCTTGACATCATTCATGATCTTATAGACCTATATAAGATCCGCCCTTAGCTGTCTCTTTTCTAAACTGCACAGTTCCGGTCCTTTTAATCTCTCCTCATATGGAAGCTGTTCCATACCCTTCATCAATTTTGTTGCCCTACTCTATCTTTTCCAGTTCTAATATATTTTTAGATAGGGTGACCAGAACTGCATGGAGTATTCAAGGTGTAGGCATACCATGGATTTATATAATGGCATTATGATATTTTGTGCCTTATTATCTATCCCTTTTCTAGTGGTTCATTACGTTGTTAGCTTTTTTGACTGCCGCTGCACATTGAGTGGATGTTTTCAGAGAGCTATCCATGATGACTCCAAGATCTTTCTTGAGTGGTAACAGCTAATTTAGACCCCATCAATTTGTATGTATTGTTGGGATTACGTTTTCCAATGTGCACTACTTTTTCCAATGTGCACTACATCAACATTGAATTTCATCTGCCATTTTGTTGCCCAGTCACCTGGTTTTGATTACCCATTTTGTAATCTTCAGATTCAGCTTTGGACTTAACTATCTTGAGTAGGTTTGTATCATCAGCAAACTTTGCCAATTCACTGTTTACTCCCTTTTCGAGATCATTTATGAACAGCACTGTCCATAGTACAGATCCTTGGGAGAATCCCATTATTTACCTCTCTCCATTGTGGAAAATAACGGTTTATTCCTACCATTTGTTTCCTATTTTTTAACAAGTTACTGATCCATGAGGGAACCTTCTCTCTTATTCCCTCTGAGATATATATATATATATATATATATATATATATATATATATATATATATATATATATATGAGTACCTTTGTCTGCTTCATGCATGTGCTGTTTCATACTTGTACAATGGAAAGGGGGTGCTGAGGAGAAGTGATACATTCTTCTAGTAAGAAGTGTCCTAAAACTAAATAGCCACTTCAGCTGAAGAAGGAACATTCTATGGAAATAAATACAAGAGTGTATGATACTAATGGCCAAATTTGTAATTCCATATTTGAAGGACAGACAAGATGACCAGCATCGATTTCAATGGAGTTAAAACAGTAGAGAATTGGAGAATCAGGCCCATAGGGAAAAAAATGAAAGGTTTTCTGCTGTTCAAAAAGCATCTTGACCATCAGTTTACAGGTCACAGTGACCCAACCAACAGCAGTAAATAAATACATAAATAAAAGCAAGGGCTGTGTGTATTTTTCAGAAGAGGATGATGAGTAGCTTTGGGCTCTGATTTTCCTTGAACCTGGTGTAGTAATTATACCTACACAAAGTGGGTGAAACTCTTGCATTCTGATTCAGTAGCATTTTATACTCACTTTGCTGTGGGATGTGACTACACAAGGTAGCTCACAATCAAACCTCGGTAAAATGACTGAAAGTTGAATTATCTGAAACATGATGAAATTGTTTCCAACACAATTTCACATTCAAATCAATTTTTTAAAGTTTAACTTCAGTTACATTTTTATGCCTTCTATTGAACTGACATGGTTAGAATGTCTTAAGATATTAGTCAATAAAATGTTAATAAATATTAATGTTGTTGGCATTCTACAATTGTCTCAAAGCAGAATCCAAATTGTAACTCAAAAAAGATTTGCCACAAGAAATTTATTGGGCCAGATCCTCAGCTAGTGTGTGTGTGAAACTCGTTGATATCAGCGGTGCTCTACTGATTTATGACAATTAAGGATTATCCATTATAATCATCATTCTCATTACATATTGTTGAGCTTGTTTCTTTAAATTCACTGTGTCTCTCCAAAGTATAGTAGCATATGCATTATGTATTGCAGGAGTTGCTAGGGAAAGTTCTTTTTAAAATTGCATGATGTAAAATGTGCATGGCCAGATTAATTAAAGGTGATTGACTCTTTTTAGCTTTGTTATTTACTAACACTCACAATCCATTGTGTGTGTAATTTGCTGTTTTAAGCAGGGGGAATACCTTTTTTCTAATGATTTCCACCATTTCTCCTAAGGGGAACCAATGGAAAACTTAGGACCAGATACCTTTCTGAGTTCACCCAGCAGAGTTTACTTCAGTTTACTGAGTTTACTTCAGTTTCTTTTGTTGGAATGGGAGGTGGTTGCCCTTCATAGAAGAGGCAGTGGGATCATCTCCAGAGTTTATAGATCTAAGAGGATCTGCCAGCAGCTAGGATCACATTCCCCATGCTCAGTATTGCCCCCAGCCATTGCATTCTCAGCTGGTAGCCCCAAAGGGGAACTTTTAATTTCACAGGGTGTGGTGGGGTGGATACCCGCCCCTGCCCTGAGGGGCTGGAAACAGCCCTGGGAGAGGGCTGAGGCTGAGGAGCTGGGCTGATTGGCAAAGCAGCCACAGCTGTGGCCAGTTAATCAGGGCCCAGCTGGCCCTTATAAGAGGGCAGTGGGCCTGGAGCAAAGACACTCTCTCTCTGCCTTTAGAGAGAGAAGGTCCTGGCTGCAGGACCTAAGCAGGGTACCTTGAGTGGAGCAGGGCTGGGGAAAGGCTAAGGGAGCTGGGGCGCTCCAGCCTGAGAAAACCCCAGGCTGTGGCCAACTGGGTACAGGGGTTGCAAGGGGCAGCCTACGGGTAGGCTGAGGCAGCAGGTCCAAACCCCCTTTGCCTGTGATGAGTGGCTTATACTGCAGTCTGCCTCAGGGTTCAGGGGCTAGCTGGAGACTGGCAGTAGCTTACGACTGAGGCGAGGTGGGGATAGTGGGTTGGGGGTTCCCCAGGGAGGGGAGACCCAGATCTGGGGGGGTATTGCCAGGGGGCAGCACCCCAGTTAAAGGGGCACTGGATCCTGGGAGGGACATGGGCCAGAGTGGTCAGGTGGATCACCAGCCTGCAGAGGGCGCTCCAGAGGCTGGCGAGCTAATTCCCCAAAGAAACCAGCAGGAGGCACCGCAGGGGTGAGTCCAACCCGCTCACATGGGGGAACAAATTTTAGTAGCATCTTGTTCTGAGTATTAGGGCCTGATCCATGAGAAAACCATCTGTATTACCCACTGGCGTTCAGATGGTTTAAGTGATTAGCATTGGTGCCTGTTCTCTTCCTTGTTTCTCATGTCATGGCCAATGAAAGTGGTAAAAATATTAACTGTGCTTGTGTTTTGTAATGTTTTTACAGGTATTGACAACCTAGACAGATAGAGGTGGTGAGCAAATTCTAAAAAGCCATCCTAGAGTAATAATGATTTGGGGTTATTACTATACAGGTCTACAGCTGAACTTTTCACCTGTATGTGAAAGGCCCCATTACCCATTATGGATTCTGTGATCCATCTAGTCCACCATAGCTTAGTTTGTTAACAATTAGATCTATAATTAAACATTTTGTTAAGTGTCAAACATATTTATCCTATCTGAAAAGAAAATAGCTTCTCCACTCTTGGTACTCTGCAGAGTTATATCTATTAACTATACTGTGTTGGTGTATAATAGGACAGTGTAGTCTGATATAATGGCTGCAGTTGTAGAGCTGCTGTACAAATCAGGGAGCAAACTCAGAACTCTTGCATGGTGGACTTGTAGAGTTGCCTATGGAGGTGTCATATTTGATTTTATTTCCATCAGAACATGCCAGCTGCACTGTTTTTCTGCATTTCAGCTTGCTAATATGTGGGAGAGTAACAACATATTCCTGTTTTCCCACCCATACTTCTTCCAGAGGACAGAAGATAAAACTAGTTAAAACAAACAAAATGATGGAGAGCTATGCCTCTGAGCTCTTTGCAAATAGTAAGAAACAAACAAAATCTTCAGCTTTTCTTTTAGAACAGTTTCTTTTGCTATAATTTTGTGAGAATGTGAGACTCGGAGGGGAAAATATACAGATATAACTTTAAACGATTGGCTGAGCGAGCTTGATATTACATTAGTGAGTTTTGCATCATTTAGTGAAATGCTGCGATTTATGAACCTACATTACTAGATATTCTCTATTATGTAAATACAATGCAAAAACTATTCATGTGACTAACATTTTTTGTTTCATTGCACTAGTACTTTATTTTTCTGAAAATTCTCAAATATTACAGTGAATTTTTCATTCCATAAGAATACACCCATAAGAAAAAATGCTATAAAATTAGGTATGATTAAACATCTTGAAATTAAGGGCTAGTCTACACCAGAAGCACTACTGGGCACAACTGCACCAGTGCAGCTGTGCTGCTGCAGAGACTCTGGTGAAGATGCTCTATGCTGATGGGAAAGAGCTCTCATGTCAGCATAACAAATCCACCTCTATGTTCACACTGGCTTTCCACACCGGTGCTTAGGTCCGTTTAATTTATGTCACTTGTGGGGGAGGTAGGGTGGCTTATTCACACTGCTAAGCAATGTATGTTATACCGAAGTAAGTGATAGGGTAGACCTGATCTTAGAAGCTAGTTGCACTGCACAGGGGAGGATATAGTTGGAGACTAAAGATGGGGGCCAGGTCTGCACTACTACTACCACTTACTTTGGAATAATTAATGTCACTCAGGGGTGTGAATAATCCACCCCCTGAGCAGCATAAGGTGCACTGACCTAAGCACCAGTGTGGACAGCCCTATGTTGGCTGCTTCTCCTGCTGACCTAGCTACCACCTCTTGCAGAGGTGGATGTATTATGCCGATGGGAAAGAGATTTCCCATCAGCATAGAGTGTCTTCACCAGATGCACTACAGCGGCATCAGTGCAGTCGCGCCAATGTGGCACTTCTAGTGTAGACTAGCACCGGATAAGACAAAGTGATTTATGTACATGGAGTCCTAAGCATTAATAGCAATAATAGTGTTTGTAGAAAACCAGTAAGAAATTGCCAAATGATAGATGGTGGTCATCACTGTTCCATTTCTTCCAGCAGCTATTTTAAAATTGATAAACTAAGTAGTTTTGTTCTTATGACCCCATGTATTAAATAAGGGAACTAGTTTTTCCATTTAGTTTTTTTTGTGGGGGCTATGGCTATTAAAGTATCCACCATGTGATTCTTTTAGCACTTATAGTTGTACCATCAGGCTTTTAAGATTGTTATATCAGCTATTAATGCTATATTGATATCACAGAGGTCATTTCTCCCAGACCAAGAAGCTTTAACTGAATCACATTAATAAAACTGATGAATGAATGTGCCAGTCAGCCTCTGACAAGTCGAGCACAACTCCAAGTCTGGGAGACCTGCTTGGTTCAGCCAAAATACATTGATCAGCTGCTCTGGAGGGTATATTTAGAGACATTGCTTAATAAACTTACTGCACACAAGACAAATAGGGAGGTACTAAAAAGGTGGGCAAAAGGGAAATGCAATACCAATTTTCAGTGAAGATAAAATGAATGAACCTGATATTTAATACCCCCCCCAAAAAAAAACCTTACTTCTGCATCTACTTATATACAATAGCAGACATTAAAGAGGCAAAATCGCTACGAAAGATAAGGATAATGGAGCTATATGCAACATAGATTTTTGTATCCTGACCTGGATTGCTTCTGGATGGTTTTGTAGCACAATGGCTAGGAGCACCTTTCCCACCTATATTTGCTAGGCCAGGAGACCATTATGACATCATCTTTAGGATGCAGACCTCACTGCACAGACATTTACACCTTTGTCACCTTGAGACTGGTGACAAAGGTCAATGATGCCATCTTTGAAGTCCTATTGGCCTGCTTCTTCCATTGCTTTTGCCTGCACTGTCTACCTGCTGCCCCAGGCTCAGAGTTCCCTCCCTGTGGTGATTTGGGTAAACCACTAACTGAAAAACCATCCTGTGTATATAAATGTGGCTTTTGTTGTTTCTCTGTCAGTGTTAGAGCAGGATGGAAGCTCTGTATTGATGTAAAAACAAATTAAAATGAAGGGGTCCAATACCATTTTCTGCACTTTAGAAGATTTTAAAACCTTTTAGTAGATTAGATTTTGTATCAAGTCTAATTGATTGTATACTGTTTATCTGCCACTTCCCCCAGAAGGGAGGGGTGAGCTCCAATGGCATTGTCCCTTTCTCCTCTAGGGAGCCAAGAAAGGGATGGGCCACTCCTCTCTAGGATATCTCCCCTCCTCTCAGGTGGTGCGTCTGCTTCACCTGCTAACACGAAGGATGAGAGCCTAGGATCTCTTCATCAAGACATAAGCTTCCTCTGCCTCTCACACTTCAGATTCCCATCCCTGAAGTGTCCTAATCTTGGCAGTGAAATAGGAGGTGGGAGCTCTGAGGGAGCAATACTCCCTCCAAGTCAAGGAGAGTCAGAAAATGGGGAGCTTTCCATCCATTTTTCGGGGGAGTTGTGCTCCTTTTTAATTTAGCCCTATGTGGAGTGGTGACAGACAAACTGGTCTGCTGAATAGCGTTCCTTTTAACCTGGTAACCTAATAGTTGCAGAAGCATGATAGCTGCAGATTGGATGGAACAAACCATCCCGATGTGTAGAAAGAATAGTAAATATGGCAGGTGACCAGCTTGATTTAACAGTGAAATCCTTGCTGATCTTAAGCACAAAAAAGAAGCGTATAAGAAGTGGAAGCATGGACAAATGACCGGGGAGGAGTATAAAGATATTGATCAGGCATGCAGGAGTGAAATCAGGAAGGCCAAATCACAACGGGAGTTGCACCTAGCAAGGGATGTTAAGAGTAACAAGAAGGGTTTCTACAGGTATGTTAGCAACAAAAAGAATGTCAGGGAAAGTGTGGGCCCCTTACTGAATGGGGGAGGCTACCTAGTGACAGAGGATGTGGAAAAAGCTAATGTACTCAATGCTTTTTTTGCCTGTCTTCACAAACAAGGTCAGCTCCCAGACTACTGCACTGGGCAGCACAGTATGGGGAGGAGGTGACCAGCCCTCTCTGGAAAAAGAAGTGGTTCAGGACTATTTAGAAAAGCTGGATGAGCACAAATCCATGAGGCCGGATGCACTGCATCCGAGGGTGCTAAAGGAGTTGGCGGATGTGATTGCAGAGCCATTGGCCATTATCTTTGAAAACTCATGGTGATCGGGGGAAATCCTGAATGACTGGAAAAAGGCTAATGTAGTGCCCATCTTTAAAAAAAGGGAAGAAGGGGGATCTGGGGAACTACAGGCCAGTCAGCCTCACCTCAGTCCCTGGAAAAATCATGGAGCAGGTCCTCAAGGAATCAATTTTGAAGCACTTTGAGGAGAGGAAATTGATCAGGAACAGTCAGCGTGGATTCAGCAAGGACAAGTCATGCCTGACTAACCTAATTGCCTTCTATGATCAGATAACTGGCTCTGTGGATGAGGGGAAAGCAGTGGACGTGTTATTCCTTGACTTTAACAAAGCTTTTGATATGGTCTCCCACAGTATTCTTGCCAGCAAGTTAAAGAAGTATGGGCTGGATGAATGGACAAAAGGTGGATAGAAAGCTGGCTAGATCAGGCTCAACGGGTAGTGATCAATGGTTCCATGTCTAGTTGGCACCCAGTATCAAGCAGGGTGCCCCAAGGGTCGGTCTTAGGCTGTTTTTGTTCAATATCTTCATTAATGATCTGGAGGATGGCGTGGATTGCCCCCTCAGCAAGTTTGCAGATGACAGTAAACTGGGAGGAGTAGTAGATACGCTGGAGGGTAGGGATAGGATACAGAGGGACCTAGAAAAATTAGAGGATTGGGCCAAAAGAAATCTGATGAGGTTCAACAAGGACAAGTGCAGAGTCCTGCACTCGGGACAGAAGAATCCCCTGCACTGCTACAGACTAGGGACCGAGTGGCTAAGCAGCAGTTCTGCAGAAAAGGACCTAGGGGTTACAGTGGACGAGAAGCTGGATATGAGTCAAGAGTGTGCCCTTGTTGCCAAGAAGGCTAACAGCATTTTGGGCTGTATAAGTAGGAACATTGCCAGCAGATCGAGGGATGATCATTCCCCTCTATAGGGCATTGGTGAGGCCTCATTTGGAGTACTGTGTCCAGTTTTGGGCCCCACACTACAAGAAGGATGTGGGAAAATTGTAAAGAGTCCAGTGGAGGTCAACAAAAATGATTAGGGGGCTGGAGCTCATGATTTATAAGGAGAGGCTATGGGAACTTGGATTATTTAGTCTGCAGAAGAGAAGAATGAGGGGGGATTTGATAGCTGCTTTCAACTACCTGAAAGGGGTTCCAAAGAGGATGGATCTAGACTGTTCTCAGTGGTAGAGGATAACAGAACAAGGAGTAATGGTCTCAAGTTGCAGAGGGGGAGGTTTAGGTTGGATATTAGGAAAAACTTTTTCACTAGGAGAGTGGTGAAGCACTGGAATGGGTTACCTAGGGAAGTGGTGGAATCTCCTTCCTTAGAGGTTTTTAAGGTCAGGCTTGACAAAGCTCTGGCTGGAATGATTTAGTTGGGGATTGGTGCTGCTTTGAGCAGGGGGTTGGACTAGATGACCTCCTGAGGCCCCTTCGAATTCTGATACTCTATGATTCTATTTGCCCTAAACCCTTAGATTATTGGCCAAATCTCCTGAACCAAGTCATTTGGAACCACTGCAGCCTGTCTATTTTCATTTTTCAATAACATTTAGTGTAACTGAGTGAAATGGTTGTGTACATATAGTAAGCTGCTTACTAAAAATAACAATATATGCTATGTATTTGCATTAGACACTTCAAAATGTTTACATTTTGGCCCAAACTCATCTAAGCACATTTGATAAAACACAATTTGTTCTGCAGCTTAGAAACCCTATAGGGCAAGTTTCACCGACACTGATGAATGCATTTTTACAGCTGGCTTTTAAACCCTTGAAAAACAGGTTGTAAAATGAAAATGTTCATTGGAAACTACTCAACTGCTAGCAAAATCCTGCCTGTGCTGAAACACTGTAAATCTCCTATATCTCAAACTTATTTTTTGTAAAATAAAACAGTAAGAGAAAAACAAACCAAAATTCATATAGGCAGAACTGTATCACAACCCAGCATCTTCCTTTGTAGCAGTCTGGGTGAGGGTGACTAGACAGGTGGTAGGTGTGCTGGTAATTTGAGTAGGACTGGTTCATTGGGTGGGGAAGGATCATACTCTGGGCAAGTCTGGAAATTTGGGCGTGGATCCTGAGCTACAGTTGCATCATGCTCAGAACAGCTGATGCTGCTTCACTTTGTTCCAACCGCTGGCAGCCCTGGCATGCTGAATTACCACACCAGGGGATATGGATGTTTTGGCCACACCTCCTGTGCTGTAAGGAAGCACAGAATAAGGATAGTTATAGAACGCAATATGGTACCTGGACAAGGAAACCCTCTGCTGGCTAGCAACATCAACTGAAGGGCAGCTTTGCATGCCAGAGTAGTGCAATGCTGCCCCATTGTAGGAGAGGATTGGGTTCTTGGTCTGTAGTCTTTAATCTACCTTTGGTACTTATATGGACATCATTACAATAGTATCAGAGTGGCTCGAAAGTTTTGCAGCCCCTCTAAGAGGCAGGGAAGTGATGATATCCCCATTTTACAGATAGGAACTGAGGCACAGAGTGACGAAGGATATGTCTATATTGCAAGTGAAGGTGTGGTTGTAGCACCATTGTAGCTTTAATCTGGGTTAACAGTAGTAGGGCAGACATGGCACTACAGGCACAGCAAGGGCTAGCAATCGGAGTGCACACCCAGGCTCCACAGCAGGCTTGTACTCTGGTTTCTAGCTCATGGCACCGTGGATACACTACTGTTGTGACCTGTGCTTGCTACAGGAAAGCTAGCATGGAGTATTCCTTCTTGTGCTACAATTGTGTACACAGACCCAATGTGCTTTGCCGAAGGTCACACAGGAAGTCTGTGGTGAAGCAGAGAATTGAACTTTGGTTTCCCCACTCTCAGGTTAGTGCTCTAATCACTGACCCCCACCCCCACACTTCCTCTTAAACCTTGCTGATTGTTGCTGCCTTTTGGGTGGGGCTCATTTTAACACTATAAAGACTTGAATCAGGAAAGCACTAAAGCACGTCTTTAAATTTAAACATGTCCATCACTTACTTAAGTATGTGCTTAAATCCGATTGCAAGCATGTGCTTAAGTGCTTTGCTGAATCAGAGAACTATGAATAAAACATGTGACACATTATTTCTTGCATTCTTATTTTCTCCAAAATAATACATTCAAAATGCTTGAATGGGCTGTATCCTTTTTGTCATGATCCTTTGTATTGCTGAGGTACGCGCCACTTTTCAGGCAAAGGCAATTCCAACTAGATTCAGATGATAAAATTCCTAGTTTGCATACCATAAATGACATAGTCACATTATTTGTCTCACATTTTGAGAACATCTCACTTGCGCACTGCAGAGATGATGGGAAAATGGGGAACCAAGTCTTGATATATGTTACTGCATGAAGATTGCATTTATTGCAAAGCCATTTATGAAAATAAGGATAGCATAAATAAAGCACTATTAGTTTCTCAGTATTAACTTGTGTACTATTTTTTCATGTATCCCAAAGTAAAAAAAAATGCAATAAAAGATTTCAATTTCCAAAGCCATTAGCATTGGTTGTTGAGATCATTCACCCACAGAGGTCATAGCCATATCAGTTTCCTTCCATCATCATTTCTCAATCATGTCTACATCAACCGTACACACTCATCATTATAAGGAGAGTGAACTGCAGAAACGTCAGCAGAAGGTGAGTCTGGAAACTGAAACTTTAGTGATGGCCATTTTTATTGAGGTGACCAGATTACAGGGACCCCACAAACTGAGTAAACTCCAGTAATTTACTTTCCCAATTGTGAACTGAAAGGCCAGTATTTAGAAATTGTGTGTTTTGATTAATATACAAAAGCAGATACATGGTCTCCTTCGTGGGAAGGCCTGTACAATGTATTATTAGTTGAAGCATTATTGCTAAGTTACAGAAATGCATCCCCAGTTAATGATGTGACTCTAAGGTTACACAGAAGTCTTTTATTTATCCAGAAATGCTAATGTTCCTGCCTAACAGGGAAGAACAAGAAAAAATGATAGAATCTGGCTCTCTGTTTCGTACCATTCTGATTTCCAACATCAGTTTTACATCAGTCTATGTTTGACCTAAATAGAGTTAATCCTGATTTACTCTGGTGTGTTAGGCCCCCATTTTTTCAGATCATGACATTTTTCAAGGATTATCAAGCAGACTTAGGACGTTCTCATAGTACCTTTTAAAAAATTCACCTATAGGGCCCCATCTTGCAAACACTGAGTCACGTGCCTAATTTTCCTCACCTGAGTTATCCCTTTGACATCTACAGGTGAGTTCACAAGCTGCATTACAGCCCCTTTGCATTGCTCAGTGTGAGGCACACAATACTCCTGTGAGATGGGGAGTTCTAAAATGCCTATTTCAAATGCAAGGAAATGAGGCACAGGGAGACTAAAAAAGTGATGTCACACAGGAACTCTGTTAGATCAGGGACTTGAACACAGGTCTTCCAAATTCTGGGCTAGTGCCCTAATCACTGGACTTTGTTTAAGCTGTGGAAAAGTCAGGTTGGCTTGGGACTTGCCACACCATTGGAATAATAGTGCATTGAATTGAATTTCATACTTTGATAAACTCAGACCCTTAACAACATGTAAACCAGTAGCCTTTAATGTATAAATATATGGAAAACTTCACTCAGGTAGTCTTTATGCAGGAATAATTTCTCACATAAAAAAGGGTTTGCACAGTCAAGGCCATAGTTGTTTATTTTTCTATTTTATTTTCTTGTTAATGGCCTGAAGTATGTGCTTACTTGTCTAGGGTCCTGGTATAAAGCCTGTAGAATTCAATGGAAAGATTGCCAGTTGACTTCCCTGTGCTTTGGATTGTGCCCTCAGTGAGGATGTGCAGGATCAGCGACTTATTTTCCTAGGGAGATTAAAAGCAAGATAGTATGTACACAAGCCGCCAGACTCTCTACCATGAAGTAAATAAAAACCAAACTGAATGATTATAATGTGCAATATTTATCCATGACACCATCTTGCAAGCAAATGTGCTTGTTAAAAATATTTATATGGTTTTTAGGCTATGAGAAGGGTTGCCTTTTTGACTGTTTTTAAAGGAAAATTATGTACCTGACCCAGCTAGAACATCTCCAGAACAGCCATTCTTATTGATCAGGTAAAATATATATTTAAAGAAAACTTTTCAAATGGCCCATTCTCCTTTCTCGTGTGATTGTTTCTAAGGTCAGGAGATGCATAATAATCATAATCTCTCTGAAAGTTAACTGGAAAAGTGGAATGTTCTGTATTTCTCTTTGATACCAAATAGTTTCATGGTTTTTAGGTTAAAAACAAACTAAATTTCTTATTTGTTGCGACACCATTAATAGCCACAATTGTCCCATATATCTTGGGAAATACAATAAAAAAAACAGTGAATATGACAGCATTTTGAATCCCTGTTTTATGGGTGATATAACATTAAACTTTTTGGAAAATAGAGTATTTTTCATCCCTTGATGTGTGCTTGTAAGTATCATGTCAAGGCAGGAACAAAACTCAAAGAATAATAGAATCTGAAGGCTTAGATGCCAGTATGTGCTTTTGTTATGAATGTAAAAAATGTTCATCATACACAATTGGCTTTTACAAAATTTACTTTTACTCTCTTTCTTATGCCAATAAAATATTTTAGAATATAACATACAAATCAGATGTTAATGTGGCATTAAACAACTGCCGTTATATTAAAATGTGATCCATAACTCCTAAAATACATGGAGTTATTTTGCTTTAAAAATAAGACTTCAGTGCCAGACTAGCTATAGACATTAGAGTACGAGAAACAGAATGTGCAGACAGGTGTGCACTTGTAGTGTCATTGAAATTTAAATTAGTTTAGAATTCTGCAGTATTAAATATTCCTCCGCCCCATCAAGAATATCTTGTAAAATTATTAGTACAGACTTACTGTGCAGATGCAATTGCCTGTGGTTAGACAAGGGTTCTTTTGTGATGCAAAAGAATAGAAATTAAATCTTAAGCACCTAGAAAAAATGTTTTCAATAATTCAATTTTAATTGGCAATGTGGAGGCTTGCACATGCTGAAGTTATGTTGGGCAGTGTTTCCTCTTTATAAAGCTAGCAAAATCTTTTCCATTTTAGTTTATGCTTGAACATACAAAGTGTATTAAAATGCACAAAGCTAAATCCTGGTCCCTGCCCACAGTCCATTTACTAGGGCTACATGCAGGGGAGTTCCTAGAGATGAGAGGGGACTGAATCCTTCTTCTCCCAGGCTATTGAGGATCAGTGGCAAAGCCTGTTGGGGGCCAAAATTTCAAGATCAGTTTTCCGTGACTGCTGTGCCTCACCACCCCCAATTTGAACTACCACCTGTTGGTAGTTCTGTGCATTCATAGTTCTACTTACCATACATATTTACTTCTCTTGTCCTAACCCAGGCCCTTCTCCATGGTGGGACAGATGCAGTTATGCAGCTGTTCACAGAAGTCTGGCTGAGACTCTCCTGCCTGTCTATCTTTGTGTACACTGCATCTATTTTGTGTCTTTCCACTTCCCTTGTTTGGGTTGGAAGATTTTACCTAGAACAATTAAAATGGTATTTAGAAAAACAAGCACATGTGTACTGAATAAACTGGGTTTTGAGAGTCCAGGCTACAATTTGTTCTAGTAGGTCTCTAAGCATGAAAGGGGGTCAATTTTTAAAAATTTGCTGAGGTTAGATTTTAAAGCTGAAATCTAACAAACTACAGTTGCCAGTTGGATAAGTGTAATTGCAAATATTAGAATGGAGTCTAATAGGATAACCCCTTCTCATTGAGTCCAGGGAATGGCCGCTTACTAATTTAATGCTACGTTCTTTTCAGGTCAGCTTTTATCTTGAATATTTTTTTCCAAGTCAGGACACTTTATTATTCTTAACTAATCAACAATTGATTAATTCACTCAGAACCATATCAATATACAATTAACCAATCAAGCATGGAAACAACTGATGTTCTAGTTATTCTGTACTGCACACACCTATAGTCTTACAAGCAGTTGTCAAAGACCAGGGTTAAAGCTCAGTAATTACACCAAGGAAGAGTGCAGTTCATCAAGATTTATTTATGAGCATCAGTTCTTCAGTATCCATCACATTTATCATCCTTCTAGTATTCCTTCAGAGAGTAAGGATATACTTGTCTTTAAGACACTTTTAAGAGTGTGATCCCTGCTATTGGAATGGATTTGTCCAAAGGGAAAAGTTTAGAATATCAAAAGCAATTCCTTAAAATTATGGTTCAAATCTCTCTTAGGCCAATTTGTTTGGATTTATAAAGAAGGGCATGCATAGATTATCAGTTAAAATCTAAAATGCATCATGTCTCACTACAGAATGTAGATCTAATCAAGATTTATGTTAAAGAAAAGAAGGGGAAATACAATCTTTGACATGAAATCTCACCACTTCTTCTTATCCTCTTAATCCTGGGATGGGGGAAGAGTCCTTTCCATACAGCTGGTATGAGCATCAACTGATTCTATAGCTTTGTGATTCTAGTGATTTTATAGCTTTGTTGTGGGTTCAGACATTTCTGGGGTCCCACATGATGACCTCAGTTTTACATATCCTGATTCCAGGGCTTGTTGGAGGGGGTCACCCCATAGGCGCCGACTTCCGGTGGCGCTGGTGGGGGCTGACGCCCGACACCGGGCCCCGCTCCCGATGCCGGGCGACGCTGCGGGGCCCCAGGAATGGCGGGGAGCTGCCACCCACCAATTTTTCCCCGTGGGTGCTCCAGCCCCGGAGCACCCATGGAGTCGGCGCCTATGGGTCACCCCCTGCTTACCAAATATTTCTCAACTTTCATCTTTCTCAGTTTTTCCGCTGCTGCTGTTGATATCCAGTGGACAGTGTCAGCATATAACAAACATTTCTTTGATGCTTCCTTTAGTCAAGGGCTTAATTTATTTCATGGATTATATTTCATAATTTGCCCTGACTATTAATTTGGGATCTCGCCCCCATTTTAAGAAATTTCTTTTAATATTCCAAACATACTCTGGTTAAGTGATGATATCTTTCAACATTACTTTTTATCTATCTTTAGCAATAGAGATAGCAGTATATATAAAATTGCTGCTGATAAAATCTGTGGACGACAAAAACATTGGCGGAATGGTAGATAATAATGGGGACGGGGCAGTCATATGGAATGATGTGGATCACTTGGTAAGCTTGGCTCATACAAACAAAACACATTTTTTTTAACATCCAAGTACAAGGTCATATATCTAGGAAGAACGAGTACAGGGCATGCCTACAGAACGGGGGACTGTATCCTGAGACTCTAAAAAGAATTTAGAAGTCATAGTGAACAAGCTACTCATCAGGAGCTCCCAATGCTATGCTGTGGTTAAAAGGGGCTAATGTGAGGCTTGGCTGTACAAACAGTGGAGTAGTAACTAGAAGTCAAAAGATGATTTTACCTCTCTATAGGGCACTAGTGAGACCAATACTGGAGTCCTGTATCCAATTCTGGTATCCACATTTTAAAATGATGTTGAAAAATTGGAGAAGGTACAGAAAAGACCCACAAAAATACTCAGGGGCTAGAGAAAAATTCTTACAGTGAGAGACTGCAAGAGCTCAATCTGTTTAGTTTATTAAAAAGAAGACTGGGAAGTGTCTTGGTTACAGTGTCTAAGTGCTTTTCCAGGGAGAAAATATATGTACTAAAGGGCTCTTTAATTTAGTGGAGAAAGGCATAACAAGAACCAATGGCCAGAAGCTGAAGCCAAACAAATTAAATTATAAATTAAGCACATTTTTTTAATAGTGAGGGTGATTCACCCTGGGAAAAACTATCACGGGAAATGGTGGATTCTCTTGATTTCTTCAAAAGAACGTTGGATGTCTTTTTGGAAGATATGCTATAGTCAAACACAATTTATTAGATTCAGTATAGGGGTAACTGCATAAAATTTAATGGACTGGGATACACAGGATCAGACTAGGTAATCTAGTTATCCCTTCTAGTCTTAAAATCAATGAATCTATGAAGAGGGGAGGTAATCTTATACATCAAGCAGTAAAGACTTATGCTGCAAGAGGGATTTATTACACTACTATCCTCATCCATCCATGTATTTCTGATTTCATTACTGCATCATGTACTGACACTAGATAACTCCTCCTTTTAACATTGCCAAGAGACTCTTGTTTTCTGTAAGAGATAGTAAGGGAACTTTCTCAGAATGATTGACATCTCTCCATATAATTATTTTGGCTAAGCTTAAAATGGGAAGGAACCACAACAAGGTCTATAAAAAGTAAAAGGATTATTCAGGGAATGTTGCCAACAATTCAATGCATGATGACTCACCAAGGCTGGAGGCCAGGTACTTAAATGAACATCACTTCTGAATAGCTCCACTGGTTGCAGAGCCTGAGATATGTGACCTTCCATAGATTCTGTGTTCTTGCAAGGTCTTGAAAACTATGAAAAACTAATTATTGCTGATTAGATTCCTTAGTGCAGTAAACCACATTTCACCAATCCATACATTTAAAAAAATAAGAAGGTGGCCTCTGCCTATTTCCCAGCAAGGATTTAATAGCAGAGAGTAGTATATTTAATTATTTTTATAAAATACATTAAAGTACATGTGGAAGAACCGTCTCCTGACTGAGATCTTTAGACCGTAGTCTGATACAAATAATAAATTATAGTAATATAAAACACAGCTGCCAAAATAAATGGTGGGGGGTGGGGCGGTGAGGGGAGAAGCACATTCGGCTATGCATTTCTCTTGCACTTTTATTGTTCACCTACCGATTATTTTTCCAAATTCAGTAAAGAAACAATAAGCCACGACAGGGTATGCATTACTGGAGTATTGTATATCTACTAAGTTCCACCCTGGAGTGCCTTATTGCCACTAGAGTATATCTCACTCTTTATGCATGTCTTTTAAAACAATGTAGATTTGTTGAGGTTCATGTAATGTACCCATCTGCTGCGAGTAGTTCCAACTGAAAGAATAAGAGAAAATAGTAGGTTATAAACATGTATTTGATATATTTTTTAAAATACTTAGTGTTTCTTCATCTTTATTAATCCTTTTTCTTTCTTTTTCTTTTTCTTTGAAATGATCTGACCCACCTGGACCTAGACTGCCTCTTTCTCTTCCAAGTGCTTTTTCATCCGTATTCTGTTGTAACATACAATTTCAACTTGCTTGCTATAATAAAAATAAATAAATAAAAATCCGCTCTTGAATAGCTCCTATATTTGGTTTTACAGAGGGCCACAGACTGCTTCTAAAAAGGGCAGTTGGATACTTAGAGAACAGGCAATTTAAGCTCATCCTTCCAAACTCACAGTATGCCTTTTTATTTTTTCCCCACAATCCTCCAATCAACTCTTGTTCTTCCCATATTTAACATAACGGGCATATAGGGGAATTTCATATATTTCAGTGTAAAGGTCCCAACTGTGTACATTTGGGGGTTGGGGGTATGGTTGTGACATCAGTGGAAAGGCTTAACTAGCTAAGCAAAATGTAGCTTTGGACAATAAGTATTGTCAGTAATATTCTAATTTTCCCTATCATTTGAGCAAGCTAATGGGGCTCTGCTGTTAGGAGATAAACAATTTGTACATGTTCATAATCAAAAAGTGCGTCTAGTCTTTGCTATAGTTTAATTGCGATTGATCATTGTTTTGACAAAACCATGTCTCTAAATATTCTTCAAAGAATAAAAAATCACTGTAAAAAGTTCTCATTACTGACTTACAAAAGAACATAAATAGAATTAATTCCGTGAAATGATTTAATTTCGTACAATAAGATACTGCCAAGTATGCAGTATAGAGCTCTGTAGTTTGGCTTTCGTTAAGCATTTCATGGGCTTCTAGAGGCTTCTGAATGAAGGCTCTTCAGCAGAGCTGTCTGGGAATCAGAATTTCCCTCCTGTGGAAAAATTTGCAAAAAACAAACAAAAAAAAAAGATTCTGAATTGGAATGAAAAGTCAGATATGTAAAATTTTCCACAGGAAGGATATTTTCCAAAAAATCAATTTATATTTCCAGTCCCAATTCTTGGATCTCCTGGGCTCCTAAGTTCTGCAGCAGCCAAACTGGCAAGCTGCTGAGGAACCTGGGGCTTTGGGGAGCTAGGGCTTGAGCCTTGGCAGCCCGCCAGGTAGATTGCTGAGGAGCTGGAGAAGTGGGTGGGCTCACAGGAAACCTGCTGGGTTTCCTTTTAAAGTTTAATCAAAATTGACATTTTCTCACAGAATGTTTCAATTTTGACAAATCAGCATTTTCCGATGTCTGTCGTTCTGTCAGAAAACTTCCATCTAGCTCTAGTCATCGGGTCTCATGCCTTGCTTCTAAAAGGGCTGCTCTTCAGATTCATATGTTTCATGCACATTTCTGCTTGGAGCATCCCTACAAATAAGTATGTCTTGTCTAAAGCAGGTGGTAACAAAAATAAACAAATAAAAAGAAACACACCTGCAAGTATAATATGGCAGAATCCATTAACTAGAAGTTTCAGTGCAAGCTAATGACAACCTTAGAGAGGGAATACCCTTTGCTTTCCACCTTTGCATATATGTAGACACTTGGGAGTTGTCTGGTTACATGTGGTTTTCTCAGTGTCATTAATTAAATCTGAGATCCAAGTGCACAATGTGCTAGTCAGGAACATTATGTGGATTCATGATACTCCCTGGAGGACTTTGCTCCAGTTTTGTTTACACAAACTCATATTGGAAACCTTTCATTTTTCTACATACCCATGCTCAACAAGATTTAGAAAAGGATCTAACATGTATAGGGATATCAATTATATTCAGATGTAATGATTAAAAAATATGTGGAAAGGATATTAAACCTCATGTTTCAAGGCTAAAGCCAATGTCTAACTTATAGAGACCAGAATGAGACCTATCGCAGGGTATGTCTTCCTAATGCAGGGTTCTTACACCTCCCTCTGAAGCATTTGGTGCTGACTACAGCTAGAGACAGAATACTGGGCTGGATGGACATTGGTTTGATCCAGTGTGTCAATTTCTGGTTCCTATCTGAAGTGTAGAAGTACTGTGAACATGAATGCACTGACAAATGTATATGACAATTAATTAATACCACCTCTTAGACACTGTGCTGCTTTTAACGGTGAAATTCACCTTTTTTAAAGTGCCATCACAAGTACTATACACTGCTTAAGCCTTCTTCAAGAGTTCACAATGAGTGATACACAGGATCTATGCTGGCTCTCGGCACGTAGGTGAAACCCCTGCAATTTAGATAAATATACTGACAATTTGCCACTTAAACTGATTTTTTCATTTGTAAGGGATATCCTGCATCTAATGGAATCATTTATAAAAAATAATCAAACTACTCATGCATTACATACAGGACAACACCTGCAAATTCTTAGTACATGCCTTGTTCCCCCAGAAATGTGTGTCTTATACTGTCCAGCACACTACTGAACAGTGCAAGCTCATAGAAAGTCTGTCATGTCATCAAAGGAAAACGATAATACACCAACCTTGTTATCCCAAATGGAGTTTTCCTTACACTTTAATCTAAACACACACTGGTTAAGATGAAACAATAAGATACGTTTATTAACTACAGAAAGATAGATTTTAAGTGATTACTAGCATTGATACATAAAAGTCAGGATTGGTTACAAAAGAAAAGAGTAATACCAAATTAATAACTCACATAACAAGCTAAGTGACCTTAAAAGCAAGGGTTTTGTCACCATATGGTGTTGTAAATTTCACAGGCTGGGTCTCTCTTCAGCCTGGGACCACACCCCCTAAGTTCAATTCTTTGAGAGTTGTTGATGCAATGAGCCGAGAGATGGGAGGAGAGGCAAAGTCACATATTTTCCTCTCCATTTATAACTCAATTTCTTGTGCTATAAGTGACATTGCTGAGTCATGATGACATATAGTCCATTTTGGACGTGAGGGTTAAGACGTTCCTGTGATGTCTTGTAAATTTCTTATTCACACCTTCCCATTGCTGGAGAATGGCTGCTTAAGTAAGTGATGGCCCTCTAACACCTGTCTGTGGTACTAGTGTGTCTTTGTCTCTGAGAAACTAGCTTGTAGGTTTTACCCAGAATTGCAACATAATTCAGTAACAATCATACAGTAGAACCTTGTAACTTTACATACAATGTTGATACACATATTTTACCAGGACAATGATATTCAGCAGGTTATGCCTTTTTAAATGATACCACACAAGGCATACTTTGTACAAAATGTATCATAGTCTTGTAAAAGTGGTGACCATAATAGTATAGGCTGTCACACATACCCTTAAAAACAAACAAATGGGCCAGATTCTCAGGTGGTATAACTCTGAAGAGCTCCACTAAAGATGGTGAAGTATCAGTGAATTATACCAGTTTAATTTATTTCCCACTGTTTTATTCTTGTACATCTGAAGACTGTAGAGGGAGACATTTTTAATACAAATGGCAAATTTATGAAATAGCGAAGGACCCAATAAAGCCTATTTATAATCATAGTCTTTCTGTAACCCAAGGGGAGAATTTTTAATATGGTAGAGTCTTCAGTAGACTTTTAATCGTCACAATTACAGAAATATTTGGAAACAGAGATTTCTAAGATTTTTTTAAAGTCCAAAATCAACCTGTAAACTATAGATAGAGAGGTTTGAGTTTAATGTCTTTGTTCATAACTTGAAATCACCATGGCATTAAACCTCATTCCAAATGATCAAAATCCAATTTCATCCTTCTTTTTTCTTGCTAGTATAGGTCTGTCTCATATGGCTTTTTTCTGAACTAGATAATATTGCCATTACTGATGATCAAGCAGATATTCTTTCCAATGAGAGACCAAACTTTTAACATTTTGTCGTGAAGTTCACTCTGCAAACCCTATGGCTAGTCCCTGAGATGTCAAGTTATGAAGTTCATCTCCCATCATTTTTGGGAGATGAAATAGTGAAGCTTAAACTTGCATGGAAAAGCATATGGGAGAGGAGGGAATTTGCATGATTAGATTCCATCTCTTTGAGCTTCTGAGGCAGTACTGACACAATACATGCACAACAATTTTGCAAACGAAGATGATGATTATAAAATGTATAGTTAATAAATGTCATTCCTTGAAAAAGTTACTGTTAAGACGGTTTAAATAGGTAGTATTCCCAGTTGCTCCTAATGTAGCATACACCTACTGAATATTATCTAGATTTACTCTTTTTTTGGCTTTGCCTTTATTGTTAACTTAAAAAATAACAAAACTAAACCTCAGTCTGAGCTCCCTCCAAAGGTTTGCTGTTCCCACGTGTGCATTTGATCATTCCACCACAAACTAAGTTTACACTTTTATTACTTATTTTCATATAATTGGTCCTAGTTTTTTATCCATGCTGTTATGACTGTACTGTATTTTAATCTTTTTCTTCAAAAAATCATAGAAACATAGAGCTGGATGGAACCTTGAGAGGTCATCTAGTCCGTCCCCTTATGCCAAGACAGAACCAAGTATTCCTAGACTATTCGTGGCAGGTGTTTTCCTAACCTGTTCTTTAAAGCCTCCAATGACAGGGATTCCACAACCTCCTTTTGTAACCTATTCCAGTATTTAACTACTCTGATAGTTGGAAAGTTTTTCCTAATATCTAAACTAAATCTCTCTTCTGCAGATTAAGCTCAATACTTCTTGTCCTATCTTTAGTGGGACACAGAAAGCAATTAATCACAGTCTTCTTTATAACACCCCTTTAAATATCTGAAGACTGTCATCAAGTTCCCCCTCAGTTTTCTTTTCTCAAGCCTAAAACATGTGCAATTTGTTTAACATTTCTTCATAGGTCAGGTTTTCTAAACCTTTAATCTTTTTTCTTGCTTTTCTCTGGACCCTCTCCAACTTGTCACATCCTTCTTAAAGCATGGAGCCAAAAACGTGGACACAAAATATTCCAGCTGAGGCCTTACCAGTGCCAAATACAGAGGAACAAAATACCCCCTGTGTCTTAGGGCTAGTCTACACTACCCGCCCGATTCGGCGGGTTGCGATCGATCTTCTGGGGATCGATTTATCGTGTCTCATCTAGATGCGATAAATCGAACCCGGAAGCGCTCCCCGTCAACTCCGGTAATCCAGCTCGCCATGAGGAGTAAGCGGAGTCAGTGGGGAAGCGCCAGACTTCGACTTTACAGGGTCCACACCGCGAGGTAAGTCGAGCGAGGTACGTCGACTTCAGCTACGTTATTTACGTAGCTGAAGTTGCGTACCTTACTTCGCCCCCCCCACCATGGTGTAGACCAGCCCTTAGAGACAACACTGCTGTTAATACACCTGTGACAGAGTACCAGGAGTGAGTACCTATTGGATTCTGGGAAAGGGTCGGGCGCAAGCCTAAGGGGAGGAGCCACTAAACCCACAGTTCAACTGATCAGGTGGGACAACTAATGATTAAATGGGAATGGGAGTGATGGTCATAGGTTCAAAATCAGGGATCCGGAACGGGACACTGAGCAGAGAATCCCGGACAGCGCCCACTACCCTTCAAAGGTGTATAGGGAGCCAGCAGACACTGCCCAGAGGAACTCTGCCCGGATGCGTGAAACAAGGGAGGAATGGAAGTGTAGGCCCTTTAGTCAAAGTACCTCCCCGTCCAGCATGCTCCTCCTGGCATCATAGATGGCCACTTGGGCCAACGCCAGGAGGAGGCTGACGAGAAGGCCTCACAACTTTGTGGGGCCATGTATAGGGTGTGCATATATGAAAAGGTGTGGGGAACATGCAGCCAGACCCTCAAATGGAGGTTCTGGAGGAGCTGGAAAAGGGGCTGGTGCAACCTGGTGCACTGCAGATAGACATGTGCCAGGGTATCCCTCACTCTGCAAAAGGGACAGACATCCAGGATGGGAGTGAATCACCTCCATGCCCAGGGCTCCACGAAGGAGCCACCCACTGATATTCCCGTCAGGCCGTGGAACCAAGGTGGAGCCAGGAGTGAGTAGGTGACCCTGAACTCTGATCACTTGGAGGCTAATTAGTGCCCCAGGAGACGCTGATTGGGGTAATGATCTAAGAAGGCTAATGGGCTGGGTGGGGTAAACATTCAGTTGGCCCCATCAGCCCATGGCTGATAAGAGTCACAGGAAGAAAGTGCAAGAGGGAGAGAGAGAGGAACAGGTCTAGCTGGCGCTAGTCATGCAGAGGGCTCAGAGGAGGGAGACCTTTGTTCCCCTCAGGTCCTGCTGAGAGGGCCTAAAGTTCAGCAGAGCTTGTAAATGGGCAGAAGCACGGGGGACTGTGGTGATATTGGTGAAGGGAAATTGAAATAAAGCATCACTGAGAGCACACCTGGGTGGACTCCATGCGATTTCTGCAAGGAAGAGGAGGGGGGCAGACACGGGGCCCCTGTTACAACACCCCAGAATGATAGTAATATTTTTTGCAACTGCATCACATTGTTGGCTCATATTTAACTTGTGATACACTACAACCTCCAGATTCTTTTGTGCAGCATTACTGCCTAGCTAGTTATTCCCCATTTTTGTAGTTGTGTATTTGATGTTTTCCTTCCTAAAAAAGCACTTTGTACTTGTCTTTATTGAATTTCATCTTGTTGATATCAGACCAATTTATCCAGGTCATTTGGAACTCTTGTCCTGTCCTCCAAAATGCTTGCAACCCCTGTAAGCTTGGAGTCATCTGCAAATGTTATCAGCATAGTCTTCACTCTGTTGTTCAAGTCATTTATGAAAATACCTCCCTGTTTTGGATCATCTGCACACTTAATTAACATACTCTTTGCTGTGTTATGTAGCTCTGGAAGCCTAACCAATAATACTGCATAATG
Organism: Macrochelys suwanniensis; assembly: GCA_033296515.1. Classification (NCBI taxonomy): domain Eukaryota; kingdom Metazoa; phylum Chordata; order Testudines; family Chelydridae; genus Macrochelys; species Macrochelys suwanniensis. The sequence continues at coordinate 14,592,453 of CM065784.1, read as the reverse complement.
GGACATGCATGCTGGACTCATGACCCGAGACTGCTAGATTGTAATAAAAAATGGGGAGTAGCCGTATTGACCAGCTGTAGCACTTGTATGGAAACAAACAGCAGGATTGAGCATGGATCCACCTGTTTCATGTCAGAGCATCTGCATGAGGCAGGTAGTTTGGGGGCACTTGTCTCACCTTCTGTGTATGATAGCTCATCCCTACCTGATGTTTCGGGTCTTCTCTTGTTCCTGTAGAAATTGAAGAAGAAAGTTTGGGTATGAAGGGGACACATATAAATCATTCCTTCAGCACTTTGCTTAAGATAAGATTAATCCCTTCTTCAGCAAGGTTATTATGTTTGAAGGAACTGGTGGGACCTCCTGTATCTTTTGAGATAATTTAGATGATTTAGGAAAAAGATTTCTCCTCTTAAACATTTGTCTGATATTCCAACCTCATTATTCACTTGGGCAGGATAATTTTTCTTAAAAATCCATGTATTTAAATCCCCCAAACTTTATGACATAGGCGCCGACTCCGTGGGTGCTCCGGGGCTGGAGAACCCATGGGGAAAAATTGGTGGGTGCAGAGCACCCACCGGCAGCTCCCCGCCATCCCCGGGGCTCGCGCCCAGCTCCCTGCCAGCTCCGGGACCCGCGGCAACCTCACCTCAGCACCAGGAGACGTTGCGGGGCCCCGCCCCCGATGCCGGGCGATGTCACCCGGCATCGGGGGCGGGGCCCCGCCACATCACCCGGCGTCGGGGCGGGGCCCCGCCCCTGATGCCGGGCGTCAGCCCCCACCGGTGCCACCGGAAGTTGGCGCCTATGCTTTATGATGCTCTAAAAAGCATCCTGTCTTAATAGCTATTAAGCTGCCAGTCTGTATTTACTCCTTTTATACAGATAGGACACTACTGGTATGCAATGAAAGATCATTCCTGTATTGTCATCTCAAAGTTAGAGCTACAGGGCTTCATGAAAGATTATTTCCCCCCCGTGTGAGATGGTTACACATAATGGCATACAAGGACTCCAGTCTTGGAGCAGAGAAGAAAAACAGGGTACCCCTGCTGTTGGATCCCATCCTCAGAGTGGGATAATAAAAAAGCAATGCATACGTTGGGGATTGTTTCTTAGCGCAAACACCCGCTGCATTGACTTAACACACTTCCTCCAGACAACAGGACCCCAGCTGCAAATGTTGGTAGTTCTATTGTTGTTGCTTTCTGTTTGTCCAAAGATCTAATCTATCAGGTATGGGGCTGGTGTATCTCATATGCAGAGGCCTGTTTTACTGTTGCATATTTATAGTTATTTTCATATTTTATAGCTAAAGCAAATCAGCATGTCTTTATCTGAATTGTTTATTCATCTCTAGGATTTTGAATGGCTCCTGATAAAACACAAAACCAATCCACTGAAAAAACAAAACAAACTGTAATGCTAGTTTCTGGCAATGTGATCAAATAAGTGACCACATTTTGGACAGCTTGGTTTGAATTCTCAGGAAGGTGCACATGTCCTGAGTGTAGCCAGCATTTCTTTGGAGAGTGAGCACATTATTCCTAGAAACAAAAGTATCATAAATTATTTACCTGGAGAAATAAACCTGGCTTGAAAAACTCTGCTGCAAATAGAGGAAACTCTAGACCTTGTGAATTATGCATGGCTCTTAATTTAACATAAGTCTTCATTCTGTCTTCAGAGATTAGTGAATAGCATTTTATAACATGCAGGGCAGGAAGAGTGTTTGATTCTACTTACAGACAGGTGAAATTATTTTTTTTTCAGGCAAATTGCAATCAATAGCAGCCACAATCTTCATTTTGCTCACTCCAGTGCTCCATTTGTTTTTATTAAGAGTAAGGATGAACTTTAAAAAATGGCCTGCCACATAGTTCTTGTGAGATCACATCCTTAGCTCTTTTTGTGTGTGTTCGAATAGGTGTAGTACCTTAATTCCAGGTGGCCAGGCAGTCAGCACTCCCAAAGAAGTGCTCAGTGCCTCTCAGGATCAGGTCTTTTTCAACTATGCATTCATCTCATGTTTTCTTGATTGATTTTACCATTCATATAAGACTTCTATTAAACAGACTATAAGAGGTATTCCCTGTCCTTGTTAGGAAAAAACTACTTTTGCATATAATCTTTTTCTACTTGCCATTCCAATATCTACTCCAAATACCTCCCCTTGGGAGTGTTCTGGATGTAGGATTAAGCCATTATTAAGGTTTTGGCCTTTCCTTCCTCATGTCTGTGGGCCAGTCAAAGCTCATATAAGTCACTAGAAACATTGTATTGGGCATTTTGGCCCAGATTTTTAAAGGTATTTAGGCATTGCAGCACTCAGGGTTGCAATGCCTACCTGATTTAGGAGTATATCTCATTTCCAAACGTGATTTATGCACTTTGGAGTCAAAATCCAATCGACAGTCCATGACATGTTGACTCCTAAATGCCTAAATCCCTTTTGAAAATGACTTTCGCTGCTAAACCAGCCAAAATACCTTTAAAAACCTGGGCCTTTGCATTCTGAGCACTGTACTTGGGTAGGCATAGACAATATCTATTTTTAAAAACTATGTGGCTATATGCTTATATCTATCAGTGAGGACAAGATCATGCTCGAAAAGGTTTGGCTGTCAAAGAAGAACCAAATGAGTATGTTGCCATATAGATAGATATTTATATGTATAACTCCACCCTCATCCCCCTGTGTAACAGTGAGCTAAAGGAAGCCTAGAACAAAATAAAATAAAATAAAAGGCACATTAAGAGTCATGCAACTGGACCTCTTGCATATAATATAGATCTTTTCTTGAGGAGAAAGGAAAGATAATCAGCAGATGTGCTGCACTAGAAACACCAAAAAGTCTCCATTTTCAGTTTTTTTCAAAGAAGAATTATGAGTATCTTTCACCATGAAAGCTAGCAATGGGATAGATCACAGTAACACCCTGACAGTTGCCTGCAATTCATTTAAAAGGGACAGCTTGTAGGACCACAGTAGGTGTTTCGAAGAGGCACATTGAGAAAACACTTCAGTCTGCTTAAAGGCAGTCTGATTCTAGAATAGGTCACCCTCTGAAAGAAATACAAACCAGCAGATGTGATTACAGGACGTTGCTGGTCTTTGGATTTACTTGTAAAAACCCTGGCAATCAGATGGTTTCCTCAGAAAGGGTGCTCCTTTCATATATAGCTTTGATAAAGACCAATAAGCAGCTAACATCTAAGGGGTGATATTAGATGAGCTAATCCATTTGTATTTTATGGTAAATGATCCATTCTCAGAACCTCCAAAATCCTACTCCCCCAGCCTTATACAGCAGAACTGCACTGGATAGCCTGTCGGAGGGCCTACTGTGGCTCCAGATTAGGGGGTCAGGATTTGCCTGCCCCGTAATTAATATTACAACTGTCTGATGCAAACTTGCATGCACTATAAAGAATAAATCCAGGACATACAAAAATACATTGTATTTGTAGTATGACAAATAGTTTGACTTTTTTACGTAAGCTTTTATTTTACCAGCCCCCCTACCATACTTTTTCGAACCAACATGAACCTTATTTCTTCATGAAAAGACTGTTCTTGTTGGTTGAAATATGGAAAATTATGGACAAAATGATGGCTACTCCAGCACAGATCAGCTATAACAATGTACCTTTCATTTCCTTGTGTTTTCTTGTCTGTGATCCTTGAATGCAGAGGGGCTGGGAGGACTGCTAGCACTCCTGGCAGCACTTATGAGCGAAGAGAGGTGTGTGCAGGGCAGGCTCCAGGCACCAGCTTTCCAAGCTGGTGATTGGGGCGGCATCGAGAATGGGGCGGCAGGTCCGCCGCTCTTCCCACCACCGAATTGCCGCCGCGGGACTCGGACTGCTGCCCCATTCTCGCCCGCCGCGGCAGTTCGGCGGCAACTGCTTGGGGCGGCAAAATTGATAGAGCTGCCCCTCGATGTGTGTGTGTGGATAGGGTAAGGCCATGTGCAGGCATAAGGGTAGAGCAGCAGGGAGTCCATGCTAAATCTATTCTGAAGCTGTGGAAAGTAATATGCTCCCTTTAGTAGCCCTAGAGACATTATTGGAGCTGGTCAAATACAGACATTTTTTGATTGAGTCAATTTTTTGGCAAACTTTTTGGAAAACACATGTCCCTTTGGGAGCTTGGAAGGATTCAATTTTCATCAGCAAATAATAGTGGACATCAATTTCTCTGTATGCACAGAAAGTGACAGAAAAATATTTCCATCAATAATAAACAGAATTTACAGAGAGGCAGAGTAAGAAAAATGCTGTTTGAGTACTTTATTAGAGTTTGATTTAAGGATATATAATTTGTATATTTTGACATGTGATGTTAACAATTTGTGTTTTAATGATTATAAAGCTTTAACTTTTTGAATCTCAATGTTTATTGTCATTAAATAATTATTGTCTGACCTCCCCCATAATTTCCCTCAACTGCGAAAATTTAAATGGACATACATTTAAAAAAATATTTTAAATAAACATCTATATTATTCCATCAGAATTATAACAAAATAAAAAATGATTTCTGTCAAGCCTAAATACCTATGTGGAGACCCATAAAATTACGAAGACCCTTGATTTTTAAAAGTGTCTCTCTGTGATGTGAGTCTGCATGTCCTTTCTCCCCCCGCCCATCGCCTTGTAGTCTGTTACTCATCTACCCATTGTGGGGGGTAGGGGAAGGGGTTCACAGGTGATTTCTAAAGGCAGTGCATCTGCATACTTCCGATCAATAACAATAGGAGCCATGAAACATCTCCAGTCACTAGTATGAGCTTGGAGGAAATATCAGGCACTCACTTTATTTGGTTTGTTTTAGGACATCTATAAAAATCAAGACAGGAATTTAAATAGTACAGTATAATGGCACTGCTTCTGTTATCGTTGTAGCTAAGCTCCTCTTTAAAAAAAAAACAACAACAACAACAAAAAACCCTGAAGATGAAGTTGTATCTATATCCCTGCTGTGTATGTCATAAAAAAGACATTGCTTTCCACTGAAAGAAAAATTAGTGCTATGCATAATGAACAATATTATGCAAATTACTACATACACGAAGCAGCTAGGCTGACTAAATACTATAGATCACCAAATGGTTTCAAGTAATATCCTCAGCATTTCAGAATGCCAAAGCTGAAACCTAAACCATAAGCACTTACGTTTGTCTGTCTGGGGCTGCACTCTTATATACGGTATCATTGACTATGCCTCAGAAAGTGTCACCACATAAGACAAGCATACTTAATTAGGTTAGGTGTGGTGTTCTGTCTCAAGACAAGTGTAATCACTATGTTGTGCGCCTTTTATTTAAGTTACTATAGCCTTTGTTTCAAGTTTACATCAATATTGAGGTAATGTGCACTAAGAAATACAGTGTGCAGTGAAGAACTAGACATCAAGTGATAAAGACATGTATTAAACCCCTCCAAATGGCCGTATTTAATGGGGAGGCTGCCTCACCATATCAAATACATTCAATCAGCTTAATATGGTATCTTTTCAAGGCAGAATACAATGCAGACATTCTGGGTAGCACTATTCAAAATGTTGCATATATAAAACAATGAGGTTAAAGTCACTGCAAGGCTACAGAAACGTGGGTGATAAAAGTTCCACATTTGATGTGTCATTGCTTCTGCAAGAAACACACAATTTCATTTTCAAGCTCTAATAAATTGAATTCACCACTTTCTATAATTTACCACCATCTTTTTTGTCAAAGTGACTGTTGTATGATTTAAAAAAGAGGGGAAAATACCATTTATTTTCACTTTGCATGTGAATCCTGGACTTCTGTAGCCACCCATTTTAATCTATTCATGTCTAAAGCCTTTTTTCTGTTATGAGCTCTGTGAGAACCCAGCATCTTTGTGATTCCTGAACTCCCATATTCATAGATTCATAGATTCTAGGGCTGGAAGGGACCTCGAGAGGTCATCGAGTCCCGCCCCCTGCCCTCATGGCAGGACCAATTACTGTCTAGACCATCCCCGATAGACATTTATCTAACCTACTCTTAAATATCTCCAGAGATGGAGATTCCACAACCGCCCTGGGCAGTTTATTCCAGTGTTTAACCACCCTGACAGTTAGGAACTTTTTCCTAATGTCCAACCTAAACCTCCCTTGCTGCAGTTTAAGCCCATTGCTTCTTGTTCTATCCTCAGATGCTAAGATGAACAAGTTTTCTCCCTCCTCCTGATGACACCCTTTTAGATACCTGAAGACCGCTATCATGTCCCCTCTCAGTCTTCTCTTTTCCAAACTAAACAAACCCAATTCCTTCAGCCTTCCTTCATAGGTCATGTTCTCTAGATCCTTAATCATTCTTGTTGCTCTTCTCTGGACCCTCTCCAATTTCTCCACATCTTTCTTGAAATGCGGTGCCCAGAACTGGACACAATACTCCAGTTGAGGCCTAACCAGCGCAGAGTAGAGCGGAAGAATGACTTCTCGTGTCTTGCTCACAACACACCTGTTAATGGAGCCCAGAATCATGTTTGCTTTTTTTGCAACAGCATCACACTGTTGACTCATATTTAGCTTGTGGTCCACTATAACCCCTAGATCCCTTTCTGCTGTACTCCTTCCTAGACAGTCTCCTCCCATTCTGTATGTGTGAAACGGATTGTTCCTACCTAAGTGGAGCACTGTTACTATGGGTCAATGTTACAAGATCAGGGCCTGTGAATCACTTAAAGAGGACTACATATGTCAGGGTATGTCTATACTGCAGCTAGGAGCATGTTTCCAGGTGTGGGTAGACAGATATCTGCTTGCTCTGCTGGACCCAGCATGCCAAAAATAGTAGTGTGGCCGCAGTGACTCGGTGGTAGTAGTAGTGTGTAGTAGTAGTGTGGCCGCAGTGACTCTAGCCATCCCAGTATAATCAGGTCCAACCTCCAGGGTGCCTATTCAGGCAGATAGCCCAAGCTACTGCAGCCACACTGCAATTTTTAGCACTCTAGCTCCAGCTGCAGTGTAGACATACCCTCAGATCAGTGGTTCCCAAACTTTAACAACCTGTGAACCCCTTTCACTAATATGTCAAGTCTCATGAACCCCCTCCTAAAAATGAATATTTCCAGGGATTTTCTCCTTTACCTGAGTATAAATTATAAAAGCAGTGATCTTAGAAATATAAAATTTGTTTTATGACATGCTTATTACACACTATTTATTATTAATTATTACTTATCATTACAGTATTTTTGTTACATTATGAAAACAGCAACAGTCTTCCAAGATCTCACTTTCGTAGCTTGTATCACTTTGAATAAGCCTGTTATAAGACAAGGCTCCTATGTTTCATCAAGGAGCATCAGATGTGAAACAGCATGAAGGTATTTAAGAAGCCAACTCAAAGAGTTCCTCCTACAGAAGCATTCAGGTCTTGAGCAGTCCAGGCAAACACCACACGTTACAACAAAGCTTAGATTGTTCTTCATAATCATTTAAAAAACAATACTAGTTGTCTATTTAATTTAAAAAACAGCAAAAAATATCCACCTCCCTTTCTATTTCTTATAAGGAGTCTTGAAGTTTAAATCTCCTCAGTGTGATAGATATGCTTGCTTTGATCTGCTTAGCTCTTGGAAGTCCAGGGGCTCCAGGCTGCTGGCCCCATACTGCCCGGGGTTCTTAGGGACAGCTCTGTCTGCCATTAGGGAATTTTTTCCCGAGAACCCCCTGTAACATTTCGCGAACCCCCGGGGGTTCAGGAACCCCAGTTTGGGAACCACTGCCTCAGATAAACTGTCGACTCATTGAATAATAGGAATGTGAGATAGGAAAGACTTGTCAGCTCATCTGAAAGTGGAAGGAACAGTGAATGTTTCTCGGTAAGTATTCATTTGATTTTGAAAGTGAAAATTTGTTCAGCTACATTAGCGACACTTACTCGCTTTCTGTGAATGTTGCTGTGCTCAAGTTTTACCAGCATGGAATACCCCTAAATAGCCATATCTCTAATGTCTGAACATTGACTGAATGTAGATTTTGAATGATATGTGTGACTAGCATTTTCAATTTTCAGTTTGCATTATTTTGGCTATTTACCAGGAGTCATTCAATCAGGGAGTGGAAACAATACCAAGCAACTTCTTAAAAAGATAGCACAAATCGGGAATTTCTATGACAGCTTGTTTTCTATGAAAAAATACATGCTGAAGAAATTCACCAAATTAATCTGAGAATTTTTCAAATCATTGTGGGGTCCATTAAAGAACAGGAAATAAGGCAAAATTAATACATTACAATATATTAATTACACATGATTTGCTCAACTCTAGTTCTGTTCTCCAGCAATGCAAGATTTAGCATTTTCTGAAAAGCTTTCTTCAATCTACATTTAAATAACCCAATCAATAAAGTTTCTATTAATTCCTACTGGAGATTTCCCCCAGTCTAATAGACTATAACATTAAGAAATAGATTCTGTTATTCAGCATACATTTTCCTTTTCTGACTTCTATTCTTTTTTTTTTTCATAATTATGCTCACTGGGGCTGTGTTAAACAATTTCCCCTATTCTGGGTTTGAAACATTTGTAAACTGTTATTCTTTTCTTGTGTCATCATCATTCAACCAATATATTATTCTATTCAACCTATACACTTTACAGATGAGTGAAGATGACGCACAAACATTTCCCATTTTTGACCAGCTCTAACCCACATCCAAATCCTTCCTTATGTCAGTTCTTCAAACAGTTCTATTAATTAGATCTATAAACTAAATCCAATGGTTTAAAATGGTTGGTATTGTCATAGCGGTGCATATGGCTAGTTTGTTGCTGATCCTTTAGAAGTTCCTCTTTCTTAGATCTTCTGGTTTATTAGTGTTGTGTTATGCAAGAGGTCAGGCTAGATGTCACAATGGCCTTTCTGTCCTTAATATCTATGAAACTGTTATCTGATTATGTGAGGATTGAACTTGCTTTTTCATCATGTAACTGAATTGAGATTTAAGTTTCAAATGAATCCATTACATTGTTGTTGTCCAGTTAGCAAGAAACCCGTGGCTTGGTTGGAAATAATCTGCAGTTGAGTGAATCAAATCTGGTGGGAATGAAATGAAATAGTAACCAAAGGAAAGAAGCTATTGGTTGGAATGTTAGTCTAACCTTTAATGACCTGATTGGCAAAAATTGTTTGTAGAACAGGGACTAGATGTTTTTTTCACCCCAGTAGGGCATGGTCTTTGATTTCCTCTAGAAATGATGGCTCACCACCTGGGCATTCAGTTTTTCATCAGTGGAAGCGGCAACAAACCTTGGCTGCTGTGTTGAGGGTCCCTGAGCTGGAACCCGGACTGGAGGGTAGGCCCCGGGCTCCCCTGCAAGCCGCTGTGGGAGTGGCACTGTGAGACAGTGAAGCAAAAAACTGCCTGAGACTGCTCCAGAGCAGGAACCTTGATGCACTCCCCCCTGAAAGGGAAAACCACCAGGGCCAGCTCCAGGTTTTCTGCCACCTCAAGCGGGGGGAAAAAAAGCTGTGGCAGCGCGATCGCGCCGCTCCACTCTTTGGTGGCAATTCAGCGGCAGGTCCTTCGCTCCGAGAGGGACTGAGGGACCCACCGCCGAATTGCCACTGAAGACCCGGACGTGCTGCCCCAATAGCAGACGGAGTGCCACCCCTTGGTATTGGCCGCCCCAAGCACCTGCTTCTTTAGCTGGTGCTTGGAGCCGGCCCTGAAAACCACTATAGTGACCTGGCTGGAGGGCTGAGTCACAAGAGGACAGCTCTGACTCCTGGGATGAGAGAGGGGCTGCGGACCAGAGAGAGAGAGAGAGACATGGAGCGATGGCGTGCAAACTGGAGAATCGAGCGTTGACCTTAAGCATTAATCCCCTTAGTGATCAGAAGGGAGGTGTCAGACAAGTGGTGAGTGGAGCAACCCGTGACGGGTACATACTGACAGCGTTCAGGTGTGTCTTTACTCACCTAAACAGTTCCTCACTATCTACACCGCTGTTTATACCTGTGATATGGGTGTATATAGTTTATGTACTCTATGTACCGCCAAAAGGAGTGTTCAGCGTAGACATACCTTTAGTTGGGTCTCTGAGCTTGAGAATTCTGCATATGACACATCTGCTTATGCTATGATAAATTATCTGTCTATATCATGTAGAAGCATAAATAAATCTATCATAATAATCATATAAGAAATATTGGCCATTTATTTGCTGTTCAAATGAAAAATATGCCCTACTTTAATCCCCCTAGCCATCAGGATTTTTTTCTACCATCTAACAAAAGTGGACTCAGAATGCACTTTCATTAGTGCTGATGATACTATGAGTAATCATAGAATAAAGTGTAATATAAAGAATGTGTACCGCTGCTTCTAAACCCACGCCATTCATTACTGCTGTAATGGAGACTTTTTCTGATCAAGCAGATAAGAAGCTGGGCAGAGTATATTTATAGCTGAAGATGTCTTTGATGAAAGGCATAATACTTTGAAGGAATATATGGTGTAAGTTCTGCAGAAAGTACTGATTTTTATATAAGTATAGTGCCTAGATTGCTTGTTGTCTAATGTGGTTTACTCTGAGTGTTTTGATGCTGTTATTTATCTGGAGTCCTCTTGATTTATTCAGCTCTTGATGTATTTGTTAATGTTTTCTCTAAAGCCACTTGTTAGTGAAATGATTAAACTCAAAACAGAAATCAGTTCCAAAATACAAACATATTTTTAAATAACAAAAAACCAAAACCATTAAGATTTTTTTTGCTCAGAGTACAATTACATTTGAAGCTGCTTATTCAGTAGCCTGATACTGCACCCCAATACACACATAAATACCACTGAAGTCATGATTTCGTAGGTGAATGGCACTGTACATCCTTCCCACATCTAATGTCTTCATTTGCCTAAACACAAGTCATGAAAATGCAAAACATTTGTTGAGAGAGTAAATTTTTCAGTGTATGCAGAATAAAAAAACATCTGCTTCATAAAACATTAGAGAGCAGCTCTCTTTTCACTTGCTTTCTTTGTTTTATAAGCAGTATTTTCTTAAAATAACCTTTACTTGAAGTTTTTCTTATTGATGCATTATTGCAATAATATGTCACATCTGTTTACATTACTGTTGATGTTAGCGGAGCATTTTGAAAAGATGGTATAGGGATACTGTTATATCTGTGAGACAATACAAGAACTTCAAAAAGGATCTATTTTTTGAACTATTTTAAAGCCTCTTGACTGTTTATGCTTACTTTAAATGTTTATTATTTAGAAGTGTATGATTTCCCCCCACCTTCCCTCCCCCTCCACCCCACACAGAGAGCTTTAGGATTGTGTCACTTAATTTTTTGAACAGGTTTTAGAAAATTATAATTACAGTTATAAGGAAGTTGGAATTCCTATTTTAAGCTACATGAAGTACTTTATATTTACCATTTTGGTAATTATTGCTCATACTTTTTATCCAGTACTAGTTATAATGCTGTATGGGAATAATCTGATTAAGTGGGAAATCATAAGAAAACAGATACTATATAGTGTAAACATTTAACATAATTAGTACATGTTAATTGTAAGCTGCTTTCTTATTCCCAAGACATCTATATTATCAGCCCTCTGCTCTATTTTGAAAGCTAAAAATGAGTGCACTGGAATCCTTGTAATAGAAACCTGAAAATTAATTAGAGATAGTGTTTAGATAACCAGTATCAAGAATAACCCTTTGTTGGTACTCTGTACCAGAGGTGTATGAACAAAGCAAATTAATTCTGAGTATAGAAAGTGTGCATAAGGGTCTTTCTTCTATCTTATGTAGCAATATGAAAGCTGAAACTTATTTTCTTCTTTTTAAATGTATCTAATAATAGTTTGTTCTTATTTATCCTAAAATTTCTTGGTTTCAATGGATAATATAGTAAAGAATTTAAATGTAAATTACTTATTTATTAGCTACTTGTGCTTTTCCCATCAATTTGAAATATTCCATATGAGAAATGTTTTGCTTCCTGAAGACTGTAAAGGCAAGTCTGGCAGGCACACAGCTGTGCTTTCACAGCTGGAGATGAACACAGACCATTACTATGTTCATAGAGCTCTAATACCTTTTATTAATTTGTATATATTGAGTTCATACTACCTCGGGAATCAGTGAGTGTATACTAATTCAGAAAAACTCTTAGACGTTGCTATGAGCCCATAGTAAGTGGTAGGGCGCAGCAGCCCAAGAATGGAATTATTGCTCTGAAAGTCACAAATCCCTCCTTGGTCTTTCCTTGATGCTGCTACGGCTCTTGGCAAAACAAATTGCTTTCCCCTTTGTATTGGCTAGTGTTTTAGGAGTGAAGAGAGTCAAGGCTCTACATATTCCTTGTCGCTCTCCTTCTACTCCCTGTCCATGTGTTGAGAGGCAAGGACACAAAGCATGTCCTCCCAAATGGGTGCATACCAGTAATACTGGTATTTCACAAACAGGAGTTAGTGGGCTCCTTACTCCCTGCCCAGGGAAATAGGACAATTCATAATCTTGTTACTAATGTAGGGCCAGAGTATATTTGGACCTAATAAACATGCCTAAGTGGGAGGAGGTGGAGGAATGGACTATAAAGAGCATAGAAACCTGGCTAGATCATTGGGATCAACAGATAGTGATCAATGGCTTCATGTCTAGTTGGCAGCTGGCATCAAGCGGAGTGCTCCAAGGGTCGTTCCTGGGGCCAGTTTTGTTCAATATTTTCATTAATGATCTGGAGGATGGCGTGGATTCCACCCTCAGCAAGTTTGGAGATGACACTAAACTGGGAGGAGTGGTAGATACACTGGAGGGTAGGAATAGGATACAGAGGATTGGGCCAGAAGAAATCTGATGAGGTTCAACAAGGACAAGTGCAGAGTCCTCCACTTAGGACGGAAGAAACCTATGCACTGCTACAGACTAGGGACCGAGTGGCTCGGCAGCAGTTCTGCAGAAAAGGACCTAGGGGTTACAGTGGATGAGAAGCTGGATATGAGTCAACAGTGTGCCCTTGTTGCCAAGAAGGCTAACAGCATTTTAGGCTGTATAAGTAGGAGCATTGCCAGCAGATCGAGGGATGTGATCATTCCCCTCTATTGGGCATTGGTGAGGCCTCATCTGGAGTACTGTGTCCAATTTTTGGCCCCACACTACAAGAAGGACGTGGGAAAATTGGAAAGAGTCCAGCGGAGGGCAACAAAAACGATTAGGGGGCTGGAGCACATGATTTATGAGGAGAGGCTGAGGGAACTTGGATTATTTATTCTGCAGAAGAGAAGAATGAGGGGGGATTTGATAGCTGCTTTCAACTACCGGAAAGGGGTTCCAAAGAGGATGCATCTAGATTGTTCTCAGTGATAGCAGATGACAGAACAAAGAGTAATGGTCTCAAGTTGCAGTGGGGGAGGTTTAGGGTGCATATTAGGAAAAATGTTTTCACTAGGAGGGTGGTAAAGCACTGGAATGGGTTACCACTAGGGAGGTGGTGGAATCTCCTTCCTTAGAGTTTTTTAAGGTCCGGCTTGACAAAGCCCTGGCTGGGATGATTTAGTTGGGGTTGGTTCTGCTTTCAGCAGATGGACTAGATGACCTCCTGAGGTCCCTTCCAACCCTGATATTCTACAACCCTGATATTCTATGAGTCTATGCCTTTCCTCATTTTGATTGGTTGGTACAATATCTAGACATTTTCAGGCCTGAACTCAGAGCGGGCTCCCCACTGTGTGTAGCTATGGCCTAAAGCAGCCATGCTGGCTCCTGATTCTTCTGGGGTAGGACAGCTCTGCATCCAGTACAAGGTGGTGCCTTAAAAGCACAACTGAGCCCATCATTTTTAATACCAGGGACTCATTAGGTTTTAAATAAATAAGTATATATTTTTTATTTTTAATATTTAGTAGGAAATTCACTCAACCTACATAAAGCCTGAGTATTTGGACTCTAGGCTGGTAGAGTGTGGGGAGTTGAAATTCATACTTCCTAAATTAATTAAATTAAGATTATTGATCCATCTTGAGAATCTTCCTAATTTTTTGTGGGACCACTGCCTTACCATGGACAGCCTACTTGGTTGGTAGAGTAGGACTTTGCCTGGTGATTGTGGTGGCAGTTCAAATAATCACAAGCGTAGGTCCAGGAATCCGGCACCAGTTCAAGGGGGAAGGCAGAGTCAGGCTTAAGGGGCCAAGCCGAAGGCCAGAACTGGAGTCAGAAGCCTAAGCCGGAGTCATATTTAGGGACCTAGCCACGCGTCAGAACCTGCAGTCAGAAACCAGAACAGAGCAGATACAGGCTGGGACTGTTGCAAGGCAGGAGCAGGGCTTGGAGCAAGGGCTGGAGGCAGTTTGGAACAGGAAGCAGATGTGAGAGGAGGGTAAGCACAGCTGCAGGCATGGTACACATCCAGCAGCCGCTGTACTGCTTCTGCAAGGCTCATGCAGCAGACTGCTGGCTCCCATGGCAAATCATGAAGCACAACCACTTTGGAGGGGGCTCATTGCACCCAGCTGAGTCTGCTGCGTTGCCTAGCGACCAGGCTGGGAACCAGCTGCCCTTGAAACCAACACTATAATGCATTTTCAGAGTAATAACAACTATCCCTAAATTCTCACCGAAATGACTGTAGATTTAGTCCTGTGAACCTCAGTAATCATCGTATGCGAGTCTTGCTGAAAAGCCTCTGTCTGCAACTGAACATTTTGGTGTGGGAATGAAATGTCTTATGAGAGAACAGATTTTAACTTTAACTTTCATCATATGTTGTCTTTTTAATGTTGGTACTTTACTGTTCTCTGTTTCACTGTGTTCTCTGTTTTACAAATGCTTGAAGGGTTGGCACATGTACAACTAGAAGATGAGATGAGATTGGCTGAAACTCATTGCAACGCAGAGTTGACACATGGGCGAGGTCATGTGCCCCGCCCCTCGATTTGTGACAGGGATAATATGTCCTTCCCAGAACCTTTCAATTGTGCCTCCCCCCACTATCAGCAGTTGTGCGTCATCGCTGTTGCAAGATACTAAGAATGAAATCTTGGTCTTGGAGCAGAGCGCACATGCCAACAGAATGCCATCCTCAGGTCCAGCAGTGGCTGTAGAAGCCATTCAGCTACTACTAATTCATATTATGTGGTTGGGAGACAGAAGGCAATAGAGGATGCATTACACTTACCTGAACTTGTGAATCAGAAACCCAGTGTTTCTGCTGATTGTAGTGCTTTCTGTGCTTATAAAAGTAGCAGCAGGAAATCAACAATTAAACATTGATATATCTATATTATCATCTAAACACATGGGGATCCACTCTGTCATCTATATGCAGGGGTTTACAAGAGGGGTTTACTATCAAAACATTAAGCATTCTCCCACTGTTGGAATCATAGATTCCATTGATCTTGATATAACTGTTTGACTCTCCTAGTATATAATGCATAATACGTTCTGCAGAACTTTCATTTAAAAGGAAGGCATGCCCATACGTTATAGAAACCTTGGCTTTTCTGTTATACATTGCATTGACCAAATGATGTCCCGTCAAATGGGCTAAACTTTTTTCTTTTTCTTTTCATTTGAAAAAAAGACCATGACAAGGTGTTTTGTTTTTTTTTAATGAAGTGGTTGAAAAGGTGCATTTGAGAGTTTCTTAGTGGATGAATTTTCTACACAACAAATTAAGAAAACGGGGCTGCTTCTATTTTATTTAATAATAATGCTTGTGATTGCCATAACTGGTTGATGTTTCGGCAATGAAATGTTTCCCAGAGTTTGTCTATGTGCTGATATTTGCTCTTTAGCATTACAACATGAATCTGATGTTTATGGTATGAATCTGATAGAGAATTCTCCTGTTTTTAGGGACAAACAAAAGAAGAGACAAAAGCAGCCGAAATCCCCAAGGTTTTTTTTTTAATAGTGAACTCTTCTCTTTCTATAAAATGTAATATCTGTATCTTTGTTATGATATGTATAATATATATGTTCAGATTCTCTGCTCATTTTTAATGGCATCAATCCATTGAAATTAAGTTACACCAGCTGAGAATCTAGCCCATAACATATATGAGAAGGAAAATAAATAGACAAATATTATAATATTTTAGTAATTTATAATATCCCAGTGAAAAAAGTCAAATAGTTTTATTATAATAAAATTCTGTAGTCCAAATTTATATCCATCCCAATTCCATCTTAAAGTATGCAGCAGTCAAGGGCACTATTGCCTGATTGGCAAGGTGTTCGACCCTTTTTGCTTAGTCCTTGAATGGTATAGTGTTTTAGCAAACAATACATTATCTGATGCTGTGAAAACAGTTGCTAGAGAGGCACAAACATGTTAGCAGCATGCTTGGTAAGTTTAGATGTAACTTTGGACTGTAGCCCAAATTGAGACTACCTTTTAAGCTGAATTCAGAACAGTAAAAAGGTAAAATTTTGAAGAGAATATATAATACACTCTAGGAGTTTGATACTGATTTCTGTATTAACTTGGTATGTATTTACTTTCCATGTTGGCCTAGCATCCTTATTTCAGAATTCAGGATCAGCGCACAAATGGTGGAAACTCCATTTGTAATAAACAGTATTAATAAAAAAAAATCTGATCGGCTCTGCTCCCCAAACTATCCACCACTGATCTGTCACCTTCTATCCAGTAAGACTTTCCGACCTATCCTTTGTCTATAATGCCAATATATGCACCTACAGTGTATTGCTGTTGTAGTTATTTGCAGGTGCAAAACTGTGAAGACAAACAAAAAGCTGGTTTGAGGTTTCTTAAAAAACAAACCCTAAATGTATGAAATTGACAACCGTTGAACATTTATAATGATAAAATGATACCGTGTGTATATTGTGATGTATTTATACATAAACAAAGCTAGAAGACTGAACGGCCAAATTTAGGCTGCGAGGTAAGAAATTGAAGTCCAGGACCTCAATGGTAGCATTCTCTGAAATGCTTCCAGTTCCACGCACAGGGCCAGTTAGACAGGTAGAACTGCAGGGTCTCAATGAGGATGAGACAATGGTGTAGGGAGGAGGGGTTTAGATTTATTAGGGACTAGGGAAACTTTGGGGGAAGGGGGAGCCTATACAGGAAGGATGGGATCCACCTAAACCAACGTGGAAGCAGATTGCTGGCACTTAAAATTATAAAGGTCGTAGAGCAGTTTTTAAACTAAGGGCTGGGGGAAAGCCGACAGATGCAGAGGAGCATGTGGTTCAGACAGAGACATCCCTTAAGGGAGGCTCTATTAATGAAGATTCTCTATGTTTTAGTAAGGAGGAGAGAACATAGAGAAGATGAAGATGATAAAATACAGATAGGATCTGATAAGAAACAGTAAAATGAAAAGAGTCCCATTCAATTACATCATGTAATGGCAGACAGCTAAAAAGTGACAAGTTATTAAAGTGCTTATATACAAATGTTAGAAGTCTAAATAATAAGATGGGTGAACTAGAGTGCCTCATATTAAATGAGGACATTGATATAATAGGCATCACAGAAACTTGGTGGAATAAGGATAATCAATGGGACACAGTAATACCAGGGTAAAAAATATATCGGAAGGACAGAACAGATCGTGCTGGTTGTGGGAGTGGCACTATATGAGAAAGAAAGCGTAGAATCAAATGAAATAAAAATCTTAAATGAACCAAACTGTACCATAGAATCTCTATGGATAGTAATTCTATGCTCTAATAATAAGAATATAGCAGTAGGGATATATTACTGACCACCTGACCAGGATGGTGATAGTGACTTTGAAATGCTCAGGAAGATGAGAGGTTATAAAAATAAAAAACTCAATAATAATGGGGGATTATTATTGACTATGCCCATATTGACTGGGTACATATCACCTCAGGACGATATGCAGAGATAAAGGTTCTTGACACCTTACATGACTGCTTCTTGGAACAGCTAGTCCTAGAACCCACAAGAGGAAAGACAATTCTTGATTTAGTCCTAAGTGGAGCACAGGATTTGGTCCAAGAGGTGAATATAGCTGGACTGTTTGGTAATAATGACCATAATATAGTTTAATTTAACATCCCTGTGGTGGGGAAAACACCACAGCAGCCTAGCATTTAATTTCAGAAAGGGGGACTATACAAAAATGAGGAAGTTAGTTAAACAGAAATTAAAAGGTACTGTGCCAAAAGTAAAATCCTTGCAGGCTGCATGGAAACTTTTTAAAGACACCATAATAGAGGCCCAACTTAAATATATACCCCCATAAAAAAACATAGTAAGAGAACCAAAAAAGTGCCACCATGGCTAAACAACAAAGTAAAAGAATCAGCGAGAGACACAAAGGCATTTTTTTAAAAGTGGAAGTTAAATCCTAGTGAGGAAAATAGAAAGGAGCATAAACTCTGGCAAATGAAGTGTAAAAATATAATTAAGAAGGCCAAAAATAATTTGAAGAACAGCTAGCAGGGCAGGGATGGTGTCCCTAGCCTCTGTTTGCCAGAAGTTGGGAATGAGTGACAGAGGATGGATCACTTAATGATTACCTATCTGTTCATTCTCTCTGGGACACCTGGTATTGGCCATTGTTGGAAGACAGCATATGGGCTAGATGGATCTTTGGTCTGGCCCAGTATGGCTGTTCTTATGTTCTTAAAAACAGTAATGTTGGTCAAAGGGACAAGGAATTGGAATGCACAACAAAAGGCAAATGGCCTAAACTATTTGAAGCTGAAGTTATTATGTAAGTGTATTTCCCGGTAAAAGTCAGTAGGAGGAATTTGGCTCCATAATTCTAATACTATATGAATAGTATATTGAGAAACTCTACTTGTGTTAGTTACACATTGCACCAGCAGTTTTACTGAATCAACTCTATTCTCACATTCTTTGCAGTTCTCATAATTAACAAACATGAGTAGCAAGTAAGCTAATTACCACCAGATGCTCATACTACTGAAGAGCAGTTGCTAGCTTGCAAACAAAAGAATGCTATTGTTTAGCTTTACCTTCACTTTTTTTTTCTAATACTGCAGTTCAATCATTTTTTACTTCAAATTAAATTAAGTGCCTAGATCAGGGGTCGGCAACCTTTGGCACGTGGCCCAACAGGGTAATCCGCTGGCGGGCTGCGAGACATTTTGTTCACGTTGACCGTCGGCAGGCACAGCCCCCCCCCCCCCAGCTTCCAGTGGCCGCGGTTCGCTGTTCCCGGCCAATGGGAGCTGCGGGAAACAGCAGCCAGCATGTCCCTGCAGCCTATTAGGCTGTTAGCCTCCACTGAAAGTCAGTATGTAGTGTAGTTGTAGCCGTGTCAGTCCCAGAATATTAGAGAGACCTCACCCACCTTGTCTCTCTAATTGAAAGTCAATGTGAGTTAGGTGCCTAACAACCATCTTGCCTTTAAAAAAAGCTCCCCCTTTGGCTTTAAGAATTCCATGTTCAAAAGAAATTACTTTAAACCATTTCAAATATTAGGCTCATAAAAAGATACCAACAATAACATCAATAATTTTTTAAATATGAATTGTGTATAATTCTGCTTGTGTACTAATTCTTGAGGAGTACTGAATCTCATTTAAAAAATTTCTTTTTTTCTCATAAATCAGACTGAGACACCTGCTATCTTTCTAGGAGCTGGTTAAATAATTCAGGGTGTGAACAGCAAATTGACTACGTTGGTTTACATTAATAACAACATTAATATTTTTGCTTATGCATCAACAGCACATTATTTTTAAAATCCTTGTAAATAACATAATGTTTGCTGTGCTAGACATATGGGGGAAAATCATGGCTCGTCTGAAGCAAAACTCCCATTAACTTCAGTGGGGCCACAATTTTACCAAAAATGTCTAAATTTAATTACATGAGCAGTCCCATTATAGTTGATGGGCTGAGAGTTAGGCACATGCGTCTCTATCTTGCTGATTTGGGGACACACCTGCTGACTGAATTTCTTGCACCTGATGCATCATCCATGGGGAAACAATTCTTAAGTATTTTAAAATTAGAAATCTCTATATCGCACAAAAGAGATTTTTTTTTAAATCGTTCAAAGTCAGCAGTCCTTTTAATTTAGTTCTCATGAAAGGTAGTGAATTGACAGCCAGAGACACTTAAGTCATACAGTATTTATTTGCAAGATAGATATAGAATGGATATGTTTCAGAATAGATTGCCTTCACTTCTCTATATTTCATATAGGCCAATGGATGATATCAACTTTCAGTTATTACCAACCTGAGTGTCACTTGAAGCAGTGGATTAGACAGAATTTTTTTTCACATTCCATTATCAACCTTTTCCACCATCCAGTCTTTATTCCAAATAATATATTGTCCTGTCATCCAAATGCACAGTGGATAGACTTATAGTTAACATTTACCAGGGTATGGTATAATACCTCACCACAGTATACATTTTAAATTGTATACTACATTCTGCATACCTTTTTATAAATAAAAATACCATGTCAAGGCCATACCACAGTACTGTATTTTATTTTATACTGTAAGTGTAAGCTACTGCTCAGTGTGTGTTAGGTGATATGAGTCTGTTACAGCTCTAGCTACGACGTAGAATTGATGCTGTTCAAGATGTACAATTGATGCTTTTTAACTGTGAAGGTTCCTGGTTCAATCCCGATGTGTTGGCCAAGATGGCAGCTGTCACAAAAGCAGAACATTCTAGAAAACAGATTTATGTATAATGAAACATTCGCTACCCATGAGGGTCATAAAATTACCCACCTCTTGCAGCTAATTTGTCTCTTCTACTTAGATCTTACAATTTGTATCATAGGGAAACTGTATGTGACTATATGAATCCTCTACATGACAGATATCTAACAAGAATGAGGAGATTTATTTAAAAAATAAAAACTGTATTTTCCTTGACTCGCCTCTTGAGAATAGATGATGGCAGAAGACATCCTGTGAATGGGGATGACCTCTGCAATATATTGGTGATGGGAGCAGTACTGAGTTACTAAGAATAGGGCTTAACAGAATTTAATATCCTCCTGATGACTTCATATTATAGCACACCACTGTACATAGTCCATCATCTTGGTGGAATATGGTTCTTGCCTCTTATTTTTGTTCTCTCCTTCATGACTACGGACCAACCAAATCCTGAAGCCTCTAGTCAAAAATCTCATTGGTTTTAGAGGGAGCTTTGCCTGCATAATGATTAATGACTACAGGATTTGACCTATATCTATGAAACTATCTATAATATAAACATTTCATACTAGGTTAGGGGCAGGAAGGATGCAGCTCATTAATTTTTGTCACACTGATTAGTTTTGTTAAATTAGAAAGGGAACTTTGTGAAAGTGATGAGTTATAGTAAGGCGTATGAATTCCTCCTCAAATTATTAGCACTAAAGATGTGGTTACTTTGAAACCTGGTGCCACCTTTCAGGTGATGCAAATATCTGGATAGTCACTGCACTGTACTTATGTTCTATTTCTCATCATAATTTAGGCACAATGTAATACTCTCTAGAATGCTGAACATGTAGCAGTTTGGGGCACTATAATGAAATATTACTAAGCACACTGTGATCTGAAAGCTGGTATCTTATTGGAATTGTATCAACTTCCACAGGAAAACCCTTTAGGGTTATCTTTGGCCAAGTACAGTAAAATAGGTTACAAAGATACCTGGGAAAAGACAGTCCAGAGTCAGATGCAAGGTATATGAGTAGTGCTATGCAGGAAACAGTTCTAGAAAAAAATTGAAGATTTAAAAAACTTTTTCTGTCTGTTTGGGACAAATAGTTAAATCTCAATTTTCATGAACTGACAATCCAAAATAAGTTCTGGTTCAGGTCAAATGAAATATTTTGGTTTGATTTCCGACTTTTCTTATTTTTAATGTATTTTACTACAATTAGCTTACATTTTGAAATGAACATTTCAAGGCAAAAAACTGACATTTTCATTTTGAAAGGATCATTTTCATAATTTCAAAACTTTTAGAAAAAAGTTTTTGAATTGGGAAATTTGTTGAAAACTCATCCTTTCCCAATAACAGTTTTAGTTTTGAGTCTGCATTTTCAGACAAAAATATGTTTATTTGAAAAATTGCCAACAAGCTTTATATGTGATTATACATATAATATAGACATGAAATATAAGTATTACAATGAATAAGTAAGGGCTGTTTGTTTCAACATGCCAATCATTCCATAGGCCCAGTCCTGATCTCACACCAATTTTACTTGAGTAGAAGTCCATTGACTTGACTGAAGTTAGCAATGGCATGATTCTGAATAAATATGAAATTAACTAATTCTCATCATATATTGAGTTAAGTCATTTCAGTATAATTTTTCTTGCTTATAAATACATCAGAAAATAATTAGGGTTGCACAAATCATTTTGGACTAAACATATTTCAGTTTGAGGACTTTGTCTTCCTCTATGCTTGGAAGCAAACACTGTCAGCAGTTCCACAGTCTAAATCACAAATGAATTTATATAGATATATAGGTAGTATATACTGAATAACTAGATACTATGTCTTATATTTGCCCAAGACTGTCAACAAACTGTTTTTGTAGCAAATAATCTGGATCCAGACCTTTTTTTCCATTCCTGCAGAAGGGCCAAGTACTAAATGTGCATGGAGACTGAATACCTGCCCCCAGGTCCAGATTAAGGCACATTGGTAGGGTTGCATTGGACTACTTGCACTGCCACCCCTCATGCTGTACCTTTTCTTTGAAGAGACGGATTCTGTCTCCCCTGCTACTAACTGGAACCAGTCACAAACACTAAAGGCTAGACTGCAATTTTACAGTCTCCCTCAGGAGCAGACCAGGGAGGGAATTGTGACTAAGTGTCATAATTTGTTCCCCACTTGCTCCAGGATTAAAATAATATACTATTTCCCTAGGGCAACAACAGATTAAATTCTTCTCCATACTGTCCCAACAATGTTGGCACTGAATTTTGAGGGTGCATTTAAGGCACATTCTGCACTACTGCCTAACCTTTCCTACCCTCCCATGTAGCAGGTTTGGGGAATATCAGCCTTGCTTTATTTGGTCTCCCCACTGTGTTCTGGCCAGCAAACTGGGTAGCCTGCAGAGGACTTAAAAAACACGTTACACCCCTCTACTCCTCTGCATGGGCATGTTTGCAAGTAACAACCTTGCCCTAAAATAACCTTTAAAAAATTGCCATCTTTTTTTTAATCTACAGATTTACTGCAGTTTGTGGACTGTGTTGTTAACTGGAGACAGCATTAAATGTCTATTACCAGTTGTCCAAATAAAATTAAAATTCATTTTTGGCTATTCGGTTCAAAGTAAAGTTCTACTCTGAAATTTCAAAGGTATTGAAATATTTTGTGATAGCGAAGATTTCATCTCCTGTCATGTCCTGTGTGATATTAAAATATTTTACAACATGGGAAGGCAAAACTAATTACCAATATAAAAACTTTCATTCTTTCTCTTCAAAGTTCTAGAAATTTTAATGTTATATTTTGTTGTAACAGAATGAACAGCTAAGTAAAAATGTAGTTGCTAGAGAGCCTCCAGGAGTAAAAGCCCAGGGCTTATTGGAGCATCCTTGGCATAACAGCAGTTTAATGATGTAGCCTGGCAAGAGAACTCCATGTTTATCAAGAAACAATTCCGTTGTTTTTTTTTTAATTTTTGGGTGCTGATTTACTGCTTAATATGTTTCAAACAAACTGGTATGGACTAGACTAGGGTCTATTATCCTGGCATTTAACTCCATGAAATCAGATTAAATGTTTCACTCTGTAGCAGGAATGAATATCACTAACATTTTACTCTAAGTAATGACACACATACAAACGAAGATTTGTGTGTGTGTAAAATAAATAAAGGGGGCCGAATCAAATCCTTCTTTTCTTTCTCCTTTCACCTTCTAACTGCTTTGTCCAGTTGCATTCTAAAAGTCACAAATGAAGGAAGCTTCCACCACTTCTCCCAGGAGCCTATTGCATCACCTAGTTCATCTTACTTGTATTCGACTTTTCCTGACTTTGGACCAGATCGGTTGGTGTAAATCAGTGATCTCTGTCACAGAGTGAGCTGGCCCTTTAAGGGGATTGGGGCACAACAGCGTTTGTGCCATTTGTAGCCCTCCTCCTCAGGTGACAAGAATGAATCCAAGGGCCATGTGATGAGATCATGTGACTCAGACCCAGGCCTCCTGGGAGATATAAGGGGTAGCCTGAATTCAGGGAGCCGGAGTTCAGGGAGAGGGCTATATGAGCAGAGAAGTTGGAGGGCTATATGAGCAGAGAAGTTGGAGGGGTATATGAGCTGATCTGCAAAAGAGTTTCCTTCTCTGCCACGTCGAGACTTGGGGTGAGAGAAAGAAATACAGGTGACTCCAGTCGAGACTGGGAAAGGAATTCTCTGTACCTGCTAAAAGGAAAAGCTTCGCTGGAGCTACCTACAGCAAGATGAAAGAGCAAAACCCTTCAGAGGAGTGTAATGAACTGGGTGACCCTGTAGAAGAAGGCTGGGGATTTCCAGTTTTAGGATGAACTGTTGTTTTATGTTAACCAGCACCCCAATGTGGGGAGTAATTACAAAGCACCAGTTGGGATGGTTTTGTTTGGTTACAGAAGTAGTGAAACAAGCAGGAGCAGGAGGGTCAAGTACCAAATTGGGAATAGGGTTTGAAAGTGTTACATATTCTATTAAAGTCAATGGAGCTATACCAGCTTACATCAACTGAGAATGTGTCCCACTGAGTCTGTTTTTTTCCCCATGTTAATGTCGTCCCATAAGTCCTAGCTAAATCTCCATTTTCCAGATGGAGCAATGCATCTCTCACCTTTGTGTCCACATCCATTTGATATTTATGGACTGTTATGTACTCTTCATTTGTCAAACTGCACTATGTATATTTAGTTCTTTTAATCATTCTTCCCAAATCAATCCCTAATCAGTTTAGTTGATCTTCTCTGGCCTACCTCCCTGCTCTGTCACTTCTGAAGTGCTGGAACTGGATTAACAGCACTTCCAAGAACAATGCGGCATTCTATTGCTGAACTATTGTGCGGACGAGGGTGCATCATGGTTAAAATTAACAGTCAGTGAAGACTTGGAAGATCTCTGTGGTTTGGTTATAGAAAGAAACCAGACACAGGAATGGAAAACTTTTGCTTAGTCGGCTGGAAATGGGAGACCAATACAACCAGGACCAAATTGTGGCATTTGGATACCAGCCTGCGTTGTGGATGGTACAGTAAGATACCTCTTGGAGTCCAAGAAAGCATGATGTGGGTAGAACAAGAAGGGCTATGCAAACTGCACCATGCTGTGTTTGGGGCAGTTGCTCCCCTTTCAGTGCCAAATCACCTCTACAAGCCAGGGTTGGGGAAGTAGCCTCACCTGCGCTCTGATTGTCCTAAACCCATGTGAGGAAGCACAAGAAAAGGGGAAGCAAAAGCTTCTTTGCAGGAGGGTCAGAATAATCTGGTCCAGAATCAGGATCTGCTTGACTTCAGTGAGACAGTTCATAGCAGGATTGGGCCAACAGATAGTGAAGTCTTTGGAATAGGGAACTTTATATATAATAAAATTCTCCACTGAACATAGTCTTTCAAAGTTTTAATCCTATTGCAAAACAAAGATATTTTATGAAAATCATTAATGTGAATCTGATATTTAGAAAGGGCAGTGGAAACCTCTAGTTTATTTGATGGATAACATATTTAGCAATCTTGAAATTTCATCTGTATCTTTAATATCTTTGTAAATGACAATTTTATTTCATTAGCTAACACTTAATTAGACAAAGATTTGTCTAGCATCTCCTGTTCATTAAATTAGAAAGTATTTTCTATTTTAATTAACGTGGCATTTTCTATAATCAATTTAATGAAATGCCATCTGCAGTTCTAATAATATTTTGTGCAGCACCACATGATTGACATGTGTTGATGGCACTGTATCAACTCCTTTTATAGTCATATTAAAAAAATAAGAAAAATTAAGGACCCTGTCCTTCAAACACTGCTGTGTATACTGTAAAGCTGAATTTTATTTTAACAAACTGTCAGACAAAGTTATAACAATCCTTAATGTAATTATATTACCAGTATCACAATTGTGGAGACCCCATTCTGTTTAGGCACTATACCTACCCTGTAGTACCCATATCTCAGTATGAAACAGCCTCTGCCCTAGAGAGCTTACAGTCAAAATAAACAAAACAGACATTATTATATTGTACCCATTTTGCAGATGAAGGCTGGAATTTTAAAAGGATGTTTAGTGGGATTTGATTGCCTAACCTCCTAATCATAGAAAAATAGGAATGGAGTGGACTTTGATAGGTCATCTAGTCAAGTCCCCTACCCTGAGGCAGGATTAAGTATTAGGTAGACCATCCCTGACAGGTGTTGGGAGGTTTTTAACAACAGGTTAGACAATGACAGAGATTCCATAATCTCCCCAAGTCAATTGTTCCAGTGCTTCACTACCCTGACAGTTACAAAGTTTTTCCAAATGTCTAACCTAAATCTCCCTTGCTGCAATTTAAGCCCGTACCTTCTTGTCCTCTCCTCAGTGGTTAAGAAGAACAATTTATCACCATTCTATTTATAACAAGCTTTTACATACTTGAAGACTGTTATCATGTTCCCACTCAGTCTTCTCTTCTCTTCAAACAATACTCCATTTTTTTTAATCTTTCCGCATAGATCATATTTTCTAGACCTTTAATCATTTTGTTGCTCTTTTCTGGACTTTCTCCAATTAGTCCATCTCTTCCAAAATGTTGTACCCAGAACTGAACACAGTACTATAGTTGAGGCCTTATCAATGCAGAGTAGAATGGAAGAATTACTTCTGATGTCTTGCTTACAACACTCCTGCTAATACATCCAGAATGATGTTTGCTTTTTGTGTGTGACAGTATTACATTGTTGACTCACAATTTAGTTTGTGATCCACTATAACCTCCAGATCCTTTTCTGAAGTACTCCTTCCTAGGCAGTCATTTCCCATTTTGTATTTGTGCAATTGATTATTCCTTCCTAACTGTAATACTTCGCATTTCTTCTTATTGAATTTCATCCTTTTTATTTCAGACCATTTTTCCAGTTTTTCAAGATCATTTTGAATTCTAATCCTGTTTTCCAAAGCACTTACAACCCCTCCAGCTCGTATTGTCTGCAGACTTTAGAAGTGTATTCTCTATGCCATTATCCAAATCATTTATTAAGATATTAAAAAGACCTGGATCCAGAATGGTGGGACCCCACATGATATACCCTTTCAGTTTGACTGGCAACCATTGATAATTGCTCTCTCAGAATGGTTTTCCAACTAATTGTGCACACATCTTATAGTAGGTTCATCTAGGATATATTTCTCTATTTTGTTTATGGGAAGATCATGTGAGACAGTACCAACAGCCCTACTAAAGTCAAGATATACCACACCGACTGCTTCCCCCTTGCCATTCACAAGGCCTGTCAAAGAAGGATATTATTTGTTCTTGACATGATTTGTTCTTGACAAACCCATGTTGACTGTTACTTATCACCTTATTATCTTCTAGGTTCTTACAAATCAATTGATTATTTGCTCCATTATCTTTCTGGGGAGTGAAGTTAAGATGACTGGTCTATAATTCCCTGGGTTATCCTTATTCCCTTTTTTATAGATAAGTTCTATATTTGCCCTTTTCCAGTCCTCTAGGATTTCTTGTGTCCCCCACAAGTTCTCAAAGATCATTACTAATGGCTCAGATCTCTCCAGCCAATTCCTTAAATATTCTACGATGTATTGCATCAGGCCCTGCTGACTTGAAGACATTTAACCTGTCTAAGTAATTCTTAACTTGTTCTTTCCCTATTTTAGGCTCAGATCTTACCTCATTTACACTGATGTTCACTCTGATAATCATCCAATGACTGCTAACATTTTTGGTGAAAACTGGAAAATAAAAAGGCATTTAACACTTTGGGTTTTGCTGTGTTTTCTGTTATTTTCTGTCCCTCCTCATTGAGTAATGCGCCTACCCGGTTCTTGGCCTCCTCTTGCTTCCCATATATTTATTCAATGTTTTCTTGTTACCCTTTTCCCCCTATTTGGTTTAATTTTTTTTTGTGCCTTTCTAATTTTGTCCATGCTTGTGTTGCTTTTTTTATATTAATCCTTCGTAATTTGACCTAGTTTCTATTTTGTGCATGATTCTTTTGAGTTTCAAATTACTGAAGATTTCTTGGTTACGCCAGGGTGATCTCTTACTATACTTCCAGTCTTTGCTATGCATTGGGATAGTTTGCTCTTGCACCCTTAATAATGTTTTTGTACAAAAGTGTCAACTCTCCTGAACTCTTTCCCCCCCCATAGACTTGTTTCCCTGGGGAATCTTACGTACTAGTTCTCTGAGTTTGCTAACATTTGATTTCTTCAAGTTCGTTGTCTTCATTGTGCTGTTTTCCCTCCTACCACTCCTTAGAATCATGAATTCTCTCATTTCATGATCGCTTTCACCCACGCTGCCTTCCACCTTCAAACTTTCAACCAGTTTCTCCCTGGTAGAATGAATTCTAGAACAGCTTTTCCACTAATTGCTTTGTCCTCCTTCTATAGTAAAAAGGTGTTTCCAGTGCATTCTATTAACTTGTTGGATAATCAGTGCCATGCTGTATTTTCCCAACAGATGTCTGGGTAGCTGAAGTCCCCCATCATCACCAAATCCTGTACTTTGGATAAATTTGTTAGTTGTTTAAAAAACGCCTCATCCACCTCTTCCTGGATAGATGCTCTATAGTAGACCTCTACCATAACATCACTCTTATTTTTCCCCTTTTATCCTTACCCATAGCCTTACAACAGGTCTGCCTCCTACTTCTGTCTCAACCTCAGTACAAATATATACATCTTTGATATACAAAGCAACATCTCCTCCCCTTTTTCCCTGCCTATCCTTCCTGAACAAGCTGTACACTTTAGTACCAATATTCCAGTCATATGAATCATCCCACCAAGTTTCTGTGATGCCAATTGTCATAATTGTAATTATTCGCTAGTATTTCTAGTTCTTCCCATTTATTCCCATACTTCTTGTATTAGTATACAGACATCTAAGATGTTTGTTTGATTTTGTCTCTATTTTCCTTCTTGTCCCTTTGTCCCTGCAATGATTGCCCATGTTCCCCCCAGATTTTAACCCTTCACCCAGCTTTCCATGTTTTGGACTTACCTGTGATTTTCGTCTCCTCCTTCCATTGAGCCTAGTTGAAAGCCCACCTCACTGGGTTACCCAGCCTGTATCTGAAGATACTCTTCCCCTTCCTTGATAGGAGGACTCCATCTCTGCTCAGCCATCCTTCTTTTCAGAACAGGACCCCATGGTCGAGGGCAATACCATCCACTCAGCCATGCACTCATCTCCAGGATGTGTCTGTCTCTGCCTGGGCCCCGGGAATTGAAGGATCAGTGAGAACACCACCTGCTCCCCCAAATCTTTCATCCTCACTCCCAGAGCCTGGGAGTCATTTCTGATCTGCTCAGTATCATTAGTGCCCGCATGAATGAGCAAGATGGTGTAGTAATCAGAGAGCCAGATGATCCTTGGTAATCCTTCCATAATGTCTCAGATATGGGCCTGCAGCGAGCAGCACACCTCTCAGGCTGCCATGTCAAGCCAGCAGATGGCTGCCTTTGTCCCCATTAGAAGGGAGTCATCGACCACAACCACCCTTTATTTACTTTTGGGACTGGTGGCTACAATCCTCCAAGCCTTGGGAGTACATGGCTTCTCCTCCTCCACCTCCTGGGAGATTCCTCATCCCCGTTTGCCAAGGCAACATGCCATTTTGTTATGCCTATGAATGATGGATTGGGAGCAGGGGTGAGCACAGCCTGCTGCTAGAAGTAACCAGCAGTCAGCTTCCACCCTGTGAAGAAGCCATTTCCTCCTCCCCCCAGTTATGCCACTGTAGTCCTCTCCAGCTCCTTATGCTCCAGTCCTCTCTTACATTCCTTTGGGGCAAGTCTCTTGAGCTGGGATTTTCCATGTCTTATAAGAAATCTGAAGTGAAGCCAGGAATGAAGCATATATTCCAGAGTCCCTGTCCGCTGTCTTTATTACAAAACCATTCCTTTTCTTGCCTGTTAACTATCAACATTAATAACTCATTAACCCTAATGGGTCAGATCCTATCTGTTGAATTCAATGGAACCAAACCAATTTATACCTGTTGAGGACACGGCCCTATTACTCTTCCAAATTATTTATTGTGAAAGCATCCTTGTTATCCCCAAATAATCCAAACCTTACTGTATGTTCTTCCATAGTTGTTTTCACACTGACTTTAACAGTAATTTATCTTTGCATGTCCACAACTGACTCATGTCTGGCTCAATCTTAGCTCTTCCAGTTGCAATGCACAGTTAGCAAGTTTATGGTAATTTGGGAATCCCTTTGAATCTTTAAAAATTGGTAGGCTTGTGTACTTATTCGATTGCACATGTCTGTGTTTTTTCCTGGCAAGCACAAACCAGGACCTGCAGAAGGACATAGAGACTTAAAAGGGATAAGCTCCAAGTACTAAAATGAATGAACAGAGGAGGCATATTGGTATGGAAGGCAGTTGTGGCCTAGTAGATGGGGCACTGGACTGAAAAATCAGGAGACATGGGTACTATTCCTAGCTCTGGCGTCACTTGAATAGATATGTGGACAGAGTTGGCATCGGGCTTTGTTGCAAGGATAGGTTCCTGGGATAGTGTTTTTTTTGTTTGGTGTGTGTAACATCAGCCACACCATCAGGGGCTCATTCACCTGCACATCTACCAATGTGATATATGCCATCATGTGCCAGCAATGCCCCTCTACCATGTACATTGGCCAAGCTGGACAGTCTCTACGCAAAAGAATAAACGGACACAAATCTGACATCAAGAATCATCACATTCAAAAGCCAGTAGGTGAACACTTCAACCTCTCTAATCACTCAGTGACAGACTTTAAAGTGGCTATTTTGCAACAGATAAACTTCAAGAACGGGCTCCAACGGGAGGCTGCTGAATTGGAATTAATATGCAAACTAGATACCATTACCTTAGGCTTGAATATTGACTGTGGGTGGCTCGGTCATTACATTAATTGAATTTATTTCCCCTCAATAAAAAACTCTTAACACCTTTGTGTCAACTGTCTGTAATGTAATGGGCCATGTTGATTATCACTTCAAGAGTTTCTACTGATAACAGTTCCTTTCAATTAATTAGCCTCTTAACATTGATATAGACACTCCCACATTTTCATGTTTCTCTGAATGTATAAATATCTGATTACTATATGTTTCATTCCATGCATCCGATGAAGTGGGTTCTTAACCCACGAAAGCTTATGCTGAAATAAATTTGTTAGTCTCTAAGGTGCCACAGGTATTTTTCTTGTTTTCTTTTTTCAATATAGTTGTGGAATTTCGCCTAGTTTCGTATACGTAGGATCCAAATTCAGCCCTGTGTAAATGGGAGCAATTGCACTGATGTCAGTAAACATGGACTTCTACTTGGAGAAAGGGAATTATGAGTGTTAATTTTGGGAGACCTGGAAAAGGAGAATGTGCAAAGCGCCTGCATGGAGTAATGCTACAATGCTGTTGTTCAGACTCTGGATAGTCTACACTGCCACTGGAGGTGTCATCTGCAGCTGGGGTAGATGTAGACGCGCTAGCTTTGATTGAGCTAACCTACTAAAAATAAAACAGTGTAGCTGCAAGAGCACACGAGGTGCTTGACACCCTAGATATGTACTAGGGTGGCTATCCCATGCTGCTGCCTGTGCCACCGTGCCTACACATCCATTTTTATAACGCTAGCTCAATCAAGCCTAGCGTGCGTAGGTCTACCCTGGCTGGAAATTACAGCTCAGAAGTTTAATTAGATGATTGCTTTGGTAATGCAGTGCTACAGTCTAGGGCTGGATTCTGATGCCCTTTCTCACTTTTACTCATCATGAGTAAGGATGGCAGAATCTGTCTCTTAATTAATCTTTCTGAACTTTTCTCCCAAAAGCTGCTCTGCTGGCTAGTTTCCAAGAATGGGGATAGATATTGAATGAGGGAGGTTGAAATTACTGGCCAGCAGCAATAGTGTTCTGAGAGTACTGCCTCTGCGCGTACTACCTCTGCAGAGTCATTCTCCTCCTCTATCAGCCTGGGAAGTAAGAGGGGTTTCCAAACCTGCACTTTCTACACACAGCCATGCCATTTTCAGTGCATACTGTGAAGCACCTTATCCCAGCTGTTTTTAAAGTCCGGGTCCACACTGCTTGGCAAATATCTCCAAAATATAGCACTGAGGAAAAAATATCATCCAAGATTTCCAGTTACAAAACTATTTTGGAGTATCAGGGAGCGTGCCATGAGTAACACTTACCATGACTAGCTTGAAATAGTGAAAGGGTTGTTTGAACACAGTGAAATCTGAAATTGGACTCAGCTCTAATTATTTAAAGCTCAATTCATTTCATCTCTGGTTTTAGTTTATTATTTATATCTAAAATAATTAGTCAATATAGATAGTATCAGCGGGGTAGCCGTGTTAGTCTAGATCTGTAGAAGCAACAAAGAGTCCTGTGGCACCTTATAGACTAATAGACCTATTGGAGCATAAGCTTTCGTGGGTGAATACCCACTTCTTCAGATGCATGCAGTGGAAATGTCCAGGGGCAGGTATAAATATTTATACATCTATTTATACCTGCCCCTGGACATTTCCACTGCATGCATCTGAAGAAGTGGGTATTCACCCACGAAAGCTTATTCTCCAATATGTCTGTTAGTCTGTAAGGTGCCACAGGACTCTGTTGCTTCAATATAGATACTGGCTCAAACTGTATTTTTACCCTAGAATAATTCTAGTGACTTCATTTCAAGTGATAGAAGTATAACTCAGAACAGAATCAGGCCCATTTTCCCCTTCAAACAGCAAATTGTTTTTGAGTAGAAATGAACAGGGACTGATTTTCAAACAGGCTGAGCATTCACAATGTCAAGTGAAGCCAATGGGAACTGCAGATGCCTGAAAATTAGGTCCATGGCATCTAAAAGGTGGAACAGTATAGAAAAAGCAGTAAAGTGGGAGTGTGAATTTTTAGAGGGGCCTGTGTATGTGTGTGTTCAAAGAATATGGAGGGTTTCTTCATTTATTGCTTTACATTTTGTGATATTTTGTCTTTGATGCTTTATGGAAAAATACATATCAGACCAGGCACACGGTACATCTGTGCCTCTTGCCAATAACACTTGCAGAACATTTAGAAGTGGTGAACCTCATTTGTCATGCTGTCACTTCATTGCCATTTCTTTCCAGGTTTATCTCAAAGCTTTGCATGGCACGAACGAAAACATGGGCACTACTAAAATGTTATGAATGTAAAAAATGCTTCCATAGTTTAGAAATATTGGGGCTGTGCCTTTGCATATTTTGTAATTGCATTACTATGTGAGGGCTAAATTCATGACATTGAAATCTGCATCCAAAAATATAATTTAAATTGCTTATGTGAATTCCAACTGGATTTAATGGCTGACGCCTTCCCCATCCGCTGTTGCCTATAATGTTTTGCAATCTGCTCTTCCAGCGTAGACAGAGGCTGGAGTAACATGGATTGCTAGCTAGCATTTGCTACAAATTGTTCATATTCTTTAACATTCTTCTTTCTGTCCCATAACATCACATTTTATGAAGGATCTGCTTCATTTGGTTTTCAAATGAATTCACAGTCATTGGATACATCTGTTTTTTACATATCCCGTTCCTTCCTTTTTTTTCCAAATGGGGTATATCACCTGCTACTGAGCTAGATGCGGGTTGTAAATCTTGCTGTAGTTCCAATGGATCTTTTAAAATCTTTTTTCTTTAATTTAAACGTAAAAATAGGAAAATACAGATGCAAGTATGGGAAAAAGGATATATTTAGGGTCAAATCTTGTCCCTGTTAAAATCAGTGGGTTTCGCCATTGGCTTCAGTGAGCCAGGATTTCACCCTTTGTCTCTTACCACCGTGGGGTGCTTCACGTGTCTTCCTCTGCTCTCATTCTATGGATACCCAGCCCCAAGTAACACAGGATTACATCCTATGGAAGGGGGAAAGGCATTCTTATAACTCGGCAGCCCCTCTGGGACTAGCAGAGCCTCTGCCAGGCTTACACTCTGTCACCAAATGGCCCTCCCCAGAGCCAGTAAACCCTCAGTCACATACCACCTCTTTCCCTACCCTGTTTATGTTGTTTGATTACAAAACTGACTTCAGTGATGCTAGGGGAGCACATCATGCTCCATAATAAGGACAATACCAAGGACAAGAGTATTGTCCAGTTGGAAATAGGAGTTGTTCAGTGAGTTAATATCCTAACATATTAGACTGTGGATCCTAATTGGGTGTGTGTGGTGGGATGGGCAATACTGAGGATGAGGTTGATGCTGCTTTTTCTCCTCTTTTTGGATGGGACAGTATTTGTGGCATGCTATTCTTCCTTTAAACTTATTGTTAACACCCTGCCCTGGAGCTACTTACAGCACTCAGGCACCCATCTGCAGCAGGGGGAAGAGGGGGCTTCTTCAGTTGCATACGTAAGGCTGAACTCCTCCCCAACCCACTTTTGAACTAGTAGAACTAGACATGGAGTAACTGTAGAAGGCCCTGGTCGCACCTCTGTAACCACGGGCAACAGAACGTCATAACTGACCAATGGACTTTCTGCCCTCTTGCATGTGTGGACCCTTCTTTGCCCGCTGGACAGTGGTACAGAGAAAATTTGGAATTCCTGTGGCCTTTCAGGGCCATATAGGGCAGGCACCCCAAAGGGTGTGGGCTGATATCTGAAGAATGGGGTCCACCACCTCTTGGAGCTGTGGCGAGTTGATATATTTTTTAAATGAACAAATATGGGGGAAAGGAGGATTTGGACAGTATCTGTATAGTAGTGGGAGAAACAAACAAATAATATAAAATTTAAAATAACAGAGCCCAGGGTCATTTGGTGAAGGCTATAGCTTGACAGAACATGGAAAATGTACATTGGTATGAATTAATTATGGTATGAGAAATTTCATCAGACCTCATACACATATTTTTTTACCCATTCTTTGTTTTTGTCACTGTTTCAAACCTCATAGACTCATAGACTCATAGACTTTAAGGTCAGAAGGGACCATTATGATCATCTAGTCTGACCTCCTGCACAATGCAGGCCACAGAATCTCACCCACCCACTCCTGGAATAATTCTCTCACCTATGTCTCAGCTATTGAAGTCCTCAAATCATGGTTTAAAGACTTCAAGATGCAGAGAATCCTCTGGTAAGTGACCCGTGCCCCATGCTGCAGAGGAAGGCAAAAAACCTCCAGGGCCTCTGCCAATCTACCCTGGAGGAAAATTCCTTCCCGACCCTAAATATGGCGATCAGCTGAACCCCAAGCATGTGGGCAAGACTCACCAGCCAGACACCCAGGAAAAAGTTCTCTGTAGTAACTTCTAACATCCCATCATTGACCATTGGTCCTATTTACCACTGATGGCAATTAATTGACCCTTGACTAAGATCATGTTATCCCATCAAACCATCCCCTCCATAAACGTATCTAGCTTAATCTTGAAGCCAGTTAGGTCTTTTGCCCCCACTGCTTCCCTTGGAAGGCTGTTCCAGAACTTCACTCCTCTGATGGTTAGAAACCTTCGTCTAATTTCAAGTCGAAACTTCCTGCTGGCCAGTTTATATCCATTTGTTCTTGTGTCCACATTGGTACTGAGCTGAAATAATTCCTCTCCCTCCCTGGTATTTATCCCTCTGATATATTTAAAGAGAGCAATCATATCTCCCCTCAGCCTTCTTTTGGTTAGGGTAAACAAACCAAGCTCCTTGAGTCTCCTTTCATACGACAGGTTTTCCATTCCTCGGATCATCCTAGTGGCCCTTCTTTGTACCTGTTCCAGTTTGAATTCATCCTTCTTAAACATGGGAGAC
This sequence comes from Macrochelys suwanniensis, assembly GCA_033296515.1. NCBI lineage: Eukaryota > Metazoa > Chordata > Testudines > Chelydridae > Macrochelys > Macrochelys suwanniensis. The sequence goes on along the minus strand of CM065784.1, from coordinate 14,556,468 downwards.
CAGAACTGCACACAGTATTCCAAATGAGGTCTTACCAATGCCTTGTATAATGGTACTAACACCTCCTTATCTCTACTAGAAATACCTCGCCTAATGCATCCCAAGACCTATCCAGTGTTTGCTCAATTTACACGAACTTTAAAAATATTGTTTTTCACTGAGTGTTTAGTAAAATGCTCTCATGAGTATGTAAAAGACGGTTTACTCCATTTATCAGAACTGCCAAAGATAGCTAGTTAACATTTTTAAAGTGCTCTGAAGTTGAAATATGCTGTATAAGTACTAAATATGATTATTATAAATGCAGAAGCAAAGCAGTACAACACTTGTTTCCCTAATTCTGCTCTGAGGCTGGTTCAATAGGCAACAAGTCTGCCTCTAAAAAGTTACAGCAGTGTGATTATAAGGTTTAGACATTTGAACATGACCTGTTGGTTTTCACATGATGGAAAAATAACCTGTAGTTTCCCATTGTAGTTTATAGGATTAAATAGCATTATGCAACACTGGCATTGCTGACTCAAGTGAAATTATTGTGATGATCATACATGTATTTGCCATTAACAGTTAAATTTGAGATATTTGAATTGCTTAACTATTCAGCTGGCAGTCAGAATTGCCAACTCTCTGCAAGACAAAATAGTGGCAAAGGGCCAGCTCCTGCAATTAGATCCTTGGATGCCAGGCTCTTGAATGGAGTTCTGCTGACTTGGATAGGGATCAACACTGTGTAGGGATCTGCCCACCCAAAGTCAGTTTTGAAACTAGGGCTATAATCAATGTTTCTCCTGGGAAAAAAGACCCTTTCTTAGCCTGTCACTTTAACCATGTCACTCCCCACATTCCTTTGAATTCCTCTCTGTTCACCACTGTCTCAAGTTCTAACTTCTAAGTTCCGACGAAGTGGGTATTCACCCACGAAAGCTTATGATCCAATACCTCTGTTAGTCTATAAGGTGCCACAGGACCCTATTTCGCTTCTACAGATCCAGACTAACACGGCTACCCCTCTGAAACTTTTATTCTGCAACTTCAAGTTTCTTCGTAGGTCTTTCCCTCTTGTTGCATCTACCCGACCTCCCTTTTCTCCATTACCGTGATGTTATTGGTTTCTCCCACCTCTTTGTTTTCTTCCATGGTGTCCCAGTACACACACAATTTTCTGTCCAAGTCTGTCTGTGAAGCCATATCCCTCTTCAGATCTGCCCTTTAGGCCTACTCCTGCCATGATGTCTACCAGAAATCTGCCAGCCAAAGGTGGTTTGATTGAGGGGTGGTTGGGGATAGTGATTTTCAGTTGGTTAGGTCTAGATCAGGCCTGCACAACTCGTAAGGCGGCAAGGGCCATATTACTCCAAAGAAAACAGCTGAAGGCCAAACCCCCCTGGCCCCGTGGAAACACCCCACCCCCCAATGCCGCCCGCCCCGTGGAAACAACCACTCCTTCCCCAGCGCTGGAGTGTGGAAGCCTGTAGAGGGGGAAAGAAACAGCGTGCATAGGGTGACCAGATCACAGCAATAAAATAGGACCCGCCCCCTCCCCACTCGGCCCCACCATCACACCCCTCTTCACCCCCTCAGGGGTCACTATATTACTGCACACAACAGTCAATCAATGCAGTTGTCGATAAATCTCTGCATTATGCATTTTTGTATAACTTTTATGACTTTGTATTGAACCCTGGTAATATGTTATAGCGTGCCCCTAAGGTAGTATAATTAAGGTAAAAGAAAAATGTATTTTTGCTAGAAGTAGAATAAGATCTTCCCCCCACTTTGTATTCAATTGCCCTGTTGAATGAATGAGATGTGAATGAGGAAGGCGTGGAAGGCAGGCACCTCCAGACAGCTGCAACCCTTGGAGAGGGGATGGGAACCAGACCAAGGACAATCAAACTTGTCAAGTGGGCTGACTAGAGAAGAGCAGACATACTGACGGCCTCAGGGGTTAGAAGCAAGCACCTTCCTTTGGGAACACCCTCTTTGCAGCATTGGGACAACCCCCAGCCCAGAGACAAGCAGCAAAAAGGACCAACGGACACAGTCCCAGATTTTGGGCTGCACAGTGAGCCCACCTACTCACCCCCCCGTGGGCCGCACAGTGAGCCCACGCGGGCCGCATGCGGTCCCCGGGCCGCATGTTGTGCAGGCCTGGTCTAGATGCTATCTTGACCACCTGCCAAAGTAAGGAGTAGCACATTGCTGCTATATCCAGGGAGAATGAATTGTGACTCCCATGCTCCTTTCGTGTTCTGACAGGTAAGTAAGTTACTTAACCTCTTTTAGAAGGAGCATCTTACCTCCCTCCTCTATACCCAGCCAGCTACTGTGGTTGGTGAGTTTTGGGATGGGGCCAGAGCTCCTTTCCCATCTGCACCCAATCCTTGTCCATTTCCTTAGGGTGAGTATCAATCACAACCTCTGCTCTCCCCGTGTGGTCAGAATTACAACTGGAGTCCTTACTCCCCTGCACAGCTGTATGAGAACTATGATAATCTAGCCCTTATTTGACCAAAATAAATGTTCAGAGAATCTGGACCCATCAGGAACCATCACACTATGTAAGAACTAACCTACATGTCTGTGTGATCTTATAGTCCTCTCTTCCACCTCCCTCTTACATTTCAGCTACCAATCAAAATATCATCATAATGCTGAGTGGCCATCAACTGCTCCATTATCTAGTCTGCTAAGTGTTCTTTATCATACAGAGTGTCATTCATCGGATTGGCATTTTCATATAAATTAATGATGATTGCCCATGATTACTATACTTACATTCAACATTTATGCAGTGTTTTTATGTGACATGCTCTCTGAGGATCTCAAAGCACTTTATAGATATTCATTTAATGAAAGCTTGCCCACTAAGGTATAGTTATATCCAATATGCAGATGGAAGACTGAGGTGCAGTCAGCATCCAGGAATGTTCAGTCTGAGGAGTCCTGTCATCCAGTTCTCTTTGCTAACCACTAGGATAACATTATCTTCCAACTTCACAAATAAAAACAATCTCTTAAATTAATCTTCATTTAGACAGTTGACCATTTCACTGCTGTCTCACATGCCATGTATCTCTGGTTAAATGGACTTCTGGGGCTACATATTGTGCTGCTGATCTTGTAAACACTTCTGCACTGATATAGCTTTTCTCACATGAGTGGTTTTAACTTCAGTGAGGCTACTTAACATGAGTGAAATTATTCATGTGCCGATGTCTTTGTAGGATTGGGCCCCAAAGCATAGCCTTCGAAGTACATTTTGCCTGATGTATGCAAGGAAGCAGGAAATTGTTAATTAAATTAGAGGAGATCCATGTAGTATCAGGTACATCCCAATGCTGTTGTTAGGCGGCATTGCACTAGAGCCTAGGAGTTCTAGTTATAAACCAGGACCCTGTGAGGTAGTTGCTAATGGAACATCAAAGGGTTTTTTTTGTTTTGTTTTAAAATGTACCAGAGCAGCTGGACCGAGGAATCCTTTCCCCCATCTTGTGTGCGACTGGTGTATATACATTTTAAATTCTTCAAGCCAGGTACCAGGTCTTGCTATATAACATTGACTATCACTATGGGGCTCTAGTCTTGGTTGGGGCTATTCCATGGTACTGAAGTACAAATGACAAAAATAATATCAATTTTAAATCTTTGCATGCCGGTATATTATGAAGGTATTACTGGCTTGCAAGAAAGCTGTGAACAATAGTGGCCTGCAAAGCATTGTCTCTTATTAAAAATTTATCATGTTCTTTTTTAGAACTACAGCTATTAATTCTTCACTTCACAACCTTCCTCATTTTCACTTCTGAACCACAGATACAATAATCCTGACCAAAACTCTTATCAATCCCACCGCAACAAAGATAGAATATTAGATTAGTGGTCTCCTAATTAAACTTCATTAATTTCACAAATCATACTAGAAGACATTCACCAGTATTCTACATCTGAATTTCTGTACTCTCAGTCAATACTAAACTACGTTTCTCTAAATGAATAAATAAAGCATTTTTTGTGATGCTGTAACCTTTATTTTTTTCCAAAAGTCACATTTGCTTTCTAGTTCATAAAATTCAGTAATTTGCAATGAGCTTCTCAGACATTATCATGAGTTAGTGGTGTTCTTTTTTCTATTTCAGCATTTTTAGCCTTTCCTATAGGTTTACTTAAGAACTTTCATTATAATTCCTGTTTTCCAGGTATTTATAACAAAGGAGTTATACTTGATTACATATTGTGTCTGCAGGAAAGGTTTAATCAAAGCCAGGAAGCTAGGGTCTTTCTCCCTTTCTGCAGGTGTGTTAGGGCTAGTCAAAATCCAGCCTTATGATTTTATCCACAAACGTCATTGGGTTATACCCTAAAGTATTTAAAAACACAGATGTAACGATTTCTGCAAATGTATTGCAGCCTTAGATTTCCTTCAAAAATAAAAAGGCAAAACTAAGGGTGAATGCTGGATCTATTGAAGACAATAGTAAAACTCCCATCAATTTCAATGTGCGGGGAGGTTAGAATTTCATCCTGGCATCTCTTATTAATGGTGAAGATATGTTAGACAAAACCTTGGGGTTGAAAGTTAAGGCTGACATACCTTTCTTAACCCATATGCTTTCATAATAATCACAGTTAATGTACCTTTATATATTGTAATTTTGTCTGTAGTTTGAATGGATTTGTATAAATTATTCTTTTATTATGATAACTAAAAGTAGAACAAGTTGTTGAGAGACGATTTACTCACATTGCAGACTTTAACATGAATTTTTGTGTATGTATGTTACTAGTAAACATTCCGTAACAGATGAGATCATATCGATGTCTTAATCCTTTTCTGCTAATGTAGTGTAACTCATTCCTTGATTTACTCATCTGTTCCTAACTAGAATACAGAACAGAAAAATGTAAGATATAGTCTGACTACAATTTATTAAACCAGTAGCGGGAGATTCCTTCAGTATTTATAAATTAGTCAAGTGAGAGAGAATCTAAATGCTTTTATTATACTTCTGTCCTTTTCCTTTAAATATGTCTGCTGCCCATTCTCTGTAGCGATAGTATCACTTACAGGTGACAGGGCAGCAGACGTATTTAAAGAAAAAGGACAGAAGTGTAACAAAAGCACTGAAAAAACCTTACCCACTAGAAAGGCTCTTCATCATGTGGGTCGTCCATTGACTTTAATTAATTTACTTGTATTACAGGGGTGTTCATGTGAGCAGTTTTCAGCATTGAAAACATGTGCGTAATTGTACTTCCTTTGCTCACAGGAGGGTAGACTCTCTGAACTCACAGAAATGACCCCATTGACGATTGTTTCCCTTGAATCAGATGAACAGGATTTGGGGCATAAACAGTTTGATCTATTTAATGATCTCAATACAAGCAAACAAAATAGATATTATAAATAAGGTTCGTTCCTCAGTGTGTTTGCACACATTTTAATGTATCAATGTGTCTTACAATTATTTTGTTTATTAAATATGCCTGTTGTCTCTGCAGATGTATTAAATACTCAGTGTTTTTGCTAATTGATAATGCCTTTATTGTTGCAGATACAGAAGTGGTGTATAAAAATAGGAGTGGATATGTTGTTAAACTGAATGTAGAAACAAATACAACCACGTTATTATTGGAAAATACAACTTTTGTAAGTAATACATAATTATTTTACTCATTAAAATTGTGTATGTCACTTTTAAATGGCATCCAGTTAATAATTATTTGGCGTTTGTGTATAAGAGACAAAGAATGTAGTGCTTAAAGATGATATAGTATCTATTTAGAATAGATGATATTAGAGATGGAAAATACCACCTATTCCACTGTTAATGGAAAATTTTCCAATCCAGTATATGCTCATGTGTTTGGCAGACAGTCTGACGGAGGCCCTTGAAGGCTGACTTCTGCTGTGCTGCCTACATTGAATCTAGCTGATGGGTATAATAGGTATAGTTGGTCATAAAATGGGGGGAAATTTTTATTAAAATATTGAAAAATTTTCCCTGGGTGCTCTTTGGTCAAAATTTGAAATTTAAAAAATTAAAAATTTGAAAAATTCAACTATATAGTCGGTTGGAAAATGTGGAAAATTTTGCAAAAAAAAATAATAAAAAATCCTCAGTGCTTTTTCCATTTTGTTGACATTACTACAAGCAGCTCTCATAATTAAATAAAGAAAAAGTATATATTTCTCATTTCCTCTAGCCTCTTTCTACTTACCTGTTGCTTTGAACTTAGATTGTGTGCTCTTTGGTAAGGGACCAGTCCTTCTGGATTTCTTGGGAAATGCCTTGCAAGTGGTAGGGTGCTAACTTAATAATAATTCTTAGGATATGTCGGAGAAAAACAGAGTTCTCACTCTTTCTTTGGGTGCAGCAAGGCAGATACATTTATTAACTCAAGCAATTGAAATTGAGGGAGAGAGTGCACTAGGACACAGGGTTTCCCCATCCTAGGCAGGTCTCTCCAAAGATAAACAATTAAGGCAAGCATTTATTCTTTTTGTTACATACAGTAATGATCAACAGTTTGTTTATATTATGTCTTGCCCATTCCTGTGTTTTCTCACTTCTGTTCTCAAAACATAGCTATCTCAAGGTTGGGTCACGCTGACTCTACTCTGCTGTCTTTTCACCCGCTTCTGATGTGAGCCCTGCTTCTACAAATCTCGCGTTATTACAGCTAGAGTTAGCCTGACTCTTGCTCATATAGAGGCCTGCATCCAAATTCCCTCTACCGACTTCCACAGATACTTTTTGTTATTTAGCTTAAATTTCCCTTTGTTCTATTTCATCCCATTATGCCCAGTGATACCACCTGTAATCCTCACTCCCGTCAAGCCATGCGGTACATATTTCATGCTTTTCAATTCTTCCTCACAAATCTGTCCCTACAGCCCTTTGAGCTTTTATGTTGTTGGTTTCTGAATTCACTTCAGTTTTTGGGGACCAAGGTGCCCAGGACTAAATTCAAGACTCATTTCCAACAGAGCCACATGGCAAGGGATTATATCCTTCCTGGTCTGTGTTGTGATGCCTTTGCTGAAACAGCCCAAAGTTACCTTGGCTTTGTTTGCTCCCTGTATTTCATTGTAATGTAACTTCCTTTCTTTCCCCACCTCAGGATTATTCTCTATTTCAGGGGCACCAGGCCCCAGCCAGCTGCCTCCTCTAAACACTTCAACTAGTAGTAGAAGAACAGAAGCTCTTGGGAATGAGCCAATCTCCAGAAGCAAAGGACTCCCTTAGCCACTGCAGGGGGGCGGGGTCTGCATTTTCTGTTGGTATAGGCCTACAGAAAATGTGATACCCTTCTGGACTGAGCAGGGGAAAGAGGGGAAGGAATTGTCTGAGGGGTGTGTCTGTGAAACCCAATGTCTTCTGGATCTGTTTCTGGAATGGTGCACCTTATATACCCCCTATGCCTCAAGGCCCAATCTGACACCGAGAAGGGCTGGCAGTGCCATTTATAGATATCTCTTTTTGTCCACTTGAGTAAAAATGCTCCTTTTCCATATGGCAAAACACATATTTGACAACAAATTGATGTGGACAGCAGCCAAACACTGCAAATGCCCCCTCTTTTCCGAGGGTTGCTTTTTTCTGGGTTTGCATTAGAAGGGACCAGTTCAACCTCAAATCACCCAGACTGAGTTCAAGGCACAAGACACACACTCTTAATTAGAAGTTGGCAGCTGATCAAAGATACCTAATACCAATCAACTGTCCAGCAGGCCTATATATGGAACAGAGGCAAAGAATAGAGAGATGATATGTCTGTTTCCATAAGAAGCTCATTTGAATGCAGTATGTGAGCATAGTAAAAAGTTGAAAGCACAAATGAGGTAGATTCTATCCACAGTCACATATAAGTGGAATGAAAAAGCCATATGTGGAGCAGAAGCCTAAAAATGACTCATAGGTATAATAATAAAGGGGAATTTTGCTGTACCTGACAACTTTCTGTCTGTGATGAATACACAGCAAACAATCCGAACACGGGGTGATAATGAAACAGAGGCAGGCTGCAGAATTGAAATTCAAAATACTCCCACTTCTCTAAGCTCTACCCTCAAAAATGCTCCTGCTTCTCCACACTGCCAGATGTACTCTTCCAAGGCTAAACTCCTGAATCACTAATCATAATTCCTCTCTCATTGTAATATCTGCTTAATCATTAGTGCATAAATAGAAATGCTGCTGGTTTAACACCCTGCAGAGCTGTCTTGTGCTCATCAAAACACGGGCACACCATAACACAGGCCCTGGCAATGCAAATTTCCACACACGGTCCCATCCTAGAGAAGCCGCTTTTCAGTGTGAAACATTCCTCCACTTTCTCTCTCTCTTTCTTTCCAAATAGCCAATAAGGGGGTGAGTTTTTCTTAGTGAGGTTGATAATTGCCTATTAGAAATCAGTCTGCCATAATAAATTTCTTTCAGGGACACAACCAAAGAGGTAGTCACGGCTCTTGGTTGCTGTCTAAATTTGAACCAGTATCTTATAGGTATCAGAGGGGTAGCCGTGTTAGTCTGGATCTGTAGAAGCGACAAAGGGTCCTGTGGCATAAGTGAATATCATCTTACTTTATTACTAATCCCTTGAAGCACACAGGCCCCCAGTGTGCAGCTCAGAGGTTCTTGCTTTACTCCTTGGAGATTGCCATTTTGTGAAGAGTAAGTTTTCTTTTATCCTACTTAGTGTCACTTTCTGTCTAAAATGCAGAGGCAAAGCCTTCTGAAAAGCCTTTGAAAGACATTCACTGTGTTCCTTCTCCATGTGTATCTGCCAGCAAAACTCAGTCAGCACAGAAAGGCAGACTCTGGGCTCATTAGTAAGTTCTATGTTACGTGCATTATAGAAAAGTTGTTTTTTTCTTTAAGAAAAATACCACTTTAGTTTTTAATCAAGGTGTAATGGTGCTGGAATTTATTAAGAGGTTCTGGTGTTTTCTTCTTTTAAAGTCTCTATTTCTCCTCCAAAGAGAGTGTCTTTTAAAAGTTTATATAAAAAACAGCAGGGTTTTTTCTCAGTCGCCTATGGATTTATTCAAAGACTGTCTTAATAATTACTACATTTTTAGTATAATTAAGCCATTTGTCCTCTCCAAACATGAGTAGAGAAGACTGAATACTTTATATAATCAGCCTATTAGCAAAATAATCTAATGGTTAACAAAATATATTGATAGGGAAAAAATTACAAATCCATTTCAAGAGGCACCATAAATAGCCTATTAGCATCTCTGTAGGTTATTGAGTAGATGGATTTTCTGAGCTATATCCTTCAACTTCAGTGAACCTGTCAGAGTTAACCAGTGAATAGTGTGCCCTCTCGCTGGGCAATAAACAGTTAATACTCTAAACCAGCGGTATGCAAATGTTAACAGCTGGAAGCTAAGCAACTTCAATAGTCCATGGAGCCAAAGAGACTAGAAACTAATCACAACATGGCATCTTGAATTTATATTGTGAAGCTGTATCAATGTGTGATGGCAATACATTCTCTATTATTTAGCTAATGTTCCTGTCACCCTGGAATGTAAGCTCCTGCTCACCAATTTAGCAGTCAGCAGCAAATCTTTATTCTTATTACACACTATAATTCCAAAATGATTTTGGAGTCATACCACATTTTTGTCTAAATAAGGTTGCCATTTTTCTGACATGCTTCTTTCCTCCCTTTTTAACAGACTCTTTGTACTGTCATTTCTTTTAAAACTTTGTCAATAAATGGATTAACTGTTAGTAACCCAATCATAAACACAATTTCAGAGATGGCTGCATGAAGGGGCAAGAAAGGGGCTCTGCATGCTTGCTTGAGCTTAAGAAATGCATGCATATGGCCTCTCACCTTGCTCCCATCCCTCACCATACTGCCAGCATAGCCTTCCTCACTTAGTTTTAAATATATTATGTAAACCCTAAACAAAAAACAATACAGGATATTGCAAATATGAAAAAAGTATAGGAACCCAGTGACCCAGAGACATAGGTGAGAGGATTATTCCAGAAGTGAGTGGGTGAGATTCTGTGGCCTGCATCGTGCAGGAGGTAAGACTAGATGATCATAATGGTCCTTCTGACCTCCAGTCTATGAGTCTATGAGACCCATAATCCACTTCCCAATTCATAGCCACTGAAAACAACCAATGTCAGCCTTTCCCTTCCTTCCACTGCCACCCCCCAAAAAGACCACTAAAAATTAGTAACTGAAAATATGGCAAATGTATTAATTCTCAAGAACTGCTAGGATCCATCTACCACATGTGCAATGATTAAGGATGCATGAAGAGGTTAGAAACATGAATAAAATAGGGGCTGTTGCTTTAAGACCCACCAGTTCCTGGCCCTTTCACTTTGGTGCTACCCAGTCTCCAGCCACATGTTAGCTGATTGTGTATATCTTGTGACTGCAGTGGAAAGTCTTAACTTTGAAGGATGACAGCAACAGAAAGGCTTGGGGGGGGAGGGGGAAAGAGGAGGAGTAATTTATTCATCACTATTCACACATGCAGTGTTGTTAAGGTAAATCAATCCTACTCTTTGTGACCAGAGGCAGGATTCAACAGCAGGAAGGCCATCAAAGCACTTGTGTTCCAGATAGGAAACTAGGTGCATCCTGTGCAGAGTGTGAAGGGGATAATAGAGAGAGAAAGGAGCATGCTTTAACTCTCTCTAACCTGCAGACCATGAGTTTTCACTTTCCATTGCTAAGAGGACAGAGCATGGAGTTATGAGAATCTCTGCAAGGAAAAAACCACATGGCTCACGAATAATGCTAAGGAACTATCTATATTTGTACAAGGAAATGCCTTGTGCTTATTATTGTAATACAAATAGAGTAATGGTATTCTTATTTGAGCATCACACATTAATCACAGAAGCACAGAGTGGTCCTAGGTAACAGAGTGGTCCTAGGTAACAGAGTGAGGCAGTAGCAACCTGGGGTACCACCAGGAGTCTAGACGCTGTCTTTTGCTGTAGCCACTAAATCAATCAGATTAGCTCAAACAGCATCAGATCACCTCAGCAGACAAGAATCCATGGGGTGGGAGGAGACATTCTCTTACTTCCTTTATTGCTGGCATGGCATTTGTTTTTTCTCTTCCCACTCCTTGTAACCTTCTGGCTGTAGAGGAGCAGAGCAAATAGAGGGAGGAGTGATTTTCTCCCAACACTTCTGCATGAAAGAAACAGTTAGTTTCTCCTCCTTTTGCTGATCTCTCCACACTCCACTAATTGTATGCATATTATCATATATGCAGCAGAAGCTGTAGGATCAATTTCTGGCAGCATGATCAGAAGGAAGGAAATGGATTTAACTGGACAAGGGAGCCCTTTGTGTTTCCCATGCAGCCAGTTTAGTTCTGGAGTTATCCGTGCTATGAAAACTTGCCTTTCTGAGTCACACTTAAGCTGCTGGAGTGTTGATTGGATGTGCAAGCTCTGAACGTCACATAGAAATACCTTGTGCCATATATTCAAAGTCTTGTGGGTGATCGGTTTGAACTCCAGACCCTAATAACGAAGGACATTAATTGGTAAGGAGGAGACTTATCCACTGGTCTACATCAGAAGGGTCTACATTGCTGAGAAATGTCATGTTGCTTTAGTGCATTTTTAGTTTACAAATTTGTGCTCATGAGACAGGTGAGGAAAAAAGTGAATCATTCCAAAGTGGTGCTTACTGTCCAGCAAGCATTCAAGAGAATGCCACATCAAATTAATGCAGTCTTTCTATTTTCCTTGCCCTTTAGAGGGCTAATCTTAGAAATATAGAATAAAATAATTTGGATTTATGCAGTTGCCTCACCATGTATATTTAATTATCCCAAAATTATGTTCTAGTTTGACCCCCTCACATAGTTAAGGGACCCTGTTAAAAATATGAATCTCATGCACTGATGTTTACCTTTGCTCTTCAAAAATCCACCCTCCCCACAGCCCTGGTTCCTCTGCCTTTTCAAGAAGGCTTAATGTCAGGCTTAAGAGCCTCTGTCCTGGGTCTCATCCAGTTAATCTGTTTAAATTGCACAAGTTTCCAGGGGCTTCCCATTTGATGTACCCCAGAGTGTATTGTGCTTCTAGTATGATATTACTGTTGGCCATCTTTCACACGTGGATTGATAGAGAGGGATTACTTTTTTGCTGCCTGCTAATTAGCTGTATGGTGTCAGATGGGTGAGCAGAGCAGTAGTTTTGGCTCATGAATCACGATTAGGATGTGTGGCAACCCAGCTGTAGAAGCCCTGCAGAGGCCTTGAAGCCAAAAGCACAGAATTAGAGTTTTAGTCTGAATGGAGCTCTTGGCAGTGAATATTTTTGTGATATTTCACATAGAATTGTTAACAGTATGCTTTCCTTTATTGTCTCCTTCCTCTCTCTTGACTGGAAACTTGGTACAGCATCATAGTGCAATTATAGTTCTTTTTTGATTACCGTAGCTTTAATTGCAAGAGCAGCTTACATTGTTCTGTTTTATTTAAGAGCTTTCCACAAAAGATTAATAAGAGTGAATAATAGTAACTGCTTTAAACTATACTTTATATCACATAAATATTACTAGCTTTTGCAATATGGGGTGTGTTAATGACACTTACATGTTGTGAATACGTTATGAACATTAGAACATCACCCCCATATGCACGTCTACATATTACATAACCTTCACAGCTAATTTATTTTGTGTTATGGTTTATTAGTGCAGTGCAACAATGCACATAGATATGGGAAAAAGCTAAAAGAGAGAATGGTTGATAAATGAAATGGGAAGGATCCCTTGGTAAAAGTTCTAGAACATCTGCAACAACTTTCGTAACTCCCCAGAGTGGTCCATATCTGCGAATTTGCTATGATCAACACCAAAGAGTTTGTTCAAAATATGTCATCTTTGGAAATAAGGGGGAGGCTTTTTAAAGCACAAAAGAAAGGCACTTAACTGCCCTTTGTATCTTTTTGAAAATCTGTCCCTAATTATACACAAAGCTGCAAGTCCCTTCACAGTCTCTACTTGCAGACTACACTATGCATGGCCCATCCCCACAGAGTGATTTAGCATGCTCCATCCCAGGCTCCAGTGCTGAGCTTGACTTTCCCTGCAGTTGGCCCTCCCAGCTGCTGGGTGATACTAGGTATCAAGGTGATGCTAGGTATCAAGAACCGAGAGCAGGGAGACCTCCTGTGCTCTCAATGCTGTCCCCAGTCCCACTGCAGGTGCCCAAGCAGCAAGGAGGAGACATCCTGAGTGGGATGCAAAGGGTGTTGAGGAAGTGTGGAGCCGGGACCAGGAACAAGAATCAGGGCAGTGCAGGGATAGCACAGGAGTCACATGTGCAGTGGGTCAGGGACAGGAGCTGGTGGGGGAGAATTAAGAACATGAGGGTCAGAAAGAGGTAAGAGCAGAGGTGCACAGGGTCAGGAGAGGGGCAGAAGATAATAGCCGGGGAGAGGGAGGAAGCTATGGGGAGGATAGGGACAGAAACTGGAGTGGGGTACAGGAGCACAGAAATGATTGGGGTGGGGATTGGATAGGAGTAGAGTGGGCCAGCAACAGGTTGTGTGGCAAACAGGGTTTATGACAACTAGACAACATTCACCTCCAGAACCTGGAATTGAACTCAGGATTCCCAAGTCTCAGTAGCCCTCTGCTGTCAGCAAACCACCAGGAAATCTCCTGGCAAAGTACTGGTTTCATCTTCCTCTAGTAGCTCACCTGCAGAGAGGGAGATAGCTTTTTATTATCAGTTACTCCATTAGCTCAAAAAAACAAGGAGTCCTTGTGGCACCTTAGAGACTAACAAATTTACTTGGGCATAAGCTTTCGTGGGCTAGAACCCACTTCATCAGATGCATGGAGTGGAAAATTCCACTGCTTATGCCCAAATACATTTGTTAGTCTCTAAGATGCCACAAGGACTCCTAGTTGTTTTTGCTGATACAGACTAACACGGCCACCCCTCTGAAACCTGTCTCAATTAGCTCAAGTGGCAGAGGTCTGTGTAGTGGATCTTAAGGTCCCAACATTGATGATGACCTATTTCAGGTTAATATGGAAACACATGATGCATTTTGATTTTTCAGTTTGCTTTTCAAAAATGTAGGAAATTGTATATAAACAATAGCATCTAATAGTGCAATTATAGACTGTGTCATAATGCGTACACACATGGGGAACAAATTAAGGTTGCCCAGGCAACCTTAACACAAGCATTTCCTAGTTTTTGAATGCTTGACTTTACAACCTGAATACCCTTTTTTAGTGTGATTTTTGTATATACTGTAGAATACATACAGTTTTTAAAAATCTCAGACCAGACCCAATAACAGGAGAACCCGGTCAAGTTTGGATTTTGCCTACTCTTTCTGTCAGTCTATGCACCTGACTTCATCAGTCTCTTTAATTTCATGCACCTGCCATTGTTTTTCTTGTTCCATTGATCTAGCATGTTGCTAGTTTCTTCTATCTAGGTCTTTGTTTTAGCTTTCCAGGGGGCTGCTATTTTTTTTATTTCCAGTTCCGTGTCTCTCTTGGCTATATTTCTTTTTGCTGTAAGGCCCTCTCTGCTACCATGATCCATTTCTCTCTCTTCTTGGGCCTTCCTTAATTACTTCCTACCATACTTTATATGCCCCTCATTACTGTATTAGCTCAGTGCCTTACAGTCTTTAATTTATTTATTCTCATAATGCTGCTGTGAGGTAGGGAAGTCGTATTGTCCCATTTTACAGACAGAACAAAGTATGTAACCTAGTTTCCCAAGTCCTGGCCTTGTGTCTTAACCACTGGACCATCCTTCCCCAATTACCCTGCATTTTCTGATTGCTACCAGACTTTCTTCTTAAGCCTTCTCTGTCTACTTCTACTCTGCCTTTTCTGCAGCTAGGCCCTGTCCACTATTCCCTATCCTAATAATCACAATGGTCCTGAATCCTTTCTCAGTCCACCTTTACACTGGTACAAAACTCTGTGTACCAAACGTCTGATTTACAGAAACGAAATAGGGCCTGAAGCTCACTGTTCCCATAATTGCCACTGCCACTTCAGGAAACTATTCTGAAACCTACTGCCATGTTAATGCTACCCACGTAATCCTTACCCCTCTGATTACTGCTCTGCATTGCCACTTGGCTGATGACCATCTGATAAGGTGACCTGAGCAGGTCAATGAACATCATCAGCATAGTCCCTCAGCTAATATTGTGAAATCACAAATTGCTGTGTGAAGTGCTAAATATTATTATTACTGTCAGTTTTAAAGGGGCAGTCTTGAAATGGCTCTGTTCTTAGTAGAGTGAAATAAGGGACAGTATGCTCTGTGGATACTCACAACTGTGAAAGTGATAGGGAATGGTAACAGGAATGTGAAGCGTATAATCATCAAGAATGGAGACAGTGTTTAGATTAGTACAAGGTAATCTAAATATAAGGGGTAAAATTAAAGAGAAGAAAATGTAGCCTAAATAACTTGTAAATTTCCCAAATGTGGAACACTCTCCCAAGTTAAGTGGCTGAAGCTTTGCTGCTAGACCCACTGAATCTATCCTGGAGAAAGCGCTAAAAGCACTAGAAAATATACTATGAGTAATAATCCTACACTGTCATAATGTTTTGAATAAGCTTTCCAATGCATGCACCAAGTTTGGCCTGGTAATCAGTATCAAGAAAACAGTTGTCATGTCACAAGGTACCAACATTCCACCTAAAACCTACGTTAATAATGAAACTCTGGACAATGTGGATCACTTCTCATATCTCGGCTCAGTTCTTCCCAGCCCACTCAACCTTGATAGGGAACTTGTTGCTAGAAGTGGCAAAGCTTCTGTTTTCTTTGGCAAACTTACCTCGCATATTTGGAACAAGAAGTTGCTAACTCTGTCCGTTGATCAGGCTTGTGTCCTTAGTATCCTCCTTTACAGTTGTGAAATCTAGGTTACGTACTCCAAGCAGGAGCGGAGATTGTACAGTTTCCACCTCCACTGTCATACAAAAATCCTTGGAGTTACTTGGGAAAAACAGATCACCAATAATGAGATCCTTGAGAGAACTGGCCTACAGTCTATCCAGACTATGCTGGATGTTCTCAGGTTTCGCTGGCTGGGACATGTGGAACACATGCCTCATGATCGTCTGCCGAAGGCTGTGCATTATGGCCAACTTAAGAATTGCCTATGATGCAGAGGAAGTCCAAAGCTCCAATACAGTGACAAGGTCAAGCAAGGCCTCAAGAAATACAGCAACCCAAGACTGGTGTTGTCATCATGGAGAGCCATCAGAGAGCCCAGGCTGAGGCCCGCAGAGTATGCTTCAACTTCCATATGGCGAGTGGACCTGTAGACACTGTGAGGTTTGCCGCTCGCGCATTGGGCTCTTTTCCCATGCCATTGCTAAGCACCACTGATTTTTTCATGTCTCCTTTCATCTCTCAAAATGTTGGACAGCCATATATAACCATAGAGGTTGACTAGGTTACCTTATAAGTAATTTCCATCTCTGTCATATGTATGTCGAAAGACTAGAAACAGGGCACTAATTTAAAATGCAAGAGCAATTAAAATTCACCAGTCATGTGGGCCTTGATCCTCAAAGGTATTTAGGTTCCTAACTTACACTTAAATCAATGGGAGTTAGATGCTTAAATACCATTGAATATCTGAGCCATGGAGAATATTGTATAGTGAGTGAGACTATTGAGCAGAGACGAAGGGACTAGCCTGCTTATCAATAATAACTCAAAACCAGGTTTCAAGAAGTAAAGCAAAGGAAAAAGAGGCTGAGGTTGAGTGGCTTATATTGGAGATCAAGTAAAGGCTGAGTCTGAATCAATATTTCCTTCTCTTCGTTATCTGAGCATTCATCATGGCCCCTGAAACCGGGCATTGTTAACTGTAATGTGGGCTTAATTTATACTGCCCTAGCCTAAGCTATCTTTATGCTTGACAATATCAACTGAATTGCAACAAAACATTTCTGGTTACCAGGGAAAAACTGATGAAATATGAAAGAAGAAAAATCTCTATCAATGCGAAACCTTGGCATTGTAAAGCAAGTTCCGAGCAAGTTTCACTTTCAGAAATACCCAGACATTTTTGATATTTCTAACAGGCGGAGGAAAGAATTAGCTCTCTGCCTTATTCTCTCTTTTTCTTCCCAGCTTAAGTCTCTCTCACATTCTTTTGCTTCTTGTCACACTGTCTCAAAAAACAGTACCTACCTTTCTTCTTCCCTGAAAAACTACTTTACCTCAAAAAACAAACTTGGTGTGTCATCAAGAAGGTAAAGGGCAAAGGATAACTTAAATATGCTGTATGAGTCTGTCTCCATTTGTTGGAGTCGGTAGAGGGAATTTGGATGCAGGCCTCTGTATGAGCAAGAGTCAGGCTAACTCTACCTGTAATAATGCGAGATTTGTAGAAGCAGGGCTCATGTCAGAAGCGGGTGAAAAAGTATAAATGCTTGCCTTAATTGTTTATCTTTTGAGAGACCTGCCTAGGAGGGGGAAACCCTGTGTCCTAGTGCACTCTCTCCCTCAATTTCAATTGCTTGAGTTAATAAATGTATCTGCCTTGCTGCACCCAAAGAAAGAGCAAGAACTCTGTTTTTCTCGGACATCATCCTTGTGATCTGTGCAAGTGGCAAGACCAGTGATCATAGTTGTCAAGTGCATTATTGGGAGTAGAGGAGGACATAGATTGTCCATGGAGTGTCACATCAGTGTGCATCATTGTCAGACAAAAAATTAAAACCCGTATCACACGAGGTATTTCTTTCATAGGAGGCTAAGAATGCAATCTGCTGCTCATCTTATACTGTTGGTTCGGATCCTGCAGTCAGTGGGAATTCCTCAGCAAGGAATACAAGACCAGATCCCTAGTCTGTTGCTTTTACAACTTAGAAAAAATAAAATTCTGTCAAATTCAGCATTGTTCATGAAACACGTGATAGACCTCTGAGTTTAGGAGGAGGAAAGAGAATGTACAAGCCTTTGAGATCTATTTTTTGGGTGAAAAGTTTGCAGCGTTAGGAAATGTAAATATTGCAGGAGTAGAAGTTATGCAGGTAATAGGGCATGTCTATACTACAATGAGGAGGTGTGTTTGCAGCTGATATAGGCATACACAAGCTACATTTGCTCTATCTAGATTGAAGCTAGCTCAGGTCTGTCTACATGTGCTATAATCACAAATCCTCATTACGGTGTAGAGATTCCCATAGAGACAGCATTAAACTGTATCTGCTGTGACAGACCCAGACAAGTGGGGTACAGAAGTCTGATAAAAGGCAAATATGCTGGCCATTGGATGAATAGTTTTCTGTTCCCTGAGTGACCAGAGCAGGGGCTGCACTAGAACAAGCAGGAACTCTCTGGAACCAATTTAAGGCAGGCAGGCTAATTAGGACACCTGGGGCCAATTAAGAAGAACCTGCTAGAATCAATTAAGACAGGCAGGCTAATCAGGGCACCTGGGTTTAAAAAGGAGCTCCCTTCTGTTTGTGGTGTTGCGTGCGAGGAGCTGGGAGCAAGAGGCACACAAGGAGTTGAGAGTGAGAAGAGTTGAAGGACTGAAGAGTACAAGCATCAGCAGACCATCAGGAGGAAGGTCCTGCAGTAGCATAAAGAAGGTGTTGGGTGGAGGCTGTGGGGAAGTAGCCCAGGGAGTTGTAGCTGTCACGCAGCTGTTACAGGAAACCCTATAGACAACTGCAATCCACAGGGCCCTGGGCTGGAACCCGGAGTAGAGGGCGGGCCCGGGTTCCCCCCAAACCTCCCAACTCCTGATCAAACACAGGAGGAATTTGACTGTGGGTTCTACCAGAGGGGAAGATCTCTGAGGCGATCAAAATCCGCCAATAAGCGCAGGACTCACCAAGGTAGAGGAGGAACTTTGTCTCACTGCCTACAGTAAGAACAACAGCTTCTGGCACAGGCAGCAGTCTGAAAAGTAGTGTTCATGCACATGGTTGTAAAACCAGCAAGAAAACTCAATTGCATCAATTTCTGGGGGGAAAAAGTTATGCGGGGGGGGAAGGTGTGTTTAACCTCTAGTTTTTCACTGGGGTTAAAAGCACTAAAGTGCCAGGTTAATAAAATGCTTAATAAAAACCAAAGAAAACAGAAAATCCCTCCCCCAGACAGGTAGAGAACATACTGGCTAGAAACAGATGTGCAGATGTGGTTGCCCCATCTCAAAAAAGATATATTGGAAAAGGTTCAGAAAAGGGCAACAAAAATGATTAGGGGTTATGGAACGGCTTCCATATGAGGAGAGATTAATAAGATTGTAACTTTTCAGCTTGGAAAAGAGACAACTAAGGGGGGATGTGATAGAGGCCTGTAAAATCATGTCTGGTGTGGAGAAAGTAAATAAGGAAGTGTTATTTACTCCTTCTCATAACACAAGAACTAGGGGGGGGGTCACCAAATGAAATTAATAGGCAGCAGGTTTAAAACAAACAAAAGGAAGTATTTTTTTTCACACAACACACGGTCAACCTGTGGAACTCCTTGCGAGAGGCTGGTGTGAAGGCCAAGACTATAAACATGGTTCAAAAAAGAACTAGATAAGTTCACGGAGCATAGGTCCATTAATGGCTATTAGCCAGGATGGGCAGGGATTGTGTCCCTAGCCTCTGTTTGCCAGAAGCTGGGAATGGGTCACAGGGGATGGATCACGTGATGAGTACCTATTCTGTTCATTCCCTTTAGGGCACCTGGCATTGGCCACTGTCGGAAGACAGGACACTTGGCTAGATGGACCTTTGGTCTGACCCAGTATGGCCGTTCTTATGTAAACAATACCTCCCCCCACCAAAAAACCCCAAACTGTATTTCTCTTCCGGGGATCTCATTTCAAAACACTTTTAAAGTAATGTAGAGACTGGAAGCGACATCAGTTATCAGTTATAATCAGGCCCAGTGGGCACTGACCTGTCCCAAGCTCGACACCAGCTGACATCCTCTCACCCATAAGGGAGTCAGACGTCTGTCATGTGGGCAAGGAAGAACCCAGAGGAAGAGCATGTGGAACACCTACTCTTTCTGCCTTTCTTTCACTGTAATGGTTCTACAGACTCTGAGCCTGCCATATTTTTCCTATTTGGCATGAAGAGAAGTACAGGTGCTAACTTGTTTTTTCCTAGAAAGCTGTTTTCTGTGAATATAATAGTGAAAATTAACACAGGCGAAATTTCTTATTTTATTGCCAAATTTATCATTTGATGGCCTCCAAAAAAAAAAATGAGGCTGAGATTTTCAAAAAAGCCTAAAGAAGTTAGGCACCCAAACACTACTGAAATTCAAATGGGAACTTCAGTAACTTCCTTAGGCTCGTTTGAAAATCTCAATCTCGATAAATACATTTATTGCATTTTTTAAAGTGAATTTTGAAAAGTGTTAGCATGCATGCATTGCCAAGCTTATTTAGTATGTTTTCTGCTGGCCTAATATTAATTTTCCTGCATGTGGAACGTATAAAATATTCCATATTTTTAACTTCCGTTAGCAAGAACAATCCCATTATACCAGAAGGAGGGAAATAATCTGCCAAAACCGCTAGCTCTAATCAAGAGACTGTAATTTACTGACACTCCACTTATACATGTGACACTCCCAGCACCATACAAAAAAGTGCAGGTGAGTGCAAGGTGGACCAGGACATCTTCAGCATGTCTCACACAATTATAAACCCCTAGATACTTGAGATGATCTTTTAATGGGAAATAAGAAACTAGCTCTTACTGGCTTTGCCTAAAAGTGCCAAAATTCTGCAGCTGAGCTACCCAGGTGTTTACTGTGAGTGTGTCATTAGTGTTGCAGTGGCATAATCACTGACTGAAGATTCTCACTAAATGCAGGAAACCTCACTTGCTTGAAAATGATTTTGGAAAACTTCCCAGGTTATATATTACAGAAGACTGAGTTAGTGTGGCAATAATTAATACATTGCCAGAATGAAGTAGAACTCCACATCTAAAAAATGTTCTTAGCCCTTTGCCAAATAAGCGAAATATTCATATACATGATCTGTCTTGACTGCATAATAATCAATCAAGGTTATGTTGGGGGGACAGGAATCTTTTGTTTTGAACAGGCAAAAAAACATATTTTAAACCCACAATCCTTTTCCTTTCTTTCTCTCTGGTGGCTGTTTCTTGTATTTCTTTTTTCCTCCTGTCACTTGTAGAAATGTTGTGCTCAACATTAAAATAATACATTTACTATGGGTGTTTTGTTTCAAAACCTAAGTTTTCCCAGTGATTTCTTTTGCAAGGTTGGTCCTTTTAGGTTTGTATGGGCTAAAATTCTGCCTTCAGAGTGAAACATGCAATTTCCTCTGAATTTAGCAAGAGATGTGCATACACTCATCTGAGGGCATTAGCTAGCCTGAATATGGTGTTTAGCAAGGCCACGTTTAGCCACCCTTGCGTACCCCAAGTTTGTCAGCATAGGCATGTGTACATGTGCACAGGCCCTTTGAGAGTAGTAGCAGCCATGAAAATCCTTTTTATTGTGGGTATACCCAATTCTGGGCTACTATTTCCCTCCCCTACCCCCCAGTTATGCTGCTTCTATTCTTTTCATCTTGCCTATATCTTCACTACCTGGTTTTTTACCCTTTCCTTCTGTAGATAGAAAATGTTTTCAAATTAACATAAAATATTTTTCTTCAGTGGTACTATTTCTTCTGGCACACTCTGATCCTCCTACATCAAATGCATTAAATTCTTTCTGACATCAGCATTACTCCTTGATTAAATTACAGTCCTCAATTCAATTGGGTGTCATGTAGACTTAGCTATATATAAAGCAATATTAGTTTTATAATGCTGCTTTCTGTTCACTTTACTTTCCACTAGGGATTTTTCTTCGAATTTCCTGTAAAATAAAAGACATTTCCTCGTAGTGAAGGTTGTTCTACAAAATGTTTATATTCATAAAGATAAAAGAAGCAACTAGAGAGACAAAGCTCTATTACTGCAATGTGCTTATCCATTTTTTCTGTGCATTATCTTTAAGCTCAACCAATGAGGCGTCTCTTTCATTATTGTCTATGAAGTATATACCAGCAGAAGCTTAGTCTTTCCTCCTTTGTGCTGCTTATAGTTGCCCTCCTTCAAACAGTTAATGTGGAGCATAGTGTTGCTATCATGACCAAGTCTCAGTGTTTTTTTAATTTGTTGATAGTGTAGCAGCCAAATTCATCTGTTGTAGTCTACTAATGTCAATGAAATTACACTGAGAATTAATATAGCCCTTCTGATGTACAAATAATTCAGTTGTTTGTAATAGGAATGATCTTGCGGTTATAAAGGTCTTAAGTGAATGTCAGAATCTTTGGGGGCAAAATGACCTTACATGTGTTAGTGACCCATATTATTACCTGTTTTTAGGTAACTTTCAAAGCCTCAAGATATTCAGTTTCACCAGATTTAAGATTTGTTCTTCTTGCATATGATGTCAAACAGGTAAGCAAACTACTCAGACATTCAATTGGCTTGTTAATTGACACTTTAAATGTTTTATCATTTCTGATTTACCTTGTGATTGCATTTACCTACAGTTTATAATTTGTAAAGAAAAATTAATGCAAATACACCCTTAATTATCCAAAGCGCAAGTATCTAATGCTCCCTGCTATCCAAAAGAGATCATATCATCTGTTATTTATAAAGGGTCAAACTCTAGACCAGTGATACTTGGACTGAGGCTGAAAAACTGCTCTTTAATATGGCTCCTGTTGCTCTTTGCTGCACATGATATTAAAAGACTGGGTGATTTAACCATTAACCAATCTAAGTTATTAATCAATCAGTAGAAGCGACAAAGAGTCCTGTGGCACCTTATAGACTAACAGACGTATTGGAGCATAAGCTTTCATGGGTGAATACCCACTTCTTCAGATGCATGAGATGCACAGATCCAGATTAACACGGCTACCCCTCTAATCAATCAGGGTGCTTATACTATGTTATTAACCAATTGTAGAATACTTAGTCCATCATTTTGCTGTGAGAATTGTGTGTGTGCGGGTAACATATATACATATAAAGAGAGAGAGAGAGAAATGAAATAGTGAATTCATACTACTGTGGCTTTCAAGTCATGGGAGTTTTCCCATTGTCTTCAGTAGCGCTAGGATTTGGGCCATTGAAAATCCCTCAGACTATATCCAAATGTATGTTTCTCATGATATTTGGATAATCAAGGCTGTGTAGAGTGTTAAATGTTTGCAAACAGTTTACATTAGGAAAGCCATAATCTGGTTATCTAAAATCTGAATGTTCTGGAACAGGAAAATTAAAGAAGGGTTTAAGTGTGATACACACATAGAAGCCAGGATTTTGTCTAAAACACAGATTACATATAAAAGGTGAATTGGCATTCCCATTATTCACAAGACTTTGATAGACTGACGCATTAAATCGCTATTCAAATACACCTTTTTTTCTTCTTTTTTAAGTTTTGGGTTTAAGTTTAAACTCTATGCTACAAATTCCACATAGGTGAAACATTTTGCTTCCCTTAATTTCTGAAATCTATATTCAGAAATAGCAGCATATTGATTTTATTACTTATTTTTGGTAAGCTCATGTTGGTAACTCATCTTAGACTACTTGTGTTTAGTATGCTGAATTTCTTGGGATAAAAAATATTCATTTCCTGGTCAGAATAAAAGCCTGACAGGTGCACTGGTAACATTCCTTTATTGATTTCTAGACCTGTAACCTTAATGATTATGTCTGCAACCTGGAAAATATGTTAACAGCTAATAGAACATACTAGAGTGGTGTGATGTAAAGAAAAAGAAGTAACTTCTTAAAGACTATTTGAGTCTCATTTAAAGTCCATTGAAGTAAATGGGAGTTTTTTCAATGAACAGTTTCTTTCTTTCTTTCTTTTTACCAAGTTACAAGGAAGCAATTATTACTAAATATAACAGCTGACATATATGCATTTTGTGTTGTAGGATTTTACACAGTAGATATAAGGAATCAAGTTTGATTCTAGGTCAAAATATTTTTTTGCTTCTTGTGATTTTCCTTCCTAACAGTTCCTTGTTGTGTGGAAATAGTATATATATTTGTTAACTTATTGAACCACTTTTTGTTATGTAATATGTTTCTGATATGGAAAAATAGGGAATAATAGCAATGTTATATTACCCTATGCTATGTGGAAAACGTAAGTGGAATAGTACCAAGGACAAATGTTACCGCTTGTGTCTACATACACTAAGGGCTGATTCAGTGAGCGACTAAGAGCCCTCAAATCCCTTTGAATTCACCACTTTACAGAAGGATCCCTTTGAATTCACCACTTTACAGAAGGACCCTCTCTCTGTTTGTCATTACTGCTTTGTGTACAGTACTGTACTTCATTTTAAAGTTCAACTATCAGCAGATATTTAGAGGCAGAGAATGGTAGTTAGCCATTCCCTGTGCTAAAGCAGTTGAGCATAAAAACAAGTGATGAGCAGAGTTTGCAAATACTTGCTAGCTTATTTGATTTTGGTGGCTTTTTCTGTTCATTAATTTGTTCAGACAGATCATGATTTTCTTTTTAAATTAATTTCTTTAAAAAAAAAATTCTAGGCCTTACTTGGACAAAAGTCACATAGTGTGTTTCTGTTCCTTGACAATAGGCATGTGACTCTCAAAATCTGAATTCACGTGTAAATTCTAGCGATTAGGTTTTTCCATTATTTGCTTAAAACCTATTTTCTTGAAAATTCACACAAGTAAAATCATCTAGTAAAAAAGTTACAGAAAACAGCACAGAGGTGAAAATGCAGTCAATGCCACATTAACCAAATATGCACAGTAATCATCCAGCTATCTTGCCTGATCCAAAGCCGTTGAAGTCAGCCACCTAACTTCACTGGGATTTCAGTCAGGGCCCACGGCTATATATGAATGTTCCATTTGTACTATTTGCCAGATGAACAGTACTTGTATACTATAACAATGGGTGTTTGTTTTATTAATGCATATTAAAACCTAGCTCTTATATAGCACGTTTCCGCAGTAGATCGCACAGTGGCTTACAAAGGAAGACAGTAACATTACCCCCATTTTAATGAGATACAGAGAAGGGGGCAGTGATGTGTCCAAGGACACTCAGCATTTCAGTGACAGAATTGGGACTAGAACCCAGATACCTTGCATCCCCGTTCACTGCTCTATCCAATAGGCTAGGCTCTCATCCACTGTAAATTAGCATAACTCCACTGAAGTCAGGAAAGCTACACCAATCAACCTCAACTGAAGATCTGTCCTATAGGTATATGTGGTCAGCTTAAAACAGTATAATTCACTAAAACTGTTACATAACATAATTTTATGCTATTATGGTGCATATGAGGTAAAATGTTTAGTTTCTCATCTCACGTCCTTGGTTCATTTAGAAAACTAGTCATGCCTGATCTGCTTAATTTATTGAAAACATTCATTTTGTTTCTGATGTTGTTATACTTCAACAGCTTCCCTGATTTTTCTACATTATTTGCTTCATATTATTCCCGCTCTCACTTTCACTGTTAGGAGAGTGGGGTTTGCTTCTGCGTACTAGAAGCCCCGAGGGCCAGTGCTAGGGGAATCCTGAAAAGATGGACAGGAAGCTGGTGGCATCTTTCCGGAATGCTAGCTCTATTTGTTTTGCCTGGCCTCCTGCCACTATAGCTCTGTTAGTGCTGACAGTAACCTGCCCTGGAATTCCCCTTTAAGAGGGATCAGTTGTGAAACATTGTCTTCATAAAGGGTAAGAAGACATGCAGTTCATTCTCCCCCCAGCCCTTCCTTTGCAACCTTTTCCCAAGCAGAGATCACCAGACCTACTGAGGACCGTCCCAAGGAAATCCATGTGTAGGTAACAGTTTTTGGATTTGCTGTCATGTAAGTAATTATAATTTCATAGATTTAAAATGATAGACTTCAAAATAGAAAATAAAGTATAATTCATAGTCAATGATTTTAATGAGAGCAAGATCAGGCCAGATTCTTCCTTTAGTTGATGCCATAAAAATTTTATACTGTTATCATACAGAAGTATTTGCTTCTTGTAATGGAAGTTACCACTCTGTAGAGTAAATGTACAGTTTTCAGTGGCACTCATTATTGGGAACCACAACTGGACTGTTTTAAACCTTTAGAACCAGAGCTGGTATAAATCAGTATAGCTCTATTGACTACGCTACCTGAGAATCTGACTCTTATTTTCCCTCACTGTGCGTTATCAGTCATTTAACTGAATTGTAACCCCTTTGATTGGATTTAAGTTATTCATAAATATTTGGGTAATAGGTTTTTCTTTAATGAGAGTAATAGTTTATATATGTTTATCTGTGTTCCATTGTGACATAGTAATACAGCTGGTGCAGATTTATAAATCAACAGAGTTTTGTAAAGAAGCTAGTATAATTCAGCTGAACAGATTGAAGTAAAGTAGAGACAAATGTTTATTCAAGACATTTGTGATGAAATTGTAATTAGAAACAAGGTTATTTTGATGTTTGGATTAAAAATAAATGTTGAATTAAATTAAATAGTTGAATATTTATTTTTCTATAGTCAGCATTTTCTCTAATCTATTTTATGCTTGGAACGGCAAACTTTAATTAAATTTGCAGTTGTTTCAGCACAATTAAGATTGTCCTTTATGCATAACAGGACATAAATCTGCATGAAAATAAGCCATCTTTGAATACAAAAGTAATAATGGAATGAATCATTTAAATCATGCCTAATCAAAGGAACAAAGGACTGAAACTGTGCCACAGCAGCTGGTTTAGCGTTGCTTTCTAAACTTGGTATGCGGCAAAATAACAGCCCTTATCATGTGCAAGATAGTTGTGTTATGAAATAATCTTTACATGATGGCATATTGATTTCTGTACACACGTTTGTCTCCATCTTTATGACAGCGCACTACATAATGTGGCTTGACGTTAAGTAAAACTGAGAGGTACAGTCACCGTAGGGATTACTTGTAACAATAGTGGGGTGGGGTCTGTGGAAGTTCTGGGGGTGGTTTCAGTGTATTCACTACTGTGTAGCTTCACATTTTCCAGTTGTCTCTCCTGTTCTCCACAATTCCTTGACTTTGCCAAAACTCACGTGGATCAGCTGAGGGCAGCTCAGACTTCCATTACTGACACATGCTATTTGGCAAATGTCCCTGGAAAAGGTTCTAGCTTTACCAAGTAGCTAACAAACAGGTGAGAACTAATGTGAGGAATGAATGTGGCCTATATTCCCACAGGATGTGAAAAAACATAGCAGTAGTTAGACCATTGCCTTGTGCTGTCCGTGCATTTATTGTATACAGGATGAGACAGATTGGGAATGGTAAATCTTTGATTTTCTTGTAAGGTTATCATTCTCAGCCAAGGTCTGGAGTGAGTGATGTGATATTCAGAATGGGTGGAGGCTATATTAGGAAGCCAGTGAGGAGTTTGAGAGAAGCAATTCCCTCAATGTTGCTTTTAATAAGTGACATGACTGAAATCTGTCATTTCAACTCTTCTTTTTTTAACTCCAGTACATGTTGATAGTAACAGCTGCCAAAAGGTAGGTAAAGTTCTGCTTACAAAAAAAGGAAAACTGCATATGCTTATTCCACTTTCCCTTCGGCACTGGCCATAAAGGATGGCACAGTTTTGTGCACAAGCACGCCCTGAGCACTAAGGAGCTCAGGAAGATTCTCCAAGCGGTGTGTGGATCTTCATTGCTCCCCAGAGTGGGGTTACCTTATAAGGCTTTGATCCAAAGTCCATTGAAGTGAATGTGAGACTTTCCAAATACTTCAGTAGGCTCTGGATCGGATCCTAAAGCGTGACCTTGGCATTGAAGAGTGAGCTAGTGAATTGGAGCAAATTCCCTTCTCCTTTCCTCACCGCTTCTCTCTCGTCATATCTCCCTTTTTCCTTTGGTTTGACTTTGTGATTCCTTTCTTCTGATCCTTTTTTGTCTGCCATGTGCCCTCTCTCTCCTTCAAATGCTTTCTTAATGCCAATTTATTTTAGGAACTTTTCCTATCATCTTTTCTTTACCACTAATCATCTACAACTTGCCTTTCTTGAATTAAGTTACATTTACCCATTTTAGTTCCTGATTCATGAAAACACTTATGGTATGAATTTAGATGCATCCCCATTCAGGAATCTATGGAACTTAAGTGTGTGCTTGCCTGGATTGGGTCTTTAGACTGTAAGCCAGTCCGACTAGGGAATGTGTGTAAAACAGTGCTAGTTTATAGCACTGTAAATGGTGGATGGATGTGCGTGACAACTCCAGATGCTGCTGCTGTGATAGAGTGCTACATCACTGACCTACCATCTAATTCATTGTTTGTTCTGTCGGAAGCCATATACCAGAAGAAGTGATTTTTAATAATCAGTTAGGGCAAGTGCAGGATGAAGGAGAATGCAAGCCTGTGCAGAAAGAAGAGGAGGAAGCTGAGTCATGACACTAACTGTTTTTTGAATTGATCGTTCTATGTGAATGAACAATATTTCAGAACACTTTCTGAAAAGTTGTAGTTTAATGCACCAAACAACGTAATGACTCAAGCACAGCAAGATAGTTGAAGAGAAATCACCAGAGATTGAAGTTGCTTATCCGCTGTGAGGGGATGCTTATCACCACTCCACTGTTATTATATGTATTTTTACAGAATAATAACAGAGCTGACCACAATCTACAAAGAACTGAGGGTAAATTGAGAGAAGTGGCACACTCATCGAGCTTTTTCAGTTTGCCTATGATATTAGCTTTTAGAGTGCACTGCAAAAGATCTACAAGAGTTTATTTGCAGATTAGAAGAATCCAGGAGAAAAAATGCATTAAAGTCTTAAATTATGGTTATCTGTTATGCATTATGAGATAATCTTCCTACCAATTACTTGGCAGTTAAATGTTCAGTTATGTCAGTAATCTTATCTTCTTGGTCTGTGAAATTAATTATTATAATTGTTCTGCTGAAATTGAAAGAGAGGAAAATCAGTTTGCTGATTGTTTTCTCGATCTAGAGATTATTCAGAGTTAGAATAAACAATGTGAAATATCAAAATGATACAGGTGTTTTCAACAAAATGATGCCGTACTGTTATGGAAGTCAGACTATGGAGTATTATTTCCCAGGAGGCACTAGGTGTAGGTTGGTGATGTTATCATTTAACAAAGTCGCCCCCTGAATTCACCTGCACACCACTAGTTTTTGGAGTACTGCATATGAAATAAGGAACTGGAATCAGCATCACATCCTCACTTCTACTGTCTTTAAAAATGCTGCCCACCTGCCTCAATGGGCAGAGCAACTTGCTGGAGCCAGTGGTGAAATGGGACAGTCTCAACAGCAAGGGAAGGAGACACTCATTGTGGCACACTAGGTAGCTCCTTCCCCGGGAGTCTCTGGCCACGGGGGAAGAGTGCTAATTGGTCAGCATTCCCTCGCTCCCAGAATTTAACCTGATGCGGGGGCCACATTGCACCTCTTTCAACTCCATTCCAGCAGCATAACTCTTCCTCCCTCCCCTCCTGAACTAAGGGCTGGTCTACACTAAACCCCCCTGTCGAACTAAGATACGCAACTTCAGCTACGTTAATAATGTAGCTGAAGTCGAAGTCTCTCAGTTCGAACTTACCTGTGGTCCACACGCGGCGCGCAGGCTCCCCCGTCGACTCCGCCTGCTCTGTTCGTGGAGCAGGATTACCAGCGTCGACAGGGGAGCACTTCCTGGTTCGATTTATCGCGTCTAGACAAGACGCGATAAATCGAACCCAGAAGATCAATTGGACTCCTCCGACGCGACGGGTGAGTATAGACGTACCCTAAGAACAGGAATCTGGCCTGACATATGCTGTGGGTCTAGCTGATCGCCTGTGTGGGGGTCAGGATGGAATTGTTTCTACCATGGGCCAATTGGCAGAGAACCAGGGAGGGGTTTTTTGCCTTCCTCGCTGTGCCTTCAAACCACAGTGTCTTAAGTAGGAATGCGCTTAGTACCTTACTGAGGTATTTGGGTTGACTTGTTTATTTGTTGCAAGTTGTGGACAGTTTTAAGTGTGGTTAAAAGAATAAAATGAATGGTTCTCTGAGAGAAAAGGCCTGGGATTTTGGTGATGGGCCTTGGGCTCACAGGTGAGACCTTGTGGCCCTCGTGGCCTGAGGTTCCCATCCTTCTGCACCCTCCACCCCTCTCACGGGGGGTGAGGAGGTTAGGACTCAGAGAGAGCTGAATCCTGCAGGTAGGCTGAGGAGAGCCTACCCTGAGTGACAAGTTATATGGTAAGGAACCCTGTAACCCCTGCACTGGAAACAATTAAATGCCTGGTAATGGACAGTATGGGTGAAAGTTTAATAAAAGTTGTAGCCTGCCTCTTAATTCCATGCATGTCTGTCTCATTTTGCCCCTGTGTCCGCATCAAAGGCAGGTTTCTTCAGATTTGTATGTTACTCTCACATGAGAACATAAGAATGGCCATATTGGGTCAGACCAAAGGTCCATCTAGCCCAGTATCCTGTCTTCCGACAGTGGCCAATACCAGGTGCCCCAGAGGGAATGAACAGAACAGGTAATCATCAAGTGATCAATCCCCTGTCGCCCATTCCCAGCTTCTGGCAAACAGAGACTAGGCACATCATCCCTGCCCATCCTGGCTAATAGCCATTGATGGACCTGTCCTCTATGAATTTATCTAGTTCTTTTTTGAACCCTATTGTAGTCTTGGTCTTCACAGCATCCTCTGGCAAGAAGCTCCACAGGTTGACTACGCATTGTGTGAACAAATACTTCCTTTTGTTTGTTTTAAACCTGCTGCCTTTTAATTTCATTTGGTGACCCCCCCCCCCTAGTTCTTGTGTTATGAGAAGGAGTAAATAACACTTCCTTATTTACTTTCTCCACAACAGTCATGATTTCATAGACCTCAATCATATCCCCCCTTAGTCGTCTCTTTTCCAATCTGAAAAGTCCCAGTCTTACTAATCTTTCCTCATACGGCAGCCATTCCATACCCCTAATAATTTTTGTTGCCCTTTTCTGAACCTTTTCCAATTCCAATACATCTTTTTTGAGATGGGGTGACCACATCTGCACGCGGTATTCAAGATGTGGGTGTACCATGGATTTATATAGAGGCAATATGATATTTTCCATCTTATTATCTATCCCTTTCTTAATGATTCCCAACATTCTGTTAGCTTTTTGAACTGCCACTGCACATTGAGTAGATGTTTTCAGACAACTATCCACAATGACTCCAAGATCTCTTTCTTGAGTGGTAGACCCCATCATTTTATATGTATAGTTGGGATTTTGTTTTCCAATGTGCATTACTTTGCATTTATCAACATTGAACATTTTGTTGCCCAGTTTTGAGAGATTCTTTTGTAGCTCTTCACAGTCTGCCTGGAACTTAACTATCTTGAGTAGTTTTGTATCATCTGCAAATTTTGCCACCTCACTGTTTACCCCTTTTTCCAGATCATTTATGAATATGTTGAATAGGACTGGTCCCAGTACAGACCCCTGGGGGACACCACTATTTCCCTCTCTCCATTCTGAAAACTGACCATTTATTCCTACCCTTTGTTTCCTATCTTTTAACCAGTTACCAATCCATGAGAGAACGTTCCCTCTTATCCCATGACTGCTTACTTTGCTTAAGAGCCTTTGGTGAAAGACCTTGTCAAAGGCTTTCTGAAAATCTAAATATCCACTGGATCCCCCTTGTCCACATTCTTGTTTAACCCTCTCAAAGAATTCTAGTAGATTGGTGAGGCATGATTTCCATTTACAAAAACCATATTGACTCTTCCCCAACAAATTATGTTCATCTATGTGTCTGGCAATTTTGTTCTTTACTATAGTTTCAACCAGTTTGCCCGGTACTGAAGTCTTTTAAAGTGGCCTTTAATTGCTGGAGTCACCCCTGGAGCCCTTTTTAAAAATTGGTGTCACATTAGGTATCCTCCAGTCATTTGGTACAGAAGGTAATTTAAATGATAGGTTACAGCAGGCATCGGCAACCTTCGGCACACATCTCGCCAGGGTAAGCCTCCTGGTGGGCCGGGCTGGTTTGTTTACTTGTCGCATCTACCGGTTCGGCCAGTCGCGGCTCCCACTGGCCACGGTTCACTGTCCCCGGCTAATGGGGGCTGTGGGAAGTGGTGGCCAGCACATGCCCAGCCCATGCCACTTCCTGCAGCCCCCTTTGGCTGGGGATGGCAAACCATGGCCAGTGGGAGCCGCGATCGGCCAAACTGGTGGACGCAGCAAGTAAACAAACTCGCCCGGCCCGCCCGGAGCCTTACCCTGGCGAGCTGCGTGCCGAAGGTTGCCGATGCCTGGGTTATAGACTACAGTTAGTAGTCCTACAGTTTCACATTTGAGTTCCTTCAGAACTCTTCGGTGAATACCATCTGGTCCTGGTGGCTTATTACTATTTAGTTTATCAATTTGTTCCAACACCCTCTCTGACACCTCAATCTGGGACAGTTCCTCAGATTTGTCACCTAAAAAGAATGGCTCAGGTTTGGGAATCTCCCTCACACACTCAGATGTGAAGACCAATGCAAAGAATTCATTTAGTTTCTTCGCAATGGCCTTATCATCCTTGAGAGCTCCTTTAGCACTTTGATTGTCCAGTGGCCCCAAAGGTTGTTTAGCAGGCTTCCTGCTTCTGATGTACTTAAAAAAAATGTGCTATTACTTTTTGAGTCTTTGGCTAGCTGTACTTCAGATTCTTTTTTGGCCTTCCTAATTATATTTTTACACTTCATTTGCCAGAGTTTATGCTCCTTTCTATTTTCCTCACTAGGATTTAACTTCCACTTTTTAAAGGATGCCTTTTTGCCTCTCACTGCTTCTTTAAGTTTGTTGTTTAGCTACGGTGGCTCTTTTTTGGTTCTCTTACTATGTTTTTTAATTTGGGGAAGACATTTAAGTTGAGCCTCTATTCTGGTGTCTTTAAAAAGTTTCCATGAAGCTTCCAGGGATTTTACTTTTGGTTCTGTACCTTTTAATTTCTGTTTAACTAACGTCCTAATATTTGTATAGTCCCCCTTTCTGAAATTAAATGCTAGTGTTGGGCCTCTATGGTGTTCTTCCCGCCACGTATCTTTGTGGACTTTCAAATAGTGATGGTGTATTTTTACTTGGCATGGGTCCAGAACAAAACTCTGTGTGCAGATGCTCCTGAATATTGTGAGGTTTGACTTTAACCCCAGATCCAGAATTTACCATTTGTCCCTATTTCTATCTCAACCTCCCAAAAAGATCAGAAACTCGCTGAACTTCAGGTTATCAGAATCAATCCAGACAGGAATTTTATTCCTCATGTGCATCCATAGCTAATGAAAATGAATAGAATTTCCAAAAATGAGGAAGTTCATTTCTGTGCTTCACTTTGAGATTCTCCAGTTGTTATTTAGCTAATAAGTACTGCAATAATGTGTATATGAAAGGTAGATTTTGCGCTGGTCATTGCAATTAAAAGGGCTATCCCCATTTGCCCTGGTTGAGGATCTGGCCTTTAAACACTATTCTTGTATTTTAAATCAAAGTTCTAACTGTGTAGAAGGGATTTCATAAATAATAATAGCTATACTGAAGGTAACCATGGTATACGGCTTATTCATTATATATATTTGATTTTTTAAAATGACCATGTATTAGTGTTGTAGCACCATAGAAGTGCATGGCATTTTACAGACATATAAAAACCTGAAGTATCTACCTGAGGAGATTTCCAATCCTGTAAACATTTAATATCAGTGTGTAATACTTGCTGCCATGAATTCTTATTGACTCTAATGGGACTGGTTGCATTAGTCAGCATGCCCAGTATTAAGTGTTTCCAGAATTGGACCTTAATTAGATAGTGCAAAGAATAATGAAAAACAGGCCTTGGTGAGTAGGAGACAGGAAACAATATGAAGATTGAGACAATTATAAATAATGGAAAGGGAATATTATTTATTTGAGAGCATATTGGGAACATACTGTGGTTTACTATGGGTCCAATTGTTACTCTACCCACAGTGAGTAGTACCTTATTATAAAATTATTATTAGGGATCCTATATATATATATATAAAATATGATCCCATATACCCACAATGATCCAGCAATGTATTTTCTTCATTGGCCAAACTACTACATTATTCTAGGTGTTTCTGAAATCAAAATTCTATGTCTTGAACTTGCAAACATCGGAGGGCTTTGTCACATACCCCAGAAGACACTGATTCTTTGAACTGTTAAATGGATTGTGCTTCTCCATTAACTTTATAGTGTCGTATATGAAAAGGTTAATATCCTTTTTCCATAGCTTTTTAACAGACAGCCAACCACAGTAAATTGAGTTAATGGAGTTACGCTGGATTTACACCACTGAGAATACAGTTTGGCCCACAATCTTTGAAACTAACCAGAATGGAAATTGCTTCTGCTGTCAAAATGTTGTAATAATAATTTGGTATATTTTATAGTAAGGTGTTTTTTTTCTTTCTGATTTAGAATTGGCACAAACAGAATTTAAGAGATTAGAATTGATGTTTTACATGTTGTCTTACAAAATTGTACTGGAAGTGAAACTCATGATTGATATGCTTTGCTGCTGTTCACTAAAAATGAATTCTAGGGCATTTATCTTTTAAAAAAAATAGGTATTGACAGAACAAGTATTTCCTTTCAATAGTGTTGACAGTCAGACTAAGTCTGAATAGTATTATCTGAAGAATAATCATTAATGTCTGACTGGAATTCTAAGGTCCAACTAATAATTTTAACACATTACTCAACATTGGTGTATTCAGTATCCTACGTCAAGGTTTTTTTTAATTCACTGTTGGTACTCTGGAGTATTTACTGAACTCTGAGCATTCGTTGGATAAGGATATTCACATTTACTATAATGATGAATTCCATTAGAATAGAGGAAACTGCTAGGAAGCTCATTGTGTAATTGTAAGCCAGAATGGGGCATATTATAGAAACTACCAGTGACATAAACTCTAGTGTATATGGATGCCTTTTGCGTATTGACTTTTTTTTTTCATTTAAAATTGTGACTTTTATATTTTTTGTTATTACAGAGCTGTGATTTCCCCACCCATGCAGTTTATTTTACTGTGACAAACAAGTCATCCTAGTCATCAGCCTAGAAGTGGTAAATAAAACTATGACACAAGAACAGAGATGGGAAGGAAGGAATAAGAGGCTCTACTAATGGTAACACAGACAACATAGGTGGAGAGTCCGGGGAGGATAGAGTGACAAAAACCAAAGGAAGAGATGGTCTCAAACATGAGTGTTGGCAGCAGAGATTACTTCTGTTGTTCTGCAGTGATATCTACAGATTTCACACTTAAATGAGTGGAGCAACAAAAGTGGCAAAATTTGGCATGCATGTGCTTATACCATACAAATAACATCAATTTTTAAAGCGTTTTAGACCATTTCAGTTAAAATCATTTTGCATTCAGGCCAAATTAATATTAAAGGCAAGTTTGATTTGGAGCCAGATTGCATACTACATGCTTCTGTTGAGTTACACATTACTTCTCAAATATTCTCATTGACTTCAGTGGATTTATGGAGGTGTAAGGGTCTACTCAACATGAGTAAAGGTTGCAAACCCTAGCCCCTTGTGAGTAGTTGCATCTAGCAGGGAAGTACTTACTTATATATTGTAGTTGGCTGCTAAG
Source organism: Macrochelys suwanniensis (assembly GCA_033296515.1). Taxonomy (NCBI): domain Eukaryota; kingdom Metazoa; phylum Chordata; order Testudines; family Chelydridae; genus Macrochelys; species Macrochelys suwanniensis. Next base: position 14,520,758 of record CM065784.1, on the reverse strand, counting down.
ACACTTTACTATAACAAGTAATTGTTACAGACCTTACCTCCATGAAAAAAATTGCTCCAGTATATCATCAGTGGCGTTAAATAATATAGACAACTTTTGACTTTGGTAACATACTGAAGTAAACGGCAATTGGACACGCCCCACTTTGTACCAGGGCATCCCATCTGCATTAGGCGTTTGCATTGGTCTAATTATATCAACATAGTTGCACTGGTGCAAAATTCCTTAATAATAGACAAAGCTATAGCGAGGGCTCTGTTGGAAGCCGATAGTATTGTTGTGTGGTAGTGCCCAGAAGCTCCTGTTACAATTGGGGCCCCACTGTGCTGAGTGCTGTACAAAAATAAAATAAAAGTCTCTCACTACTTGTTTAACTGAATAAGCAGTTTCCTTCATCTTCTGAACAATTATAGGGAATAAAATTCTAGCTCCTCATATCAAACTGTCAGTACTATGCCATCTTTGTCTTGTTTTGCCTGTTCTATTTAGTGGTAATGCCCAGGAATGCCCCAGAAATGTCCCTTTAACTAAAGAGTCTGTATATCATAGTCCATGAACAAATTATTGAATTTAATCTAGTTTATCATTATGAACTGTAAAAACCTATTAAAAATCATTCCCTTCCCTTATAACCCATTGTCCATACTATCCATTTTGTAGGAGGTAGTGGAGGTGTATTTAGATAAAGAACTGATTTTGCACTAATGTTGCAACACACACATTTTTAGAAGATGTGGTACGGTGACATTTTACTCAAATAGATGTCTGTCAAGAAACTCTTCTTCAGCAAGGTGGATTGGAGAAATGAGTTTATAAGAATGAAATCAGGCTGGATGGCCTGAATAAATCAACAGGGCAAGTAATGTTAGGAGTTCTAATCGGAGACAGTACTAAATGATTGTAACCCTTTTTTTTTTCACCCTCAGTACAGTGTTTACTATTGAATATTATGATTTTATCAATTAATTTTGGGCCACATTTTTAGTGTGAACTCAAAACAAAATTTGGAATATGAGTATATTGATCGAGCAAAATAGTGACCTCCATTTTATACATCTTTTTAAAAATATTTACTCTTTTCTGTTTCTAAGGTTGGATTTTAAGTACATCGGACTACATTTAGGCACAACTCCATATTAAGGAGTGATTTGGAGCAGCGCCTCCATAGTAGAAACACCAAGAGGTCTTTCTATATATGGAGTGGCTGTGTACATAGCTGCACCTTTACATGGCTGGCTTTTATGTAGAGGGGAGGAGCCATGGTCCTCGCTCCTTTATGGCTCCTCTAAGGAAGTAACTGCACTCTTCTGAGGGGCTGCTTTTCTTCCTGGCTCTTTGGCAGGCTATACAAGGGTACGGCCTTGCTCCTCCTCTCCACTGCATAATTTCAAAGGCCAAGCTGATATTGTATTTGTCACACTCAGAAGTAAGATACATGTTTATTTTTATTAAAATCACAGTGTACTGTAATAGAGTAATATACTATACATATTGGAATTATGTACTATACAAACTAATAATCAGCATTACATTATATGATATTTTGAGAAGTTTCAGAAGAAATGTAATGATGAGAATTTGGAAGGATTGAGGTCTGTCAATGTTCACCACCTGCAACTGCAGGAAATTAATACTCCCTCCTGCTCAGTACTCCAGAGGAATACTAATCCCTTCATTCCCATCCCAAAGTTACTGAATACTATGGCCTCAAAGACCATTCCTTTCATACCTTGAATTTGACAATAACTTTAATCCCATTCACAAACCACTGTCAAGCTTCTAATCTTGCTATTCTCAACTAAAATGTTGGTCCAGATCCTCAACTAGCGTAAATCTATGAAGCAACGCCAGTTTTTCAGCAGCTAAGGATTTGACCTATTATAATTAAAACATTGTAATGAAAATACAGTATAGACAATTTTATAATATAGAAATTAGCAGGTACCATAATTAGTCCTTTCAAATCTGTCTTCAAAGTCCATCTTTTTGGCTATTGCCTCCTAGCCCTTTTCTCTGTATGCAGACACAAATATTATCCAGGCACATCTTGAAAATAGTCTCTTAACAACTGCCTACTAATCAACTTGCTGTTCAACACATTTAGAAAATCCATTTTAGAATATGCTCTTTTTGTTTTGCATTCAATATATTTCATTTGTCATGATATCCAATTTCTAAAATTCTGTAATAACAGTAATATGTGACTGAGAAATATCACATGTGCAGTCTTTTTCTCAATAGACATTTACACAAGATGCCATAAGTATTGATAAATTTAATCCTAAAGTAGTCATTGATCACAACATTCTGATTCTTTGTTTTGCCACCAAATTAGCATGGGGTTTTGGTAGTGATTAATTTAATCCCAAATGGGAGTTTAACACCTCGCTTTCATTGAGGTATTGTGCATTAGATTTATAAATTAATGATGAGTAATGACGGACACCAAATTCTAAGGTTTATGCATTTAAACGAGAAAATCGCTGTTAAATACAACATACGTAACAGAGTTGCTGATCTATTATTTTAACCTACTCTGACATGTAAAACTCTGCTTTGATAAAACACCTAAGAATAGGATTAGACTGCAGAATCCCAGAGTTCTGTAATGTCTGAATCTTATTTCAGTGTTCTCATTGACTATTAATCTCTGTTTTACAAATGATATAAAAAATGGAAACAATTAATTTCACTGTATTGATCTTGGTGTTTTCCCTGCATGGGTGAACCTATATTAATAGCAAAGATAGATATTGTTTTCTTGGAGAATCTTAAAAAAAAAAATTAAGCCAAGTCTGTCAATTGTGGAGCACTGCCTTTTTTCACATTTTATGTTTATTTCACAGAATATTACATCAGAAATTAACTAATGATAAGTCGCTGATGATATAGGAGCCTATGCAAAAGAAAAAAACAAAACAATTGTTAAAAATACGGTTACTATAATTTTATCAAATGGAAGTCCCTTATGCAGCTTGGCCAAAAACTATCAATAAAAAGAAAACTTGGAAGAAAAACCCAAACTTCACTGGCATGTATTCATCCATTAATAAATAAAATGAAAACTGCCACAGACTCATATTTCTCTTGAAAGAAAGAAATTTCATTAAGATAGGTTTTTTTGTTTTTGTTTTTTTTTTAAATACTCAAGAGGACATAATGGTAAATGTGCTTCCAGAATTCAAATGTCCAGAATTAGGAAATTATGGTGCCCAACATAACCCAAGCCATTCAGATTAACATCAACCACATCATTATCTTTTTCTTTTTAGATTCATTTTGACCCTGCTTCTGCAAACACGTAAGGCATCTTATGTCTGTATGTAAGCAGCCTCCTGGAATTAAAAAGTCTCAACATCTCCGTAAATACACACACAAACGCACACACAGAATGTGTGTTGAGACTTTTTAATTCCAGGAGGCTGGTCACATCTACACATTACTACAATGTGTATACCCCAAGAAAATAGCTCTGATTAAAGATTCAAAAATATTTCCCACTGTTATTGAGTAGCTCTGGCAAGGTCTAAAAACTAATGATATTTTTTTTCTCATATATTTTAGAATACCTTTGCATTTTTGCATTTCCACATTTTCTGCATAATTCTGTCATTATCAGCAATGCACAGAGTCATAATTAAAGTGCTACTTAAAACAGACAAGTTAGATATGACAATAGGTGGCTTATTTAACAGGACACCAATATTTTAAAATGTGGAGGAAAGAAAAAAATCAATATTTGATATTAATAAATGCAATTAGAAGAATCTAATTACAAATCTTCAAGCAACACATGAACATTATAGTCTGTATTTCCCAATAAATCAGTTTTATGGTATAAATAAAAATTATCTTTATGGTAGTGCTCATTAAATCTTTAAGTGATCATTCGTTATTTTGAAATTGTATAATACTGCTTTCCAATTTATTTTTATGTTCAACAACAGATTCTTTTCTTTTCTCAAAATCAGTAATCAGAGACAACAATTTTTGAATTAAGGGAGTGTATCTTGGATTTCATTCAATTGAAGTACATTTGCAAAGCCTATTTTACAGTAAAGATACTATATTCAATGTGACCCTAGGGCTTTTTAAATAATCTTTCCATGGAGATGCCAGCTAATCAGCAGCTTGGGCAGTGTCTATTGCAGTATTTGTAAGCGGGAAATGTGAAGTTCTCCAGCCGTCTTCTATTATAGTACTCACATATAATGCTAATGCCATTTATTTATCAATTCGTTTATCTTATTTATCTGTTATGTTTCCATCCACTTTCTGGAGGAGTTACAGAGATAGAAAGCAAAAGCATTATGAGTTGAACTCATTGTACATAATCCATAATTTGGAAGAAAATATTAATAATAAAATCCCTACCACCCTGATGTGGGCTATAATGTGCTGATAATCTTCACAAATATAGACCTCAGTTATTGAAATTTATCCATGTGGGCATAGCCCTGCACATGCAACAGGCCCTATTCACATCAGTGGGGCTCTGTTTGTTCTCAAGGGCATACCTGTGTGCATCTGATTACAAGATCAAGGCCACAAGAGGGAGGGGGACGACGTCACAATTCCTCATTTGGCCACTGTGAGAACATATAGCTACTCCGTCACCCCAAAAAGAGAATAAAATACTTAAGAGTCCCATAATGTTAAGTTCAAAAGTGTTTCCTAAATCATAGAATTCAAAATTAGTCCAGGCATCACCAATTGACAGATTGAATGGTGTCCTAAGTCTCAAAAGGGCAAGAATAACCACCTCAAACGGGCCTTCAGCACAGTTGCAAACAATCTGTTGTATTTCAGTTGTGCAATTAAAATGTGAGAATTAGATACTGATAGAATTTGAGCCGCTGAACTATAACTGTTTTGCTGTCAAGTTGCTAGACTCTGCAAATTATTTATTCAATAATTACAAGTTACAGGAAAGTAAGAAATAAATTTGCCTTATTCCATGAAAGATTCCTTTGCATACTAGGATACAAAAATGACATTTCAGGAAAGCATTCACATAAAACGTATAATAATTTCTTAAATACATTTTAATTTGATCTTGTCACATTTCTGTTGCCTAAGTTATTTTGTATCCAGGCTGAATAAGCATAATCTTGCCAAAAATACTACAGTCGAGATTCTTTTGAGTTTTAAAGTCCATTATTCTTAATAAACGTCAAGGAAAGAAAAACCCAAGGAAACACAAACAAATGTTAAAAACATTAAATAATGGATTTTTTTCTACGTCATGCAGTAATACATATCTGAGGACAGAGTTGGCCCCTCAATGGGAATGGGATTATGACAGCTCATGGAAGGGCAGCATATTGTTGGGCTGCCCATGTAGCAGTTTATAAATGAGATTGTTAATCCCCAAGTCAGAATCTACCTCTTCTTGCACAATTAGGCCACCTATTATGCTGTGGGTGCATAGTCAAAGCTTCAGCCCCTCCTATTGCTTCCCACCCATCAGTGTGAGAGAAGGATCTGGTGACTTGGTGGAGCCTGGAGGTAGCAGCAGAGCACACCTGTGCCTCCTCACTCCCTTGAGCTGACATACAGTTGTGCTACAGCCTGGCCCTATAACAGTAACCAGTGCAATTCAGTATCGCTGTATGTGCCATGTAATATGCCATCACTTATTCAAAGCTTTAAGCAAAATAAGGATAATTTTCAGTATTTTAAAAGCAAGGCTGTTGGTATTGCACATATGGCCATTTGTGATGAAATGTAGGAAACACAGGCAGGGTAGCAGCACCCACAGGACTTTTTTCCGATTGTACTGGTGGAGTGTGAGAACAGTGAGGAAGTGATCAGCTCATTGTCTTGGGACCCAATCAAGCTCATAGTAATTTCAATGGGAGTTAGATTAGGCCCCCCAAGGTAGGAGTATGGATGGTGTGAGCTAGTTCTGTCCTGTAAAATAACCCTGCTCTAGCAGGGGGAAGGTGTAGCTTTGAGGTACTGCCTTGGGGGAAGTGACACACCCTTCCTTCCCCAGTAAAAGAAAGGTTACCAAAATGGCAGCCTTTATAAAAGTGAGGGACAAAGTTTAAAATGAGGCAATGGTGTGTCATGATAGGAAATGCTCAAACTTCTAATGGGTATAAAGTGCCATAAAACCCAAACCCATTACATACAAACTGTACTGAGATGAAATAGATAATAAATACCAGATATATCATATGGTATATACCATATTAATTCATCCTTACTTTTATTTTCTATCCATGAAATAAACAGGTGGGTAGGTCCACCAGCTTTCAGTGGTAAGCCAACAACACACAAATGAAATATTTGTTTATATTTATTTTTTATTTGGGTTTCTAACTGCAGCCAAAACAAGAGAAAAGTGTCAATCCCTAATCTCCGGGTGTCCTTCACAGTTGTTTTAAAAATGCAATCCATCACAACGACAAAATCAGCAGGAACATCCCTTATATACAGTAGTAACTAGTTAAACAATACAGCAAAGGATACATGACTAAAAATGCCACAGTATCCATAAAGACTTCACCCTCAAGGAACATATCCAATCCAATAAACCTCCATAAAAATATGAACTTTATAGTGTCCCTTGGAAGTAAGCAAACTGAGCCTATTTCACACCATGCGGGGAAGTGAGTTCTGAAGCTTGTCCCCACATTTCAAAGAACTGAAGGAAGTCTATCAGAGAGTAATTTTCTTCCATAATCTCCGACTCTTCTTTTGCAGATTATGTAATAAAATTACTTTATATTTAGGAACCACTTTTTATAACATCATAGAATGTTTGGAAGAGACATTGAGAAGCCATCCAAGTCCAGCCCCCTGTGCTGTGGCAGGACCAAGTAAATCTAGACCATGCCTGACAGATGTTTGTCCAACCTGTTCTTAAAAACCTCCAGTGATGGGGATTTCACAACCTCCGTTGGAAGCCTTTTCCAGATCTTAACTACCAATATAGTTAGAATGTTTTTTCCCCTAATAGCTAACGTAAGTGCCCCTTGCTGAAGATTAAACCCACTATTTCTTGTTCTACCTTCAGCGGGCATTAAGAACAATTGATCACTGTCTTCTGTATAAAAGCCCTTACCATAGTTGAAGACTGTTATTAGGTCACCTTCTTTTCTCAAGACTAAACATGCCCCATTATTTGAACCTTTCCTCACTGGTCAGGTTTTGTAAACCTTTTATCATTTTTGTTGCTCTCCTCTGGAGTCTGCATTTGTCGACACTTCTCCTAAGTGTTGCACCCAGAATTGGACACAGTACTCCATCTGATGCTTGGTACCCTCTCAGATGACAAGGAAATTGCCTGGAATGGTATACATAGCACTATATCCTATGCCATCACTGAAACAATGTGCTTCAGATGGCTGCGTGAGAAACCTTGGCTTTCTGAAGAGGCCTTTGGTATATTAGTGAGAAAGGCAAGGGCATAAACAGCTGAAAGGCATTTTCCAGACCATAGAAAAAAGTGACTGTGATATCTACATCAATTCCCTGACTGAGGAAGCAGAGAACAGCCCAAAGAACACAAACTATGTCTGCCTACAGAGCCATAACGTGCCTGGCTGGCAACCATGAATGGCCTTCTAACATCCTCTGAAACTGAGTAGCTCTCCCTGCTCATCAATGGATGAGGACCTGGATAGTTGGAAGACACATTATGAAAGCATGATGAACCAGACCTGCTGATGACTGTCTGGAGATGCATGACCTAGCAAACTGAACAGTTGCTAATCCAGGAATGAACTCTGATCCTCCATCACTCAAGGAATTATGAGTGCAAAGGTTATGGAAGGGGCATGCTGCTGAACCTGATGGCATTCCACCTGAATTGCTGAAAGGTGCCTTGGAACCAGCAAGCGTCGGCCTACGTCTTAAAAGTGTGGGCATCAGTGCATCAGCTACAGGCTAATCTGACTGCTATCAGTCCCTGGAAAGATCTTTTCCTTGTGTTCTACTTGGTAGGATTCAGCTGCTCCTTAACAGACATCATCATCATCCAAAGTAATCAAGTTTTACTGTAGGGCAGTCAACAATGGATGCTGTTTTTTCCCTCCGGCTTGTGGCTGAGCTACACTCAGATTTTAACCTCCTGCTTCATGTGATATGTATAGACGTTAAAGTGGCTTTTGATTCAGTCAACAGGTCAGCTGTTTGACTCTCACTTAAAGGAGCTGATGTATCAAATGTTCGGATAAATCTGCTGTGTGACCTTCACAGCAGCACTGGTGCAGGAGTGTGTGTTGGTTCATGACTTTTGCTGCATTTCTAAACCTCCTCAGGTGTGCAGCAGGGATACATTTTCACCCCAGCACTATTCTATTAAGCTATTGACTGGATATTGGGACTTGCCACTCCACATGTTGAAATCAAGGTTGTTCAAGAAGCGTTTACTAACCAAGACTATGACAACAATGCTGTCTTGCTTGTGGAGAAGTCAGAGAATGTCAGTCCCGCCCTCCAAAGTCTCCAAGAACCCACCCACGCTATGGGGTCCAGAACTCCTGGATCAGGTGGGATCGAGTACCATGGAGAGCATTGATGATCATCTACGTAGGCTGAAAGTAGAGTTCAAATAGTTGCAGCAAACCAGGCATTCTTTGATGAATAGCACTCACTGCTTTCTGAATGAAGTGCATGTCTTGCTTGTAGACACAAAAATGTCTTTGTGCTGAGACAAAGTTCAGGATCTATCAAACCTGTGTATTTCCTGTATTGCTATATGGGTCTGAAATCTGGACCCTCCTACAGTCAGACTTGGAGTGCCTAGAGGGATTCCATATTGTGCTGTCAGCGCCAAATGTTGAGCATATAGTGGTGAATTTGTGTGAAATGTCACAATCTCACAAAGATCTGGTCTTCCTTTAGTTACTTATTATATTATTCAAAAGCAGTATTGCATTGCTCTGCAGCCATGTTGCCAGGATGGACACAAAAAAACCTAGCACACTGCTCTCAGAGTTTGCATCAACGCGTGAAGTGGTGCACAACCTGACTGTACTTAGCACTGTTCACGGGGCCACCCCAGAGATTTGTGGATTCCCAGGGTTAAGTTGGATCTGGGAACTTCACTACATGATGCATGGTGCAACGTTATCAAACATGGTTACTCTGTTAATCGACGATGTATGTTTGATGATGACTCCAACTGAAGCCTCATCTGTGCTGAGTAGAATGGGACAAATCCCTCCTGTATCTTACATGCCACACTCCTGTTAATACACCCCTGAATGATATTAGCCTTTTTCGAAACTGCATCGCATTGTTGTCTCCTATTCAATTTGTGATCCACTATAACCCCCATTTCTTTTTCAGCAGCAGTACTGCCTAGCCAATTATTCCCCATTTTGAAGTTGTGCCTTTAATTTTTCCTTTCTAAATAAATTACTTTACACTTATCTTTACTAATTTTCGTCTTGTTGAATTCAGACTAATTATCCAATTTGTCAAGGTTCTTTTGAATTCTAATCCTGTTCCTCAACACCTCCCAGTTTGGTGTCATCTGCAAATTTTATAATCATAGTCTCCACTCTATTACCCAAATCATTAATGGAAATATTGACTAGTACCAGACCCAGTACTGCAGGAGGATCCCAAAGTGTTTTATTAACTATAGACCTAATCCAAAGCCTATTAAAGTCAACTGACTTTGGATCTGCTTTTGTACATGTACAACACCACCATCTCTGGGGTGGGAGAGCAGCAGCAAGGGGGGTAATGAGGAGTGCACATGTGTTGTATGGATTGAAAAGTATCTCATAAGGGACAAGTTTGTCAGTGTTGTCAGTGCTTCATCTGTTACTAGTTCCTCTGTGAACATTAGTCCTCTCACTTTCTGTGGTGCTCCACGTTGTTAGGGACAGCCTTGACAAAGATTATTTTTTTGACAGCTTACTGTCTCCCTTTCTATTTTCTTTAGAGTTTTGGGGATGTAATTCATTTGGCTCTGGTGCACTGTCAACTTATAATGGTTCTAATTGCCTGTCTACAGTGCCATTATCATAAAGATATTTTAAAATTACGTTTTCCTGCAGCAAAATGTATCCCACTCTTCCTGAATGTGACCTTCAGCTGCTTCTCTTGGATGCTGAAGTAAGAATTCATTCAGGCTCTTATCACTGTCAGGTTCATTTGTTCTTAACATCTCTTGAGACCCTTCCTGCTCTCCTCATGCTGACATACATTAAAAGGTGTACTTTATTCTCCCTTCCATTTCTCTAGGATTAGATTGTGTCTTGAATGACATGCCCAATATGTGAATAAGAGGAATTAAATCCACTCCACCTTACCCCCTTTGTTCATACTTGGGACTGGGTAGGTAGGAGTAACCTATTTGGCCAAGTACTCCCTCCGCAGAGGTGACAGGAAAGGAGTAAGTGGGAAACAGCCGAGGCTTTGCTCCAGCCCCTTTTCTCACCAGCCGGAGTAGCTGAGCCAGCAGAGTAGCATGAGGTGGGCTGGAGGGTAATAATTAACCATTGTCTTTTACCAGGTGTGCCCCTGGGTCACAGTAGGTCCTGGAGCTATTCCTTGTTTATGCACTGGTCACTGCACTGGTGTTACAGCATGCACATAGAGACGTTAGAGAAAAACAAATACTGTTGATGGAAGGTTGCAATGTAACACTATTTTATTTCTTAGAATTCAGAAGGATAACACAAAAGAATCCCAAACTAGAGAGAGACAAAGCAGGCAGTTCCTTAAAACAGAGAGACACAGGTCATCTAACCTATTATAGGCTTTGTCTGCAGAACTGACTGCTGCATTGCTCTTACGCCCTGCTTGCACACATCTGTAGATATCCTCCAAGCAGAATTAAAATCACTGAAATTTAAAGTAACATTTTACAACTGTAACACAGTTTTCAGTATACCACAGAGTTGTAAAATTAAAATTTAGCCCAATTATTTACTATTATTTACGATTGTTTCTTTACTATTTAGTGTTGTCCACACCCATCACACATTAGGTATGTCTAATTTAATCCTAGATAGATGCTGGCCCATTTCTTACTCATCTCGAATTTCTTTTAATCCTTTGATCCTCTAACACTGTCTTCAGCTCCTCAATCAGTATGACTGAGGAGCTGTAGTTAACAAAACTGACTGCATGTGTCCATCTAAAAGAGACACATGACATCGCTGCTATTTGATTTTTGGCTCAGCAAGCCTTTTTTCCAATAATGGAACTACAGAAGTACACCTGTAACAAAGATCACAGCCAATGGGGATGTGACAATAAATACGCCTTTTATTTATCAAATTGTCCTTGATTTCAAGGATAGATCACACAGAATAATTGAACACCTCTTCGGTGGTTTACATCACATCTTTAATATAATTTAAGCATTGATATTTGAATCTAATAATCTGTTTTTCTACTCATGGAATTTGGCACATATATGTGAGAATGGGTTAAAATTTAGGATTCTCTCTTTAAAAAAAAAAAAAAGACAAGTATGTATTTGACACACATTTTTGGCCTGGAGCCATACCAACCTGTGCTGTCATACTGTTATAACTCTCAAGCTAAGCCAAGGTGGCGCAGGCCATTATTTAGATGTCTACTAAGAGACACCTCTATTTTGCAGGAAATGTCAGTCTTTTCCCACCTTAGGTGCTTCAGCTCCAACTCCACAGTGTACTATACTACTTGAGATGTTGTATTCTAGATAACATGCAAAACTGAGATTTTGCCTGCTTATGGTCACTTAAGATACTTTGCGTAGTGCCTGTCATTCAAAGATCACCAAGTGACCTACACTAATTCATAATTTATATCTCACTATATTCCTGAAAAACAGTTAAATATTCATTTTAAAAAAATTGAATCTTTTTTTTGGGCGGAGGTACGGTACCTCTTACCGGGTTGAAAAATTGAATTAATATTTTAATGAAAATTTTTATGAAAAAATGTCTCTCTTGCCTCAGAAAAATTTTAAATCCAAAATGTTTCAATCAAGTATTGCTAATCCCATTTTACATATGTGTACACTGAGACACAGTAGTAAAATGACTTGCTCAAAAGATTGCAGATTAGTTTTACGGCATAGACAGATTTCTAGATTTCCTGACTCCCAGTCATATTTAAGTTGCTAGATGCTGCTTTCCAAAATGAAAGGTCCCATAGCACTTTTCTGAAGAGAATAATGTTTCCTGGCCAAATTCTAACTTGGGTAATTACATTATGCTCATTACCTCAACAGCAGTCACTTTACACATCAGACTGGATGGGTTTCAGTGGTAAGTGAAATGATCTGGATATTCTAAATACTTTTATAATGCAAAGTCTGTACTTTGGAAATCTATTATGCTGATGTATGTTATTAGGTGGTCTATGTTAAAAATAATGAGGAACCTATTCTGGTTTGGACACCCGGAATAAGGTACACATGATAGTCATAAAAGTACTTAAAGCATGTGTCTATATATCAGAATACTGTATGTACAAATTATTCTTTGACAGTGTTTAGAAGAAGACTTAGTCTGGAACACTTTCAACAAGATACATGAAAAGCAGGCCTTCCCCACAAAAAGCGTAGATAAAAAGCAAGAAACTTTGGTGTTGAGCACATTTCTTATCAGCAACGTTCACATATCAGCTGTGGCATTCACAACAAACATCTGTGTAGGCAGTGACCTAATTTCTTTTTCAGTATCTCATATGAAATTAAAATCATCATCATACAGCAAATACTGGGAAAGTGAAAAAGCTAACTATGGACTTTGCATTAAAGTACTTGAGGCTTGTTGCAATTTATGATCTATTTATACAATATTCCAAAAGTAGAAAAAAATTCCAACAGTTTTGGAAAAAGTTATACGTTGAATAGTATTCAGTCAGATTTTTGCACAGTAGTTCTCCGCAGAGGGTTCACAACCTCTTAGGGCTTGTTTTCACTACCAGGGAGATTGACACCGCTGCAATCAATTCAGCAGGTGTCGATTTAGCGGGTCTAGTGAAGACCCCTAAATCGATGGCAGAGAGCTCTCCGGTCGATCCCGGTACTCCAACTCCCTGAGAAGACTAAGGTAAATTGACCGGAGAACATCTCCTGTCAACGCAGCGCAGTGAAGACACCGGGGTATGTCGACCTAAAGTACGTCAACTCCAGCTACATTATTCATGTAGCTGGCATAGCATAACTTAGGTCGACTTACCCCAGTAGTGAAGACAAGCCCTAGCATTCTGTGGATGCAATAGGTGGATGTATGGATGGAAATGTAGAATTAACTCAGAGAGCCAAGATAAAGAACCCATCAGGTAGCCCTCGCACATACTCATTCTAGGATCCAAAAACATCCCATTCTTAACGTTATATTTAATGGCATCTTATAGCAGTCTTTGAATGCCACATATCTCTATTTGTCTTGCATGGTTGTTTCTCATTTTGTTTTTCTATAACTCCCTTTATTTTCAAGTACCTCGCCAAACTAAAACATCTGGCAAGATCTTACCCTTCCTTATCTTCTCTTTTGCCCACTTCTCTGGCCTCTGATTACATCATCTCTTCTGTTTTTTCTCCTGTTTCATCCATGAAATCTCTCTTCTGCTTTCTGTCCCATTGACGCCATCCCTTCTCAGCACCACTTATTCATAGCTCTCTTTTTCTCTAATTCCCTTCATCTCCCTTATCTTTAAGCACGTTCTTTTCCCTTTCATTCATTTCAGTTCACCATCAAACATTATGTTGTTCCTCCATTTTAAAATAATCCTCACTCACTCCAGCTTCTCGTTACTGTCCTGTTTCTGGCATTTTACTATTAATTAATGCCCAAATCTCCTTCCCCAATACATTTGAATCATGTCTTCTTTTTTGAGTTTGTCTTGGTTTCTATACCTTGAAAACTTTTCAGGGCAGAGGATCTGACTTTTATTTTTACTTTTAAAGGATCCTGTAAATTAACCATACTATCAAACTATTATTAAATAATACATACTGTTCTTGGGACCAAACATAGTAGATTATATTTTAGGAGAGATTCTTGGCACACTGTCTACCAGTACTCAAAATTTCCTTCCTTGATTCCCTATCTACTGTACCAAGATGGAATACAGGATTTCTAAATATTTGTATTTTAAAAAATATTTTCTTAGTAGAGAAAATTAAAATCTGTATTGGTTAAACTTTAAATAGATTTATCTCAACAATAGATTTATCTCAACAATTCCAGTCACTTTTACTAGTTATTTTAATATATAAAATATTGCACATGCACTTTTTTTTTCACCTCAGGAATTGAAATTAGTTGTGAAACACCCCCTAAATCATCCATTTGAAAGATAGCATCTTCAGTAGTTTTACTTATTTTTATTTATACACATTTTACAATTGAAAAAAATGGAGGAACATAAAAAAGCTAAAGTGACTTGTCTAAGATTGCACAGTAACCCAAAGGCAGAGTCAGAAACGCATCCCAGAATTTACAGTCCCTTAGTCTAACCACCAGAAATTTTTTTGCTTAAACATATTTTTTATTATTTTCTCACTATCCATATTGACACTACAATGAGCTGATCATACTGAATTATCAAACCAGTCATTTTTATTGCTGTGTTACTTCACGGCAGAATTAAGGCTCAATCCTGCACACACGTAAGCACTGAGTGACATCACTCACAGGAGTTATCCAGTCAACATCAGTGGGGCTTTTCCTGTAATAAGCACTGTGCCCAGTAGAAAGTGTTTGCAGTGTTGTGTTCCTACCAAAGAACCCTGGGTGCAGAGTTCTTGCTCCTACCAAAGTATTTTCAGTCAGAAGAGGAGTAATACAGAATGGTGAGTTTTTAAAAAGCCTGCCTGCGTGTAAAATGGCCTCCTTTTATTCCACTATAAATTGTGTAGTGTTTATGTATTGTATTCGATCCGTTTTCCCCAGCTGCCATGCTGCAACCTTGAGTGAATCACAGACTCAGACTAAAACTGCCATCCTGGCAATCTGATTAGGGAGGGAGTTGATTCAAATTACTACTACTGCTGAGATTTTTTTCATTATGCTTTTCTCGATCTGTGCAAAATAGATGTTTTTCCACTGACTTTTTTAAAATTTTCATTTGAGATTATACGCTATCCCACACCATGTCCATCATTGTGATGTCTGATCATGGATTCCAAGATTAGTGGCTTGCAATATGTGCTCTTGCAGTCCTAAATAATATGCAGAGCAAGAAAAGACAAGTACAGTAAATGATGATGAATACTGGCAGTTACGTTCTGCCTTTACTTCCACCCCTTTGCCCCCGATGAAGTATTCAAAGTTTATAATTATGCTGATAATGGCTAACGTATATATCTTAAATAATGGAACTGAAAGACAACTCTGAGACTGTAGCTCTTTCAGAACTGGTTGAAGTATTTTTTTTTCCTTTTTAACCTTGAGAGGATATGTATAACAGTATATTAAATTAGCATAAAATATTATGGTTATTGAGAGTAATATATCTTCATGGATCCTCATTATGCATCAAGAGTAATAGATACTAATTGGTTCAGGACATTTATTTAAAGGAGTTATTGGGTAAATTGTAGTTGTAGTTTACTACACAAAATGGCATAGCCGATTGCATTTGTGCCGTTGTGCTTATTGTTTAATTAAACTAAAGGTGAAAAAATATTATAAAAATAGTGTGACATTTTGTGTAGATTTTGCAATCTGTTACCCAGATTTTCAAAAGAGGTTTAAAAAATTAGAGCGGGTTCAGAGCAGAGCTCCAAAAAAAAAGATTTTAGATCTGGAAAAATCGTCTTATAGTGAGAGATTTAAGGAGCAAAATCTGGGTAGCTTTTCAAAAAGAAGATTGAGAGATGACTTGACTATGGTATATAAGGACCTTTACAGGGAAAGCATACTGAACAAGAACTAATGACTGGAAACGAAATTCAAATTAGAAATAAAGAACAATCTTTTTATCAGTGAGGGTGATTAGCCACTGGACTAAACTATGAAGATAAGTTATAAATTCTCACTCTCTTCACATCTTCAAATCGATACATTCTGGAAGATATGCCTTTGTCAAACACAAATTATTGGATTCAATATAGGGGTATCTGGGTGAAACTCCGTGGCCTATCTTATATTGTAAGACAAGCCTGATCCCTTCTTACATTAAAATCTAGAATCTAGAAATCTATAACAGAATGAATGTTGTTGTTTTTTATATAATCCTGATATTTAAAAGCACTTTCTAAACGTATATCACTGAAGATGTTTCAGTTATTAAAGGCCCAAGCTGCTCATGACTAGAACATGTCTGGTGATGGTCTAGCCAACTAACCCCACTGTTGTTTTGTTGGAGAATGGATGAAATGAATAGGATGGGGCCTCCAGAACATGTGTGGTTATCAATCTACCCATGCTTTAGTCTTACTCTTACTTTACTATTCCTAAACCAAAAGAATACTTGGGGGGAAAACCGAGTCACTCTTGTTGACATATGGCCCAATGTATGCATGTAATTCTGACAAACACTGAATGTACAGACAAAGAAACTGGAAATTAACATTTGATCAGGAGAATCAAGTGAGATGATTTTAACATTTCCAAAATAGTTGTCTGTGGGTGACATCAGTGAGACCAGAATTTCAGCTATTGATACTTTAGTTACAGAAAATCACAAAGGGGAACATGATAGTTGCAAATGACAGGTACTTATGCAAATGGCATATGCGATGGTGTACCCCGTAAAACTTTATGGGGAGATGCTTATAAATGTATATATGTAACTAGAATATGTTTTATGCTACATGTGCCATGTAACATATCTCTGAGAAAGTTATGACCTACTGAATCTATTCCTCCTGTTTGTATGCATGTATCATTGTTGTAGTTGAAGTTATGAATATGGGTTTTATATTTGCTGGTTTTATACATAGCCTTTATAAGAGCACGGGATCAGGTCTGGAGAAAAGAATGTGCAAGTTAAATGCAAGCACTTAACAGACAAAAGAAGGTGCAGACCCCAATCCACATCTGAGCGGGGACAGGAATGTGACTGGCTGGACCAGTTACTGAAGGGTGCATGGACATGTGACCTGCCCATGTGATCCCAAAACTCCATGGTAACATGATGTTACACAGGGAGTGGGAAAAGGCTATAAAAGCCCTTGGGAGACCCTTCCATTTTGTCTTCAGCTGGCTAAAGAGAGAGGCTCTCCACCCCCCAAGGACATACCTGAGAGAAACTGAACAAAGGACAAAGACACTAGGGGGTATGAGCGATTGCTGGACCCAGGCTAGTTCTACAGCCTGTAAAAGGAAAACTGGTGAGGCTTTTATCTGCGTTGAGTTGAATTAGTCCTAGATGTGCGTGTTTTATTTTATTTTACTTAGCAATTCACTTTGTTCTGTCTGTCACTACTTGGAATCACTTAAATCCTACTTTCTGTACTTATTAAAATCACTTTTTACTTATTAAGTTACCTGGAATGCGAGTTGTTACCTAGGGAGGCAAACAGCTGTGCATATCTTTCTATCTTTGAAATAGAAGGCGAACTATTTATGAGTTTGCCCTGTATAAGCTGTATACAGGGTAAAACAGATTTATTAAGGGTTTGAACCTCCTTGGGAGTTGGGCACCTGGGTGTCAAAGGCAAGAGCGCTTCCAGGAGCCTTACAGTTGTTAGTGGACTTGGTTCGGACCTGAGGGTCTGTGTTTGCAGCAGATCAGGGGAATCTGGCTCAAAACAGACAGGATTCGGGAGTCCCAAGCTGGAAAAGGCCTGGAAGCAGGGGCAGAAGTAGCCTTGGCACACCAGGTGGCAGCACCAAGCAGGTCTCTGTGATCCCAACCCGTCACAGCATATTCATGCCAAGTGACACAGAACTGAGTAAGCTTAAGCAGGTGAGCTTTATGCCTTCCTAAAATAGGGAAGAGGAGAAAAAGGGACCCTCTGGGATCTGGCATACTGAGCCTTCGTGCATTTTTAACTAATCCAAAAATAATCACACAGAATGATTTTATTATATAATTGACAGAGAAAATATAGAAAGCATGCCATGCATGAATAGACTCTCTAAGATTCATAGATCTGGAATATATCTTTCTCCTTTACTCAAACATTCTTTTTGCAATGTACCCCTCAAATGTAGAAAAGGCTGAAAAAAACCTCCTATTCCCGGTTCAGACAAAAACAGAGCACATTTGTTCACCGAGAAACATCTTTTCCCAAACTGTCAGTGCATACATTACTAGAAAGTGGTATCCTGAACTTCATTAACATAAGTTATTGGAAGAAAATGTATTACCAATCATCCATTTGCATACTAACAAATAGCTTAGTAAACTCAAATGAAACTCTTCTCATAATAGTCTGGAGTAGCCTATTAAATGACAAGATTATACTGAGGGGG
Source organism: Macrochelys suwanniensis (assembly GCA_033296515.1). NCBI lineage: Eukaryota > Metazoa > Chordata > Testudines > Chelydridae > Macrochelys > Macrochelys suwanniensis. Next base: position 14,502,420 of record CM065784.1, on the reverse strand, counting down.
TATTGCTTTAATCAAGAAGGGCATAACAAGAAGAAGGCACTCTTTATTTACTCCTATGATTTGTTTTCCTCTTTGGTAACTCCTGATGTGTAAATGTAGTGGCTCTTGCTCCATATGATGTCCCGACATTCATACAACTAGTGTTTTGACATCAGTCACAGAACTCCACAGAAGCACGGAGCTGGTCTGTATTGGTAAAGTAAATACTATGTAGGTTTTTTTTTTTCCATGTAAAATATAATATAGTTTTGCCATCTCCCTATAAGATAGGGTACAAAATAATGATTGTTCTGCACAGTTTTAAATCTAGACAACACTGTCTAAAGCAAGAAGGACAGAAACATTATGATTTCCCTGACCCCTTCATACATAGTTCTACTCTTCATTTGGGTTACATGCTGAGTATAACATCACTAGCATAGTCCATATCAGGGCATCACATGGAATGGGAATTAATAGGTCTAGATACAAACCAAGAAGGGCCTGATCATGCAGGCATGCATGGAAGTAACTTTCCTAAGTTATGCCTGTGCTTAAGTATTAGCAGGATTGGATCCTAAAATAAACACTTTTAAAAATAATTGGTCCTGAGCTGAATGTTACTCTTCCCCTTGATATCTGTGGCATTCAAAATTAACTACTGCTCTGTTCCATTCTGAATGGCTGAACTGGAGAATACTGCAGTTTGACAGGTTGATCTGTTGAAAATGGATATATGTACGTTGGACTTGAGCTATTTTTTTTCCTGGTGAATTTCACAGTAATGCACAATCTACGAAAATACAGAGTACCTCAGTATTCCATGCAAATCTCCCATTTAAAGTCAACTAGAGATATGGGGTGTATCTCAAAGCCAAACTGGGACCATTCAGAATTGTGATTGCTCATGTAAAGTCAACCTGCAAATAAGTTAAAAAAAATCCAACTATATTAAAACAAAAGTAATGAATGTCCAAAATAATGAGGGTAGGTGGATCCCTGATTAGCATCTGGTTTTATTTAACATCCTTAATGATTTGTATGAATGAGTAAGCAGCATGCTTGTGATATTTGCCGATTATACTAAATTGTGAGGTGTTATTAATAATAATAGTGCGGACAGAGAAATACTATAAAATGAGTTAGAAAACATGGATAAAAAGAAACAAAAAACATTGGGCTAGAACATCAGCTTATGTAAATCAATATAGCTCCATTGGTTTTAATGGATCTATGGTGACTTGCACCAGCTGCAGATCTGGCCCATAAGATTCCTGTTGGAAAAACTGCTGCTTGGTGGGGAAAAAAATCTACCTCCATATATATTAAGTGAGAGAGAGAAATCTGAGAAAGTATAATCATGAAAGAGACATCAAGGTAATAGCAGGCAATAAATTGGAAACGAATATGCAGTGCAACAGGGCACCAAACATGAATCCATTCAATTTGGGGGCTGTGAATAGAGAGACATCATGTCACGGAACTAGGAAATAATAGCTTATTTTCCTATATGGCTCTCACATGACCTCTCCTAGAATATTATTTCATCTAGTTCTCAATACACCAGCAAGATGGTGACAACTTGAAGACAGGTCAGAGAAGAGCAACTACAATGATCAGGAGGCTGAGAGACTGGGTATGAAGAAAGATTAAAAGAGCTAAAGATAATACAACTGAGATAAGAGGAAACTCAAGGGGACATTGTAACAGTTCTGCTGGCAGCAAATTCTATTAGTCTATGGAATTTCAGGGAAAGTAGTGAAAGGCCAATTGCTGGGGATTTTTAGAACTAAGTTCGGGGAAAAATGTTTTGTAGAATGGAATCATTCTGCACGGACAAATGGCTGGAATGGATGACCTATGAGGAGTTTTCCACCTCTAATTGTACCTCTAGGAATGTCCTCCCTGATCCCTTTGTGCCATACATCTTGACTCTCCTCTATCAATTTCCTCAAGACTATCTTCTTCCACTTAACCCTCCATCAAAGACCTCCACTCCTGCCCTATTCTGTGCTCTCAGACTATAAAGTGCTGACTTTATTTTTTTTAAAGAAAAAACCTTACATATATATCTACTGATTATAACCGTGCATACCCAAAGGGAACTGAAAATGTTATCTGAGATCGGAATCAATCCCCTGGAGCAAAAGATACTCCTGTGGCTAGAGCTGGGAGGTTGTGATAGCAGCAGCAGTGAGATAGGGCACAGCTCATGTGGGCCTCACTGAACGCAAGATAGAAAAGAATTCTTCAACGCCAGGGGCACTAGGCTAAAGTGCTCCCTCCATCTTTTTTACTGAACCATGAGGACTGGAGAAGGAGCTGCCTGAATAAAACAAACATGCCAAAAAGTAACTTACAGCTTGTGCTCTAGGTTTCTTCAAACCCAAAGCTGAGTTTTCATGATGAAGGAGAGAAATGTTATGGATAGTTGAGTCATGGATCTATATGTTCAAAATTACCTAAATTTACCAAACCAGAGTCAATAACTCTGAAACTAGAGCCAAAATGGCAGTAGGCTTCAGTGCAAAATACAAGGTGGCATGTCCATAAAAATCCACACACAACAGCAAAGCAGATGTGATGCTTTTCTAAAAGGGGACATTAATGTATCAAAATGAATTGAGCAACTAGAACAATGTGACTGCCATCCTAAATAAACAATCAATAATAATGAATCAGTAAATGACACTGCTGCAGTTGCTTCCATCTGAGGACCTCAAAGCACTTGATAAACTTTAATGAGACTTTAACTTGAACTTGTGTAGTTTATTACTATAGAACTCCAGTCTGCAGGATGAAAATGAAACCTAACCTGATGGATAGCAGTTATTGCTTTGGCTTTTTAGCTTTAACTACTAGACTTAACTTTCTATGGTGGAATGAAGGGTGAGTTACAAAGGCTCTTGTTGTCTAGACATTAACGAGAAGTATGTTATTTAGTAGTGTTATCAAGATTAAACTGCTCCACACTCCTTTTTGGCACAGTGTGTTAATGGATACCCCCGCCAACCTTACATACTCCCCATTGAATTTTATTGTAAAATATTGTCTGTTTTCTGGATCATTCAGGATATTTTTTTCCTCTTCATTTACTGTTGATTTATTAAGGGTGGCTTCTCCACTCATGGATATGGTAACAAAAACTTTCAATGGCACAGTGATCCCTACAGGTTATGGACTGCCTAATGCATTTATGTACAGCATCTTCCTGCCTTTCTATTTATTTACTATGGAAGAATAAATACAATATTGTAGTGCGTTGTAAAGGACAATATTTGTCTATTGATTTTTACAAGTAAAATCTATACATAAAACAGTAATAAAATTCCCTCTTGTGCCAAGTTATGGTCTAGGAGGAAGTCATTGGAATCATAATAACAGCTTAAAATGAAGTGCTCATGCACTCTTAACTGAAACATTGTGAATCACAAGCCTATGATACTGAACTTTCTCTCAATAATGAAAAAAAAAAGATTTATTTTTTTCCATTTTAAAGCTGTAGTTCTATTTTTGTGTTTTACGTATTTATTCTCTTCTCAAGGACACGGAACATGGAAATGATCTATATTTAAAGAAGCAAAAAAATAGGAAGAGCTAATTTTCATTAAAATTTTAAAGCATTCAGTTCATTCTTCCTTTTCATTACTTGAGCCCAATCTTGCATTCGTTGGGTACCTCAGCCTCCTGTTCCTTTCAGTGGGCGCGCATGGAATATTGTAATGAATCCATTGGGATACATTCTGAATTCTACTAAAGCTGCTTTGTGCCGCCCTGGTGGAGCAGAACAGTCAGGCCCGCTTAACTGGCTACTTGTGCATTCTTATGACATCTAGAGGAAATCCCAAGTGACACACATCTTGCCTGGCATGAGGGCAAGGATAGGGGAAAGGGCAATAACTGGAACAGCCAACACAATTTAAAGCAGACTTGAGGCTTCTCTAAGTTGTGTTTTGGGACCAACCAAACACTCCAAGGTTCGGGAGGCCCGAAAGATAATTTATAACCTCTTATGCCCCATATCCTCTCACCAAAGTTACACAAAACACTAAATAACCAATCATGAGTACTTGGGCCATTATTTGCACTGTGCCTATTTTATAGACAGAAATAGATATGTATTGTTACTGCTAACTTGCAAGAACAGCAAAATGTTCCTCTTGGCTCCACACTGCAGATGGAACAAAATTTCCTTCTTGTCATAGAATCATAGAATCTCAGGGTTGGAAGGGACCTCAGGAGGTCATCTAGTCTAAGCCCCTGCTCATCTAGTCCAACCCCCTGTCTCCAGAGTCCTACTCTCCCCAAATGCATGGAACAACTATCGACATCCATAGCAGTTGTAAGGATTTAGGGAAAACAGAGTCTGATAGTTAAGATCTGCCATGTGTATCTATGTAGAAAATTTTCCCTGAATTGATTTGATAAGATTGAAAGATGCTTGTAACATTTTTATGTTTCTATGAAAAAAGCTAAGTCAATTAATACACTAGGTGAATGAGGTATTTGAATTTGATTAAAGATAATATAGTATTCTGAAGTTCACTGTTTAAGATCATTACATTTTTGCAACATCAGGCTTTCTGAGAATTAATTTATACTTAATGAGGAACATCCTTCTATTAGTTACAATCAGTGCAAGGAGCATTGCTAACACAGGATGCATTAACAGAAGACAGATTTGATTTATTGCAGAATGTACTTAGGGTGAAATTCACCCATTGTGCCGAGGGCCAGTGCAAGTCTTTGGGCTCTGTTTAAACTCTATATTGGGCTCTGTGTGGGGTGGGGATGAAATGGGCGCCCCTTTGCTTCCTTTGGGAAAGGGTCTCCTTGGCTGGCCCTACACAAGGAGCACAGAGATTGATGGAGTAGGCTTCTGAAGGGTCCTAAAGAAATGGCTCTTGGGGACTGTAGCCACTATTCCAGTATGTAGGAGTAGCAGTCACAAGGCCTTTTTCTAGTTATCCTTTTACCTTTATTATATGCTGGGGTTTGATATTTTAAGCATGTTCATCAGTAGCATTAAGGAGTATTTTTTTCTGTTTTCATTTGACAAAGTTATTACACTGACACATTTAAATTAAAAGAAAAACATTCTGAATTGAACTCCCTCCCCTTATATGACAGTGATTATGAAATTTTGTCCTTATAGAGAATCATTTTCTCTTTGGAAACTCTGACAGCTTGAAAAATAATATACACAGGTATAGCACAAACACAGGAATATGGCAGCTTTCATTGTTAGATCCAAACATCACCCAATGTGCTTTATTTTTGGGGTGAAAAGAGCAAGTACTGAGGGAGAAAAAAGGGGAATATGGGATTAAGGCATCAAGGAGGATTAAGTGAAGCCGCATTATAACTTTTACAAAGAAATGAGGTGCAGTGTTTCATACGCTACATATCAAACACAGTAATTAGATCCACAGAGAATTTAGCTATGAGTATACTGAATGCATAATCCTGTCAGAGAATTCAGGCATTCAGATGCATATTTCTACTCCTGATTTTGCTCAGTGATATAAAAAAACAAGGCAAAAGGAGATAACGTTATCTTGCATTACAATCCCTTCACTCAGAAATCTCAGTGACCTAAAGAGTTTAACTGTCTTATTAAAGAAAAGCAACAACTTTTTTAAAAAGGAAACCTAACACTAAAATAACATCTATCTCATCTAAAGTTTTCCAAAGTCACAAAAAAGTTCAGTCACCCTTCCAGAAGTGAACACTTGACAGTTTAAAAAAAATGCACCGATGTAAATGACTACCTAAGGTGCAGGTCAATGGAGAATCAGATCCAAAATCTTGTCAGATCTTCTGCCCTCTATACTCCACTACAGTTAGTTACTTGTTTTCTGTTTGATAATATATCCAGTTTAAATTCGGCTTTCGTGCACTATGCTGGTGTTTTCACAAAGTGATTGATATCAATGGATTCTAGCCAATAAAAAAAATCTGTGGTTTTCTGATCCATGCAAGACCCTTTTTATTTAAAAAAACAAAAGTATTCCACCCTCCTCTTCATACCTGAAAAAATGTGACTTCAGATCTGCAATATGAAGTGGCCCTTTTGGATCAATGAAAGATCTTTAAGAATCCCCGTTTTTATTCTGAGGGCCTAACATGTAATTCTCACTTCCTGCAAATTAGAAATTACTTATCAATTAGAGGCCACATTTATAAAATCCATAGGAAAACTCTTATGTCCCCAAAGAGGACTGGCACACTATTAAATGTTTTATCTTAAATCTTCCAGTTAGTCCTGGATGGATGAAAACAGAAGCGTTTTTATTGTCTCCAAGTTTCCATAATGTAATCATTCTTCATCTCTTGGAATGTTCCACATGTTACATTTTCCCTTACATTCTACAGCAATTGCTCTCTTTCAGTTTAGTCCCAGAAAATGTCACTGTTAAGGACCTAATCCTGCCTGCCCTACTCATCTAAAAACTCTCTGTGAAAACTGTGCTCATTTCCTCAGCAACAGACCTCAAATTTGCAAGAAATTGAAAGAAGGCATCTGTCCAATAAGAGTGTGAAACTTTTTGAGTACTGTAGATTTTTTAAAAACTAGCTTCTCTTGTATTGTGCTGACTAGCTGGTCTTGAATGAAGGATTAAAGCTAGTCTACATTACCTAGCTAACTAAAGGTAATTGAGAATCAGTCACAATAAAAGTGTTGTTAACTTGAGTCTGATGGATGAAGTTTTATAGATCTAAAATGTGTTTCTATATCATCTTTGAATAATTAAGGAGTTTAGTAGAAATACACTTGTTATTAGGCTAACTTCAGGGATTTACATCAGGGATGAAGTTGGTCCATTGAATATATAGAAAAGAAAAATGTGTTTTATAGGCAAATTCTGAATTGAAATGTGTATATTGAATCATAGACTCATAGGACTGGTAGGGACCTTGAGAGGTCTTCTAGTTCAGTCCCCTGCACTCCAGGCAGGACTAAGTATTATCTAGACCAGGGATCTCAAACTCAAATGACTACGAGGGCCACATGAGGACTAGTGCATTGGCCTCAGGGCCGCATCACTGACATCCCCCGTTTTGCCCCCAGCCCCGCCCCCATTCCATCCCTTCCATGAGGTCCTGCCCCCACTCCGCCTCTTCCCACCCCTTCCTCGCCCCCATTTCAACCCCTTCCCCAAATCCCCGCCCCTGCTCTGCCTCTTCTCTGCCTCCTCCCCTGAGCACGCGGCTCCCTGCTTCTCCCCCTCCCTCCTGGAAAGCGCTAAGAGCTGCCAAACAGCTGTTTGGCAGCGGGAAGCGCCTGGAGGTAGGCAGAGGAGCGGGGATGCGTCATACTGAGGGGGCAGTGGGGGAGGGGAGCTTGGTGGCCGCAGGAAATAATGTGGTGGTGGGACGCGGGGGTGGGAAGGGGAGGGAGGCGCAGGGAGCTTGTTGGGCCACAGGAAATAACCCTGCAGGCCGCATGTTTGAGACCCCTGATCTAGACCGTCCCTGACAGGTGTTTGTCGAACTTGCTCTTAAAAATCTCCAGTCATGGAGATTCCACACCCTCCCTAGACACTTATTCCAGTGCTTAACCACCCTGATAGTTAGAAATGTTTTCCTAATGTCCAAGTTAAACCACCCTTCCTGCAATTTAGGCCCATTGCATCTTTTCCTATCCTCAGAGGTTACCAGGAACAATTTTTATCCCTCCTCTTTGTAACAACCTTTTATGTACTCAAAAACAGTTATGTTGCCCTCTCAGTCTTCTCTTCTCCAGACTAAATAAACCCATATTTTTCAATCTTCCCTCATAGGTCATGTTTTCTAGACCTTTAATCATTTTTGTTGCTCTTCTCTGGGCTTTCTCCTGTTTGTCCACATCTTTCCTGAAATGTGGCGCCCAGAACAGAGGCCTAATCAGTGCAGAGTAGAGGGGATGAATTACTACTTGTGTCTTGCTTTCAACACTCTTGCTAATACCTCCCAAAATAATGACTGATTTTTTTTTTGCAACAGTGTTACACTGTTGACTCTCATGTAGCTTGTGACCCCCAGATCCGTTTCTGCAGTACTCCTTCCTAAGCTGTCATTTCCCATTTTGTAGGTGTGCAACTGATTCTTCCTTCCTAAGTGGAGTACTTTGCATTTTTCCTTATTGAATTTCATCCTATTTATTTCAGACCATTTCTCCAGTTTGTCCAGATCACTTTGAATTTTAATCCTATTTTCCAAAGCACTTTCAACCAGCTTGATATTGTCCACAAACTTTATAAGTGTACTCTGTATGGCATAATCTAAGTCGTTGATGAAGATATTGAACAGAACCAGACCCAGAACTGATACTTGCAGAACCCACTTGATATTCCCTTCCAACTCTGAATCACTAATAAATACTCTCTGGGAATGGTTTTCCAAACAGTTATGCAGCCATCTTATAGTAGCTCAATCTAGGTTGTATTTCCCTAGTTTGTTTATGAGAAGGTCATGCGATACCATATCAAAAGCCTTAGTAAAATCAAGATATACCACATCTACCACTTTCCCCCATCCACAAGGCTTGTTGCCCTGTCAAAGAAAGTTATTAGCTTTGTTTGACATGATTGTTCTTGGTAATGTACATTTTTGTTTTGCCATCTGGGCTGGCTGCAGAACTCTCAAGATCTGTCACTCTCATTTTCCAATTTATGAATGTGCTCAAAGAGCATCTGCATTTCCTTCTCTGTGTTCTGCGAATTCAGAGCTTCATCAGCTTTTTATTCAAAAAGTACATACTTTGGAACATGGCTGTTCTCCACAGCTGTCTGTTCATTTGCATAATGCAGCTCCACATGTTTATAGACAAAGATTTTAATGATGAATGAACCTCAGAAAGGTTCAAAGTTCAATTCCAAAGCATTTCTGAACCCTCTTGAGTCCGCAAAATGGGTAAGAAATCTCATGAGAACAGAGGTTTTGTGGTTTTCAGCACTTCTTTAGCTGAAACCACCAAGTTCAAAGGTTCACAGAAATACAAGAATTTCCTGAACTTCATAAAATAGATAGATAGATCGATCTAGATATTCATTTGAAAAATGGAGGAAGGTTTCAGTGATAGGAGAAAAGTTTTTTTTTCCCTTTTTTTTCTTCCCCTAAATGTTTTTGCCAATCCAGATATGTCATCTGCTATGTTGTTGTCTTTAGAATCAATTCTCTGAAAGAGTTTTGCTTAGACTAAGGCGCAATCTTTCATAATGCATGATATAACGAGAGTAATCTTCAATTAAGTGAAAATGTGGAAAAAAAGAATTACCCTACAGAAAGGGTGGATCAGGCACCATTACAATCTGTGGCCTTGTGATGTTGTGAATCTTATATGACTGTGCACTTCTTCTTTATTTTCTCATGTGAAGATTTACAAATTTTAATAATTTTTTTTAAAAGCCTATTGAAAAAAGATAGAATTGTACTATGCAACTAAATAAAATGACAGAATTAAAAGTAAAGCTGTTGCTACATTGGTTAGAGACCACTCTGTCCACTGACGTACTCTAAGAAATAGGTTACCGGTAATAAACTGGATACGTTTGATATGGACATTAGCATTCCACCACAAAGAAACTATTGTATTTTCGGTTACATGATGAAGTCAATGGGACTACTCATGTGAGTAAAGGGTACAGGATAAGAATTTAAGAAGAGTATTATTCTAAATAAAAAGGTTTTGTGTTGTTTATATCTACTAGAAATAACAATGAGAAGAGTGAGTGAACATCTGCTTTATTATACTGTGGAAATCTCTATCCGAGGGAGACATGTAGAGAAGCATACAAATTGAGTCAAGGATTTTGAATGCAGCTGAGCTGTTGGAGTGGATTTACTGTACACACCTTGATCAGAATGAAACATTTTCTGAACTATCCAAACTGTAGTGTCACGTAAGTAGGGATTAAGTGAAGTCATGGCTCCATGCAGAATTCAGATATGGGCATATGGAGAGAATGATTGATCACGTTCTCCTCCAAATTAGATGCTGAGCCTTGTTAATTAAGGAATCAGCAGCTATTATTTAGCAACGCTTTAACTTCATAGCAATGCCCAAGTGACCCTACAGGAAACAAGTGATAGGAGATGCCTTCTAGCTTTCCTGCAAATCTTCTTTTTCCTTTCTTCCTCCACAATCTGAAGTTTCTACTACAGAGAAATTCCAGTTAGCACACATAAAAGAATTCACGAATAAAGAAAACAGCGTAAAAAACGTGATAAACATGAAAATTAGAGGAAAAATGTGTTTGTGCTAAAACACATTGATTTGCCCTCAAAACAATGTAAACCAAAGTAGGGTAATTATACACTGATGTCTGCGGTATTTAAAATATATTTGTTTAACAAAATACTTGTGTTGCTATGGAAATTAATGCCTCTGTCAAAAATTAAGTAACTGAAATTTGAATAAATCCTTACAATGATTTGTTCTGTTGTTGTGACTAGCATCCCCAACCCACACAGATTCTTGTTACACAACAGCTTTTAAAGTAGCTAATACCCTCCTAACATAGAAGAGCCAAATACTAGAATTGAAAGAAGTATCATTGCCATCTAAGTATTGTCTTCTCTGGCCTAGCTGCCCTAAGTTGTAATTCTAGGAGGAAGATCTCAAGGACAGGTGAAGGGCCTTCTTGCTTCCTCCTTGATAGATGAAAGCCAAATGCAAATATGCATGTCTCTACAAGAAGTGAAACATGAATTTATCTCATGTGGAAGAGAGTTCCACAGTTGAAGGCCAACCACCAAATCAGCCTATCCTTATTCACTGGGAGTTATCATACTTTTCTACATCAGCCACACCATCCCTGTTGATTGTAGTAGTCTCAGTAATTCAAAGAGCTGGAGAGCGAAATGTGGGCTATCCCTGGGGTAGCTAAACTCTAGTAGTCCATTCACAGTGAAATCTTGATCCTATTGAAGTCAAGGGCAAAACTCATACTGACTTCAACGAGGCTAGGATTTCACCCGGAGAACTTTGAAAATAAGGATCAGGAAGCCTAAGGCAGACCTGGAATTGGAATTGGAGGTTATGTAAAGAGAAAACCGCTGGGATGAGATGCTTTTGCTGATTTATCCTACTAAGGAGAGAAACAGTTTAATATTAGGCAAGCTGAAGTTTCTGTATTTTTTTCATGTTCAACTCAATATTTCAACATTCTGGCCTTGAGATGACAATGCATTGATCAACTCTGGTTCGCTCTGGGTTTAAGAGGTTAGTGTTGTTATCACCTTGCTGTCTTTTTCATCACCACTGCTATTTAAGGACCTGATTCAAAACGATTCAAATCAATTGAAAGACTCTTGTTGACTTCAGTGGGCTTCAGATCAGTCCCTGAGCGTCTAGACTCAATGCTAAGTTCAGGAAGATTCAAAGAGTGCTGTTGACTCTGCAGTACAATGCACCCTGGTGCATATGGAAGAGATTTCTGTGCCAAACAAAGGCTGGATTTTTCTTAATTTGAGAATTACAATGATTTAGGAATGTAGAAAATAGGACTGGAAGGTACCTTCCCGGTCACTGAGTCCAGTCTCCTGCTATTACATGCAACCTTGTCATAAAATCCTATTCATAAATTTATCAAGCTCCAATGCTGATAAATCAGAATTTATTTAGAGAAATGCAGGGTCAGGACATGCCCTCTTGAAAAACTTATGGAAGATAGGAAAATTGCTGAATTTAAGCAGAGAAAGGGTGTGGTGTTTGTTAAAAGGAAAGAGTTGAGTCTAAGTAAAAACCTTTTTGCTGTCATTAAGGCCCTTCCGTAGCAGGTCCACAGCCTAAATCCACAGTTAGGAGGACCTAGAGGAGGACCGTATTCTCAGCATCATCCCTTCTTCCAAACTTTGTTTGCATAAGACAATACTGATCTTCTGAATTCTCCCTCTGCATTTTCAGTGATGGTTTCTTGGCAGTTGGTGTCAGAGAACACATGTGCGCACAGGTCCTCAGTGAGGCCTGGTCCACACTGTGGGGGGGGGGTGTCGATCTAAGATACGCAACTTCAGCGTATCGAAGTCGAATATCTTAGATCGGTTTTTAAAAGTACTTACCGCGGTCCACACGGCAGCAGGCAGGCTCCCCCGTTGACTCCTCACGCGGAGCTGGAGTTCCGGTGTCGACGGGGAGCGCTTCTGGGATCGATTTATCGCGTCTAGACGAGACGCGATAAATCGATCCCAGAACATCGATCGCTACCCGCCGAATGTGCTGCACAGAGAACTCTGATGAAAAAGGAGATAATATGAAGGCACTTGGTCTTTCCATGAATCCCTCAGCTTTCTGTGGACATTCCAAGATGCACAGGATTGCCGCATGGATCTTGGGACATGCACAGTTGAGAGGATCAAATTCCGTTGTCTGTTTCAATTTACATGCCATGTTTCCCTTTTCCCCTACAGGGGTAATTCCACAGAAGCTCTTTTTGTTGAAACCTATTCAGTTTCCTTGCCTTAAAGATGTGATTCTAATGTAATGTTTCTCTGCTGCACCAGCCACCCTATCCATTTTTAAATATAATTTTAATTTGGTAGCATGAAAATTTTCTAAGCCACATTTGCTCATTTTTTAAAGGCAGCAATAAAAAAAGCTTTCAGATTGAATATTGTTTGATATTAATATCACAGTGACAGTATTTTATTGGTCTATTATTATTATTTATTTATTATCTAATATCTCTACTTTTGGTGCATATTCAGTGAAGCTCATCTTTCAAGCTTGTTTCTGTCTTTTAAAAAATGAGCTGAACCATGTACCCAGTTTAGCTTTTAACAATAACAGCAATAACAAAACTTGAAAGCAGGCCATCCTCCTATAAACTGTTGGTAGATACAATGGCTGGACTTCAAAGAGGAATACTGTGTCCCTTCCTGCCGGCCTGCCATTACACTTAGTAACATTTTGCAAGTAGCTGATGACTTTCAAGTTACATCAAACTTAAAATACAAAACTGGGAACACTTCTGTATGGCTCCTAGTTTGTTTAGTCTTTTGTTTTAAAGTGAAGCTACCGAGTTATCTAGCCACCTCTGAAGTACTGTTGAGTGGTAAGGCTATACTGGGAGAAGAGACTCCTCAGGAAATGTGACTTTCTAGTGTACTTCTTGCTAAAACATCAAATACTTCCAATAAACAAGCACTTTCAATACTGGAAAATAGTTTTCACTTTCTTTTCTCTCTTTGCATCCATCCCACTTATGTTTGTCTATGATGTCTGTTACGTAGGGGAATAATACCCTATGATACTTTATCAGTATTTCATGTAAAGATTCCAACAGTGGTATGACCACACACAAATGACCTTACTAGTTACTCAGAAATCTGCTGTGGACAGGGATGTACAAGTGTGACAAAGTCTGGATGAAGGTGTGCCTCCAATATCCTGAACAAATCTTATTGAATTAAATTTAAGTATTTTAGGAGCTCATTGGATTAAAATGCAAATGTTTGTGTTATTGTTTGATTTCATGTAACTTGCCTAGGAGACATAATTAATGTAAACCCTGGGAAACGTTATAACCTTTAAACAATGGGCTAAGACAAGAATGAACTGTTAGTTAAGTACATTTCCTAGGAAATCTCTAGGAGGAGGAGTTATGCAGGAATTCAGCCTTTGAAGCATCCAAAGGAGATGGGGAACTTCTGGCTGATGAATCACCTGTTACATGAAGACAGATCAAAGATCCAAAAATGGTATAAAGCAGTGAGTCTCTGATTCCTGGGCATGTTTGTTCTGAGCTAGCAGTTGTCATGAACGTGTGACAACAAGAAAATCTCTTGGTGGGGTTTGAAGGACTGTTCACTAGCCAGAGCTTTTGCTGTAGTTAGAGGCTGATATCTGGGAAGCTTATTAGCATGTGTGTACATTTGTTTACTGGTTTTAATGTTTTCTCTGAAATGTTTTCACCTTACGAATAAATGTGCTTTTAAAGAAAGAGCTGTGTGGTAGCTTAACTGTGACAATTACACTGCTTACTGGTTCTAAGGAGAGAAGTAGAACAGGCCTGCTTAGGAAGCCTTACTTTTCTGGGGAATTCATAGTGTAGGCAGGGAGCTGTACAGCCTGGAAGTACCTAGGCCAGGAGAGAAAGATGTGTGTGTCTGCCCAAGAGAGATGACAGCTTGGGAGTTGGAAGCCTAAGAGTGAGTGTCCTTGCTGGATCACACAAGGAGCAGTTGTCCTGAACGTTGACAGTAGGGCATGGGTTTCTGTCTGGTTTGTCTGCATTATTCTCAATACTCTTCTTTCATATTTTTTTTTTAACAGTAACGTGACAACTTCTGCAGTTAATAGGATTGGCAGAATTTCGGGAGAAGTATGGAAGAGTTTATCTAGTGAGATATTAGCAGTGAAGTTGAAAGACCTTTCCAAACTCTCTTGCACATTTAGTCTAAACCACCTGTCTGGCTATCAACACAAAGTCTAAAAAAATAAACTGGTTCAAATATATATATATTTGCTCATCCATCCAATGAGTTTTAGGTGGCAAGTTGAACTTATGCTTTGGAAAGATTTAAAGTGTGATTTTCTTTCCCTTTTTACACTGTTCATAGTTGCCATCAATCAGTGGGAAGCATCGCAACTCAGGAAGGCTTTTTTACAGTTATCTCCTTTGTAACAGATCAAATGTTCTTCTGCCACATATACACAGAAAACAATGCATACCTATCTACGGGAACTGCTAGACCTGAGACTGCATCATAGCTAGAACAGAGCTGCCTGAGCATGTGTTGCAGATCCTTTTAAGCATGGTTCACTGAGCTCAGTGGAAGTGAATAGCCTCTTCCAAGAATGGGAAACAGGGAATATGTCTTAATATTTTTGTCATTATAACATGTTAATTTACTGTCAAATTAAAAAACAAGGTGTGTAGCAGAATAAGCTCACTGGGCAGTTTTTCCTTTTTGCTACCATGGACATTTTTTGTGTTACCTGGTGATTGTGGGAAGAGGGGAAGTACATTCTGCACAGTCCAGGAACAGTCTGGCTTGGATATAGATAACTGCTGTCAGACCCCAAGTTTGGCAAATTTTCTTGGCCTCTGCAAATATTATTTTCTGTAGCAGTGAGTGTGCATAGTCCAGTTACATTTTCTGATGGCATCTTTGAAATGTGAAATCGCCTCAGAACCTGATTGCTCTTTTAATCATATTATATTATCATCATTTGTTAATACAATGCAAATACACATGCAAACAACTCTTTATTGCACTGGTGTAAATGGCTACATAAGTTGCAGAGCAATGGAGAATCAGAGTCCATATCTTAACAATCTTGTCAGATCTTCTGCCTACTTTACTCCACTACGGCTTTTTACTTTTTTCTGTTTGAAATATACTGTCTACATTCGGCCTTCTTGCATTATGATGATGTTTTCATAATATGATTGGTGTCAGTGGATTCTAGCTATAGACAAGTATCTGTCTCTTTGATCCATGCAAGGCCTTTGTGGATGCTGGCTGCATTACAGGTCAAACTACTAAGGGACAGAGCTATGTAAATAATGGGTGTTTTTGTTCTCTGGGAGTTCTGAAAAAAATGTTTAATCAACCCGAAACAATTTTTCCCCCCATAAAATTGATTGAAAAGTGTAAAAAAAAAAAAGTTTTGAATGAAACTAAATGTTTTTTTTTATTCAAAAGGAATCATTTCTGTTAGATTTTGAAAATATTTTTGAATTTGAAATTTAAAAAAATATTCTGGTTGTCCCGAATCTCCATTTTTCATTGAAAAAATAGTAGGTTAAAAATTTTTGCCCAGCTCTATTCAGGAACCCATTTCTTCTTGAAGTCTGTTCTTAATCCTATACAGGATTTACACACACTTTGCTCTGCACCAGGTGGCATGGTATTCAATATAGAAGGGACATTGTACAAAAAAATAAATTAGGTGATTATGGGGAAAAATGACAACAGATGTTCCTCATAAGAAGTTTATCAACAGTGCAGTCATTATTGTGCTTTTCCAAGTGAATGGAATCCCATTAAATTAAATCTTAATTTAAGAAGCCTTAGTTTACCAACTGGTAATGTGTGTATGTGATGTAAACATTAACATATCAAAAATAATCTCAAGCTAACGTGGCCAAAACTGAAAGCAAAGAATCTGGCACGTTTTCCATCCTGTCCCAGTCTTCTAAGTTAGATATGTGATACAAACAATATGTTGTATTTAGCAAGTAGGATAAAATAATTTAAAAACAAACAAAATACTATTACATTCTAAAATATAAGTGCTTTCATAAGTATACTTCATCAGGTTCCTTCAGAGATCTGTCCGGAGTCCCAAAAGCAGCTGTTTCTGGAGTGGAAGAAATAAATAAAATTAATCAGGATGACTAGATGTTAGCCTTGGTTTAATTAACAGTGATCTGCAAAGTAAATAAATTGCAGTGATTAACTTACTTTATAATGGTAGTCCTAGTAACTTTGCAAAAGAGTAATTTCTTAAGGTATTCTTTTCATGGGTGAGTAAATTCAAATGATTGTGTTTATAACACAGTATAGCAAAAAAGTTTGGTTTGCCCTAATGTTTCAAATTCTGTCTTTGGCTTAATGGGGATGCATAGGCCCTGTTGTGAGCCAAAATTCTCGCTCTATTCTTAAATCTAAAAGGAGGCTTTCTGGTGTTATATATACAAGACCAAATTGTGGCAAGACACTGGCCTCCATGCTAGTCGACCTACTCTTGGCCAACATAAAGGGGGACAAGGGATATGGTCCTGCCTCTTCCAACTTCTCCTCTCACGTTTGGGGCACTGAGGGCTCGGTCCTGCAATGTGCTGAGTACTCAGATGAAGTTCTGAGCACCCTCACATTCCAGCGACTTCCGTGGCAATTGAGGGTCCTCAGCACATGGCAAGAGTGCTCTGCACCTTGAATGCCTGAGCTGTAACGGAGTAGTACCTATCTGCTCTTCAGTGTATGCAAGGGCTACCGTTGTAACAGGCATTCCAGAGATCACACATGTAGCACAGCTCGGAATAATTTTGACAGAACCATTTTCCTCTGGAAAACCCGGTTCTGTCAAAAATAAAGCGCTTCATGAAATCATATTGATTTCCCCAACATTTTGTTTTGGAGGAAAACAAACAAAAAGCCTCAGCAATACAGAAATGCCCTGTTTTGGCTTTTTTCAATGTTTTTTTGAATGAAACAGGTTGTTTTTGCTTTGAAGTGACTTTTCCTTTCTATTTTTAAAAATTTTGTATTATATGCTATATTATCGTATACAATTTAAAAAGTTTAAATAAAAATGAAACATTTTGACCAATCCAAAACATTTTTTAAAAAATTTTCCTTCACAGTTAGGACATTTTCAGATTTAATTCTGATTAAAAATTAAGCCAAATTTCAAAATCACTAAATCCTTTGGAAAACTGAATTCCCCTTCTCAGGTCTACATACATACATGGGACATTCGGGGTTGGGGTGGGGGATCCTGTGGAGGGAGTGGGATATGTGTGGGGTGGAGTAGGTGGCATTTGTGGGTCTGTACTGTGTGGGGGGTGGAGAGAAAGGGCTATTCTGAAGTCTGTGTGGGATGGGTTGGTACATATGGGATGTGGGGACGCTTTGCTGAGCGCCCCCTATGCAGGAGCTCAGCACTCTGCTTGTGCCATACAGAGCTGGCAGCAGCTTGAGTTGAGATCTAGTCTAAGGAAGGGGGGAAGCATGGGTGGTAATTTCCATAGTGCACAGGGCCCTCAAATTATTTAATCTGGGCCCAGTGAGGGGGGCAGCTCAGAGCAGAAGAAGGTAAGAGGGCAGGTGTGAAGTGAAACTGAGGTGAAGAGACTATGAGGAATGCAGATAGAGAGAGTTGCAGCAGCCAGTCAGCACAGAGCAGAGGAATTCTAGTCAAAACTGTAGGAAGTGTATAAAGGTCCCTGCTGCTTTGACTGCTTCTGTACCTGCTCCTGCCAGCTGGAGTCTGTGCTTGGTTCCTCCCTGTAGTTTTCCTCCAACTTAGGTCACATGGCAAAGGGGAGGGGAGACATCACCTAGATCAGGCATCGGCAACCTTCGGCATGCTGCTCGCCAGGGTAAGCCCCTGGCGGTCTGGGCCGGTTTGTTTACTTGTCGCATCTGCCAGTTTGGCCGATCGCGGCTCCCATTGGCTGCGGTTTGCCATCCCCAGCCAATGGGGGCTGTGGGAAGCGGCGGCCAGCACATCCCTCGGCCCGCACTGCTTCCCGCAGCCCCCATTGGCCTGAAACGGCGAACCGCAGCCAGTGGGAGCTGTGATTGGCCAAACTGGCAGACGCAGCAAGTAAACAAACCGGCCCAGCCTGCCAGGGGGCTTACCCTGGCGAGCCGCGTGCTGAAGGTTGCCGATGCCTGACCTAGATCATAGTCTCCCCAAAGGGTGGCCCCAGAGAGACTGCATTTTAATCCGATACCCCTAGTGCAACAGTCCCTGCTTTGGCTGCTTCCACAGCTGAGCTTACTGGCCAAGGTCTCTGGCTTGATTGGGTCTCACATGGAGGAGAAAATATAAGATGAATGGTTAATACTAATTATTATGAATAATAATAATGGTTTTATATAACATAATTGGTCAGTCAGAGTGAAGTGGCGTTTATACAATAACATAACAAAAATCATGGCAATCGGGGGAGGTCCCGGATGACTGGAAAAACGCTAATGTAGTGCCCATCTTTAAAAAAGGGAAGAAGGAAGATCCGGGGAACTACAGGCCAGTCAGTCTCACCTCAGTCCCTGGAAAAATCATGGAACAGGTCCTCAAGGAATCAATTCTGAACCACTTAAAGGAGAGGAAAGTGATCAGGAACACAGTCAGCATGGATTCACCAAGGGCAAGTCATGCCTGACTAACCTAATTGCCTTCTGTGATGAGATAACTGGCTCTGTGAATGAGGGGAAAGCAGTGGATGTGTTATTTCTTGACTTTAGCAAAGCTTTTGATACAGGCTCCCACAGTATTCTTGCCAGCAAGTTAAAGAAGTATGGGCTGGATGGTGGATAGAAAACTGGCTAGATGGTCGGGCTCAACGGGTAGTGATCAATGGCTCCATGTCTAGTTGGCAGCTGGTATCAAGTGGAGTGCCCCAAGGGTCGGTGCTGGGGCCGGTTTTGTTCAATATCTTCATTAACGATCTGGAGGATGGTGTGGACT
Organism: Macrochelys suwanniensis; assembly: GCA_033296515.1. Classification (NCBI taxonomy): domain Eukaryota; kingdom Metazoa; phylum Chordata; order Testudines; family Chelydridae; genus Macrochelys; species Macrochelys suwanniensis. The sequence continues at coordinate 14,483,312 of CM065784.1, read as the reverse complement.
GCACCCTTAGCAAGTTTGCAGATGACACTAAACTGGGAGGAGTAGTAGATACGCTGGAGGGTAGAGATAGGATACGGAGGGACCTAGACAAATTAGAGGATTGGGCCAAAAGAAATCTGATGAGGTTCAACAAGGACAAGTGCAGAGTCCTGCACTTAGGACGGAAGAATCCCATGCACTGCTACAGACTAGGGACCGAATGGCTGGGCAGCAGTTCTGCAGAAAATGACCTAGGGGTTACAGTGGACGAAAGGCTGAATATGAGTCAACAGTGTGCCCTTGTTGCCAAGAAGGCTAACGGCATTATGGGTTGTATAAGTAGGGGCATTTCCAGCAGATCGAGGGACGTGATCATTCCCCTCTATTCGGCACTGGTGAGGCCTCATTTGGAGTACTGTGTCCAGTTTTGGGCCCCACACTACAAGAAGGATGTGGATAAATTGGAAAGAGTCCAACGGAGGGCAACAAAAACGATTAGGGGGCTGGAGCACATGACTTATGAGGAGAGGCTGAGGGAACTGGGATTGTTTAGCCTGCAGAAGAGAAGAATGAGGGGGGATTTGATAGCTGCTTTCAACTACCTGAAAGGGGGTTCCAAAGAGGATGGATCTAGACTGTTCTCAGTGGTAGAAGATGACAGAACAAGGAGTAATGGTCTCAAGTTGCAGAGGGGGAGGTTTAGGTTGGATATTAGGAAAACCTTTTTCACTAGTAGGGTGGTGAAGCACTGGAATGGGTTACCTAGGGAGGTGGTGGAATCTCCTTCCTTAGAGGTTTTTAAGATCAGGCTTGACAAAGCCCTGGCTGGGATGATTTATTTGGGGTTGGTCCTGCTTTGAGCAGGGGGTTGGACTAGATGACCTTCTGAGGTCCCTTCCAACCCTGAGATTCTATGATATGCCTGCATGATGGTTTGCAAAGCACATAGCACCAAATAATGCCTGGATACTAGACCCCATATACTTCCAGAACCAAGGAGTTTATGGGAGGATTTCGGAAGCATCTGAAGTACAAGCATTTGAAGTACAAGTTATGCTCTAAATCCCTTAGATGATTTTGATAATGCTAATGCATGCATTCTCAATTAGGCATCTCAGTAATTACTATACACTTTGCAGTTTTATATTGTATAGCTACACGCACAGGTATACTTTCACACAGAAATGAAACCTAGAACTTGTAGTGATGTAAAAAGCCCTAGGCAAACAGTCTCAGGATTTCCTTTGCCTGTCCAGGTGAAGCCATCAGGAATCGAATGCAGAGCATTGGTGTTGTAGGTTCCTTCACTTATGGAACTTCTTACTGGAAGGGGTCAGAAACAGTCCAAACCTGATCAATTTCAAAATGTGATTCAAAAGACTTCTCTTTTTTTGTGTGTGCAAAAGCCAACCAACAACAAGTGAAAGAATTAATGGAAAAATTCCATCTAAAAACATTTTTAAAAAGTATATGTGGCTGAAGCCAGAGTTAGGAAAAAGTGGTGACCAACATTTGAAATCTAGGTGCCTAAAGTCAGGTACCTAAATTCATATTTTGGGGCCTAACAAGTAAACATGACTTTCAGAGATGCTGAGCCCTCTAGGTACTATTTACCATTTTTCAGCACGTCTTAAAAAATGACCTGCTTTTTTGTCCTTAATGCACTCATGACAAAAAGATATGTGACAAAAACTCTATGTGAATCCTAACACTTACTCTGTGCATGTTCTATTATCATTACTATTTATTAACTGTAGATGATTATCTATTTCTATTTTTTTACAGATGGCTTTATATAGTTTTTTAATCTTTTTGTCTAACTGTTTTAAATAATCTGTTTTATCTTGTACCATTAAGGAAAAAAATGTCCACTTGACTGAATCAAAAATATAGTTCATCCAAATCTAAATTATTTTAGGAGTCTAGTACATATAACCATAATGTACAAAGATAGAATTTATAATTTGTAAGAGATAGTAACTTTGAAGCTGACATTTCTTTTATGTAGCAGTGATTGCTTCTGCAGATACTGTGTAAATGGCATATTATGCAAAGTGAAAGTTTAATTATAAGGGGAAACTTCAGTAGAATATTTCTGTTTGATTAATAATCTATCAGCAGATAACATCTAATTTGAATTTAGATGTAAGCCGTACAACTCATGTTGAAACATTTGCTGTCAACTGAAAAATCAGTGACACAAAACTAAGCTTTACTTTCCCCTTCTGTGTTTATAACATTGGTTCACAGGCAATTGAATAGGGGCAGTAACCTTGTTGCATAGATTTCTACTATGTGCAGAGTTTAGAACATAGAGCAAGGCAGCCAGTATAAAGGTTACAAAGTTCCCACCCTCCTAATTCTCAGCTGCCTTTCACTATGTTTTCTCATCTGCCTCCTTAGTGCGTGCAACACTAGCTGCACGGTTAGCAAGAGAAAACTGTACTATTGCCCACCAAAGCATATTGAGATATGATGAATGCTGCAATTTGTGAGGCTAAGTGTTGCCTCTCTGTCTCTCCTGGCCTCAACCTACTTAGTGAGTGAAATACTCAAGATTCCTATGCTCAGTTGGTCTGATTTTCCTCTGACACAATGGTCTGAATCAGAGGTAACTCAACAGAGCCCAGTGAAATTACACCAGCTTTGCATCAATGGGAAGCAGGCTGACCAACAAAACCTTGATTAAATATAAGCAAAGTGTTCAAAATTCCCAATCTATTTAAAAGTGAAGGCCTGTAGAGCACTGGTTCATGTCCACAGTTGGTCAGTGTGGGTTATTAAGGGCTGTACGTTATCCTCCGTCAGCTACTAATGCTATCACGCTGATTGAATATAACTGATTTATTGTCAGACTTTTTACCAGTGACTGAATAACTCAAGAGGAGCACAATCTCGTGTTTCTAACTTGCTCTGTGATCTTGAACAAGTCACATAAGGTATGTACCACGTTCACTTGAAGGTCATCAAACCACTGTACAAACTGCTGCTAAAGTCCCACTGCTATAGTGCAACCCCTTCTAGGGTGTACACAGCTAGTGATTAACAGCCCAAGGAAGTACTACACAGCAATTTAGGGTGGGTTGTTAGGGAAGAATACAGAAGCTAATTCCAAAAAGTCAAGGGGGAAGGGGGCTTTAGGTAGTCACAATGCAATAAATTGAAATGGATTTTAGCAAGGACACTGGGATTAACACCCCCTCCTCTCAACAGAACAGAACAAAAAATACCATCAGACTCTTGACCACAAATGGTCAGAATTTGGTTTTACATCATGCAGAAGATGGCACCTCCAGAAGCACAACATTCCTCAACACACCATATTGGGCTATTGATTCAAATATTGTCCTAAATAAAGAGTCCCACCTACTGAATAACCAAAACAACTTCCTTCAGCTTTTAGGGTTCCCTTAGAGGTCTCCCATACAAATAGCAACTTCGCTCAATATTTCTGGTTTATGAGATCTAACAGGGTCTAAGCCTACATGATATAGATATATGTTATATACTTTGCTGCCTCATTATGTACATAAATTAATGGGATCCTATTTCTCGCACCAAGAAAACAAAGGCCCTAAAAATGCAGTAAGGCATACCATACAGCATCAGTTCTCAACGGGATGTGGGGGGAAAGGGAGGGATGTTGAACTCTCTAAGGGGGCATGCCAAGCCTTCCTACTAAATCACTGGGTCACAACACTACTCACTTAGATTTGGCCCAGTTGCCCCTCCGTCATGATGATTTGAGTGAGTGACATTGCAGTCTGGTGGTGCACAGAGTGGCAACGCCCTCTAGCATTCTTCAATGCTGCAATTGAGAAATACTGCCCTGAAACTTTGTGGATATTAAGGTCAATGAGTTTAAAGCCTGTGCATGGTTAGACATCAGGATCAAAGGACTGATTTATTTAAAGTAGAATCCCCTGTTTTGGAATCAGGTATATTAATGGCCCAATTCCATCTAGATTATATTGGAAACTTCCATTTTGTAAGGGGAGAGGGAGAGCGCCAAGTTTAAAAAAAAGGAAGGTTAGTGGGAGTAATCCAAAACAGGTTGAGAACCCATAGCATAGAGTAATGATTTCCCTTGAGGTATGATGACATAGATTTTGTGGGTTATGTTCAAGCTATTAGGATAGTGCTTGTAAAGGTATATATGTTCCTACAAAGAATAAGTACTTATTGAAATGGTCATATCAAATCTGTGTAGCTTTCTTTTCTTTTTCTTCCCTTTCTTTTTTTTTTCCCGTAAAAATGGAACTAGAACCCTTATACATTTAGAAGTGTATGGCTGTATTCACAGTGCCTAAGAATAGTCTGATGTTACTCAGTGTCATGGGGGTGGGGAGAGGGAGGAAGAACTTGCTTAACTTTTCAGTAGGTGATTGACTGTATATTATGGCAGATAGATCATTTTAAATTAGCATTCTGTACATTTAGGAGAGAGTATATTTTTGCTCATACATAAATTGCCTCTGAACACATTTCAAAAACCCAATCTTAATCTTAGCAATGAACATTTCAAAAAGTAAATTAATATCTTCAAGGGGAAGAAATATAGTATTTTAGAGCAGCACCCATTATTGCCACTATAATTATGGCTTTGTCAGCGTTTCCATGAAAACCCTATTTTTGAGGAGGGTTTCTTTTTTTAAACCCTTTTCATAACAAAATTTAGCTCTGCCTGAAACTTGGCAAAGTCTCAGCCTGATTATTTTTTTAAAATACATTGTTGAAATAAACCATTTTGACTTTTCTTCTGTGTGAAAGGTTTTATATAGGCTTTATGAGCTTCTCCAGAGTTGCTGCACTGAAGATTTTCATTAGCTTATAACATGGAACAGTTTTGCGTGGAGTTTAAAGAACACACACCTTTCCCCACTGACATTATCGCTCAGCTGGGGCCAGATCCTCCCCTCTTCTGCACAAGTGAGCAAGTAGGAGTAAAGGACAAAGGGAGACCCTTCATTGCATAACATCTAGCCACCCATCTCTGTGCAACAGTTGTCAGGCTTCCAGTGTCCTGGGAAGTTCTAGAAGAGGTGATCTGTTAGCTGGAAGGTGTGGCCAGCTGCACAGCAAACCAGCATACATGTTGCTGTTTTCAGTAAATATTAGATTTGTTTGTGTAGGACACGTGCCGACATAAGAACATATTGGGTCAGACTAATGGTCCTTCTAGCCCAGTATCCTGTCTTCTGATTGTGGCCAGTGCCAGGTGCTTCAGAGGGAATAAACAGAACTTAACACAATGCTGACATCACTTTTCTACCTGCACCTCCTACCTGAAGGGACAGAATTTAGTCAATAGCTAGATGTATTATAGATTTTTTGGGGAGAGGGGGTTAGCCTTCTAAGCATCAGGTTACCGCCTGCATGGCCATTTTAGGGTCAAGTTGCAACCTTGCCGTTGATTTCAGTGGTCTATGTCCATTGTAGAACAACCCTGATTTCAGTGGGGCTCTCCACAAGGGAGTAGGAATCTGCCTGTGTGGAACCAATGAGGAGTCCTTGTGGCACCTTAGAGACTAACACGGCTACCACTCTGAAACCTGCCTGTGTGGAGCAGCTACAAGATCAGGGCCCAAGAATGTGCTGGCTACAAGGCAAAAATCATCTTCCTAACTGTAAGAACTAGATACTATTTTTAATGAAAAACAAGATAAACCATTAAGAATTATGGGGAAGACCTTAAAATTGCACCATCAGCAATTTCCTGTGCATACAATGTTGATATAAGAATAATTAGAAATATAAAATTCTGATTTTTCTTCTTTTCTCTTTTCAGTCTATTTATTTCCTTTATATTGAAATGGATTTTCTGGATGTAGGGGGCATGCCTGCATCTAGATTTTTACTGTTATGTTAGTGAGAAACATACACTTTTGCGATGTTCTCTGGCACATAGAACAAATGTGATGCAGACTCTAATTGCATTTGTTTAATAATGGTTCATAAATAATAAAAACTAGTAGTAAATTATAAAAAATAATGTGATTCAAATTTCTAAATGAATGGCTAGCCTGAAAGAGTGAAATAGAGGTAGGAGGAAATATAAATCCATCAAAGGAAAGCTGAGTATTGAAGGCCAGTATGACCTTTTTCTCAATAGAGACTTTCATTCTCTTGTTGTCCTCTGAGTTAGACCTCCGCTGAAAAAAGTGCCTTAGAACCTAAATCACGGGTAACTCTATTGAAGTCAGTGGAGTTATGTAGGCAGAAAACAAGTATAAGGTAAATGAGAGGAGAATTAGGGTATCTGTTTGACTGGTATAAAGTTTCTGCGGTGGAGTTAAATGGAAGAACTCACAAGCTTAAAGTTAGGCATGTGCTTAAATACCTCGTTGATCAGGATCTTTCTCTGGAGTGAGCAAGATAAAAACCAGGAAAACAATTCTTAGAAAAGTAAGGGAAGATTTTGATATTCAGGTATTTCTGCTATAGCTTGTTCCAGGTAATTAATCCAGTGAAGAGTAATTTTCATAATGACACAAAAATGCTATTTTCTATACAGAAATCTTTACTGTTTAGAAATTCTATTGACACTACAATTGATGTAGTAAAAAAAAAAGACAAGATTAATCAGAACAATAACAACTGTAATCAAGAAATCTAAATACTGTTTTGCACCACTGAAGAAGTTGCAGGAGTTTAGTAACTGCTAGGATTTGATCTCATTGTAGGGTTTAAATTAAATGAGAAAATTCTGAAGCATTGTCCACCTCAGTGGGTGGAGTTTTCTCCCACCGGAGGGTATATAAATCATGGATCTGGAGATCTGCTGGGAAACTAGTTCAGACATAGAAATCTGGGAATTCTCACAGCCAGTCAGACCTTTCAGAAAACTTCCCAGCTTCCTTGGCACCATGTCTCCCTCAAGCTGCTCACAAGACCTGATCAGAACATGGTTTTCCTGACCCTCAAAAAATTTTGAGATATGGAAAAATTTTTCCCATCATGAATCAGGATAAAATGTCAAAAATCTCAAAATATCACAAGTTCTGAACCTTCCTCCCCCTAAAATTTGGATTGGGTCAGCCAAAACATTTTGTTTAAATTTCAATGTATTATTCTTATTATTTTATTTATTTATTATTTATTTATTTTTGTTATTAACTATTATTGTTTGGCACGCATTCAGTTCTATCAAGGATGTCCTCGAAAGAAAAATCTACAAGGCAACACACGCCAACCTCTTCAACTCAACAGTACTGCTGACAATGTTGTACGGCAGCGAAACATGGGCACTGATGAAGATAGAAGAGCAACAACTGTCACGGAGAGGGTGATGAAGTGATCAGACAAAAACATGGAGTGCAGGACGTTGTTGTTGGAAGCAGGTAGAGTAAAATGCAATGGGCCAGACATATAGCTAGGCTCACTGACAATTGATGGACTACAGCTGTTGCCAAGTGGTACCCATGGAAACTGAAACAACCACTTGTCCGACCTCCAAAGAAATGGGAAGATTTTATTATGAAAAGGCGTGGCCACACATGGAGAAGGAAGGCCAGGACAAGAGAAGAATGGAAGACATGTTGTGATCGGTGCAATCTATTTGAGGGATGAAGGTCAAGGTGATAATTAGATTAAATTGTGAAGCATTGAAAAGCTCTTGGGGAAAAAAATCATTTAAATGTTGACAATTTTGAAATGTTGACAATTTTCAAAAGTTTTTATTTTTTTTCTATTTAAAAAATGTATTGAAACTGAGACTCCCCCCCTCCCCCCAAATCAGTTTCAACAAATTGGTATTTTCCAGTTAAAAAGCTTTTCTTTGAAAAATTCCCAGAGAGTTCTACTGCTGACTATGCTGGCCTGGTCCTACAGTAGGTGACCTCAGGATTCCCTCATTGCCCTGTGGCTTCCAATTTGTGGGTTCTTCTTGCTGATGTAGAACAGAGAAATTGTAAATCTATTGAACCAGTGTTTTACTTTGTGTTCCTTATACATGTCTGTCAACAGTAAGCACTAGCAGTTGGAGACTAAAGAACAACACCATGCTTCAGCCTGAAATGTTTTACTCTTAGGTAAACTGAGTTGGATCATACCATCCTTGTCATTTCCCACACAGCTGACCCTGCATTTCAGTGCAGGAATAGAGGCTTACCCATCTTCTGCAGAAATCCTGAAAGAAGGAGAAAACAGAGGGAGTAAGGTGGTAAAAAGAGAAAAGGAATTAGAGAGGTGAATGTAAACGTAGAGCCAAAGAGAAAATTAAAAGGAAAGGCAAAGACAATGAAGAGAAGAGAGACTGAATCAGAAAGTGGAGAAGATGAGAAGCGTACAAAGATGAAAAGAAACAGAAGGATACAAACATAGAGATAGAAAACAGACACAGACCTGAACATTATAGACCCATTAGTTTAACCTCAAAATGTGGCAATTTACTAGAGCCAATAATAAAGCAATCAAACTGCAGGCAGATTGAAGATAACATGGAAATGCATTCACAAAAGTGTTATCAGGTTAAAAATATCCTTTTAGTTACAGTAATAATATGGGTGGACAAGGAAATATAGAGATACATTTGGATGTCAGTCAGGCTTTTGGCATCTTTCCACAGGGGATTCTTTTAGAGCGTTTGGAATACAGTAGCGTAGCCAGGAGAGGAGCAGGAGGAGCGACCGCTTCCCCACTGAGCAGAAGGGGTGCCTTTTTTGTGCTCCAACACCTTTTGCTTCTGCGCTGCAGCCGGAGTGGAGCTTTTTCTTTTTTTTTTTGCTCCCGGCACTTTTTTTTGCTCCTGACACTTTTTGCTCCCGGCGCCTTTTTTTAGCTCCGCTCCCCCTGTGCTCTAAACCTGGCTATGCCACTGTTGGAATAGTGTGGTATGGATACAGAATGAACAGGAGGTTCATAAACAAAATAATTATTGATAGTTGTACGTCAAATTAGGGAAAGGCGTCAAGCCTGGTGTCAAGTCTTGATGGTTCATTTTCATATTTTCATAAAAGATTTGGAGGAAAGCATGGAGAGGACGCTGCTGCTGCTAAGATTTGTAGATGAAATTAAGAGTTCAACCCGGTGAAGCCATACCCTCTGATTAGTCCTGCTGGTTTGGGGAAGAATGACTAACAGTCTGGAACATATATTTTAAATACTGCAGGTAGCTGTAGGGATTTATTGAAAAAATTGAATAGTTAAGATTTGATGTATTTAAAATAATTGAATAAAAATTTAGTCCCATGGTTTCATTTTGAAATTAGGGAAATAACAAGGGCTAATAGCAGTGTGATGGGAGTAGGGGGCAGTGTAGATTTGCACAAACTACCCAGGAAGCCTTAGGGAGCTCCCTGATTGCACTAGGGGAGAGAAATCTACAACGTTTCTTTAAGAGGTGAAGCATATCCCCTCCCTTCCTGTGTAGTTAGCAAGCTGCTGAATAGTGTCGGTAGGGAAGGAGGAGCTGAAATCTTTCTGCCTACTTCCCATCCCTGTACTAGTGAGTTGCATTTGGGTGGGTAATGAGGGAGTAGTTCTGCAAGAATTCTTCCAAAATGTAATTCACTCCCGACCTTCAAAGATCACATTTGTATAGCACACATCATTCAGTTAAGAATTGAGTGGAATTTTTTGGGGGTGAGGCTCTAAAAACATTTGCCAGTACAGGGTTTCCCTATCCACCAAGATTCATAAAGTTTGAGGGCTACCCACCAAAATAACATTGATATGTGACTCAAAAGTGCATACAATTTGGAAACATTTTTTTAAAAAAGTTTGTTGGTTAATTTGGGTCACTGTAAAGGTGGAGAAAGGGGATTAGTAGGGAGGGGTTTGAAATGTAAATATAAATGTGCATGCCATGTTTTAAGGAGTCCCAAACCTCACAGTCTCTGCCAATGTTACAAAAACATTTGACCTAGTTGTTCTCACAAATGATCACTGCCAACTTTGGAAGCAAAGAAGTACCATGTATGGAGTGATGGAGGACTCTGAGAATGCAAGATAACAGCAAATAAAGACTGGATGTCTTTCTAAAAGATATGATTAGCTCAACCAGAAGTTATGGGCATGATGCATGAATCACTGGGTGAAATTCTGTAGACTTGTGGGAGGTCAGATTAGATGATCATAATGATCATTTGTGGCTTTAAAATCTATGAATTTTATGAAAGCTAAGCACTACTCACAGTGTTCAGACATGGCACAGTAACTATAATACCTGATCTATGTTTAGGCCTTGAAAGCATCAGGAATAACATACTTATGGTCACACTTGTCTGTTTCCTGCCTTTTTGGATATATCGTATCACAATACCTAAGTAACATACCTAGTATTTGGCTTATAAACAAGCATTATGCATACTTTGTTTAATCAAACCCTTAAATTGCAGTTAAAATTTATCTCGAGTCATTAAACATGTTTTCCCTTGAATGCAAGTGGGCACATTTCTGTAAAATATTCATGAGCTTTGCAATTTAAAAAGAATGAGCTTCAGGGGAAACAAGCATTCTCTGCTTAAATGGCAAAGAATTGTGAGTGTAAAATGCTGCTGTTTTGATTGTGTAGTGGGCTAGTGTTTTACAGCTAGTTTGCACTGGTGTAAAAGGCTATACAAAGTACAGGGCAATGGTTTTATAAATTTTAAATATAATTATATATATTTTATATATATATAATTATAAATATACAAGTTTTATAATGTTAACATTTTCATTGCCAGTTGTTGTTCATATTCATCATTATCTTTTTTTAAAACTAAGCTCAGTGTGGCTGTTTTCATTTAAACCTTTCTTTTCTTTATTCTGACAAAATAGGGAAGGGGAAATACATTTCCGAGTCCTAATTAACCAGTGAGCGCCATGTGAACTCTCCATGGTACTGGCACAAGTTTGAGTGTGGAGGCAGGGGGGGGTGTAAAACAGCTGCTATTTGCCTAATTTTAAAATGAAATCACCGGATAATACTTTTATTAGATCTAGAAACAAACATAAAACAATTTTAAATATTCATGTGTTTATTGTTGTTTTTATGGTTTTGTTAGGATAAAATATCCATAAAGGCATTTTCATTGTGGTTTTTGAGAAATAAGGAGAAATTACAGACAACTTCATTTAGAATAATTTCCTAATGTTACAACAGTAAAGTAAAAGTTTCTATTTAGTGGCTATGCAATAGTTAGAATGTCCCAATGGCACGGAAAAAACATCCAAACCAAATGGATTCACAAATGATATGGTATGTAACACAAAGGAAAAAGGCAGAATGCTCATCACTCGCAGGTGGGAGATAAGCAGTGTATCATGCTCATATTCCTATAGCTCTGTCATCAGACTCTTTAGAGCAGGTGTCTCAAACTCAAATTACCACAAGGGCCGCATGAGGACTAGTGCATTGCCCCGGGGGCCGCATCACTGACACCGCCCCCTCGCTGCCCCCAGCCCCGCCCCCACTCCACCCCTTCCATTAGGCCCCGTCCCTTCTCCGCCTCCTCCCCTGTGTGCACGGCTTCCCGCTCCTCCCCGCTCTCTCCCAGAAACCCCGAAGCTCTTCCCATGTGGCCCGCGGAGCTCTTCCCGGCGGCCCACCGGTCTCCCAGCGCCCCCCGTCCCTCCCTTTTAAAAATTTTTTTAAAAAATTTATTTTTTACCCCCAGGCAGTTCCCGCCACCAGAACAACTGTCTGGCAGCGGGAAGTGCCTGGGGGTAAAAAAAAAATGTAATTTTTTTTTTAAAGAGGGGGGGTGGTGGGGAGCCCGGCAGGCCGCAGGGAAGAGCTCCGCAGGCTGCCGCGTGTTTGAGACCCCTGCTTTAGAGTATGTGTGTTTTTAGGGATAGCAGAATAATTCCAGAGACATGTTGGCCTCACAAACTAAGCATGAGGGCAAGAGCAAGGAATTCCTGAATTTCTGTCCCAGCTCTGCCACTCACTCTTTGTGTGGCCTTGGACAGGCATTAACTTCTCTGTCATAGAATTAATTGCCATCAGTGGTAAATAGGACCAATGGTCAATGATGGGATGTTAGAAGTTACTACAGAGAACTTTTTCCTGGGTGTCTGGCTGGTGAGTCTTGCCCACAAACTCGGGGTTCAGCTGATCGCCATACTTGGGGTCGGGAAGGAATTTTCCTCCAGGGTAGATTGGCAGAGGCCCTGGAGGTTTTTTGCCTTCCTCTGCAGCATGGGGCACGGGTCACTTACTGGAGGATTCTCTGCATCTTGAAGTCTTTAAACCATAATTTGAGGACTTCAATAGCTGAGACATAGGTGAGAGGATTATTCCAGGAGTGGGTGGGTGAGCTTCTGTGGCCTGCGTTGTGCAGGAGGTCAGATTAGATGATCACAATGGTCCCTTCTGACCTTAAAGTCTATGAGTCTATAGTTCCCCTTCTGTAAAATTCAGATTATACATATTTTCCTGGTGACGGGTTCCCCTGGGGTGAAACTTGGAACTGGGGTACCACTGATCCCTCTGACCCACCAACCTGGGCACCTTCTCACACTGTGCTGCTCTGACAAGCTTCAGACCTGTTCCCGGACCCACGCTTCCACCTGCATTCACACAGGTAGGGACACACCCATCTGCAGTTACATGCAGGCTCTCTGGCCAGCCACTGCATGAACCACCAATAGAAAGGCTACAGCCAAGGTAACTCTCAGCTCGCCAGGCACACACCCCCTCTGGAGTATAACCCAAAATTATACCACCTTGCACTGCACAGGGAACTGTACAGTGAAAGCTCATGGAGTCCCCCGCCTCTCAATGTGGAGAGGAATATGCAACAGCCTTTGCCCCTTGAGCTATGATTTTCCACACACTTCACTCCAACTCACTGGTTTAGATTAAACCATAAAATAAATTTATTAATTACAAAAAGATAGATTATAAGTGAGAGCAAACAGATCAAAGCAGATTACCTAGCAAATAAACAAAAATGCAAACTAAGCTTAAAATACTAGAAAGATAGGCTATGAATTAGCAAATTCTCACCCTGGCTGATGATACAAGCAAGCTGCGGATTCTTAAGGCACAAGCGACACTTGTTTTGAAGCTTGGAATCTCCAGGTCTTTCACACACAGGCTAGTAATCCCTTTAGCCTGGGTCCAGCACTTCCCCCAGTTCAGTGTTTGTTTCTCAGGTGTCTTCTTGTGTGGGTAACAACAGATGATGTCACTCCCTGCCTTATATAGCTTTAGCATATGGCAGGACCCTGTTGTCTCAAACCTTAGTTTGGGGAAAAATCCTGACATCCCGAGATGGAGTCCAGAGTCATGTGGCCTGGTCACAGGCCCTTGTATACCTTTCTGAGTCATAGCAGCCATTACTTACAGGCTGTCTGGAACATTCACAGGAAGGTTAAATTCTTCCAGGGTCCATTGTCTTTGCTGATGGACCATCAGCACTGTCTGGCTTCTTCATTGTTGTACCCTCAAAAGCTGGCTGTGGGAGTTTTCCAGAGTAAGTGCATTTGAAATACAGATCCCTAGTCAATATTTATAACTTCAGATACAAAAATGATACATGCATACAAATAGGATAATCATATTCAGCAAATCATAACTTTTTCAATGACACCTCGCAGGACTTATCTTGTACAAAATGCATCATAATTATGCCATACTCATATCATCATAACATTACAATGACTAATATGGGGTGCCTTGTCACTTCCCTTCCTCATAGAGTTTTGTACATATTCATTGTTGAATGAACCAATGATCATGATCTGGCACAAGTAAAGCTCGTTTGGGTGTACCTGATGATCATAAAGTTATTATAATAATTAATTCTCTATATTATATATTATTTCAGTGGGGATTTAGCCTGAGAAAGAATAGAGTATTCGTGCAGTCCATGGAAAACATGGGGGCTGATTTTTTTTAACACAGTCTCAATTTTTACACAATATTGCAGCTGCAAATTATTGCACGTGCAGATATGCACTTTCAGATATTTGTGGGTACAAAGGAGCACACACAGACAGTTAACACCTTGGTTTACTCTGGTGTACTCAGAAAGCTGCCATCTCTTGTGCCACCTGTTACACTCAGCTTAACGCTCTCCCTTCTCTTGCCCCACCACACGGCATGCCCCATAAGGGTCGGGCAATGTCTGATCCTAAATGCCTACTATAATTATATATCCTGATGCATGTACAAATGGACAATAGTGTAGCTAGGAAATTATGCTTTGTGCACATTATAACTGGCTACCCCACTGCTTGGTTTGCTTCCGTTGCTTTCTTCTCCCTATAACGTATCGGCGCTAGTTAGAAAGTGAAATGTATTTAGTGTGAGCAAGACTTTCCCAACTGTCTTTCAAAGCATTGGTTATAGTCAATTGGGGTGAGTAGAACACTGGTCTAGATGGACCATTATCTGTTTTGGTATGCCAACTCATTTGTTTGTTCTTGCCTAACACAAACCCTACTGAAATGTCTGGGAAAATAATGTGAAGAAGTCCAAGAAAGCAAAGGAAACCACACACAATGTTGTTTCATCCTGGCTTGGCTACTTTAGATACTTAAGTCTCTCCTGTCTGGTCACCCAGACCAGTCTGTTTCAATGCAGAGGCTATTCTAATTCCATAATAGGACCAGAGCTGGTCTAGTTACACACACCTTAGAGACTAACAAATCCAATGAATTTGTGCGGTTTCTTTACTAATGCAGAAACACACCTGACCCCCTACCTACCTGTGAATCAAGACGCCCATCAGTGCATCAGCTACTATTGTACATACTACGTGAAAGAGCTCTTGACATCTTGTGTCACACCATATCTTGTAATACCCATTTGAGAAAGTACAGGTTAGGCAATATCCAATATTAAGCAAATACTGACACAGCCACAAATAAACTAGTTTTTCATGATTATTTAAATGAAGTAGACAGAAGCAATGAAGGAGAAATTGATCTTTGTGCAAGACCAGGTAATCTGAAAGGTAGAAAGCAAGCAGTATTTCCCTTCCCCTATTCCTTCAGGAATAAACTGTGAAATACATTTTAAAATAAAGGTTTAATTTCAATTGAAATTCTTAATTTCAGTTTGTTAGCAACCATCCTATTTAAAGGTGCCAATTTGTCATATTGATATAGTATCGGCATTTAGAAATGAAATTCAGTGTCACTTTTAATTAATTCCTATTTCCTTTTATTACATTGCAAATTTTATAGCTGAAGTAAAATATAAAAGGGATTAGATGTGAAAAGTCCTCTAACAGGAT
The DNA here is from genome assembly GCA_033296515.1 of Macrochelys suwanniensis. Taxonomy (NCBI): domain Eukaryota; kingdom Metazoa; phylum Chordata; order Testudines; family Chelydridae; genus Macrochelys; species Macrochelys suwanniensis. The sequence goes on along the minus strand of CM065784.1, from coordinate 14,468,163 downwards.
ATTAAATGCCAAGTATATTGTTATTTGTTTTTCACAATTTAACTCTATTTTTTCAAATAATGTTTTTTTGTCATTCTATCCAGGGCAGTTCAACGAGCATGTCTGACTGATTATTTATTTACTAATTTGATTAGACAGCATTCTCTCTGAAAATGCTGGAAGGCTAGTAATACCTCACAAGTTACTTCTAAATGTAAGAACACTCTAAAATGATGCCATTACTTTTGCTTAAATCGATTTCTTTATATTTATGGAATACAATATGTTTGCTTCCATAATAAAAATCTTCAAGAAAGTATAAAAGTAGTACATGTAGCATTATTAGTATGCAGTGAAATGGATGGTCTCAGTAGATTTAGTCTTATAGTATAAACTATTACAATATCTGCATCTCATCTTTGCAGTTCAGCGTTACAATCAGCAGAAGTCTAATTGCTTGAGAAGCTCTGTGGTCAGATTAGCTATGTTAGCAGCAAATGGAAGATTAAAGAATTATGTATTGCATTTTGTCGTTAACACAATTACTATAAGAGAATAATTCAAATAGGATAAAGAGCATATGACAGTTAATACAGATGGAGGCTTAAAAGGGGCTGCCTGGGAAAGCTGAAATATCCAGGTTCTTCTGGACTGAAGTTAGCAACATGCTCACTCAGTATGAGACCTACATATATTTTCCTATGCATGTTGTTTCACTTTGGAAAAACACCTGCCAAGTGAAAACAGTTTCTTATACCACCAGGCAGCTGACATTTTGGGAAAAGCTATGGCTAGCTTATCACAGTTAATGATGGGACACAGTTAAAATTCCTGCTGTCAAAGCCAGTCACTGGTAGCATGACCTACTATACCTAGTTCTAAAAATAGTCTAGGTCAGGTATTTGCTACCAAGCAGTGCTTAGTATCTTTCAATAGCACTGTCTCATAACTTGAATAGCAAAAATCTCAGAAAAATTTCAAGAGACAGAGATCAGTCTACAGAAAAAAACAACCTCTTAATGGGTTTTATTTAATTTGTAACCCTCCAAATACATCACAATAAAGCATATTGCATGCAGTGCAAATAAACGAGCAGTAGCACACAGAGACTTGTATGTATTGTATGCTACATTTGTGGCATTGTGCTTATACCATGCTCCATTCTTGCTAGTCAGTGTGGTTAATAATAACATGGAACATGAACAATTTAATTACAAAGTTTTTCTTAACAAACACTAGTTCTTAAAATATTATCAGACCACCCAGAGTTTGAATGTAAACTTTGTGCTCATTTAACAACATCCTAAATTTAATTAGGATGGGAAATGCACATCATTAGCACACCACACAGTTTATGTTGGAAACATATGGTCCTTTTTATTATTTAGAGAGAGGCCGGAGGTCCACACTTAACAATGTGCCCGAAATTGCTGCCTGTATTTTTGTATGCAGTTAGGGTCTGTTCCCTCACCACGCAAGTCCGTGGAAGTTTTGCCTTTTATTTCAATCAGAACAGGATCAGGGCTGTCCAAATGGCTACTTAACTCAACCTCAGGCTGAAACAACAGCTGCAGAACAGCTCTGCAGCATGAGAGAGGATGATTTGGAATATCCATATCCAGGGAGTCTCCACTCCCCCCCGCCCCCCCACCATGCAAAGTCTGTACTATTTGGGTTTGGTGTATCAGGGAAGGTTAACTCAAAGTAGGCTCTGCAAATGACAACATATGGTTCCATATTTACTGTCCATATCTGACTCCAAATCAGATTGACTTAGAAGCTAAAAAACATGTCTGGGGGGAGCCAAGTTAGAGTTTTTCAAGTTGCTGCACTGTTACCACTAACAAAGATTCATCAATGACCCTGCTAACTGGACAAGAAATTTGTATGGTGGGAAGTTTCTGAATTGCTTATATGGGATTTGACTAGCAAGACACAGACCAGACACAAATAAACGATGCCAGTTTGCCTGTGGAATTTATTTCACAAATAAATAGTTTTATAAAAAATAACCGTACCAGACCAAACCAACCAACCAAATGCTTTAAAAAGAAGATGTGTGGCCAGATCCTCAGTAGATATAAACTGAAATGCTCCACTGAAGTCAATAGAACTACAGTGCTTTGCCCTGCCTGAGGATCTGGACAGTGGATTATAATGAGCTAGCCATTGCTTACTGGGAAACCCAAGGAGTTTAATTTGATTTAAGTTGCATTTTTTTAAAAGGGCAAAAGTGTGACGTTTTTACAAGTAGTTTGTCAAATCCTTAACAATTTTTACAACTCCCACAATTGAAATTTTAAAAAGGATTAATGGTATGTTTTTCCTCATTGCATATATAAGCACTATGGGGTTTAATCACTTAATTCTCCCCTTTGAATTATGAGAGAAGAATTAAATGTCAAATATGGGTTACTCTGGGTAACTTCCTTCAAGTATGTGGAATAAAAAGTCAAAACTTAAAGCAAGTGTGGGAGATATTCAGGGCATAATTGTGGGAGTTTCTTTCCTTCTCAATTATGGGGGATTAGGAGTGCTTGGAAAAGGTTTAGGGGAAAATTTTCAAAAGGGCCTGCAGGCCAGATTTATTAAGGTATTTAGGCTCCTAAAGATGCAGACAGGTGCCAAGTGTAATTTTGAAAAGTTCCTAAGCACATTAGTGCCTAACTCTCACTAATTTCAATGGGAGCTCTAGGTGCCTAACTCACTTGGGTGCTTTTTAAAATCTCACTAGGTGCCTAACTGCAACTTGTGGCACCAAAATACTTCATAAATCTGCTGTAAATCCCCCACAGTGTTTACTTAAAGGAAATATACTAAATGTTAATGCACATTACAAATGGCTGGAAGGGAATCCTGTTTGATATCTAAGCCAGCAGCTAAGACATCAGATGGGGGGGGGGGGGGCTTTTTAGTCACTGGTTACACTGGTATTTCTAAGTGTAACCACTGCTGCTGGATGGTTGAATAGGAATAATTTGCTTATTCCTATGAATGAATGAACCTTCAGTCCATCCTGTGCTCACCATTGTAATGTTAATGGGGCTTCACAATGAAAAGTTCCACCTAACGTTTCCCACCTCCTGTGTAGGGGGAGCCTCTAGGAGTATGTGAATTGTGTGCTTACTGGTATGTCTTGAAATTGTCATCTTCTTGCCAATTCAAGGATTTGGGGCGCACTGAAGTCAGCCGGAGGACTCCTATAAATTGGCTTTGGATTGGGGACGGTCTGGTTGAGGCTCGCTAAATATATTCATAGTGCGGCACATTCTGATCTCAGGAATTCTTACACTCTATGCCTTTCCCACCGTTAATCTCAGATGGGAAACATTTTGTGTCAGTACTAAAACTGGGGTCAGACTTTCCTTTGAAATTCCCTTTCTTGGATGAACAGCCAGAATGTGACACTAGCTAGCTTTGGAATATGATATAAAACACGTATATTGGGTTTTACTTGATTTGTTAGTTTTATTCCTCAAAGAATGACCATATGGTTACTAACATTTCCAGAGGCAGCAGACACTGGTGGTTCTTGAACATTTCCCATTTCATTCAGTTTCCTTTTATTTGCATGTGTGTGTGTGTCTTTATATTTCTGGCTAGTGTGATAACATAGGTTTTGATCCAAAGCCCACTACATGAGTAGGAGATTTTCTGTGCATATCAATAGGCTTTGGATCGGGTCCATACACACTCTAAAACTATATGGTTAATAATACACTTTTCCCCTCTGATTCTCACTCTGCATTTAATCTGCAGCCTTAAAATTCCATCTCCCCTACAAACTGGGAGGTCCTATTTTAACAATAAAACAAATCGAGGGATCATTCGTTTGGAATCTCTAGGGTAGGAATTCCCCCAGAGGACAATTGAATTTTTTAAAAGCTCCAAGACTATAGGTAAATCTTTCTTGGTAGTAGAATTTGTATGTGTAGTAACTAAGAACTACAGGTATGTTAGCAACAACAGGAAAGTCAGGGAAAGTGTGGGACCCTTACTGAATGGGGGAGGTAACCTAGTGACAGATGATGTGGAAAAAGCTGAAGTACTCAATCCTTTTTTTGCCTTGGTCTTCACAGACAAGGTCAGGTCCCAGACTGCTGCACTGGGCAGCACAATACGGGGAGGAGATGAGCAGCCGTCAGTGGTGAAAGAACAGGTTAAGGACTATTTAGAAAAGCTGGACATGCACAAGTCCATGGGACCGGATGCAATGAATCCGAGGGTGCTGAGGGAGTTGGCTGATGTAATTGCAGAGTTATTGGCCGTTATCTTTGAAAACTCGTGGCGATTGGGGGAGGTCCCAGATAATTGGAGAAAGGCAAATATAGTGCCCATCTTTAAAAAAGGGAAGAGGAAGAATCTGGGGAACTACACATCAGTCAGCCTCACCTCAGTCCCGGAAAAATCATGGAGCATTTCCTCAAGGAATCCATTTTGAAGCACTTGGGAGAGGAAGGTGATCAGGAACAATCAACATGGATTCACTAAGGGCAAGTCATGCCTGACCAACCTGATTGCCTTCTATGATGAGATAACTGTCTCTGTGGATATGGGGAAAGTGGTGGACGTGATATACCTTGACTTTAGCAAAGCTTTAGATATGGTCTCCCACAGTATTCTTGCCAGCACGTTAAAGAATTATAGATTGGATGAACAGACTATAAGGTGGATAGAAAGCTGGCTAGATCATCGGGCTCAATGGGTAGTGGCTTAATGTCTAGTTGACATCCACAGAGGTTTTTAAGGCCTGGCTTGACAAAGCCCTGGCTGGATGACTTAGATGCTTTGAGCAGGGGATTGGACTAGATGACCTCCTGAGGTCTCTTCTAATCTTCTATGATTTTATGATTCTCTGATTTGAGTGAGAAACAATTTAAGCACTTTGGTTGTATAAATTACACACAAAATCACAGATGCAGTGTATGGTTCATATTTGAAGGCTCCATAGAGGTATCTGCTTTTGTTTCTGGATAGATAAGTAAACGGGTTAAAAAAAATCACTAAGGTAAAAGGAAAAAGAAAGCTTAAACCATTGCAGATGCATGGTTAGACATTTCACTCTGGTTTACTGTAGTGCTAAATGTTATCACTAAAGTGTGCTTAACCTTGAAAGTGCTGCTAAAAGATTTCAGTGAATGTAGCCTATAAAGTATCTTATATATAGTCCCTGAAGATAATGAAATAGAAGAGGCCAAGAACTATTGACCTATCATGTTTATCAACCACGTACTAAATGTTTGACTCTGCCTTAGCTTAAATCACTGACTTTCTCACAAATGATTATAGGCTTATAGCAGAAGATCAACAAATATGCAGTAAGGTGTCACAAGGTTTTGAGAGTCAACTTGTAATCCATGCGGTGTTCCGGAGTGAGTGACTTAAATCGATTATACCAAAGTCTGTGATTTAGTGTAGCATAACTGGTTAATGGAAGTCCTTAACCTACATAAGAAAAATGTTGTACTTATTAAACCAGTAAATGTCCAAGTCTGTGAATACCTACACTGTATGTTTTACACCCGGATGATTAGAAATTACTTTTTCAAGTATAATCCTCAAAATAGATTTATTCTCCCATAAATGCAAGTCAGCCCACTCAGCAGATCAAGCTTGGCATACAGCTCTTGGGAAGAGGCCTAATACAACACTGATTAGTTATTTTAAACATTGGTTGCTTGAAACCTATACGGCATACTCCAACATGAAGTGACAGGCCTGGAAATCACCAACAGATTCAGCCAGTACACTGGCATGATGTTCCACCTCGAGTTTAGATGCACCTAAAAGGACTGCAGTATAGTACTTGGAGCCAATACCACTTGATGGAAACAGGAAAACTGGTGAGTTGACAGATGGGGAATTCTATAAATATATCAACAACATTTTAAAATATTGAAAGACAAGGGAACAAAGGTCTAATAAGTACATATAAAACTAATTATCAGGAAAGCCATATTAATAGAGGCAACACCATCTGCATTATCAGTTGTGCTGAAATGCCTATGACCTACACATTTGATAGAACACGGCACCAACTAATGCAGATGCATAACAAAATAAAGATGGTTCTATTTTGCTGAAACTCATACTCTGAAAGCTGGAGTCACCTTTGTCTACTTTGATAAGGCAATAGATGCAGAAGATGAATGGCAGTGTTGTTGATGCCCTTTAAAAATGTCTTAGAAAAAGCACCGTCTTGGAAAAAGCAAACTGTATTGGGTTTTATTACCTCTGTTCAGGCTATAGGAGCCACTGCTAAGTTACTTGGGGGCAAGGGAAGGGACTGAACCACCAGAGTAGCAGTAGGTGAAAGAATTACGCTTCAGAGACCCCTGGAGAGGCATGATCACCAGCAGCCTTCACTATCCCAATATTAGTGCACCTACTTGCAGTTAGCCAGCATTGTCTGTCAAATAATGCCTGCCTCCTGTATGAGAGCACTAAGGAGACAAAAGCTGGTCCGCCATTATTTAACAAGTATTAGGATCTGGCTCAATTTAACAAGAACTGTGTGATTTTCTGTGGGTGCATTACCAGAGCATCCACAGAAAATAGCTCTCCTGGATACATTCCATTTAGTGTTTAAATAAAAGTGGAAGTAATTTTCTTTTTTTTAAAGTAACCAGAGAAGACAGAGTAGGAACATTATACAAAGGAAAGATAACAGAAACAGCTATAAAAATCCCTACCAATTACCTCCAAATAACACAAAAATTGTCTCAAAGCAACAAAATAAGGAGAAAGTTGCTCCAGACAAAAATCTATTATCTGCTATTCCCACCCGCCGATGAGGAGAACCCTGCATTTAAAGGCTAATTCCCCTCCTCCCTCTCAAGTCATATCCTTCCAAGACAGCCTTAAAAAAAAAAGCCTCAGACTGAATGAACCCACTGCTTCCAAGGTGCCAGGCTTGATCCTTAAAGGAAGGAGAGCTGCCGTTGCCAGAAGGCAATGTGGTATAACCTAAAACTCGTGGCCCAAACTGTAATCAGACACCAGTTAGGATGGTTTACACCACTTAGGTATTATGTGATTATATAATTGAAAACTTTATCCCAAAGCCTGATGCACCAAGGGAACAGAGATAAGGGTAAGGTTAAAGGGCTGAGCTGTCCAGTCTCAAGATTCTCTTATTATCATTTTCTACATGGGCTGTTATGGGTGAGGAATCCACCCGTCTCATTCTTAAGAAGGGGTCTTCACTCCTTTACTGGTTCCTCTGGCCCACGAAAATGACTGGCAACATTTTCCCTGAGCAGTAGACTAAAAGGCCGTTCACAAAAAGGGGAAATCTGCTGGCTGCCTTACACATGCAGCTCTGAACAGCACACACCTGCTCATACAAAGGAGAAGTGTTGAAAGAGGGAGTGTTGAATATAGGAGTCCCTGGAGAACAGTGGTTAGCAGCTGCTGCGCTGCAGATAGACTGCAGAATCTTTTAAAAAACGTATATACAAAGGATTGAAATGCCTTGAAGTAGATTGCCGAGTCGAGGCCTCCGTGTTAGAGTGTCCTAGAGAAATGTTTTAAGCACTGCTTGGTAAGTTGCCCTTGTTGCTCATTATGCTTTAAGCTGAGCTTCAGTCTCATGTTCCAGGGGCCATCTACAATGTAACGTACCTAAGAACTCATCATTTTATATGGAATTGAAAAGATCAAATGCATAAATGTTTGAGGTCACTTTGTTGAAGAAATATGAAGACACACACCTTTTTGTCCATTTTCTGTGTTCTTTTAAACTAGGAACAAATCTTCTCCGTGTTTTGTACATTAAAGGTTGTTAGCTGGGGTAGAGGGCAATAAAAGAGTGCTTCAATGAAGGTGCTCAACCACCAGCATGCATTTAATCTTTTTAATTCTATTTATTATCTGCAAATATAGCGCCAGATTAGATGTTTCCTAGAGAGTTGAGTTTGGTGTGAAGTATTCATTATTTTGTTACAACTCTTTTGAGGTCAACATGAAGTAGTCCCTTGTACTCAATGAATAAATCTTTTATCATGACCTTTTAATCACTTCATCATGAAGAAGTCTTTTCTTTTGTACAAAAGGCTACTTCACATTGCCCTCATCAAAGGAGCTATAATAACATAAAGCAGACACAACAGTGGCTGCTATTGAAATATGTTACAATAGAAGAAAATTAATGTAGGTAGACCCAATGGACTAGGACAAGCAACAAGGACTGTTAATGGGAAGTGCTGATGTAGGGAACTGGCTTTTCACTCAGTTGTTGTAGACTGCATAGAAGAGGAGGTATTTTAGCTTCATTTTATAGTGGATAGAAGAACAACAATTTGATTCAGTTAACTGGAGCAGTGGCGCCAGTGAATCAAGTCCTAATGGAAGAGCGTAGAGGACTCCTAAATCACAAAGCTTAAGGCGTTAGATGGGGCATGAGCAAGAAGGAAATTTAACATTAAGATCTAAATCTATCTTCAGTTATGGCGTACCTTATTCCTATGGGCCCAAGTTTCTTCTCACACTGGCGTAAAGCAGGTATAATTCCAGTGAAAACAATAGAATTTGCACTGCTATAAAAACCAATGTAAGTCAGAGCGGAATCTGACCATAAGTATACAAGTAAGTCATTTTGATGGTATACATCAAAGTTGGGATTCTAGAGGGCACAGTGAAATAGGTGTACATCCTAGGCCAGTGGGTGGGTGGGCCATAACAATGTGACTGATGGGATAGGAAGGAAGAACCTCTTGGCTTTCAGAGGTAGTAGGGAAAGCTGAACTTCACACCAGGCAGAGCTTTGGTGACAGGCAGGCAACGAAACACACAATAACCAAGGCAGAATAACAGGTTCTGAGACAAACCATCTAATGCACCTGCTCTTTCCCCCACCACTCCAAACAGAACTCCAAGCAGAGAAATTAGCAGCATCAATGCCAAATAACACAACGAACATCCATTGCCTTATTGCAGAAGCTCAGGTATCCAAATAATGGAGCTTCCAGTCAGTCAGATTCCTGGGGCAAATTGTTCTCCTGTTCCACTTGCTCCTTTTATTCTCCATGAAGGCAGGACCTGAACCTGTGTGTTTCATGCAGCTTTCCTTCATAGGTCACAGCAGCTCTTTTCTGTGCATGTGTTTTTCAATTACCACACCCATATGTCTCAAGCTCCTTATTCCTCTCTTCCCCCTTTCCCCCGCTGCTCATTTCTTCATCTCCTTTGAGGTTATTTCCCTTTCTCTCAGGTGTGCTATTCTTTGATCCTATTGATTTTTCTCCTCTTTCATTCACAGCCTTTATTAAACTCTGTTCAGCTTCTTCTGAATTTACTTTTTTCTTCTGTACTCTTGTCTGGCTTTCCCTTCTTGGCATATGTAGCTCTGGCTCCTCTTTTCCCTTCCTCTGTGTTTCTTATTACTTCATGCCTTCTGCTTCAAATCTTTTCTTCCACTGACCTTATTTCCTTTCTTCCTCTGTCCATCATATGTGCCACAGGGGACTGGAAGATGCTTCTTGCTGCTGTTCCATTCTTCAGCTCTCCTGGGTTTCTTCTTCTCCGCCCCATGTCATTTATAAACATTTATGAAAGGAGCAGCTGATATTTCCTAACTAACTGTTCTGACTGATGCCTGTATGAGCCGCATCAGCTGGAGGAGAAGATGTAAAATTGAGACCAGCGTCTTTTTCCCCAAATTGTCTCATCACATATCCTGATTTCCTTTTCTATATGATCATTTCAGAGCAGCTGCAGCTCAGGTCTGTGCTGCAAAAACCAGGTGTTTTATTCCATATGCAGTGCGCATATTAGTATATATAGCCTGGAAGAAAAAGTATTTCTATTTTAATCTGAGAGTCTCACATTCTTTACACACTGGGGAAACATGTTTTGCCTTAGTAGGCTAATGCACGCTTCTGCAAATAATATTGTATAAAGCAGTGTGCTCACTCAAACCAGTGCGACATTCTCTCTGCCCTCACACAACCTCCTTTAATCAATCTTGGAAAGTATACAGCTTGCAAAGCCTGGGAACCACATTGCCCCATAGGCTGAGAAGAGAGAGCAGGCTGCACATACCTCAGGAGAAGGCTGAACCACCATAAAATGCCTTAGGGGAGAATTGTGGCTTGGAAAGCCCCAATCCCTCCGTGAGCTCCTTCAAGGACAATGTGGCTGTGCGTTGCAACCACGGTGGGCCAATAACTCCAAAGCTGAGATTTGAATCAAGTAATATAAATCTCGAGAAATTAAAAACGTGTCCAAACTACATCTTCCCTAAAGGATGCCTCCATGGAGTAGAACCCAACTACATCAATTTTGGGGGTAGGGTGGAGAGGGAGTATCATTTAACGTATTGGTATCAAGTATCTCCTAATCCACTTCCTGCACATACGGCTGCAGCTTCAGTGAGTGAGTAACCTCCTAAATTGAAGGTTTCCATCTAAACTGGAGATAAATTCCTGGTTTTGTCATGGGAGCTGAATTCCCAGTTTTTCTCACTTTCCTCTTCTTCTGTTCCAAATCAGAGTCGGGCTCATTGTACGTGCATGGTATATTCAGGAGTGGGATGCTGTACAAGAGAAGAAAACAGTCTGTATATAATAAAATATATTTTAAACATAAGTCAATTTTAAAAGTATATTTAAAATATATAGCTAGAATGTGATGCTACAGTATAAAGTATTATATCTCATAGACAGGAAGGTGTTATATGGAATTTGGTGGGGCCTGATTTTGATCTTGTACCAGTTTTACACCAGTGTAACATTGATTTCAGTGGAGTCATACTGGATTTATAATGGTGTCAGGGTGAGTGAGATCAGAATCAGTTCCATATTTTTTGTATTAAGTCATCAAATAAGCCTCAAAAAGAAACATATTTTACATAATAGTGTAACTAATAGAATTTAAAATGACAGCAATGTATTAGGCTTTCAAAAGTAGTAATGTGAAAATTCTATTTTGAATAATTCACTCATCTTAAATTGTTATGCATTCAAAAATGATTGAGCTGCATCTCCAGATATAGAATGGTCTATCTGTTTTTAAATTAGCAGTAAACATCAAGTTTTCACAGCTATTCTCAACTGTAGCTTGTATCACATTATACTGCTGATTAGTTGAGTTGAGTTTAATTGATTGTGAATTAATTAACACTCTACAGTAGATGTCTTTTTCTTGAGGTAATTAATCTTAGTGAAAAATGATACATAGAGCAGTTGAGGCTCCAGCAGATTTTCTAGATGTGCCTTATTTAGGCTTACTTGACAGCCTTTTTTCTTGTAGATGAATTAGGTGTCTAGAAATGACTCTCTCTTATATTTATTTTGGCTTGGCAGCATATAGTTGTTATGTCTGGCAATATTTCATACCCAAAAGTGTTAATACTCTCCATAAATTATGACCAATGATATACAGTGGTTGTTATAAATCATGACAAGTAATTGATCTTGATTGAATCAAATAAGTATGATGCTTTGCAAAGTTATGACCTTGTCATTTAACTTCAGTGCTGCAAACACATCAAACCAGTTTGGATTAACTCTTCATAAGTGCATGTAGAGTTTTTAGAAATAAGATACTGCATCAGTAAAAGCCACAATTGCCAGATATATTAGATAGGCAGATATCGATACTATTCTATTCTAATAGATTTGTATACTGCGCTCATCACTGTAGTAACTGAACATTGTCTTGTGGTGAATTAAGCCATGTGAGTACACATCTGTCATGTGTTCTTTGCTCTCTCATTCTCTCCCCAGGGGGAGAAGCATCTGTGGTGGAGTGTCTTGTTTTAGTAGAGTTTGTTGACACCAATCTTCATCCCCAAGCTTTAGGTGGTCTTTTAGGTCTCTTGAGCCTGAACCAGGGAGCTTGAAAATAAGAACTGAGACCCTGAACTTGATTCAAAATTCTATGGGAAGCCAGTATAGAATGCAAAAGCAAAGGACAGACTTGCTAGGCTCATGGTAGCCTATGTTGATGAAGAGCTGTGCTGCAGCATTTTGTAATAATTGAAGGTTTCTAAGTGTTGACGGTTTCATGCCAATGTATATTGTATTTGCTGTAGTCCAGCTCAGAAGTGATGAAGGCATGAATAAATGAGGCCATGTCAGGATGGGACACAGTCGTCTAACTAACTGATGATGATAGAAAATGTTACTTGCAGATGCTGCTATGTGAGAGTTTAGTGTCAGTGAGGAATTCAAGAGTACTCCTAAATTATGGACCAAATTGGCCAACTGTGGATGTGTACTTTTGACCAAAGAAGACTTCACCATGGCTGCAGTCTGTTCAACTTTTGTGTTGCTCAGATTCAGTTGTAGCCAGCTGTTCTCCATCCATGAGCTGAACTACTCCAAACATTGTGCCACCTTGGCAGTAGTTATGTGGTCGTATGTGATGAAGAATAAGCATATTTTTGGCACTTGAGTCCATGTCATCTCACCTATTCACCTACTGATTGTATGTGGACATTGAAAAGGACCAGAAAGAGAACTGAACCTTGTGGGTCTCCACAAGTAAGAAGTGTAGTGGTGGAGGTGCAGTTTCTCATAATTGCTCATTAAATGTGTCCCTCTAGGAAGGACTCAAACCCTTTGAATGCATTACTCTGGACACCTGCTATACCTCTCAGGTGAAAAAGCAGTATCTCATAGTCTACAAGGTTGAATGCTGAATGCCTGAATCTAGGTTTTACCAGGTCTAGAATGTGAATTCTTCTAATTAAAGCTAACTTCTCTATGAGCTTGCTCAGGAATGGCAGGTTTGACACTGGGCAGTAGTTTGCTAGAAATAATGTATCCTTGGTGGGTTTCTTCAGTGCTGGCCAGACTAATGTTTGAAGGAGGAAGGGAAGATTCCTTCTCTGAATGGTGTTTTGGGTGTTTCACTGAGGAGTGGCACCAATTGTTCATCTCTCTTTTTAACCTGCCAAGAAAGGCATGGGTCAGAGTCACAATTCTTGGGTCAAAACTCCTTTACTTTGTCAAGAACTTCTCGATGGGTGAATGTGTTGAATCCTGGGAATGCAGGTGGTCTGTTGGTTGGTGGGCATAGATAGAGTGGACCCAAGCCATCCTGAATATGTATGGGTTTTTTTCAGCACAGTAGGATGATAATTCTACTGGCAAAATCTGGTCGGTTTTCTTATCAGTTTCAGGAGATCAGAATAAATATGATGATACTCAAAACTGAGCATGAATAATGGTGTTCAAAGAGAAAAATATCAAACCCCTCTTTAAAAAAAATGATATTGTGGAGTCTTTGTCTCTTTGGTCCCTGGGGGCTAGATCCAGTATTTAATACTGTCATTGGAAAGATTCCCAATGGTTTCAATGTGCCTTGGAGAAGGCCATGATCAACAGAACCTGATTGTGTGTCACTAACTGTAGCAGCTGTATTATTTAGAGAAGCCCCATTGTCCTCAATGTGACTATTCATGAAAGCAAGGGCTACTCATATGAATAAGAGTTACAAGTTACAAGTCCAAATTCCTGCTGAATGACACTTTCATTTGTTAACAAAACACAATCATGTCCTGCTGATCATGGCTTTGATCCTGCAAAACATATTGTTATCATTGAAGCCCATGGGTGCTTAAATTTAAACCCATGCTTAAGTGCTTTGTTGGATTGAGGTCCAAGTCCCCAGTTCAACAAGGTACTTAAGCATGTTCCTCACTTGGAATACTTTAGTAGAGCCCAAGTGAAATCAGTGGGACTACTCAGGTGGTTAAAGTTAGGCATGTGTTCAAGTACCTAGCTGAATAAGGGCCCATAATTTTTATAGATATACAAAGTTGAGCCTTTACTGATTCAGTGTCTTGTCTCTTAAAGCTCTTCACCCACATCCCAAGAGTTTATCCATATTGTTTTAATATGCCTGCAGCTCTGAAGTTAAAATGGCAAAACTCACTTTTCACTTAACATTGTATTCTGTGCACACAAATAACCCATTATACGTTTGTACTAAACTCCAACATTGGCACTGCTAAATTCAAGTGTTTTTACACCTTTAATATCAGCTCCTGTGCTGAAGAGTGCTACAGAGATAGGTTGAGTAAGCAAATGGTGTATGTTTAAAAAGGAGGAGGAATTACAATACAGTGTCAAGAGAAGGTGAATTTTAACTTCAGTGCAGATATTGATGACATTACTAATTTATTTAGTAGCTAGATTGCAAAATGGAATAAGGATTCATCTATGAGCTGAGTCCTTGCCTTGGGCAATAGACATGCTGCTACTAATTTCAGCTTCTTAACTACATCACAAGTTTTACTAATGGAGAAGCCACACATCTTTTAACACAAAGGAAAGAACTGGATATATCATTTTTATTGCCTTCTGGAAGTTCTGTCTCTGCACATTAGGTACTGATTTCATTTTCTTTGCATTGTAATCTTAGCAAAGACACATATCCTTAAGTTAACGCAAAGTAAATAAAAAATGGAAGTTTGTTATATGAATGTTGGTTTATGTGTTTGGAGCAGAAGGGTGAGGCGAAATTGCTGTTTGTAATCTTGACTCTGTAAAGCAAGGACCAGTTTCACCCCAGGTTAACTCAGCTTCCTGCAGTAGAGAGACACAAGGAATGAATCTGTCCTCAAGTGAGTTTGGTATCTCCAGTTCATCTCCCAAGTGAGTGAGTGAACAAGATGCATGTTTTTTAATACGTGGATTAGGTGTCTAGAAATGTGTCTCTCTTACATTTATGTTGGACCTCAGAACGTTGCACAAACTGTATTCTCATTTGCATTGGTGCAAATCTGGAGTAATTTACACTGGAATCCCACCTGTGTAAATACAACAAAAGCGAGAGCAGAATATGGCCTTTTTGGTGTAAAACACTTAGCATAGATAATGAACCTTGTAAAATGTTCCTACTTTAGAGGAGTGATAAATATCAGTTTTTCCCCCGTGGTTTTTCACCCAAAGGGAAACAAAATTATTTGTCACAATTACAATCTGCTGTGTCACTTCATCTTGATCTGATTGCATCATAAGTGTGATAGTACAATATACGTAACAATTCCAGCATACCTTTGGTGTTTCCTTCATGCCAGTCTCATGCCTGTCTTTTATTTTTCTCCTTTTCCATTCTCTCTAACCTGTTATTGTGTACGTGTGTATTATTTGTAGTTTATTGCATATGCTGGAGACTTCCATTTTATTCCAATTGCCTTTTCTCCCAGAGTCAAAACTGAAACAATTATTTTCCTTTATCTAATAAAAGTAAATTGCTTTGAATGTTGTGAAGTTTTATTCTGGACTAGATGCCGGAATTACTGGGTGGGGCCCCCATGACCTGTGTTACGCGTGCAGGAGACCAGACTAGATGATTATAATGAACACTTTGCTCTTAACATTTTTTAAATTGCACATAAGTCAATGATCAAAAAAGTTTTCACAATTTTAATTGTAACAAAAAATTGAAAATGAAGTCACTCTGTCACTGCTTCTACAAGCACATCAAGAGCTACAACCAACATATATATGACAATAACCAAATCAATATGATAACAGCATAGCCTTCTTACTTCCGTACTGTGTAGATATTTCAGTGGTGAGTGTTCATGGATGAATGAAGAAGTGAATATATTTTAAGGTAGCTTTTTTAGCTTTTTGTTATTTTTCCTTTTTACAGTGTTTTCATTCCCTTTATTTCTTAATTCCTATTCATTTTGCAGTATGTGCTGCAGTAATGATGACTGTGTAAACAATAAATCTCTTTTAGTTTTACATTATTTTTCTTATGTGAGCTGAGCTCAGGAAAATTTAGTTCTCTCAGCTGAACAGTCTAACAACCAAAGTTTGTAACTCTGCAACAATAGCATCAGTCATTTGCACTCTGTGGGGGAGACAGTGTTATTTTCAGATTTGTGTTTTTATTACTGGGATGACATGCAGATGTTATGGCAATAAATGCTTTCTATAACTAAACAAAATTAACTATTCTCTTTAAGGCAGAAATTATCTGGCTAGCCTCCTAGAATTTACCTTAGTGTGACCGGAGTGTAAATATTACCTATAAAAGATCTAATAACCCACTGACCTAAAATAAAGATCTTCATAGCTTGGTGCCTTTTTACTTGAGAAACTGCTTCTCTCTCCATGCCATAGGGTCCCTGTGGAGATAAGTGGCAGTGGTCATGCTGGAATATGCTGCTGGTTTAATTTTGTAATGCTATTTGCATTGCAATTTTAATTAATGGGAAGAGCAATTAGAGGCCCAGCATAGGCATTCTTCTTGTTGTTTGGTTAAATCCACATAAAATAAACAAACATCAATAGTGGGGATACTGCATATCAGACATCTCTCTCATTTAGTTGGAAGAGGAAGCTAAACTTTGACATGACTGGAGGAAATAATTGAGAGCACATGAGGCAATACTGATTTTAACATATTTATTTATATAGAGCCAGATACTGCCACTCATACTCATTCCAGGTGCTATCATGCCTTCAAGTATTCTAATTGAAATCAAATGGGAGAATTCACTGTGTGTGATAGAACTCAGATGGAGTAAGAATTAGAGAATCTAACTCAAAGTGCATATACACACTTTGTACAAGTGTCTGGGTAGGCAAACAATTAAAGTATAGCACAGCCCACTTAAACCATTGAAAAAATCCAAACTAACAAAGTGATGTCATTATGCTTCTTAAAGTAAATAAGGCCTTAGTAATAAATCACGGTATGCTGTAGAGAATAAAGTTAGAATACACAGTTAAAGGGTATTTGGATTCTCCAAATATCTAGTGTCTAATCTTGTGATGCTCTGAGTTTTGTCAATTTCCATCAATTTCCATGGGAGCTGAGGACACTTATCACCTCACAGCTGGTGGTGTTAGTTGGGTTCTCTTAACTGTATTTTGGCCAAAAACTCCACCTGGATCACGTGGATAGATTGGTCTTCAGCTGTCGTTAAGACTGCGCCAATCACAACACGTCTGCCATTCTTCTCGCCACCGTAGAACGTGCATTTACTCGTGTTGTTTTAGCCGTTAACTTCAAGCCATCCCACTGTCTAGGTGGGCAGGCATGCGTACCTCCTCAAGCTTAGCTAGCCTTCAACCTCTAAGGAGAAGGAAAAGTGCTCTTTCCTCTGAAAGAGCAACCCTTCTCCCTGGATTGGATAGTCCGACACCTTTGTAGCATGGTAAAACCTACCAGGGCATACACCCCGCTACCATAGCTGTCAGACGGCCAGGGTCACCGCTGCACCATGTTGAGGCGCTGAGGTAGGATTTTGCAGCAGTAAAACTCCAAAAACTCCACTGTTGAGAAATGTTCTAAATCACTGCTTTCAACTGAATTTTTCCTGGAGTACATTACAGAATTAGTGGAGCCATGAAAATGCACATTTGGCAGCTGGGCACATATTGTACTGTTTCTGACATTCTGTTAGACCGTGCATTTAGCTCCATGACAATATTTCATTTTTAGGAACCCCGGCAAGACTAAGATGTACCTTGATACACAGAAAATAAAGGACATTTCTAAAAACTAGGACAATATGTCGATTGAAGGTTCAGATCATAATTGATAAGTTTTTTTTATTGTTGACTCTTTGCTGAATAATAGATTGTTATTCTAATGTGTTTTGACTGGAGCTATTTATCTTAAAGCTTTTTCTTTTGGATCTTTTGTAATATTAGTTTTTTAGGTTGATTTCTCATACATAAATGCAGAGGAATTTTCCCCCCATTGTTGAACGCCCTCAGATGAAAGCCTGTGTTCAGTTTACAAATTGATGGAGGACTCCGAAGGGCTGTTTTTGAGAAGAAATATGTAATATTCAGTAGCTGTTACATATAGAATCCACAGCTGTTACACAGTGCACAGTGGTGGGAGATAAAACAAACAAAATATTCAGAGGGGGCATATGCTGTCTATTTTATCTAAAAGTCCATTTTCAGAGTTCCTAAATCAACATTGCCAGCTGATGGGGGGAACGTTTTCTAACTTATCACAGCAGATATGTCCAATGTTATTTATTTGCCATAGACCAGTGAGCCTTGGCAAGCATACATCCCACTCTGGGACATCTACATTTCATGTTTCCACTGCAATCTCCTCACGGTGGCCTCTCTGAAAAATACAGTAATGTTGTTGAATAATGCCAGGCCACTGTCCTTTTCACTTTCCTCCAGTGAATAAACTGACACAAGATAAAGACTTGATCATAATGGTGCGGAGGTGATCTGACTGTATTTAACTTTTTAAAACACAAGAAGTATGGTTATATTGCCCCTCCCTCTTTGATCCATCTGCAAGAGGCTTTCCCTGCTTTCCCATTCATTCATTGCTTTCCTTATACTTAGCAGGGCATCCTTCTCTCTGTTCTCACTATGTTCTTCCCTCCTTTTCCTCAGTATGCTCTTCTTTCATCAGACACTAGTGAACTTCGCTTCTGTTAAGTCAGTTAGAATTACTGCTAAGGTAACTCAGGGGACATATTTGAAAAGTTAATCATGATGTAGTCTTTGAGCATGCTTTGTAGTCACCGCCATAATTACTAGAAGGCAGGGACTATAAGACATGTTTGGGGATGCAGAGGTGAAAGGGAAAATCAGATAATTTAGAATTAAATCTTACAAAGGGGATGAAACACAACCTCCATAAAGAAAGCTATGAATATACAGGATCAGATTCTCTGGTCTGTCTGAGCTGAGCTTAATGCAAGACTGGTGGGAGGGGACAAAAATAGAGTTAAGCTATCACTTCACCCCGCAGGCCTGTCTGGTTGCCAATCCAGTCTCCAGCATAAATAAGGCCTATCTCAGAGCTCCTCTGATTTATGCTAGCTGCTCTTGATTCAAAAAGGGAATACAGATGTCCCGGCCATGCCCCCTTTTCCCTGACCACTCCCCATGTTCTCCCCAAGAGAAGAGTGGCCTAGGAGCCACTGCATAATCTTTATGAAACCAGAAGATTCCCTAATATCAGTGAAATCTTAAAGGGGCTGGTTAAGCCAGCATTAGGCCTCCACAACAGTACAAAGCAGTTGTAGCCTGTCTGAGGATATAACTCATATTATAGCAATGAGAGTTTAGAGAGTGAAATCACTTTGCACCTCCAAATATTTTGATTCTAGACAGTGATTTTTTTAGTGTATCTGGCAATTACAACTAGTATGAACAACCAGTCATCCTTTTTGTTATTTATCAATAGTGCTTCTTTTTTTTAAATTAAACCAGCATGAAAGATTCAAGCAAAATGACAAGATTCCTTTGTAAATAACCTTTTGTAATGTCAGTTTCTTCCAACTGTAGGAATCATTCTGGAGACACCAATACTTTCAACACAAAGCTCATACATATTTAGATCGAGATTTTTAAGTAACAAAAAGGAGAGGGAATTAAATGGAATATAAAATATCCTTCACTTTGTAATAATAGTTTGTGTTAAACCTATCAAAATAACTTTGTAGTTCAACATCTCTTCCTAAAACATACTCCACTTAACAATTTACTTGATTTGTTACTTATTGTGAAAATATACATAACCGTTGTAAACGAAATCGAGTATATTTGATATGAAGGTTACATAATTAAAATATTTTAAGTTCCTTTCAATTATTTTTAAAGAGTTATTGATGTGGATAGCCTACTCACACCATACATGTTTTTCAGTATCCTCTTGCCTATATTTTGTTTAGTTTTCATGAAAACAGCCCTTGTTTATTACAAGTACATGAACTCTTATTCCATATTCCCCTCCTGGTGCTATAGACTCTCCAGACATCAAAACTCATAGGTTGATTGTTTTCTATAGGACTACTCATAGAGTCAGGGTGTTTTTCCTGGAAAGGTCTGTCAGGAAAGGTGAGTGAACTAGGCCCTAAAATGGCAACAGTTCCATTTCCAGCCAGATATCCTTAGTAATGAAGAATGTGGAGAAAATATAGAATAGTTTGTAAATCTGTCTGTACAATTGCTTCCAAATTTAATGTTTTTAAAGTTTTCCTTGAGGCATCAGCTTATATTATTTACTTGTAATGTAAGTAGCATCCCAATAATGTAAAAAAGGAATTGTAAAGGATTTGAGGTTCTTATTGGATTGAACAGTCTTTCTGGATTTTAATATTTCACTAATGCTCGATAAATATCCTTAACTATTATATGTTGATGTGTGTCATCAGGGAAGGGGCTTAATTTTTGTAGTTTCCTTGGGGGAAGAAAAAGGCCCTTATATTTAATTTGTTTATTATTTGAGTGGAGATAGGAATCTCTGAGGAATTGTAGCTTCCCTAAGAGGAATGGTGTCTCTCTGGATCCTTTAATTAATTCTTTGTTGGAATTCAAAGGATACCCGGGAAAAACAAAATTTGAAAATATGGATGTCATGATGAGAGCAATCTCTCTGTTAACCCAGTTGGGGTTATGCCTTTGGGGGATTTGAGTACTTCATAAGTACTTCATTGCATTTTTAATCATATTCCTATTTTATTTTTAAAATTCATTATGTTGTGAGATATCCCACCCTCCCCAGAACAACATCCCAGTTGTATTAGCACATTATTCTTTGAGGGAGATGGCTCCATTAGTGATATCCACATTTTCAGGTGTCCCTTTCTCCCGTGTTCCCTTTGGATTATCATTATTGTTTTATTATGATTAGATTTAGCTATTATATAGCACTTCTCATCTGTAGATCTCCAAGCACCTCACAAAGGTGGGTAGGTCTCATTATTCCTATTTCACAGAGTGGGAGAGTGTGTCACAGAAAAGTCAAGCCACTTTCTGCAATATCTGAATTGAAATTCCACTGCCCACTGCAGCTTTAGGTTTGGTGGTCCTGTTTTAGCCTTGCACTGTGTAGAAACGACAGTTCCTGAAATTGTAAACCAGTATTGTTATTTCACACCTTTCAAATGTTACTTGTGAAGAAGGAGTAGTTCATGGCTGTTTCCTACTATGTTTTTCTGTAAATTTTCATTACAATAGAAATCCAAGTTGTTCATTCATTGTCAACTGCATGCAGATATCCCAGTGGTATAGAGAATATAAACATAATAAACCATCTTCTTGGGACTGATTTCATTTGTTTATCATTTGTTACTTAAATGTAGTGCTTCTTTTTTTCAACTAGGATAAACCTCTTGTGATTTATTGTCAATGTCTATCTTTTCTTATGAGGACTGGCAAAATAGGTGTAACAGATTGTAGTTGACTAATACATAGTAACATGATATAACCCTCAGATACATTTCTGTGTGGCTAGGTAGAGATTTACCAACCTGTTTTCATATTTTTCAGTAGATGTACTATAGCATCTTTGAATTCTGACTGTTCAGATAAAAACCCTTTGCTTGATTCTCATTATGTAACACTATCTCTCTCTCCCCGTAATCTTCCTGTACAGTATGTCTTCCTAATTTTCAACCCTCCAATGCTCTTTGTAGCAAAACACAACAGTTCTGTCTTTAGACGTCAGTTAATTTAGCCTAAATGAATCCTTTTGAGTATTATTCTGTACCTGTCTGTTCTCCTTGCTATTATATTGTTCCCAATTAAATATTCTGTTTGTAACCATCCATGATGGGCTAATCACGTGGCTGTCATTTGACACATATCTATGTCCACTAAAAGTTAAAGAACTGACAGGGGAGGTCCAGAATTAGGCCTTGGTTTTGACTATAAATTGGTGTAAATTTGCAAGAGAAAAATATTTTTCTTCCTAGTAATTTTTATTGTTTTCTCAAACAAGGGAATTATTTTGCAGTAGGGGAAGGTTTGCCTGATTTTTGTGCATGAAAATTTTGCACAGGTTCAATGATTGATGAAATTAACTAACCATACTGTACATTTAGCGCAGTGGGGTACACCCCAAACACTGTTTGTCCTTCATACTGCATTCAAACCCTATTTCAGACCTATAAATTATAATTATACTGGCACAAACTTGAATTTAGGTAACAAGGAAACAAATGTATGCCTATATTGGAAGACTATAAATATTGGCAATATAATATGTTCTTCACACTTAGTACTGAATGAGAGCTATAAATACTGGATCTAACTTTCTTTCTCGTTACAGGTTTTTCATTATTCTTATACGGCTTCATATGTGATTTATAACATGCATACAAGGTAAGTCATTTTGTTTTTTCAATACAATATGATTAAGTTTCAATGTTTAAAAAAATGTGGTGGTGTTAATGTGTTCAAGTAAAAATGTTTACATTTTTTCAAGGGAAGTTTGGGAGTTAAACCCTCCAGAAGTAGAGGATTCAGTTTTACAGTATGCAGCATGGGGTGTACAAGGAGAGCAACTGGTAAGAACAGTCATTTAAAATGCTATGCTAAAAATAGTATCGTAATATATTGTGCTAACACTCCACCCCAGACAGATTACTGACCAAAAAAACATAAAGGGAAGTTTCTGTTATTGTAGATTTATTCAGACTCGGGTTTATAAAACCTGCAAGGTCTAGTCTTGTTATTGGTTTTGGCCCTGATTCATAAATTCATGTTTTTAAGTCTGTTCCTATCCAGCCACTTAAGTATGTGCATATGGATGGACTTAAGCATGTGTTTTAAAGTTTAAGTAATTTGCTTAAGTAATTTGTTGAATCACAGTCTTTTTGCCAGGCATTATGAGAGGACTAGGGTTGCAGATGAAAAAAGTTTTCAGGTGCAAAATCTGTGAAAATCTTGTATAAAATGCAACACACCTGACACCCAGAGTGGATCTGACAAACAAAATGAAAATGCATTGGTTTCAGTTTCTGTGTGAAATTATTGTAAAGGTCAGTTAAAATCCATAATAACAACAATACTTTGCACTTCTATATTGCCTTTCATCCAATAATCTTAACATGTTTTACAAATAAGTATTAAGTTTTACAAAATCCCACGAAGTAAGCAAAGAAAAAAATCTTGATTCAAGAAGCAGCATTAATGTTAATCTATATTTTTGGGTCTCATATGTGAGTGGGTGCATAGAAGAGGAAGGTTTAAGGAGAATAAGGAAAACTCAATTCTCAGAATGAAGAAATAACACAGTCCTAGTCTCAATGATCTAATAGTCTCATTACAGCCTTTAGGCATGAGCCTGCAGCCACTTTGTGCATGGAACTTCAGTGAGAATTCTGCATGCAGATTGGTTATAAATTGGCCACTTGGAGAAAATAACCTGTTGCTTGTGTCATTAATCAATATGGTGGGAACAGAGAATATGCCTCTGGTTGGGATCCATCGCATTAAGCACATGGGGGTGGGAAGCCAGAAGTAATTACATTAATCTGGAACATGCTTGGCATTCTTTAATAATTAACCAAACTAATTTATCAATAATCAGTGCATAGTGACAAGATTGACGATAACAAATACATACGTTATTTACTAAGCACTGCACCATGTACATGCTTGACAGGGAGGTAACGTGTGTAAAACTTAGTAGGAATTAAGTGTGTCCTATTATTTTTTAACTGCAGTTCATAGGAAGATTTCCAGTGCTGCACTGTGCAGTAGATTAATGTGTTAGAGGATAACCAAAAAACTATAGGTGATGATTGTTGCTAAATCAACATTGTGTGTTCCTAAAATACATTAAAAAAAAGAGAGACATTTAAAAATTAAAAGTTAGAAAAGTAACAAATGGAATATATTTTGCCTAGATTGTCACTGGAAAGTTGGACCAACATTTTCAAACATGTGTGCCTAGTAGGCTTCTGTGGGAGCTTCTGTACCTCTGAGAATTAGACCACTTATTTAGGTGTCTGTAGCGCGGTGATCACCCCGCTCCGGTCCTGAAGGGGCTAAAACAGTCCTGCAGAGGGCTGTGGCTGGGGAAAGCAGCAAACCTAGGCTGATTGGGGAAAGCAGCTGTGGCCAGCTCAGTCAGGGCCCAGCTGGCCCGTATAAGAGAGCTATAGGCTGGAAGCTGGGAGTCTCTCTCTCTAGCAGTAGAGAGACAAGGACCTAGTTGCCTGGGATCCAAGTACCATAAATAGTGTAGTGCTGGGGAAAGGGGCAAAGGGATCTCCAGCCTGGAAAACCCCCAGGCTGCAGGTCTTGTTGAAGGCTGAAGTGTATTGGAGCTGCAGAGGGGCAGCCTGAGGATAGGTAAAGGCAGCAGGTCCTACCCCTTGCCAATGATGAGTGGCCATTGCGGACTGCAGTTTTCCCCAGTGAGCGGGGGCTAGATGATGACTGGCAGTAGCCACTGAGGCAAGGTGGACTTAGAGGGTTGGGGGTTCCCCGGGCAGGGAACAGACAGAAGGAAAAGGGGCATTGGGGTCCAGGAGGAACACGGGGCCAGCGGCAGGCGAGACACGGGCCTGCAGAGAGTGCTCTGAGCTGGAAGCGAGCTAATTCCCAAGACGAACAGCAGGAGGCACCGTGCCGGTGAGTCTCGCCTCGCTACAGTGTCTAAATATGAATTTAGGTGGCTAACTTTAATCACCCAAGTCTGAAAATATTTGCCATAGTTTTAATGCAATAAAGATTCAATTAACCATCTCTGATAATGCCCATTACAAAGTTAATGTGCTTTCTAAATGGCTTCAGCACTGTGGCCTTTATGCTACCATTTCGTCTGCAGAATTAGAAAAGAAGAATATCTTCCATTAAAACTCATAATCCTTTGTGCAGCCCCACCAAGTATGATATCCCAGCTGCAAAGCTACATTAGCAAAGCATTTCAGTGCTTTCCAACAAGAAGGAAGTGTGGTTTGCAGCTATGCATGCTGGGAGAAGGGACAAAAAGGGTGTATAACAAAAAAAAAAAAAGGCCTATGCCATAATTGTCCTCTACCTACACCCTGCCCCCAGGCATCCCGTGCAAATATGAAAAGGAGGAGGAACATGTATGCATAAATTGCTGTTGCTCCTGTGAGAAATCACAGCTGCCTCTTTAATGGAGGGAGGGTGGCACAGATAATTGAAGCAGAGCAGGTTATAGGGGAGCCTGTCCTATTAAGGGCACATGGTACATGGTGGCCCCCAATTACAAGCATCTTTCACTGTACCGGTATCAGGGCGCTGCATCAGTGGGCCCCCAGACAAAAGATGTCATGCAAAACAAGCACTAGATACATTAGATAAAGAGAGTACAGCCAAACAGCAGCAACTCTGCATCCCGAGCAGACATCAGTAATAGACACCCAAAATAAGTGTTTGTATTCACATAACTAATTGATGGAAATGGCGTGGAGACTCAGGCTGCCAAATATGCTACTGATAAGGCATACCAGTGTCTATATAGATAATAACAGATCCACCTCGTCCACATACTAATTCATACTGAGTGAAAGAATCCATATAAAAAAACCCCACATGATAATGATCCATTGCCACCCATAGCTGCACAGACTCACTACAGCTGCAAATCACCTATTGTCAACAGGGACACACACTGGAAAATGGTGAGGAACAATGTTATGAACATATGTAGACACAGAAATCACACACAAAAGACCCAGCAGTCTGCACAAACCTGCATCCATTGAACAGGAACTGGACTGGCAATGCGTATGTAGCCTTCAATTCTAAGAGGATCATCACCCATCCAGAAGCAGTACACAACACTGCAGCAATGCCTATCCATGATCAATCATCCAGTTAGCATGCACAAACAAAAGGCATGTACATACCTCAAACCTGCACATGTCTGTGGATAAGTCAAAGATCGAGGTTAAATCAAAGTGAAGTGTGGGAGTTGGATGGGCTTGGGTCACCTGTTCTGTATGAACTGGCCATGAGGCAGGTTAACATATTGTTGTTGGGTTTGTTATTTGTTAAGCACCCGCACTGTACTTGGTTCTGTACAAGACACAAATAACATAAGCTATGTAAGAATCTTAAATATGGGTTAGCAAGGGAGGGGAACTCAGTAGAGGCTTCAAATAGGGGAGAAACTTGGTCCAAGCGTACAAGGAAGATGAAGAAAGGAAACATTAGGAATTGTTTGAGCATGGACTAGTATACTTGGCCAGAAACAGCTTATTGTACTAAAGAATGTGGCCACCATGAATTCATACCTACAGTACCAACCCATGACCTTGTGAAAATAATACAAGGAGGCTCATATACTGTTATTTACTATTTCTAGGATTGCCTCAGGAGTTAGCATGCCACATGCTGCTAGTGCAGAATGCCAAGGTTAGGTTTTTATCAGCAGTGAGATAATTGGATCATCCTGCCATTGTTTTGAAGTTACTGCAGTGGCTGCTTCTTTGGTTGTGAGTTATTTCAGTTTCTTGTTATTTACCTAGAGTACATTATTTTATACAGACTAGGACAAGAGATCAGAGGAACAGCTGTTATTTGAGTCGTGACATTTTTGTGGTAAAATTGAAAACGTTTGCAAACAGTTTGGGAGAGCAAATTTTTACTTAATCAATGAATGTACTTTAATATCATATAGCCGTTCACTTGGAAAATGGTCTTGGAGCTCACTGTTTCAAAATGCTATTTTTATCTCTATTAATGAAGACAGCAATCCAAATGTCCTTAGTTTTGTGTGTCATGGAGTGCAGGGGAATCGGAGGGGTTTTTTCAGTCGGAATTCAGATCCAAATTTTGAAAAGGATCTCTCGATTTATAACTTGATTTTTTATAGCACCCATCACCACAGTGATAAGTGCTTCCCAGGTAAAATAGATCAACATAAAAAGATACCTAGTTAACTACATGGAAACTTGTGCTCTTCTCATTTTTCTTGGGCAGTGCTCTCTTTTTGTGGGCGGAAGGAGGGAGGTACCCAATCCAAGTTATGGTAGGAAGGCTTTATCAAAGAGGAGAGTCTTGTGATATGCCCTAAAGGGATTCAGACACTAGATTGGTCTAATTTCTAGTGAGATTCTTTTCATCGGCCATATTGCCTCAAATATTTTGAACCAATACGATTGAAACCTTTGGGGGTCATCCTTCAGCTAGTGTGTATTGTTATAGTTGAACTGAATGGAACTCCATGGAAGTCACGGGAGCGGACTCTGCTCAGATATCCCCACTCGATAATTTCTATTCCAGTGACATGGGGCCAGATTTTTAAAAGTAGTTAGGCACCTAAATATGTAGATAACCCAACAGGGAAATTTGCAAAAACTCCTAGGTGCTTCATTTCAGTGGGAGTTAGGCAGCAAGGCATTTTCGAAAATCCCACGAAGTGTCTGTCTGCACCTTAAGGAGCATAAGGGCTTGTATACATGGGGCAGCAGTATCAGTGTGTGATTTCTAAAGCTCACTAATATGTTGCACACTAATATGTTGCACATTACTTGATCCACACAGATTCTGCTGGTGGAAATAAAAGCTTCCTAGAGCATGTTAACATAGAATTGTTTCAAACTATGTTAAAGTGCACTAGGGAACTTTTAGATCACACCAGCAGGGTGTGAGGATCTTATGGGTCAGAACCAGGTCCCCAGGCAACATTTTCATTCAGCCATCATCAGGCGTTTGCTAGTTACTGTGGGCTGAGTGGCTAATATAACCCTGGTTCCACCAGAGACACTACCCCTGGTTGAAGGAACACCCCTCTACAGAGATTACAACTGCCCTATTGACTTGCAGCCCAGGGGGAAGATTCAATGTGACCATATTTATGCCATGTCAGAGTCCGAGCTGGCCACCCTATGCACATACCTCCAGGAGAACCTGGCTGAGAGACTAATTCACGAATAGACCTCACCTGCCAGGCCACCAGTACTCTTTGTAAAAAGAGCTCTTGAGTTATATATTCAGAAGGGATCAGCAAAAATAAAGATGCATTTCCTTACCTATAACTATCTACACATAAACAAATACATACATTAATATAACAGAACTAAAGAAAATGGTTTTGCTACCCAGAGTACTAAAATGATTGTTTTGTAGAAGCCTAATAGCTTTTCTGTCAGAATTTGGTGCCCTCAGCAAAATCCAGGATTATCAAGTGCTATGATTGGAGATGAGCCGTTATTGTGCTTAAAGGTAATTCAGGTTATCAGTATATAGAAAAACCCATTATCTTGTGTGTAGAAAGAACAATTTGTTGCCTACATATTAATTGTCTATTCAGCTTTGCGTCTTCCAATGTTTAGAAAATATTAGAAAACTGAAAAAAATGCCTCTCAATCATCAAGATGTGAGAGGGTTCCCAAAGCAAATAGCCCTAATATGCCCAGGATTTTACCTTTAAAACAAACAAAAAACAAAAACTCATCCTATTTTCATGAGCATTTGTACCACTTTCAAAGCCTTCTGCCACTCTACTCTGTGTTCAGTGGGTTTCTCCTAGCTGTAATGCATGTAGGTTTATTTTTCCTTCCTGCCTGACAGTGATTTGTATGTATCTGCTGCCACACTACAAAACTCATAGGTCTTTCAATTATTCTTCGTGTCACTGTATTAATGTGAGAGACTATTTATAATTTCCTTTCTCTGCAGAATTTGAGCTCTCATTCTGATTGTTAAAAGCATTTTTTCTACATAATAAAAAGCTCCCTCTCAAACACGTCTACTGAAATCATATCTATTTTCAATTATGATCCGGTTGTAACCTGAAGCCTGTGCCTGACTTTAGCCAATGAGAAGTGAGTGGGACTGCTCACACATTTAAAGTTAGACATATGCTTAATGGGTGATGAATTGGTGCCTTAGAGTAAATTAAGCTTCCCACAATTAGAGCACTATCAAGCAATCCAAGGTTCAAAGTACAATTAACATGTAATTTGGTAAACTCATATTTTGAAGAGATTTGCTTATACATTTTATTTCATCATAATTAGTACGGTGAGAGACTTGACAAACCCTCCTGGCAAAAATGCTTCTATTAAAAAAAAAAAAACCTATCAAAGTCCGTGATCCAAATGGGAGCTTAATTAATGATAATGAAGTAAACTCATAAATAAATATATTAAATATGCTATTTTAGTTCTTATTTTTCAAAGTCTTTTCCTTTTCTTGAAATGCTGCATTCCTAGATAAAATAACCTAGAATCACATACTGAAATATCAAAGCCTCTTTTTCATCCTCCATTTTAATCCTAATGAAGCAAATGACAGTAAGAATGAGAGCAGGACAAAGTGTGTTTTTTTAATTTATGCTGAAAACCAAAAATTTAGTAAGTGTTTTAATGTGATGCCAAATGATTTGTAAATTAAAATGTATGGAGAGGGCCCAGCTGTGCAACTCCTTACTCATATTGGTGAGAACATGCTCAGTAGTCACTTAGACTTCAGTAGGGTTACTCATATGATGAGTAATGGTTGTCGAAAGGGTCCCTTAATGAATCTGGCCCTGATCCTAGCAGGTGCTGAAGCCAGCTACCACTGAGGCCAATGAAGAGAGAGGGTTGTAAAATGTTGGTTTTTTCCTACACATGAAAAACTTAATCTTTTCATTGAAAACCAAACATTTTCAGTCAAAAATTAAAAGCTGTCTGTTCTCAGCAGAAAAGTTTTCAGCCAAAAACCCAAAAGTTTTCAGATTGTGGCTAGAAAATGTAGGGGGGTTTAATATTTCTACAAAAAGCCAGTTTTTTTCCCTGTGGAAAGCAGACACTTACTGCAAAACAATCCATTTAATCAAAACCCCGATTTTACATCAAATAAAACATTTCACCAGAAATGTTTTGACCAGCTATAGAAATGAGTTGCTCACCATTGTTCAGGATGGAGCTATTTGAGAACTTTTCAGTGCGAGTCGAGAGATGCTAGTCTGCTGGATCCTGATTTTGACAGATAACTTGCTGCAGTATCAACTATAGCTTTTCTGCTTGTCAGAGGCCCAGCCTATCTCTGAAAGGCTCCACAAGGGAGAGTGAGACAACTCAGGTTCACCTGGACGTAGTTAACTAACAGAGTAACTGGGAGGCAGATAATCAGGCAGGGAAGCACCTGAGCATGATAAAAGGGTAAGGACCTCAGTTAGAGGAAGTTCCTGAGGAGAAGACGCTCTAGAACAGGGAAGTGCCCAGGGTCTGTGAGTCAAACAGAAATTGTGCTCCCAGGGCAAGAAGTCCAGGTTAGGCAGAAGGCAAGTTCCTAGGGAAGAGAACCTATAAAAGGATCCTGGAAACAGAGAACTCTCTGCGGAGCCTACTGGGCCAGGAAGCCTAGAAGACATGTTTCAGGAAAGGGGAGGATTCTAGTGTTGGAGTCATGGTGGGACGGCAACCCAAGGGCCTAGTATTTGGGGCTGCTCTTGAGAGACCTTTGTGTCCCCTGACTTCAGAGGGAGACTCCACCTAGGCAACATTGAGAGACCTGATGTAAGAGCAAGCAGATGAAACACCAGGGCAGAGGTATATATTGATCTCAAAAGAGGTAACAGACAGAGACTGACTGAGTCCCTCAGCCAGGAAGCTGAGATAGGAAGGTGTTGTGTATGTCTGTGTACATTTTTTCTCTTAAATAAAGGAGACCTTTGGGGAGGATCCTCTTTAATACTCGAAGTTCATCTGGATTTGTTTATACTTTGGATGGAGGGAAGTAGAGGCAGGACTTACCTGCAGTGCTATTCCTGGCCAAAGGGGTGTGGTGCTAGGATGACCTCCCTCACCTTCACACTGCTACATTTATTTTCTACACCTGGGCTAGTTTTGTGTGTCCAGAGTAGACATGGGCACTAAACTATTTTCTTTGATCTAGCACTTACAGGGAGTAAGACTAGAGTTCTTCCTACACTGCTGACGAAAATGCTTCTGAATTACTTGCACACATGTATTGTAAAATATAAACGTTTGCGTTCT
Source organism: Macrochelys suwanniensis (assembly GCA_033296515.1). Classification (NCBI taxonomy): domain Eukaryota; kingdom Metazoa; phylum Chordata; order Testudines; family Chelydridae; genus Macrochelys; species Macrochelys suwanniensis. The sequence continues at coordinate 14,437,535 of CM065784.1, read as the reverse complement.
AATCAAAGCTCTTTAATTTAAACTATTCCTCAAAAGGAAAATTCGAGGGATAATTTTATTTCAGATGTTCTACTGAGTTCATCTCCATTTTTCAGTGAATCATTTTTGCTGTCTGCTTAGCCTAAAAATAGAGGAAGAGGAGGGAGGAGATGTGTTCTAGATGTTTTTGTTGTAATTTAAATGGTATTTCATATTAAACGAAGCTTCCTGCATTTGGAATACAAGAATGGAGAGAGTGACACTAGGAAAGGCAGAAGATTGGAAGATGGGCGAGAGACCTTTAATTCCCTTACAACAAAGGGCAAGGATGGATGGGTTGTTTGTTACAGAATGAGCTGCTATATCAGTAAACTGCTTAATGATCCCACAATCAAACAAGTGTATCTGTGCAGTAAACCTGCCTGAGTGTAAAATTTGAAATACAGTATATGGGCTGAGGTTTGGAAAGTTACATGTAGCCAGTCCTCTGAGAGTAATTATCTTGTTCCTGAGCTATCAGAGAGAAAATGTTCATATTGAGAACGTTGTGTACTGTGCATGAGCAGGACATTATTTCCCCACGTACTCTTTTTTAGATGTTGTTAGAAAAGGCCCAGAAGGTCTAGCATGAGAAGGTCAAGAAAGAAAGGGGGATAATAAAAAGTCTCTCTTCTTTTCTTTTCCCTTTTTCTTTACTCTGTTATCTCTTTGGTTTAGTTCATGACTTGTATGTTGATTCAATATATACACCGTACATCCATTCTATATGATAATAGCATGTGTGTACACACACAACTGTTGCAATCTAAACTAAATGTTAGACCTGACTTTGTATTTGAAAACTAATGCTAAATTATATGGCCTTCTAAATTATAAGGGTTTTTTGTAATTAAAAAACTATATATAGATTCCATGGGATAACTGATTATGACTTTATCCTCTGTAGGCTGCTAGAGAAGGAAAGAAAGAATAGAAATATCTGTGTGTTCTTAAACATCCTGTACACTTGATTGGTCAACATGTATTGTGCTACCCAGCATATCTGAATTTTCCAGTTTTTTCCCCTGATAACCATATTAACTGCAAATTCAGTAGTATGACAATTTGTAGGATTGTGCTGCTTGTACCAAAAAATAATAATAATAGTACAAGCATGTAAGTACAAGCATGTAAGAACAAAATCAGAAAAGCTAAGGTACAAAATGAGTTACTGCTAGCAAGCACAGACGCCGACTTCCTGTGGCGCCGGTGGGAGCTCACGCCCAGCGTCGGGGGCAGGGCCCCTCTCCTGATGCCGGGCCCCGCCCCCAACGCTTGGTGATGTTGCGGGGCCCCGCCCCCGATGCCGGGCACCGCCCCCGACACCGGGTGACGTTGCGGGGCCCCACCCCCGCCCCCGACGCAACGTCGCCCAGCGTCAGGGGCGGGGCCCCGCAACGTCTCCCGGTGCTAAGGTAAGATGGCAGCGGGCCCCGGGGTTGGCGGGGAGCTGGCCGCGGGTCCTGGGGCGGGCGGGGAGCTGCCGGTGGGTGCGGAGCACCCACCAATTTTTCCCCGTGGGTGCTCCAGCCCCGGAGCACCCACGAAGTCGGCGCCTATGCTAGCAAGGGATGTAAAAGGCAATCAGAAGGGGCTCTATGAGTACATTAGGAGAAGGAAAGGAAAGTATAGGTCCACTCTTTCTCTAGAAAAGAGAGCTAACAACACATGATATCAAGAAGACTGTGTTTTAATGCCTATTTTGTTTTAGTCTTCACTAAAAGAGTTAATTATGTCCAGATACTTAAAACAATAAATAATAACAAGGGGGAAGGAACATAAAACAGAATAGGGAAAGAAGAGGTTAAAGAATATTTAAATAATGTATTCAAGTCAGTACGGTCTGATGGCATTTATCCTAGGGTACTTAAGGAATTAGCTGAAGTGATCTCAGAACCGTTAGCAATTATCTTCAAGAACTCATGAAAACCTGTGGGGTCCCAGAGGACTGAAGAAGGGCAAACATGTTACCTATCTTAACAAAGGGGAACAAAGACAATCAAGGTAATTATAGACCAGTCAGCCTAACTTTGATACCTGGAAAGATACTGGAAGAAAGTATTAATCAATTTGTAAGCATGTACAGGGTAATAGGGTTATAAGGAATAGCCAGCATGAATTTTTCAAGAATAAATCACACCAAACCAACCTCACTTCCTTCCTTGACAGGGTCACTGGCCAAGTGGATAGGGGTGAACGATTAGATGTGATATCTTGATTTTAGTAAAGCTTTTTACACAGTCCCACGTTACAAACTAGGGAAGTGTGGTCTTGATGAAATTACTATAAGGTGGATGCATACCTGCTTGAAAGACCATAGTCGGAGTAATGATCAATAGTTTGTCAAACTGGGAGGACATATTTTAGTGGGGTTAGCAGGGATCAGTCCTGGGTGCAGTATTATTTCATTAATGACTTGGATAAAGGAGTGGAGAGCATTCTTCTAAAATGTGCACTTGAACCCAAGCTGGGAGGAGCTGCTAGTATCTTGGAGGACAGGATTAAAATTCAAAATGACTTTGATTAATTAGAGAATTGGCCTGAAATCAACAAGATTAAATTCAGTTAAGGCAAGTGGAAAAGTACTACACTTAAGAAGGACAAATCAAATGGACAAATACAATATGGAGAATAACTGGCTAGGCAGTAATATGGCTGAAAAGGATCTGGGGGTTGTAGTGGATCACAAATTGAATATGAGTCAACAATGTGATGTAGTTGTGAAAAAGGCTATTATTCTTCTCGGCTATACCAACAGAAGTGTCCTATGTGACATAGGGGAGGTAACTGTCCCACTCTACTAGGAACTGGTATGGCCTCAGCTGAAGTACTGTGTCCAATTTTGGGCACCACACTTTAGGACAGATGTGAACAAATTGGAGAAAGTCCAGAGAAGAGCAATAAAAATGATCAAATGAAAAAACCTGACCTTATGAGGAAAGGTTTATAAAAACTGGGCATGTTTAGTCTTGAGAAAAGAAGACTGAGGGGTGATAAGTCTTCAAATACGTTGAGGGCTGTTTTAAAGAAGACAGTGATCAATTAACTTCCATGTCCACTGGTGCTGGGACAAGAAGTAATGGGCTTAATCTGCAGCAAGAGAGATTTAGGTTTGATATTAAAAAAAAAAACTTTCTAATTATAAGAATAACTAAACACTGGAATAGGCTTCCAAGGGAGGTTGTGACACCTGTCAGGTATGGTCCAGGTTGACTTAAACCCACTTCAGCATGAGAGACTGAACTGGATGATTCTTAGAGGTCCCTTCCAGCCCTACATTTCTGCAACCCTAGAAGGAAGCAACTATGAAGAGTCATGCTTCAAAAATCTAACACTGTGAAGCAATTTCCACTCGTGGAAAAAATAATATAAAATGAGAGCTATCAAAATCTGATTCAGCCTTTTCCTACAAAAGTGGGAAATGCCTTTTTTACCCTGTCTCAATACACCTGTTAACCGTAGAAGGTTAGTTATAGTAGGGGCCACACGTTCAAATAAGCCAAGAAAATACTCCCTGTAAATTTTGCACATCTGTCTATGTGAACAGATTGAATAGTTATGTTCACAAGCAAATGGGAGGATCCACACACAAAAGCTTAATGTGCCAAGTTTTTGTGTAGCCTTTCAGAGGCTCATTTGAACAGATGTCTCTTTGATTCCTAGACTCAAGAAACAGTAGGGCAATAAAAGTGCCTTTAGAACTCATTCAAATTTCAGTTGTAGCTACTAGTGAAAGATAAGAGCTGGGTATTTACCATCCAGAGAAAAGGAAAGGGGGGAAAATTCAAGATAATATTCTTCCAAAATCTCACAAAACAAACATTTGGAAGCTTGACAGGTATAGTTCTTTCCCAGATATGTTTATTAACAAAAGCAATCATATGTGACTATTGAAGTCTTTCAAAGAGAGAGTCCCTTCAGTAGTACTGGTCTAATATATAGTTCAATAAGAGGCAAGTTAGGGAAGTAAAACCACTAATTCTGCAGAAGAAAGCAAACACACTATGTGCTCTGGTCCCCCCAGACTGTGTTCATGCCATCATTAGGTTTGGTTCTCTGTGTGACGAATGCTAATTGGAGAGCATCCACTGGATGCTGGATTCTGCGGGTGGAAGCATCAATATCTTTCCTCTTCTCCTGCAGCCATTCTTAGCGTCAGAATTGAGCTCTTATTCACCATGAATGGTACCTTGTTCCATGAATGATCTATCAGATTCTAGGGGTAAGGAGTTGAAATCCTGCTTCCATTAGGTCATTAGGATTTTTGCCATTGATGTCTGGAGCCAGGATTTCATCCAAGGGGAATAAGCCCTGCAGCACCAGGCCCTTGAGAAAAGCTGCACTCATCAAGAACATCCTGCAAAGGCCCCTACTCTAGGGAAGGACTGAAGATTGAGAGTGCTTTGTTGGGGAAAAGGGCTTGGAGGTGGGACTGATAAACTGATAGGAACAACTCTGTCGGTGAAGCAAGACAATCCCTATGCTCTCCAATGAACTCATGCAGGAAAATGATAAAAGACAAGAACACCCCATCACCTGTGGGTGAACACTTTTCGCAAAGTGATCCCTCCATATCTGACCTCTCAGTCCTCATCCTCAATGAAAACCTGCACAACACCTTCAAAAAAGGAGCCCGGGAACCTAAATTCATAACATTGCTAGACACTAAAAATCATGGACTCAGTAAAGACACTGGATTTATAGTTCATTACCACAGTCTGTAACCCACTAACCTTCCTTTGTTCTGTGACTTCAGAGGTTTTCACTGGCCACTTCACCTTGAATGGTCTCTTACAACATTTTACTCTTCATGCTAAACTACCTGTTCCACCCTGTATTTAGCTGAAACACCCTTCGTACCTTTCCCAGAGTTGAAGAAGAGCTCTATGCAAGCTTGAAAGTATGTCTCTTTCATCAACAGAAATTGGTCCAATAAGAGGGATTATCTGACCCACCTTGTCTCCCTAGTATCCTGGAACCAACACAGCCACACTAAAACTGTTAACTCTGACAGAGAGTCCTCTCCCCTGACTGGGTGAAGGGCTTTCTCGTATTTCAGTTAAACCTTTTCTTAACAAACGAGACCCTCAGAAGGGGAGCACTGTTCAATACATAGAAGCCCTGCCGAATTTACTGATTCCTCCTCCTGCCCATTTCGGGAGATTAAGGCAGAGTGTACGTGCGCCTGGCCACAAGGAAGTACGGGGGATGGCATGCACGTTTTACAGTCCCCTATACTTAAAATGTAAAGGTAAAGGTTGACCCACTGAAACTGGATCCCAAACTATAAGTGGTAAAGGTGACTACTAGCAATTGGAACTGCACATGGAAGCAGGAGACGACAGAAACAGGTGTCCTAGAACCAGACAGGTCACATGAGAGGGTTTGTCTACGCTGCAAAATAAGCCCCAGGGCTGCAAGTTTCTGAGCCTGAGTCAGCTGACTCAGGCTCAAACCAAACGGCTAAAAATAGCAGTGTAAATGTTCCCACATGGGCTGGAGCCCAGGCTCGGAAACCTAGTGCGTGTGGGGGGTGGGGTGAGAGAGGGGTGTCTCAGAACCTGGGTTCCAGCCTGAGCAGGTGTGTCTATGTTGCTCCATTTAGCCTTGTAACATGACCCCGAGTCAGTTGACCTGGCCTGTGAGACTCACTGCCCCCGTTTAGATGGGTTGGGTTGGTTGCGGATTTTTTCAGTGTACATGTATCCTGGAGGTGACAAGGGCATATAAAATGGCCACAATGTGTACATGAAAGAAGGCTTATGATCTCCTGGTCAGTCACAGATTGGAAAAGCACTGCCAGTTTCTGCTGCTGTCGGTTTCCAGAAGAAATGAGAGGTCTACCAGGGTCTCAGGAGGTGTGTGCCATACTGCAAAAGGACAGCTCTAAATCCCTATTAGAAAGTGCAGATACAAACCCCATACCTTCATCTAGACAAATCCCTGACAGACGCAGTATCCTAGCTTCCATCTTGTCTGGATTCATTCCGTTTTAGAATTGAACTGACTATCAGACACTATCAAAGAAGATAGAGAATGTGTCTCCTCCTCCTCTGACACTGTGACCATGCTGCCAGACAGTTTGCCCTGATATCATTCCTTCTCTCTCCCTCCCCACCAGGTTTACTGTCTGGCCATAGATCAGTGCTTGATATCTCAGTGAGAAAAGCCTTATAAGTACTAAAGATAGTCTAGTCTATGGCAGAGGAAAAGAATTAATCTGGTTTGCAGCTAAATAATATGTAAAGATTCTCTATGGTGTAAGAGTAATGCATTCATATCTAACACTCTAGCTTCTTCCCTGCTTCTTAATCAGTCACAGGCTATCTGCAAACCATTGCCTCCAGTGAGAAGGAGAGGCATGGGGGTAGTGTAGATGCCAAAGTATTCAGTGTTGTAAATGAGTCTGTTAGCAACTCAATACCAGAGCCCCATGGCTGAGCAATACAATCCCTCAAAGAAATCTACTACTGTATTGGGACCATCAGACTTCAAGTAAAGTTCTTCAAAAGAGACCTGCCACCCCACTGGGTGTAGAGATAGACCCAGGCATCAAATTGATGTTCTGGCTATGACAATGGTCTAACTTTGCTATGTCCTGTGCGATTACAAAAATTCAGGGTATCTGTGTTTGCATGAGTCTGAAACCACATGGGATAGCCCCAGATATTGTACAGTGCCAATTTATGTCAGCATAGATACAGACCTACGATGGGTATTTAGCAGCTGTGTTGTGATTAATGTTCATTATTTCATGCAGCAGATTTTAAACTAATTAAATATCTATTGAGATGTAATAGTCATGTAGATAATTTGCAGTTTTAAAAAAATGATGATGCTAGCACATGACTGTGAGACAGTTGCAATTAGCGTAACATAATAATAATGATCAAGGAAGAAGTAATAGTTAGCATGGAAGAAGTACTTGTGTGTTCTGTTCCTGTTCTGATATCACTCACGCCTGCATGTTATCTGAGCCCATACTCCAGTGTATTTTAATTGAAAGACAAAACAATGCTTTGTAATACTTGAAAAATTAATATTTTATGACCCACATATGTCAAACTAATCAACAGCTATTGAATTAATTCCACCCACCCTCCAGAAAATCCTGTCATTGTGTCTCCCCTTGTGAAAATTCCTTTGGTTAATCACAATGTTTAGAAAATCAGCTCCATTAAAGAATGAACCTACTGTCTGCTGGTTGCCATTGTTATTATTGATTACTATTTATTTCCTGTATCGTTCACAGTGTGTCAGGTGCTTTCCATTCAGAAAAGAACACAAAAGTATATTCTCCCCTGCAGCCTAACTCAGTTTCGGGAGATGGTTATGGCTGCCTAATCCACATGTCCCAATCCCAGCGTAAATTAGAGATGCTGAGGAACTGTACTAGTTCAGGCCACTAGTGTAAAACAATGAGCTTCACTCCTCCAAGATCCCAGCCCGCCAACTCCTACCATGACTTTCTCCTTCCCTAATATGCCTCTTATGCCAGAGCATGGGGTAAGCGGAGGCAGCTGACTCAGGATGGGTTTATGCCCCCTCTGCAAGTTTTAAATTTGCAGAGGGTTTGCCTACACAAAGAGAATTCTCCTCTGACATGCCCTCCTCTGACATGGCCATTTTGCACTGCCTGAGAGGTGCAGAGAAGTTGTAGCAGATCAGAGAATGCAGCTCACAGTGCATGCCCTCGAGAGCTCACACTGAGTAACACTTTTTTCCGTGAGTAGCCCAACCCATTTCAATGGGGCTTATTTCGGTGTACATTACAAGTCAGTCTGAGCAAGCATATCACATACTGGCCCTTTGTTTTGCCATTAGAAAAGCAGATTTCCAGAAATGTGCAAGGCATGACCGAGTGTGACTGCATGTATACCAGGAGCGGGCTTGTTTTCTTTCCAATGTGGAATTAAAGCAAATTTTGAAAATTAGAGAGTTATTACAAAATTGAATTGTCATCCTCCAGACCCCAATCTAGCAAAGCAATTAAGCACATTCTTAAGTGCTTAACTGGATCAGGGCCTGAGAGCCTAAAAATGTATTTAAATCAAACATTTTAGTCATTGGAAAAATTCCAATTAACTTTGCTAGACAAGGAGGCCCTAAGCAATCAGGGACTGTATGTCTAGTAATGTAAAATATTGTTTAGGTTGCATATTTTTAATTACTACAGTTGATACTTAAAAATTGAGAAGTCCAAAGTGTAGGGTTTGACATTAGAAGCCATAATGTTGCCATGGAGGCAAAGAGAACAAGCTATGTTGGATGGATTCGATCCATGGATTTCCCTAAGTGCACTGGAAGGAGATTGAATTGTAAATACATCACCAAGTATGCACCTGACCTGGTTTAATAGCTGTCAGATTAAGCAGCCATTTAGCAGGACTGTCTTGTCATATCTCTATGTAATTAAGAAGCAGTAGCATACATATTAGAATCCACTGGATGGTGGTAAGTGAAGCCATCAAGGTAGAGACTTTCTGCTATTCTAAATAAATTCTCTTAACAGGACCTTGGGGCAGGAGAGTAGACAATAAGTATATGTCATCACTGAGGGCAATATAATCAGTGGATATATAGATATGGATACCATAACTGAGGGCAATATATATCATGGATCACTGTTTAGAAACATGCATATGTCTATTAGAGCTGTGGAAAAAGTGAAGGTGTGAAAGAAAATGCCAAGTTAGGCCTTTTTAAACGTCTTTGTGGCAGTAATGTCTAGTTACTGCTGCTTAGCCATACAACTTTTGTTTTAACCAATGGAAGCTAATCTTTGATATTTTCTGTTGGAACAATTTGCAGAATTTTTCTAAACTGGGAATTAGAACATGATGGCAAATAAGGTAATATTGCACAAATTAGAGCAAAGTGACAATTGCAGTTTTCATACAGTTCCAGAGGTCTGATTATAATTTTCTCTGAAATTGGGGGACAGTTCAAAATATTATTTGTAAATCAAGGGAAACACAGACCTTTCTGTCAGTGAACTTTCCAGTTGCCATTTTCCATACCGCATGACTAAGCCTGAAACTAGTAATGGACTGAACAACATCAGAAGCCTCCAACCATGGTGTGTCCAACTACACAGAAATAATTTGCTACTTGTGTATCATTCATGCACCCTGCTACTTAGAATGAGAATTTAGGCTCCCTTCCATTCTCCCAAAAATTCCAAATGAAACAAATGGGACCAATGTCACTTACTTGGGGTGTATGGGGTAGGGTGTGTGTGGGGGAGATATCAAGGTTCTGCCCTTTCCCACAGAGGCAGGCAGAACATAGCTACCCTTGTTACAGGTCCTGGAGAAAGGGCCCTCTGACTCCCCTACCCAGGTATGCAGATCTTGCTGCTAACAATAAAAAATGAATTAATGTGTTCTGTTTAAAATGCAGATCATTTACTGGAGTATTAAATAAGCAGGTCAGGGGATCTCTAGACAACCAGCATTTTGTCATAAGATAAACCTCTTTAATAATTTCCTCCCAAAACTGTCTAATTCCTGCATACAACTACCACATGTGCAAGTATGTTCCCCTTTCCCCATAACTCTTCCAACCGAGTGCCTCCCTGGTAGCAAAAATACGAGGGATGTTAAGTGGAGTCAAATGCCATCTATAGAGTAATTAATCAAAAATGTATTTGAGCTACACAAATTGAAGATGTATATCCCCTCTCACATATGAAGACCCATTCAACCAGATGTATGTCTTTGTCCAAGTTTCTCTCCCATCTTTTTATCTGGGTTATTTTCTTAACATCTTTTTCAATTAAAATTGTGTGCGTCTTGAAAACTAAACTTTTTGTTCCAATTTGCTCCTGGGTCAGCTCCTCACAAGTGGTTAAAGATCTAGATAGAGCTGTCTTATATCCAGAGTTCACAATAAAATGTCTGATCTGTAAATATTGAAAATATGGGTTCTTTATATTGTTTACATGATATTGTTTTTATTGAAGTGTATGGGCTCTGCAGGCTTCATTTGGAAATATTACTGTGTCAGGATTGATCTATCAAAGGAATGCAGGCTTTGGCCCTGATTAATATCATATGGTTAAACATGAGAGAGAACAAATGGGTGAGAGACAAGCCCAGATGGAAAAACATCTTGTAGCTTTTGACGAATTAATGATCAGGGAGTATCACCAGAAGAAGCAGTGGAACTTAGACTACACTTATGACGTGATGGACTCCTTGCCCAGCCCTACCCAGCAGCGTTTATAATGGTGGAGGTTAACCTGGGAATGTATGCAAGATGTAAATAGCCACACTTGTTCCAGGCAGCAGCAGTGCAGTGAAGCTTTTATCTTGTTAGGAGCAAAAAGAGAGGCAGCTTGGTCCAGTGGGTAAGATGCTGAACTGGAGTCTGAGGATCTGGGTCCTGTTTTAAGTTCTGCATTCACTGGCTGTGTGACCTTTGCCAAGTCACTTAGCCTCTCAGTAACTCATTTCCTTTCATCTCCCTTGTTTGTCTTATCTATTTAAAGTATAATATATCTTATTATGATTGTACAGCGCTAAGTTCAGTGGGGCCTTGATCTCACTTGGGTCCTCTAGATGCTTCTGAAATAGTAATATCAGATAGCAATAATAATGTAATAATCACAATAAGATGTGATGCAGATATCTTAAATGTCTTTAACACTTATAGGGAATTTTATTTTTTCATATTTATTAGGTCTATTGTTTTTCTCTACTATATGCATATAAAACCTGTCCACCCTCCTATTGTCCTTGCAGCTAAAACACTTCTGGGTTTATCTACCATCTTAACTACAATCCTTTCTCTCTGGCCTCCGTTTATATATCATTTGCTTACAGTCTACCCAGAATCCAGCACCCAAAATCATCTTCCTACCCTTCCTCTTGAACCATGTTGTCTCCTATTTGATTACCCAGTTCCTTCACTTCATCTATTGAATCAAATGTAAGAATATTGCATTAGCTATCAAGGCTCTGCGTAACTCCAGCTTTGCATCTCAGTCTCTCTGCTCATTTCATATCACATTGCAGCTTATCCTCTTCACTCAGCCAGTGGTGTCAGCCTCATATTCCTCTTGTATCCCTCTTCCACTTTCCTTTCCTTTCTTTCCCAGTGATCCCACCCTCTTCTTCAGACACGCCACTGCTTTCATGATGCCTTTAGAAACCCCTCTAAATATACCACTACTTCCATTTTTATTTAAACAACAAAAGAAAAAAATTCAGCTGGGTCTCCAAATGTCTGTTTTATTCTTGTTCTTCACCTGTCATTGCAGGATTGGGGTCTTAAGGACTCAAAGTTAAGCACATGAGTTCACCCTGAAGGATGGGACATTGCGCAACAACTGTGTCTTTGTATCTCGTATAACATCAAGCACAATGCTGGTGTTTGACCACAAATAATACTGCCTTTGTTTAGCATGTAGTATTTGTATAATGCCAATGGTGTGTTAGGTTGGACCCAATCACTAGCCTGAGACAATGAATTGGCCACTCCCAAGTTTATAGCCCATGCCTCTGGGCTTAGTTTATTCTTCAATATAAAGTAAACATGGAATAACATCGTAAAGTAATAGGTGGAGAACAGGAGAGAGGACTATCTTATAACATCCTCTGGCATTCCACAGCTTACTAATCAGGACCTTCTCCAGTCTATGACGGTCCCCAGGCCTCTTCACAGTCCTCTGCTGCATACAAGCGAGCATGCTCCCAGCCCTCTGCTAGTCCCAGACTTTCCTGGAGCTGAGGTCCTCATTCCTATCCTCCAGCTGGTAATCATCAGCCCCAATCATTTGATGCTGTCCAGTTGGGTTGGCTGATTCCCGGCACCATTCCAGAACAAAGATGGCTTCTCCCCATCCTCCTGGCCTATAAGGAGGTAGAGCACCCTGGTTCAGGCTCTCTCGACACCTCACCGGAATGTTGTGAAAGGCCATATAAGTACCCGAGTTTGAAGTTAGAAATGAAGGTGCTCTTCCTGGCAAGAAATACATGAGTGTAAGTCTTGGTCAGCAAGCAGCCCAAATAAGAACTGTGCTCTGGGGAGCTCTGTAGAAATCAGGGAAGGAAAATCTTTGCTTCAGACAATGAAACAATAGTGAAGCTACATTGTGGTTTGGTGGCCTTGGGTTGCAATTGCCTCTCTTGTTGCTGTACCCTTCCCCCACCTGATGCTGAGAGATTGAGCTAGTTGCAGATCCATTGGCATGCCACTGGCCCACAAACTCTCTATACTTCAGCTGATGGGCCAAGATCCTCAAGGGAATGTAGGTTCCTATCTTCCACTGAAAGCTAGTGCAGGTATGTCTGCAGGTGCTGCAGTCACACTTCCCAATTGCACTGTAGACATACTTGAGTGTGATCAACTTTAAAGGTTCATGGTAAATGGTGAAGTTCTGACAGGGATATTGCATGGTGCTATGTACAGAGAATACAGATTCTTAAATAAAATGTGATTGTGCTTTTAAACTGGTTCTTTTATGATCCAGATAATGATTCATGTGTTTTTATTTTTTGTGGGGGAAGGAGGGAATAATCAGACGTACTTACTAACATAACTGCCCCTCCCTTATTTTATAACAGTGATTTACTTTAACACATGGAAGCTAAGAACACAGAAACAATTATTTTTGGGGAAAAAACATTTACAGTTGGCTTCAGATGAGTATGAACAAGTCCAGTGCGTGGAGAAATTTATTAATCTTCCCAGTCTCATTAACCACAATGTTAGTACTTTTCAGAATTGGAGTATGCCAGAGGTGCTAACATATATTATATTCTGTAGCATGTGAGAAACCTCTGTTTTCTTGGGATTGTACTGTTGTTGATTCCCCCAAGACATGACACTGGACATTTAGTATTATCATTTCATCTTGAAAATTAAATTTCAGGACGCTATTAAAACTAGTGGATAGAGGGTAAATTGTTTCAGAACCCACTGACCCTCACAGCTTGTAGTGCATATTTCTATTATCTTTGATTGTGCATGCTGCTTGTCTTGTTGTTATGAATCTTAGAGTCATGCAAATTGGTCACAGACAAGCTATGAAAAAGTAATTGGAAAAATTCACTCATTATCTTAGAATAGGATTTCCTGTTATGCTAACCAGTTTGGGACTGGGGTTTAGTTTTCCAGTGATGCTATGATGAATAGTCAGATTATCTTAAAGGATATACTAGCTAGAATTCTGTTTGATTGTTATCAGTACCTTCCATTATAATTTATTTTATTACACTCTAGACCAAAGCAGATGTATTAGAAATAGGTCAAAATTAAACCATTAGTTCCAACCTCTGACCTGCAATTTTTGGGGAAGTTCATCTCTGAATCTTAACTTTGCACTGGGCACCTGAACCTTTGCTGATGTCCAATCAAGTGAATGAAAGACTGCACACTGAGCTGTAGGTACAGCTATACTGGGCAGAAATGGAATACCCTTGAACTTCAAGAAAGTTTGGATTTGCTTCTACATTCAAATTCAAACTTTGCAGCACATATGTGTCTCTAAAATGTGTGCAGATCTCTTCAGGGTAAATCCAGTCATGCCCTCCATGGCCAGATGCTGGGAAAAGAGGGCTGCTGGCAGTGGAACTAGAAGAAAGGTGCACATCCTCTGCATAGTACAAAATCCAGCTCCATTCAGACATGGAATACATAGGGGGCTGAGAGAAGGGTCGGGGCCGTATCTGGAGATTCTAGCACTCCATGGTTTCTCTCCACCTGAACCGGTGGAAGTGATTAAGAAGGCCCAGGAGCTACTCCAATTATTAACAGTAGATTAGCCGTCACAGCTTTAAGAGAAGATTTCTCCACCCTTGCACATCTGCCAATTATCGGTCCCTAACTACCTGGACTGGGTGCTGCCCACAGGAATTAGTCCCTGAAGAATATTTCATAATTTGATATTGTGAAACATTTTACAAACCGTAAACAAGTATTTTGAAAGAAGTTAATTTAGATGAGGGATCAATAGAGATTATTTTAGGAGCTGACTGAGATGCAGCAGAAGGGGGGAAAGGGATTAGTGTCACATATAAAACATTAAAGTTAACAGAATCTTCAATTCTTCACACTAAATTAAAGTGAATTTGATTATTATCAGAATTAAATTTCTTGCTAATCCAAATGATTCCTAAAGATATGTTTAATTAAAGGCAAAGATTTAATTAAACACATGCTAGATTTTGTTGGCTTGTTAAATTTGAAAATGAATAGGTTTGTCAAATAACACTCTAATGAAATAATAGGTCATGCAACGTTGAGGCTAGAGTTTGATATTTACACACTTTGAAGTTTTATTCACTAAGTGGTCTATGCCCTAAATACTAAAGGGTATGGTGAGAAGCAGTTAAAAAAATAGTAATGCAATTTTCATGTGAGATAGCGTAGCCTGGTTCCACCTTATGCCTTTTTCAATTTATTTTCTTATCATCATGCCTAAAAGCTGGGAAAGCATTTTAGGCACAAAGCCATTGATGAATTTATGAGAATCTCTCTCTGATATACTTTTAGCAATTCCTCTTCTAATAATTTTGAAAGATGCAGTCAGCAAATTTTAGCATTCAGTATATCCCTGTAAAACCATAATATTAATAATTGGACATGAGCTTGTATTAAGAAAAACCCTGCAATATTCACTTAGTGAAGTGTACGTCAGCAATAGCCACAGACCCTTCTGGAGATAGTATTCCAAGGGAAGATGTTAAAATACATGTCATCACCCTTTTGAGCAAGTAAACGAGTGTGCACCAAGGCCCTGCTCCTGTAAACAGTTACACATGTGATTAATTTTACTACTTTGAATAGTCCCGACTATTCAGATTAGTAAAATTAAGAATGTGTGTGTTTTCAGGATTGGTGTCCCAGATATGTGGTTTGCCTTTATTTATTTATTTAATTTATGTTACTATAGCACTTAGGTGTGTGCGCGTGAGTAAAGTTAGCGTGATACCATGATACCTGTGCTGCAATAACATCTGTTTGCCTTGTAGTCTACTCATAGTCTACTCCAGTATTGCCAACTCTCATGAGTTTAACATGAGTTTTGTGATATTTCATGTTTTCCTTCAAGCCCCACCTCTTGGAGGCATGTGATTAAATGGGAATCTGAGTTCTTATTTTACAAAAAATTGGGCAGCACCTAACACAAGGGCATCCTGGTCCATGACTGGGGCTCCTAGATCCTACCGTAATACAAATAATAATAATAATGAATACATAATTTATAAATAGCAATAATAAAATAAGTTTACAGACCTCAGTTTTGCAGAATAAAGCTTGAAAAGGTGACATGAGTGCAATATACAATAGAACTGGTCAGGGATTTTGCAACAAAACATTTTTTATCAGAAGTTGCTCATTGATCATGAATGAAATGTTTTTGTGGGAAAGGATTGGTTTTGACAAACTTTTCAAGTCAAAAACATTTTGGAAAAAAATAAAAATTGTTGAAATGTGTGTTTCTACAGTTTAGAATAAAACATTCTGGGCTTCAGGTTCTAAATAACTTTTCATTTCAAAATGTCACTTAGGGTACGTCTATAGTACCCGCCTAATTCGGTGGGTAGTAATCGATCTTCTGGGATCGATTTATCGTGTCTTGTCTAGACGCGATAAATCGATCCCGGAAGTGCGCGCCGTCGACACCGGTACTCCTGCTCCGCGCGAGGAGTAAGCGGAGTCGACAGGGGAGCCTGCCTGCCGCGTCTGGACCCGCGGTAAGTGCTCTTTAGTTCAAACTAAGATACTTTGACTTCAGCTACGTTATTCACGTAGCTGAAGTTGCGTATCTTAGTTCGACACGGGGGGTTAGTGTGGACCAGCCCTTAAATTAATTATATTTTTTTAAAAAGAAAAAGTGGTCAAAATCTAAACAGAATATATTGATGTTATTAAAATGAAACATTTTGATTGACCCAAACCAATTTTTTTTTCAGATTTTCAGTTTACACAAATGTTTGAGATATGACCTTTTTGTCATGATTCAGAACAGGAGAATTTTTTTAAATCTCAAAAACTTTGTGGGACAGGAAAACCATTTCCTGCACAGTTCCAATGCACAGCTGAAAATCCAAAGAGCAAATCAAAAAGAAAACAAAATTTCTTGGGTTTTAAGTCACTCATGCTTTTCTGGGGCGTGACTCATGATTTTTGAATGCTGGGAATTTGCAATATTGGTACCCACGTCTACTCTTTGCTGGAGCAAAATAATTCCCAATTCTCTGGCTCTCCAAATGTCAATTCACATTGGCATAATTATACATTCAAGAAGGAGATTAATATGTTCCTTCCATTGCAGTTAGAACTCAATTTCACTTTGAAATTCTAAGGAAGTGGATTCCATTTGGTTGCATTCAGCATTCCTGCTTTCAGTTGCTGGAGCTATTTGAAAGCAGCACATTGCCAAATTAGCTGATGATCAGAGTCAGCTGGTTGCAAGATACATTACAGGTGGTTTTATCTATTGTCGCTGTGTATTAGAGATGCTTACTTTATAATATTATGCAGCACATCAATGTCTAAAAAATAATATGCATT
The DNA here is from genome assembly GCA_033296515.1 of Macrochelys suwanniensis. NCBI lineage: Eukaryota > Metazoa > Chordata > Testudines > Chelydridae > Macrochelys > Macrochelys suwanniensis. Next base: position 14,420,993 of record CM065784.1, on the reverse strand, counting down.
AAATTCATTTTCTAGCCTTCAATTGTCCTAGGAAAGTACATTACTGTTCTTACTATAATCATAACTGTGGGCTAGCCTGTGGCCTGGTTTGGGAGGCTGAACAAAGGGGAGTAAAGCACCAACTTACTCAGCTGTGCCAGCTACTAGAATCACAAGTGGGCATGAAGGGCATGTCAGGAGAATTATGTTGCACTTTAGACCTGGCACAATGTATTTCCCCCACAGAGTAGCAAAAAACCGGGAGGCAGATAATGACTTTAGAGTCATGGGCTGCTCCTGGGGCACCGTACCAATGCACTGACCCTTGTTCAGGGCTTGTCACAAAGCCATGATTGAGTCCAATGTTAGCAATTTTCATGTTAAGGTTACTACTAATTGATTTTTAGTTCTAATGTTGTTGTAATTATGTGCTGTCTGCTTTGCTATACTAGCAGATATGAACATTTTCATTCTAAGGCCTTGTTTTCAAGAGGTGGAATGTGGTCAATTGATCTATAAAAATAAATGCTCTCAGATGAACCACAATGTGAAAAGTCTTAAACCCAATGACTCGGGGGGTTTGGTCTTTTACATATTTGTAAGAAATCTGCATGGAGTAATTTCTTTGGCTTCAAACACTTTTTATGGGCCCCTATAACTCAAAAATGACACCAGATGAATTATAACAAGTGCTCAAAGTTACAGGCTGGGGCTGAATGACTGAACTTAATGGTGATTTATACCAAGGTATTTCTACAACATCAAGCATGAACACATTCTTTTGGGACTAAATCCTGCACAATATTGCACAGACCCGGCAGTGGTGGGGGTGATTTAGAGCAGCATGTTTAGTCTAGGTGGTTGATTTAGTTCTGCAAGGTCCTGGGTTTAAATCTTGTTTAATTTGTTAATATCTGTATTGCACTCGGTGTCGTGGGTAACCGTTTCATCATTTTTAGCTGACAAATAAAGTAATCCCTAGTGCCTGGACTCTAGCAGTGAACAAGTGGGTAGAGAGTGAGCAGAGGTGGCCAGCTCCACTCCTCATGTGCAATAGGAAGAAAGAATTTCCTGTGGGGCAAGATAGGCACAGATTTCACAGCAGTTGGAGTCTGAGATCAGGAGTAATGAAGAGGAAAGGGGACTTTGTGATGAGAGATTACACTAGGGTGTTTGTGGGAATGTTTGAAGGATGAAAAGAGGGCTGGGTGGGTGGGTGGTCAGGGAGGATGGGGATGGGTCACTTTATTAAATAATTAATAATGAGTAAGAATGAATAACCATGTGATGAGTGGAACCAACAACTGGATGTTCCTTGTGAGATATTTTCTTATGTGCGGTGTGTCAAATTGAGGGGGGGAGGGATAGCTCAGTGGTTTGAGCATTGAGGGGGCCACTTAGGGATCTGGGGCAAAAATCTGTCAGGGGACAGTACTTGGTCCTGCTAGTGAAGGCAGAGGACTGGACTCGATGAGCTTTCAAGGTCGTTCCAGTTCTAGGAGATTGGTATATCTCCATTTATATATATAAATTCAATTAGCAACACATGCTAAATAGTAGTAACAAGATTAAAGACGCTTTTCATGGTTCAGTTATAAAAGTAGTTCTTAATCTTGCATGCTGACTGACAGTGCAGTGTTTAAATGAAAGCTTTTCAATACAGCGCCCAGACATTAAAGATGTTTTCACAGTTTGAGACAGAAACAGCCTAAAAGGTAAGAAAAAAAGAAATACAAGTTTTGTCCTTGTTATTGTTCTACAATAATGGACAAGATTGAGCTGGTTGTTTAAAGAAACCTAAATGAAATAAGATCATATTTCCAAGTTGTTCTTTTAGCCAGTTAAAAACATCCCTTTTTACATTGAAGGCAATGCTACATATTGGAACCATACCCATTTATACTGCCCGAGGATCTGTCTTGGCATAAATAAATGCTTTTAATTGGCTAAAAGAAAAACCATTTGGCAAAATGATCTTATTTCACCTAGGCTTCTTTAAACAACTAAGTAGGCCACCTTGCCTAATGTTACTTATATACATTTCTTTTTCCCAGTAAAAACAAACTTAAGTCCTCACTTTTTCTTTTAAAAAAAATATACATTGACTACAGTGCCTGTCATTACCTTCTTCAGAAAGTTGGCATCATTAAAATTCTTACTCCATATCTTCTCCAAGCTTAAAGTTGGATCATATTTTTCAGGTTCAGAGAGATTCTGAACTGCATCCAATTTCAGTTCTTCAAATATAAATGTAATTACTGGTCAGTACTTTCAGATAATTTATATATCTGCTGAAACCATAAAACATTTCATCAATTATTTTTACTTCAAGTTTGAATTCACATAGGGTTTTGAATTTCTGACCATAAAGTAACTTTGTCCCAAGTCACCCTTTGTTCCTGATAATAGCTAAAACATGCTTCAGTGCTCATGGTATGAAACTCTTCAGCTTTATTGCTTCATAAAGTAGAAATCCTGATATAGATAATATTAAATATCAATAAATGTCTGTTGTTTAAACATGCTTAGGGAAATCTGTTTCAACTGATAATTGGAAAGGGGAGAGGAAAGCAGTGATAAGGTCAAGAATACTTAACCTTAGATTGATATTATTCCCACAAGCAGACATATGATAAATACCTGGGCCTTTTAGATGATCTAAGGAAATGGATTTACTGTAATTAAGCAAACCACTGTTGTAGCATGAGTGCATATCAAAGAGATGTTAGCACTAAAACTTATATTGTGTATTGCTTATCTATTGCTATGTTATCTGCATTTTCCTGCCTGCAAAGCTATTATGAATTGTTTATGTACGTGCATGTTCTTATGAATTGTTTTGTTGTTATTATTTATTATTGTTGTGTGCTTGGCAAATGCATACATGGCTATGGCACTTTAAAGATAACAAGACAATAAGCCCTAAGGAATTGAGAATTAGGGAAAATCATGAATGTTGACATCAGGTGAGAGGGAGGGATGAGGGATAACAGAGAAATTAAAGGATTGGGAAAATCCGCTTGGCAGAAGCATTATTACAGGAATTCACATCAGCTGTGATTCCACATTTTCCTTTCCTTTTTGTTGTAGCTTTTTGTTTGTTTGGTTTTGCTGCTGTGTGTTTGTTATAACATCAGGTGGGAAAGAGGGAACAGATTGTGCCAATGGAGAGGTCAGGGATAGCACATTCCAAAAGACAATTTCCTGGTGCAAGTGCTGGAGGAACCAACTAGGGGAAAAGCTCTTCTTGACCTGCTGCTCACAAACAGGGAGGAAATAGTAGAGGAAGCAATAGTGGATGGGAACCTGGGAGGCAGTGACCATGAGATGGTCGAGTTCAGGATCCTGACACAAGGAAGAAAGGAGAGCAGTAGAACAGAGACCCTGGACTTCAGAAAAGCAGACTTTGACTCCCTCAGGGAACTGATGGGCAAGGTCCCCTGGGAGAATAACATGAGGGGGAAAGGAGTCGAGGAAAGCTGGCTGTATTTTAAAGAATCCTTATTGAGGTTGCAGGAACAAACCATCCCGATGTGTAGAAAGAAAAGTAAATATGGCAGGCGCCCAGCTTGGCTTAACAGTGAAATCCTTGCTCGTCTTAAACACAAAAAAGCAGCTTACAAGAAGTGGAAGATTGGACAAATGACCAGGGAGGAGTATATAAATATTGTTCAGGCATGCAGGAGTGAAATTAGGAAGGCCAAATCACACTTGGAGTTGCAGCTAGCCGGAGATGTTAGGAGTAACAAGAAGGGTTTCTTCAGGTATGTGAGCAACAAGAAGAAAGTCAAGGAAAGTGTGGGCCCCTTGCTGAATGAGGGAGGGAACCTAGTGACAGAGGATGTGGAGAAAGCTAGTGTACTCAATGCTTTTTTTGCCTCTGTCTTCACAGACAAGGTCAGCTCCCAGGCGGCTGCACTCCGCAGCACGGTATGGGGAGGAGGTGCCCAGCCCTCTGTGGAGAAAGAAGTAGTTCGGGACTATTTAGAAAAGCTGGACGAACACAAGTCCATGGGGCCGGATGCACTGCATCCGAGGGTGCTAAAGGAGTTGGCCGATGTGATTGCAGAGCCATTGGCCATTATCTTTGACAAATCATGGCAATCGGGGGAGGTCCCGGATGACTGGAAAAAAGCGAATGTAGTGCCCATCTTTAAAAAAGGGAAGAAGAAAGATCCGGGGAACTACAGGCCAGTCAGTCTCACCTCAGTCCCTGGAAAAATCATGGAACAGGTCCTCAAGGAATCAATTCTGAACCACTTAAAGGAGGGGAAAGTGATCAGGAACAGTCAGCATGGATTCACCAAGGGCAAGTCATGCCTGACTAACCTAATTGCCTTCTATGATGAGATAACTGGCTCTGTGGATGAGGGGAAAGCAGTGGATGTGCTATTTCTTGACTTTAGCAAAGCTTTTGATACAGTCTCGCACAGTGTTCTTGCCAGCAAGTTAAGGAAGTATGGGCTGGATGAATGGACGGTAAGGTGGATGGAAAACTGGCTGGATGGTCGTGCTCAACGGGTAGTGATCAATGGTTCCATGTCTAGTTGGCAGCTGGTATCAAGTGGAGTGCCCCAAGGGTCGGTGCTGGGGCCGGTTTTGTTCAATATCTTCATCAACGATCTGGAGGATGGTGTGGACTGCACCCTTAGCAAGTTTGCGGATGACACTAAACTGGGAGGAGTGGTTGATACGCTGGAGGGTAGGGACAGGATACAGAGGGACCTAGACAAATTAGAGGATTGGGCCAAAAGAAATCTGATGAGGTTCAACAAGGACAAGTGCAGAGTCCTGCACTTAGGACGGAAGAATCCCATGCACTGCTACAGACTAGGGACCGAATGGCTGGGCAGCAGTTCTGCAGAAAAGGACCTAGGGGTTACGGTGGACGAAAAGCTGAATATGAGTCAACAGTGTGCCCTTGTTGCCAAGAAGGCTAACGGCATTTTGGGCTGTATAAGTAGGGGCATTTCCAGCAGATCGAGGGACGTGATTATTCCCCTCTATTCGGCACTGGTGAGGCCTCATTTGGAGTACTGTGTCCAGTTTTGGGCCCCACACTACAAGAAGGATGTGGATAAATTGGAAAGAGTCCAACGGAGGGCAACAAAAATGATTAGGGAGCTGGAGCACATGACTTATGAGGAGAGGCTGAGGGAACTGGGATTGTTTAGCCTGCAGAAGAGAAGAATGAGGGGAGATTTGATAGCTGCTTTCAACTACCTAAAAGGGGGTTCCAAAGAGGATGGATCTAGACTGTTCTCAGTGGTAGAAGATGACAGAACAAGGAGTAATGGTCTCAAGTTGCAGAGGGGGAGGTTTAGGTTGGATATTAGGAAAACCTTTTTCACTAGTAGGGTGGTGAAGCACTGGAATGAGTTACCTAGGGAGGTGGTGGAATCTCCTTCCTTAGAGGTTTTTAAGGTCCGGCTTGACAAATCCCTGGCTGGGATGATCTAATTGGGGTTGGTCCTGCTTTGAGCAGGGGGTTGGACTAGATGACCTCCTGAGGTCCCTTCCAACCCTGAGATTCTATGATTCTATGATTCTATGAAAAGAACTGTGTTTCAAGGAAGAATATGATAGCAGAGGGCAGGATTCCTGTCTAACAGGAGAAAGGAACTAGTCTATTCTGTTCTACAGAAGTTCCTGTATCATGCTCATCACTATAGTATGTGAGTACCTTTCAGTAGCATGTTAAGTAATGCGACTAACATCTGTTACATGTTTGTTCTCTCATACTCTTCCCAGGTGGAGAACCATATGTAGTAGAGTGTCTTGTTTTGTTTGTTTTTTAATAAATATGCACATTTCTATTTATGTAAGAGAAGCCAAGGTAAAAGAAATGGGTCTTTGCCCCGAAGTGGAAGGTGATGAGGGTTGTGATGGTCCTTAGTTCCTCAGGGAGTTCATTCCAGTCTTAGACCAGCCCCTGGAAAAGTTCTGTCTCCCACATAGATGAATGTTTTCCTTATTGTAGAGAGTTCCATTGTGCCAGAGAAACAGAGTTGTCAATTATAGTCTTCATCTCAGAACTTTAGGCAAATTTTTAGATATCTGGGCCCAGGCTGAGGAGCACTTTGAAGTAAAGGACTGAGATCTATCATCCAAATTGATTCACAATGTTATGGGAAGCTAGTGTAGAGAGTGGAGGACAGGTTTGATGCCTTGCTCAGAGAAGTGCTGGACTGTTCTGCATTAGCTAAAGTACATAGTGCTATACTTAGGGTTGTGTCATTGTTTCCATTATAAACCCTCATCTTTACAGCCAGGTTCACTGCCCCTCCTGTTTTTTCTCTCTTGGTCTTTCTTTTCTCTCTCCCCTCTTCCTAGCACCTCTTAGTGCTCTAACATTCTGAACTTCAATCTTAGACTCTGAGTACTGTGACAAAGTTCCTCCTTTGCCTTGGTGGATCCTGCGCTTATTGGCGGATTTGCTCACCTCAGAGATTCATGGCAGCCCTCAGTTGGCCACTTTTGCCAGTGGCTCAAACCTGCCGTTCACTCAGCTAACCTCATCACTGGCCAGCATGGGGAAAAGGAGAAGAATCCCTGCAGTCTCTGCTGGCCCACCTAAAGGGTTGGGGAACAGGCCAGAGACCTTCCCCTCTGGTGAGACCCAATATCCAGGTCACCTCCTCTTATATCGAATAGGGACTTGTGGGGATGTGGGGAGCCCGGGTCCACCCTCTACAGCCCAGGGCCCTGTGGATTGCAGCTATCTATAGTGTCTCCTGTAACAACTGCGTGACAGCTACAATTCCCTGGGCTACTTTCCCATGGCCTCCTCCCAACACCTTCTTTATTCTCACCACACAACCTTCCTCCTGATGTCTGATAACGCTTGTACTCCTCAGTCCTCCAGTAGTACACCTTCTCACTCTCACTTCTTGCTCGCCTCTTGCTCCCAGCTCCTCGCGTGCACTTCACTAACTGAAGTGAGGTCCTTTTTAAAACCAGGTGCTCTGATTAGCCTGCCTGTCCTAATTGCTTCTAGTAGCTTCATAATTGGCTTCAGGTGTCCTAATTAGCCTGCCTGCCTTAATTGATTCCAGCAACTTCCTGATTGTTCTGTAACAGAACATTATCTTACTCACAGAAAAGGGGCTTGCTTAATCTGGGGCTAATATATCTACCTTCGATCACTCTCCTGTAGCCATCTGGCCTGACCCTGTCACAGTACATAAAAAATGGGGAGACCCTTCTGCCCCTTTCCAGTTGTTCACCCAATGGCTCCTTCCTCTAATTCTTAAAAACACCAGAATTGACCAGGAGGCTGGACTGTAAATATCACTTTGATTTACCATTAGCAACAGCAACGGAGTGAGAATGAATGAGGTGAAAACAGCCTCAAAACTCACTGCTATCAGAGCAAAGTGTAATACTCACTTCTGTTGTGTAGCTTTCCCTGAATGTCACTACAACAAAAGAAATAAGATACAAGAGGAGGGATGTTGATAGAGAGAAGGGGCTGGCCATTTTGGCAGGCTTCAGAAAGGTGGACCAGTCTCTCCAGGTGGTTCATGGCCCCTGCCAGCCAACAACAGCTTTCTGATCTCCCCAGAAGAATCTCAGCTCTAAGAAAAAGTTCTGGGGTTGGCTGGGACGAATCAAAGGAAGATATTATAAAAGGACAGATGCAGGCCTCTTCCTGCTTCTTTTCCCTCAATTTTGTTAAATCCAGGACATGTTAGAGTGCTCTATATTTTAGCATTCAGGGAGGAGAAAACCACTGACCGCTTAAGGTAGTTGTAGCCTTCTCCCCTTTCATTACTGCTGGGACAAATTGTTGGCAGAAGATATCTTATTTGAAGTTGCAGCCACTTGCCAAAAGATTCTAATTTCTGTCTGTGTCCTCACTGGTTCCTTGCCATTGAAGGATGAGGGGTGAAAATAATGGAGCGAACAAGAAAAAAGGGATAGAAAAATGAGTAAAGAGAAATTCTTCCCAAACATCTACAGAGAAAAAAATAAGGAAACCAAACTTGACAATAGGAGGGTCATTATTATAATGTGCTTTGTGTAAGATGTTCAGATACCAGTGAGGAGCATGGTATAAGAGCACAGAGAGAATCAAACAGTGCTCAATTCCTTGGTCTCATTCTAATTTCACTTAATTCCCACGAGTAATATTACACCAGTGATGTATATCTGTAATTTATATTTGTAATCTATTTCTATAGAGCTATATCTATTTTCGTAGATGGAAATGAATATGTTTGTGCTGGATAAAAATGGGACTAACAAGATATTTCATAATGTATTTAATGTAACAAAATTTGACTTTTTAGCCTCTTTACAACCTGGGTGATTCTGGAGATCGTGAGGAAAATTTGCTAAAGGGAGTAGAAATATTTGAGGTGGCATAATAGTTAAAAAGAAAACATTCTTGTAGCTCTGAATCCTAAAAGTTTCTTAAAAATTGATAATACCAGAAAATCTAAAGAGATCTTCAATGAAAATGATGATGAATTATTCTTTAGACTGTTCTGAAACAGTGGAAATTGTATTTCTATCACTGGCATGAAATCATTCATTTATGTCTACTAACATGTTATTTTCCCCCTTTATCTCCTTTACCACGTCTAGATTTATATTTTTGAAAATAACATCTACTATCAACCTGATGTAAAGAGTAGCTCATTGCGACTGACATCCTCAGGAAAAGAAGGAATTGTTTTTAATGGAATCGCTGACTGGCTCTATGAAGGTAAGGTGGATAAATATAGCTGTTTATTAATACAGGGAAGAGATTCTTGTACAAAACCTACAGGAGAAAACTATCCATTCCATGACAATGCTATTTTGCTTTTTCTCTTCTCATTTTCTTGCCAAATTGCCTTCAGATCTTTGCATTAGCTCATGTTTTCTATTGACTCATAACGTGGTTTACATATAGCTATATTTTCTAGAGCAGGGGAGGGTCCCCAGAGTGCAGGCTAAAGAGCAATGAAAAAGCCCCGCAGCCCGAGCCCCACAAGACCGAGTTGACTGGCATGGTCCAGACGCAGTTGTCTAGTTGCTGTGCAGACATACCCTTAGGCTTCTTTGAAAACCCGAGGTCAAATGGATTCTCTGAAATAAGAATGGTAATTTACATTCTATAGAGGTTTAAATGTCTGTATTCAAAAAAGATTTACCCACCTCAGGTTTTAATGGATTCCATTAATGTTTTGTAAGTATTTTAATAGAGCAGTGAAGTTCAGAACCAGGGAGAAGAGCATCTTTAGCATGGAAGATCATTTTAAATGCACTTCAGATACTGCAAATCTAATATGATTGCACATAAATTGGTGTATTTAAGCATATAAAGTTAATGAAATCTGACAGAGCAGATCACCTTTTTGCTAAAACAAAGTATTGCTTGGGTCACATGATTATTCAACACTTTGCTAGGCAACTTTGGGCCAAATTCTGCTAACCTCAGGGTGAATTGCACATACTCACAAGACGGTAACCTGTGTGATATGCTCTGAATTGGGGGCAGTATGGAGTTGCACTGTGCCAAAGATAATTCTGAATGACTCCTGGAGATCTCCAGATTCCCACTGCGCCCCTTTATGGAGTGCACTATATTCCTTACCACCCTCCACCCCGAGCACCTGACCAGCTCTGCTGTTCAGCACATTGGGCAGACAAAAATATGGCTCTGCCAATTCTCCAGTCTTTTCTGGGCAGCATGCATCCCTGGGGAGTAATTAGAGGTCAGCCTGACATTTATTTAGGTCATATGGGAGGAAGAGGGAGCCTTCACCTAATGACTAGGTGAAGTCTAGCATAAGAGAAGCCTTGGTGAAGTCAATTGGACTATACTAAACACTGGTAAAGATTACTCAAATATACTTACTTGTGGGTAGTGTAGTAGTGAGCGAAACAATTCACGAGATTAAGAGATAGCATTGTGGGATGAGTGAAACTGGGAAAAAGAAAGTCAGGTTTCAGGGGGGACTGGGGTGAAGTTACTAACAGACAAACGTTGGAGCTCTGGCATGTAACACTGGCCAAGATCTCTTTTCTATGACTGTGCCTGCCTGCCACATCACTTATGGCTAATGAAACACTCACTATAAATAAGGATTACAAAATCTAGTCCTTAGTTAATAGAGAATGAACTAGGAGATTCTAATGCCATTGTAGATCCTTACGGCGAAGCTGCACCTATTGTTAAGACCAGATACTGTGAGAGAAATAAATACATTAAAATTACCCGAGTACAATATAAGTATATTGACTGCAAAGGGCCTCAGTATTTGTAGTATTTGTATACAGTAACCAGGGCCGGCTCTGGCTTTTTTGCCACTCCAGGCAAAAAAGCCGCCGGCTGCCCCTCTCCAGCTGGGTGCCGACGGGGAGGGCGGCATTCCCGCTGCCCTGGCCAGGGTGATGCCACGCTCCCTGGCCGGGGTGCCAGCAGGCAGGGCGGCATTCCCGTGGCCCCGCTGCCCCGGCCGGGGTGCCGGCGGGGAGGGCGGCTTCCCCGCTGCCCTGGTCGGGGTGCCGGCGGGGAGGGCGGCTTCCCTGCTGCCTCGGCTGGGGCACCGGCGGGGAGCATGGCATGCCCGCCGCCCCGCTCCCCCAGCCGGGGCTATGCCGCGCTCCCCAGCCGGGGCGCCGGCGGGCAGGGCGGCATTCCCGTGGCCCCGCTGGGACGCCGGAGGGGAGCGCGGCATCGCCCCAGCTGGGGAAGCGGAGCGGCGGGCATACCGTGCTCCCCGCCGGCGCCAGCAGGGAGGGTGACTTTCCCGCTGCCCCGGCCGGGGCGCTGGCTGGGAGCGCGGCATGCCCGTGCCCCCGGTCCCCTGGCCTGGCCGATGCCACAACCCACTGCCCCAGCCGGGGTGTCGGCGGGGAGGGCGGCTTCCCCGCTGCCCTGGCCGGGGGGCCAGCAAGGACTGCGTCTACCCCACTGCCCTGGCCGGGATGCCGGCTGGGAGGGCGGCTACCCCGCTGCCCCAGCCAGGATGCCGGCGGGGAGGGCGGCTTCCCCGTGGCCCCGCTGCCACGGCCGGGGTGCCGGCGGGGAGCGTGGCACGGCCGCCCCCAGCTGAGCCAGCTGGGCGCCAGTGGGGAGCGCAGCACGGCCGCAGCCCCGGCCGGGGCACCGCCTGGGAGCGGGGCTGGTGCGCGGCTCCACTGCCCCGGCCTGGGAACCGTCGGGGAGCTGGGCTAGTCCGCGGCTCTGCTGCCCCGGCTAGGGTGCTGGGCTCAGCCGGGGCGCCGGCGGGGAGCGGGGCTCGTCCGGTGCCCCAGCTGGGAAGAATGGTTTTGTTGTTGTTTTGTTTTTAATTAAAAAAAAATTAAAATTAAAAAAAAAACTCTCAGCGCCGCCCCCCTCCAGGTGCCGCCCCAAGCACATGCTTGGTCGGCTGGTGCTTGGAGCCGGCCCTGACAGTAACTAAAGGGTAACAAGACCAATTTCTGTCATTTATACCATGCCAATGCAGCATTTTTCAATTTCAACTTGATTGTGCATATCAGAAAATTATCTCTTATAAAAAAGGTTGGTGTGCATTTGTAGCAACTAATTTTTTATTAAAGATAAATAGAATTGTTGACAGTACAAATTACTTTCTTACATAAGCATTAAAAAACGGGGTGAGAAATATAAATGATAAGAAAGTGAAGTAACTGGTTGAAAATGCACATATTAATGTTAAATTTGCCACTGATACGCTACCTGAGCTTTACACGTGTGTATGTAAAATAGTGCATGCACATACATGTGCCCGTGCTTTGAACGTGCACTGTAAAATTCCAGCACCTGTGCTCTCAGAGGTGTTAGAATTTCCATTCACAAAACTCACTGGGACATACGCTCATATGACGGTTTGCACCAGCAAATACATGTTTGTATCTTTGTATCCACATGTGCAATTTTTCAGGTAAGTGGATGTGTAGGGTTGGAGATCAGGTCCATTAACCTCTCCAAAAAACATGGAGGCTGATTTTCAGCAAGGCCACAACTTTTCCTCTGTTTTAACATGAAGGAAGCCAGACACATGGATGCAGAGATCCTGTATTTCCAGTTTAGTGTTTCAGTTGCTCCTTGTTAATCCCTGTCAGGACAGCCACTGGAAGCCACTTTGTGAGGGGCTCCCCCACCACAGAGGGAGCTCTGTGGATGAGGTAATATCCAGCAAAGGTTATATAGCCTTGGGGGTGGGAGGGGGAAGAGTAGGGGAGGAAGCCTGGGATTGTGAGCTCTGTGTGGCCTCTCTCAAGCGAATCCACCCATTCTCAGGCTGTCCAATCCCTGCCCCATAGCTCTGATGCAGGTCCTGCTCCCAGAGAATGGTCTCCATGGATTCCTAGGAAGAGGCTATGGTGGAATGGAAGAAGCTGTCCCTCCTCCCCACCCCACCCCATCTCTTTAACAGTTGTGAGAGGGTGCACATGGGGTCTTTCCAGGCACAAATCCCCAGAGCATATTGTGGCATCCTGACTCTTTTCTTCTTTCGTAGGTAACTTCTTAATTTAAGCAGTACTCTGCAAGCAGTAGATATAGATGAGATATTGTGTGGTAGCATCAGGCATATAGCTGATTGAATACTGCACAATTATATTAATGGACATTCAGATAGCCGCTCATTTTGACCTTACTTGTGTGGCTTTTTCATTTGCAATTCGCAAATACTAATGTTCCTGGGCTTTGGTTTACAGAAGTATTTGGGAGTGTCTGTTCTTTGTGTGAATATCCTTATTTAAATACAAACAGCGGTGTTTTAGAACAAACCAAAATGTTTGTTCTAAATGTTCATAGTCAGGGAGCAGAAAGAATATTCTGTAACTCAGGCAATCAATCACATATGAACAGCAATTAGTGAATATTCTGAGTGGACAGGTTGTGAATATTCCAAATTTCGGTTTCCAGACACGCAGCTGAAATTTGTGTACAACACACTGTTCACTGAAAAAGTACAAATAGTAAATTAGCTAGTTAAAAAAAATCAAAGTCTGATCATGTACTAAAAGTAAAAGAGCTAAATTAGTCAGACCTAGTGCTCGGCAGGAACTGGATTTTTCATTTTGGTTGGGAATTTAAAAAAAGGAAGAAAGAAATCGATTCCAAAACAGAAGAAAACAAAACAAAAATCAAAATTGCATGCAAAATGAGATTTAATAAACCTGAAGGTTTTCCCCAAATTAAAGAATAAAACATAAATAACTGGATAGAATGATTCCAGTGCTAAAAATGCCTTTAAATTCTATTGGTGCAAATCATTTACAAAAAGAATTAAACATAAAAAACGGATAGAATGATAGTAGGGCTAAATATAAGGCAATAATAATCATCTAATTTGTGCAGGTAATTCCACTGATATCACTGGGAATACTCATCTGAGTAAAAACTCATAATTTAGCCTACAATGGTCCTTAATATTCAGGCAATTCAGTCCAGGATCATTTTCAATATTTCTTTATAATTACAACAGCTGCATTGCAACAAAGAATAGAAACTATATAAAATGCAAATGAATGAGTTGGTAATCTGAATCACACAATAGTTACTTCTGTGAATTTCAGAGGAGCTTCTTCACTCTCACATTGCCCACTGGTGGTCCCCGGATGGAGAAAGGTTGGCATTCCTGATGATAAATGACACTTTGGTACCAAACATGGTTATTCCTCGGTTTACTGGAGGTCTGTATCCCAAAGGAAAGCACTATCCATATCCTAAGGTAAGTAAAGTCTAAGTGCAATCTACAGTCCTTGTGCACGGTTCAGTGAACCGACTGATAGCATTCTGCATTACTGAAGAACTGTTTCTACATAGTAAAAGAAGCTGCTTGTGTTGATGTGGCAGTACAGGGAATGGCATTCAGAGTTATTCTATTTCAAATAGGGTTATAAAGCTTTTTGCTAGACAGAAACCATTAGGTCAGGATGAGACATACAGTCTGTTTCATGCTAATTTATGATTGGTATATGCTACAGCTTTTGAATGAAGAATGAAATGATCAGAAGGAGTCGAGAAAAAATGCTGCCAGAATTGCCTTTGAACAGCACAGAGTAGCTGCAGGCGGCAGGGAGTGTTTAGCTGCATTTATATAGATGGATGAAGCATAACAGTTTTCTGATAATACAGAGTAACAGTATCTGACTGCTACTTTTCATCAAACGGTGGTATTATTAACAGGGGTGAGAGGCCTTGGTTGGATAAAATAAGCAGTGATATGAACCTTCCCCAAGTCTTTAAACTGAACAGAACCAAACCTTTCAATGAGGATCAAAAACGTGGATAAGGAGCACCCGTCTTTTGTGATGAGGAGAGATCTGCAGGTCTAAATATGAGACACTCTGATACCAGAATTAGAATCCTACTAATTTCCTGTTTGCTCCCCATAAACCCTCCCCCACCACCCCAAGGTTCCCCTGCTGAAAGTATCCATAATTCGCTTACCTTTGTTACATCATATATGGAGTTCCTAAACCTGTGGCAGCCTCTTTGCTGGGCTCCAGCTACTGTACTACTTGTATCTGTATCTCACATGTATTACTTAAGTTCAATATACAGGCAAGCTGAAGAAGAAAAAAATACTAGGATGTTATATATAGAAAAGACATTATAGTCCTGATTCTCCTTGCCTGTAAGCAGGCTTTATGACTGTGTAACCCCATTGACTTCAGTGGAATTGTACCAGATTTATACCCTGAGTAGCGAATCAGGCTTTTATAAGTAACTGTGGAAGGGTCTATGGCCCCTTTAAGGGACAATCTGCAGCTTACAGTCAAAAATGCCTGGGCACAATAAAGACGCACCCTACCTCGCCCTGGGGGCGAGGCTATATATAAACAGGAAAAAGAAGCTGAGGAGGAGAGAGAAGGGACTGGAAGCCATGCTGGTTGCTATGGGCTGCAGGCCCATTCACACTTCAGGACACTAGCTTGACCTAGGCCTTAGTGACTTTGTTTTCTGACTATGAGTTTGGTTTCACTGAGGTAAAAGCCTTAAAAACTTGGTTAAGCTGCTGCTTCCCCAATTTGATGCCTAAGGGTAATGGAGAAAGCCTATCTGCCTCCTAGAAAAATAAGAAAACCAAGGGCATTCATTTGGAAGCCTTCTTAAAGGGGATGATTTTTTGTTGTTGTTGTTAGTTTGGTTTTGGCCTCTCCTTGTTGGATTCTATGCAGTAAAATGCAAATATGTAGAATGGGAGCTGGCTTCTTTGAAGGACATACATTGATTACTGAAACACCAAAACAGCATAATGTACAGCAGGTAGGGATTCTCATAAAAAATGTTGAACATTCAAAACTTGAAGAAAGTAGCAATAGTTCAGTGTATAGATTAAAGATTTGGGTATGATTTTCAAAAGCGTGTAAGTCCCATTTTCATACATGAGTTGGGCATGCAGAAGTCTAAGTCCCATTGATTTTCCTAAGTCACTTAAGTAGTCTTGAAAAATGTAACCTTGACGCTTCTCCAATTGAAATCAATTGGAGTTGACCCATTATCTTTAAAGGAAGTAAGATCGGACTTTAAAAATACCTTTGATTGTCTTAGGAAACAACATTCTAGGATGGTAATTACTATTATTATTTAGTATGTGTAGGATGATAGCACCTAGGAGCATCAGTCACACAGTTCTATCAGCTTTGCTGGTTAAAAGCATTTAATCAACCAAGAAAAAATATACAAGGAACCCTTTTTAAAAAAAAATTAGCACTACAAAGAAGTGAAAAATCTCAAAGCATTAGCAATTCAGCACAAAAGAGATGCACAATATTATTTCAGTAATCTCATTAATGAAAACATTATCTTCATTTAATTTGTCTATTCAATGACAATTTAGCTTCCAGTTAAACATCATTTATTAATTAAGCTTGTGATTAGGCAACATGGATAGATAAAAGTTGTTATTTAACACAGTATTTCACTTCACATCATGCAGAAACTGTGACCTGCTTACTTAGGATCTCACTCTGCAATCCTTACTCACACACAGTAGTAATTACTCAAGGCAATAGTCCTGTGGAGTGTAAAGGAGTAAGTGCAAGTAAGGGTAACAGAATAAGGACATCTGTAGGGTTGACATGCATGGAATTAAATGTGCATTATATTTTCCACCTAGGAGCATATAATGGATGATATAGTCCACTGACAAAGAGGTAGAGTGAACCATTTTTGAATTTCAAAAAACCCCAAAAACCCTGTTTAAAGTTTTTGCATATATTTTTCATTGTCACTGCTGTTTCAATTCCCAGTTCTTGCCAGAAGTAGAAGTGGGAAATGCCGTTTTGGTGGCATTTCTGGCCTTACTGGAAGCTGAAAGAACTAAAAATCTCAAACAAAATATTTCCCCCCAAAACCTTCAATTACACACCTATGCACCATAACTCATGAGTCATCTCTCTGCAGTTAATGGAGCCTACTCACATGAGGAAAGTTACCCATGTCCTTTTGTGTTTCAAAGATCAGTCCCTGATTTTGCACACACATGAACTTCTAGAGACTCAACCTAAGTGATCCTCTACATTTCATGTTTGCCTATCATTGGTTCAAACATACATCTGTTTCCTGTCCTGCACCACTCAGATATGGGTGGGCATGGGCTTTGGGATAGAAATGTGATAAGTGCAATTTCCAAAGAAAATGTGTGTTGATATTTCAGCGAGGCATCTTTTAAAGACCACACTGGATCTGTAAATATCCCTACAATGAGCCAAGTGCACACAAGCTAGTTTTTAACTAGTAGTGGTAAAAATTGTGGGTTTGATCATTTTTTCTCGACCCACAAATAATGTTGCCCATTATGCATGAACAGGAAGTTCCCTCCTCTGCAGCAGTACTGCCTCTTCTTCTGCTTCCCTGGGGCTCCTTGGAAAACTCTCTGTGGGTCCTGGAATCTGCATAGTGGAGAGGGGTTGGGCAAGGTGGGAATAGGGCAGGATTAAGGGGGTTTTTCAGCATCTTCTCACTGGCCCTGCGGAGCCCAAAGTTAACATTACTCCATTTTCTGACTCCCTTCCCCCACACACAACCCACCTGAAGAGAGGAAGGAGACTCTGGTGACGGTCACCACCTAGAGAAGCTCCACTGGGGATATGTTGCCAGAGAATGGAGATGGGAGGAGCCTGTAATGGAACCCTGGAGCGGCCATGCATTGAAGGACAGCACATCACACTTGGGGGAGGGAAGGAGAAAGGGGCCCTTCCCCACACCCTAAAAAAAATTGGGAAGAAATCCAGCAAAGATTTGTTCTTCCCTAGCTCCCTACCATTTACCTATCTGTATCCTTTTTTCAACAAGATGATTATCCAGCACAAGATTACTTTAGGGATGCTATTTTAAGGAGAACTACATTTATTTCTGTGTGAAACACAGGCTGAATAGTAAGCCATGAATGATTCTAATACAGGGGTGGCCAACCTGTGGCTCCGGAGCCACATGCGGCTCTTCAGAAGTTAATATGCGGCTCCTTGTATAGGCACCGACTCCGGGGCTGGAGCTACAGGCACCAACTTTCCAGTGTGCTGGGGGGTGCTCACTGCTCAACCCCTGGCTCTGCTGCAGGCCCTGCCCCCACTTCACCCTTTCCCCTCCCCTCCCCTGAGTTTGCCATGCCCTCGCTCCTCCCCTCTCCCAGAGCTTCCTGCAGGACACGAAACAGCTGATCGGGAGGTGGGAGAGGAGGGCGCTGATTGGCACGGCTGCTGGCAGGCGGGAGGCGCTGGGGGCTGGGAAGCGGATGGGGGGCTGCTGACATGTTACTGTGGCTCTTTGGCAATGTACATTCGTAAATTCTGGCTCCTTCTCAGGCTCAAGTTCACAGAATCATAGAATCATAGAATCTCAGGGTTGGAAGGGACCTTAGGAGGTCATCTAGTCCAACCCCCTGCTCAAAGCAGGACCAAGCCCCAAGCTGGCCACTCCTGTCCTAATAAGACATATTTTAACAGTTCTAGCAGCTATGGAGTGAACCCCCATAGATACCTAGTAGCTTGATCCCAGAATAAAAAAACGTATACAGATCTAAAAGCCATTTTATTCTGTGAAACTGAAAAGAGGATATGATTTTAAGTTTGTGGAAAGTGCAAGCAGGAGTCCAATTACCACTCCAAATTAACTGAGCATTTCAGAGCTACTCAGAAGCAGGCAAACGGCAAATAGATATTTTATTATTTTATTATATTTTACAAAATCTTATGCAATTTTACAATCTAGTCTTTATTTATTGTGGGAGTGCCTCCGAGACCCAGTCATGAATCAGGACTCCACTGTGTTAGGTGCTGTACAGATACAGAGTAAAAAGATGTTCCCTGCCCCAGAGTTCACAATCTAAATCTAAATACAAGACAAAAGACAACCTGTGACTACAACAGGCAGATGGAGGAGCACAAGGAAACAATGAGACAACTGCCATGATAGGCAGTGATCTGAGTAATATCTATATTATTGATAATGTGAACCTCAAAATATTCAAAGGTGCAGAATACCATTTGACCTACCTTCCTCTGCTCCCCCAGACATTTCATCCACCACCATCAATCCTATTTATCACCTTCTCTTTGGTTGTTCCCCTTTTGTCACCAGCAGTCTTTAGAGACATGAGAGATCCTAATGGTTCTTCCTTGGCTATCCCCTAGCATAAATGTCCACATTTGAATAGTAGATCTATTACTAGAACATTATTACAAAGCTCATTTAAACTGGACTTTTAACTACCCAACAAGAAAGAATGCCAACTGTGCTTTCTTGGGATGTATGCATGTTCATGCTACAGTTTCATATGGTCTTACGTTCTGGAATCTTAGGGCTAGTCTACACGGTGCATCAAAGCACTCTAGAGGGGTGTGGACTGTAAAGCAGTCTAAGGTGTTGCACTGTAACTGCCCCATGTAGATCCTGCTGGCAAGCTCTTCACAGGGCTACATTAATGCAAACTAGATACTTTTTAGAAGCGACAAAGAGTCCTGTGGCACCTTATAGACTAACAGATGTATTGGAGCATAAGCTTTCGTGGGTGAATACCCAATGCATCCGACGAAGTGGGTATTCACCCATTAAAGCTTATGCTCCAATACATCTGTTAGTCTATAAGGTGCCACGGGACTCTGCGTCGCTTCTACAGATCCAGACTAACACGGCTACCCCTCTGATACTTGATACTTTTTAGAGCACACCATCATGGTTTGAACAGGGTAGCTAGAACTCATCACATTAGAGTGCTCTACAAATCACAGCCCTCTAAAGTGCTTTGCTGTGTAGACAAACCCTAGGTCCTAAACCCCCTCGGGGTATATTCTGCCTTTGAACATGCATAATTCTGATAAAATATTAATGGGAGTTCCATCTACATATAGGACTCACAAAATACTTTCCCAATTAGTGTCATGTGACTGGTCATTTTTTTTGCATTACGGTATCTGTCTTCAGTGAATGATCGATAGTATGTGATCAGTACTTTGGGTTTTGAACTACATTTTCAAGTGTGTAGCTGATGTGACTGAGCAATTCATGGGAGATAGTGAGACAGAATTTTATTGTTTTCAATTGAAGATCACTTTAAGGGTTTTCAGGTTATGAAAAACATATTGAAATATATGTATTCCTTAAGTATATTTAGCTGTCAGTATCTCCAGTGCCTCTACATTACATGCTCAAATTTCTACTTTTTTTTTTCAAAGGCAGGTCAAACAAACCCAACAGTAAAGCTGTTTGTAGTCAATCTATATGGTCCAACCCATACACTGGAACTCATGCCACCTGACAGCTTTAAATTAAGGTATGTAATGTAATTGTTTTGTGAAACTCACGACTACCTCTGAGACCATCTCTTCCTTTATACACCAACACAAAAGCTCAATTCAATGGAAAGCTCTTGATCTTCGTCCCCAGGGCTGAGCATGGTATAAGAACCTGAATAGAATAGAACTCCATGGGATGGACATCCTTAGTGGAAGTCCCAAGGATCTAGAATGTGCACCTTTCTGAGATCCTTCAGAGCCCAAATTCCTTTTTGATGTAGTTACTTATTGCACTAGGTATTTATCATCAGGGAGCTAAGATTCTCGAGAAATGGTAGAGGGCAGAGGGTTGTGAACGGAGATTTTGCTTGAGGTAGTGTAGAACTGAATTATGCCATTTGCTTGCCCTGTTCCCACTTACTGGCAAAGTTGGTTTCAGATTCTGTGATGTGCCTGGAAAATACAACAATGGGTGCATTATCAATACATAAAATACATACATTTCAATAAACTTTTTTTTAAAATGTAAAGTGATCTATTAGGAACTCTGCAAATCATTAGACATAAAGGATTTAGTTTATTCCTGCAGCCATATCACCTGTCAGATCTAAGCAAATCGCATAAAATAAGCTTCAGAGTAGCAGCCGTGTTAGTCTGTGTCAGCAAAAAGAACAGGGTTACTTGTGGCACCTTAGAGACTAACAAATTTATTTCAGCATAAACTTTCATGGGCTACAGTGCCACTTCATTGGATCCTGTCAGATCACATAGGCTAGGCTGTGTTGGACTTTCTCAATGTTTGGTAAAGAGATCTCTGGGCATAAATAGGTGCTTCAAGAAGTGACTCCTCTTCCTTTTGAGTCAGTACTGAAGTAGTGACAGCATGGTGCTGCCAGGAATTGTCCTGCTGAAGTTACTGTCTTTTGCATGAGGCATAAAGCTGAGCTCCTGACCCCCTGTGCTTATTAAAGATATTTTGGAACTTTCTTTAAGGATAGGAGAGTTTTAATTAAAGTCTTCCAGCCAAATTCCAATTTATGTCATTATATTCTGCCAGCCTAAATTCCCATTGCAGCTTCAGCTGGCTATGATATTCCACTTCACTTCCTTCCCTAAATTGTTAAGCAATGTTATTTAGTGCTATTGAACAGAGTTGACTGCATTCTAAAGGTAAGGGAGGCACTCACTGTGTATCATCACCTTGCCCTTCATCATAGAACAGTTTGAGGCTTATTTAAATATTATTAAAATAGTTTGAGATCTCCAGCTAAAAGGTGGTAAATAAGATAAAGAATTATGTTACCACTAGTCCAAAAAAACAGGGAATACACTTTGTTGTCTGTGAAGTTCCTGCAAAGCCTTAACAGTTTTACAGTTTTTAACGGTTCTTCAAAATGGCCATGACATTAACACTATGGGCCTGAATTATCACAGTTTCATACTGGTGTAGCTTCATTGACATCAATAGCGCTACACCAGAGTCCTATGGTAATAATTCAGTGGTGAAGCCGGTCCTGTCAGTTGTGCATGCTGGCATGAATACTTACTATTTTGATAAAAGGAATGATTTTGAATGGACCGTGCTTTCTGAAAATAGATTTTCTCTCTGAAAATGAAGCCCTTTATGAAAGACATGAACACATACCGAATGTTTGCTAACTGTTCACTGGTGAAAGCAATAGCATATACTCTTCTAAAAGAGCTACAAAAAAAACTCAACAACCAAAGAACAAAAAACTGGAGAACAAACTCTTAAATGAAATGGATTAAAATAGTTCAGTGAAAGTATCAATTATATACAATGGAGAAATCTTCAAGAAAAGAAAAAAGATGCATATACATTTACTGGTTTTGCTCTAGATTTTGCAAATTCATTCTTGCTCCTTATGTAATCTATTTCTCTCAGAGTAAAACAAAATTGAATTAACTGAATGAATATTGACATTGTTCAGTCCTTTTTTTCCATCCTGAGCTGTAAGGCTAGCAACAACTGAATTCACAGACTGTCCTGTGTGGTCCTACAGGGACTCATTTCCCAGAGTTTGAGTCTTTGGTGTGAAGCTCACCCTAGCTTTACTAAGACTAATGTTAACATTCTCCGTTCTCTTTGGGATACGTACAGTTAAAAAAGAATCCATTCTGCTATTGCATCATGGAAACCAGAGCAAGGCTGTACAAGCCTGGAAAAATCAATTTTAATTTTACCTATTAAAGCATAATGCCCTAGTTATCTAAAATAGAAAGTTTACATCGGTATGAGTCAAGCATCGTTTGAAAGTTGCGATCTGCAACTCTGCATTCAAGTAATCTGAATGTTTGTCAATCTGAGTCGTACGTGCACGTAAAACATGTACAAACATGATAGTAGCCAAGAGTTGGGCAGGCCTTTTCTAAGCCAGAAGGGTTGTTGAATGATTCTGACGCTTTAGTATTAACTTGTTTCAGCAGTGTTTTGCAGTCCCATTTGTAATAAGATCAGCAAGGTGTTTCTCAAAAAAAACAAAAAAAAGGTAATGGGAGTCTTTAAAAATTCTCTAGAGTTTGGTTCACCTTTAGGGATTTTTTTAAATAGAACTTTCAGGGTAAAAATCTTTCTGAAAATAGATATTGTGCATGCCTTAACCACTAAAGGTGAAATACACTTCTCTGTGCTCCCCTAAAGCCTCATTTAGGGTTAGGAATTTAGGCCCAGATCCTTGAGTGCAGTTGAACCATGTTCTGTGCAGGATCTGAGAGGGTGGCAAAGCATGCCTCTGATTTAGGGAACATCTATAATCTTGTTAGATCCCTAACATAAGTGAGAGCAGCTTCAGGGCTGCTCTAACCCATCCTGGCTGCAAAAGCCCCATTGAAGCCTTCTGCCAACGCAGAATTGCTTAGGTGCTCTGCACATTTCCCCCATTACATGAGATTGTCGGGGGTGATGTAGACTGGCAGTATGTGACTGGGATTTACCTACACAAGCGTGTCCCAGATGTGCATCTGAGGTAAATTACTGACTATTTTACATTGCAAAAAGTGGTACAAAGGAGCTGGAGACCCAGTGCCAACAATCTCATCCTTAAAGTGTCTGTGTTCTGAAAAGTAACTGCAAAAATTGTATCACTCAATGTTTCTATTCACAGTGTGTAACTAGATCCGTTCTTCTTCAATGACATCGTTTTTTACTACATTTTATGTCTCTCAATTTCTTGGGGCCAATACAAGGAGGAATGTCTGCGTAATACACAGAATTGTTGACTAAGAACCCAATTCTGTCCATGGAATGGGTGTTTTGCTCCTGATTTTAATGAGACCAGCATCAGGTCCTATATTCCAATTGTAAAGTCAGATTTCAGTTACCTATACCTTTGCTGTCTTTGAAAACAGATGTCTATAGCACAGTCAGATAGAAAAGATGTAACTGAGGGAAGTTTTTATAGTTGGTGATAGGGAAGTAGGAAAGACCCCAGCTAGACTTTCAAACCCCAGGTTGAATTTTAGGACTGGGGGGAAAACAACAACAAACCATTCAGTATTTACTAGTTAAATTTGATCTGGAAATCACTGAGGAGCCAAAAAGAGAACCATGCAACACCATGGTTAAGGAATCACAATTTAGAGTACAGCTGTGCCTTAAGGGACATGACATAGGTTCGTAGGGTCTTGGACTTGAGCTGGACCTGTGGCCTGGGCCCAAAATATCTCAGCTATTTAATTTGTTTCCTTTTGGGATCACCCCGCTCCTTTTCTCTTAACCTTGTTGAGCTTGATGTTCTGTCTCTCTGGCACTCTCATGCCCTCTTGGTCTGGGGAGCGCTAATGATCCTACTATGGATAATTGAACTTTTTAAAAAAACTACAAGATATTAGATCGGTTGGTTCTTTTTGAAAAATATTATTTAAATACCCCCAATATAATTTTAAATGCCTGACAGAATGCTAAATGTCTGAATTTTGGTTTTAGATTTATATGCTAAAGCATATAATAAATTACTCTCAGACTGGGACTTTGTATGACAAATTTCAACCTCTCCAGTTATTTTTTTTCTAATCAAGTTATAAACACTTGAAAAATTGGATTTGTGTAAATGCAGATAAAATTTAATAACCCTGCTACCAGACTCCACTACTGTCTTCATTATTTGCAGTATTTCCACATTGTCAGAGCATTTATATATGTATTTTCTGTTTCTTAATGAGGGGATGGGGTAGTTAGATATTTTGGGGGAGGAGTTGTTTTTGTATTTATGTCAGTGTCTTTACCTAATTTTTGGTTTGGAATGGAAAGATTATTTGATTGTAACCATTGATAGAAAGGATGATTTTGTGGTGAAAGCACAGGATTGGCTGTGAAGAAACTGGGTTCAATTTATAACTTGGCAAAAAAATTTGGCTGAAATGTTTTTTCATCTATAAATACAGGTTCAGGTCAACAAACATTTTAGAAATTTGTGTCAAATTTCATAGAATCATGGAACTGGAAGGAACCTCGAGAGGTCATCTAGTCCAGTCCCCTGCACTCATGGAAGGACTAAATATTATCTAGATCATCCCTGACAGGTGTCTGTCTACCTGCTCTTAAAAATCTCCAATGATGGAGACTCCACAACCTCCCTAGGCAATTTATTCCAGTGTTTAACCACTCTGACAGTTAGGAAGTTTTTCCTAATGTCCAACCTAAAGCTCCCATGCTGCAATTTAAACACATTGCTTCTTGTCCTATCCTTAGAAGTTAAGAAAAACATTTTTTCTTCCTCCTCCTTGTAACAACCTTTTACATACTTGAAAACTGTTATCATGTCCCCCCTCAGTCTTCTCTTTTCCAGACTAAACAAACCCAATTTTTTCAATCTTCCCTCATAGGTCATGTTTTCTAGACCTTTAATCATTTTTGTCACTCTTCTCTGGACTCTCTCCAATTTGTCCACATCTTTCCTGAAATGTGGCACCCAGACCTGGACACAATACTCCAGTTGAGGCCTAATCAGAGCGGAGTAGAGCAGTAGAATTACTTCTTGTGTCTTTCTTACAACACTCCTGCTAATACATCCCAGAATTATGTTAGCTTTTTTTGCAACAACATTACACTGTTGACTCATATTTAGCTTGTGGTCCACTATGACCCCCAGATCCGTTTCCGCAGTACTTCTTCCTAGGCAATCGTTTCCCATTTTGTATGTGTGCAACTGATTGTTCCTTCCTAAGTGGAGTACTGTGCATTTGTCCTTATTGAATTTCATCCTATTTACTTGAGACCATTTATCCAGCTTATCCAGATCATTTAGAATTTTAATCCTATCCTCCAAAGCAATTGCAACCCCTCGCAGCTTGGTATCGTCTGCAAACTTTATAAATGTACCCAGTATGCCATTATCTAAATCATTGATGAAGATATTGAACAGATCCAGACCTAGAATTGATCCCTGCGGGACCCCACTCATTATGCCCTTCCAGCATGACTGTGAACCACTGATAACTACTCTCTGGGAATGGTTTTCCAACAAGTTTTGCACCCACCTTATAGTAGCTCCATCTAGGTTGTATTTCCCTAGTTTGTTTATAAGACGGTCGTGCGAGTCAATATCAAAAGCTTTACTAAAGTCAAGATATACCACGTCTACCACTTTCTCCCATCCACAAGGCTTGTTACCCTGTCAAAGAAAGCTATTGGGTTGGTTTGACACAACTTGTTTTTGACAAATCCATGCTGACCATTACTTACCACCTTATTATCTTCTAGATGATTGCAAATTGATTGCTTAATTATTTGCTCCATTATCTTTCCGGGTACAGAAGTTAAGCTGACTGGTCTGTAATTCCCTGAGTTGTCCTTATTTCCCTCTTTATAGATTGGCATTATATTTGCCCTTTTCCAATCTTCTGGAATCTCTCCTGTGTTCCATGACTTCTCAAAGATAATCACTAATGCCTCAGATATCTCCTCAGTCAGCTCCTTGAATATTCTAGGATGCATTTCATCAGGCCCTGGTGACTTGAAGACATCTAATTTTTCCAAGTAGTTTTAACTTGTTCTTTCCCTATTTTAGCCTCTTCTGATCCTATCTCATTTTCACTGGCATTCACTATGTTAGATGTCCAATCACCACCAACCTTCTTGGTGAAAACTGAAGCAAAGAAGTCATTAAGCACCTCTGCCATTTTCTGTTATTTCCCACCCTGCCTCATTGAGTAACGGGCCTACCCTCACCTTGGTCTTCCTCTTGCTTCTAATGTATTTGGAGAATGTTTTCTTGTTACCCTTTATGTATCCAGCTAGTTTGATCTCATTTTGTGCCTTGGCCTTTCTAATTTTGTCCCTACATGCTTGTGTTATATGTTTATATTCATCCTTTGTAATTTGACCTAGTTCCCACTATCTGGTCCTGGTGACTTATTACTCTTTAGTTTATCAATTTGTTCCAAAACCTCCTCTATTGAGATCAGTCTGGGAGAGTTCCTCAGATTAGTTACCTAAAAAGAATGGCTCAGGTTTGGGAATCTCCCTCACATCCTCAGCCGTGAAGACGAGTGCAAAGAATTAATTTAGTTTCTCTGCAATGACCTTATCGTCCCTGAGTGCTCCTTTAGCATCTTGATTGTCCAGTGGCCCCACTGCTTGTTTATCAGGCTTCCTGCTTCTGATGTACAGAGTGTGGAAGACAGGAAGTATTATTGTCCCCATTTTGCAGATGGGGAACTAAGCCACAGGCATATTAAGAAAAGAGGTACTTGCACCCACAACTGCTACAGTTAATGGTAGCAACAGTTGACTAGCATTTCTGAAAATCAGGCCCTAAGGCCCTGTTCCTCAAACACCTTTTAATGCCTAACTAAATATTTTGAGGATCTGGGCCTAAGTGACTTGTCCAAAATCACTCCGGAAGTCTGTGGTAAATCCATCAAACTGTATCTCCTGAGTCCCAGTCTTTTTTCCTTAACCAACAGACCAGCTGTCTTTCAATATAGCATGCAGCAGTATCCAATTGTAATGAGTTTGGTTACCTTGCAGGGTTCATTTCTAGTTGCACAGTATTAACTTTTGCATCAGGGTCCATAAGTGCAAACATTTCCCATTAGTACTCATATATGCATATAGTACTTCTTTCTAATACACAGCAGTGTAAATAATTTAAAAACACAATAAATATTTTAGGAAGTTATTCATAGAGCAAGAATCTAGTGTTTACCTTTCTTAGCAGACAATCTGCCAGCAAACTAAAAGAGCAACACACCATAGCTTGTTCATGCTAGCACATGTTGTACTTGTTCAACCAAGTCCACAGCTATTTCATGCAATACACCATCATTCCATTGCCACAACTGTTAAGTAACTGAAACTTCCTGCTACTCTAGTCAGTAGATATGTTTCATAACCTATCCATTGGCTCTAAATTAGACTACAATGACTTCATTATAACAAGTTGTCTGAATTTCCAAAATTGGATTTTTTTCTTGGGCGGATTCCTATTTAAAAACTCAAAACATTTTTTTCAAACTATTTTAATTCAAATCTAAGTATCCACTCTTCAGGCGAATTTAGATTGTGAATGTAACTATGCTTTCAGTGTAATTCAATGCAAATCCCTTTTCTTTGTTCAGATTACTGTCTCTGTTGACTTTGCTAAGTACTTAGCATGGCAGGCAATAAGATAATGCACATATCTTCTCATTCACTAGGTTCCCCAAACGCACAAGTGAGATAGGAGTATCATACATTCTTAAATGATAATTAATGTGTTAGCAAATTATTATGCTATGAACATAATATAGTGTCTTAATTTAGAACACCAAATTAAAGGGGGGAAAAAGAAAATACAGTCAGTTGAAAAAGCAAATATATCTCAAAGAAGGATGGATTGTGTATGTGTGTACACACACACACACACACAAAATCCGTCCTTTCAGA
This sequence comes from Macrochelys suwanniensis, assembly GCA_033296515.1. Taxonomy (NCBI): domain Eukaryota; kingdom Metazoa; phylum Chordata; order Testudines; family Chelydridae; genus Macrochelys; species Macrochelys suwanniensis. The sequence continues at coordinate 14,393,437 of CM065784.1, read as the reverse complement.
TATATTTGCTTTTTCAACTGAGTGTATTTTCTTACACACACACACACAGAGGAAAAAATTGTATGCAAGTCCTGTCTATGTTGCCCAACACTACCAATTATAAGACCCTGTTTTCAGCTGCTCATAACTGTGTCAAACTTTAACCATTCAGTCTGCAAGTTTACATGGCAGATGTCTGCCCTGGGCTGATATATTAATTTTCAGCCAAAACAACTGGGCCATTTCAGAGAACGAGGCTAGAGAAAATACATCGTTTTCCCCCATATTAAAAAAACTGGCTGACTTTTTCTTTCAACATCTCCAGTGCCCCCTTGCTTTAGAGCAGGAACTTGACATGTGCTGGGAGCAAGGGGGTGGCCTTTGTGTCAGAAATGTGCTTTGTAGTGTCCCCATGAAATCTGAGCAAATTGAGCCAGTTTATAAACCTCTAAAAATTGCAGTTTGGATATACTCTGTAGAGTCTTTTTCAATTTTATCAGCTAAAGACTCTGAAGTAAGTCCATACTTACTGAGCATGCTCACCCCTCTCTCAGCTCCTAGTGTTAACCAAACTGTGTATGCACCATTCCCACAGAGTGAGGTAGGATGCCCATTCCCCCACAGCTCCTACATGTGACCAGACTGTAGATGCACCATCCCTGCAGAACACCTGAGCATGCTCTAGCCCAGAGTCATGCGGGCAAACCAGATTTTCTCTCTAATGGCTGCTTCCAGCTGATACGGGCCAAGGTGGGGCCAGGCACTGGAACTAAGAGCAGGGAACCAGTTTCTCCTGTGCTCTCAATGACCCCCTCCCCTCCTCACACCACCCCAGGCAGAGTGGAAGATGAAGCTGTCTGATTCAAATGCAGAAGGGACAAAAGCCAGCCTGCATTGGGGGAAAGCAGTAGATTGGGAGAAAGAGTCTGGGACTGGCCAGGCAAGAAGACTGTGAGCTGGAATGGAGGGGTGCTTTGACTGGGAGCCACGGGCACTCAGGAGGGGAGGCTGTAACTGGGAGCCAGGAAGAATATGAAGGCTGGGACTGGGATCTGGAAGAGAGAGGTGGCTGAAACTGATGGGACAAGGTGGCTGGGACTGGGAACGAATAAGGGAAATGGTGACAGGAACTGGGACCTAGTTGATTGGGCGGGAAAACATTGAGATTAGATGAGGAGATGTGAGAGGGAAGGAGACTGGAATGACCTGACTTAGGCATCTGAGTCCAGGAGCGGGTTCACAGCTGTGAATTCCAAGTGGAGGGAGGCACCTCCTTCTGCTCAGGGTTAGGTGCCTAGTTCCCTTTGAGGGGCGGGGCTTAGGCACCACTCCTCTCCTCAGCATTTCCTACTGGCTACCCCACTCAGCATGTTGGCTTCTGTGAATTCCTAACTCTCCCCATGCACTGAATGGAGAGTCTGGGCACTTCACTTTTAACATTACTAGATGGCAGGATGCCTAACAGTGAGACATTGCAATTGCTAAGTACCCCTTGTGAATCTAGCCCCGGAGGGCCAAATTAAGGTTACACAGGCAACCTTATATCTGGCATTTTTTTAAATTTTTGAGTGCTTGACTTTGAAACTTTAATAATGTTCTTTTTGTGTATGTGATAGATAGATACAAATAGATTCAACCAAGTACAGGAGTATTTACTACAGGTAAGCATTACTTGGAGCTTGTCAAAATATCGTGCAACATGAATTTATAATTCCAGAAAGACACATGTAGGCAGGAGCCTTTATAAACAGGTCATAGAGTAGTGAAATTTGAAAGTAGATGGTTTTTGTCAGCAGATAAGAAAATTAAAAGAATTTTTAAATGGTCTGTAATTTTTCACGTATAGTGAACTAGAAGTGCAATTAATCGTGGGTTCATATGATATTTGTTGGAAGGTTACCTTATGGTTTGATTTTAACCATTGGTTTGATGTGGCTTGATGTTAAATATTCAAAATACAAATACTAACCCCCTAGTCACTAGTTCCAGTCAGCATGTCAGATCACACTCTGGAAGAATATCCATATCACCTGGAGTCAGGTGGGAAAACAGGGAAGGATAGTCCCAGGCAAGGTGTGCCTATTTAGTTATTCTACCACATGCTATAAACATGGGGTCAAATTCAGACCTGGGGCATCTGCATTACTTTCCTGGGCCCATTGTCTTTTGTGTGCAGCAGCAAAGTCCCACAAAACTTTCCTATAGTCCACCAATTGGCCGTCCATGATGTAGTAAGATGTCTTTTGACTCTATAATTAAATATCTGCTGTTAACAAGTAATGAAGCTTCCATCAAAACTACATTAAAAAACTAATTAAGTGCAAGCTAACACACTCGGTTTAAAGTGGGACTTAATTTCTAGACACATTGTTTAAGTCCAATGTTGAGCATTTCTCAGCTGGACTGTAGAAGCTGCTAGCTGTCATAAGCAGTGAATGAAGCAAGCATACCAAGTTCCTTTGTGATGACAAGCTGCAACAGGCCTTCTTAGTAGCATCTTTAGTTTGACAGCATAACAGGGTTTCAGTAGGAGGTAGGTAGATATTCTGTGCCATTAAAATCTGTCTGTTGGACTCCTTTGCTGAGCCAAACATGTCTGGGGATGGACAGTTTGTCTCGTATTACAAGTTATTTGCTACAGTGAAAGTCGACTAACAGTGATACAGTGTCTGACTTCTCTTCATTCAGTCCCTGCATAGAATACTTACAGTGTATCAGTGGCATTTTAAAATGATCCCACAAACCTTGCAAAGCAATGATGTTTTTTTGTTGTTGGTTTTTTTGTTTTGTTTTGTTTTTTTGTGAGGGAGGGATTGAGTGTTTGTGCAAAAGTTTGTTTCTCTTAGTTTGATGTCCAGGAGAGAGAAGCATCTGGCATAGCAAAGAAATATTGCAGTCTGCAGACTATTTTAAAAAACAAATGCATTCGTTAACACATGTGGTTAGTCTAGGAAAGGTCAGGTGCAACATCTGTTTTCTGAGTAGGTCCTCCATTTACTTATTTGCTTCTAATACTAAACAGACAAACGAGAATGCAGGTAAATTTATTCTCCTTTTATTCTGACCATGACTCAATGGCACAGTCCTGATTAGTTTCCAATACCTAACTCTCAGTGCTTTGCTCTAACCACAAGTCTCTTCTCTTTCATAAAAGACCTTATTCACTTGCACAAAGCTAAGCACATGTTTATGTGGTTTGCTGGATCAGCATCAAAATGGACAGTATATATTTTTGGAAAACTATTTTAAGTATGGCAGTAATTTGACATATTTACAATCTGTATTTTATATAGTTTACATCTTCATTGAATAATTTATTGCATATAGTCATGTGGGACAAAGACTGTTAAAGGTGCATATGTCTCACGGCTACTTAGATTGCAAGATAACTTCTAAAGGAGCAGAAACTTCCCAGGCGAGCAGCATGCCATAACCACTATTCCTAGTGGTAGCATCCATGACCCAATATATCTGTAATTTTGGGTATCTAATTCCATCCCTCAATACTGATGTTTTCACATGGAGCAACTCAGTTCAGGCTTTGTTTTCCAGATTTGGTCTACTTACTACTATAATTTAAAACATTATACAGCCTTATATAAATTATATGACCACTATGTTTTAAAACTTATGTTTACCTCAGAGAATACTACATCACTATGGTAAAGTGGGTAAGCAATACCAAGACTGTGGTGAGATGGTTAAACAGACCACAGAACATTTCCATTCTTACAGTTTGTGAGACCACGACTGGGGCTTGTAGCAAGGTAAGTCAGATTTCCTTGTTTCTTTCTTTCACAGATTATATTCCTGATATTTATCCTTATGACCAGAAAAAGATGCTTGGAGTTTAGTCTTTGGAATGTCTTTTGATGTCGTAATTATTAACTAAATATAATCAGATAACATGGAGGTAAATGAAATGATAGAATTCCAGATTTTACGATGAAATGATTTCATGCAATCAGTAAAATCGAGAGACCTAATTTTCAGAGTTCCTATGCTTTGTTCATTATTTAACTTCAGTTGATCATCACCTCTGAAAATCAGGCATTTTACAGCTAGCTAATGCAGAGGCAAGATGTATCCCTTCAGGTACTCTCAGCTGTCCAGTCACTGTTCTTTCTCCCCACATAGTTCCATTCCAGACCTTAGTATCTATAAAGGTTTGCATGGGAAAGATGCAGGATAGTCCAAGGAGGCTCATCGTAAATAAACAATGTATTTTATGGTTAAGATAACACTATTTTTTTAGTTGAAATTGACATTTCTGGGATGACTGATGAAAGGCTTTTTTTGGCTTCAAAGGAAATCACATATGGTGATTGTCATGGAGTCATAAGGGTGTGTGAAGGGGAGCTAAAGTTCAAAACATTTAGTGGAGAAGATAATGTTTGTTTCCAAATTTCCTGCCAGTAGAAGAAGCCATTGCTAAGACGTGATGTTTCCACAGCAGCCCAATGTTGAAATAATTTTTCACTTTTTATCCTGTGATTTAGCCATGACAACACAGCTCTAAAAAGTGGCCAGTCTCATCAAAAGGAATGTTTATTTTAATGTTTTTGCTGCTGATTCTGACAGCAGCCTCTGTGTCGGGTTAGAATGTGGCAGCATTTCAAAATAGAAGTTTTTTCACAAAGGTTCAGGACACCTCATGGTTCCTCGTTTTCCCCTCACACAAACATCTCTCCACACCCGGAGGGGCCTGCTTGAATTGAAGACCATGATAACAATCCCCTTGAGTTCAATAAAAACAGGACTGGAAACTGGGTGTTCATCCTGTGATGACCTTTCTATTTCCAAAGACACGTGCACCCATCCCCCTTTATACTTTTTTTATACATCTGGGTGCCTTCAGAAATATTTGTGAATGTACACCTTCAGATGGACCACAAAAAGTGACAGATAAAGGAGAGTTGAGGCTGTTGCTAGGGTGTGATTGGATTGTGTACAAGAAAAAGAAAAGAATATTGTATAACACCTTTACACTAACTGCTCTGTAGCACCTCTCAGAAATATTTATTTCATTCGTATTGATTGCTGTCATAACCGGGAATCGCAAACATATAAAAGCTGCAGTCTGCGCCTGTCATGGCCCTGGGTAGCTGTGTCCAGTCCCTCAAGTGCACCCCTTTCATTACCCACCGCTGTCCTTTTCCCTGGGGTGAAACCCAACGATCCAACCACTCACTGAATGATTTCCAGTCGGGATCATGTGGATAGTAATAAAAAGCAGTGACACAGAAGCAGCTTCTTCAGACAAAGTAGGATTTATTTGCCAAAAGGTTCACAGCATTGAAAGAAGTGGATTTAAAACAACAACGAGACCCATGCACACACTGTCTTACTTACACTTAGCATTCACCGCAAGCCCCTATGTAGACGTGTCTTAGCCCTGGTGCCCCTTGTTCTCTTTGGGGAACAAGTTACAGCCTTCTTGCTACAGACATTTACTTTCAGTCAATCTGTGTCCGCCTGCAGTAGCTGACACCTTCCCCCCATCCCCTTCCTGAGGCCAGCATATTTAAGGGTTAGGATTCCCTTGTATGCTAGGTTTAGCCTTGGGAAGAGTAAAGCAGTCTAGCCTGGATAGAGGCTTAGATAGCTCTGATAACACCTTATCTTTGCCATTATTTTGTTTCCTGTTGGTTTCATTCTTACAATCTCATTTTGATCTACCTCCATATCAAGTAACCCACATAAACAAACACAGAGGTATACACAATACTCATTAAAAATAACACAGATATTTCCCACTTTGTCACAGCTCCCATTAGACTGAGGGAAAGTTTAGCCATTGACTTCAGTGACAGTGGGACAAGACTCATGGTTTTCTAATTGAACTGAAAAATCCTCAGTGCAAGAATGTTTTACAGCATATATATTACCATTTCAGTGCTAATGCATATGCAACTTTTGTAAATATCTCAAGAGTTGATCAGTATTCATTTGCAATTCCAAAAAGATTTATATCAAAACAAAGGATCACATTTTGATTGCCACTTGAATTTCAGTTGATTGGACCCCACTTCTAGGGGTAGATCCTCAGCTGGTGTCAATTGTCATAACTTCAGTGCAGCTAAGACAATTCATACAAGCTGCAAATCTGTCCCATATTATTTAACTAGTAGATATATGGAGTACCTGGTTGTATGGTATGGTGCAAATGCAATGGCCCTATATGAAGCCTGATATTGTAGATACTAAGATTTTGATGTATTCATTAAACTCTTACCCATGAAACTAAACTAAACTGTGACCCAATAAAAGCATGTTCAGATGAAAACATGATAGAAATCTGATGCTGGCCGTTTAGCCAATGTTGCTGAAGGTCCTACAAATTTCCAGTTGTCAGATGATGCCTAGAGTTAAAAACCAAATATTGCTGTCTGTTCAAAGCTTTTTGGTAGCTAATAAAAAAGGATTTTAAAAGATCTTATGCCCCCTAGTTATCCTGGAAATTCAGAAAGACAGCTGTATTTATAATTAAATTATCGTCGTTATAACCTTTAAAGTATTTGTACATTTTTGGGATAATGTCAATGGAAAGACTAGAACAGGGCTTCTCAAACTCTGGGTTGGGACCCCAAAGTGGGTTACAACACCATTTTAATGGGGTCAGCAGGGCTGTTGTTAGACTTGCTGGGGCTTGGGGTGGAAGCCGAAGCCCGCAGGCTTCACCCCTGGGTGGTAGGCTCAGCTTCGGCTTCAGCCCTGGGCAGCGGGGCTCAGGTTGCAAGCCCCCCACTCGGGACTGAAGCCCTTTGGCTTTGGCCCCCCGTGCCCGAGGCAGCTGGGCTCGGGCGGGCTCAGGCTTTGGTTCCCCCTCCTGGGGTAGTGTAGTAATTTTTGTTGTCAAAAGAGGTTCGTGGTGTAATGAAGTTTGAGAACCCCTGAGCTAGAGCTCTGTAATGCAAGACACAAACATTAAATATAAAGAATAATTTTGATGAATGTAAGGATTTTTTTGGTCTGTATATATTTCATAAAGGTAATTCTTCTCTTTTAGAAATATGAGATTACATCAGAAGTGTGGCTTTCTAAACAGGTACTGTATGAATGATGTCTGAAATGTGTAATTCAGAGCTGCTTCCATTGTTATTTTTATCTCGTTATTTGATTTTCTTTAACAAAATGTAAAATGACATTTTTGTTAAAATAAAATAGTCACTTTTCATGACCCCCACATTAATTTAACATATGATCATCATATGTGTAAAAATTCAATGTAGCATAAGTATTCTTGCACAGCAGATCTGACTTCTGTGTGCATTGAGTACGATCTGCTGACTTTTCAGATAAAAATGTTTTTACTCTTTTTTTCCTCCTATTCAAAACTGATGCAAAGGAGTAGAAGGGAAGCAGGTCGTATAGGGCCCCAGAGGAATGCTTGAGAATAATATAACAAAGTTCACACACATGAATTGTATGTAGAACCAAAATGTCAGCAAATGTTTCCACTTTCACAGATTCAAATAAAAAATCCAGCAGATTGCCAAAATGGATGAAATATATTTATTTAAAACACATTTCAGGTTCCATCTTGTAAGGTGTATGTAAGAAAAAATCATTAAAAATTACGATTTTATGGTAGGCGGCTTCCCTTTAACATTTCTATATGATGTTGGATTAGGAGATGCATAACAAGCAAAGTTACTTACACCATTCAACAGTCAATGATAGAGCACTGATTCAGCAAAGCACTTACATGTGCTTATGTCCATCCAAATTCAGAAATGACGGCTTAAGTCCTGTTAAAGCCAAGTTTGCTTTGCTGAATTGATGCAGTAGACAACATTTGCCATCATTATAAATAAAACTTGTTTCTTTCATTATACATACGCCCGTAAAGGAAACGCTCTAGTATTTCCAACACTAGCGAAAGAGACAATACCAAAAATCACATGAGAGAGAGAGAGAGAGTCAGTTTTGTGAGATTTTCAGCCCAAATATTCAGGCAAAAGAGTTTTGAAAAAAGCGTCTGAATTTATAGCGACTGAATTGAACCATATCTCAAAACCCTTTGAGGTGTGACCATTCTAATTCCACTGTTTTTACCACAGTATATAGACACGGTTATGCTGAAAGTTGAAGGACACCTCTTTAACCTTCATGTTAAGCAATGACAATCCACAGATTTAGATATCCAAACTGAATATTTGATGGAGAGTTTAATACACAGTTGGAGGCAACTGAAACAATTTTATATTTATAGAATGAGGAGCCAGTTTTCTCCAAAGATGGAAGTAAGTTCTTTATGATAGTCCCAGTGAAACAAGGTGGCCGGGGTGAATTCCACCACATAGCCATGCTTATTGTTCAGGTAAGTTTTTGCTTCAGTTCATATTTTTGAGGAGTGGTTGTATAATCCCCCAGGCATATTGGTAAGGGGTGTCCCTGGTGATGTCTTACACAAACAAAAGACTGCAAACAAAAGACTGCCCTAAGTAAACACTTGAGAGTCTCCACATATGTTTAATGGGGTGGCCTTTTTTCTATGGTGACCACAGCTCTTCTGCAAGACACATTTGCCACACTGTGTAGTCAGGAAGGTGGATGAACTTTCTCTCCATAGTAGGCTGGTGCCAAAGATGCTCAATAGAGCTGTCAACAGCAGTCACTCTCACAGCACCTGGTAGTCACTCACTCTTCCCGTCTCCAGCACTAGTCAAAGACGCTGTTTGTTTTCCAGATCCCCGATAGCAAAATAATGCTCTGTATTAATGCAACAAGTTCCATATGAATATAGACATCAAGGAAATCGTCAGGAATGCCAACTTTACTTTAGATTTTTTTTTTAAAATGTCAGTCCAGAACTCTGGGTGAGCACACACAATTTAATTGATAAAACATACACAGAAACCACTGTCCAAATCTGAAGCCCTCCGGAGTTCAACCAAACTGGAATTCTGCCACTTCCAAGTACTACATTTTCCAATGATTTTGACTTATTTGAGTTATCCCTCCTCCCAGGGAAGAGCCTGGGACAAAGGATGAGCTTTGCAGTGTAACCAGAAGTTACAATGGATTTGGACTGTGGTGAACTAATATAGAAAGTAAGGCCCAGATCCGCTAACAGATTTTGACCTCTAATTTCAATTGAAATCAATAGGAGTGAGGCACCAAAAACCCTTGGAGAATCTGAGCCTAAGTTCTAGAGCTGAGAATTCCTCCAGCCCCCACTTAAATCAGGGGGCTGTTAATTCAGGTACCTCAGCTGATCTCAATATGACACAAGAAGAGCTGTGGTCATATCCCAGACAATTTATGATGGGATTTTCAAAACAGCCTTAGGGAATTAAAATAGCATTCATTCATGATACCAGTGCTCCTTGGTGTCACACCCTTATGATAATGTTCATGTTGATCTCAGTATAAAGCATGTTGTTCACAATGCAATGTGGAGAAAAAAAGAAAGATCAGTTGCACCTTAATCTATCACTTTGGGCTTGTCTACACTGGCACTTTATAGCGCTGCAACTTTCTCTCGCTCAGGGTGTGAAAAAACACTCCCCTGAGCGCTGCAAGTTTCCGCACTGTAAAGTCCCAGTGTAGACAGTGCACCAGTGCCCTAAGATTTTAGAATGGGAAACATAAGTGTATGTGAGAAACTTCCATCTTTCAATAAACCGGTGATGTGCATGAAAATCAAAGAATATTACATGAATATAACAATCAAGGAAGTGCTATTTAGGCATCTTTCCCATTATATGGTGCTGTGTAGCATTCAAAAATATTTGAAATAATAACAAAACGAAGGGAAAATGTTTTGTAATGTCACACTAAATGTTAGTGCCGATAAAAAGTTTGGACTGAACTTGTAGGTGGTTTCATTTGACCTGACCAAAGTTTTGGGAAAACTCAGGCCCCAATTCAATACATCATATAAACACATGCTTAAATCCATTCCTGTTTGGGAAAGAACTTAAGCACATGCTTAACTTTAAGGACTGACTTCAATGGGACTTACACATATCCTTGAAGGTAAGCATGTGCTTAAATGCTTAGCAGTCCATCCCTTTTCAGCAGAATAAGGACATAGGGGAATATACAATTGCAAAGTGGCAAAGACCTCTGATTTTTTGGGCCAAATTCACCACAAGTATGAATAGGTCTAACTCTGACTTCAGTGGAATTGTACTACCTTACACTAGTGATGAATTTGGTTTTTTAGTGTATAGCTGCTCCCTGGAGTTAGTTTTTATCTATCTACATATATACGAGGAAACCAGACATTCCATCTACTGACCATTATTCATCAGTAAGCAACACTCTGTATGGTAATGGGGCTGATATGGGGCAATAAAGGACAGGGAATGTGTTTATAAGCTGTGCTTTGCACACTGTATTAATCTGATTGTCCATTTCTAAAGCAAACATGGAGACATAAAAATTATATTAACCATTTCACATAAAGTCTTTTGTCATATCAAATATTTGTCACACTTTGTGAGAGCCACAGAAGCATAACAGTTGCCTCAGCAGAATTTTAAATAGGTGGTTGGTACTCAACATTGTGAAAACCAAAATCCACCATGAACACTTGCAGTAAACAATGGAATGTTATGTTTAATTGCCCACTTAAGATCTTTCATTGGTAATGTTAGGCGGAAGTAAGCATTGTAGACACAGGAGAAGTTAAGCAGTTTTATTGCCCCCCAACATAAAAGTCTAATAACACAGAATTAAACGTTAATGATCAATGCACTTCTGTTTCAATTAATCATTGGGGGTTGATTATCCAAATGAAGCACAGCTAGTGAGATATGATGGTTTTGCTTAGAACATCTTAAATCAACCTTATTAATGCTAAGTTTTAGAAAAGATATTACACAAAATGTCAATTACATAACCAAATCAGGTTATCAAAAAGCATCTAATTTAATCTCTCTGGGGCACTATTTTAAAAAGTGTTGAAGCCTATCAGTTTATTTACTTGTTGAATGTAAAGTGCTCAATCTGTGTTATGTTCCCAAATACTTTAGTAATATATAGCATATTGAAAATAAATTAATTACAAAATTGGACTGAACCAGGAGTGATATGTCTGTTGGAAATTCTTAGTTAGTTCCCTCCCCCCACCCACAAAAATACAACTATACCGTGGTTCTTATTTTCTACCATAGTATGAGAATTTAAAAGTAATGTAAATGGTTTGGGGCAAAAATTGCCAGCAAGCATAATAAATTATGTATTACAGCTGTAACCTTGAAAAACAGCCATATTGTTTAATACATATCAGCCATATAAATCACAGCTTATTTTGGAATCTGTGATTTCAGAATTTAAAAATTCCCTTCAATGCTGCCACGGATGGAACTTTGTTATAAATGAAAAGTCCTCCAGCCTCTGCCATCTAACCAGACAGGAAACACTCACTCACTCATTTCAATAGTTTCTAGATGCCCCAGCTAATATCAGTACCCCATTTTAATGGAATATTTCTTATTATAGATACATACAACACATAGCACAATGTGGCCCTGACCTCAGATGGGGCCTCTAGGAACTACTGGAATACCTTACGCTCTGCGTACAATTCTTTCCCAAGCAGTCTTTTTTATTTTCTCAATGGTCAAGACACTGTAATTCTAATGGCTGGAAGTTTAGGCTCTGATCATTTAAATGGCAAATAATACAGGTGGATTCTAGGGACCACGTTCATCTCTGCCTTGACTCCTACCAGGTTAGCAACAAAGGAGATTAAAACACTTATCTGCCTACCTCACAGGATGGTGGTAGTGTTGGTGTTGTTTATTTATATTGTGTTAATGCCTAGAGGCCTAGACCAGGTCAGGGTCCCATTGTGCTCTGCTCTGTACAAGCATACAGTAAATTTTCAGCAGTAACTGGCTAATGTTTGTACAGCACTTTGAATGCATAGGGTCAGGCTAAGCCTCTTTGTGCCACTCCAGCAAGTAAAGGACAAGAAAATCTTCAAGAAACACAGGTGATATTTATTTACGTTTAGCTCCTTGCAGCTTTGGGGTCAAATCCTCAGCTGCTGTGAATTGCTGCACTAAAGATCTGGCTTTGATCTTTTGCGCCTTTATTCTTGTTTCTGAAAGAAAAACATTTGTTAGTTTAACTTTTTTTTAATATAGTGAAAATTTCAGCATGTATTGTGATAGCCTCTAGCTGAAATCAAACTTGCACCAAAATTAAAGATATGCCAACCTAGATAAAATATAGAACCTCTATTGTCGATATTGTGTATGAGTAACTGAAAAAAAATATTGCAATGGAAACTGACATGGTTGTACTACCTTTGGAAAAGTTAATATATTGAGGGAGAAAGGATCCTTACAGTGAATGCCTTTCAGTGCATGTGGGTTTTGTGATTTAAGTGAGTTATGTTGTACATTAAAAGATTAAAATGCTGTAAATCAGTAATGATGTGTGCTGACAATCATGTTAGGTAAAGAAAAACATAAGTAGTAAGATGAAAGTCAATACTTACCGTTTCTCTGCAGGCTAAAACTGAACAAATCAGTGTGAGACACCTGACATCAGGAAACTGGGAAGTTATCAAAATCCTGGCATATGATGAAAATACTCAAAAGATGTGAGTATTAGTGTTCTTTGTCTGCAGGTAAAATATCAGTGAATTATTGAGATAGAATCCATTTAACTGGAAATAGTGTATATACAATGAAGTAACAATATTTTTTCATTTGCAAAGCACTGCCATAAATTATAACCATAGTGCAAAGAGTAGTTTCATACATTTGATCTGCCAAGGTTGTGCAAGTATCTTTTTCGAATAACTAATGGAGATATGCTGTGCCATCTACTGACTCACTGTGTTGATTAAATAAAAGGAATTAAACTACAGCATGGAGATAATAACCTTTCCAGCCGCCCCCACTTCCCCCGCCCGCCCACCAGAATCCAAGAAAAGAGAACTGGCAATATTATTAGATTTGATAAAACTCAGAGATTTGAGTTCACAGGGGTTTTATACCTTTTCTTTGATTTCAATGTGTGGGAATTCCAACTTTCCAAGCTTCACTTTGATGTTCTTTGTTCAAACAGATACAAAAACTCAAATCAGAAAATAGACGGGAACTCAGCCAAAATCATTGAGTTTCAACCAATTTATTAATAAAACCTGGTCAAAACCAAATCAGGGACTATATTAAGGTTCCTAAATAAGGAAGGAAGAGCACTGACTGAATGAATGGTAGTGCCTGGAGACAATATGGGCCTGATACAAAACACATTGAAGTCAATGGAATGAGTCTAGCTGACTACAATGGGCTTTGGAACAGGCCTTATTTATATCTGTATAAGGCAGAAATAAAAATAGTGTGCTTGACTCTGATCTCCGCTGAAGTCAAAAGAGTTTCAGCAGCAGTGGTGGAGCCTGTCTGAGATTAGAATCAGTACCCTTGCCTCCAGGGTTACTGGGAGCTGCAGTTACAGATAGATCCAGCTATGGCTTTTGAAAAGAAAAGACGCTCTCTTTAGATGCTGTTCGGGGCACAGATGCCACACACAGGCAGCCATAATGTGCCCCTGAGAGTTCAGAATTGTTTTGATATGAAAACGTACATCAGCCCGGGTATGTAAAGCTTTCTGCACATTTGTAATTTGAGCTGGGTGAATAATGGATTTTTGGGGGCTCCTTGGAAATTTAGAAAACCAAAAAAACTTTGGTTCAAACCGAAAACATTTTTTGAAATGTTCAGTGATGTGAAAATATCAGGGGGAAACATTTTGTTTGATCTGAATTTAAATGAGTCATTTTGATTTCCAGCATTTTTTAAACCTTTTTAATTGTTTTTTCAAATAAAATTAAAGGAAAATTTGAAACAAAAAGTCATTTTGAAGTGAAAGATTAAAATGTTTTGACTTTTTCATTTTTTTTTTTTTACTGAAACAATTCAGCAGAACCAACATGAGTTTGTGAAACATTTCACACACAAAAAAGTGCAAAAAATTTCACCCAGCTCTATTTGTTGCATAAGGGGCTTTGCATGGATTTCGGCTTCATGTTGAAAGTTCTTCCTAACATTACCTGGATCAGAGAGTTTTCAGAAGTGAGTTTAATTTTATTTGTCTTTCTTGGGCAGTTATTTTTTAAGCACTGAAGATTCCCCAAGAGGAAGACAGCTACATAGGTAAGTAATGCTCAGAGGAAAATTTACAATAGCCCTAACACAAGCACTATAAACTAGAAAGAGATTCTGTGTGCCTGACCTCTGCTGTCTTGCACCTTGTTTAGTCATCTGCACTTGAGCAAAATGAGTACAACTTAGGTGTAAAATGCTGCCAAGCAAAATTAGATTTTTTCAAAATACATTTTTTGTTAAATTTGAAATATAAACAATACACATGAAAAATATTAACAAAAATTTAACAATATTTTAAAATATTTAACCTTTTTTTTTTTCAAAATAACCAGAGAGCTCGTGGAAATTTTTCCATTTGAAAAATGCAGTTAAATGTCAAGATTTCAGGTTTTGAGGGAAAAATGAAGAATGATGAGATTTGAAAAAAAAAATTCCCAAGAGTATTGCCCTTTCTTTTTGATGATCTTTACTACCAGATCTGAGTGATAAGGTTTCACACTCACTTTGGCACAAGATAAATGACTGCAGAAAGTGCAAGGAGTGCGGAATCAGCCTGCTCATTACTAAAGAGAATTTACTTTATGCTAAAAAATGGCCAATCATATTTATGTGAATAGAATATAAAATTAAAAATTAGATGAACTCTAAATGCAATGGTGTAATACACATGTGTTCTTCAGACTGGTATACTGTATAGAAATCTTTCTCAATGTGGCTAAAATTATATTTACAAAGGCCCCAATCCTTCAGTCTAAAATTTGTGGGCAGACTGCCTCACCCATGCAGAAACCCCAGTTCTAAAAGCTACAATTCCCTAATTCTCATTATTTTTTTATTTTTATTCTCATTCAAGAGTACCTTTAATAATTAAGGGCTCTGTCCTGTAAGCTGATTCATGCAGATTTAGAAGACTTCCCTCACAGAACAGCTTTCAGGGTTGTAGCTTAAAGGAGCAACCAACAGCATGTCATATTCGGTGCAAAACTACCAAAAAAAAATTAGCAAGACAAGAGGAGATCAGAAAAAAAACTATTGGCTGGTGGGCCTTTGGCATCACTTAATGCGTTTGTTATATTATCAAATAAAACTTTTCTGATGTTTGTAACTAATTTTGTTCTCAGTGTATCAACTGTTGGATTATTGAACCGCCAGTGTCTTTCATGCAACTTCATGAAAGATCAGTGCACATACTTCAGTGCAAAGTTCAGTCCTATGAACAAGCATTTTTTACTACATTGTAAAGGTAAGTTCACAATAAAAATCATTGAAAGTAGCACTTTATTTGTGTATATCATATATTAATATCTTCTTCTGGGTAGTGATTTAGACCCTAATCTAGCAACAAGCTCAATTGCTAGGTCCATGCACTCACAGGCTTCCCCCGTGCAGAGCTCATTGGAGGTATGGAGCCTAAGATAATTTTTATAAAAATGTATAATTAGTAGCGCCTACACTCCTGGTCTTTCAAAAGTCCATGTATCCTTTTAGGAAGCAATTGATTGTTTATTATTTATTAATTATTATTAGTCATAATAATTATTATTTTATTTTGCGGTCATTAAAATTCACTCTACAGGGCAGGGACTGTGCTGGAAATTTTAAAGTGACACTATTGTAATTCCTAGCAATTGTTATTTGACAACTAAATGACTCTCTGCATTATATATGGGTGTTTGAATTGATCCTGTGCAATTAATTCTAGATCATAACTGAAGACTTGCTTTATATAAACATTAATATGTATGTAGACATGAATGTATTTACTAAAAGTATGGCCTGGTTCAACCCACGTAAACAGCTCTTTTTATCAACGGCATGTCAAAGACCTGCACTTGTGTATTTATTACTAGCTGTATTCCAGTAGAGCAAATTGCTCCAAGCGGTATTCAGGCCCCATTGTATTAGGCACTATGCAAACACTGAGTAAGAGACAGCTGCTGCCCTGAGAGTTTTACAATCTAGATCCAGACAAGACTCTGCAATGGATGTAAAGAAGCAGTAGGCAAGGGTCCTGGAAAGGAGATGAGACAAACCGAACAAGTATTATTATAAGCTAGGGACAGGGACTGGTAGGCTCACAATCCTGTAATTAATGGCAGCTTGAGGCTAGGGTTGCCAACCCTCCTGGCTTCTCTGGGAGTCTCCCATAAGCAGGCTCTATCTCCCAGAGGCCACTGAAGCCAAACCAGGAGATGTTAGGCCACTAAAAGTCTGGTGGTGCACCGGGGCTAAGGCAGGCTCCCTACCTGCCCTGGCTCCGCACCGCTTCTGGAAGCAGGTAGCATGTCCCTGTGGCTCTTGGGGGAGGCAAGCGGCTCTGCACGCTGCTCCTGTCTGCAGACACCGCCCCCACAGCTCTCATTGGCTGCAGTTCCTGGCTGAAGGGAGCTGCAGAGTCGGCACTCGAGGCGGGGGCAGTGCACGGAGCCTCCTGGCTTCCCTCATGGACCACAGGGATGTGCCGGCCACTTCTGGGAGTGATGCAGGGCCAGGGGAGGTAGGGAGCCTGCCTTCGCCCCGCTGTGCCGCAAACCGGGAGCCGACCGAGATAAGCACCACCTGGCTGGAGCCTGCACCCCTCACCCACTCCTGCCCCCCAACTTCCTGCCCCAGCCCAGAGCCCCCTCCTGCACACAGACTCCCTCCCAGAACCCACATTCCTCCTGAGCCCCAACATCCAGCCCCAGGATCAGCCTGGAGACCCCTCCCACATTCCAAACCCCTCAGCCCCAGCCCAGAGCCCGCACCTGTTTTACTGCCCATCCAGCAGCAGGTAGGAAATGATGGAATACGGCCATATAACAACACATTTGAACAGTCCACTTCTTTGCATGTACATCTACTTCTCTCTGCAACTATGTATTTCTGTTTCACAAAAAAAAATCCATTAGGTTTGAAAATAGAATATATTAATCCAAATAGGAAAAAAATCTATAGTGACTAAAATAAGGGGTATTTTCATAAAGACACCTGTAAATAAACAATCACACATGGTCATCGCTCGGGGCAATTGCACTTGTGTTTCCCCTCAGTGGTCTAGCAAGGGCATTCGCACTCAGGTTTCCAGCTCCCCACCCACTGCCTTTCTTGTCTTACTCCCTCTGGGGGCACAACAGTTCTAAGATGTCAGAGTCAGCAGCACAGTCCAGCAACAGAAGCTTTTCTCTTGTTTACTTACAAGAGTTTGAGGTAAACCAACTTGAACAGACAAATACCACCACCACCACCCCCCCAACACATACACATGTTTTAAAACAAACAAAAGGTCCTGCTAAAGCTGCAACAAAAACACATCTCTGCTAAACTCTTTGAGGGCTGCTGGTTAACTTGATCCTTACAAGCCTCAGTTCTTTCACCTTCTGTTTGCCTATGAGCACTTTTTAAAGTCTAACTTTTACTTCCTGTTTGCCCTCAGTCAGTATCACCGTCTCATTATCCCATCCCTTTCCATCTCCTGAGCACCTCCAGAGACTTGAGTGAAGCATTAATTCCCAATTTGCTAGAACTAGAGTTGAGCTGGTATCCTTTCAGACTTTCCTTCTGTTTATTTGTTTATAAGCTTTCCTGTGGTGCTCCTTGCCGGGTGATGAAAAAACAGATTTTTTGTTCACTTGCAGTACCAGAAAAATGGAGAGAAATAATCATTTAGGTCAATCCGATGTGAAATTGTTTCTAATTTTTGGAAAACTGAAAAGTATAAAAAAATAATAATAATTTCAAGGTCAAACAAAACATCTTGGTTTTTGAGCTCTTTAAAAGATTTGTTAATTTTAAAATAAATTTGAAATAAATTTTGAAACTAAAAGTCACTTCAAATGAAAACATCGAAATGCTTTATTTTAAAATCATCAGTACTAAACATTTAGATTCTTTTCTGAATTGTTGGTTGGGTTTGTTTTTTTTTTAGTAAATTGCCCAAAGTCCCACAGGAAGTTATTAGCAAATCCAAGAAGAGAAACTAGATTGACTGAGTTCCATTCCTTAACACAAGACCTTCTTACCTTCTTTTTTGTCTTTCCTGTTTCAGAATGTATCTTTTAGAGTGGGGACAAATATGCCATGTGCAGTGGTTAAAACCATTGCTCCCTTCTCACCCTTTTTATCTCGTTGTCTTATTAGCCTGTTGTCATAAACATACAGCTAAGGGTAGCCTAGTATACGTCCTTACCTGAGCTTCTTAACCCACCTAAAAATAAGCTTAGGGGGTCTTTCATGTGGGTCCCCACGTCTGTACCCTAGAGTTCAGAGTGGGGAGGGAACCCTGATACCTGTATACTCTTCAGAGAAGGGACTGCAGATCAGATTCTGCTGTCAATTACACCACTCAAGATCATGAGTAATTTAAGTTAGTGAAGCTGCTTGAGTTCCACACCAGGCTAATTGACAGCAAAATTTGGTCCCATATCTTCCTGTGTGTTTATACAGCATCTACTAAAATGGGGTACTCGTCCTGGCACTTTCTGACCTTGGGCATTACTGCAATATAGTAAATAATACTTTAATATGTTAAACCTACATTTAACTGTGATACCTAGAAAGTAGATACCAAAAGAGTTTCTTAATTATAGAACTCTTTGGAATTGTATGATATTTTTACTGCACTTTTGTAGATTGCATCACAAAGTGATTATTGTCATCTTTGTGTTCACCTTCCTTCAAATACTGCGATCTTTGCAATTTGTTGAAGTTCAGAGCAACTCATAAACAGTTTCTACTTTAATTATTTTTTGTACTTTTCTCCCTCTACAAAAATAGGGCCAGGCGTTCCAGTTGTTAGCGTGCATACTACAAGTAACCCTGGAAGTAAGTAAGCACCTTTCCACAGGAATTCCTTATTGTAATCTTTGTTTTAACATAAGTAAAAGAAAAAAATTATGCAATTCATTTCCATAAACCTGTCTTAATTACATTCTAGCAATAAACATGGCTGGAAGTGATGAGAGAAAAAAATAATCAAGTGATTAGAACATTCCCAGGATTTCTCAGATACATGTTAGGCTAGATGCATATCTTTCATCTACTATTTACACTTGAGTTAATTAGGTGGCCGGATGTTCTTCATCCCTTTCACTCACTATGTAAATTATGTTTCTGTTATGGCATGTCTTCTGTAGTCTTAAAAATGTTTTAAAAGTTATAATCCAATTATTCTGGATTAAAGTACAGACCTCCCAGGGCTGATCATCAAATTTAATTTACATACAATGAACCAAGTACTGCTCTTAGTATACTGGTGCAAATCCAGAGTGCCTTCACTGATATTTTAAATAGGAATTCCAAGAATTGAGTTTTGTGAGATCAGGTCCATTTCCTCTACATTTCAGATGTTGCTAATTATGCTGTCTGCTATGGACCTTTGCTGCTCCCTGGCTGCTTTGCTGCTCTGACAATGCAAACCAGCCACAAACATCAGGTAGTGTAGGACCACCATAGCAGCAATTGTTGCCAGTCCCTCCAGTCCCACCCAGCGTTCCTCCACCCCGGCAATCTGCAGCACAGGCACCTGGCACTAGTTCAACCAGCCTCAAAATGTTCTAAACTTGTGCTGGAGGTCCAGGCCAGTGCACATTATTTCTCAGATCCCAGGGCTACAAAGGTGGCATGGAGCCATCATTGTCCACCCTCCTCTAGTCTGGGCCAAGCACAGCTCAGCCACAGCAGGGGATCTGGCCCTACATCTTCAAAATGTCATACTGATCAGACCTTTCAAATCCATAAGAGAGTTACAACATGCTGATAACTATACTAATCCACTTAATTAAGGAAAAGCTAACAACTGCCCTTTCTCCTTCTTATTTTCAATATTACTGTTTATTGTAGTTGTCAAACTCTATACTGCAGAAACCCTAAAAGTGATCAAGGGGCTAAGTATATCACCCAGTGTAAATTCATTAACTTCAGTGGAGCTGCTCAGTATTTATGAGAGTAGAATTTGTCTCTTTGTGGTTTGTTTCTAAAATTCCCATTTGTGAGGAAACAAAGCAACAATGTGAGTGGGATTTATGTAGAACATTATGGAAAGAAGACAAGGCAGTAGGTCTAGAGAGAGAGTGCTTACCATTAACAACAACAACAACAACAACAACAAAACCCCAATAATGAGATACAATTTATTTGTAATGTTTCAGTGCAAGATTAGATAATCCCCCTCTATTAATAAAAGAACAAGAGTGTGATTAAAGATTGCTTCAAATTATTGTATCCTAACACTATAATTATAACATTTTGGTTGACTGCCCAGAATTAACATTCTAGTTAGATTATCCCCTGTTGCCCTAAATGAGGATATATGATTTCAAAAATCCACATTAAGGGAGTGAGATTGGAGGATAAAAAGGAACAGTAGGATCTTTCATCCAAATGCAAAAGAGTTGTATCAAATCTGGCTTTGGCTTTTAAGCCAAATTGTGCCCTGGCTCCTCTCTGAAGTGTGGGAGAGGGAGGAATACAGAAAGGTAGTATCCAAGTAAAGGTGTTCTGGGTCATTTTCTTGCACTGGACAGACAGGTGCTAAGGATAGCAAGCTCCTTACTCCTGCGGGTGCATCATGTGCTCTCTCAGTCCTATCCCACTGCTTACAGTCAGGCATCCATTTTGGCAGGGACTGTGTGCTTGAATTCTTGTAAACACAGAGCATTGCTCAGCATAGTAGCATCTCCTGTACAGCCATCCACACTCCCATTGTATGTCAAGTATGCTTATATCTGCATTGTGCCTGGGTCCTAAATGGAGTGGGTAGTGAGGATCAGAGACTGGGTATTGCTCTCTCCTCCTACCACCTGCCATGCACCACGAGGCAAAATTTAGCCCTGGATGTTTAATGAAGACAAAACTTGTTGAAGTCAGAACAGAGAATAGAAAATTATTAATACTCCCTTGCACATTGTAAATTAAGCTGGTAGTTTGGCTTTTGAGTTCCAAAGTAGGTGCACTATAAAACTTGTTTAAAGAAAAAAACTATAAAAAGGTTTAACATTGTATATTTGTCTCTTTTTCTTTAATTATTGGTATCTTGATTTCTCTCTTGTATGGTGATTCATTGTATTTTTTCCATCCTGATTCCTCCTGTTTGTTTCCTACAGAATTTTACATATTGGAAAATAATGCTGTGTTGAAAGAAACTATTTTAAAGAAAAAGATTTTCCGGACAGAAATTAAAATGCTTCACATTGAGGATTATGGTAATTCTAGCAAAATGTTCCTTTACCACAGAAAAAACTTTCTTCAAATCTTACTATTTTACATCTGTGTAACTTCCCGCCTTTAATGGTTTGCTCTTTTCTTAAAAGAACTTCCTTTACAGTTGTCATTTCCAAAGGATTTCACAGATCGAAACCAGTATGCTGTTCTGTTAATAATGTAAGTATTTATTTAGGGTCACTAAAATGATAAAAGTAGGTAAATGGGGGTATAAAGAGAGGATTTATTTCTGTATTTTCAGTTGTAAAATATATGTGGTGGGGGAGTGAGTGTAGGGAAAATATCACTTTCCTTATAGCACAGCTTTTGAGTTGGTGAACTAAAAGCTTTGTTATCAGGAAGATGCTGTTTTCTGTCTCGTCTAATAAAAACCCTGTTTTGTGAGCTTGTCAATATAAACATGGTTCAAGTTATCGATAGCTGTATGTGAGGGACCAGATCTTCACCTGGCGTAATCTCAAGTTGCTCCACTGGCTTCAATGGAGCCATGCCTGTTTACATCAGCAGAGATACTGTCGGGGTTTTTTTGTATAATCTTTTCTTCTATCACTGATAGAAATAGGTACAGCCTAGGAGTCAGTTAAGACTTCTGGAGCCCAACTGCTTTGGGAATAGCAGAGAGAAGATAAAATACTGGAGCACCAGTGGCTGGAGACATTATGGGCTTGATCCACTGCCCACCGAAGTCAGTGGAAAGACTATGGGAGGACAGATGCACTTACTGGCAGCCCATGCTATGCCTATAGAAATAAATTAGCTCTGTTTCTTTCAGAGCCAACCTCTTTCTGCTTTCTCGTGCGTGGGATGTGTGCGCATGGGGAGGGAAGCGGGGCCATGATCACACCTTCAACCCACCCTGATATGTCAGCGGTGATCAATACCTCTATCAGCATTAGCCATCCTCCATGTTTGCCCAGGGAGTGAGGGCTACAGTGTTAAGGCTGTAGTGTTATATGCAGGAGAGCTAAGGTAGGGGTTCTCAGTACACACAATCTCCTCTCTCCATATACCCACACTGGAGCAGACATAATTTGTCCCCGTATTTCTAATTAGCCATATTTGTTTTTCTCACACCTCAGTGGTTACTAACTGATTTTTCAGTGGTAAAAAGGAGTCATGTTAGGACACTCCAACTCTGGGATCCATTCTGGTGTTTTCAGTACCCCAGGTATATATTCTCCCTTGGAGCCCCACAGACTGGGTTTCAAATTCTGGTTAACAAACATGGAAGCCATGTGTCTAATGCCTGTATTACACCACTTGCATACAGCATTTACAGCCTTGTATCATTTATAGTCTTGGGATAGATTTTCCATCAGTACTGTGTGTAGGGAATTAACAATATGACTTCTATTAAAATGAATGGAGAGGTACACAGCTAAATCCCTATGCGGCGTATTGAAAATGTAATCCCTGAGGAACACTAGCACAGGATACATTTAAACTCGTGTCTTCTGCTTAATGAAAATCGCCAAAGATACTTATAGTTATACACACAAGGCCTAATTTGCAAGCATGAGCCTCTAAATAAGTTGTCCAGAATTCCTGCACTTGAGCGTTCAGATCGGTTCTTATGCATTAGTAGGTAAACAGGCAGTAAGTGCTGATTTCAATGCCCAATATGTCATTTGGACATTCCATTTAAGTGCCTACATTTGAAAACTGGGCTCCTGGACTATCTTTCAGTTAGACTAGTGGATGCATCTATTTTTTTAAAGGCTGATGTAAAATGTGACTGCTTCTTCAGAGAGGAGAGGCAGTTGTTCTTGGGAAACAAGGGGTAAACTCATTAGACATCAGCACAATTGGTATCATATGCCGTTGCAAAAACTTGTTTTTCTGTAAATAAGGGAACTCGGGGACTTTCATGTAACTTGCTTAAAAAGTGACGTAAATAACTATTCTTCAACATATATTTAATTCTTGTGCTACATGTTAATACAAATTTGAGAAAGGCAAAAGAGAAGATGCTGCTATGACAGCATTATTCACATATATAAAGACAGATGTCTGGAGAGAGTTTTTAAATGTTTTCTTTTGCAGAAGTTTCAGCACCCAAGAGTGGTACTGAGGCAGGGTTTGAGTTCTAGATTTGCATGGTATCAGGGTTAGAGATCTATAGATCTCCAGTGAACAGGCTGTCAGTGATACCTTAATGTGACCAGATAGTTATGCCTATGAAGTGATTATTTTGTGGTGTTTGCAAATGGGAGGGAAAGGACCTTAGCGACAAATACAAATTTTTGGTCTTTCTACCCCTGGAATGTTGAATTTCTGCTTCTCTTCAGTGAAATCCCTTCTTTTGCAGTGCTGAATTTTCAGAGTTAGTATTAACAGAAGTTATTTTTAGAAACTCCTTTACATGGTAATGAAAAATCAATACTGAAAATCTGACAGGAAAGACCTTCACTAGCTCATTTAATGTGGCTCACCTCTCCCACCACCTGAAGAGAAAGAGGTGATATTTCTCAGCCCAGCTTGCTGCAAACTCTACACTGAGGTCGTCAAATTAATTGCTTTTTAGAATTAGAGATGACCCAAAATGGGACCTGAGAATGCAGAACTTCAGCTGAAGTCAATGTAGATTCTGTCTGTGAGACCATTGCAGGACTGAGCCCAGGGGTTTCATATGGACTTTGGATAGCTCCAGTCTCTGAGACAAGGTGTGGTTGGACGCCTGTGCAAGCTAGGTATTTTGTCCATCCAAACAACCTCAAAATTGACATCTTGCTTCTTTTCGTTACCAGAAGTACCACCTCCAAAAAGCAGTACTGTACTTCCAGGAAGGACATCAGGCTGTTTCAGGTAACACTGATTGGCTGATTGTGTGATGTCATTTCCCAGACATTCTACCTTCTGAAAGTGGTACTTCTGTGACTTGACTTAGGTTCACTTTGTCCCTTCTGAACACATATTAGGAGTGTCCATACAGTGGTTATTTTAGTGGTAGATCACCAGAGGAACCATTAATACTGCTGAAGAGCCACACTTATTTCCTTGCCCATGGTCTCAAAGGAGTGATCTAACTACCAAGCCATCTAGGAATTGAAAGAGGAAAAAGGAAATGGTCACTGTAGTCCTCAATAACAATGGTTTGTGTTATCTGTTTCTGTCTGTTTCTTTGCAAAGCAAATGACTTCTCTGGTCCTGATCCAGTTTGAATGACTGAGATGTTATTAGAATTATATTTTCTCTGTAGATGTAAATCAGTTAAAAGTGTTTATATCAACAGGATTGCAGTATACAAGTGAATTTAGGAAAAGGGGGAGGAAAGAAAGGATGGGGAAAGGAGCAGTTGAGAGGGAAGGCAAGAGTTGGCTGATTTATTGTATCTCTAGGGCCAGAGTTTCAGCAAGTTTAGATGCACAATTAAGTGCACACAGGATGCTGATGCTTCACAGTCTTACTACTTGGGCAGGGTGTGTGTGGCATCTAAGTCACCCCCGCCCCCAAACTCTACTTCAGCCATTGGGCTGTAGCAATCTCTACAAAGCAGCACCGTGGTTTCTGCAGGGGATTATAGCCCTGTATGTCATGCATATGCCCGGTACCTGATCCAGCTATTCTTGGAATTGGTGACTTTCATCCCTGGCTCAGAAAAAAAGTATGTTGGACTGAGGCTTCGAGATTAGATTGTAAACTTTTGTGGGTAGGGACCATCTTTTATGCTGTGTTTGTACTATAGATGGCTCAGTAAAACTCCTATCCCAAAATCATAGCTCAAGTAATAAATAAACTGGAAATCATCAGATTTTGGTATTATTCCTGCTGTCACAGGCTTCCAGTCCAACTTTGGTCAAATCACTCAATTTCTCTGACCAAACTTGGGTGCCAAAAATAAGAAGTCTAAACGTAGGCACCCAGGTTTGAAACTTTTGGCCTTAATGTTTAAGGCCCCAGTCCTGCAACTAACTCTGTGCTGGCCAACCCCTGAACCTGAACAGAATTCCACTGAATTCAGTTACGATTCACACATCACAGAATCCAGCCTCGAAGAGTCTGTTCCAGGATCAGGGCCTAAATTTCCTTACAGTAAGACTCACCTTCATCCTAAGGGTGGTGTGAAGCTTAATTCCTTAATGGCTGTAAAGCATATTGAGACCGTTAGACAGACGTGCAAAGCACTGTTGTTCAAATTTATATTGGGGCAGAACACCAGGCTATCTAGTAGATGTACAGGCCTCACACAGTAGCCGGTTGCCTCTAGCTAGCCCCATTTCTTTCTTGTGAATTGTGATGCATAGGCCATAATATACTAAATAGATTTAACACTGTCCACTCTTCCATTTGTTCCTCCTAAACTACTAATACATTTCACACTCAGTTGCCTTCACATATAATACATACACTGTAGCCTATAGATTAGAGAGGTGTACAATAATTGCCTTAAAGTGTGGTTATTATCTCTTTCCTATATAATTAGGATCAAAGTTTAAATTTCAGATTTTTGATTTTTTTTTCCATTATGGTTCACCTTACTCATTAAAGAAGTTGGATGATCCAGTCCTTCATAATACACAGGAAATGATTAAGTGGAGTAAAGACTAAGGCATTTAATGTGGGTAATAAAATGAGAGGTGATAATCATTCTTTATTTCTTCTTGAACATAATTAACCTCATTCTTTCAAAATCTGTAGATAATGCATCTTAAATGTCAGCATTCATTATTTAATGTCATTTAAAACTGTACAAACTGTAAGTGGATATAGTGAAACTGAACCAGTAGAGAGATTCTTCTAAACTCAGAGAGAAAAAATGATCAGGCTGTATATTCCTAAGTAGACATTGAATATCTTAACTTTCCTAGAAGTGTTGCATATTTTATACATGTCTGCTTATACCTCCGTAATGTAGAGGAAACTCCACCCAGTATTGAAATGGTGCCAGAGGTAGGTCTCACTCAAGCCAACTGAGTAAGTCTATGCATCACATGGATCTGATACCGGCATCCGAGACCATATGGTGAAAAGTGGCAGTTTTTTTAAACAGGGCAGATACAATGGTGAAGAAGAATGCCATAACACATGTAAACAGTAGCAGGAATTTAGGGAGGTAAAATGTAACTATTGGTATTTGTCTAAGACCTTCAGCATGATAGCATTCTTGCATTAATGGTTCTCTTCTGGAATTTTCATTTGTTGCAGAGGATGTTATAGTTTTATTCGGTGTCTGTTCCAAGTGATAGAACAGTGCATTGCCACAGAGTGCAGTATAAAAATGCATGGTACATTCTACCTTTTCTATTACACCCTGTTTGGAAGCAGGGCATCCCAGAAGTCCTTTTCATCTGGCTGCATTTGAAGTTATTCTGAAGGTCGATTTTGTGGGGGTCATTATAAATGAACTATCTGCATAACTCTTACGTGTTTTGCATGCTCTCCTGCCAATTAGTTTTTTCATTCTTTCCCCTTCAGAATGAAAATGATTCTCTCTTTTTGTGTTGTTGTTTTGTTGAAGTCTTGTGAGAACCTAGCTCTTTTTAGTCTTCTGGGAGTTTCCCCTTTTTCTAAACATTTTGTAAGTTCCCACTGCCCAACACAGGCCATACAGGAGCTGAGAAACAAGCAAGAAGCTTTCCCCAGCTGTTTCACTGAGAACAGCAATCCTGTGCTATGGGGAATGCAAAGGCTGCTCCTTTTTAGAGACCAGGACTCCAAAAATGGGATGGGGAGAAGATGGGCCATGGCTCAATCCTTCTCTAAACCTCCTGAATGGGGATGGCACAGCAAGGGAAGCAATGGATGAGCATATCTCCCTCCCTGCATGAGTGCTAGGAGCAGCACAGTATGGAACCACAGCCTTTCCTCCATTGTTTTTTTTAAATGGAGATATGCCAATCTCCTAGAACTGGAAGGACCTTGAAAGGTCATCAAGTCCAGTCCCCTGCCTTCACTAGCAGGACTAAGTACTGTCCCCTGGCAGATTTTTTTGCCCCAGATCCCTAAATGGCCCCCTCAAGGATTGAACTCACAACCCTGGGTTTAGCAGGCCAATGCTCAAACCACTGAGCTATCCCTCCCCCCGTTTCTCGGCTGCAGCTCTGCATCTCCAGTACTCAGAGCTGTGGCTTAAAAGCCACAATCTGGACTTTAGTATTTTTGATGGCTGTTTAAAGAATATTCATGTTGCCTTTGCAGGGCTATCTGTATTTCATTTCAGTCTATCACATGATTCCATTCTCATAATGTGATCTTGTCCGGTGGTGTTTTTCCCCCAGTGGTAAATGCATTGGTTTGCATGGTTGCAAATGTATTGTCTGCTTTTTAGCTATGATAGGCTCTAGCAGGGAAAATGAATGGGGAAATGGGGGGAGTGCTTGGCATTCTGTGACACCATTGCTTGGGATTGTTATGGGTGTCTGATCTCATTCTGTTGATGAAGGGTGCAGTTGGTAGCAGGGCGATGTGAGAAGTTGCTCACAAAAAAGGAATGTGTAGTGAATTTTCTTTTCATGTCAGTTTTGCAAAATGTTCTTTTTTCCTTCAATGGATTTTCACCATTTGCAAAAGAGACTGTTTTGCCAGTGATTTAATTTTGCATTCCATAGATAGAATTTATCTTCTGAGCTGTAGTTTCCCTCACTAATTCATATTTGCTATTATGATACTTTTTCATATTCTGCACTAGATTCATGATCTTGTATTGGGAGGGAGTTTGTACTGTGTTGCAGAATTCCTTGACTAGGCACTATGATAATATTAATAAATAATAATAATAATAGCCACTGTGATAAGAACTACATACTCCCCTCCAAGCTCTAACGAGAGCCAAAGCTTTTGCTCCCAGATGAAAAGATTCTTCTCCTTTCAGTAATATACCAACCAGATGATGAGCTGCCTCTTTCGCCAGACAGTCTGAGGTGTATGTGACTGAATTGCAAGAGGCATACAAATTACCCGCTAAGGTCAATGATATTGGTATATTATTGATAGCGTCTGTCTATTTAAATGGCACCTCAATGGTGAACTTCAGCAGTGTTTCTGAATCATTCTGAGCCTTGCTATCACTGCAGACTCATAAGATGCTGCTCCGGTACAAGTACAAAAAATAAAGTTAAGAATTATTAGATAACTCCTTCACTTGAATCCCACCGCTCCTGTTTTGTTGTTGAAAATACAGTAACACTGCAGCAAAATGACGTTCCTAGAAGACATAGAGAAAGGCATGTAATTGGATATGGCCCTTCTGTGTGTTTGTTTTGATTTTGCTGGCTGTGAAATATGTGTAATGCTTTGCCTATTAGATAATTCACTTGTGTCTACCCCTGCTCAGGTGAAGTAGGGTGCAAGGAGGCTTGCGCTTATGGCTCTGGGTTTTTGGTCCCTGCTCCTTTCCATACCAGTGTGGGTCATGGAAGGGAGACACTACATCCTGTAAAAATGTGTAGCAGTAGAAGATACTGAGTGCTTCTACGGTGCTCCACTTCTGCAGTATTATTGGCATGCTGCATATGAGCAGGTTAACAATGAACAGAAGCTGATTGTATGCAGAGATGGGTATAAATCAAGATCCTGGATTCAAATGCTGCTGCACTTTGGGAAAGTTTGGATTGCAATGCAAATTTTGCAGCTCAAGCCCACCTCTAATTGTGAAGTGTGCAATAATGGATCTGATTGCACACTGCAATCATGGCTAGGTGCAGTTTCTTTCTGCCGTAGTCCTTTTATATATACTTGAGCATGTGAGTAGCTACAATGGATGGAAAAGTCCATGAATTCAAGAAATGGTGTGGCGAGAGAGGTGATGTACGTTGCATTCCCCATTGTATTGAAATAGATTGTGTGTCCATGTTAATGGCTCTGACGGCAGACTTCTTTTTCACACCACACCCCTTTGGGGGTTTGATACAGTCCATCCAAGCCAAAACCAGAGACATTTGATAGCAAAAGATTTGAAGAGGGACATAAAAACATAATCCATGCATGTGCTCCAATAGTGGCATTCACCCGTGCAAAGGTCTGGCACACCACTTAAGCCCTATTTTAAGGGCACAAGTGGGACTTAAATGATTCATGGGATATGTCCTGTCCCTCTGCAAAGGGGTGAATTACAGCCCACATGATGAATGTCATTTGTGTTAGTAGCAGTTAGAGACTCCAAAGCCCTTGTCTGACACTGCTGATGCCATTGGGAGTTTTGCCACATCCAGCAGTGCAAGTAGGGCGGTCCAGTCCGGTTCGGTATGCCTCACCAACAAGATATTTACAGCTGGTACGGCATACCAGAAAGAGGAGGAGCAGAACGTCCTCTGGCGCAGCTGTACCACCCCCAGCAATTCCACAAAGGGTCTCCTCAGTGTGTACAGCAGCCCCGCCAGAGGACAGGGCTGGGAGCGAGGCTGGGGGCAGTACAGCCATGCGGGAGGAGCTGCCGGCGTGGGGCCGACCGGTAGTCCCCAGGTTCTGCTCCTTTCCCTGCTGAAGTTCCCAGGAGAGCCTTGTGGTTCAGTGGGGAACCACAGTGGGGAAAGGAGCAGAACCCCTCAGCCCGACCCTTCCATGGAGCTGAGTCTCCTCTGGCTCTGTCTGTACAGCAGCAGCCCCACCAGAGGACAGGACTGGGTGGGGTGGGGCTGGGGGCAGTAGAGCCGCTGGAGGAGCTGCCGGCGTTCTGCTCCTTTCCCCGCTGCACTTCCTGGGAGAGCCCTGAGTCCCAGGGCCCTCCCAGGAACTGCAGCGGGGAAAGGAGCAGAACATGGGGCCACCAGGCGGCCCTACGCCGGCAGCTCTTCTGGTGGCCTGCTGTACAGATGGAGGAGACCTTGTGTGGAAGGGCTGGGGGTGGTACAGCTGCGCTGGAGGAGCTGTGGGCATGGGGCTACCCAGTGGCCCCCACGTTCTGCTCCTTTCACCGCCGCGGTTCCGAAGTCTCCAGTGCAGTGGAAGGAGGACAGAGCCTGCACTCCCCAGGTAAGGGGGGTGGATCACGGGGAGAGTGTGGGGGCCCCATTCTGGGGGCGGGTCGGGGAGGAGTCACATGGAGGGTCACATGAGGAGGCCACATGACCCCCCCATGGGGGGTGGGACCGTACTGGTAAGAAATGAATTCCACTGGCCACGTCCCTTATTGGGAGTGGCTCCAAGTGTCCATCACAAACTATCTATATAGACATCTTTGAAATAAATTAATAACTGGGAAATACACACCAAAACTAACATGTCAAAGCAACCCATCAAAAACTGCACTGCAAGACGTGGGATTTAAAGTTTGATGCTAAGAAAACTCAGCCATTTTCTACCAAAAAACAAACCTCGGGGGAAAAAAGAGCAGTTTTACCAACTCAGTTTTATAATGAATCTCACAATATTTTTTTATCTTAAAGCCCCAGCTTCTGAAAGTCATGATTATATAAGAATCTCCGGCCTTTTGGTGGCAGAGAAAAGCTTTTAAATGTGACCGACGTGCATCTAAAAACTCAAACACCAAGAATCCATTTTTTTAATCTCATGGTTTTTAAATCATGATTTTTGGGGGGCCTGACTCGTGATTTTTGAAAGTTTGGGTGGGCAATTCTGAAACAGTCAAAAGTAATGAAGAACTGAATGTAGAGTCATAATTAGCCAGATAAGTGCTTTTATGGAATAATTATCTGACTAAGAACATTTAGGGTAATATTTTCCTTAGAAGCTCACCATTGCTCTAAATCTGATTCTATTTAAATCAACAGTAAAACTTCCATGGGAGCAGTTAGACCAACACTGAACGCTTTTGGAAAGCCCATTCTAAATGTTAAATATAAATAGGAAGAGATGCTCAGTGCCTGTTGCTTTTGTACTTCAATTAATGAAGAAACTGAAATCCTGCCAAGACAGTGGTATTTTCCCACCCAGCTCATAGAATCATAGAATCTCAGGGTTGGAAGGGACCTCAGGAGGTCATCTAGTCCAACCCCCTGCTCAAAGCAGGACCAACCCCAACTAAATCATCCCAGCCAGGGCTTTGTCAAGCCTGACCTTAAAAACCTCTAAGGAAGGAGATTCTACCACTTCCCTAGGTAACCCATTCCAGTTCTTCACCACCCTCCTAGTGAACAAGTTTTTCCTAATATCCAACCTAAACCTCCCCCTCTGCAACTTGAGACCATTACTCCTTGTTCTGTCATCTTCTACCATTGAGAACAGTCTAGATCCATCCTCTTTGGAACCCCCTTTCAGGTAGTTGAAAGCAGCTGTCATATGACATTAAGTGGGGTTTCATGTTTAGTCTTTCAGAGTTAGCGGTATCATATGCTAACTCCTTTTTAAAAAATATGCTGTAGTTTTCTTTTATAAATTAAATTGTTTACTCAAGACACACAATGAAAAACCAAAGGTAACCTATTGACATGCTGTTTAAAAATAATTTATCACAAACTTAGTTCCTGAAATTATAGTTACATAAATATGGTAGGTCCTATGTAAATTTGAAAACAGATGTATGTATCATATACATGCTAATTAACAAGTTGTCTGAAAGAGTACCTTGCAGCTGAACTGTCTATTACCCACAGCAAAAATAAAACTGAATAATCAGCCAGCAGAGCCTATGACACAACAGTGATTGAAAGGGTTGAGTGTTGTTTTTTTTCCTATTTCAATAACTCTTTCCAGCATAGATTTCTTCAGCAAAATAATTTCTGCCTCCTTCCTTCTTTCACCCTAGAATATTCCCATAGCCACTGTCCAATCTAATTTCCATACAGCCTGCACAGACACTTTTACATTTTAATTTGCATTCAACTGGCAGATGCAGTCTGCACAGAGGCATTTTGCATTTTTTTACAACTTCATGGTAGCCTGCTTTCTTATTCTGTGTTTATCTTTGGGAAAAAAATGTGACAAGGCTCCTTTTTAAAACTGACATTTTGTTTTCATTGGAATGAAAAAAGTAAACTTACCTTCAATGGAAAATGCTTATCGTTCCCCTAGAAACCTCTTTTCTCCTATTCCTTTCTATCTTTTATGCTGTAAAATCTTTATTTTATGACTCAACAACAACAACAAAAACAACTTACCATTCATGCCTGCATCCTTTTGTTGCTAGAAACATTGACAGTGATAATTTCCCCCAAAATGTACTTAATTCTCCTCTGCAGTCTACTTCACAAAAATCCATTCTAGGATGTGAAAATGCAGGTATTTTTGTCTTCTAGGAAAACATCATTCTAAGGAGTATTTTATTTCTTGTTCAGTTATTATCAGGCTGCTATAATGATTTTTGCCTTCTGTCACTCTGTAGCATCTTAACAAATTCTAAAATGGAATTTCCAGAATTCAAATAACCAGAAGGCATAATGTTAATTTCAGGATCACTCGATGAAAAGCACGTGGTTCATTTTCCTGTCTCTTTTCTGCAAAAACTATCCAAGTATCCCACCTACTGCATGGTATTATAATCATAGTGGGTTTGCTTTATGCAGTTCAACAAATTATTTTGCTTACTCCTGCCATGAGGGATAACAGCACTGGTTAACGTGATGGTATAGATTAAGCTGACAATAATTCAACTGGGTTGCACAAACTGACTGAACTCTGCTGTCTAGGTTAAGTAAAATATTGAAGAACTGCAAAGTGTATCACATTGTCAATAGTCTGCGTTTGTGTCTGGTGTGTTGGTATTTACAGTGATGAAGCTCCAGGCAGCCAGTTGGTTACAGATAAGTTTCACGTTGATTGGGATTCGGTGCTTGTCAACTCTGATAATGTCATCGTAGCTCGATTTGATGGCAGAGGGAGTGGATTTCAAGGCCTTAAAATTCTACAGGAAGTCCATCGTTGCTTAGGTTCAGTGGAGGTGAAGGACCAAATAGCAGCTGTAGAGTACGTATGTGCAACCTTTTCTTCTATTTTAACCCATTTTTACCTTGATGAATAGTCACATTTAAATGCAAATCTCCAGCTATTACTGGTCTCCCTTTGCAGAATGAAATATGTTAAATGCTTATCTTTAGTGCAGTAGCACGTTTCGAAACATTAGGCTTTTCATTGCAAAGTGTGATTCAATGAATAAAAAATCAAAGGGAAAAATGTTTTGGATTGATGTTCCTCTTTGATAAAGTTGTTCTTCCGGGCCTAATCTAAATATGTAATCTAATCTAGTTTACATATTTTTCTAGCTTCCTTAGAAAAATGACTCATGGCATGATATACAGTGCTTCATTACAAGTGAAATATGATGTCTTAGACATATAGGATCAGATTCTGCTCTCACGTAAATCACTGTAGAAATGGAGTGACTACACTAAATCACCAGAATTACAATAATGTAAATGCGAGCAGAATTTGGCCAAAAGGGTTTATTATCCTCCCACTTGCATCATCGGTCTTAGCATGGGCAACTCCATTGCCTGCAACAGAGTTATTGCAGATTTATACCAATTTAAGTAAGAAGAGAATTAGGCCCCTACTATATATTTACATGTAAAAACGTGATAAAACTTTTTATTAAGGGATCACTCCTCTCATTGATTGCATAGTATTTTAGAGATGGATGGATTATTACCTACATTCATGTATTAAGTATGCCCATGTATTGTTTGAACGATTTTAGAATGACATGTTTTACATTTCTGAAAGTCATCTGTAATCCCTGAAGACAATGAAAACATTAACTACCTACAGGTCAAATGGCTTTGCATCTCTGAAATGTTAGTGGAGTTGCAAAGATGTTGAGGCTGAGTGGAAGGACTCTGTCCTCCATATGCAGACAGAAAGCTTCACAATATGCCTAACAGACTGTTGAAAGAAGCAGCATGCTTCTTCTCACCTCCCTAATCCCCTTCCCTTGCTGCCACACTGGCAGATTTGCAGAGAGGGGGAGGGACCATGGCCACATTCCCAACTGGATGAGGCCTCTTTTGGGACATGGAGCTCTGGACTCATAGACTCATAGACTTTAAGGTCAGAAGGGACCATTATGATCATCTAGTCTGACCTCCTGCACAATGCAGGCCACAGAATCTCACCCACCCACTCCTGGAATAATCCTCTCACCTATGTCTCAGCTATTGAAGGCCTCAAATCATGGTTTAAAGACTTCAAGATGCAGAGAATCCTCTGGTAAGTGACCCGTGCCCCATGCTGCAGAGGAAGGCAAAAAACCTCCAGGGCCTCTGCCAATCTACCCTGGAGGAAAATTCCTTCCCGACCCCAAATATGGCGATCAGCTGAACCCTGAGCATGTGGGCAAGACTCACCAGCCAGACACCCAGGAAAAAGTTCTCTGTAGTAACTTCTAACATCCCATCATTGATCATTGGTCCTATTTACCACTGATGGCAATTAATTGACCTTTGACTAAGATCATGTTATCCCATCAAACCATCCCCTCCATAAATGTATCTAGCTTAATCTTGAAGCCAGTTAGGTCTTTTGCCCCCATTGCTTCCCTTGGAAGGCTGTTCCAGAACTTCACTCCTCCGATGGTTAGAAACCTTCGTCTAATTTCAAGTCGAAACTTCCTGATGGCCAGTTTATATCCATTTGTTCTTGTGTCCACATTGGTACTGAGCTGAAATAATTCCTCTCCCTCCCTGGTATTTATCCCTCTGATATATTTAAAGAGAGCAATCATATCTCCCCTCAGCCTTCTTTTGGTTAAGGTAAACAAACCAAGCTCCTTGAGTCTCCTTTCATACGACAGGTTTTCCATTCTTTGGATCATCCTAGTGGCCCTTCTTTGTACCTGTTCCAGTTTGAATTCATCCTTCTTAAACATGGGAGACCAGAACTGCACACAGTATTCCAAATGAGGTCTCACCAATGCCTTGTATAACGGTACTAACACCTCCTTATCTCTGCTAGAAATACCTCGCCTAATGCATCCCAAGACCGCATAAGCTTTTTTCACGGCCACATCACATTGGCGACTCATAGTCATCCTGTGATCAACCAGGACTCCGAGGTCCTTCTCCTCTTCCGTTACTTCCAACTGAATAAGAGTTCTGATTGGCTCCACATCTTAATTCTAAGAGTTCTTCTCAATCAGAGTTCTGTGTTCATGAGTTCAGAGTCATCACTCTGTGTTTTATCTGGTTTCTGTGTGGGTGCACCACTGGGCAGGTGGGTATACAGGGTGGCCCTGAGAGTTCTTTCTCTCTTGATGCTATTAAGCAGCAGATAGAAGTTTTCCTGAAATTTGTAGTCTCTCTTCTGTATATTATCCTTCTGGAAGCATAGTTGATGAATTACCTCTGTGGGAGGATTCATAATTTTGATCATTGCCAAAACACAAGGCCTCCATCATGTAGTGTAGGGATCTGAAAGCAAACTGCAAGACTTCACTAAAACAACACCTTTTATTGTTTTAGTTGAACTCTTAAAAATCTGTTTCTCACTTAGTTTATCACAATTCTTTCTTCTACAAATAACCGACTCTACTCATATGACTCTCCAGAATGTAACATTTCCTTTTTTCTTGCAGATCATTACTGAAACAACCATTCATAGATCCTAACCGACTGAGCATATTTGGAAAGGTAACTTGCAAAAATAGCAGGAGGACACTGTCAATTTTAAAATAATTTGTTGCAGACTGATTTCTTTACGTATTTTGCAAATAACCATATTTGTTACTAACAATGAAAATCACATTTACTTGTCATTATTTAATATTGATTCAATTTTTTTTCTCATATTGAACACTTAGCCGCTAACAAGTCACTTTCATTTTTGTTAATAGTCACTTTCATTTTCAGTCCTTACTATTGCAAAATGTGCCTATCAGATACTGCAGGGGGAAATGTTAATTGTTGAGGGGAAAAAACTGTTTTTCCATTGGAAGTTTTTAAAATAAATGTGTGGAAACATTTATTTTGGTCTTAGTTTCTGTAAAAGCTCATTCCTTGTACAATTTAAATTCTAGTCCATATTTAAGTTGATAATGTCCCTTTAATACACAATTTATATGCAGATATTTTTAGCTTTTTGAGTTATTTGAGATAAGATCCTAGAGCGTTGAATAGCGTCCCGTTTTGTGCTGTCTCTTAGAAGTCTCCCCTTTGCTGTTTTGTCAGCTGTTTAGCTCTGTTATATGCTGTTGCCTCTGGCATCGTACAGACCCAGGCAAAGGTTTAACCTTTAGTAAAAAGTTAAAGAGAATCTTAATTATCTCGCTTGAAATGAGCTTTTAGAAGTTTAACACAAGACAAGCTGTATCTTTTGGAAACTGACATTTGTTCCTTTGTGATATTTAGTTTTTAAATGTTACCTTGAAAATGTCAATATTTTGTGTCTTTAGTACTTTAAAATCTCACAGTGAAAACAAACAAACCATAGCTGCTCACACATACAGGCACCATGGTCATCAGTTATTGAAGCAGTATGCCTTCACTATGAAACCCCTCAATTCTAATCCCCACTCTGCTACTGTCTTGCTGTGTGGCTGTAGGCAAGCCATTTAACCTCTGTGTCTCACTTTGGCTGTCAGTCAGATGGGGTTGATAATACTTACTTCCTCGGAGCTAGCTTTGTGGGAATTAGTTAATGGTTGTGCAGCCCAGTGAAAATAAAGTGCTGACTATTATTATTGTTCCACATGCAACAAGACCTTCCTCTGCAAACACATGACCTCCTACTGTACCTCTGGAGCTAAAGAAAGAAATTATTGCTGT
Source organism: Macrochelys suwanniensis (assembly GCA_033296515.1). Taxonomy (NCBI): domain Eukaryota; kingdom Metazoa; phylum Chordata; order Testudines; family Chelydridae; genus Macrochelys; species Macrochelys suwanniensis. Next base: position 14,356,593 of record CM065784.1, on the reverse strand, counting down.
CAAAAGTTCAATAGCATCTGAGTTTGTACTCTGTAGGCCAGCCACAAAAAAGGAAACATTTTCAACTAGAGCTGGTTGGGGATTTTCCAATAAGACTTTTAGTAAGAAAATGCAGATTTATCAAATTGAAATGTTTCACAGCGCATTTTGCAGGCCAGACCAGCCTCATGATTCTGTGAGAGTCAGGGCAGTCAGCCACTCCATTTTGTTTCAGGAAAAACATAAATTGAAATGGTTTGACTTTATTTTTGTAATTTTTTTTTAATTTCCTTTCGGGAAGAAATTTTCTAGCTTTTGTTCTGAAATGGAAAAAAAAAACTTTGTTGACATTTTGCAATTTTGGACAGACGGGACATTCTGAGTGTTGACCAGCTCTATTTCCAACTAATGAAATGTAAGCATGACTGATTCCATCCACTAGGGGTGCACATCTCTCTTGGCCATTTTTAATCTGCACACAGGCATATAATACTATATCTTTCACCGCATAGACACACACACACCTCGCTCCAAGGTGTCTTCTAGCATGGCAATACAGTCACACAGACACCTTGCATAATAGTCAACTAATGCAGTTGCTTCTGGTTTAAGTAATATATTTCATTTGTATTCCTTAAGACTTTAAATAAATAAACAAATGGAGATATGCCTATCTCCTAGAGCTGGAAGGTCATCGAGTCCAGCCCCCTGCCTTCACTAGCAAGACCAAGTACTGTCCTCCTGACAGATTTTTGCTCCAGATCCATAAGGACTGAACTCACAACCCTGGGTTTAGCAGGCCAATGCTCAAACCACTGAGCTATCCCTCCCCCCAAAACTCACCATGGGCCTTTACCACTTCAGTAAGAAGACCAGTAGAAAACATAAGTATCATAAGGGAGTACAGCAAAATAGAGACAATGGATTTCAGGAAAGCGGATTTTGGTAAGCTCAGACAGCTGATAGGTAAGGTCCCATGGGAATCAAGACTGAGGGGGAAAAACAACTGAGGAGAGCTGGCAGTATTTCAAAGGGACACTATTAAGGGCCCAAAAGCACACTATTCCGCTGGGTAGGAAAGATAGAAAATGTGGCAAAAGACCACCTTGGCTTAACCACAAGATCTTGCAAGATCTAAAAAATAAAAAGGAGTCATATAAAAAATGGAAACTAGGACAAATTACAAAGGATGAATATAGGCAAACAACACGGGAATGCAGGGGCAAGATTAGAAAGGCAAAGGCACAAAATGAGCTCAAACTAGCTACAGGAATAAAGGGAAACAAGAAAACTTTTTATCAATACATTAGAAGCAAGAGGAAGACCAAGGACAGGGTAGGCCCACTACTCAGGGAGGAGGGAGAAACAGTAACAGGAAACTTGGAAATGGCAGAGATGCTTAATGACTTTTGTTTCGGTCTTCACCGAGAAGTCTGAAGGAATGCCTAACATAGTGAATGCTAATGGGAAGGGGGAAGGTTTAGAAGATAAAATAAAAAAAGAACAAGCTAAAAATCACTTAGATAAGTTAGATGCCTGCAAGTCACCAGGACCTGATGAAATGCATCCTAGAATACTCAAGGAGCTAATAGAGGAGGTATCTGAGCCTCTAGCTATTATCTTTGGTAAATCATGGGAGACAGGAGAGATTCCAGAAGACTGGAAAAGGGCAAATATAGTGCCCATCTATAAAAAGGGAAATAAAAACAACCCAGGAAACTACAGACCAGTTAGTTTAACTTCTGTGCCAGGGAAAATAATGGAGCAAGTAATTAAGGAAATCATCTGCAAACACTTGGAAGGTGGTAAGGTGATAGGGAATAACCAGCATGGATTTGTAAAGAACAAATCATGTCAAACCAATCTGATAGCTTTCTTTGATAGGATAACGAGTCTTGTGGATAAGGGAGAAGTGGTGGATGTGGTATACCTAGACTTTAGTAAGGCATTTGATACGGTCTCACATGATATTCTTATCAATAAACTAGGGAAATACAACTTAGATGGGGCTACTATAGGATGGGTGCACAACTGGCTGGATAACCGTACTCAGAGAGTAGATATTAATGGTTCCCAATCCTGCTGGAAAGGTATAACGAGTGGGGTTCCTCAAGGGTCTGTTTTGGGACCGGCTCTGTTCAATATCTTCATCAACGACTTGGATATTGGCATAGAAAGTACGCTTATTAAGTTTGCAGATGATACCAAACTGGGAGGGATTGCAACTGGTTTGGAGGATAGGGTCATAATTCAAAATGATCTGGACAAATTGGAGAAATGGTCAGAGGTAAACAGGATGAAGTTTAATAAGGACAAATGCAAAGAGCTCCACTTAGGTAGGAACAATCAGTTTCACACATACGGAATGGGAGGAGACTGTCTAGGAAGGAGTACGGCAGAAAGGGATCTAGGGGTTATAGTGGACCACAAGCTAAATATGAGTCAACAGTGTGATGCTGTTGCAAAAAAAGCAAACTTGATTCAGGGCTGCATTAACAGGTGTGTTGTGAGCAAGACACGAGAAGTCATTCTTTCGCTCTACTTTGTGCTGGTTAGGCCTCAACTGGAGTATTGTGTCCAGTTCTGGGCACCGCATTTCAAGAAAGATGTGGAGAAATTGGAGAGGGTCCAGAGAAGAGCAACAAGAATGATTAAGGGTCTAGACAACATGACCTATGAAGGAAGGCTGAAGGAACTGGGTTTGTTTAGTTTGAAAAAGAGAAGACTGAGAGGGGACATGATAGCAGTCTTCAGGTATCTAAAAGGGTGTCATAAGGAGGAGGGAGAAAACTTGTTCATCTTAGCCTCTAAGGATAGAACAAGAAGCAATGGGCTTAAACTGCAGCAAGGGAGGTTTAGGTTGGACATTAGGAAAAAGTTCCTAACTGTCAGGGTGGTTAAACACTGGAATAAACTGCCCAGGGAGGTTGTGGAATCTCCATCTCTGGAGATATTTAAGAGTAGGTTAGATAAATGTCTATCAGGGATGGTCTAGACAGTAATTGCTCCTGCCATGAGGGCAGGGGGCTGGACTTGATGACCTCTCGAGGTCCCTTCCAGCCCTAGAATCTATGAATCTATGAATCATCTTTCCAAATCAGCAATGAGATGAGAGAACTACAAAATAGCATAGATTTGAGCAGGCTTTCACATGTCTACATAAGGCTATGAACACTGTTGGTGCTGTGTAAGTGTTTCTATCCACTGGAGAACAACTGTGATGTCCTTTCAAAAAACGTTGCTGGACGAGTTTATGCATATGTTGGCTGAAAGAACAGGTGGTGCAAAGTGAAGATTTTGAAGGTGGAACAGTAAAGAGGAAATATTGGCAAATTAGATAAACTTCAAAGCAGTTTTGAATTTGGAGGTGTTTACCCTCACTCAGCTTACCTTACAAACTTCAAAGCTTTTGAGGTTCACCCATCACTAATAAAAATATTAAAAATCCCCAAATAGCCATTTAGAAATAGAAAAATTGCTAAAAATTACTAATCATATTCGACTCCACTATATTTCTTTTAGAACATCTTTTTATAGGCTTATTTTGCCTTCAACCATATGAAACATTGTTGACTAAGAACATCTTTTTTCCTTTATATGCACTACATTTTTGATCCGACTAAGGAAGTGAATAGAAGATGCTCTTTGCTGGAAGAGTAAAAGGATTGTGTGGATTACCTATGCTGATCTCAACCCAGCTGGGTGCACACGTATTGTCCTGGAGCTCTCCAGCATCCTTGAATGTTATAACATGCTTCTGAGCTACTCAGAACAAAGTCTTGACAAATTCTGCAATATAAACTACTAGCAGTAATAACAACAACAGTTGAAATATTAAAAGGGCAAAGTGTAAATAACACTCACCTCTGTCTATCAGGCAACCCACCAAAACTATCTTGCTCACTTGCAGAAAAGTTACACACCTCACTGATTAAGTACATCAGAAGAGTCTCTTTGAATTGTTACATATCAAACTGTGGTGATATATAGTTTACAACTTTCCATCATGGACACGGAAAATAAGCTTGAAAGTATGACTGTATAGCTAACCGACTTGTGGAAAATTTGGTAGTAGAGGTGAAGCCACAGAAATTTAACTAAGAACAGGAAATCCAGATTCTTAAATCATAAAATACCAACTAAATATTGTATAACCATTGAGGGAAACTATACATGTTATATGTATGTCTGGGGAATCCTAGCTGGAAGCAAAGGCACAACCCCAAAGAAAAAATATTCCCAACAGAACTAAACTGGGTTCTTAATGAAGACACGGTATAAATTGTGAATAAGTTGGCAATACCTATCTAGCATTAAAATTGTGCTGTGAAACTACTGCAAAAGATACAAGCAGAATATTAAACAAACAGCCAAGAAAAAGAGATCCCAGAGGCAGAAAAAAGTTACTGTTCCCTTCAGCACTGTGAATTATACAAGATACTGGCACCCACATCAATATTCTCTCTTAGCCAAAATCTTTTACTATGTGTGGGCAATTTTGTGTTGTCTTTAGCAATTTAGGCTAGGATTTCTATAAGAATTGGGCACCTAATTCTCTTAGGCTTCTTTGAAAATCCCAATCTTATTCTATCTTTTCTTCTTGTCAATACCCGGTTAGCATTGACAAAGTTCTGAACCCAAGAACACACTTTTTGATTTATCTCTTTTTCCTTAACTAAGATTTAACAAAGTTTTTAAAATGCTCCGAGAATTCCAGAAAGATGAACTTTTTTTATTAACCATTTTAGAGCTGAAGAAAAGGATACAGAAAATCAGCTCAATAAGGCGTAGATGAACCCTGGCCAACTGTCTTCATTACCTTTTCGTTGGTCAGTGCCCTTCTGCTGGATTATTTTTTGCAGAGAATTATCATGCAAAAAAAAAAACCCACCATCAGAAGGGCAATTTTCTAGCAATAATCAAGAGAGAAAAGACAACAGCCCGTCTAAGAGAAATACAATGAATATGATAAAAGCATTAAACCTGGACCGCAGGACCTTGAACTCCATCTTTTAAGACTCTGGACAAGTATTTCATATAGATTGTCAAATTCATTGGAAACAAAACCCTGGTGGACAGTCTCAAATAAGAGGACTCATGTTCACACTTTTCTTCTGCATACCACCCTATCCCACCGATGGAGGATGGATTTCAGACACTCTGCACAAAGTGCCTTTCAGGGTGGTGAGATGTGAAGAGGTGGCTTACACCTCATCTTTGCACTCCTCTAATCTTGCTGCTGCTCTGTGCAGCCATTCTCCCTGCGCTGCAGTGCAGTAGCCTGAGGGCTGCTTGAACACATGCTACGATAGCCACAGACATGCAGAGCATTGCGCTTACTGGCCACCTTTCTTCTAGCCACATATCCTTTTGGCGAGGGCAGCAGAATGCTTATGGCAGGATATATCCCCAGCGAGTCTCCCACACACATGGGTGATCTCTGCTCCATTTAAGGCAGCACTAGAGCTAGTTTCTATAGGGCAAAGTGCACCAGAGAATCTGACTTTCTCTAAGGGGAATGTGACACTGTTTCAGGCAGAAATCCCCATTGAAGGCAATGGGAATCCACCCATAAAGACTGAAGTTTAGAGAGAGGACAGGTCACAGCTCTCCCTTCTTCCTTAGCCTCAATCTATAGCCTCAGTGTTTTCCCAGAAATAAGCAAAAAATCTTCACAAAATATATTAATGTAAACAAAAATTCTCCCGGCTAAGCACTGTCTCTGACACCCTTACCTTCAATGTTTCTATTTGCATCACTTGCCAATTCTTCTGCAGGCTGGAGGCTAGTCTGCACAATGAGACTGTGGTATCTTAAATTAGAATATACCTCTTCTTATTCTTATTAAACAAACTATACATTATAACATATTTTTAAAGCCTCAGGCTTCATAGCAAGACAAAACTACCACACCTTTTTCACTCTTCATTCATAGGTTTTTAATTCATGCTAAAGTAATAGTTGCAGGTGTAAATACTGTGGAATGACATAACAAAAGTAGCATGATACTCTTTAACTTCATCTGTATTAAGGAACAATGAACACAAGCATGAAACAAACAGCAAATAATGTTATCTGCTTTAATAGGGATATGGCGGATACATTGCATCAATGATCCTGAAATCCAATGAAAGACTTTTTAAATGTGGAGCCGTTATTGCACCAATCACAGACATGAAGTTGTATGGTGAGTATTTCCCATCCTGCCCTTTTATTAAATGATTTGCTTAAAATATCTATACAGCAGATCTGTAACTCAGGTTAACTAAGGTCAGGTAGTGTAGTGGAACTGTATTAAAGCTAGGCAAATTGGACATATGGTTCCAATTTTAAAATGAGGGTAATTAATGACTGGAGCAATTAAGCACGGGATGTGGTAGATTCTCCATCACTTAGAGGTCTTTAAGATTTTTCAAAAGACACTAAGGGATTAGGTGTCAAATTCACAGGGGCAGTTGGGTACCTAAATCCCTTAGGCCCCTTTAAAAATCCCAACCAAAATGAATATTGGATGTCTTTCTAACAGATCTGAGGTGAAATCCTGGCCCCATTTAAGTCAATGGCAAAGCTCTAATTGACCTCAATAGGGCCAGGCTTTCACCATGCTTTGGTTCAATCACAAGATATTGGGCTCAGTGCAGGAACTGGTGGGTAAAGTTCTGTGGCCTGCGTTATGCAGTGGTCAGACTAGATGATTATCATGCTCCCTCTTGGCCTTAAAGTCTATTAATCTCTTTTCAAGATGAAGATACTTGCCATCTTTATGGCTTAACAAGCTTCTCCTGGCTTTCAACCAGAAATAAAGATTTTTAAAAATGGAATTTATCTTGATTTACTCTGAATTTCCTGTTTTCCTTTGTAGCTTCAGCTTTTTCAGAAAGATACCTTGGCATTCCATCTAAAGAGGAAAATACGTATCAAGTAAGTTAGTTTAACAAGTAACTAAAAGTAATGGTTTGGCTCTTAAAATATACTGCAATTACGTTGTGTGTGTTCATTTTTAATAGGCATCCAATGTACTGCACAATATTCATGGTTTAAAAGAAGAGAATTTGCTAATAGTTCATGGGACAGCCGATAGTAAGTATTTATAAATGCAATTCAATTTGCAGTTACAGCTTGTAATACACAGATGCTCAGAGAAAGATTATGCATGTAGCAAGCATACACATTTTTATACTGTTCATCTTTGTCTCCCGTCTCGTAGAATTGTCCATCCAAAGAGACCTGATTGTCAGTTTCAGTTGCCAATTGTAAATCTAAATGGATGACATTTTCCTTTGCTACCTATTTGTAACTCTTTGCTGCTGTATGTTTTAATTTGTTTAAATCTGGTGAAGCTTGATGTTGCTAGTGAAAGGCACTGTATCAATTATTAATAAGGTGACATACATTTTTAATGGTCTTTTAAATTAATCCTGATTTTGCGACTGAAAGCATAATAAATGTCAGCATAATCAGTGATAAACAATATCTTTCAGTAAATTAACCCTTTGGCTAATTAATTAAAATGTAATAATGGGGAATCCTTAAGCTATTTAGGGCTAGATTATAATTTGCTCTTGTGCATAGCCAATGGTGTTAACACCAGTATAACGTGTATAAGTGAAACCAGAACCAGACGCAGCACCTGAATCCATGGGTGTCCGTCAGCAAAGAATTTGGCCTGTGCTTGTTGACAAGCAGTTTTCTAGTAGTATATTTTGCTGTTCATGGTAAAGGGGTAAATAGTGACTTGGATTCCAGGCCCATTTAGGGTACTAAAATGCATTTTATGCCTTGCACAGCCTACCTAGATCACATATGTGTTTGTTCTGCTCCTCTCCGAACAGATGGGTGGGAGGAATTGAAATTGACAGAGCCAATGTGCTGGTTGACCCAGCAGAACTGGCATAGGAGACTTGGCATTTGCTGCTGGTATAGGCCAGCAGCAAAGTACTACCCCTATGTCTCCCAGCCCAAAGGGGAATTAGGGAGCGAATTATGTCTGTAAGAGGTGTCTGAGCAGCACAGTGTATTCCAGGGACTACTCCTGGGTTTGAGTAGTTTGTGTACCCTCTTCTTCAGGACTGTGCCTAGTAATACAGCCTAGCCCATCAGTACTTACTGAACCCCAGTTTCATGTTTGCTCTGAATGAAGCAAACACAAACATGGTCACAGAGCTGCATGTCTGTACCACATGAAGTTTAGATGATTGAAATAACATTACTAAAGGCTCATTTCCTAAATGAACACAGTCTCTTACAATCCTGCGCAAACAATAGAAAATCTGATGTGCTTTCATTTAAAACACTGACAAACATTAATTGCATTTCAACACACCAATGCTACTCACCTTCAGACTATTTCAGTCCTTGCTAAACAATGGATGAAAACCAAGAATTCCTACTTAGTGCCCAGAAAGTATACTGTATTACAGTGCTGTCCATCACTGCAGCACCATTGTAATTTGCTATGGTATCAGTGTAGTAGCCGTGTTAGTCTGTGTCAGCAAAAAGAAAATAAGAAAGGAATACTTGTGGCACCTTAGAGACTAATACATTTATTTCAGCATAAGCTTTTGTGGACTACAGTCCGCTTCGTCGGATGCATAGAATGGAACATACAGTGGGACGATATTTATAGGCTAATTAATGAAATTAATTAATTAGCCTTTTACAGCTGGTATGGTTACTTCCACCTTTTCATGTTTCTCTGAATGTATAAATATCGTTCCACTGTACGTTCCATTCTATGCATCCAATGAAGTCCACGAAAGCTTATGCTGAAATAAATGTGTTAGTCTCTAAGGTGCCACAAGTATTCCTTTTCTTATTTCCTTTTTGCTACGGTATGTATCTCAGGTGCAGTCAGAAAGGGTATGTCTACATTGCAATCATTGGTGTGACTGCAGCATGTGTAGACATACTTGAGCTAGTTTTGATCTAACTAACTAAAATAACAATAGCAGTGAATCCATGACAATACAGGCAATAGTATGGGCTGTACAAGCCTACCCGGGCCAGGACCCTGAGTATGTACTCGATCAGCCAGCCCATGCTGCTGCTATTTTAATTCTAGCTGGGTAGCTCAAATCTAGCTTGGGAGTGTTTAAATGTGCTGCAGTCACGCTTCTGATTGCAGCGTAGATAGACCTTAATCAACTGCAAATCTGCTAGCAGTTTCCCACGTAACTTCAACCAAAAAGTTTCTTTATCTAAAAGGAAAATAAATAAATACAATTAATAAATAAGCAGTGTAATAATGTTGTTGACTAATATGTAGATGTTGTTGTCTTGTAGCTAAAGTCCATTTCCAACACTCAGCAGAACTAATTAAACATCTAATAAAAGCTGGAGTTAATTACACTATGCAGGTATGTAATGCTCAGGTGTCTCACAAGGGCATTTTTCAGTGTTTAATCTCATTTTGCTTTTTCTCACCTATACTTATCTATGAAGCGGATCTTTGGATAACTTGTGTGCCCCCCAGCATACAGTAGAATTGTGAATGACTGCAATTAGAATGCCGTCTAACCCCTTGTCCTGATAGTAAAGAAGTCAAGGAGGGATCCCTGTGACACTTCCACAGGGCATCTTCTCTCAAGTCAATACATGACCACTTATCTGTGGCCTCTGTCCTTTGGCTGGATTACAGTTCATAACAGGGTGGATCCAACCCACTTTCTCTCAAATAAAAAGCTTTATTAAAACCCAAATATATTCCACCCAATGCAGAGGGTTTCAAACTGTGGTTTGTAGTCACTGATGATCCATGAGGCACTGGCACTGATTTTCCTCCTTATTTTCAGCAGCTAAAAATTGCGTTAAAATCAGCTAAAAATACTGTAACGGGCTTCCTCTCCCCCACTGTGTGGGTTGCAGGTGGGTGTAGTTTAAGAGAGCAGCTCGGGGAATGGAAAGTGGAGCAAAGTGTTATTTTGTGGGGTGGAGCTGCTGGTCACCAGCTCTAGAGGAGGCAGGTGCGGCTGTTCAATGGCTCTGGCTGCATTAAAGTCTGTTGGCTTTTCAGTGTGTTCTTGGCTCATTCATTCGAATACCCCTGCTGCTGTGATACATCACAAACCCTAATGTTACTTGTCCACCTAAGTAGTTGCCACGGGGATGTGTAGAATTGCAAATGGGGAGGAAGAGGAGAGGTGACCCTCCCAGTTGTGAATGACAAAGCGAAAGTGGTGCCAGGGCTCCCAAATGGGAAGGCACCTGGTCTGTGGGAATGCAAATAGCACAGGAGACAGTCTACACAGTCATCACTGAGGATGCGGTGGTGTGCGAGACTACAAATGGAAGTAATGGGAGGTATTCATGAAACAGTCTGTTAAGATGTGGTTCATATAATGGAAGTGTTTCAGAACTTCTGATCTAGAACATTCACTTTCTTCACCAAGGATCTAATCCCCTCCTCCATGCCTGCAGAGGGCCCTATACAAAGGCACCAGTCATCTCTGCTGCCCTAAGAGTAAAGGTGTCCAGGTGCAGACCCCTCTGCAGAAACAGAGGGGGAAAGGGAATGGGCAGGGTATTTTGGGGACATAGATTGTACTCTATTTTTATATATGACCTAGAACATTGTGGCTTCTAATGGAAACAAGTAATACATGATTATATTTCTCCCTTCCACCCACAGGTAAAGACCCTGCATATAATACTCCAAGCATTGGGATGGAGCAGTGGCCACAGTGCTCTGAGGAAGTGGGGGGATGGGGTGGGGCAGGAATTCCTGTCCTTCATGTCACTGTGCACCTCCATAGCAACTCACCCATGGTTACTCGGGCTGAGCTCTGTGGCCTGGATTTCCCTCTCAAATCCTGAAGTCCCTTCTCTGTCCTTGCAGAGGAAAAGTGCCCATTATTTGGGGGCTGAGGAGATGACAGTGATTATTTACATTCACCATGAGGGGAGGTGCTGGGCTTTGGATGAGGTAGAGAAATAGTTAGTAACACATATGAAAAAGTCTTCCGTTGAATACTTCCTTTGGCTGCACTGAAAATCCCAACCAGAAATGCTTTCCTGAACACAATATCTGAGAATAGGCTTTTACAGCTAAAGATCACGATGCAGTCATTTAGTGCTGGTTTTGAATCCCAATCAAACGAATTTTGCTTTGACGTTTATTACTTTCATTGATACCGTAAAACTATTTAACGTAGTCATCCTGTTGTCAACTAAAAAGCTTTGAAAATCAGACTGAAAAAATTAGAGCCCTAAATATCTGAACTGATTTTTAAGACTGTTTACTTTCTCCTTTTCCTCTGCTAGATCTACCCAGATGAAGGTCATAACATTGCATCTGAGAAAAGCAAATATCACCTTTACAGCACAATCCTTGGGTTTTTTAGTGCTTGTTTAAAGGAGGAAGCCCCAATTTTACCACAGGAACCTGAAGAGGATGAATAAGAAAGCCTGTTTGTAGAGTACTGAAGGGAGACTTACTTTGAGGCTCAATAAAACCTTAAATAAAAGTGACTGTAAGATTGCAGATTCTGCAGAAGCTCAAGGGCAGCTAAAGGATATAAAAGTGGAACAGCACATTTAGAGACACTGAGCTAATAAACTGGAATTTGAATACAAAGTCCAAACATATTACCGAGGGACAAAACCTATACCTTTGTGGAAAAACAACGGCTGGTTACAGTTTCCCGGACAAACTTAGTTTTGCATAAGTGTAGAGTTAGTGCATGTTTATTATGTTAAGCCTCACTGTTTGTTCTGTAAGTAGTTGCTCTGTTTTTAATTTAAATGCACATCTTTATCCATTTTTGCATTATGCTCTACCAATCATAAATATTAAGGCCACTTATATTTTAAAAGGTGAGTTGCAAACTAATAGTTTACTGTAACATTACAATAAGTGCAATTCCTTTCCTGTCTATTAAGCATAAGAAAGCATTGAGTTAATAAAGGATGTGATATTTTCTATAGTTTCTGTTTAAAGGGAAAATATTGTCCAGTGGGTCATATGACATAAGTATACAAACTGATTTTATTTTATTTTTTTGTTTTATTTAAGACATTTATTATTGTTATTGTACCTATTAGTAACCAGTAAGGGCATTTTTGGGAGTGCACTTTTGGTCTTTATGTATATACACAAGACTTCCTAAGCAGAAAACCTTTGTATGCTTGAATAATTTTTCAAGCCATAATTAACAGCTGTGTTTTAACAATGTCTGCAATTGAAATACTTCCCCAATCCAAAATGTATCATTTCCATAAGAAATGTTTGGGTTGTGTTTTGGTATTGTTTATAGTAGTTAATAGTTTGCTGGTTACACTCTAATTTTAGAATATGCTACTTTGTCAGATGTAAATTAGATACATAAATATTAAATTATAGTTTCAGATAAAGAAATTTTATTAACAATGTAATGCCATTGAGTAATATTTTACCCTAACAAAGAAATCTTTGCTTGGATTCCATTCTAATGTCTGTGGAGATAGCAGGTAACTGGAACAGTCTGTCAGTTTTTATTTGGTGTTCCACAACTACTCATTAAGAAGGATTTACATTCAACAGCGCTACGAAGAAATGAAGTATTTTTCATCCATGGCCAAGGAAGCTCCTGTCAAATGAAATTTAGTTATTTTATTCAGATGGAGATACCAAAATGCATCCATTTATTTGTCAAGGTGAATTATAGCACTAGAAATTGACACTATGAAATAAACAAACCAGTCAACATAGGTCATCAGAATATTAACATCAACGATTGAAATCAAACATTTTGTTCATTTAATATTAGGTATGTTCCAGAAGGTATCTGAAGGCTCTTGACAAATGCTGTGCAACTCACATAAATACATATGTAATTTTTTCTCTGGGTATTATTTATTAATGCTTTTCTACGTGATTAGGATTTCATTTCTTTCAAGATTAAAATTAAAGTAATCAACATAATTTTTGGAAAGTAACTTATGCTATTTAAAATACAGAGTTTTGCATATTTTATGAAGAATTAAAATTGTTTTTAAGGTACATTGAAATTCATCTGAAGCTTTTTAATCAATATTTTCTTCTGGAATATTTTCTTCTTCAACTGCTAGAGTTTTTTATGATGAAAATAATTAAGTTGTCTGAAAGATAAGGTTTTATGAAGCACTTAAAAGTATTTGTCTATTAATGTTTAGTATTTACTTTGTTTTACTAGCAATTTTTATCTATTTTCAATTAGTTTAATACACTTTTAATGTGCAATGACATCTTGTCTGGGTCCCAGTGTGACCACAAAGTCTGAGTATGTCTGCAGTGGAGGACATGGAAACACTGTATGTACTAGAAAAGATGTAATGACAAATTTGAGAAAATCAGTTTCTTCAGCAGCAACAAGCAAGACATCAAACACAAACCTACCAACTCTGCTTGTACTACAGGATCAGCACTTCAATTTATTAAACAGTTCGGATTTGTTCTTGTAAATTTACCCAGATTATGTCCTTCATCATTTTCCTCTGATATGCTACCATGGACCAAATTTTCCTAATCGAACACAAACAAATCAATGGGAATTTTACCACCGATTTCAATGGGGCCGGGCTTCCACATACTAAGTGCACACATAAGGCCTGCATCTGGATGTACAAAAAAGTGCACTCAGTGTATGCACTCGTGACTGGGGTTCCCACTATGCCTTCACATGACATAGTCTGCGTATGCCATCTGCATATGGTCATGCACTCTGAACATGTGCCTGCTTTTTATCGATGAGACAGCAGGCGTGCATTCTGATTTTCATTTTTAATACATTCAATCTTTTTCTTATTAAGCCACAAATACATACATTTCCATTGACTTTTCTTTACAACAGTCTAACACTCAGACATAGGGTGAGCATCAGACCTTGGGAGAAGGTTTTAGGAATGAAATTATTATCCACCAGTTCAATTTTGGTTTTCAATTAGTGATTACAGATCCAGTCTCTGAATCTACCTAAATCGAAAAACAACCTTGTTTTTTTGTTGGCAGCTATCTTTGATCACGCTAATGGGATTCAGATTGGGTTTTTAATTTTATGAACATCTTCAGAATTATTCTGGGTTGTACAGTGTTCGGTTTCTTTCACTTGCTCTATTGGCACAACCGGATATTGTTATGTAAATAGAAGCCTGTAGGTAGCTAATGCATTAGTATTAGTTATTTGTATTTAAGGAGCACCTAAAGGCCACAGTCAGGAACTATAACCCAGTTGTGCTAGTTACTGTACATATGAATGGTCCAAAGAGCTTGCAGTCTAAGTACCCCATCCATTTCTAACCACTATGGAAATATTTTAAGGCTGGAAAAACTACTACTAGATTCATCCTCCTTTTAAAACATGACTTTTTTTAGACTATACCTGCTATTTTGGACAGGGCTATAAAATCTGAATCTATCCATTTACTCTCCAACAGTTTACATAGCTTAACCTTCAAAACTCGTTCCTGATCTTCTCTCTCCTAGCTATAATACTGGTACTTGCAAGACTCATAAGAATCATGGGTCAGATTGTGATCTCAATTATACCATGAAATCAGGAGCAATACTATTTATATCGGGAGTTTTTCATTAATTATACTGCTGAATAGAAATCAGAATCTGGTCTGTTTTGTTTAGTTTTTGTTTTATTGATTGATTGAAATATACTCTTTAATCTTAATGCAGTCAGGCAAATTGATTGTTTAGGAGAAACCTGATCAATGTATGCTATCTGCAGCCATGTCTTATGATGATTTTTTTTCTTTTAGAATCGAGTACCCCTGTGTTGTTATATTGCAGACACCTGTAGACCTATGTATAGATCTGAGAGGTGAGGGTGACTCACTCTGCTCTGAGTTTGCAAATATAATCCTATAGATTCATTTAGTCTAGTGTCTGTGGCTTCTCACAGAGAAGAGCTTTCATTTGATCCAAAGACTCCCAGAAAGGTGATTTGGTAGTGTTGGTTTTGATTTGGCAGAAGTAATCAAATGCAAAAGGGCTCTTGGTATTTAACTGAATATCCTTTGCTACAGATTTATTAGGCATATTGAAAGTTCCTGAAACCTAGAATAACAGCTGAAAGAAAAGACTAGACAGAAGTAACCCTGTATTCCCTCTGCCAGTCTCTTTTAGACAGCTAGAATCACCTATCCATTTTATGTCTGCTTTGAGTAACTCCTGCTGACTGCCACTCACGTCTGGGGAAGAGAGCACTTTACTAGCATTGATAACGGGAACTACTTCCACAGAAAATCCTTTTATGCACATAGCAACTCTCCTCTTTTCTTTAATTGATTCCAAGGTAGTAATGTAATAAGTATCAGACCTGATTCCTTCAGGTGTTCCACCTTGGCTTCGACCGACAAGCTATCAGAATCCTAAGTCAAGATTGTTTTTGGTGATTGAGGTAAGTGCCTACGTTATTGGAGAAGACTTATACCTGAAGACTACAATGCTATTAAATTTGCTAGGCCAGATTCTCAGGTGGTATACATCAGCATAGCTCCACAAAAATCAAGGAAGCTATACTGCTTTTTACAACCTGAGGAGCTGACCTGCTGTCTCCAATTACAGTACGGTCAAGACTTTTTACCTGTGGAAATAGTTTAGAAATACAAATTTCTGCCTTTATATAAGTTTGAATTAACCAAACTTAATTTAATTCTTGTTGTAGCCCTTGAGGATGTAAATGGAATGTGCAGTTCCTCTTTTAATTGCGACACTCCCAGTGCTGGAGTTCCAGTGAAATATGCAATGATAAAACAACATTCAAACAAGCACAAAACCCACTTTCATAAGATGAAACAGAAAGGATCGCAGTTAGTGAAGAGGAAGGCTTAGAATCCTAAGAAAGGCTATAGTACAATGGTTTTCAATTTTCTTTCATTTGCAGACCCCTAAACAATTTTGAATGGAGGTGCAGACCCCTCTGAAAATCTTAGACATAGTCTGCAGACCCCTAGGGGTCTGCAAACCACAGATTTAAAACCACTGTTATAGTGCATCAAACTGGAATCTTGTTTATAAGAAGTTACAAATAAAACTCTGCTGTTAAGACTTTGGGAAGTGCCTACCTTCAAGGAAGATTTCTTCTTTACCCCCATTGCTTAGAGGTTATCATGTCCTAAAGTATGAGTTTATATCTTTTCCAAAACACTTAGGATAAAATCCCCAATGGAGTCAGCAGAGCTATGCAAATTTATAGTAGCTGAGGGGCTTTCCTGTACTTTTTTGTGTACTGTTGTTTTTGACAAATTTAATCTTTACCATTGTAACTCTATAGATTGTTGTCTATATGTCCAATATTTTTTGAACACTTCTAATCTCTTATACTCAATAACATCTTGTGGTAATGAGTTTCATGGATTAATCATACATAATTTGCCACCTTTCAATTGTATTGAATGCCCCCTTGTTCTTCTTTATTATTTTTGTATTACATTAGTGTCTAGAGGCCTTAATTAAGATCAGGGCCTATTTTGCTCAGAGCTTTGCTTACAGTTCTTAGTAATATACAGTTCACATTCCAGATAGCTTACAATTAAACAAGAGTGACAGAGTAGGAAAAAAGAAGTTTTATTATCCCCATTTTACAGCTTGGGAGCAATTTCAAAAGAGATATTAAATGACTTGTTTGAGGTCACACACGGAGTCTGTTGGAGAAAACAAATGAACAATTTAACTACAGTATGTGGCTGTGCCTGCTAGTAAACTCACCATTGGTCTTGCATGTATCAGAAATTTCCCACAGCATAAAGTGATTCTGAGCACTTCTTCAACACTTAGCCAGACAGTCGGCCGTAGCGATCATTTACCATTTGGTCCATTCCCGCACAACCGTGGAGACTTGGCCTGAGAGGCCAACATCAGAACAGACTTGATGAACCCATGTAATAGGGGGTCTGCCTCTGGGCTACCTCCACCCCTCGATTGGTGGAATTTTAGCCTGGATGTTACAAGCCACCCGGAGAACGGCGTTCGCTGGAACATCTTGTGGCATCCTTGTGACATGTCCAAAAAGCGTAAGGTGCTGTCTGCGGCAATGGCTCTAGGGCTTCAGAGACCTGGGTTTAACACTTGGTCTGCCACAGACTTCCTGTACAATATTGGGCAAGTCACTTAGGCCTAGATTCTCAGAGTTATTCAATGGAAGTTAAATGCCTAAATACTTTTGAGGATCTAGGTTGTTCTTCATCTGTAAGATGGGGGCAACGGCACTTCCCTATCTCCCAGAGGCGTTGTGAGGATTAATACATTAAAGATTGTGAGGTTCATAGATACTATGGTAAGAAGGCCATTATAAGTACCCAGTAAAGATAAGCTATGGATCCTTCTTCGCTTATCGAGAAACTGAATACCATTCTTTTGAACAGCCAGACTTCAAGATTCTCTTAGAATGAATTGGGGTGGAAGGTCACTGAATTTTGGTGGTAAACATCTATGCTACCCTATATCCGGGGATTTGTCCCCCAGAAACATAAAAAGCCACAAGGTACTAAGTCACTTAGTGCAACTGTCCTCTCGGACAGTTGAGGAGGTTAAAAGGAGACTAATTTTACATTCAATTTATGCAACATCCTACAGTTTATCCTACACCCTGCAATTTAGCCTACATCAGGAACTGTGTATAACAAGGCTAAAAAACATGCTTCACCCACACATAGATGGCCCTCCAGAAATCCTTGTTGATCTATCCCAAGAAAAATCTAAGGTGTCTGAGTACAAACCATTGAAGTGAGGGGCTAGCTATGTACTCTAGCTGAAAGATCAACAGGCAGAAATGAAATAATTGGCCCACAAACTGCAAAATGGTCCAGAGAAATTGGAAGGCCAAATATAACCCCAAAGCGAGATAATTTATACCACAGCAATATATTTTGCTCCTGTTAACATTCAAGAGTGTAAACTTTTGATAAAATGGCAGAGCCTTTCTGAATTCTTAAGGAAGACAGATGTGGTGGCTGTGCCCACTGGTAAACTCATCATTCAGATCTGGACTGTAATATGCTTCACAAATGGATAGAACCTAAGGTGGACTCCTAGAGGAAGCTGATGGTACTGGAAATTCTGGAAGATGTGATGATACAGAAATGGACTAGTGTAGTTGATAGATGGTATAGTGCAGCTTTTTCCTGGAAATTACAGAATCAAAGGGAAAATATCCATAGGGTAAATCCTGTGAAGGTGTGCACCATTGTCTGTGGTGAGAGAAAGGAGAACCATGTTAATGCAATACTAAAGACTTCACTCAAATTAATAAGCAGCGTAACTGTGTATTACAGAATGTGACAGTAGCCTTACAAGAGGAAGTGTAGGCAATGCTTGATACCAGAGAAAATAAACCTTCAAAATAGTCTGGACTAGCCCAATAGCTTTGGTACCAGAGAAGGATAGAGCAATATAATTCTGTATAGGTTTCCAATCCAGTATTAACATTTGATCTGACTACCATACTTTAAATGGATAAAGTGATTAAAAAATAGCAACTGCTACATAAACTCAACCCTTGACATAGGTGACTTCGGCAAAGGTTAGTGGCAAGTGCCATTGTCACAGCAGTAAAAGGAATACATTGCATTTAAAATTACATATGATTTCCACCAGTTCACTGTCCTTCCTTTCTCACTACATGGAGCACTGGCTACGTTCCAGAGGTTAATGGGTATTTTTGATGGACTGCAAATTGTAGGAAGCAGCCCATTTGAACAGCATAGCCATTTATAGTACCACCTGGGCTGAGCATCTTGAGCAATTACAGACAGTAGTCCAGGGTTCCAATGAGTGAGGGTAACAGTATGCCCAAAGGAAGGTTCAGGGATGCACAAAGAGGATAAATACTAGAGATACATACCAGAAGGCGGGCTATGACACCTTACATAGAAAATGTTCAAGTTATCTTAGAGCGAAGAAACAAATAAGCTCCTTTTTGGGTGTTATAAGGTGACGGGGGAGGTTTATGCCACATGTTTGAACACTAGCAGCACCCTTGCATGAATTAATCAAAGCAGAATAAATGACAAAAACTGGAATAGACAAACACATTTGACCAGGCTTTCCAGGCATTAAAAATGTGTATTTGTGCCCATGCTGCACTGCACAGCCTGGATTTAGCAGCCAAATATATGGTTCAAGCACACGGATCTGGCATTGAGCTGGGAGCAGCATTATTAAAGGAAGGAGTAAAACAGCCATCAGGGCTATCTGATCAGAAAGCTTTTCCGAAAGGAATCCAGCTGTGTGCCCACTGAGAGAAAATCCTTAGCTATTCTTACACTTACCTTACAAAAGAACTGTGAAGCATGGGACATAAACCAAGAGCACAGTCACACAGGTATATCATGTAACTGCATATGGACTAGAGTCTGTTGCTAATAATGGGTAGCACTATACTTCACACACACAGCCTTCTTCACTTAATGGGCCTATATATAGAGTAAGATGCTATTCAACAGGAGTAAGGATATTGGAACCTCACCCTGTATTTGTAGAAACAAACAGCATTAGGTGATGTATTACCTACCTCAATGCATTACAATGAGAGTGAAATGAGAAGGTTGCATTCTTTGTTATATAGTTCTATATGTTCACTGAATGGGGCAGGGCTCAAAACTGTGAGACAGACTTCCACAAGAGTTCTTCCCTCAGTGAGTAAACAGCACAACATTCCACTTCCTTCTAGAAAACAGCTCCCCGGAATGGAATTACTTCTTCTTTTGTCATTTATTTGTCTTTTCTTTTTTTAAAAAGAGCTCAGCACTTCCATATTTTAAAAGCAATATTCAAAGACTGATTCACACAATTTTTTTTTAAATGCTAAAATTAGGCCATACCTGTACAACCTTAACTGTGCTACTGATTAGTATGCCTTACAGTGCTCTCTATTTACACGCTCGGCATACTACTTTGTTTTGCACAACCCCCTTGTCATTTATTATGCTTCTTGGGGTTGAAGAATGAAGACGGGTTGATGTAGGAACAATGCAGAAGGCTCTTTAGTCATTCTCAGCAACGTTGGACATTATAGAGTTGACGAGGTGGGGGTGCTACAGTTTTAACAGTGAGAATAAAATACAAACACTGAAATGCGCTTTCATTCACGTTCCACTGACCAACTTGGGCAATTTATAAGACAGGGTCCCTATGGAAAATATAGTGTGCTACATGCAGAATGGGTGTGAAATGCATAACTTCCCAGCTGCTGTCATACTTCCATTCAAGTCAGTGGAGCTACACAAATTTATACCAGTTGAGGGTTCAGCTCAGCCTATGATCATGTAATTAAAACTGAAACATGATGCATGTGAACAAGTTAACTGAGGCTTGGCTTTGCAATCTTAATATTCTTTTAACAGGTTTAGTAGGGAAAACATAATTAATCATACAGTTTATTCAGACTGAGCCTGCACTGTTCCTTTTTGGATTTGTTTCTACTTTCTATGTTAAAGAGAATTGCAAAAGGTAAATAACTATAATGTTCATAGTTGTTAACATATGAAAGAATCCTAGTATATTAACCCACTCCGAGAAGCTGCATGCTGTATCTTTTGTACAATTCATTTTGCCCCATGAGCGTACTCCTAATCACATCAGAATTGTATGTACATTTTCAGTTTACGTGGGGTTGAATAATATTTAGGAAGGGGATTGGATATGTGTTTTTATCAATCCAGTATGCATGAAATGATGAAGCCAAAGCGGTTATATTTGTACAGTGATTGATGTGCCCACCTCTGCAGCATGTGGCTAGATTTACATACCGTAAAACAATACAAGTGTACTGCCTGAACAAGAACAAACAGCAACCATCCACCTTTTCGTCCAGACCCATCCATCACAAATTCTGCCTCCTCATTTTCATTTTTGACACAATATTAAGCAACTGTTTTGGTGAAGAAAGGCACCTGGCAATGTGTTATGATGGCCAGCAAATCCAAACCCCAGCAGACGGGTAGTGTGAATTTGAGGCAAGCAACTTTCACTGGGACTGAACTAGACGCACCAGACCTCAAGAAGTCCAATCTAGGGTCCATAAACAAAGCGGACTGCCACTGTGCTCATCCATCAGGGAGGTAAAGGATGGCTCCAGGTTCTTTGGAGCACTGCAGTTAACTGTTTCAGGCGTTTATGAAAAGGGCCACTGACTCCTTCTAAGTCTCATTGGAGGAGGTCCATGATACCCAACATGAACTTTTGAACATTCCCCATACTCCAACTTTGGGCCAGGTAGCCTTGCTCGTAGGCTTTACTTGAACACTCCCCCCCACCCCCCAAACAAGCCAGCAAACTCTACTCAGTAGACCTCCAACTTGTAAAAGAGCAGTGTAAAAAGTACTATGTTCCTGCTACAGGTTCAGAATGTCTTCTTTGCTCACCCAGCACATTGTGAATGAGCGCCACCATTTAAAGTTACCACCCCCGCCTCCCATGATAAAGACCAAAAAAAGGTCTGGTTGCAAAAACCTGCTCACCTGGGCTATTGCAGTTTAGAACAGTGAGCTAGCAAGCCCTGATAACCTTCCCCTAGCTGGTGTGGGTATATGGTGTCATTTATTGACCATCTATCTCAGGAGCAATTTCAGGCAAGCATTGTAGTGGGTCAATTACTAGCAAGGACTTCATTACAACCCGCCTTGGATGTAGCTGACAAGGCAGCTTGCTTTATGGCTGCAAGGATTGTCATATGCTGTGCCTCTTGGCTGCAACTGTCAAGAATCCCAAGGGATTTCCAGAATACCATTGAGGACCTTCCTTTCAATGGTCTCGAGCTCTTCTTTGACGCGTCCGCGCACTCTCAAGGATTGAAGGACTACGCTCTGCTTTCTCGGTATTTACATGCCTATGAATAAAAGGCAATTCAGCAGATCATGGCTGGCACAGAGCTCTGACCCAGTCCAATTTCCAACCTACGAAGGGACCTAAGAGCCAGAAGAGAAAACCATCTGCCACCACAATCTTCATTGAATACAATTTTTGAGCTATTATGGTACTTTCCAAGCAGCTGCATGAGTTGCATATATGCATCCTACCTGTAGAAATGGATATGCTGTGCAATGTGCCAAATGCAGATGTGAGAATGGTAAACTAGAAAAAAAGGTCCAAGCAAGATGGGCATTGCTGGTGGACAATAATCGGTATATGGAGAGCACGTGATGAATGGGATGGCATTATTACTATTTATCTGTGTTGTGTTGAACCTCATTAAAACTGGTGGCTGCAGCAGCTGCCCCATATTTGGGCTAAATCAGGGGTGAGCAAACCTTTTGGCCCCGAGGGCCACATCTGGGTATGGAAAGTGTATGGCAGGCCATGAATGCTCACGAAATTGGGGGTTGGGGTGCGGGCTCTGGGGTGGGGCCAGAAATGAGGAATTCAGGATGTGGGAAGGGGTTTTGGGCTGGGGAAGGGAGGTGGGGTTCAGGGGAGGAGGAGGTCTCCAGCTGGAGGTGCAGGCTCTGGGATGGGGCTGGAGATGAGGGGTTGGGGGTGCAGGAGGGTGCTCTGGTCTGGGACTTGGAGGGTGGGAGGGGGATCAGGGCTGGGGCAGAGACTTGGGGCATGGGAGGGGGTGCAGGCACTGGGCAGCGCTTATCTCAAGCAGTTCCCAGAAGCAATGGCATGTCCCTGCTCCAACTCCTACCCACTGCCCTGTCTTCAGGCACTGCCCCGCAGTTCCCATTGGCCGCGGTTCCCAGCCAATGGGAGCTGCAGGGGCAGCGCTTGGGGTGGGGACAGTGTGCAGAGTCCCCTGGCTGCCCCTGAACACAGGAGCCAGAGGAGGACATGCTGCTGCTTCTAGGAGCTGCGCAGAATGAGAAAGGTCCTGGCCCCTGTTCCCCCGGTAGGCGCTTGAGGGCCATATTAAAACGTCTGGAGGGCCAGATTCAGCCCCTGGGCCATAGCTTGCCCACCCCTGGGCTAAATGTAAGAAACTATTAAGCTCTTTTATGAAACAAAGGAGGCCTCACCCAAAACAAGGCCATAGGCTGGCCTAGGAACTGAACCATGTGGACCTGCAGGGGTTTCACTGGGATCTGATAACAAACAGGGGATTTGTTTGTATTGTAACAGGGTGTCTGTTAAGCAGGAAAAACACTAGAGCAGCTGAGAGAGCTGCAGTAGAAAGCCAAGG
Source organism: Macrochelys suwanniensis (assembly GCA_033296515.1). Lineage (NCBI taxonomy): Eukaryota > Metazoa > Chordata > Testudines > Chelydridae > Macrochelys > Macrochelys suwanniensis. The sequence continues at coordinate 14,333,530 of CM065784.1, read as the reverse complement.
GCGCAGCCAGAACAAGCACTGGGAATGTGGCCCTGAGGGAAAACCCTAGCGAGAGAGCGAGCTTTTGGGCTAAGTGCTGGCTGAAAAGGGTCTTGAAACTGTGAACAAAGGAGAGGTTACACACCTTGTACAATACCTGGAGATCTTTAAGAGGCCTGTCTCTATGGGAGCAAAAGTCCTGGCTGTAGGTGAAAGGTCTGCAAGCCACAGCTACCCCACGGCCCTGGCGGGGGGAAGGGAGGAGTAGCCTTTCCCTAGGACTAGGGAACCCTGCACGCTAATCTCTGATTGATCTTTTGAGAGGCTTTTGACCATGCCCAGGACTGGGCAAATAGGTGGTAGGAAGTGGCCCAGGGAGGCAGCTTCAAAGCACTCTGGAATTTTTACTACCTCTGCCATTCATAGAGCCCTGAATGGCAACCCAGTGGAGCAGGAGGACCTGGGCTCCCCAACCAACCACCCTCTTGCGCAGGGGACACAAACCTCTTCTTCCACCCCATTTCCCACTGAAGATAAGGGGTAAGAGAGACACTGTAAACAAAACATCTCTCAAACTTGCAAAGAGTGCATGTAGCCAGCGTGTATAACCTAGCTTTCCTGTCCATATTGTCCTCCTCTTCCCTTTCCACACCAACTTGGTGCATTTTTGTCATAAATTAGACCATAAACTCTTTGTGGCATGGACTCGCTTTTACTGTGTGCGTATGTGAGTGAATCAGACTGGGGCCTCTGAGCAGTACTGAAGTGCAAATAATGATATCCAGAGTAATTCAGCTGACGTCTGTAGAGTTGCTTTGGGTGTACTTGCAAGCAAAATCTGGCCCATTATTCTTTCTATTCTAACTCTGACTCAACTGAGGAACCTTATAATGCTCCTTATACTGTTATTTGCTTCAGTACCTTTGGGGAGGGCAAATTGGAAATCCATACATGGACGGCAGTTGGGTTCCAAGCCCCCTAGACATTTAGGCGGTCACCTCTAACAGGGAGTGGTACATGAGAACTTTTTGTCATAGAGTAGAGTCTTAGGATCCTGTCAATAAATGTTTGTGTTTGTCAGTCTTCTACTATATCAGAGACAGAAAAATCCCTGTGCACCACAATTGCTGTACTAAAGAACTGATGGATTATGGCTATACCATAATAGACCTTTTCACTCCTTAAAGAGAGTTTAAAAAACAAACAAACCCTCTCCTGGTAATTCAATTTAGAGTTGTATTTTTACAAATATTATAGTCAACTTGATGCCTGGAAGACTTCAAACTAAATGAATTGAGTGATAAACATGTTTTTTTTTTAACGTGAACTATTATCTTGGAATATAAATCTTAAAGTCTAACCCAACTAAATAGCTAACTTAAACAAAAGTGAATTAATTGATAGCTGTTCAACATGTCATTCATTCTTAGTTTCTCTGTGGCTGTCAGAGTGTGAGACTGGAGCCCTGGGAAGATAAGAAGGATGTATCACAAAATACTAAAGTACAAAACTGCATTATACAAATATACCTACCAAGCAATTAAGAAAGCAATTCAACGTATACTATGATGGTCATCTTTAAGGGTAACTTTATAGGGGTACTGGCTGATGCTTTCTACAGCTAAATGCCTAAAAATTATTGGACCTAACAGAACTACTCAATTTTTAGTTATCTCCCATTTTACATTTTAGGTTTTGCTCTGAGGAGGGATTTTTGCCAGAGCTTTTTGATGTTTTCAGTCCATCTCTGATCCTTTGGGATTATTAAGAATTGCCTGAAGACAATTAAATGGTATCATACTCCATGCCCCATTCCCACAAAAACATTGATTTTATCCTTTGAACCATGTTCCAGCTCACATAGTTGAAACCCCACAGGGTGAGCATGAGTCCAGCAATTACAGAAGTGTATTTTACTTTGAACTGACTGTGTAGGCAACGCCCTCTCTTAGCCCACCCTATTGGTGCTGCCCTCTAGTGTCATAATCAAATATATCAAAGTTTGGCTCTGCAACTGGTCATTCCACTGAAAGGAAGAAAAAGTACATTACAGTACAAAAAAATGTGTGTAACACATGAAATGTCTCTCCGCTAGCTAGAGGTATTTGCTAATCCTGACTATCAGTCGTTGAGTGCATGTCTACAAAGATTGGGGTGGGGGATTAGGTTTTTAGACTTATTTCTGACTTCCAGATCTAAAAAAAGTGACTTATTAGGGATGCCACATTGGGTTCAGTTTTGTTCTATTTAACCTACCACCTTATCTAAATGAAGTCTGTACAAATATTACCACGCATGACCACCAAATGTCACTGAAGCTTAGTTCATTCAACTCCAGCTTGGTCATGTTTTATATGCCCTTTATTATAGCATAAAATTGATTAATGTGCCATTGAACATAGTTTAAAACCTATCGAAACATTTAAAAAACAACATATAGCTGGACAGTTCCTGATTGCTATAGTGAGAGCCAGGCAGAGAGCAAAAGCTGTAAGCTATTTGTGACATTTAAGAGCCGTATTAACATCCCTAATTGTAAATGACAGGGCAATTAAGGGTGAAAAAATATCCCAACAAAGTGGCTTGAGCAATTACAATTGTTCCATTAGAGCAAAAGAGAGCATGCAATTTAATGGGAGTAAAAAAAATTTCGCTGAGGTTGTCCAACTAAATTGATTGTCCAAATTATCAGTGTCCCATTTAAATGGCTAAGACTGTATGCTGCAATGTATTAGCTGACACACATGACTATTAAAGAGCTGCATATCACAGCACAATAACCTCTGCTGAGTTTAAAGACGACTCTGGTACCACCAGGACTGAATATGATAGATGTGCTGCTGATGCTACGCCAAAATGAATGCCGTGTTGTATCCATTGCTATTGCTGGATGAGAAAGCTCTTCAGGGCAATGATGAATATTTGAAAAATGAAAATTGTTTTTTTTTAATTGATAAAAGGCTAACAAACAATAGTCATTCACAAGATACTAATCTGTAAAGACTGAATAACAGGACACAGTGCAAGACGGAAGCATGGTCTCATGGCAAAGGTAATGGATTGGGACTCTAGAGATGTAAGATCAGTTCCCAGCTCTAACACAGACTTACTGTTTGCCCTCAGGTAAAACACAGAGGGACTGATTCAAAGCCCAGTGAAGTCAATGGAATGCCTCCTGTAGACTTAGGGGGATTTAGATCAGATCCTTATCTGAGGTCTTCATCTGTTAATGAGGCTAATAATGTTTCCCCTTTTCACAGGGGTATTATGAGGACACATTCATTAATGAACACACGGTGCTCATATATGGGGAGGGGGCCATAGGAGCAGATATTTAACGATGTAGCACATTCAGAAAGGTGCATTAAAATGTATTTGGGCCCATGTGCTCTTCTTTCCTTTGCCTTGCTGACAGGCATAACAGCACGGAAATTGGGGAAGATGGAAAAAATTGCAATAGCATCTACACTACTGCAGCTCCTCTGAAAAACCCTCTGTGTGAGCTCAGCTCTGCCTGCAATGGAACCATGGCTAGCTGAGGAGGCGAAAGAGTTAGGGAATGGCTGATTTATGTAATATGCTTCCAAAGAACTGAGCACTAACTTTTACATGGCATCTGGCCATGATATTTCTGTCTGAAAAGGAGAGAGGCTCCAGGCAGAATGAGCACAAGGGGCGTTTGGACTGAAAGAGGGTTTAGCACTGAAGGGGCGGTAGACAGCTCTATTAGTTGTTAGTGGACTACAGTAAAGTAAATCCATTTAATAAAAAAATCAACAAAAATCCTGAGCTTATAACGATGATGAAGAGGGATGGCAATATTCTCAGGTCTCAACCCACTCCCAGACCTACTCTTTTTAGGTAGTAGAGAAGCGGTCCTGTCATAGATTGAAGTTTCAAAGGAATGTGTGCTATGACAAATTTATAAATTAAAGAGCAACATGTCCCCAGGATCAGCTGGTTGACATCCAAGCGTTCTGCAGAAACTTGAGACTGATGTGGCCGAGATCCTAACAACATTATGCCATCTCTTGTTGAAATCAGCTACTTTACTAGAAAACTGGGTAGCAGCAACTATTGTGCCTCTCTTTGAAAAAAGGTGCCATTGTGAGTCTCGCCGTTACAGACTGTGGGTCTGATTCTCTTAACACCAATTTCACCCCTATATTACCCCAGTGACTTCAGTGGAGATACTTCTGGCTTACACTGGTGTAAGTGACAGGAGAATCAGACCCTCCATTTCAAACGACACTTGCACTGGTACAATAGGAAAATTGATAACAGTGGCCTGAGTCACCAATATGTCACTCCATTTTTTTTTGCCAGAGTAATTTCATTGATTGCAGTGGTGTGAGCCCTATAGTATTAGAGCTGCTTCAACATATGCTTCTCAAATGTACTATTTAATTTTTTAAAGTATAATAAAACCCGACCAAGACTTGGTTCAGTGGCAAGAGACTAATATTATCTCTGCAGCCTTGAAGGCTGAAATATGGTCTTGTGGTTCAGGAATTGAACAGGGACCCAGAGAGCTGGTTTCAGTTCTACCACAAATCTCCTCTGTGATTATCACTTAATCTCGCTGGTCCAGCTCCTCCAAGGTACTTAGGGAACCAAGGCACAGAGCCTCAAAGGCTAGATGCCTATCTCTAAAATGGGATAATATCCCACCTTTCTTCCCCTTTTTTGTCTTGTCCATTTAGATTGCAAGGTCGTCTGTTTTTTGCTACTTGGTTATACAGTGTTTAGCACAAATAGGTTCCAGTCTCAGTTGGGGCTTTTAGCCACTACCCTAATAGAAATAATTATTCACTACAATAATCTTCTCTGCACTGATTAGTTTGTGTCTTGTCATTTGTTGTTTCTGCACTGCATGCACTAATCTTTTACATTTTTCTTCCAAAAATCATGAAGTTTTGAAAGATGTCAGCAACATGTCTCAGAAGTTCCACTCTCATCTCCAGAGGTGAAAATGTTATTTTCACCAAGTACTGCACAAGAACTAGACCATCTAATTTATGTGACTCTCTTCATGTGAATGAAGTGACATTTACAATATGGAATAATTTAAAAATGCTTACAGCATGAAATTGCGAAGTTCTGTTAGAGACCATAAATAATGAAAACTTCAGTTATAGGATTAAATATGGTGACTAATATGGAAAATACCCATAGAATGAGCATTGAAATAGATGTTTTGAAGGGATAAAACAGAAATTTCCAATATGACCTGTCACCTAGATCTCAACTCATTATTTTACAAGGCAAAGAAAATATATTCGGAATCCCGCTGGGTGAATGACTATGCCTGAAAAGAGGTGATTAATTTCTAGCAAGCTGTTAATATAAAAAAAATGTTGACCTTTCTGATTAACTGTTTTCAATATATTTACTCATAAAACTCACTGAGGTTATATAGGCCTTATCACTTTGAAAAACTCTAGTTATGTCAGTTTTGGGGAAGAGCACTCAAGGATTGCTGCAAGTTGCCTCTAACAGATTATGATTCAGCAAGGTATCTAAACATATGCCAAATGTTAAGTACATGCTTAGTTCCATTGACTTAAAGTCTGGCATATGCTTTTTGTTGAGTCAGGGCCTTAGTTTAATTTCAGTTGCAAACCCAGACCCATTTCTTATTGTAAGTAATCTTAAAAGCTAGTTTCAAAATAAAAAGTCACAGTGATTATCAAAGAGCTGGATTCAAAGCCCACTGAAGTCAGTGGGAACCTTTCCATTGAATTCATTGGGCTTTGAATGAAGCCTAAAGTTCTCTGGAACTCTCACGCTAATGCTTATATGGAAAGTACAGTAACAACACTTCAACTGTACCGAAGTAATGTGTTGCTCTCTTTTTCAAACTAATTGAGAAAGATTCTAGTTCTTCCTTTTGAAGGAATGGAAATCACTTCATGACGTTTGCCCAGTGGACTGTCCTAGTCGGAGTATGCTAGAGGAGAACAGGCAGAAGCTCTGGGATTTCAGTGAACTGCATGCTGACAAATACAGTAACACTTCTGAAGGGAATTTGGAGAGTTGATGGCTAATGTGATAGTTCACTTGCTGAACTAAAAGGCAAAAAATGTTTTATGTGAGACACTAATTTGTTGGGCAGCTTATTGCCACTAAGACTTGGAGACACTTCTTTTCCCATATACTACACTTATCACACATGATTTTTCTGCCCACATAGAAATTGTTCAGTATAAACCGGAGTACAATTTACACAGCGTGGATGGAATTCTACTTTTCTTTTTTAATTTGTTCAGCCCCATCAAAGCCATGTGAGCTAGGTGGCCAAGATCTGACCCAGTACATCAGAGCATGCTGAAGGCTGCTCTGACTTTTGCTGATGATCACCCATATCTCAGCTGTCCTCGGTTGCACATAACATTGGTTTAAAGACAATTTTTACCCCAAATCGCTACTCTTACACCTAGCATAGCTCAACCACACTGGAGGCACTGCGCCACTATGTCCAATGAATTACAGCGAGAATTTAGCGAGGCAGAATTTAGGTTCTAAGCATTTACCATTATCACATCTTAAAGTTCTAACTATATCAGAGCATTTAGTTTTGTCATTTTATATTCTAACACAATAAAAAGAGCAGCTAACCACTACGACTTCCATTTGCTTATATTATAATGTGTGAAACAAGGCAATATGCTCACAGCATTGTAAAACCGCTAGTAAGGAAATACATCTATTTCCTTTACAAAATGTAACTCTGTCAAGTGTTGTGGAATGTTAATATTAATTATTATGATTACACAAATTCTCCCACTATATAAATTATATTCACTTGAGCTGAAGAATAAAAAGCCAGCACCAAAGTGGGCAGCCACATACTTCAGGGCTCAGTCACAGTTTTGGATGTGCCCCATATCTGAGTTGGTACACAAAGGCACCATTGCCAGTCAGCATGATGTCATATGGCCCAAGAGCATGCTGGGAAGCAGACGGTGACTCAGAGAGTCTGTTTGGCGTGTGGTGGGGAGACCAAGCCAATTCTCTACCTATTCTCCCTCACATTCTGTCACCACCCCCCGCCTCAAGCAATCCTGCCCACATGGTATGGGAAAATAGCATCATACTAAGGCTGCTCTCCTATGGTTAGCTAATGTAGAGGACTAAGGAGACACCTTCCACACCCGTACTTCCCTGAGTGGGCAAACAGGATAGGCTGTGCTCTGGGACTCAGCGTTTCAAGCGCAACAAGATATGTTTGGTCTTGCTACAATTTCCAGAGGGAGTGGAAGGCCAGTGCTCGCTGACAAAAATGTGACCAGCTGAATAATCAGTAGAATGACAGCTTCAATGCCCAAAAAAAGAAATGTCTCCTTTGTGTTCTGTTCATTAGTGATTGTTAGACATTAGTCATGACTGAGGTGTCTACTGCCGTTGCAGACTCACATATCACTAGGCTGTTTAAATACATTTGTGTTGCACTGCACCAGGGGCAGCACCGATGCAATGTAATAGGGAATTCAGGTACCTCTGCTACAGCTCTCAGCAACTCTTTTAAAGAGCCGTAGTGGTAGCCGAGCAGCTAACTGGGAGTATAAATTAAATGCTGCCTATATGTAACAGTGGTGTTACCTGTCAACATTTAGGGCCACTGCTCAAGGTGAGTCACTAGTGGGCATACAGGAAGGAAGGAAAGATAGGTATGAACAAGAATCAAGACAGTCTTGCATTCACCCCAACTGCAGTGTCCGGTGACTCTGTAAGCTCTACAGTATCTAAACATAATAGTGTGCAGAATTTATCTGGTAGTTTACAAAACCAAGACGAAGACCCGTAGCCACAAACCACACCACTGCAAAGAGCCAGATCCTCAGCTGATGTAAATAGGTGTAACTCAGCTGATGTCAATGAAGCTAAAATAAGTTACACCAGTTGAGGTTCAGTCCCAAAAATGTAAGGTAAAACTAAGACTCGTTAAATGTAGAACTAGAGAGTGCTGCTCTTTGTACAGAAATATTACACAGTGCCTCAACTGTAGTCCTGACGAGGAAAAGGAAACATTAAAGTTGGAAGTTAAAGTCTGAAGGTTATAGCTTTGCTCTTGGTTTTCCTCTCATCTTAGCCTGACTCCAGCCATTTGCTCTGGAGGAACTTTATATTTCTTGGCAGTTGTCACCGTGCTTAACAGAGATTAAAAAAAAAATCTTCAGTGCACATATTTTACAGCCAACCACCCTGTTCATGTTCTTAGTACATTCCTTCCCCTTTCATTCTTGGACACTTTCATCGCTGTGGCAGTGAGAAGAAGAGTAGAGGGTTGCCATGGGGTTTATGCTTCATAGAAAGTCCTCTGCTAGCGCCAACCTCCTCCTGCCCTTACATGTTTTAAATTATCCTTATAGCAAACTATTCCAAGAATTAGGACATCAGGCGTGACAGCCTGGTGTCACAAAAAAGAACCCCGAACCATGGGGAGGGAGAAGCCACTCCAAGTAGCAAGTAGCAAGTAGCACAGAGGAGGCTTGAATTACATCTCAGGCAGGGGGATATAGATACCAGATAACATTTTGGGGAGGGGAGACCCTATACAGAGGAAATGGTCTCCACTTCAATCAAAATAGAACCAAAGCCCTGGTACATAAATTAAATAAGGGTTTGGAGGAGTGTTTAAACTAAGAGTTCCAGGAACGCCAGTAGGAGCGAAGGGGTACATGTCTAACACATTCAGCTGGTAAATACCTCGGTAATATAATGGTATCTGTGTACTCAATAAAGTGTAGGGTGTGACTTTGAACTAGAAAGGGACAAGAACACAGAAGTACAGTCCATCAAATCATCAGAGTGTCTGATCATCTTCTTTTATATGGCAACTTGAAAAGCAACATTAAAGGTTAATGTCCAAGTTTGTCATCTACTCTAAGGCTTCTAGTGACATGAAATGAATCAAGGCTGTCCTTCCGGGGAAGGATCTTGGAGGGCAGTGGTTCACTAAACATTCCATGGTTTGGATGTCTTCTCCACATTCACATATGGGCGTATCCTTCATGTTCCATTTGTGTAGCAGGGAGTTATAGCATTCGTATGGGGTTCTGATGTGGTTTGCTGTACTCCATATCTTACATGGCATGGTGAAGCCAGGAGGTTGATCTGTAGGTCTTGATTATTGACCCATCTGTTTTCCCACAGGCTCCTCCACTTGTCTTTTAGTGACAGTCCTGAGGTTTTTAGAGTTTGGGCTGCTAAGCAGAAGTTCCTGGGCTTAAGGCGGCTCCTAAGGTGGGTTGGAGATCTTCATAGCTGAGCAAATCTGGAATCATTATTGTGCAGCCGTATTCTGGTATTATTGGTGCTTCTCTTCATAGGAATGGTGATAAAATATGCATGAGAATGGGGTGCCAAATTGTCAGTGGTGACTTCAGCACTCCTGTGACAATACTCATAGCAGTGCTCAATTGCATGTCAACAAGTTTCATATGTCTGCTACCTGCCCATACCAGCACACAATAGTCAACAGCTGAGAAGATGAGGTGGGTCAAGGTGGTTGCTGTAAAGATGTGCGCCTTTGCTGTCCAAATGGTTCTGGCTAATTTGCATATTATATTGTTCCTAGCTTTTGTCTTGGCAGCAGTATTCTTAAGATGTTGGTAATATGCAAAACTACAATCCAGAACCACTCCAAGGTATTTCAGGAAATCCTCATGCTTGAGTTTGCTGATGCAGGAGGTGACATTTAGTTGCTTCTTTGCACGTTGGTTTCTCAGGTGGAATGCTGAGACAGCTGTTTGTCAGAGTTGCCATAAATAGCAGTATCCCTCCAATTTTTTTCCAGCTCTTCTGTGAGCTTGTGTTCTGTTTGGGTGAAAGTGCTAGCTTGGAGAGCAAGTGCAAGATCATCCGCATATCTAAAGTTCCATGCCTTGGTTGATGCCTTGTTGCTGATATAAATATTAAAGAGCACTGGTGCCAGGATTGAGCCCTGTAGGAGCTTTTATTCAGTAAACAAGGTTTGCTGGGTTATTCCATTAGATGTACGCATAACTTGCAGTTGGTGAGCATAACTGTCAATAAGCACACTATTTTCACACCATTTTTAACATTTTCAGAAGCAAGCTGTCTCACCAAGCCATGTCATATACCAAGGACAGGTGTATGAAGGCTGTGCTGCTTTTTTGAGCCTGCATTGATAGCTGATTTTGATGCAGGTCGTCAGTGCAATGACCTGATATTAGGTGCTTCATCATGGTGTCAGATTAAAGAGCTCAATAAAAACAGTAATCTGGTCAAGAAGAAAAACTATAAATGTCTATACAAAAATGAAAGAAGTTTAAAAGCAAAATGGTAAGCTAGAATGTCTTGCAATGGATAAGGACCGTGATGTAATAGGCAGAGGCACCAAATTCCCGAGTTCCCAGGGGGTGCTCGACCCCTCACTCTCCCCCTTCTCTGCCTCTTCCTTCCCCTACCCTTCCTGCCCTGTTTCACCCCCTTCCCTCTCCTCTTCCTTCCTCCACCCCTTCCCCTCTCCCCCAGCACCTCCTGCATGCCATTGAACAGCTGATTGCGGAGGACAGGAGGCACTGGGAGAGAGGGGGAGCAGCTGATTGGCGAGGCCTGCTGGCAGGTGGGAGGGCTGGGAGGAGGTAGGGGGAGGAGCTCATCTGAGGGGCTGTTCATGGGTGCTGAGCACCCACTATTTTTTCCCCATGGATGCTCCAGCCCCGGAGTAGCCCAGAGTCGGCGCCTAAGAGAGGCATTACAGAACCAATGGAGTTCTGTAACACCTGCTTACAAACTGTACAGAAGAACAGACTAGGCCAAAATAGATGGAGTACTAGCACTGGATCTAAAAGATTACTAGAATCAAGCATTATAAAATTCAGAGTGGAAAGGACCGCACAGCTCAACCTGTACTGATGCAAATCTCAAGCTATAAGAATGTAAATACATTAGAGGGGCCATACGACGGGCCTCCAGATCAAGAAAGGGAAACTGAGTGTACAATGTTGAAAGCTTTCAAAAAGGCAGCAACATGTAATAAAGTTATGCTAATGGTGCACTTTAACTACCCACATATAACCTGGTCAAGTGGCACAACAGGGCCAAGTTTAAAGAAAAAAATTCTCAACACTTTAAGCGATTGGGTTTTGGAACCGTTAGTTCCAGAGCACATAAGAACAGATGCTATGCTTGACTTAGTCCTAAGTAGCACACATGAGCTAATTCAAGAAGTGAGCTACTAAATAATAGTGACCGCAATATAATAAGGTCAGTAGCGTAGGCAGGACTGGAGCACAGGGGGAGCAGAGCTATAAAAAGGCGCCTCCCCAGGATCTCCCTGTACTCACCCAGCGGCGCCTCCGGCGGCGCTCTGGGTCTTCGGCGGCACTTCGGCGGTGGGTCCTCACTCACTCTGGGTTTTTGGTGAAACCTGCCTCCGGAATGCCGCTGAAGACCCGGAGAGCCGCAGGGTGAGTGCAAGAAGTGGCACTTAAAAGGAAGTGGTGCCTTTTTTTAGCTCGGCTAAGAAAAGGCATTGCTTCCTTTTTAAGGCGCCGCCTCTGCTCACAGGGGGAGCAGCCGCTCTCCCTGCTCCCCCCTCCCCCGGCTACACTACTGAATAAGGTTCCACATACAAGGGGCAGTGAGGGTACTAAAACGTGTCACTAAATTTTAGAAAGGGAAAGTTTGACAATTAGAAGGCTTGTCAAAAAGGCCTTAATGTTAAAGGTGGTCTCTATTATTAGTAGAGATCAAGACGAGATCTAATGTCGGGGGACAGATTATCCCACATCGACCTACCTTATGGCTGTTACAAGGCATAGCAGTTCTCCATAACCACAAGGCGTCTCCTAGCAGATGACTACCCAGAGATGGGGAGTCATATATTCTGACCATGAGCCCTAGGAGTGTTCTGTATGCTGAGGAAGGATCAGTGAAGTGTTAGAACCAGAGCTCTAGTTATTGTTTAAGTTTCTCTTTGAAAAGAAACCATTGACTGAAGATAATGTGTTTGTGTATGGAAGGAGGAAGGTTGTCCCCTTTCTGAGGGGGGAAGAGGACCGAGCAACTAATTTACTGCAGATTCTATGACATTTAACTCAAGTCCCTAAAGCTTTAACTAACATGTCTAATGAGACCTTTTCAGAATGAGTAAAAAAAATAACAGGGTCTTTAAAAGGAGCCAAGGTTTTCCTCTTTTAATTTTACTGGCAGTGATTCAAATGTGGTCTCCCTACTTAAGGAAGTTAACATAGGATCATAAGTGTATAATACAGGAACATAACGGTCAGATCTCCAACTGGCGTATATTGTCAGGGCTCTACTGAAGTCAGTGGATCTGTGCCAGTTTACATTATCCAAGAATCTGATCCAGAAATGTTAAATGCTGTGTATATTCAACCTCACTGTGACAACCTGCAGCTCCTAAAAAACTTCCCTCTGTGTAAGTGTTTAAATGGGAAAGCTCACTTAGTTAAGGGATTACAAAACTTTTGAAGATCTTTCTTTCATATAGAGGGATCACGGGTATCAGGAAACAGGTAAACTTTGAAGAACTGCTCATCCTTAAGCTTGTGTCAGTGTCTTCCTTTCTCTCTCTCTCTTTGGCAAGGATCACGTGGTGGTGTTTTTTGGTCCTGTCCCCCAAATGACTGCTGTTATCTCCACTGCAAAACTGCAAAAAAATAGTCTGAGGAAACATACTTATGTAATATTTTGAGCCTATTCTCCTGGTGAAACCTAAAGAGATATGCCAATACCCTTCCCTTTGATTTGATGGGCATTCTAAACTTCAAGCCACCTGCTTAATCATTTACAATCCCTGCAGCAACAGACAATGAGCCAGAGTCCCTGGGCAGCATGTCCACTTTGTACTTTGGCATAATCTCTCCCTAAAGCCATTTTAACCAGACCAAGGGAGATCATCTGAGTGTAAGGCTGATTTTGCCGTGACACAAAGCCAACATAGGGGTTCTGAGCAAACTACCCGTTACCTTACTGCTGGTGTATCAGGGAAAGAGGGCATGATCCTGTGTCACACTGAATGATTGTCAACCCCTAATGGTCTTTGCAGCCTGGCATAATTTAGAGCTGTCCCATAGCTGTTCTAACACAGAGAACGGAGACCAGCTTTGCACAGGGCAGCAACAAGAACTGGGTAACTTTAGCAGAACTCTGTACCCACACTCTGACCTTTACTCTCTACACTTCAACATGACTTTGGCCAACCGTTTATTCACATGAGTAAGGATTACTCATATGATTATTCCCCTAAAATTCAGTAGGTTTGCTTGTGTATGCACAGATTACTCACGAAAGAGGCTGGAGCAAGAGGGTGGCAAAAGGGGGCCAACTGAATTCCTTCTTGTTCAAATTATCAATTTGTAAGCTTGTGATTTCTCAGACATCCTGCAGCCAAAGTGCTCTCATCACTTTTTAAAAACATCTTCTATTTCAAAAATCACAGTGCAACAGAGAAATCTTCAGAGAGACACAAAAGCAGTATAAATCCAACTGATCTTGTTTCAGCTTGTCTTTTCAGATGTACAGGGCCTGATTCACAAGAAAGCTATCTTTCAAGATGGGTCCCTGTTGAGTATGGATTAGAGCTGTTTGATGATCAAACCCTCTGACGACACCCCCCCAGTTATCACCTATGACCCAACTCTGGAACCCATGTGGAGTATTATCAAACAACTACAACATATACTTGATGGGGACCCCTAAACTAAATAAATCTTTCCTGAACCCCCACTTCTGCCATTCAAACAACCCCTCAAACTCTCCAAGCTCATCATCAGAAGCAAGCTCCTCACAGATGAGGACACACCAACTCGAAGCAGCACCGGACCCTGCCAGAACAACAGATGCAAAACCTGCAGAGGTACATCCACTGCTACAATAATCAACATTCCCCACAATACACCTTTCAAGATCCATGGGTCCTACACATGGGGCGATTACATGTGATGTGATCCAGTGCATTAAATAACAACTATGTCGGTGAAACCAGCCAATCACTGCACTCTCGAATGAACTCACACAGGAAAATGATAGAAGACAAAAACATCGCATCACCTGTGGGTGAACGCTTTTCACAAAGTGATCACTCTACAGCTGATCTAGTAGTTCACATCCTCAAAGGAAACCTGCACAACACTTTCAAGAGATGAGCCTGGGAGTTTAAATTCATAACTTTGATAGCTGCTACAAATCATGGGGCTGAATAGAGACACTGGATTTCTGGCTTATCACAACCATAGGCGCCATACAGCCCCGGAGCACCCACGGAGTTGGTGCCTATGATTACAACAACATATAGCCTACTAACAGTCCCCTTCCCAGTTACTCTCCCCCCTTTTTTTCACCCCTATGACCAGAGGGGTGTTAATGGGCCACTTTAACGGTCCCTTGAAATATGTGTTAACTACTCATGCTAAACAATCCATTCCGGGTTGTATTTAGCTATGATACTCTGAGTACATTACCCAGACATGAAGGAGAGCTCTGTGTAAGCTCCATAGCTTGTCTCTATCACCAATAGAAGTTGGTCCAATAAAAGCTAGTACTGCACGCACCTTGTCTCTCTAATATCCTGGGACCAACATGGCTACAACAACACTGCATACAATGAACAGCATAGCCAGTATGTCTGTAAATTGGACTCATACCCTCCCTCATCTGTTTTTTGTCTTCTTCAGCACAGACACTGTTTCATCCTAAATGTCTCAAACATTTTGGGGGTGCCGGTAATCACTAATAATAACCTAAACTACCATTTTGATGCAGTATGCAAGTAATCCATTGATATGCCCAAATAGCAGAAATCTTTCCAGATCATTGTACATTTACTGGATTTGGGTATGTTAGTAAATTTAATTTAGTCCTCTAAATGCTAGTAAATATGTGTGAACTCTACTGTAATGTACTAGCAATTCACCTTAGTTAGTATTATTTGTCTTATGCAGTTTGTTTAGCTCCGCAGTTACCCTAGTTGTACATGCAAATTCCCACTTGGGGAAGCAAACACGATAGCTGTAAATCAAAATCTCCCTTCAGTTATACCTGTGTATTATGTCAATGGAGGTTGCATGGGAGTTAAGCCTGTACCCAAGTTGTACATGTGCAAGAGACAGGGCCCTTATAAATCAAGCCCTAGATACCGCATACTTTTTCTTGAGCAATAATGTAAAGTTATGGACCCCAGGGGGTCTGACAAAAGGCAACCATGAAGCTCACTTATACAATGATGAGAGATTTCCCTCTGCCGCGTGAAAACTGCAGGTTGTATAGAGTTGGCATCCTGATGCTTATGACACCCCTTCCCTGCAAATTACGCAGAGGACATGGCCTGAAGTTTGTGCTTGAGCTATCCCTACCTCCTCAGAGACCCCTGGCTGCCAGCATGGCCCCTGGGGGTTCTGGGCAGCCATGAGGTTGCTTTAACTAGCACCAGTTGTATACAATGTTGTATACAAAAAAATGAAACAGCCTGAATGGGGGGGAAAAAGGCTGCAAATTAGTCATTGTGTATGCAGTAGTAGAAATAACTAAATTTAATTAAACTCAGATTTTAGTTACGTTTATATGAAACAGTAAAAATCTAGGTAATGAACTATTGTTTAGTACCTTGATTTGTTCAGTTTCATTGTATTGATTTGCATGGTATGATTTATAGAGAATCGGCAGCTCTGGCAAGGAGTCATACAATAAATCAAAATTAGATGAGACAAACTGAAAGTTAATACAACATTAAATAACTGGAAATGTTTCCCATTCCATAAAAAATAGAGTGAAAAAACACTGAAGCATGCTTCAAACTGGATCTTCCATCATGCTGTTACACTGTGTTAAAACATTATTAGAGTGAAATCTTGATGTTTTCAAGTATCATTACTGAATAGCACTTACCTATTATGAGGTAAAGTGAGGAAAACAAATTATTAAAGCACAGACTTTAAAGTGGCCTTTAAGGCATCCTTTTGTATTACATGGCAAAGTAAACTAGACACATATTGTGGCATTTGTGTACATATGGAACTAGGGTGTGACATTAGGGTTACCACCTGGATATTTGACTGGGCTGGCTGGGTTTTTTTATAGTGTTGCCACTTGCCAGAAAAATAATTTAATTTGCTGGGGTTTTCTTATGTGGGTCTAAAGATCTGAATTATTATCTCAATACACTGGGATAGCCAATGTTAAAACTTTCTGTGTCCAGCTAAAGATGCTGCAGTGTTCCCACTTCTGAAGTTTAAGCCATAAAACTGTTGAAAATACAGCACCTGTCTGCCCACCCACCTGCAAGAGCACCACGCGCATCTGTGAGAGAGGGCTTGAGTCACACAAGCATGAGGTGACTTGTGATATCAGTCTTATCTTTATGTGTTCTCTCTCTGGATACTATAGGTGTCTGTTGAAGTGGGGAGGGGAGGTGGAGTTGCCTTGTGGTTGGGGGTTTGGGTTGCAGCGGACTTGCCTTGTGTGGGGGAGAGTGCCAGGATTTGTGCATTTCAAAAGGTGCCGTTAATTAGCCAGTGCTCAATGCCCTGCTGGTACATAAGCAAGAATCAGTTACTAATAAGGTATTCGTTGTGGTCTGTGGGGCAGCTGCAGTTCTGGAATGCATTCCCCCTTGTTGGTCTGAAATTGCCCACATCAGACAAGCTTATTTCTAAATATCACTATTTATATGGCAACCATTGCCTCACAATCCACCATACAATCTGTAATGCATCAATCATCACAGCTCCCTGGGAGGTAGGAATTATTATTCCCATTTTATAGATGGGGAACAGAAGGACTAAGTGATTTAATCAAGGGCACACAGAAAGTGTGGGAGAAACAGGGACCTGACTCCGGGTCTCCATTTCCAAAGTTTCAGGTTAGTGCCTTCACCACTGGATCAACATACTCTGGAACATTCTGGAAAGCTAGTCTTTTTCCTCACAAATTTTAAAGTTGAGAGGGAGTGGTGGTGTGTTAATTTAGATGGACTATATGGGGTAACAGTATTAACATAACCCAGTCACCGGCCAACATTAAACAATTTTCAACAATGTCCAGGGTTTAGTAAACAGAGACCTCAGCCCGCTTTGCACTAAAGCAAACTCACTATAAAATTCATGCCAAAGGCTATACCTGTATTGAGTGAAACACACAAAAGGAAAAGAATCACAAGGAGGTATAGAGCATTGAAACTGAAATGTATTGTTTTGCAAAACACACAATCAAAACCTATCAAAGTCCCTTTTTGGAGACAGTGAATATTGGCTCACATCTCTTATTCAGCAACACTGTCCTTCTTGGTGTGAAGAAAGGGTTAGTACTCTTCAATTCTGAACTGGGAATGACAGTCATGTCCTTGCTGTAGACAAAACAGACACAGCCACAGAGGTGAGAGCAAAGATAGAATAGTAAAGTTGGGGGAAATATGACTTTCTGATGTTCTCAAGACACATTTGCTCAATCACAGACAGATGCTTTGGGGTTAGCTGATTGGCCACTACAGCTGTTGCTCTGGACCATGGTTCACTTCCCCAGACAGGGACATCATCTGGCTGATCAGGCCCCACGCCTTCCCCGATCCTTCTCAGGCCTGGTCCACACTAGGGGGCGGGATCGATCTAAGATACGCAACTTCAGCTACATGAATACCATAGCTGAAGTCGAAGTATCTTAGATCAAATTACAAAGTACTTACCTCGAGTCCACGCGGCGCACACAGGCTCCCCCGTCGACTCTGCTTACTCCTCGTGCCGAGCTGGAGTTCCGGAGTTGACGGGGAGCGCTTCTGGGATCGATTTATCGCGTCTACATGAGACGCAATAAATCGATCCCAGAACATCGATCGCTACCTGCCGAATCGGGCAGGTAGTGTGGATGTACCCTCCGTCTGAGTAGGGCTCGATGGGCCATCTCATCATGCTGTACAGTTGATTTCAGAATCAGGTGAAAGTCGGAGAGAGATAGGACAGGAGAAAGATGGGAGCTCATGAAGGAGGGGAAGAAAGAGCAGGATCTCACATGTATTCGGTTGGGATCCTTGCTGGTACAGTGATGATGGTCAAAGCATGTCCACGGGAGTATCAAGAACCGGTGTCACAGCAAGAGTCATTCCACTGCAGCTGCAGTGATGGTAAAAGATTTTTCTCCCCACCCCACCCCATAAATCACTGTTTTAAGGGCCTAAAAAAGGCTATGGCATTATTTTGTCCACCCATTAGGCTTAATTTACAACTCAACAATTTGGGGTCATTGATTTCTGCTCCTCTACTCCACCAGTCATAATCTTACCACAATCTTTGTGTGGTGTCAGTAGATCCTTTCTTTTTAAATTCAGACTTTTTGTCTTCCGGTGCAGGTGGAGGGTCACATACTGTGGAGAGCATTGATGAGTTCATCTACCTAGACTGCAAGTGTAACACCAACAGACCTTGGCCATCGGGATTAATCTCATTAATCTCAAAGTGGTCTTGGTGCCACTAGATCGGACAGAGAACCATACCCAGGAGGTGTGTGGGTTACATACTTCCCCTAGATAGGGAAGTGCATCCTGAGCTTCAGAGACTTCCCAGTTGATATCCTGGATGAGCCCCACCTTGTAACACTAGAGGGGGACAGAGCACCACACCCAGGAGGCATGTGGGTTAAACAAGCAGCATTCAAACAGTGACAGAAACAGGATATTGTGCACTGCAAATGGCTTATGGTAGTCAGATCTTAACAGGCCAAGTGCTGCTTGGATTTCAATGGGACCAGTTAGGTCAGCTGTGCAGCATTTTAAAAAATCCCACCCATAAGCTCAATGAAAGAGCATTTTGATGTGCAACTCCCTCTTCAACAACAGCCATTTTGAACTAATGCTCCTCAGCTCTCATACTAGTAGGGTGAGGTGGTTAAGGTGACCAGACAGCAAA
Organism: Macrochelys suwanniensis; assembly: GCA_033296515.1. NCBI lineage: Eukaryota > Metazoa > Chordata > Testudines > Chelydridae > Macrochelys > Macrochelys suwanniensis. The sequence goes on along the minus strand of CM065784.1, from coordinate 14,314,664 downwards.
TGTAAAAAATCGGGACAGAAGGTGGGGGGTAATAGGATCCTATATAAAAAAAAGACCCCAAAATCGGGACTGTCCCTATAAAATCGGGACATCTGGTCACCCTAAGAGAGCCTGAGTTGCTTTCTGAGGTTTCACAAGAAAGAAGCAATCCCAATTTTATTGACAAAACAAGGATGCCTAATTAGTGAAAACAATGAGCTAACTCTCTAGAGAAAATGTAACTGCTTGTGTGTACAGTTTCTCATTTTTACTCAGGGGTGAGTCAGAGCTGAAGCATGTGCTATCCCTGAGCATAGACACAATCCCCATAGGTAAGCACGTAACTCATATTTTTCGCAGGAAAGCAAAAAAGATACCGTTCAATTGCTGCCTTTAGATACATGTTTTCCTGGGTCAAAAAAGGGCGGGGGAGACATTTCAGGAGAGCTATTGCACACAGAAAGGAGACTTTGATACTCCATAACCTTTGAGACTAACACAAGTTCACGAGTGCACCCAATATGCTAGTAAAATTAGAAGCATCTCACAGGTGCAAAAATGAGAAATGGATCTTGGATTAAAGGCATTAAAAATCAGAAAGATGTCAGTATGCTTCACAAAGACAGCAATGAGGAACATTTTAGTGTCACTGCATCTAAAGCACAAGAAAATTCCTCTATTTATGAAATGTCAATACATGCTTCTTGCTAAACTGATGACACCTCTCCCCTTGCTTTTCAGTGAAAGGACTGGACTCAGGTACAGTGAAAATAGTGGCATACTGATATTGGTTTTCTATTTAATGGCTGTTTGGTGGTCAATGGTAAATGATCTGATGGTATCAACCCTGTTCATGGTGACTACATTTTCATTTTAAACTGCTGAATAGAAGCCAAGGACTAACTAGACTTCTAGGGTGGGAGTTCCCCAGGCCAGGGTTGAAGTATATACTGTAATGTTGCTGTGATAAAATAAGCAACTTCACTAAAAAATAGTTTCTGCTATAATTACGAAGAAAGAAAAAGTTTGTCTGTATGGAAAAGGACAAATTCTATACTCAGAAATGTGCATTTGACTGCCACTTCATGGGTGCTTTTCAAATGCATCCCAAAGGAAAAGTCATAGAATGACAGATTGTAAAGCTAGAAGGGACCACTGTGATTATCTAATCTGAGCTCCTCTATAACACAGGCCATAGGAATTCCCTGAATTGATTTCTGTTTGAACTAGAGCATATCTTTTAGGAAAAAAAACAGCCAATCTTGATTACAAAATTGTCTATGATGGAGAATTCACCAAAACCCTTGGTAAACTGTTCCAATGGTTAATTACCCTCACTGTTAATTCCCTCACAATTAAAAATGTACACCTTATTTCTAGTCTGCATTTATCTATCTCCAACATCCAGCCTGGAATTTATTATACATTTCACTTCTAGATTAAAGAGCTCTCTATTATCACATTTCCGCTTTCCATGTAGGTTCTTACAGATTGTAATCAAGTCACCCCTTAACCTTCTTTTTGTTAAGCTAAACAGTTTGAGATCCTTGGAAGGGAGGGATAGCTCAGTGGTTTGAGCATTGGCCTGCTAAACCCAGGGTTGTGAGTTCAATCCTTGAAGGGGCCATTTAGGAATCTGGGGCAAAAATTGGGGATTAGTCCTGCTTTGAGCAAGGGGTTGGACTAGTTGACCTCGTAAGGTCCCTTCCAACCCTGATATTCTATGATTCTATCAAGTTTTTCAGAGTTGCTGCTTCCCAGGATAGAGTAACCCATCCTGTACGTTTGGCCATGTTAAAATGCATATTGAGAAGCTGGTCCAGAAGTTGTAAACACTAGGGAATAATGATTGTTTTTCTTTATTCTTTTACTCATTTAAAATATTCAGTCAAGCAATTCGTAATGTTTATTTGTTTTTGTTTTGATTATTACAGTTTATAACATTTAAATACTTGGGAGGATGAGTAAAGTTGTTTTCTGAGTGTCATCAAAGATAGAAACATAATAGCGAAAATTAAATGAGATAGGCAAAGTTCATCTTTTGCTTTGAGAGAGAGTTTGTTCGCAAAGGCTAAATTAGTTCGTTTTGCATTTTGATAGCATGTCTTATTTCACCTTGGAAAACAAATTGGAGGGTGGGGGCGGTTACTTTTAATGAAAGCACCTCTGTATGCAGCACACTGTCGTATGGATGACCAGAGATGAAGGCATAGGATCAGACACCTCACTTATTCTGGTTTTCACACTTCACTGATATCTATGGAATTGCTCCTGATTTACACTGCTATAAGGGCATCACTTTACTGATTTAAGACCAGACTATGAATCCCTCGTTCAAACTGATGACCACGACTCAAGGCTCAAGTGGGCCTACTTGCTTAAATAACTGCTTGCCCGGATGAGTAAAGGGTTCACAATATGGCCATTAGAACCTGATTCTGCCATCCTTACTCACCTTGCATACACTGTCGCAGCCCAGACTCAGTGGGATAAGAGGGAGAAAGGACCCATCCCTTTGACCCTGAGCAAGAGCAGGAGTTACTTATCTGATCCACCCCCTCAGTGAGCAAGTGGCTGGGAAAAGGACGAGGAGATGCTCTGGCTCCACTCCCTTCACTGACCAACCAAACAGCTGGTCAAGTGCACAGGACACAGAAAACTGCTGCAAAGGGTGAAAAAGAGTGGCCTAACTCTCTCCCCAGAGCACGGGGGACACAGGGGAGGAATTGCAACTCCCTCAGTCCCAATTTGTTGTCTGGGTCACTCCCAGGGTGGTGCAGCTATGTGCTACCTCTCACAAAGGACCAACTGTAAAATTACAGTCGAGCCTAATATCTTTATTTCAATGGCACAGAATCAAATATTCCTGCTCACTTTGGTTAGCACCTTACCTCATGAGTAGCTTCACTGACTTCAACCTGATTTACTCTGAAAAGTACAAGAAATGTCACACAGAGCCTTGTCTAAGTGAATTTGCCAACCAAAATATCTATAAGCAACTAAACCTCTATGGGCACACCTACATTAAACAGAACCTCAGCATCTTGTCAGATTCATACATCATCATTTTGCAGGCCTTAGTGGCTTAGGTCTTTGACGGAAAAAACGGTCCAGTGGTTAGGATGTTCAATGCCCTGCTCTGCCACTGATGACTTTGGCCTTGGACAAGTCACTTGGTCCCAGAGTCTCAAAGGTGTATCGGTGCCTAACTCCCATTGAAATCAATAATAATTAGGTGCTTAAATACCTTTGAGGCTGTGGGCCTTGGTTTATCTGTGCCTCACTTCTCCATCAGCTAAATGGAGATAACAGCTCCACTCTACCTCACAAGGGTGTTGTGAGAATAAATACATTAAAGAATGTAAGGTGCTCAGTTGCTATGGTAATATAAGTACCTCAGACTTGTCACTGGTTTGGGTGACCATCTCTATTGCTGCCTCTAATTAGGAATATAATAAATAGTTCTGAAAAGTTATAGGAACTCAATTTGTATTCAGGCACGCACCCTAATACATTTGCTTAAATGGGAATTGTGCCTGAATAAGAATTTAAGGGATTGGCCCATTTTAATTCTGCTACTTAATGAAACATATTACAATCTGGAGGCAGAACAGGTGGCCTACCATAAACATTGGCAAGTACATTCTTTTTACTGCAATCTCAGAACTAGCCTGTATTAATTCATCTTGGAGATTGGTCAGAGTAACATTGATTAAAGACAGGTTGTCATGAGTCACTTACTTAAAAAATCTCTCTACATCCTATAGGCCTATAGAGCAGGGAAATAAACTCCTAACTGAGAAAATAATTATTATACCAGCAAGTGAATGTTGCGGGGGAGAGATAGTTCAGTGGTTTGAGGATTGACCTGCTAAACCCAAGGTTGTGAGTTCAATTGTGAGTGGCCATTTAGGAATCTGGGGCAAAAAAAAACAAAACAAAAAATCTGTCAGGGGACAGTACTTGGTCCTGCTAGTGAAGTCAGGGGGCTGGACTCAATGACCTTTCAAGATCCTTCCAGCAATATGAGATAGGCATATCTCCATATATATTAACAAAATCTCCCTTTTCCTATCAGTGTGCTTTATAAATTTTACAACCATACATATTTTGTAACATTCTCTGTAGTTTAGCTATTGGTGATTGTCAGCTTATTGACTGCTTACTGGAGCTGAGTGAAACATATGCAACAAATAAGCTACCTAATAAATGCAATGCTTATTTTTCTGCTCATGCAATGTCCAAGAGAAGATATTGGTCCTTTCATTTATTTGTTCAATATATTTTCAATTTTTTCTGTTAGTCAATAGGAATATTTGAAAATTGAGTTGCACTGCTCATTTCTGATGAGTCAGATAAGTCACACATGGTTTCTGTCCCCTGACAGGAAAAGAATGCAAGCAATCCCAGTGAAGTCATTGTACTTTGTGCCTTTAAAACTCAGTTTCTGTATGTTCTCATGATAGTGATTTGGAAGTTTGCATTGTGCAAAATTGTTTTGCAAGTGAAAAATCACTCAAAAATGCCACATAGTCAAAGAGAACTGATTTATAAATGCAAGATCATATTCATGGACAATGTCTTATGCTATTCTCACAGCTCTAGTCCTGACAAACCCATCCTGAGGTGTGCCATAGTAGACAATGAAGTAAGCATATTTCGATTGTATGGAGTAATTAGTGATTTCAAAAGGAATCTTCTAACATTATCCTTCCTATGAGCACAGATGGCATGCTGTGTGTGCTTAATAAAATTTCCTGGCAGCAGTAATGCCTAATGATTAAGCAGACACTCTAAGGCGCAAGGAAGGAAGGCACGGAAATAACATGTTGATTGAGACAGACACATTATAGCACAAGTTATATTAAAATCCCATTGATTTCATGGAAGTTCATGGTGCTCTGCATTTCCTTAGGAATTATCTAATACTTTGGAAGACTGAGCCCTCTGATTCTAGGGCTTGTCTTCACTGAATGCTGACCACATGTTAAGCACCGATGGGTTTGTTAATGAGTAACACACTAGCCTAACACACTATGGTGCAACCACGTTGTTGAAATAAGAATGCTGCTGCCATGCACCTTGTCCGCAGTGGTGCTCTATGTGGCTATGACAAGCAATACAGCTATCTGGGCTATACAGTTAGCACAGCACCACCGACTGTGTCACTCTATGCTTGCATTCACAAGGTGTTGTGGGACAACTTGTCTGCCCACTTTGGGGATATGGGAGGCCATGCTGTAGGCTTGAGAAATGTATGTCCTTGCAGGACCCAAGCTGGTGTGGTGGGCTTCTGTTACATGCCAAACAGACGGCTACTGCTGTGAAGCTTCTGGCAGGTACTCAGGGTTGTGGGGCACCTTGCAACCTTCTGTCCTTAGTATGAGGAAGCCTTACCTGTGACTGTCAGGCATGTGACTTGAGCCAAAGTAAATGGATTAAAAACTGGCTAGAAGGTCTCAAAATGTAACTGTAAATTAGGAATCATCAATGAGCAGGTCTGTTTCCAGTGGGGTCCCACAAGGATCAGTTCTTGGCCCTATGCCATTTAACATCTTTATCACTGACCTGGAAGAAACCATAACATCATCATTGATAAAGTTTGCTGATGACACAAAAGTTGGTAAATAATGAAGAGGACAGAGGTCATTGAGCAGAGCAATCTAGATCACTTGGTAAACTGGCACACATAAACAACATGTGTTTTAATATGGCTAAATGTAAATGATACATCTGGGAACAAAGAATGTAGGCCATACTTACAGGATGGGGGATTTATGTAGGGAAACAGAGACTCAGAAAAAGATTTGAGGGTAATTTTGGGTAATCCACGGAACATGACCTCCCAGCGTGATACTGTGGCCAAAAGCGCTAATGTGATCCAGGGATGCATAAACAGGAATCTCGAGTAGGAGTAAAGATTTTACCTTTGTATTTGGCACTGGTGCGACAACTGCTGGAATCCTGTGTCCAGTTCTGGTGCCCACAATTCAAGGAGGATGTTGATAAATTGGAGAGCCACAAGAATGATTAAAGGATTAGAAAACATGCCATATAGTGATAGACTCAAAGAGCTCAATCTATTTAGTTTAACAAAGAGCAGGTGAAGGGGTGAATTGATTATCGTCTACACGGGGAGCAAATATTTAATAATGGGCTCTTCAATCTAGTAGAGAAAAGTATAACGTGCTCCTTCAGACTGGAGATAAAGTATAAATTGTTTAAGGTGAGAGTAATTAACCAATGGAACAATTTACCAGTGTTTGTGGTGGATTTGCCATCACTGACAATTTTAAAATCAAAATTGGATGTTTTTCTAAGCGATAGGCTCTAGGAGTTATTTTGGGGAAGTTCTATGGCCTTTGCTATACAGAAGGTTGGACTTGAAATCTAGTAATCTATGCCTCCACTAGCTACAAGCAACACAAGCACTTCCCTCTCATCCCACACGGGCGCTGTTGTCCCTCTGCAGGTAAGTAAAAGGCACCCTCTAATCCCTGAACACTCCAGGCTTCCCCCTAGAGCATCCAACGCCTGTTCCACTGGACACTCACAGAAATCACAGATTTGCTATTCCTAGAGGAACAGAATACCTTAGTTTACCAATAAGCATCAGGATCACCACTCTGCTTAACTCACAGCACTTAAACACGTTTATAGCGAAAACAAGTTTACGTTTATTTAACAAAGAATAGAGATTTGAGAAGCAGCAAGTAGAATTAATGAAAACAAATTGTTGCATATAAAATAAAATCATAACATGCTTTTTAGAGACTAAGCGTAGCTAACACATCTGTCTCAGAAAGGTTAGCTCACCCAAAGTCTTTCTTCCAGCTTTAAACAGTCAGTCCAGCTGAGTACCTCTGTACCCCCAAGTATAGTTGCAACAATCCATTCTCTTCTGTTGTAAATAGGGTACCACCTATTGCATGTTCTTTTTTCTTGTAGAGAATCTCCTCTGGAGACTTCACAATCTCTTGCTCAGTATTTAGTTCAGGCTGTAAACAGGCATCCAGTGTGAAGTATACAATACTCAATTTACATTTAGCCAGCTGGATAGATCAGCATCTTCTGCCTGAAAGAAAATTTTTTATCACCTTCTGGTGACCAGCCCCAACTCACAGACCTTAAGAGCATATTTTCACTTATATACATAGCTCCTCACATATTGCCTGTACATAGTTTCACAGTGATTATGATTATCACTGAGACACAGACTTTCAGTGGAGACCTTACATCAGTGGTTTTCAACAGGGGTTCATGTCCCCCTGAGGGGCCGCAAGCCATTTCTGGGGGTCTGCAAAGCAGGGACAGTGATAGACTGGCTGGGGCCCGTAGCCCCACCATCTCACAGGGAAGAAGCCCTACTGCTGCCTGTCAGGTGAATCCCAGAGCCCCTCTCCCCACGCCCCCATCGCTGAGACCTGAAGCACCCCCTCTCCCACTTCCCTCCACTGGGCCCTGGAGCTTTTATAGCATGAACAAGGGGCTCGAAACAAAAAGGTTGAGAACCCCTGCCTTACAATGCACCCTTTGATGAACTATTATGTTCATTATATTATATTACCCAGGGGATCTGTGTAATCCTTGCACACCTCTGCGTCCTCTGCCAGTTGGCATCAGGAGGTCCTGGGGTCACATCTGCTCAACTGAATAACTGACAGCTGCTGCTGTTTATGGAGATAGTGCTGCTTTTTGATGCCTCTCCAGAAGCTGCTGCCAAGAGACACTGGTGGGAGTTTCAGAGGCTGGTTTTGGCCCAGGGAAGATGGAGGCAGCAGCTTACAAACAGAACCACAACACCAAGAGAAGGAGCTGGAGGTGTTCTGAGATTCCCTCTGAGACCTCTTTCCACTTGGCTTCCCAAGAACTCAGTTTGATTCCAGATTTCATCACTCAGGTATCGCTATTTGGCGTATCAATGCTACAATGACTCAACATGTGGGGGTGGATGCAGGCACGTCCCAGCTCCAAAGTTACACAGAAACCCTCTCCCTTTATATACATTTACACATCTCATTGCATTTAATATACATTGCAACACACATTTGTGGATTGGCTTGGTTACCTTGTAGGAACCAATCCCTGTGCAGCATGCTCTACCCATGCATTGTTCATGTTCAGCCTACTCTTTATATCCTCTCTACATTGCTAACTTCTCTTGTCTATTGTTATCTTGTTCATTGTAAATGTTTCCCTTGGTTTAGTATTCTCCCTCATATCGTAGCTAGCTCAGATATTCTGTCTTTTAGATTACTGACGTATTTAGTTATGTAAGCTAGCACAAATGTTCCATTTTCAATGTGACGATTTATTTACCTCCCTAATCCTATCTTCTAAGGAATGAGGCCTCCCCCAACATGTATTTAATTACAGACATCAGGCCAGGCCTACCTACAAGGCGTAGGCCAAACTGGTGTTATTTCTCATGGCAAGACCAAGACCGAAGCACACAGTAGTGGTACTACATTGTGAAGGAAACTTGGGATGACAAGTAGTGGGTCCAGAACTTTCACATGAAGAAAGCCACATTCCTGAAGCTATCTAAGGACTTGCCCCAGTACTTGAGTAGTATAATGGCCCGATGAGAGCACCAATAATGCCCCAGAAGCATGTAGCTATTCCCCTATGGAAACTGTCCACATATGCCATTACTGTTTCAATAGGGTTTAAAGCATTTCAAAACATTTATAGTTATCCAAAGTTAAGAAATGGTTCAGAGGAATCAGCAGCTAAGCTTCTGGGGGGCCCCACCTTCCATCTAACTGCTGGGGAACTTAGCTGTCAGATCCTGGCGCAAAGAATGTTTCCTTGGACTGCTCCCAAGCAAATTCTTTCACCAAATCTTTTAGAGCTAACTTCAAACAAAGCACAGAACCTATAGTGTCTCCTTGTGAGTCACCATAGTAACTCCTAATGGGTCACCAATTCTCCTACTTTAAGCAAAACTACTCATTAGCTCCTATCATCAAAACATTTCTAGTCATAACAACGCGTCAGGGGCACTTAGTACCAAGGTTGCTGTTCCCTCACTTTCTTCCATACTTATAATTGGTTACCTTTCTGTCCCATCCTCCCATTGTGATTAACAAACTGCACGTATGCAGCTGTCTGACCTTGCCTCACAAAGGCCTCAGATTTTCCTAGCTCTGTGATGTTTGGTTTTCAGCTGGCAGTGACTGAACATACAAAATTGCTGACTGCAGTAGTATCAAATTATGGGGTACACACAGGAATGTCAGATTATGGGGTAACAGGTGCATGATGCCAGTCAGACATCAAGCTTCTTTCAGTGTGGGAAAATTGGTTAATTGTTGCCCACTAACAATACAATCAATGAGGTGTTCATGCCCACTGTAATTTTAAGTGAACCAGCCTACCCCCTTTGTTTTCCTGCTTGATGATGGCTTATCTTAATATGCACCAACCAGATAAGAGGCAATTTAACTACATGATGAGGAAGTGCAGAATGGTGGAGGAATACGCATTCGGGTGACTGAAAGCAAGATGACGCTGTTCACTGACTGGTTTGCACTACAGTGTGTTTAATGTCGGACACGTGCTTGAGGCATGTTGTGTGCTTCTCAATATGCATAAGGATAAGCGGGAGTACTATGGGATGGAATGGATTGCTGACAATGATGTTTTGGGGGTCTGCTTAGAGACAGCCACCAAATGCACCTACTATTAGTGGTACAGAGTCTGTAACAGCAAAGGCCAGCAGGGATACCTTGTGCACTCACATGCTGAAGCTTCATGGGGAGTACTGGGGCTGACTAGTGGTGTTGTATGGCACATTGCACTGCTGCCTGGAAATCAAATGTAGTGTTTCTGTACACATTAAAGATATAAAGATGCTGTCTTTACTTTTATTGAAATTCATTTATGCTAAAAAAAATATGGCATACCATGGTTCAAATGTGTATCAACATAAAACAAATCAAAACATTAAGCCATGTAACTAAAAAGAAAATTGTCAGGATATTGTCTTCTCTTTCCCCTGCATTGCAGCAGGTGTAGAGTGTAGCGGATACTGCTGCTGGAGTGAGGTTCCATGGCCAAAAGCCTTGTTCATTGACTGGCTCCTCCAGGCATTGTTGGGCATCATAACTGGAGGAGATGGTAACACAAGGTGAATCCCTGAGGCTCATGTACTTTATGGCTTTGCCCCCCAGCTCATGAGGAGGCTTTCGAAGGATTCAGTTTTTACTGATCAATGTTGGTAAGCACACAAACTGATGAAAAATATTTCAATTGATAACCAAAATTTACAGCTGGGCAAAGTAAGAATAATACTACTTGAGGATGTATTAGAGTTCGATTTAAAGATATTTACTTTGTATATTTTGACAAGTGGTGTTGACAATTTGCGTTTTAACAGTTGTAAATGTTTAACTTTTTTAATCTCTGTGTTTACTGCCATTAAATAATTAGCATCTAACCCACATGTAGTCTGACCTGCCCATAATTCATGCAAATGTAAAAATTTACATCAATAAAAATCTATTAAAAAAAGGTTAAAAAGAACCATCAATATTATCCATCAAAATTACATATTTAAAAAAAAATTAATTCTGCCAAGCCTACTCATGAGCCTGAATAGTCTCTCAAACATAGATTCTAAGGAAAGACGGGGCCAATATGATCATCTTGTCTGACCTCCAGTATAACACAGGCCATATAATTTCCCCAAAATAATTCCTAGAGCATACCTTTTAGAAAAACATCCCCAATCTTGATTTAAAAATTGTCAGTGATGGCGCATCCACCACAATCCTTGGTAAATTGTTCCAGTGGTTAATTACAGATGCTTAGACATATCTTTGTGCAGCTTCCTCTTTCAGGAGTAAAGTCATGGGTTTTGCTCATATCAGCCAAAAACTGCACTAAAATTGTGATGCGATCATTTGGTCAGGTGGCTGCATACTAAGGGTGTGTGTTCACTACAGGGGTAAGTCAACCTAAGTTACGCTACTCCAGCTACCGGTGTCTTCACTGCACTTCATCAACAGGAGACACTCTCCAGTCGACTTCCCTTACTTTTCTCTGAGAGCTGGAGTACCAGGGTTGACCGGAGAGCACTCTGCCATCGATTTAGTGGGTCTTCACTAGACCCACTAAATCAATCCCTGCTGCATCGATTGCAGCAGCATCAATCTCCCTGTGATGAAGACCAGCCCTAACATATGGGGGTGGTGGAGGGATAGCTCAGTGGTTTGAGCACTGGCCTGCTAAACCCAGGGTTGTGAGTTCAATCCTTGAGGGGGCCATTTAGGGATCTGGGGCAAAAATCTGTCAGGGGACAGTACTTGGTCCTGCTAGTGAAGGCAGGCGACTGGACTCGATGACCTTTCAAGGTCCTTCCAGTTCTATGAGATAGGCATATCTCAATTATATTAGATGGGCTTCTTACTCTGCATTGTTCTGCAGTATCAAACAATGTAGAGAAGTGAAGCTAGAGGAATTGCAAGCAGGTTGGGATGGAGACACTGACTAGAGGCATATGAAGGTGGACCACCTCTGATCAAGGATCTCAGCACTGGTTGATAGCAAGATAGTACACAAGAATAGTTGCACAGACAACTTGTAGGAAAGACAGGAGGACTGCCATGTATTGATTTGGCTGTGGCTGCACATTTTCATTGCAGTTATCTTGAATTAGCAATATTTAGGATAAGCTAACTCAGGGTCTGCCCCATACCTTATGGTGTGATGGCTGCCTCACTATCTGTATTTCTACACAGGACTAAAAAACCCCATGGCTGGCCCAAGTCAGTTGACACAGGCTCACGGGCTCTGGGGCTAAACATCACTGTATAGACATTTGGGCTTGGGCTAGGTGAAGGGTCAAAAGGTAAAAGGTGCTAAAAGGTAAAAAGATGCTCCTGTTCTGGAGTGAGCACACCAGGCGAAAGGTGCTAACTCTGGAACAGGAGTCCAAATGACATAGCAGTCTCTGATAGGGTCAATGCAAGTCACATAGTATGAAAATAGAAGAATCCTAGAACCATGAGGAAAAGCAAAACACTGCAAAAGTGCCTCTCAATAGCACGGAGTTCCCTGGGTAAAAACATGGCAGGAGTGGCATGGAAGAATACAGGACAATGATCTCATATGTGTCCTTCCTACTGACACCTGCGTGGAGAAGCTATTATACTTGTGTAAGAGGATGAGAGGAGGCTAGAGAGAGGCTACGCACTTGAATGCTGGGCTCTGCGAATGCTGAGCAGAACAGAGAGCAGCCTGCTGCAGCTGAGAGCAGGCTGTGGCTTCTGCGGTGTTATGGGGAAGTAAAGAAATAATTAAATGTTAACTGATATACACATGACCACCTTGGTACCATGACAACCACCCAAACATACCAGCCATCTATACCAGCGAAATGCCCATCCAGCTTTTAAAGATCAATGTCCCTGTGATTCCTGTTCCCCTGCCACTACTAAGGCAAATGATTTAGGCATATTTTTCAGCTTAACTCCCCATTTCATAAATTAACAAGCTGGCTCTTTGTGGCTCTATCCTGGCTCTTTGTGGTTTAGGGCTAGTCTACACTACCGCACTACATCGGCCGCTGTAGCACATCTGGTGAAGACGCGCTATGCCAATGGGAGAGTGCCCTCTTGTTGGCATAATTACTTCACCTCAATGAGAGGCTGAAGCTATGTCAGCAGGAGAGCATCTCCTGCCAGTTTAGTGTGGTGTGGACAGCGTTTGGGTTGCTGTAACTTGTGTGGCTCAGAGAGGTGACTTTACATCGACTTAAGCAGTAGTGTAGACCAGCCCTCAGACTCTGTTGTGGCACTTCTTTTTCTGAACACTTCCCAAACTGTTGAGGGTTGAACATTGGCATTTTCTTACCTTCTTACTTTTGCTGGTTCATGTGACAAATGGCATAGCAAAGTTATTTTCTACTAACACCAAAGACGTTTATTAGAACAGGGGAAACAGATTAGCTCTAAAACTACACTCTCTCATTTTTTCCTCTTCGAAAGTATGTTCCCCGCTCCACTTCTGCTTGGCTTCGTACTACAATTTTAAAGAAACACTATCCTCCCAAGTACGGTCAGCTGTCCTAATTAGGCTAAATCCAGGGGAGCTGGTCATATTAATTAAGACCTATGTTTTCAAGTGACCAGTGATTTTGGGCGTCCTCAAAGGAGGAATTTTCTGAGGGTGGGTGCTCAGCACTTTCTGAAATTCAGACCTGTATACGGTGTCTCAAGTTGGACACCCATATACCTGGATCACTTATTAAAATGTAGACAATTGACTTTAAATATAAATAATAAACCTGTGAAACACACTGTTGCTAACCAACAGAGGTAATCAATTAGCTTAAATACAACTTTTGAAAGTTGAAATTGCTTTGCATTCTGGCCAAGATAATTTAGCAGGAAGAGCTGAAAGATTAAAAACGAGCTATATCTTGAATAAGGATAATTGTAAGTGAGCTGTCAAAAAGTTTATTTCTCTTCCTTTCTTGCTAGGCTCTTCAGCAGACAGACCAAAAGACAAATTGTGCGACAATTCACGCTAATTGTAACAAGCTACTTCCAGTCCGAACCACTGATAATTGCAGAGCATTGCCAGTTTCACCAAGGAGGATGTGGGTGGGGGATAAATGAAGCTATGTTTGATTATATTAGTACCTTAAAGCAACTTTCTCTAGCAGGGTATGCAAATGAGGCATAACAAAAGAGGTTGTTTATGGACATCTATGCAAAGTAGGTTTTTTGGTGGAGGGGGAAGTTGCTGTCTGAAAATGATTTAACTACTAGAGCTGGACTACATATAAAATCATTTTAGTGATGAAAATAGCTATACACACACACACAAAACCTTGATTGGAACTAGCAGGGAAAAAGATTGTCAGAGAGTCATTAATATAAATAAAGCATGTGGCATGTCAGAGCCTATTGCTTCAGGCAGGGATCCTGTCAACAGCAGTACAGGTCTCTGGTGGGATCAAGAGCACAGGGCTATGGGGAAAAAGAAGAGATAGTAATGATTCACCAAAACTGTTGGTGTAATGGGAAGTGTATGCCTAATGTTGCAAAGTTTAAGATTGAATTATAATGCCATATTGTGTAGAGTCCAAATCCCCAGGCACTCCTCAGTATTTTGAAGAGGGCATTGTGACTTTTATTGCTGCTGAGGCATATCAACAAATATGATGATTTGTTGGTAAACACTGATAGAAAGGGAGGGAAGGTATAAATATTAAAATCTGTTGAGATGGCATATCTGTGAGTATTCTGATAAGACACCAAACTGAGTGCTCTTTTTCATGCCAGAAACAGTTTACTGCATTATCTGTCACACTTATGCCTGGAAAGTACTACACTGCAGCCTAAAACTTAGAAAAGAGTCTGCTGGAAACAACTTGGAACTGTGTCTTGTGGTATGGGTATGTCTTGTGGTATGGGTGATGGTTGGCAGGATGACTTTATTCCATTCCCCACTCTGCCACTGGCTTGCTGTACAGCTTTGTTGGTTCTGGAAATGGTTTATTTTATCACTTTACTGATCTGTATATCAAATTTTCCAGCTGTAAAATGGGGCTGATAACATCTATCTCCGAAGGAGTTATAACATCTGCAAAGTGCTTGGATGTGCAAAAGAAAGGAGCATTGTAAGTGCTAAGTGTATTATGTCTATATAATCTAGTACAGTAATCAGTACTATATATCTAGTTGCTCCTCTTGGTTGCAGGGAAAATAGAGTAAGTTTGTATTATTTGGTAGAATTAGTTCAAACTGTGCATATTTCATATGGTGCATTGGGATTCCTGGAATAAGTTCTGCCAAATGACTGTAGGTGGATTTTAAAGGAATAAAGGGCTCTATGAGTAGTTTTAAAGTAAATAACATTTAATCTTTAAGAATCCAGACCTTTATTCTCCTTTCTCCCCCTCCAGTTATGTACAAAGATCTGGTTCTTTTAGGAGACAGTACACAAAGTTCTGATGCATAAGCTTTCGTGGGTCAATACGCACTTCTTCGGATGCAAGCAGTGGTTGCATCCGAAGAAGTGGGTATTCACCCACGAAAGCTTATGCTTCAATACCTCTGTTAGTCTATAAGGTGCCACAGAACCCTTTGTCGCTTCTACAGATCCAGACTAACACGGCTACCCCTCTGATACTAAAGTTCTGATGAAGCTGATATCTATCCACATTATATAAAAGAAAATGTGACAGCCTAATCATATCTTGCGATTGGAATGAGAGGCCTAACTTATAATACATTGGCGATAATGTTATTATAAGTAATAACATATATATTATATGCAAAATCAAGGACATTAATATTGCTACCTAGTTACAGCAAACTTCACTTTTTAAATGACTATTGACACCTGGAACCCATCTCTGATTCAGTTAAGTGCCTGGCAGTAAGTCATCATAAGGCGGTCTACAAATGCTACAAGGGAGAGAGGAGGTGCCATGCCATTTATCACTCTCTGATGGGCAAAATTGCTTGAAAGTAAGTTCTCCTGCAGAACTTTACAAGTACCATAAGCTGTTCCATAACTTCTAAGTGATTCTATTCATCTCCATGACAGACTACATTTTTCAGGAATCTGTTCATTAAAATCAATGACATTTTAATCATGAAATGGCCTGCACAGCATACCCTACCTAACACATTGGTGGAACTATTTAGTTTGAGCATTGGGTGAATCGACTAAGGTAGGGGTCTCAAACACGCAGCCCGCGGGAGTTATTTCCTGCGGCCCGCCATAGGCTCCACTGGCAGCCAAGCTCCAAACATTACTGAGTGTTTATATTTTATTAAAATCCCTCTTTGCATTATAGTTTTTAAAAAGGTAATACATTGACTTTTAATAGAATACTATATTACTCTTCATTTTTTTCATTTTTGACTATACTTTTGTATCATTGTATGAAAAGGTTCAGTGATGCGGCCCTTGGGCCAATTTACTAGTTCTCATGTGGCCCTCATGGTAATTTGAGTTTGAGATCCCTGGACTAATGGCAGGTTGTATACCCCTTTGGAATATGTCAATACAGTAATGGCTACTAAGATTCCTATGTTCAGATACTGAAATATATGACTCACCTGGGAAAGGGCATTATAATTTGACATTAAATACAGCCAAACTCACTCTCTCTTGCTGGTCAACTATATTGTAACTGATTCTTGTAGAAAATCATCCAAGTATCTCAAAACTATTATAAGAGTTGTTTGAGAGGGTTAGTCCAGGGAACGGATCACAGGAATGTGAGCTTGCCTTTCATAAACAGAATTGACAGTTGTTAGATAATACTAGACCGGTGTGTTATGACTCCTGAAAGCCCATTGTGGCTAACCTGTTATGCATCACCATATGGTATGAGTGCAGTAGAGTCCCACACAATGAAAAATTAAGGAAGACCAATACCTTTTAACACTTGAAATTTAATGAGTGAAAAGAACTATCTACAGATTTGAAAGATGCTTGCTATGATCTGTTTGAGTTCAAGAATGCCACAGAATTTCGAAAAGCTATAGATTAAAACCAATTAAGATTCCCAGGGGTCTAATGAGCACCTTCTGAGTTTCATAACTGTCAAAAGCTGCAGTGCTGCCTGGTCATGGATATTATAGCTGTATATAATAATGACCTTGCAGACCAAAGATTGATTATTTAAGGTAAAATAGACAGACTGTCCTCATGACCATGGGCAGAGAAAATCCAAAGCAATTTTTGCTTTTCTCTCTCTTATTTGTTGAAGTATATGAAAATTCACCCACAGCTTGAATGGAAAAAGAATGGATTTAAGGCCTGATCCAAAGTTCATTGAAATCCATGTCAGTCAATTCATTCAATGATCAGGCCCTAGTGATTCACAATTAGAGGAGTATGTATTGGATTAACGTTACATTAACCAAGTTATGTTGTTATTGATTATCTCCTTCAAAGAACTAATGGGAAAACAACATTGTTAATTTGGAGAGACAGATTTGTCTATTGCAGTGGAACCCTAGCTGGTGGTCACCAGAATGAGATATTTTGTCCAAAAAGATGTAGGCATGGGGACGTTGGAGGGGAGGCAGTCCATGAAAGGTTTTGTGTCTTACAAAGCTGTCCACAGAATGAAGAGCTAGGAGAGAGCACCTCTTTGGGTGGATAGGGACAGGGGACTAGGAGCCCAGACTCTGACATAAAAATCCTGGCATGTTGTGAAGATGGTAAAACCCTTCTTCCATATTCTCTCATACAGCCAAATCTGAAATCTCTCTACTCATTGACGTATCGAGGGGAGGATCTGGGCCATTGTAAACAACGTTTTCTTTAGACTAATTTTGTTTTCCCATGTTTCCCTTTCCTACATGTGGGCAGTTGGTTAGCCTTCCTTCTGGACAAATCTTGTCAATTGCCATGCAATAGGGGCTGCAGATGCTCACCATCAACAAGAATTTGATGCTAATGAACATCATCAGAAAGAAACACAGGGAGCAACACATGCAAAACAAAAACAAAAAACAAAAATGTTTCGATTTGAAGACTGCTGATAGGATACATTACAAATATTAACAGGATGCATATATATTAGAAATGACTTAAGCATAGCCATGGTAAGATTTAGTAAAAGATCTGCTTAAACAGAATAAAGATAGAATAAGTGCTTGAAAGGAAAAAAGGAAAAAAGAAAATTTAGGAAACTTAAAAGTGTCTGAAAGAATATTTCTTAGACCTAAGGGCAAGATTCTACTCTTTACCAGAGCACAACAGAAGATTTGCCTGAGGTAAAAAGAGTTTAAAAGGTGGCAGCCATAGAAGTTGTAGAAATATTAGAAGAAAAGCAGGCTAAGATATAGAGAAAAAGATGAATCTGCTTGTAAAGAGAATATGGATTAATATAAAGTGAGAGAGGTGGCTAAGTAAATGCAATATGATTTGATTGCATTTGACCAGAAAACATACAAGAAGACAGCTGGTGAGGAAGCAATGAAAGTATTTGGAAAATGAAAAACAAACTGATGGGGGGAAAAAAAAACCTGTCAAAGTTATCCTGGGGGTTTAACCAAAATCATGAAGTGTAATATTTGGGGAAAATGCTGTGATTTGTGATTAACTCATATTTTAAATGTAATAAGGAGCAACATTAAATATTCATCCAGATCCTAAACTGATATTAACATTGAAGAACATTAAAGTTGATGGAACTACACCAATTTACACCAGCTGAGGATCTTTCCTATTGTCTCTAAAACTCAGTATCAATTAAAACCACAAGTTGCATGTCTTTGCAAGTGTTTTATGATTTTCAGTAATGGAGCATTCTGAAACCCTTTGAATATAAAATAAACTTACTCATGGCCTTGGAGCATTCACAAAGAGTTGTTAAAAAAGTTTATTTTACTTGCTACTTATATTCCAATATTTTCTCATGCTTTAATTAGAGCTTCTGATAGAGTTCATAGTGGTGTGTGGCAATAACTGAATAGTCAAATTGGGATTAAGGATTAGTGAATTAGAAGACTGCTACTGAAAAGTTCTTCTGCTCAGCTCAAAACCATTATATCATGTTGTTGTTGTGTAGTTTTTTTGTTCTTTGAGGGTTGTTCTGGAGATTTTAGGAGATAAGTGAGCCAAAACGTGCTTATTTACTAGGCTTTTAATCTCTAACATAGTAGTCTGTTAAATCTCCACTCAAACACATACATATTTTTCTTCCCTTCAGATAAATGCATTTTTCCATTATTCAAACTATGAAGATGCAATTTGATTAGGTACCATGCTTAGGGTTAGCTTGGGCCTAGTTTCCATAGGCATTCAGGAGCATAAGAGGGGGTTAGACCAACCATATGCTCCCACCCAGACTCCTAGGACTGTGGGTCTGGTCAGGATGGGAAAATGGGAACTGCACACCCACTATTGCCCACTGTGCAAATTAGCAGGAAGCATTAGGTGTGGGTGGAGTGTTAGCTCTAACTCCCAATGAATAACCCAGCATGAACAGTGAGGCCTGGGTTGGAAGGCTAATATTGGTTACTATCCTCCGGGGCAAGTCGGGAGTAGGGAATGATGCCTCTGAGGCATGATTCCTTTCCTGCACTACTCCATGAGTGGAGTAGCTATGCACCACTCCTTACAGAGGGCGGATTGTAGCTGTACACTTTAACTCTCATTCAAATAGCAAATAGAATTTTAAAGGATACCATACTCAGGCAAAACTCCTATTAGCCATCACTGGGAACATTGCTTGAGTAGGTCTATGCAATCAGGGCTGTAAATACACATCCAGAGATTCAAAATTCATTTAAAGTGGGTTTGATTAAAATCAACCCATGTGCTCCACTAAAATGGGGATAGCCCTGACTGGTTTCATCACAGGGATGTTTTGGTGCTTACTCCATTAATGGTTCTAAAATTCTTTCAGATGCTCAACACCA
Organism: Macrochelys suwanniensis; assembly: GCA_033296515.1. Taxonomy (NCBI): domain Eukaryota; kingdom Metazoa; phylum Chordata; order Testudines; family Chelydridae; genus Macrochelys; species Macrochelys suwanniensis. The sequence continues at coordinate 14,295,282 of CM065784.1, read as the reverse complement.
GGAAAGTATTAATTATTATTATTTTATAACTGCAGTGACTCAGCACATCCTCTTCTAAGTACAGGAAGATGTTGCAGGTACCTGGGATGGTGATAGGTGATATTTGAAAGGCATCCACTGGAAGTTTATGACTTAAAATCACAAAGAAAGAACATCCTGAATTCAGGTTTCCACACTGTGTGGAACTCAGTTCTTGGTATTCATATACATTGTTTGCAGCATGCACAAGATCTGATTCATACCCACTACTGCAGTACTGGGGAGGAATCGGTGGCTATAGTACATGTAAGTACCAGTGATACAGGGTAAGGTAGGAGAGATGTCTTGGACGCCAAATTTAGGCTTCTTGGTAAGAGATTAAAGTCCAGGACCTCCATGATACAATTCTCTGAAATGCTTCCATTCCATTCATGCTTCCAACAGTCACAAGAGTGAAATGCCTGCAAGCTGCATAAACTTTTAAAAAACACAATAACAGAGGCTCAAACTATATGTATACCTCAAATTAAAACACACACACACACACACACACACTAATAAGTCCAAAAAATGCCACCATATCTAAACAAAAGAGTGAAAGACATTGTTACAGACAAAAAGACATCTTTTAAAAATAGGAAGTAAAATCGTACTGAGGAAACTAGAAAGGAACAAACTGGCAGGTCAAGCGTAAAAGTACAATCAGGCAGAATAAAAAAGAATTTGAAGAGCAAATAGCAAAATATTTTTTTTTAAATTGCTGTTGGTATTTGTAAGTACAGCAAAAGCAAGAAACCAAACAATCAGTGGGGCCACTGGATGATCAAGATATTAAAAAGGAAGACAAGGCCATTGCAAAAAATCTAAATGATAAGTGCAAAGTAACGCAGAGTGGAAAAAAATAATCCCGACTATGCATACAAAATGATGGGGTCTAAACTTGCTGTTACCTCTCAAGATAGAGGTTTTGGAATCATCATCAGGAGTTCTCTGAAAACATCTGCTCAATGTGCAGCAGCAGCAAAAAAGCTATCAGAATGTTAGGAACATTAGGAAAGGGATAGATAATAAAACACATACCATCATGCCACTATATAAATCCATGGTATGACAACACTTTGAACACTGCAGACAGTTCTGGTCATGCCATTTAAAAAAAGATATAAGTATAGAGAAGGGCAAGAAAAATTATTAGTGTTATGGAACACCTTCATTACTAGGAGAGATTATAAAGACTGGGATTGTTCATTGTAGAAAAGAGATGACTGTGACTGATAAAAGTCTATAAAGTCATGAAAGGCGTAGGAAAAGTGAATAGTGAAGTGTTGTTTATCCCTTCACATAACACAAGAACCAGAGATCTCCCAATGAAATTAATAGGCAGCAGGTTTAAAACAAATCTAAAAAAGTATGTCTTCACACAATACACAGTCGACCCATGGAACTCATTGCCAGGGAACGTTGTGAAGACCAAAAGTATAACTGGGTTAAGAAAAGAATTATACAAGTTCACGGAGGATAGGTCCATCAATGGCTATTAGCCAAGATGGTAAGGGACACAATCCTATGCTCTGGGTGTCCCTAAATCTTTGACTGCCTGCAGTTGGGATTGGATGACATGGGATGAAGTACTTGATAATTGCCCTATTCTGTTCATTCCCTCTGAAACATCTGGCACTGGCCACTGTCAAAAGACAGGATACTGGGCAAGATAAACCACTGGTTTAACCCTGTATGGCCATTCTTATGTTCCTCTGTAATATTAATATAAGTGTTTTGGAACACATACAATATAATGGTAGCAGATAGAGAAGGGAGACAGTAATTAAGACAGAGTGGAAAGAAATATAGAAAATAAAAAGAAAGGAAGAAACAGAGAAAGAGTGTGCCCAAATTATTCCGTAACTGGTCACTAACAAAGATCATTGCACATTCCTTTGAAGCATCTGGCTCTGGCTACTATGGCAGACAAGATATTGGCCGAATGGACCATCGCTCTGATTCAGTATGGCAATTCTTTTTCACTGTGCATTTTATGTTTTAAAGATAAAGTCTAAAAGAGTAACAGAGGGAGGGAAGTGAACTAGGGTGAACATTGAAAAGCCCAACACCATTCACCAGATTGTACCATCATGTCTCACAAGGAACCAGACTGAATCCATTTATCCTCTACTTCTGCTTGAGCCTCAGGGCCCAGATGCAGCTTTGTGCCATTTCCTTCAGTGAAGCTAAACTGATTTAGGGCAGCTGAGGATCTAGCCATAAGTGACTTTAACTACCTGAAATGTTTATTAATGTGTCTTTTCACCACCCCATACACATTTCATAGTGGTATCTAAGTGCCACTTTAGAAAGTCATTCATAGTGCAATGAAAGCAGGAAATAACTTTGATAAAATCTTGTATGTATTACAGTTTTCTGTACATAATATCAACCTAGGGTGACCAGATAGCAAGTGTGAAAAATTGGGACAGGAGGTGGGGGGTAATAGGACCCTATATAAGAAAAAAACCCAAATATCGGGACTGTCCCTATAAAATCGGGACATCTGGTCACCCTAAATCAATCCTCTCAATCAATGGGCACTGACTGATTCACCAAATGGAAAGTAAAAAAAAAAAAATTCTCATCTCCTAAAATGAGGTGTATGATGTAGTAAATAAAGAGTGTTCTTTTCCCTAAACTGTATGCCTGATTCAGCAAAGTACTTAATCACATGCCTAACAAAAGATATGAATTATGTTATTGGCTTCAGTCAGACTACTAATGTTAAAATTAGACACGTTTAAGTATCTTCCTGAAGCCAGGTTATAACTGCGTTATTACACATTTTGGACCAAATGCAGATCTGGGGGAAATGGTTGCTACTACAATGAAGTTGGACCTGATTCCACCAGAACTGCCTTTGTCCCTTTATGGTTAAAGTCTTACTACGTGATTCAGACGTCAATGGCGCTATCCCACTTCCATATCCACTTTAGGACCTGGTCTTTCAAGTACATCTCCTCTGAATCAATCATCATTATCAGACACATTTAATACCAACTTCCCTTAATCTGCTTTACAGCAGTGTCACATACTGTGCAGAAGGCACAGAGATCCTTCTACATTTTAAAGGGGCTGTATTGTAATATCCCATCAGATTTCTCCATGCACCTGAATCTCATTTTCAGTGCACCAAAAGTTCTTTCAATTATAGATTGAACAGACAATGTGCTGCATTATAATGACATTCCTCTGGAGTTTGGGGACTCGGAATGAGAGGCTTTAGTGACTTCAGTGGGGCCTTAAGGGAGATAAGCCCTCTCAGCTACAAATGGAAAAATATGATTTCACTTTTAGTAAAATTTGCCCTGACAGGCAAAATTCTGCTCTTGGTTGCACCAATTTAAACCCAGAATAATTACATTGATTTAAGAGGAGTTATTCTGGATTTACACTGGTAAAACTGGGCGAAGGATTTATCCCACAGGGCTGTGATACGAGGTCTTATAATTCTAACAATACCATTAGGAACAAAAGACAAAATTTGTTCTATTTTTGACAGTATAAAACCTTGCTCCCAGTTACAGAGCTGGCTTTTTCTTTTAAATGCCTATTGCTGCAGTGATAGCAGTAGGCCTCCAAAGATGGGAGTCTCTTCCTTTCCTGTGCTCTGCACTGGGTCTGAAAAGACAATGACAGATGAAAGCAGACACTGGGATTGGAATAGTGGTAGCTCGTGACTTTTTTGACAGGTGAAGCACAAATCACAAAAAAAGTGATGGCCCCAGGCATAATATCATAGCTATTAAAAGCTATTAAGATCTATTAAAAGCTCAGCTTATAGTGAAGAAGCAGCAGGCGGACCTGGGAGCTGGAGCCACCATTATGATGCAGCTTTTACCTGGGCTGGGGTGAGGGGCAGAGCATGAGGCAGGCGTGGGGTTTGGAAGCAGCTCTTCATGCATATGAACGGGGCCCACACCATGAGAAAGGGTGCTTGAGAGGCACAGGATGTAGCTCCCCACCCCTGTCCCCTGCAAACCTACTGCAGCCCTGACTTGACTGCTACAATCCTGCTGTGGCCTCTCCAACAAGTGGTTACCACAGCAATGCCCTTATATAGTGACTCCCGCGTGTGGTAAATTGCCATGGCAACAAGGCACTATTAGCTATTCCATGATTTGAGTCTCATGCACCACTACCTTCTTCACACTTTCTGGCATTGTGCTTCACAACTAAGAGAGTGAGTTGTGACATTTAAATCAAATCACAATTTGCACTTAAATCTGTATATATTTATCAGTCGAATAAAAAAAAGGACATCAAAAATGTATTTTGTAGATTTTGTTCAGCTGTGCCTCACTTCCCCGGGCTGACGAGTTGCCAGTGTATGGAAACATCAGAATAAAACTTCAGGCTAAGGGAAGATTATATAGATGGGATCCAAGACAGCTGCCTGAAGTAGGCAGGTTGACTGTAAGGGGGACTGTAGGCAAGTTGACTGTAATTGTCCCTCCGAGTGGTCCAGCCCACAACTATGTGATAAGAAAATACAAGTGAGTTGGAGAAAGAGGAAGTATGTGGGGCATAATGGGGGAGAACTTCTGTTTGGATTGGGTAGTTGAACAGTTAAAACCCCACCTTTTTTCAGAATTGTTGTAAAGGTTTATATCTGGATTGCTGATAAGGGTGAGAATAGGGGACAAGGCTTTTGTTTCTTAAACTAAATAAATAAGGGAAGAAAAGTGGTTCATTACTACAGTTGGTTGGAAAGTTTACTTTATTTTCCAGTAACATTTCTGAGGAAAGTTTTCAGGTTTTTGTCAAAAAATGAACACACACCTAAACCAATCTTTTTTTTCCCCAAGCAAAACACTTCACAGTTTTGGTGAAAAGAGAAATGTTCATGAGAAAACTGCCATTTCATCCCAAAAAAGGCTGATACGAATTTTTGGTCAGATCTGTTTATGACTCTGAACATGAGTATGAAAACAGGAACTATGTTCCTAAATTATCATGTTCACCAACTCTTTATTCCTCATCTGAAGCCATAATCTTCCGATTGTGACAGCAATAAGCATTTTCACAGGCGTGAATCACAGTTGCCAACTTTCAGGCGGTAAGTAAGCACCCCAACTTTCACAATAAGCCAAAAATCAAGCTAATCCCATTTCAAAACAAGGCCAAAACAAGCCAATCCCTAAGAACCCGAACACTCTATGTAAATAGATCCCCCCCCAGTGTGCAGTATGGGAACTGTGGTGGGTCCCTGACTGTGCACCCCTCACTCTCTGCCCTGCTTGCCCCTGCTTGCCCCCTTGCCTCTGCTTGCTGGGAGCCCATCAAAAAAAAGAAGCAACAAGCTACAACAAGCAACAGTCTACAAGCCAAAAACTAGCCAACAAACAACTCACAAGCCAATTAAACCAAAAACAAGCCCAATTTCTGCGTTTTTTTCATGGGTTTGGTATGTCTGGAGTGAATACTGATATAACAAGGGCCCTGATCCTGCAAAAGTGGTGTTTCATGCTGACATACCTGGCGCCAGCTCATGCCAAGGCCCCACTGAACACTGACAAATTCATAGCTGGAAACCAGTCTGGCTTAGCTATGTTTTAATATTGTTAAAATAAATAGCGTTGCAAGAATGTGTTTAGAGTTTAGTCTTTATTAAATACTTGTAGGTTGCTACACACATTAATCTTACTTGTAAAATCTATATCCCATGTTGTAAGGGAATATTTAAGTGTTTGCAATGTAACTATAAAAATGTTTGCTAAAACTATAAACCCCCACAGTCAAGACAGTATCATTACCAATGTGAAATACTAGTTTACCACAAGAGGTGTTATCCCCTGCCCAAGAAAAGAAGCCCTATAGACACCAGATGAGCCATTGTGGAATGTCAGTGGACAAAAGACTTTGGTAATCACCCTCATGACCCACCTATGAAGAGGGGACATGCACAAGCCCTTGTCCCATCACAACTTGAACGCTGGGGGAAGGAAATAAAAATCCCTGTCAAGGAGGAATTGTTGTCACTATGCCGCTTGGAATTTGGAGAGGGCAATAATTCTAAGCATAAGCAAGGGATCCCCAAGCTGCTTAGCTTTGCTTAGCCCTAAAGGACATATAGAGCTTGCCTATTACAGTGGTGTGTATTACTTCTTTGAAACCTAAGACTGTAACACTTTTGTGTGTGTATGTTTACCTGCTTTAACCTTGTAAATAACTCTAATGTCTTTGTACTAGTTAATACATCTTTAGTTAGTTTATTACAGGACTGGCTGCGAGCATTGTCTTTGGAAAGAGATCTAAAGTACAATTGACCTGGGGTAAGTGACTTGTCCTTTGGGAGCAAGAGTAACCTGAATATTGATGTGATTTTTGGTGTAAGGACTATCCATCACAAAGGCAGGCTTGCCTGGGTGGTAAGATAGATTGGAGTGTCCAAGAGAACTGTCTGTGACTCAATATTAAGGCTGTTATGGTGCTTTAGGAGTTCATACTTGTTACTTGGTTGATGAAATCTAATTATAGACCATACAACCAATTTGGGGTTTGTGCTCTGTTCCTTGACAGTCTTACCTGTGTTTGACTTGTGAGCTACTCTAGACAACTTGACACGGTGGTTGATGGATTTCAGCCTCTTTCATAAAAATTCATAGATTTTAAGGCCAGGTGGGATCATTAGATCAGCACAGGCCATAGAATTTCACTCAGTTAGTCCTGTATTGACCCCTGTAACTTCTGCTTGACTAAAGCATACCTTCCAGAGAGGCATCCTGTCTTGATCTGAAGACTCCAAGGGATGGGGAACCCACCACTTCCATTGATAGTTTGTTCCATGGTTAATCATCAGTTGCCAAGAGGTACCTAGCAGCTTACAGGCATGGAAAGAACAGCAGGTACAGATGAACTATCAGCACCAAAGGTCCTAAGGCCATCAAGATCTCAGCCATAGTAAAGTTACTTTCTCCATTAAGGTCCATAAAAGATGAAAAATCTTGATGGTCCCTCATCTGATGTGAGTATATAGGCATTCACAGCTCCTCTCTACCTAAAGAATCCAGTGATAGCTGTTTTCTGTAAAAGGGGAGAGGGCCATTGAAAAACATAATTCCTTCTGTTTTACATCTCTCTTAAAGTGTAGAAGAAAAATCACAGCCATAGCCACATGCACATTTGCTGGCTCCATTCCTCCTTTTTATCATTCACATGGATTGACCTGCATTAATTTAAAATTAAGCAGTGAGCTGCTGTATTAGAAGATCCCTAGATATTATTCACTATCTCAGGCAAAAAATTCAGAGGCTGTTCTCCACAATACCAGTCCAGAGAAGGCTAAGGATCTGTGAACTTTATGCTCCACATTCTGGAGGACTCCACTTTAGGATCTAATTTTGAAGGTCAGGTTGGCATGGGATGGATTACAGTACCTTTAATCACAGTAACTCCTTAATACACAAACAGTGCCATTGACTTTTATCAGACCACTCTTGGTGCAAGGTACTATTCAAACTGAGTAAGGGTATCACAAACTGACCCTTAGGGATGATACCAAATTATTTGATTTAAACAGGAGTAGGAGATAGGGCTGTCTCTGTCTGTATTGCTTAACACCATTCATTTTTGAATGAACCTGTTGCCCTTTGGTTCTGTGCCAGTTTATTCGGGATTACAATCAGTCCACATGGACAGAAAGCCTCCCCTCTTTACAGATTAATTTTTGGCCATTATTTCTTCATCTAACGCAACCCTATCCATCCATCAGATGCTTTACAAACAGCCTGGGGAGCACTTGGCTCTTAAATCAAACTGCAAAATATCCCAGCAACCCACTGGCAATATAAATAAAAGAGAAGCTACCTGATGACTTTCAGATGAAACTCTTCCCCGACAGACTTTTTGATACTTGGACGAGGAAGTACGCACAGCTGGAAAGACATCTATGCTGTGGGATAGGATTAATCTATTAATGATTAATCCCTCACACCCACGCCTGCTATGTCCTTTTAAAGTACTGCCAATTCTTTTTCCACTTAACATCGGGGGGGAGGGGGGGAAAGACGACAGATCATATGTATAAAACTTCCTATGGAAAGGTAAAAAGCACCAAACACGTCCAAGAAAAATGCAACTAAATGAAGATAAGAGGTGGCTTGAGACCTCTTTATTTAAAAGATTTATCATCTAGCTGCTTCACTGAGATGTATTTGGGGATGACAGCATTATATTACATTCCTGGAATCAGGCACAATATGGCCTGCCATTGAAGAATATATGACTTGTCCCATCTACTTGAGTATTCTATCTACATGTCTAAAAATAGAACTAACCTCAATGTCAAGAATGAAACTGGTCATCATAACGGCTGGGGCACAAAACCAGGAAGCTTTTAAACACTTCCCACATGATTATACAATCAGCCTCAATAGATGATTTTGACCTATCCAAACTTATTAGCTACATGATCTTATTGTAGTAACCCTCCTCATTGGTCCCCTCCCTGATGTTTTGTTATGCCGACACATTGCATCATGTACAAAATTAGGTTTCAGTTCTTTGGGGAAAGGACAATGAGAAGGAATTAGCAGGGACTGAGAATATTAATAACAATATATTAATAACACTTTACACCAGGGGAGAATAACATTAAACAGTCCAAGTTACTAAGGGGTCTAAAATATACATTAATGAAGATATTCATTTTAACCCCTTCAGTAATGCTACACCAAACACATGTGTTTATGTACCACCAACTACAAATCTGAGCTTTAATCTCTCTCTTGAGCCACATTCCATTATATGGAGAGACACATTTCAGCATCATCTGAAAGATCTAAATATTTTATCTCTAGGTTTTATAACACTTGTGGCCAGATTCACTAGGTGCACAGAGAGGGGTACCTGTCTACCCCTGCGAGATGCCATGCCTCTTAGGAGGATGCCGTTGTTCTTTCTGCATACTTCCTGTGGAGGCTGAGAGGCTTTATCTTTACAGCCAGAGTAGGCATTGTCTTGATGGAGGCTGCTGAGATAACTGCATTCCACAGCTGGGTTGGTCATGCCCCCTTCCTTTGCAGAGGTGTCTAATTTTTGGTGCAAACCATGTCCAGTTTGAGTGTCTGCATTTTTAAAAGGGTGTTGAAAAATTGGAGGGGGAGCAGAAAAGAGCCACAAAAACTAGCCAACCACATTATGCTTTAGTTAGATACAAGTGAATGGGCTCAATACAGGGATAAACCGGGTGAAATTTAATGGCTTGTGTTATGCAGGAGGTGAGACTGGATGATCTAATGATCCATTCTGGCCTTAAACTCTATAATTCTAAAAGTTCTGGTCCCTTACCATTGCCTTGGCAGAGCCTGCAACTGATTTTTGCCAATAAAATTTTTTCTCGCTGTGGAATTTCTGCCACTAGTGCCCTGTGCCAGGATTTCTGCCAACAGGGAGAAATATTGAGTACTGAATCCATGTGAGGCCTTTAAAAAAACCCAGACCATTAGTCAGCCTTAGCATTAAAAACTCAGGCATGGCATCAGTATGCGCACTCACAGCAAAAGTTATGTCCTTGTATGAAAACATGGCATATGAATGAACCAATACAACACATAGGCCTGGTCCACACGGGGCGGGGGGGGGGGGAATCGATCTAAGATACGAGAATAGCGTAGCTGAAGTCGACGTATCTTAGATTGAATTAAAATTACTTACTGCGGGTCCACGCGGCGCAGGCTCGCTCCCCCGTCGACTCCGCTTACTCCTCGCGCTGAGCTGGAGTTCCAGAGTCGACGGGGAGCGCTTCTGGGATTGATTTACCGCGTCTACATGAGATGCGATAAATAGATCCCAGAAAATTGATCGCTACCCACCGAATCGGGCGGGTAGTGTAGACATACCCATAGATAACACTGATCATGGATTTGTATGTTTGTGAAAAGGCGCTTTTGGAGAAAAAGAGTTCATTGGGCTCCATCTTCCAGTCCCACTTCCCCCACCACTGTGGATTTACAAAGCACAGCTGTAGTCCCTGAGCATTTGTTAGCCCAGGGATTTCTTCCTTCAACCTTCCCAAAGGAGATGGGGAGGGACAAGGAGGCAACGGGTTATTCCCTCAGGGACAGTACAGCTCCACACCTACACCAAAAATGGACCAATTTATAAATAACACAATCCAGCCCTTTAATATTGACCCTCAGTTGCAAAGAATATCTGGAAGGTTCCTCTGTTTATTGTGTTCCAATGGCCAAAGCTAAGGAACCTCTCTATGAACATAATTTGATGCCCATTGAAGTCAATGGAAATATTCCCATTCAAGTCAAGGCTTTCAATCTTTAGTCTGGGACATGATCTGGTCTTCAATTAGATACCTGAACATGAGGTCAGATTCTGAGCTGGTGTAAGTTGGCATAGCTCCATTGAAATCAATGTCAAAGGAATTACACATGGAATATTATATATATATATTTTATGGGGGCGGTCATTGTATTTGTATTTAAATACATTAGGTAAATTTTCTATCTATCAGCTTTGGCAGCATTCCTTTAGGTTGGCCTGTTCAATACCTGTAGCTAATGACTGACCTTTTTGCATGAAACAGATGGTCATATAAATGGAAGAGAGGTCAACAGATCAAAAAAGAATGCCGCTGAGGCAGCTGCAGTTAAATCAATGTTTGCTTTAAATTCCTTAGGACATAGGATGCAGCCAGCCAGATTACTTTTATGACTCCTTTCCTTGCAATTTAGGGATGTGTGCAAACTTTCACACGCACATACCCATTCTTCCAAAGGTGATTACTCCATCAGAACATTGTTGAGTTAATTCACTTAAGGCCCTTATGCTGGAACATTGAAGTCAATGAGAGTTTTGCCATTGACCCAATGAAAGGAAGATTAGTCTGTAAACCCAAAATACTCCCTTTTATCACTTTGGGTCTATCAGCATCCTCTGACAATTCCTATGGGATAAACGTTGTCCCTTGATTTGCCTCAGTAGGCCAGCCATTCAGCCATATTTATGCAATTGTGTAGATGTTTTACTATTTCTCTACAATAAAAGAGTCCTCATCCTATGATCTGGTACAGAACATTACCTCCTGATACTTGCCTATGCAATATGCTGTAAATAAGGACAGTACTACATAAAATCTGCAAAAACCTTCAAAAATATAAGGCTCCAATCCTACAAAGTTTCTCAGGTGCTTAACTTCATGCTCTGTGATAGCTCCCCTTGATTTCAATGCGACCACACACAGTCCATAAAGTTAATTGTGTACATATATCTACCGGATTGGAGCCTGCATCTCTATTAGGGTAAGACTAGGTTCTCTTTTAATTCCTCAGCTTCACAAGCATTCTTCAAGAGAAGCACTTCTTGCCACACTAACAAGTGGCATTCACGTGCAACACTACATCTCCTGTTTCTCTCCATTCCAGATCCCTCAATGAAGCAACCTGGCAAACAATATGTATGCATCAAGTCAGTCAACTGAAACAAAAAATAATTTGCAAAAATCAATTCAATTTCTTTTCCCAAGATATTAATGCTAGAATCATAGTTTAATGGCTTTTTGAAAGGGCAAAATAGCTGTTTAATTTGGCTGCATTTTTTGTAACCTGATTTAAATTAAGTATAATCTGGAAAGTGCTGTCCCTAATAAGGAGTTACTATCTCCAGTATGGAACCTTGGCATTTTTCTTTTCTTTCTGGTGAGATTCATGTGAAGAAAGCCAATAGCTTTGCACAGTGCTGTTGTGAGCGCCACTAACTGAAAGATCTCAATAGCTTAAAGTCTCTCCTGGTAAAGGTGCTATGAGTGCAGTATACATGGAGAATTCAGAGGGCAGTAATTTCTCCTCTGGAGGGGTACTGGAAATATGTGAATGTGCGGTTACTAAAAGTAATTGCAATATATATACATATATGGTTAGTGTTTCAGCCTTCTGGGTGCTTCTTGAATTTATTAATATATTTCAGTATTAAATTAACTTACTATCAGGGCCGGCTCTAGGCACCAGCTAAGGAAGCAGGTGCCTGGGGCAGCAAATCTGAAGGGGCGGCACTTCGGCTGTTCTTGGGGTGGCACTCCGGCTTTTTTGTTTCATCGGGGGCACTTCTGCGGCAGCTTTTTTATTTTCTTTGCTTCAGTGGCACTGCTGCTGCAGGTTTTCTTTTTTTCTTTTTTTTGCTTCACCGCTTCGGGCGGCAAAAAAGGTAGAGCCAGCCCTGCTTACTATCTACTTTGCTGAGCACATATGCTGTTGGTGAGCATCCACACTAAATGCCTAAAACTGTCATTGACTTCAATGAGAATTCATGGACAGGGCAGCGTGGCAAGTTCAGGGGCTATGCTTGGGTTCCGCTAGTGGACCAGTTGCCTGAGGAACCCTTATACACCATGACAAAGGTCTCAGTGCAGGGACACAATGGAGGTGGGCCAAAGTCTACAGAACTTCACTGGTGCCCTTGCACCCTGCACAATAGGTGCTGATGGACTTCAGCACCTATTGTAGACCCCAGAATACCAGCCAGGAGAGCTGTGCAGGGGCACCACATCGAGGCCCTGTGTTAGGGGCTGGATTTCACTTCCTCAGCCACTGTGCACTCCCCTCATGGAGCCCAAATATTCAGACTTTGTGAAAGATGAATGGATTTCATCCACAACTGATTTTCACCCACAACAGCGGAAAGTATTTAAGCATGAGTCTAACTTTAGTCAACTGTTGCAAATAATTTCTAATGCGTGTACATGCAGTATGCACAATTAATTCCACACCTGCAATAATAGGTACAGATAGGGCTAAAATTGTAATGCATTTATCATATTCTAAATAAAGTTGTGTGGTATGCCAAGACAAGTTTACCATTACAGTCTCAATGAACAAAGAATATCAGGTTATGATCTTATGGAAATTTATCCAGGATCAAAGTTCAGTGAAGATTGCATAGAATGGTGTTCTTTGAATTCTGCTTAGGACCCAAAAAAATTGTTGCATAGAATCAAAGTACAATGCCTCATCACTGGAGCTTTCACTAGATTTACATTTTGCTTTTGCCTGAATTTTCTGGCAAATGGCAAACTCAGTGCTTTTGCCAAATTGTTAACAATGTTTATATGCATGTTCACTTCCACACTTCCCATGCTGTTGTCAGTTGCAAGATTTTGGTACACTCCCTTGCATTGTTAGATTTGCTGGTGTTATTTTCTTTCATGCCAATCTTTCTTATTCTGTCTCATGTACGTTTCTTGACTTTCCTCCTTACTTAAAGTCTGCACCTACAATTTTGCCTGCTCTGTAGGTTTTCAGATTTTTGTAAGTATTTCTAGAGTTATCTCATAGTCTTTGCACAAAGTCTCACATACTTTTCTATTGCTGCAGACCACCACTAGCCTGTCTCCAATCAGAAAATCACTTCAGTGGCCAAAACTGAAAGTCTGGCTCTTTAATTTCAAGAATGTAACAATCATCAATATTTTCTTGTGTCTTTTGTGCTTTCGTGTGAAGGAGGAATCTTTGGTAGGTTTCATTCTTTCTGGGAACACTAGCTTCAAAATCTGCATGTACCCAAGAAACTATTAAAAGCGTCTAGGGCTTTTGCACTAGTTATAATTAAAAAGACCACTTTCGTGGCACCTGATTAATAGGTTCTAGGGCCAGAAGGGACCATTGTGATAATCTAGTCTGATCTCCTGTATAGCACAGGCCATAAAACTTCCCTAAAAATAATTCCTAGAGCATATATTTTAGAAAAACATCCAATCGTCAGTGATGGAGAATCCATCATCACCCTTGGTAAACTATTCCAATGGTTAATTACGCTCACCTTTAAAAATGTACACCTTATCTCCAGTCTGAATTTGTTTACTTTCAATCTGCATAGTCACATACAACAAGAAATGCAAGAAAAGCAAATTATGTTTGAAATGCTTCCTTGATTTCTTCACATTTTCTTGATCACTTAATTTTTTCATAATCTTTTTTCATAATAATTTTTCATAATATTTTTCATAATAATAATTCAGACCATCTATCCTTATGGCCTTTGTGTGTTCTTCAGGTGTCTGGAACGCTATAAAATCTTCCTGGTGACTCTCAAATCCATCTACTCATGGTATCATGTGTTGTTCTTTGCCTTATTAAGATACAAAGAGTTTGTATTTAACAATTACATTTTTAATTAAGCATTATATAACATAACAAGTGCCTGCTACAACTATAGCCTGCCAAAGTCTACTCTGATCTTCCCATTACAGTTCAGAACTCCACCTTCTCAAATGAAGGGTGACAATCAATCTTTGCAGCCACATCTCACATCCTTAACTAACAATTACAACTGTTTCAGACCAACAGATTTTGGGGAGTTTTAATGCAATTTAACCTGGGGCAGACTCATTGCCAGAAGGATGCTATTGGACACGGCTTTATCCCACCACTATTTGAAAGAACAAAGATGGTCACAAGAGGTGACAAAAGTCAGAGAACGGGTTGTTGAAGCTCGTAATTTCCATTCCATGGCTAAGTCTGACATTTGGGCAAAAATATGTTACAAATAAACATCAATTTCCCACAAAAGGAAATGTTCAAAATGATTTCAATTTGGGGTCAAATAAAATGTTTTGATTTTGAACTTAAAGGAAAATAAAATAAAACTAGAAAAATTTATATTTTATTTGATAATTTATAATATAATAAAAATACAATAAATCTCTAAAAAGAAATAATTTTGAAATGAAAAATCAAAACAATCCATTCTTAACAGGTTGAAATGGAAAATTTTGGTCATGCCAAAGGCTTAATTTTGATATCTTTTTAAACAAAATTTCATTGAAATGGACACATTTCTGCAGGATGTTTCAATCTTGAAAAATTGGCATTTTCTGACAGAAAAATGCTCTGGCTACCTTCCCCTGGTTCTCTCCAGAGCGAGCAAGTCCATCATAAGTGCAGTCTCTGGTACTGCTGGAGGTATTCCACCCAGAAGAGCAATCCTCAGGCTCACACTTATTATGGGGTCCAAATCTATAGGCAGCCTCATGCAAAGTGACCCACCAAGATGCTAAGCCACCAAGACCTCTGGATCCTTCTCATCCTCCTCAAGAAGATCCACCAAAGGAAGAGGAGCTTAGAATAGAGGAGGAGACATCACCATCCTCTTCTTCCTTAGATGAGGCAACTATGTCCACTCCACCATTCTATGCAGATGATTTCAAGGTCTTTCAGGACTTCGTGAAGCTTCCTGGAGGAAGTCCAGGAACAACAGCACTCCTTGTGGACATCCTGCATACCTCCACTCAGGGCAAAGTAGTCTTGCCTATCAATTGGGATCTACTGTCACCAGCCCATACAGTTTGGCAGATTCCGGCTACCATCCCACCCACTTTCAAGAGGGCTGATAAAAAGGATCATGTCCCAGCCAAGGGTTCAGAGTACCTATTCTCCCAGCACACTCTTAACTCACTGGTCATCAGTGTCACCAATGAGGGAAATAGGCATCATAACTTCAAATTAACACCATCTAAAAAGAGCTTAAATGGCTGGACCTTGTAGGACATCTAACTGAAGGTCTTTTATCCCAAGCCTCACTCTTCAAGGGAACAGGCTAGCCTCCATACTCTCGATGTAAGAAGAGGTCTGTTCTTCTATCTGCACAGAACTAAACCCCTCAAGTCCTCGCCCCCCAGGTTCTTCATCTCCTTTGCCAACAGGACTGTGGGTCACTCTTTTTCTACCCAGAGACTATCTAAATGGGTTTGGGGTTATATTCTGGCATGTTACAAGTCTCTGGAGTACCATTCCCCAAAAGTGAATGTCACTGCACCTAGGACTCAATCCATATCCATACCCTTCCTTAGAAAGATATCCATCAAGGACATTTTTAACACAGCCACCTGGTCCTCCGTTCTCACTTTCTCAGAGAATTGTGCCTTAATATATTCCTCCAGAATAGATGTGGCCTGTAGTGAAGCTGTTCTACACTCTGTACTAAATCTGTTTCCTCAGCACCCTCTTCATCATTAAAGTACTGCTTGGGAGTCTCCTTGGATGTAGCCTCCATAGGGACAATAACTTGAAGGAGGAGGTGAAGTTACTTATCTTGTACAGTAACTGGGGTTCTGCAAGATGTTTTGCCCCTATAGGTGCTTCACCACCCACCCTCCTTTCCCTTCTGCTTTGGAATCCTACAATGGTCTGAAGTTGAGAAGGAACTGTAGTGACATGCGGCATGAGCAGGCATACAGTGCAGGTATGGACCCATGGATGCTACTAACAAAAATGTCTCAGCTCAACGGTGCACGGACACATGCAAATCCACACATGGAGCACCCATAACTATAAACCCTCTTAAAGAACTCTACATACTGTACAAGGCAAGTGACCTCTCCTAACTTCTAGGAATTTTGTTACTACAATGACCATTCCCATGCAGGGTCATTGTTAAGATGTATCTGTGCTAAGCAAACAAATAGCACATCACTGTCATAACATATATGATGGAATTTTAAATATAGGGTTTACTCTACTGGATGGTGTGAGTAAGTAACATTTGAGATCAACTATAAGATACATTAAGGAACAAGCGATCTTTCTTGAGATATTCTGGATAACCTAAAAATCAAAAGGATAATGTTAACTGACATGCAAATTATGCAGCCTAAACAGGGGGAAAAAAACTATTCCCTCATTTTCCCTTGGAAAATGCAATTTAGTGTACTGTAACCAGGGCTTTCCAAGAGATAAATGTTTCAAAATGATTAATATCTCTGGCAGAAAATTATACTGGTAATTTATGTTAGAGCACAGAGAATGCTAAGAATAATGTAATTCTGTTCAGAAGGATTTTTTTTCATAAAGGACAAAGGTAGATTATGACATCTGGTTAAGCCTTTACATATTTTAATGTGAAGCAGTATATTCAAATTCCACACTTTGCTTTAAAATGAATAAATTTGTATCCCCAGGTTTGTAAATCCTAAAGGTGATGATTTAAGTGAAAAAGTGACATTTTGGTATGGGGTGAAATTTTAATACCCTGGCAATGGAAGAAGATTCTGACTTCTTAAATTTTCCTTGATCCCTACAACACCTGCCAAAGTTGCTGGAAGCCTAGAGAAAGGGTTCTGAGAGTTCCCTGTTTTGAGGGCAAACATTGCTAACTCTAAGCCTTTCATACTCAGGTAATGGATAGAGGACTTTGCATATAATGATATTTTATTGAATATGTGAGTAAACCAAAACAATCACCACCAGAAGGGCACATAGACACATTCAGGCACAGTCAATGAAGAGTGTCTCTTCTGCATCTGGAAAGCTGACCTGGGCCTTTGGATTTTTTCTTTTTTATGAGCAAAAGAATTATTGCATCAGACATTGAAGGCTGATTGTCTATGAAAGATACAGTCTTATCTGAGTTAATTAGCTACAGTGCATATTTGTCAAAGAGAAGGCATATACCCTTTGCAAAGAACTTAACAACATTAACAAATAATAAGGTAATGGGATTGTAGACTTTTTTGAATTTATATTTGTATCATTAAATATTAAGGAAAAACAACGATTTGAAACACAGAGGATGCATACAGGATGTGCATGTCCCAAACACAAGAGACATAAAAGTAAAACTGCACAATCCAAATGCTCTGTGCAGAGCAGTGTTCCCATTTCTATGTCTTTGTTTCAATATATTGGCTGGATGAGAAGCTTTCTATAAAGACAGACACTGATGGATTGGGAAACAACATTCTCAGAGTGATGTCCATATTTTATGGAACTGAGAAAGAACATCTCTATGTTAAGCTTAGTTTAAGTTGTGCCATAGCTATCTCTATAGTAGACTCCAGTATTCCTAGCCTGTTCAATGTTATATTTTTACTTTTAATTTTGTAGTCATTAAATTATATATATAGACACACACATACACAACACTCATTCTATAGTATCATCACTTACCTTCCGAGTTTCTTTTTAGTTTGAAACATGTGCACTATATATTTTACTTTACTTCCTATGGGCTGGATATTACCTAGCCTTGGCTTGCCTGCACATGGATGTAAGAGAGTAAGTCCTCCCTGTGGGCCTGTGGTAGGCCTACCTAGATCACTCATTCCAGGTCTGCTGTTTAGTATGGCCACAGCATGGTCACTGCTACCTCTCCAGGAACAAGCATGCAGCGTGGGCTCTGTGCCAGCCCCAGACTGACCAGTTGAAATGGCCAGGTATGATGTGTGAAAAGTAAGTTGAGCCTAGAAAATGAATGAAGTCATTTACTCATCCTTTCTCCCCTGAGGAACAAGGGTGGAACTGTGACTCTTTAAGTGACAATTACTTCCTAGGGCTCCTGATTGGCCGGGGAGGGGGGGGGGGGAAGAGAAAGGGACATAGATACATTCTGCCCAGGGCTGAGACTGAAGTTACAAATATATATGCCATTTGTATGTTATCTTCTATTTTATGCCAACACAATCAACTGCTATGGAAATTAAGTCATTGGAGAGGATTATGATTTCAACTAAGAGATAAACAGCACATGTAGATGGCTATTACCCTGTTTCAATGCAAATATCCTTATTAATAAAATAAAAGAAAGAACAGTACAAAAAATATCTTACACACACACACTAAAGAAAAATCTAATTCAGACTTTTAGCTATCCCAATTTAAATAATCTTTTCTTTTCTAAATTTAGGGATATGTGGTCTGACTTTCTACTGCACCATCCATTAACCCTGATTCCTAGCTACTTTCTTCAGAGGAAAGTCAAGAGGTTATTGACCTCTGAGCACAGCAGGTCTTCTAGACAGATAAGCCATTCAATAACACCAGTTAGCAGTTAGTGCCCGTAGTCTCTTCATTGATCCCTACTGGAACAATTCCCTTTAAACTTGGCAGAACTCGTGGACTTTCCTGATATTCACATGGCAGCGTGCATTTCTGAAGTCCCATAGCTATTTAAATCTTTTGTGGATGGTCAAATAATGGAGTGGCCAGGGCCCATTTTAGTGGGTGCAGATGCAGATAGAGTTGTTACACTGAGGAAGGGAGTGGAAGCATGTCAGCTACATGAGAGGTAACTCTCAGATGTTTTGGAGGTTGAGGAGAAGCTAGACATTTTGCATGGTTATCCAAATAACTGCAATATTCTGAGACTCACTTAAGGTTTTATATAATAGTCACACTGATTTCTAGATAAACTGATTAGTGCAGCTTTAAAAAATGCATCATCTGGGTGTTTTTGGTTGGGGGTGGGGAGGACAGTTTATAGACTAGTTGTACCCAGTTCTGCTTGCTACTCTTGCTGTGCACTGATTTTGTATAATCATGGCATATAGAAAGATTATACATGGCCATAGAAAGTCTCTAGGCCAGCCCTTCAGCTTGTGTACATCAGCATTCTCCACTGACTTCAGCGTCATAGTCTGTAATTCCTTCACTTTGCCCTGACACCAACAAAGCTATACCAGTTTACACCTACTGAGGATCTGTCCCGCTGCTGAGTGAAAGTAACCTAAGGGATTAGGTCTAAATGCCAACTCCGGCATCCAGTTATGAAATAGGGCCTTTTAAGCTTACATTCCCAAGTTTGAACATTGACAGTATTTTGCCCTAAAGCCAGTTTTCTTGTGTTGTAGCAAGAAGCATTACTGTGAAGCCACTAGGGTGGCCTGGAATTTATTTTAAAAATAAAAGAAAACAGGAAAATTTAATATTATTTCATCACCCTTTAATTTTGCACACATGTCTTTTGACTGAATCTAGGGGCAGATGTGTACATTAATATTGAATCAAAAATGCTAAAAAAATGTTTAATTTTCAAATTTTCCCTGCTCTTTCGCTAAACATGTTCCCCATTAACTATTCCAGATAAAGTGGCTGATACTGACTATTGCACTAATTAACTTGGTGTTACCAGATTTGCCCGTTACTTTAGGGTACGCTAATTTATTAGGGTTACTCTTCTGGGGGGTTTCTCTACTTCTGTCAATGTACTGTTTGTGTCACTTGTGTTTTCATATGGAGCTCTACTCCTCCCTTCCACAAGTCCCCTCCCAATGGAGCTATCCTGCAGGACCTTGGTTCCCCAGGGCTGGGTTCCAAGCTGCCATCCTCATATGTCACAGGTTCAGCACGTCCCTATCCCCACTTTCATGTTACAATTGTACTGGTAGTAACTCACTTGATGAGCAAACCCCACAGTATTTTTGGGTATTACAGGAAACTTTAGCTTAGGTAAAAGAAGCATTGCTGCCGAGTAAATGGGGAAGCAAAAAAACCACAAAAGAGTAAAGTGCAGAGAGAGAGAGAAGCAACCAGCTTAACCATAAAAGTTATTTATTGAATAATACTGATAACCACACAAGGAGAGCCTAAACAAACATAATAGTTACATTATTAAAGATCACAAAAGTCATATATAGACAACTATACCTGATCAAACAAGTCAGGGTTGGAAAGTTATACCTGAGGTAGAAAAGAAAACAGAGAGAAAGAGAGAGAGAGCTGGGATCTCACCACTCCATGAAGCTTGAACTGGTCGGGGTTCCCAGGTGATGGTGGTAGCTCAGGGTCCTGAGTGCTGGAGACTGGCAGAGCCCCCAGCACGATCAGTCAGGAGAAGATGAAATTCCAATGGAACTGATGCAGAATTTGAATCCATGCGTCAGAACACTTATTGAGCGCGGATAGGGTTTTTTTGTAGGGAAACAACAATGGTTCAAGGGAGAACACTAGATTTGCTTCTGGGTAAACTGATGACTCAAGAGTCTTCTTTAGGCTAGACAATAGGAGCTGATCACTCTTGGATATGGGTGGTGTTCCTTCCAGGGAGCTCACAATGCAATTAGGCAGCTTCAGTATTTTGGATATCAGTCAAGGATTCATTACTAGAATTGGTCTGATAACTGCTGAGCGGGGTGTGTGCGGGCGTAGGTTCATTAACATCTGGAGCAGAGATCCCCCAGGATGCAGTGCTTCCCTGCTTTTCTGGTCCCAGAGTTCAGTGCAGTTCTTGCCTTGGAATTTCTGTTCTCCATTCTGTATGCTAATGGAGATGCCTCCCTGTCCCATCTTTGACGCAGATGAGGCTAGGGGAGTTGCCTTAATCCTATCACCCTTGTCAGGAGGGGGTCTAGGTGTGTCTCCCACCGCCCTTCACTGCTCTCTGCAAGTCTTTTCTCTGATCGGGTTTGGTTCAAACAGAGGCTGGGGGGAAGGGGGTGTCCTTCATGAGTCAGACGGGCTGGATACTGTGGCCTGGTTCCCCAAGAACACAGAGCTGATTGGTATCATTGGATGTAAAATATCTGACATGATTTTTGGAGGCCATGAAATGTTTGAAGGCTCATCCTCAAACTGACATGTTTCAGTATTCAGGGATAGAAGAAGAAGAAGAAACTCCTAGGAAAGAGACCAGCTATTAAGAGCCAAATTCTGGAACTGGCGTTAGCTACATTAGCTGAGCTGCAGACTGAGATGTTTCAGGAGAGCTGGAGGGAAATAGAATCCTCACCTCACCGGCTACAGTAGAAGTGGAGCTGTTCTCTGGCCACTGCTGTAACTTTGTGGCTGCAGTAGCTCCCATCTGAGGTCTGAGTACTGCAATCTGACAGGGGCTAGGCCTGTGGCTCCTGATTGGTTAAGAACTACATGCACCCTTTTATATTTTTAACCCATTTCCCTCCCCCATCCCATCCAGCTGTCGGTCTCATCCACTTATGTCTTTTCAACTGTATGTCTTTGTGGAAGGGTCTGTTATTTACTGTATTTCTGTACAGTGCTGAGCACAAAGAGCCTCTGGCCTGGTTGGCCTCTAGGTTCTACCACAATATAAATGTTAAATAAGGTTAATACATTCACTTCTAGGGGGTTCAATAGCAGGTGGATCCATGCAATCACAGATCTATCCCAGCAAAACTGTGGCTTGCTGGGAGTCCAAACTCCCTTCCCCTCAACCCTTCAATGTTCCCAAATCCTGCCCTCTATGTCTGCAGTGGAGTCATACTCATCTTAATGGATCAGGATCCTGTGTGTCTGTGATGGACAGAGCATAATTAAAGACCAGGGCTGCATATGGCTGTCAAAGTGGATCATGTTTATCAAGATGTCTCCATGGCTTGTGACAGCTGCTGGTTGTGTGTATGGGTAAGTGGATTGGTAAACACTCATACATTGTCCATTGGGAATCTTGGTGGTTAATCCTAGGCCACATGTGTGTCTAATAAAGAGCAAGAGATCATCAACAACATTGCACCAGCACACAGGACTAGACGAGGACGACAGACCAGTGAACTCTCATGGAGAGCATTCATTCTTTCAAGACTGAAGGAATTTCTCCCTTCTCCAGGCTGACACACAAGGTAGGATAGGAAGGGCTTACAAAGACGGCATGTGGTCTGGCAAATCCTTTTATTACAGAACAAGAAAAGTTCTGGTTATCTGCATCAAAATGTGGATTTACAGTTTATCTAACGTGCAAAACAATGTCCATAAATAAATAACCGACCTGAGTCTCTCTTTATGTCCACTGGTTTTACATTGATATATCTCCATTCAGTGGAGTTACCCCTAATTTACCCCAGTGTAAGTAAGGAGAATCATGTCTGACATATTTTACTATGTCGCATTATTTTTGCCCTTTTCATCATGACCGCTCTGTGACTTCTTAAAAATGTCTGTGATAAAACAACAGCCCTAAAATCTTCACCAAGTAGCACTCGTGGTGGGCACATCAAGTTTCCTGGAGAAACCTGAGATAACAGCTCTGGTCCTCCCGTACACAGGGCCAGAACAATCTGCTGTTTCCTCATATTCCTCTTCAAGGGGGCATTTGTTCTCCCTCCCTGCCTTTCTTAGGTTGCTTTTATAAATTTTAGTACTCCAGCATAATGTAAACATGGCAAAAAACCAAGAGCAACAAAACCCAGAGATGATGCCAAGCAGGAGTGCATTGTAGTGCACTAACCGCTCAGGCTATTCTGGTGGCAAGAGGATCTTAAGAAGTGTAGGAAGGAGAAAAATCATGTGATTATTATGAGCCGATGAAACCCTGTTTTGGGTTGAATTGAAACCCCGTTGAGAGTGATAGGTGTGAATTCCCTTGACTATCCCGAGCTGTACTGAGGTCATCGCTTACAGCTCAATCACTAGACCAGATCTTTTATTATAAAGTGCAGGCTGCAAGCTCATTTGGTGTATGCAGCTCCAGCAATGGTCCTTCTGGATGAACTCTATAATCATATTCCCCTTTGCACTCTGGTTTTCTTCTGTCAGTGGGAGTGTATTCACTACATTCCATAGGGTTTAGAGAATTGAAGGCCAGAAAGGACCACTGGATCACCTAGTCTGATCTCCTGTATATCACAAGATACTAAAGTTCACCCAGTGGCCCCTATAGAGAGCCCAGTAACTTGTATTAGACTAAAGCATTTCAGTTCTGAGAGACTAAACTGTTATGCTCCACAGGCAAAGAACAGGAGAGGACTGAGGTGCTACAAATACCTTTTCAGTGGTCCTGATCTTTCAAAAAGAGCAAAGCCTAAGCCTATAATATCCTTCATCAATTTTTCATCTTCTTTAGCAATTCCTTCCAAAGTTATGGCGGCTGTCATGAATCAAAAGATAAATATCCAACTTGGAGAAGTTAAATCTTTGGAACAGGAACATTGAGAGGTTTTATTTTCTTGTATGTATTTGTTTATTGATTGAGAGTAAGAGGTATGCTTTAGTTACCTGTGTATTCTGCCATACACTCTCCTGAGTGTGCAGTGTGAGAGGCATGTCTTAATTTTATTAATTCAATAACCTGTAAGGAAATAATTGTCATACCTTTGGTACCTAGTAAAGAGATTTGGTT
Source organism: Macrochelys suwanniensis (assembly GCA_033296515.1). NCBI lineage: Eukaryota > Metazoa > Chordata > Testudines > Chelydridae > Macrochelys > Macrochelys suwanniensis. The sequence goes on along the minus strand of CM065784.1, from coordinate 14,271,465 downwards.
GAAAATGGGAAAACTCTGCATTGTTGTTGCAGATCTGTTCCCATAAAAGTTAATGGTAGTATTCATTATTATTATGAACTCTAGTCATTTTTATCAAGACACCCATTGCCACAGTATCTGGAAGCACTTCACATATGCTTGAAATACTATTGTTTCTCAGAAGTTAATTCATATACTCTGTTTCCCCCATGGCAACTGAACCAGATAGCCTGAAAGGACCAGAAACAGATGATTTGGGGTTCAGTGAAAACACTAAGGCCAAATCCATAGCTTGCCTAACTCAGTGTAGTAAATTTATGAAAGCCAGTGACCTGGTCCTAAGTGTCACAGGTAAACTATGGGAATCTGAGAATATGAAGGAGAGGGGCGTTTAAGGAACACAGCATCCATGATCTTGGACAAATGATTCTTGTAGTTTCTCATCAACCCAGCAGTGCTCCTGTCTACATGCAGGATAGTTCTATTTCAAAAAAGTACTCTGGAGCCTTACACAGGATTCATCTACCTCTGAGGTTGGCCAAACAGGCCTCTTCAACAGATTTAGCTTGGTGGAGATGGTAATCAGGTGTATAGGAAATCCTGGGGATACTTTGGGTGATTTACAACACAAAGAATAGCCAGTTAAGTGTGGTCCTTAATGAAGGTTTCACTACCTTTACCACCTAAGATCACAGGAATTTTTAAAAACGGGAAGACATATGTGGACTGACTAGCTGATTAGTTGCATGCCCACAAAGCTGCCATTGAAGTGACTGGGAGTGGCATGCACATATCTGGTGGGCTAAATAAGGCCCCTAAATTTTCTGCACACATCTGTCTTCCTCAACTCTTTAGCTAATGCCTTCCCTCTAAATAGTTTAATTCACAGTTGCACTGTCCACCACATTTTCTCTCTCTCTCTCTATCAGTTCTATTGCTCCAATGCAAAACTGAAGTCACCCAGCCTCCAACAGGCCTACTTAACACAACCAACTAGTCTGAATAGTGGATCTATGGTTTTATGTGCTCCATTTATGTCACCACAAATCTTGGAAACTGAGTTGGGTACATTGAGTTACATGTCAGCAGCCTGAAACTCATTTGAGACTAGGATTACTAGATTCTTGTTTATGGCACAGAGAGTTCCCCCCCTTCCATTCTTCTCTGCCACAACAAGATGTGATTCCATTTTTGACTGTACAGTTGCTCTTTATAGAAATATTTTTCAAGATTCATCCAAGGTAAGGTATATGTGAAGAAATCAATCCAGTTAAAATCATGTCAAATGGCACCTTTCAAGGTAACTGCTATACCTCATTTCCTTTCTGCCTTTGCCTTCTAAAATCCCAAACTCTTCCTACAGAAAAAAAAAAAAAAAAAAAAGAGAGAGTAAAGTCATAAAAGGAAAGAAAATAGGTTCATTATTAAAATGCCCCATTATAAATTCTGTGCACATTGGTTGTGTGCATTTTTTATGATTTTATTTTTCCTCAGGCAGTAACAGTAAATTAATGTGTTTGTGACGTTTCTGCAATTCCATCTTTGAATGAGACTTATGCCAGATATTGCATTATAAATACTGACTTACATTAAGTCCCATGTGTGCCTCTCATGTAGAAATGAAATAGACAGTATGGTCATTATTCAACTTAATTTGCAATATTTATTACCCTTGGCGGATATGAATGTGTTCATTACATCCACAATAAATGACCTCTGGATTTCTGAGATACGTATTATAGTCAGAAAAACTTGTAAGAAGTAAATAAGATACTTCTCTTTCTCTCCATACATTCAATTTCTCTATTCACTCCACTGTATCTTTATTGAAATACAGACTATATTGATTTTGAATTAAAAGACCTAATCAATCCATTGTGTGAAAAAAGTATCTTTGCATAAACACTGCATACAACTTTGTGCACAAATGCAAGCATATGAACTGCATCGTTGGCACTCCCAGGAAGACATCCATCTCATAGTGTGTATTAAATACAGAGACAATGAGGGTGGCAGAATGAGGATGGTTCTTGCCCCATTGTAAAAGCTGACTGAAACACAGCAGAAGCCAATTAAACTACCACTACCACCAACTATGGAGCTATGCCATGAAGAATCAGTACATTCCATTGGCTAATATTAGGAACAAGGAGTCCTGGGCTGACATATCTGGGAGGCTCAGTCAACCATATTCTATAGAATCATGGAACAGGGGCAGTGTCGAGGCTGAATCTCCACTCTGGCACCTTGAGTGCAGGAAGTAGGGGCCCACAAGGATTTTAAAAATCAATACTTGTGTTGTGTATTTGGTTGTCGTGGTAATAGCACCTTGCTGTTGCTATGGCAACTGAGTTATAATTATTTATTATATATATTTATTTATTATATTTATTATTTGTAGTTAGATTATTAGGGGATAGCCCGGCTGGTTTGGTTAGTTCTGTGTGTGAGAATAAATGGCTGCTTTCATGGCTCAGAGCTCTGTGTCTCCAGTGATTTCTTCCTAAACCCGCTGTCCCAAGGATACAACAACTTGCCACTCCAGGCTTGTATTAAACTCCCAAGGTTACAGCTTCTCTCTGAGCTTGGCGTGGTAAATGCTGCCACCACCCAAATGCAAAAAAACTCCCTTGGACCTGGGAAGGAACACTTGGGAATTCCTCCCTGTGGGGTACCCTCAAGCCTTTTCACCCCCCTGCGGGGAAGAGCTGAGAAAGAAAACAAAGGAAATTAGCCGCGGCCACCAGCTAATCAAACAGCATATGCATAAACCTCTTAGGACACAAAAATCCAAATCCTTCTTAAAAAGGGCAAATTTTATTAAAAGAAAAAGAAAGAAAATACATCTGGAATTTAGGCTGTTGCTTGATTTTAAAAGAGCAATTCCAAAAATTTAGCACCCAAAATAGCTTTCTTGGGGGTTCAGCTTAAAGGTTACAAGCAAACAAAAGCATCTGGGGTTAGCACAGAGGGGAGCCACAAGCCAAAATAAAGAATAAACCTAATCGCATTTATCTAAACGTTCCCTATCCAAATAATTCCTTCTAGGTATGGAAGATAATTTTTCATACCTGGTTCAAACCTTACACAGCATTTCTGCTTATAGCATTGCTGCTCTCCCTGCAGCCCAGAGAACAACAGTCAAAGGGAAAGTTTCATTCCCATTTTAGAAAGTTCTAGCCTTCCTATTGGCTCTTTTGGTCAGGTGCCCACTCCTTTTCTTTTACCTGTGGGCTTGTTAACCCTTTACAGGTAAAGCAGACAGAGAACAGCTACCAAGAGGGATTTTACAGCTAACTGGCTGGCTGGGTGTCCATCAAAGGGAGCTATCCCCCCACTTTATTTATCACAGGCAACGTGAATGCAGAAGGAATGAGTGGAAGGACAACAGTTGCACGTAAGGCACAGAAACAAAGCACACTATGCTGGGCAGAGACTATTACAGAAAATGTAATTCTTGCAGTGACAGAAGCCTAGAAAATGTTCACTAGAGGCCTGGGGCAAATGGGTCAGATGATCAATGTTATCTGTGAATACTCCACTGGTTTTCAGTACACAGCACATAATTTCAAGAGGCCTGTGGCTTCTTTAGTTTGCACTTCCTGCGGGTTCTGTTCTATGGCCTGATCGTCAGCGCTCACTGAAGTCAGTGGAAGGATGCACGATAACTTCAGTGGGCAGTGGAACAAGCTCTGTGTGCGCTATAGGGTAAGCATGCCCGTGTTGGCCTCTTTCCTTGTGGGCACGTCCACTTTCTGGTATGAACTAGTACTAATCAGCAGCATACAGTGGTACTGCTGCTTGTACATGGAGAAATATGAAGCAGGCCATTAATTTGTGCTGATTAATTGTTTCCATCTTTTGTATGATTTACATCTTTCCCCAGTGCTGCATGATGTGCACCAGATGATGCTTCTTTTGCTTTTTTGTGGAACTGCTGTCCTCTGTTCTCCTCTTTGCTTTCTTGTTTTTCCTTTTTTTCTATGCCCTATTCAGAAATGTACGATGAGAAAAAGGAGAGAAAGGATGTTGGTGGAGGGCAGTGTCTTCAACAATTTTTCACTTTTATTGAAATAATTCAGGAGCTAATTAGTACTGATGATTTAGAACCAAACTGTGGCAGTTATTATTATTAATGATATTCGTATAGCCTAACCAAGTCTGGGGCTCCATTGTGCTAGGCACTGTACATACGCATGGCAAGAGACAGTCCTAGCCCCAAAGAACTTACAGGCTAAATAGACAAGGAAATCAAAGGGTGGGGAAAAGGTGGTATTAATATCCCCATTTTACAGATGGGGAACTGAGGCACAGAAAGATCAAATGACTTGCCCAGGGTCACACGGGAAGTCTGTAGCAGAACTAGAAAGTGAATCCAGGTCTCCTGAGACCCAGTCTAATGCCTTAGCCATCAACCCATCCTTCCTCTCACTTTAGCCCCTGGTGCTGTAGAGCCTCACATCTCCTCCTCCAGGAGGGAGGGGAAGGGAGGACTTATGTCTTATAGGCACAAGCTCTGCCTGGGTGACAGAGGGGGACTGTGCAGAGTTCACCCTGCTGAATTGGAGGGGCAGTATGGTTATTGCTTCCCAACACAATGGTGCATGCTGTGTCCCCAGGACACATTAACTGCAAACTGTGCATTCCCTTGACCACCACCATGGACAGGCCCTTGCACAAGTTTCTCCCAGGGGAGGGTGAAATATTCTTATTCTACACCACCTGCCTTAATTGTTTAAAACAAAAGTGAATGTTCAAAGAAACATACTTATGTTTGAAAGCTATTGGCCATAGGGGATCAGGAGACAATGGGCCAAATAATCCCAGCATCCTTACATACGTAAGCATTCTCCTTGCAGCTGGTGGGACTATGGGCCAGATCTAGGGTCCACTTAGGTCAATGGAAGTCTTTGCATTGACTTCAGTGGCTTTGGATCAGGGCCTAAGCCAGCAGGATTTGTCTCATCATCTGCTGTGTCCCCTATTAACAGCTCCTTCATAGAAATGTTTGTATCTTATAACGAGTGGGAGAATGCCTAATTGCTAAGCTTTATTGTGACATCAATCTGGAAAAGGCCTCCTCTTAAGTCAACTAATTCATCTCCTATGTTATTAGTGCAGGAGTTGCTTTAATTTCCTAAATGCTTCTCTACATTGCTTTTGCTCACCTCTAGAGCTGGTGCTTTAATTACCTTTCCTTACAAAGTATTACACCCCTAACTGACCTAGCTACACCCTTGGACATTTTTACCATAGCTAAAAAAAACTTACTTTCCCTTAGTTTCAGGCCATTACACTTTGTTATATTATAGTGTACTATACTAGCACCTCAAACAACCTTCTGTAACTTCTTCCCCTTTTAAAATATCTTCCCATAATGCATCTTTTCTCTAATCCACATGTATAAGAAGGAAAAATAATCTCTCTTGGTAGATCTTTCACTCTCATTCTTTTAGAAACTTTTTTGCCCTTTCTTAGATTCTGTACCATTTCACTCTGTTTTTACAGCAGGTTCAAAAATTTACTCAGAATTCCAAGACGTAAATGCTCCAGAAAAAGTATGTATGAATGTGATCCCAATCAAGAATTCACTTTAGCGTTCTTGACCCCATTTATTTTCCTTTTGCAACCATTCATGCAAACATTTTTTTGTATCTGGGAAGGAAATATGTTGTCATTCCAGAAGTGTTCATGCAGCCATCTTGAAAACCCTGTGGGTTCAGGAAGCAGAGAAAATATCATGTGATGACTTAGGTAACCAAACAGTTGCTACTGGTGGAATAAGAATAGCAAATATACAAAGCAACAATCATTAAAAATAGTTTTTTGAGCAACCAATAAGCTGCTATTGATTCACATATGGTGAAACTCACCCCTGGGAGACAGGCTAGCACAGAACAATGACTTTATTATTAATTATTATTATTATTTGTATTGCTGAAGTGCCTAGAGGATCCAACTGAGATTGGGGTTCCATTGTACTAGGTGCTGTACATGCATATAGTAAGAGAGAGTCCCTTTCCCAAGTACTTAGAGTCCAAAATGGATGTGACAACCAAATAGTGGGGGGAAAAGGATCACATTTTACAGATGATAAACAGAGGCAAAGAGAGATTAACAGCCTGCTGGAGCACCCACTGACTTCAATGGGTGTTGGTGGGGGTCTGTGTGACTTACCTAAGTTCACAAAAGAAGTCTGTGAAAGAACTCTGAATTGAACCCAGATCTCCTGAATCCCAACCCAGTGCCTTAACCACAAGTTAAACCTTCCTCTTTTTGTTTTGATTTATAACAAACAGTGCACATTAGTTGCTTTTCACAATACGTAGGTATTTCAAGATGGAAATGCTCCTTATCCTGTGCCGAGAAAAAGTTATTTCATACCAATATTTGTTTTCCGGTAATTTACAAGTTACAGTATGCGGGCTCTTTGTCTTTTTTTAAGGAGTTAAAACTGCATTTACTTTAAATTAAAACAGATCTAACAGAAGGAATTTTCTGTGGGTGGTTGTCATTATTTAGATGTCTGACAAAATACAATAATACATTTTGCTTAATTACATGTGTTCTTATCACCAATAAAGGCAAACTTTTTAGACTGTCAAATGCTAATGCAACCTGATTTTTTTTTTTTTTTTTTTTTTGCTCTGTGAAGCCTGTCAAGCATTTGTCAGGTGATAAACTCCCCTCCCCCTCCATATTAAACTCTATTTGTAATCAGTAATTTCAATTACTGTTCTCTACTCCCTTTAATAACTCACAGCGTAACCATGTTCTTGGTTGAAATTACATCTCCCAGCTATCTTGGATCAGTCTTCAAAACCATATATTTGACAGTTACTTTACATAAATTAAGTGCCTACTCTGAGGATCAAATGAAAGCTCTTCCTTTGGTATGTCCCTTACTGTAATATCGCTGAAAGGAAGTCAGGAGGTGGGCTCAACAAGGAATTCTTTAAAGACACATTTCACTTTGAAAGAGGAGCAACTAGAGAAAAATCACAGACATTAGAGATGGAAAAGACCTATGATATCATCCAGTCCATTTTCCTCCTAATGCAATAGTGCTCCTCACAGTGCATTTTGCCCACTCAAGTTGTAAGAGTCCCAACCTGTAGGGCTTCCACCACTTCCTTTTTTAGATTGCAATCCACATTGTTCAAGGGAATATTAGCTTTTTATTACATATTATTTATAGAATGACATGTGTGCTAAGCAGTCAGTCTAGACTTTCCCTTTCTTAATATCAACCCATTATTTTATAACCCAGATACCACATTTATCTTATTCCAAGCAAATCCAGCTCCTTATATGGTCACGGGGGGCATGGATCAGCATTCACATTGTACTCCTGGCCTGGGACGGGGAAAATAATGATCCAACCAATGGACCAAATTCAGTGATAAATCCTGATCATGTCCCACCTGAAGCACATTGCCCATACACTAAGAAGATGTGGTCATAACAGAGCAACTATTATCTTTGTATGACATGGATCAGTGCCTCTGGATATGTAGCCCAAAACTGCATTGACACTTTTTTCACTGCCATCCTGAATTGTAAAGTCATGTCAAGAGTTGCTCTATAAAATGTAGTCCCAGGAAATAAACAGGTGGATGACAAAGGAAGGAAAAAGTGAGGTTATGGTCAATGTTGATATAAGCAGGGTCTGAATGAATGCTTCCCTGAAAGCTAGCTGGGAGGGGAAGAGACTATTAGTGTGTTTATGTAAATACATGTTTCTTTACAAAAGAAAAAGGACACTAACTGCTGCATGCCACAAGGAACCACAACAGTAGTTCCCTTAACCCACCCAACAATATTGTTAATCTTTCCAGCTATACTCTCAGCCCAGCAGAAGAATCTGTCCTATCTCGGGGCCTCTCCTTTTGTCCCTCCAGACCCACGAACATGATACAGTTCTGCGGCGACCTAGAATCCTACTTTTGACGTCTCCGACTCAAAGAATATTTCCAACACACCTCTGTACAACATGCTAATCCACAGAATCCTTCCTACCAAAATTACAAAAAAAAGGATTCTGCGTGGACTCCTCCTTACGGTTGAAACAACAGACTGGACTTCTACATAGATTGCTTCCGTCGACGTGCACGGGCTGAAATTGTAGAAAAGCAGCATCACTTGCCCCATAACCTCAGCCGTGCTGAACACAATGCCATCAACAGCCTTAGGAACAACTCTAACATCATAATCAAAAAGGCTGACAAAGGAGGTGCTGTCGTCATCATGAATAATTTGGAATATGAACAAGAGGCTGCCAGGCAGCTCTCTAACTCCACATTCTACAGGCCATTATCCTCTGATCCCACTGAGGAGTACCAAAAGAAACTAGACCATTTGCTCCAGAAACTCCCTGGAAAAGCACAGGAACAGATCTGTACAGACACGTGCCTTGAACCCCAACCAGGGGTATTCTATTTGCTACCCAAGATCCATAAACCTGGAAATCCTGGACGCCCCATCATCTCAGGCATCAGCACCCTAACAGCAGGATTGTCTGTCTATGTGGACTCTCTCCTCAGGACCTATGCTACCAGCACTTCCAGCTATCTTCGAGACACCACTGACTTTCTGAGAAAACTACAATCCATCGATGATCTTCCAGACAACACCATCCCGGCCACTATGGATGTAGAAGCCCTTTACACCAACATTCCACACAAAGATGGACTACAAGCCATCAGGAACAGTATCCCTGATAATGCCATGGCTAACCTAGTTGCTGAACTTTGTGATTTTGTCCTCACCCACAACTATTTCACATTTGGGGACAATATATACCTTCAAGTCAGCGGCACTGCTATGGGTACCCGCATGGCCCCACAGTATGCCAACATTTTATGGCTGACTTAGAACAACGCTTCCTTAGTTCTCGTTCCCTAATGCCCCATAACTCTACTTGCGCTACATTGATGACATCTTCATCATCTGGACCGACGGAAAAGAAACCCTTGATGAATTCCACCACGATTTCAACAATTTCCATCCCACCATCAACCTTAGCCTAGACCAGTCCACACAAGCGGTCCATTTCCTAGACACTACTGTGCAAATAAGCGATGGTCACATAAACACCACCCTATACCGGAAACCTACTGACCGCTATACTTACCTACATGCCTCCAGCTTCCATCCTGAACACACCACACGATCCATTGTCTACAGCCAAGCTCTAAGATACAACCGCATTTGCTCCAATCCCTCTGACAGAGACAAACACCTACAAGATCTCTATCAAGCATTCTTAAAACTACAATACCCACCTGCTGAAGTGAAAAAACAGAATGACAGAGCCAGAAGAGTACCCAGAAGTCACCTACTACAGGATAGGCCCAACAAAGAAAATAACAGAACGCCACTAGCGGTCACCTTCAGCCCCCAATTAAAACCTCTCCAGCGCATCATCAAAGATCTACAACCTATCCTGAAAGATGATCCCTCACTCTCACAGATCTTGGGAGACAGACCAGTCCTCGCTTACAGACAGCACCCCAACCTGAAGCAAATACTCACTAGCAACCACACACCATACAAAAAAAAACACTATCCCAGGAACCTATCCTTGAAACAAAGCCCGATGCCAACTCTGTCCACATATCTATTCAGGTGACACCATCATAGGACCTAATAACATCAGCCACACCATCAGGGGCTCGTTCACCTGCACATCTACCAATGTGATATATGCCATCATGTGCCAGCAATGCCCCTCTGCCGTGTACACTGGCCAAACTGGACAGTCTCTACGCAAAAGAATAAATGGACACAAATCTGACATCAAGAATCATCACATTCAAAAGCCAGTAGGTGAACACTTCAACCTCTCTAATCACTCAATGAAAGATTTTAAAGTGGCTATTTTGCAACAAATAAACTTCAAAAACAGGCTCCAATGAGAAACTGCTGAATTGGAATTAATATGCAAACTAGATACCATTACCTTAGGCTTCAATATTGACTGTGGGTGGCTCAGTCATTATGTTAATTGAATTTATTTCCTCTCCTTAAAAAACTCTTAACACCTTTGGGTCAACTGTCTGTAATGTAATGGGCCATGTTGATTATCACTTCAAAAGTTTCTACTGATAACAGTTCCTTTCAATTAATTAGCCTCTTAACGTTGATATAGACACTCCCACCTTTTCATGTTTCTCTGAATGTATAAATATCTGATTACTGTATGTTCCATTCCATGCATCTGATGAAGTGGGTTCTTAACCCACGAAAGCTTATGGTGAAATAAATTTGTTAATCTCTAAGGTGCCACAGGTATTTTTCTTGTTTTCTTTTTGCTGACACAGACTAACACGGCTACTACACTGAAACCTATGTAAATACACTTTGCTCCTTCTCTGTTTACATATTCATCAGATAAAACTTTGTCAAAGTGATTAACTTTGGCTAGTGTTGGGTACAAATGACCTTAGTACTGAATGCAGGGGTACAATATGGTTACCAATGTTGTAATTATTGTAGGAATACAGGAAAGCAGGACTGTGCTTAGCCTGTCCCACATGAGGGGGGTCACCCTCAGTTGAAAGAATTTCATTAAGCAGGGGCTAAAATGTTAGAGCTCTGTTAAAGTAAGAGGAGTGGGGGGCAGACAGACTAGCCAGGAGACTAGCCTCAAGGGTTCTCCCTAGAATGGTTTAACTTGTTTCTCCACACTGTTCAAAGAATAGAGCTAAACAGGCTTCATTAGAAGCCTCTTTGTTATTTTAATTACCCAATCAGAGCTGAAACTAGTTGTGGTAGTCTGTTTCTGCCCAGAGCTGGAAATCACTGACAGCTTGAAATCACTTGTAGCAGGGCTGTTTCCTGCACAGAGCTAAAATCAGTAAGTGACTAGGCAGTCAGCAGGAGCTTAGACAAGCGAACATGGTGGCGTTTATTCTCTCACCCCTCATGGCACACTACAAAAATGTGGTGGTTGGACTCAAGAACCTGCAGCAAAAGACACTTCCTAGCATACTCTGGGCAGTGGTGCAGCCAGGTGCAGAGAACAGGGGGAGCGGAGATAAAAAAAGGCGCCACCCCCTTGTACTCACCTGGCAGTGCTCCAGCTGTTCGGCGGCGGGTCCTTCACTCACTCCAGCTGTTCGGCGGCAGGTCCTTCACTCACTCCAGCTGTTCAGCGGCAGGTCCTTCACTCGCTCCGGGTCTTCGGTGGCACCTGCCGCTGAAGTGCCGCCGAAGACCCGAAGCGAGTGAAGGACCCGCCGGGTGAGTAAAAATTTTAAAGGCGCCACTTGTGCTCAGGTGGGGAGGGGCTGCTGACCCACTCTCCCCCTGGCTACGCTACTGACTCTGGGAGGGTGTCTTGCTCATGCTTTTATGTTTATGAATACCGCTTGTGCTGTGTTCTCTGATTAATGCTAGGTTACTTTTATTAAAGAAACTCTTTCTACCTCAGACTCTGTGCTTGAAAGAGAGGAAGAATTGCCTCTTAGAGGCACCCAGAGGGTAGAGCGAAATTTTTCCAGGTTACTGGGGGGGAGGAAGGGGGTGTCGAGCCGGTTTTGGTTATATTATTGAAAAGAAACCCCCTAGATATTGAACCCAGCCCTTCTTGCTGCCCACTCCAACTGACAGAAGGGGAACATTACTATAATATTTCACAGTTCCTTCTCAGCCTTCCCTTCAAAGATTTTAAAGAATTTTTCAAATGTTGTGTACATTTTAGTGATAACAACACAAACTCAATATTTTATTTGCCCAAGATGCAGGAAATCTGTGTCACAACCTGGAAAGGAAATTAGAATCACAATACGAAGTTGGGAGATCTGCATAACAGACAATCCTGAGAGAATCTGAAGATTAATGATGATGAAGAAATTCAGTTTAGCTGAGCATTCAGTAGCTTAGATGTATCTTTTCAACTGGAAATTGCATGAGATCAACCTTGCAAGAAATCTTGCAATAAAACTTCCCTGGTTTTGTCAAAGCTAGAAATAAAGCAAGAAGAATCATTGTTCTCAGGAGAGTATATCAGTAATTCTGTCTTATTAAAGCTGAAACAAGAGAACACAGACAGCTGAAGATAAAGATTATTAATTATTATAGTAAAGGCTCAGGATTGGCTTATGTTTTGGATACAGGTCTATTCTTACTGTTAAAAATGGGCATCTTAACCTGTATGAAGATAATAAAACCTGATAAACTATGTGAGATATGGGACTCTTAGACAAAATAGTGAAGTGCAAGCCTAATTGGCCATTTCCAGATAGAAGCAAAAGACGTTAGGGCCCTAATCTAGGCCCCGGAGGATGGTGTGGCAAGGCACACAATAGGAAACTTTTGCATAATGAAATAAAATATGTGCAACACAGAATAGAACCCTTAGCCAATTAAAAGTATATCTTGGCTTCTGTAGCACAGATACACCTGAAAGATGGTTTCTGTAGCCTGCAGAGGCTTTGAGCCCAGCCAGTTGTTTCAGGAAGAAATTAAAAGGCCTGAGACAGCTTGTTTGTTTATTTTTTCTTAAATACACATACACACAAAATACATAAAAACCTGTGTATTGGAGAGCAGCAGAGCTGACTGTCATAAAACGTGAGCGTGAGTGCATCTTCTCCACAGATCACCCACAATACCTGTTCTCAAAGAACCTTCTACATCACATCCACAACCATACATTGCACTGAAAGTTGAGAAGCAGAGAGCTACCTTAGCTTAAATCTCAATTGTCATTGGTCTGGCTGTGGGAGTTCTCCAAAGCATAAACATGATTTATACATTAAAATCATTTTAATTCCCCTACAGTTCCTGAAAAGCTGCCAAAGGTGAATCTACCCCCTTTTTTTTTTTCTGGAGGTCTGTTAACTTTTATTGGGGCAGTGAACCAGGGGAAAGCAGTGGGACAGATGTAACTAATGACTCTGTGGCTAACTGGCATGACTTCTGGGTGAAAACGCACAGGTGGGAGGAAAAATAGTGTCCTCAGGGTTGCTGACTGTGATATTAAAGTTGCAGCACATAGGATTCTATAGTCAAGACATGTCAGGTAGCAAATCTATACTGAGTCAGCACTAGAGTCAACTACTTAATATTAGTTGAATCATTGTACATAGTGATATTTTTCAATTAATTGATTTTTTAAAAATTATTTGTCAGATCTGTAAAGAAGGAGCCACCATGTGTGGAAAGATCCCAAGAAGCCTTTTTATGTATGTTCTGTGGACTCCTTTTACTGGCTTATGGACTCATATTTAAAGTTGCGGTGCACTCAGAACTGTCACTGAAATCATCGGGAGCTGTGTATGCTGAATGCCTTGCAAAAACCAAGCCTCTAATTCAGGGATCTCAAACTCAAATCACCACGAGGGCCACATGAGGACTAGTAAATTGGCCCAAGGGCCGCATCACTGAAACCTTTTCATACAATGATACAAAAGTATAGTCAAAAATGAAAAAAATGAAGAGTAATATAGTATTCTATTAAAAGTCAATGTATTAACTTTTTAAAAACTATAATGCAAAGAGGGGTTTTAATAAAATATAAACACTCAGTAATGTTTGGAGCTTGGCTGCCAGTGGAGTCGACGCCTATGGCGGGCCGCAGGAAATAACTCCGCAGGCCGCATGTGGCCCACGGGCCGCGTGTTTGAGACCCCTGCTCTAATTATTTAGTATTCAAGTGCTCCATTTGGCCAATAGTTATGACTAGTCAAGATATTTAAATTAAAAGGAAAGGAATGGAGAGAGTAGAAGAGTCCTTGGGTGAATTTCTGGTCCTGCCAAAGTCAATGGGAGTTTTGCCCTTAATTTCAGTGCGGCTAGGATGTCACCCCTGGGATATAAAAGTGGTTGACAAGAATATATCAGTTTTAGGTATAGACTTGAGAAAGATGCAATCATCTTTTGAAAATTCAGCATTGGCCACAAGATACAGAGAGGCTTGCTCATAAAAGAAGGTTACTGACACTGGAAAAAATGAAATGGATCTAAATGAGATGATGGCTTGGTGAACTCGGAGAGGTCAGGGAGTTCTACTTCAATAGACCTGAAGAGGTGTAGTGAGCAGAAGTTGGCCCAGAGTTTATTTTTAGGATTTTTCTACATTAGACTCAATACGAGCATATGAGGAACAGAGTTTTCATATTAAATGCACAATGTGCAAAACCATTGTTCTCAGTTTAAATGTTTTATATACTTCATAAGTTCTGATGCTTTTCAGCATATAAGAAAATCCCAATCTCACAGAAATTCATGTTGCAGAAGGTAATTTTATCCAATTCATAAATCTTAATATCAAAGATTCTGAGTTCCCAGTTATCCAGATATTCATTACCCAAGGGATAATAAAGTACAGTGGTAAATGTTTGAATTGATCCTATTTTAATGTTGCACTCTAGAGGTGACAAAATACTATACATAAAATCTCATATCAATCTTGTTTTGATGTCAAAACAACGATGATCCAAAACATTATGCATACTCAAGGATGAGAGCCTAAAATCATAAACCATAAAATGTATCATTAGAGGTTATATTTTTCATAAATGTCAGCTATTCTCTTCTTTCACAGTACCACTGCCACAGCAAAGTGAAAGATCCTAGATAAAAAAATCCTCATTTTTCTCAGACTTGTTTTCCTTTATAAATTATATTAAAACAAGCCATTAATTATTATTTGTATTTGTCTTGTGGACATGATTTTGAGATTCAATACTTTAAACAATAAATAAAAAACCCTGCTCTGTTTGATATGCCACTGGATTTTTAAAATGAATTTCTTTGTAGAAGATAAGGCCCTCGTGGGAAGCTAGACTTTGATACAAGATGTGGAATGTTATAATTATCTTATGTCACTATGAGGATAAAAAGTATGTTAGTCTAGTTTCTCTCTGAAATTGGAACTCTGCAGCATAGCCAAGAAAGCAAGAGAAACAAAACAAAGCCCTGAGATTCTAAATTGTATGGTCTTAACACAGTGATATTTGGAGATAAAAAGTAATAGTTTACTCCTCAAAAAAGAAAAGGAAAAAAGAGTGAATCTGGTATCTTTTGGGAATATTTGGTGGTTTCTGGAGCTCAAGGGAGAACCAGAAAATGGGTTGTGGTGACATTGGCATTCTGTGAGGAAGAACGTCAGCCCTCACGTAAGGGTGAAGCAGAAGGGGCTACGTGGGAAGTGGCCCAGGGAACAGCAGCAGCAACAGAATGACAGGAAACAGCAGATGGCTCCTACTTACAGGGTCTCTGGGTTGGGACTCGGGGCAGTGGGTGGGCCTGGGTCTCCCCAATGGTAGGGTGGCCTAAGCCACAAGAAGGGGATAAGGCTTGTTTAGAGGCCCAAGTGAAGTGCAGGCCTTAGGCTACATCCACACTACCTGCCCGATTCGGCGGGTAGCGATCGATGTTCTGGGATCGATTTATCACGTCTCATCTAGATGCGATAAATCAATCCCAGAACCGCTCCCCGTCAACTCTGGAACTCCAGCTCCGCACGAGGAGTAAGTGGAGTCGACGGGGGAGCCTGCCTGCTGCCGTGTGGACCAGCGGTAAGTACCTTTTAAAATCGATCTAAGATATTCGACTTCAGCTACGTTATTCACGTAGCTGAAGTTGCATATCTTAGATCGAACCCCCCCCCCCCCCGGGGTGGGCCAGCCCTTAGAGTCTCCAGGGAAAAAGCCCTGGGGGCACTGTTCTACACCAGGGCAGGCACGGACTTAAAGCTACCAAAGAAGAGGCTGAGGACAGGGCTAATGATCGTAACATGGGAATGGGGACAGGCTCTGTTGGACCTTTGCTACCCCAGAAGGCGTTTGTTCATTCACATATTGACCGTGTGTGACTTGGCTGGAGCGCTGAGCCACTAAAGACTCACCTGATGAGGTTCACCGCCGACAGAGGGAGCCAGGAGGAGAGAGAGTGCTGATTTTCACCCACCTGACAGGAGGCACTCATGAGAGGTGAGTGAGCACTATCACACCTCCAGAAACAGTCTTCCAGGTTTGCTGGGAACAATATAGTATAATCAAAGCCCAAAGCACGAGGATGTGTCTCTGAACATCAAGGAAGTTTCTTTTCACCAACAGTGATAAATAATCAGGAAAGAATCTCAGAGAAATACCTTTACATGTTTTCTTCTTTGTTTCATATCTCTCAAAATCTGGTTTCTAACACATACTGAGGTGCAGACTAGTAATATTGTAAACAGATTTCTCACCCTCAGTTTTCTTAAGTGGGAGAGGGATAATGACATCAAATAGAAGAGAGTACAGAGGCACATGTGGATTTGCATCCTCCATTAACCACACAAAATCCTCCCAGCTGACTTTATGCAGTTCCAGTAGTATACATTTTAATCTCTATTAGATCAATTTTAGCTTTAAGTCTTTGATTATCCTAGCTCAAGCTTCAGTTTATACTCTGATTCCAAAATTATAGATTTTTCTGTGTAGCTATAAATTGTGACCCCAGCATCTGAAAACTAATCAGGCTAAATTTTGGCTTACAATTTCAACTCCTCTGCATAGCTCCTGGACTCAGTCTGCCATAGGAAGCATTTCATGATATGGCTGGAGGAAGAGAAGGCATGGCTGAAACTCAGTCAGACCCATGGCTCAAGACCATGATGCTATTGAAATTACTGTATTAGAGGGGTAGCCATGTTAGTCTGGATCTGTAGAAGTGACAAAGAGTCCTGTGGCACCTTATAGACTAACAGACATATTGGAGCATAAGCTTTCGTGGGTGAATATGCACTTCTTCAGATGCACCTGAAGAAGTGGGCATTCTCCCACGAAAGCTTATGCTCCAATACGTCTGTTAGTCTATAAGGTGCCAAAGGACTCTGTCGCCTCATTGAAATTACTGTTTCTCTTAAGGAGTCAAATCTCTGGGTTGTTAGCACATTACATTTCACTAATATCAGAACTTACATACTATCTAAATATAAAATCATAGTTGTTGCTCTACATCTAATTCAGCCATTCAATGAAGATAGGTTTGTCTTGTATATTACTGGTGTAGGAACGTCAACTGTGTCACAACAATTTTTGCATATTTATGTTTAATATATGCAGGCAATTTTATGGTATTGGATAGAAATCTGCCATCCAGCATAAAAACTATAAGATACATGCAAAAACACAGTATGTGAAATCCTTCAGAGGTAAGTGATTTCAAAAAGGCTCTCATATATTCAATAGAGATCTTCTCTCACTCAGATGGTTAACATACCATTTACTATACTTTACTATAGTAATAAAATGAAACTTATTTCATCAAAATAATAAATTTAACAGATGGTTTTTCATTATTGTTTTAAGTGGGGACCTCTCTATGTTTTAAGAGGGTCTACAAGTCGTCCCAGCATGCAGCTCAAATAAACAAAACATACCCATTCCTATAAAGAACAACAAATGCAGAGATTGCTTCCAATGGTATTACCATAATCATACTGAAAATTCCATTCCACCCAAAGAAAGAAGGGAGGAGAAAGACAGGAAGGATGTTTTAATTGTTAGGTTAATAGCATTTTCCAGGTATCACTGAAAACCACTTATTTATAATTTTTTGCTCCCAGTGATTGCCAGATTGAGATGTGCAGCTCATCATCATGAGGGACTCAGTGGGAGTATAGCTATACAATCTTATCCCAGCCTGCCTCAGTACCATACGAACAATAATATAAAACAGCAGACCAGTACTTTATAATTCCAGTTAATTTTACAGTCAAAAAGTTTAATGAAAGGAATTAGGTTTCTTATAATCAAACAATGGGCGAGGTTTTCAGCTGCACAAAGGGAGATGTGGGAGGCACACATATAGCTCCCTAATTTTGGAGCTGGTTCTACATTGGCCCTGGCATAAATTAGTGCAGCCCTGGGCTGCACTACAGCACACTTGCCAGGGTTCCCAAGTGATGGTGCAGCACATATATTTTTGTGCACATTGGTAAACCTAGGGAGGTATTGTACTGTAATGCCAATTCTACACATTAAAAATCATGAGGCAGGCCTCAAAAATTATGAGATTGGCTTAAAAATCATGAGATCTTAAAAAAAATTGGGCTGGTTTCAGTTGTCTTCTGTTTTCTGAGCCAATAGGGTGCACTTGTATACCTTTTAAAACCATTTCCCACCACTATGAGGACTTGCAACTTACTGTTTTAAAATGAAAGCTGAGATTCTCACCAAATTACATGAATCCAGGAGGCAGGGGCTTTAAGAAAAACATCAAATATCATGAGTTTGCAATACTATGTATGTCTGAAGTTCAATGCT
The DNA here is from genome assembly GCA_033296515.1 of Macrochelys suwanniensis. Lineage (NCBI taxonomy): Eukaryota > Metazoa > Chordata > Testudines > Chelydridae > Macrochelys > Macrochelys suwanniensis. The sequence continues at coordinate 14,253,226 of CM065784.1, read as the reverse complement.
TCCAGGAACTACTCATAGGACAACAAAGCACCATGTTGTCCCCAATCTGGGCCAAAACACAATCCGGTCCTATAGGGTGCTATGCAAATAAAGCATGCACGCTCTTTTTATGGTGCTTTCTGAAATTACCAGGCCACCTCCAGTGCTTGGATTTCATGTAATAACTGGGCAGGGGGGGGGGGGGGGGAGTGTGGAAGAAATTAAACTGTTTCACTTAGGAACGTTATATAAAAGACTGAGTGTTACATCCAGTCCTTCAAAACAGCGTCCTACCAAATAAAGCATTTTGTGATTGAAACACACTAATGAAATATAATAGTTTCCCAGAAAATTGTCTATATCTGATGTTCCCTTCATTAATTAACCACCTCAGATTCAGTATGATCAGCTTCCATGTCAGTGCCTGAAGCTGATAAATTTCACAAAATAAATTGTGTCCTCAGGGTTAGTAAAGTTATATGTATGTCCTCCTGTGATGGGGTGTACCAGGCCCTTTGAGGCCCCCTGCTGGAGGCCTTGCAATCCTACCACATCCTGCCCCAGAAAAGGAGCAGTGAAGGTGGGTCCTCCAGGCCTGCCTAGAAAGGCTACAGGGAAGTGGCCAACCAGAGTGACACAGGCTCAGATAAAAGGAGCTGCAGGGGCTGAACTGCAGACGGGTCTCAGAGGAGCAAATAAACCAGATAATAGCGTCAGGAGTAGCAGAGTAAATAGCTGTGATACCTCTTTTGTATTTGTGAATTGGGCATGGAGCCGTTATATATTCCATGGTCTGTTCTGGATGACCACAGTCGCACACTGGAGAGTTTTAAATTCTCCATTTGTGCATCAAGTATCCGCATCTGCCATGGTTTGTGCCGATGTGCTTTAGGGTTGCCATATGCATCACAGAAGATTGAAGGCAGAGATCTGCTGCGTTGGGTCTTCTACAAGGTGTTTGTTTGTGACTTCTTGTGAATTCCATTTGGCTTCCCAAGCTTTATCAGGTTGAAGACACATTCTCAAAGTTAAGTGCGTGGATCCAAAAGTGCTTACGCGACTTCAAGTGCTGGTGAGGGACATCATTGAGGTCCTGGTGGATGGGAGATGTTCATTTTCCTCTATTTGCTGGACTTCCCAGCGTGTTGCGGCATCATGGCGAATGGATGGCAGAGGTGGTCTAAACTTCAAGTGAGCTGTACTTTTGGGGTAGGGCTAATCGAAAAACAGTTAACTTAGATAGATGAAGAAAATTTCTAGGGCAAATCATTTTAAACTGTATGGAAAATGTACAGAATTGAGATTTTTCAGAACTTTTGAGGAGATGAAAATGGTAGAATGTTCAATTTAAAAGCTCATGAAATTAAGAGAAAATTCATTGTTCAGATCACACAGATTTCCTTTTAATGCAAGAATTTGGTCCATGTGGCCCCTTTAATGACCTAGTTCCTGGTCTGAAGGAAGGAAAGTGGCAGGTATTTTTCTCTCTTGAAAATCAGTTTAGTTAGACCTAGGAATTTGTGATTTTCCTTAAATCTTGCTTATTGATTTTCCCTCTAAGCAAAAATGGTTTTAACTTGAAAGCAGCATTTATGACAGAAAGTTGGTCAGTCACTCTCAAGAGGACACCTTGTATTTTCTTACCACTGTGAGGAGAGTAGTTGATCTTTACATTAATGTACATATATATTATAATAATTTACTTTTATTTTGTAAGGCAACATTCAGCTATTTTATGTTAGATTTTATTTAGTCTTCATTTTTTAAAAAATAACTTTTTAAAAACACTGGAAAAATAGTTTCAATGGTTCAAATAATAATTATAACTGATCGATGAAAGGGAATTTCCAACTTTCGTTCGAGTTAAGTATGTGCTTAAGTGCTTTCCTGAATCAAGGCCTTAGTGCATTATTTCAGTGGTTAGGATGTGATTTTCAAAGGCACAAAACCATCAAATCTCAGTGAAAAAGAAGCAGTGGACGTTTGGTGTCTCTTTGCATTGCTAAATAGCTGCTGTAAAATAAAAGCACAAAATCATCACTTTAAACTATTTTTAATTACTAAGGAAATTTTTAAATTTTAATTTCATATGCATAGGATTTTCCACATATCTTCATAATACAGAGAAAAAATTATCCGAGTCTGCCCTTTCTGGTGGTTAGAAAAGTGATTGCAAGCCTGGACCCTTGGGTTCTATTCCCTACATTGTCACAGATTCACTGAGTGACCTTGTGCAAATCATGCAACAGTTCCATGGCTCATTTTTTCCAGCTGCTTTTTACCTACCTCACAGGGAGGTTGTGAAGCTTCATTGCTGTTTGAAGCTATTGTATTAATGTTTGTAAAGGACTTTGAAATCCTCAGATGAAAAGCAGAATACAAGTGCAAAGCATTATTATCATCATCATCATTCCAAACCCTCTAATATAAACAGATGGTTGTAACAAATCACTTTCTGACTGACACAATTAATTTCCATGTTCTTGTTGATCTGGAATCTTTAAATTCAGTTATAGTCATCCATTATTGGCTGCTGAGTACAGAACAAATCCCTAATGCTAAATATGACCTTTTCATCACAGGGGACTAAAAGGTCTTTTTAAAATTCAGATTTTTAACTGTTTAAGTGCCCTTCCATATACATTTGTGGAAAATTTTCACGCGTCCCCCAGAAAATCAATTTCTGCCATTAGTATGTGGCTGCCTTGGGTATGAAATTTTCAATTTTGAGGAAAGAATTCAAAGCTCAAGAATGCTATTCACTGGATTTTAGCCAAGACATTTTCCATAAATCACATAACCAACCCCTTCTTGCCATTGGTAGGCCTGAGACTGTATGAGCACTTGTGCACAAAAACTGGTTAGAGTCAGTAGCTATGATAACCACATTACAACCCCTAGGGATGAGCACTGTACGAGTTCCAACTATTATACCCCAAGTAGGCATCGAAGCCCTGGATGTCCTCAACCAGGATTGACACTCAAAGGCAGGGCCAACAAAAGAAACAAGGACCTTTACTCCTGGTCTGCCTGGGGTAAAATAATTGAATTAAATAAAGTTGCAAACAGAATTGGACAAATACAATTAAAGTATCCAAACGGTCAGTGATCATGAGATCCTTTGAGTCTAAATCAACTTGAATCCCACTGATTCCACTGCAGCAAACACACAGTCCTACCCAACTAGGACCTGAGGGATGAGACTTCCACATTCAGGCCCTTCCCTGCTCAGGGCAAGCCTTGTCCCAGGTGAAACCTCCTCATTCAGGGCCTTCTTTGCTTAGGCTAAATTCCGGGAAATTCCCCTGCAATGCTCAGGACAAGAGATCTGATGCCTCATTTTTCTGCCTTTCAAGATGGCTCCCATCTTCACTTCTGCCCCCAGAGTGACTTGAATTTTGAAGGGAAGGCACTCAGCTCCCATAAAAAGAAGTTTCTGATCAGTTCTAAAATTGCAGCAGCTTAGCCAACTGCTGCAATGCAATAATGCCTCTTTCAAAGTAAATTACAATAACTTTAACCCCCGTTCAGCAAAACACATTTAAACACATGCTTAACATTAAGCATTTGGGAATTAAGCACATGCTTAAGTGATTTGCTACACAGAGATGTGATTATTTCCATGCTTAAAATTAAGCACCTGCTTTCCTGAATCAGTCTTTATTAAGTAGGTGAAAATCACTACAAAAATCACTTTGATACCACTCTACTTTTCTCATGGGAAGCCATTATTTTGCTCATGGGAGTTTGTATGTTTCATAGGTTCATAGAGTTTAAAGCCAGAAGGGACGATGAGTTAATCTAGTTTGGCCTCCTGTATAACAGGCCATTAATTTTCCACCTAGATATCCCTATTTTAATCCCAAACACATCAATTAGACTAAAGTATTTTAGTCACCAGAAGACCAAACTGTGTGCCACAGGCAGAGGATAGGAGAGACCCAGGTGTCATCAATATCCGAGGTCCCAGTAATGGGAGGGAATAGTAGGTGAGCTATATGCAGGTGATCCCAGCAGATGAGCCATGCCCCATATTGTAGTGGAAGGTGAAAAGACCAAGGCCCTGGATGTTAGGGTTCAGTTTAAATTATTGATGAACGAAATATTGGCTAACTCAACTCAATCGGTTCCTTAACGATAGATCAGGACAAACAGAGGTTCACACATGCCAATCTTTGGAAGACAGTCTTGCAGCAGTTAATCTGTCCCAAAGTATCAACTTAAATTGACTTAGATTTATTTATACTGTACTTGTTTAAGACAAGGAAAAGATTAATGCACCTTACTCATCTTATCTTATCTATTTTTCAAAATAGAGAGACATTTATACCAATCACACACAACAACATTCCAGATGTTAACAAACCAAACAGGACAAATAGCATCAGACAATAGTGACACGAACTGTTTTGTCCTGATGGTACCTAGCAACAATTTATATATAAATTCCGTAACAGAACATACATCCTGTTTCAGATAGTTCCTACACATACAAAGAACAGATGTTATTGAAAGTTTACCTACTACAGTTGTATATTCCCACAATAAAGCTTAACATAAATTGAAAGCATTCTGGGAGTATGGTTCTTCCAAGTCTTCTATTGGATACTGGCTAACACAGCTAATCTGACCTGGAGAAAATTTTCCAACCCTAAATCTAGTGATCATTAAAATCTTGAGTATGTGAGCAAGACACATCTAAAAAGAAAATCTTCTGTACCACCTAAGAACACTAGTCAAGTTGTCCTGGCTCTGTAAAGATACAGGGGACTAGAACCTGGGTCTGTGAAACCTGAGACAGCTGGTGCACCCTTGAGAGGCCATGCAGAGCTGCAGCCAAAGACCATTGTAGAGATTAGGCATTAGTGGAGACCAGAGCGGCAGCACTCTGCAACCTTCTGATTGGCCCATGCTCACTATTTAACACTGGAGGGTGCCCCAGGCAGTTGTCTGGGCAACCACACAGACTTCTGTCTTGTTGTGCTGCCAGACTTCACCTTGCTTTCTGGTCTCTGGCCTCCAAACCCAGCCTGACTCTGACCTTGACTCTTGGCTATTAATGCTGGCTCTAGCGATTACTCTGATCTATGCTCACTGACTATCGCCTCATGGCCATCCTTGATTTGCGGTCATGGCTGCGCTGGTGTACACTAGGGCAGACCAGCTATAGCCTGGTCCTTTACAGTCTCCAGATGTAGCCAATCTGCTTCAGAGGAAAGGGGGAGAAAACACCCCCAAAAAACAGAATACATCTACTCAACTGTGCATCAGGAGAAATATTCATTCTTTTCCCCTGCAAGTGACTAACTGAAGCCCTACTGCATGAAGTTTTATTATAGTCATTATCTTAATGCAGAAGTGCTAGTGTTATGAGCATGCTGACGGCAATACTCATGAAGGAAGGGGAGGACTAAAGGGACTCTCAGATTCCAAGGCCACAGGAACCACTAAAACATTACAGCCAGACCCCTGGAAAACAGAGACCACAGAATTTCTTCCAGAAACTGGATTAAGCATTATCTTTCAGAAGGTATCTAATCTTGTTTTAAAGACTCCAGTAATGGTAAATCCACCACCTCCCCGACAGTCTGTTCCAATGTTTAATTACCCTCACAGATAGGAAATGCATCTTATTCCAAGGTTGCATTTATCTTACTTCAGCTTCTAGCCACTGGATCTTCTTACACTGTATTCAGGAAGGTTAAAAACCCTCTTGCTCTCAGACCACTTTTCCACATGTAAGTACCTATATGCAGCGAGTAAGTTATTTCTCAACCTTTTCTTCAATAAGCTGAATAAAATGAGCTCCTAAAGCCTCACATCATAAGTCTTGTTTTTAAGCCTGTGAATCACTTGGGGCCCTCCTTTGAACCGTCTCCAGTATTTTCACATCCTTCCTGAAGTGTGAACCACAACTGATCATGATATTCTGGTAGTGGTCTTACCAATATGTACAGAGGCAACAACACTTTCCTACTTCTATTTAATAGTCTCCTTTTGTACATCCAAGGATCACATTAGTCCTTTTTGCCAAAGCATTGCACTGAGCGCTCATGTTGAGATGATTATCTATATAAAAAACCCCCTATACCCTTCTCTAGGTCACTGTTTTCCAAGATAGAGACTCTGTAGGTATAACCAGTATTCGTGTTTCCAATATGTATTACCTGCATTTGGCTGTATAAAAATGCATTGTCTTGGCTTGCAACTGTTTAACCTGATGATTCAGATCACTGCCTAACAGTAACCTGTGCTCCTCATTATTTACTACCAACAGTTTGTGTAAGCTGAAAAACTAACCAGCAAAGATTTTGCATCACTGTCTGGCTTGTTGATAAAAATATAAAACAGTTTTGGACAAAGAACCTATCCCTCGAGGTCACCCACTTAAAAACGATCTGCTCATTGATATCTCCCCATTAACAACTACATTATGAGATCTGTCAGTGAGACCGCTTTTGATATGCCGAATGTGTGCCTTGCCAGTTCCACATAATGCATTTTTTTAATCAAGATGTCATGTGGCACTAAATCAAATGCCTTGGAGAAATCTAAGTATGGTATATCAACACAGTGGCCTTTATAAACCAGACCTGTAATTCTGTCAAAAAAGATGAACAGTGTTTTAACAGATAGGAAGACCTACCTTTCATGAAACCATGTATACAGACAATTAAAAATTGTGTTCCTTATATGCTCGTTTGTGCTTGGATTTGTCATATGCGTGATCCATCCAGGATGGTTTATATATATGTTGGTACCATCATTGCCCAATTATCACCTTTCCCATTTGTAGTTAAAGTCCTCCCACTATCCAACTATCTTTGCTAATGTGACACTTGAGCATTTTGTATCATGATCTAAGCTTGTTAGTGATAAAATGTAAGTATAATTAAACAGCAAAAAACTACATTAATGGAGTTAAAACTACTTGGTGATATGTCATCCCTTTGCAGGACACTGAGCAAAACTCAAACTTCTGAAAACTAGGAAATGCAGAGTTTTCCTTCTGCCTAGCCACCCAACAGCAGCTTCATCAGCACAATAAAGGGTCCTAAAGCCCTCATGAAATCTAGTCTGTTGACACTCATTGACATGTGCCATTGACTGATGGAGACCACAGTGACAAAGTGGGTTGTCACAGAGATCCCATGTGTAAAGGTTGGCTGTGCGTATTCCTTGACCAGTTCAGAACCTGTTCAGAAGAGCCCAAGGTGACGTGGCAGGTCAAATCCAGGCAGTCAAACTGTCGGATCAGCGACAAGGAAACCGTTAAAAATGTCTTTAGCCAACCACTCACCACACCATAAGGTTGCTGCTGACAGATTCCGATCTGGCAGTTGAGACCACAATGGATTCTTCTACATAAGTCATGCTCCGGGGTGACTGAAAATGTCTGTGTACAGTGGGAGACCTGAACTGGCATGTAGCTTTTCCACCAGTCTGGCTGTAGGCTCCGCAACGAGTGTGTAGAGGAGTTATGTTGCTCAGAACTGGTAGCCATGGGATAGGAGTAGGGCGCAGGGTGCCTGTGATAATATGCGTGGTCAAATTCCATTTGACGTCAACCGATTTAGTGTGAGGAGAATGACATCACACAGGGGCACAGTATTCTGCTGAGGAATAGTACAGCACCAGAGCCGGTGCAATCTTAACTCTGCCGTCTTTCAGCAATGCACCAATACACCCCATTAACCCACACAACTTTACTCTGCCAAACCTACAGTTGCTGAAATGTTCACCTCCTTTTACAACCCATTCACTCTCATCCAAAGGAGTTAATCTAACACTATTAAAGGTTTGTGTGTGTCCTGCTTTAATCAATGTTTATTGACATTTACTGATGAAAATGTAATCTTTCCAAACCTAAGTACAAGGCAGCAGAAGGAAACTGGATTGGGGGGGGGGGTTCTGTAAGTTGGGAACCTCTAAAATGATCCAAAATTTGGATCAATAATGCCACCCTGTATCCCCACGAGGCATATCAAATTTCAAAGCAATCCAATTAACCATTTGGATTTTAGAGCTCCTATGAGTCATGCTTTAAAGCATATAAAATGGTGGGAATGGAAATCCTCTAGCCATTTTTCTGTATTAGTGCATCTGCAGTGTAAAAATATACATTTTCTTAAATATTGTTCTCAATTTGGATCCCCCAAAGATTTAATGAGTGCCATAAACTACCACAGGTAAATCTTGAAAGATTGAGGTCATGTTGACCTGTAACTTATCAAAAATTTGATTGGTAGCTCTGGGCAAATAAAAGCTCACCTAGTAACTTTTTTTTTAAATGGCTGTTTTGAGGGGCTTATATCTATGGAATCCCAAGCTGAAAATGACTACAAATTTGGGTCATTAACCTACTCTGCACCCTCCTGAGGGACACCAACTTTCAAAGAACTATGACTAGTATGTTGATTTTAGAGAATTAAGAAAGGTCGACCTTTAAACAGAAGTCACGATGTAACCTTGACTATAATGGAGCTCCAGCACCACTATAATAAACTTGACCTCATCTCAAACAGGGCTGATACAGACTGAAACATCTATAACTTTTACAGAGGCAGAAGCCGTTCCTTCAATATTAATCTAACCTGTCACCTATCTGACAGTGTTTAAGTGTTTAACCCCTAGTACAACAAAACACAAAAGCACCGACTTAGCTCTCACCAATGTGATATATGCCATCATGTGCCAGCAATGCCCCTCTGCCATGTACATTGGCCAAACCGGACAGTCTCTACACAAAAGAATAAACGGACACAAATCTGACATCAGGAATCATAACATTCAAAAACCAGTAGGAGAACATTTCAACCTCTCTAATCACTCAGTGACAGACTTAAAGGTAGCAATTTTGCAACAGAAAAACTTCAAAAACAGACTTCAACGAGAAGCTGTTGAACTTGAATTGATATGCAAACTAGATGCCATCAACTCAGGGTTAAATAGGGACTGGGAATGGCTTGGCCATTACGTTAATTGAATCTATTTCCCTTAAGTTAACGATCCTCACTCACATCTTTGTGTCAACTGTCCGCAATGGGCCATCTTGTTTATCACTTCAAAAGTTTTTTCCCCATGCTGTTATAGTTCCTCTTAATTAATTAGCCTCTTAAAGTTGGTATAGGCACTTCCACCTTATCATGTTTCTCTGACTGTATAAATATCTGTTCACTGTATGTTCCATTCCATGAGTCTGATGAAGTGGGTTCTAACCCACGAAAGCTTATGCTGAAATAAATTTGTTAGTCTCTAAGGTGCCACAAGTATTTCTTTCTTATTTTCTTTTTATTGAAATCAATGGGACTTAAGCATGTACTTAAGTGCTTTGCTGAATCAGGGCCTAAATGGACTTCATTCCATTTTTGCAATGCACTGAAAAATCATAAGCAGCATCCCAGGGGGCTGGAAAGCTGCATATTTATGAATACATGATCTATGATTAAGATAAAAGCATTGTTTATTGATTACAGGCTACACTCTGCTGTTAAAATAATGAAACTAAATAATGTGAAGCATTAAAGAATTGGAATTTGCCAAGAGAGGGCAAAGTGCACCACAGAATCCAATGTTGATAGCCATACTGGCCTGAAGGGCAGGATTAGCTGACAACTAATAATAAATATATATAGTAGTTTTAATCCCTTTAAAAAGATGTAGTTGCATACAAATAGTCTATAAAGGATAAACTATAAATGATAAACTATGTCGACAGATGGAAATCCTTCACAAAAGGAAACCAATTGACCTTTACTTCCTAGTCATTTACCAATAAATCCACTAAATAAATACCTGACATAAGGTCCTTTAGCATTCCGCAAATTATCAGAATTTGTCCAAAGGGGTTTTGAGACACTGTGAGAGTAAACAGATGAGCAGACAAGAAAAATAGCATCTTGATCCAATGTGAGAGGCTGGCGAGTGGAAAGCTGAATGTACTAATCCCATGAAAATTGCTGTTTGATGAAAATTCTTTCCTATCATCCAGACAATCTGTGAATAAGGAGAAGTGGGAGGTGGAAGTCTTATTTGACCTCAACAGTTGATTATCTCCTTCCAAACTATTGGATTATATTCTTATCACTACAAATGTCAGAAGCCATAAAAAACCCTCAAAATGTGATGGCTTTTTAAATTTCCTAAGGGTCTGATAAAAGGAAATTTAATAGTGAAATCATCCAAATTCTTTATTGCCTGTTAAGAAAGGGTTCTGTAATATTTCTTCTTTCCTTTTCATCTGCTTATATAACCTTTAACATTTAATATAAAGATGCCTAAGTACCAGATTTAAAGAGACAATATGAATTAACAGAGTTATCCGAGTTCAGATAAGACATTATCTGAACCATACCCCTTTTGCTATGATCATGAACAAAAATTGATTATCTGAAGTTGGGTGTGGGAGGGACTTCAGGGCTGGGGCAGGAGGTGCGGGGTGTGTGCTCTGGGAGGGAGTTAGCATGCAGGAGGGGTTCCGACCTGGGGCAGGGGTTTGGGGTGTAGGCTCCATCTGGCCAGTGCTTACCTTAGGCCGCTCCCAGAAGTGGCCAGCATGTCCAGTTCCTAGGCTCCCATTGGTTGCAGTTCCTGGCCAATGGGAGCTGCAGCACCAGCACTCGGGGTAGGGGCAGCGTGCGGAGCTTCCCTGGCCTCCCCTGCGCCTAGGGGCAGCAGGAACATGCCGGCCACTTCTGGGAGCCAGAGCAGCCAGGGAGCCTGCCTTAATCCCGCAGCACCGCCAATGGGACTTTTAGAGGCCCGGTCAGCAGTGCTGACCGGAGCCACCAGGGTCCCTTTTCGACCGGAACACCCGGTCGAAAACCAGATGCCTGGCAACCCTACCAATGATAGAAAAAAAGAAAGCAGAAATAGAACAAATGTGATGGAGTTTCAAAAATATACATTTTGCTATACAGTTTCACAGTTGTTACTAAGAGCCTTTAAGTAACTGCATATAGCTTTAATTTAGAATATATTTTTACTGTTTAGAAGATCACACATACTAGTGCTGCCAGATGCATTTCTGACATAATCTTAGGCTGGGATCATTTCTACATTTATACAATGCACAATGGACACTTATCTCTACATGGCTCTCAAGGCAAAGTATATTATTAAGAAATACAACAAGTAATATAAACCCTTATTACATCCAGTTGCTGAGATATCTACAGGGCTATGAAAAGTTTCCCTCCTATAACCAAGGCATTTTATGCAGAATTTTACCTGCTAAATTATAGAACTATTTAATCAGTGAGAACGTTACTGAACCAATGAGAATATGGACAACAGTGATCCAAATTTTCCTTTATGGTGCATGAAAACAGTATTATAAACAAAGTCGTTATTAGCTTCTGCCTGAAGGTGGATGAACATTCTGTATTTGTGACCAAATGTTCTTATAATCGGTCCATTCAACCTTGAACAATTAAACAAATCATTCTTGACATTTTCCATATACTGGTTAGCTTTTCACTTTCCTGGAACTCTACGTGCTGTGCAAATCCTCTGAAAACCAAATACAGTCATTAAATGTTGGGCCAAATTCAACACTGTCCTAAGCCGGCAAGTCAGAATACCAGCTGCATTTCCACAGTATTTTTCATTCAAGTATTTGAATATTTTTAAACAAACATCAACTACATTTACCCTTTGATGTGCTTTAGGTAAGTATATTTACCTCCTTTTATAGACATCTCATTGTTTAAATGCAGACTTAGAGGCAACTTTTATCTATTTCATCTGTTAAGGTCTTGATTCAGCAAAGCGCATAAATACATGCGTAACTTTAAGTGATTTCCATGGGATTACTTAATGCTTAAGGTTAATCATGTGCTTACATGTTTTGCTGGACTGGAGTCTAAAGCATTCACAGACTTGAGCATTAGCACCTTCCCTAAGCCTCAATATAGATTCCCTTCCCCAATCCTGAACATACCGGAGTAACTGCCGGTATCCCTATGAGATCACCTCTCCTTCAAGTCAGTCACTTCCTCTTCCTTCAGTCCTTGAATATACCTTGGTACCTACCCTCCATCTACAAGATGAAGATGACAAAATCCTTTTCCCTTTATCTTGAACATACCTTGGTTTGCAGCCCCTACTGCCTGCACGATCCCTGTAAATGCTCATGCAATGCTTGATGTATAGAGAAACCAAGCACCTGCAGTTCAACATGGGAGTGTGGGTGCTCACCATTTCTGAAAGGCAGGTCTGTAATGTCTCTTCAACAGAGTAAGGATGCCTTCTAAACATATAGATAACTTGGATACTTGATTATCCTGGTGGAGTCTTGCCTTCTGCAAGGCAGGGAGAGGAGAGAAGGTACCTTAATTTCTTACCTAAGCTACTTGGGGTAAGGGAACTCCACACCTAGAAAAAGATCTAGTGGTGTTTGTGTAGTGAACCCTATTGGCAGATTCTCTGCTAAGGACTTCAAATGGATATGATGGGCAGGTAAATATGGGATCACAAGGGGGAGAGCCATGCGGGAATCTCAGAGAAGGAGCTGGAAGTTGTTTTGGGGAACAAGTCTAGCAGTCAAATCTTGAGAGTTGCTGGGCACCTGCAACTTTCAGTGAGGCCAAGGGGGCCACAGCTGTCTTGGATTTGATCACAGGAGCTCTCTTTCCTCTAAATCCAAATAATTTGTGAATACTTAGCAGGCTGACAGATGCTGTCCTCCTGAGAAGGTAAATATTTTAATAACTGATGAAGTTGCAACTATGGGCTCCGGTTCAGCAAAGAACTTAGGCATAGGATGTAAGAATCCTGCTGAAGTCAATGAGCCTACTTACATGTTTAATTACCATGCTCAACAGGGGCCTTGATGCTGATTAGTTAAAAAACAAAAAACAAATTTATAGTACCTACTCACTTAAAGAGACATTATACTATTATCTGTACCATATATACCTCAACAGGAGTTTTGCCTGAGTAAGGACTGCAAGATTTAGACCTTTAATATTATATTCCTCTCATACTATTAATTATAGAATAGGAGTAAGAACAATGTAGCAGAATAAAAAATTGATTTAATTCCATTTTTATACCTATTTCAAATTATTTTACCTTTGAGAGGAAAACAGATTATAAATTCTACATGCTTGGTCTGTAATAAAAAATAATTGATCTCATTTAAAAATAAACAATTAAGTAATGAGACATTGAATGACCAGATTAGTTTGACAATAGGTGCCATGGGGCTTATATACAAGGAAGGAGTGATACAACAGCAGAAAACGAATTTTAGTCAAAGAACATTCTCCATTATTCTACACAAAATATAGCTTTTGGCTTAATTTTGGATTCATCTACTTACAAATGGAGCTTTGAAGTCAATACATGTTACCAACCTAAGGTTTATTCTAATGTGCACTTAAAACAGCTTTGAATGGAAAAGTAAGAGTTGTCACAGGGAATTCTATTGGCTGAAATTGTTTGCTACAATAATTATTGACACTTAGCCAGAGTTTATCGATAGTTGTCATGGTCTTAATTTGATTTTTTTTTGATGAACCCCTGCAATATAGACATAAAGTGTTAGTTATTACTGGATACCTGAACAGGTATATTTAGGGCTATGTCACAGGGCACTCCCTCAGCTACCCCATGTGCCACACAGCATGGCCCATTTAGGTGGTCTCTTATTCACAATGAACATGAAGTCTGTTTTTTTTCCCCACATGAACTTTTAATCTTTAGATTGTATCTTTATTTGCAGAAAAGAGCACAGGAATGTGTCCATTCCTTCCAGCTTTCTCTACTACACCCAGCTCCCCCTAGGAGCTATCCCCTTACTTCCTGCTCCTGCCAATTATATATATCTTCCCCTTATTCAGGCAATTACCTCGTTAACCCAACGATCTGCACCATTACAGATTAAATGATTCCAATGATGCCCATGATCGTCTGTGTTATACAACTGCCGAAGTGACCAGGGTGCTACATCTAGCACTCTGTCACAGACTGGCACTAAATGACTTTGGGGTTTTGGCATGAACTGCAGATTTTTTTTTTTGAATGCAAATGGAAGCGATGGAATGGAAGCTCTCCTGGAATCTAAATCTCAAGAAAGGCAAAAAAAATGGTTATTATTTGTGGAAAAAAAACTTTAATTGTGCAGCCAATTTCAGAGCTTGATCTACGCAACCCTAACATATCCCTTACTCATATTAGTATACCCATGGATGACAATTAGACTGCTCATGTGAGTTAGAATTACACACATGTGTAAGGATTTGAGCCAAGGTATTTAGGCACTGCAGTGCTCAGTGTTGCAATGCCTAGTGATTTAGCATCCCAAAATCTCATGTTCAAAGGGGATTTAGGGACTTAGCAGCCTAAATCTCTTTTAAAAATGAGACTTGGGCTCCTAAATCAGTTAGGCATTGCAACACTGAGCACTGCAGTGCCTAAATACCTTTGAAAACCTGGGCCTCAGCCCTTATTCTGTAACATCCTTAGAGTAATAAATACTCATTGGGTGAAGTACTGAGCCCCTCTGAACATTAGCGTAGCCAGGGGGGGAGCAGGGGGAGTGGCCGCTCCCCCTGTGAGGAGAAGTGGCGCTAAGGCGCCGCCGGAGCCCCGCTCCGGGAGCCGGGCTCGGGGGCGCTTTAAAAGGCCGGCGGCTCCTACAGCTGCGGGGAGCCGCCGGCCCTTTAAAGCACCCCCCGCAGCCCCGCTGCCAGACCCGGGCTGCGGGGGGCGCTTTAAAAGGCCCCGGGGGCGCCGCAGCGGCTGGAGCCCCGGGCCCTTTAAAGCACCACCGGGGTGAGTACAAGGGGAGCGGGGAGGCGCCTTTTTATAGCGCCGCTCCCCCTGTGCTCTAAACCTGGCTACGCCACTGCCTCTGAAGTCAGCTGAAGTTCTTTCACTGGCTTCAGTATGCCCAAATTTCACTCACAATGAACAACTATTTACAGATATTTCATATAATGTTGTCAGTGGATAAATATTAGCATCCTATACACATGCATTTAAATCAAAGCAAATAAAGACTCATCATAACTGGTATCCTTGGAGACCCAAACATCAGTGGGCTGAAAGATATTTCCACATACTTTCTAAGCTATGTATGTGATGAAAATTTTCCAGAGTGTCAATCTATTCCCGAGAATGAATGATCAATATTATTTCTGGTATAACTGCAACTGGGTTTCTTTAGATTTTAATATAGAAATATTCTGTTACCTGTGATACTACATAACCTTTTTTCTTCCCCTTTGCAAACAGTTCTCCAGCCTCATAATTACAGCTGAACAGAAAGAAAACTGTTGAACAGTTGGAAATAATTATTTAAACACGTTTCCCCGAACTCATAATTAGAGTTACACAAAAGTGAGGCTGCTAAATTTAAGGAAACTTGCAAACAAAGGAACAGCTTTTCCTTTAATGCCATTGTAAATCTGGAGTAACTACATTTAAGTTAGTGAACACAAAACAAAAAACTATGGCAGCACTGGTGTGGAGTAAGAGGCAGCAAGATCTTATGTGTAAATGGAGATAATTTGCCCACTAAACTGAAGCATGCTCTCCCACGTCTCAGTTCCTCTGGAAACTGGGATTTATATTTACAGTGTGCCTAAATATGATCTCTAGAGACCTTTCAAGG
This sequence comes from Macrochelys suwanniensis, assembly GCA_033296515.1. Taxonomy (NCBI): domain Eukaryota; kingdom Metazoa; phylum Chordata; order Testudines; family Chelydridae; genus Macrochelys; species Macrochelys suwanniensis. The sequence goes on along the minus strand of CM065784.1, from coordinate 14,237,628 downwards.
TTGAAAATTTTTGTCTGTTTTCTTGCAGATTCTGTAATATGGTGGAAGTTTTATAAGCCCAAGTGACTAATATATGTAGTTAAAATATTACTTGGTGTAAGAAAGGCTTTGAAAAAGTTAAGCAGCTCTTATCATTGAGAAGTTTGCTTTTGGTTCTCAATTAATCAGATGGGTCAAAATGCTGTCTTACTAGTGGCCATAGGCAACAATAATCTTAACATGTGAGAAGTCAGGTTTGTCTGTGTTCTCCTCTGTTAGTCAACCCTGATGTGGATCACTGGCTTCTAGAAATCACATTTCATCTGCACATTTCACATATAAAACAATAAAAGTGGAATCCAAAGGTTGCACTGGGTTGTTGAGATATGCTCATAGCTAGAGGTGGTTAAAATGTCAATTGTTTAGAATGGATTTTTTTTTTAAGTTTCCGGTGACATGTTTAAGTTTTTGAAGGAAAAAAATGAAAATCCAATTTTTTCATTTTTCAAAAGACAAATGTTCTGTATCTAGGTTTTTTGATCTTTTTGCTGATTCTCTCCTCTCTACTTTGTTTTCCCCTTTTGAGTGGCAAAGTGGTGGAGAAAATGGAACAGGGCAGAAACCGGGGGAGAGGGGGAGAAAGGGAGAAAGTGGGCAGAGAGAAAAGAAAAAACAAAACAAAATAGAAACAAAGACCTTCAGAAAAAAAAGTAAACTTCTTTAAACACTAATTAGAAAACTTCAGCAACAGGATGAATCTCCCACCATATATCGGATTTTTATTCAACCCATTGGCAAGAATTTTTGAAGCTTATCAATTTTATATGTCTGCAAGGCAGATCTTGCATTTCAAGTAAACTCATGCAATATTCTTAGCAAAGGGATGTATGGAACTACCAGATTTCTAGATATATTATTTACCATTTCTGATGTACCTGACTGTTAGATAGTTCTCATTCTCAATGCATAAAGTGCCATCCCATCCTCTCTAGTTTCAGACAGAGAACCACATGATAGGTACAATTTAATTCCTAGTTTTCCTCTCTTATGGAAAGCTGCCAGTGCTGTCTTAAATGTATTATGGAGTGATGTGGGAACTCTACATCACTGAGGTTGAACCAAAGCTCTAATAAAGGATGATTTTTGACTCTCTTTTCCCTTCCTGGCAACTTAGCCCAAAACAACTAAAGAGGGAAAATTGCAAATTAAGGTTGAGTCAGCAGTTGATACTGGTCAGAGATAGTGAATGATTAATTATTGCATGACAATTGGGAATGGGTTGGATACCTTAATTAAGCATGACCAGATCACTTAACAGAAATGCAGGTGGAAGCATTTGTGAATGGAGGAGAAGGAGCAGTATAAGAATGGTGTTTAAAAATAGTTGGTTGGGTGTTAATTATCCTTTCCAACATTATTTTTGTATGGGAATGGTCTGTTAATTTCTTCATGTTGTGTATTTCAAAGGACCTGTTTCTTCACAAATACATTTCTGCAGAAGTAAGCCTAGGGACATCTACAGACTAATTCTGCCTTCATCTCTTTCTAATCTACCCATTATATATTTCTAGTGCACCAATCACTGAAGTTACCTAGGGAAATATAAAATATTTTTGAATACCTATGATAAATGTACACAAGATGAGAACACCACCTTTTGTGACTGTCTCAAAAGATAAATAAGATATTTTGAACAGTAATATTTAGTAACCTTAAAAACCTTGGTGCTTAGATGTCTTGGAGGTGACTGGACATTTCCTTCTGTGTTGGTGCCTGAGAAGTGTGATGCTGATGAGTATAAATACTTAGATTTGAGTAAATTGATAAGTAATTTGGAAATGTTATTTAGCTAAAAATACTCAGTCAAATCATTGCTTTTAATGGGAGCTATATTCATGTTTCCGTCCTTTAACATACTCACCCTGAGCAGGACTAAATATGAGAGCTATATCATCTTGGGAAGATCAACCTGTTCAGTGACAACAAAGACTAGACTGGATAAAGCAATCCCAGTTAAGACAAAATGGCCTCTTTCTAGTTATTACTGATACATGGGATGGGGCAGGATGTGTCAATGATAAAATAGTCAATGACTAGTTTTTTAGGTTTAGTAAAACAAAGAGTATGGGCTAGCTCCTCAGATGGTGCAAACTACCATAACACCATTGAAATCAGTCTGGCTGAAGTCAATCTGACATTCTACCCCTATGTTTGGCACTATTGGTATCTGCAGAAATTTTGGGCGGTATCATAGCATGGCCAGTATTATAAAGCCAGGAGATCAATGAAACAAACATTTTTCTCCTTATTTGTGTAAAACTCTGGACTAGTGTTACCTGTGGTGTAAGCAGATGCAACTCCATTGACTTTGGTGGAGTTAGCCATTTACAAAGTTGAATTTGGCCCCTGGTGGATTAATTTTCTCAGCCATGGAAAGTAAAGCTCCTGGCATGTTGCCTGTACTATAGATGGATCAGTCATGTCTCACAGACACACAGCTCTTTGCATCTGACACAGTTATTGATTCTGCATTTTGTTATTCTGCCAAATGCAGCCAGTTGTTGTCTTGTAGGTGGTAATCCTTATTGTTGTTTCATAGATAGAACATCAGTCCATCAATCTTATTTCACAGCAGGCTCAGTGTTTCAGCCAGAGACATTGCTCTTATCGTCTCCCTCTGCTTCTGAAACACTATTAGATAATCCACAATTGCATAGGAGATTGGACTGGCTGGTAGTAGAAAGGCCCATGTCAGTTACATGTCTTATGCTGTAGAGATAAAAGCACCACCCATTCTTCCCAGTGTGTCCTTGTTCTGATCTGCCAGGGGCTGAAAACTCTGGCCCCCTATCAAGCAAAATACTTAAACATGTGATTAGTCCTACTGACTGCACTTTGCAACATCAAACCTGTTGGACAGTAGAGGACAACAGAGTATGATTATTCATAGGAATATCACTTGTTTTCCCTAGAAATAAGGCTGTAAATTTGTCATGGGCATGAGTTCCATGACAAAAGATGACATGTTATTTAATTTATTAATTTTAATTGTAAAATAAAGGCTATTCAACTTTATAATTTTCATGAAAAACAATTTAAATTATTTTCTGCCATCACTGTTCCTTTTTAAAAAAATGCAAATGAACTTAGCATTTTCCTTCCACGATGTTTCCATTTTTTTGCCTGGACAAACTATTACCTTTACACCCTGATCCTGAACTGGAATCCCCTAGCTCAAACCTCGCCATCCCATGTCCATGCAGAGCTCCTGTTAACTTCACTGGGGTTCTCCATTGGGTGCAGGGATCCATACTAGTGAAATTTGATGCAAGATCAGAGCCTTAATAAGGAACCTTAATGTCCAGTTTGGCTGACATCCTAGCAGGCTGTGTGTGTCTGGAATTCTTTGTCACTAGACCTGCACGAGGGCAGAGACAGCAGTCACTTCTGTGGACTATTCCAAATGCTCACTGTGGTTAGATATTTGGCTATGTGCGTGTATTCTCCCTGTGTACCGTCCCAGCTCTGCTCAGACAGTTAGCACAGCAGATCTCAAGCAAACCGTCCAATGACCACAAGATCTGTTAAGGTACAAAGGCACCCAGCCAGGTTTATTGTCAATGAAGCATGGTAATAGCACCTGGCAACTCTACGAGGATACTAAAACATGTATGCCCATTACAATGGACACAGCTCAGTCAGTGGCGGGACTTTCCACCCCACCCTTCCAATCTGGCCAAAGATACTCCCTCTGAGATATATCTTTATATCCTGATATAAACAAGTTACATACTGGCATCCTGACCGTATCTTTTTAGGAAGGGTCAGTGTGTTTCTGTTATTCTTGGGGAATGTGTAGGTACCATCCTTGATATCGGGATATTCTGGTACCACTTGATATCGGGATGTGTTTGCGTGAGTACTCTGTACTTAGCACTTCTTAGGAATGTGCATTTCTGCAATATCAGCCCTGTTCCTGCCCGATTCTGTGAGGATGTCCTGTCTCATATCAGGCTTCTGATACAAGGGCTTATGTCTCAGGCTCTCTTCCTGCTACATTCCCCTGCTTTTTGTCTTTTTATGGAGAGGATGTTTACCCATCATCCCGGAAAAGCATAATGCACGGATGGAAAATGATCCAATGGGCTAAACACTGCTTTTTGGCCATTTTGCTTTACCCGTGTTCCAGAAGATAATATGTGTGGGAGTCTAGTACCTGAATTAGCGTACATTCTTTCAGAAAAGTCAATCACTATGATGACTAGAGATGGTTTAAAATTATTATTTGTACAGCTGGTTGGCCAAATTCAGCACTTTGTTTTTAATCAGTGAGTTGTCCAAGAATTTTCTCCACTTTCTGTGGCATATACTGCACGTTGAGCATAAATCGCCACATCTTCTCTTCACTGCTCTTCAGTTATATTTAATTTTGTTTTATTTTAAAATGTCTTGTTTTCTCATTCAGGCTTTAGCCTCCCTCCACTGTCTATGACACTTGTTTCCACAACCATAAATCCTATATACAAATACTCATAACTGTGCATAGATACACATTCTAGGTCATGAATGGCAGTATTTGCAGGATTAAGATCATCTCATCTGAACAAAACATTCATATACTTTTCCACAGAAAATATGAACCGGCAATTCGTTATTCATAAACATGTTTGCAACTAATTTTTCCTCCATTGTTCCTGACTCAGACACTGAAATATGCAAGGGATTGTATAAATTCATAGCACATAAACCATTGTGCCACCTTTGATTGGACTCTAGTTGCTTCATTGCAGAATATTTTGGTCGCCCTCACTACATAGGGGGCTTGCACTTAGAAATCTAAAATGAATCAGTCTGGAATGTAGCTATAGTGAAATATGTTCTGACAAACTACTTAATAAATGTCAGTAAAGAAATGATGCACAGCCAGCTTCCAAAGAGCCATTTGCCAAACACCAGCAAAAATATCAGTGTTGGTTTGATTGTAGACATAATGATTTTTCTTGTCATGTAGCTTGTGGCTATGTAGTGAAAGCTACTTTCTCTCAGAGCTTCTGAGATGGAAATGGCTGTTTGTATGTTGATGAGTACCTCTTATACATTAAACAAAGATATTGACTTGTCCAGCCTCCAAATGCCAATAAGTAGGAACACAATGTTTTTATGAACTTCAATAACACAGAAGAACAATCTGTTCCCCTGTCTTGCTATAAATGCACCAACAATGCTATTTAATTATCAATAGAAGAAGCTTTTGTTGGCTCCATATATCTACTGAACATCCTCTGTATGTGTCCACATCACATTCTGATGTAAAGGAATACCATGTATGGAAGGTACAAAGATTCACTGAGTAGGAACATTGTTTGAAGGAAGCAAAAAAAGCTCTATGGAAGATAATCTGAAACATAATATTTAGTAATTAGCCCATAAGAAGCAGGATAGAATGCTGGCAGCTCTTCTTATATCTAAAATCAAGATTTCATGGTGGATACCTACCCCTATGGGGTAGCCGTGTTAATCTGTATCCACAAAAACAACAAAGAGTCTGGTGGCATCTTAAAGACTAACAGACTAACTCCTCTGCTAGTCTTTAAGGTGCCACTGGACACCTACCTCTAAGTACACCAAAAGCTATTCAGAAAGGTTTGCTGAAGTTGTCACTGAAACAAATGGCTGCTTTAAAAATTGCAAGTAAGAGTTGTATTTGGTAATTTATTTAGCATTTTCTTAATGTCAGTTGTCACCCAATATCTACATTAATGATCCCAGGTGTGACAAGTGTTTGTATACAATATGCTAGCTCCAGCAAGCTATTTGTACTGAAGTCACATTGATTTACATTATTGATTTCATTTCAGCCTTGGTGACTAATTATTCAAGCGGCTTTCATTTGAAATCCGCGACTTCTCTATTCCTGCCTTTTTTGTGTAGTCTAGAGGAATGAAAATGATGTCTACTGTGATGAAATAACACCACTGAAAAGGCAGACAAAATAGGCTTTATATATACTGTAGGCCATGTTTAAATATTTATAGAAAGGATTTCACCCCATAATTCAACCTTGAGATTCAGACCTGTGTTTGATAAAGATATAAGCTAAAAAAAGTTTTACTTTAGGGAGTGATTCAGTTTTTGAACCTGAGGACTATCGGCTTTGTTAGGTTTTCCTGAAGTGCATAAATTGAGTGGTGTATGTTTGTTTTGCTATATAATGTACAGATTACACCATGCTGTCTGTGCTACCTGGCATTATTCATAACTGGCCAAATCATTGCCTCCTTCTCTATGTGCCCTAACTTAGTAGAACTAGTCTAGCTCCAAACAGATGAGGATATCTGTGGCAGGGGGACAGGGATAGGATTTGCAGATTGTTCTGCTCTACAAGGCCCCTTGTTATACCAGCATGCAGGAAGCTATGCTGCAAGGGTGGGGGTGCGGGTGGATTTGTCACAATAGGGATCCATGGTCCATTATAAGAACATTAGAGTAGCCATACTGGGTCAGACATATGGTCCATCCAACCCAGTATCCTGTCTTCCAAGAGTGGCCAGTGCCAGATGCTTCAGAGGGAATGAATAGAACAGGGCAATGATCTAGTATCTCCTCATACAGAACCATACTTGTAATCATTTTTTGTTGCTCTTTGTGTATCTTTTACAATTCTAATATATCTTTTTTAAGATGGGGAAACCAGAACTGCATGCACTGTTCATAATGGATTTATATAGTAGCATTAGGTTCCTAACTCTGTTCCTAATGGTTCCTAACATTGTTAGTTTTTTTTCACTGCTGCTGCACATCGAGCAGACATTTTCAGAGAACAATCTATGATGACTCCAAGATCTGTCTTGAGTGCTAACAGCTAATTTAGACTCATCATTTTGTATGTATAGTTGGGATTATATTTTCCAATGTGCATTACATTGTATTGATCAACGCTGAATTTCATCTGACATGTTGTTGCCCAGTCATCCAGTTCAGTGAGAACCCTTTGTAGCTCTTCGTAGTCAGCTTTGGCCATTACCTTGAGTAGTTTTGTCTCATCTGCAAATTTTACCACCTGTTTGCCCCCCTTTTCCAGATTACTTATGAATATGCTGAACAGCACAGATCCCAGTACAGTATCTTCTACGGAGGCAGAGTATACTGGCTAAAGGAGTAATCTCAGCCCTGCATTAGCAGAACCACTACCACATCCAAACCTGCCATCAAGGTTTGGATTTGGCAGTGGTGGGGATTCCTTATCCAGGTTCCCAGAGATTATCAAGACAAAGCCCTGCCATTATTTGGTCTAGTGTGCTAAAGAGAACCCATTGAGGCAGTTCATACAGTAATACGAAATAAAAGATGTAAGAAACGGTGATATGTGTTGTTTGGAAAGTTAAGCCCATGGAGGCATGTGATTGCAGCATCAAAACTGCACTGACAAGTGAAATCACATTTCCTTATAACAAAAAGATTACAATATAATTGTGATTGTGGTATACATAGCTATGATCCCATATCCTGTACATTGCATCTTGAAATGTTAGGAATCAGACTACCTATTCATTAGGACTATGAGGGGATGCAAGATGGAGGATCCTACACTCTGTTTTCTCCCTCACTGAGATTTTATCTAATTCTTCTTTTTTTCCTTAATCTAGAGTAAGCCATTTAAAATTAGTACCATTCTCCCCATGTATGGAACGCATACTTGAGGTATTAAAATACATGCCCCAAAGCCTGGATACTAACCAAACTTTGTGTAAACGTATCCCAAACCTCCTAGGATGGGAACATCCATCTGAGGTGGAAACCTCATTAGGGTGAGTTTAGATCCCCTGTCCCCAACTTTCCTGCACAAACTCAGCACTTACAACAGCTACTAGTAGCACTGAAGACAGCTGGAGCCTTCTTAGTGTGGCTAAAGTTGAACATCTCACTTTTTCTTTTTAAATAATGAGGCTGACTAGGGATGTAGAGAAGACCGCATCTGATATTCACAATGGGGAAACCACCTACCACCTTTTTACTAAAGATATGTGAGAGTGATGCCCCAAATCATCCAGTTGATGGCTTAAAATCAACTGAGATGAATACCAGATACACTAAATATGTCCCTCAGCAGATACATCTGCAACACTGACAGTTGCTTGAACTTGAGTAGGCTGTACAGAGATTCAGAAAAAAGCAAAACAAAGTCTGTAGCCAGGCTAAGTAGCATTTTATTTCCTCACTGTTCTCCTGTGATCTTGTTTCCTTTCATGTTTCTGTTGTTCGCTACCGCAATATTCTCCCTTCAGTACCATAGGGTTGAATACTGACAAGTCTGTACTTATAACTCTCACCAATCACTTCTGGAAAAAAAAATTCTTTAGATACCAAAACTCTGTATCTGCCAAGTCAGAGTGTACAACAATCCTAGGGTAACTGGAGTGGTTGTGAAGCCTAATTAATGCTTGTAAGGTGCTTTGGAATCCTCATGTAAGTAGAATGGTACTATTATTCCTTCTTCATGACTATAAATGTAACCATTTGAAACTCATATGTGATATCCATCTGGTAGCAGCACACTATATAATATAGTCCGATAGAGCCATCAAGTTTTTTTTAACCCAAACACTAAAACAGTGCCATGCAATATCCACTTCAGTATGTTTGTTTCCAGAAAGCAACACGGTTCCCCTTTTATGGCAATACCTAGTTTCTTTACTTCAGATGTTATTATACCAAACTAATTCCATCCCCCTCCCTATTTCTTTGTCAAGTATCCAGAGATTCCCTGGATCTTAGACCTTTCCTCACTAATTCTCAGCAATACTCTCCATATTAGCCCTCTCCTTACTATAGGTTTTCCCCTCTCTAGCAGGCTTTGAGTGTGTATTCTAACCTGGAGAGAAATGAGTCTAACAGTCCCCCCAATCTCTGCTAGTGACTGTAGAGAGCAGTTGTTATATATTTGTCTATAGGCTTCAAAGTAAGTAGTCCCCTACCCTGGCAGGGTTAAGCAAACACCCGCCCAGTTTTCAGGACTTCCTATATCAGGTGGAGACGGTTTCTATTTTTCCCTCCCAGAAGTCTCTCCCCTATAATAAAGCTACTTCTAGTCCGGCACTGTCTCTTATAACTGCTCCCCAAATGACTCTCAGCTGTAGCTGATTTGCTGTTTAAGCAGTGACGTCACACTGCAGTATTTAAACCATTCCTTGGTTGCCCTGATGGGAGGGTAGGGATGTTCAGGCTATGTCAGTGAGTGGTAATATACTGCCATAGTCAAGTCTTCATCATGAATTATGGACAGTGCTCCATCCCTAGTTAAGGTGTCAATCTACTTCTCTTATAAAATTTATTTTTATAATCTCATAACTGTGTCTAAGTTAATGTGGTATAAACACTTGCCAGCTTCACTTTTAAGACAAAGGACATTTTTTAAACAAGATTTGAAGAAAACTGGTGAAATTCTTGGTACTTGAGTGGTAGTTAAAACATCCTGACTTAAAGGGTGCATGCTACTCCAATTATTTCTCAGTGTTTTTGCAACCCTTATAACTTAGCTTTTAAACTGTTCAGAGTTTTTGTTTTAAGCTGAAAATATTGTGGTTTTAATCTGAAAACATGTTTTTTATGCAATCAGTCAAAACATTTTTTTTAAACTATGATTGCTTAAAAGGTACTTAAAAGTTAATGCATCTAGCCATTTTTGCGTCCCTGTTGCTAAAAAAAAAAAAAGTTGAATGATAATACTTCAAACTTTATTGTAGGCTTTTTGTCTAATAGCAAACTGTACTGCATATAGAAAATATGATTTGTATTTGTGGTCATGTCAGGACGTTGGTATGTTGGAAAGTGGTGTTGCTGGATGATAAAAGGCAAAATATTGCTGTTTCTGGTCTGGTGAACTGGAAGATACCTGCTTTGCTGTCTGTAAGCTATATGTGTTAGTAAATAGCAGGTTGTGAGTGTTTGTAGTCAATAAGTAAAACATTGTGTAAAGTGTGTATAAATCAGTGTCTGGTTTATAGGTAAGGACTAGCAAAGATCTTTGAATATTGAGCTACCATCCTTTAAATGGTCATTCCCACACTTTTACAAGAGTAGATAATGAAATGTAAGTGTCTTAGTATTCATAATTTTTATGCTGGAAGGTGTTAATGGCTGCCTATCAAACAGCTTTGATCTATAGGTAATTACACACCTGTAGTGAAGTTGCTGGGTGTACTTAGCACCCTTCATTCAGACTAAATGAAGGGGTAATTAAATACCCCTTTGGGTAGTGTTAGCTGAAACAAGAGAAACAACCACGCAAGTCACTGACCAGCTTGCTAAGGCCTGGGCAGAAGCCAAGCCCTGTGGGCTGAGGGGTTTTTCTGGGGACTAAAGGCAAACACATGGGCTGGGGTATTGATTGGCTGCCCCTGTGTTTTGTGTGGGTCAGAAGGAAAAAGCAATCAGAAGCCAAGAGAGACCGAAAGAAGCATGAGTGAGCACGGCACCAATAGGGAGCAGACACAGAGCTCCTCAGAGCACAGGACTCATTGGAAAATACAGACTTGGATTTCTCAACAAGGAAGTGGCCTATGTTGGTTGGTCCAGCTGTGTTCAGGGGAACAAACTTTTTGTAAATTCTCTGTAAATAAACATGATAGCACAAGAGAAATACCAACTCACACAACTAATTTCTCCTCCTAAAGGAAACAACCTGGCAAAGCCCCAGATACTGGTTAACTGCTTGGGCCAAAGGGCAACAATATGTTCCAGACTTGATGTTAAAGAGCAGAATTAAGTTCATGGTAACAAAGTTGTTGTTGTTTTGTTTGTTTCTTTTTAATCTATTTTAGATAAAGGTGTAGTTACCATGCCAACTGTAAACCTCAAACTTGTCCGGTTGTTGAAATGTGGGCACAGTTTAGCTGAGTACAGATTGATGCTTGGAAAGTAAACGTCACTAGATGCAGATTGACTGATTAACAGTCAAAATTTCAAGAACTGAAAAGATAAATGCTTCGTCCCAGGTTCATAAATGTTTTTAGGATACTAATGTCCATTTATTTCAATGGAATTTAGGAGCATAACTATCTTTGTGGTTCTGGGCCTTGGATACTACTTGGATGAGTGCCATAGAAAACCTTAATGGAGATGGACAAATATTTGGTTCACCTACAAATTTCCAGATACTTAATCAGGAGTTGTTGTGTTTTTTTTATTACTTTTAAAGACAAATGAAGGTGATAACTTTCTAGGTAGATGCCAAAATGAATGTTTTAAAATGCGCACTAAAAGCTGTGGAAAATACATGATTTTATGTTAACTTCTACTTTGAGATAATGCAATGTGATATCTATGGAAATTCAGTTTCATTTTAATGCATTTTTCTTTAAAAATGTCCATAATGCTCTAAGTAGTAGTATTTGTATTAAGTGATGCATCTGTAAGAATTCTTAATTTTCATTGAGTACCAAAGTAAATTGCATCAGAAGGCAGATAATCCCAAAATGGTTTGTTTCTTAAGCAAATTAATTCTCTCTCATGCATGTGAGCGCATATGGCAGAAAATTCATTTAAAGGGAATTTCCAGATATCTTGAACTGCCAAAATTATTTTTAACAGATTTTGCAAATAAAATGCTGCATTATTTTTAGCAGCCAATAGCTAGCTGGGTAATACTATAAACAGTCTATGGCATCATATTGGTAGAAGTTGTGAATAGAATTAGTGTGTCATGTACATTTGAAATTGAAGCATGGAAAATTGTAATCGTTGCTCATATTAGAGCTGGTTAAAAATTGACAAAAAAACTCAAGATTATATTTTCCATAGAATATAGAAACTTTTTGTGAAAAAATTTGTTTTGAGAGAGTTTTTTAGCAGCCCTATCTGAGACACAGTAAGAATGGCCATACTAAGTCAGACCAAAGGTCCATCTAGCCCAGTATCCTGTCTTCTGACCAAGGCCAATGCCAGGTGCTTCAGAGCGAATTAACAGAACAGGTAATCATCAATGCACCCCATTCCTAGCTTCTGACAAACAGAGGTTAGGGACACCATTTCTGCCTGTCCTGGCTACTAACAGCCATTGATGGACCTATCCTCCATGAATCTGTCTAGTTCTTTTTTGAACCCTATTATAGTCTTGGCTTCACAACATGCTCTGGCAAAAAGTTTCACAGGTTGACTGTGCACTGTATGGAAAAAATACTTCCTTTTGTTTGTTTTAAACCTGCTGCTTATTCATTTTGTTTGGTGACCCCTAGTTTGTTATGAGAAGTAAAAACCACTTTCTTATTTACTTTCTCCACACCAGTCATGATTTTATAGACCTCTATCATATCCCCACTTAGTTGAGACTTTTCAGCTTGGAAAAGAGACACTCTTATTCATCTCTCCTCTTATGGAAGCTGTTCCATGTCCCTAATCATTTTTGTTGCCCTTTTCTGAACCTTTTCCAGTTCCAATACATCTCTTTTCAGCATTCAAGATGTGGGCATACCATGGATTATATAGAGGCAATATGATATTTTCTGTCTTATTATCTATCCCTTTCTTGATTCCAACTTGGTCACTTTTTTGACTGCCGCTGCACATTGAGTGGATGTTTTCAGAGAACTAGCCACAATGACTCCAAGATCAATAAGAATCAAGGTCCTGATTCAAAGACCACAGAAGTTAAGGGGGAGACTCACATAGGGGAAAGGGTTTTGAATCAGACCTCAAATGAGAGAGCAAAGGAAAAACAGTGGGAGTTAGATGCCTAATAATTCCTTTGAATTGACAGCAGGGAACAAGAGAAGCAAAAGCAAGCGTGGTAGGGGTGGTGGCTGCCTTTCTTAATCCACCCTCTCTGTCAGTTCTTTGCTTAGCCATTGGCTGGGCAGAGGGTCAGCTGATCGGTTGGAGGGTGCCCGACCCACTTGCCTATTTAAGCTAATCCTGGGCTTTTCAAAATCATCTTAGAGTATGTCTACACAGCCCATGGCAGTGAGCCTCCCAGCCTGAGTCAACAGACACAGGCTAGTGAGGCTCAGGATAGTGCTCCAAAAATAGGGGTGTAGAGAGCACTTTGAAGTATCAGCTAGGCTCTGAAGCCTAGGGACTGGGTGGTCTTTAGAGCCCAAGCTCCAGCCTGGGCTGCATTTCAAAGAGCTGTCTGTACAGCTATTTTTAGAATGCTTGTGAGCCCCACTAACCTGGGTGTGTTAACCTAGGTTGGGAGGCTCACTGCTATGAACCGTGGGGACATATTCTTACTCCCCACTTAACTGCTCTCATACACGGGGAGAAAAATCTGGGGGTCTGATCATTTTTAAAGAGCCACTATCAATTTGAAACATGGTCATTTTAAAAGGTTAAAACAGTTTAGTAATTTCAAGTACTACACATGCTCCTGAGTCCTTCTGCCAAGTTTTCTTGTTACGGCATTTTCTCTCTCTTTATTTTTTTTTATTTTATTTTTTTTTAGGGTGTGAAAGGCCCATACAAGCAACGGTGGAAGCTGACTATAATAAATCAGTGGAACTAAGTATATAGAAACTGACAAATGTACAATGTAAATAATTGGGAAAAAGTCCTGAGAATTTATTTTTCTAATCTACTTCAGTTATAGTAATCTTAGGTATTACTTGCAACATTAATAGGAATAATATTTCCAAGCAGATGTGTAATTTTAAATTGATAGTGCTCCTTTAAAACAGCTGTTATATGTATTTCCTAGTTTCCAACTTTGTTTGAATATCAAGATAACATCATGATCTCCTTAGAAGATTAAAATGGCCATTCGTAATACTCCCTTTGATTCACAGCACTGAAAAAGGTAGAGTACTGTGAGCTTAAAAGATATTTGTTAACTTTCAGTGCCCAAAAGTTCTATATTTCAATCCTGCAAGTCTTGACAGAGAGATTACTTAGCTTTCCACAGTAGAAATACAGGTAGAAAGGGCTCAATAGCTGACAGATTTTGGAACAGATGAGTTAAGTCTACTGATTCCTCAGGTTATTGGTCCTCCAGCAGAAATTGCCAGTGTGCAGTAGAAACCAACAGAGACCAATTCTAGTGGAGTTTACAGGTAATTCCATTGAGGTTATGTCCACATACCCTGTTACTGGATGATCACAATGTGGCATTTGTGGAAAATTTGAAGGCAACAGTTTTTGCTCAGTCCATTGTCAGAACTAATATTGACTCTAGTTTTCTTTATACCAACTTAAAGAGTTGGCCTCTAAAAATTAAATAAGGAAAATACAAATAGTAGAATAGCACACTGCATTGAGATATAGCTCACTGCTATCATATACTGCATTTACTTTGGGCCTGATTTTCAGAGGTGTGGCATTCCCCTTCAGCTACTTGTGGGTGGTCAGGACTGAAATCAATCAGGCTGGCAAATCAATAACCACTGTTAGATAAATGATGGCCAGTCCACATCTACAGGCACAGTAGTTAGTTTGCAAGATGTATTGTATAATTGCATGGTAATTGGCCAGATTTTTCAGAGCAGCTTCTAAAATTGAAGGTGCCATTTTTGTGCATAAACTGTTCTGTGCAGAACTTTTTATGCCCAGGTTACAGCATGAGGGAAAGTTTGGATTAAAACAAGATATAGGCTCAATCTTACAAGGTGCTGAGCCTTTCCTACAAGCCATTGAGTGTCCTGCACTCCTAAAGTCAAGGGGAGCAAAGGGCTCGCAGCACATCTCAGGAGGTGTTCAGTAGCAGGGTGATTTGCCTGTCTACATGCAGGTTGTGTGGGTCAGTTTTTCTGCATTCAGATCTTGGCCAAGAAAAACTATACATGTTGATAATTTGACAAGTCTGGCCCATTAAATGCACTTATCAAGAACATCCTATCTTGGGGTGGAACTACATGAATCTTACACTCTCAGGGCTTGCCTACATGCGGCAAAAGCCCAGAGTGGCTACTATTAAAAAGCTATAAGCACACTAGCTACTCTGCACCAACTCCCAATGCAGACATTCTTATTCTGAACAGCAGTGCAAAGGTACTCTTAGTGCAGAATAGGTGTGTCCAGACAGGGAGGAAATGCAGAGTAGCTATTGATCTTTAAATTTGCACCCTACCTTATTTTCCACCAGCTTCCCCATGCAGATAAGTCCTTACAAATGCAATACATAAATGACATTTTGAAATACAGAGTAATAAACTTTTACAGATGAATAAACGACATTCAACATGAGGGGAGTCAAACATCCAAACAAAACAATCTCTTTCTGCTCAGTAATTCAAAGAATTACTGGGAATACAATACATTGTTGACTAATTGTATCAATACTGGTCATCCTTAGTATTTCTAAAAGGCCATTTGCTATTTTTAAACTTTGTTTCTGTGTATTCTTGAGTATTTATGTAACCCAGTTGGCGGAGCTGCTCCTGAAATACCACACTGAGCATCTAGGGGACTTGCTCCTGAACTACAACAGCAACGATGCAGAGGTTCAGGACTCTGTTTCCCAGCTTGCCAAGAATTCAGGGTGGAAATATAACAGGCTAGCAACACTATCAGAACCAGCCAGAAATCAGAGACAAAGGGTTTGGTTTTTCTTTCAGTTTGGGTTGTATTTGGAGACTAGTGTAGCAAGGAGAGAAGTATCACAGCCTATCACAGCCAGGGAGGACCCTTCTACCCTCTACATTCTTACCCAAAGGAAAACTGTGAGTCCTTTGGGGATTTCTGGGACATTGAACTGTGTCATTTCAGCAGAGACCAGAAACTCAGGCTGAGGAGAGCCAACTAAACTGGAATCCAGACCAGAGAACCACAAGGTTGATTTTACCATGCTTGGTGTGGACACTTTGTGAGAACACACTTGTTTGTTTATTTTGCTATTTTGTTTTAAGCCAGCCAGTGGCTTCAGCATTATACCACCCATCAAAGACTGAGCCTAAATTCATTATTTGCCAAGGCAGATGGTGGGAGCGAGCACAAAAGTGGTTTTCACTGGCTGTAAATGTTGGGAGGGATGTAGAGAATTTATGTTTTGTTGTTTTTGTCTTATCGTAATTCCCTTTTCCATTGTTCCTTATCCTGAGTTCTCCAGACTTAATAAATCTCCAATTACCATTTTATTATTCCGAGAATTGTGATATTTTTGTTTGTTCTGACTAGAGTTTCTTTGCTCCTCTGTATGAGACTGTGTGTTAAATATTTTCCCAAGGGACAAACCCTCTGTGTTCTCTGCACTGGGTGTAGGCACGAGGCACCCTTACAGGTAAACCTAGGATCCGTAACCCTGAGTAGAAAAAGGAGAAAGATGCAGACATGCCAGAGGGCTGGAGTTATATTTATATTTACATTATGCATTGAAATATGACAGAACAACAAAGGAAGACACAGTGATATAAAGCTTATTAGATTCTGACCAAAAAAAGAATAAACAGTATCATAAAAGATGATAAATGTTGCTTTATACAATCAACATAACTACTGTGGTCTCAATCATAATGACAGCTCCCAATTTCTTCCTATTCAGTTTAATCCTTGCAATTTGTATGTAAAGTTTTAGCACATTCTTACATAGAATCTATTTTGGGTGAGGCCGGGAGGGTGAATTTGAACCCAGTTGAGCATGATACACTTGATATTTTCTGACACAGCCGAATCTTGTCAAGTCTGAGTTACTGCACTAAGGCTGACAAGAGAAAAGAGGGAACTTGAGTGAGAGTTGATACTCCATGCAAATTAGATAGATAGATTAGATAGATATTTTTAAAGGTGAGGTACAATAGCAGAGAGACAATACAAACATAACTGGTTTCTTCAGTAGCTATTGAAGTATTGTAATTACTATCAGCCAGACTCTGCCGTCTTTACTCATGCTGAATAGTAACTTGTTCCATGAATAGTCCTATTGACTTCAGTAGGATTACTCTCAGAGAAAGGTATGAGAAGTATGAGCAAGAGTGGCAGAATCTGGATTTAAAAAAAACTTAGCTATAGTGTCAGTGATGAGAGCACTAACAGGGTATCTTGAAAAATATGTAACAGAGGCTAGCAATTCTGTAGAGCAGATAGTCCAGGTATGTAAAGAGATGCTAAAAGCCAATTTATAGCAGGTGCTAGAGATGATACTTTAACTTGAGTATGAAATTACTTCCTTTTAAAGCCTCTAGATCTTAGAGAATATAAGGAGATATCAGTGGAGACTCTGCTTAGCTGCTACATAGTCTGATTTATGGCAGAGGGAGAGAGCCTTGGACCATAGGATAGAGACCAACGAGCCTTCATAGGTGAAGAGTCCTGTGGCAAAATCCTAACAGCAAAGAATTAGTTACTAATAGTACTTCAGACCTGAATTCCATTCTACTGCTTGCATCATCAACAAAACAGTCAGCTAAGAGCTGATGGAAGAATGTTTAAAAAAGACAACTTAGATTTTTCAGATCCCAAGTTGTGCTTATAGAGGTGGCAATTAAACAAAAACAGTATCAGCACATCCTTTTGACTTATAAATTGAGCAAATCTGACCTGGAATTAAGAAAGAAAAAACAAGGCAGCCCATGAGATGTAGCTTCATAGTCACTTTTATTACCTTAGCTGCTATTTAACTGAAAAGGGGTGAGTGCTTTAATCGTGAATGAGTTTTTTCCCCACAGAAGAACAGATAGAAATATCAGTTCTGGTTGTATTATCTAGTGAGAATTTTGGTGTCTCTTTTCCATTAATATGATAATTCTTCTACTTCTTTCAAGTACTGAGCCCCATTATTAAGGGAAAATACTTAAATAGGTTTTACAAAAGCTGTAAGCATTGTTATTTGAATTTGCCATGGTAACAGGAAGTCTTTATGCTACAGTATTTCACTCCCATTTTTGACAATGTTTATTCTCTTTATATTTAAAAAATAAATACAGGGAGGGAAGTGGAACATATTGGAAGGCTCCCCCTCCCCTTCTAAGTGTTTTTCCTGTGTTGTTTACAACTGAGATACAAGTAAGCTGAACACTTGCATCAGAAACAAGAGGGAATGAAAATAATATCTGAAAAATGCACAGTGGTGAGATATGTAAATATTTCCATTAACATGAGCATTAAAATATTTCACAATGCTAAATCTTTGGGGAATCCATGAGACTTTGCAAAGAAATATGTAATTAACAATTGTTACCGCTGTACAGGACTTGGGAAAAAAACAGCTCCACAAATCTTCAATTTTTCTACATCTAGATTCTGATCCTGCTGCTAGAATGTGACCCAAAGCCCACAGAAGTCAATTGAAAGATTCCCATTAAGTGTGGAGGTCTTAAAATGTGCAATAGGAAAGCTCCTATTAACTTTAGTAGCACCAGGGAGATCAGAAAATAAATGTATGACAATTCTTCATAACTACAGCAATAATAATATTGCAACACAAATTAAAAATGGTTCATAAGATTTCTGTAGGTTGTAACTGCAAACAGTCCACAATTATCGTTTAAGTATTGGAACAGTAGTGCCTAGAAACCCTCACCAAGATAGGGGCCTGGTACTGTATTACACCCCACTGACTCCATCGGTGCAATATAATTCCTTCTAGCTCTTTTCATGTCGCCACACTGAGTCTTGATTCAACCTTCTTCACAGTTAATGGAAGGGCTCTCATTGACTCCAACAGGAGTTGGACCAGACCTTTAATTCCTCATGCTTCGTTGAGGCCACACAGCGTGACTACTAGGCAGACTGGGGCAATCCCCAATCTCAAACTATCTGGGAAACTCTGAGTTTAAAATACTCCAACTTGAAATCTTGTTTTTTGTCTTCAAAAGACAAATTTAAGGTAGTTTCAAATTTTGCCTCTGAATCCCCTTGACCACATCTGTAGTTTTACAAACATGATTTATTATGATTCATTATTAAATTAGATTAGGGCTGTCAAGCAATTAAAAAATTTAATTGTGATTAATCGCACTGTTAAACAATAGAATACCATTTATTTTAAATATTTTTGGATGTTTACTACATTTTCAAATATATTAATTTAAATTACAACACAAAATACAAAGTGTACAGTGCTCACTTTATTTTTGATTACAAATATTTGCATTGTAAAAAACAAAAAAATATTTTTCAATTCACCTCATACAAGTACTGTAGTGCAATTTCTTTATCATGAAAGTTGAATTTACAAATTTAGAATTATTTACAAAAAAACCTGCATTCAAAAATAAAACAATGTAAAACTTTAAAACCTACAAGTCCACTTAAGTCCTACTTCTTGATCAGCCAATCACTCAGACAAACAAGGTTGGTTACAATTTGCAGGAGATAATGCTGCCTACTTCTTGTTTACAATGTCACCTGAAAGTGAGAACAGGCGTTCAGATGGCACTGTTGTAGATGGTGTTGCAAGATATTTACATGCCAGATGCACTAAAGATTCATATGTTTCATGCTTCAACCACCATTCCAGAGGACATGCGTCCATGCTGATGGTGGGTTCTGCTCGATTACGATCCACAGCAGAGCGGACAGATGAATGTTCATTTTCATCATCTGAGTCAGATGCCACCAGCAGAAGGTTGATTTTCTGTTTTTGGTGGTTTAGGTTCTGTAGTTTCTTCATCAGAGTGTTGCTCTTTTTTTAAAAACTTCTAAAAGGATGTTCCACACCTTGTCCCTCTCAAATTTTGGACGGCACTTCAGATTCTTAAACCTTGGGTTGAGTGCTGTAGCTATTCTTTGCATTTTGTCAAATATGCAGTGAAAGTGTTCTTAAAATGAACAGGTGCTGAGTCATCATCTGAGACTGCTATAACATGAAATATATGCAGAATGCAGGTAAAACAGAACAGGAGACATACAATTCTCCCCCCCAAGGAGTACAGTCACAAATGTAACTGACACATTTTTTTAACGAGCATCATCAGCATGAAAGCATGTCCTCTGGAATGTGGCAGAAGCATGGAAGAGGTACACGAATGTTTAGCATATCTGGCATGTAAATACCTTGCAACGCCGGCTACAAAAGTGCCATGCAAATGCCTGTTCTCACTTTCAGGTGACATTATAAATAAGAAGCAGGTAGCAATATCTCCCGTCAATGTAAACAAACTTGTTTGTCTTAGGGTACATCTATACTCACCCGTCGCGTCGGAGGAGTCCAATCGATCTTCTGGGTTCGATTTATCGCGTCTTGTCTAGATGCGATAAATCGATCCAGGAAGTGCTCCCCCGTCGACGCTGGTAATCCTGCTCCACGAACGGAGCAGGCGGAGTCGACGGGGGAGCCTGCGCGCCGTGTGTGGACCACAGGTAAGTTCGAACTAAGAGACTTCGACTTCAGCTACGTTATTAACGTAGCTGAAGTTGCGTATCTTAGTTCGACAGGGGGGTTTAGTGTAGACCTTCCCTTAGCGATTGGCAGAATAAGAAGTAGGACTGAGTAGACTTGTAGTCTCTAAAATTCTACACTGTTTTGTTTTTGAGTGCAGACATATAACCAAAAAAAAATCTGCATTTGTAAGTTACACTTCCACAATAAAGAGACTGCACTTCAGTACTTGTATGAGGTGAACTGAAAAATACTATTTCTTTTATCATTTTTACAATGCATATATTTGTAATCAAAAATAATAATATAAAGTGATCACTGTGCACTTTGTATTCTGTGTTGTGATTGAAATCAATATTGAAAATGTAGAAAAACATCCAAAAATATTTAATACATTTCAATTGGTATTCTATTGTTATAAGTGTAATTAATCATGATTAATTTTTTAATTGCGATTAATTTTTTTGAGTTAATTGCGTGAATTAACGGCAATTAATTTAGATATCTGTTTCTCTCCCCTGTTGCCATGTGAAAAATCCACATAAACTGACTGTGCCATGGTGGAGCTTATTAGCTTCATACTGGCTGACCCCAATGACTGTATGGAGTTGATAGCAGGATTGGGGCCTGATTAGCTGACTATAGAGGGAAACCAGCAAAAGTGAGTATGCCCAAAGTGCTGGAAAACAGGCACAAATGCATACCCAAACTCGAACAACTATGGATTATTCTTCCCTCCCCCACCAATTTCTTTTAATTACAGTGTTCATAGGTATTGCTTGCAGCAATAGTAAATATAAGCTGTAAGACAGAGGTAAAATTTTTAAGATGTCTTCAACATTCCCGACTGTGTCATAGATTTTTTGGATATACAGAATAGCTGGGTATGCTATAGAAGATCAACACATGTGATCCCGAGTGAGAATTGCCACTACATTTTAGCAGTGGAATGAACTATTTGCCGTATTGCCGAATTACTCAGTGTAATTTTACAATTAACATGCTAGTACCTGAAAGGTGCAAAATTTAAGTGAAATTGCCACAAGGAAATATGATGAATCTATTATCTGACTTGATGTTAAAAGAGAACAATTATATTCACCTTGCTCATAATAATTTTAATTCCTTTATTTGCAACGGTTTCAATTTAACCAGACTGGGTTTTTTTAAACTCGTTTTAAAAGGTAGCATGTAATATGACCTTCACTACTCGTTTTCTATAATTAAGTCACAAAAAACTACTTTAAGATTGCATTGAGGGTTCCATTTAAATTAACAAAAGCTAAGAAACTGAGAAATAATGCTGAAAATCTGTCCTTAATGCAGCATCTGTGAAAATCAGGCCCTTGGTGGTTCAAGTTGTGCAGCCAAAAATTTAGCTAAAATTATTGGATACTTACACATCTTGCCTTAATCTCTCTAGGTTACATGGAGAGTTGGAAGAAGTGGATGCTCTCTACTGATTTCAGTGGATTCTGTTTACACAAATTCTCAATTGTGCCCTCTTTGTCTTATGTTCCTCATATGTAAAATGGGGGCCATAATATTTACCTCCCTCACACAAGGATTGTAAGGATTAATTAGTTAATATCATACAATAATTTAAAGATACAAAACAATCTATAGATGTTTAAATTTAACAAGCATTTTCGTAATTTACTGTATCTTAATATTATATGGCTAATGTTTTCTATTTCTTATAGTTAGTCCTTCTTCCCCACAAAAATAAAAAGAAAAGAAAACCAAAAAAAGGACAGCGTAGGTCATTTAAAGGGAAACAAATTCTCACATCTGTGCTTTCACCATCTGTCTGCCCTTTGTATGAACTGAAAAAAGAGACTATTTAACAGTAAACAGTAAGATGCAAATGTTCTAAATACATAAATACATTCTTTGAATACCACAGCCTACATCTGCTATGTTTTATGCATAGCTTTTTTCAGTCTCTTTCTCAAACTGTTATGTGTTAGACAATTGGACAGATCTGAGTTACCAGACTCCCTTTTTTTTGTGTAAGTGTGCATTGCTAAGTGGTCTGCATGGAAAACAAAATTATGTGATTTGTATCACGTTGTTTGGGACCATTCTTGTAGTGGCACAATGAGCACACTTGGGAGAGTAAAGCAAGATTTCAATGACAAGCTCCTAGTGGTGAAACATCCTACCCTACCTCTGTCACAATGTACCAACTCTCATATCACCCTGTATCTAATGCACATATATATATATATATATATATATATATATATATATATATATATATATATATATATATATATATATATATATATATGAGAGAGAGAGAGAGAGAGAGTGACACTCAGGCTTGCTAAGCTTTCAAAAAAGTTTCAAAAACTATTCACTACTGCCCACATGAACATCTCTTCCTCCTCTAATGAGCGTGCCTCATTATTCCTTTGAGCCAACCTGCAGTTCTTCTGTAATATATAGGTTTTCAGACAGTTCCACATCTGCTTAGCCATCTGTGGTAGCATCGCTTACTTTCCATGGCACAAACAAACCTGCTATGGAGAGACCCACCATCAGATACACTGCCGCTGCACTTTGATTACATCTATTTGTGAGCATACTGAGAGACTCTCAGACTTAAAACTTGCCTTGTACTTTTGTTCCCTGAATTAATGAATTGTTATGTGTATTTCATTTAAAGGTGTGTTTCGATTCTGCTCTTGTACCTAACACATAACCACACACCTTTTAAGTAGTTAATTTAGGCCTCTATGTAGGTTACTCCTTCATGAGTTTGTGCTTTACTTTTATTTGCTTCCAGTAATGCCCACAATAGGCTAGTGCTACATAAACGGAAAAGAAAGCACAATCCTTGCCTTGAAGAAAGGGCAGAATGGGGAACGTGTATGGCCCCAAACTGTGCTTCTCCCACTATCTTCATGGATCTTAGAGCACCTCAATAAAGGCATATACCAACACACATCTTCCTGATCCTGGGGGGGGCGGGGGTCTTATGGTAGCAAAACTCCTGTTTAGCAAGGCACATACTCTTTCCATTACCCGTCCCAGTCTTTTGTCCGTTAGTGAGAAAAATACACTCTCTTACCCTGGATGAGTAATGGATAATATCACATTTGAATGAACCAGCCTATATCTACAACATCTAATGCTCTTATGTTTTCCTTTGGAAACCTATAACAGACAGAGGGATACAGTAAGCAAGTCAATTTTATCAACAAACTTTCTTCCATATTAAATATTTCATTCATTCTAGAATCTGCAGACAGCTTAATAATAGGCTTCATGTCACTGCCTAGCAATGTGCTGAAAAGCCAGAAGCAGATTGAGGTTCTGATAGAAAATCTACTTGTGATAATAGGAGTTGGACTGTCAGTCATCTCCCTATTTCTTTTGTCCATGAAAACACAACCTAAATATTTCACGGATGGTATGATTACATCTGACAAAACCCCGAGTGAGAAGCATAGGCAGCAATGTTCTAATTTATTTTTGCATTCTAAGTATGCTATTGTATAGACTCAGAAAAACACACATGGTTATCATCCTCATGGTTTCGAGGCACGTGTAGTCCATCCATCCTGCCAATGCATGATTCTTCTCTAACAGGATGTGTGCGCTAGTGCTTTGTCCCGGATAGTTTTACAGGTCTCAAGTGATGAGGATCCCACAGCTTTCCATGGGAGACTATTGCATCCAAGCAGTGGAAAGCAGGGGTTGTACTCTGCACCAGACTCACAATATGGGTCGGATTTATTGAGCCGAGCAGGAGAATAGCCTTACTTTGCCTTATGTCCCTGCTCATCTGTGTCACTATGTAGCTCAACATTATTTATTATAAGAACATAAGAACATAAGAATGGCCACACTGAGGCACACCAAAGGCCCATCTATCCCAGTATCCTGTCTTCCAATAGTGGCCAATGCCAGGTGTCCCAGAGGGAATGAACCCAACAGGTAATCATCAAGTGATCCATCCCCTGTCACTCATTCCTAGCTTCTGGCAAACAGAGGTTAGGGACACCATCCCTGCCCATCCTATCTAAAAGCTATTGATGGACCTATCCTCCATGAATGTATCTAGTTCTTTTTTGAATAATTATTTTTTGAATAATTAATTATTTTTATTAGGTAAGTTGTTAAGGTTCCTTAATCCGAACTAAAAAAAATACTGTTAATAATAATTTTCCAAAGGGGACACTGAGGAAGAGAGTGACGGTCACACACCCAGTCAGTGGCAAAGGCAAGAATAGAGCTCATGTCTCCTGACTCTCGGCACAATCCAAGTCACTAGCCCGTGGATCATTCTGTCTCACAATATTATTTTCTTTTTACAATTGCACCTCCGGGGTAGCAATTCTCCTCACTTTGACCTTGTTTACCCTAGAACATACTTCGGTATAATGTACATCGTTAGAGGTGTCAATAATCCATACCCCTGAGTGACATACATTATATCATCCTAAGTGCCTGTGTGGACAGAGATATGTTAGTGGGGGAGTTTCTCTCGCTGCCATAACTACTGCCTCTTATGGGTGGTGGAGTAATTAAGCCAATGGAAGAGCTCTTTCCCATTGGCTGAGAACATCTTCACCAGAAGCGCTACAGCTGCACTGATGCAGCTGCACCGTTGTAGCGCTTCTAGTGTAGATGTAGCCTGTATTTGCTATCCTCGGAAGCCCTCATGTGACAGCAAACCTTACACTGTCCTAAAGGCTTGCATATACATTTTTCCAGAGCCCATCAAGAATTCACCTTTACTTATCCAGAGGAGTTTATTATGTGGCAACATGCGCTTCCTCTCAGCATCTCCCTAGAGACCCCACACTTACATCCTCCATGTGGCAGCGTAGTGTGAAAATCTAAGCAATTCCTTATCTTTGTGACTATTAAGCTGAAAAAATTGCTTTTCGGGAGCAGATCCTCATCTAGTGTAAATCAGAATAGCCTCGGTGATTTTAATGGCGCTCAGCTCATTTACATCAGCTGAGAAGTGGCCGCAGTATTTATTTGGGAAGTTGTCCCTCACTCTCTAAGGCTAAGCAGTTACCTTATGTAAGAATTTTTCAGTTTCATCTTTATTGTTAATAGAATATGGCAAGATTTTGCTTCTGGAGGATTTTAATATGTATGCGGATTCCAGCTCTATTTTTATGGCTTTAGTTTTTCAGATTTATTAGAAAGCCTTTGATGTGTCCCAAAATGTTTCCAAGCCAAGCCATAATAGCAGCAGAAATATTTGAAATGATGATATTTTATGGCATATCAGTTACTGGGCTGTCAGTAGCAGATCTCTGACCATTTTGTAGTTTCATTTGTGTTTAAATTTACCTTTGTCATTAACTACAGGCTGTATAAATTCACTAGTATCCATTAAAGACTATAACTTCAGGCAAGCTCCGTGAAGTCCTTCTTTAATTCATCTCCTGAGAATACGTTTTCTCTATACTTGAGGTATCGGTATTTTTATTCAATCAGTTTTTGTCTAATATTCTTGATTTGTTAGCCTCCCTCTTGATTAATTAGATACATTTAATTTTAAGTACAGGGCTTCTTGGTGCAGTTATTATCTCAGCCAAATGAAGGCTTTTGTTATAAAACCTGAATGTAGATGGAGGACTTTTAAAGTACAGACATTTTATTTAGCATGGAAGATTTTTTGGTAGCACACAGTGTGCGAAGAAGACACTTTGATAAAGTTTTAGATCTGGGGGTGACTGAGGTTCAGCGCTGTTAACCTCAGACAGTTGTTTGCTACAATGAAAACAATTCTCCACCATAAAGATATGGATCTTTTTTTCCCCTCTAGCAGAACATTCCAGTGAGAAATGTAATGAATTCTTCAAACAGTTCATAGCAAGACTCCGAATATTACAGCAATTTTTTTTAACATTCTATTCTTGCCAGTAACTGTTTCTGATGTTACTGCTAATGAGTGAGTTTCATAAAAAAATATCTGCGGTATTTATTACAATGGACATGCTCAACAGCAAGTGTGGGTGAAAAGGGCACATTAAAAATAAAACTTCCTCCCCACAGTTGTTGCACAACTTCCAAAGTGTCCAAAACTGAAAATGCTTCAGGGAGAGGAAGAGGTGGAAATTTCCAACATGGGCTCTGCATTGTTTTACTGTTCCAGTGGCTCAAAGTGGCCCTGAATTTAGCTTAACTGGCAACTGAACAAGTCCTCTTCTAAAGCGCGATCCTCTGGTGGCAAAAACCCACCATGATGAACCCACATAATATCTTCACCAACTCTATTCCTGCAAAGGCTGTGGCCATGAGGAAGGAGGACTTAATCAGAATGTCCTTGTGCATGCATGATCCCCTTGGGTCTTGTCATACAGAGGTCCCTTGGCAAAGGGTCCCTTATTTTTGGCAAATATCTCTCACCTTTGACCTGACAAACTCACTGCATCAAACATATGACATATAGGATATTTACCCATAAGCAGTAACATGTAAGGTATCTACAGAAAGCTTGTCACTTGTCAAGATTATAATCATAGTGAGATATATGTACAGGTAATATATAAGGAATAACATGTTAATATGGGAAGTACGCTTTATGCGCTTGTAGTAGAAATTACTCACTAGGACATGATGTGTTTCGATGATGACCTGTTCAAACAAGAGGGAGTTGTCAATCCTCCTTAGTGAGCCAGCGGGGTAATGCAAGATTCTATTGTGTATCCTTGCCACATCCTAGAACAGTCAATGGAAAAACATCAAACAGAATGTCAAATGGTCAAAACCACTTGGAGGTGAAAAGGAACATTATAGCAGGCAGGAGATCATCCTGGCTATGAATAAAAAGAAAAGGCTGTTTCAGTATCACAGAGGGTAGGGAAAGGCACTGTGGAGTCATTCACTAAAAGATCAGGGGGCTTTCATGAACATTTGGATCCTGATTCTTGTGAAATTGGTCAGTTCTGCAACATATGGTACTTTGTGGGGGAAAGCCTACTTTATTATACAGGAAAGGGAACTATTGATAAGTGTGGACCCAGGTTTGTGTTTTAAGATTTTGTTTTGTATGGTAACCATTTGCTCCCATCACTTTCTCTCATTTCAATTAAATCTTTATTCTTTCTTAAATAAATCTATTTTGTGGTTTATCCTAAGAGCTCACAAGTGCTGTGTGGTTTACAGCAGCAGTGGTTTCAGGTAAAAGCGGTGAACTGGGATACATTGCACCGTTGGGTGCAGAAGATTTGGAATCTCTGTGAGTAGCCAGTGGCAGAGGCTGGGTATCACAGGTGAACAATTCAAAGGGAATCCGGGATTGGGTGCTGTTGTTAACCTGTAAGGTAAACATAGGGCTGGCATAGCTCAGAGAAGAGTGCTTGACCATTTGAAGGGCTGGCGGTGTTAGGGAGCTGATACCCAGAAACACTCTGTTTTGCTGAAGGCAGGGTTACATGGTGAGTTACAGCCCTGGGTGCCATGAGAACCATCAGAGATCTGCCGATGGCTACTGTAACTGCAGCATTCCTTAGGGTGCTCTAACAGTGGGGATCTGGCACTTGGCTTGCCCCAAGCCACCTGTGGTGTGAGCGTAGGAGGCAAAGTTGACTTCGTCCCTGCCAGCTGTGCTGAGCACTCAGTGAGACTGGAGAATTGAGGCTATATCTCACAGCAATTAATGTCACACATATTTTACAATAAAACCCTCTTGGCTAAGCCTCCTGAGAAAAATATAGACTGGATAAAAACAGAGGTGCTATAATCAACCGGCTATTGTGTTGTGTGCACCACTGCCCTCTAATGGATAGAATCAGAATTACTCAATGGAGTCCTGGGCCCTATATGTCTACCTGTTTAGCTAAAGTGGTAGAAACATAAATGTGTTTCGCTTATATCATTACTGTTACCATGATGCCCCAACCAAGTAGCAATGGTATGCAGCATAGTGGCCACTGTGAAATTCTAGAGACCCGTGGATTGTTTTAGAGTTCAATTGTATTATGAGGGGAGGAGGTTTTTTCCCCAAAAAAGTTTCCCATCTAAGTGCCTCTTGTCTTGTTTCAATGGTCCTTTGAACACAAATTTCTCATCTCTAATGTGGTTGGAACTTCACTTGTTTCATTTCTGTTTTATTTTAACAGCTATGAGTACAAAACAAAGCCTAAATAGAAGAAAGATGCACAAGTGCAGCTGGAGAAAATATCAAGTACTAAAATTGCAAACTACCAGTAAACACCTAACAATCTCTTTTTCATCTGTTTATGCAATGAACACCTGTGCC
Organism: Macrochelys suwanniensis; assembly: GCA_033296515.1. NCBI lineage: Eukaryota > Metazoa > Chordata > Testudines > Chelydridae > Macrochelys > Macrochelys suwanniensis. The sequence continues at coordinate 14,209,171 of CM065784.1, read as the reverse complement.
TGCTTGGCAGTGCAGTTAGATGAAGTATAATAGCCTCCAAGTTCAAAGTTAGTCTTTTTCTTTACTTCTATATGCCTCTCTCTTCCACTTTGACGGAGATTCTGTTGCTTTTGTGATTATCTTAGTGGCATCAAGAGGACATTAAGGAAAATTAAAGTTAGTTACTTGTAACCAGAGTTCTTTGGGACGACTCTGCATATTCACACTTAACTGCACTGGGCAGTTCATTACCCATGGCGGTAGAAGCTCCAAGCAGTGCCCATTAGAGTTCATCTGTGCCCCCTCCTGTTCCTGCCCTCAGTATCTCTGAATGTTCTGAGAGTGAGGCTATATAGGGGGTCACTGAATCATGTACCTCCTCAGTTTCTACCAGTGGTAGTCCAGAGAAAGAAAGAAAAAGAAAGAAAGAAAGAAAGAAAGAAAGAAAGAAAAAGAAAGGGCAGGAAACGTGAATATGCAGAGTCATCTCAAAGAACTCCATGTGATGTTCTGGGGATCACCCAGACCACTAAGGGTTTCTGTCACCATCTGCCCTATAATCTAAGGGTTCCTGAATACGGTGCTGCTGAAAAACATCTGCATCCTGGAAGGATTTCACACATTAATGGAAATGCATCTGAACCGAGGGGCCAAATTCACCCCTGCTACAATTCTATTGAAATCAGTGGGGTTACAATAGAATGAATTCGACACAGTATTTTTATCCTATTCAGACTTGAGGATGTTAAAAGGAATATTTTTTTCAGCCTCGAAATAATGGGGAAAGGTTACACTGCGGCGCCAGTCATACAATAATGAAACAAAGCCAGCTGTCCTTTTCTAATGTTTCTTTTCAGTGCACCGTGGAACAGATTCTGATCACTGTTACACCAATGTTAATCTGTAGTGACTCCATTAGGTTTATTATGGATTATCCAAATATGTGATGGAGAACAGAATCTGGCCCTTTGCAAATAAGAGTCCCTTTGTTTCACTGGTATTTTTAAGACAAAACATTCCATCCTTTTTCCCCCGTCTTTCAAGAAAAATGGTTTTCACATACATTTAGTTAACTATTATCTTTTAAATTCAAGAAAAGAGAAATGATAAATGTGACAGCATGATATAAAAATCCTGTTCTGGTTATTATTCTTTGTAATGTGAATTATCTGAAAAAAGAATTTGACTATAATTTCATATTATTAAACACAATATATCACTATCACTTAGGAATAGATGATGATTTATCATAAAAAATATATCAGTAGCAACTAGAAACATGATTGGTCTTCTCTCTGCAGCCTTTTTCAAGGTTTTCCTGAATATGTCCCTAGATTACCTTTACATATAATTATGGAGTTTGGTTGTTGTGAGGTAAGGAATCGCTAAGTGCCAGTGTTAGTTTGAAAGACTATGTGTATCAAAATGAGATGAGGAAATAGTGACTAGAATTTAAATAATATAATTTTTACACACTTTAAGAAACAGAAGGGTCAGAGAAATCTAAATAATTTTAATGTTGATGTTTTATGCACACAAGTAAAGCTTAGTAGCAAAGCTGAGAAAACAAAAGGGAGATTAATTTGAGCCTATACACAAGAGGGAAATTTTAGCATGTGGATCATGAGAAATCTTTACTTGTGGCTTAAGATAGATGGGATTTTGTATTTCTAAGTCAGTATAATAATGCTAATTTATCTAAACTTTCAAATCTGTTGTTAATTATTAGGGCTAAAAGAATACTGCAAAGTCCACTTTTTCTGAATTATAAAAAGTCATCTCTGCATGATCAGTTCACAGGATTGGCCCTGGGTCAAAGACTGCTTGTTTTGCTTGTCACTTTTCATGCAAAACCTTCCTTTTGATTATGTATGACAGAGTTACAAGATCAAAGTCCCATTGTGCTTAAGCATTTTATAAACACATAGTAAGAGACAGGCACTGCCCCAAAATTTACAGACTAAATAGAAAAGACAGATAAAGAGCGAGGTTGGGAAACAAGCTTAGAGACCTGACGTAACTTGCCCAAGGTCACACAGCAGGTCAGCGGCAGAGGCTGAAAGAGAACCCAGGTTATATGAGCTCCAGTCCAGTGCCTAAGCCACTGGACCACAATGCAAGAGAAATAGATGTAAATTTGAGATTGAAAGCAGCTCAAAAGTAGCTGCAAATAATGCAAGCGAGCTAGGCTTCTACGTACGGCAGGAGAAGTGAAAAGACAATGGCTTCCCACCCGAAAGCGGAGTGAGTTGCAAAGGGGCTGCAAAGAGTAGGCTGAAGGTCTTATCCTGACAGCTCTTACTACTTGGTCTAATGCATGGACTTCGGTGAAATTGCTCAGAGCAGCAAGATCTACGTCCACTAGTAAATATTTGGAGAAGTAGTTCTTGTGTTTGAAGGAGGTAAGTACACATTCTGCCAGCAGGTGGATACAGGCAGCTCCCATTGAAGTTCAGGGGAGTTGCACAAATATTTTTCAGGGTGCAATTTGGCATTATGGGAGCACATGAGGAAGTATTGTAGGTGGATATAAGGTGCCAAAGACATTGGGGAAGATGCTCCAACATGCTTGTCTCCACCTCCGTCGCTGACTCACAATATGCCCATACCCTAAAGGCAGAGAAAGCAGGGTAGAGACATGGGACTCCGATGTGGCACAGATACACCAACAAGGAATTCCCCACTGACAGGGCACATATGATTGTATTAAAGCCCTTTTGTGTCACCCAAGTGGTGTAGAGGCGGTAAGCAAGTTTAAGAATATGGCCCATAGAGTTCTTCCTCCTCCCCCTTGGTTATGGCTCATTAATGATCGGATAAATAGAGAGCTGTTCAGTCAGTAATTAACATCAGGTCCAAAACAAAGGCAAAATTAGGTATGTATCTTTTTAATCATGCTTTTCTCTTCTGATTAGGATGGTTATGCAGAACACTCAGCTGAGGCACTCTGATAGAGAGAAATAATGGAAATGGGTAATCTGATACATTTCAAACAGCTGTTTCGGGGAGATATGTTTATTTCTTTAAATACTCTCGAACACACATACAAGTTATAGGACTTCCTGTTGTTCCTTTACCTTAAGATCAGATGTTTATCCACATCCAGGAAAATAAAATGACTTCTGTGACTCTAAATGATATTATTCTTAGAACAGGAGTTCATAATGACCTAGCTGCTAACTCTTAAAAAGCCCTAGTAAGATTTAAAGAATTACAAATACATTCCTTTATGGAAGAATAAGCACTTTGGCCTGCAGTCATGAGTATGCTGATGATATTCAGCTCTATAGGTGGTGTCACCAGAGGCGGACTGTGACTTTGTTGACAGGTAACGTGCAAGTCACAAAATAGCTATTTCCAGCCCCACCCAATGTATAATGTACTAGTTATTAAAAGCTCTTATTTACAGTGAAGAACCAGCAGGACCTGGGAGCTCGAACTGCCTCCACAACGGCTCCCCAGGCTGGCATGGAGACCAGAGCACAAGGCAGGCTCAGTGTTCAGCAGCAGCTCCTCACGTACATGAATGGCACCAATCCTGTAGAGGAGGGAGCCATAGCCGCCGACTTTAGTCGGCGCCGGTGGGTGCTCGTGCCCCTGGCCCTGCCCCAACTCCACCCCCGGCCCTACCCCATTCCACCCCTTCCCCAAATCCCCACCCCTGCCTCTTCCCCTGGGCGTGCTGCATTCCCCCCCAGGCTTGCAAGCCTGGGAGGGAGGGGGGAGAAGCAACCGAGCACCCACCGGCAGCTCTTCCCCTCCCCCCCCCGCGCCCAGCTAACCTCCGCCTCCCGAGGCACCGCGGCAGCCAAGCTGCATTTCCTGGAATCACAGGCTTGCGGCGCTCAGCTGATCGGCGGCGGCAAGCCTGGGAGGGAAAGCGCAGCGGTGGCGCCTCAGGGTAGGGGTATGGGGAGGAGGCAGAGCCGGGCCCTCCTCCTCCTCCCCATACCCCTTGCCTGAGGCACCGCCACTGCGTTTTCTCTCCCAGGCTTGCCGCCGCCAATCAGCTGAGCGCCTCAAGCCTGTGAGTCCAGGAAAAGCAGCTTGGCTGCCGCAGCGCCTCAGGAGGCGGAGACTAGCTGGGTGCGGGGCGGGGGAGGGGGGGCTGGCGGGGAGCTGCCGGTGGGTGCTCGGCACCCACCAATTTTTCTCCGTGGGTGCTCCAGCCCCGGAGCACCCAGCCCCGGAGCACCCACGGAGTCAGCGCCTATGAAGCCAGGCCTCATCTCATCCCCCTGGCAACCCTCTGCCTCCCCATACACGACATTCTTCAAACTTTATGGGATTGTGTTTTGCTATTGGAGTGAATGAGTTATGATAAAATCACGAATTGTCCTTAAATCTGTATATATTTATCAATTTAATAAAAAAACAATTATGGAAAATGTATTTTATAGCTTTTGGGAATTCTTGGTTAGGCTGTGCCTCAGTTGCCTGTGTGGATGAGCTGCCTGCGGTTGTTACAGTTGTTACCCCAGTTACCATACAGTGACATCTGAGATACCACAACCACACCTCATTATCAGAAGAGGGAGGTATTTGTGTAGCTGAGACCATATGGTGATAACTGACATTTTTATTGCTAACTTCTTTCTGTCTTTATTTTGGTCATCAGAAGTGATCAGTATTATTGCTCTGCTTTCCCCAGGGCCTGAAGGAGGGAAGGGTATCTTGGAGTAAGCTGGCTGAGACTGAATCCGGACTAGATAAGGCTGATGGTTGATTTCCGTGGAGTATCAAAGAGCTGATCTAAACCTCATTGAAGTCAATGGGCATCGTGCAAATGACTTCAATGGACTTTGGATCAGGCCCGTAGAAAATGGACATGATAGAAATAGTATATTCTTCACAAAACATTAGCAAACAGCTATTTTTGCATTCAACTAGCTCCAATGTTTTCTGAAACTTTTACTTGTATATACTCTTAACATTCCCTGTACCCATTTTGGCACTCCGCAATGGGACATAGTCTACAAATTAGTAGGCTTTAGTAAGTTTACCCTGCTTTGAATTGAGTTTCCATAGCCTAGCATTACAGTCTTTATGAGACTTTGCTAAATCATTTTTCCACACCTGCTCTCTTGATAACAAATATATTATTTAATGAAGTATCTAATTTAAACAGTTTTTCTATTTGGGACCATCAGATTTATAGGCTTAGCTGCACCTTTGACCCTCCGCAGTCTCACTCATCTCAGGGTGGAATCCCATGATTCTCCCAGTCACATCCCCTGTTTACCCACCATGATTCATCAGCAGACCCAACTAGGTTTGGCACCAGGAAGAAATTTACTTTTGGAAACTGTGACCAGTAGATAAATGCAGGGGCTCATAACTGCTTCCTCAAAACAAACATCATTTATTTATACATAGGAACATAGAAATAAGAAAAAAGGATTAAACAAAAAAGCCTACATGCATCTTGTTTTACCTAAAGTTTTGCATTTCCCTTAAAGCCTAGGCAGGCCCAACTTATCCCAGGTACCCCTACATCTCTGGACCAGGACTCTGTGTACTTCCCTGTAGACACTGCCTCTCCCTGAGCTCAGGGCTTCAGGTTTTTATCTACTGTAGAACTCTGTTCCACATGCTCCAGCTGAAGGCCCTTTCCACTGTCCCAAGTTCAGCTTGGTCAGAGAGAAAAATGTGACAGGTGTTGACACCTGTATTTCCGGTTAAGTACTGCTGATTGGGTTATATTAAAACATTGTTTCCCTTCTTGGGGCCCTATTGCGAACTCTTGCAAAAGTTAACTCTTTGAACCCATTCATCAGACAGCATAACAATGAAATAAACATAGGTACACATAATATTCATAAAATGATACAGGCAGCTCTGACATCCTTCAAAGGTATCTTCAATTTAAGGCTGAATTATGATATATTAATCATTTGCTCAATGAATCAATATTCAATTAAGACCCAATTGGGCAGAGCCTCAGCTGGTGTTATTTGTCATAGACCCATTGATTTCCTGGCAATTAACAAAGGTCCATTGAAGTCATCAGGCCTATGACAATTTACATCCTCTAGGTATCTGCCCCTTGGTTGTATTTGCACATAAAATTTGTGACATTGAATAAGTCTGGAGTATGCATTCAAGGATTCTCAGAAGCAAGAATTGTTCATGACAGTAACACTGTGTTTAAGTTTAATATTAAAGTCCATGAACTTGGAATACTAAAAAGTACTAACAATGAGGGGTTTTTTTGATGTGGTAATATAATATGAGAAAAAAAACGCATGCTTCGATTTTCAAAGATTAGTAGGTGAACGAAGATTTAAATTGAATGCTAATATGGTTTGGGAAGCCTCGAGGAAGCTACATCCTTCATGTTTAAATTCTAATTTTAAATTAGCAAGGTGTTTCATCTCTCAGATGAACATAATGGAAATGTAGGATTTTATATACACAGAAAAGTGTAATACCTACCTTTTTTTTTCTACACAGCCCATTTTATTACTTTGATACTCAATGGCACCTGAAGTAAATGCCATTTAATATGTGTCACTGATTTTTTTCCCCCTTCACTTCTCATTACAGGTTCCAAAGAGGACTGAGAGGTGCTGTGACAAAGTACTGCAAGTTAGGCAATCCTTGTAGTATCATGGGTTAAAAGGAAGTGGAAAACGCTGCAGATCTCGAAAGAAAGTCTGTTCTGACCTTGCTGTTCCCTCTTCCACATTTTTGGTATGTAAATCCAAGAAGCTCAGATATTCAGATAAGCTATGGATGAGCATCTATACTTGACTCTGAACCAATCAGCCATACCTGCTACATTTCACCTGTGGCTAGTTAAGAATTAGTCCATGAATACTTGCTAAAGTAAACAAAATTTGATTTCCCTCTTTCTTCCTTTTTTCTCCTCCTGTGCTGAACAAGGCACATATTTATTTCCAGCAGCTAAGCGTTAGCTCACAGGTAAGGAAGTAGAGACTGTTTGCTATTGCTTGAGAATAGTCTCTAAATAGAACGGATGGAAGGAACCCCACATCACTTGATTCAATAGGCTGGATAATATACTGTAGTTCAGTGGTTCTCAACCATTGGGGGTACACAGAGGTCTTCCGGGGGGTACATCAACTCATCTAGGTATTAGCCTAGTTTTACAACAGGCTACATAAAAAGCACTAGTGAAGTCAGTACAAACTAACATTTCATACAATGACTTGTTTATACTGCTCTATAGTATACACTGAAATGCAAGTACAATATTTATATTCCAATTGATTTATTTTATAATCACATGGTAAAAATGAGATAGTAAGCAATTTTCAGCAATAGTGTGCTGTGACACTTTTGTATTTTTATGTCTGATTTTGTAAGCGAGTAGTTTGTATGTGTGGTGAAACTTGGGGGTATGCAAGACAAATCAGACTCTTGAACGGGGTCAAGTAGTCTAGAAAGATTGAGAGCCACTGCTGTAGCTAAATACTCTGGCCTGCCTACATGTGATTAATGGTTTTAGGTACCCAGCTGAAAGAGATCTGATTTCCCAAAAATACTGGGCACCTGAATTATGAAAAATCATACCCCTATAGGTGTCTTAAGTTAAGTAACCAAAAATTGAGCCAACCAAAATGTCATCTTGAAAATGTGACCCTTTTTGTTTGAGAGAGTGTTACTTATAGCTAGACTATAGGGACCTGATCCAAAACCCACTGAAACCAATGAAAAGAAACATCCATTTCAACAGGCACTGCACTGGATCACGTCCTAAATAAGATTGAATGTAGTAGGTTACCATAACATACTCAAAGCTCAATAATGACCTCAGATAATCCATCATGTAAACCATCAAAATAAAATAATCTATGAGTTTGAGGGATTAAGAGGAACCCATATGCAAAACAGTGATTTTACCACAGCCAAGCAAATAAAAATCAACATTTAACTAATATTACCACATATAACAGAAACAATTTTATTTCTCCTAAATAACTACTATTTTTCTAGAGAAACAGATAAATCCATTGCTACACAATGACATCATTCACTCAGAGCAGCCATTAGAGCACAGCTGGTCATGGTCATGGAGATGTAAAATATTAGACACGGATTAAACAGTTTTACTGCCATGCAAAAGAGAATTGTGGGATCTTTTCATTTAAATCACTATCTTGTATTTTAATGTTTTATGAGATAATTAATTCGCTTATTTTATTTTGATGTCTGCTTTAATGACTCCTGCAGAGCTCCACTAAAGTTAGTGAGGCTACATGGGTGTGAGCACCAGCAGAACTTTCATAGACTCATAGAAGATTAGGGTTGGAAGAGACCTCAGGAAGTCATCTAGTCCAACCCTCTGCTCAAAGCAGGACCAACCCCAACTAAATCATCCCGGCCAGGGCTTTGTCAAGCCAGACCTTAAAAACCTCTATGGATGGAGAATTCACCACCTCCCTAGGTAACCCATTCCAGTGTTTCATCACCCTTCTAGTGAAATAGTTTTTCATAATATCCACCCTAAACCTCCCCCACTGCAACTTGAGACCATTTCTCCTTGTTCTGTCATCTGCCACCACTGAGAACAGCTTAGTTCCATCCTCTTTGGAAACCCTCCTTCACGTAGTTGAAGGCTGCTATCAAATCCCCTCTCATTCTTCTCTTCTGCAGACTAAATAAGCTCAGTTCCCTCAGCCTCTCCTCATAAGTCATGTGCCTCAGCCCCCTAATCATTTTTATTGCCCGCCACTGGACTCTCTCCAATTTGTCCACATCATTTCTGTAGTGGGGGGCCCAAAATGATGCAGTACTCCAGATGTGGCCTCACCACTGCCGAATAGAGGGAAATAATCACTTCTCTCAATCTGCTAGCAATGATCCTACTAATGCAGCCCATTTTGCTGTCATCCTTCTTGGCAACAAGGGCACACAGTTGACTCATATTCAGCTTCTCATCCACTGTAATCCCCAGGTCCTTTTCTGCAGAACTGCCGCTTAGCCAGTCAGTCCCCAGCCTGTAGCAGTGCATGGGATTCTTACATCCTAAGTGAAGAACTGTGCACTTGTCCTTGTTGAACCTCATCCGATTTATTTTGGCTCAATCCTCCAATTTGTCTAGGTCACTCTGGACCTTATCCCTACCCACAGCGTATTTATCTCTCCTCCTAGCTTAGTGTCTTCCACGAACTTGCTGAGGGTGCAATCCATCCCATCATCCAGATCATTAATTAAGATGTTGAATAAAACTGGTCCCAGGACCGACCCCTTGATACCAGCTGCCAACTAGACATTGAATTGCTGATCACTACCCATTGAGCCCAACGATCTAACTTTGCACATTGCAATAATATTTCTCATGTTCAGGTTCATTTAATAACAAGGCCCGATCCTCAGATGGTGTGAATTGCATAGTTACATTAATTTCAATGGATTACATTGATTTACATCAGCTGAGGCTACGGCCCTCTGATTTGAAAATGTTTAACATTTAGCAGCCTTCCTTCAGCAGAACTGAACTCTACAGTTATTGAGCCAAATTCATTCCTGGTGTAAACTCATTGAAGTAAATGGAGTTACATGAGGCATGAATTTGACTACAATTTAATATAAATAAATGAAATGCTTTTCTAAAATATTCTATTATATATATACTACTAAACTGTGTTTATCATCATAGTATCTGAGCACCTTCCAGGAGCTCATTAAGCAACATGCCTATACATCCATCACATGAAGTTTGTTCTCTCATTCTCTCCTCAAGGGGAGAAGGTATGCGGTGAAGTTGTCTTGTTTTGCTAGGGTTTTATTTACTTATTTTATTAAACATTCTTATTGCTTTGAATTTATGTTAGAGTAGGAAAGATAAAAACAAAATTGCCTTGTAATTACAATTATTACAATAATTGCAATTATAATTGCAGCCAAAGGTGGTGTGGTTTGTGATTGTCCTTCATTCCTCTAAGAGTTCGTTCCACAGTCTCGGACCAGTCCTTGAGAAAGTTCTGTCTCCTGCACAGATAAGCTTTACTCTTACTATAGAGAGTTTAATTGTGCCAAGACCCTGAACTTCATTTGAAATTCTATGGTAAGCCTTAGAATGGAGGATAAATCTGATGCGCTCACAATAAACAGGTTGCTGAAGAGATGTGCTGCAGCATTCCGTACTAGTTGGAGTTTCCTGTGCTGAAGACTTTATGCCCAGGTATACTGTATTGCTGTAGTCCAGCCAAGAGGTGACAAAGGCATGAATAACTAAAATCATGTCACTGACTATCAGGATGGAGCAGATTCTCCTAGCCAACTGGAGATGATAGCAGCATCCACAAGCAATGATTTCTTTGTAAGAACTCAGTATCAATGAGGAATTTAAGAGTAGTCCTAAACTATGGCTCAAATTGACCAATAGTGGATGTGTACCTTCAGCCAAAGATGGCTACACTGCGGCTTCAAACTCTTAAAAATACTTTCCTCGGCCCAACAGCATCACCTCTGTCTTGCTCAGGTTCAGCGTCAAACAGCTGTTCTTCATCCATGAACTGATCTCATCCAAGCACTGGGCAATTTTGGCAGTTATGGTGTGATCATATGTAGTGAAGTATAGGTAGAGCGGTGTGTCATCTGCATACTGTTGGCACTTGAGTCCATGTTGTCTGTCCAGTTCACCTAGTGGCTGCATGTACATGTTGAAGAGGACCAGAAAGAGAATTAATCCTTGTGGGACCCCACAAGTGAGGGGACTAGAGGTGGAGATGCAGATTCCTACCGCTGCTTATGGGGTGTGTCCCTCCAGGAAGAACTCAAACCATATTAGCACATTATCCATGACTCCTGCCACCTTCCTCAAGTAAGACAAGAGTATCTCATGGTTAACAGTGTTAAATGCTGCAGAAAGGTCCAGGAGAATGAGAATAGATGTCTACAATCTATCCACTGACAGCAGTAGATCATCCGTCAGTGCCACTGAAATGACTTCAGTTCCATGTCCTGGGCTGAATCTAGTTTGTGCCAGGTCTAGAACATTACCTTCAATAAATTAGCTTGTAATTGGAGTCTGAGTAATTTCTATATGAGCTTACTCAGGAATGGGAAGTTTGACAGTGGGTGATAGTTGGCTAGAATCGATGTAACCAGGATGGGTTTCTTCAGTATTGAAGGAGGAGGAAAGATTTGTCTTCTGAATGATGCATTGGCTATTACGGTCAGGAATGGCACCAGTCCTTTGTAACTCTCTTTCACAAGTCAGGAAGGGGATCAGTCAGATTCACAATTCTTGGGCTGAGACTTCTTCAGGGTGTCCAGAACTTCCTGAGTGACTGTACTTGAGTTCTGGAAATGTAGGTGGACTGTTGGTGGTGCTGATAGGTGAGCATATCCATACTGTTTGAAAAGTCTTCACAAATGTGTGTGAGCTTTTTAGCAAAGTAGAATAATAGTTCTTCACAGCACTTGGTGCTTGGTTCTGGTACAGGAAGTAGGCACTCAGAATTGATGAATTAGTAACCACCCTGGATAGCTCCTTGGAGTGGGATTTTTCAGTTTCTGTGGAGGTTGATAGGAAGGTTTTTTTGGACTGTAATACAGCTTCAGCAGAGGCTTTAAAGAATTTGTTATGGTTCACCCTGTCTGTGTTAGCCTTTGTTTTTGAATATTGGTGCTCGAGTTTCTGCCCCCTCTCAGAAAATCAAGGAGATCTGGATGGGTTCCGGAGTGGGAGGGTGATTTGGGGGACAGTTATTGATGACTGAGGTTAGTGTAAATGATGAGTCACCAGATCCTCAACTCTACAGTCACTCAACCCACGGGAGGGTTGCTGCTTCCTTTAGGAGGGTTTGGAATTTGTTGGAGTCTGCGAGTCTTTGTCTGAATCAGGGTCATTGGTCCTTCTTATTACTTTAAGGTCTCTAACTAGGTCTCTGATCACTTCCTTAATGAGCTGATGTACTGTCCAAGATGGTGGACAGGTTGTGATGTCCTCTATCTTGACATCTAGGCTGAAAATCAGGTCCAGGGCATAACTGGCTGTGTGGATTGCATCAAAGATGACCTGTGAAACTCCTAGGGAGGAACTTAAATGCCTAGTCATTTCTATTATTTTCCTTCCAAGGATTTCTGTCTTCACTTGACAATATTTTCTTGGGTGATATAAATGTTTAAGAGACCTGAAAATTATTCTACTTATTGATTTTCCTTCATACTTAACAGATCAGATCAATAGGATGTTAAGATGAGGCTCCATTAAAATGATTTCTGGTGACATCAGTTTTGCCTGAAAGTTTCCACAATAATGACCCTTGTGTTACTCTAAGAGAGGTCATTTAAACAAAGGAAAATAGTAAATGTGTATGCCCCTTTTGGGTTAATGTATAATTTATTGTTCTTTTTGGGATGCTTTATATATCTCACAAAATATTTACGCAATGATGTAAGTGCAATTTATTCAGTTAAAAGCACAGAACACCAAGAGAAAAAAAATACCTACATTATTTTGCTGCAAATGTTTAAATAACCAAACTGTCTTCGTCTCTCAAACAAATTACTGTTTTAGTCCACTACAAGAAAGAGCATAATATGAATGGCTGTCAGAAAGATTACACAGTGCTGTGTTGTTGCCAAAAGGAGTCATGTCCCTTTGTGAAATATTGTCATCTGGGAAGCTGTATTTATGACTGTAGAAGCACACTTAACAGTAAAAGTTACACAACCTTCGTTCATGAAAAATAGGCACCTTGAAATCAATGGGAGTTAGACATCTAAACTGCTTAGGCACTTTTGAAAATTCAGTAGGCTCCTATCTGAATCTTTAAGCATCTAAATAGCTTTGAAAATCTGGCCCAAGAGCCCTATTCTGAGGACTCAAGTGGTTCATAGACCTTGTGCTGTCCCCTTTGCACAAGGATGAATTTCACCTCTGATGTACAGATGTAAAGTATATCTGGCCCCTTATGCTGGCCTTGTGCAGAGGGATGAATTTCATTCCTCCAAGAGAAACAAAGCACATGCCCCTAAATAGTGTATTCTCTTGTTTTCTCCAAAAGGGGAAACTAAATTAGTTGATGTTTGTACGGCACTATGAAGATGAAGGGAGAAATGTAGCCCAAGGCCAATGGAGTTTCATCCTCTTACACTAGTATTGAAATTGGCTCCTGTATTGCTATAGAAGTAAAAAAAAAGCATCGGGGTTATGTTAAATGACAGCATGGCATATTTTCATGTCATGCAATTCACACTAAAAGTTCAAAAATGTTAAAACTACTGCAAGTAGAAAATGTATGGTATTACAAATAAAAAAAACAATCCAAAGATTTGCACGTCCACATGCACAAGGAATTTTTAAAAATTAGTTTTTGTAAAAAACAGATTAAAAATGATCTTCCACAAAAAGGCAAATGCAGATCCCTACCCCCAACTCCTGGAGCACCATCCTCTAGCAGGTACATGTTGTTTTCTTCATAGACTTTATGGAGATCCACCCCTCACACTGGGCATAGGAGCATAGCCATTGTTCTGCCTGGCCATATAGGAGGGAGTTCAGGTATCGGTTCAACAAATCACTTGAGCACATCCTCATGGTCATCCCTCTTCAGCAGATTGTACTGTGCTTCAGTCCCATTGAAGGCAATGGGATATAGGCATATGTTTAAAAGCTACGCACAAGTTCAAAAGTTGTGCCGAATAGGATGGACTGCCCAGTTGGGATCTGATTTTGGGAGCTAAGATTTGTCCCATTCCACCAAGCTGTAAAGGAATTCATAATGTCATAGGGAAATGAAGGGTCAAAACCAGCTGTCCAAAGAGGAAATAGGTCTCTCTTTTTTCCTGTTCCTGTTCAAAATCTGTCTCATGGGGAAAAAGTTTCTTTTTATTCCTACTCAACCACCAAACTCACACTTGCTGCAAGTGGGTACTTCTCTGTTGAATTCAATGGAGTTGAACACCAAAGCACCAAAATGACTTAGGAGCCTAAGTCCCATTGACATTCAATGAGACCTTGTGCCAAATTTTCAAAAGTGCCTAAGTCCTATAGAATTGGAATGGGAATTATGCACCTTACTTAGGCCCCTAAGCCTCTGAGACACTTTTGAAAATGTTACCCTGTCTAAATCTAAGAAACTATAAAATAACCAATACACTTTGCTAACTTAACTCTCTTTCCCTGATGGGGCAGGAAAGGAAGGATCCTTCTCCTCTCCCATGTGCAACATTGAATGACTGGCTGGGTGTACTGTAGAGCATTTTAGTTTTCTCACTTTTTTCTGAAGTAGTTGATGGCTGCTACCAGAATGGACCACTTGTCTGATATGGTCTGGCAAATCCTTTCTTCCTGATTCATGAAATGTCTGGTCTCTTTCTGGAATCAAAAAGATTTCTATCAGTATATATTTGGCTAGTCATGCAATAAGGATATCCAAACATCTGAGCTGAGCCTTCACAACTTTCGATTGATTCCTTCACTGTTGGTGGCTCAGATTGCTTATATTTCTCCTATCACTCAAAGAATAACGTTAAAACTATAAGCAAGTGGCTCAGCTACTGTAAGTCAGCAGAGCTCCACTGATGTTGACAGTGCTATTCTGATTTGCACCAGCTGAGGATCTGGCTCTTTTTAACTGAAATCAAAACGTGCACATTGCATATGAAGAGAACTGCAGTCCATCTTCCCAAAGAGAGCAACTTCCATCTCAGCAAAGGCAACCTCAATGCACTGAAAAAAGCAGAATAGTCTCTTTCAAGCCCTTACTCAAAACCATCTTCTGCAAGAAATCTTACAACGATGACTGAAGAAACTGTAACCATCCCCATGCCAAAAGAAGAAACAAAAACAAAACCTACCATCATCAACACAACAAGAAAAAAACATATACCCAGCAGTCCCCAAACTGAATACCAGGCTTCCTCGGCTGAGAAACAGTGTTATCTTACCATGGTCGCCTTAGTCTCTCCTCTTCCACACCATTTTTCTACATTTGTGACCCTCTTACATTGTGTCATAGGTTGTAAATTCCCTCTGGATAGGGACCACGTCTTAACTTGTTTAGAGAGGCACCTACAACTTTTTGAGATGTTTGAAATAAATAATAAAGTTGGTGTTGGTCCTGCTTTGTGCAGGGGGTTGGACTAGATGACCTCCCGAGGTCTCTTCCAACCCTACTACTCTATGATTCTAAATAAATGATAATGGTTTTGCTAAGTCAGTGAAAATTTGTTAGGGGACAAGGCTGTTAGCCTAAATTTATAGCTTTCTCTGCTGTCATTCAGACTGCAACTGGTGTTACCATCTGCTTTCCTCTGTGTTTTCATCCCAGACTACAAAATGTGCCCTGGAGTAATTAAAAAAAAAGTATCAGCTCATTTTCATATTGCAGCTTGATGCTTGTGCCAGTCATTGGCAGAACTCTGTTTTTGTGCAGCAACAAGGTGTTAAGACAAATGACTGTTCTGTGAGGGGTAAATTTTCCCAAAGAAATGTTGGGATTCAGCCACGTGTGACCCCCAGAGATATTAGTGGGAATCCATTTGGAATTTTTGAATGGCCTTCCTTTCTATGCTGCCTTTGTAGAAGCTCCTTCCCTCTAGCGTTTGAAAATATGTTTTGTCTTTTCAAGGTGAGCGTGGGAGCTTTGAATCTACCACTGGCAAGAAAGCAGGTTTTTTAAGTCCTCAGATTTCTATTAGATGAAGTATGATTTTGTAGACCTATTTTTTTCCCCTCAAAAATGTTATAGTCTTTTATTACTAGCATAATGGTGCACTTACAAGAGACAGGAATGGATTGGGGTCAGGGGACTCTTTAAAAAACGGTGTCCTTTTTGTTCTTTAGACCGAAATGTCTTGGACATTGTTTAAAAAGCCCCTACAAAGTGAAGTTCTTGAATGAAGTCCAAAGTAGCAATTATGGGCCAAATTCTCTGCTGGGGTAAACCGGTGCAGCTCCACTGGTTGTGCTGCCTTGGCAGCATGTGCTTTGTAGGAGACTCAAGCTGTAATCAGACAATTTCTCCTGAGATATATCCTATTTTAAAAGGCCCCTGGGCCCCTTTTAAAAGCTAGAATCTATTTCAGGGAACAAATGTAAAATACGGGAGGAGGAGGAAGGAAAAGAGAAAATAACGAGGGAAAAACATAAAACATTTCTTCTCCAGTGACCATGTTCATTTCATATGGCCACATTCCATTTCCAACCTCTGCTTTAGGGGCTGTTCTCAAGGGCATGAGACACTGAGTTCTATTAAAAATATTGTTTCCCATTTTTTCCTTGTGGATTGGTGAGGTGAGAGGTGCATTTATTATAATCTCTGACCACAGTCTGAATCTTAATATCCGGTGACATAAATAATAAGATCTAATCCAAGTAAATTTAGCTCTGGGTTTTGCAGGACTATCTGCTGGCTGTTTCTCCCTACAATTCCATTAGTGATTGCTTCTTTACTGTTGCCTATGTTTTTTCTCCCTCTGTCAGAATGATTTAGATTATTTATTACCCTTTAAATTGTCTTTCTTGTCACAAATGTAGGTGCAGATAATCAAAATCTCACACAGCGCTTTGTGCAATAATTGGTTCTTATTGCCAGGGGAGAGTGTGCTTACAAACTAAAATCCTAATTCTTTGTGATGTTTTTCAGTTTTTAACTTTTTTCCCAAGGGCCATAGCATACTCTCTTGCATTGAAAGCACTATGAAGAGTGTGGGGGTCAGAGAGTTTCCTTTGAATGTTCTCCCCATAGGGAAGGGCTAGAGGGCTCACAGAGATGGCGGGGACCGAGGTCATCAAGCCATGTGGATCCCAGGATCTCTAGTGAAATTAAACACCCAAGCTACAGTGGGGATGCCCCTGAAACCTGCTCTCTAGATTCTGCCTATCCCATTGCTTCAAAGCCATCTCCACCAGGCGTACAATGCACTCCTTTCCACAGTCTCAGGGAAAATGACAATGTAGAGCAGGAATTAAGTGTTGCTTCATGAAGGAGCATTAGATCCTTCTGGTTTCAGAAGAGATCATGTCATGTACAGTGACTGTTTTCGGTCTCTGTCCCTGTCCACTCTTCACCAGAGCCTGGATCCCTTACCATCCAAAGTTATCTCTGGAGATCTTCTGTGGAGAGGGAGATTATGCTGCATTAATTCTGCTTCCATCTTCATGCAGAAAAGCCACAAAATAAGTGGAATGCTGGTCTTGAGGTTATGGCACTAGATGGGGACCTCAGGAGATTTAGTTCTAATTATAGGCTCTGTGACAGATCTCTCGTACTTTAATCTCTGTCTCCATTACTCAATTGCAAAATGGGGGATAATAGTTTGCTGCCACAGGGAGGGATTCCTGCTCTGACAACTAGGCCTGACCGCCTATGCCCCAGTCATTGCATCTAGGAAACAAAAGAAAACAAATCCTATGATTCTTCAGATGCAATTTTGTCATGAAAAACAACATAAGGCATTTTATTGATAGTTACCTTGCTGCACACTCCCTTATCTTTTATATATGCCATCCTCTCTTTCAAGTATTCAAGAGGATAACTTGTCAACAATTCTGTTTAATAGTCAGAATGTTAACATTTTGATAGACAATACAGTTCATAAATACCCATAAACCTCTTTGAAAAGCCTGAGAAGCACTAATGGAGAGAAGAGGGGAAAACAGATTTATGTGTTATAAGTATCCTTGAAACAATATACCAAAGAGTAGTAGTAGCTTGACTATATTGTAATTAGAATCTTAAAAGATAGTAAGGCAATTGATTGTCATTGTTTAAAATAAAATGTGAATGAAAATAATGCTTTAAAGCCATTTGAACCACCCCAACAGTAGTGGATAGAAAGGAATGATCCAAGAAACAAAATCAATGGAATTGAGTATAACAAAAAAAAAAAAAATAGAAATCAGTAATGCCAGTGTACATATAAATAACATCTCAGAAATCTATCTCAAATTATTAACTGTTGCACTCTATTCCTTTTTCCCAGGAATGCAACATTGGAGCAAGTGTGCATAAAAATTCACGAATGATGTACTCACGGTAAATATAAATTAAAGGGGCTCAAAGCTTCAAGGTGCTCCAAACCTGAGAGGTGATAAGCTCCTCCAACTCACATCAGGAGATGTGATCCGTTATTCCAATATAATTGGACTCAATTCGATTAGTTATGAAAGATCATTCTCAAATGCACATGGATGGATATTGCACTCATTGGAGTCAATGGGAGTTTTACTGTTGACCTTAGTAGGAACAGATGAGATCTCCAGTGTACAACCTCAAGTTCAACCAAACATTACAGGAACAATATACAAGGTATTCAATAATCAAACTTTGTTTAGTCATATCATATTCTGACTCCTCTCCCCTTTCTGACTATGTAATCAAGAGCAAGTAATTAAAGAATATACATCTTCTATAGACTCCAACTCATCATAACTCTGCATTAGGGTCATATTGACACCTTTAGAGGAAAAGCTTAGCACAGTGGTCAAAAAACTCAAAGGCCCATACCCTCATTGGGAGTTAGGCACCTAAACACCTTTGAGGTTCTGGGCCCAAAATTTTAACTCTGAATCTTTTCTTCAAATTCCTCCCCTTCAGCCCCCTACAAAACAGGCATTGGGAGAGACAACCTACTGTCCCATTAAACCTGCTGATATCCAGAGACCCATATTGAAACTCAGTGGATCTCAGGAACTTACAGAAGAGAGACATTTGCTCAGAGGCCCATTGCATCCACACTGCTCCCTGCTCCAATCCCATTCCCTAAAGGCATCATGGCCCTCTGGAAACTATATCCGTCTGAGCTCCCAAACATCTGCTGATCTGAGCTCCCCACTTCAACAGGGGTTCTAGACAGGGGATCCCATGGAAGATGGTGACATCCGTAAAATCCTTACAGATTTGAGGGAGGATGAAGCTGTGGAAAGTGGCCATTTTCTGGTTTGGCCCTTCCGTTCCAACATCTCTTCTCCAGACATACAGAGTCATGGTAGAGGGACCGTGCTAGGATCAGGGTGAGAGTATGCTTTGTCATCTGTCATCAATCCCTCCTCCCACAGCCAATTTTTACCAAATGTTATTTCCCTTCACTTGCATTAATCAGACAAGAGTATAAAGGCCTTAGAACTGGATACTGCAGGAACATTACCCACACAGAAAGATCAGCCATTCACCCAGAGCGACAGAATAACTCAACATTTACTGTGGAAAGTGACTGCAGGGGCTGGGAATGTTTGAAGTTTGCCTTGGGCAATGAAAACCCTAGAGCCAGCATTGACTATCTAAAAGGGCCACAACGCTACAAAGAACACACATGATGAACAGTACACACAAAGAAAATGAAAAGCCTTTGTCTTAGTTCCAGTGAACAAAGCATTCTAAACTGTCAGGTGTCCAAAGGCACCTATGTGCTGCTGGACTTTGTATCAGCTGCAATGCCATCAGAGTTGATTTAATAGCTTCCTTTGTTCTAAAGAAAATTTAATCTTCACCCTACCTGGCAAAACAAAGTACAATCCCAATCCAAAAATTTCTGCTTTGTTTACTGTACCATCTGTTTATTCCTTCCAGAACTTCATAGTTGCTGATAACCCAAATTTTGTGACACAGCAGGACAGATTAATAGTTTGCTGGGTCATATGTGTGTGTTTGAGTGCAGTCCCATATATAAAACACACATTTTTGGTCAAAATTAAGAGCACAACAGCATAATAGTTATTTATGCCAGTCATTTTCCTTAATGGAATTGTTGGTTGCTTGAATTTACTGATAATACAAACCCTATAATTGACCACCACTGTCCATATCATGCAGTTACAAGAAGAGGGTAGCTGTAGGCTTCATATTAGGTGTCAGCGGGAAGCATTTGGGAAACCTTTGCTCTCATAAATTGCATATACTAAAATCTATAGCCCTTGAAAATGAATGTGAGGGCTCCTTGTGAGGGAATCACATACATTACTTAACTAATTAGAGAAAATAAGGATAGATTTAGTACAAAATAGAACAGGCATGGATAATAGCTGGTTACAGGAATGGGCAAACTTCCAGGAGAATAAAGTCTCAATAGGCTTTGTCAATGGACAGCTGAAAAATGTGGACTCCATATTTTATAAATTCCTCCCTCTTGATTCAGCCAGGCTGCTATCTGGTAATAAATGATATGGCAGTATAGTTACTTATAGCAAATTGGGATTTTTTTTAACAATTGGGTTTAGGATGACTAGGAGAATGTATTTCCTTCAGCTACTGGGAATTCACAGATGCTTCACATTTTATTTTAAATCAAGCACCAAGAAAAGTTTTTGCTAATATTTCAACCTGCTTTTGACATTTCTCTGAAATCCATAGGTATATGCCATGAGTAGCACAGGTCAGTATCCTTACAAGTATATATCTCACAGAGGGTGCTGAGTCTTTTAGACTCTATGATGTTCGATCTAAAAACTGCAAAGTTCGATCTAAAAACTGTTTGAAATACTGCAAAACTGTAAAATTTGTTTGAACTGCAAACAGCTGTTGGTTTGACCGTGTTTTCACCCCTTTTTATTAACTATTCATAAACATTCACATGGATTTTGTTGTTGTTTTGGCAGAAATGTTTGGGGAATACCTGTTTGTACACACAAATCCCTATATTTGCAAGCAAGACACGTAGCTTTTAGTTCTATGCTGTTTATCCTATGCTATTTATTAGCCATTGTTCTCCTACTCAAGTTTTAGTCACCCAATCAAGGAGAAGAAACATACCATGGGACATAGGTGACTGATCACATTCTATGGATAACAGATTGTGAATAATCAAAGTGAAGAATTTGAGAGATGTTTATCAGCTTGACATTATTCATTAAAACTATCCAGAGAATACTTACAAATAAGGAATGAATTTGCAATCAATAGGATTGGTTCACAAATGGAATTTGTCAGAGAATTCATCAAGAATGAATAATTCAACCTGGTCTCCTTATAGGGCTAGAGACTTCACTGAATCCATATCTGGAATCCCATTGATGTAACTGGGATTTCCATGTAAGTCTCACAGCCAGTATATGTGCCATAAGGATAAATTCTGTTCTCAGTTACATCACTATAAAAGCTAGAGTAAACTAGACAACTTTCAAAAAGAAATCTGTTTTCTTCCTTATTTACATAGGAAGAGGACAGATTTACTTTGGATGATGATGAATATACTCAAATATACTTATTCTCACAACTCTACTGTAAAGTAGTTAAGGAATACCTAGATACAGTTAGAGTTATTGGTAGAGATCCTGTAGATCCATAGTAATTACTTTTATGGAGTCACTCCTGATTTAAACTGGGGCAAATGAGAGAAGAATCAAACCCAAAATATCTAACATTGAAAAGCTTTGTCTGACTCTGTGAGGGGAAATCTCCAGGTTGACTGAACATTTCCATTAAAATAATTCATGTGAGCTATTTCACTAATTATGTTGAAAGAAAACAAATAATATACTGTGACTTTGTTAACATTGTGTCTGCACAGAAACCACCCATAATTTAATATGTAGTACTGAGTAATAACTTACAAGAGAATTGCTTTCAGCTTAAGTGCCAGAACTGCTTAGCTTTTCTTTGAGGTTATGGCATGTAAACTTCTCATAAGATAATGTTATATGAGGTATCCACAATCATAAATATCAATTTATTGGAGAGTTTAGTGAGCTGGAACTGATCACTTTAGCAAATGTTTTGACCGGGTAATTTGTTACTGCAATTCATTCAAGATTTTTCTGGCCTTGACAAAAATCTTATATTTTAGCTTATTTGAGCATACTTTCAGTGTTCAAATTATCGCATAGAAACTCAGTGACAAGCAAACTGAACAGTGCCAAGAAATGCACGGACCGTGTCTTCAGATTAAGACGTATATAAGAAGAGTGTGACATCATTCAACCACTTATATATTTCATGGAGTATTAGGTGCTCAGTTCCTGAAGCTTGACCTGAACATTGTGTTGCATATTCAGGTCTTTAAGTATGAATGAGCATCAGGTTAGCAGCTGCATAGCTAGATATATGGTACTGCATTTTCCAGGACCTTTTAGTGATATAATATCTGTGCATTGATATGAGAAATGAGCGTAGGTGAAGACTTTGATTTGTCTTTTAAATCAATTAATAAGATGATAGGTTTTAACAGTTCTCTTGCTTCTTGCACTACTCTGATAAGAATATGTTCACTCTGTCTCAAGGACTACAATCATTGTGGGACCGATGATGGCAAGCTCCAGTTATCCAGCACATGATAATTAACAGAAGCCAGGTATAAATTCAAGAGAACCACTGGCTTCTCAATAGCAGCCCCAAGACTCTGGGACACTTTCTTAGCAGAGCCCTAGAGAAAACCCACCATATTGAGGTGATGCCGCAAAACAAGTGTTTTCAAAGTATTTCTTAAAGAACCAGAGCAGAAGAGAACCTCACATAATGCTCCAATGATGAAAACAAAGAGTAAGATGAAGAACTGGGACAATGCTCCTTGGGACAATGCTCACTGCTGTTCATAATACATATACAACGCTTAGATCCTAGTGATAGGCATTAAAGAAATGCTCACAGACAGTGACATATTGCTGATTTTGTTAGAGTAGTAACAGAATATCATATATGAAATGGTCCTATTTGGGCACTGCTGTATAGCCACACAGACAAAAGGCATTGGGCCAAATTCTCTGCTGGTGCAAATTGGAAAAACTGTTGAGGTTAATGTAGCGGTATCAATTTACACCAGCAGAGAATTTTGGCCCAATGCCAGAGCACTGCTCTGATGGCATAGTGCAAAGCACCACACTGTTTCTGACACCTTGACCAGTGAAAATATTTATTTATTGCAGTGTTACTTCATAAACCAGTAAGACTAAAAAATGTTTTAACGGCTATATTATACAATAGGGTGTTTGAGAGCTATACTCGCGGCTGTACGCATATTCTGAAACTCATAATTAAAGCACTCTCCCGGTGACAGTCTCCACAGTTCATTATCTAGAATCATTGCTGTCGGGCAAAAGATCTGTGAACATTTTCATAATTCCCTCAAAGCCAATAAATATCCAAGTCTATCTCAGTGAAAGTGAGCTCTATTCCTCAGCGTTGCCCAATCCAGAATCTTCAACATATTGAACACCATCTTGTAATATATGTAATGGTTATCTGAGCAGATAGTAGCCCTCCAGGCTATGAATTATGCTTATTGAAGATGACATTGGTGTCATTTTTTACTCTGGCCTAATGAAACATCATAGAGACACTAGTAGATATACAGAAGATCTTTAAAGAAGATACTTATATAACCTTGGTGCTAACCTGCCCCACTAATACAGATTGTTCATTTGATAGGTATTCCATTAAAACTGATATATATCAATGAGAAGGTACTGGATGGGCCAAGGAATTCATTCATGGATTAGGCAGCCTTTCATTGCTAGATTACCAGTTCTTAACTTGTGCATATGTGTTTGTGGAGAAATTCACATTTGGGAATGTGAGGAAAGATACATGTAACTGGCAGATTATCAATTCTATTTTTATTGTGGCTTAATTTGATTCCTCAATGCTTAGGACTGTTACAAAGAGTCCAGGTGGAGATCGAGTAGGCAGAGTGCAGGTGAGAAGTGCACAATGAATGGAATTTAGCACCTGGATGTGTAGTTGAGCACATCAGTATCATCCATCTGTACTGACATCTGGATTTTAGAAGCAAGGGGGAGCCAAACAAAAGCACCTTGCATGCTTCTTCAAACAGTTTTGTACAAGGTTCATTTTGATGAGTCAGTGGATAAAGCCTCTACCGAGACTGTTCAGAAAATATGTTCTATTCCATTTCAAAGCACAGATACCATATAATATTTGGGAAATCAAACTCATCTCCTTTCCTTGTTGATGTGCTAGGCTTGAACTACTGACTACAACAACTGTTTTGCTAACTCTCCAGGGGAAGTGTGTCAGAACTATTCATTTCTTTTGTCCTTGATTCCCAATTTGAATAACATTTATATAGCTGGTTCTTCCCCCTCACATTTTCTAATGTGTTCAATTATTATTTTTAACTGTCCTGGGGCACTAACCCCATTATCTAAAAGGCCATTTTTAATAGTACGCTAAAAACAGCAGTGTGCAAGTTTTGCTTTTAAATAAATATTTGGGCAGCACGTAAAGAACTCAGTATTTATTGGCTTTATTACAAAGAAAATTGCATTGCCAATCCCTGCTACTAATAGGGAATGACATGGAATTACACTAAGATAAATGATCATTCTTGCTAACTAGCAAATGTTCTGTTTTGTGAGGTAGAGCATTTCAGAATAGGCAAAGTATAGAGGCAAAATGCGTGCATTGTCTGAAGAATTTAGCAAGCAGTCAATGAAGATGAAGATGACAAATAATTAAGTGTGAGTGAATAATTAGAGATCATGATTGGAGAACATGATGCTGTTGTCATCTACCTCTTTCACATCTACCCCTGATAGGTGTCTTCTTCTTATTAAAGGTTGTAGCAGCAGCAGAAAGCAGATTCAACTTCAAATCTGTCAGGATGGTTATAGGCCCAAACCACAACCTAAAAATTACTGACTGGGAATATGGTGTGGCCATAAATTAAATCTGCCCTCAATGTGAAAACTCAGATGGAGGTAGTGACTGTATTACCATCTGACTGGAGGATGGATATCAAATAGAGCATAGGGGCTACAGCAGGCTCAAGGAAGTGTGATTTACCATGTCCTGTGCCAATGCTAGTGAATCCACCTCTATATTTTCTAAGGAGTCAGACATTTGGTTGAATTCACAGAGCCACCCACCCTGAAAGAGCAGACCAGAGGGTACACATCCTTTGGTCCAGGAAAGTAAAGGGGAGATATACCATCCTGCCACCATGCAGCAGGATTCTCAAAGGTAACTCCCTTCGTGAACCAACTGAACACAGCATGTGCTCAATACAGAGCCCTTTTACCACTACCCTATAGCTGACTTACACAGTCAGCTAGAGATTCCCCTGATGTAAAGGAAAATCCCAGGCAATGTAAAGCCATCCAATTGGTTCCACTGTTTCCCTTGTAGTCTTATTGTGATGGGACCATAATGCGTTGTTTTCCAGAAGGCTTCAACTAACTAGTGGCCCATTTGGGGACACCGCAGCCAGGGCATAGTTTAGAGCAGCATCAGGGCTGCTCTAAAGTGTTCCCCAATGATTGGGGAGCAACAACCAGTTTATTTGTGGCTCCCCCACCTCTGCTGCACACCGAAGAGACTGGGCATGGAAGAGGACATCACCCCAACTCAGGTTACTGCCGGGCTCCTCCCGTTCCTCGGGGTATTCTGCTGCTGGCAGCTCTGGTAACCCCGGTCCGTCCTCCAGGGCCAGCTCCGCCTGGTCCATGGCTTCCCCCGGCTTGGCAGCAGGGTCTGAAGGGAGCAGCCAGCGGTCTGTGTCTGCCTCCCTTCCTGGTGCTGCCCTGACTGGGCTAAGGGCCCCGCCCTTTATACTTCCTGTCCCACCCCTCCCCTTCTGGTGGGTGGAGCCGGCTTGACCTGGCCCCACCCACTCCGGCTGAGAGAGTGGCTCTTTACCCTCTGGCTCAGAGGGAAGCCACCCTGGCCCCCTACATAACCCACCCCTCAAATCCAGCTCCCGATCATCGGAGCTGGCATCCTCACCCTCCCCTAAGCGGGACAGAAAATCAGCATTGGCGTTGTCTCTTCCCGCCCGATGGTGAATCGTGAAGGCATAGGGCTGCAGAGCCAGATACCACCGCATAAGCCTGCCATTAGTGTCCTTCATTTTATTGAGTCACTTCAAGGGGGCATGGTCCGTAACCAGCATAAAGGGAGCCCCAAGGATGTAGTAGCAGAGGGCGTCGACCGCCCACTTAACTGCTAGGGCCTCTTTCTCAATGATGGAGTAATTCCGTTCTCGGGGGAACAGCTTCCAACTGAGGTAAACGATCGGGTGTTCCTCCCCATCCACCTCCTGTGAGAGGACGGCCCCAAGCCCTATTCCAGAGGCATCAGTCTGGATGATGAAGTCCCGATGAAAGTCAGGGCTGAAGAGTACTGGCTCGCTACACAGCCGTTCTTTGATGGTTCGAAAGGCCTTCTCGCACTCGTCGGACCAGCCCACTCGGCGGGGGCTGTCTTTAGTCAGGAGCTCTGTCAGAGGGGCAGTAATGGTTGCGAAGTGGGGTACAAACCGCCGATAATAACCAGCTAAGCCCAGGAACTGCCGTACCTGCCTCTTCGTGGTCGGCGCCTGATATTCCTGGAGCGCTTGGACTTTCCCGACGAGGGGGCGCACCTGTCCCCGGCCCAAGGTGTACCCCAAGTACGTGGTTTCCTCTCGCTCAATTCGGCATTTTCTTGGATTGGCCGTAAGTCCGGCTGCGCAGAGGTCCCGAAGCACAGCCGCTACTTGGTTGAGATGCTCGTCCCAGTCACTGCCATAGATGACCACATCATCCAAGTAGGCTGCGG
The DNA here is from genome assembly GCA_033296515.1 of Macrochelys suwanniensis. Taxonomy (NCBI): domain Eukaryota; kingdom Metazoa; phylum Chordata; order Testudines; family Chelydridae; genus Macrochelys; species Macrochelys suwanniensis. The sequence continues at coordinate 14,182,781 of CM065784.1, read as the reverse complement.
CATACTTGGTGTGTGGTTGCAAAATCCGATCCATCAAGCGCTGAAAAGTTGCTGGTGCTCCATGGAGGCCAAAAGGCATCCTGGTGAAATGGTATAGCCCTGAAGATGTGGCGAACGCTGTCTTCTCCTTGGACCTAGGATCCAAGGGGATCTGCCAATACCCTTTCATGAGATCTAGGGTGGTGATAAAGCAGGCCTCTCCGAGTCGGTCGAGGAGCTCGTTGATGCAGGGCATCGGATACGCGTCGAACTTTGAAATGGCGTTTATTCTCAGGAAGTCAATGCAAAACCGCCGGCTCCCATCAGGCTTTGGGACAAGGACAACAGGGCTCCGCCATTCGCTCTGGGAGCGCTCGATAACTCCCAGCTCCAACATTGCCTGGACTTCTTCCTCTACGGCCTCCCGCATTCACCTAGGCAATGACTGGGTTGCCTCTTGGACCACCACCCCGGGTTCGGTTTGTATCACATGGTAGGTGAGGGCAGTTCGCCCAGGTTTCGTGGTGAATGTTTTGGGGAACGCCCTTACTAAGCAGAGGCCCTGCTCTCGCTGCTCCACGGTGAGTGTTTCTGCGAGCTGGGGCTCACCATTGTCCAGCGCCTCGGGAGGTTGCGGCCCTAGGTCCGGCTCAGGGGGGTATGGGGCAATTAATAGTCCTTCCCGTTCCCGCCAGGGTTTTAAGAGATTTATGTGATAGATCTGCTTTTCCTTCCGGTGACCCGGTTGCCGGATTTCATAGGTGACCGGTCCTACCCAGCGGAGAACCTCATACAGGCCCTGCCAACAGGCAAAAAGTTTTGATTCCTCCGAGGGGAGCAGGAGGAGTACTCAGTCACCTGGCTCAAATGATCGGGCCTGGGTGTTCCGATTATAGTGCTGCTCCTGGGCTCTTTGGGCTGCGGTTAAGTTCTCCCTCGCGAGCTCACCTGCCCGTGCCAGCCGCTCCTGCAGCTGTAAGACATATTGTAGTAGACCCTGCGTTGTAGATGGGTTGTGTTCCCAAGTTTCTCTCAGGAGGTCTAACACCCCACGAGGCCGCCGCCCATAGAGGAGCTCAAATGGAGAGAACTTCGTGGATGCCTGAGGAACTTCTCGAATTGCCAGTAGTAAAGGAGGGAGCAATTGATCCCGCTGGCAGAGGTCCTGGGTGGGGAAATGTCGCAGCATTCTCTTCAGGGTCCGGTTAAACTGTTCGACCAACCCGTCAGTCTGGGGATGGTAGACCGAGGTCTGCAGCTTCGTGATCCCTAGCAGGGAACATACCTGGCGGAACAGTTTAGAGGTGAAGTTGGTCCCTTGATCCGTAAGTATCTCCCGAGGGAGACCCACCCTGGCGAAGATCTTCACGAGTTCCGCAGCGATAGTGCGGGCGGTGATACTTCTTAAGGGGATGGCCTTGGGGAAGTGGGTGGCGTAGTCCATTAGGACAAGAATGTATTGATAGCCCGCTTTACATTTCGGAAAGGGTCCCACCAGGTCCATCGCTACCCGTTCAAATGGTATACCTAAGACAGGTAAGGGGACCGGGGGGCTCTCCGTACCCCAGCCAGCGTGGCATGTTGACAATCCGGCCATGACACACAGTAATCCTTCACCTCCCGGTGGACGCCTGGCCAGAAGAACTTGGCCAGGACTCGGGCCGCGGTTTTTTCCTGCCCTAAATGGCCTGCTGCTGGGATGTCATGCGCAAGTTTCAGGACCGCCCGACGATGAATGCGGGGGACCACAAGTTGGGTCCGAGCCTCTTGGGTCTGGGGGTCTTGGTCAATGCGGTAGAGCTGATCGTGATTTAATTCGAACCTAGGCCATTGGGTGGCGCGCTGGGCCTCCACGATCTCCTGATCTGCCCGGGCCAGCTGCTCATAGGCAAACCGAAGCATAGGATCTTCCCTTTGATCCTGGCTAAAGTCCACAAGGTCAGGAGAGAGGCCAACAGCCCCCAAGCCATCCCGTCCGGGGGCAGGAACTGGGGCAACCCCAGGGTTGGCCATCACAGTGGGGCCTGTCTCCGTCTTGGAGGAAGTTCCTTCGAAGGCCTCCTCAGTGGGTAGGGACCGAAGCACCTCAACGAAGTCCGGCCAGTCCCGGCTCAGAATAACCGGATAGGCAAGGGATGACGCCACTGCCACGTTTATTAACTGGGTTGCTCCGTTCACCGTGATAGGGACCTGAACCGTAGCGTACAGCTTCACATCTCCATGTATACACTGAATCCGGACCTCCCCAATCGTTTGGTTGGAGTCTGGGAGGAGTGCCTGGCGGACAAGGGTCTGCCCACAACCGGAATCAATTAGACCAATAACATGGATCCCTGCAACTTCCATGGGGACTGTCAATTTGGCCACAGAAGGAGGACGGGCCCGCTGCTCCCCGGTGTACACCCGGCTGAAGCCGCAGTCCATCTCCGTGCAGTCCCGTTGCAGATGACCGCACTCGCCACAGCGAAAGCAAGTTCCTACCTCGGGCAACCCCGGCCGTGCGGGTGCATCAGTTGGGCCGCGGGGTTGGCTAGGGCTGGGTAGCCGGGTCAAGCGCCTGGAGGCAGTACGGGGTGTGGGCTCCGGGCGTCGGGGAAGATCAGTCCCGCCGCCATCTGGTCGTCGGGTACGGGGTAGAGCGTCGGCTTTGGAGGTGGCCCCCCCCGCTTTCCAGTTTCTGGGTGCTGGGTCCGGGGGCTGGGCGGCCGGTCCGATTGGGGCCTCTGCCTCTAGGAAGTCCTCCATAAGCGTGATGGCCATGCTCAGGGTTTGCGGACGGTGCCGCAAAACCCACGCCCTCCCTTGAGTCGGGAGGATGTGTACGAATTGTTCGAGGATGACCTGTTCGTCACCTCAGCTGCTGTTCGACGCTCGGGTTGTAGCCATCGACAACCTGCGTCCTTTAATTCTTGGGCCACCATCCGGGGTTGGGCGCCCAGTGGGTAGACCTTTCCCCGAAACCATCACTGAAAGGTCTCTGGGGTGATGTCGAAGGCATCCAAGACAGCCGTCTTTACTCTAGCATAGATGCGGGCTTCCTCATCCAGGAGCCCCCGGTAAGCCTTCTGAGCAGGTCCTGTCAGATAGGGGGCAAGGAGGGTTGCCCATTGGTCAGGTGCCCACCCCGCCAATGAAGCAACCCGCTCGAAGGTCACCAAATATGCCTCCTGGTCATCCTCAGGCCCCATCTTGGCCAGACGGATCGGTGGGATAGGGGGGTTTGGGGTGGCCGTCCCCTCAGGTCGAGCCCCACCCGGGCCTGGCCATAAAGTCGCGAGCTGCTGGAAGCATTGGTTTTGTTGTTCGCGATGTCAGGCCTCCAGAGTTTGAAGCAACTGCTGCTGTTGGGCACCCAGTTGTTGTAGGAGTTGTTGCTGCTGCTGTTGCTGGCTCTCGGCCAGGAACTTGAAAAGCCTCTCCATCTCCATCTTCTAATTACGGGAGCTTCAGAGGCTTCCTCATTCTAATCCCTTCCTGCAGGGATAGGAGCAGCTGCCCACATTCTCCACCACTTGTGACAGAGCCCTATTGGTCCGCCAGCCCGCTAGGGGCGGTAAGGAGCTCCTGTCTCACGTACAGGCCTGGGTCACACCCTCTGGTAGTGGGGGAATTAGCATAAGGAGGGGTGTGGGCCTGAGTCCGTGACGCTCCCCTCAGGTAAGGGGCGCCAGCAAGAGTCTGTGGCGCGCCCCTCAGGCAGGGGAGCGCTGGCAAGAGTCTGTGGCGCACCCCTCAGGCAGGGGAGCACTGGCAAGAGTCTGTGGCGCGCCCCTCAGGCAGGGGAGCGCTGGCAAGAGTCTGTGGCGCGCCCCTCAGGCAGGAGAGCGCCGGTAAGAGTCTGTGGCGCGCCCCTCAGGCAGGTGAGCATCGACAAGAGTCTGTGGCGCGCCCCTCAGGCAGGTGAGCATCGACAAGAGTCTGTGGCACACCCTTCAGGCAGGGGAGCGCCGGTAAGACTCTGCATCGCTGTTGGGGTTCGCCTACCCGAGGCGAGTTGGCCGGGGTAGGGGAACGCAGGCCCACCCACCTTCTCTGCGTCCCAGCCCAGGGCCCTGTCAGTGGTGGGGGGGACGGTCCCGCCACTGGGTCAGCGGGAATCCATCCGCAACACGCTGACCCCCTAGACTCCCCACACTCCAGTCCTGCCCTGGGCTACTTTGTACCCAAACCCTTGGTTGGGTCCCTCCAGCTCTCCGGGATATTCGGCCATTGGCAGGTGCAGCTCACCCTCGGCGTCAGGCTCTCCCCAACTCAGGTTACTGCCGGGCTCCTCCCGTTCCTCGGGGTATTCTGCTGCTGGCAGCTCTGGTAACCCCGGTCCGTCCTCCAGGGCCAGCTCTGCCTGGTCCAAGGCTTCCCCCGGCTTGGCAGCAGGGTCTGAAGGGAGCAGCCAGTGGTCTGTGTCTGCCTCCCTTCCTGGTGCTGCCCTGACTGGGCTAAGGGCCCCGCCCTTTATACTTCCTGTCCCACCCCTCCCCTTCTGGTGGGTGAAGCCTGCTTGACGTGGCCCCGCCCACTCCGGCTGAGAGAGTGGCTCTTTACCCTCTGGCTCAGAGGGAAGCCACCCTGGCCCCCTACAAGGGGTCTGGCTGTATGTCTCATATTGCAGGGTTGAGGACTAAATCTGTAAAGACTTGCACAAAATCAGGCACAAGCAGGTACATAACTATCTTGTTGCCTTGTAAAGGATGCCTTCCCTCCACCTCTCTGAAATTACGATGATACTGTTTTGCACTGCAAAACAGAATATTTGCTAGTTATCAAGAATTATAATTTATCTTAGTGTAATTTCATGCCATTTCCCATTTATCAGTCACAATGACTGGCAATTCAGCTTCTTTATTTTCCTTTTCTTGTTCTTGTGATCAGGTTATAGGTACTTTTTGTTTGAAAAGTTACCTGGCTTTAACCAAGCCAGCTTTTGTTAAACTTAACAGGTCTTTCGTGAACTCCTAAGACAACTTATTTGTAAAGTAAATGATCAGAAAAGTTATCTTCTGCTCTACATTACTGTATAAAACTTAGCAATTGCCTACAAGAGCGAGTGATTATCACCCTATATCTCAGATAATTTACTACGATATGACATAATGGAATCCAATTGTTTGATCCCTCCCAGGGGGAGGGATAGCTCAGTGGTTTGAGCACTGGCCTGCTAAACCCAGGGCAAAAATTGGGGATTGGTCCTGCTTTAAGCAGGGGGTTGGACTAGATGACCTCCTAAGGTCCCTTCCAACCCTGATGTTCTATGATTCTAACACTGCATTTAGAATACTGCAGATTATTTCAGTACAGCAGATACACCACAGTTTGTTATTATAGAACAATCACACTGCCATAAAATATAGTGATTTACCTTCTTCAAAAAAAAACAGTAGAAGATTCCATTGCCCTTATAAATTAGAACTACAGGGAGGAAAAGGAGGACTTGTGGAGAAAGTAGACTAAAGCTATCACTTAGAGCTCCGAGTTGGCATTTTTCAGTGTTACTGAACATTAGATTAAATCCCCTTGCCTAGTTCTATCCCAATAGTGTGAATGACATTTTTAAATGGATAATGATACCTTACTATTTGAACAATCCCAACATTTTAATTCATCACTTAAATATAGAGTTCTGTTCTACCAAGAGCTGGTGGAATGTGTTCTAATGCTAGATTGTATTAGATTGACTAGGAATGCATTTCAATTATAATCTCCTTGGAAGGAGCAATTGGTGAAATCCTGACCCCTGCATTGAGCAAAACTCAGACTGACTTCAATAGGGCTAGGATATTACCCCTTGTCCTTTTCCATGTCTTGTTTGGGTGTAAGCCAATAATAGGTTATCCCTCAGCATCAACCTCTTGAACACAATGTACTGATGCATTTCTATTTTACACAAAGAAAGGTATGGAAATAGCATTTTAATATCTGTCACCTGAACTTTCTTCTTTGATTGGTTTGTTGCCAGTAACAGCTACTTTCTTAGCCTGAGTGACCATACTGACTGCTCCATTCTGATAAATGCTTTCCTCCTTCTACTGGTTTTTGCCACATTGTCTTCCTTTTCCCATTTCCATAAATTCTCGTGGCTTCAGCATTCTTGGAATAGATTATGATGGATAAACTATGCAAACTTCAGCAAAGGACTAATGCACCTTCCAACCTCTTTCAGAAAGGCGTATCATAAATTCGCTTGTCTTGGACTCTTTTCATAAGCTCCCGGGCCATATTCATTCTGATCTAAATTGGCCATGTTAATTCTATCATTACCACATCTTAGCTATTTATTAACCTAAGACACAATCAGATTTGAGAGGAAGAGAGAATATTATTTTCTAGGGAAACCCATGTAATTAAATGTACACTCAGCTCCCAGTCTGCAACTAACCTGATGTCTTATTCAAGAGATGATGCAAAATATTTCTGCAGCTGAAGCAGCATCTTGATTTCTTCTGTTGCACGTAAACATTACTTGCTGAATACACCCAGCCTGGTGATTCTTGTCACACGTGATCATGTTGCTAAATCTTTGCTGAAAAGCTAGCGCATGCTACAGCTTACTCTTTTTCCTTCAACGGGGACACACCCTTGCTTGTCTCTGGCTAACGGTCCCATTCTGATTGTCAGATTCTGTGCTTCTGGAAAGTTACAGCCTATGGGAAGTGGGGGACTGGTAGCTTTAAGTTACCTTTTTGCCACCCAGATTATGGTCTGCTTTGAGGTCTGAAATAGGCACCACATAGGAAGCTCCGTGGAGTACTCTAATTTACAGCAGTCTTTTCACAGCTGTGTATGGGTTTTGCTGCAGTCCAGAGTCCTGAAGCATTTTGCTTCTTGCTCCATCTCCCTCTTGCCCCCTACACAACCACCTGCAAGGGTGTGGGCAGTCTACATCAGCCCTACACTGTTCTTGCACTGGAAGGGAGTTCCTTTATGATCTCTCTATGCTGCTAAAACAGCATATAGGATTCAGAATGGGAGCCAGATTCTCTCCCATTGCATTTAATGGAGTCACTCTATATTTGTATTGGTGTAGCTGACATCAGAATCTGACCCAATATGTTTAGTATTTGAGTTGCTAGTAAATGGCCACCCAAAAAGCTAAATAAGCAGAGAGATAGAATCAGGCTCCAAGTGCACCGGGGTAAAAGTAATCCAAATGAGAATCAAGTTCACCCAGTTGATCTTTGCACGTTGGGAGACCTCAAATTAAATGGTACCAATGCAGTGTTTTAACGTGATAGAAATGTTAGTGCTGCCTTTTACTGTATAGAAGATATCCATACATGAGTATTGATTTCCTGACCAGTGTTTCTCTCTGCATTCTGCCTGGTTCTGGTAACTGATAAGAAGAACATATGTTTTCTTTTAGCACTGAGTTTCTCTCTCTTCCAACATGGCTCAGACAGAGATGGCATGTCTTTACGTTTGCAGTTGTAATCTGATGGACATTAATTTAAACAGCATTAGAAAGCATATTATTTTAATAACATCCCATCCACAAGACTGATAAATGGAATATCATCATCAATGAAATATATTATCAGATTTCAGTGTAGTAGCCGTGTTAGTCTGTGTCAGCAAAAAGAAAATAAGAAAGAAATACTTGTGGCACCTTAGAGACTAATACATTTATTTCAGCATAAGCTTTTGTGGAGATGCTCTCTTTTTAATGTTCACTTTTATGAACAAGCAGTTATGAAAATATATAAATAATGTATGTAATTACTTATTAAAATCATTAGCACACATATTTATATTCTGATCAATGCTTCCTCAAAGTTATATGTATATACATTTATTACACACACACACACATTCAGATGCTCAACTAGGTTAAATTGTCATTCAACTGTCATTTAACTGAATTCAAAAGCTGTGCCCTTTTACACAAGTTGAGGATATGGTATTATCTAAATTTTCAAACAGGACTTGTGATTTTGGCTGCCCAGCCAGAAACACCTTAATGGGGCTTGCTTTTCAGAGGGAGGAGCACTTTCTGAAAAATCAGCCCCCTTTAATAGGTGAAACCCTGACCCTATTCCAGTCTATGGGAGTTTTGCTGCTGCCTTCATTATGGCTGAGATTTCACCCACAGTATCTCAGATTGGTCGCTGAATATTATTAGTCATAAAAGCTAGATGGCTTGCTATAGTGAAGTGGAAAAAAGAATCAAAATAAGTAAAGGGGGTAGGCCATAGTAGGAGAAGGTTTTACATGTCCAACATGGTCACACAACCTACAAGGAAAGCTCTAACTGCTCACTAGGTTTCCCCCTGGACCCAGGCTGGTTGCATATAATTCTGAAAATTAAATGTGACATTTAAATTATGAAAGTGTATGAAGATAAAATGCTAAATGTGATGAGCCTTAATTGGGAAATCAAAACTGAGATGGCATCTATATTGTCTCTCATTCAAAAATGTCACTTTTCTAATTTGCCACTATAAATTGTATTATTATATGTAAATAATCTCATTAACCCCTATGCTCCATCTCTTTATCCTGGATTATGGAGAAGAGCAGAATGGCAGGGAGGGGAAAACCCACAATAGGGTATAATAGCATGAGGTGAAGAATGATGGTATGACTTCCAAATAAAAGTCAAGAATTTTAGATGATACATTATTATTGGAATTGAATAAGGATAACAAATTAATGTCTAATATGGTAACATATCTAATAATAAAGAATAGCACCACCTTGCTGGTATGGAAACCTTCCCAGTCCATCCTTGTGTTAAGGATTTCCATTGTTGTAAGTAGGTGTGGGAAGGAGTCCATGTATTTGTGTATGTGCACATGTGGGTTTGGGGGGGAATTCCTTCTGTGAGGAAAAGAATTACATTTTGTATAGCTATTTTCAATGATTTTTTTTTAAGAAAAAATATTCTGAATCCAATTAATAGGCTGAGTTAATTATTAACTCATTGGCCATTCTCTTCTTCTCCAAGTCAGTTGCACCTTTGGAAAAGTAACAGGGATATGGAAAAATAAATCCTAATTTATTTTAAGGATCTGTGCTGGGATACAAGTAATAAAGCAATCTGTACAATTCCTAAAAAGCCATATTGGTTCCCTGTGGTATGATCAACCCTCTTCACTTCCCCTTACACACCATGCTTTACAGTTGGAATGAAGTGTTTGTCTTTGGTTTGTTAAGACTGGCTTATATTTTATTAGATTGGTTACCAATTTAAAACAAAAAGCTTTATTTTTGTTAGCAGTAAAGATTTAGCGGCATATATGTTCAATAAAAGGTCACAAGACTCTCTCCAGTGGAGTCAACTTGTTTTTGTATCTCAGGGGAGTTATTGTCTTGAAATGATGTACTAATTTTGCAGAATCCATGTTTGGTTTAGAAAAGCTTTTATTTAGGTTGATACATAAGAACAACGATCACGCCTTGCACATAGACTTTGAATGTCAAAAAGCAATGCATTGAGGAATCTGCCATGACATTAGATGTGTGTGTATGTGTGCGGGGGGAGAGATACCATCTACCTAGGTATTTATATGGCCTTATTCAGGATATGTGAGCATCTCATAATCATTCATGGATTTTATCCTCACAACCCCCCTGTGAAGTACTATCCCCGCCTTTTTCCAGATGAAGAACTGAGGCACAAAGATTAGATTTGCCCAAGGTCACATAGGAAGGAAAGTTCCGCACATTAGGGTAGCAGAGTGGATCTTTAATAGTTATTATTATTACAAAAACCAATTAATTGTGCCATCCAGATGTGCATTTGCCTCTGCTAAGTAACAATCCAATTCCATTGTATTCATACTTGATCTTCCTTACCCTTTACCATTTCACTTGTCACTTCACATCTAAGACTAAATTGTAAGGACAAGGACCATTTCTTTCAGTAAACTACCTAGTATACCTTCGGATCAGGTAAACCGTTTAAAATAAAATAGAGATATCAAGCATCAGATCTCTGGCCTCTGTAGGTCTGGCTGTGAGGGAAAAGGATGGGGTTGGGAGGTGGAGATTTTTCTCTCTCTTGGTATGTGTGAAGTTTACCTTATGTGGAGAGAGCGAAATTAAAGTCTCCACAAAGATCGGCACAGAAGGACAGAAAGAAAACTGGGACTCCAGCACCAAGTGCCTGACAGTGGAAGCTCTCCATCTTATTTATCAATGGGGAAGGTTTCCTGATTTAAGGGATCTTCTAGACCTCAGTCACAGCCTTTTGGGGGAAGGATGGGCTTCCCTTCATCACTATGACTCTAAGACACAGAGCCCCTTGGCAGACAAACAGGGAAGAATCTGACCCCATGTGGATGATGGAGAATATACTTCACAGTGCTGCGCCTGCCCCTGCCACCATGAGGACACAATTTCTATGTACAGTCTGGCAACTTTGTGGAATCTACAACTCAACCTACCTCTAGGAAATGAACAGATGCAACTGGGACCGTAGAGCATACCTATCCACTTCTGACAGCCATTTCCCCCCTTGGAACCACTGCACAATAGAAGAAAATCACACAACTGCAGATATGTAAGAATCCCTGTGATTGCTATGGTCTGAGTAGAGACCTCAATTCTTTGGCTGAGAAGAATATAGATTCCAGATAAAACTGACTTGCAAGCACATTTAAATTCCCATTGCTTTGAGAGATAACACAGTGATACTGTGCACGTCTTGAATCCTCTGTAGGTGTTTTCTGATTGTAGGGAGTTGGTGACCCAGCAGAATTTCATGTCAAAGAATGCAGATCCCAATCTCACTACATTATTTTCAAAACCAAGCAGCAGATGTAGACTAACATTTTTATAAAGATCCTGTGCTATTCTTTAACAAACTATAATCTGCCCCAATTTATGGCATTCAAACCCCAATTCTACCTTGGATACAAAACATGCACTATTGCTGAAATCAGACTTCTAGCGGAGCAAAGAAAAGATTCTTCATATAAATATTATACCAAATATTCTAATGAGGAAGAGAACTAAATTGTCCAATGGGATTTAATAATTATAGAGCCTGGTTTTGACTTTAACAGCAGCTGACTCAAGTCCATAAAGAAGAAAGATGATCTTATGTTTAAGGCTGCAGGTTGGGACTTGGAGATTGGGCTTCGAGTCCTCTCTCCATTAGATATGTGTGACCTTGTGCAAGTCACCTGCTCTCTTTGGGTATGTCAACACTGCAATTAAACATTAGTAGGGCTGCAACATTGTGGTGTAGATATTTGGGCCTGGGATCTGGGACCCTCCTGCTCTTACGGGGTCCAAGTGCCCGGGCTCCAGCCCAAGTCCCAATGTCTACACCACAATTTTACAGCCCAACAGGGTTGGTTTCCACACAGGAAACCAATCAGCTGCAGTTTTTGCAGCGCCGGGTTTTTGCCACCCTAGGCGTCAGCGCTCCTCCACCGTAATCGGTGGCACTTCGGCTGCAGCTCCTCTGAAGCTGCGTTCTCGGCGGCGTTTCGGCAGCTGCTTTTCTTGCCGCTGAATCACCGCCGGGAAATGAGCGCCGCCGAAATGCCGCCGAGGGCAGCGAAATGCTGCCCCCCAAATCCTGCCGCCCTAGGCGACCACCTAGGGTCGCCTAGTGGAAGCGCTGGCCCTGATCAGTGGTGGATGTTTAATTGCAGTGTAGATATACCCTCTTTGCCTCAGTTCCCCTTCTATAAAATAGGAGTAATATTTCCTACTACTTTTTTGTCTTATTTATTTAGCTGGTGAGTTCTTCAGGGCTGAACTGGCTCTTGCTATATGTGTTTGTACAGTGCTTAACGCAAATGGACCCCGATATCATTTGGGATTGTTAGGTGATATTGCAGCACAAATAATACAACACTGCTGAGCCAAATTTCAGACACAAAATATCAAGCTTTGGGTGATATTTTGGCAGTTTTGAATTCAGATCAGAATTTGGGGAAAATATGTTTAGTGCCGCTAGCAGTATAATTTGTACTAGTGCATCCATCAAAGTAGGATCCAAGTAACTTAGAAAATGAGAACCATGCTTCTAAGTCACTTATTTATTATTTATGTCATGATAGAGCCATGGATCAGGAACCCATTGGCTAAGTGCTGCACAAATATTGAATAAGAAGAGTGCCCTGATCCAAGGAGCTGACAGTCTACGTTTAAGAGAAAAAAAAAACACAAGTGAAGCCAAACAGACGGGGAGTACAAGGAAACATTGAGATAATATTGGTCAGCATGATAGTGTTCTGATAGCTCAGCCTATGTGGCACTTATGAAATCTGCACTTCTAGAGCCAGTGTTGGATATTATGGACTGGTAAAATTCAGGTAAAAGTGAAATAGGTAAACCATTGTTTTTTAATTGTGAGATTTTTAATTTATCTGAGGTAAACGTCTTCCCCCATCTTACCTGTACAAATAAATTTCTCAAGGCTCTTGGAAATAGTATCACATTTAATTCCACCCTCCCCATCCCCAGATTAATTTCTACATGGGATATTGATTACAGCAAGTTGTAGCTCACCACCAAAAATTAAGCTCCCTAAAAATGCGAAAAACTTGGGGACTTTGAGATCAGTTTTGAGCTCCTAACTCAGAAAACCCCTTCCATTGACGCTAATGGAGACATTAGCAAGGTTTGCCTAAACAAGGGGCTTAAAGTTGAGCTGTTAATGGCTAGGAATGACTTGCAAGTGAGGTCTTCCAAACATCCTAGACCCTCGTAGTTGGTTGTAATTTAATACCTAAGGATTCTGATCCCGGAACCTGACCCATGCGGAGAGACCCCTGTGGCCACACAGTGCCCCGCTGACTTCACTGGGGCTCTGGAAGGGAGTCAGTCTCTGCCCTCAACAATCAGGCTGAGACTTAATCATTTGTTTTGGTGGTCATTTTTAATGAACAACTACAGAAAACTCCAGGTGGAACATCTTTTGATATTTTAGTGTATTTTAGTTTCAAATTAGCAGTTCCATAAGTGTCTTTAATGCAGTAGCTAAAAGGCTGCAGAACAAGATATTTAGCATGCTTCCACACTTACTTGCTTTATTAGTAGTTCATAGCTTTAATGATGAAGGACAGTGAATGGAATGTGTTCCTTTCAAAAAAACAGATTGTTTTTATTGATTTAAAATGTTGCCAGGCTACTGTGTCTCATTTTGCAAACAATACTTAATATCCTTCAACACAAGGTTTATGCACATATTGATTGCTGATATTATTGTTGTGTGTGATTGGAATGCATATGTGGATTCTAAATCCCAGATTTTTAATGACGGTTGTTCACAGAGTCCCGTTTACAAGCTTGATTTTGAGTGGAGGATCTCCTGTCACTCTGACAGTTTATTTCAATATATAATGTAAGGGAAAACATGGATCCTTTATCCTCTGTTTACCCAGTGTTAAACATTGTTACAGGGGAGATTTTCAGATGTGCCTATTAGATGTATGCTCCTGAGCATCTAAGTCACTTTTGAAAAATATGACTTAGGCTCTTAAGTCACTTACGCACTTTTGAAAATACTACCCTATATTAAAAATATTACAGCATGAAACAACCTCAGTCTATCTCCAAGCTGTGACAGGGGCCTCTGGTAACAGTTGCCTGTATATATGGGGCAGGTCAGTAGCATGGAAGGATCTGATTTGTACCAGTAGATGTCAGTAAACATCGACTTCAGCGTACAGACAAACCAATTAAAAATATTTCAGTCAATAATAATCAAAATGTATGGATACACAAACTAAGAAAAATGCTGCTTTAGAACATAAGGAATTGATTTAAGCATACTTACTTTGTATATTTTGAAATATGATGTTAACAATTTGTGTTTTAGTGGTGGTAAAGCTTTAACTTTTTGAATTTCAATGTCTACTGTCTTTCAATATGTCCAGAATTTCTCACAACTTTGCAATTTTTTTTTAAAAAATGCTTACAAACCATTGATATTATCCATCAAAATTATATTAAAAAAATTCAGGTCCGCCAAGCCTAGCTGTATGCTTTTTTAACCCTGACCCAGGTCACATGACTGAGGCTAAAAAATAAAGAGTGGTATTTTATTCCTGTGTCACATATTTATTGCACAAACCATAGGTCATCCCTTGTTCCAAATGGTAATCAGAAAACCCTAAAGTAGCTCCTGGCCAGCCCATGGACGGATTTGCAATAGAACCAAACAAAGTATGGCCTATTGGCTTACACCATAGGCCAATCAACAACCTGTGCTCATAAAGAGGGCTACAGTAGTTCTAGGACAACTCCTGGTAGTCTCTACTGCTGAGTTTAACTGTCCTGGAGCAATTTCTCCATCAAAGTATGGTACAAGACCACCTCCTCTCACTTTAATTTACGGCAGCTAAGGATCTAGCCCATCATTCTTTTATTATTACTGTAATGCCAGAGATTATTCTAAAACTTTTTAAGTTTAACTTTCTTTCCCCAGTCAAAAAAAAGAAAAAAGAAAAGAAAAGATGTGAATGAGGGGAGAAAATGGATGAAAGACTATGTTCATTCCTGTGACAAAGATTCACAATGAGATGAAAACTGCATGTTACTCTATTTAAATGACAGATTTAGGCTGTAATCTCATAGTCCTTCTTGGATGTCAAACTCTATAGAGCATTTATTCATCTGGGGACTTTAATAGTGAAGAACGGAAACCCCGTGAGAATATATTTATATATTGCATGGCATGTATCCTAAAACAAGAGTTGAAAGAGAAACCAGAATTGGATATTGTGATAGAGTGGTCCATCACTTGATTTACCTCCCCATCACTCAATTCTACTTCTTACTCAAAGCTTCCTGTGGCGATCCCCTCACAAATTATGGCTGCTTGTCTCTGGTGTTTATGTCCTTTCCACCATTGATCTGAGCTTTTGCAATGTACACTGCATACTCTTTGGGACGTGAACTTTGACTATCCAAATGTTTCTAAAGCACCATATCAATCAATGATACTCTATACATAATCTTCCCTTCCCCTGCAAATTATGCTGGTCCTTTCAGTTCCTAGACACTGCATTAATTGGTTGAGATGAGGAAATATGACTGATTGGAAATAAACCTTCTTTTATGGCGTTTCCACTGGTAACAAATAAAACAAAAACAAAACTCCCCAGAAATCTTCAACAGTTAACAGTGGGGCCAATTCCAGAGTGGCAGTTAGGGACCGGTGCAGGGTGCACAGATTGCATTGCTGCACAGCCTGGGTCACAATCAAAGGGGAATACGCCTTGTGCTCCTTTTGCCCTTATTCTTCTGTGCAACCTCCTTGAAGCATAGGTCCAAACAGGTAGGATTAAATCAGGCATTGCACACTTGCTACTTCCCTTTCACTCCCAGCAGCTGGGCAGGAAGTCCCAGATCCTCAAAGGATCCCAGAAGGAATTTAGGTGCCTAGTTCCCAAAGGGAAGTGACTGGATAGTGGAGCCAAGACTGAATTGATGTGGGGCTGGGAACAGGGGGAGAAAGAATTTTCTACTGATATGGGCCAATAACAAAACTTTAGCCGCTGGGCAAAGGGGAGGCTCTCTGAGGAACAATTCCCTCCCAACTATTCACAACCAGTCTTAGGACAGATTGTCACTGCACAGAGAACTCTCATTCTGCACCTCCTACTCGACCGTGTCTTTCCCTCTCCTTTTCAAATGTGGAGCACCATCATTTTAATCCTCTTCTTCAATAGCTCAGTCTTGACTATGTGCTGAGAACACTCTGAACTATCCGGGGCTGTATTTTCCATTGCATATTTACCAATTGAGTAAATGCTGGCTGGAAACCTATTATCCTAAAAGTTCTGTTTATATCATTTTCTGTTATGTATTTTTGTTTTCGTCTTGCCTTTTTGTTTTTTTTACAGAGTACCATATTATTTTATTGAATCACTGGACACTCTTTTTGTCATTCTTTTCCTATGGAAGATATAATTCTTGATACAGCTGGTTATTCATGTGTAATTTACACATTCACACACATTAGTAATTGAAAAAGCTTTATAAATTGTAAGCTTCTCAGTCTTGGACTGTACTTTACAGTGTGCTGTCAGGTAGTGTAACCATACCATATAACATTACACAAAATAATAGCAACAAATGTAAGAGGTCTCACACTGTATTTATATGACATATTTGCCTACCAACACAGTACCCTGTTAACACGTGAGTCTGGTGCTCTGCTTTTAGTACTGGGTCCTGATGGAATACAGCTCCAGATGAAAGACTGTAATCTGACAGTTTCTTCATCTTTCCTAATAAATCGGTCCTTCTACTTTTTACCTTCCATTTTCCTGATGAGATTCCTGTACATATAACCCCCAAATCAGCACTAGTCATTTTTTTCCAAACCTAATCCAAATGTAGGCACCTAACTATAAGTGACCTTATTTTCAGATAGGATGAACACCCAGAAATCCCATTGAAATCAATGGGAACAGTAGGGACTCAGCTAATGCAAGTCAATTTTATTTCAAAGCCCACTGATCGACAGATCAGTTTCATAAAGCTGGCCAAGAGGGTATCAGAAATTATTGCTACATACGAGGTACATAGCATATCTACACAAACCAGCGCACTACTGGCATCAAATTCACATTAACCTCTCACAAGTTTTAGATAAACCCTTCATTGTCTCTTGAAATTTGCATTCTCTGTGCTCTTCATTCTCTCATGTTACAGTGGTCAAACGCAAACTATAGGCTAAATACTGATCCTGATGACACTATGCAGGATGAAACACCATTGACTTTACTGGATTTGGCATGACTTCACAGCTATTATTTGCAAAACTGAGTACTTAAAAAAAAAAGAAAAGATAAACTGCCATGAATTATGTCTCCATCAGAATGGTCAGCTGAGTGCTCTCAGGTGGCTTTGGTTTGAGAAAGTCACTTATTTGCATGACAATAAACAGGATATATGTGCATAAGAACATATGGTCCCTTTCGAAACTCTTCTCAGACTACAAAATGCATTTATCCTTTGCTTCATATTCAAAATGTCATTTGATTTACTTACTAATTCTTGATGTACTTCCAATATGCTTTCACCCATTTTGCATTCTGTACAACAAAACACGTGAGTACTAAGATATCTGTTTCATTTTTATTGTTGATTTTAACGTACAAAATCCTAATAAAATATACATTGTTGAAAGAACTGCCATAGCCCTGCAAGAATACTATGCATGGAATTCTGTTTATTAAATGCCACTCATATGCTATCATCTATCTTCATAAAGCTTATTTTTGTCCTGATATAGTTTATGCACCTAAATAATAAGTGTAGCGATTGGAAGAAGGCAACCAGGTTCACAACTATTTTGTTATGAATTAAACTATAGAGAGATGAAATCATGACCCCGTCAAGTCAATGGCAAAAATCCCATTGATTTAAGTGGGCCCAGGATTTCACCGGCCACAAGTATGCACCTCAGTAACCACATCACAACACACAGAAAAGTACAAATGACTAATGTGTTTTTAAAACCACTGCCTGATTCATATTCCAAAGTAGATTGTGTGGCGATTGCTAGGAATCCAAGACTTTCCGGTCCTTGAGTGGCGAAGGCTGCTCTTTTTTGAAAGTTTTCCTCGGCTGAAAAGTGAAATAGCTCCAGACAACATGGAGGAACTTGTGTTTTGAAATAGAACTTAGCAGGAAACTTGCAAGGTTCTCATTAGAAGTGGGTGAATAGTGCAAAAGAATCCTTCAGTATTCTTTTGAGTTTTTAAATAAATTTGCTTCTGCCAGGCTTCCATGGTTTGTTCAACAAATATTTGAGCTACAGTTTTTGTTTAGCCCAGATGCTTGCCGAAAAATATTTCAGAGTTGCATGGAAAAATACCATATCAGTAGTATTTATGTGATCATTCATTCAGAGAATAGAAGATATACCATGTGATACAGATGAAGAATTACAGCTATGCAGTGCAGCTTGAATTCTGAATTGTCATAGTCAATCCCTGACACAAGTAATTCAAAAATATTATAAATCAATACATTCAAGTGACAAATACATGTGAGTAAATGGCAAATTCCTCCAATGTATGCTAAGAGCAGACAAATGAAGCTAAATTCATCAAATAAATTATGGTGGTGCACAAACTGCTGAGTTCTTCATTTTGCTGGTTGATATGAATTATTTTACAGACATGACAAATGTAATGTAAAAAGAACTGCCAAGACAGCTTTGTTCCTCTGGAATGATGCAGGTTACAAAGCTCAGGACAAAGCATGTGAGAGACAGCGATAAAGCATGATCAGTCAAATGGATCTGGCAAAGGTATGAGCTCTCACAGGAAATCAACTATTCCAGAGTTTGACCTCCTTTATGGCATGTTGCAAAACCCTGCTCTTTTGTAAAGCCCTCCCCCCGCATCATAACGTGACCAAATTTATATATCTAAGCAGAACCTCCAATATATAAGGAAGGGAGAAGACTCCATGAAGTCCCATTGGCAACTGCTCTGCAAATCTAATTTAGCTGGCAAGTGCTTAAATACTATGGTGATGGATACTAGAGAAGACCCTGATTTTTTTTTCTGTACTATTAACACTTATATAAAGACTTAAATCCTTTTGAACTTGATCAGTTTAAGGTTGGGAGAGGAGAGGGGAAGGTAGAGAAGGATAGTGTTGCAATATATACTGTACACTGGTTAGCACCATGCACAAGTACACTTGATAAGGAGGCTACGGTTTTAACAATAACAATATATAACCTGGATACTTCTAATGTTCTTAGCTAGTTTGTGTAACGCATGATTTAAAAAAACACACTTTATTATGGGCAAAAACTTGCCCTGGGTTCATAGAATATCAGGGTTGGAAGGGACCTTAGGAGGTCATCTAGTCCAACCCCCTGCTCAAAGCAGGACCAATCCCCAATTTTTGCCCCCCAATCCCTAAATGGCCCCCTCAAGGATTGAACTCACAACCCTGGGTTTAGCAGGCCAATGCTCAAACCACTGAGCTATCCCTCCCGCCCTACAGGTGTTTGTGCAGAAGTAAAGTACTGGGGTAGAGATGTACTGGAATGTAAAGAGAAGATAGAGAGTAGAGGGATCCTATTTCTAATCCCTGCACCTCCATTGCATGGAGCATCTACCCCAAGTGCTCCAGAAAGAACTAGGAAGGAGAACTGGCTTCTGAGCCAGCTGCTACACCATATGCCAGAGGGAACTCATCTGCTAGCTAGAGAGTGCCTCATCTTGGGCAGCTTCTATACTGCAGTTAGCAACATGTGTTTTGTAGGAATGCCTGATGCACCTTTTTAAAAAAGTGTTGATGAAGGGAACATGCACCCCTGTAATTCTGCTTCTATGAAGACATTTTGCATATGCAAATAACAAGTTTTTCAGTTCACTGGAAATTTAAAAAAAAAGTTTTGTGCTGAACTAAACATCAATTTTTTTTGCCAATTAAGATGTAAAAGCAGTAGTTTTGTGCCAAACAATATGCTTCATTTCAAGCTTTATATTTTGTTTCCTTTTTAAATAAAATTAAAGGACATTTCAAAATGAAAATTCATTTTAAATCAAAACATCTTTTTGAAAGTATCAAAACAAATTTGATTTTTTTCAGCATTTTTTCATTTTTAGTTTTTTTTCCCCTGCCAAAATTGTTTGCCAAAATCCACCTGAAATTGCAAAATGTTTCTGTGTCACTGATTAGGTTGAAAACTTTCACCCAGCTATAATTTTTCAGGATTCTCACACTTAAGTCTTTCTTAGCTTCTTAATGTGAGACCAGAAAAATTATCATAACTCTTGAAGTTTTCTGTCCTTGAGAAGACAAAGTCAATGGGGATACTCACGTGAGCGCGTGTTCACCCACATTAATAAGGGTTCCATATTAATAAGGGTGCCACAAACCCCAGAACTGTGATCAGAATCCATGACCTTTGATTCTAAAACCACAAGCTTCTGTCTATTGAGCTAAAGAAGCTGTTCAATTAGCTCAGTAGCTAACAGAACTGGTATAAATGAGTAGACCTGAGCTATTCGAGCAGGTAGACAGCAGTGAGGTATACATACAAATGAGCTACTCAGACTGCCTCCCATCATTCCCCACCTGCGGCCTTTTCAATGCACCTTCATTTTGTGCTACATAAACTGTGATACAGAGCGTCTGCCTCTAAGGAAGAAAGAAAACAAAAACTATCAGTGATATAAACCATTTTCTTAAACTATCTGGCTCAGGAGGATGAAGTCTGATTAAAACGAGATTAAATAGGCTTAGCTTGACATATTGAAACAACTGTGTGGGATCCCAAATCTTGTTATCAGCAGCATACAAAATTGCCTGATCTAACTAGAATTGCATTTTCTATCTCCAGTATATGATAAATATTATTCTACATAGGGTGAATCTGAAGGTTACAGAATCCTTACTCACATGAATTCCCTAGTTTATGACAATTGTCCTCTCTAGGAGGAGCATTCTATGTAAGCTCTTTTGTTTTGATTAAACTGCATATGCAGTTCACCCTAGTTGAAGAAATGCATGAGAAATATTGTTAATTAACAGCAACTAAAGTTTCCAGGTTGTATTCAAAGTTATTTCAATTTCTATTCTATTATCTGTTGAAAAATACTTCAGTAACTTTTGCACAATAAAACACTTCAAATGGGAGCTGTGAGTTCAATACTAAAATGTTTGGCCAATGCTCATTCACGGGAAGCCAGTATCTTGGCTGGGGTTATAGGCTGAATGTTCATGCTAATGCTATCACCTCAGTACATATCTATGGTTTTATTTTTAATGATACTGTATTGGTTAAAGAATACAGTAAGCATTTTATTGAGATTTTGACTTGCTTGGGGAACCAGATTGAATAATTATATTATATATTATATTAGCATCTGTTATTGCCAATCAATGTTAAGGATAACCTACTTACCAAGAAGGCAAAGTACTGCAATGATGTTCATATACATTAATTGATGCTTACAGCAATCTTTTTGTTATTCTTCAGCCTGACCTGTCACACCTTATTTATAGTTTAATGCTGAATGAGAAAGAGAAATCAAATTAGCTGCTTATTGTGAATGCTGCAGAATGTTAACACAGATCATGCTCAAAACCTGAACATATAGTTCATAGTACCGCTCCATAGAGTCCACTAGAGAGAAGTTTACTGAGCAAAGTTCTCATTGTTTAGGGTATACTGTAAGTATAAAAAGGAAGTGGTTGAATTATTTTTTGCAAATAAATTAGCCATCAAATTTAGCTTTTTTTCTCTTTGCAAATAATTTGCAATCTAATCCAGACTTCTGTAAATGGATTTGTTATTTGCAAAATTCACCAAATAGTTTGTACCAGCATCTTTCAGCCTCTGGAGTGGTCAACAACCGTTTGCTTTAACTATTTGTTATTCATTATGGTAGTGTGTGTTTGCTCACCTAACGCACATCACTGAAGGACTAAAACTAATGAAAAATGTATAATAGTGAATAATTTTGTTCATGTACAAATATCACAGTGCACAAAGTGTTCACATGTGAACACAAATATCTGTAGGAAAACAGAAATTCCCTAAGCATTTCATAGGTTCATGGATTGTAAGGCCAGAAGAGACCACTGTGATCAGCTAGACTGATCTCCTGTATGATCTACTATAGAACTTCCCTGAATTTCTATTAGAAAGACATCCAATCTTGAATTAAAAATTCCCAGTGATGGAGAATCTCCCAAAACTCTTTGTAATTTGTTCCACTGGTTAATCACCCTCACAGTTAAACATTTGCACCTTATTTCCAGTCTGAATTTCTCTAGTTTCAATTTCCAGCCATTAGATCTTGTTCTATCTTTGTCTGTTAGAGTGAACATCCCATTATCAATTATTTGTGCAAACAAAATAACTTTGCTTAAATACTTGTGAACAGAGAATAACAAGGTGAAAAAAAAGCCATTCAGGATTCCCAGAAATGTTCATAAACTCTCTGTCCCCTATCTTCCCCCCAAGAATAAAACCTGCTGTAGTTTGTAAGTGAGGCTCTTTTTTGTGAATGGCTGCAATTTAAATCCTGCCAATAATCTAGTGACAATCATCCAGCAGTCAGATTTTTAAGTACAGGGAATACGAGTTTTAAGATTTGATACAAAAACATAAATATACACAGGAAACAAATACTTTTATCAGGAAAATGGGTTACACACTAGGAAGTAAAAAAACGAGTTCATCTTTCTGCAGCAAAGTGCACTTAACAGACTGTCTGGACAAGGGCTGTGCCTCTTAGCCAGCACTGATGAATCTTCATGGTTTTCCCATATTTGGGAAAATCACTTTGTTTAGGTGTTTACCTTTTAGGGACCATTGTTCAAACAATGTTATTTTCTCCTAAGGACTTGAAGGATACCTCTCTGTGACATCAGTTATATGGTATGTATCCTGATCTGTACAAGAATCAGTGTCAAATCACAGCTGGGGTTGCATGGACATACGTGGGAGTAAAGGAACATAAGTGGTCTCCTTATTCGCTTACAAAGCTATCCATAGCCTGGGTAGTTGTGTAGAGCAAAAGCGCAAACTCAATGGAGCGTATGTCCTACCCCTCTAGGCATGTGGGTGGGAGTGAGTGAATGGCTGGGGCTTTGACCAAGACCCTTTCACAACATGCTCTCCATCATAGCTGTGCTGGCATATTGGGCGGAGTCTGGAGTCAGAACAATCATCTAACTTCAGCATTTTCATTCCAGAACCAAAGGGTGAAATCCTGACCCCACTGAAGTGAGTGAGAATTTGCCATCGACTTCAATGGGGCCAGGATTTCACCCAAAGGCTTCAGGGTAAGTCTAGTTTTGCATTTAGCTGCTGCATCCCCTACCAAAATAGGCTTTTTATTCCTTAGTCTTTAGGGCAAGGGCCAGAATTTCTTCCTAGCACTCATGTTTCTCATGAAAAACATGAACCAATTCTACCTTTCTAGGTACTTATAAGGCCCACATTACCATAGTATCTGAGTGCCTCAAACTACTTAGTGCATTTATCCTCACAAGACCACTGTGAGGTAAGGAAGTGCTATTATCCCATTTTATAGATGAGAAACCAAGACCCAGAAAGACTAAGTGACTTGCCAAAGATCACACAGTGAGTTTGTGGCAGAGCAGGGAATTCAACATTTCTCCCCCAAGTCAGCACCGTAAACATTGGATCAACCTTCCTCTCACTTCTACTCCAGCCTCCTTAATAACACTAATGGACACATCTCTTAAGAATTTCCCTAGAAACAGGAGGATGTTTCCAGGCTGCAAACTCAGCAATAGTTGACTCCAGAAATTAAAGGAATCTATTTTTTCAACCAGTGAAGGTTCAAAGAGTTCAAATATACTTAATCAAAAGCTAAGCTTTCTCGGGAACACTAGATAACATCTTCAAAAACACCTAAGTCCCATTTTCAAAATGGAAGGCGACACTTAGGAGACTAAGACTTTCATAACTCTGCTAAGTCAATGGCAGTTAGGCGCCCAACTGTCATTTGTGCCTTTGAAAACCTCCCCCTACATTTTTTAAAGGCAGGATAAAAAACGTGGGTCAACCAAAAAGAAGTCTCTTTCAAACCAAGAGTAATGCAACAAATACATAACGAGTCTTTTTATCTATTGAAAAGGAGAGTGAGTAAGCCTGAAGTCAAGCCATCCCAGGCTGTGATCTTGTCAGATCACACAAGCTAAAGCTGGTCTGTACTTGAATGGGAGATCTTCAAGGAAATCCCAGTGTGGGGCAAAAAGCGGTGTTGATGCCTGATGCTTCCTTCTGAATCAAATACTGAACTAATGGCCCTGCATGGCGGAAGGATGCACTCTGCTGTTGGAGGTGCTATCTTCTGAAGCAGACATAAATTGAGGTCCAGACCACTTGTGGTCTTCAAAAATTCCATGGCACTTTTCACAGGAATAAGCACATTGCCTGTATAAAACTTGGCCAAATCCTACTCCCTGTTAACGTTCCCCTTGTATTTCCAACTGAATATAGTATTTTTTTATACTTTTTTCACCCCTAATTGTGTGTCATTTTGTGGTTTTTGTTATGTAGCTGCCACATCTACTTATAAATATTCCCCCTTGCTTATAGACCTTATTCGATAATGTGCAAGCAGTGAAGTAGCACAGAATAGCTAGAGAAACATTAGGATCTTCACAGTTTGGTACATAAGAATTCTCCTTACTCTTCAATAAAGCTATCAATGTTGAGAAAATTAAAAGAGTACATGAATACAGTGCAGTACAATTGTCACTAAGAAGCTCTCGAACTCTCCTTTAGTTTTAGCATCTATTCAATGGGTAAGCGAGGAGAAAATAAACATCCTGTTTCTGTATCAACTACTAAGACATATCTCCCATTGACGTATTTCTGCTTCCACCTTCCCTCCGGGTTTCCACCAAGATAAAATGTGTGAATTTAGCACATTTGTTAATGTAGCCGCACCACAGCCCTGAGAGGTGGCTAGGTATTATCACAGATGAGGAAACTGAGGGACCAAAAGACTCCGTGGTCCATGAGCAGCAATATGTTGGAATTCAGGAAAAGATGGACACAGCCTTTAGGCTGAAGGTTCAGCTTGTTTCTGAGTGCACTAGCAGCTGAGGAGGGCAGAGCAGGGGCAGAATTTTCACAACTTCTGGCCTACCCCCCTACCCTCCCCTACCCCCCGCAAGCTTTTAGGAGCATCCATAATTTTCCACTTCAGCTCCCTACTATGTGTCCTAATAGCCACCATTGAAAAATCACCCTGCGTGCGAGCAAGATGGCACAGAAAGTGTGCAATAGTGACAGGAAGAGAACCCAGGTCTCCTGGCTCCTATGCCTGTGCTTAAGCCAAACTGCCCTTCCACCCAGTAACGTAAGCTCTCTTGTTAAGAACTGGTGACAGCCTCTGCCTTAGGATACAATGCTGCCCCATAGCTAGTCCTGTCAAGGCTATATTATCTAACTGGCCAAATCTGATCTGAGAGAGATAGTGTGGAGCCCTTACACAGCCTCATGTGACTAAGTTCCCACTGAAGCCAATGGGGCTAGAACTGTAGGTTGCGTAAGGGCTCCACAATCAGACTCTATGGAACAAGAGCAAGGTATAACCCAGCATGAGTTGGAAAACCATTTCCAGAGAGGAAGTGATCAGTGGTTCACAGTCAATTTGGAAGGACATATCAAGTGAGGGCCCGCAGGATCAGTTCTGTTCAATATGTTCATCAACTATTTAGATAATGGCATCGAAAGTACACATCCAAAGTTTGCGGATACCACCAACCTGGGAGGGGTTGCAAGTGCTTTGAAGGACAGGATTAAAATTCAAAATGATCTGGGTAAACTGGACAAATGGTTTAAAGTAAATAGAATGAAATTCAATAAGGACAAATGCAAAGAACTCAATTTAGGAAGGAACAATCAGTTGCACACATACAACATGGGAAATGACTGCCTAGGAAGGAGTACTGTGGAAAGGGATCTGAGGGTCATAGTGGACCACAAGCTACACATGAATCAACAGTGTAATGCTGTTGCAAAAAAAATCAAATATCATTCTGGGATATTAGTAGGAATGTTATAAGCAAGACATGAGAAGTAATTCTTCTGCTCTACCCTGCGCAGTTTAGGCCTCAACTGGAATACTGTGTTCAGTTCTGGGCACCACATTTCAGGAAAGATATGGACAAATCGCAGAATGTCCAGAGAAAAAAATAATTAAAGATCTAGAAAACATGACCCATGAAAACAGGGAAGATCGAAAAAAATGGCTTTGTTTAGTCTGAAGAAGAGAAGACTGAGGGGAGACATGATAACAGTTTTCAAGTGAATAAAATGTTACAAGGAGGAGGGAGAAAAATTGTTCTCTTTAACCTCTGGGGATAGAACAAGAAGCAATGGGGTTAAATTGCAGAAAGGGCAGTTTAGGTTGGACATTAGGAAAAATTTCCTAACTAGCTGGGTAGTTAAGCACTGGAATAAATTGCCCAGAGAGGTTGTGGAATCTCTGTCATTGGTGATTTTTAAGAGCAGGTTAGACAAACACCTGTCAGGGGTGGTCTAGATAATACTTAGTCCTGCCTTGAGTGCTGGGGACTGGAAAAGAAGACCTCTCGAGGTCCCTTCCAGTTCTATGATTCTGTGAGTAAGGATAGCAGAATTGAGTCCTTAGCAGTCAGTGAATCCAACTACAATACTAGTGTAAGGTATCCAGCCACAGGTGAATATCCAAAAATATATCCTTTTTTTGCCTGAAAACCTGTAGAGATACTCTAGTTACAGACATGCTACTTTGCAGTACTGAGGAATCACTCCTGAAATGGAGAACTTTTCTAAATGTCATTTAAAAGATTCAATGATTTTATTTCTCATTTCTTAACACTAACGTATGTGCATGTTATCCTGATCAGCTGCATTGTCTAAACCCATCTAGGCCCTCCATAACCAATCCTTTTGCTATCCACACTTTATCCATTCCTACTGTCTCCAGTTCTCTCTCTGTTGTCTGTCAAAAGTTGATCCATGACTTACCCAGGAGCCAAGTACTGGAATAACTCTACTATCTCTGACATATATTCTTTACGGTCATTTATAAGTGGTCCATTGCTTTTGTTTATCACTTGTTTACAGTGTATATATAATTTGAAAATTCCCTAATTATTGACACCTCATCTTCAATTAGTTATCAATTCTTTGTAGTCCTTTCTACTTGTTTTTAAAACTCTTCCAGTTGTCTTCCTTCCTTGGTGCCTCTTTGTTTTTAAATACCCTCTCCATACTTCAACCTCCTGAGACCCAAAAGTGAGAGACAAGGAGGAGCAAAGATCCAACATGGAAGGACACAATAATAGTGCCGGAAAATTCACATAATCATTATTTTAGCATAAATCCTGTTGTCCGTGACAGCAACGTGAGAGCAGTGAGCATTTTCTCATATTAGGAGTTTCAGTCCAGTGAGCAGGGGAGAGGATGCACCCATGGAAAGGGGTCTCTGGATGGGTGTTCTAGAACACACACAGACACATCAGACAAGTCCATTTTCCCAAGGAGCCAGACATTTGTAAACCTTTTTCTGTCATCTCTAAATGAGTCATTAACTTGCAGTTATAGGGCCTGCAGGCTACATTTCAATTTCCTTTTCAGTTTTACTAGCCCTCTGCAAACACTCCCTATTTCCTGGATTAGGATCCCACCCTCGTTGCTAATTGTTGTGTCTTTTGATCTTTACACAATAAATGTAATAAGAAGGCCCAACCAGGGTACAGTGTAGTCCAAATAACCCTGTTTACTAAATATATACAATATTAGCTACATATATACACTATGGCTACATATATACACTATGGCTCTGGCAACTTTCTGGTGGCTTCAAAAACATAGAAAACAGTGAGCAACATAAACTTTTTAAAGGGATACTACCCAATCCCTACACACGACACTCTCACTCCCACTAACATAAGAAGGGAACTCTGAGAGGTGTACCTTCTGGAGTTTGTGGTGGAGTTTTTTGCTTCTGCTGGTCTTTAAATAGAACAGACAAGCAGAATCCAGTGAGACAAATTCGTCTGTGAATGAGTCTCTCAAAGGAGAATATAGTATTCTCATCACTTGGGAAATTTAAAATTAGGCTGCATAAGATACAAGCAAAAGCTTCTTTGTAATTAACAATTTGTAGGACATAGACAATACTTATGAGGTCATCTACTCTATTTCTACCTCTGTGATTCAATAGACCTTGAAAGTTATGTTATTTTACTTCATATAGGTCTCTATTCACCTGTTTGGCTCTAGTTCCACGCATACTGGTATAAATTGATGTTTTAGGACCCAGTTGTGCAACTCTTACTCATGCTGGTGAGCACTAATTCATATGAACAATCTGATATGGGTGGTGTGATAAAAGCATGAGCTAGTATAACATACTGGTGATTGCCATTCTGTGCAGAACCACAGCGGATACGAGTCTGAAACAGCCCCAGCTAGAGAGCCTAGGCTTAACTATTCATACATCTATGATTCAAATGTTCCCCTGAATTTAATGGGACTATTCATGTGAGTAACATGAGCTCACCAACTTGAGCCTGGGTTGTATAATTGGGCCCCCAAATCTGTGTCTTTTTCCTGGAATTAATTTTGATTGTGGTTTGTCTATCGGTATCTGAAATATTTTCTTTTCCACGCCCCATTTCCCATGTATTATTGAATTTTAGCCAAGTTTCCCTTTGCTCATTTCACTTTCCTTGGAGTCTGATTCTCCAGAAGTCTGGTATATTGGCGTTACTATCCTATCTGCAGACCCTCATCAGCATTTTAAAGCTGATGGTATAAGGGAAGAACAAAGAGTTGATGCGCTAAAAGAAGGCTTTGTGTGATAAATGTCTTAACAGAATCTGCGACATCTCATTGAGCTAAAATTGCATGCATGAAACAGCCCATTTTCCTGAGGTCATCAAAAGGGTAAACCATTCTCATGACAACACAGTAAAAGTGCCATCGTTTTATGGAAAGCAATTTTGCAGTACAGTCTACCTCACATTGAGCAATTTGTCCAGGAATAAAAGGTAAGTATGCACTTTATATGAGCATTCCCATTGGAGGAATTTCACCATCTGCATCGCAGTAAAGAGAGTGAATAAGAAACAGAACCTGAAAGAAATGAGATGAAAGGAGAAAACGGCATAAGATGGAAGTTGTGGAAGAATTATAGCAGATCAACCAATTGTGCTGTAGTTAAAATTAATCTAGGGGACCAGATTCTGCCTTGGCAACATGAAGATCTTAAAGAGGGTGGAACCAGCTTTTGATGATTAATTCTCAGCATAATAGGGTTCTCAAATGCCACAGAACTGCTACAATAGCAGTATGCCACATGCAACTCACAACTCGCAGTGTTGCATGAGTGCTGTGGGTTCTGGCTATTTTTGACTGTGAAACGACTCACACGAAGCTATCGCAGTCAAGTGTAAATTAGAGCAGCCCTAAGAACGCTGTAACTTGCTTAGGCTAGGCAGGCTTAAAGAAATGGAATTTAAAGCTGAGCCCCAAAACAGAAAATTCTGCCCCAAAATTAACATATTTTTTTAACACCAGCTGTACAACTTTTTGTCTGTGTGCATAACTATATTATCCATGCAATGGTTTGGAAAATAATTAAATTTATTCTTTTTTTTTGCTATTTTATTTTTTTACTTTATTTGAAATACATTAGAACTTCGTTTATCAGAGCCTCCATTACCCATCTCTCTGGAGTAACTGAACCACCAGAGCACACACAAGAATATATTGACGCTTCAGCCCCAATCCCCAAAGCTCCGCCACCCGGGGCTGACAGCCCAAGCCCCTCCTGATTATCTGAATTTTTGATTATCCAATCTGGGCCCAGCCCCAATTAGATTGGCTAGATGGGGTTCCGCTGTATATTAAAAAGCACTTGTGGACAGGCATAAAATGCACGGCTACAAAATAAAATGCTGACAAAGGTCAACTCAGATAAACTCCCTGTAATTAATCCCAGATAGTCACCTTACTAAGGCAGAAGACTTACTTTGTATTTATGTACTTGCATCTTACATACATGTATACACACACACATATTTTACACCTATATATGTGTAACCCCCACCCCATTTCCTCCCTGGGTTACTCATGAGCAGGCAACACGCACCTCTATGCCTGGGCACCTGATGTTGTTGACATTAAAGGAGATTCTAAGTATCCCAATGGTGATGTTGGATAGGTGGGAATCCTCTATTCACCCCTCTGCTGCAGTCCCATTACTCCTAAAGGAATTTAAAATTGGTGGTGCCTCTACCTGGCTGGCCCCTGTACACATTCAATGGCGTGCCTTGGGAACCTCCAGGAATAAACCCATTCTAATAATAATAATAATAATAATAAATAATAATAATATTAATGATGATTATCTGTGACATGGGTGTAACTCAAAAATACCAATTATAAAAAACATCCAATCTTGATCTAAACATTTCCACTGATGGAAAATTCACCTGAAGTCTTGGTAAATCATTCCAATGGTTAATTACCCTCTGGACCTTATTTCTTGCCTGAATTTGTATAGCTTCAACTTCCAGCCATTGGTTCCTATTATGCTTTTCTCTGTTAAAGAGCCTGTTATTATCACATTTATTTTTCCCATGTAGGCACATAGACTGTATCAAGTCACTCCTTAACCTTCTCTTTGACAGAGAACTCAATCTATTTAGTTTAAGTCTTTCACTATAAAACATGTTTCCAATCCTCTAATAATTTTTGTGGCTCTTCTTTGAACCCTCTCCAGTTTTTCAACATACTTCTAGAAGTGTGGACACCAAAATAGGACATAGTATTCCAGTAGTGGTCTCACCAGTGCCAAATAAAGAGGCAATACAACCTCTCTACTACTCACAATTCCTCTGTTTATAAATCCAAGGATCACATTAGCACTGCATTGGTAGCTCATGTTCTGCTCATTATCCACATGACTACCAAGTGTTTTTCAGAGTCACTGCTTCCCAGAATAGGGTCCCTCTATCCTGTAAGTACAGCCTGCCATTTTTGGTTCCTAGATGTATGACCTTACATTTTGTCATACTGAAATGAATATTGATTGTCTGCACCTAGCTTACCAGACGATCCAGTAAAGCTAAAACTAGCCAACCATTTGGTGCAGTATTGCTTTTTTGCTTTTTTTTTTACTATAATTACAATACATTTTCCTTGAACAGAAGAGAAATAAATCCACACTTAATGTAGCAAAGTACAGATCTGTGTAGACCTTAGGATTCTAGGCTCAAATTACTGTAAATTCTCTCATTTAAACCTTTAATTTTCTCATATTCCACAGGTAGAGGGGTACCCATAATAAGACAGTTAGAGGCACCCATACCTATACTGTCAGAAACTTAATTTCTCTAGGCGTAATTTCATAATTAGATTCAATTCTTAAGTCAATGAATGATTAAATATATCATGCCATTTCCTATTACTGGCAGAGGACCATCTGAACAAATTGAGCTTACCTCATTAAGCATCCACCCACCAAGTATAGCATATTACACTCAGCTGAAGCTGATCTAATGCAGACCTTATATCACTTTAGTGTCAAGTGTTCAGCAGCCATTTCTCAAGATTCATGGATGGCAAAATAGCAATATTTATAAAACACGTCTCAAGAAATCTGCCCCTCCATGCACTAGAAGGGAACACAAATGAGCTTGCATTTTAACTCGGTCACTTAGGGCCAGGTCTGGGCCAACTAGGAGCAGATAAGGAGAGTGAGACCTGCCTTTGCATCCTTTCCATATCTCCACTGTAGGGGAATAAGCAGGGACCATGCACCAAGTACTTCTTCCCAACCTAGTGCAGGTGGGCAGGCAGTGGGATGGAGAGAGGGTAGAAGACTGGGTGGAGCCATGACTCCCTCATCCACAGTACTCTGCCCAACACAGCGAGGTCTGTGTGAGGAGGTATCAATCTGTTACCATACCTTCCGATTCATTCTGTGAAGTACTGCTGGGACAGGTGAAACTATGGGCTGCCCCTTGCAGAGAGCAAGTTGTATATGCACAAACTAGCCCTTGGGGGTGGGGCAGACTTCCCAAAGGACTCAGCGCCCAGACTGGTGCTTACCACATTGTGATAAGAGCTCAGGATGTTTGGTGCACGTTGGATGCTGAAAAATCTTTTGACATTCTGGCCCAGTATTCCTTTGAAGACATGGTACCTCCTACCTAAAGGATTTGGGCATTAAGTACTGTTCATTTATTTTATATATTGTTTGGGGCTTTTGCTGACACTAAAATTTGCTACTTGTTTTTTCCCTCCCTGGTCGAACAACATCTAAACTCCCAAGGGACTGACGATACGCTAATGAGAGACAGCAAATACCAAGAGATATGTTGAACCAGTATTTCACCCTGCTGCAACTTTGTGGAGCTCGGTGGAGTTACTCTAGGCAGAGATTTGGCCCATTCTAATAACCTAAAATGCAAATAGGATCTATTTTCAGAATCTGTAAACAAAAAAAATATTTATTTCCTGAATGATGTCATAAAGGACTACCTTGTGTGTTATAGAAACCACAGTTTCGTGCCTGAACCAGACAGAATGAGTCAGATTCTGCTCTCATTAAGGGCCTGATCTCCTGTGCCCTTTGAAAACAGTGACACAATTGCCACTGAATTCCATGGTCTGTGTCACAGGGTGCAGACTTCATCGTCAGACTGGCACTTCCTCCTGGTCAGTCTGGGGATTAGCTCAATGCCGACACCCAGCCTCTGGTCTGCACACCAGCACTCTATCTCTGCACAGGCCTATGGCTCCTCTCTCAGCTCTAGCACTGTGGGGCCACCGTCTTGGTCGAGGCATTGAGGTGCTGCTATATTATTGTTATGAACAATAAAAAAGGAGGCACAGTTGTATATTGGGTGACCAGATGTCCCGATTTTATAGGGACAGTCCTGATTTTGGAGCTTTTTCTTACAGAGGCACCTATTACCCCCCACCCCCATCCTCATTTTTCACACTTGCTATCTGGTCACCTTAGTTGTATATGTCAGCAGTGAATGTTGTCTTAGAGCTCCTATTGTGAAATGTAAC
Source organism: Macrochelys suwanniensis (assembly GCA_033296515.1). Taxonomy (NCBI): domain Eukaryota; kingdom Metazoa; phylum Chordata; order Testudines; family Chelydridae; genus Macrochelys; species Macrochelys suwanniensis. The sequence goes on along the minus strand of CM065784.1, from coordinate 14,150,299 downwards.
GATGGAGAAAAGAAGAAGCGTGCGCTGGTGCTGCTGAGGGACTTGCGCATCATAAGCTGACGAAACTAAATATTTGTGTTTTATTAGATTACAATAGAAAGGAGCAATCATAGAAATGTAGGACTGGAAGAGACCTCAGTAGGTCATCTTTTCCAGTCCCCTGCACTGTGGGAGGACTCAGTATTATCTAGACCACACTGATAGGTGTTTGTCTAACCTGTTCTTAAAATCCTCCAATGACAGATTCCACAACCTCCCTAGATAATTTGTTTCTGCTTAACTACTCTTCCAGTTAGGAAGCTTTTCCTAATGTCTAAGCTAAATCTCCCTTGCTGCCATTTAAGCCCATTACTTCTTGTCCTGTCCTTAGTGGACAAGGAGAACAATTTATCACCCTCCTCTTTATAACAACCTTTTCTGTACTTGAAAACTCATGTCTCCCCTCAGTCTTCTCTTCTCCAGACTAAAAACAAACAAAGACTAAAAAACAAACAGTTTTTTCAATCTTTCATGTTTTCTAGACCTTTCATTGCTCTCCTCTACAATGTTCCAATTTGTCCACATCTTTCCCGAAGTGTGTGCCCAGAACTGGACACAATAATTCAGTTGAGGCCTTATCAATGCTGAGTAGAGTGAAAGAATTACTTCTCATATCTTGATTATAAACATTCCTCAGAATGATGTTCGTTTTTTTGGCAACAGTATCACATTGACGAATCATATTTAGTTTGTGATCCACTATAACCCGCAGATCCTTTTCTGCAATACTCCTTCCTAGGCAGTCATTTCCCATTTTGTATTTGTGCAATTTATTATTCCTTTCTAAGTGCGGGACTTTGCATTTGTCCTTACTGAATTTTATCCTATTTATTTCAGACCATTTCTCCAGTTTGTCATGATAATTTGAATTGTAATACTTTCCTTGGACAGAATAGAACCCAGGACAGATCCCTGAGGGACTCCACTCAATATGCCCTTCCAGCTGGATTGTGAACCACTGATAACTACCCTCTGACTACAGTTTTTCAACCAGTTGTGCACCCACCATATAGTAGGTTCATCTAGACTATATTTCTCTAGCCCACACCCTTGACACCAGACTGGGATGAGGGTTACAGTGCTGATCTGGGTTGTCAATGCCCCTTTGGCATTTTAATATACTGCACCTATTGAATCAGGAGGCTACATCTAGCCCAGATTAAAAGAATTGAGGTGAGGCCCTGCTGTAATACAAGATACAGTGCCAACTGGCAAGCATTGGAAGGAAATAAACCTGTAGTTCCACAGGAGGAACAGAAGGTATACGTGTACAATGAGAGGGTTCTGCAGTTCTAGTTAGATGGAAGAAAGGGGACTTTAGATTTAAGACCATTATTTGTTTTCAAGGAACTGACCTAGAGAGGCATTGAACGTATTGCCTTCAGTGGGTATTGCAGGTGCTCAATACTTCTCTGGTCAGGCCACAAATACACAACTGGGAACTGTCACATAGCAAAGTGAGCAATATGATGATTGAGTTGGAAACTCCCAATCAAAAATTAGTTATTTTAGAAAAAAATAGATCAGAAAATATGGGATGAAGAGTGCAAAAATATTTATAGTGCTTATGAAAAAGGCAGCTAACGCACCATGGTGATTTACATCTGTCCTTATACACCCACCACATTCTCTCTGCATATACAATATAAAATTAGATACATGTCTGAGCTGAGAAGTTCAGTGATGTTTGGACTTGCCACTCGAGAGAGAATCTTGGATCATAAAGTTTAGATCTCAGTTTCCCCAGAGTTCAGAGGGATTCGCATCTGGCTTGGGTGTATGTTTCTCTGTCTTTCAGTTTAACAATGTAGCTATTTTTTGGGTGCACATATGCACAGAGGCATGAAACAGCCAAAATACATTATTCCTCCATCCCTTCAGACCTTCATCACTAAAGATCAAGTCTAGCTCCCACTGAAGTCAATAGAGTCAACTGTTTCCTTAGCAGTTGTATCAGTCCCTATGAGAATTACTAAACCATCATTTTCACTTTCCCTCTTTTATATGTTACAAACAAATGCAAAACATTTAAAATTATTTTTGTTCACTGTGTCACAAAATGGTAGTTCTGTGGTGTGATATATTGTAATATGAAATATTGAACCCTCCTTTCCCTGCTTCCCTATATTTTTCTCAGCTTCTTCCCATTGTGTAGTCAATTCAAATAACAATGCTTAGGGCAGAGTATGTCATCACAGAGCCCAGCTATGGAAAATCTGTCTTCCAGATGGTCACTCAGTAATATCCTTAGGCAGTTCAACTTGCAGTTCTGAAGTAGAGCTAAGTTTTCTGAGTAATTAGGAAGTCAAGGAATTTACTGGACTAGTGTGTGTAGCAGTGTGCCCATGCTCCTATGTCAATCACCATTTTTAAATACTTTAAAAAATAGTTATATCTGTATACATGGTTCGGATGAAACAGGTTCTTACATCGACTTCAGATTTAGCAGGTGCAGGAAAAAGACATCTAGCAAAATATTGCTACCAAATGCAAATAAAATTGATCTTATTCCCTCGCATTTTCAACACAGACTTCTGCAGTCTCCTTTATACAAAAATAAACTTGGGTGTTAGTTCCCAAGTTTACACTCTTCCCTTTAACTGTGTAAATTTAATCTGGATTGGTTTTAAAGAGTAAAGGCAGTCCTGCCATTCTCCAATGAAGAACTAGAGGCAAAAAATCTGAAGTATATGTGTGCTGAATGGACTAGGAAGATAGTAGGATAGAAATTTGAAAAGTGTGAAGGTTTCTGAGTGTGGCTGGACCAAAAGACAACGGAGGAGGTGGAGCCAATGTGTGCGCAGACAGCATGTTTAGACCCCAGAGCAGGCAAATTCAACAGAAATCCTGTCCATGAGACAAAAGAGAAGTGAGCTTTCAAAACTCCCAGTTATGCAAGGAAGCATTCCAAGTGGTATTCAGATTGTCATGAAATTCCAGCTGTGCATTTCAATTGGAAGAGTCATTGGTGAGCTAGATGCTAGGTACCTGGCCCAGGGTGCTGTGAGGCATTTTGGATTGTAATCCCATGTCACAGGGCAACAAAGCTAGAATGCTTGAAATCCAAGGAGTTGTAACTGAGGTATGATGAAGAGCCAATTGATGCAAGGACAGATTGGGGTGAAGCATGGGATACTGGTGGCCATTTCAGGGATGCTCCAAGATGGACTAAATATTGCTCTCTTGGATACAGTTTCTCTTTGTTCTCCGAGAAAAACACAAAGGTCCAAACTCCTGGTCAGCTGACCCTTAGCTGCCATCTGAACAACTTCCTCAGAGGACTTGACAAATAAGAATAACTGTTTAGCTTGTAACTCCGTTACTGTTTTGAGCTTGCTTTCAATCCCAGATTTCATTTCAGAATGCAGAAGAGGGCTAAGAACATTTGTTATTATGTGTGGAAAACAATCCTCCTTTATGATGGGGCCCAATCCAACCCCCACTGAACTCTATGGGAGTCTTTAGGGAGCTTTGGATCAGGTCCTACATTTTGGATTAAAAAGACGTGATTATTGAAGTCAGTACAGCTCCGTTTGGAAGGACGTTGACAGATTTCTGATAAAGTAATACTATTAATTTGGAAAATGTATTAATGTTAATAGCTAGGAACTGCAACCACTTTTATCTAAAATATCAGAGCTGGTTAAATTAAATCTAATGACAGGGAGACAGTCCACCAGTGGCAAATTTTTAAAATCTCAGGAATAGTTTAAGATAATTCTTGTGCATGAAATTAGTCCTTGGGAAACATGGAAAATGTAAATGCTTTGCATTTGCTTAATAATAAGGGCATTTTCAGACTGAAATGGTTGTTTTCTTGTATAATAATTGCATGTGTTATTTAGAAAACTGAATACTGTCAAAAAATAAGGCTATTTCATGGTAACAAGTATTGTAAGCTGTTATATTTTCGCTAAAAGGGAAAAATACAAGTAAATTGTCACTCATAACTGTTAAAACTGTGTGTGACTTGATCCTTTCTGAAGTGTTATTTTTAAATCCTAACAAAAAGATCATCTGCACCTCAGAATGGAAGGTGTGAAAGAAGCAGAGCAGCTAATTTGCTCCGGTGGCAAGTGAGGATTCAAACAAGCCTTTTGTGGGACAGAATTGTTCCCCCAGAATCAGCACATATCAGCTCCAGATGCACAATCCCCTCCCAACCCCCCCAATAAGTATAAGGCATTGGTCTAATGAGAGCAGCTGGTGGCAGAAAAAGGCAGTTATACCTGAAGCGAGAATGGGAACCATGTGCTGGTTCCAAGGGATGGCTGGGGGAAAGCCAGGCTAGTCTGTCTCTCACTCTCTTCCCCACCCCATCTGGAAGGTGGGGGGTTCCTATCCTATGTGTTGACCCAGAAGTGGTGAGCCCATTCCAGTTCTCTTCTCTCTCTGGGAGTTGGGGGAGCTCCAGCACCTGTGAACCCCCCAGATATGGTAATATGATGCTGGGGCCACAAGCCAGATCAGGGGGTGGGGGGCGGGAAGAGAGGGAGAAATATAGAGGAAGTTCGGCCTGGCTCAAGCTCTTCCTCTCTATCTTCACCACAACTATTCCAGAAACTCCCAAGCATTCCTAGTGCAACATGTGTTGTTGCTGCTGTGGTGGTGGTGGTGGTGGTGGTGGTGGCGGTATAGACCTAGTTCTTCAAAATCTCCACGTTCCGTTATTTTGGCAGACTACCAAAGTTTTCCTAAAGAAGGCAAACAAGAGAAGGGAAATGGTAACTTTAAACAATCTGTAATTCAGCTAAAACTGAATAAAGTTTCACAGGATAAAAAAAAAGGGCACTTCACTCTGGGAAATTTCAAAGGCCTGCTGCAAATAATGGAGGTGATAGAGTTCCACAAATAAAAGTTCACAAGAATCTTTTCGAATGGGAAGTGTTAAGCAAACTAAATATAGGCGACCAGCACCCCTATAATAATAATAGTAATTAAGAATAAAAATAGTGAGCTTATTTTTTTGTATTACAGGCTAAAATAAACATTTATTTAAAAAATATTTTTCACTGAAGAATACAGAAAGTAAATCCAAATGTCACTGTGCTGATGACAAAGTTTAATCAAATAGCTCTTAGGATTGAATACAGTGCATAAGGGGAGAGCAAAGGAAAGGAAATTGAAGAACAAGCAGAATAAAGAGCCGCAGTAGCAGCTTCACATTCAGGGCCAAAGGAACAAAAGCTGTTGAGAGGAAGAACTCACAATGAACAAAAATTCTCCCATGCTTTTCTGAGGGGCAAACTAAAAAAAAAAAAAAGAGGAATACTAAAGAAATATTTATGAGCTTTTCTCAAAGGCAAAGACTATAAACTGGCAAGGAAAAATTAAAGGGCTGAATAAAATACATTAAAATATTTCATTTTACAGAAAATTAAATGAAACACACTGCTCTCAGAGGTAGAGCTAGATTATTTATAACCAGCTTCCCCACACCACCTTCCTACGGTTCAGGGAAATTTTCCAAGGCTGATTTTTGTTTCTTTTCTTGTTATTGAGTATATTGAGTGCATCTCTTTAGAGGCTCTGATTATATTAATCATTATAGCTCCTTTGAAGTGAATGGAGCTGCACTGATTTACAGCAATTGGGACTCTTGCCCATAGTCTCTAATATATTTGCACTTGGTTTTCGCTGCTGTCTTCACACTTCCAATTCAGTTATCATTAGTTTCTTCACTTTTACTATCCTCTTCCCCAAAAATACAGCTCTCTTGTTTTTGGGACAATAATTTGCACAGCAGAAGGAAAGAATTATGCCTCCCCCATCCTCCCCACATTTTGTTTTTAATGATATAGCAGTGGATGTGCTATTTCTTGACTTTAGCAAAGCTTTTGATACAGTCTCCCACAGTGTTCTTGCCAGCAAGTTAAGGAAGTATGGGCTGGATGAATGGACGGTAAGGTGGATAGAAAACTGGCTGGATGGTCGTGCTCAACGGGTAGTGATCAATGGCTCCATGTCTAGTTGGCAGCCGGTATCAAGTGGAGTGCCCCAAGGGTCGGTGCTGGGGCCGGTTTTGTTCAATATCTTCATCAACGATCTGGAGGATGGTGTGGACTGCACCCTTAGCAAGTTTGCAGATGACACTAAACTGGGAGGAGTGGTTGATACGCTGGAGGGTAGGGACAGGATACAGAGGGACCTAGACAAATTAGAGGATTGGGCCAAAAGAGATCTGATGAGGTTCAACAAGGACAAGTGCAGAGTCCTGCACTTAGGACAGAAGAATCCCATGCACTGCTACAGACTAGGCACCGAATGGCTGGGCAGCAGTTCTGCAGAAAAGGACCTAGGGGTTACGGTGGACGAAAAGCTGAATATGAGTCAACAGTGTGCCCTTGTTGCCAAGAAGGCTAACGGCATTTTGGGCTGTATAAGTAGGGGCATTTCCAGCAGATCGAGGGACGTGATTATTCCCCTCTATTCGGCACTGGTGAGGCCTCATTTGGAGTACTGTGTCCAGTTTTGGGCCCCACGCTACAAGAAGGATGTGGATAAATTGGAAAGAGTCCAACGGAGGGCAACAAAAATGATTAGGGGGCTCGAGCACATGACTTATGAGGAGAGGCTGAGGGAACTGGGATTGTTTAGCCTGCAGAAGAGAAGAATGAGGGGGGATTTGATAGCTGCTTTCAACTACCTGAAAGGGGGTTCCAAAGAGGATGGATCTAGACTGTTCTCAGTGGTAGAAGATGACAGAACAAGGAGTAATGGTCTCAAGTTGCAGAGGGGGAGGTTTAGGTTGGATATTAGGAAAACCTTTTTCACTAGTAGGGTGGTGAAGCACTGGAATGGGTTACCTAGGGAGGTGGTGGAATCTCCTTCCTTAGAGGTTTTTAAGGTCAGGCTTGACAAAGCCCTGGCTGGGATGATCTAATTGGGTTTGGTCCTGCTTTGAGTAGGGGGTTGGACTAGATGACCTCCTGAGGTCCCTTCCAACCCTGAGATTCTATGATTCTATGATTCTATATCCCAAAAGGAGACAAATAAATGGGACAGAAACAAAGATATCCGATCATAGCTTAAATCACAAAGGGGAGACGGAGTGAGGGTGATATACATGGCGTGTTCCTTGTTATGGTTCAGATAGCCTCTGAAAGAAGGCACATTTGATACAGAATGAGAGGTACCCAGAAGAAGACACCTCCTTCCCTGGCCTTCCTTTCAGGCCAGATTCCAATACAGTTACTCATGTTCAATGGAATAGTCCCTTACCTCAAAATAGTTCTACTGGAGGAAACAGGACAAATAATTGAGTAGGATGCTACTCATCTTGATGAAGTGTATCGGTATCTGGCCTTGCCAACAGTAATGCGTGCCAGACTTTAAGTCAAGGTCAGCCTCATCCACTGGATCCCCATACAAAAGTCCAGTTCTAGGCACAATGGCATCCCTTTCACTCAATGAGTACAAATATTAAGTGGAATTAGGTGGTGGATTGACCTTGGAATGACTCTCTGCACAGATGAATTTCACCCAGAACTCAGTCAGGTATGTCTAGACAGCCATGTTACCCCGCCACTAAAAGTCCCTTGCAAGATTACAAAAGAGTGCAGTACTGAAGAATGCAAAATGCAGGGGAGTTGTAAACACCTCCCCCTTTCTAATAGCTTCCATTCCTTTGGAACTGCATATAACAGGATTTTCCTGTAAGAGAACAGTTTGATCAGTTTCTTTTTCTTCTGTTTTTTTTTTTTTTAACAGAACTGACAAAACAAATCTGTGCATGGTTGATTTTTCAAGGGCTGTATTTTGTTTACGTTTCAAGAAAAGTGGGAAAATAATGTGAAAGCCCGAGGGGACAGTAGCTTCTGGCATATGCTATTCTTTCACATATTGCAAGTGTAATGGTGCATACCATCTTGAGTGGCAAGAAAAATGTTAGACTGTCATCTGAAGTGTCAAAAAGATGTGGCAGCTTTGTTTAATCGGGAGAAACTTAGACCATTTTAGCCAAATTTCATTAGGACAAACTTCTTGGTAATACAGCTAATGCAGTAAGTCATTACAACACCCTATTTTTCATGTCTGAAAGACATTTGTCACTGTAATACCTAAATAAATCAACAACAGACGCTAGAATATTGCTGACATTCTTATTAACACACAGCCATGTGTAATACTCATGAACCAGAACTGCCACGCACCACAACCTGAAAAGGAGAAATGAGTCTTTAGAAAATGACAAATGAGTGTGTAGATGGTATAACTATCCAATAGAGAGTGCAAGGGAAATCCAGGCTACATAATTAATTAAGACATAAGTGTGATTGGGGTTTAAGCTCCTCACTCCTATCCTATCGAGTTCAGTGTTGGAACACTCTGTATGATCTTTTAACGGAAATAAAGTCATTCTTATTTTGTTGGACTTAAATTATACATCTGACTTGCTATGGGCCAAATCCTCAGAACTTCTCAGGATATGGTTCTATTTCTGGGCCTCACAATAAAACCTCTAGGTTCAAGGCATGCTCACTTATATTCTATACATAGTTTTATGTATGCATAAAGATTTTTACATACTGCCCTGAGTGCACATATAGAACTGCTGTTGATGACCCATAGTGAGGCATACAAGAATGTTTTATATTTGAGAATTTAGTACTGTACAGAACATATGTTAATTTCTTCAGATATATATTGCACTGCAAAGAAACAGATCAGACACAGAAGGCTATTTAGAGCTGTTTTGTAATATACCCAGTCTGTCTTTTTGGGGGGTTGGAGGAGAGGAGGGCTCCTCACAATTGCAAAATGAGTCTTAAATGGGAGAATCAATAATTATCAATGAATGGAGCACTTAACAGTATCTTAGCATAGCTTCCTTTGTGCTTCCCTCTTCAGCTTCCAGATGCACAGAATTATGCCAGCCCCTTTCAAATCCACTGTAGCAGCTCCATCAATGGCCATAGTTGTATTATAACAGTAGCTACAGTGTTTTGCTTCGACTTAAGGTCCCTAATGGCTTTATTGGCCAAATTTGGTGGTGATACAATTGGTGGTGTAAATTGTTCAATATGAGGTGCAAAGCAATTAAACTTGCATCAGTGTGGCTATACAAAGTGAACAGAACTTTACACTGACTTTGAATACTGTGGGGACAAAACTCAGCTCCTCGCATAAGCAGGTACAGTTTCTGTCAAATCTTCATACAGATGTGTTACCGAAATTGGCCAAAACGCTGCATTAGCACTAGGGTTCCATTCAGCCCTGATTACACTGACTTCTGATGGTGCATGACACCTGGTTGTGGAAAAACCACTTGCAGTCAGGGTTGCGGAGGCATAAAGCACCTGCAATCCTTGTGTGCTTTGCATCCCCACAACACTCATCCATGGGCATAGGGGGCCTGCAAACAACCATGCACCAAAAGCAGGTATCTTCTACAAGATCAAGGAGATGGCCAGGGAACTAGCATGCACACTCATCCAGCTCATCCTTGAAGGCTACTTATCATCTACTTTCTCCTGACCAGACCCTGCCTGACACAAAGCTACCCCTGCGAGTACAGTAAATACAAATTGTTGTTCCTGAACCAGGCAGGGGAAAAAAAAAATCACACCTATAGTGTTTAGGACTTTAAGAAATGGTGGTTACTTACTGTAACAGGAATTTATTTGAGATGTGTGGTCCCAATCTGTATTCCACGTGTGGGTACGCTTGCGCATCATGCTCTTGAGTCCGGGGATTCTAACCAGCCATGTCCATTGGCTTGCACTTGCCCAATAGGCCTCCTCGTGCTCCCAGCCAAGGCCATTAAGAGGCAGTGGGGGTTCTACTGTGAATTTAACCAGATCCAAAGCAAAGGGGATGGAAGGCCAGTAGTGGAATACAGATAGGGATCACACATCTCAAAGAACGCTCAGTTACAGTAAGTAACCTCCATTTCTTCTTCGAGTGCTAGTCCCAGTGAGTATTCCGCACATGGGGGATTGACAAGCAGTGCTCAAACTGGAGGTGAGTGCGAGGAAGCTGGTAGCAAAGATCCTTGCAGTATTGCAGATCTCCCCTGTTGCATTCATATCAGAGGCCTTGACTAGTGCACTGTGTTTAGCGAAGAAGTGGCTGCTCTGCATATGTCTTGCACTGTTACTTCCTGCAGGGATGCTACAGAGGTGGTCTGTGCTTTCGTGGAGTGAGTTGTTATGCTGCCAGGAGGTGGGATGTGTGCTTGCTTGTAGCCCTCAATGATGCAGCCAGAAATCTACATAGAGATTCTTTGAGATGATATGGCTTGACATCGGGGTCTCTCTGTTACTGTGATAATAGTCATGGTGACTTCCTGATAGGTTTTGGTTTTTGCAGGTAAAATGCCAGTGCATGTCAGACATCAAGGGAGTGAAGTCTCTTCTCTTGTGGAGAAGCCTGGGGTTTTTTGGGAGCGGGAGCAAAGACAGGTAAGTGAATACACTGGGTGATGTGAAATTTTGAAATGACCTTGGGGAGAAATTTAGGGTGATGGCACAGGGATAACTTTTCTTTGTAAAGACCATACAAGAAGGGTCTGCCATGATGGCTCCTAGCTCACGGACCCTCCTGGCCTAAGCGATAAGCACCAGAAACTCAATTTTCATGGACAGATGCAACATAGATCATATCACTAAGGGTTCAAATGGTGGTCTGGTAAGTTTTGACAGTACGAAGTTGAAGTCCCCATCGTAGGGTAGGTTTAGTTACTGGTGGGAAGGCGTGAATCAGGCCCTTCATACAATCATTGTAATTGGGTGGGTGAAAACTGCGTTCATCTACCGGAATCAGGAAGGCACTAATCGCTGTGAGGTGGACTGGTAACAAGCTAACTGAAAGACCAGACTTCTTTAGAGACAGGAGGGAATCTAGAACAACTGGAATGTTTGTAGTGACTGGTAAAGGTTGATTCTCTGCCTGGATGCAATACAGCCACTTCCATTTAGCTAGATAATGTTATGGATGGGGATGTAGGCAGTCTTGCCTAGTAGTCAGAGCAGGACTCAAGTCTAGTGGGCGGAGCAGCCATCCAGGTTGGGGAACAAAGCTAAGAGTCAGGGCTAAAGCCAGAGTCAGCACCAGAGTCAACTGTCAGTGACCAGAGCCAGGGCCAAAGCCAGAATCAGAACCAGGAATCAAAGCTCAGGTTCAGAGGTCAAATGACAGAGCCCAGGGTCAAGCCGGAGTCAGACTCAAAAGTCAGAGGCTGGGGTTGGAGCCAGAACTGGTAACTGAAGGTGAGGTGTAAGGGCAGGAGGAGACACAAGGATCAAGCATGGAGCAGGAGAATGGTGGGAACAGTTCCAGTCTTTTAAATATCTCATCATATGGAAGCTGTTCCATACCCCTAACCATTTTTATGGTCCTTCTCTGTACCTTTTCTAATTCTAATATCTTTTCTGAGATGGGATGACCAGAACTGCACTAGTATTCAAGGTATGGGCATACCATGGATTTATATGGTGGCATTATGATATTGTCATTCTTATGATCTATCCCTTTCCTAATGGTTCCTAACATGGTATTAGCTTTTTGATGGCTGCTCCACAGTGAGCCGATGTTTTCAGAGAACTATCAATGATGACTCCAAAATCTCTTTCTTGAGTGGTAGCAGCTAATTTAGACCCCATTATTTTGCATGTATAGTTGGTATTATGTTTTCCAATGTGCATTACTTTGCACGTATCAACGCCGAATTTCATCTGCCGTTTTGTTGCCTGGTCACTCAGTTTTGTGAGATCCCTTTATAACTCTTCGCAGTCAGCTTTGGACTTAACTATATTAAGTAATTTTGTGTCATCTGCAAAATTACTACCTCATCTCACTATTTATGCCCTTTTCCAGGTCATTTATAAATATGTTGAACAGCACTGGTCCCTGTACAGGTCCTTGAGGGACTCTGCTATTTACCTCTCTCCATTCTGAAAACTGACCATTTATTTCTACCCTTTGTTTCCTATCTTTTAACTAGTTACTGATCCATGGGAGGACCTTCCCTCTTATCCCATGACTGCTTAGTTTGCTTAAGAGTCTTTGGTGATTGACCTTGTCAAAGATTCTGTGAAAATCCAGTACACTAACTCAAGGGATCACTCTTGTCCACCTGCTTGTTGATTCCCTCAAAAAATTCTAATAGATTGGTGAGGCATAATTTCCCGTTACAAAAGCCATGTTGACTGTTCCCCAACATATCGTGTTCATATACAATTCTGTTCTTTACAAATAGTGTCAATCACTTGTCTGGTACTGAAGTTAGGCTTACCAACCTGTAATTTCGTGGACTGCTCCTAGAGCCTTTTTTAAAATTTGGTGTTACATTAGCTACCCTCTAATCTCTACTGACACCTCAATCTGGGACAGTTCCTCAGATCTGTCATCTAAAAAGAATGCCTCAAGTGTGGAGATCTCCCCAATATCCTACAATGAAGACCAATGCAAATCATTCATTTAGCTTCCTGTAACAGCCTTGTCTTTCTTGAGTGTTCCTTTTGCACCTTGATTGTCCAGTGGTCCCACTATTTGACAAGCTTTCTATTTCTGCTGTACTTAAAAAACAAATGTTATTTATTTTGCAGCTAGATTTTGTGTCTTCAACTTGTTGGTCTTCAATTCTTTATTGGACTCCCTAATAATACTTTTATACTTGACTTGCCAGAGTTTATGCTCCTTCCTATGAGGGATGTCCTCCTCCTCTTTCTCCCCAGGATTGTTGCTAAAATAGCATAAGATACTCAACTCCAAAGAGGGTTCACAAGCAAAAATAGGTTCCTCCTTGCAGCTCACTCTTAGGCACCTATGTCTGTGAGAAGCACAGGGCTTAGCTCACATCCCTCTGGTCAGCAGACTCCCTATCTAGCATGCTTGCTTTTGTGAATTGCATTCTAAGGTGCCTATCCCCTCCCTCTCATTGTATAGGAGCTTAGACACCTAACTGTGGCTTTCTGTATCACAGTGATTTTCTCAGGCACCTAAAGAAGTTAGTTCTTGTGATGCTCAGCATCAAGTCCTAACTCTGCATTTTTAGATGCCTGAATACCTTTGAAAATCTTGCCCTAAGTTGTTTGCACAAGGTCACATAGTAGGTCTGTGGCAAAACTAAAATCACTTGAATGCCAGTCCAGTATCTTAACAGCAAGATCATCCTTCCTATTTCTACTAATAGGAAAACAAAATTAATTTTGTACTGTATCCTACTCAGCGTTGCCTTTTAATGGAATAAAAAGTGACTCTGGAATAGATTGCATGAAAAGCTGGTCTGTGTAAAATAATTGCATAGTCATAGGTCTCAGTGTAGAGCAGACAGGCACATATTATCTGTGGGATCAACTGTCCTTGCAATATGCATATTTCACTCCATTGAAACTACTGTGAATTATGCCCACATAGTGACAGAACAACAGATCCCTTGTCTCTCTTGTAAGTGCAAGGGGAATAAAATTTATTTATTTAAACTAAACCGGATCTAAAATAATATACAGTGACATCTGAAGAATCTGGACACTTAAACAGTTAACAAAACCCTGGTGTCATCAGCGCCACTGCTGAGAGCCAGTGACTTTAAAAATATATATATATATTATTAAGAAAGCCACTGATATTGTAAAGGGTGACATCATGAACTGAGTTCAGGATCAAGCCTTAGGTACATAAAATGCTTTTAGACCAATGAAAAGCCCTAGCAGACATCCAGTAAAATCACTGTACTGCCAATATTTATCACTGCATTGAATCTAAAGCCGTTAATTCTATTTTGCTTCTAGTACCACAACCAAACCAGTAGGGGAAAAAAAGGAATTTGTGCAGATGAGCATTATCCCCATAGGGAAATTAGTTTACTTAGACACCTCTAGGAGTCTTGCACTACAGACTGCAAAGTATTACATACATTACACCTAACACGTGCAATTATAAATTACACAGACAGTAATTGTATACCTTCCCTAGAGAAAAAACAACAGGGAAATGTACTATCAGATGAATGAGCTGCAGGAACAACTGCTGATTTGTTTCACTAGCTGGCATTTAATGTGCTGCTAGCCTATGAAGCTGCAGACAGAGATTCATGGGTAAGTCTTCTTCTAACCTGATGTGAAGAGACAGACAGACAAGATGACAGAGTTACTTGGCTAATTTACTAGTCAGCAGCCACTACAACAGTTGTCTTATATGAGGCTACACCTCAGAGGCAATAAATCTAGACAAGTTCTCTTGGACAGAAGAATCTACTGCCAGAGAACAGAAGTTCAGGAGCAGGGTCGCATAGAAAAGTCATATTGGCCAGATGCATATTTCACTAAATACTCAATTCAAATTAAATTTACAAAAAAAGTCTGTTGCTGTCCAGCCATCTGTCCACACCTATTCCAGAGATGCATTATTGATTGTCTTTTTTTTTTTCAAATACTGTAGATGATTTATCAGTGGCTATTCAGTCCATTTTGAAAATATACCTATACACCCAGCCCCTATGCCGTGCATTCTCTTGCCACAGCCTCTAGGTCTGCAAAAGGTGTAGCTGAAAGAAGAACTGGGGCAGATAATCTGGTGTTTTTTCTTAGAATGGGTAAGTGGGGGACATTGTCCACTCTGTGAGTCAGGTCCCAGGGCAAGGTTCCATCTGCTGTGCAGCAGTTGATGGAGATGAATAATGGTGATAATGATGCATAGAAGACTGAATGCCACAGAGCTAAAATGGATGAGGAAATGAAGCCACATGAGAACTGATTTCTATTTCAGTATAGGCCCCTCCCATTTTGGTGGCCTCCAAAACTTCCCAGGGGTGTTATGATTAGGCCTCCATGGACAACTACTTCCAATTGAATTGGATGGGCCCGATACCACAAGGACCACAGCTTGCATTATGCAGTTCGGTGCCCTCTGGGGGGCGGGAAACTTTGAACCTTGCTCTGCGATCCTGTATCTGGGCAGAAGTGGAAAGGCAAGAGTTCCTACATGGACTGAGCGGACAGGCTGAGTGACAGAAGGGAGGTGGCTGGCTGGCGGAGGGCAGCATGAGATCTAGGCATAGCAGCAGGCAGTCTGCAGACAATCAGTTTAGAGTAAGGTGGGATCCAGAGATTTGGGAGACTCCGCTGTGAATCCATCTCTGCTGAGAACACATGGCCAGTATTAAGGCCATGCTGCACCTGCAGGTCTATTTGACCGAGTTTCAGCAGCCAGCCACTGGAAGCTGTAGCCAGAAAGTGCTGATTGTACTGGCAGAGCCTGAGCTGCATCCACAGGCAATTGTGGAGTATATGAGGATCCAGAGACTATTCTCCTTATTTGGGGAGTCCCTGTTGGTCCCCTGGGTGGTCTGGTGTGAAAGTCCTTGTGCTAGGAACAGTGTCTCTCACAGGCTACCTGAGGTGCACTCCAGGGAGCTTGTAATAAAATCCATTGCCTGCTTACAGATGGTGGCTGCTGTTTTATTACCGGGATTATTACCAGCTCTCACTGTGTCAGTTTTACTCTGCCCTAAACACAAATGTCTCACTCCCACAGGCGCCGACTTCCGGGGGCGCCGGTGGGGGCTGGGCCCCGCCCCTGACACCGGGCCCCGCCCCCGACACCGGGCCCCGCCCCTGACGCAACGTCGCCCAGCGTCGGGGGCGGGGCCTCACAACGTCTCCCGGTGCTGAGGTGAGTTTGCCGTGGGTCCCGGGGCTGGCGGGGAGCGAGACGCGGGCCCCAGGGTTGGCAGGGAGCTGCCGGTGGGTGCTCTGCACCCACCAATTTTTCCCCATGGGTGCTCCAGCCCCGGAGCACCCACGGAGTCGGCGCCTATGCTCACTCCTATTATCTGAACTGCCTCTGCTGATTCACAGACCTCTAATGCTGCCCTGGAACTCCTGTTCATTAAGCACTTCATCCCAAGAAAGTGTTTGGGATTTTAAAACTATGGAGGAGCGTGCATTCTGGGAAGGGTTGTTTGCATCATGTTAAACGTACACAAGAACGTTCACCGTTAAGTTTTTATTTTTTAACATAAGCCTCTGGTGTATTGAATAGTGGTTAATTTACTTTAATGTTTCGCCTTTAGCTGAACAGTTGCAATGCCACCTATTGACTTGTCATAGTCATTACCACAGTTGCCAACTTTCATGCGGTAAATAAGCACCCCGACTTTCACAATAAGCCAGAAATCAAGCTAATCCCATTTCAAAACAAGGCCAAAACAAGCCAATCCCTAAGAACCCCAACACTCTATGTGACTAGATTCCCCCGGCGCGCAATCTGGGACTATGGTGGGCCCACTGTGCACCTCTGCTCTCTCCTGCGCTTGCCCCTGCTTGCCCCTTGCCCCAGCTCACCCCTCCTTACCCCTGCTTGCCAGGAGCCGATCCAAAAAAAGAAGCAACAAGCTACAAGCCAAAAAAGCAACAAGCTACAAGCCAATAACTAGCCAACAAGCAACTCACAAGCCAGTTAAGCCAAAAACAAGCCCAATTTCTTCTTTTTTTCGCAGGTTTGGCATGTCTGGTCATTATGGTAGATACTCTATTTTTATTCCATTGCATTGTCAATGGATTTTGCTACGTTACTTTTAAGTAAAGCTGTTCCTGCCGCCACTTGAGTGTTTAATGCTTTCCTTCGAGCAATAAGTAATCATTTGCCCTTATCTGCTATGCCCATTGCATGGTTTAGACCAGAGTTGTTCTATCAAGGTACCCTAACAGAGGTATACAGTCCATATCCAGGTGGAGACAGTGCTAACAGTTATTCTTTCTATGAACAGAGAGCTGCTGTAGATGGGTGGATAGACAATTTCCACCTGTCCAATACCACCACTGGGACCTGCCCAGGATGTCCATTATCCTCAAGAGCATCTGGTATCCAGGCATAGGATCCGACTTCTGTCAGCTCAGCTGGGTGCATCAGGTTGGGGCACCGCAACGTCGGCCGGCATCCGGGATGAAGGTAAGTGCTCCGGTAATGGGCGTGGGGCTGGCGGGGAGCTGCCGGTGGGTGCTGAGCACCCACGAATTTTTCCCCATGGGTGCTCCAGCCCCGGAGCACCCACGGAGTCGGCGCCTATGTATCCAGGCAAGAGGTGAGCACTTGCCTGCTTTCAGGTGATCAGGGAAAGAAAGAGACAGTATCTTGAACCCCAACTTGTGAAGGTGAGGGTTCCACTGAGTGTACCATCCTGTTTGTTATAGTAACCCCCTAGAAAGATACAATTATATTGTACATTATGTGACAAAGTTCCTCCTCTACCTTGGTGGGTCCTGCGCTTATTGGTGGATTTTGCTTGCCTCAGAGATCTTCCTCTCTAGTAGAATCCACAGTCCAGGTTAACTCCTCCTGTGTCTGATCAGGAGTTGGGAGTGTTGGGGGGAACCCGGGCCCGCCCTCTACTCCGGGTTCCAGCCCAGGGCCCTGTGGATTGCAGCTGTTTAGAGTGCCTCCTGGAACAACTGCACGACAGCTACAACTCCCTGGGCTACTTCCCCATGGACTCCTCCCAACACCTTCTTTATCCTCACCACAGGATCTTCCAGCAGTACACCCTCTTACTCTCAGATCCTAGTGCCTCTTGCTCCCAGCTCCTCACATGCAACCTCCTTCCACAGCTCCTGACATGCGCCCCTCACTGACTCACTGGGAGGCTTTTGACTAGTTTCAGCCAGCCCTGATTGGCTGCAGGTGTCTCAATTAACCTCCCTGCCTTCTGGAAAGTTCTTAATTGGCCCCAGGTGTCTTGATTAACCTGGAGCAACTGCCATAAGGTATCAGGGATTTGTTTAGCCTGGGGCTAACATACTGGTTCCTTACCACTTTCCTATAGCCCTCTGGCCTTGCCCCGTCACAATTAGTAGTACAAAACAGTACACGTTGCAATTGGGTTACTGCGGTGTTTTAGGTCTTTACTACAGGATACTGTGGAGGGTGTATAATAATCAGAGAGTATCCCACTTTCAGTCATCACAAAAAAGAGGATCAAAGGAATATCTTTCAAGACAGCTAAAGTGACAC
This sequence comes from Macrochelys suwanniensis, assembly GCA_033296515.1. NCBI lineage: Eukaryota > Metazoa > Chordata > Testudines > Chelydridae > Macrochelys > Macrochelys suwanniensis. Next base: position 14,132,308 of record CM065784.1, on the reverse strand, counting down.
TGAATCTGCCACATTTTAGTATACATGTCATTTACTTACCTTTCAGCAATGCAAAAGTAATTAGAATGACTTTGCACAGTTCAAACACAGGTAACATTTACAATAAACCAGATTGGGGGGCATATGTCTATTCCTATTTTTTGGAAGCCAGTTCCAGTCCTTCTGTTACCATTAGCTAGCCAGGATTTGCCTTTGGAGCACTTTATGCAGCTATTATTTCCTGCAAACAGGATCAGCTCTTCTCTGTGGATAACTGGTGGTTCAACTGGTCTAGAGAATGAGAATCCTGTATCTTGTACTATATAGAACTTCACCATAGGGCGGCGATTCACTAACCATTTATAGTATTGAAAATATTGCCCTACGCATTCATTCTAATGTTGTTGAGACACTGTGATGTTAGAGATCTAGAATTGTAAAAGACTTTCTACTGATGTTTGTCCCTTAAATAATTAAGGGAAATTAAAAAACACATTTTTCAGACCATCAGTTCCAGCTGTGGTCTAATCATGTTCTACTTCTAATGCAGAAAATGCTACCAGATTCCTTCAGACTTAGTTACCTTTCTTTCAGTTTAAAACAAAACAACAAACCATGAAACAATAAATGTATAGTTAACATAGAAGAGCCCAGTGTGAGTAATATATGTAATATACTGCCTGCACTTTGCCTCCCAAAGCAGCCACCTCTGCAGACAGCAGAATCTTAAAAGCTTATAAGGTTCAAGACAAAAAAAACCCAAACAACTTCCATTGCTACATTCACCACAAATCACCTCTATCTTAAATTATTAATTTTAATTAAGTTAAACTAGTTCCCTCCCTTTCTGTTTTGAAAAAAAAAGACCTACCTTTTTTCTTCAGTTGTTTTTCCAAAATCCATGCAATTTTATGCATCTCTTTTCCCCCTCTCCAAATAAACACTTCAATCCTCAATTTCCAAAATTAAGCTTTTGTGGCAGCAGCCCAGGCATCGTGAGGAAGCACTTCAGAATAATAAACCTGTGCACATAAATAATAGAGGAAAATAAGTTATGGTATAGGTCAGAATTTGGATGCAATCTTTCAAAATGGTTATTGCAAACAATAACTTAATCCATGTCTGAAAGCTAGGAAACTGTCAGGATGAAAGGGCACGTTGTAGGCATAGGAATTCAATCACAAAAAAGTAAATAAATAAGATCTGAATTTATACTTAAAAAGAGAGACAGAATCAGCAAACCAAATCTTCTAAAGCGAGGGATTCCACTGGGCCCACGCTGGCAAACGTTCAAAGATTTGAGTGAGTTAGAGGCAAATAAAGAGATACCCAAGAGGCAAGCCACCGCTAACTATGAGCTGCAGGCTGGAAATAAAGCTTCATTTAAGTTAATACTTGCACATAGAATGAGCCCAGTACGTTAAGGGACAAATCCTTCCCCAAGTGTATAATATGCATAACTGGCCTGAACCATGTGGAGGCCCAAGGGGCAAGGAGCAGGAAGAAATGGTCACCTCCAGGCTCCTGACAACAGAGCTGCTCTCAGGCTGTTACAGCAACTTCAGGGCTGCAGCAGCTCCCATGGCTCCTGTCCCCACACTTCGTGAGGGCAACTGTTCAGCAGGAGATCCATCAGCCCAGCTCCAATCTTCCCGGGGGGCGGGTGTCTCTGCCTCACCTAAGCAAGCCTGAGTACAGTAGGAGATCGCAGGTGAGCCAGGCTGCATGGTGCACTGGGGGAAAATCCCAAATCCTAACCTGCTTTTATGACATTTAATCCAGGCTATTCCTATCATATTCCATAGTAAGAGAGACTGTTTCTGAACAAGAATAACTGAGGGCCCAATTCTGCAATTTGTTGTATGCAGACAGACTGCTGCATCCACACGGAACCCCACTGTAATCAATGTGCCTGTATGCAATACATTATAGGATTGGGGCCTAAACGCCTGATCCAGAGAGGATTCAGTATCTGCTGAGAACCTGCTCAGCATCTAGCAGAGGGCACTCAGCAGCTCATAGGATGAAAATGCAGTGCCCAGCAACTGGCCCTGCCAACTTTCTAACTGCAAAAAACCGAACACCCTTGCCCTGCCCCCTTCCCCACCCCTCCCCTCTTCCAAGGCCCCACCCACACTCACTCCATACCCCCTCCCTTTGTCGCTCGCTCTCCCCTACCCTCACTGACTCATTTTCACTGGGCTGGGGTGGGGCAGGGGGGCAGGAGGTGATACAGGCTCTGGCTGGGAGTGTGGGCTCTGGGGTGGGGCCAGGGATGAGGGGTTTGGGGTGCAGGAGGGGGCTGGATTTGCTCATTATTGCATTAGTAGACCACAACGTTTGGACAGTCTCTTATGTAAAGGAGACAGCCTGAGACGTTACTGGACTTGCTAAAGAACGGAGGCAGAAAATATTTCTTTAAATCAAAAGGTACCAGACATGCATCTCTTGTACCACATGAACTAAATGCATGGAACAGAAAACTGCAGAACATACAGATATAACTACACAGATGGACAAAAAGACTTAATTCTGTAGCTAGAACATCTACTCAGTGATGAGAGAATGTATATAATCCAAGTTGGAATAGAGACAGAGAAAAAAGACCTAGAAAGCTACCGAATTGGCTGGAAAAAAGTGATACAAACCTAATTAGTCTAACACCTAATTCTCAAGGGCCATAACATACCACAGGCATAACATATATGAAACATTAAGGGTTCAACTGTGCATCTACCTGCGCACCTGCATCGTGGTATAAGGGGGCATAATGCCCATGTGTGCGGGTACCTGCATCACAGGTAAATTCACTGGGGCTATTACTCCTTCTCCTGCAAAGGAGGGCAGGGAATAGGCAAAGCCTTGGAAGGAAAAGACTAGTACAGATTACTTGCTCCCTGGAGCAAGGGGGAAATAGTCACAGTTTGGCCTCTTCTCTGTTTGTAGGACAGCACAGATACATACTGCCCCATACTCAGTGCAGATTACAAGCTGCCTACCAGTCAAGTCCTGAGATAATATGTAGAGTGAAGACTAACAAGTAGCAAATTTTAACTCAAATTCTCCAAATGAAAGTTGTCATCAATATCTAAATGTAACACATATTATCCAAAGATTATATAGATATAGATAAAATTTAAGAATCCTTTGGTTGATACTATTATATACAAGGATATATAAAATTGCATTGACCAAAGGATTCATACATTCCCGTATCCAAAATCCAGGGTTGTATCATACTCCTATTATCAGCAGTAAACTAAAACATCCATGCCGTCAGTTAAATCAATGAAATCAGCTACAGTCAGTGAAAGTTAATCACCTGGGAATTCTAAGTAAAGATTACCCACAGCAGCAAAAGAGGCTGATGCCCAGCCAGGCAAAAAACAAAGTCTAAATTTAAAAAATGCCCAGAGCAGCATCAAAGGCTGCCCAACCAGGCGTCAAAGTAAGAGAGAGGAAAAAGAAATTGATGCTTGCTTTAACCACAAAGATATAAAGTGCCAAAAGTTTAAGTTTCCATCTGTAATCCAAACATAAGAGCCGCTGCTCACTTTCTGCTACTATTACAAACAAGTCATGGATCGATACATTGCTTGTCCAACTTCATGCTACTTGTTGCTGCTTTGTAGACCTATCAAGACCCAGAAAATCCAAAATGCCACCCATGTTTCTTCTGGAGAGTCTTAATACGTAACAGGTAATATCCCTCTCCTGCTGTCCTCCAGATCTGTCCTTACCTGTGACTGGTGCTCAAAAAATAAAAAACTTAGTTTCATTTTCAGAACATCAATCTGGTCTTCTGACAGAGTTTTGGGACCCCACAAGGATCATTAACAAAACCCAATCTAAAGTGGCTGGTGCTAGGGGAAGCTGAACTTGGATAGGTTTGAATTTGCTTCCATTTGAAGAAGCAAATGAAACTTAACTCTTCTGCAAAATGGACAACAAATATCCACTCAAGAACAAACTTCAAGAGGTAAAATCCTTACTGCTTATTTTGGGGCTAGAAATACAAACTTTCTTTCTGCTTTTCCATGTTTACTTCCAGTCCCAGGAAATACAAAGAAACATTAAACCAAAATGTAAAGTTTTTTAAAAGTTAACTATTATTTTCCAAAGCACCATTCAGATACTTTTTTGCGGTTATGGGAAAGCGTTGGGTCAGTTCTGATCTTATCTGAGCCCATTTTCCCATCCATAACTTATATAATTACTGACTCAACGCTACTAGAACAAAACTTAAATAAATAAAGGACAGAGAATAAAAAAAGAAATTTTCTTTCTACAGATAAAATGAATAGTTCAAAGAGGCAGCCAACATATAAAAATATCCCTCAGGTGAAAGTATAGTACAAAGAATTTTTGACTGAAAAGTGAACCATAAAAACCAAGGAAGGAATAAGTTCAGATCTGCTCGGTCATTCAGAACTTAGTGATACTACAAGCATGGTAAACATGCCACCTCCTTAACATGCCTCCTTGTGCCTCAGTTTTGAAAAAAAACAACATGCAAAAAAAAAAACCCCACACCATCAGGGGCTCATTCACCTGCACATCTACCAATGTGATATATGCCATCATGTGCCAGCAATGCCCCTCTGCCATGTACATTGGCCAAACCGGACAGTCTCTACGCAAAAGAATAAATGGACATAAATCTGATATCAGGAATCATAACATTCAAAAACCAGTAGGAGAACACTTCAACCTCCCTAATCACTCACTGACAGACTTGAGGGTAGCAGTGTTGCGACAGATTAACTCGAAAAACAGACTTCAAAGAGAAACTGTTGAACTCGAATTGATATGCAAACTAGATTGCATTACCTCAGGATTAAATAAGGACCTCGAATGGCTCGGCCATTACGTTAATTGAATCTATTTCCCTTAAGTTAACGATCCTCATTCACACCTGTGTGACCATCTTGTTTATCACTTCAAAGGTTTTTCTTCCCCTGCTTTTATGGTTCCTCTCAATTAATTAGCCTCTTAAGGTTGGTCTATGCACCTCCACCTTATCATGTTTCTCTGACTGTATAAATATCTGTCTACTGTATGTTTCATTCCATGCATCTGATGAAGTGGGTACTAACCCACGAAAGCTTATGCTGAAATAAATTTGTTAGTCTCTAAGGTGCTACAAGTTTTTCTTTCTTATTTTCATTTTGCTGACACAGACTAACACGGCTACTACACTGAAACATGCAAAATGGCAGCTTTTATTAATAAATTGTGATTTTTTACTTATATAATACCAAATCCTATGGCCAAATTACTCACGCAACCATTCTGGAATGATGTTGTTAATGCTTGTTGTGAAATGTGGCAGACTGTTTTTAGAGACTGAAATACTCTCTTTATCCACAGAAGAGGTACATCATGCATAGCTATTTTTGGAGAAGTTTTGTGTTCTACAGGAGGTCAGCCTAGATGATCACAGTGGTTTTTTCTGGCCTTGGAATCTATGGAATCTGAAGCAGAGGGATCACCTCTAGGAGTAAAGGAATAAGTCAGTCTCCATGCAGTCACTGTCCCTTCTGCAGACTGTCAACAAAGCAGTGGGCCCTCCTAACAAGGCTGAGAGAGAGTCTCACAAAACCCATACTTTAAAATGATTTTAATTGGAGGTGGCTGGGTATACCGTTATGGGGACTGAAAACAAGATAGAGAAAGGCACTGTATTGAGCTGGAAGAGACAGTAAACAGTTAATTAGAGGAATTCACTGAAGATAGATAATTGGAAGAAGTGGCAAATACCAGTATGGAGAGAGAAATGAGACAAAGGGATCTAAAGAGAGTAGAAATGTTGGTGGAAAGCAGAGCTGGTTGGGAATTTTTTTAGAACATTTTTGGCCAAAAAACAAACAAGTCACTGAAACCAAAACTGGAAACAGTCAGTTCAAAACTCCAGACTCGATATTTTATTTTATTTTTTTTTATTTTATTTTATTGATTGATTGATTGATTGTAAAAACAGTTTTGAGATTGTTGAATGGGAAAGTTTCTGGAGTTTTTAAAGTCATTCATAATTTTAGTAAATTTACACTAAAGGTGGAGGAGAAAAAAGGTCAACATCAAAACTAGATATTTTGCCACTATTGAACAAAAATTCAATGTATGTATTTTTGGCTTGCAAAACATTTTTTAGATTTCAACTTTTTGTCACGATTCATGATGGGGACAATTTTAAATGTCAAAAATTCTCTCAGGATGGGAAAACCATTTCCCTCCTAGCCCTACTGGAAAGTTAAAATGAGATTCCAATTAACCAATATATCTTGGGAAATTAACCCAAAATGCAAGCTGGGGAAACCAGAAACTAGTTGATAAAGGGTTTTAAATGCGATATGGCAGCACAAAAGGACTTTTGACCAATTATGGGAGATGATGCAAATCTTATACCACTACACCTTGTATTGTGTTCAGTACTGGATACCTCAGATGCTAAGAACTTGGAGGGAGTAGAGAGAAAAGCAACAGAAGTTAGTAGGACACTGGTGAAATCTACTTACAAGCAAAGACTAAAAGCTAAATATGTAGAACTTAGCAAAAAAGTGAATAAGGTCCTGATCCTACAATGAGCTTTGATTGTACAGTCCCTTGTGCTGATGTGGATTCTCCATGGATTTTAGTTGGCCTTTGCACAAATAGTCCATAATTCATACATTTTTGAAGGAGGAAAAGGAAAAATTTCCACTTAAGTGTGGAAATTAGGAAAAGAGAAATTCAGGCTGTCAGGGAAAGGTTCATCACAAAAAAATATACACTCATATTTACCAGAATTGTCCTTTTCTTGGATATGAACATTTGGATTTTTCTGTTTCTTCAATGGAAAACTAAAAACATCCCCCCCACCCCCCCACACCCCCTGTAGACTAAACAAAACAAAAAGTGGAAAATCATATTTTGGTCAAATGACTAATTTTTTTGTTTCTTACAAAATATGTCATGAAAAAATTTACAATTTTCTAACCAGCCTGTCTTGTGACTATTAAAATTAGAGAGTACATCAACATTAGAAAATATATGGTTTTGAAGAGTCCTTCAATGGCAGGAAGACAGACTCCAGGACAAGTACATTCTTTCCCAGTAATCTCTTCGGAGCAGGAACAATATCTGGATACAAGTCTTGAAGACCTCAAAGAACAAAATTCTGATCCTGATTAGGGGCTTCTGAGTAATATTGCAGTATAGATATTAAATAATAGTCTATTCTTTGATTCTGTAAATTCCAGTGGTGTTTCTTGTGATGTGGACACTTCAGTGAGAACCCAAACTGTGACAAGCAATTCATTTCACATAAACAACTGAACAGCCACTAGACTTGGCTTTTGACCAGGTTAACATTACTGTCTCCAAGTGCTAGTGTTTCTTTTACTTTTTTTTATAAGCTTCTCCCATTTGACGTTTTTTAAAAGCTTCTCCCATTTGAGGTTAAAATATAATTCTTTAAATGGCAAGATGGTAAAATGTACTGAGAGGGGGTATAAAAGGTATAAAATAAACTGTGAAATAACTGAGCATTAAATCAGTGAACATAAATATAAAGTAGATCTCTTAGCAATGGTTCAGAGATTGCACAAAATCACAAGGGACTGAAACCAGATGAAATATATATATATAATACATGTATTTAAAGAAAGGCGCCTGAGGCAGTAGTTACTTATGCACAACAAACCTACCGTACTTCGGTTTTTTACTGATTTTACTGTTCTATTATTAATAAAGTCTGAGTGTAAGGCAAGTCTTTTCACACAGACCAATATGTCTGAAGCAAATTGGCAGAGGGATGAGTTGTAATGTGGGCCAACCAAGATAGTACCTTATCCATCTGCAAGTTTGAACCAAAATATGAAAATGTGAATTAGATCTAACTTTGTACAAATAAATAAATCTACTCGTCCGAGGAAATTAGATTTTTTTTCCAGCCTAGAATTTCTACGTGGGCAAGTAAAGATGTCAGGCTTCCGGCCCACTGGAGAAGAAGAATGGAGGAGGCCAGGGGTGGGCTGAGGTCAGTGTCAGCAGCTACCAGTATAGGGGAAGGATGCAGAGGGCTGAATGGGAATAGAGCAAGGAGAATTTGACTGCCTTCGGAGTAGGGAGTGGCAGTCATATTTTAACTTAAAATAAAGTAAGAATGAAACTATAGACATAAGTCCATGTGAGACTCAAATCCACTGAATCAAGAATAAAAATGAAACCCCGGTACAGTAGTCTCGGACAGAATGCAGAGAAATGCCTTTAGATGGTCACAGAAGTGTTTCATTTTAATTTCATTTAGAGAATGAATTTCCCAGGAGTGAGGAAATTGTGGGTGGGATGGAGTTTCTTGTTGGATAAGCAATTTGAAGTCTTAGCTGCCTCTGAATAAAAGACTATGCTGAAAAAAAGACTTGCTTTATTATTATTTGTTTATTATAGTAGCACCTAGAGGTCTCCTAGGATCAGGTCCCCTTTGTGCTAAATGCTGTACATGCACATAGCAAGAGATAATCCCTGACCAGAAGAGTTTACAAGAGGAACAAAATATAGAAGAAAGGGGTGTTAATAGCCCCATTTTACAGATTACAATCTGAGGCAGAGTGAGATTAGATGATTTGCCCAACATCACACAGGGAGGCTATGGCAGAGTGCAGAATTGAACCCAAATCTTCTGAGCGAGCTATAGCCTTGTTCTTTAATCACAAAACCATCCTTCCTCTCCAATCTTACTAAAGACTGACTCTTACTAAATTAGTCAGTCTATCAATGTCAGAGTAGGTTAGATGAACACAAGTTGTGATTGTAGGTAGAAGGGGGCACTGTAAGTGAGAAGTTTTCTACAAGATATAAACCAATGATTTGCACCCTCTCTTTCTAACTCTTTCCTGCACTACTGGAGTCATTCCATATACTGCAATGATTCTCCACTATGATAGCAGTTTGTCTTTTTAAACAATGTCACAGATTGATGGGCCCTTTAAAGCAAGTAGATCTCAGCCCCACTGGTGACACAGCCAACTCTCCTTGCCTAGTGGGAAACATGAGTCATGTGACTGGTGGGTCATGTGACCCAAGTAGGCTTTGGGTGAAACCAGAGGCTGAGCTGGAGGAACTGATGGGAGGAAGAACTCAGCCCTCACACTCATTGCCTTGAAGGAGGGCTGTGAAATCCTGAGCTCAAGGGGTGAGTTTGTGAGCTAGGATGTATAGGACACAGTCCCAGCAGGAGATCTAAAGGGGTGAACTTGTAGGCTCGGGAGGCTAAGACTTGAACCACACCATCCTAGGAAGGAAGACTGTGGAAAACCCAGAACCTATGGGTGGGCAAAAGGGGGCTTGCTTTTAGAGATGGACAATGTTAAATAAATTAGACCCCCAAGGGAGTGGGTATTGTTTCAAAGACTTTTTCTGCGAGTGGATTATTTCTGGGAACCTAAAGGAAACCGAAACAGGTCTGCTGCAGAGCCACCCTATGCCAGGAGGGCACTGTCTGAAGGCAGCAACTTGTTACAGCGTATATTGCCCCTCACTCGTGTTTGTTTTCTGTTGTTTGAACTCTTTGGCTCACGTGCTGAGACAGAAAGATTGTACGTTCAAGACCCATATTAGGATGTGTTTGGGTTCCCAATATGTTTGGGAATAATAGCAGCAGTTACATGGTGCTTTTTCTATTCACATATTTCTAATAAAGGCCCATAGATGTTCACTCAAAACAATAACAAAAATAGGTATGAATATAGCTGGTCTAAGTGGTTACAATCTCAAGTTTTGAAATGTACAAGAGAAGTCAGTCATCCATGCTTCAGATCACGATCTGATCACCAGCTGGGACAAGGAATAATTTTTTATGCACATTGCATAAGTGAACCAGTGCATTAAGGGAAAGGGAGGAATCTCCTTCCTCTGCAGAGAATGTCCGCCTGGCTGCCCAGGCTGTGTTTTTAGTTTGGCAAATAAGATTACCACAAAAATAAGTAGTCAAATCCTAATGTTTTTACTCAACTCATACTCTATCTTTACTTTTCAACACTCTCTCTCTGAGGTCACTGAGTGGCTTTGTAAAAAGTAGAATTGCACGTGAGATTCCAGCAAGGTAGAGCAGCAGCAAGTGGGTGCTGGGTGGGGGGCAGGATGGTATGGAAGGAAGGAAGAAGTTTGGCAAATGGGATGTCATATGGAGTGACAGTCAGAAGGTAGGGTGAGCGAGGTGGCAGAGCAAATGGTAGATGCAGTGGGAAGTGTGGGGAGAAGGACTGCGGCGTGCTGGTTTGGTTGGGAGGCCACAGCAATGTGGGAGAAGTTTACATGGGAGGAAATTCAAGAACCCGCTGTCTAAAGAGGAGCAAGAGGGGTGGGCTGTGGGAAGCTGCAAGGCAGGACTAGGAGTGATGCTGTGAGGTAGCACTGGATGAGGACTGGAAGGTGAGTGGGTGGAGGGGCAGTAGAGAGAAGGTAGACCACAGATGAGCATGAGGAAAAGTTAGGTAGGCTAGGAAGAGAAGCAGAGGTCAGAATGTTACAGCTCCCATGGGAATGCAGCAACCTTTTATTCTGAAGTGTTTTAATTGAAGATTTCAAGATGCAAAAGAGAATACACTCACTGCTCTAATAAGTAATCCGAGCACTTAAAATACATGGACTGCAAATAAGACAGAAGGAAAAGCAAATATAATCATTTAAAACTGATTTTAAACACTTTTTAAACTGACAGCATTGTTGGACACATAAAATTGGGGCAGGTACTTACAAAGAAAGACTAATGGATATAAGTAATGATGGCAATTCAGCACCTTCTACACCCAACCCTCACATCTTGTTACCAGATAAGCCATTCATGACTGATGCCATAGCTCATATCTCAATGTTAACATCTCCAGGCAAGTATTGACCTGATGATCAGAAAATCTACATTTCGACAGTTCAAAGTACAATTTTGTCCATCTTATTTTCTAGCCTAAACCCTAAAAAAAAAAAAAAAGGACTGACAGGAAATATTGACTTTCTTTCTGTTTACTCTCCACATTAAGAATTTATGAAGGTTTCTTTCTTCATATAAAAAGTGTTTTATACATTTTGACAGAAGTGTTGAGAAAGGGGGGGCCTTTATTTCGCATGCGATGAACTAGTTGGATTTTTTCCCGGGGTGGGAGCCAGCAATACCACAGTGCTAATATTAAACTGTGCTTGTGGAATAAAGTATTGTTATGATTGAGTAAGACAGAATTGGGCCCTAATTAAACAAGGGAAGGTGGCACAAACAGAGAACATTAACCTCTGTACTTGGGAGCTGGCACTTGGCAGAGAGTATAGAAGATGTTGAATGGCACTAGTACCAGACAACATAATGGAACTGTCTTTTTGGGTTGGAAGTTGGGTATCTAATTACAGAATAGATGTATTTATCTATTGTAAGATCTGCAGATGGGTGGGTAGGAATTGCTCCAATTTAATTACAGTGATTCCTTTATTATTTATATTACATTAGCATGTACAGACCACAGCTGACATCAGGGCCCTGTTGTACTATGCACAACACAAACAAATCATGAGAGAGTCTCTGCCCGGAGGAGTTAACAATATAAACAAACATGACAGACAGGAGAGAAAACAGAGGAAAGTGGTGTACTCCAAATCACACTGAGGGTACGTCTATACTACAGAATTAGGTCGAATTTATAGAAGTCGATATTTTAAAACCCGAATTTATGGAATCGATTGTGTGTGTCCCCACTAAAGAGCGTTAAGACCATGAGGTCGATTGACTGTGTCCACAGTAGCGGGGCTAGCATCGACTTTCGGAGCATTGCATTGCGGGTAGCTATCCCACAGTTCCCGCAGTCTCCGCCGCCCATTGGGATTCTGGGTTGCGATCCCAAAGCCTGATGGGGCAGAAAACATTGTCGCTGGTGGTTCTGGGTACATGTCATCCCTCCCTCCGTGAAAGCAATATTTCTCGCGCCTTTTTTCCGGGGTTTCCGTGTTTGCTACGGAAGCCTGCTCAGCTCACAATTACCGTACATCTCCAGCGTACGCCTGGACATTAGGTCTAGTGGGGATTCAGTCACACTATAATACGGGCAGAGGGATAGCTCAGCGTTCTGAGCGTTGGCCCGCTAAACCCGGGGTTGCGAGTTCAATCCTTGAGGGGGCCATTCCGCCTGAGGCTGGTAGTCGCGGGACTACACAGCAGGAGCGCCTTGCCTTCTAGCTGCAGATGGTGCAATATGCCATAAATGGTCGTGGTCGCGGGACCACACAGCAGAAGCTCCTTTCCTTCTCGCAGCAGATTGTACAATATGATTGGTATTCGTGTGCTCCTGGCCGGCGGCCTATGGTGTGGCTGGCCGGGGGCGCTTGGACATAAATGGGAGTGACCAGAGTGACTCTGGTCATTCTCTTTTTTACGTTTTGTTTAAGGGAGATTCAGTACTGCCTGGAACACGGGCGGAGGGATAGCTCAGCGGTCTGAGCGTTGGCCCGCTAAACCCGGGGTTGCGAGTTCAATCCTTGAGGGGGCCAGGAGCTGATGATGGATATCAAGCATATTGTACCATCTGCTGCTAGAAGGGAAGGCGCCTCCTTGCTCACCGCATATTGTACCATCTGCAGCTAGAAGGAAATGAGCCTAACCCTTGCTCCCCCCTCCCTCCGTGAAAGCAACTGAGGGGGGAGCAAAAAATCCTTTTGATGGGACTCCATCATGGTCACCTCTGCTGATGAGATCTGCGCTCACCTGCAGCTCACCACGCTGGCCAAACAGGAAATGAAATTCAAAAGTTCGCGGGGCTTTTCCTGTCTACCTGGGCGGAGCATTGGAGCTCAGACTGCTGTCCAGAGCGGTCAAATGTTGCACTGTGGGATAGATCCAGGAGGCCAATACTGTCGAATTGCGTCCTCACTAGCCTACATCGATTCGGCAATATCGATTTAAGCGCTAATCCCCTCGTTGGGGGTGGAGTGGCGAGATCGATTTTAAGAGCCCTAGAAGTCGATGTTAAGGGCTTCGTCGTGTGGACGGGTGCACGGATCAATCGAAATAACGCTAATAAATTCGACCTAAACTCGTAGTGTAGACCAGGGCTGAGAAAAGTGACAGAGTTGGGGGTAGAACTCAGACCTCCTTACTCTGATTTAAATGAACATTGTTTCAGTCACAAAATGAATGTTGGGTACAGGTCCAGGATTTGTTTTCCATGGACACATGTATGAACAAAATTTCACTTGCATGGATGTCCATGAGAAGTGGTAAATCAAAATTTGGTTTCTAATTCACAGAAGTATCTGGTTTTTTTAAATCATCTGCAAAGCAGTGATGCACAGATGAAACACTAGACATATCAAGAGCAGGAGCAGAGGTGGTACACAATTAGCTAATGCAAGTTTGGTTCAGGTATAAGATCCTGCAAGAGTGCAACCCAAAAGGATACACACATACAAACTATGTATTTGTGACCAAGCAGCATCTCTGTTGTGGGCTATTATTCATGTATTAAATTAATACCTACAGACTTTGCTATTATTATCCGTATTTAACAGATGGGAAACAGACATGGAGTGTGACTTCCTCACTTCCACATTCTGCCCAAATAATATCACAGAGGAAGTCTGTGGCAGAGCCAGTAATGGAACTCATATCTCCTGAGTTCCAGCCAGTACCTTAAACACAAATCTCCCTCTGGTAGAAAATACAAATGAGTGAAACACTGAAATTCAAAGGTTGCACTGGTAACTCGCCTGTTAAATTAGTTGAGGCACTTTGCGTGGCTCTGTTGCGAAGTAATCAGCTGAAAGAATGGGCAGTGTGCCTAGACAGCATTTCTCAAAAGGGACAAAAATAAGATTTACTATTTATTTTGAGTTAGGGGAAATGTAGGACTTTCCAATCAGTGCAACCTGTGATCGTGCAGCGAAATGTAGTTTCCAATATTCAAAGAGTCCCTGAATAACTTTCTAACAGCAGCATTAGCAAATATACGGGTACTTTTCCTTGGCTGTTTGCAGCACGAACATGTCATTTTGCTATTAGTGGAGTGCAATGAAAATCAAATCAGTGATAGAGTCCAATATGCTCAATCAACCACTAAAATATTTTCCCCTTATTTACTAACTCAGGACTCTACCCAGCAATGAATCGGCTACCTGAGTGCAGCCGCTAAAAGCTCCACTAGAGCAGTGCAGCCATGCTGCCTCCACCAGACCACTCCAATCTATACATCTTGGCACAGAGCAAGGCTATGCTAAAAATGATTTCAGAGTCCTATCCCTCGCACCAACTTGGGGAGGTCTTCTACCACCATATGATGATTGGCTGATATAGGTGTCAGTCATGTTTCTAGGTAATAGTGATATCACTAGGACTCAGCGAAGTATGTTCAGGGAGCCTGTTTTTGTTGGTTTGTTTGTTTTTGGCTGTTCTGGGCTCCTCTGCCTTAAAAGCATGCCTGTCTGATGGGGTTTTGCCAGGACATTGCAGCACCCAGGGAGGGTCCATGAGCCAGTGTCAGAGAGTCCGCAAAGCGGGGCCAGTGTTAGACTGGCTGGGGACCAAGGCGGAAAGCTCAAATCCCCGAGCCTTGGTGCCCCACGTCTGAAGCTCGGAGCCCCAAGCCTTCACATCCTGTGGCTGAAGCCCAGAGCCCAAAGCCCCAGCAACCCATGGGGGAGGAGGCCCAAGCCCCGGCATTCCACAGTGCTAGAACCTGGAGCCCTGGCATCCCTCCTCCCCCGCTGAAGCCTGGAGACAACCCCCCTGGAGTTTTTAATAGCATATTGGGGGGCAGAAAGAAAAATGTTGAGGACCCCCGGCCTACTTGGCAGAATTCAACTTTTCAAGTCATTGCTCACATGGTACCAACCAAGACTTTCAGCCTTTTTATCTTGCTCCCTTTTATACCCAGAGAGAGCACCGTGTTACTCCCTTTCTGACATGGCCCTGGCCATTCCTCTTTTCTGGAAGGCTAGGTTCATTTTTTTTCTACAGAGCCCCAAATCAAAAGTCCTCTTTAAACCAATGGGAAGTCTCCAATGGGAAGACTGTATGGGCTTTTTTGATCAGGCTCCTAAAGAGTAAGCCAGCTATGTGTGCCACATTGTGTCCTCCTTCCTCCCAAGCAGCTGTTAATGGGAGTTATTCACATCTAGTGAAAGGAGAACAGAAACCCCAGATTACAAGTTACCATAATACATTGAGTGAAACTTACTCCCTTTCTTTGATTATTAGCTGCAACTTGCAGCTTTCTTCTCAAATGTGTGGCACAGCGGGAGGAGATGCAGGGCTGGGATCCCAAATATAGGACTGTTGGCTTCCTTCCCCCACATAAACAATACACAGCCACCCCAAGAGGTGCTGATTAAGGCTGGATGTGTTATCCGAAGGTCACTAAGATCAGTCATGTTTTGATTATGCCAAATCTTCCCTGCATCATTGCTGATAACTGTGGTCCCAGGAGATCGCAGCATGGGTACACCGGCCAAGGGAGGAGAGAGGCATTCACAGCTTTAGCACTCTCTCTTCTGAGGAAGGAGATCAAAGAGTGAGGTCAGACACTGCACTCTTCAGAAAACAAAACCAACAAAAAGAAAGCCACCGAAGGATTTGCCTTTGCTGTTACTATTATAGTTGAAGGGACTTTTTGTAGTTTTCAGCTTCCTGGCTTGAGTTGCTTTGTAGTCCATGAGGCCATCAATCATTACTCGGTTGCAATGTTCATGGAATTGGTCATGCCAAAGCACTTAACAGGAAAGACTATGCCATTTTACTCCACTTTCCTTTTAAATCTTTCTCCAGAGGGACAGCCTTGATTCATGCCTTGCCATCGGATCCCATGAGTGGATGACAAATTTGGACATCAACCTTTAATGTTGCTATTCAAGTTGCTATATGAAAGAAGAAAATCTTCCTGGCTAGGTGTGCCCTTCTAACTGAGTGAGAAGGGTTACTGTACATAGTAGGAGGAATGGCTCTGCTTCTAATGGCATAGCTGGCAACAGCAAGGAGGGCATTTGTATTTTCACTGCTGTCCTGCACTATAACAATGCATAACTCTCTACTAGCCTGAGCCCCTGAAAGTCAGACTCATAATACAGTAACTCAGGATCTCCCCAGTCAGACATGATAAGGTGTCATTAACAGTCTTAGAAAAGCCTCCTGCACATTGGTTATTCACTACATCTCTTCCTCTCCTGTATCTCAGAGGTTCTACTGGCAGAGTCATACCTGCCATGGGTTCTCTCTTGACTGGCTGGCACTTGTTATGCTTCCTGGAGGTACCCAGGGTTGTGAGGCAGCTCACTACCACCTGCCCTTAGCATGAGGAAGCCTCTTCTGTGCCTGCAGGTGGTCAACTCCCTGACTTCTTTGGCAATGGGCAACACAAGCAGTCCCCTGTAGGCCTACACATACACTGCGTTCTCTCTTTCTTTCGTGATAGGCACACTCCAACCCCCGAACCTTCCAAGTGTCTCCTAGAGTGTGCAGCCCCTTTTCCATTGGACACTGCAATATTCACAGATTCACTGCTTCCAAAGAAGAAGTACACCCCACTTTACCAATTATACCTCAGATCACCACTCTGCTTAACACACAGCACTTAGATTAGTTTATAGTTTTAAATAAAATGTACTTGTTTTCAAAGTATAGTGATTCAAGTGATAGCAAGTAGAAGTATTGGAAACAAATAGTTACATAGAAAATCAAATCATAACATGGATTCTAGAACCTAGACTTGTGTAACTAGATACTTTCAAATCTTATAGACTGTCATGACGTCTGCTCACCGCTCATGCACCTCCTCCTGGTCACTCTGGGGATTAGCTGATTCCCAATCAACTATACTTTTCTTGACTTTGAATGGAATGTTCCATTATCATAGCTATAGCTGGTCAAATATTTTCCATTAGAAAGTGTGAATGAGGGGTTGGAGGTGGTGAACAGAAAGTGCTGTTTGTCTACCAAAATAAAACAATTACGTTTTGGTTTTATTTTGGTCAAAAAATATTTTAAATTAACATTTTTGAACATGTTTTACATTTTTGAAAAGTTTCATTTCGGCGGTGGAAAAAAATCCCATTTTCTCACCCTTAAAAAAATATTCCATTGGAAAAGCAGAAGCACAAAGTAAAAATGTTTCTCCCTCCCATTGAATCAAAGTGAAGTTTTCAACAATTTTCAGCCAACAAAAATTTCACAGAAATTATCAAATGACACAAGATTTTCATTCACTTTGAAATGTTTCTTACCCCTTTTCAACCACCTCTATTATAAAAACACTGCTCTTTACTTTCTATCCTATGCTGTTTTGTAATGTTGTCATACATTATCAAACTACTGTTATAAAGTCTTCAGAAACTCATAAGAGATTGCAAATGCTAGAAATTGCTATCAGATGTAGTGATTCCTTAACTCAATTCTACGGGCTTTGTGAGGGTTAATTAGTTAATGATTGTAAAATGCTTAATATAAACCTCAGGTAAACAGAATAATAATATTTCTATAACCTTTATCTATTTTAGAAAGGGACACTGACAAAGTAAAGAGACCCAACATTTCTTCCACCACCATTTTAAAATATATCTCTGTTTGTTTTGCTGCAATACAATAAAATAGCCTGGATATTGCAATCAATGCTAGCAGCCAAGCATTCATAAAGCAAGTCTGCAGTAACAAAGCAGATTGCACACAAAATGGAATCGAAATATGATTTTTTTCTTTGCTTTCAAGGGCATTATAAACAGACACAAATATATAACCCAAAGCGGAAAAAACAACAACCCACGTTAGGCTTTTTCATCATAATACACAGCTGAAATGGATTCACACACGTCACCCTTTGTCGAGATTAACCACATTTAGGATTTTTTCCTCCTCCTTTTCCAGGAAGAGCTACTTCTATTTGAAAGTGCTGATTACTACAAAAAGGATAACTGCTTAGTGATGATCCATTCTTTACTCGATTGATATTTCCTTCCCAAGAAAGGCATCATGTCAAAACACTGCGGGTAATGGCTGCTGTAGAACCAGGTAAACAGGTCACTGTAGCCTCCTTACATAAGCTTTCTGGCTGACGAATGAAAATTGCACTGACCGATGGGTCAGCTTCTAAGACACTTAAGAAAAAGAGTGGCACCCTGTAGGTTACTACTGAATAGCAGTAAGAATGCTTTTCTTAAGATCATCTTCCCACAAAGAATTAATTCCATGCGTGGTGAGTAGAATAACAGTTCTGCCTCTATAGAAAAGCATATCCTTTAAAACTCTATCATCATGTGCCCTAGTCATGAGTATATATGGGGCCTGATTTAGATCTCAGTGTTCACCATTTTACAAGAGTATAACTCTAGAGACATGGCTAACATTGATTTACACCAGAGTAAAAGCAAGATCAGAATCAAGATGGTGGTATTGAAATGAGACTTCTAAGAGAAACACAAACACCAATAAGAGCTTTTCAAGATGATAATCCAAATGATCTGTGGCTTTCTTGTGAAGAGAAACCACATGGAGTGATTAGAAAACAGCTCAACTGTTGACATTCAAACCCTTATTTGTCTGAATTTGACTGAGATGGAACAAAAGTCTTTAGCAATTTGAGAGATGAATTGCTGTCTTTATATTAAAGAGATTCTACATGCTTCCTTACTACAAAGCTACACAACGTATCAAGAGTGCTGAAAGGACAGCATTTGAACTCAAGGTTATTATTTTAATATGGTTGTTAAAGCTGGAATTTGCTTGCTAATCTGACTAATTGATATTGAATTCAAGGGACACTATCAAGTTACTTGAAGGAAAATGTTGATGATTGGAACTTCCTCAGGATTCATCTACAGAATATAGGGATCATGAAACTGACTCATCTGTAATCACATAATTATTCTGAATTGGAAGCTGGTCTTAATATCTGTTGTATCTTGATATTAATAAAGAAAGAGACCATATTAGTCAGTCAAACATCTCAGGAGGGATCTTTAAACTGAGTGGCAGTGTTGTGAAGAAGGCGAGAGAGAAGTGTCTGTTTGCTGAATAACTAAGCGCTCAATTCAGTCCAGCAAATTAGCACTACAGTAAAGCCAGGATGCAGTACAACAATTAGCTGCTGGAAGAAAAAGTATTCTTCATGCTATACTGATGTAATAGGGTGCCACTTCTCTTTTTTACTGAAATGTGTTAAAAACTGACTTACCCGTCAGTCTGGTGCTAACCAGATTCTTTCTGGCTTAGCTTTAATGTTACCTAGGTCAGAGGTTCTCAATCTTTTTCTTTCTGAGGCCCCTCCAACATGCTATAAAAAGTCCACGGCCCACCTGGGCCACAACAACTGGTTTTTTGCATAGAAAAGCCAGGGCTGGGGTTAGTGGGTAGCAAGCAGGGCAATTGCCTGGGGCCCCATGCCACAGGGCTCAGGCTTCAGCCCCAGCTGGTGGGGCTCAGCTACCTGGGCTTCAGCCTCATGCGATGGGGCTTTGGCTTTCTGCCCTGGGCCCCGGCGAGTGTAATGCTGGTCCTGCTTGGAGGCCCCCCTGAACCCTGCTCAAGGCCCCATGGGGCCCCTGGATGAGAACTACTGACCTAGGTAAACTAAACTGAGTTTAGCTATTTAGAACACATAAGGTTAACAATTTAAAAATTCTCCCTAATTGCTGGACTAGTTTAGCCCATCTATATATTTGTACCAAGACCGGTCGCACACATCTGTCAGACTATTCCCTTGTCTTTCAGATTCAGGGTCAGAGGCTGGTTTTATTTACATTGATGTAAATCCAGAGGTACACTGTCAACTTCTACGCATTATTTGGGATTTATTCTGGTGTACAAAAAGATTAGAATCTCACCTCCTTCTGTACTAAAACTTCAGCAGTAACAGTTTTCCCAAAACTTGGATTTCCTACCATGAAAAATCACTTCTGGTCTGTATTTATACCAAAAGTTGAAATGAATATTGCTTTCTAATAAAAAAGGAAAACAAATACTATGAGAGAGCTTGCCTATCCAGATCATTTGTTTCACATCTATCTGACTGCATTAATTCATCTCAGGAAACAAATATATATAATGCCACTTTTAAATTTTGGTTCAGAAGGGACATTTTGTCGTTCAGATGAGTTACTATGTCACATTGCATTATCAAATGTAATAGTCCAGAGTACCTAATTCACAAAATACTGTCTCCTTGTTCAAAACCAAAAGTGGCATAAACCCATTTATAATTTAAGTAAGTTGCTGGCAGTTCGTAAAATGGCTTTCCCAGAGAATAATGAGGTAGACTGGTGGGGCAAGAAACATGATAAGTGACTGCACAATATAAGTCATAATGAATAGTGGCTCTGTCCCAGCAAGAAACTGCAGTACCAGAGAACCAGGTTATACAGTGTCTTATGTCAAGTTATAAATTAAATATGATCCTTATTGTGAAAGCTTCTGTCACTACAAGATGGAAGCACAGTATAATGCCACATCCCTTTCCAGGGTGTACAGAACATTTAGGTGTCAAATTTTTGGCTGGTCTGAATGGGCATAGATCCACTGACTTCTACGGAGTTTTGCACATTTATATCAGCAGAAAATTTGGCCATAGGGTCCCCCGCCACAAAAAACCTTTTGTATTAAATTTAGTATTTTAGTTAATGACTTCCCCCATAAACAGCATTCTTTCTCTCGCTCTATGCGGGCAGATGTATCCATGAGAGAAGTAAAGAGTATATTTATTTGGATTTATAAAACCACAAGTGGTGTCTCTTTCAATCTCTAATTGCCTCTGATAATTGATTAAAGACAGTCAACCCAATACAATCAATAGACTCATAGACTTTAAGGTCAGAAGGGACCATTATGATCATCTAATCTGACCTCCTGCACAACACAGGCCACAGAATCTCACCCACCCATTCCTGTAATAAACCTCTAACCTATGTCTGAGCTATTGAAGTCCTCAAATCATGGTTTAAAGACTTCAAGGTGCAGAGAATCCTCCAGCAAGTGACCCATACCCCACGCTGCAGAGGAAGGCAAAAAAAACCTAGGGCCTCTGCCAATCTGCCCTGGAGGAAAATTCCTTCCCGACCCCAAATATGGTGATCAGCTAAACCCTGAGCATGTGGGCAAGACTCACCAGCCAAACACCCAGGAAAGAATTCTTTGTAGTAACTCAGATCCCACCCCATCTAACATCCCATCACAGGCCATTGGACATATTTACCGCTGATAGTCAAAGATCAATTAATTGCCCAACATACCATCTCCTCCGTAAATTTATCAAGCTTAGTCTTGAAGCCAGATATGTCTTTTGCCCCCACTACTCCCCTTAGAAGGCTGTTCCAGAACTTCACTCCTCTGATGGTGATAAACCTTCATCTAATTTCCAGTCTAAACTTCCTGATGGCCAGTTTATATCCATTTGTTCTTGTGTCCACATTGGTACTGAGCTTAAATAATTCCTCTCCCTTCAATATAGTACCTCCAACAACCCTTCAATATAGTCCATTTTTACCCTGTACTATTATTACACACAGACCTCCTGATCAGTATTGGGGCCTCCTTGTTGTAGGCACTGTACAGAAAAGAAACTGATCCCAGCCCAGTGCTCTTAAATACATAGGTCCTAGTCCTATAAACACTTACAGACATGCTCACCTTCAAGCTCATGAGTAGTTCTATTATGGTCAATGGAATTACACACATGCATTTGAAAGATCTTAAGAATCTAGTTATCTATGTAGAAATCCCTACTACTTTTAAAAAATTAATGTAGTATTTTTTATAAATATACAGTATAATGTAAACATTTACATATAACAGAACATTTACTATGAAATCATACACACCCTTAGGAAGTCAGGTTTAAAATTTAAATTGCTAACATATCCCAGTCTGTATTAGCTAGAACTGTTTGGAATATTTCAGTGAAAAAGAGAAACAGGTTGTGATTTCTCCCCCTTTTCCCTTGACTAGCTCATGTGTTAGCATATGAATTACAGGTTAGCTACTCTTTGTGTTGCAAATTTACTAATCTGCATTTTCCACTATAGAAAAATTTAATATGATGTGTCCTATATTTTAAATTTCAGTGTAAAACTATTCTCTTCCTCCCTGCATACAATAACTTCCATGCACTCCTAACAAGCGAACAGACCTCACATGCATGAAGATGGTACTATAAACCTTTTCTCAAGGTTATTTACAGTACAACTCATTTGGACAGCAGAAAGTTCCCATTGATTTAAATGGGAGTTATTCTACAGGCTGTACACCTCTATGTGAACCATGCCATTTAGACTTATTTATGGCTTCATATCACTAACCAAAGTTTTCCCTTCTGTATTAGTTTAATTATATCATATTAATAAACCTTGACTTTTAGATAGACGCTCTAAGAGGTGTATTCTCAACAGGATGCATGTGTGCAACTCCCCTTGGTACCAATGGTAGTTATGCATGCATGGAGAGTTGGTAATAGCCTTAGGTTTGTAGCCATTGCTGGCATACTCATTTTTCCTTGAGTAAATTCTTGAGCACAGATACACATAGCTCCCATCTCTCCTTTTGCTATGAATTTTCCTAGGAACAGAATTAAAAATACCAGTTTATGTAAAATAGAATGTTAATCTAGCAAATGCCGATTGTAAGCACTGCATGAGAGCAACAAGAATCTCAATGGGCAGCTAAGGAGGCTGCAGAATCAAGTCACAGAGATCTATTTTCCCTGGGCGCTTCAGTATGTTAGAAATTGTAAGTAGTTCCTGGCATCTCCAAGCCATACACATTAAATGTACCTGCAAAGGGGTTTTGACAGGTCTCTACAAATCTAAGGGTACGTCTATACTACAGAATTAGGTCGAATTTATAGAAGTCGATATTTTAAAACCCGAATTTATGGAATCGATTGTGTGTGTCCCCACTAAAGAGCATTAAGACCATGAGGTCGATTGACTGTGTCCACAGTAGCGGGGCTAGCATCGACTTTCGGAGCATTGCATTGCGGGTAGCTATCTCACAGTTCCCGCAGTCTCCGCCGCCCATTGGAATTCTGGGTTGCGATCCCAAAGCCTGATGGGGCAGAAAACATTGTCGCTGGTGGTTCTGGGTACATGTCGTCAAGCCATCAAACGTCCCTCCCTCCCTCCGTGAAAGCAATATTTTTCGCGCCTTTTTTCCAGGGTTTCCGTGTTTGCTACGGAAGCCTGCTCAGCTCACAATTACCGTACATCTCCAGCGTACGCCTGGACATTAGGTCTAGTGGGGATTCAGTCACGCTATAATATGGGCAGAGGGATAGCTCAGTGTTCTGCGCGTTGGCCCGCTAAACCCGGGGTTGTGAGTTCAATCCTTGAGGGGGCCATTCCACCTGAGGCTGGTAGTCGTGGGACTACACAGCAGAAGCTCCTTGCCTTCTAGCTGCAGATGGGGCAATATGCCATAAATGGTTGTGGTCACGGGACCATACAGCAGAAGCTCCTTGCCTTCTAGCTGCAGATCGTACAATATGATTGAAATTTGTGTGCTCCTGGCCAGCAGCCTATGGTGTGGCTGGCCGGGGGCGCTTAGACATAAATGGGAGTGACCAGAGTGACTCTGGTCATTCTCTTTTTTATGTTTTGTTTAAGGGAGATTCAGTACTGCCTGGAACACGGGCAGAGGGATAGCTCAGCGGTCTGAGTGTTGGCCCGCTAAACCCGGGGTTGCGAGTTCAATCCTTGAGGGGGCCAGGAGATGATGATGGATATCAAGCATATTGTACCATCTGCTGCTAGAAGGGAAGGCGCCTAACCCTTGCTCACTGCATATTGTACCATCTGCTGCTAGAAGGAAATGAGCCTAACCCTTGCTCCCCCCCTCCCTCCGTGAAAGCAACTGAGGGGGGAGCAAAAAATCCTTTCGCGCCTTTTTTCATATGGGCGCCATATTGCTGACTCCATTGTTATCCACCCGCCGCTTCTGCTGCCACTCTGCTGTCCTGCAAACAGCATACCAGGGAAAGCATGGAGCACGATCAGATCACCGCGGCTGTTATCGCCATTATGAACACCACGCGCATTGTCCAGGAGTATATGGAGAATGAGAACCAGGAGCTGCTAGAGCTACAGCAGGCGAGGAGGCGACAGCAGCGCCCTGAGGACAGTGATGAGGACATGGACACAGACCTCTCTCAAAAAAGGCCTCCCTGCAAGGTGGACATCATGGTGTTAATGGGGCTTGTTGATACAGTGGAACGCCGATTCTGGGCCCGGGAAACAAGCACAGACTGGTGGGACCACATAGTGCTGCAGGTCTGGGATGAATCCCAGTGGCTGCGAAACTTTCGCATGCGTAAGGGCACTTTCATGGAACTTTGTGAGTTACTTTCCCCTGCCCTGAAGTGCAAGAACACCAAGATGAGAGCAGCCCTCACAGTACAGAAGCGACTGGCGATAGCCCTGTGGAAGCTTGCAACGCCAGACAGCTACCGGTCAGTCGCGAATCAATTCGGAGTGGGAAAATCTACAGTGGGGGCTGTTGTGATGGAAGTAGCCAGGGTGATCACCAAGCTGCTGGTACCAAGGGTTGTGAGTCTGGGAAATGTGCAGCTCATACTGGATGGCTTTGCAGCAATGGGGTTCCCGAACTGTGGTGGGGCGATAGACAGAACCCATATCCCTATCTTGGCACCGGACCACCAAGCCAGCGAGTACATAAACCGAAAGGGTTACTTTTCAATAGTGCTGCAAGCACTGGTGGATCATAAGGGACGTTTCACCAACATCAACGTGGGATGGCCGGGAAAGGTACATGACGCTCGCATCTTCAGGAACTCTGGTCTGTTTCGGCTGCTGCAGCAAGGGACTTTCTTCCCAGACCAGAAAATAACTGTTGGGGATGTTGAGATGCCTATAGTTATCCTTGGGGACCCAGCCTACCCCTTAATGCCATGGCTCATGAAGCCATACACAGGTAGCCTGGACAGTAGTCAGGACCTTTTCAACTATAGGCTGAGCAAGTGCAGAATGGTGGTGGAATGTGCATTTGGGCGTTTAAAAGCTCGCTGGAGAAGTTTATTGACTAGGTTAGCTCTCAGCGAAAACAATATTCCCATTATTATTACTGCTTGCTGTGCGCTCCACAATATCTGTGAGAGTAAGGGGGAGACGTTTATGGTGGGGTGGGAGGTTGAGGCAAATCGCCTGGCCACTGGTTATCCGCAGCCAGACACCAGGGCTATTACAAGAGTACAGCAGGGTGCGTTGCGCATCAGGGAAGCTTTGAAAACCAGTTTCATGAATGGCCAGGATGCTGTGTGAAAGTTCTGTTTTTCCCCAGTAATGAAAAGCCCCGCCCCTTCATTCACTCTACTTCCCTTTACCCAAACCGCCCTGCCCTCCCCCCGGCGATCACCGCTCACAGAGGAAATAAAGTCATTGTTCCTTAAAAATCATGCATTCTTTATTAATTCGTAAAACAAAGAGGGGGAACTATGGGGGTAACTGCCACAGTCTCCCGGGATAGCTGGTGGAGGAAGGGAAGCACCAGGATGGGTGGAGGAGGAGGGGATGAGGGAAGGACAAGGACACACAGCACTTTAAAACTTATTGAATGCCAGCCCTTTCTTGCTTGGACTGTTCTCTTGGCTTGAGTGGTTGGGTGCACGGAGGCCGCCCAAACGTGTTCTTGGGCGTCTCGGGGATGAGGTTATGGGACTCGGGAAGGAGGGCTGTTGGTTACACAGGGGCTGTAGTGGCGGTCTGGGCTCAGGCGGCCTTTCCTGAACCCTACGCCTTTCCTCAGCCATAAGCCGGAGGATTTCCGTTTGATCCTCCAGTAGCCTCAGAATTGCATCCTGCCTTCTCTCTGCATGCTGACGCCACCTACTCTCTTCATCCCGCCGCTGTCTCTCTTCATCCCGCCAGTCATTGTCTTCAGCACGCCACCTGTCCGCGCGATCAAATTCTGCCTTCCTGGACTCCGACAGTGTCTGCCTCCACGCATTCTGCTGGGCAGCTTCAGTGTGGGAGGATTCCATGAGTTCTGAGAACATATCGTCTCAATTCCTTTTTTTTTTACTTCTAATCTTCACTAGCCTCTGGGACGGTGATGAAGGGGGTGGCGTTGAAACATTTGCAGCTGCGGGAGGAAACAAACGGGAGAGGAGTAGTTTAAAAGACACATATTAGAGAACAATGCTCCAAACATTACATAGCACATGTGCATTTGGTCCAAGGTTGCACTTTGCCTGTTATATTGAGGGTCTGCCGGTTTGGTGTGAGAGATCACACAAGCAGGTCCGGCGGGCAACAGAATTCGGCTTGCACGCAGCCATGGTAAGCCACAGTCTATAGGCTTCTTTAACCTTCATAACATGTGGGAATGTTTTCAAACAGCAACCCCCTCATTTCCCATAACAAACAGCCTTTGGGCTGGCAATTTAAAACTGGTTGGCAATTGAAAAGGGAGGAGCGGCGGTTTTCGGGTTAACGTGCAGCGCGAACCTAATCGACACCCCCCCCCCACACACACACACACATCCAAGATGTTCGCTGTTCCCCCTCCCCCCACCGCGTGGGTCACAGCGGGGAAGATTTCCGTTCAGCCACAGGCAAACAGCCCAGCAGGGACGGAGCCCCTCTGAATACCCCCTTAATAAAATTCCCCTATTTCAATCAGGTGACCATGAATGATATCACTCTTCTGAGGATAACACAGACAGATAAAGAACAGATGTTGCTTGAATGCCAGCAAACACCGGGACCATACGCCGCCATGCTTTGCAAAGCAATGATTCCAGACTACGTGCTACTGGCCTGGCGTGGTAGAGTGTGTTACCACGGAGCACAGGATAAGGCTGCCCTCCCCAGAAACCTTTTGCAGAGGCTTTGGGAGTACATCCAGGAGATCTTTCTGGAGATGTCCCCAGAGGATTTCTGCTCCATCCCCGAACATGTTAACAGAGTTTTCCAGTAGCTGTAGCTGTACTGGCCGCGAATTAATCATTAAACACGCTTGCTTATAAAACATGTATTAATTAACAGAGGTACACTCACCAGAGGTCCCTTCTCCTGCATCGAGCACGCCTTGGGTAGGTTCGTAGGGTACTGGCTCCAGGGTGACAAAGAGTTCCTGGCTGTCAGGGAAAAGGGCTTCTCCGCTTCCTTGCTGTGTCTGGGCGCTATTTTCAGCATCATTATCATCATCATGCTCCTCTGTGGTTTCTGATGATCCACATACGGAGTCATACCACATGGGTGGGTCAGTGCTGGCTGCACCTCCTAGAATGGCATGCAGCTCATCATAGAAGCGGCATGTCTGGGGCTCTGACCCAGAGCGGCTGTTTGCATCTCTGGTTCTTTGGTAGGCTTGCCTGAGCTCCTTAATTTTCACGCGGCACTGTTGCGCGTCCCTGTTGTAGCCTCTGTCCTGCATGCCCTTGGAGACTTTGGCATATGTATTGGCGTTTCTTCTTTTGGACCGTAGCTCTGCTAGCACGGTTTCGTCTCCCCATACAGCGATCAGATCGCGTACCTCACGCTCGGTCCATGCTGGAGCTCGTCTTCGGTTCTGGGACTCCATCATGGTCACCTCTGCTGATGAGATCTGCGCTCACCTGCAGCTCACCACGCTGGCCAAACAGGAAATGAAATTCAAAAGTTCGCGGGGCTTTTCCTGTCTACCTGGGCGGAGCATTGGAGCTCAGACTGCTGTCCAGAGCAGTCAAATGTTGCACTGTGGGATAGATCCAGGAGGCCAATACCGTCGAATTGCGTCCTCACTAAGCCTACATCGATTCGGCAATATCGCTTTAAGCGCTAATCCCCTCGTTGGGGGTGGAGTGGCGAGATCGATTTTAAGAGCCCTAGAAGTCGATGTTAAGGGCTTCGTCGTGTGGACGGGTGCACGGATCAATCAAAATAACGCTAATAAATTCGACCTAAACTCGTAGTGTAGACCAGGGCTAAGTTCTAACATCCCTACAGAACATTTTCAATTTTGTAGTAGGGCAAAGAGGGGAAGCCACAACTAAAGATTGTGGGAATACTCATTGGGCCCAATTCTAGCCATTTACGCTAAGGCATTTTGAACCACTCTGATAGTATAAAGGGGCCTTCATCACATTGCAGTACAACTTACCAACCCATTTTAAAACTCCTTTGCGCCACTCTGCCACAATAAAGTACAAATGAAAATTTGGGTGGTACAAAGGATGTGCTGCAACTCAGGTCAGTTTTCATTATTTAGTCATTGCAAACATCAATGTTGAGTAGGATCTAAGCTAATGTAACCTACTAGCTTTTTTAAAGAGGTTCTGTGCGATGGTGAATAGAACAAATACCCTCTGTCCTTCCCATGCCTTCACATATTTCTAAAAAAATCCATGGAAGTGAACCTTGAAGGTTTTGATATTTTTACACACATGCCAATCTCTGTTAAGTTCCAAAATACCATGGCATCCATGAGCAGGGGAACTGTTCAGAGCAAAGGGCAGTTGATAAATCCAGCATTTGTATGCTAAGTGACAGAGTTGAGTTTTTCCCTATCTACTCTATAGAGCAAATAGATCAAACAAATGGTAACCTGGCTAGTACGGTGAATGTTGTGTCTGAAATTGAAGGTAGCAAATGCACTAACTCCTTTGGTGAAGTTTCATCCAGTGTTGTTCAAAGAGTCCAGATTTATTGAAGGACCTTCATTCAGCCATTTTTAAGACGGATATTTGCCCATTATGGAACTGAACTGGGTCTATTTTCAACTGGGATTTTCAATGCTTACCTGTGGGAAAGCAGGTTGCCAATGTCCTTAAACAGGGGGTGGCTAGGTCTCTACCCAAAAGATTGCTAAATCCCTGTTCAGAAAAGTCATATCTTAAATTTGAAAGCATTAATTACTGATGTGGATGGGATATCCATGCCTTGGCTGTACTCCTTCCTCACAGAGGTTCGAGAAAGAAAAGTGGCTTTGGGTACTTACTCATCCTAGCTGAAGGTTTCTCAAGCACAAGTTGAAGGGTTTCATCTTATCACCCTTTGTGTTCAACATAAATCTATGGCTGGTAATGGTAATTATGTCATTTGAATGCCAACAACATTCAGCTCTCTCCAACATGCCTCCTTTTCACTGAACCTGGATTCTGCTGTGTCTGGATTTGCTCAGGGTCTATTCGAGGTAAGGACATAAAGTTGTGAAAATTGGCTATGAAGCCCCTGACCCAGAAGTATCAGCCCCCATCAAGAGGAGTCAAGGATTGTTTTTTTTTTTGGGGGGGCGGGAAAGGATAGCTCTGTGGTTTGAGCACTGGCCTGCTAAACCTGGGGTTGTGAGTTCAATCCTTGAGGGGGCCATTTAGGGATCTGGGGCAAAAATCTGTCAGGGGGACAGTACTTGGTCCTGCTAGTGAAGGCAGGGACTTGACTCAATGACCTTTCAAGGTCCTTCCAGTTCTATGAGATAGGCATATCTCCATGTTTCAGGGAGGGAGATGCTAGCCCTGATTTGGTCAGACTGGAGGAGAAGGTGAGGGCTAAGTTGTGGAAGGGGAGGATATGTCATTACCTCATTCTAGTGGCCTGGAACCAACATGCACAGAGAGGTGGCACCATTCTTTACTCAGGGTCTGTAACAAAAGCACACAGGCTGTGCTGCAGCCCTGTGTCCTTCCACATATTGAAAAGGTGGATTCCTTCCCCTCCCACTGCCACATAGGTTTGATTCGGGGAACTATGTTCTCAGGCTTTGTAAGGAGAGGAGTGAATTTCACCTATACTTATATCTCCAGTGTAACAAGTAACCACCAGGGCAGAGGTGCTGAACCTTTTTCTTTCTGAGCCCCCCACAACATGCTATAAAAACCCCACAGCCCACCTGGGCCACAATAACTGGTTTTCTGCATATAAGCGCCAGGGCCAGCGTTAGGGAGTAGCAATCAGGGCAATTGCCTGGGGCTCCATGTCACAGCCTCCTCCCCCTCCCCCATGAAGCTACATTGCTCAGGCTTCAGCCCCGGGTGGCGGGGCTCAGGTACCTGGGATTCAGCCCCATGCGGTGGGGCTTTGGCTTTCTGCCCTGGGCCCCAGTGAGTGTAATGCTGGTCCTGCTTGGAGGCCCCCCTGAAACCTGCTCGAGGCCCCCAGACCCGTGGTTGAGAACTACTGCACTAGGGAGCAGCACATAGTTAAATTATTTTAGAGCAGAATTAAAGCACACAAGCCAGGTCACAGGCCCTCTTTTCGACTAGTTTTAAACAAGCAATATTAAAACGACAGAGGATTATTTCCTCATGAAAAGGTGGTTTTGTGATCAAGTTTGATTTTTGTTTAATTAGGCATATAGTTCTTTTATCACCTGTGCCCTTTACAAAACAAAGGACTCCATGAATTTCAAGGAATATCTGAGAATAAATCATAATATAGAGTTACAGGGGACAGAGCTAATATTGTTACCTGTTATATTTAACAACAGGATTATTTTAAAAATACTAACCTTGGGGTTAGGTTACACTTCAGGCACTTCCCAGAAACAATTCCCTCTCCATATCTGTTCTGCCATTTTTCATAACCTGAACAGTTTTTCCCTACTATAAGGTGTTATTTAGAGATGTTCTAAGATGTGCAAGCACCCTAAGTGTTAATTAGTTTGTGTGGCAAATAAAAAAAAATCAGCACGTTTTAAGGAACTCTTGTTGCAAATTGCAGCACTAATATGGATTTCCTTCCAGCTGTACCTCTGACTTCTTATCGAGGCTAGAGACACACCAGTAATAAGATGACAGAGTCTTACACTTCCCTTTTCCCCACATTGCTGAAATATCAAGTGGTACTTCATTGCCAGGGAATCAGCATGCCTATTAGAAAAATGGCACTTTCTGAAACGCAGTAGCATGTTCAAGTGGGTGGTGCTTCTAGAAATGGAAATTAATGATATGAGGGACATGAAGCATCCTCTTTAAGTAGTGGTTTGAAATTACCTAGTGTTTTCTTGTTTCAGTGCATGCTGTGGCTTCCTGGTCAGGGATCTCTAGGACATGTCTAATTTTTTGTGTGATTTTGTTTCGGTTGTCAAGTATACAGAATCTTGGGTTGTCACACACAAACATAACATGCCATTCCAGCCCCCATTCCCCACAGTATGTCTTGGTTTTGTGCATTTCATGCTAGGCCTATATGCAGGGGAAAGCAGTGTCCATTAACTCCCCCCACAAAGTAGAGGTCAGCGATTGTACTGCCAAAGCTTTACGTGCTATAGGGATCGTTGGGAATACAAAATTTTCCCAGCCGATAGCAATACTCTTTGTTTTCCTCCGTCTTCGCTGATAACATTTGTGGCACTATCTTGAGAAAGTGCAAGAATTTTAAGGAAGGATATTCCAAGTCTAACTTATTTTTAAAAATGCCTCAAAGCTTATATTATAGCCAGCCTGAGGTCAGATCTCCAGCTGATGTAAAACAATGTAGTGCCATTGGAGTCAAAGAAGATATGCCAGACAATACTAGCTGAGAATCTGGCTTTAAGAAAGAACATGGACAACATTTGGTTGCTGACTGAACATACTGTACTTCAAAGATCTATGTAATATTTGGAGTTTTACTACGACAATAAAAACGTGCAGCACTCCTGGTGCTCTTGGACAATCTTTTGAAAAAAACACACTACCCCCAGTTCCCTTGATAAACTTAAGAAAAACTAACTGACTTCCATCACATGGTCCCACATCCTTAAAGGTATTTAGGTGAACAGCTCCCATTGAAATCACCTGAATACCTTTGAGGATCTCAGCCACCATCCCTACCAGAGTCATACACTAGAGAGAGAAAGTAGCCTGCCTCAGTAATATATTTTTATCTTTCATGTATATACATACACACGTTCAGTTTAGACTTTGAATGAAAACATTAAAGGACCAATATTTTCAAAAGTTGCTAGTGATTTTGCAATAGCAAAATACTTAAGCAACCCTTTTCTCAGAGCTGAATGTTTCAGTTAGTAGAGCATTGTCATACTGTAAACTGCCTTGTCACTTGACTAACTGGAAGGCAGGTAAAACAGCAGTATGTGGAGCTTGTGAATTTAATAATGCACACTCCTGTTACTGTACATTGTGGCTGACTGCCGCTTTACAAGATCTCAGAGGACTTTGTTGGAGAGGTTGTAATAAAATGATCATTACTTTAAAATAATGTTCAATCAGTTCTCTAGCAACTACCTGTGCTAGGAGAACTAGTCAGTTTTGGTAACCTATATCAAAAATGTCACGTGTTTGAGTTTAACTGTGACATTCCTAAGAAAACAAGTGTTCAACGGGGTTTCTTAGGAACCTGATCTCTTTTGTTTCCTCTACAATGCTTATTTTTGTCCATGACTGCCCCTCTACTAAGCAATGCAAAAGTCTAATCTAGGGCAGCATTGCTCTCCCTATATGACTTAGATGAGATCAATATTCATTAACACTAGTAATTCACCACACAATGAGGACAGTGCTCTAGAAAATATTAAAAGACACGTGGGAAAGAAAAGGAAGGAATGCAGCCAGCATGAAGGAAGCAGATCATGTTTGTAAAGCTGTAGGTAGAAAAAGGGTCAATTTCTATGGGAATGTTGCTTACTGTGTGTCTCCTCATTTCACCAGCATCTCAGGCTGGCATTTTGTCAAATGTGAAATGTTCTCCCAGATTACGAGTAGAAAGACTCTTTGATGAAGCACATGGAAGTTAGTGATGGGGAAACCTCAACCAACATCAGAGTATGGGTTTGGTTTGGACAAATTATCAGCAATGAGCAGATGGGCAGGTTGGTGGGGCTCAGTAATCCATTGCTCCTGTGAACCCAGGGCAGGGTATATAAACTTTGTTCCTCCAGCCTGAGCCCCTTCTCATGCCCCGATTAGTAGTATATACACGTGGCCAGAGCATGCACCATGCTGAGTTGGGGATCCTCTGGATTAGGGCGACAAGCAGGGTCCCACTCAGGACTGGCTGAAAGTCACCCCCGGGTCACAACAGAGGAAGCCATGGCAGCAGTGGACAGTGTATTCAGTAGTAGGCACCGGAGCAGCAGGGGCACGCAGCAGACAGCAAGTGCAGGCATCTTCCCCCACCACAGAAATTTTTACTTCGCCACAGGGTGTGTGTGTGTGTAGTCCCCTTGGATTGTGGAGGAGGATTTGTGCCCTGGCCAACCTGTGCCCCCTGCCAGCACAAAAACACTTGGGGGGGGGGGGCAGAAGAGGGGCAGCAGCTGGAGCCAAAGGAGGAAGGTGGCAAGCATTCATGCTTCCCTCCTTGCAGAAGCTGGATGAGGTGGAGTGAGTGGACCCTACAGGACCCAAGGAGCTTACTGGACTAACAGTATCAGTCTTCCCAGCACACAGACTGTAACAGATCAAACACCTTTTATCCAACTCAGAGAGGGAATGTAGGGATAGGGTTAAAGGCAATTTGGAGAACTCCCCTTGTGTGGAGGGGCAGACTCTGTGTCAAGCACCCCCACAGGTAACAGCCTCAGTCTTCTACTACTACTACTAGTTCATACGGATCACTCAGCAGTGGGAGGTGAGAGGAAGCCTCCCCAGATCCCCATACAGGTGAGTCAACTGCTTCCTGCGGAAACAGAGGCATAGCTCAGTGTTGCTGTGGCTCAACCCCCAACCAAAAGTGGGGAAACTGAGGAAGTTAAGGAATATGACATAATACGATTCCTACCTGAGAATGGGAAAAACCCAAGATATGTGTCCAGCAGACATGTAGCCACTGCCTATATAACAGAAAACCCTTTTCAGAAGGTGGCTATGGATATTGGGGTACAGCTCAGTCAAGGCACTCTCAGAGAGGGGCATCTGTCCCTGGGTAAGGAACATAGGGTTATCCCAAAGAGGGGAGATGGTTTCCTCCTACCCACACAGCCCAGGGGGAGAGAGACCCCCAGAGAGGGCATTCCACGAACACCTTTCCCACCTGACAAGTGTCAAGTTCAGGTACTCATTCCATAGGGGCTCAGTTCGCTGATGAACCAGAACAGCAAGTGGACTTTGGGGGAAGGTACCCCTCACAGAAGAGAACAGGGTTGGGGCTCCTAATGTGAAGAATGGTGAGGAAACAATCCCTTTTCCCCAGCCCCTTAAATCTCACATGAAAGGAAGGCAGTGGGGTCCCAGCCCTGGGCTGAGGACCAACTGGGGAGAGGTGGGAACTGACAGTAAAAGAAAAAAAAAATCAGAGGATTTTTATTTTGTCAGCTAATTCACCTGACACTATTCAAATGCCCTGATAGGACACAAATAATTCTGTTCAGGTTTTATATTGCAACCATCACCATATCTTAATGCCCTATGGTATCTGTGCACCTAAAACCAAGGAAAGCATTTAACGTGCAAAATTCTCCATGTACCTGGGCTTAACTTCTTGCTAAGGCTTATTTTATAATTCAGCCTCTTGTCATTTCAACATGTTAAGATTGGTCCCCAATCCAGTTTTATTTATGTTTCTTGAACCCACAAAATAATAGAAACTGTACAGTTAGCATACTACTTTAACACAAAGATTAACCCACTGTACATTAATGACTGTTGTCAATAGGTGTTACTTCATTGACTTCAGCAGAGCTATGGAGATGTATCGGAGCTGAGAATCTGTCCCCAAAAGTAGGTTTTTAATGCAATGCTTGGTCTTATATAAAATCCTATGGACCGGCTGTTGCTGATGGAGGGGGTAAGGGATATGGAGTACTTAACTTACTATGCCTTTCCCACCTTATCCGACCCTTACTTCTAGCATCACTCCTACTGTATAATCAAATGACAACACAGCCATAATTTGATGGTGCTAATAAGGCATTAGCACAAAAAAAGCAGACATGATACTAACACACTTATAAATCAGGAATCAGATTCAAGAAACAAATTGCTAGAATGTACCTAATTTCTTTTGCTGATGGCTCTTCAAGATGAAGTTAATTGAAAAGCAAAAATTTTCAGACACTGGAAGAAAAAGAAATTGACAAATATTCTAAAATGGTAAGGACACTTATTGATAATGACATGTTACCAACCTACAAGATCAAGAACATGACAACAAGAGTGGATGTCTGCAAGAAACACAGCTTCCTTTGATTAATTTAGATTTGTTCTGTTCCTCCTATAGGACTGATCCTCAGCTGTCATTAGTATGGTATACCTTACAGCAGTTACTTTGGCAGGTGGCCAGCCACTTTTTTGGAATTTAAAATTCTCTCCCATTTGTATGTGTTAACTGATTGAAAGCCTTCTTCTGTTGTATTACACTGCAAATCAGAGCTGGGTAGAATGTTCCATAAGAACATTTATCTGATGGAAAACACAATTTCTGAAAAATTGAAATTTTCTATTGGGACTATCAAAATGAAATATTTAGTTTTGGGGCAGTTTGATCCAAATTGAAACATTTTGTTTTGTTGTACTGACCTGAAATGGTTTATTTCAAGTCAATTCAACATTAATCTGTATTTGCCTATTTGATGCTTTGCCTCATGGGAGTTGTAGTTCAGTTGTTTCTTCACGTAACAAATTTTTTAACCCCATCAAAACATATCACCTATTTTGCTGATATCTTTCTTTGCCAGATTTAATATCTTGTTGATTCCTCTAAGGTAACTGAATTTCTTTGTGCATATTAAAGCAATAATCTATTCAGTTCAAAGTAATCGGTTGATGATTTAATAATACAGTCTAATACAATCTCCAGAATTGTATTCTGGCTGATTATGCTTTGTTGATTGGTCATATTATTTAGCGAGGAGGATTAATTGGGAAGGATTTGTAATTTTAAATAGGCACTATGAGCCAAAAAATAAATAAATTGTTACTACAGATTTACCCCAGTGTAACTGTTTTGAAATCTTTAGAGTTATGCCAGATTTTAAAAAAAGGAATTTAAAGTTTTTGATGATTGCTAGGTTATCTTTCAATTATTGTATTTAAATCCAAAAGAATAAATAAAATCAAGTCATACTAGTTTCTCACTGCTAAGTCCTGGGTTTGCCTCTGGCTTTGCTATTCTCAGATGCAAAATTTTCTACCCTCAGTCTAGCCAGGAACACATTTCAGTATAGTCAGCACTTTTTGGTCAAGGGAGCATTTTATAAAGAAACACGAACTATGACAAAATTTTCAAATTTAGCTGTCTATAGTCTGGCTTTTAAGTCCACATATAGCCACCACGTTTTCATTAAGTACTGAGAACCTGCAATTTCCACTGACTTTACTGAGATGCCACTATAGTTCTGACTGATGCTAATCTTTAGGCTACCAGATTTAGATGTGGTGCCCTTCTTGTTTTACTAGGCTATAGTTTTTCTTCTGGTCGGAACAAAACATGCCAGATACATATTAATCTGGAAGCTGTTCTTACAAAAAGGCATTGCATATGTTTGGCGGGTGCTACACAACTGATACTGAGCTATTATAGATATGTTACCACATTATGTATCAGTCTGCAGGAGGTAAAAGTCAGATGCACTGACTGTCTTAGTTTGCATAAGGAAGCACTAAAGGAAATTTAAATTACATTAAACTAGTCTTGAGCATATTTTAAATAGCACACCAAAAATAGCTTTAGTTACAATTAAGTCAGAACAGCTTAATGCCAAACAAATAAAATGCACTCTTTCAACTCCAAATTATACAATTCACAATTGCATACACTCCACTGATCTTAGCATGAGTCCACAAGACTTAAGGTTCTGGAATGCAAATATCAGAACCAAATTCTCAGCTAACAGAAAATCAGCAGAGCTCCACTGACATCATCTGAAGATGTGAGCCCAACTATACTTTTGAATGCTAGAGGAACATGCATACCACTTGGTCTAACAATGACCAGTTTAGATTAAACAGCGTTTAAGTGCTGATTTAACATATGGTCCTATTAAGTGAACTGTAGTGAAATATTTTAAACATAAATAGTAATTCAATGGTAGTTCCATATGTAGCTATACCATACTAATCATAAATGAAATGAAAAATCCACACATACTTGGAAGTCCACACAGGATAGATATTAACTGGCATCTGTGTAGCCACCATTGGGGAGGGGAGTCATGTGACTGGCACTTAGGGGGTCTGTGTATTTATCATAAGGATTCACATACAGATAGCAGATATGCAACTTGGTGAAAAGGTTTGACAGTACTCAGAGAAGGACCTTTAAATGACCACAATAGGTCATTCATTCTCAAGAATGGCACCATCTCCTCTGTATTAGATGACTGAATTACTAATGATTTTTTTTCAATTAACAAATAATGGAATATATCACAGTCAGATGGCTACAGAACTAGCAGTTTAACATCTCACAAGACCTTGATTAAAGCAGAGAAATAATTCTTAGCAAATACTTTATTAGAAGGATGCTTTCTGTTCTTGAATTGTCCAAACATAGATGACAACTTTCTCAAAGCTATTTGTTATATTACATTTTTTGCTGTACTATTTAAAATATATAGTTGGTTCCTGGCTCTGTTGAAGATATTCACCTAGGATGTGCTGTTTGAGTCTCTGATCTGAATCGAAGCAGGAACTTAAATCAGGGATGCCCACATGCCCGATGAGTGAACTAACCTCTTGGCCATTTGGGGGACTCCTGTGCATATTTTGACCATAAATTCTATCCTGGAACACTATCTCATCAAAACTAACATGTTCCTTTAAAAAAATATATAGAACTAAGGTACAGAGAGGAAAATTAAGTGACTTGCCCAGGGCCACCCAGAAAGTATATGGTGGAAATTGAAGCCAGGTCCTAGACCGAAGCCTAACCCCTGGGCAATCCTTCCCTCACTACTACATAGCACATTCTGTAAAAAAAAAATTAAAAAAATGAGACCGTAACACAGTTAATTAGAACTGTGCAAAAAGTATCAGCTTTATGTGCTAACACTGAGCCTCATGTATATTTTGAAAGAATTCATACATGTGTCCAGTAAATTTTGCTTTCTGTTCTCTTTCATTTCCTGCCGAGTTACAGTAAACTGCCACAAACAGCTTTTTCCCCACTCCATGTTTTGTTGATAGCTAGGTACCATATGCTGGTATAGTTAATGCTCTGTTCTTTGATTATACACAGTGCATCTTGAATATACATGCAAAAAGTTTACACCACTCATATTTTAACTGTTAAAAAAAGACTAATGATCTTTAGCCCTACAAAAATAATATGGTCAAGTTAAAGACACCATTATAGTAAATCAAATGGATAGAGGGTCAACCGTAGTGGGCTAATCACATTGTGCTTTTTTGAAAACGTTTAATACATGGAATTAATCTTGTGGTTTTGGTCTACTACTGTAAGAAAGAACTGCCAGACCAAACAGTTGCTTAAGCATGGCAGTGAGATCAGGCAGTTAAATTAAAGACTCTCTTGTTCAGTCATCATGACAAAGGAGCAAAAAGTCACCAGAAGCAAAGCTAATATTTCAGCTCTGTTTGTTGCTGATCTGCAAACCTTACTTGCACAGATAATTCTTACTAGTGCAAGTATTCCCATTGGCTTCCGTAGGACTTCAATTGGAATCCTTGTGAAAGTTACAATTCTTCAACTTTCATAGACAGAGGGACAATGAATGATTTATATTAAAGCCTGGTCCAGGCATAAGCCTTAATATGTCACACAGGTGGCTCAAATGGAATTACATTTTTACCATTAAATTATGTTAGCCATAATTATTTTGGGATATATCAAGGCATATGTAGAACATTTCCAGTGTGAACTCCATTGAAGACAATTGTGTCACTGAGATCTGAACCTGGCTCACTATGTGGTTAGCAGCAATTACCTATGTACATTGTGGAGTTGCTCTTGCAGTCATTTCACACTCCAAGCTCCCATCGATTTTAGCAGGAGTTTTACGTAATGGATGTTTTCACCATTAGGCCCCCGAGGTTAATATTTATCATTCAAACAACAACAAGCAAGGGGTCACTTGCTTTTGCTTTGAAATATTTAATCGTCAATATGTTATTTCCACAGTTATGTGAGCAGCAAAGAAAAATCTATTTTGCGGAGGAATTTTGTTTTATCGGTTGTATTACAGTTCAAAAGCTCTCCACATAAAAACATGAAAGTTTGAATGACTAGTTAAGGAATGGAAGGCATCAATGGCTGATTGGCTGGAATTTCTGAGCTTGGTGAGATTTCAATATGGGTAAATGAGACTCTCTCTCTCTCTTACTGTGAAGGAGGCTATCTGAACCACAACATTAGTCTTGTTTCTGTTTTTGTCCCTCTGGCACTATGATTAACTAAAGTTTAATATTTTCAGCATTCCAAGCACATTAATCGGCTTGAAAAGTTGGTGTATTCATTCACTGTGACAGCTCTGCCTTGTGATCTCTTTGCGCGTGTCACCAAGGTACCATGCAAGAGAAACTAAAGTTGGCAAAAAAGAATGTGAATTATATTCAACTTGCTGCAAAAAGATATAGAATGACAGATACTGCAAAGTGCCAAATGCTCTCCCAGTCTGCTGTGTGGCAGTGGACAAACCATGCAAAAGGTGTCTGTCAGGTTCAGGGGGAGGAGTCAAGGAACAAACATGTTGTATGACATTCTACTCCCCATGCCCACCATGACAGATACCATGTAGAAAATGGAGATTAACTAATACTGTTCAGAGTACCATTAACTCCCTTTCTGTCTCTGAAGTTAATGTGAAGAGAAGTACTGAAGATTCTATCTTGAGTTTTGTATGGTGTTCACCACCGTATCTGGGAGAGGGAGGGCATTGAAAGGAGCATAGAGAGACAGCCTTCTAAGCCATTGTTCAGGGATCTGAGACATTTGGCCTTTTGCCTGAAGATCTGTAGCCTACAGTCTTCAGGAAGTGCCTCCTGGCCCCTATCTACTGGTGTATGGCACAGAGCAGGAATCTTTCCTACCTTAACGCCATAATTTAGTAGAATTTCTCTCACTGACAAGAGAGTTCTGTTGACATTTCAAAAAAACACACAAACAAAACAAAAACCTGTTTGCCTGATTTTGCAAAAGCGATTGATCCAAGCTTATTTGGCCAGCAGCTTGCAGACACCGCATTTCCCCCAGCAGAGTTTCACCTGATTTCACTCAGGGTATGTCTACGCTACAGCAGGGTGCATGCAGCCCAGCGTGGGTAGACCGACACATGTTATACATGCTCAAACTAGCATGACAAAAATAGAGTAGTCGGGACAGCACAAGCGGCAATTGGAGCTAGCCACCTGAGTGCATTCCCTGGGTGGGATCTGGGTTGGTTTGTACTCTGGTGTCTTGCCTGAGACACCATCCATGCTACCGTGGGCTCTACTGCTATTTTTAGCAGGCTAGCTCCTGCAGAGCTAGTGCACATCTGTCTACCCACACTGGAAAGCACACTTCCAGCTGTTCTGTTCGCATACCCTCGGTGAGTTGGTAAATGTGTTCGGGAAATGGACCCAGCTTCCTGCAAGTTGGAGCTTTTTCCTTCATGGCCAGTGAGGCAGCTGTGGATGTACATAAAGAATATTTTCTAAAGCTTATTTTGTGAAGGGGCGGGGGGTGTCAGCCACTGTATAGAGGCTGCACTTTCCCCCTGAGACCCACAGCAGTTCTGGACCTCCGGTGTGCCCTCTTCCCTGTGCCTTGTAAGTTAGGGGTTGGAACTACTGGAGCCAGCACTAGGGAGCAAAGAGATTTCCCTGCCGTGCAGATGGAGCCAATCATGGGACAACACCAGGGAACTGGAGATAAGGGAATCTTCGGACTCAGTAAACTCTGCCTTCACATTCTTCAACTGAAACATGCTTTCCAAATTCCCCTCTCCACTCCCTCCCACAATCCTTCTGTTGCCAAACTCCCTGTCCCCTTCCCATCCTCCCTCATTAGTGTCCCCTTTCAATTCTTTCATCAAGGGTTGGTCTACACAAGGACATTCAAGAAAATTAATTAAAGGTGCAAATTTGAAGTGGATTAGTTAAAACACATGAAATGTTTGGGTGTACACTATTATTCAGAATTAGGCCAGGTCCATACTACAGACCTATATCGCTATAACTACATCTCTCAGGAGTGTGGATTTTTCACAGCCCTGAGTGACGTAGTTATACTGATCTAACCCACTGTGTAGACAATGCTATGTTGCTGGGAGAGCTTCTTCCGTTGACATAGTTACCGCCTCTTGGGGAGGTGGATTAACTATGCCAACAGAAGAACCTGTGCCGCTGTAGCACTGTATGTGAAGACAAGCCCTTAGTGGCCTTAATTTAATTTAGATTCACTTTGGTAGTGAATTAAACTAAATCAGATTAAGGCCATGTTCTATTCTGAATGATGGTCTTCACACAGGGTTTTAATGTGGATTAATCAATCCACTTCAAATTCACACCTTTAGTTAATTTGGATTAATTTTCCTGAATGTTTCCTAGGGCTCATCTACATGGAGACAGTCAGAACAGATAGTCTCAGCTCTGACTTTTGGGGCCAAGGAACCAAATATTCAGATTACATTTTATCATGGGGCTGGTTTCAGCCATTAGGCTTAGCCCTGAGTAAGAAGTGCTATGGACCACCCCTGGATTAGCTCAAAGAGGCACAATTCCCTACCTTTGGGTAGGGGAGAGACAGAACCATAAATTACCTCACTCTTAGGCTTCGTCTATACTACCAGCTAGCGGTGTGATTCCCCTGCTTGCATATACTTAATCGCACTCTCTCTCATTGAGCTATCACAAGTATAAATAGCAGCATAGCCACAGCAGCACAGATGGCATATCTGCTGCTGCGGAGTACAAACCTGCCTGAAACCAGTCGGTAGGTATCCAGCATGGATAAGCCATGCCCCCTCCGCCGCTACTGCAGCTATACTGCTATTTATACTTGAGGTAGCACAAGTATGTGTACACAAGCAGGGGAATCACACCTCTAGCTCCTAGTGTAGACGTAGCCTCAGGATGCAGTTTACTCTTTCCCTTATAATCTGTCCTGCAAATAGGGGATGGAGACAAGGCTCCCACTCCCTACCTATCTTTACACTCTCCCCACCCACTCGCTCGCAGAAGGAGTATCAAGTGACCAGCTTGAGCCTCAATCTGACCAGAATGCCTGAGCAGAGGAAGTACAAGGCTGTCTTGATCCCTCTTATGCCTCTTGCATGATCAAGTAAGAACTAGGGTCAGGCCAGGCCTCCGTGAATTACCTTAGGTACTTTTAAAATTCCAGCCCTAGTGACATCAGAGCACAAGACTGATTGAGTTTTAAATGAGACATGCTCCTAAATCACCTGGGATTTAAAGGCAGTGCTTTTGAAAACCTCAAACACCCATATCACAATTTAAACCTAAAGTACCATTAATTTTTCCTCTCAGGGTCTCTTTTTTTATTGAATTCTGCAGCTCACTATAACAGTGTAAAAGTTATCTAACCTGAACTAATGAATCATAAATCATCTAAAGCATGCAAACTTAGTTCTGAAAAAAAGAAAATCAATAGCAATTCAGTGAGTTTCCAAAGTATATTTTTCTGCATGATGTGCTTGGGCTCTCATTTCCAGAAAACAGGGGTCTTTCCAAGAATTAAAATTCTCCTTTTTGTGTGTTGGGCAGGGTGGGGGGGGGGGGAGTTTGTTCATTTAGTTGTATTTTTTTGTTTTGTTTTACCAAATAAAGTGTAAAGCAGTAATGAAATGGAAGCTCATTATTTCCATTTTAAAATAGGACATACATATTTCATAAAATGTATTCTCTCCCAATGTTGCTGCTGGTACTCGTTAATATAGCTGCATCAGAATTATTAACACACCTTTGAGATATTTGAAAAAAGAATGTTAAACTATCAAGATGTCTTAAGCATAATGAGAGACATTACTACAAATAATGTTAATTTGATTGTTTTTTCCAAATCACTGTGGAACAGGAGAGCTGAAAAATTATGTAGGTAATACTGAAACCTAAATCCTGAAGTGTATGAGAGACTGCTTTTCCAT
Source organism: Macrochelys suwanniensis (assembly GCA_033296515.1). Taxonomy (NCBI): domain Eukaryota; kingdom Metazoa; phylum Chordata; order Testudines; family Chelydridae; genus Macrochelys; species Macrochelys suwanniensis. Next base: position 14,089,428 of record CM065784.1, on the reverse strand, counting down.
CAGTCTTGTTTTTCTTTAAAAATATAATCCGACTCTTAGCAACATTTTCTATTTCTTTCATTTGCATCATGCATATTATAAATATCACAAAGAATACATGTATGTAGCTTCTCATTAGAGGTTCTTCTGTAATCTCTCTCTCTGGGGATGAACATTAACTTTGCTAGATGGAAACAATACACATAATTTCATCTTCAGTGACTAGCTCAACAGGGCCCAGACCCATGGATGCCCTAACTATTACTGCAATACAAACATCTTCAGGACATTTTGCAGTGAAACAAATTAAAGCATTAAACTGTCCTTATGACACTAGCTGTCCTTTCCCTGAGTGGTTTTTTTCCAGTGGAGGGAGAGGGGAAACAGAGTCACAAAGAGATGACTGTGTGCTTGATCCTGCTTCTATTGAAGCCCAGGTGAATCATCATTGGCTTCACTGGAAACAGGATTCAGCACTACAACCACTGGGAGATCATTTGCTCAAAGCCATATAGAGCCAGACTGTGCTGCCTTTGCCATACCCTGGTGAACAGTTATTTGCATGGGACTTGGTTTATGACCTTTAATGAATGGCTGTTCCAGGATGTAAGATGACCCCTCATCTCCCTTGTGTTCCCTACCTACATTGAAAGTCACCCTGTGCAAAGGGCCAGCACACAGTATTTTCATAACCCCATTTTGAGAGTTTCAGTAGGACTTAACTGCTTCTGCACAGGGGTGAATTTCACTCACCACGAGTTATGTTTTTAGATATGTTTTTCAGGCATGTTTGGACCAGTGTTTCCCACTTTTCTGTGAGCGGAGCTCCTTTTCAGGAAAATGAAACCAACTGCTCTCCTACCCAAAACCCCCATGCCACCAAAACTGTAAATGCCTCCCCCATTCCTGTAACCTCACCATGTGTCATTAAAGACCTACACATCTTCCATGCCCCCATCCCTCCTACACACTCTCTCTGTGTGAAACGCTGATAAAGATCTTCATAATATGATCCTTCCTTTCATTTCTTACATCCTTTCATGGGTAGTAAAATAGCTAACAATAACAATATTGATATTTAAAGTACCATCTGAGTTGAAACCATTGAAATGAATGTGTCAGTTAAAATCTTAAGAGATATTCTTTCAGGCTTTCTGCAAACTCAGGTAGACATGTCTTCATCTGTTACATTTACTTCACATTTTAAAAATTTTGAGACACACTGATTTAAGTCAGCGTAAACCTCCATTTTTGGGTGCCCAACCTGAACATTTTTAAGATGGACTTGGTTTTGAGAGGACAAGTGCCTGTTTAAATTAGACCTGTTTAAAGGTGTCTGAATCTGGGCACCAGAAATCACTTGTTACTTTTGAAACTCCTGGAGTTAATCAGTAGTTTATAACAGGTAAATGAATAGAAGAGGTATAAATCACAATGGATTCCATTTGCTTATTATTGTTGATAACCTGATCAACCTTTTGGGGGGGGTAAGGTTTTGGTCCTATTACAGAAAGGCAAAAAAAAAAAAGTGTCAACATTGGGGTTAAGATATTACTGACATGAATTCTCAACCCTCACACAATTCTCTTTAGCCATTGTTTGGACTATCTTTGAGTGCTTTAACTAGTAAGAGCCATGACCTACAACTTCCCAAGTCACATCAGACGGTCAATCCTTTCTTCTGAATAAGAGCTGAAGAAAGTAACTACATGTAGTTTTAACTCATCTATTTTCCCACATACGTAATCATGTAAACTGTATTACCTTGCTCAAGGCTTACTGTAGTATATAAACATCTAGTTTATATAAATGAAGCTTCCTGCAGCATAACAGTTACGCGTCAGGAAATTGTATTCAATAAAACAGGCACTCTAGAAGAGTAACCCTTCAGGGAGCTAGAGTTTAATGGGCCATGTGAAATGAGGAATGTACCCAAACTGATGGGGGAGATTGTTTAATTTATGAGCAACGATGTTTGCATGCAAACAAGGTCACCTTAAGAACACAGATTTCTACATTTGGCTTGATAATTGTCAGTTTTAAATCGCATCCAAACAAAAATCAGGTATCATTTTCTAACTGCTTAACACCAGTAAGAGTGAAAGCTGTAGCTTTAAACCCTATGCAAATGTATTCTTGATGGACTGTGTCATGTTTGAACAGTGACATTAAACTTTCAGTCCATTTGATAGCGAAATTGTGTTAGACTTCATTGTGGTCATCATCTCTATTATTTAAAGAAACACTTGTACCGGAGAATAGGAGCAATAATGAGCTGAATTTGCTTATATTGTGCTTCTGTTTAGGAAGGAAAGCCATCCTCTGAAAGTGATGCAACATTACACTTTGCTGACACTAGTAATAGCTAATATAGGTTTTTGACAGAGATAGTAGATCTTGTGCAGAAGGAGGGTAACCTGTGTAAAATGGTGTAATCTGCACACTGAGAGAATCAACAGGTAGGGCTGCAGCAGGAAAAGCAATGAAGGGGTAAACATAAGATAGATTTTCACCTCCATGTGCGATCCAACTGGTTGATTTTCCTGCTACAACCTCACTTCTGTCTCCTGAACGTACAGCTATCACCTGTTTATGTTCACTTACACCAGTTTACCAATCACACCCACATTGAAGTCACCTCTGAATTTGGCTCATAAACCCACATGCAAACAGCATATGCTCATCAGGGAATGGAGGATGCTCAGCTTCTGAGATGGATTTCACTTACGCAAGATTGGGCACTGTGTTCTTAAACAGAGATAGGCCTACCCAGTTCAGACAAGCCTAACAATTCCAAACAATGGGGTGTTTAGAGGCTAGTAGGTAAAGGATTAGAATCTCATGCCAACTAGCATAACTCATTACTGGTAACGGTGGCAACATGCATTCTTGCTGTACAAAGGCCACTGACAGCTGCACTGTTATCACCACAGTGCAAAGTACAATTTACAGACACACACAAATTTGAGTCGTCTTAACCTTATTGCCTCTGGTCCTCCATTGCATCTGCTATGCTGCTGCCATCCGTTATCCCAAGTACATTCTACCTGGATGTACCCAGGAAGTTCAGCAGCATCAAGCAGTTAATAGTGCCTGCAAGGTGCTTGTACTAGTTTATTTACCGATGCACATTTTTCTGTTTCAGCATTAGATCCAGCTCATTTACTCAACAAAAAACCCAACAGCCACCAGATGTTATGTTATGCTAGTGACTAATTATTAAAGGACACAACAGCCATATAATCTCTGAGGGTGGAGAGAAAAGATTTAAAGACTAGTGTGAACAAGGAGCAGCGTGAATGCAGAATTCACAGAATTTAGAGAGAAGTAAAATAATACTTTGACTATGGGGGTTGGGTTTCATTATATACTTCCACTGAGGGTTGCAAACTCTTTGAAACCTGGGCTGGAATTTGCTTGCTTTTGAACCAAGAGTAGTTGATTGTTTTTTTTCAAGATTTCCAAGTACTTTACATTGAATTTTGCTTTGATTCTGGAATCAGCTTGAACCTGAACCTCAAAGCCCCGAAGAGTCAAACCCATAGTGGTTCAGAAACTAAACAGAAGTGTAATCCTCCAAACCTTACGAAGTGAAACTCCTGAATTTCTATAAAACTTCTCTAGTCCAATTATGAGAAATGGTTTATTTAATGAAAAGGAAAAGTCACCGCAGTTAACCAGACCCTTCCCTCCAGGGATTTACATAGATTTTGCAAACACAGGGCCAGATCGAGATGGTGTAAATGGGGTACAGCCATTGAGCTTACTCAGGAGGACAAGCCAGGTGGGAGAAGGTCAAGCAGGAGTATTCTTATACCCTATTTCCAGCTACCATAACACCCTATAAGGGCTATTTTAGCTGGAATGCAAGTTAAAGTGCTAACCCATGGCTGGGATGGGTCACACAAAGCCACCTTTCATCTCAATCCCTATGATGAGTCTAGGTATAGGGATGGATTAGACCCCGAGCACCACTTCGGAGGTGCTGAGCATTCTCCATTCCTGCTGACCTCCTCACCTTCCAGCATCACGTGTAACACCTTTACAAGAATAGTGCTGAATTGACAGCAAGGGTGTTTAGACGTCAAATAATAATGAGCAAGGAGGATTTTGAAAGTCACTTCTTAACCAGGGGCCAATAACTCATCCTCTAAGTAAGACTGACGAGCGCTAGAAATCATTGTGTAGAGCATCTGTAACTTATGAAAAAAGTCTTTGGAGTTCAAAACATTGAAGAAATGTTTATATCATTTAGGACCTGGTCCAAAGCCCCCTGATATCAATGGCAAAATCCACACTGGGTTGGATTCAGTCCCAGCTGAGAAAAGAGTAGAACAACATTTTATAAGGAAAAAAATAATCTCTATAAAGAAGAGAGGGATCGTTAAGCATTTCCAGGACAATGAAGAACTCAAGTTGTAGTGTGTTCCTAAATAAGGAGATATTTTCTCAACACAACTGCCTTGAAAAATTTGCTTTACATAATTTGATGATAAACACAAAGTATAAAAGAAAATACATATGACACCACTGAAAGGGAGAGGACAGGGCTGGCCTTACCATGAGGCGAACTGAGGCGGCCACCTCAGGTGCCAGACTGTGGGGGGGGCACCACTAGGACCCATAGTGTAGAAAATTGTGTCTGCTGCTGGTGCATACGTATTCTCTCTGCTCTAGATGCACAGAGATGGTGAAGTGCTGTGCTGGAGGAAGGAGGGCACAAGACCTTTCAAAGTTTTGGCCCAAGCGAGGGGGCATGGGAGCGTCATTTGAGCTCCCCGCCTCAGGTGCCAAAATGTTGAGGGCCGGCCCTGGGAGAGGACATTGACACCTCTACTGAAACTCCCCAAACCTTTAAAAGAAGGATGGAACAGAACACCATAAATAAGAAATACAGAATATAGACTCCTCTATATGCAGAAGAGAAAAAAAATCGCATTTAATAGAAACAGATGAAGGAAAGATCAGAGTGATTGAGAAAACTGGAAAAGCAAAATGACTAAACACTTTGAGACAGATTCTTAGGTGGGATAAGTCAACATAGCTTCATTGAAGTCAATGGAACTATGCCACTTCATACCAGCTGAGGAACTGGTCCATACACATTTTTAAACAAGCATTTCACTGGAACATCAAGTCTATAGCTGGGAAGTTACATGTGTTTAGTAGAACCATAAAAGGGGTCGCTGGCCACTTTTAAATCCAACACCGGTAAAAGAAAACTGAGAAAGTAGTTTTTTTAAAGCCTGAAACTTTAAAGCCTGAAACTTTGCTTCAATTTATATGAGGAAAGAAAAAGGCTGAGAGTACCTACCATCCCTGTAAACGAACGTGAACTTTTAGACTTTACACTCTGAAAGAAGAGTATCCAGAGATGAGTGGCATGATTTTCAGATGTGTGTCTGCAGTGGTCACTGACTTCAGCTGCAGTTCTGTGTATTATATACATCTGAAAAATTAAGCCCATGTTTGTGTCAGTGGTGATCACTAGAGTTGGTCAGAAATCTTCCAATGGAGCATTTTGGCATTGGAAAATACTGATTTGTCAAAATTGGAACTTCAGTAAGAATGTTCTAATTCGACAAAATGCTGACAGGAACTAGGTAAGTTTCTGACAGAACACTGCAAGTTGCAGAATGTGCCTGGTTACACCTGTCAGCTTGCCCATCTGGCTCCTTGGCAGACTGCCTGGTGGGCTGATGGGGAGCAAAGAGCCAGGCAGCTCTGGCTCCCAGGTTTGTGGCTCCTCAGCACTCTGGGCCCGGGGGTTCCCAGGCTCCCAGCCAAGGCTGCCCATCTGGAGGGCAGTTCCAGAGCCAAGTTTCTTGGGGCTTTGAGGGTCTCTGCCAGGTGGGCTGTCTTGGAGTTGGAGCTTCCACACTTCCAACTCCTTGGCAAGCTGGAAAGCCCTGGCAGCACTGTCAACTTGATGCTCTGGGCTTCAGGAGCCTCAGATGTTTAAAAAATTCTGATGTATTCACATGATTCCAAAAGCTGGGATGCTGGACATGAGTCTATAGCACTTATTAGGAGCTGGGCTAGATTAAGGCATATCTACTTTTGCCTCCGCCTCCCCAGCAACTCCCTGTTGAACTCTTGAGTCCATCTCCCACTCCATGCACCACGATTCCTTCTCCAGTCCCCAATTCTCCCCTTCTCCATCCAAGTTCCCCTTTCTCATTTTCAGATCCTGAAATCAAAGGGATTGAGACAAATATGGCGATTTCCTGAACTATCCTGGACAAACCTTATTGAATTAAGTCTAAATATTTTATGAACTCATTAAAAAGCAAATTTGCCCGTGTTATTGTGGGATTGTACATAACTTCTCTAGGGGACAGGACTAATGTAAATCTCAGGAAGTGTTATGAGCTTCAAAGGGCTCTTTTAAACTATGGGCTAAAGAATGAACTGTTAGTTGAGTAGGTTTCCTACAAAATACTTGGAGGAGGGGAATGCAAATGCCCACCTTTGGACCTAATCTTTGAAGCTTTACCCTGGAGAGGGGACACTTGTCCATGAATTACCTAGTTCCAGGACTGAAAAGCCCAAACAGCATAAAGAAGTAACTCTCAGATTCATGAGTGTGCTTATTCTGAGCCAAAGCAGTTGTGTGTTGGTAACCACGGGAAAAAACCCTTGGTGGGGACAGTTCACTAGCCCAAGCCCTGGCTAGAGCTGGGGTGATCTATGGTAAGCTTAATATGATGGTGGAAACTAGATGGAAGCATCACCTAGTGGTCAGGGGGTTAGATCCTTAATGCAGGCGGGCGGTGGTAGGGGGATCCCAGGTCCTCCCACTCCATCAGGTTCAGGCCTGGGGCCCTCTGAAGGTTTCTAAAGGCCAGGCACCCAAGAATGCCTTAAGGTTGCCCTCTCTGAGCCACTTCCTACCTCTTCCCACTCTGTGGTCCAAGCTTTGTAGTCTGTAGCAAAAAGTGAAGAAAAGGTACTAAATGCACCTTCAGTCTGTCTGGGCCCAGAAGACAGGCTCCTCTTTCCCCAAAGGAGCTGATACAGCACCCCTTCTCAGGAGCTTCCAGGGAAGGTCTTCTGCTTTGTCAGCCCCCGGCTGAGCTCTCTGGCTTCCTTATAAGCTCCACCGCCATCTGGAGCATGTGCCACAGGTGCAGCTGGGGGGGTCATCTGGACCCAGAGTTGTTCTTTAACCCCTTCGGTCCTAGTGCAGGGTTTACACACCTTGTCACAATAAGGGTAGCATGTGTTTTGGCTCTTTTACTGTTTTAATATGTTTCACTGTAATGCTTAGAATAAGTGTATTTGCTTAGAAAAAGCCAGGTGGTAACTTAACATGTGGAAATTACACTGTTTACTATGAGGAGAAAAGTAAAGAAGGTCTGTTTAGGCAATCTGATTTTATTGGGGAATTCACAGTGTACGCAGGGAGCTGTGCTGTCTGGAAATACCCCAGTCAGGAGGGAGATCAAGTTTGCAGATGACACTAAATTGGCGGGGGTGCGGGGGGGAGAAGTACATACACTGAAGGGTAGGAATAGGGTTCAGAGTGACCTAGACAAATTGGAGGATTGGGCCAAAGGAAATCTGATGAGGTTCAACAAGTACAAGTGCAGAGTCCTGTACTTAGGATGGAAGAATCCCATGCAAGCTGGGGACTGACTGGCTAAGCAGCAGTTCTGCAGAAAAGGACTTGGGGATTACAGTGAATGAGAAGCTGGATATGAGTCAGCAGTGTGCCCTTGTTGCCAAGAAGGCTAAAGGCATATTGGGCTGCATTGCCAGCAGATCGAGGGAAGTGATTATTCCCCTCTATTCGGCACTGGTGAGGCCACATCTGGACTATTGCATCCAGTTTTGGGCCCCCTGCTACAGAAAGGATGTGGACAAATTGGAAAGAGTTCAGCAGCGGACAACAAAACTGATTAGGGGGCTGAGGCACATGACATACGAGAGACTGAGGGAACTGGGCTTGTTTAGTCTGCAGAAGAGAAGAGTGAGGGAGGATTTGATAGCAGCCTTCAAATACCTGAAGGAGGGTCCCAAAGAGGATGGAACTCGGCTATTCTCAATGGTGGCAGATGACAGAACAAGGAGTAATGGTTTCAAGTTGCAGTGGGGGAAGACTAGGTTGGATATTAGGAAACACTATTTCACTAGGAGGGTGCTGAACCACAGGAATGGGTTACCTAGCGATATGGTGGAATCTCCTTCCTTAGAGGTTTTTAAAGCCCGGCTTGACAAAGCCCTGGCTGGGATGATTTAGTTGGGGTTGGTCCTGCTTTGAGCAGGGGGTTGGACTAGATGACCTCCTGAGGTCTCTTCCAACACTAATCTTCTATGATTCTATGAGAGAGAGGTGTGTCTCCGCCCAATGAGGCTGGAAAGCCAGAAGAGTGCCCTTGCTGGACTGAAGAGAGGGGATACAGTGCACAGTTGCCCTGAACTGTTACATATATTAAGCATGTGTTTAAAGTTAAACACATGCATAAACACGGTCCACAATAAAAAGGCTCTCCTGAATCAGCGAGAACCTCAATTTTAAAATGAAATAAGAAAATATTAATAGGGTGAAACATTCCTCGCACCTGCTGTTCTACATCTGGAACTGTTACAGTGTTTAATGCTGGTAAGTGATGAACGCCTCCTGGAATTGCCCTGGGGGCCTAGGATGCTTCAAACCTCCCAGAAAATGCTTAGTACCTTGCAAGATCATGAAAAGAACTTTTAATATTACGAATTAGCTAGAGAAAGCATTTGCTATGTCACACTTGTAGGCAGATTTTTAGATATTTACAGAAAAATGGTACAATGCATCAGCTTACCAGCTGTTCCCTGGTCATTCAAACTGGATATGAATCCTTACCGTTCATTAATCTTGTGCTATTGATATCAGGTGGCTGGTCTTATTTCCCATTCATTCCCAGCTGGATAAGTTTATTACCCAACACATTTCATCTGAAAAAAATGTTTTAAAATATCAAAAGGAATAAAATATCTTCAAGATTCTGTGTCACTGGCAAAGGAGAGTTTGCAAATTCCAAGTACAGAAATGAAAGTGAATTAAGTATTTTGTAACAGTGCATAATGGAATCCATTGCCTCATCAGCCTTAGAGATTAGCCTTCCAGTCTGACTCTGTTCTGGCTCAGGGTCTGTGTTGGGGTGCTCCTCCCACCGTGGCAGTTCCCAGAGGCAACCTGGATAACTAACAGAAGAGAAGGTTGATACATGAATCTGTCATATTGAGAAGACGGCTCATTAAACTATATATGGCCAATAGAATCAGATCTCTCCTCTCCTAATAATCCTCTGGCTGTGCGTGAATGGTCTCTGCTGGATTCTGAAGGCAGGTCACAGGCTGATACACCCACCACAGCTACTTTGGTGCACTGCACCCAGAGTACTTGGATTCTATTTTTTCTTTTAACATTGTGTAGGGTGCAACTTACACTCAGCGGACATAGTTTAACACCACCATATGACTTTTTCCTGAATTGTCTCTCAATGCCCACCTTAAAACTCTAGAGAAGACAGCATCATCCCCGTCATTCCGGATTACTCTACAAATGCATGGAATTCATTTGCTTACATAAATGGAGGCAAGAATACAAGCCAGAAGAGGCGCTCACTTCGCATTAATAAGAGTATAACCATTGTAACTGAGAAATAATCTACTGCTCTTTTCTTTACACTTTTCTTCTTCTACTGCTGCATTTTCATATCCATTCCTATCTCCAATGCTTAGAATTTTTACAGCACTTAATATTTGTACAGTGCTCTGAAAACATAAAGTAGTTAATGCTAATACTTCTGTTAGGTGCATATTTAGAGATGGTCAGGAATTTTCCTACAAATAGTTTTTTCATCAGAAACCGCGTGTTGAACATGGTTCATGTTTAAATCACAACTGTTTGCAGGAAAGGGCCAGTTCTGACAAATTTCTGATTTGAAAAAGTTCTGACAAATGTTTTGAAATTATTAAAACAAAGTTTCCTTTTTCAGTTTGAAATGACTTATTGTTTGGATATTTTGGTCAAGTTATACTTTAAAAAATAGGTTTAAAAGATCAAAATCGAAATGGGTCAATTGAAACATTTCAATCTGGATTTTCTTTCAGGATTATCAATTTGTGAAAATTTGAGTTCAGCTTTTTGTTCTAATTCAGGATGGGAACAAAACCTTGAAAATTCTCATGAGATGAGAAAAATCATTTCCTGCCCCGCTCTATAAATATTATCCTATTTTATGGATGGGAAACAGAATCACAGACTAGAAAACTTTCCAAAAAATCATACAGTGAATCAGAGAGAGAGCGAAAGAGAGAGAGAGAGAGAGAGAGAGAGAGAGAGAGAGAGAGAGGAGAGAGAACTGGAATTTAAAATTTAAATTCCTAAATGTAGACACCCAGGTTTGCCCAAGACCCTAGATTAGAATTCAGGAGTTCCTCAATCACATACCCACTTCTTAAAATGGAAATTTCGGGTTCCAGTCCTACCTTTGAACTATATCCCTCTCTTTCAAGAAAGCAACATTTGTGCTTTGGCCTATCCTATGTTATTTGTGCAAATAGAGAAGAAAAAAAGAAAAGAAAATAGTATTGCATGCCTGGCAGCTTGCCTAACTTAAAATGCAGGCAGGGCAAAAATCATTACTACAGAACAGTGAATGCATAGCAGCTTGGGAAATCACATAGAAGACTACTTCTTAAAATCTAGGAAGGTTAATCAGCTATTATGGGATGTACCAAAATAAGTCAATTTCAGAGTTATAGCAAAATGGAGACATTGATAAATGTAGTTTAAATGAAGTGGAGTATTAGATCAACTTCCTGAATGAGAAACATTGCACTGAAATGTAAACTTGCAGTTTTATAGCTGAGAACATGCCAGAGTCCTAGGCTGCATATTACCATCTTTACGTACATCTCTAATGATTCAGTCTAGTGTATTTTGTCAAAATATACCATTTTAATCAAGTACAATTCCTTAGAGTATTGAGTCACTCAGTATATTACAAGTGCTAAATACATAAGATAGAATGCACATTGTGCTCAATGGCCACTGTCTAAACTCTCTTATAGTGAAAAATTGTATACTTTTAGGTTTAACTACATTGTAAAATCTTTTCCTATAAGTGGCCAGTGGAGTCAGATTTCCAACAGGCATTTATAAAGGAAAATGTAATGTGTCTTGGTTAGAATTTAGATGAATGATAAGGTATTGAGTACGGATAATGGCATAGTTATTTAAAATATAAATGTAATCAAACTGATGCTTCTAACAGGGGATAATGTTGAGCTAGAGTGTAGGGGTGTCAGGCAAAGGCAGGGAAAGCCTCTAAATATACACTTTGAAGTTGAGAGATTGGTATGGCAAATAGTATCTTTTAGCAGGATATTAACAAATAGGAGCATCTACCCGTATGGAAATATAGGGATGGGATCCCTGATTTAAGGATAAATTATGCCCTTCAATTAATATGAAGTTCCCATTGACTTCATTATGATTCCCTCATGCAGCCAAATGGAGAATGTGGCCTTTATTTTGTCTTTTCATCAAAGTGGGACAGCAGCACTATTGTAGTTAAAGTTGAGACTAGCTTACTGTTGAACAATTGATTTTTCTAATTGCTTGAAAATCCATATGCTTACTCAGATTGTCTTGCAAACTTGGGTGCCTCATGGGGATCTGGGGTAGGGGTATGTGACATGTCATATGGGGTCACAACCATGTGCCATGTCACAGCATCTGGAGTGGGGACCTGGGCCCAGAGCACAGAACTGGGGCCACTAGTGCTGGGTGAGTGCAGAGCAGACTTGCTCTCCAGCCTCACGTGAAAGGCACCGCACATACCCCTAAAGGTTAGCGGGGGGGGGGGGGGGGGGGAGGAGGAGGGGAGGAGAGGGGCAGTCGCTCCCACAATTCCTGTATTAGCTCTGCCACTGATTACATGATCACATACTATTTATTTCTAGAGTTAACACCTGTCCAAGATTTTCCAGGTTTGTCCCTTTTTTCAGGTAGCTTTCCTGGGAAATCTGTAAGGATTCTCAGTACATGCTGTCAGCTGTCCAGTTTTATGGGCTCAGGTTCATTCTGGATGTTGTTGGGGTTTTTTTTGGTACCTCAGAGGCAGCGTCCCTAGTTATTCCACAGGGCCCCTGACTCTTTTAGTGCACAGGATGGGGATAAGGGGTGCTCTGGGAATGAAATACGCTTGTGTAGTGAATGAGATGTTTTTCTGCAGGAACCCTGCCCATGTTTTGTACAGCTACATGTGACATTTTATGCAAATTACCTACTTCGCAATGTACACACAATTTGCTAAATACTGAAAACTTAACCTTATTGTCAATACATCCTGTTCCAAGCAAGAGGACATAGCCCTGCACAAACCTTGGCAGCGATGTCAGGTCAAGTAGGAGGATGGCTGGGGGTAAATGGGGGATTGCCGTTTGTCTGGGATTGTTAGGTTAGCTGGATGGATGTTCTGGGTCAGTGGATACCAAAAGGTAGATGGGAAGCGGGTGCTGTCAAGAAGTGGCTGTAGAGATGGGTTAAGTGCCGAGAGTGGGTTGGTCCTGGGATAAGGGTGGTGTTGGGATTCCCTCAGAGACCTCTGTCCACTCGGCTTCCCAAGAACTCATTTTGACTCCAGCCTTTGTCACTCAGGTATCTTTATTTGACATACGGCAGTGCTAGGCTCAGTTGATCAGACTCAAATGCGGCGGGGTGGTGGGGGAGTTGGGTTGGATGCAGGGTATTACAAATCTCATTGCATTTACTATCCATTGTTTCACACATTTTTGGATTAGCTTGGTTACTTTGCAGGAACCAATCATTGTGCAGCATGTGCTGTCCAACTTCTTTATCTCCATATTCCTAACTTATTTTGCCCTTTGTTATCTAGTTCGCTGTAACTAGTTCACTGGGTGTTCTCGCTCATATCTTAATTGGCTCAGACATTCTCTCTTAGCTTACTGACCTATTTACTTATCCTATTTAGCACAAACATTCTGTTTTCAACCTGATTATTCATTTCCATCCCTAATTCCATCTTTCAAAAAACGAGGCCTCCCTCCATGTGTTAATTACTGATGTTGGGCCAGGCCTCACTACAGGATTGAATGGGTGCTGGAATGCCTGTAAGTGTTGGTGTAGGTGGGTGGATGCTGACTGAGAGTTGGTGAATGGGATCCCAATCACCCAGGGGGCAGGGAACTGGATGGTCGGGGCTTGGCTTGGGTTCAGCGAGTGTCTCTGAGGTGGCTAAGCAGTAGGGGCTCAGTTTGGGTACTGGCTGGGGAGCAGGGACTCTGTCTGGGGAAGAGGGGTTGGGAGACTGGCCAGGGGGACAAGTCTGGCTGGGAGAGCCTGGGGTAATGTTGCATTCCTTTGTTACATTCACAGCATGCACAAAGTTAAATCAGATACAAAAACAAATACCCCTGCTGAAGGTTGCAATGTAACACTACTTTATTTCTTAGAATTCAGAACACACAAGAACCCGAAACATAAAGAGAGAGAAAACAGACTGCTCCCTAAGGCAGCAAGGAAGAACTCACCTACCTTGCTTTTAGATGGCTCTTTCCAGAATGACTTTGCTCACACACTTTGCTACAGAGCCATCTAGCTTGCAAGCAGGACCTGGAACACCCTTCCTCTCTGCTCCCTTTGGCCTCACTCTTAAAGTAATAGCTTGCATATCCAACACAGTCTTCAATACACCATATCCTTCACCTTCTTTCCCTGCAACCTGCTACTGCCACACACTTCTGCCATCACCTCCCCTCCTTTAGTCACGCCTTCTGTTGCTGGCTGCTTCTATACTAGGACTCAGTAAGGGAAGCAGCCAGAGGGAATGCAGTGGCCTCTAGAAGTTTCAGGCAGAACTGCAGCTTCTACCCAGATGCATGTCATTCAGGCTGAGTTTCAGGAATACAGACAGGGCTGCCATTTACATGAGTGTCAAGTGAGACGTAGGATACTCAGCAGAAGTATTTGTACAGGTATTGACACCTGTTTTTGTACTAAATAACAGACTCATACAATCAAAAGAAGGGACATAAGAACAGGGCCAGAACAGGGCCGGCTCTAACTTTTTTGCCACCTCAACCAAAAAAAAACAACAAACCCCCACACACCCTAGCGCTACCCCGCCAGAAAAAAAAAAACCCACCACCACCCCAGCACCGCCCCGCCAAAACAACTCCCCCCCCAGCGCCACCCCACCAAAACAACTCCCCCACGCCACCCTACCAAAAAAAAAAAAAAAAACCACCCCGCCGAAACAACCCCCCCTCCCCGAGCCCAACCCCCCCTCCCCCGAGCACCATCCCGCCGAAACAACCCCTCCTCCCCCAAGCGCCACTCTGCCGAGACAAAACAAAAACAAAAAAAACCAACCCCGCCCCTAGCGCCGCCCCGCCGAAGTAAAAAAACAAAACAAACCAACCCAAGCATCACCCCAAGATTGGCCACCCCTTAGGAGGTGCCGCCCCAAGCACGTGCTTGGTCGGCTGGTGCCTGGAGCCAGCCCTGCATAAGAAACTATCAAGGAAACTTGATGACAACAAAGCATGAGGAAAAGAGGCTAACTCCCGTCAGATTAAAAACTGGTTAAGAGAGAGGAACAATGATTAGGAATATATGGGAAATCTCAGGATTGAAAGAGGTTAACAGTGGTTGCTCCAGGTCTTGGTAATAGTTTCATTGTTGTTTCATATTTCTTAACCTGGAAAAGGGAATGAAAAGGTGGTAGCAAAGTTTGCTGATATTTGCATGATATACTTTTGGTTATGCAAGTCTAAGAAGGACCATGAGGGTTTTGTAAGGATTCATGCCTAACTGTAACAGGGTCAGGACTCACCACGGTGGTGCCTCCTGCTGGTTGCTCCGGGAATTAGCTCAGTCCAGCTCCGGAGCACCCTCTGCGGGTGGTGTCTTGCCCGCTGTCTGCTCTACTCCACTGTTTCAGACCCGTGTTGCTTCCCTTGTCGGAGGTGTCCTCTTCAGGACAGTGCCCTCCAGCAGGACCCACTACTTCTTTCTCACCCCCATTCCGAGGGTCATGGCAGTCCTTTGGCTTGCACCCGCTGCAGGGGCCAACCACAACCCAAAGTCTAGCTCCTCACTTCAGGGGCAGGTTGCAGTCTGTATTGGCCATGCTCGTCCACAGTCAGGTGCAATGCAAGGGGAAAAGGGGGAACAAAGGCTTGCCTGCTACTCTGGGGCCCAACCCAGGGACCCTCTAGCAGCAGCCTCTCGGCCCTCCTTCTCTCCCCTTGTCTGCTTATCATCCCTGGGCCACTTCCCCTTGGCCCTTTCTGGCAGGGACCTTGCAGCCTAGCGGGTAACAGGCCAGAGCTCACCCTCCGCTCCCCTGAGCCTGCCCAACACTGCTCTCTCTCAGGTGCTATCCCTGGGAGCCAGTCCTCCTCCCATGCTTCTCAGGGAGAGACTTCCCTCTGCTCTGCTGGGCTGCCCCAACAGCTGCCTCCTGTCTGGCTCCTAACAAGCCTCACCCTAATTAGCTGCAGGTTTCCACAGCCTCCCTGGCTGCTTCTGCCCCACCCCCTGCTGTAGTGGGCCACCTGCACCACTACACTGACAAAATTAGTGGTGTGGGCAATCTACTAGCATCTTAAATGCTGGTGTGGATTAAGGCAACATGAAGCACAATGGACCTGGTACAAATCTTGTTAACCTCAGCAGGACTCTTTCCACCGACTTAAATGGACTTTGGATTGGGCCCACTGAAAGTTCATACACAGTGCTAGATTCTGAATTAGTTCTGACAGACAAGACTTAGACACCATTGTGGGCTAAGCAATAAAGGTGCCTGCTTAATGCAGAATGGCAGCAAAAAGTGTTATTACAAAGAAAATAAAGAACTCAAATATTGTCAGGCTGTTTAATGGATTAGAATATATGCATCTTCAGTCAGCTCACTGCACATTAGGAAATTATAAAAGCTACAGAGAAGGACAGCAAGACTGGAGGGATGGAAATGCTTTCTTATGAGGAACTATTTAAAAGAGTATTCGGTGGGACTCGTCACAGGTTCAGAGTTCTGCACTAGAACTGATTTCAAGATCAGTGCCTAGGATTATTTTGGAAAGAAGAAGAATGAGACATAACAGGCACCATGAATATCTGAAATGGTTAATGATACAGAGAGGGCAGTCTGGTTCATTTTTATCAATATGTTACAAGAATAAGAGCCTTAATTAAAAGGCAACAAACTTAAAATTGATAAAAGGAAACAGGTGATACAGCTTATAATCAGACAGTGAAATTCACTACCACAAGGTATTGAGACAAATAGTTTACAGACTTTACTTAAAAAGGTTTCAACTGCAGATGTTGCTTTTATTCAGACACCGTGTGTTTGGCTAAACTAGGAAGGGTTCACCAATGCATCATGGCATACATTTATCACTAGATAAGGCAAGGAAGAAATTTGGTCCATAGTATAGCATTGCACAAGTTAGATACACTATTGTGGTTTCCATGGTCAATGGACACACACACACACACACACACACACACACACACCCTAATCTCCAAAAGCAGCCACCGGGGTGTAACATTGGTCTTTTCCAGTAAGGCAGTTCTATTTTTCCTATAATAAAATAACCTCATTTATCATTAATAGTCCGACATCTGCTTGAGGAGAAAAAAACTAGGAGGAAATAAAAAACTATCCCTATAGCATAAGATAGAAAATGTTGTGAGTCAAAATTGCAGGAAAAAAGGAATCAGAGCAAGACATGTATGCGATAAAAACAATACTTTAAAAAAAAAAAAGGCAAGTAGAGATTTATTTTGTCCGTCTCATCTGGGTCTCACAGAACATAAGTAAAGTTTAGAATAAATGTAATTAGAGATTGGGTTGGAATAGATGTTAACTAAACATTTAGGGAGAAATCTTAGGCAGATAAAAGGCAATAGGTGTTCCGCCATTGACTTCAATGGGGCCAGGATTTCACCCTTCCTAATTTTCATTGAGCCCACAATTCTCTGATACTGTCTCATATAAAGACTGATATAACTAATAAGAAATGTTATTTCTAAATGCTCACAGCTGTGGTGTATTGAAGATTGTGTTGGAATTGCAAGCTGTCACTTTAAGAGTAGGGGGGTTTCTTGGTCCTGCTTTCAGGCTGTGGGGGACTCCGTAGTGAAGTATGTGATCTGGGCCTAGCAGCATTCAGTCTGGAAAAAGACAGCCTAGAACACGGTGGGGTTGAGTTGTGCATCTCTGCTTTATGGAGCAGCCTGCTCTCTCTTTGATTTTGGTTACTTCGTGTTATTCTGGATTCTAAAAAGAAAAGTAGTGTTGTGTTGCAACCTTCCAGAAAAATAAACTTTTTAAATATTCTGTTATCTTTTTGTGTGCTGTGAACAGAACAATACCCATAAAAGGTACATAAATATTATTGTGACCAAGCTTTGAAACCACATGTTTTCTGAAAACCAAAAGGTACTAAAAGTAGAAGTTTAGCAAACATCTCAACTCATCTTGGAATGGGTGTTTTACACATCTACATGGTAGAGTTGTATGGATTTAAATAGTAATTTTCAAAATTTCCTCAGTATTTAAGGGATCTTCATGCACCTATATCCCTATTTATGCACACTGGACCTGATTCAGCGCAGTACTCAAGCATATCTCTAATTTAATCATGTGTCCCATTGACATCAATAGAACTATTCACCTACTTAAAGTAAGACATGTTCTTACATATCTTGCTATATCAAGGCCACACATTTCTCCACCCATTGCAGTCAATGTCAAAACTCCTATTGACTTTAATGGTGCAAGATGAAGTCCTTATAGGGTGAAATTCCCTTTATGCAGAGGCCCAGCACAAAACCTATATACCACTTAATTCCTTTTAATTTCAGCACTCGAAAGAATTTTAAAATTTACAGTAAATTAAAACAATTCCCTTTGTGCATTAAAAGAGAAGCCTAATGTACAGGTGTCAATCACTTTTATAGCATTTTCAAGAATGTCTATCTTTCATTATAAGAAAGCATTATCCTTTACAAACACTCTAGTTAGAGTTTTATACTATTTCTGATGTTTCCAATTCAGCCACTTGTTTAATGCATCTGCACTATTTTCTAGTGTCTCTACCCTACATTTTAATTGAGAAATTCTAGTAGATTCAGAATCAAATAAAGGGAGCAGAACTTCAAATCTAAAGCCTGGCTAGCTGCAAAGATTGTCTTATGTGCATGATCCAGTGTTCTACGGGCAAAGCAAATGGCCTTCAATGTTGCAGCTGCTATGGGAAATCACAAAAGGGTCTGAGACATAAGTATTACTCTCACCATGGGCCTAATCCAAAACCTGTTGGAGTCAATGGAAGACTTCAACAAGGTTTGGATCAAGACCCATTTATTTATAGTCCTTAGGAATATTACGGGACACATTCACCTATAAAAGACCAATCCTTGGCCCCTATTTTGGGGGGAACATTATGAGCCTGATCTATAGCCTGTTGTAGTCAAAAGAAAGACTCTAAGAGTCTTTGCTTCAAAACCTATAAGACCAGGAGAAATATGCTATATGGCCACTTAAATACAGAGAATAAATATTCTATTATGATTATGGTTACAAAAGTGTCAGCCCTAAAATGGGTTTTGCTATGATTAAATAAATAAAAAAAATCATAAAATTTATTCTATTGTAACACTTGTATGGCACACACACAAAAAGAATAAAGCATCAATCACAGCTCCTGATATTAGGGAAGGGATTAAATAAAGAGGGAGAAAAAAGACATGGCAAAATATTGGACTAAATGTAAGTCAAGATAAAAGAGAATGGACTCATGAATAATAAATATAGATCTCATTATATGTCAAGAAGAACAAATCATAGCAGATTCTAGCTGAGTAAAATGATTAATAGCACAAGTTCAAATCGCAGATACTGTGACTGAATATGAATAGGTCAAATTGTCTGGTGATGAGATGTTACAAACATATAAATGTGTGTCCTTGTGGCTAAGATAAAGTAGTAACAATATATAGTAAGAGCATCTTATCACTCATTCATTGATATTGTTCTCAGTCACTTATGATTATCAGGGGAGGACATATAGAAGGTGACAAGGCTTAAAGGTGGTCAAACGAGAATTAGCAGGCAGCATTGTAAAAATATATATATATATATATATATCCATCTTGTATTCATCTCACGTGATCTCTTAATCCCATAGCTGCACTCCATGACAAAGTCATGGAGTATACTTCCTCACAAAGTGGAGATGATTGAAATAATGAATGATTCCTAATTTCCAGAATAAACTGTTAAACTTATTCAGTATTCCTCAGCAGCTGCATATCTATGCATTATCAAATACAAGCAGATGATTCTGTCTTAGTGTCATTTCATTTCCAGCACACAAGTGAAAGAAACAAAATACATCTATGAAGCAAACCTGGGTTTGATGGTATGAATTTCCCCGCCCCCATCTTTTTTTTTAAACATTTCTATCAATAATTCCCTATTGTGAGCCAAAGCTTAACAAACTTGTGAAATAGGGACAGTATGTTTTAATCTCTAAAAGAGCTTGCTGTCCCATTTCACAACCAAATCTAACAGGTCTTTAGGAATGTAGAGAGGATAGAACAGGGTCTTGAACCAGGTTAAAAAAAAAAAGTTTAGGAATGTATAGTTCTGCCAATCTCAAAAAACTTGCACTGTCTGATGCAACTAGTGTACAGTCACAATAATATGTTGCCACTTTATAGCACCTGTCATATAACAATCCCAATCCACTTTATAAATATTAACCGAGTGCCAGCATACCCCAATAAAGTTAGCATAAGGGTGTGACATACCAGGTGGTGTGGCCCCTTGTGTCTGGGCATGGTGTAACAGGCTCTCCTCGTTTTGTGCCTCTTGCTCATAGCCATTCCTGCCCTGCTGTGGCCTACTTTTTTTTTGGTAACTCAGCACCCCTGGCCAGGACATATATAGTCCTACCTCACTAGCCCTTACCTCTTGTATCAGGGGATTTCTGCTGCACCTTCCTCACTGGGCTGGTGGGGGAACCCAGACCCTCCTTCCCCATGGGGTTCTGGTCCAGGGACTCTTTAATAAGTAGTCAAGGCCTGATTACACAGACTATTTTCAGGCCCCCTGGAGCACTTCCTACCTTACCCTGTTATGGGCCTTTGCCTCTTCCCAGGTTTCTAATCACTTTCTGCAATCCAGCTGGTTCTGCTGCAGGAGAGTTTTCTCCACTCACTGGCAGGGCAGAAATCTCCCGGTTCCCTCCAGGCCCTTCCACCAGCACAAACAGTCATGGACGGATTAAATTCCCTCCCACTTTCCTTTTTCAAACTGCGCTGGGCTTCCTGTTGCAGGCCTGTCTACCTTTCCCCAGGGAGGTTCTGTCCACCAGCAGACCAACTCAGCTCCCTGGCTCCAGCCAGGCTTCTCTCACTGGGAGCCACCAATCTGCTCTCCTCCCTCGTCAGCTCCCACCTGAGCCAGGGTCAGCCCTTTTAATGCCTCCTTTCAGGCTTGACACATACTGTAGGTATAGGGTGAGGTTGATTGAGCTCACAGGCTCCCATTAACCCCTTCTGGCCCAGTGTGGGGTTGGTACACACCAACACAGATAAGAATAGTCACTGGTGTAGGGAAAGAGTGAGGATGACTCTATAGCTTGCTGATTAGGGCACTTACCCACGTTCAAGTCTCTGCTCCAATGACTATTTAATAACTTTTTTAAATGGAATAGCTTCTGCAGAAGAGAATGAGGAAGACCAATACTAGAATGTTCCATAGTCCAGTGGCCAAGACACCCTTCTGTAATGTGGGAAACCCAAGTTCAAATCCCTTTGCCACACCAGACAGAGGGGAGAATTGAACTGTGGTCCCCCACACCTCAGGTGAGTTCCCTAACCACTAGACTAAAAGTAATAAGGGAGGACCTTTACCTCCCTCACCCAGTCTGCCATATCATGAATCTAGTTCTTTGCTTTTTGTCAAAATGACTGAAATCAAAATGAAAAATTACAAGTTGGAATTAAACAAAATGTTGTGTCAACCCAACACTTTTTCTCTCTTTTTCTCACTTTTCAATTCAACAAGAATTCTGAAATATTTCATTTTCTGTTGAACCCAAAATGAAACTTTGTTCTTCAGAATTGCAACTGAACCAGAAAATCCAATATTTGCCTAGTTGTGGATTATAGCCGATCGATAGAAAAACTGAAGTACAGGAAAGGCCAAAGATATATTAGATCTTCTATTATGCTTTGGTATGGAAAATCTTATGTTCCATATATTAACATCTTTCAAAGTCACACAGTAGAACACATTTTGTATGGCAAATCATATCTATACCGCTACCTATATGAGCGAGCAATATGTGTATCTATGTCTATGGACAGATAAAGCAGGGAGTTACTAGTCTGAGGCAGCAGACTAATTCTAGGTTCAGCAACCTACTAATTTACATAAATACAGTAACTCATTTCATTAACAGGTCATTGGGAACACTGGAAAAGAATGTAAAAACCCACCGTTTTGAGGGCATTGAGAGTCCAAAGGTAAAATTATGTCAAACCTTAACAAGCTTCCAAATCACAAGTCAAAATATAATCTGATTAAAGGATGGAGTCTTCCCACCTTACCTATTTGGGGTGGTACTGTCTCAAATGAGCAGTCCCATTAAGGTCAATTAAACTTGTCACATAAATACTACTCAGCATGGAAAATGTACAAAACTCAGCCCTAAATGAAGCAAAATTCCTCACAAATATCCCATCTTAACTCTGCATATATGTATGGTGTGTCTTTAGTGGTATCAGAATAAAGACAAGAGATTTAAAGGATTATGTTAGCAGCAAAGTGAACTTCTGTTTTATGTAGTAGATCTGAGCATGGCAAGAATCTTCAACATGAAAGAGTCCTCCAGTTACAACCTAGCTACTGTAACTAGCTTGACCCATGGTTTAAGAATAACCTTCAAGCCTGCTTTGTAATGTTGACTATCTGGGATAATAGTAAGTGTTATTGACAGAAGCAATAGCAAACTGAGGATAGTGCTAACATTCTTATGCTAAAATTGCAAGAGTGAGCTGGGGCAAAGCTTAGAACTGATCTTGGCACCGGTAGTGTAGAGTCAGGGAAAATTCCCAGCAGTGCACCTGCAAATATACGTGTTTTCATACTAATAGGAGAGAATAGGGACCCGGCCCATTCCCATTGAAATCAATGCAAGTGCTTCAATTGTTTCCAATAGGCATGGGATCAGGCTCTAGATGATGTGCAATGGCGATCAAAATTAGGTGTGAGCTGAAGTTTGGATATTATGGATTCTAGTAAAGTTTTGTTTGCTTGTCCATCTGTATAACTGTATTATTGGCCATATGAAAGTCAAACAGCTTGTGTATATTTCATATACTCAAACTATAAGCAGGTGAAATGTAGACAAAAAATAAAAGCAGGCAAAATGAAAAATGGTACAATTTCCTGAAATGTTATCTGAAATTAAATCCTACCCCTTGCTTCCCTCTCATCTAATGACACTGTAGTATGGGCCTGACCCCATAGTTATCACTCAAGCAAAGCCTCCATAGATTCAATGGAAGTTTCTCTCGATAACCAAAACAGCCATAGTAAGCAAAATCCTAGAGCTGAATCTCCAATCTAGATATGAGTTTGCCAGTATGAGTACTGCATTTGAACATCCTGACATTTGGGAAAATCCAGATGCTGATCCAAACTATAAAATTATGGAGTGTCTCGAGCCAGGGTTATGGTTCTGCCTTCTCGTCTCTGCCTCCTTCCATTATTCCCAACAACTCTTTATCTGAAGGGTGTCTCAGAATCAAGAGCTATCATTAAAACCCAAGCACAGAAATTCCCTTTTCATCATATTACCAGCTTCTTGAATAGTGGGCACTTACGTAAATGTCACTTAGTGTGAAACGAGACCTGATCAGAAAATTAAAATAAAAAAAAAACCCCACACCAATATTTCACAGTTTTGATTTCTGGTATTGGTCATATTTTTGGCAACTTTTTCTGAGCAGCTTTAATGAGAACAGACCACCTCTGAGAACCATTATTTCAATCACTGGTTTTAGGAAGGCTTTGGCCTGTCTCGGCTATAACTTGCCATTGAGCATTTAAGATACTCTCCTTGCAACACATATCCAGAGGGCATTTTCAATTAAGCTGGAAATATTTACCAGAAAAAAGCAAGTGGGGCTCAGTTTTAGGGCTGTAAATTGGTTATGAATCTTGACAGCTAAGATATCTCCTCTTGAAGATAATGATGGATAGACTGAAAAGCTGTAGCATACTATTAACAAGTTATGGACAATGTCCCTTAAGACTGTCACTGGCCATTGAAATTAATCTTAGGGTAAAAGATCAAATCCCTGCCAATTTCCAACTTGGAGATGACTGAATAAATGTTTGAACAGGACATTTATTTCTCATAATTTTTTGTCAATCCCTCACCTCCCTATTACATTAAAATGTTTTTAGATGAGGGAATTATGCTCATGATTATGGCTCATCTAGACATGGGGATGATAGAATAGGCTAACCCAACAATATTAGAGTTTTAGTTATTCATGCCCAGTATCATAAGCAGCAAATGACCAATTCCATACAAGCTCTAGATTTATGCTCTTCTATTAAGAGGACAAGCTTGACTCCTTGCAACTCCATGTCAGTTTTGCCATGATATTCACCATCAGCCAACCTGGGCACATCAATTTTTGAGCTTCTTTTGAAAGACTTTAAAGGTGCCTGCTTTTCAGAGAGTGGGTCCTCAACACTTCTTGAAAATCTTGTCCGTTAGTGTTTCATAAGAGACTTTGGGTATCTAACTTGAAGCACATCAAAGAAGCTTGATTTTCAGAAAATGCTGAGACCCTGTCTTGTCTTCTGAAAATCAGGTCACTTTAAGGGCACCCAAAACTTGAGGCCCGCAAGATAACTAGTCACCTTCCAAAATGTAGACCACTTTTTTTGTACAAACCTATGAACCAACGGACACTTGATTGTTCAATCTGCTGCATGCTACATTATAGTCATCAGGTGACTTTATAATAGGCTTTTGTTCAATGACATTTACCAAAACTATCTAAAGCAGAGAATGTCCTGTCAAAATGCTATACACAACATACAGTGATTTATATGTTGCATTACTTAGTGTTGGTGGTCTACACAAAAAGGATGACTTGGTCTTCAATTTTTGATCTCCTAATGTTTTGGTAGCATGAATTTTGACATACTTCATTTGAAGACAGATTGTGGTTTGTCATTTAGAAGTTATGATTAGTTGTTTTTGTCATTGCCTTAATGTGGTGTACAATTGTGACAACGAAAACTGTCACATCATGAAAAGGGAAATGTGCATGGCCTTCTGCAAGGTCAGAGTCTAAAATGTGGGATTTGGGGATCGCTCAAGTAAGAAGAATTTGTATTTTGATTAAAATTGTGCTAATTTTAGCTTTCATTATTCTAATCTATTCTCTTTAGGTCCTTATATCCTGCTTATCACTACAATCTCTGTATATTCAGTTCCACAAACAAATGTGGTCCCACTGAAGACAGTGGTAAAACTTCCACAGAATTCAATGGTAACAGTGTTGGCTTAACTCTGAGTGCTTTTCAAAATCCCAAACATGTTGAGTGGCTTGTCTACACATCTGTGGCAGATACAGGAACAGAACCCAGATTGCCAGACTCCTTTATCTATTATTAATATTTAGAAAGTATGTCATCTCAATAAACCAAACAACACTCATTGAAGTCACACCATGGCATCATTTAACCCCACAGGGTTAAATAGGTGGTAATGTCAGTGGGTCAAGTTTCACAACCATTTCACTAATATCAATATTTGGAAATATGCTTCTCTTCAAAAAGCAGAAGACTGCAGCTGAGATACTTTCAAGTGAACGTTTCCATGACGTGTATTTTACTGAATCACTAGGGATTGGCACACCCAGTCACCAACTGTTCTCTCTAGCATAATTACTACGCTGTTCTTGCACATACAGCAAGCAAATACACTGCTTGTCTGCCAATCAGCAAGGATTTTTGGCACACTGGGAGATGTGCTGGCTGCTGATCAGTGCAGGTTGGGTCCTCAACATATGTACCATCTTATGTTGTGAAAATGTGTTTGCAACTGTTGAATTTTGACTACCACTTTTGTGGCTCCCCCGCCCCCCCCCCCAAAAAAAAAAACAAGTTGCCCCGCAAATCCATCAATGCCATGTTGTTAGGCTCACTCTGGCATACAGAGAAAAATCGCTTTCCGTAGACTGAGGTTAGGGTCTTGAATCAAAGCCTTGGGGGAGAAAAAAAGAAAAGTATTTTTCTCTCTTAAAATAAACGTGTACTATAGACACAAATTCATACATACAGTGCCCTAGAACCCATCTTATCCAAAGCCCCTTATTACCCTAATTTAGGTTTTGTCCACAGACAAGCATCACTTACATGGAATTTCTCCCCTCCTCTGTGAATAAACTACTAAGCTCCATTCCACCGGTGGCTGTCTGAGTCTAATTAACTCTGTAATGCCAAGAGGTAATCAGTTATATCTTAACTACAGTTGTAGCGACAGAGGTAAACTAGGCCATCCCAAGAGCAGTTGCTTCCAATTATTTCATTTTTCACAATGCCGGGGCTTTATCCTATTTCCTGATGCATTTTTCAAAGCAAGCTGTCTTTTTTTACTAGACTGCTCACATCTGTGGCAGAACACCCTAAGCTTAGCCCTGAGGTGCCTAATGGAAATAGACATTTCCCACATTCCAGGCTTAATTTAACAGAAATTGAAACATCACACTACTATTACCTTATTTCCTTACACTGTATTTTTCATGGATTTTATGCTGTTTCTAGAGGATCATAGCAATAATGGAAAAATATGGAAAAGACTTAGGTTCCTTAAAACCAACCCTTTTGCAAATGCAGCACATACCTCTCTGGACCAAGAGTGACTCAGATATTAAACTGATGTTTACTGCACTTAGTCCAAATAAATCTAAATGTCAGCACTAGATATATCCCTTCTACTGTAGGAACCAACTGTAATTATCACAGGAAAAAATGAGCAGCCTCTCATACCTTTTAATTTCATAAAGTTTTAGCAACAATATAAGCATTAATAAACAAGGAATTTCTCAACACGTATACTTGAAATTTCAATTATCCTTTTATCACTTTACAGAGAACTGTATGGCTGCAAGCACTGTTTTCATGTCCTAACTGGAGTTATTTGGTGCCAAATCTGCTATTTTATTTTTAAAACAGCCATGGGATCTATGAATAATAAAGACATTTTGGAGTTAAAAACACTTCCTTTCTGAAGCACCCTGCCTTGGAAGTGTTGGATATTTTCCATTGTTTTGTCCTTAAGCTATCAGAGCATGTAAGATATTGTGTTTCTGAATTCTATAGATAGAAATGAAATACTGATATTAAGAGTAAGGACTCATTCTGATGCACTGACAATTATAAAAACAGGTTCCACATTCAAAGGTGACAGCTAGACTAATGTGGAATTTTAAAGTCAAAACACACCACTATGGGTAAGCATCAGTTTCACTTATTTCTTGTGGTGCAATTTCTTTGTTCTATAGGTATAGTCATCCAGACTGTTATAGTATTTCTCCTTGTACATACTGTACAGTAATCTATTGAATGGCAAAATGAGAATGGGAACAGCTGCCTCTTGGTACCTACTTTTGTATTGTAAAGTTCCGAATATATGGACACAAGTTTTTTTTATTTAACATTTAAGGGATCAAACCTGCCTTTTCCCATCATTTTGCCATTTCAATCCCATTGACATTAAGATGGATATAAGTCATGCGGTTTTCCATCCCAGTCATGACAAGCAGTAGAATCTAGCAAGTTTAGCGCAAAGGACGGTATTAGGAGAGCTAAGGTCAAATCTAGGCTCTGCCACTGAGTTACCTTGGGCAAATAACTTCATTTCTCTTCTTCAATTTCCCCATCTCTAAAATGTCAATAATACTTAGTCACTTATCTTCTAGGAATTCCATACATTTTAATTAGTGTTTTTTGTAAAGAGCTATGAAAATGTCTAGTGTCATGTAAATGTTAAGTGCTATTAAATCTCTGGATATTTTGAAAATTTTGCAGAGGAGACAAAAAACATATAGCAGTAGGAACATATAGGCACATTTGGGGAAAACATGATAACTGGGGACAGATAGGTAGTGTACTATCCACGACAACCATGGAAAAATTGAAAACCAGATTACCAAGAATTATCCAGCAGAACTGGGGAAAGCACAAAAGAGTTGCCTAAAAAACATAAAATAAAGGATTTCTGGGAGGTGGGCTCACAGAGCCATTTTGTGAAGAAGCCAGAGGAGAGGCTGCATTTGGGGAAAGAAAAAACATATGGGGCAGTGAGTAGACAAGTTGGACACCCCTGGAAGAGGAAATGCATAGGAGGGTATTGCCATAAAACACTTGAGGCAGGGTAGCACACTGGAGGACTACTCTCCAAAACAAAGCCTGCAGATAACATAAGTTGGGTCCTATTGTGGGAGGAAGGTTCCAGAGGAAGGGGCACGTGACTTGGTTAAATGGTGGTGTTATCAATGCTCAGGTGAGCTTTAGAAAAAACACTGGAACTTGTGTGCAAATCTGAATTGAACCCAAAGCCAGAAGCCATGGACATTCATCCGTCACTCTAGCTAATTTGCATTCTGCTTAGTAAAGAGGAATTAGGAGACATTACAAGATGTCAAAGGTAAGACAAAACTTACGCAGGTGGTTCTACTGATTAACACAAACATTGCAACAGAGAGTTCAACTAAGAAAGCAAATTAAATCTCAAAACATGAGAGTCTGAGTTTCAACTGGCAAGGAACTTCCAGGGCAATGTGTGGAGAAGTGTGTAACTAGTAAACAAAAAGTTAGAGTGGACTCAGCTTTCAAAGATCATGATGCAGAATTCCTACTACCCCTGTCTAGAGGAAAAATCCTGGTGGTTGAAGTAAATACCACTCAGGAGAGGATTTTTAAAATGGCCAAAGTCAGGATAAAAGGGCAGGAAATGCACATTGTGGCAGACCTGATCTCACAATTCTTAGAGTAGGAGATGATAGCTGACAAATATAAATAAGAAATAGCAAATGGTATTGTAGGGAGAGTGGAATAGAGGATTTTTTCCTGCTAAGTTGTTTATTGTTTTGCTTTGCAGAAGTGGGTAAGCTGCTGGACTAACACATTGCATTTTTAATGGCTGTGAAGGACACCTAGAGCATAGGATATGCCTATGCTTTTGTTTTGTATATATTTTAAACAGCATATGGCTGTCTGGATTCTAACACCTCTAGGGACTGCATCCAAACTGGCTAAATTTAATAGCACTTTTGGGTGTGCACGGAAGAAACAGCAATAATAATTTTGAGAAACACTGTAACAGGGTGGTTGGGGGCAGAAGCCAGCCAGCCCTGTTTAAAGGCAGAGCCTTTTTAAAATAGGTGTTTTGGCCCAGGAAATTGGATTATCAGACCCAGCTGGGAAGAGCTCAAATGATTCTCTTAAAAGCTGAGAGCGCGCAGTTGAAGAGGAGAGCTGCAGGAAGTGAGAGAGCTCCTATGACAGACCCTGATGGGGAGCCTGTTTTGGTCAGCAGAATGGCTTTGTTTTGTGAGTTGTGTGTGTTGAGTAATAAACTGAGCCCTAAAGAAAAGGCCTTGATCCAAACTCAGTGTGGTGTCGGTCCTTCTAGGGCTGGGGAGTCAGGTCAGCAGTCTAACGCATATGCATGCACACAATTATACCTACACAATGTCAAGTTCAAATCCAGAGATGTGGCCCCCTTTCAGAGAAAGTTTATGAAATTCAGACCTAGGTTTGGATTCTAAAGACCCCTAATCTTCAGGGGAGAAGGGGTGGATACAAGATTTTGTTTGGGGACCGTTTCCACTTCCAATGTACAACAAAGAGCACGAGCCAATGGGAAATGTGCACTGATATTTTTTGAGGTTCTTTACGATCAATTGAGCAAAGAAAAAAAAAGTTTTCACCAAGAGTCCTGGGAAAACTACCTCAAAGAATAGATACAATGTGTGTGTATATGGCAATTATTCTTATTTTTGGAGTGTCTCATTCAAAGATTTGATGGTACTCTTGGCACCAAGGGAGAATATAAAGTGATGGCTCAAAAGCTTTACCTACATCCATTGTTTAACAGAACAGCAGCTTGACAGCAAGCTCTTTTTCTAAAGAGAAAGCAATTTTCTCTGTGCAGCTCAAGAACAATGGACACCAATGGGGAAGGCACTTGGTGGCACTGCCCAGTGAGAAAGCAACATTTGATGGCACTGCCCAGTGAGAAAGCAACTGCAAAGTCAAAAGTTTAACAACAACAAAAATAAACATTTAAATGCTGTACTAGAAATTGTCAGTTCTCTCTCCCTTTCAACCCGGGGCTGCCTTTGATAGGCACAAGTGTATGTTTTAGTGCTCTGCAGGATGAAACACATATACACGGTCATGCTGTAACACAGCCCTTTGAAACCAGATCACACAATAAGAAAACTCTTACATTAAGGCTTGGCCTATGCTACAGAGTTAAGCTGCCTTGTGTCAACCTGTCGATCTAACTATGTCAGTGTACACACTACAGACTTGTTCCTGCCAATGTAAGTACCCTACTACACGAACAACATAACTCCACCTCCGCAAGAGCTTATGTCAGTGTAGTTACGGTGATGCAATGTCTGTCTAGACATTGCGTCCCTTTCATCATGTGTTGGCTGTCTTGTCAATTTCATGGCTCCACTGGAAAGCTGGCTTCTGGCTCCCCAGCCAGGGTGCTGTGGGATCTCCATTCCAACCCAGGAAGATCAATCATATTTAGGTAGGAAAAAATCTTCCTTATGAATATGGAGAAGGCAGATTCAAAAATGAAAATAGAAGAAAGCAAATGAGAAGGAAATCAGAGGCAGAAGTAAGAAAGAACCCATGGTGCATTGAGTAAAGAGAAAAAATACTTAACTAAGGGATATATGAACAATATTTTTCTTCAGATCAGCAGACTAGGCCCTTAGACTTGTATTTCTCCCATCCATCTATATATCTGAGTGATATCTTGACTCCAGATCATAAAAGCAATATTTCCTAATTACTATACCCTGTCAGTCTGAGTTTTTAAACATTTGATGTAAAAAAGACTGTATGGCACCAAGTCCTAGCCATAAATACCATATAAAATGCCAACACAGAACATAAACAAAACTTTCAACCCAACATCTTAGTTGGGTGACCTGGTCATTCTTAATCCATTTGTCCCCCCCCACACCCAAGTCCAATGTTTGGCTCTATCCAGGCTCTCCCATAGGAGTTCTCTCAATTCTGGTCTCTGGCCTGGTGTCAGGTCTGATGTCTCTACCAGAATAAGGTCCTTTTCTGGAGGTGACTCTTCTTCAGGGACAGCCCGTGCCTGGGAGACCACCTGGCTGAGACCAGGCTCTCTTGGATGCCCATCAACTGCAGCCCTCTGTCTAGGAGGTACCTCTTAAATGTTCCCCATTCTGGAGGGTTCCCTGGAGAGGTCACCATCTAGGCTCCTGGCTCAGGCCTCTCTTGGGAGCTCCTCTCCACAAGAGCTTCCTGTCTCCCTTGGGCATTCCCCACTAACTAAGCCCTGGGCTACACTAGAGGGGGGGGGTCGATCTATGATACGCAACTTCAGCTACGTGAATAGCGTAGCTGAAGTCGGCGTATCGTAGATCGACTTACCTGGCCGTGAGGATGGCGGCGAGTCGATCGCTGCCGCTCCCCTGTCGACTCCGCTTCTGCCTTTCACAGAGGTGGATTTCCGGAGTCGACGGGGAGCGCGTTCAGGGATTGATTAATCGCGTCTAAACGAGACGCGATAAATCGATCCCCGATAGATCGATTGCTACCCGCCGATCCAGCAGGTAGTGAAGACAAAAGCTTGGTTAACCTTTAGTAGGTCCAGGTGCTTATTTACTAATCATACACCTGGGGCAGTCAATTACACCCAGGTGGAACCTTCATAAGGCAGCCATGGACAAACTGAGCCCTAATTCCCCATAAAAGGCAATTGCCCCATGCCAGTGATGTTATTTTGCCTTCATCCTCCACAGCCTGGGATATGGGTCACTTGCCAGGATCATCTGGGTTTATCTCACTTAATCAGTTCCTGCCATTGTGGGGGCCTCTGGCACCTTGGTCCCTCCTATGTTTTTCCTGTGTACACAATAGATGAATCTCCTGTAGGCTGTAATACTTTGGTCTAATTCTGGTTGTTAGGGTTAGTATAGGGGCTGGGTGTGTGGTGTTGGTGGCCTGTGCTAAACAGGAGGTCACATTAGAGGATTTGGTGGTTTCTTCTGGCCTTAAATTCTATGGGTCTAAACAGAAGTGTTTGCTGTGTATAAATTGCCGTATTTCTAAAGTCCTCACCAATTTTTGCTTGAAGTATTTATATGCAAACCCTAAGATTCTCCTATAAATTAATGAATTTGAAGCAGGGTCATGGACAGCTGGGTTTGGTCCCACTATAAGCACTAGTGATATTATAGTGTAGTTTTAAGAACTCCCTCCAGTCCCATAAGGGCTTACCTGCAATACCACGTCCGCGTGTACAGGGGATGCACTAGCTCAGCCTGGAACAAGGACAATTATTTTTAATGAATGCCATTAACTCATGATGAAAACAAAATCACTGTAAGAGTTTATCTTGGAGAAGCTGAATATTCCTTTGGGACTGGTGTTCGGATTTCAAAAATACCATGCATCAGCACGTCTACCTACCTAATCCCTCCAAACTGGCAGTAAAACTGAATGCAATCTAAAATGGCACACTGTAGAGTCACCGATGGCTTGACTGCTCTCCCCGCCACATCGGCACAGACCACCCAGGACTAACAAACCTCCTTCGCTCATTTCATAAGTAACTTAATGTTGACTGCTGTCAAACAATGGACACAGGACCAAAAGGTCTGGCTTGCATTGGTCCCTGTCAAAGAGGCAAAGGTTCTCAAATGCAGAGGCTAGAACAACTGAAAATGGAGCCAGCACTTTCTCTTTAGTATATACTACCCAGCTTACCAAAATGGTTTACAGAACCAGAAATAAAGAAAAACAGTAGGAGACTCTCCAGTACCCCACGGGATGTGGCAATACTCAGTTTAAAAATAGTTTTTTAGCAATTCACCTTAGCCAGTGTAACTCTTCAACCTCAGTTTTTTTTCAGAGTCACGAACTAGAAGGAGATTGAATCTGTACAACATATTCCTCCTTGTAATGGTGCACACTGACTCTTTAAAATAGAACTCCAGTCCTCCACTACACTGACCCTAGCAGCAAGGCATCCCGGGACAGTGCAGGACCTGAAGATCATTCTAAAGGGCCAGTTTTCCCCAGTGCTCTCATCCTAATGAAAAACAAATAGCTGCTTCCAACAAGATTTTTATAGGCTAAAACTGAAATGTATGAATTAAATAAAACATTCTAGCACTGAAAGTTCTTGTGATATACATTCTGCCCTAGTCACTGGGATCAATCAACCTTCACTCTCATGTCTTACTACCCAAAGTATGTGTAGTACAATATACATCTCACTTTTTCATATGTTATTCCTTTCTAACTATCCAGTCACCCTTATCAGTAAAAATGATGTGCAGCTTATTGTGGATTTTTTTTAAAAAGTCCAGAGATTACAGTGCTGTAATACCGGCGTACGACAGAGATGTAAGGCTCCTTTTCTTAAGCTTTACAGAGTGTCAGGCAACAATAACAATGAAAAACCACACAAACAAAACCCAACAATCTCACAAGTAACTCTTCAGTATGAATGGGACATTACACTTCAGCTAGATATAATGGCCCAGAGCCTAGGCTTCTGAAAACTGGAGTTGTTCATTGGAGTCAAGGGAGCTATTTATACCAGCTAAGGCACTTGCCTATGATGTTTAGCTGTACATACCCCATTGCAAAAAGTATTCATAGGACAAGTCATCAGAATATATAAGATGCCATATTCTCAGCTGGTGTAAATTGGTGTAGCTCCATTGAAGTTAATTGAAATACACCAGTTTACACCACCTAAGGATCTGACCATGGGTGGCGTGTGAACCGCAGGCTGGGGGAGACTAGCCCCCAGCCCCACCCCTTTCATGCCCCCCCACCGGAGCCCAGAAGCCGCCTCCACCGCAGCCACCATCCCCACCCCAGGCTAGCTCCCCCAAGCCCCGGAGCACCAAGAGGGTGGGTGGCACGGCTGTGGCTCCCCCAGCCCCAGAGCACAGGAAGGGCAAGCGGCGTGGCCTGAGCCGGGGCCACCTACAGTGAGACGGGATTCCAGACACGTGGAGCGGGAAGCCAGCGGGGGAGAAGGGGGTGGGGGGGCAGACTGGGGGCAGGGCTAGGGCCACACCTGGCTATTTGGGAAGGCACAGCCTCCCACAGTCTATGATATCCACCACCCATAGATCCATGGTTTGTAGTAACTACTAAAAAAGAAGAAAGGGAAAGAGTGGAATAGTCGTAGTATTCTATGAGAGACTTTCTATGGAAGGATACACTTTAGTCAAACACGACATTGGGCTCAATACAGGGTGATGGGTGAAATTATCTGGCCTGTGTCACACAGGTCAGCCTAGATGAGTTAATGGTCCCTTCTAGCTTTAAGATCTGTGAAAGCCTCCCATTAACTTCAGTGAGGCTTAGATCAGGCCCCAGGAACGCTGGAGGGTCTGCTGGCTCATTAATGATTAACATTGTGGAAGAAGTGAGCTATACATTATTTCAGAGAAATACCGAATCAGATAGTTTTGGGGGATATGTGTTGGGAATAAAACAAACCACAGAATTGATGAAGGTCAACTTATATGAATGCAACCAACATGTTCAGATTTCTATACACTCTCTTTCTTTAAAGCTGCTGCAGTAGTTATCATTAAGAAAAGGCTGCTTCTGAGATTCAGCAAACCCTCTGGCTACAACGGGAGGTTTGCTGATCATCTCCAAAAACTTCAGCACTTAGCAACTTTTTGCTGCACTGAGAAGCCATAAAAATACTTTTGTTTCTTCTTCTTCTTCTTTGTGGTTATTCCAGATGCATGATTAACAAAGCTCTTAGTCAATTAAACAAACAAATCTAGCCTGCCACTATGAACAAGCAGAAGGCAGGAAAACAACAAAAGAGGAAAAACCAATGTTCCTTAGATATTGCTTTTGCAATGAATGAGATCAGATATTTTTTACTCACTAAAAAAGAAGAGCCAGATGCACAGGGAAATAACCATCATATCCTGCTAAATACAGTTTTCACTGGAAGGGTGCAGGGAAGACAAGAGAAGCTCCCTCCATGGACTTTATAGTGTAATTCTTTTGCATTCCTCAGATTTAAGGGCACAATCCTAACCACCTTATTCATATGACTAACTCCTCTGGCCTAAATCCAATAATAATAATAATAATAATAATAATAATTCTTTGCTTCAATGGTATTACTCATATATGTGAGAGTTTGCAGGATAAAACCCTAAGCGGCTCAGAGATACAAGACTTCCCAGGACTCAGTGAAATCTTCAGTGCTAGAACCTCTTTTGGAATGGAATTTTGTGTAAGTGCAGGCCAGATCCTCAGCTGGTGTAAGTCGACATGGCTTCATCAGACTTCCCAACAGTACTGGGTTTCAAAGGACTGTCCCACTGCGATGCCCCAAACCCTTTGTCCCAGTTGAAGTAGAACATTTCTTACTACAGAGGAGTGGATGGGCCAAATTTGATTGCAACCCCATGCGCTAGGCTGCTGTGCCAATGCCAATCACAATGCCTGCCTCTTCATCTCCATCTCAGCAGACTTGCTAAATTAGAGTGGTGCTATGTCCCGCTTTATCCACTTCAAACACTGTGAGGTTTGCTTCATTGATTTTAATGGGGCTACCATGATTTACTCCAGCTGAGGATATGGCTGGTCGTACCAGCCCCGAATACACGATAACTTTACAATCTTATCATGCTTCTAAAACGTATAGGTTTAATAAGCAGCCACGTCTTTTCAGAATGTGCTTCCTATGAAACAAAACTAAAATATGGTATAATATCAGGAGCCACATATCCTGGAAGGAAACAATCCGGTATTTCATCAAAGGATGGAGGATGTTAAATATTTTAAGCTTATTCTTCTTAAATAAAACAGAACCCCCTTGGATATTAAAAATACATGTGTTTATTGTTACCATTTAGGGTTCAATGGAACATCAATATTCACAATAAAAGAAAATACAAAAGGATTTTGTTGCCTCTTGCCAAGCATGGACAGTTGTGTAAGTCTGCCTTTGGTAAATGAAGCAGAAGACATGAAACATAATTAAAAAGAGGGGTTTGACAGCATAACTGTGCTTCTTTTTATTAAATATTTAGCATCCATTACAATGTAAGGAGCAAGCGAGCAGGAAAAGGGAGAAAATTTAAAGAGCAAGGCAAGAAGAAATGGAGGTATGACACTGACAGATGAGCACAGCAGGATTCCTGGCTCATTTATTCTTATGGAACTGTTAAACAAAAATTAAAAAGCCCCCTACTGACTGCTTTCAACATGGATGGAAATTACTTCCTATTCTCTCGGAATCTATCCTTTTTATCTTTCTTGTCCTATCTTTGGTGAATGTGAGTCAGAACCACCATTGACAGAGCAATTTCTAAGAGCGATTCAAATCCAAAGGGTCTGGCCCTGCTCTGATTGACTGTGCTGAGACTTAGGATTCAGGAATAACTCCACTGAAGTGGAGGTTCATCCATGTTACTGAGATCAGGCTCAGGCTCAAAACCTTCACTCAAAAGGCAGGCCCTCTCTCAATCATCCGCCTAGACTGTAACTCTGCAGAGAGTGGTTCATGCTGCGAAGCTGCATCTGGAGCACTAGCAAGTGGGGTAGCCTGTGCTTAAACTCAATATATTCGCTTTGAATACACTGTTGTAGTAATTGAACCAATAGATAAACACTACCCAGACTAAAGAACTACTAATTACATATTAAGAACAGAATATAATTATATTTTAATGTAATTCTTAACAAAATATATATTTCATGTTTAATGCATGCACAATTCTGAATAACGGCTTGCGAACTTGTGCCGTGAACCGAGCATTTCCGACTCTATACGAACATTCGCTTCTGCACTTTGACAGTATGACAGTGCAGTCTCATCTTATTATGCGCAGTCGCATTTGTATGTTTTCGTAAGTGAACACCGTGTGAATACAACAAAGTTGTTGTGTGATATACATTGTGTTGTGTTACACATACAAGTTTAACATTTAAAGTGTATGGTTAGTTCAGCAACGATAGTGTGGGTGCTTATATTATTGATATTAGTCATTAGAATCTTAATATTCTCAACAGGTACGAATATTATCATATTTATTATTAACATAAAAATGAGATCATGCATTTATTTTATATTGCAGTGAATTTAAAATAACTATAATACATTTTTTAATTTTAGATAACATTTTTTTACCCCTTTTCAATTCTTACCATGGATTATCATCACAAATCTGGTGCAAAAAACCGGAAAGAACAAAAAGAAAGAGAGAAAAGAGCTGCTGTAGGTGTAAAGATTTTTAGCCGGTCTGCGCTTGCTGTGGGACCAGAAATTTTTTTTTTTACCAGGGCCCGAACCCACTCTCGGCGGCCCTGGGCTAAGGACTAATTTGGGCATGGCTAATAATTCCCCAGGCTAATGAGGAAGGTTGCCAGTTTACAGTAATCTAATTACATCATGTGTTACACTGTGAAAATATTATTCTGTGCGCCTGCTTTCTGTTTGCACTGAAACATATAACAAACATGGTGCCTTACTGTGCAAGGTCCGCGGGGGAGGCAAGCGTTTCCTTGATGGTGCTCAGACACACAGCTCCAAATTGTCTGCTGTGCTCAGTTGCCGTCAGATTATAGCCCTGGATTCTTAGGCTGGTGCCTGGACCTGGCATAGATTATAGCAGTTTAGTGGTTGCTACAAACTGTGTCAGATGGTAAAGGTTCTCTATGGGCCGTCTGTCAGGCAGAGATTCCCTGAGTGCATCAATGCTCCAACCACACCCTGTATACCAAGAATGCCCCCTACATCAAGCCAGGACAGGGGTAGCATAGGAACGGACTATGATGTCTGTATATCTCAGGCACATGTCATGAGAATTCTCAGCTGGTGAGTTACAGCCAAGTTTCCATTCCCTTTCCTTGTATACATATCACAAAGGGACAAATGAGAGACACAGTATAGTACAAAATACATTCCTACATAGATTGATATCTTCACCTTCAGCTAGAGATAACAAGAGTAATAAAATCCCACAATGAGCCAAATTTTTCTCTGGATGCACCTGTGTAATGAACAGTAATCACTGCTACTTTTTGCCATAAAAAGTAATCAGATTACTCATTGAGATGACATTTTTCAAATTATCCCTTACAGTAATCCTTTACTCTAAAAATAAATCTGATTACATGTAACTCCCTATAGAGTAAGCCATTACTTTAACAGTCCTGAATGTGTTATCCCCACATAGATATTTTAGTGACACGGAAGTTCAAAAATGAAAACTTGATAAAAACAAAAGAGATACCAAAGAACCTACTGAGTCATTTCCCGCCCTGAAATGTCCTGATTTTTCCCAACTCTGCCCATCCTCTACAACTGCCCTCTACCCCACCCCACTGGCATGGTGGTGTGACTACTCCATTCCATACAAATGATTCAGAAGCCCCAATAATTACTGCTATAGTTATTCATTAAAATTCAAAGCTATGGCAAAGAGAAGCATTGAAAACTGAGATACTTCCAACATCTAAAGACCAGATAAAGGGATGTAAAGGAATTGATGTCTTTGGGGGGGAAAATCAGTCTACAGATCAAGATGACAGCTAAGGGACTTTGATATAATTTGGAACTTTTGTGTCAAGTATCTGAAAGACTCAAGCATGAATACCAATCAAAGCTAAAAATGTTAGCCAGGAACTTTTGGTCTCAGCAGGACAAATCCTTTGCATAAGAGAAAAATATTCAGATAAGAACACATTCAGATGTAAAAATGGAAAATATATCATTATAATCATAAAAAATCATAAAAAAAAACCTAGGATGCACTTTCTTTCTGTCTTTGTATTGGCTAAGCAAGTTCCTAGAAAAGCTTTGTGGAAAAAAAGAAAAGATGTTGCTTATAGATACGTTTCTGAATATCATTATATCTGCCAATGGAACATTTGTTGTTTCATCCATGTGCAAGTGAATTTAGTGCTCATGTAAATGAGGGAACTTTATAAGAGCTTCAAGAGCTTCATGTCAATTGCAATATATATGACTCTGTGGAATTAATCTGAAATAACATTGGATTGAGCAGGGCATAATGCAGGCCAGAAAGTTTTTCTACAGTTCTTCTAGGACACTTCAACTCTGACCTGTGCATCTCTTGATCAGCAACTTCCTGCTGTGTCATATTTTTCGGCAGCTTTATTATGTACACAAATGTGGAGTTAAGGTGAAATTATCAAATATGTTCTCACTTGTGATCTAAATTGGGATTTAAGATCAGGTCTCCATGGGGGGACAGGCAATGCATTAACCTACTGTCACCAAAACCCCAGTGACAAAGTCCCAAGTAAAGTTTCATTATGAATTGGCCTGTTTTTCATAATTGGTTTTCCTTGATGATTGAGAGACTCATTGCACTGTGTAAGTGTTCACAAAACGATTTGCATATTTAAATATATGTAGAGAGATAGTAACTTCCCATATTTAAACGCAAACGGGAAATGGGAGACTCCAGTCCCCAGTAGGGAAACTCTCACGGAATCAAATTTAGCCCTGATGAATATGGTACAACTCCACTGACTCCGAAGTGAATGATGGGACAGACCTGCAGCGAGTGTAAGTCAATGGAGTTATGTTGATTTACACTGGCTGAGGGTTTAGCCCAAATGAATATGAGTTGGGTGCATTTCTGAACCTGAAACATCCTAGACTTAAAGTTGTCTCCATGTCTTATGTATCAGAGGGGTAGCCGTGTTAGTCTGGATCTGTAGAAGCGACAAAGGGTCCTGTGGCACCTTATAGACTAACAAAGGTATTGGAGCATAAGCTTTTGTGGGTGAATACCCACTTCATCGGATGCAAGCAGTGGAAATGGCCAGTGTTCTCCTACAAGTGTTCTCCTATACAAAAGCCTGTAGGAGAACACTTCAACCTCCCTGGACACACAATAGCAGATTTAAAGGTAGCCATCCTGCAGCAAAAAAACTTCAGGACCAGACTCCAAAGAGAAACTGTAAAGCTTCAGTTCATTTGCAAATTTGACACCATCAGCTCAGGATTAAACAAAGATTATGAATGGCTAGCCAACTACAAAAGCAGTTTCTTCTTCCTTGGTATTCACACCTCAACTGCTAGAAGAGGGCCTCACCCTCCCTGATTGAGCTAACCTCGTTATCTCTAGCCTGACTCTTCCCTGCACATTTATATCTGCCCCTGGACATTTCCACTGCTTGCATCCGATGAAGTGGGTATTCACCTACAAAAGCTTATGCTCCAATACCTTTGTTAGTCTATAAGGTGCCACAGGACCCTTTGTCACTTCCATGTCTTATGAACATCACACAAAACATGATGAAGTACACCAATTATGATGGCCTCTTATGTATTCCCTTATGGATAAGAACTCCGCTTCCAAGAGCTTACACATCTTATTAGTTCTGTTATTTGTGAACTATACCCATCTACCCTTCAACGTAGACACTTCTAGTTCCTTTTATATGTGTACATGGGCTTATTTTTTGCAGGTGCTTTTATCACCCAGCTCCTTTAACAGTAACTAATACTCAATATTTTTTGTATATGCCTTCAAGACCACTGAGAAGACTAGAGAAGGAATTGCCTTTAAAAATGTATTACAGGTATTATTGTTGGGCTCACTTTGTCCTGTAGATTTCAATGAGACTCCTTGCAGGACTGAGGCAAACAGCATTTGGCCCACACATTCTCAAGATAAGCCATGGGATGACCTCCTGGCTCTGCTGAGTCAATAGTAAAACTCCCATGGACTCCAATGGAGCCAGGATGTCACCCCCTTGAAGTGTCAGGAATGCCACAGATCAGGGTGTACTAGTAGTGTTATGCAGAGAAACTTTCTCTAATGTCTGCATAAAGCCGAGCATTAGCCAGTATGAGTTATTTACATTCATAAAGCCCGCATTTCATCATTTAAAATAAAATTATCCAGTTACCTTCACAGCACTGGATTTCCCCCCAGTTTAATACCATCCAAATCATCAAATTATACACGTGAAACTGAACACCTACCTATAACTTCCTGAATGATATGCCCTCCCCCTCCAGAGTATGCACTGCCTCAAGCATTTCTAAAATTCAGCTAATTACAGTAAATAGCCTTCATCTGCTTGTGTGGCTGAAGAGGGACATGGACTGACTTTAGGTGAAGTAAATTAATCATCCTAATATAATCACAGCGATTTAAGTGAGAGCCGGTTGTCAAGCAAGGCTCCCTGGTGTTCAGAGGTGGGTTGTTTCCTCACTTGCATTTTTTCATGAAAAATTTGAAAGGGTCTTGGTTTCATTCCACATCAGAATGGAAATGAATTCTGAAACTTTACCTTTTTTCACAAAACAGCAATGTTGTTTTCTGGCCATCCTATCCAGAGAGGATGGTATTTAAGCAAATGCACAGCAAAATTCTTTCTGCTTTTTTTGCCAGACTTTCCCCCAATTTAAGAAGCAGCTAATAATCTGAGCTTTCTTGTTGTGCAAGAAATTCTTTACAGTAATTCTTTCTCCGTATCTTTCTGTTACCTTATTCTGTGCAATCTTTTTTTCTTTGAGGATCTCAGCAGTTTTTGAAGTCCCAGGGGTCCAAAAAAAGGAGATATATGCATGCAGAGAGAAGGAAAAAAACCTACAAGGGAGCTGTCCTTCCATGAGTGAATATAATTAACCCCATCAACATTAATGGAAGTTAAGGTGCCTATCAGTGGAAGAACACAGCTCCCAAGGGAGGTTAGTGCTAATTATGAGCTTCAGCTAAGTTAACTCATGCTAAATAAGCTAGGTGCAGTAATCAATGTCAATATAGACAGTAGGAAGAAAAGAAAGTATTTCTAACACAGAAGTTTACTTCTTAAAAACATTTGGCCATGGAAGCTCTTTGAAACCATGAAATACAACACATTAGTTTGTATATCCAGCCACAGATGGAGAGCATCCAATATGCAGATCTTCACAGATGTCAAAGAGAATATTCAGCAGGAAACATGTCCCATATCAGGAGCAAAACCAGCCACCTTGGGGAAGATTTTTCAAAGGCACTAGTGGGAGTTAGGTCTCAACTTTCAATTAATTTTAATGGGAGTTGGATGCCTTGCTGCTCTTTGAAAATACACCCCTCCCCCGTTTATTAACATGTCTTGAAAGCACGGTCATTCAACTGAAATAATTGTGATAGGTAAAGGCAGTACTTCATTGGCATTACCTGATCAAGAAAAAAAATGGGGCCTTACTAATTAAATATTCTAATTTCCCTGTAAGCATGGGAACATGCTTTATTGTCTCTAAAGATATCTCTATGCGTGATTATGACACTCTAATGAGTTTATCCAATTACATCACTCCCTTGTATGCTAGCCCCTACTAAACTTTTATCACTTCCAAGGCTCATAATCTCTCTAATCACTGGTGTCAGCAGTTCCTCATTGAGAAATACAAGGTAAAGTAAAATCTTAGGAGAAACTTCATTCTAGTATTTTGTATATTCAAGGCCTTTGGAGATAAAATGTACATGAAGAATTGCTTTGTTTTCTCTTTCTCATTTATGTTGTCAGTTCCACTGCATTTTATCCACATCCCTAAGCTGTTCCTTTTTTTTTTCTACTCCTACTTCAATTTCCCTTCATATGAGTTCTGTTTCTCCATATTTCTTCCCAGATCGTTTCTTCTGTTGTTGCAAACCAGGTGGCTGGCTCATCGCGACCCAGGGGAGGGTGCTCTAGGGAAAGAAATCTGTGTCAAGGCCTTTCCTGGAGTTCCTCCCCTATTATTCTGTCAAATGGATTGGTTTCCCCCACCTCATCCTATCAAAAATGGGCTGGAAGAAATGCCCAACCTGAAGAATCCCCTGAGCTCTGGGCCACAGCTGTCCATTGCCCGCAGTCACTGTTAATGGAACTACAGGGACAGGGGCTTTCTCTCACTGCTCAGTTCTTGGATACCCTGGCGAGGGTTCTGGGGAATCTCCACTGGGTAGGAGAAGTGTCAATGTGCATCCATCCTTGCCCTCTGTCCACCCACTTCTGCCCCTAACTGGCCCAGTCTCCACCTTCATCTCCAGCATGGGCTGCAGACTAAATGCAGGATCTAGAAGAGTAGGAATGATGCTGCAAAGGTAACACCCAACCCTCCCATTTGAACAAGAGTGGGAAAGTCCATGCACAGAGGGTCCTCTCCATGTGTAAAACGGAATTAAAAAATAAGTAATTGTGATGGTGGATAAATATGGTGTTGTGTCAAATGAAGGCAAACAATATTAAAAGTACCTGATAGTTACAACAACATAAAAGTCACCCATGAAATTCTTTCCTTATCTAAACTACCAGAACCTCCCCTGCTCTATACTTCTAAACCCAAGCACAGACTAGCCATCTTCAGGTGTATTATCCTTATAGGATTCCATGTCCTTGGCCTTACATCTTAAACATTGCAGCTGTTGTCTCCTACTGTCTGCTGTGCTGTTTCCCCTCATTTAGCTTCTCATTAGCTTCATTGCACTTGCTCTCCATGCTCCCTTCTTTGCCTCTCTTTTCCTTTCCCTTTACACTCTTAACCCCTTCCCTTGAGTGTTCCCTCTCCCTTGCTTTATGTCTCTATATTGCTAATTCCCCTGCCAACAAAATCCCACCCAACAGGTTGTAAAAACCTAGCCGCCCCAAAACAAAACAACAAAAATCATGGAACTGACAGAATGTTTTCAAATCATTGCATGTTCATTCTCTTTGCATGTTTTATCCCTTTCCCCTGCATTTTTCTGTCTTGCCTATATAGATTGTAAACTCTTCAGGGCAGGGATTGTCTTATTCTATATTTATTATGTCTAGCACAATGGGGCCCCAGTTTTAGTTGGGGTCCTTATGCACTACCACAATATAAATAATGACAACATTTGGATTTGGTATTATTGGGGACCGCAGGATATTATTACCTATCCCTAGCAGGTGAGTGGGGATTTGGAGGGACTAATTGGCATATTTTGATATGTTTGCACTAAATTTATTTTCTAGGAGGAGTAGAACAGGTTAGCAACCAGAAAATACTAGGGAATGAACCCTCAGCTGGTGTAAACTGGCACAGATCTACTCACTTCAAGGGGACTATGCTAATTTACACCAGCTGAGGACCTGGCCCTAATGGTCCATCTAGTTTTGTTTCATTTCTTCATCCATAAATTCCTCAAAGATGATGCAAAAACTTCATATTACTGCACCTAAATTGTGGCATTATTTCACTAGCTATAAAATGTTTGCTTTCAAAAAACATAGAGGGAAGAGGGAAAAAGTATTGCAAAAAATTAAATCAACAAA
Source organism: Macrochelys suwanniensis (assembly GCA_033296515.1). Lineage (NCBI taxonomy): Eukaryota > Metazoa > Chordata > Testudines > Chelydridae > Macrochelys > Macrochelys suwanniensis. The sequence continues at coordinate 14,045,800 of CM065784.1, read as the reverse complement.
TTACTGAGAAATCTCAGAAAGCAGGAAATGCTTTTCATGGAGGGCACAATTCTTCTCCCATTGATTTCAAAAGGAATTATTCAACAGACTTCAGTGAGAGTAGGACTCAGCCCAGTGAAAACAGCTGACAGACAGGTTAAATAAATGTAATTATAGATTGAGTTTTAGAGTAGATTTGAGTTATTTATTAGCTAAAATAGGGATACTCCTGAAAGGACTGCTGGACTAAGATAAACCAAGAGCGCAACATCAAACTCCAATACCTGGACTTCTTGAAAAGATTGCCAAAACCACAGATCACACTGCAGTGACAAAACACCGTAGCACTAATGAAGGCAATCTGATCCAACTGATTCTGCAGGGAAACTTTAAGTGAATGGAACATACATCTGCATTTATTTGTTACTGTCTCAATGCCCCCTTCTTTTCACCAACATTGCTTCCTTCAGAAGCTGGATTTTCTTTGGAGGTTTCTCATCCAATTATTGGCCAGACCAGACCTCACAGTAAAACCACAGCCCATAATGATGGGTGCAGGATAAATGGCCAAAAATAGCCATAAAATAAAAGGAAAATAGAAAGCCATTACAGATAAAAATACACCAGACTCTGTATTCAGTATCTGGCTTTTTTGTTGTTTACATGATGATAATTAATGAAGGATTTGCTGTTTTGCAAATGACAGTAATTTGGGAAATACAGCAAACAATAAGGAACAATGCAATCAAGGGACTTATGGCATTTGAGAATGGGACATAGCAGGTAGCAAATGCTATTGAAAGTAGAAAAATAGGTCGACGCAAAGAAATGTTGGTTATCTTGTAAGCAAAAAGGAACATAATACAGTTAGAAAAAGAGAAACCAAAGTTATTATTGAAAATCCCTAAAATCTTCAATCAAATGTGCAGCTTCAGTGGAAAAAAACCCACACAGATTTTTTTGCTATATTGTTAGCCACAATGTGTGCCAGGTAAGGTCACAGTATCATTATATGAGGCATTAGTTAGATTTTACTTATGATCGTGTATGCAATTCCTACTACTATACTTAAGAAGAATTGTAATTGGGGTTGATGGTGTGAAATGTTTTACATTGTGAAGGAGAAATGTAAAATCTGGAAGTACTGTATTCTTGTTGAAAAGAAGAGATCTTGCACTTACTAAACTAACATCCATAACATCCTGACGACACACACAAATTAAGTAATAATAAATAGACTGCAAAAATGGAAGTTGTTAAAATCGTTGCTCAAATAAAAGGTATGAGTAACCTGGAATCTCAGTTAATTTAACAATATCAATAAAATAAGCATCTTTAATCAAATTTGTTCTCCTTTCATTGACATGCTGCATGTAACAAAACAATATCAAATAACTAATTAAGTGAGGGACGATAGTTTCAAATCTTTACTCACATGGGTAGACTACAATGCATGTGTTACTTTTTCTGTAAAACATTTTATGTAAGCTTTCTTTCTGTTACCAAATAAGTATTTCAAAGTAGATAGTGTTGCCACCATTCAAAACACTGACACTTTCCCCCATTGATTTTAATGGGAGCAGGATATTTCTGTATAATGCAGTTCTTTTACAAGCCCCATTTTAACCTGCACCTTCTTACTCCTTTTGCCACCTCAGTAAATATGTTACACCTACTTAGCCTCTTACAAACCAGGTAAGCAAGTGCAAGGACTCTAGTTTAGTCCGTTTTATACAGCACTGTTGAACATGGTCCAAAGAAATCAAAGACTAAATAGCTGTGAGGATGAGAGGAGAGAAGCTCCGAATGACAGAAATTGTGCTAGATTGTGCACTCAGAGGGACTAGGGGCTTAATCCAATGTCAGTGGAAATCTAAATGTTAGATCAGGCCTTATGAGTACGGCAGTCAGTAATCAGATAAAAGAAAGAGGTCAAGAGGCTTCCTAACCAATCAAAGACTCCCACGTTCCAAATGAGAATTTTGCTGACTCATCCTTTCTTTATTTAAAAAAAATAAACATTAGTCCCAATGTTTTGACTCTAAACCTGTATCCAAATTGCACTCTCGGATACATTGTATTCTACAGTTCAGGGCTGCATAAAAGAATGATCTCTGAAGCTGAAACAGCTGAGCTGCCAACTATATATTGTTTATGACATCTCTGATAAGCCTTGATAAATGTACAGTGTAACCTCATTTGGCTTGCTGTTTGTCAAAGGATATGGTTCAATCACTTTTAACGTGTTTTTTTTTTCCAAGACTTATTTCTTAGCCAGGATAAGTGATGAAAAATGATGGCATGTTATGTTATGTTACCTCATTAACACTGGCATGCACCCATACCTTTCTACTGCCCAGCTTCCCATTAATACAGCACAACACCATTCCTGGAAGAAAAAGGCCAGAACGCAATCTATTCTGCATAAAATTAGATAGATGACCAAATACTAATAACTCAGTACAATACAGACCTCAGCATTCCCCATGCAGGAATAACATGGCTCTTCAACTGTCTAGTATCTGCTTCTCATGCACAAATGTGAAAAGAACTTTGCTACCATTTCCTTTACATTCCTTGGCAGAGACCTCTACTGCACAGAGTAGGTAAAGAGGTCAGATTTGGATCCTCCCCAAGCAAACACCAGGCTAGTCAAATTCCAATGTTCTGTTCTTGTCACAATAGATAAAGTATAACCAGGACCTCTAGTCTACTCAGAGCCAATTCCTGTGCTATTGGTAAGTAATTTCTGTGGTATTTTTTTCTTAGTCCTTCAATGACATTTCTGCAGCTCTGATGTTATATGTTAGCAGAATATCTGGGACCATGAATAATACAGGCTACTCTTTGTGTGTGAGTATCCCAAATACACAGCACTTAGTGATGAGCACCTTAGCAATAACCCTCCTTTAAGTGCCAAACAGAACTTAAGTCTTAACTATGAAGTTGTGGCCAGTGCCTTCAGAATGATAGGTTTGAGCCTCAGATGGAAAAGTAGTTCTAAGACACTTTTTCACTTTCCCCAGTTCTAGTGCTAGCCGGGAGTTGAACCAACCACCAGCATAAGTTAACACAGTCACAGAGCTATACTTATTTATGCCACTGGTACAGTTTAGAGACCTTTTGCTGCCCAAGATCACTGGAGCACAGCACCAGTCCTGCCCCCTGGAGCATCATAATACTATCAAAAATTGCCCTATATAGTGGTAAGAAAAGTGCCATGAAATCTGTACTGCCTGCCCAGAAGACACGGGACCTTGGTTTTCAAGATCTTATTAAAAATAATTATCTTATAATAAGCTTCATGGGACTCTGAAAATTGAACAGTTGATCCAAACTCTGCCATGGTTTTAACCTGCAGATCCAGGGAACCTAAACATCTTTAAAATGAACTCTAAGCAAAACATTCCTCAGATAACAGAGCCCAAGAAAGATACAATAGCATATTCAAAGGCAGAATGCCAACAGCTAAAATAAAAAGCAGGCCAGAGAACTAAATGTCCCTCCAGAATAAATCACACTATACACAGTAATGTTGTGTTACATCATAATGTCTCCTGTAATGAAAGGTGACTGTACGGATTGGATATTCTCACTTTAAAGAGATGAAGTACTATCCTGAGAAATCAAAAGTGAAAGGGTTGATTAAGTGAATGTTAAAATTAGAGGGGAGTGAACATGGAGCACTCACTAAACACACAAAAAAATCAGACATATATCCATTGTGAATATTAAAAAGATAACGGAGGTATTATCAAACCACAGGTGAATAATATATATATATATATATATATGATAATCCCATTGCATGAAGTAATTATATATTACATCACATATAACTGGGGGGGAGGGGTTGAGAGAAAAATCCTGAGGTTTAGAAAACTGTCATTCCCCTTAGCTACAACTAAAAGGGTATTGTCTTGCAATGCATGTTTATCATATTCCCTCAAAATTAATTTTCTTGAATACAAAACGGCTGTGATATTGAAAAAGGCATCTAGAGTAGGTGAGGAGTATGAAACTGATATGTCACCATTCGCTCTATTGCAATATGATTGCTCTCCATGGTCTTAGGCGCTGTCTGTCAGAAAACTAACCTCAGGGATTTTATTTAATAAAATCCCCTTGCTTTTATAAAGCTTGTAAAATTGGTTTTCCATCCAAAGAATGGTCTGATTTAAATCTGATTTTTTTTTCTGAGAGAGGTTTAGAAAATGGGATTCATGTGTACTACCCCTCTTCCCTTCTAACCATATATGAGAAAACAACTTGTGTCGTGTGGGTGCTATAACTTATAAAAGCCATCTGATCCTTAAACAGGAAGAGGGTACACAGCTGCCTGAATGTGATTTGGGAATGTGGTTGTGGCCTTAATTTTTTTATATACTATGGGCTTTCCTGTCTTTGGAGATCTGCCCAAGGAGGGGGCCTTCCACATTTGGATTTTACCATTTCTATACAGTAGAGGTCAGAGGTGCTACTGACCTCATCACTCTATGGGGGTTCTGTTAAGAAGGGGATTACCAATTTTCTGGGGGTGGAAATATGAGGAACAAGGGATATGTCACTCACTCTGCAACTATCCCCTGCTCTGTTCCTGGATTTCTGTGAAGAAATCCAAGTAGGAGGCAAGAAAGCTGGGGCTTGCACAGCCTCCATCTATGAATCCCTCAATTGATCAGCCACAGGAGACTTCAGTCATGGAAGGGAGACAGGAGACTAATGGGGCCAGAAGATGTTCTCATCTGAGGAATGAGGTTCCTTTTCCTGCAGATCCCCAAGAACTGTGGGCTTGGGAGGGGGCACAGCTTCCAAAATCTTCAGCACCTTAACCTCTTCCACCAGAGGAAAGGGTTAAAGGAGAACATCACTCTCCTGAGTTCTCATGACCTCTAGGCTCCTTCTATAGGTTTGCTTCTGGAAAGGGGTGAGTTGTTCCTAAATTACTATTACTCCAGAGAGAGCTGGTGAAGTTTAGAAGCAGTTGGTGAAATTAAGTCACACAACTTAGGTGGAGAACCTGATTGTACCATCTCTATATTGTGCACACCTTCACCAGAGAGATAAGATAAAAAATATCAGTTAAAATTAAATAAAACTAAAATTGTAATTAGAGTGATTTGTTGGGCTTACATGAATACACAAAACTAAGGTTAATCACCTGATATCAGGATTTAGGCCTTCCCCATTGAATTTCAGTAGCTCTTGGTCAGCAGTGGTATTAAATTTCCCTGTTCCCCTCATATTCTTAATCATTTCCTCCACTATGGGAAGTAGTAAAGAGAGGAAGGGTTGCTTTCTGGAACATGGCATTGTCCTCTGTGTAGCTTAAAGAAGATCCATGTTTAGTTGCTTTTGGCATCCAACAGATGTCTGCCTAGTTAAGGTCCCCCAAGAGTACAGTATTATGTGGTTTTCGTTGGGCCATGAATTTTTATTGTTTCTGTCCTCCAATCCAGGGTGTTTGAGGCAGATGCCCCCTGCAATTTCTCCTTTGTTTTTCATTTATTTTAGCTTTCATTTCTTTTATTCTATAATTGTTCTATTTACTATTAAACATCACCACACCAGTCTTATAAAAACATCTGACACGTAATACCATCCTTATACATCTCCCCTTTTTACCTTTCCATATAGATAATGCATATTGAAAATTCAGCTGTGAGGCTCATCCACCAAGTCCGTTCTGCCCAATAGGTCACATGCTTTCCATCATTTAATATCACTTCTAAATCTTCTTGCTTATTTCATAAACTCCTTTTATGTTCAGAGAGACCCTTATGAACTTTTTAGCATAATTTAAAACATGTATTCTTATTATTCACTTTTGGTTTGATAATACTGTGATGGGTTGGGGCCACAGAGACCTGCTTGGTGCTGCCACCTGGTGTGCCAAGGCTACTTCTGCCCCTGCTTCCAGGCCTTTTCCAGCTTGGGACTCCCGAATCCTGTCTGTTTTGAGTCAGATTCCACCGATCTGCTGCAAACACAGACCCAGGTCCGAACCAAGTCCACTCACCACTGTAAGGCCCCTGGAAGCGCTCTTGCCTTTGACACCCAGCTGCTCAACTCCAAGGAGGTTCAAACCCTTAATAAATCCGTTTTACCCTGTATAAAGCTTATACAGGGTAAACTCATAAATAGTTCGCCTTCTATTTCAAAGATAGAAAGATATGCACAACTGTTCGCTTTCCCCAGGCACCAACTCGTACTCAAGGAAACTTACTAAGTAAAAAGTGATTTTAATAAGTACAGAAAATAGGATTTAAGTGAGTTCAATTAGTGACAGACAGAACAAAGCAAGTTACTTAGTAAAATAAAGTAAAACACGCACGTCTATGTCTATTCAAAGTTAACACAGATAAAAGCCTCACCAGATTTGGATATTTTCCTTTTTACAGGCTGTAGAATTAGCCTGGGTCCAGCAGCCGCTCACACCCCCTAGTGTCTTTGTCCTTTGTTCAGTTCCCCTCAGGAATGTCCTTGGGGGGGTGGAGAGCCTCTCCCTTTAGCCAGCTGAAGACAAAATGGAAGGGTCTTGCAAGGGCTTTTATAGCCTTTCTTCCTCTCCCTGCGTAGGATCCAGTTGCCCTGGAGTTTTGGGATCACATGGGCAAGTCACCTGTCCATGCGCCCTAACCAGTCTAACCAGTTGCATCCTTGACTGGGGCCCTGATGTGGATTGGGGTCTGCACCTTCTTTTGTCTGTTAAGTACTTGTACTCAACTTGCACATTCCTTCCTCTGGACCTGGTCCCATGTTCTTACAAAAGCTATGCATAAAACCAGCAAATATAAAACCAATGTTCATAACTTCAACCACAACAATGATACATGCCTACAAACAGGAGGAATAAATTCAGTAGGTCATAACTTTCACAGAGATATGTTACATGGCACATGTAGCATAAAACGTATTCCAGTTACACATATATAGTTATAAGCATCTCCCCATAAAGTTTTATGGGGACACTGTCACAAATACCTTGGTCATCTTTTTTCAGACAAAGCACATGTATTAACGTTCAGGATTTTCAACCGTTTGATGAGGAAGAGGCTTTAAGTGTTTCAGACAATCTTCAGAATTTTACATTTGCCACCATCACATAGGATACCAGAATGGCCCTTTCACAAGGTTCATTGGTCATTTTTGCCTCTTAGGCAGAAAAATATAGGCACTGAGGAAAGTTGAAGATAGGGATTGACATTTTTGACTCATTGTCTTTGGCAGACACTCCATATAAAGTGACAGAACAAGATCATCAATGAGGATATTCGTAGTTGAATCTAACAACTGACTTTATCAACACTAGTTCCATTTCAGCAACTTTCTTGGTAAGGACATATGATTAGGATGGAAGACCAATGAATTACAAAGTGTGTTTACCAACAAATCTTGCTACACAGCTGGTGATCACATGGTTGCCAGAAGCTTCATTGGCACAATAAGATAGTCAGTGATGAATATAAACTGAATATCCAGCCAGACCACCTTAAGGACTTCGCTGGAGATCTGTCCAGGTGGCACTTAATCCTGCCAGTGGTAGCTGAAAAATAACTTGCATTGGGAAGGTTATTTAGATTGTGTTACTGACTGATGTAATTGTGTGTTGAACTCCTGGGAGCATATAACTTTATTTGCCCACAACTTTACCGTGGGGATGAAACGTTCACTGATTAAGCTTGTATGTGACCTTAAACAACTTTTCAGACTTACATGAAGTACCCTACCTCAAGTCCCCTCTGTTGGAAGCTTGCATTGTACTGCTCAGTCACAATATTTTTTAAAAGCTAAAAAAGCCAGTTGGCGGTGTTTGCACAATAGCATGTATTTCTCATGACTTCTTTTCTGTGTACTTCACCTTTAAATGGACAGAGGCAGCTGTAATCAAGGAGATGCAGCCTGCCTCAGAGGAAGCACACATGCTGTTTGCTTTCGCATAGGGACCTTACTGTGATTTTCCTGTCTCACTGTTCACTTAATATAAAATAAGTTACTGCTCAGACTGAGTGTACATACTTGCGCTTCAGGTATAGAATAATATACCCATTCAACATTATAATAATAGACTATTTCATTACAATCTTGCAATTCAAAATCATTCAACAGTCAGAAAAAAACACCCAATGACCTTAAGAAAATAATATGAGTAAGAAATATGGGAGTTGACTTAGTTATCATTCAGAAAGCTTAAAAAACATACATCAGAGCACTATTGGAGCAAGACACACATCAGTATCAATTCATATTAGTAGAGGAATGTCAGAATTGTGTAGGTTTTAAAGGGACACAGTTGGGTTAAAATCATATAATAAAAAATATTCCTTACTTGTATTATTAACAGTCAGATCATTAAAATTCAAATCCTGTTAAAAAACTAATTTATTTTTCATCATTTGTGGTGCTCCCTTACTTATTACATTTCACTCAGAGCTTTGGCAATGAAAACAGACTGAACAATTTCTGTCTGATGGGTCACTTATACTTTAAAGGTCTCAGGGACTAACTCAGTTTTGCAATAAAGACATGACAAAGAAATATTTCCACCCATAGAAAAAAATAACTTTTTCAACTAGAATAAAGGAAATCACAGAAATGTTTCTAATTTTAGGTAAAACCTTTAGAAAAACTCTCAATATTAAGCCAAAATGGACCCAACAAAGTCCTTGTAAACGTCAAGGTTACATTTTATATCATCATTACATAATGAAATTTGAAACTACAAAGTTAGAGACTAGAAGAACATCTCTCATTCTTTGACAGAAATATTTGAACCAAACCTATCTCTTGAGAGGTTAATAAATACTAGTTTAAGGGCTATAATTGTGTCTATTATTAGGTTTGGCATTTTCAGTATAATATGTTAATTTTAAAACAGTTCCAGAGATTATATACATTCTAATAGCTATTTCCTCACATTGCAAATGCACATCATTTCCATTCAGTCATAATGATTATTTTATATTTGAATTGACTTTATATCCTTGGCTCTGATGTTGTGAAAATCGATTTACTAGACCCATTGAGCTTGTGTTAGTGATGTCTAGAAGTCTTTTCATTAGTAAGCACATTTAATATTACTATGCACATAAAGAGCTGAGATCAAATTGCTTCAAAGCAGTAAGCAAACTCCACTTTACCTCAGTGAATGTGAGAATGGAATTGATATGACCCACTAAGTAAGTGGAGCCCATCTTTGGAGACTATGTTGGGGCTGTACTAACACTTTGTGTACAGTTTCCACCTATATGGGGCCTCCCTGCCTGGGAACATGAATGAGGAGTATGATATGGAGCCATGTGGATCTTAAGGTTAGTCCTTCCTCTCCTACTCCATAGTTAGGGAAATAATTTCTCTCCCCTTCCTCTTGCAAAGATCTCCAGTGCCTAGTCTAACAGAGCTACTTGGACGGGATGCTGGGGAGATGACCTGCTGGGGATGTCTTGGATGGGATGCTGGGGAGATCAAAAGCAACATGAACTGGAAAGAAAATACTGATGGGGTGAAGGGGGCTCTCACATAAGCCCCTTGTCAACAGAGATAGCTTGTGTGTCCCATGAAGGAGAGTCTCAACTTTCATTTTAAAAAAAGGGAGGGGGGAAAGTGTGAGTTCATAGATCTTTTCCTTTGAAAAGCAACCTTGAAAATTTAAAGTAATATGAACAAATGTCAAAGGACTGCTGGGGTTGAAAAGAAAAAGGAGCTGGGCTCTGTTACAGAAGTGCTCTATAAGGCCCCGATCCTGCAGTCCCTTACATGCTTGCTTAACTTTATCAATGGGACTGCTCATGGCACAGGCATGAATGAGCACATGCATAAGCATTTGAAAGATCAGGGCTTAGATGAGATGTCTGTATATATGTGAATGGGTAGATAACAGATGTCCCAGTAGATGGCGCTCAAAAATACACAGCATAGTTCCTGAGTTTTGCAGGACTGATAAAACTTGTTGCAGTTGACAGCAAATATACTTACAACTCAACAGGCACCACTTCTCCGGCAGGAGACTGAGGGAACCTGAGAAGCCCCAAATGTAGAATGTTTTGTAAAATGAGTCAGTTACATTTGTCAGAATCCCCTTGCTGACCAGAATCCCCTTGCTGAGCACTGTCCTGTCTATAGAAGGCACAAATCAGTTACAATTGCGTGAGGCAACACATCAATTTTTTAAATGGATTTTCCTCTAGATCAGCTCACGTAGCCGTCAACAAGTACAATTTTGTTTATAATTTCCATTCCTCGATAGTAAGTGAATGACAAACCTCTATAGTTTATGAATAATTTCCCCAGGGCACATCCATATATATTATGTTTGTTGGGTGCTTGTATTGAAGAAAGAGAGAGCAATTTGTTTTCTTCAAAAGGTAAGAAGGAGAATTTCAGTCCTGTAAGCATTTTAGCATTTCAGTCCTGTTAGCATTTTAATTGAGAATGCAATTTTAAAAAGGAGCCCCGGTGATGAGGAGGAGGGAAAGGGAAGGGGAGTGCACGGTGGTCCCTGAAGCCCAGAATAGGGTGGAGAGGGAATTGGTTAAGGGGCTTTTAGAGTTGAATGTATGGAGAGGATGAGCTGGGGAATAGGAGGATGTGACTGGAATTCTTGGGGCAAGGGGGGAGATAGATTAGATAGATAGATAGAAGAATGTGGTACTAGGAAGGGGTGTGTGGCTTTATTTGGAGCACTTGTGGTACAGAGATGGAGCTAGTTGGTAGTAGAGAATGGTCGAGGAACATGTACACTGGAGATACTATATGTGGTAGGGCCAGACAGTGGGAAATGTAGGTCTTATAATCCTATTCTACATAGGTAATGGCTGTAGGTGGATAATTATACACGTGCTCCCTATTTCAACTTTAAGACTTAACTCCTTTACATGCATTTCAGGCTTCAAGCCGTTTCTGTAATTCAAGATCAAAGGAGATTCCACCACACTTCAGAAACAATAATTCAAAGTGATGCAGCTAAGACATTGCAGCTGGGAAAGTAAGTAGTATCCCAGGTACCTAAATGCTAGCTTACATCAAGCACCTATGTGCATGTTACTAGGTCTAAATTGACATCCACTGGTAATAGTCTCTCTGACATGGTCCCCCCAGAAGGTGCTCAGCACAGCAACATTGTGGCAAATGGCTTATGTAGTACATCATGATGAAGTTGATACACTTTCCTAAAAAATTGCCCTGGAGTGGTGTCTCATGCCCTTGGATTTCCACAATCCACCACTAATTATTTTGTAAGTACCAGGAAAAAAATATTTTTGGGGTGAGAGACATGGTTCAAGGTAAATCACAGGGAGAGAGACCAGATATCAAGTGTGAAAAATTGGGACACGGGGTGGGGTGTGATAGGTACCTATATAAGACAAACCCCAAATATCAGGACTGTCCCTATAAAATCGGGACATCTGGTCACCCTAATCTCAGGTTTCCTCAGCAAGTGATGTTGGAAATTAAATGGGTGGCACTTTCCCACTGGAACCAATATTAAACCAATGACACAACATGTAGCTATTGGGAAACAATGAGCTGATGGAGATCATAGAATCATAGGGCTGGAAGGGACCTTGAGAGGTCATCTAGTCCAGTCCCCTGCACTCATGGCAGGACTAAGTATTATCTAAATGTGATGTGTCAAATCAAGAGCCCATTTTCAAAAGTGATTAGTTATTTTGGGTGCCTCATCCTCTGAAAGTTATCCCCTTTTAGATTTCCTCAGTTGGGCATCCCAAAAATAGGGCACACAAAATCATTAATTATTTTTGAAAATTCATTAAAGATCTTGTAGCACATTTCTCAAGAATATGGGTGGGTGCAAGCCCTAAAATTCTAGTGTCCTGATTAAACCACGGTGCTGATTGATTGATTTCATTTTGCTTACCTGTTACTGTAACTCACTGTGTTATAGGTCCTTGTGGGCTGGTGTATCAATGCCACAGTGTCCCATCTGGCCAGTCAGAGCATTTCCCCAGTTGCTGGGGTTTGTGGATTTTCTCCTTATTCCTAGTGGGATCAGCTTGTCTTGGTGCCCAGAAATTCTGGAAATTCCCTCAGGTCTTAAGTCTCTCAGGGCATTGGTAGGGGAACCCAGGCCTGCCCACTTCACTGGTTTCCAGCTCAAGGCCCTTAATTCAGACAGGCAGAATGAGAACTCAACAACTCTTGCTGTGCCCTGAGTTCCTTCCTACTACCCCTGGTTTCTGTAGGCTTTTTAGACTGTTGGTTTCTGGGTGCTGTCTCTGGGCAGCTTCTCAGCAGCTTGGTGGCCAGAGTTCCCTTCACCAGACTGCTTTCTCCTCTGGGAGCTGTCCTGCCCCTCTGCTTCCCAGCTCTTTTATTCTGCCAGCTGCTGTGAGGCTGCCAATCATCACTGGCTGGCAGTACCAGCATTAACCCCTTTATTGCTGGGCCAGCCTGGTGTATATACACTCCATGACAGTACTCCTCTGTGCCAGGATATGAGTTGTGACAGCTTCCAGGTGGGGCGCCTTGATTCTTTAGCTCAAGCTGTCACAAGTCATGCACTTAGCTTCCATGGTCCCCAGTGTACCAACCAAGAGGGAGACTAATCACATTATTATAGAAGAATAAGGGCTTGTCTACACAGTGGGTTAATGCACACTACAGGAGTGTGATTTCTAAAGTGACTTATGTGTTGCACATGAATTGGTCCATGAAGGCCTGCTGATGCACACTAAGGCTTGATCTACACTACAGATTTATGTCAGTATAACTACATCACTCTGGGGTATAGAAAATCCACACCCCTGAGTGGTGCAGTTATACCAACCTAACTCCCAGTATAGACAGTGCTATATTAATAGGAGAAGCTCTCCCGTCAGCATAGGTAACGTCTTCACTAAGTGCTACAGTGTTGTGGCTCACCCTCTGGCTCATCTCCTCACCCTCGCGTCCCGCCCCGACACGAAATGGCAGGACCTTCTGCCACCTCTAGAGGGTGAGGCCCCCCAGTGGGCCAGTCTATATTCGACCCTGATACCGAGGCCCGCCGGGGATGTCAGTTGGCGGCTCCTTCATGGAGCCATGAGCACGGGCGTGTACTTGGCGCGGTTCACCCCTATCCCCGATACCTGCCCCTTTTGCGACGTACGGGAGACCCTGGCGCACATTTCTCTGGAGTGTGCCAGGCTGCAGCCTCTGTTCCGGCTCCTCTTAGACATTTTGTTGAGGTTTTGGTTGCACTTTTCCCCTCACCTTTTTATTTATGCACTTCCCATCCGCGGCCCCACGAAGTCACGGGACCTCCTGGTCAACCTCCTCCTGGCCCTAGCTAAACTGGCCATCTACAAAACCAGGGAGAGGAGGTTGGCCGATGGAGGCTCCTGTGACTGTGGGGCCTGTTTCCAATCCTCTGTTCATTCACGTATCCAGGCAGAGTTCCTCTGGGCAGCGTCCACTGGCTCCCTTGATGCCTTTGAGGAGCAGTGGGCGCTGTCCGGGGTTCTCTGCTCGGTGTCCCCATCTGGTTCACTTCATTTGACCCTTTGACCACACTCCTGTTCCTGTTTTCTCATTTTTTGTCCCCTGGAATCATTTGGTATCCAGGTCCTGTGGATCCCTCCCCTTAGGCTGTGGGCATAGGCGCCGACTCCGTGGGTGCTCCAGGGCTGGAGCACCCATGGGGAAAAATTGGTGGGAGCAGAGCACCCACCGGCAGCTCCCCACCATTCCCAGGGCCCGCGCCCAGCTTCCTGCCAGTCCCAGGACCCGCGGCAAGCTTACCTCAGCACCGGGAGACGTTGCGGGGCCCCGCCCCCGACGCTGGGCGACGTTGCGTTGGCATCGGGGGCGGGGCCCCGCAACGTCACCCGGTGTCAGAGGCGGGGCCCCGCAACGTCACCCGGTGTCGGAGGCGGGGCCCCGCAACGTCACCCGGCGTCGGGGGCGGGGCCTGGCATCGGGGGTGGGGCCCTGCCCCTGACGCCAGGCGTCAGCCCGCACCGGTGCCACCGGAAGTCGGCACCTATGGCTGCGGGGGGGATCCTTTAGCAGTCCCCCACTTCCTGGATCCCAATAGGACAGTGTCGTGGCTGCACTGGTGCAGCTGCAGCACTGTGTGTGGAGACAAGCCCTAAAAGTTCCCTAGTGCACTTTAACATAGTGTGTATTATGTAAAAGTGTATTAGGAAACTTTTAGTGCACACCAGCAGGGTCTACACAGACCAGTTAATACACAACACATTAGTGTGCTTTAGAAATCATACCCCGGCACAGTATAGACATTCTCTAACATTTAGATCAATAGAGGTCACTGCCTGACCTAAACTGTTCAGTCATGTTGCTGATGCCATTACAATGGCTTTTGTTTAATCCAAGAGGTGTCCACATTTCAGCAGTGGGTGAAGGAAAGAAATTCTGTAGGTGTACATTTTGTACTCCCCTAAAGCATCCTGATGTGGAGACTGTGCATTGCTCTAAATGCCAAGCACACTAAGGATACTCAATAAATAATAAATGAATAACAACAACAATTATAATAAAACACTGAGGCTTGAAAAAGGCACTATATAAATCAATAAATAATAATATATGTATCACATAATACATTGTCTGATCTTTTCCTACTTAATCTAAGGCATTATCTTCACTGTAAAGCACTGAAATAAGCTTATATGAAGGTACATTCATTGGCATTCTCCTCCTTCTTTATGCCTAAATTTTATTGTGTCATGAATCAAACATTGGAACTAGTAAATGGCTGCCAAGATTACAAACCATCCTGCTAGACTGTTGCAAGGAAATAGGCCAGTAATTTTTAAAGCAATGTGATCTTCTCTTCTGTCTAGTCCTGGAGTTCTTTTTATCAGGATTTTATCAGTAAATATATTTGATCGTTTTGATCTCTTTAGAGTAATTTTAGCATCTAAAATGTGAAACTCAAAAAACAAAAACAGGCAGGAGAGCAATTTACTATAGAAAAACATCAGTTTAATTTCCATCCCCCACAAAATTGAGATGAGTAGACAGTACTTGCTTGAAACTGGTAAAAGGACTGCTGTGTCAAATTGGAATAGCTTTTAATGCCTGTGCAATTCGTGTGTGTGTGTGTGTGTGTGTGTGTGTGATTACTCTTCTTTGTGCTTTTTTTGAAAGGTGATAATAAGCAAGAACCTTGTTACCTCTGTATCAGTGTTTAAAGAATTTATTGTGGAAAAACTTATTAGGTTTCTTTTCCTTCCAGATATTATAGTATAATTAGTTTTCTTTTTAAATAATCAGTATATTGAGCCTATCTGAATATCCAGACCTAACTTTTTTATGTCACTGCAACTGAACCATTTCAAGCAAAGAGCTCAACATATCTCATAAGCTCAGCAGCACTGGACCAGGGCATTAGTGGGAAGGAGGGCTCTAGGAAAAATGTAGCTGCTGCAGGAAATGGTACTGATGATTCATTAGATGTAATTTTTCCATTTGCATCAATGTTGAACCAAATGAGCCACTATAATGTAAGGGGCACTCTCCTGCTGTTGTCTTTTGGATGAAGCATATAATATTCCTGCTCCAATATCTTTCCAAGTACCTAAATTAAGGTACTTACCCACACTCCTCAGACATGCTAGATTACTTGCCTTCTGCTCACCTTGAGACACATGCTTTTAGGGTTTAAGAGTGGACAATATCGGGATTATGGCATCTGTACACCAGCTAGCATAGACGTACCTTTGAAAACTATCCTTCACCAGCATCCTGAGTACAAAAAGGCCTTAGCAACTAGAGATACCTAAATACTTAACTGGGAGAAAGTGAGCACATCACTTTTTTCTGGTACTGGACAGAGCTCAAATGGGCTGGTGAAGTTTTGCTTTCTACAGAGAAGAAGACGGAAAGTTGGTAGAGAGAGCTGACTATTTCTCTTCTGTCTGGCTCTCAAACATGGACCTACAAAGACATTTAGATGGCAGCTCATGCTAGACACATGTGGCCAGATCCTCAGCCAGAATAAATCAGCTCAGCTCATTGATGTCAACGGAGCTTCAATAATTTACACCAGCTGAGGATCTGGCTCATAAACAGATAAGGGCAGGGTGGACAAAGATGTCCTTTAGGTCAGAATGGTAAGACACAAGCTATGGGGAAGCGCCAACAGGGTTCTCATGGTGTCACAAAAGAGTGATTCTCCAGGTAAAATAGTTAAGAATTAAATAATCCCAAAGTACTGGATTCATTGGTACCAGGACTTGAAGGAAGATCATTAAGACTTCAGATCTATTTAGTTTGGTATATACAGTCAGGACAGGAAATCATCATTTGATACAATGGGGTTGTTGACAAGGTATCTGGCAAATACTCCAAAACATTACTATTGGCATGTATAGTTAACAGATGTTAGAAATGAAAAGCTGACAGTTTTTATGGGATAATTAAATCTCTCTTTAGTTGACAACTGCAATTTAATTTAATCAAGAATAATAACCCCCCATAATTTCCATTATAGTGATGTGCAGTTTTCACCTAGGGCCTGGAACAAAACAGAGCAGAGTTTTGTCAAGGGGCTTCAAATAAAATGTTGCTGATCTTAAGACTACTAATACATTAACTCTTAAGTACTTACATTCATTTGTTGCTGGAAGAATAAAAGGCAAAATTACAAGTTGGTGGAAATTGTTACAGAAAAAAATTGTGGTCTATGCCCAAGAGACAATGATGGTATATGAAGTCAATTGTTAGCTATACTATTATGGAAAAGGGAAAAGATTTTGTATCTTATCTTAGCAAGGTAGCTAATCTAAATAGATGAGTCATATTCTGTCACCTTCACACTGACAACATGGGAAGGTTTGCCATAAAGGGAATATGCATCTTTTTTGCAATATGGAACTCTGTTGGATGAAATGGAGAGACAGAGCTGAGTATCATTAGCATGTGAAAACACTTACACCATGTTTCTTCACTAACTCTCCAAACAGTCCCATATAGACACACTGAAGAGGAAAGGTAATAAGGTGGACCCTTATGAAAATCCACATGAGTGACACCTGGGGCAGACAAGTACTGCCCAAAACAACCCTTTGGGATGTTTCCGATACAAAAATAATGAAGCCAACAAAAGACCATACCATCTATCCACAGTCAAGTCAGTAAGTGAATCAACAGCACACCTGAAACATCATGTGCCAGCAATGCCCCCCTGCCATGTACATTAGCTAAACCGGACAGTCTCTACGCAAAAGAATAAACGGACACAAATCTGACATCAGGAATCATAACATTCAAAAACCAGTAGGAGAACACTTTAACCTCTCTAATCACTCAGTGACAGACTTAAAGGTGGCAATTTTGCAACAGAAAAGCTTCAAAGACAGACTCCAATGAGAAGCTGCCAAACTTGAATTAATATGCAAACTAGATACCATTAACTTAGGTTTGAACAGAGACTGGGAGTGGCTCAGTCATTACGTTAATTGAATCTATTTCCCCTAGTTAACTATCCTCACTCACACCTTTGTGTCAACTGTCCGAAATGGGCCATCTTGATTATCACTTCAAAAGTTGTTTTCCCCTGCTGATAATAGTTCCTCTTAATTAATTAGCCACTTAGAGTTGGTATAAGTACTTCCACCTTTTCATGTTTCTCTGAATGTATAAATATCTGCTTACTGTATGTTCCATTCTATGCATCCGATGAAGTGGGACTGTAGCCCACAAAAGCTTATGCTGAAATAAATTTGTTAGTCTCTAAGGTGCCACAAGTAATCCTGTTCTTTTTGCTGACACAGACTAACACGGCTGCTACTCTGAAACAGTATCAAAGGTACTTCAATAATGTCAGCATTGGCACGTTATATTTATCCATTGCCAGGAGGAGATATTGATGTGCCACCAGTACAGTCTCAATGTCATAACTGTTATGAGGCCAGAATGAGACATGTCAAGGAGATTTAAGGCATCTAGGTACCCTAAGAGTTTTCTTACCACAATTTTATTCATAATCTGAGGCAGAACTGTAAAGTTTGAAACAAGTCTATATTTGGCCAGGATGACTGGTTGCATGAACAAAGTTTGTATAGACGCTTCCTTAAAAGCACTTGGCATGCTGTTCTGCTTACAGGAGGCACCGACAATCTTCACTGACAAGGGACACATTATTTCCGCTACTAGCCTTCAACAGCTAAGATGGAGATGGGCCTGAAGCACATATTCTGAATTCAAGTTATCCTAGCATGTCATGAATCACAGTGGACACTACCTAGATAATCTCAAACAGACATTCTACCTTCCATCAAGATCCTCATCTGCCAGCACAAACACAGGCTGTGTAGTCTGAATCTGGTCAGTTCTCTCTGTAACAGGAAATTTTCTGACAACAGGAGATCGTCCAAGCAGCCTCTAAGGGAAGACAGCCTAAATTAACATAAACTAGGTTTCCCACTACATGAAATGAACCTACTATTTGAGATTTTGTAGATACTATAGTTGATCAAACAAATCAATTTTCTGCCTCCTACACAAGCCCTAACCTTAGATCTTAAGAAACCTTTATTGGCAGTTGGTCAGATATAAGTTAAAATGAATACTGTGTCATTATAAATTAATACTATGCACCAATAAGGGATTTGGGATAAATCCTTTGCTAGCTCTGTGCCGTAAGGTGGATGTCCTCATATGAGATTACTACTTCCCTGTGCTTATCAATAAAGTAGTATTTCCCAACCTTATGTAATAGGGATAAATATGTTGATTTTAAAACTTAGGGTGAAAAATAACCTACCATAAATTACTGGTCATGGTGGCCACTTTATGTTGTCACAATATCTTCTACTGTTTGTGTCAATACCAGGCATTGGGTCAAGTTGTGTACACTTTATTTCTGCTCTTCAGGAGAAAGACAACCTGTTTCAGAAGGGACAAGACAGAAGTACCAGTAAGCACGGTCACTAACACATGATAACTTATACTGTTTTACAATTATAACTTGTAGTGCTCCTCCTACAAAAGTGTACAAAGAAGTTTCCAAGTGCTCACAGATAGTGTGGAATAAATGGGGAGTGTGTGGGGGGAAGAGGTGGTGAGCAGTAAAGATACCCTTGCAGTAAATGTAGCCAGGAAAGTAAAACACTCATGTCTAATATTGAAACCTTGCTTGTGCCTAAAAATGTACATTGGACAAAGCATTCAGGGAAAGTTCAATCTTACAGAAATGATGTCTGTAAGACAATGACCCTGTGTCATCCACGTTAGAACTTCCAGCCCTATATGTTCTTGGCAGAAGCCAGGCTATATACCAAACTATTCAGACCATTTCCCATCTTCATGAGTCAGTATTTTTCACCCAGTCATGCTAGCATGACTCTATTATTCTCTATTCTTCAGCTTATTCCCATTGTATGTGCTTAGGGAAGCTACACACTTCCTCATAAACTATCATGTGTTGTCTCCCCAGAATGAATGTACACATTCAAACACACTTGGTAGAAGAGTTTGTAAAATATGATATTACACATACAGGAACATCTGTACTAAAATTGGAAGTTCTATGAATTCATCAGTTTGGATGGATTATTGACACTGAGTGAGAGAGCAATATGCTCCCAATATAATACAATTAATACTTGCTATTATTCATAGTCAGCTAAGGTATAGGTTGGTTTGTCATTCTTTTTAAGTTGAGTAAATTCTACATAGAACTGTGTAAAAAAAAATCACACAGGATGAAAATATTGAAATGTGTCTTTCAAAGCAGTTTGACAAAATGGTGAAAAAAATACTTCCCTCATAAAGAAAACAAAGGTGGTTTCAAAGATTTCACCAAAAATAGGTTTTTCTTCCAGTGAAACTAAAAAAAGTGATGTATCAAAGTTGAATGGGAGACTGGTATGAAAGAGTCAAAATGATACATTAGTTTATCTTGTATTTTCCCTCTCTCTTCATCTGAACCCTATCAGCCCACTCAACATTTCACACTATCACAGCAGAGACACCTTAGAAGAGAAACAGGTGGCATGGGCTTTGAAAGAAAAATGAGAAGAAATTTAGATAAGCCAGAAAGAGTATTTATTCCTAAGTGTTGTCTTGTATTTTGGTTAAGTTTATTTCTAAAGAACATTTTGTTCGTTTTTTGTGTATTATTTTGTTGGCAGAGAGGAAGATGGATGAGAAATATGAGCTACAGGGAACTCCCATTGAACTGAAGGGTACAAAGGATGAATGTGTAGGATTTAGGAGAATGCAATAACAGGAACACTGGCTATGGGAGCAAATGAACTGGCGCTCTAATTCAGCCGTTCTCAAACTGTTGGGTCAGGACCCCAAAGTGGGTCGCACCCCTGTTTTAATGGGGTCACCAGGACTGATGCTGGACTTGCTGGGGCCCAGGGCTGAAGACGAAATCTGAGGGCTTTTGCATTGGGTGACGGGGCTCAGGTTACAGGCTCCCAACCTGGGGCTGAAGCCCTGGAGCTTTGACTTCCCTCCCCACCCCCCACCCCCCACATTCCTTCCCTGCCCAGGGTATGGAGCGGCCGGGCTTGGGCAGGCTCAGGCTCGGTTCCCCCTCCTGGGTCATGTCATACTTTTTGTTGTCAGAAGGGAGTCGCAGTGCAATGAAGTTTGAGAACCCCTGCTCTAATTACAGGGCACCAGAGGAAAGAAAAGAATGGGAAGAATAGGAAAATTCCCATTGCCATCACTACATGAAACCCCATCTTTGCTCTGCTATAAACGATGTTTGGAAATTGGTCTTTCACTCAGTTTAAAAGAAAAATAGGCCCAAGCTTCCATGCTCAGGAATCTCCCATTTTCCTCAGGGGGGTTCAGATCCAGGGTTTGATCCTATTCCCAGATGTAACATGGTTCCAGTTAAAATGGTTTCCAGTGCAGTATGACTGACTGGGCGGGGCAACACAGAAAGAAGTAAGGCCAAGATTTTTTTACAGTGTTTAGGTGTTGCTGCACTCAGTGTTATTGGATCCAAGTCTCATTTTCAAAAATGACTTAGGAGCCCAAGTCTCACTGAAAGTCCAATGGACCTAGGTTCCTAAACCTACTCAGATTTTGTAACACTGAGCAGAGCAACATCTAAGTACCTTTAAAAATCAGATCCTAAGTGGATAGTGATGTTATTACCATAATTCCAGGTTAAAAGGAAGAAGTATTCCTATAGTTAAGAATAATCATATATCTTTGCAAGAAAACACGGAAGGTCTGGAGAGCACAATGATAGCATTAGCACCAGGAATTCAAGCAGCAATTTCTTGGAGTTACTCTAAGAAAGTGGAAGGTTCTCCTAAACAGATTGGTGCTCCAATAGGTGAATTGCCAACATGATTTTGAGGAACTCCTTAGGAGGAGTTCAAGATATTTCAGTATAGCTAAAAAAAAAGGTGTGGGATCAAGAGACATGGGCATTGAAGGAAGGGGAGATCAAACCTACATGTACTCCATACCTCAATGGGGCAAAATTGACATCAGAGAAGGACTTAGAATATTCAGATAACTGGGGGTGGGGAGAGGGGTAACTTTGCCAGGGCAAATGAATGATTGATCTGTTTGGTCCCATGCTTCTCTGGAAAAATACAGAAGATTTTCAATTTATATTTTACATTTGCCAATAGACACACAACAAAATGTATCTCCACTCAGTATCTCAGCAGTCGGGTAAGGGTTTAATTGGAGGTTTACTCTTTTGCAGTCAAAAGAGGCACTAGCATCCTTAGCTGGCAGATAACTTCAAAAAGTAATTCAGTTTCTCAGATTTGAGCTCCTGTTTGCTTCTTCTATGAGGATGTTCAGTGTCACTGCAATAGATCATCAGGGCTGCTTTCCTCTGATGTATTGTTGCAATACATCTTTTGAACTGTGTCTGGCAGGAACATGAATTTCAGACATGGGCCTCTTTTATATGTTTTATTTGTGGACAATCTTAAGAAAAATCAATGTAGAGTTCAAAAACTCGTACTGGAGCTTGAGAAATTCAGCAACACCTTCCAAAATCCTTAAACACCTAAAAGCCTCACAAAAGTTTGAGAAGCACTGAACACAGGAGTGGAGGGACATGGCACAGCTATCCATTCAAATAATGGTAGATCTGAAGCTTTGACTGGGTTTCTGTTCATTTCTAGTTCATCGGTAGGGTGTCTCAGGACCCTAAGAAAGTATACATGAATATTCCCCTCTTTATTCTGAGCCCTGCCACTTTTCCTCATCAATTACTTTTCAAATAATGAAGCCAAATTGCACTGTATGAGCATAAACTTAAATTGATCTGTCTTTATGCACTCAACAATGCACCCTTATATAGT
Organism: Macrochelys suwanniensis; assembly: GCA_033296515.1. NCBI lineage: Eukaryota > Metazoa > Chordata > Testudines > Chelydridae > Macrochelys > Macrochelys suwanniensis. Next base: position 14,023,562 of record CM065784.1, on the reverse strand, counting down.
CCTGGGAATTAGGAAATGCTTTGCTGACAGAGGGAACAGTCACGGGAATAATAATATGGCTTCCTGCTCCAATTGAAACACATCATGGAAAATTCCAACTGTACAGCCATTAGAGTTGGACCTTGGCTTAACTTCTAATGTTGCAATGCTGTACACAGAGGTAAAAATCACTTTCCTTCGCCTCCTTACAACTTCCCTATTTATATGTCCAAAGATCACATTAGCCCTTTTTGCTACAGCATTGCGCTGGGAGCGCATGTGGAGCTTCATCCTACTTCTTTCCAAACAGAGTACAGAAATAATTACTGAACACGTCTGCCTTTTCTTTATTATTATTAATAGAGCTGGTCAGAAAACTTGCACAGAACCATTTTCTGTTGGAAAATGCAGTTTTGTCAAAGTAAAAATGCTTGATGAAAGTGCATCAATTTTACTGACATTTTTTTTGAGAAAAAAACAAAAATGTGTTGACAACGTGGAAATGTCCGATTTTGACATTTTTGAATGAAATGTTGTGATTTTTTAGTCTGAAATGTCTTTACTTTTCAAAATTTCATAACCTCTACAAGCTCTCTGGCAGTTTAGCCAGGGGTGGTCTTATGCCTAAATATTGTGGGAGAGGTATATGCAAGACAGAGTCATCTTCATTTTAAAAACTTAACTAATCTTCCCTTTTCTGTTTAGATTTGGATAGAGAAGGGTCAGCCCCAGCCAGACTTGATTCAATAATCAGTTAATTTAAGTACAAGGATACCTGCGGACGAAAGCTTTTTACAAAGCGATCATTCCATATCTGATCTTTCAGTACTTGTCTTCAAGGGACGCCTGCACAATAACTTTAAAAGGAAAGCCTGGGAACTTAAATTCAGAACTCTGTTAGATAGCAAAAGCCCTGGACTTAACAGGGACACTGGTTTTATGGCTACATTGTAACACACCATATTGCCTGCCTACTTCAAATCCTTTTTGCATGGCAATCTAACCCCAATTGCCAACTTCATTTCAAGTGACCACCTTCGGGTTACCTCTTGTGCTTAACCATCTATCCCAACTTTTATTTAGCTCAGACACTCTGGTTCCTTCCCCACACCTGAAGAAGAGCTCTGTGTAGTTGGTCTAATAAAAGATACTACCTCACCTACCTTGTCTCTCTCATATCCTGCAATCAACAACATGGCAAATAACTATAAATACTGTCAGTCACTAAGCAGCAAGCACTAGTAATCATGCACTGCTTGCTGCTGCTGCTAGCTAGGCTTTCCCTCTCAACATTCAACATCTGAATGAGGCAATATTGTTTGACTGCAAAAGTGCAAAACGGTACAAGCTATACAGTTTCCTCTGGAGTGGCTCCAGGACTCCTTGCCATGATTCTGTCCCTGACTGATCTCTCATCTCTTATCCCTTTCAACACCAGCTCCTCATTCATTGTGAAGTATGTTCTCTTTATAAAGCCCTCTAAGTCTCTGAAACTTTGACTTTTTCAAAGCTTGCGAGCCAGACAGGGAAGACTAGGCCCTGCTCTGACAGCCCTGTACTGCAACCATGGGCTTTCTATGATATGCCCTCTGAAAAGGGAGGTGATGAGAATAATCAGGAGAAAATAACTGCCCTCTTATTTCAACAGTCATAACTGTTCAGGTGCAGCTCTTCTCAGAGTTATCATTAGGTCTTTTTTTCCCAGTCAGTTCAGGCGCTGTGCAGTAGCTGTAGGCATATACCTCGGAGGCTACACTTTACCTGCTGAATAGACCTACTTTCAGATAAGATGACAGTGGCATTGCAAATGCAGGTGCTGACTGCTGTCAGATCAGAGGGTCTGTGCGGCTCTCCTGTTCTTCTAATACTGTGGTGAGTAAATGGGGGATTTTATTCTTCAAGGGTTGCGCAGTTCAAACAAACATCTTTTTCTTTAAGAAAAGTGGGAAAAAATATGTTATTTATTTAACCCTTTGCCATTTTAAACACAAATTTCCTATTGTTAATTTATTGGTGCAGACTATCTGCGCTCAGTGCAGGATGGTGAGGATGGTGTCAAGGAAAAGGTTACAGATTTGTACTGTTACCAGGCAGCTTTAAGTTACATCACTGGCATAGGGGCCTACGAGCCCTACTCCAGAGGGGAAATAGGCATAGTGTTGTGTAGCTCTGCCATGCCTCTTCTCCTGCACCCCTCCTGTCCCATCGGGGGGGATGTGGTAGAATTAATGCAACCAGCAGCAGCACAGATGTGCCAATGGGGAGTTCCCTTCTAACCGAGGAATTCACTGTTGGTCTAGGGTGACCGGGTGTCCAGCTTTTGATCGGAACACCCGGTTGAAAAGGGACCCTGGCGGCTCCGACCAGCACTGACGACCAGACTATTAAAGGTCTGGTCAGCGGGGCTGCACTGCTAAGGCAGGCTAGTCCCTACTTGTTCTCGGGCACCACGCTGCACTCTAGAAGCAGCCAGCAGGTCCGGCTCCTAGGTGGGCGGGCTACGGGTCTCTGTGTGCTGCCCTCACCCTGAGCACTGGCTCCGCACTCCCATTGGCTGGTAACCGGCCAATGGGAGCTGAGGGGGCGGTGCCTGCAGGCAAAAGCAGTATGCACCGCGGAGCCTCTTGTCCATGCCCCGCCGCCTAGGAGCTGGACCTACTGGCCACTTCAGAGATGTGGCAAGGAGCCATTACAGGCAAGGAGCCTGCCTTAATCCCTCTGCTGCGCTGCTGACCGGGAGCCACCTGAGGTAAGCCCACACCCCAACCCCGAGCCCCAACCTCCTGCCTCAGCCCTGAGCCCCGCCCCCAAACCCGAAGCACCCTCCTGCACCCCAAACCCCTCATCCCCAGCCCCATCCCAGAGCCCTCACCCTGTATGCACCCCAACCTCCTTCCCAGCCTAGAGCCCTTTCCCACACTCCAAACCTCTCATCCCTGGCCCCAGCCCAGAGCCCATACCCACTCCTGCACCCCAACCCCCAAACCCCCCAAACCCAGAGCCCCCGCCTGCACCCCAGAGCCCTCACCCCCAGCTCAGAACCCTCACCACCCCTGCACCCCAACCTCCTGCCCCAGTCCAGAGCCCCTTCCAACACTCCAGATCCCTTATCCCAACCCCCCAGGCTGAAGCCACCTCCTACACCCCAAGCCCTTCATCCACGGCATCCACCCCGAGCCAGCACCCCCAGCCCAGAGCCCTAACCCCTCCCACACCTCAACCCCCTGCCTCAATCCCTCAGCCTGGAGCCCCCTCCTGCACCCCAAACCCTCCATCCCGAGCCCCAACCGAGAGCCTGCACCCCCAGCCAGAGCCCTCATGCCCTCCCACACCCCAACTCTCTCCCCAGCCCAGAGCCCCCTCCCACACCCTGCACCCCCATTTAGAGCCCTCACCCCCTCCTGTACCCCAGTCCCCTGCTTCAACCCAGTGAAAGTGAGTGAGGGTGTGGAAGAGCGAGCCACCAAGGGAGGAGGAATGTAGTGAGTGGGGGGCAGGGCCTCGGGGAAGGGGTGGGAAAGGGGGTGGCCTTTGGGGAAGGGGCAGGGCTAGGGTGTTCGGTTTTGTGCCAATAAAAGGCTGGCAACCCTATGTTCATTCCTGGCAGCTGGATTTCAGGCTCCTTTTTTCCCACAAAAGAGTTGGATCTCAGAAGAGAAGTTGATCTACTGTGTTGTTATATGTTAATTTCTAGGAATCTGAGATCAGGATAAACCAGCACTCTTAACAAAGAAGGGACACTGCTGGAGCTCAGCTCACTCCCTCATCCCTGCCAGAGCCTTTCTCCACCGCTGGAGCCTTTCCCTGAGGAGGGAAAGGCACAGGCAGCAGTACACTACACTGCTAAAAATAGCTGTGTAGATGGGAGTGGGCAATGCTTGTGCATGTAGAGAGCCGTTTAGGTTCGGGCATGTTTTTATTCTACTTGACTCAGCTGTGCCTTTCTGTCTACACTGCTATTTATACCCATGCTGGGGATAACAGTGCAGTAAGGAGTGTGCGGTGTAGACGTACCATTAGGGAGCAGCCTGTTTTGTCTCTCCCTGTTTTGGAGTTCTTGTATATTATCATTCTGAAATTCTAAGAAATAAAGTAATGGTGTGTTGCAACCTTCCAGCAAGAGTAGTTATGTTTTTATCTAACTTTTGTTATGCTGTGAATATAACAAACCACACCCAGTTCTTGGCTAAGAATGTGAAAGCTGATTTCTAAAGCCTGCTTTTTTTTAAATCAAAGATACAGATGGAATCCCATGCAACCTACTTAAGTATTAGCAACTAAACAAATTAGTTCCTGCTTAACTCACAAATAGAGTGTCATGCATTTGTATGGCTCTTTGCAAGCAGAGTAAGACACAAGAGGAGCACAATGCAAAATATTGGACAAGAGATCAGAGAAAGCAAGGTGTGGGGGTTAGTGATGATGAGAAGATGACAGAAGAGAAGTGGGATTAAGGAGGGATTTGAAGAAAGGGAGAAAGAGGGCAGACAAGGACAGGGAGACAGCATCAGCGGTACTATGGCAGAAGGCTGGAAGCTGGGATTTCCGGGAGACAAAGGTAGTAATAAGGTGAAGAGGCATGAGTGTGAATGGAGGGAAATGAGGGAAGAGAGGTAGGTGTGGGCAAGATTACATAGGATCTCGTAAATAAGGATAAACAAGAAACTTGAATGTAATGTGGTAGCATACAGAAATCAATGGGGAGATTCAAAGAGAGGATGTCAGAGCAAAGGCAGAAGAAGATTTGAAGGTGGGCAGATGTTGCTCAAACTATGTGGCTATCTGCTATGCCCTTCCCAAACTCAAGCCATCATCAGGTACTGCATATCAAGTTCTTAGAAAGCAAACAGAAGGAGGAATCTTGTACACTTCCTCAAAGCACCATCTCAAACAAGAGATAGTTCTGGGAGTGATCAGTTAGCACTGTCCATTGCTGTGCTGACAGACCTGGGTGGGGGCCCTCTTTGGAGCAGGATATTATATTGCCTTAAGGTCCCCTAACACTTCTGTATCCACAGTTACCTTCACATAGGAGATTGTTTTCCTCCTACAGATGTTTCAGAGTTCAGGAAATTATTTTCATCTGTGGAGGCTAGAAAATGCTAGGTTATTGCCATTTCTTTCTCTTTATTTTTAGGGGTGTTTTTTTGTTTGTTTGCTTGTTTAAAAAGGATTGTAGGATGAAACACAGGATAAGAAAATCATCTTGGAGCCATTTAAATTAAATATCAGAGAAGAACTTAGATACTGGTAGTAGCAGTGCTGAGTTTTAGCCAGGGGAGAAACACAGAAAGAGAAAAATAGACTGTAAGAGAACTATTACTCTTATCAAGAGCCCAACAATATAATAAGGCAAGAGCTGAGAGAGAGAAGGGTAGAGAGGGAGAATGTGTGTGCAAGAGAGAGATTGGGTAAGCACTTAACCACACATAAAATGAATATAAGCTGAAATCATGACTGAAGTGTGTTTACAAGACAAGTCTGGACAATGGGTAAACCTGTTTTTCAAAGACAAAGGTCAAAGCTGATGCCTCTTGCTAGGTGTCATCAAATCTGGTGGACAATCACCTCTCAAGTGGCCATTCTTTGGCAAGGAAGTGGGACAGGAACAAACAGATTTGCATCTTCGCAAACAGCAGCACAAATCTTCTTTCACCACCAGACTCCTTGACTCCAATCTCACAGCAGGAATTGACTGAACTATAAAATGAGAGGCAAAAATACCCCAAGTTCTCTCTCCCTCCACATCTATCTTTTCCACCTAAGACGTCAAAAGAAACAGCCTATGGACTTTGGGGGAAGATCCTGACCTGAGAGTTTGATCAGCAATGTACTGAAAATATGTGGTAAGAGGCTTCACCTTGTACCAAGTCTACTCTGTTAAGTTTAGAAAGTGGTTTATCTTTATTTTTCTTGACTTCTGACTGTATTGCCTCATTTCTTGTACTCACTTGAAATCTCTCTCTTTGTAGTTAAATCAACTTGTTTTATTTTTTAATCAAAACAAAACTAGTATTGTCAATTATTTGGGTAACTCCATTTAAGGTGGCAGACTACTGTATGTAGATCCCCTTAGAGGGGCAAATGGACCTAATATATCTGTACTGTTCAGGAGAGGGTTGGACTGTGCAAAACACAAGTTGTTTTTTTTTGAAGGGCGGGGGGGTTTGGAGGGGTGGTGTTTCTTGGACTGAGAGTATGGTGGGGTCACCCTGCAAGTAGTAACCAAGGCTGCTGGAAGCCAGAGTATGGCTGTGATTGCTGAAAGGCAATTGGGGTCAGAACTGCTGAACCAGGGCTGTGGCTACACAGATAGTTAGGGTGTGACCTACATGCTGTTTGGGAGGAGCCCAGGTGGGGAGCCAAGGCAGCAAAACTTTATAGGGCACCCAGGTTGCAGGGCAAGTGATGACTCAGCCCCTTACTGATCTGGATTGCACCCTGGAATGTCATATATACTTATGTACTTCTGTTTTATTGACTTCAGTGGGATGTAAGTATTTGCTTATATGTTTGCTTAGGGCCTACAGTGTTGAATTTGAAATCTGTTTCCTGGAGTCCACTGATGTCTCTGTAGCTAATAAAGAACCATCATGGTCAAGTTCTCAACCTCTAGCTTGTTTGTCTTATTTTCAACTGAAAATGTTTCCCTCCACCATATGCAGTTTCAGCAAAAATAAAATGTTTTGTAGGAAAATGTTTTTTTTGACCCAAAAAATTGATTTTTGGATGGAAAATACCAAAACAAAAACTAAACAAAATATTGCATTATGTATGAAAAGAACAAATCTTTTCATTTCATTTATTTGTTTCAGTTCAGTATTCAAAGCTAGAGAAAAGGTCAAACCAAAAATTTCAATTGAAATCAAATCTAAATGAAAAACTTTCAATTTGAAGCTAAACATAATGAAAATTGTTGTTTCATTTAATTTAGCGATTTCCTATAGAAAAAAAAATTCAAACAAAAAATTTCAAATGGAAGACTCATTTTTCACAGGAAAAAGGAAAAAAAAATCCAACCTGCTTATTATTCCGATACTGAAATCCTTGCGCTGTAGGCAAAATATGATAGAGATTTCATATTACTTTTGTTTACTTCAGAAATAATACTTTCCATTTCTATAGCATCCTGTTTGGAAGGATCACAAAGCTATTTACAAACATTAAACAGAAAACACCCCCTCTGCGGTAGGGAAATATTTTCCTCGTTTTACAGATGGAGGAATTGAAGCACAGAATTCTGTGTCAGAGCCAGGATTAGAATCCAGATCTCTGCTGTCCCAGTCCTCTGCTTTAAACATAGGATTGCTTTTCTCCTATTAAAGATGACAAATCAATCTGGATGAAATAAAAATCTCTTTTGAGTCTGAATCCAAAACTCAAACTGAAATTTCGTTGAAGTTCTGAAAAGTCTGGAGTTTTTAATTTCCCCATTGTTTATCCTTGTATCTGTGCATCCTGGTCTGTCTAGGAACAGAAGCAAAAGTGGTGAACAGATTAGAAACAGAAGCAGAAGCAAACAGAAGCAGAAAGCACCTGCGATCTTTTGAGAAAACGTGTTCCTATATGATTTCCAATGAAGTTTGGCAAACCCCAAAGGTTTCAGCAATGTCTTAAATTTGAACACTTATCTAGACAGAAGGTCAGATCCTCAGATGGCATAAAATGGAGCTTTATGGAGCTATTGTGATTTACCTCAGCTGAGGATCTGGCCCTGAATTTTTTGACATTTATTCCTCACATATTACCCATAAGATTCTAAAAGACATTGGATTAGAACATCTCTTTCAATTTCTCTTTCCTATAGTCTTGCTTGTGTATTCAAATTAGAAGCCAAAGATATATTGATTTCCCCTAAATGTAATTTGAAGAGATTTAGAGCTAGAGTATTTACTCTTTATTCCCCTTTGACATAGAAGCCACTTCTTGTGTGATGGATTTATTATATGCATTTCTAAGTAAAATTGTACAAAATACACGTTCAGTTCTTCTTTTAAGCGTGTTTAAATTGCAAAACACCCTATGATTATTTTGTGGAGTCATTATGTTAATGTAAATAGAAATATTAATCATGCTTATATTCCACAGTGTGAGTTTTCTGTTTCCCCACATAACTGAGGTTGTTTTCTCAAATTATTGCCTGCGCGCCTTCACAGAATTTCTAAAATACTATATGTCCCAGAATAATTATAGGCAATGAAAAAAATGAAGCTGTCATACCCATCCCTTGTGTTCTAACTGTAACCTTTCTGGCAGGTGGAATCAGCAACAACAAGGCCAGGTTCAGTATCTAGGGGTTGCTCTTAACAATGCAGAACAGAACTGGCTCTAGGCCCTACCCAGTAAGCTGGGAAAATCTAATACCGCTAAGAGGCAATACTTCCCCTCTCGCAAGCACTGCATCTGTGTATAACAAAGAGAACTTTTATTAAAAGGGAAAGGGAACCCAGCATTCAAAAGCACGGGACCATAAGCAAACCTGATTCCACAGCATGTTGGACAGTGTCCTTTGTCTCAGGTTCCCACCTTCTGGCGGGAAAGTCGGATGAATGAATGTCCCTTAACATACCGCTCTCTTCTCCCTCTGCTGCACCCTATTCCCATTTCGGCTGTCCGGGGCTAGTGAAGATCCAGAGTTCAGAGGTGCGTTCATGGGTTTCACTTCCTACCCCTGGGGTGGATGACGTCGAGCAATGCTTCTGCTGCTGCCTCTGCAACTGGCTCACAGCTGCTGCTGCTTCTCTGCTGCCACTGCTTCTCTGCCAAGGCAGGTGGCCACTGTCTCTCTGCTGCCACTAGCCACCACTGCTTACTGTCCTGCAACGTCACGTTCTGAGGTTCCACCACTTAACCCAGCTCTTAGTCGTTTCAGCGCTCAGCGATTTCCACAGCTAGTGGGGAACTTCACAGCCAGTGTAGCGTCTGTATGGTCTCCCACTGCCTCACACAAGGTGCAAGGCTTAGCCCCTCCACCTGCGCAGCAGTAATGTCAGCTCTAGGAATCACCCACCAGAAAAAAGGACCCTCAATTGAGTCTTATCAGCTCTGTTGTTAAACACTGAAGAGGGGCTGCTCAAATGCTGTTTAGAACTCTTTGGGCAGAATCCACATCTCCAGATAGGAACACCGGTTCCTACCCTCTCTCATCTCCATTAGGATTTGGCATCTCTACTCCTGCTTAGCAAGTGAGGTTCAGCTGAGGGTGACCCCTCAATCTGGACATGCTAAGTACAGTTCTGCTGCCTTTACTGATACACTCAGGATAACATTTCATTACTCCATGCATGCAAATACTAGAATGATTTGTAACCCCAAACCAGCTACATCAGCTGTGCCCCTAGACAAAGTAGGTTTGTCTGTGCAAACACAGGCTGCTCCTGAAGTCTTTTCCTCCAGCACATCACTAGATGTCAGGGGAGCTCATTCAGATCCTGCTTATATAGCCATCAGCGTACTCAGCCATAAAGAAAAAGGAAAAGGAAAAATAAATCAAGATGGAAAAGGTGAGACATGCAATGATGAACTTACACTTTTCTCTCCACTATTAATAGCTTGTCAGCATACTATAATGAAATACATATTTCACATAGCTGAATGCACACATGGAAAAAATCATACAGACTACTAATCTTATAAACAAAAATAATCGTATGCACATCACACAAAAAAACTATCCAGAACATTATCAGACACTTAACAGCCAACTAGCTAAAGTGTATGAAGTAATTAGATGTTTTTTCCCCTATATGTCATGTAAATAAGGTAAAAGTACATGGTAAAATTCTCAAAGTTCCTGAGTGATTTAGGAAACTAAATCCCATTGGCTTCTAGTGGGAATTAGGCTCCTAAGTCATTCAGATACTTTTTATCTATAGGCCAACATTGTAAAGCTCTGGTCTTTGATTAGCAAGGGACCAAGGGAGTTCAGTGCCAAATTCCTTCTAAAACTCAGCAGGAGTTAGACATGTAACTAACTCCCTCAGGTGCTTTCAAAAATCCCAGCCCATCTAAGTTACGAATCGAAATTCATATTTAGGCATCTAAGTAATTCTGGCCTGATTTTAAGAGATATCAAGCTCCCACGACTCTCACTCAGATCAGTTGAAACTGTAGGTGCTCAGATCAGATTTATTTCAGCACTGAAATATGGATTTAGATGGTTCACTTTAGACACTCAAGTTTGAATGTTTTGGCCTAGCTATTCAGGTTTCAGCTAAGGTTGCCAGGTGTCCGGTTTTCGACTGGAACACCCGGTCGAAAAGGGACCCTGGTGGCTTCGGTCAGCACCGCCGACCGGGCCATTAAAAGTCCAGTCGGCGGTGCTTCAGGTCTAAGGCAGGCTAGTCCCTACCTGTCTTGGCACCATGCTGTGCCCTGGAAGTGGCCACTATGTCCTACTCCTAGGCGGGGGGGGATCCACACTCTGTCCCCGCCCCAAGCACCATCTCCGCACTCCCATTGGCTGGGAACTGTGACCAATGGGAGCTGGGGGGTGGTGCCTGTGGGAGAGAGCAGCATGGGAAGCCTCCTTGATGCCCCGCTCCCCCCCCCCCCCCCGCCTAGGAGCCGGACCTTATCGCTGCTTCAGGGGTGCAGCACGTGGCCAAGACAAGCAGGGAGCCTGCCTTAGCCTCACTGAACGGGAGCCGCCCGAGGTAAGCCTGAGCTCCAACCCCCTACCCCAGCCCTGAGCCCCCACAACCTGGAGCACCCTCCTACATCCCAAACCTCTCATCCTTGGGACCACTGGAGATCCTGCACCCCAACCCCCTGCCCCAGCCCAGAGCCCGCACCTCCAGTTAGAGCCCTCACCCCCTTCCACATCCCAACCTACTGCTCCAGCTCAGTGAAAGTGAGTGAGTGTGGGGGAGAGCGAGCCACCGAGGGAGGGGAAATGTAGTGATTGGGGGCGGGGCTAGGGTGTTCGGTTTTGTGTGATTAGAAAGTTGGCAACCCTAGTTTCAGCATTGCCTTTCAGGAGGTAGAAAGCCCTAATAACAGAAGTTTCCTGTATTGTAGCCATTGTAAATAGCATTTGCATGAGTTGAGAAGTTCATCAAAACCAACCTGTAGCTGCAACAGTTTTGGTTTCAATTAATTGACATTTTATCAATGGGCAAATGTCTCATAAAAAAATCCTGATTAGCTGTAGTTACAACTAAAAAGTATTCTTTAAACCGAAAGAGCACGGACACCCAGTGTCATGAAGAGAAACTATGCAATAGCCAATATAGTTTAATTAAAGATGGCTTGGTTGTAAATTGTCCATTTATCTTTGAGCTGTCTTGATGCATTTTATAATGTCAAACCCCCTTAAGTACATGCCTTTGATTGAAATCCCAAAATGTATAATGAAATTGTATCCTGGTCAAGACCCCAACCAGCAAAACATTTGGGTATATGCATTCTCCTGTTCTGAGGTTCGCTTCCCTGGGGGAGGATGCAAACTGTATCCTAATTTTTGAGCTGTGGGTGCTAATCTGAGAAGTCCTGTAGTTTGAGATATGGGTTTCTACTCACATTTAAGTTTTTGGATGTGACTCTACATCATCTTCCATTCAATGATCTCAAAGTGGTTTACAGCTATTAATTAAGCCCCCAACTCAACAAGTAACTTAAGCATATGCTCAATTATAAGCAGTCGAGTAGTCCCATTGAAGTCAATTGGGACTGCTCTTAAGTGGTCAGATGAATCGGGATCTTTGTAAACCTGAGATGTGTAAGGATTATCAACCCCCTTAATCCATCACTGAAATACAGCCATGTCAGTTACCTCTTGGCTGGAACACAGCAACACAGCTTCATAGTTTAGATTCTAAAGGCAAAACCCCGCTACCAAATAATCTGTACACATTGTGAATTTTATAATGTGCAATATTTACATAGCACTTTTCATATCCAAAGAACTGGAGAAGCAGGTTTTTCTGGCTCTTATCTCCAAAGGGCATGCTGGTGGAGATTCAGGGGAGCTGCTTTGCACTGGCAACTCGGCCAGAATCCCTCCTGATAAGTGTTTGCCCCCCACCTTCTTGGCCTGCACTGCTGAAAGGGTGAAAGGGAATTGACCTTTTATCTAGCCCTCACAGCTTCTTTCCTTCTATAACCTGTCTAGGCAGCCCGTGGAAGGCCTAGTCATCAGTAGTACTTGTGCTACAAATCAGGGTCGGTGTTAGTATCATTCACATTGCTGTACTTTCATTTTACTAAGATCTTGTCAACTAATTTTCACATTTTGCTGCTGTATTAGTCACTTTATTTCAGGTTGGCTTCACTCACGTACTTGTGTTTTGACACACTTGTGCCTTTATAATTCCAGAGTCACTGGTGTTGTGTTCTTGTTTCAGGCATGCAATATTAATTGCATCATTGTGTAAACATTCCAACACTGCTCTGTCCTGGGTGTAATTAATAATTCTGTTTGTGATCCAGTTAACACAGTTTCACTTTAGATTCACCCATAACACATGCAAGAGTATTTCAGATATTTTGTGTCGATTTCTTCTTTAAAAAAATTCATAATTATCAGGAACTGTTTTATAGGAAAGTTAATTTAATTTTTATAGAGAGGATTAGTTCCCTTTTTGCTGTATCAGCTCTCATAGACTAATATCAACAGTATTTTTTGTTCCCCCTCAAAATCAATAGAATATAGAGTCAAACACAGGGATTTTTTCTATTAATACAATAATTTTATTAACTCCGGGGAATGGAAATTACTGAAACACATTTCATTAAAGTTGCCTTGTCTGTATAAAATTACTGAAACACATTTCATTAAAGTTGCCTTGTCTGTATAAGAATTTGGCTATGTTGCCAAAAATTTCCTTTCTATGTCTCCGCTGTGTTTTGCGGTTCTTCTAAAATCTTATCTGTTTGCAGCTCTGAATGTTATTCCATCTCCTTTGCACATTCTGTGGTTCATCTAGGATTTTTGTTGAGACTTTATAAGGTCTTATAGAAATATGTTGGCTTCAGCTGGTGACTGTAAAAAAAGTTGGTCATCTGATTATATGTGATTTTTCATTTTTTGCTGGATATTGTAATTGTGCTGCAGCATCAAAATTCTTGAGATCCTGGAGAAGAGATATGAAAGCTTGTCCATTTCTCACGGTTTATGGGCTTAAATTCAGGCATACAAGAAAAAAGTCCAAAAAGTTTTTTTTTAAAAAAGGATTCTGTGGATCCATCTGACATAGGTAGGGTGACCAGATGTCCCGATTTTATAGGGACAGTCCTGATTTTTGGGTCTTTTTCTTATATAGGCTCCTATTACCCCTCACCCCGTCCCGATTTTTCACATTTGCTGTCTGTTCACCCTAGACGTAGGCTTGAATCAGTGCCCTACACTGGTAGGAAAGCAATTTCACAAAAGGACTGGGCCACACTCCTGGGGCTCACTTTGATTGTGGTGCCATAGGGCCCAGTTCTAGTTTTAGTGGCATTTCTTCCTTTAGAACCCAAAGTGATGTCGATAACGTGGTGTTTCTGTACCACGGTTATGCTTTGCACACAATCCACACCGAGAGAGATTCCCATTGATTTCAGTTGGCTTAGGATCAGGCCTTTAGCACTCCACGATGTCAAAAGAGGAACCCCTGGTGTCCTTAAAATTGGAGGACTGCAAATGGCTCCTTTTGCAGCTTCCCCCTGCTCAGTGGATACCGAGCACAGCTAGGTGCTGACCCCAAATCCACTGAAGTCAACTGAAAGATTCCCAGAGACTTCAATGCACTTTAGCTTGAGGTCCTAAAGAGTGAGTCCCATATGTCAAATAACAAATAACTTTCACGGAGATGCATTAGGTTTCCGTTTGGCCCGTAAAATGTCTCCCTCAGATTTCATGTATGGAATGGAATAGGGGCACTTTTGTTCTTGTACTAGCTAATTAAAAGGTTTTGCCTCTCTGCTTGTTGGTTTCACAATAATACAGATGGACAATTGATCCTTCTTTTCCCTAAGGAGTCCCATGAAACATGCTGGCTTTCTCAAAGTGTTTACATGAATGCTGACTCTGAAGTTTTTTTGTTTTTTTAAAGGTTCAGAGTTAGAATCAAATTTTGAATTTTAAAGAGGCATAAATGGCTCTGTGGGGGCAGTAGGTGACACTATATCCAAAGAGAGAGAGGCTGACTCAAGCTTTGCCTAACACTTCAGCTCCCTTTGGGTATGTCTACACTGCATCTGGAAGAATGCCTCCTATCCCAGGTCCCACAGACTTGTGCTAGTGGGGCTCACACTAGCGTTCTAAGTAGGAGCTGTGTATACATTGCAGCGTGAGCTGGAGGTCGGGCTCTCAAGCCTGGGGTTGGAGGCTTGAGAGCCCAAGTTCCAGCTTGAGCCAGAACGTCTATACAGCCATTTTTAGCACAGCACAAGACTGTGGACCCGAGCTGGGAGGCTCATTCCCCTATGTAGTGTCGACATGGGATTAAAACGTTTGCTCAGTTCATTCTCCCTTTCCTGCCCCCCTCCCCCTTGGTCACATCTACCTACTTCTGCAGTTCCAAGGTTTCAGCTGAGACTAGATGGGGTAGCTCTGAAAGGTTATTTTTCAATTTTTCCAGGCGGATGCTGCAAATGAAATGACATGACCGACACAAAAGCAACATTAATGAATCTATGATAGAGCCTAATTTCCATCCTGATTTGCAGATCAACAAAGGAAATTGGCTTAGACTGGGACAAGTGCCCCCAAACCCCACAGAGGTTCAGTTCACATAAATCTCTGAAACTTTTGAGGACTGCCCATCATTAAGAATTACATGTCCTGCTACCAGAGCTCACCATAGGAAGCATAAGACCTTATATGAAGACAGATTAGTGTTGGCTTTAGTCAGGCTCTTCCAGAAAGAACACCATATATCAGAGTGGAGAAGGGTATGAGAGCTGGGGGAGCTTCAGCGTGGTTTGTCAACAGTGATGGGAATTGTCATGGGGGTGGTGAAGAATGTTAAGGAAGGTTTTAAGAGTGATAATATGGATTTGATCAGTAAGATCAATTTTGTTGGGGTGGGGGGCAAGGAGATTTAGTCCCTAATGGGTAAGGCACTGACATTCCTAGCCAAGGACCATGTGTTCTAGTCCCATCTTGAGCAGAAGATACTTTGGGTAGGGAGGCTGGTCTAGTGGGCACAGAAGCAGGCTAGAGATCAAGGTTCAGTTCTGACCTCAGCTACAAACTTCCAGTGTGACTTGGGCAAGTCACTTACTCCACCCTGTGCCTCAGTTCTATAGCTCTACACCTGAGTTAGGTAACTTCCCTATCTCGCAGGGGTGATGAGAGAATGAAATCCATTAGTGACTGTGAGGTGCTCGGATACCACAGTGGTGGTGACCACATGGACCTGTCTCCAATTGTCTTTAGGATGGAGAGGGGAGGATGTGGTAGCAGACTAATTAGTGTGAGATGCTATAAGGATGTGCTGACAGGATAGAGCTGTGTGTAGCTGCATACTTTGCACATGAATCAGACCTAGACTCATAGACTTTAAGGTCAGAAGGGACCATTATGATCATCTAGTCTGACCTCCTGCACAATGCAGGCCACAGAATCTCACCCACCCACTCCTGCAATAATCCTCTCACCTATTTCTCAGCTATTGAAGTCTTCAAATCATGGGTTAAAGACTTCACGATGCAGAGAATTCTCCACTAAGTGACCCGTGCCCCATGCTGCAGAGGAAGGCAAAAAACCTCCAGGGCCTCTGCCGATCTACCCTGGAGGAAAATTCCTTCCCGACCCCAAATATGGCGGTCAGCTGAACCCTGAGCATGTGGGCAAGACTCACCAGCCAGACACCCAGGAAAAAGTTCTTTGTAGTAACTTCTAACATCCCATCATTGACCATTGGTCCTATTTACCACTGATTGCAATTAATTGACCTTGGACTAAGATCATGTTAACCCATCAAACCATCCCCTCCATAAACTTATCTAGCTTAATCTTGAAGCCAGATAGGTCTTTTGCCCCCACTGCTTCCCTTGGAAGGCTGTTCCAGAACTTCACTCCTCTGATGGTTAGAAACCTGCCCTGGTTGCTGCCAGTATGGTCCTGTATACACACGAACAGATACATTTTCCCCCCAAGATGCACTTTTTCGGAACAGTGGTGGTGAGAAATCCTTACCACAAGTAAAAGCAGGGAATCTTTTCACCTACTTAAAAACCCTCTTTATGCACTCACTCTCATAAACCTAAAGATCAGAGTTGCTTTGTATGAATACATGGGAATCCTTTAAAAGCTGGTCACT
Source organism: Macrochelys suwanniensis (assembly GCA_033296515.1). Lineage (NCBI taxonomy): Eukaryota > Metazoa > Chordata > Testudines > Chelydridae > Macrochelys > Macrochelys suwanniensis. The sequence goes on along the minus strand of CM065784.1, from coordinate 14,007,333 downwards.
TTTCTACACATAGCAGAGTGCAATATTAATAGCTGGCTTCCTGTTTTAATTGCCTCTCTAATGTGGACTATGAACCTCTACCTTCAATATTTTGCAATTCAGTGACAGTAAGTTGAAATATGTAATTTGGTTTCTCTAATTGTCTGATGGTATAGAACTTTTTATTTTATTGTTATTGATCTTTTATGCAGTATTTTACAAAGCTACAGTAAAATAGAAATCGTACATAAAGAAAATAATAGTATTATGCCAGTAGTCAATAAAAACTACAGAGTGGATATAATATCACAACTACACTATATTACATAGCAACCATCGCTCACATGGTTCCTCACAGCCATCAAGCAGACTATCATCTTAAAATAAGGTAGCGCTCCATTAAACAAGAATTAGAGATCATAAAGGGAGGAAAGCATTCCCTGCCATGGCCCAGGCAGAGCTAACACAGTATCAATTTCTAGGGAAAACTTCTTTTACAGGAAAAAATGATATAGAGGAGCCGATTCTCTATTATAGCCCCTTTACTCCATTTGGCAGTGCAAAGGGACCTTAAAGTGGGCATAAATTATATGTACTGATTTTAAGGCTCCTTTACACTACAAGAGTGATGTAAAGAAGCCTTGGTGTAAATAAATTCAAGCCCAGAGTATGTGAGAAGGCAAAGTATCAAACCCTGTATGTAAACCACAGTGCCACAGCCTTCAAAATGAGTGTCTATAGCTTATTAATGCATTTTAGATGGGGCAGCAAATTTTCTTAATGAAATTCTAAACATTACGGGTCAGAGTTTATGTTATAGTCCAGACTAAAAACAGCACCGTACTAACAACTGTGGTGATTATGGATCTCAGAACACTGGTAGATCTGAGAGAGAGGGGAAAAAGGCTTAAGAATGTTGATTTGGTGCGTTGTCTATTAGACTTAGTCAATAGATAGCCAGAAAAGCCAACAGATTCTTCCAGTTGATTCACAATGTCTGATGCCATAATAGTTTTTTATGTGCACTGGCTCTAATTAAGTTCCGCCATAAGCAGACTGAGCACTTAAGACAGAGTCACTGTTCATGTTGTCCCACTAATCCCTTCCATCCAGACAGAGTCACTGGACTAGGTTAATTCTTGCTAACATAAGGAAATGCAATTGGGTGTCCCTAAGCCAACCTAACCCACCACGGCCTTGAGGTTTCTACCAGTGGCAAGCAACTGCATTCTTTACTAGGGGCTAAGAGAAGCCTCCCAGAAAAGCTCTCTAGGAGGTAGGCTAACTCAATACATTCCCAGTTTCTATAAGCACACCTTCTCCCCAGTCCATTCTGCATGCTTTTGGCACTGCCCACATGCCCAGCAGGGGGTAAAGCTGCTGACTCCTTGTGTCACAATGACCCCAGTTAGACCATCTGAGGACTTAACCCAACCCCTGGACTGAAAATCTTCAGTTAAAGGACCAGGTCTCCTAGCTCAGAGACAGTGGCAGACTCACATGCCTTCAACCACTAGAGAGGGATTAAGAGCCCCTAACATCATCTCAGGATGCCCGCTGTAGCACAACATGGGCTTGCAGGTACATGGCCCTCAGTTCTCTGGGGGGTTCTTGTAAGAAGTCACCCGCAGGTCAGAATATTTTTTAATTAAGATTCCCCATGGTGGGCTTTTCATTTATTAAGTCTCTTACATCAAACTATTCCTTGTTCCAGCCCTTGTTCCCCTTGATTCAGGAGTTCCACAGCCCTCCTCCTTCTGGGGTTCGTGCTGGTCATTCAGGCTGGCTGCAGCCTTCACTCAGCTTCTCTACGCTGGCCCCTTTCAAGTCTGTCCCTCCACCGTGGCCTGGGATAGGCAGGTAACCCTTACTGCTTCCTTTGCTTCTCTGGTGGCTTCTCTTTTACCTCCAAGCCGGGACTGATTTAACCACGTGAGTTTCCTGTCATGTGGCTACACTGATATTCCCTATATGTGGAGAAGGGCTGAATGAGTCACCGGTGGACCATTACCCCTTAAAGGACCACTAACCCTGTAACATTGCCACTCTGTGGCACTAATGTCTATACTCCCCTTTTGGAAACTAAGCAGGGTCAGACACAGTTAGCGCTTCAATTGGAGGCCCCCTGGGAATACTAGGTTCATTCCATGCAGATGACCCCATTAGCAATGTTAATATTTGAACCGCTGCAACCTTTTTCCTGGTGGACTTTCTACCACCAGGGGCCCTATGACAAAGTCTTCAGAAGTGGGAGCCACTGCAGAGGCTGGAGTGAATCAGGCCCACTCTCGCATCCTCTACCTGTCCCCATATCTGGGTGGCAGAGAGTCAAAACTAGAACTAGACACAAGAGAAAATGCCAGCCACAAGTTCAGTATCAGTTAATTTTTGCGCTTGCCTTTGATTTTGTAGTAGATTATTATGATTCACTGGAGGCGGACAAGGGGGTGAGACTTTGGTGTGATTCAGTGCTGAGTGGTTTGTGATGTTTCCTTTCTTAGCGGGTCTGACATTTTTGAGACTGAGCACTGAAGCACCTTGGGCAGATGAGACTCCCAAAGACACACAACACACTCAAGTGTGTGAACTGAAATGCTGATATATTTGTTTTGTAGTATATCATGTTTATTTATTTATGTCTGTATTTATTTTGATGGTGCAGAAGAAGCGACATGCTCAAAGAATGCATAGAAAGAAGGATGAGTTGGAACTCCCAAAACAAACAGACTAAAAACAAACCAACGAAAAACAAAAACAAAAAACCCAAAATCACAACCACCACCACCAGGGAAACTTCTTCAATTTGTGTGGAGGATACGAGTATGTCCCAATCTTATGGAATTGCTTTGGCAAGCTGTAAGAGATGTATGAAATGAAAAATCCCTGAAGATGCTTCTACACCAACACTGCCATGCAGTGCTACATACTCAAGTAATAACCACAAACACTGCAGAAAAGCCCTAAAATCTAAGGAGGAAGAAAAAATAATGGGGTTTTTTTCATTATTTTTTATTTCATTTAATACTTTTGCTCCCTTGTCAAACATTTGTGATGAAGAGTGTCTGTCTTTCCTCATTCTCATGCAAACTACAGAAAAAAAAGAATTAAAGCCTTTTTAAAAGAAAAAAATATGATCTGTTTTCTATTTCTTTATCCTGTGGATTTTTAAGCATATTTAGAACACTGAAAACACTCCTTTAAATTCTTGTGCTCATGACAACGTCTTGGATCACAATCCAAGTCAAATGTAGATGACTATTTGTAGGACATTATGACATCGGCAGTGGCTTCTGGGACACTTGAGCCTTTTCTTGCAGTTTGTTCTTGGTGGATTCAATTTGCATAAGCCAAACTATGTGATTGTTAGAAGACGATGTGGTCCAGAGATGACCATTGTTGTCAAATCTGTCAGTAGCATTTGACAACAATCATGAATTGAGGAGTTGCCTAAGAGACGTGGCAAAGGTGGGAAGAGCTGCACTGAGCTGGCTCTGTCCCTTCCTCTTGGACAGAATACTGTGGATCACAATGGACATCAACACGTCACTCAGGGGATCTGGGTACTACAGCTGCACCATAGCCACTACAGGAGTCAGTTCAAGGCAGGCCCTGAGCTGTCTTCAGAGCTGCATGAAGAGCTTCACATGCAGAAACCATTGCTGTGCACAATATTTTTATTGGTCCTACAAGACCCAGCAATAATGCTGCATGTCTTTGAGCACAATTGACTGGCATCTGGTTGGTTAACTATTTACATATATAGAGAGAGATCTCTTTTATAGAGCACTCTTATAACAGGCTGAGCACTTGCTATCTCAAGAACCTATCTTTTAGCCACCTAGAAAATCACAGGAACACCACTACAATTCACAAAGCCTGAGTTAGGCATCTACGCTCCCTATACAATAAACAGGGAGAGACACCTTAGACTGCAATTCACATAAGGCAGTACCCTTGACAGGGAGCTGCCTAAGTGATCCAATGGGAGATGCTCATGAGAGAGGTGGGTCCAAGGCCCACCTCTCTCACAGAGACAGGTGCTAAGTCCAGGCTGTAAGGAGGCCTCTCTCTGGTTGTGAACCCTCTCCTAGAGTTAGTCACATGAGGCACATCTGGCAAGAAGCTGGGGGAGGAGGGAGGGCTGCAGGAGAGGGAGGGTCATCCTGGTCTCCCACCTCCACACAATTCATATTTATATACGGTGACACAGCCTCAACAGGACAGATTGAGGGAGATCCGCATCAGAATATCCCATAGCTCAACGCTTAGGGACTTATCGGAGAGATGGCAGACCACTGTTCAAATGCCTTCTCCTCATCATGTGGAAGAGGTCTAGGACCAGGGGTTTCTCACATCCCAGGCGAGTATCCTAACCATTGGGCTAAAAGTAAAGAGGAAAGTCCTTCATCTCCTTCCCACCCCTCCTCCAATTGTTTTGTTTTGTATGGAGGTAGATGCATGGGTGAAAGTAACTTAAAGGACTTACCGGTATGCAGGGTGGCCAGGGTCCTGGGCAAGATGGGGTGGCGGCTCTGGGACCCCAGAAGGGGCGGGGAGCCCTTCAGTGGTGCCTGGCCTGCACTGCCCAGGGCTCCGGCGGCGATTTAAAGGACCGGGGGAACTGCCCCTTTTGCCCCTCCCTGCCCATCAGTGGCCCTGCTGGTCGGTTTGTGTACCAGCCCATACCAGCGGCCACTTTCTTACTGGTACTCGGTACTGGACCATGCTGGCTTATTTTCACCTCTGGGTAGGTGGCCTGTGAGCACCCCAGCCCTACCCACTTGGGCCCCACAAACAAGTTAGCGAGAGGCACAGTTCATGGATTGCCCTGGGGTTGAGGCAGGAGGTAGGCGTCCAGACACCTAGAGTGAAGCAGCAATGCACATGCAGAAACGTAAGCACCTAGGGAAATTTTAATGCAAAAACCTAGGCACCAAATGGGTTTAGGTGCCTACAGGCTCCAGCAGCAGCTGAGCAGGAGTTTTATGAACTGCAGTGGTGCCGAAAAACAAGACTTGGGCACCTAAGTCTGGGGGTTATGCGCTTAAGTACCTTTGTGAATCTAGCCCAACATCTCCCTCCGTGGTATAACATGAAAACTGCCTAGTCAGGAATTCTGAAGAAAATTCCCATTAATTTCCCTGGGCTTTGGATCATGACCATAGTACTGGGGAGTGGAGGGTGGGAAAAACTGACTTCTATACAAGATCTTTTATATCCCTATTTGAAAGAGTCTTTGCATGTCATAGATCTGTCCTTTCTATATTATCACTTTGTCATTGGAATGTGTCAAAATCATAAACATCATATATTTAATAAATCTCTTTTACACTACATTTGGGTTTTCTATCATTCTGTTTGTATATTCCATTTTAAAAAGCCTCCTTACATTAATCTTTTAGCCATACTGAAGACTTTGCTTAGTCTACATTTCAAACAGGGGCATTTTTATTTATTTGTGAGCTACATGAGGCTTCCAAAAGCTCTCTCAGACTTAATGAAGTACCTTCTGTTATTACATATGTACCTGTCCTGCTTTTTTGTCTAGGTCGCTCTTACATGCTTTTAAAGCTGGTCTCTCCAAAACAATACATCCTATTTCAGAAATAATAGGCTTTAATTTCCAGGTGATATTAAATGCGCAATCATAATGTTACCATTTTACTTTAGTGACTAATGTGATTTTTCTTTCTTTAACCATTGGTCAGGACAAAGATCAGATCTGGAAATACGCTCACCATACTATGCATTAGGAAGCAATAAATTACTGTATCCATTGCTTCTCTTGCCTCTTTCCCTTTGTATTACAGTTGTCAAGGATTCCAATTTAAAAATCAACCATAATTATGATATTGTTATCTCTCCACACCTTCTTTTGTCTCATACTTATTCACATTTCTCCAATAAGGGAAGGGAAAGAGTCTATATCATACTTCATTACCACAACCCTGGTTAATGTGTCCCTCAGATCTAAGGGTATGCATCTCAAGCAAAATCCTAAAACCACTGAAGTCAATGGGATTTTTGGCATTGACTCTGATACAAGAATCGTACCCTTCATGCATCTCCTCAGTTTGTTTTATGGCCTTCATCATGTTCTTGAGCCCAGCATCTGCACTGTCACCCAAAACTACACACTGGCATTTTAGGTTAGGATTTTCAAAAGAGCCTATGGGAGTTAGACACCCAAATCCCAGCCTCAAATGTTTATTTATACTATCCCAAATATACAGTTCTATCCAGCAGCATCCACTGTAGAAGTGCTGTATATGAGCCTGACCCAAAGCCCATTAGAGTCAATGGGAACCTTTTCATTAGTTACAAGGGGTTTTGGACCAGACCCTAAATCAACACACCAATTCATAATGCTAAACATGAACCCATTAAACGTATTTTATGCAGCTTGCACTTACAAGAATGAGATTCTACTCTTCTTGTAACTTTGATTGCCTTAACAGCCAAGGAACCTGTAAGAGTGAATGGCTTTTGAAAATCGGTGCCCACATTGTTGACAAACCCAACTTATCTTTCAATTTCTGACAGGCATTTCTTCTTAATACACCACATTTTTCTTGAGCAAATGTTTTGTGGCCAATACAGAAAAAGAACCTGTCTATTGCTGATGAAATGCAGGAGTGTCTTCTACACTCCTTTGTTTTACCCTAGAGGTTTCCCATTAGTGTTAAAGAAACTGGCAATCTTCTGCAGCAGTATCTCCATCTAGGGGCATTTAATCTGCTGGTCTCTCTTGACCGGTGAAGATGAGAAATGTGAATAGAATAGGTGATGTGAAGGTGGCAGCTTTCTGAGCATCAAGGAGGTCAGCATGCAATTTTTGAATATTGTACAAACAAACCACTCTCTGTTGAAGACTGAAGAAATGAAATCACTTGCTCTGCGTAGATTTGATATCCATGCTCAAATATTCAATTGGCCAGACCAAGCCAAATACAGGTACAGTACCTCTCTCTGGGCAAAATTCTGCCCTCATTTGCACCTAGTAAATGAGTAGATTGGGAAGTAGGAAAGCACTGAATATTCCCCTGCATATTTCAAATGAACTTCACTGAATCTTGAGCATCCAATTCCATGCATCCTGTTATACAAAAGATCAGAAATGCCAAGCGCGTGCACATAGTCACACTCAAAAGTTCCAAACAGATTCCTTAATATTAATCAAAACACAAATCATCCCTTGAGCAGTCCTAAAATATCTATTAATAAATTTAAAAGGTGGGTTTTTTCCCCAAACGCTAAAGAAATCTTACAACTTCAAAGGCTGAATGAAAAATATTCTTTGCAAAACCTGGAACGACTAAGACATCATAATCAAATATTTAAATGCATCCGCATCAAACACTAAAATAATTATTTTCTAGCCCTAAAGGGGCTGTGAAACATAGTTTTAAAATATAGCTATGCCATGAAGTGGCTTTTAATTATTCACTACAGCAGAAACAAATCTCTTCCAGTCTTAACAGGACCTTTGACGTATAGCAAGCACTATTACTGCTCTTTAAAAGGAGTGTTATAAACATTGCTCTTTTTAAAAGGCATTTTTCTCTAGAGTTGTAGCACTGGAAAGTGTGCATGTTAGGAACATGAATTAAACCACACATACTACTATTAGTTCAAAAGATGTAAAGAATGATTATTTGCTTTAAAAATGTGTCACATTGTTGATTTCCCTCAGGTACTCTTGCTGGGATCTTGGCAATATCTCTGCATTTGTGCATGAAAAATGGGTACTTAAACAAAGAACCAACTTATTTCCAAAAGTAAATAACTTTACCCTGGAAAATGCAGGGATTAGCAGTGCTACAAAAAACTGCCTCATACAGCCATGTTATCCCACTGAATCCTAGGGTGAACAAGGCAGGCTTCCATAAGGGCAGAGTCACACCTTGTTAAAGTGGAAAGACTAAATCATCTTCATAGCTTGTCACCCCAAAACCGCATCCAAGACCTGGCGGTGTCACTTATCTCAAATAGTGTCTTGGGAGTGCAGGATGTTGATGGGGGCACTAAATCAGGCCCTGTTCAAATATTTGCCTATGTTGTCCACATTCACATTTGGGGTTATTCCTTAGCTTCTAGTTGATCAAATTGTCACCATTCTTTGCCACCCCAGCTGTCACTTTCTTTAGAGCCCACCAGTGTTTTCATTCGAGGTTAGTACCTGGAGGGCGTTGTTCTAAAGGAACCAGGTTCTTCGAGACCATCGCATTTCCCCAATTTTGTTACTCTGTGGCCTTCCAGTGATATTTGGGGGTAAGGGATTTTCAGAGGCAAAGGTCTTTCCAGACTTCAGCCTCTTGGCTGGGGGGAATGTGTTCATGCACTCGATGTCGGGAATCATGCATCTGTTTTTGTCTCTCCTTTTTACTGAAGGCATCCCACCTCACTGATGGTTGTACAATCCCTGGAAGGCAGCATAACGACAAAGTGGGAGTCAGTTCAAAGTCCCTGTGATAATCCTGCAGGATTGATTGAATTAACTATCAGTTTTGTGCATATGGCTTGAGCTTGCCCATCCTGGGGGTAGAGGAGGAGGCTCAGTACTTTGCAGTGTCTCACACCGGGTGAGATTAGTTGCTGGAGTGTTTTTGGGTCAGCTCCCCATTTTGTGTTGGTGAATTTCTGGAGTACCCAATTCCTGGAGTTCACTTTCTTCTCAACTTCTTGAGGTGCTCTTTGAATGTCAGCATTCAGTCTAATGTGACCCCAAGGTACACAGGGTTCAAAGATTGTACCATGCCACAATATTTGCAGTTTTTGCTTGGCTTGATGGTGTTTCAAATAGAAGGTGCACATCTGTGTCCTGCTAGGGTTGGCATTCAGGAATCATGTGTGAGAATATTCACCAAGTATACTCAGGAAGCCTGTTAGAATAGATTTAGTGTCCTCAAATCTTTTCAACTTGGTGACAATGCAAAGATCTGTATAAAAGAATCTTTGCCCGTCGGGAAATTCTGGTTGGTCATTTGTATAGACATTAAAGAGCAGGGGTGATAACACTGAACCTTGGGACAGTCCATTCCACTGAGTACGCCATTGATGTTTCTGACCATCCATTTCAACAAAGAAATGAGGATTCTTGAGCAGGGAGGAGATGACTTGGACCATCTTGCTATTTCTCAAAATTCTTGCCAATTTCAATGGAAGTGCATGAGGGTTCACTGTGTCAGAAGCAGGTGACAGATCAACAAACCCAGCATCTTAATTTTGCAGTTTCAAAACCTCTTCAAATGTACTGACTTAGGTTTACAACTTGGCCACAGCATTAACATCCTGGGCAAAAAATTCCTTGGTCATCAGTCAGCTGCCCATCCACTATTGGTGCTGTTCCACTCAACTTATCCTTAATGGTAAACCAGCTCAAATAGCAAAGCACAGAACAAAACAAGTCAAGGAGTGTCTTCGCTCACTCTGCAGAGATTGCAAAGTCACAACAAATAGGTCAGTACTGAGGAGCTGTGGAAACCCTGAAATGTGGACTCGATGGTACATCGAATGAATTATTACTGCACTTCTGGACAAGGCCACAAAAGTAGCTGCTTGACTTCATAGAATCATAGAATCTCAGGGTTGGAAAGGACCTCAGGAGGTCATCTAGTCCAACCCCCTGCTCAAAGCAGGACCAACCCCAACTAAATCATCCCAGCCAGGGCTTTGTCAAGCCTGACCTTAAAAACCTCTAAGGAAAGAGATTCCACCACTTCCCTAGGTAACCCATTCCAGTTCTTCACCACCCTACTAGTGAAAATTTTTTCCTAATATCCAACCTAAACCTCCCCCTCTGCAACTTGTTCTGTCATCTTCTACCACTGAGAACAGTCTAGACCCATCCTCTTTGGAACCCCCTTTCAGGTAGTTGAAAGCAGCTATCAAATCCCCCCTCATTCTTCTCTTCTGCAGGCTAAACAATCCCAGTTCCCTCAGCCTCTCCTCATAAGTCATGTGCTCCAGCCCCCTAATCATTTTTGTTGCCCTCTGCTGGACTCTTTCTAATGTATCCACATCCTTCTTGTAGTGTGGGGTCCAAAACTGGACACAGTACTCCAAATGAGGCCTCACCAGTGCCGAATAGAGGGGAATGATCACGTCCCTCGATCTGCTGGAAATGCCCCTACTTATACAGCCCAAAATGCCGTTAGACTTCTTGGCAACAAGGGCACACTGTTGACTCATATTCAGCTTTTCGTCCACCGTAACCCCTAGGTCCTTTTCTGCAGAACTGCTGCCCAGCCATTCCGTCCCTAGTCTGTAGCAGTGCATGGGATTCTTCCATCCTAAGTGCAGGACTCTGCACTTGTCCTTGTTGAACCTCATCAGATTTCTTTTGGCCCAATCCTCTAATTTCTCTAGGTCCCTCTGTATCCTATCCCTACCCTCCAGCGTATCAACCACTCCTCCCAGTTTAGTGTCATCTGCAAACTTGCTAAGGGTGCAGTCCACACCATCCTCCAGATCGTTAATGAAGATATTGAACAAAACCGGCCTCAGCACCGACCCTTGGGGCACTCCACTTGATATCGTCTGCCAACTAGACATGGAACCATTGATCACTACCCGTTGAGCCCGACCATCTAGCCAGTTTTCTATCCACCTTACCGTCCATTCATCCAGCCCATACTTTAACTTGCTGGCAAGAATACTGTGGGAGACTGTATCAAAAGCTTTGCTAAAGTCAGGAAATAGCACATCCACTGCTTTCCCCTCATCCACAGAGCCAGTTATCTCATCATAGAAGGCAATTAGGTTAGTCAGGCATGACTTGCCCTTGGTGAATCCATGCTGACTGTTCCTGATCACTTTCCTCTCCTTTAAGTGGTTCAGAATTGATTCCTTGAGGACCTGTTCCATGATTTTTCCAGGGACTGAGGTGAGACTGACTGGGTATAGTTCCCTGGATCTTCCTTCTTCCCTTTTTTAAAGATGGGCACTACATTAGCTTTTTTCCCAGTCATCCGGGACCTCCCCCGATTGCCATGATTTTTCAAAGATAATGGCCAATGGCTCTGCAATCTCATCGGCCAACTCCTTTAGCACCCTCAGATGCAGTGCATCCGGCCCCATGGACTTGTGCTCATCCAGCTTTTCTAAATAGTCCCGAAATACTTCTTTTTCTACAGAGGGCTGGTCACCTCCTCCCCATACCGTGCTGCGGAGTGCAGCCGTCAGGGAACTGACCTTGTCTGTGAAGACAGAGGCAAAAAAAGCATTGAGTACACTTGCTTTCTCCACATCCTCTGTCACTAGGTTCCCTCCCTCATTCAGCAAGGGGCCCACACTTTCCTTGACTTTCTTCTTGTTGCTAACATACCTGAAGAAACCCTTCTTGTTACTCCTAACATCTCCGGCTAGCTGCAACTCCAAGTGTGATTTGGCCTTCCTAATTTCACTCCTGCATGCGTGAGCAATACTTTTATACTCCTCCCTCGTTATTAGTCCAATCTTCCACTTCTTGTAAGCTGCTTTTTTGTGTTTAAGACGAGCAAGGATTTCACTGTTAAGCCAAGCTGGTCTCCTGCCATATTTACTTTTCTTTCTACACATCGGGAGGGTTTGTTCCTGCAACCTCAATAAGGATTCTTTAAAATACAGCCAGCTTTCCCCGACTCCTTTCCCCCTCATGTTATTCTCCCAGGGGACCTTGCCCATCAGTTCCCTGAGGGAGTCGAAGTCTGCTTTTCTGAAGTCCAGGGTCCCTGTTCTACTGCTCTCTTTTCTTCCTTGTGTCAGGATCCTGAACTCGACCATCTCATGGTCACTGCCTCCCAGGTTCCCATCCACTATTGCTTCCTCTACTATTTCTTCCCTGTTTGTGAGCAGCAGGTCAAGAAGAGCTTTCCCCCTAGTTGGTTCCTCCAACACTTGCACCAGGAAATTGTCCCCTACACTTTCCAAAAACTTCCTTGATTGTCTGTGACTTCTCTAACTCTTGCATGCAAACAGCCAGACTGTGGAGACTTGTCAAACTACACTGTTGGCATTTTTCTCCAAGACCTTTCTGTGATGCTCTGTCCCTCGGGGGGTGGGGGGAGCACCCAACAGCCCCATGTTCATATTTATAAAATGACTGTGTGGTATCCAATGCAAAGTTTGTCATGTTGGGTGTCTTCAAAAGGCTCATGATTCGCTGAGCGTGGTTGTTATAGTGATGTTACAGTAATTGTTATAGTGATGTTATAGTAATATTATAGGTTATAATTTCATATATAAAGTTATAAGGCTGAAAATAAATCCTCATGGCCTAAAGCAAGCCCAGACAAAAACTCTCCAGAAGCAGAGGGACAGTTCACACATCATCGGGTCATGGATCAGACAAACCCAGGCCAGCCTCACAGAAACAACAGATGCTGGCCTAGGCAGCAACAAAAGAATCTGTTAGACTCTCAAGTGAGTCATCCCCCTTCCTTTGGTCAGTTTGGAACTGAAATGAGGTAATGCTCACCTGACTCTGAAAGGAGGAGCAAAGCCAAGAGGGAAGAAAGGACATGATAAAAGGGAGAGACATTTGCCATACTCTCTCTCTCGCACCTGCATCTACAGACACCACACCAAGAGACTGAAGCGCTGATCAAAGGGGAGAGCCTGCCTGAAAAGCAACCAGACAGCCTGTGGTAAGAAGCATCAATGTTTGTAAGGGAACTGAAACTGTTAAGATCAGGTTAGAATGCGTTTTGCCCCCAAACAGATCCAGAACTGTCCACGAGCTGTAAAATATGCTAGTAAATTAAGCTGCAGCTGCAAGCTTATCACACGAGTCTTTTTACTATTTCTTTATCTACTAACTCTACATTATTTACAAGGCCACTTGTGAATTTATGCCTGTCCATTGTTAATGTGTTTCCTTACTTCTGTTTTCTTTCATTGTTCATGTAAGGCCTACACACAGAAAGACCCTAAATCTGCACAGAGTTACTGCCCAATATCTTTACTCTGCGTAACCTACAAGCTATATGAATGGCAGAGTAACTTAGTCAGAAAAGTTTCAGAGTGGTAGCCGTGTTAGTCTGTATCAGCAAAAACAACGAGGAGACCTTGTGGCATCTTAGAAACTAACAAAGCCTTCCTGCCTTCCACAGTCCCTATTCAATTCAAGGATTATAGGTGAATAATATTCCACTACCCTTACTATATGCTATACAGACTCTCTCAATAACTAGATTACACATCAGTATTCTTAGATTATTACAGAGTAATTCCACTTCCGTCACAATCAGAATTCCCCATGGGATGGAAATTCTGATTTTGGATCAGCTCTAGCACATGTACGTTAAACATTTCATTAAAAAGCTGGTACCGTGTTTTACAAGATGAACATCTACAGTTGTTAATAACTTTTGGGAAATGAGCATCATGTTTTTCTTGAAATTGTCTTGATATTATTTCTAGTGCCAATTCCCGGCCTCTTGCCATTCATAATAAAACCAAACCCATTGTTGCAAATTTCAAAACTTTCAAAAATTTCAAAAGAAAACCATCAAAGCTACAAATTGATAAGAATTAATCAACCATAAAAGTGTTTTTAGATGATATAAAGAAAAACAGTAAAATTCATTAAAATCGCAAGAAAATTAAACTAAGGCCAAGATCTTTAAAAGTGACTGGCGATTTTGGGTGCACAACTTTACATCTTAAAAGAGCCCAGATTTTCAAACGGTGATAAAAGCCCAACCTCTGAAAACCAGACCTCTTTAAGGTCAGACTCAAAAAATCTGACATCTTATAGGGAGGAGCATGTGAAGACCTGCAGGATCCTCCATTTTCTTTCATTTATTGACCCAATATTGTACCTCATGTCACAACACAATCCTCCAGAGCCCAGTTTTCCAATCACCAGCCAATGAGGGTCAATCAAGAGAGAACACAAGGAACTGAAGAAGAGAGATTTACCTTTCCTGTGTTTCATTCCTGGCCATCCTAACATTTGGAGAGGAGGATAGCATATTGACTGAGATCCAGTCGATACAGTCAACACATTACCTTCCCATCCACTTTCCCCAAAGGAGATGGTAAAAAAATGCAAAAAAAGAATATGATTGTCATTTTGTAACAAAAAGACACTATTCAAATAGTGTTTATTTCAAACTTTTAAGATGCACCAAAATGCTCTAGTAAAATGCCTGCACTGTATTAAAGCTAGAGAGTTTCACGCACTTCACTGGTCCAGTTATGCCTAGAACATCCACCAAAATTTTGCAATTGGTCATATGTGGTTTTCAAAGGGTACTTTGTTATACACGGGTAGAAAAATGGAGAAAGGCCATTAAATTGCATATAGGCCACTCAGCCAACAATGGTATGAAACTAAAAAGGTGAATATTCAAAGATACTTCTTAAGCAATCTTGTAAACTTCTACTCATTCACTTGCCTAGTATAATTATTTTTGGTTGGTAAATAAAATATTGTGAAGTATCATCATCTCCATCATCACAATAGTAAGGGTGGATGAACAGGTTGTGTTCCTTAGATAGTAAATTTTCATGGTAACTTTGCAAGGTTGCTCTGAACTATGTGGAAGCATAAAAGCAGTAGGAAAGCATTCTATTGACAGAGGCTGTATGATTTATTGGAAAGGAAAACTATAGAACAACAAGTAACATTTCCATTTTGCAAATCTCTTTATTTAAAGCCATCCTTCAAAGACTGGCCATAGAAAAGTAGTCTAACAAATCACAGGCTAGCATAGAAAGAAAACAACAAATAAAGAGCAATGAAGTGACAATGTGACTACCAGAACTTTTATTGCCCTAGCACAGGGATAAGTTAATAGACCACAGAACGACCCAAACAGCAAGAGGCTGCCCTCAAACTATCAGCAATTTCTAAACTGAAACTATTACAGATGTCCATGATAACCTATTGCGGCAACTCAGTTTCTGGGAGAATAGTGTATATTAGCTATTGATTTTCAACACTGTCCTTTCCAATATTAGTTATTAAACTCTGCCTGAGATAGCCATCTTTTTATAACGTGGGCCAAATTCTCAGAGGAGTCACAGCTGTGCTGAACCTGATCTACTCAGATAGAGCTACATCTCTGCCTTTTGCTCTCAGAAGAAAAGGACTGAATCCACCAGAATTCTTCTTGTTTTACTCCTGGACATAGAATGTTGAAGCAGTATCCCTGCTATCATTGGACACTGACTCCCACCCAGACTCAGACAGCTCTGCTAGCTGGTGTGAGGTATGGATATCTTATTACCCCACCCTCATCTCTATTATTATCCCATCCCTGCACAATACTTCTAAGGCAATTATGTCTATCGGAGCACTATAGGAAGCAAGACGTGTAGTTCCCAGCCACATTCTGCCTGGCTGCTGAAGAGCAAGGTGATCCAGGGGCTAGGGTTCTGGGCTAGGACATGGGAGACATCGGTTCAGTTCTATGCTATACCACCATGGAATTCCCGTGTTACTTTGGGCAAGTCATTTAGCTTCCCTGTGCTCTAAGTCCCCATCTGTAAAATGATAGAGATTCTCTCGGTTTTAGTCAGGAGGAGAGGATGGAAGAGGATAAAGTATGGGCCAGATCAGACAAGAAACATTCACATAAAAAAGAATCTGACACATCAGAAAAGGGCAGACAAATAAACAGTGACAAGTTTTTAAAGTGCTTGTACACAAATGCTAGAAGTCTAAATAATAAGATGGGTGAACTAGAGTGCCTCATGTTAAAGGAGGCTATTGATATAATAGTAATCACAGAAACCTGGTAGAGTGAGGACAATCAATGGGACACAATCATTTCAGGGTACAAAATATATCGGAAGAACAGAACACGTCGTGCGGGGTGGGGAGTGGCACTATATGTGAAAGAAAATGTAGAATCAAATGAAGTAAAAATCTTAAATAAATCCACATATTCCATAGAATCTCTATGGATAGTAATTCCATGCTCTAAGAAGAATATAACAGTAGGGATCTATTATCAACCACCTGACCAGGACAGTGATAGTGATTATGAAATGCTAAGGGAGATTAGAGAGGCTATCAAAATAAAGAACTCAATAATACTGGGGGATTTCAATTATCCCCATATTGACTGGGTACATGTCACCTCAGGACGAAATGCAGAGACAAAATTTCTCGATATTTTAAATGACTGCTTCTTGGAGCAGCTGGTACAGGAACCCACAAGGAGAGAGGCAATTCTCGATTTAGTCCTGAGTGGAGTGCACGATCTGGTCCAAGAGGTAACTATAACAGGACCGCTTGGAAATAGTGACCATAATATAACAACATTTAACATTCCTGTGGTGGGAAGAACACCTCAGCAGCCCAACATGGTGGCATTTAATTTCAGAAAGGGGAACTATGCAAAAATGAGGAGGTTAGTTAAACAGAAATTAAAAGGTACAGTGACTAGAGCGTAATCCCTGCAAACTGCATGGACACTTTTCAAAGACACCATAATAGAGACCCAACTTAAATGTATACCCCAAATTAAAAAATACAGTAAAAGAACTAAAAAAGAGCCACCATGGCTTAACAACCATGTAAAAGAAGCAGTGAGAGATAAAAAGGCATATTTTAAAAAGTGGAAGTCAAATCCTAGTGAGGTAAATAGAAAGGAGCATAAACACTGTGAAATTAAGTGTAAAAATGTAATAAGAAAAGCCAAAAAGGAGTTTGAAGAACAGCTAGCCAAAAACTCAAAAGGTAATAACAAAATGTTTTTAAGTACATCACAAGCAGTAAGAATGCTAAACAACCAGTGAGGCCCCTGGACAATCTAGATACAAAAGGAGCACTTAAAGACGATAAAGTCATTGCAGAGAAACTAAATGAATTCTTTGCTTGTCTTCATGGCTGAGGATGTTAGGGAGATTCCCAAACCTGAGCCGTCCTTTGTAGGTGACAAATCTCAGGAATTGTCACAGATTGAAGTGTCATTAGAGGAGGTTTTGGAATTAATTGATAAACTTAACAGTAACAAGCCACCGGGCCCAGATGTCATTCACCCAAGAGTTCTGAAAGAACTCAAATGTGAAATTGCAGAACTATTAACTATGGTTTGTAACTTGTCCTTTAAATCAGCTTCTGTACGCAATGACTGGAAGATAGCTAATGTAATGCCAATATTTTGAAAGGGCTCTAGAGGTGATCCCAGCAATTACAGACTAGTAAATCTAACGTCCGTACCGGGCAAATTTGTTGAAACAATAGTAAAGACTAAAATTGTCAGACACAGAAGAACATAAATTGTTGGGCAAAAGTCAACATGGTTTCTGTAAAGGGAAATCATGTCTTACTAATCTATTAGAGTTCTTTGAAGGGGTCAGCAAACATGTGGACAAGGGGGATTCAGTGGACATAGTATACTTAGATTTCCAGAAAGCCTTTGACAAGGTTCCTCACCAAAGGCTCTTATGTAAATTAAGGTGTCATGGGATAAGAGGGAAGATCAGGGAACAAAGGGTAGGAATAAATGGTAAATTTTCAGAATAGAGAGGGGTAACTAGTGGTGTTCCCCAAGGGTCAGTCCTAAGACCAATCCTATTCAACTTATTCATAAATGATCTGGAGAAAGGGATAAACAGTGAGGTGGCAAAGTTTGCAGATGATACTAAACTGCTCAAGATAGTTAAGACCAAAGCAGACTGTGAAGAACTTCAAAAAGATCTCACAAAACTAAGTGATTGGGCAACAAAATGGCAAATGAAATTTAATGTGGATAAATGAAAAGTAATGCACATTGGAAAAAATAACCCCAACCATACACACAATATGATGGAGGCTAATTTAGCTATAACTAATCAGGAAAGAAATCTTGGAGTCATCGTGGATAGTTCTCTGAAGACGTCCACACAGTGTGCAGTGGCAGTCAAAAAAGCAAACAGGATGTTAGGCATAATTTAAAAAGGGATAGAGAACAAGATGGAGAATATCTTATTGCCCTTATATAAATCCATGGTACGCCCACATCTTGAATATTGGGTACAGATGTAGTCTCCTCATCTCAAAAAAAGATATACTGGCAGTAGAAAAGGTTCAGAGAAGGGCAACTAAAATGATTAGGGGTTGGGAACGGGTCCCATATGAGGAGAGATTAAAGAGACTAGGACTTTTCAGCTTGGAAAAAAGGAGACTAAGGAGGGATATGATAGAGGTATATAAAATCATGAGTAGTGTGGAGAAAGTGAATAAGGAAAAGTTATTTACTTGTTCCCATAATATAAGAACTAGGGGCCACCAAACGAAATTAATGGGCAGCAGGTTTAAAACAAATAAAAGGAAGTTCTTCTTCACACAGTGCACCGTTAACATGGGGAACTCCTTGCCTGAGGAGGTTGTGAAGGCTGGGACTATAACAGCAGGGTTTAAAAAAGAACTAGATAATTTCATGGAGGTTAAGTCCATTAATGGCTATTAGCCAGGATGGATAAGGAATGGTGTCCCTAGCCTCTGTTTGTCAGAGGGTGGAGATGGATGGCAGGAGAGAGGTCACTTGATCATTACCTGTTAGGTTCACTCCCTCTGGGGCACCTGGCATTGGCCACTGTTGGCAGAGAGGATACTGGGCTGGATGGACCTTTGGTCTGACCCAGTACGGCCATTCTTATGTTTTTATGGGGGTGTCATGAGGATGAACAAATTAAAACATTCTGAAGCACTGAGATCTACAGATGAAAAAACACAAGAAATAGGAATTATTAACAGGAAGGTGGGTAATACCTGTGCCTTCCTGATTCAACGGAGATACACCAGGAATGAATATGACCCAATGGCTTTGGCTAATCTCAGCATAATCCTTAACCCAGTGAAGCTGGTGATTGAGAAGGAGGAGCTCTTCTGAGTCAATACTGAACTGATATCTCAGAATGCCAGGGGTCTCTAAAACCAAGATCCTGACCATGCTGGACACATTGAAAACCTGAAAGCAACTTTCAGAGGAGTAGGGACGTTAGTCTCGGTGCTATGACTGCATAAAAATCTGGATAATTAAATTTTTCCCACTTAAAATCCCCCTGAAGCTTCAACTAGAAGTGGATTCCTTTTTCACTCTATTTCCCTGGTTATATAGAACCATAGTAGCTGGGTGCTTCACCGATGCTGCGTTGGAAAGCACTGGGGTCAGCTACAAAGTGATTGGACAGTACAGGCCATGTTCCCTGGGAGTGCCTCCATGGGCCGCCTGAGAGGGAGAATGAGACAGAGCTGAGGGTAGGGCCATGGATCAGACACTGGACTGTAAGGCAGGTGACCTGAGTTCCTTTGTGGACTGTGTGACTTTGATGAAGTCACACAGTTTCCTCTCCCTATGTCTTGTCTTTACTTTTACTCTCTGTTTCCTCTCCTTATGTCTTGTCTGTTTAGACAGAAATGGTCTCTTATTATGTGTTCAGATAGCGCGCCTAGTACAGAGGGGTCCTGATCTCACTTGTGGCCTCTAAGCCCCACTATAATACAAATGTAACCCACACACCTTCTGGGTCTGTGTTCTGTCCCATCTAGTGGTACTAAGACCACTTAGAGAGAGAGATTAATGAGTCTGCTCTACAGCCTTAGCTAAGAGCCATATGACTTTTAGCTCATGCAGCAGAGAGGCTCATGCATTTAGCTCCAGAGGTCCCGGGTTCAATCCTGCCCGCCGACAACCAGGGTCTGTCAGTGTTACACAAACAATATCTAATAAGTAATGCTCTTCCTCTGTGCTTGACTACTCATCTGCAAATACGAAAAGCCACAGCACAATTTCCAATGATGCCCTGGCCTGTACTCACATGGAGCCTAGAGGAAGAATTCAGCTTAATTCTGCCAGAATTTCCCCAGGGGACTCAGGCTGCCACAATGACCCCTCTGAGAGCAAAAGATTGAATCTAGGCCATTTTTCATAATCAGGCTGTAAAGTCTGAGTGCTTTGGGATTTTTGGAGTGTTTGTCTAAAGTGTTTATATGCCCACCCTCACCCCAAAATCTGAGCATCTCAGAACCTTTAATGTATTTATTCTCATAACACCCCTGTGAAGTAAGGAAGCATGATGATCCCCAGTACAGACAGAGAACTGAAACACAGAGAGATTAAGTGACCTGCCCAAAGCCAAACAGGAAGTCTGTGGCAAGTCAGGGAACGGAACCAACCTTTCCTGAGTCTCAGAATGAAGGCTTAACCCCTGGACCACCCATCCCTTCCTCTCCAATTTGGAACACTTCACAATGAAATGTAATTTATTATTAGCCAGACAAACCACTCTTTTCCTGTTATAAATCCCATCCCATCACCGACCATAAGGGGAATACTTTGTCTGTTTAATAACATACACATGATATAAGAAGACAAATGAACTTCCTGTGCTAACTCCAATGTCTTCCAGGGCTGCAGATGATAATTTAAAAAACAACTCTGAAATATTATAGACACTGCACAAAGAACTGTGTATGCATATAGCTTTAGCACTGGCAACACATTATTACTCTATTAATGTTAATTCTCAATAACATACCTAACAACTGTTCAGTAGTACAGACATATGGTTATAGCCAATTCTTCATCCACAATATGGTTGCTGTCTAAACCAATACTAAAAATCTGTGATTGCCTGTTTCTATTAAAATCTTTAATACACCTCTTCGATATCATTGTTCAGTCATTTTTTATTTCCCTTGGTTTTTGGCATTACTCCATAATATATTGCCTTGCCCCAACCTCTGAAAATGTTTGTCATTGCAAATATGTTATCACTAATATGTTGATTTTCTCCAGTAAACACACAGTGCTTTATACAGTGCATTCGTCTTCCATTAATCTCTTTAGATCCATGACACTCCCAGTATTCAGAAAGCCTGACATGTCAAAGGACTTACTTTTTTATCAATTTTATATATCCATTCACAGCACTAGGTCACATGTATAGTGATTCAACACTCTGGTATATTGGACACACTTCTGAAATGTTATTCTAAGTATGTGTAGAACCCCATGCTAACACAGTGTGGCTTCTTTGTTCCCCTCTAATGCTTGGCTCCCATACAGAGGTTTCTGAGTTTACTAGAGGCTTCACCCTAACAGCTGTGGTCCTTTAGCTCAGACAGTAGCAGCCACTGCTTTCTGATGCAGAGATTGTGAGTTAGGTCCCGACAGACAACCCACCAAGGATGTAAAAGTTAAGTGCATCTTTAAAAGCAACTCACCTCTAATCTGGGACCAGGAACACTGAAATGCGTAAGTGATCATTGTATTACTAGTTCAGGGCATTGCTACAGGGAAAATTTAAGTTTGTTTGAGTACTTTACATTTGCATTTCAAGTTAACATGTTTAGATTGCTTTTAAGGCTAACCTCAACTCTGAATTTCCTGGGTTTGTTTAGTTCTGAGATAACAACAACATCCTTATAATTTTTTCTAATCCTAAATGTTAAAATGCATTCCCACCGTAGCTCCATCTTAATGTAGTGTTTATATAAAACTTTCACATGTGCATATATACTTTTCTCTTCCTGGTATTATGAGCATCTTTAAAAAGCCTTCTCGCTATATAGAGCACAGAAAATAATTGTATGCAATATGTTGACTTTTAAAATGGCAACCTCTAACAAAACCCCAGTGGCGAGCAGTGTGATCCAGGGAATCTCTGGGTACTGACTGGCAGAGGGCACAGGGGTGCACAGGGGTGCACAAAGTTTTCAGGGATCCCCTGGGTGTGGAATCTATATTCTAGTTCACCCAAAGAGTGCCATGTAAGGTCGCTAATGAAAGCAATGGTCATACTTATCTTCAATCACAGCAAAATGTATGTATTTAAGGAGTTATATGTATTATTACGTGTGCGTGCACACACACACACATACAGAGTGACTTGGGGGCTGGTCACCAGGAAACGAGAGAAACCGGTTTCTTTCAGGTTTCAGAGTGGTAGCCGTGTTAGTCTGTATCAGCAAAAACAACGGGAAGTCCTTGTGGCACCTTAGAGACTGGGCAAGGGATATTTCTCTCTCTGTCTGTCTACATGTAAACTGAGTATTGTGTGGTTCATAACGGGCACACAATATGCTAGTCAAGTGAGTGCAAAGTCTCCAGGGGAGATCCTAGACAGGAAAACACAAGCAGCAGGGATTATCCTGTCTGCAAGTACAGACAATGGATTTTTGGACTATAACTATAGGGAGTGAGACAAACTCTGAATCTTTCCATTAAGGAGTCAAGAAGATACCATGCTTTTCTCATAAACAGAAGATCACAGCCAAACCTGGCTGTAATACACCGGAAGGATTTTGGGTGAGCTTTTGCTCTGTATGAAATGACAATGTTTTATTAAGTAAGTGTAGGCTCTAGTATACATGTTATCATTTATTTTATATGCAACCCTTTTGCTTCCAGTATTTCTGCTGGCTATCATTTGAATCTCTGTTCTTTGTTAAAGAAACTTATACTAGCTTTCGCTACAAACAAATATAGGTGCCGTGTGTTAAGCGGAGCTGTGTTCTGTGGTATAATGGGTAAGCTGTGGTGTGTTATTCCTTTGGGAACAGAGAATTTAAGAGTTCTGTGAGCACCCAATGGATCAGGGGCTGGGCCCTCCAGAATGACACTTGGAGGATGCAGGGGTTGGAGCATGCTCATCCTTAACCTGCAAGGGAGAGTAGGGCCTGTGGAGGCTGGAAGGCAGTGCTTGTATTGCCACAGACTGTTGTGTTGGCGAACTCACACTATGGATAAGGTGTAGTGAAGTGCCTAGTAACCATGGCAAGAGTCACACAACACATGCTTTTTGTGAGGCCATTTGCCTTTATTTATGTTGTGTCCATAAGTCAGTGTCGCTGGGTGCTGACGCCAGGCCCCGCCCCCGACGCTGGGCAATGTTGCGGTGCCCCACCCCCGATGCCGGACACCGCCCCCGACGCCGGGTGACGTAGCGGGGCCCCGCCCCCGACGCCGATGCAACGTCGCCCGGCGTCGGGGGCGGGGCCCCGCAACATTGCCCGGTGCTCCGGTAAGCTAGGCATGGGCCCTGGGGCGGGCGGGGAGCTGCTGGTGGGTGCAGAGCACCCACCAATTTTTCCCCGTGGGTGCTCCAGCCCCGGAGCACCCATGGAGTCGGCGCCTATGGGTGTCCCAAGTTCAACTAAGTGAATTATTAAATGGCACCACTGATATCAAACATGAACCAAGCTGAACAACAGGAACATGCCTTGGGCAACAAATAGGGTTGGGCTTTTTTTTAAAAACCTCCCTCACCCTAGAGTTAAATCCCAACTTCTGAATGCTAAGCCAATCATCAATATTGCAAGAGCTGCTTTCCATGCATCTCTTGTCTCCTAGGGCTGCTACCACTGTTATTCACTTTAGTCTTTATCTCTTTGATTGGTTAGTGTGGGAGTACTCAGAGCAGGAACTTAGTCCATGGGGAGGTTGAAGATGCTGAGTCATCAGACAGGAGCACTGAGAGAGAAAGACATGCTATCCCTGACTATCTGCTTTTCTTCTGCTTTGAAAACCTAATGCTTCCCCCACCCCCATTTCATAAGTTGTTTCCTTTTTGAGTTCCTCTCAGCTTTAAGACTTGTGCTAGAAGAGTTCAGCACAGATTACCTATGGGACCCATGCACAGGAACAGTACGCAGCATGATTCACAGATCAGAAGTGTGGGGGTTGAAGTTGGGAACTTAAGGCCCTGCCCTGTATCAATGAAACCAATGGGATTTTGCCCGTGTCTTCAATGGAAGAACAATCAAGGTCCTGGAATAGTAAAAGAAATGTGCATTGTGTTTTCCAGATGAAAGAGCAAAAGGGTTTTAAATTAGAGCTGTACAGAGAGCAGAAATTCTGCTTTTCAGAGGATTTCAAGATTTTGAAGTTTCTTTTAGTTCCTATTAGGAATGAAACCTGAGAATTTCAAAATTATTTGCAAAAGAAAATTCTAAGAAAAAAATGGGTTGAAATATTTTTTTTCAATAAGATAAAAAAATTGACATTTCCCTTGGTATTTTATATGATATAAAGCAGGAGTAGGCAACCTCTGGCACGCATGCCGAAGGCAGCATGCAAGATGATTTTCAGTGGCACTCACACTGCCCGGGTCCTGGCCACCGGTCCGGGGGGCTCTGCATTTTAATTTAATTTAATTTTAAATGAAGCTTCTTAAACATTTTAAAAACTTTATTTACTTTACCTACAACAGTAGTTTAGTTATATATTATAGACTTATAGAAAGAGACCTTCTAAAAACATTAAAATGTATTACTGGCATGCGAAACCTTAAATTAGAGTGAATAAATGAAGACTCGGCACACCACTTCTGAAAAGTTGCCGACCCCTGATATAAAGTATAATACAAATTTAAAAAATCAAAACAGTTATTTTGATGAGAAAAATCGAAATGCCTCGTCCTTACAATGTTGAACTCTCCCACCCTTTATTTTCCTTTAAAATGAAATTTGGGTGAAAGTGACACTGTTTTGTATCAGAGGGATAGCCATGTTAGTCTGGATCTGTAGAAGCGACAAAGGGTCCTGTGGCACCTTATAGACTAACAGAGGTATTGGAGCATAAGCTTTCGTGGGTGAATACCCACTTCGTCGGATGCAAACTGTTTTGTAAAAATTTTGACAATGGAAACTGATTTGGTTGAAGTTTTTCCAGTTATTAGTTTTAAGATTTTTTTTTCCCCCATGATCATGTTGGTTTCCTAAATTAAACACAGCAGTTAGGAAAATCCTGCTGAGATTTGAAACATCAGTGCATACGTGTTCATTACTGCATATTCTTCTAAATTTAAAAAGCCATTCATGGGATCTCTATCTGCATATTCTCATTATTGAAAATGGAAGCAGAACTATGCCTATTTTCACGTTAAATTATTTCTTTACATTTCCTCATGTATGGCCCAATCTTGCTGACTTCCCTTCACCCCAATTAACAAAAGGTACTCAAGCTCTGCCCACGATCAGCCCTGCAAGTTGCAAACCTACAGCTGTTTCCTGTAAAGAACTCATTTAGAGCTGTGTGAGTAACTGATTTTTCAGTGTGAGGCAGTTCCGAAAAGTTACAAAAAAATTGTTTCACGTCAAACAAAACGATTCATTTAGACTTAAAGCTTTTTAATTTTTATAATATAAAATTCAAGTAAATTTCTAACTGAAAAGTCATTTTGAATAAACAATATTAAAACATTTTGTTTTGAAGGTGTCCAGATGTTTTAATTTTTTTCAGAATTTGTTTTAGGAATTTTTTTTCTGTTTTGTTTTGTTTTGTTTTCTGATTGAAACAATTTGGTGAAGTTGATAAGAATCTAAATTTTTTGGAGAAAAGACTTTCAGATGAAAAAATTCACCCAGCTCTATTCTTATTAACATCAATGGCAAGTTTTTCCTGTCCTTGTGAGCACTTCCTAGTCAGACACATTCAGTGCACAAAGCAGTTTTCCAGCTAGATTGTTAGTGTCATATAGCTCAGTAATTTAGACTATACAGTACAACTTGAACACATTCGGACAGCAACTGCTTTGAGTGAAACCAGTGTAAATCTGCAGTAACTCCAGTGACCTAAACTAAGACCCTGATCCTGCTGTACTTAGGGTATGTTTACACTGGCAGAATTACAGCACCACTCAGAGAGCTCTGAAGGGAAACCGCTGTTGTGTGTTCACACTGTCAGCTGCCTGCGTAATAGTGTGTCCACACTTGTGGCACTTGCAGCGGTATTCGAAGCGGTGCACTCTGGGCAGCTATCCCACAGAGCATCTCTTCCTCCTCTGCCACTAGGAGTTGTGGGAAGGCGAAGGGAGTCATGGGGCATCCTGGGTCCTGTCCCAATGTCCTATGATGCATTGTTTCGCATCCCAGCAATCCCTGTGCTTCCATCCGCATTTGGCACCATCTTTCAATGGTTTGTGTATTGCACGTTCTGCCTCTTTAGTCTGCAGGAATGGATCCCGCACTGTTGACCAATATACTGCTCGCTCTCACTAACACATCACGAGTGGCAGTGGAGTTATTCCTTAAACTACAAAGGCAATAGCAGTTCGACATTGATCTCACCATGTGTAGTAGCTACAACACGAGATTCCTTGTGGCATTGACGGAGGTGCTGACCACAGTGGAATACCACTTTTGGGATCGGCAAACAAGCACTGAGTGGTGGGATCACATCGTCATGCACCTCTGGGATGATGAGCAGTGGCTGCAGAACTTTCAGATGAGGAAA
This sequence comes from Macrochelys suwanniensis, assembly GCA_033296515.1. Classification (NCBI taxonomy): domain Eukaryota; kingdom Metazoa; phylum Chordata; order Testudines; family Chelydridae; genus Macrochelys; species Macrochelys suwanniensis. The sequence goes on along the minus strand of CM065784.1, from coordinate 13,981,198 downwards.
GACGCATTCATGGGATTGTGTGATGAGCTTGCCCCAGCCCTGCGGTGCAAGGACCCGAGAATGAGAGCTGCCCTACAGTTGGGAATGTGTGTGGCGATAGCACTGTGGAATCTGGCTACTCCAGACTGCTACTGATCGGTCGCTAACCAGTTCGGAGTGGGAAAGTCGACTGTGGGACTCATGTTGACAGAAGCGTGCAGGGCCATTAATCGCATCCTGCTCCAAAAGACCGTGACTCTGGGCAACGTGTGTGACATTGTGGATGGCTTTGCACAAATAGAATTCCCTAACTGTGGAGTAGCGATAGATGGCACACATATTCCAATTCTGGCACCAGACCACCTAGCACATTAATCAGAAGGGGGTATTTCTCTATGATTCTCCAGGCACTTGTGGATCACCATGGGCATTTCACAGACATTAACGCAGGCTGGTCCAGAAAGGTGCATGATGCATGCATCTTTCGGAACACTGGCCTGTTCAGGAAGCTGCAAGCAGAGACTTTCTTCCTGGACCGGAAGATCACCATAGGGGAAGTTGAAATGCCCATTCTGATCCTGGAAGACCCGGCCTACCCCTTAATGCTGTGGCTTATGAAGCCATACACGGGGCACCTTGACAGCAGCAAGGAGCAGTTCAACAACAGGCTGAATAAGTGCAGAATGACTGTTGAGTGTGCTTTTGGCCATTTAAAGGCCCGCTGGTGTGGCCTATATGGGAGGCTGGACCTGGCTGATGACAATATTCTTATGCTTAAAGCCGCGTGCGCTACACTTCATAATATTTGTGAGGGGAAGGGTGAAATATTCACTCAGGGCTGGACCGCTGAGACTCAGTGCCTGGAGGCTGAATTTGAACAGCCAGAGACGAGGGCTATTAGAGGGGCACAACGTGGGGCTATATGGATCAGGGATGCTTTGAGGCAACAATTTGAATCTGAAAGTGACTAATATTTGTTGCTATGCTCAGGAGTGCAGTGCTTGTAATGCTAGGAGGTGATTGTGATTGGTGTAGACGATACACTATGAAGGTTTAAGAAAATTGCTTCTGTTGCTTTGCAGGGCTCTGTTTGCTTTCAGTTAATAGAATAAAGATTGCTTTCAAACCAACACAATTCTTTTATTAAAAAAACACATCAGCACTGAGGGGGATGGGGGAAGGGAGGGGCCCAGGAGGAGGAGGAGTCCTGGGACGATTAAAGATTTGTGTATGTCCAGGTATCATATCCAACCTTCTCCTTTGGAGTACAGTGCAGCGGGTACTGTACTTCAGCAGGGCTAAACTGCAGAGGGATGGATGTTGAGTGCAGTGGGTACTGGGAGCCCGCAGTGCTGGACTGTGGCGGCGGAGGAGTGGAATGCAGCAGGTACAACCCAGAGGTTAATAAGAGTGTGTTGGCCGGGTCTGGGGGGGTGCATGGGAAAGAGTTTTGCGACAGCGGCTGCAGGAGAGGGCGGGCGCAGAGCCGCTCGGTTTGCAGTGCTAGTAGCACCTGGACCGTGTCCGCTTGGCGCTCCATAACGTTTAAGAGCCACTCCGTGACTTCATTCTGGCACGCCGCATTCTCCTTTTGGTCCCCCTTCTCGCTGTCCCGCCACTCCTTCAATTCTTGTTTTTTGGATGCGGAGTGCATCATGACCACACGCAAAAAGCCCTCTTTAGTTCTTCGTGCCGCTTTCTAATTCTGCGCAGCCATTCAGCCAGCGATAACAAAGCCCCGGGTGACTGGTGATCAGGATCTCGCTGTCAGCCGTGGGCGGCTGGCAGCCAGGGTCCTGCTGTCAGCTCAGTGCATGGCGGGGCTCCCACTGTCAACCTCACACATTAATGACTACTATAGTTGCAGCAAAATGTCTGATTATCAAAAAGAATAGGAGGCATAACATAATACTTGAGTGTTTATATTATTCCAGCGATTTTTTCTTACACAAATAGATATTCTCTGGCTGTTCCATATTACCACAATTAATAAAGGTCCATTATTACTTTTCCGCCATTTTCCATGTCTTGTCCAGAACTCAGACGCAATTAATTGACAATCATCCTGCAATTCAAGTAGTTATCAAGTAGCTCTTATTATATCTGTAATGTCCAGGAGGCCTATAGATCATATTGATGGATATTTTCTTTCCCAAAGAGTTTACTCAGAACTGCTGAGTTCTTCTTGAACACACTGAAGAAAACTGCAGTTCAAGGTTTCTTGGTAATCTTCTGCCTTGTTTACATGCTTATTTACATGCATCCTTGGAAGTGTAATAAATGTGTTAGATACTGACGTATTGAGAAATTAATGATCATAAATAACTGTAATAAGAAATCTTGGTAATTTGCATTGTTTTTTGGCGTAACTGATCAGCCTCAATTCTAGTCTGTGATAATTGCTTGCAAAACTGTCTTATGGTTGTAGTACACATCTACAACATTGGTTGTATCTACACTTGTGTGGAGAATTATTGATTGGATATTAATGCAGTTCTGGGTAAATTAATAAATTGTTGGTTAGTTAAGAATAAGCAAGTGCCGGATTTGAGAAATACTGCTAAAACATTGACCTGAAAAGAACTCAGAGTTAAAATTGGTGCTAAATGGTCTCTGGTCACAATGAAAAGCTGTTATCCTATTCTATTCCAATCTGTATGGGCAACTGGCACATCTAGTTTGTTAGATTTCCGCTATGAAATCAAACTGGCACCTCAGCAAACTCATAAAAATTGACACACACACACACATCCTTCTTCACACTTACAGAAACTTTTTGTAGGGGCTTTACAGGAGGAGAGGCACATGTATCCATTATATGTCTTCAAAATGCCTTATTTATAAAGCATTTTACTTTACTCTTGTAGAAGACTGCTGTGGAGTTCTCCCACACATTCAGAGAGCTTCCCACTTAGAGAAGCAGTTCAACTGAACAATTCTATATAAAACTTTGTCATACACAGGACAAGAGTCAGGTATTTTGGAGTTGTAACCATGTGCCACAATGTTAGTCATTAGGATGGTAATAGGGACCCAATCAAAAATTTTCATCTTACATGTACGGTAACCAGCTTTGACAGTGGAACTTCACAGAATCAGGAGTGTAAACCTGCAGTTTTATTTTGCAGTTTGCCTTTCCCTACCCCCGTCTCCTCCCTCCTGTCCCCACTTTAAATTTGCTTCTCTAGTGCAGGTTGCAAAGAGATAATGGAAAGTGGTGTAGCCACAAAAAGTTTGGATTTCTACCTCACTCAACCATGTGGGACAGGTACTCTGATCAGACTGATATTGTGTTCACTGACCTACCCAAGTTCCAGCTTCTCAGGCACAGCTGCTCTCAAAAACTAGGGCAAAATGAAAGTGAACTGACTGACCAAAACACAATGCTGAGGCTGTTCCTCTAGTGCTATTAAAACAAAGGGCACCTTTACTCTATTTACACAAGTGCACAACAACGGCATCCCAAATATAGCCCCATGGACAGAGCACTGGCATAGGACTCAGGACCCCGGGTTCCAGACCCAACTCTTCCACTGGCCTGATGGGTAACCTTAGGCAAGTCAGAGCCCATCTGTATAACGGGGATAGTGATACCCATGGGCCATTTTGATTATCACTTCAAAAGTTTCTTTCCCTGCTGATAATAGTTCCTTTCAATGAATTAGCCTTTTACAGTTGGTATGGTTACTTCCACCTTTTCATGTTTCTTTGACTGTATAAATATCCTCCTACTGTATGTTCCATTCTATGCATCCGACAAAGTGGATTGTAGTCCACGAAAGCTTATGCTGAAATAAATTTGTTAGTCTCTAAGGTGCCACAAGTATTCCTTTTCTTTTTATAGAAGAGTTAGGTGTTGTTATCGCACCGAGATCTATTCCCAGTAACACTAGTTAAAATTTGTTCATTTTACTTAAAATAAAGTGTTATACTGGTGTAAAATGAGAGCAGAATTTGACTCAGTAAATAAAGGCATCATTCCCTCTTTGCTATCAGCAGGTCAAAATAGCAGGGGACTGAGATACAGTGATGTCTGCTAAAAACATAGAAATTGCCCTAGATAGCTAATTAAGAATTTGCAGTTAGATAACCTTTGTATGTACTATATATGCTATAGTACGTACAGGGGCATGGAGGAAGCTATTTATCTTCGGCAAAACTGGCAAGTTTTCAAGGCCCTCCAGTATAGTTTTATCCTCACTGTTCCTGATTGAGTTTTTTCTTCTAATCCACATTAAGTAGCATTTTCAGTTAAACACAGCAGGGCCGGGAACATTATTTTTGACAGTGTTTTCTGGTATCTTTTTTTTTCTCTTCTAATACATATTGCTGGGCAATTCAGAGATCCTCAGAATCAAACTTCAGAAGCCCTTTGGGTTAACACTAACGTTCAACCTTGAAATTTCCTTTTTGGGGCTGAGGAGAGATATGCAAGATATGGGTTAGATGGTGACTCTACAATGCTTATCCAAATAGTCCATGGTCTAGAAGTCCTGCGTTCAGCTGGACTACCTGTATAAACATGGATTGTTCCCATGAAGTAGGGTTTCTGGACTGGGACCAGTGTTTGCATATATGTTACAATGTGGCTGGTGACATTTACTTTTCTGGTGCCTTTTGCAAAGGGTAAAAATAAATTCAGTTTGTGAACGTGTTTGCTAATTGCACCGCAAGAAAAATACAGTTTTGCCAGCAAAAAATGCATCAAGCTTTTATTCTAAGTGCATCTGGAAGCCTTGGATAACGGGAGAGAGTTGGGGAAAGAGATTGTGTCTCTCTTTGAAAGTGAATCACAGCAACCCAGAAAGAAACATTTCCAGTCTTACAGTGAAATTTTGGCAAAGAAACAAATCAGTGTTTTTGTACCCTGCTGGTGGTTGCATAGTTGGTGATAGCTCTGCAACAGCAATTAAAATGTCATTAATATTGAATGTATTTGGATAAATGAATAGGTAATATACCCATTATAACAACATTAGGTTTGCCTTGAGCTTTAATTTATAATGGTTTTGTATTCACTTCTTTACTTTGTTTTGGACAGATTGGGAATTAAGTTAGGTTGTTTATATACAATACACTGTATCTCTAACAAGGAGTGGATCCTAGTCACATATCCCGCATGTGTTTGAAAAGTATTTCATTAGGGAAACTGTTGCCACCTATATTTATTTGAAAATGCATTTTGTTTTCCTCAGTACAGTACCTCTCAAAACAAATAAAGAATAGACCCATATAAGAGTTGGCAAATATTGGTTCATCAATTCCAGACATTAAAGTGTCCACTAATTCTTTTGTGTTTTCTCTACATTTCTGAGTTGCTTTTGGGAAAGCTGAAGAGCAAAGATAACTCATAAATAATATCCCTTTGGGTTCTTTTTACAAATCTTATTTGTAGACTTTCCAAAAGCTTTTGGGTAAATATACAGATGCAAAGATGTGCCCTGCACATTTTAGGGGTTCCATTACCAAATAAGTAAATGCACACAAACAATCTATAAATAAAATTAGTTAAGGCTTCCTTGTGGTGATGTCAAACCTAAATTAGCATACATTTATGACCACAATATCTGATGAAAGCTGAGTGATCATAAAAACAAACATTTGGGGAATTCACTTTGAATACATAGTGCTTATATCAAAAACAACCTGATCAATATAATACCTATCACTTACATACTGTCTTTTCATCCATAGATCTCAAATAACTGTGTACTCCTGAGGGCATTCTGCACCAAAAAATTAAAAATTCAGCACCAAAACTTTAAAAATTCTGCACACAATATTTTAAAATTCTGCACATTTTATTTATCAAATAAATGTGGAGGCTCCAGCATGGCATTTGGGAGCACAGGCCACTGGCTGCACAGAGGCAGGAGATCACTGTGCAACTTCCCCTCCCCCATCCTCCCTGGGACACAGCCTCAGTGATGAGGCTGAACCCAACCCTGACACAACGCAAGGACCGGACCTGCCCCAGAAACACCCCAGAGCCCTGCCCCTCCATGCCAGGTGCACCAGATGTGGGCATGCAGGCTCAGCAAGGCAGGATCTGTGTGTGGAGGGTCTTAATGTAGGGGGATCCAGGTATCTAAATTACTATTCACTTTTAGTTCTGTAATCTGTTCCTCTTTATCTGTCAAGACGAGGTCTAATATAGAATCCACCATGTTGGATGCAACACTTTCTGAGGTAGGAAATTGTACCTGTGCATATTACTTTGCAGGCTGCAACCATTATCATGATGCTAGGAGAGCACTGGGAGCACTGCTAGTGGAAGCATGGTAGCTGGTATGCCGTAGAATGATAGGGGGTGGTGACATCACACCTACTTCAGGTAATAGGACGGGGGTAACAGCTATTTCCATTCATTAACCTGAACTGCAGTGAGTCAAGGTGGCTGAAGGATCATTGGGTACTTGAACTTCCAGCCCCACGATATCAATGTTTAATGCAGAAAATCCCAGTTGTTAGAAATTCACTATTTTTCAACATTTAGTCGTGTGTTTATTATTGGCTGAAGGAAGTTAATTCCATCATGTCAAGGTCTCTTAGGATACTCTGCTGTACAATCCTATCCCAGTATCAATGGGGATTTCTGCTGAAACCTATGTTTGTGCTAGATAACCAATGACACTTTAGCATTTCTTTATGTTCCTCCTGTTGTGCAGCAGTTACCCTGCATTCTATTTTTAGAGAGCTCTTTGGAAAGAGACCACCATTTATTAGTCTGTTTTTTGGCAGGGACAAATTATTTCAAGTATTTTCCTCACAACATCCTCACTAATAATTGATAGGATAATAGAACAGAATCCTTGAAACCACTACAAAACCATATAGTTATGCAAATTATGATTTACATAACTAACTATTATAATTTTAAAATGTAGCTATGAACAAGTAACATGTAGATTTAATGAGACTATAGTTCATTGTATAAGCATTAAACTATCTCCACTCAGTGACATAATCCTTACATGGATTTAAGTCTGACATGTATGTGATCACTGAAGGGGAAGAAAGTAATGTAGCAATATAGTGCCTTCATTCATTCTGTCACTTATGAGGAACCCACACCAGCTCAGATTTTGTAAGTTAAGCAGTATTAGCTGCTCCGTTGCTATGTTTGTCCTACAAGAATCTGACTGACTGTGTACGTTTACGTCTTAGTGCTATTCAACATGCTGACAGTTCAATTTCAACCTGTCTTCTCTTGCATCTCTCTCTCTCTACTTTGCTCATTGGATTGGCTGAACAAAGCTGCAGGTTAAGGTTTCAGTTATCACATGTAATTATTTCCTGATTCCCAGTGTATTTAGCTAGAATCAAAAGTTCACAAAGGAAGCAGCCAATTTAAGGTAGCAATGAAGAACTTAGTTTGAAATGGAATAGGGACAACCAACAGCCTGTATGGAAGCATTTAGTGATGTTGAACATAAATTAGTCACTTTTGACAGTTTGTCAGTGAGTCTGTGTGCCTCAATTTTTTGGTGCTCAAGTTGACACCTTAAAGGAGGCCTGATTTTCTAGAAAGTGCTGAGCATCCGCTTTTTGAAAATTGGGCCCCTTTAAGGTGTTTCAGATTGGGCGCTCAAAGCTTGAAGTATCCAAAATCACTAGCCATTTTTGAACAACTTGGCCATAATAAATTTTGTTTAAAAAAAATCCTAAATGCTATTGTCAGAGGACTCAAGTCTGACCTCCGAAAGCATAGTAAGTTCTCACTCAGGCCAATGGGATGTGTGTGTGTTTTCCTAAGAGAAAATTTCCCCTTGAATGACCCTATGATGGAGCAGAGCAGCACCGCACTGGTACAGCAGAGGTTACCCTTCCTTCCTAGCAGAGGAAGCCACACCCCTGAGGCTCTGCTGGGCATGCTCCAACTGGAGAACAGGTATAAAAGCCTGCAGAGCTGCTCAGTCTGGGCTGACCGCCGGAGGGGAAGGAGGCACCCCGCCAGCTCCTGAGGAGGGACAGCCTGCGCTCTAGGATCTGGAGGTCAGCCAAACTGGGACGCACCCTGATGCCCAGATGGAGTATGTCACAGGAGGAGAACAGACCGTAGGATCCCCCGAAGCCCTGGAGAACCCAGGTTTATGGTAGGAAGCAACCCAAGGGAACTTTAGAGGAAAACGGCGTTAGAGCCACAGACTCTCAGTGTGTTTCGGGAGGATCCCCGCCCAGCTGGTGGCAAGGGGAACTTGCCACTACCAGGGTCCTGGGTTGGGGCCTGGTGGAGAGGGTGGGCCTGGATCCCCCTACCACCTCCCCACACACACCACGGGAATCATATGGACTCTGGCCGCTAGGCCACGCTACCCTGTCTGGGAGGAGTGATTATATGGACGCTGGCCATTGGGCCTCACTGTTCCAATGCTGGGAGCGATTTATATGGACCCTGGCTAGGCCACACTACCTTGCCTGCAAGGGGGGAGTTATACGGACTATGGCCATTGAGCTGCACTGCTACAATGCTGGGAGCAATTTATATGGACTCTGGCCGTTAGGGCACAGTACCCTGACCATGAGTATAAGGAGGTGACTGGTTAGAAACTGGTGACAAAGCTGGTAGCTGATTTGGTTTCCCTTTCCAAGCTGAAAAAAATATGAAGACAACAGCATAAATTATGAAAAGTAAGTGGGATATTTTCCCCCAAGGCTTTATTTTGAGTAAGTCATGAAGAAACAATAGTCAGTTTTGTTGAGCAGTTCCAAGTTAACCAATGTCCCCAAATAGAGTTGGTGGTGGGCCTGGCACCACACCGGCCCTTTGTGGCAGGGGTGGGATGGGGTGTAGGAGCCTTGCCATTCCAAAGTTTGTTTGTTTCGGCAGGGCGGCGCTTGGTTTGTTTTTTTCCCCACTGCGGGAGGGGCGGCGCTCGGTTATGTTGTTTTTTTGCTTGGGGCGGCAAAAAAGTTAGAGCCAGCCCTGACTAATGGGGACAGATGTCTATGGGAGGGACTCAGACTGAGTTTTTTCTCCACTTTTGTAGGGTTAGCTGCTAGTTTATTTGTTTGTGTAGCATGTCAAAGCAGGGTAAACTGAATTTTTCGCATTCTGTAAACTGAAAGAAAGAAAATAAATTAGTGGTCCATGAGAATAAAGAAGCACCTGTTTAGAAACCCGTGACAAAGCAGGGGGCTAGCTTCATTTCCCTGCCCATGCTGAAAAAATGCAAAGGCAACAGTATAATTGAAGTTAATGGAACTATGATAATTTACTCTAGATGAGGATCTGCCCATATATATTCAGTGCTAGATTTCTAGTACATAACCACATTTTCCTAATAGACTTATGGAAACCCTACTGTACTGAAGAAAATGAGTGGCACAGTCATTCTGTTGAGCATTACAGCTGCAGTCCTATATTTAAAAGTAAACACTGCTTGATCCAGTCACTGACAATCTTTGCACGCAAAAGATGGCAAGAGAAAGAAACTGCCTAATTTTGTCAAAATAAAGATTCCACTGAAATTTTACTTGCTTCAAATAGTTGAGATGACAAATATTAGAATTTACAGCTGGTAAACTGAAATGGCGACATTGCAGTGTCAAATGCAAAAGCAGAACTGAGCTGAAAAATGAATAATTTTCTTTTTAAAGCAGACCACAGCTGCAAAGAGAGACTTAATACAGTCCTATTACTATAGCTAAGATGGGTGAATGTGCATTAACCCATAGTACTGTATCAATATAAACCACTATTAAAGGAGATTTCTTAAGGGATGGTAGGGAATCATTTATTAGTTTTCATTTCCCCCCTATTTTCCTAATAATAATAATAATAATCCTAATGGGATTGGCTCCTACTGAATTTCTTTGACCTTCGCAGTGTCTATACCAACAATCATGTAGGGCCTTCACCTGTGGGATACTGAGCACCTCCTACAGAGTGCTGTGTGTTCTCAAATCCCACTAACTTCACTGAGAGACGAGGGCACTCCTGGATTTTCTAGGATCAGGCCCATTGGACATTGATGTGAATAATGAGAACAACTAGAGCTATGTTATGGATTAAAAAGAAAAAAAATTGGGGTGGATTATAAATCTTCATGCTTCAGGACATAAGCCACTCTCCAACTAGAGGTTCCATAACTGCCCACTGGCGGGTATGACAGATCGTTTGGATACTTGGAAGATCCAAAGACGACTGTATCAACTTCATAAACATCCTGTGTATGTTTATGGGCTAGGGATTGTGTTCTGGCTCCGTGGTGATTACATGAGTTTCCTGCAGAAACTGAAATCACTGGGAGGTAATTAATATAAATCCCTAGGCAGGTAATCAGCCTGGAGAAGACTCACCCTGTGGGAGGAAAGTGCATACACTGGTTTGATCTGGTTAAAGAGACCTGACAAAGATCTGAGAACTGTAAAAAGTAACCACTCAGAAGTAAGGAGATGGGTCATTTTCACTTGATCCAAGAACTGACTGAAACTGTGACCGAGAGAGACCCCAAGGAAAGGGCCTGAAGTACTTTGCTTCTACCATAGTCTCCATATGGAAGAGGGATGACTGCCTGGTAAGATGAGCCTTCCATATAAGCTTTTTTAAAATGTTAAGATATGTTTTCTCTGTAATGTTTTGTTCCGAGTGAATAGTACTCTGCTTTATGAAGGCTGGCAATGGATAGCCCTGCCAGACTTGCTAAGATGATCACAGTGAATTGCAGGAGGATTGCAGTCTAAATCCCGGGCCCAGATGGAGAGAATTGTGGGTTCCTGCCCTGACAAAGGTGATGGTTATAAGCTTGAGACCTAAGTGGTGTACCCTCAAAGAGGCCACAAAGGGGTCAGATGTGCAGTTACCTCAAACTGTGACACAGGGTTTCTTGCACCTTCTTTCTGCAGTTGGTCCTGGTCCTTACTGGAGATAGGATATTCAGCTAGATGGACCAATGATCTGATTCAGCATGATCATTTTTCTGGGCCTAACACACCCTGAAGAAGATCAGAGAGGGAATTTTAAAATATGCTTATTTGTGCATTTCATATAATTCTTTCTAGTCATTGTTTAAATCAAGTAGAAGAAATAAAGAAAAGCACCCATACAAAAATGGTATTTCTTTTTGGAAGTCATCGTATTGGTCCTTGAGTACAAAAACAGGACTTCAAAGGGAGAAAAAGTACATCAGAGCAATTGCTTAATTATGATAGGTGAGGTTGTTACTTTGGCTTTTTAAGCTACTGTAACAGCTCGAGCCTTCAGGAGGGCATAAGTCTACAGCTGAGCAGAAAGAAGATGAGCTACCTCTAGCTCTGATTGAGAGACCTTGGATATCCTTGATAAGAAACATATGGCGAGCTCTCAAAACAAAAAGTGTTAGCAGAACTAGTAATCTATCAAATTCTAGTATTATGGAATAATGTTTGCTCACAAAAGTCCCTATCTATAGCAATTAAATTAAAACTTCTAGTTCCATGAGTATACTGGTTTTAGACGGGTATAAAGTCAATAGTGTTGGTACAATGGAGTGGAGAACTGGGCCTTTTTTTGATTCTCACTTGTATCACTTGCATAACTCAAATCATGGCTTCAGCACTTGTGTGTAATACGGCCAAATTCAGATGGCTAAAACATTTATACATCATACCATCATTGATTATATATATAAAGCCGTGTGCAAAGTAATAATATAAAGTATGATTCTCTCCAGAATTTGTCACACAACACTAAATTTTAACCATTCACAGGAAATAGCAGTTCATTCTGCTTAACTCAGATTTACAACTAAAGTTGTTCACAAACCTGAAAACTGAATGAGCTTTTCAATTATTTCTTTTTTCCCCCCATCAAAATTTTCCTGGGAAAAGAAGCCATTTCTTGATCAGCTTTGTTCACAAACTCCTTTGAGGTACACTGTTTACTGACGTCTGAATATATAAAATACTTTTGGTCATGTGACTATGACTTCACCAATTCTACTCACAGAGATGCTCATGAAAATCTCACCAAACAATTCCAATATGCAGCAAAGATGTTATTCAGAGACTTGTATTTTTCCTTTTTGTCTAAGTCAAAGGCTCTCAGAGAAACATCCAGCAAGATTTCTTGACATACAACACTGTTGAATTTCTGGTATATCACTACAGGGACCTGCTGTGAGGACTGAGATGTGAAATCATGTGTAATTTACAATGCACTCTTTTTGAAATGCCAACACCAAATGAGATAGTGCAGAGACAATATAGAGAATTTACCTTGCAGTGTATGGATGGACTGGGATGAAACTATGAAATGGATGAAACTATGGATGAAACTATACCTGAGGAGATGGAAGAAGGACAGCCAAGATGGATTCCTAGTTATTTGGGCATTCCAAGGTGGTGTACCTATGATGTTAAGCACCAAAGTTTTTCCCCTACAATCTGATAACTCTCTTTCCATTCCACTAGCATCTAAAGAGGTTGTTAAACAGCTACTAAAGTTAAATATTTTTTTTAAATCGGCTAGACTTGATAACTTGCACCCAAGAGTTTTAAAATAGCTGGTTGAGGAGCTTACTGGACTGTTAATGTTGATTTTTCACTAAGTCTTGGAGCACTGGGGAAATACCAGAAGCCAGGAAGAAAACTAATGTTGTGCCAATTTTAAAAGGGGTAAATGGGATGACCCAGGTAATTATAGGCCTGTCAGCCTGACATCACTCTCTTGCAAGATAATGAAGCTGCTGGTATGGGACTTGATTAATAAAGAACTACAGGAGGGTAATGTAAATCATCACGGGTATATGGAAAATAGACCCTGTCAAACTGGATATCTTTTTCTGATGAGAGTACAAGTTTGGTTGATAAAGGTAACAGTGCTGACAAAATATTCTTAGACCTTTGAAAGGCATTTGACTTGATCACTTTTTTTAGGTCTTTGAATTATAGCAAACACATACGTTCCTGTTCCCTACTAGCCATTCCAAATTATTTTGAACAGAGTGTTTCTGATTTGGGGCTTTAATTCCTAGGCACCTTATGAAGGTGATGTAGGCCAAAACACCTTAAAAGCTGCAGATCTCCCAACACACTGGGTGGAAAGCGAAAAACAGCAAATGTCTTGCTCAAGGCGGCTCCATAGTCACCTTCACTTCATATGCAGGGGTTATGGTTAAGCAATGGGCATAGCTAATGAGATTTGCATGGACAGCATGGAGGCACGTGGCCACAAACCTGCACAGGAGGGAAGCATAAGGTTGAATATACTGCTTTTCACTATATATATATATCAAACATCTGGGTAAGTATCTTGGACCTTGCTTTCAGACTGATGGTCAGGGCCGGCCTTAGGGTAGGGCAAAGTGGGCACCGTAGCCGAGGGCACCGTGGTGCTGAGGCCCGGGCTTCACCTCTCTGCCTGTGCGTTGCAGCCCTGTGTGGCAGGAACGTCCGCTACCCTGTTCCTTAGCAGAGGCCCTCTGCTCGCTGCCCTATGTGGTTTCCCAGCCTGGCTCCAAGTCCTGTCTCCACACTCTTTGAGTGAGCTGGGATCTTCCCCACATCCTCCTCCCAGACTGTCCCAGCCCTGCCACTCCTCTTTCCAGGGGCAGTCTCAATTAAAGCCATGCCACCTGATGGCAGGCGAGTGTGGAGTCTCAGCCAGCCAATGGGAGATGGAAGTCGCCAGCCTCTTGCAGGTTGGGAGGGGGGAGGAAAGGGACTGGGAACTAAAACTGCAGGGCAAGGAGACCAGTTAGTCTTAGGGGGCCCTGACCATCTCCCAGCCCCCCCTCCCAGATCCCAGGGGTCCCCCTCTCTGTGCCCCCAGCCCCCCCCCCAGCTCCCTGTGTCCCCCTAGGGGGCTCCTAGGGGACCCTTCTTTGTGCCTCTAGGTCCCAGCCCACCAAGCTCCCAAGGGGGCCCTCCCTGTGCCCCCATCCCCCAGTAGCACCCAGGGACTCCTCCCTGTGCCCGCAGTTCCCAGCCCCCCATAATGCCCACACAGCTCACAGGAAGCCCCTCCCTCTGCCCCACAGATCCCAGCCTCCCACTCAGGGTGTCCCTCACATCTTTGAGTTTCCTTCTCCTGCATGCCACACTCTGACCTCACAGTTCCCCGTGCTCCCCAGCTCTCAGGGACTCCCCCTTTTTCTTACCCATCCCTAAGGAAGGTGTTAGTGCAGGGGGTTGGGGGTATTTCGGGAGCCAACCTTCCACCATCACCACCTACCCTAGCTACCTTCTGTGCACTGGAGCATTTTAATCTCTCCCTCCCCCAATAACCCACCTTCTCTGGGACTGGGGAGGGGCACTTGAATATTGGGGATGCTCAGTATTGGGATGAGGAGAGATCTGCCCTCCTGGAGCTCTCATGTCACTGGCCCCCCCGGTATACTCACACCAATGTGATTATATCTATACACCTTTGTGTCTCTCCCTCCTTTCTTGGGTTCTCAGGTCACCATGCTCCTCTGCCACCGCAGCCCTCTGGTGCCCTGTCATTGCACCTTCCCTTGGGCTGCCAACCTTCTGGGGCTCTGGCAGAGGAGCTGGATGCCGGGCTGAGTGGGAGAATTTGGGAGGTGCAGGCGAGGCACGACCCTGCCCCGGAGCCCGCTCACCCTGTCGGAGTGTGGAAGACCGCCTACTACATTCTCTTGACTGCGTGCTCAATGACCATATGAGGGTTCCCTGTAGCACTGGCTGGGGGAGTCAAAGTGACTCCCGAGGGTTTCCTATGATGCCCATCGCCATGGCATCCAGATGTGAGACACTGCAGAGCTAAACCAGCCCTAGGCATGGGTGAGGTGGTCAGGGAGGTGCTGTGGTTAAGAGGCAAGAAGCAGGGCGGGCATGGAGTGCAAGGTCATGGAAGGGAGTTTGGGGCAATGAGGGGTGGAGGGAGAAGCAGCGGGCGGGGGCTGGGGTGATGGGGAGCTTGGGAAGGCAGCTGGGACCAGGAGACCCAACATACAAGTTTGCCCAGGGAGCTATTTTCCCTGCTGATGGTAAAGATTCATAGTTTTTGGCAGTAAAGCCTTTCCATTTCCAGCTTTGCTCAAAGAATCAGGACTGGGGCTTGTGCTGTATATCATAAACAAACACTTCATAAAAACCAGGAGTGACAATTACTTGACAACAGTTAGGCAGCTGGTGTGCCAAGACCACTGCCTATCACATTGGCCATATTATCTCTCTGCTTCTTTGTGCTCCCCATCTGTCTGTATCCTGCTGTTGTCTCTTGTCTTATAATTTGATGATAAATTCCTTGAGGCAGGGACCATCTTTTAGTTCTGTTTGTATAGCACCTAGCCAAATGGAGACCCTAGGAGCTACTATAATAAAAATTAATCTCCAGGACAGCTCCATGACTGTCCTAGAACTAGAAATCATAGTTCTAAAATTATCCTTTGAACAACACGAGCCTTTCATTCAGGCTGTCTTTATATTCAGCAGCAAAAGGATTCATATTTTATAGACGGAAGTGATGTACCTTTTACTTGGCACCGCCCCTCCTCTTGGATGAATATGACCCTGTGGGTGATAGCCCATATAATTTCATTCCTCCTGTAGGCATAATGGGGTGAGTTCAAAAAAGAATGCCAAGATTTCCTTTGAATTCCTTTTCTTTTCTCATTTACAGCTTTAAATGAGACCCTTCCATTTTCTGCATGTGGCAGAGAGGGCTCGCCGTGTCATGCTGATATTGCAATACATGAATTGTGGGTGGTTTAAGTTCGTTTGTACAGTAAATTTATTCCATTATTGGCTGCTTTAATCTCAGGAAAAGGGCTGAAAGCACAAGCTATAATCTGAATTTATCTTTATCTTTTAAATTACCAAATGCTGACCGCTTCTTGTCAAACGCTGTCATGCAAATAGCTATCTCCCTGTGGAAACTGGTAGGCCATTAATCACCCTGATCAGGATTCAGAAACCAAAGAGGCACCTCTAAATAAAGCATAATGAGTAGCACTGTACATAGCAGTTTATGTAACTGCTTATTTTGAGCAAAAGTCCACACTTTTGCTTGGTCGGTTTGAGATTGCTGACCTCTGTTTGTAGGATACTCTGTTGTATATTATACAAACTGAACAGGTAGAAAGATTGTCATACCAGAGAAGCATTGCAATATGAACAATGAGTTAATGCGTTTCTTCTGCAGATTGAGAAGGCATGTCTGCCTTTCTCTTAGGCTACCAGTGGATGAATCTTTCATTATTCACCTCTCCAACATAATCAAGTATTTAGGAATACAGATATTGTCATAAGGAATCAGACCAGAGGTCCATCTCATCCCGTGTTCTGTCCCCAATTGTGCCCAGTGCTAGATGCTTCTGGGGAAGGTGTAAGAAATTCTGCAGTAGACAAAGTGGACTGCAGAGATGAAGTTAACCCCTTATGCTCTTATCAAGACAAATATTAAGCATCTTTCTTATAATTGGTCCTTTCTTCATGGCGGGGCTAGGATTTCTTCTTCTTGTAGTGTGCTGAGCACACTGTGTCTAATAATGGTAATTGCCAACATTAAATCTCATGAGATATGAACCAACTCTTCCACACGGTCACATCCATATCCTATTTTTGGATTATACTCTACACATTACTCATTCCCTTTACAAGGTTTGGATTGTCCCATATCATTTCACTTAGTGCCACTCAGTTGCTTGCAATAATGATCTTCTCCACTTGACAAGCATGACAACTGCCCTCAGAGTTATGCTCATCTTTGCTAGTTACAAATAGTCTATCATTGCACCAGTCTTCTAATTGGCATCTCATTCTGGCCATCTGACTGAGAAGCCTTTGCAAACACAAGCTGTTCCAAGTCCAGTCAGTTCTAGCTATCCTAGATTTCATTTCGTAAGTGTTGAAGTTACAGGTCTCCTGTACAGTTTATATAAAGATGCATGGCCACAATAAAATAAAAATATCAGGTCAGGTTCTCTGGTGAGGTGTAGCTGCTTTGTCCCACAGTACAGGTGTAATCTGTTCTTAACTTCATGTAGATACACCATAGTGTAAGGTGGATTTCCAATGGCATAAAGCCATCTCCACCCTCACTGACGACCACCACAAGAACAGAGGAAAAAAAGGTGCATGGCCACAGAAAAAAAGTTGTGGCTGGGATAGTCCTGCATAACCGCAATTGCTGAAGGGTTAATCTATCAAACAATCTCTGCACACTATTCCTTGACCCAGGCTCTGTACAGTCGATACACACCCCAGAATCTAGCCTGCAATCTTACTTTTACTTAAAATAATAACCCGTGGCACTTATGTAACACTACATCTTCAAAGCATGAGATAAACGTTAGCTCATCAGTCCTTACCACACATCCTTCAGGTACTTAACATTTTACAGATGGGGAAATTGAAACACAGCAGGCTTGCAGGTGCAACTCCCGTTGATGAGAAGAGTTGCATGAGTTCGTGCCAATGATGAATTTGGATGAGTTTCTCCAGTTCACTTTGCAAATCATTGGCAGCACCAGGAACAGAAGGCAGGATTTCCCAACCGCCAGTCCCACTCACTGTCTACCAGACTGTCTTGACCATTTCCCCAGAAGCATTGATAAAAAACAGTGAATTCTAATAATATTGACATTTAAATGTAAATATTATTCTGCAGTCATTTGGAACAAGAAATGCCCCCCACCCCTCTTTTTGTCTCTCAGGGCTGGTCTACACTAGCCCCGAAGTTCGAAGTAAGATACGCGACTTCAGCTACATAAATAACATAGCTGAAGTCGAAGTATCTTATTTCGAACTTCAAAGTACTCACCCCTGGTCCACACCGCAGCGCACAGGCTCCCCCATCAACTCTGCCCGCTCCGTTCGTGGAGCAGGATTACCAGTGTCGACGGGGGAGCACTTCCTGGTTCGATTTATCGCGTCTAGACAAGACGCGATAAATCGAACCCAGAAGATCGATCCGACGCGTCCGACAGAGCTGGTAAGTGTAGACTAGCCCTCAGTTTTTTATAATGTGCCTGTCACTATGGTATTCAAGCAGGGCTGGCACTACCACTATGCGACCCTAGGCGGTCACCTAGGGCGCCAGGATTTGGGGGGCTGCATTTGACGTCCCTCGGCGGCGACGGTTTTTCTTCGGCCTCCAGGCTCCTCGGGGGCATTTCAGCAGCAGCTTCTTCGGCCGCCGGGGATCTCAGCAGCATTTTGGTGGCAGCTTCTCCCAGAGGCGCCACCTAGGGTGACAAAAAAGCTGGCGCCGCTACTGTATTCAAGTACCTGTAGTTCAGGCCCTGAACCTGAAAAGTATGTCTGAAATAGAAGTACTTGAACACCATAATGACTGGCACATTACAGTATAAGAATCTGATAGACAAAGAGAGAGAGGTTGACTTCTTGTTCAAACAACTGCCTGGTGGGGCTCAGCCTCTCTTGTTGAAATTGTGCCACCGTGTATAAATCATTAAACTTTCATTGAAGCAGGGACTGGATCCCAGGTACCTTTCACCAAGTGGACGCCCTGACCACTTGGCTACAGAGTCTCTCTCTGGCTCAATGACGAATTATTTTACACAAAATGGAACAGCCTCAATAAGAGACAGCCACCCAGAAAACCTATAATCCAGTGGTTAGAGCCCTCATGTGCAGTGTAAAAGGTACTCTGAATCAAGCAGAGTGGGGACTTAACCCTGGGTCTCCTGCATGCCAGGGAAATTCTGTAGACATGAGAGTATGGAGGGTGGGGGTCAGCACAGGCACCCCCGTTTCCTCCTGTTTTGTGAATGGTGCCTAAGACTGCTTTCCTCTCACCCTCGTTCTCCAATATTTTTGGCCAAAATTGTTCAGCATGTTTACGTCAAATTCACAAAGAGTTTCAGTGAACTGCATATTTTGGCAAATGAATTACTCATCCAAAAAATTTTGCCCAGCTCTAATTATAAAATTATCTTAAAGATGTGATTAAATGCTTTGCTGGATTGTGGCCTAAATCCTTGACCTGTGCTAAAATTAGTAACACCCCAAAATTTACGGTTATTCTTACAGTGTCGGCCTTGGGAAACTAACACTCCCAGCACATTAATGACTTTTGAACAATAGCAATTTGTGAATCTGCACAAATTTAAAAGCAGTGACCTAGAGGCCAATGTCTCCTATCAGTTACAAGCCTCTTGAGTCATTCAGCCCCACCAGTCAACTTTTCATTTCTATTTGCCATGTCGGTTTCACTTTACGGTGGATCAGATCTATAAGGTTTTTCACATCTAGAGTGGCTTTTTCATCAATTACAATTTCTTTTTCAGAGGCTTCTGAAGTTTCTTCATTGATTTTAACACTCTCCACATAGAACTCAGCCATTATTTCTTGCTGTGTCTATTCTCTTCCAGACAGCATATATCACAGAACTCTGTGTATTCCATATCACAGCTACAAGTCTGCCCTCCACAGGAGAACAGATGTGACAGCTGCAAAGGATTTTAAATGGTCTTTTAAAGTATTTTTAGTGGAAACCATTATTTTACATTAACTAAATGTAACGTTATTTGAGATCATATAATACCAGTGGATGAATCCTTAAAATTAATTTTCTCCTTCAGAATTTATAGGGGAAGATGAGAAATTGATACCTGGGAGAGAGGGAAGAAGCCATCTTTTCAAAGGGGGGGGGGGGATATTGAAAAAGTTGGTCTCTCCAAAAGACTCCATAAAGGAATTAAAGTTAAGAGATCAGAGCCAGATGGCTCTATCCAGGACTCTCAGGGTTACTACAAAGCAGAAATTGAAGCACTAAGATAAGATATGAAAACCTGGTCCAAGGAATAGATCAGACAAGGTGTAGAAAATCTATGGTACAGCCATAGAGAAGATGTGAAAAGGTATGCTGACTGAACCTCATATGATTAAGCTTTTGGCTTTGGTTTGGATGAGCATTCTACAATTTCAGATGTTTGTGTTAACTTCTTTATTCCGTAAACCTGAAATTCATCGAATAGGCTCTTGTGCTGTCTCTCCACAGTTACTGTGTATGTGTGTGTACCTGCACATACACTTTGTGCCAGTGAGAAAAACTGCAAGAACAGCAAATCCCATTATGTTTTGACACATTTGCTTCTGCGATGCAAGAGCAAAAGATGCAAAAATGAAAAATATTGGAAAATGTACCAAACTATTTCAGACCATCAGAAATAAATATTCACCCAATTCTTCCAAGTTGTATGCACTTGTATACAGACAGAACATAGGCCCTGGTCTGGGGTGAATTTTCAATTAAATTTTTTTAGCTGAGTATTGGGAATTATACCAGACTCGCTAATGGCTGTCACTAAAGAACATGCAAAGAGTAGTATGGAATTACAAATTATAAAAACACATCTGATCTCTATTCCACTTGCATAAATCTCAAGCTTTTCTATCAACTACTGATTTACACCAATGCAACAGAAATCAGAATCCAGTCCATGGAACATATAGACTCATCTTTCAGCATACAGTTTTCAACTGGTTACTCAAGTACTTACATGTAATCTCCACTGTGGACTGTACCTGGTAAATCAAAGAAATAAAGTAGCTAAATATACACGGATCTTCTGTCTCTAAAATTTATTATATTCTTATTAGAAATGGGTCTACATCAAAATCTCATTTCCTGGTGCTTCTGAACTTTGGCAGAGGTCAATTCCAAATTTAGATCCAGATTTGAATTTTACAGCTGGTCCCTCCCTTTAAGGAGCTGAACCAAATCCCTGGATCCTAATTAGAGTGGGGGGCTGAAACTCAGGATCCACATGTGAAATTCATAGCTGAGGCTTGATTCTAATTCCTATCACATACACACAACTCTTTGCTACAATTGTTTATAAATCACACCGATCTGTTGCACAGGAAATGCAGGTTTCCCTGTACTGAATAGTTCATTGCGATAGGCAGTATAAGCCGTCAAATATATTGGCCAAGTTAATACAAATTAATCAGCGTAAGCGTCTGGTGTGCTAGACACCAATGATTCATTGAAGGGCGGAGATCTTCTCTGCATGCTGACAAGATCTGTTGTAAGTGAATAAAAGAAGGCTGTTGCTCTAATATTAGTTTGTCATCTGCTTTGCCAATTCCATTTTAAAAAATGACTGTGCATAAAACTCTTCCTCTGGAGAGAAAACCGAAGTTCAGGTGCTCCGCCTATTTCCATTTGCTGCTTTCCTCTTGTAATGTCAGCTCCATCTGTCTGCTATAGGAACGTCATGTCTTTTGAATTGTGTATTTACTCACTTGCAAGTTTGTTCTCTTGTTTGGCTGTATGCTGCCCTTCATTTGTTACTTTCAGCATTCACCATTCAGAGCATCCCGCTATTGGCAAACTTTTCCTACTTTTCAACACATTGCATGTTATCAGTTCCTTCTCCTTTGTCAGCCTGAGATTTCTTTGTTTCCAAACAATGTGATTGATTTCTGCTTTGGAAGCAGTATCTTTTCCAGTCCATGCAATCTCCCCTTTCCTATCCTTAGCTCTTCTCAGGGCTCTCTAAACTTCTCATCCAGCATTCTGTGAACTCTGTAGAACCTTCCCATTCCCCCTGCATATCTTTAAATGTATCTAAACGTTTTCCTGGTTCGTTATTTGGAGCAGCCAATAAGATTGACTTTAGAGTAAACCTCACTCCTAACAGCAGTAATTTGTTTAGCACTGTACTATTCATAGAATCATAGAATCTCAGGGTTGGAAGGGACCTCAGGAGGTCATCTAGTCCAACCCCCTGCTCAAAGCAGGACCAACCTTAACTAAATCATCCCAGCCAGGACTTTGTCAAGCCTGATCTTAAAAACCTCTAAGGAAGGAGATTCCACCACCTCCCTAGGTAACCCATTCCAGTTCTTCACCACCCTCCTAGTGAAAAAGTTTTTCCTAATATCCAACCTAAACCTCCCCCTCTGCAACTTGAGACCATCACTCCTTGTTCTGTCATCTTCTACCACTGAGAACAGTCTAGATTCATCCTCTTTGGAACCCCCTTTCCATATGCTGTACCAAAACACACACTGTGTTAAAAATAATTTGGTCCCAATTACAGTGTAAATAAAGTAAGTTCATCTGTGTGTAAATCTGCCAGTGATTTATTTGCTCATTTAACAACTGCAGAATATCATTCTGCATTGTTCATTGTTGTACAACCCTTCACCAGAAAGTCCTGTACTTGGACTCCTGCATCTGCCTCACTTATATTTCCATAACAATTGAATATTAACAATATTATAGTGGTGAATCCCTTTAAACATACACCTCAGATTCTGAGTGAATACTTTTTTTCTTTTCAGTCACTTATTAATGGATGCATGGTAATGGATGATGACAGGAGTTTTAACTCTTGAATACAAATCTTTCTATAAAGAGGCATCACATTGATGATATTTCTTCTGGCTACTGTAGCAAACTGCTGCTCTAGCATAAGATCTTCAGTTACTGTCAAGGGAAAGTCACCCTGACTAGGAACTTTGTTTCTTACCATCATCTGTTTTATTACCACCAGTTAAATGCAGTCCAGTGTGTTTCCATTTACTTTAAGAAAGTGAAAGCAGCATTTTTCTCAAAACCCAATTACATGTGCCAATCATATTTCCAACTGAGTAGTGCATGGTCCCGGGGATATTCCCTCCAGATCTGTGACTAGCTGTTTGGAGCAATCAGAGATGAGAGAGCTGCAAGTTTTAATCTCAGTGCAGTGCATGCTGTGTCAGAATTTGGGAATTGTTTACAGTGTTGTGCAAATTCCCTTACAGTGCAGAAATGATCAATAAAGCACATTGGTATCTGTTGCAATGTACTACCTTTGTGTGTATGTGTCTGTGATATTGCCCTCCAGTGGCTAGCCCACAGGGTGGACAAGGAAACTACTACAAGTGGCAGTTACATCAGCTCTCCTTTAACTCACGAAAATGGGACTTGTGTTTTCTCTGGAGCTGAGGAACCATGATTCTAGTTCAACCCCACCAACTGTGTCTATGGTTTATCTAGCCACGGGATCTGTTCCCCACATCACCTGGTTTTGTTACAGTACTTCAGTATGACATTTTGATTTAAGAAACTCCCAGTTACATGGATATAACAAATACCTAACGTACTGTGACCACAGGGCACCAGTATTCATAAGGGACAGACTTAATACCATGTTATTTATTTGACTAATCACAATTAAGCAATACAGCTTGAATTTAGAATATTCATGATTAATTCCTAGAAGAATACATTTGAAAATATTAAGTTTACCAACACACACACTTGATATGCCATAAACAGAAGGAGGACTGACAATAAGACCCCTCTACACTATTCTGCTATTGAAAGTTGAAAATCTGCCCCAAGGAGGTAAATTTTTTAGACTTGTTTGCTGTTTATTAAGAATACAATTCTGTCACGGATTCTGTGATTTTCTGGGACCTCAGTTACTTCTGGGGCAGGGCTGGAGCCGCTGTCAGCCGCAGGCCCACCAGAGCAGCTGACTGGTGGCAAGCCCCAGGGCCACCCAAACAGCTGACCTGTGGCCAGCCCCAGGGTCACTGAAGCAGCGGTCCCCAGCCTCCCAGAGCAGTGGCTGGAGTTGGGTCAGCCACCCTGGGGCTGGGGCAGCAGCAGTCGGTAGCAGCACTCTGTTTTGTGTCCCCCGCAAAAAGGGATTTTTAGTAAAAGTCAGAGACAGAATTTTTGTTTATTGACCATGACCTGTCTGTGACTTTTACTAAAAATACCTGTGACAGAATCTTAACTTTACTGTTTATTGTTCACTCAGTGCTACTTTAAAAAAAATCAACAGTTATGTTCAGAATGTTGAACAATATATGCTGTCTAATTTATAATCTGTATTATCTGCACTATATATACACACATTACTATGTGTTAAGCACAAATATTATAGCAGTTATGTAGACTAATTAGGCCTATTCCTTTATGATAGTCCTGTTCACTTACGCTAAGTACCTCATAACCCATTCAATTAGCTAGCAGATAGGAAAGCTGTCAAGATCAGGACATGTGATTATTTTACCATAGGAACAGGCAGGGAGTTATTCTCACAGACCAGTATTGGAATGTCCCAAAGGAGGAGGACAAGACAGTGGATTGTTCTACCCTAGTAGAGACCTAGTATGGTCAAGCAATTGACTAGACAATTTATCGACAAACTGGCGAGTCAAGTAGGAGCCATCTAGCCAAAAGTTTCATCAAACCAAATACAACCTAAGTACTCTGAGGAGGACTCTGTTCAGTAAGTGGTGGGGGGCTTACATTCATTAATCTCATGTATACTCATGAAGCCAGGTAGGCCAGGCCTATGAGGGGGAAAATTTGTATAGTAAGTGTTACTTACGGCAGAGCCGTTCCTTGGGTAGGGTGAATCGGGGCGACCGCTCCGCCCTCCGCACTTTGGGGGGCCTTGCTGGCTGGTGCGAGAGGCCAGTGTGGTCAGTCCCAGAAGAGACAAATCCGTCACTTCTTCCCCAGACCCCGGATCCCCTTAGGGATGGCTGACTATGGCAAAATGCCTTTTTAATAACCAGTTTAATACAGGATGAATTATAAAGCACTTTAAGCAAAACACCAATACTTTAAGAATTCCTGGGCAAAAAAGCCAAAAAAGATGCATTATAAATGAAACTTTTTGGGCAATCTGCCCAGAAACAGTAAATATTTTTGGTATGTAAATGTGTAACCAAATATGGGGGCAGTTCATCTGTGCAGAACACAAGGCACAAAAACAACCCCCGGAATTCATTATGTGAAGTAATAGTTAAATGCAACCCACACACCTCCTGAGTGTGGTGTTCTGTCCCCTCTCAATTTGCTCTTAGCTAAGGCTGTAGAACAGACTCATTAATCTCTAATTGGTCTCAGTGCCACTAGAGGGGACAGAACGCCACACTCAGGAGGTGTGGAGGTTGCATAAATAAGGGAACAAATTAAAAAAAACTAAAAAAAAAGAAAAAAAGTTACAACTAGAACAAGATCAAAATAAAAAATTCAGCAAGTGGAAGTTATAAGTAACTGTAACACCCATCTTGCTTACTATTTACAAGAAATGAAAGGAAGACCAGGAGATTGTCAGACAAATTTCAGTGAGCAAGAGGGACAGAAATTAGGCTGGCAGGGACAGACTGAAAATTGAGTGGCCCACAAACAGGTAACTGCAACAAGGAAGGGCACTCCTGTAATCCATTTGGCAAGCAGACAAATTAACAGGCAATTTGGGAACAGATTCAGGTTTTCAGGGAACAGGTAGCAAGCCTACACTCTCCTCAAGAGTTGGGATAAACACACACATACACACAGGTCCTGGGTCCCAACCCGCTCCCCGCCTCCCCCTCTAACACACAGAATTCCACTCCCCTCTCAGACCTTATTGACAGGTCAAGTTTTTTCTTTATGTCCTTTCTTCATCCAAACCTTTCCTCTTCCTTTCTTTCTCTTGTAGTGCTCACTTCACTCAGCCCAGGGCTACACTAGGGGAGGGGGTCGATCTACGATACGCAACTTCAGCTACGGGAATAGCGTAGCTGAAGTCGGCGTATCGTAATCGGCTTACCTGGCGATGAGGACGGCGGCGAGTCGATCGCTGCAGCTCCCCCGTCGACTCCGCTTCCGCCTTTCGATGCGGTGGATTGCCGGCGCCGATGGGGAGCGCGATCGGGGATCGATTAATCGCGTCTTAACGAGACGCAAAAAATCGATCCCCGATAGATCGATTGCTACCCGCCGATCTGGCGGGTAGTGAAGACCTGCCCTCAGTTTGATAAACTCACTGCTGCTGCGGGTGCTTTGAAATACCCTCAGAGAATTAATTAATTTCCCTTAATTCATGTCTCCTTCCCTTCCTCCATTGCTCAGCTCTCCCTTTGTTTTAAAAGTTATAGTTGTTACAGAAACCATCATCGCAGAAAGACAGAACTGGACAACAAAAAACCCCAAAGAAATTATCAGAATACTTAAGGTAAAAACTTTAATCTTACTGGTTGAAGCATGAAGGGACATATGAATATTTAGCACATCTGGCACGTAAATATCTTGCAATGCCTACAATGGCTACAATAGTTCCATGAGAATGCCTCTTCTCACTTTCAGGTGACATTGTAAACAAGAAGTGGGCAGCATTATCTCCTGCAAATGTAAACAAACTTGTTTGTCTGAGGCATTGGCTGAACAAGTTGCAGCACTGACTGGACTTGTAAGCTCTAAAGTTTTTCATTGTTTTATTTTTGAATGCAGGGGGGTTTTGTACATCATTCTACATTTGTAAGTTCAACTTTCATGATAAAGAGATTGCACTACAGGACTTGTATTAGATGAATTGAAAAATGCTATTTCTTTTGTTCTTTTACAGTGCAAATACCTGTATTCAAAATAAATATAAAGGAAACACTGTATACTTTGTATTCTGTGTTGTAATTGAAATCAATGTATTTGAAAATGTAGAAAACATCAAAAATATTTAAATAAATGGTATTCTATTATTGTGTAACAGTGCAATTAATCACATGATTAATTGCGATTACGTTTTTTAATCGTTTGACAGCCTTAGTTATAAACACACAGTTGGCCCCATTCCACTTTAATTATAAGTTTGTTCTATATATCATATATGTTGTCCTATGTTGGTGTATGTTGTGTGTGTCACAACTCATTTTTATTTTTACTTTGTTGCAACGCAAACCAATTTTATACTTAATTATAAAAATACTTTTTAATATAAGTGGTGACATACTATTTTAATGTTATGGCTGGGTTATAATCATCATAATACCAATTTAATTTTTTTGCAAAGCTCAAAAAGGCCTCTGTTGTAAATATATTTACATATATTTCAGCCTCAGTAAATAATGCAATTGCAAACAAAAAATGATTTAAAAAGTATTAATTATTATTATTAATTAAAGTCTTTTAATTGAAAACACTGAAAAAGGAAAATTATCTAACCTTATTAGCGATAAACAGTTAGCTAAATGGTATTGTCCTCCATGCATCACCGAAATAATAGAAAATTGTCAGTGTGCCAATTTTTTTGTTCAAAGAAAAAACTGTAGGAAAACAATCTCAACATTATGCAAAGGTAATATTAAGACATATCATAACCTTTTAAAGATGATTTTATAAACTTGTTTGTGCCTTTATTAAATATTAAAATACAGTTATAAGCATATTACAGCCAAAATGTTTAAAAACAAAATATATATTATGTCTGGTTATGTGGCAAAATGTTAAAGCCAACCAAACAAATGTCAACAGGTTTCTACCTTTGTCTCTGAAGCACAAGCAAATGTCATACAAGTCTATTACCCTCAAATAGTTTGCATGAACCTGCATTTAAACTTCATTTTGCTTTAATTTTTATGTTATTTTCTTTTGTGCTATGTTAAAAATGTATTGATTATTAAAGTTTACACTTCCAAATATTTAACAAAAGTTTAGTTGCTATCACAAACAAATTAATTCTAAAAACCTTGGGTGAAAATTATGTTGCTAATTCTCTTGCTAAAACAGAATGCTCAGCATGGGGGAGCAATATACTCTCTAACAGAAGAGTGAGCATCTGTTTTAACAGTTTATATATATATTTTATATATATATAAAAGTGAAAAACCAGTAATACACATGTTAAGGAAGTAAAAATGAATGTATGAAAAAAACTGCAAAAACATCTAAAACATTTATATTTGTGCTAAAAAAAACCTGGGGAAATCAGAACAAAAAGCAAAAACATATTTTAAGAAAGGGGACAAAAATAGAGTGAAAATCCAGGTTATGCTTGTGTCCTATGCTGTACCAAAACACACATTGTGTTAAAAATAATTTGGTCCCTATTACAGTGTAAATAAAGTAAGTTTATCTGTGTGTAAATTCAGGTTACTTAGAACAAGAGAAATGTAAAAATCAAACAAAGAAACAAGTTTGTCATGATAACCAGCTAAGCTGTTTAAGGGTGCATCCCACAGACTGGCGATACAAGAAGATACCAATGCACTGTTAAGAAACCCCCAAGGCAACAGAAGAAGAAAAGAGAAGGTGTTTTATAAAAAACAGACCAGTCAACTACACTTCAAACTACCATTTATGGACAACTAATTACAAAAAACATTATAAAGACCCCTAGCCAGGCCAGATCTGACTGTTATTTAAACTGTATATTATTAAGCAAAGTGAATTTATGCATATACCTGTGGTTTTAAAGCTCTCATTGTAATGTGGCTAATTTGGTGATTATGTAACAGCAAATGTATCATTACTGTATAGTTTTGTTAATTAATATAATAGTTTCTTATCCGAAACATACACTAGACCCAATGGCTGGGGAAAACACTATTCCAGAGTCTGGTACCTTTCAAACTATGAGACTTCAAAGTCTAGATTAAATTATTGGTTAAGTTTCAGATTTTTTTGTATTTGGAATGGCTATTGGAACATTAAAAATAACTATTTTGAGCATCAGGCTGCAGAAACCATCTCTAAACCCATAATTCATGGCATTGAGGGTTTAGCTACTAAAAAAAGAAGAAAAAGAGAGTATGTGGTACATAATATGCATAACATTGCTAAACTGTTTAGCCAAACACTAGCAAACTTAATAAATTAATCACAACAAATTATGAACAGGTAAAGAAATTATTTGCACTGCTTTATGGGAATTACATCTTAAAAACCATAACCAACTCATTAGGGAACACTGAAAAGGGGAAAGTGCCTAACCTTATTAGTGATAAACAGTCAGCTAAATGGTATTGTCCTCCATTTATAACAGAAACAGTGGCAAATTGGCAATGTGCTAAATTGTGTAGATAGATCTCCTTTAGTACCATTCATAATTTGGGTTCAGTGACACTGCATCCTAATCAAGGCACATATTATTCAAAACACTCTTGCTCAGGGTCTGATTCCATGTACATTTCTTTTATGGTATCACTACAAATATCGACTCCTGACACAGCAATCTTTGATAATTTACTGTCCATTCAATAGCTTACGTAGAAGATGGCATCAACAAGGAATGACTAGATCAACTATTGGTGTATCACACAGCAACACAAACCTGGAAAGAACCGTACACAGCTTGTTGTTCCATTAAGGGATATCAATATGTAGGCCGAACATTATCTGGAACATGCACTATTCCAGAGTCTGGCATTGTAACTCCAGTGTGTAGCCATGATGGCTTGGACCAGTACCATGAGACAGAGTAGCTTGCCGCTCCTGTCTCCTACCCGGTGAAGCTTATCAAATGGTGATAACCTGCAGTAAGGGTGACCTATGATATGGATGGGCAGTACTGTGTAATAACCCATTGCAAAGAATTTATATATGGCAGCGTCACTGGTAATGTCACTACTCCAAATTTTTGTTTTACTCCTCATGTACGTAGCACTGTGGGACACAGTATAATAATGCCTATCCCAATTTTTCAAAAAGGAATGTATTATCCAAAGTGAGCTCCAATACCAGGATGAAGTTGAAATTTCACCCATCAGTTTATAACATGCATATTAATCCACTTACTTTAAATTTAAAAATATTACTAGACAGAAAAGATTATTCAGATTAGCTATAACATGCACAAGGAAGAACAAGCTTTCAGAGACCTCATCCATGATTGGGATCTTAAAATACTCCATTTCTCACACTTAGATATAAGTTGCATTTAAAGCTTTGTATTATTATAAAGATGTATTAATTTTAATTGTGTTAATTTGTGTTAATTACATATTGCCACTTATGCAGCTTGGCAAAACACTTTAAATCACATATAAAGGTTCTTATCACTCCTTCAAATATTAATTTGGCAAATGTGTCACTATAACAATTATCAAGGTGACAAGTGTGGTGCCTGTTGACCAATATATGCTGGCTAGCATTTATTTATATTCATATTTTTATATATATAAGTAAACACGAGTCAATTTTGATACATTTGTTAACCTTTAATTAAATAACCCCAAAGATCTCTACTATGAGGAAGTGACTATAATACTAATATATATATATCTTTGGGGTTATTTAATTAAAGGTTAACAAATGTATCAAAATTGACTCGTGTTTACTTACACAATCAAGCTCTATATTAAAAACAGGCTTTTAGGAAGTATATTAAATACTATGTATACCTGTCTATAGAGCAAGGGCAGGTTATTCTTAATATCAGGCCCTCATTTCTGTAGTTTACTATCACCAGAAATTTGCACAAGCTATGGCCTTGTGACAATCTGACCTGAGAACACTGTAAGATCTACCTCTTTGCCGATGCTTTTCAATAACTTCTACCTCACACTCTATTTGTTCTACTTACAAGGTCTGTTTTATCCCTATCTTTTAAAAAGCCTTGCTGCCACATGGGAAAGAGTTCTCTGATACAAAGTTCTCCAGTGCCTCCCACTTACTGTTGAATGCTTGACCCACTTGAGAAACTTTGGACAAATCATTTGATCACTGCAGAAGCCATAAGCACAGGCCTATTTGCTGTTCTCTGACATCAGTGATCACAGCTATATATATACTCTGGCAGGTAATCACATTCTAGTGAAAGGTTATGGTAAAGCAAAATAATTGCTTAATGTGACCTTCTCTCATGTATGGGGCCCATGTGTTCATTTTTCAAATCTGTCTGCCTTTGGGTAATTACAGTATACATTTGGCAGCAATCACTCCATACCATCCAAAGACTTGCTTGTTATGTATTATTTCCGGTGTCAACCACTTGATAAATAATCAATGGCAGCTTAGATACAGTAATGGATGGTGTTTTTGGAAGGAGCTATAACAATCGCTGTGATTCTTCCTTTTCCTCCTTCTAAAGTCCATGGAATAGTTAAATACAACTACATTTCTTGGTATATGTTTTGCTACTATTGCTTTAAGGATTACAATGTCTAGACAAAAACATGGCCAGTTAAAGATGTCTCTATGATATTTAATACCTATATAAATAAAAATAATTTAAGAACTTAGATTGTGGTCATTTAAGTGAAAAACAATGTGTGATAAAGTTTTAACGTTAATAATGCTAAAAAAAAGTAATACTTTTTTGCTCTTCTCTATTACCTTCCATCTGAGGATCCTAAAATGACTTACAAATGCTATTAAATCAAGCCCATGAGTTAATATTAGCCCAATATGACTGATGCACATTGTTAAGATAACACAGTAAATCAGTGGCAGTGCCAAAACCAGAACCCAGTGCAGTGATTGAAATCACTAGGCCAGGTTTCCAATTTATGTAATGATCAGTGTAGCATAAAGTATGCATATAACTGTAAGCCAGTATGTAGCCTCACCAGCTGCAGAAGGAAAAGTAATGTCCCAACTGAGGTCTCTTCTGATGTCTTTCTTCAGGGCTTGTTTTATTTCCAAATGCACAAACTCAAAACCAGAACAATTCAACCCAAACTAGTCAAAGGTTGCCAAGTCTCACAAGATAACAAAGCTGCACTGCCTTTAAAACAAGCCCAAGCTACCCAAAACAAGCCAGTCCCATTTTGGTTGCCACCCGTCCATGTCCACAGTGCCACCAGCCAACTGCCAGTACAGCCATCATAACACCAGACCCCCCAAAAGACCCCCACCCCCGGTGGTGTACCATGCCACCAGAAATGCCCCAAGCGTCACTGACCAACAATGGTGGCACGGTGCCACTCCACTCCCCTCCCCCCACCCCGTGGAGTCCCCCATATAGCCCCCAGGCCCAACCTGGTCATGCCACTCCCCAATCTCTTCCCCCCCCTCCCCGCCCGGACTAGCTCAAAGCTAGCTCTGGTATGGCTACACCTGTGGCAATCACAACTCCCTATTGCCATGTAGACATACTCTGACTCCGAGAGCATTTTCCCAGAAAAAGAAATCGACATGTGCCGGACAGAACCTATTTTAATTCAAAAACGCTTAAGAGTTACATCTCCTGGGTGTTGCGCTATGTTTTTTTAAGATGATTAACAAGTCATTAGCGGCTATTATGAAAAGCACTGAGAATACGTTATTAAGAGATGAAAGAATAGAAGATGGTAATTTTCTCTAGTTTTTTTTTATAAAGCTTATGATTGTTGATACTTTCAGTTATAATTGAAGTATCCCAGTTGTTAAAATACTAAGTCTTTGGATAGATTATTCCATTTGATGTGAGTTTCCTAGTTAAAAAAAATAAGAAGTCATCGGCCTTTCCAGCATTTACATGCAATGCTTTTGCCTCAGTGATATGTCATGTATCATTTAACACCAATCATCAATAATTGATTAGGATTCTCTGCTCCATCAGAATGCAGATCTCAGAACACATGCTTGTATGCATTCAAATTGGTGACAGGGAGAATCTTGCAGAATATTCTACCTGTGGGTGAAATTCTCCCCAATGCAAAGAGATTATGGATCATTTTAGTTGCACCCAAGCCCTATCTTGACATCATAAGTGGGACTTAAATGATGCATAGGCCAGTGCTGGCCTTCTGCATAGGAGAGAACCACCCCAGTATGAAGGGCTTGGGCCTCACAAGAGAAGAGAGTTTTGAGGAGAGATCTGAATGAAAAGAGTGCGCGCACCTGGTAGACTAGGATATTTGGTTTCTATTTTCCATTCTTATTTCAACTTTTGTTGCGGGAGTCAAAAGATGAGAGAACAGAATGGGGTCTAAGGGCTGGAAATAGCTCCAGCATTAATCACATTCTTTAAGTCCCCTGGATCTTTATAATTCATCTTATAGTGGTAAAATCCTGGCCCTGTTGAAATCAATGACAAAAATTCCATTGGTTTCAATGGAACCAGGACTTCACCCTAGGAAGTTCTGCTTTTTAAAAAAGTTCGTTTTAAAATACCTCTTTTCTCTGAATGGAGCATTTTTGCCTTTGTCGTGAAATTTTTAAACATAACCACTCTAGCCCAACCATTGAATGTGGAGTTTGTATTGTTCCATCTTGGCTAAAAATCTCTTTTTCTATGCTATATTTCAGAAGCACACAGACTTTTAACCTCCAGTTATAAATTGCCAGAGGTTCTTTAAATAAACATTTTAATTCACCAAACCAACTTGTACTATTAATTTGCTTTATAGAGTTTCAGATTAATTCTTTCTTCCCTCTCCTTTTGAGAGGAGGCCTCATTCTCCCCTCACTGCATGCTTGTATAGCCAGTAATACTAATGGGAGTTTGAACACTCACTGAGGAAAGAGGAGACTGTCATAGTCTGTTTCACTTTCGAAAACCTCAGAAATCTAGATTCCCAGTTGCATTGAGTTTTGACTTGATGCAGCTGAGGAAAGTGATGGGTAAAGGTTACCGTAAACGCTGATCATAGTCCAGGGTCAGGGGGAAGGGGGACAGAGGGAAGCCCAAATGGCCTGGTCTCCATTAGAAAAGTTGCAGCGATTTAACTAAAAACAGTCTTAAATTGATTTAGGTAAACTGGTGCAAACCCTTAATGAAGGCACACCTTAACCCTTGCTTCAACTGGTTTAGCACAGTCTGGTAAATTACAGATGCAAGCTCAACCGATTTAAGCAAGGGCTAAAGTGTGTCTTCATTAGGGCTTGCATTAATTAATTCTGTCTAGTTAAAAGTCCATTTAGTTCAACTGGTGCAACTTTTCTAATATAGACAATCCCTTAGAGCAGTCTTTTGGATGCTCTATGTTACACCAGCAGCTGCAGTTCCATCAGGACCACTGCATCAGTCAAGAACCAGGTGGAGCACTCTGCACTTCTACAAAGGGAAATCCTCACATTGGCCACAGGCAGGACCAAGAACCCAGAAGGAGGTGTGTGTGTGTACACACAAACCAATACTGCCTGAAGAACATTTCAGAATTAATTTAGCTCCAAATCTTGCTCCCAGCACACATCTCAAGCATCTTCTCTGTACCCCAGGGTTCAACATCTTTTGGGTCTAGAGTGGAAAAGAATAATTTTCAATTATCTCTAGGCAGCAGTGTGGCCTCTTTAGCCACACCACCAGTCTCAGAGCTGGAGATTCATCTGTATCACATGCACCCTGTACTTTGTGAGGAAGAGAATGGCTGATGGAGCTGTTTAGTAATATATCTACCTCCTTGTCTCTTCTCCAGCCTGTTGCACATCAGCTTGCCTGGAGACCTTCTATAGCACATAAGGGAACAAGCTTCATAAATCTTGGTTTCTCTCCATAAAATGGAGCCACATTGGCTCTGTTTTGCACCAAGCCATTCACATCTGAAGAGGGAGAATAAGATTTTCTCCTGGATTGTAATAGAAAAGTCATCTTGATGCTCAGGATCTCTGATTGGGAGCATTCCAATAAAATTGTGATCAGGTTGAAGTTTAATTCAGTTCTTGGTACCAAAAACATATCTTCAAAAGTGAGAGTGTCCTTTCAAAAGTTTGGCCAC
Organism: Macrochelys suwanniensis; assembly: GCA_033296515.1. Classification (NCBI taxonomy): domain Eukaryota; kingdom Metazoa; phylum Chordata; order Testudines; family Chelydridae; genus Macrochelys; species Macrochelys suwanniensis. Next base: position 13,946,953 of record CM065784.1, on the reverse strand, counting down.
CAATGAGCTAAACATTAATCAGCTAAACTGAACTAAATTTATGACATTAAAGACCAAGATAGCTAAATATGTATTGCTTGGCTAAGAGACACCCAGACAAGTATGTGATAGAGGATTACCTCTATTAGAAGGTTATAAACACCAAGGAGGAAGAGCACATAATTTATTGCTGAACAAGGGGACATAACTAAGCAAAAAGGAATTAAAATAAGAAATGAAAATTTAGTATACCACCATAAAAGCTTCCTAAACAGTGAAATGTGTCAGTCTCAAAGGGAATTGGTGAAAGTCTCATTAAGAGGACATGTACAACTAGAGAAGACAAATCCCAAGGTAAGGTACTAAACTAACAGAGAAGGTTTGTATTGGCAGTAGGATGGACTGGATCATCATCATTTTCATTTCTTCAAGGTCTGTGCCACTTCTAACTCTATGAATGTGCGGTCTGGACATGACTAACCAATCTATATTTAAAAGGTGTTGCAGAATTGCCACAACACCAAGGGTACATCTATACTTACGTGTCGCGTCGGAGGAGTCCAATCGATCTTCTGGGTTCAATTTATCGCGTCTTGTCTAGACGCGATAAATCGAACCAGGAAGTGCTCCCCCGTCGACGCTTGTAATCCTACTCCGCGAACGGAGTAGGCGGAGTCGACAGGGGAGCCTGCGCGCCGCGTGTGGACCCCTGGTAAGTACCTTTTCATTCGAACTAAGATACTTCGACTTCAGCTACGTTATTCACGTAGGGCTGGCCTACACTAACCCCCCAATTCGAACTAAGATACGCAACTTCAGCTACGTGAATAACGTAGCTGAAGTCGAAGTATCTTAGTTCGAATGAAAAGGTACTTACCAGGGGTCCACACGCGGCGCGCAGGCTCCCCCGTCGACTCCGCCTACTCCGTTCGCGGAGTAGGATTACAAGCATCGACGGGGGAGCACTTCCTGGTTCGATTTATCGCGTCTACACAAGACACGATAAATCGAACCCAGAAGATCGATTGGACTCCTCCGATGCTACGTGTAAGTATAGACGTACCCGTAGCTGAAGTTGCGTATCTTAGTTCGAATTGGGGGGTTAGTGTAGACCAGCCCTAAGCAACAGAGCAGGAATGTTTTTGATGGATTAACTTAATTTATATCTGCTTCTGTGACTATTCTAAGAATCATCCCCAAGTATACAGGCTACATATTGTAAGTAATTTTTCCTATGTCAATAGAATATCAATTCCTATGGCCTATTTCCTGTATAGGATAGGAAGTCTTTACAGGTATGGAGCATCATGAAGTATAGAATGTCACTTAGGGCCTGATCCAAAGCTAATTGCCATCAAAATCTGATTTTATGTTTATTGCTAGAGCAGAGAGATCATTGATAAGACATTCTGGCCATTGAAAAATGCAGTGTAGGTGCAATATATGCTCCAAGTATGATACAGCCCTTCCAAAACACTTGGAATTCTTAGCACGCCCAAAACATATGGCCAAAATTTCCATTTTGCATATTTCTAATAACTGTATATTAACATTCACTTTGCATAGCCTAGACAGCATCACATGGACTCTGTGAACTCAATTAAAGAAAATGATTCTGTGTCTTGCATTAATTGATATTGTTTTTATCTGTTCACAGATGTGTCTCACAATATTCTGCATTCAGATCCCTTTCCCATTTAGCTTTAACTTTCCCCTTTAATTCTATGTATTCATCTAAACTCAAATGATATATATTAGAAATGTGGGGAGAGTTTCTTCTGAGCTCTGAATGGGACAAAGGAACCAGAAAACAGGTGGATCTGAATAGCTGAAATTTCCCCTGGTGTAGGGAAATTTCAGAGGGCACACAGTGTATGGCTACTCTACATTGTAAACTGGGGCTCAGACTCAAATTTGAGCTCAGCATTCATCCCTCCCACCCCATCCATACAATAATCTTTCTAACTTGGGTCATCAAGCTTTCAAGACCCAGGTCCTAGAACCCACCAGGGAAATCCTACTGGGACTCATACCTAAGCCCCATAATTTTGCAGTGTGGATGCAACTCAAGCCTCAATTCACAGACTCATGTCTGGAAAGTTCACCAATGCTATCCCACAATCCTCTGGGCCTGTGTTTCTCGGTCTTTCTACCACAAAATGTCCCACTCGATTGAGACGAACCAGAAGTAACCCTACTTGATTCAAATACAGTTCAAATGAAACTGCTCAGTGTTTAATTCTTCCTTTCCACAAAGACCACTCACCTGGAAACACATAGTATCTTGTGTTAGTTATGGCCACCAGTAGGAAGAAGCCCTACACCAATTGCACTGCCAGCTAGCCAGAACACCACAACTGAATTCTGGTAAATCTGTGATGTGAAGAGAGCAAAACATTTGATTTCAGTAAGAGTGCAAGAAATGATCATGCACACAAAGAAATTTCAAAGAAGCTTGAGGCATGGGGATCCAACAGACTGTCTGTCAGTGGAGATAGCCAGTCAAGTGGCAAAGTCAAGGATTGTAACAGTATCTCTGGGAGCTCACCTTCTACCTGCCTCTTCTATGCGCAATTTGACCATGCTCTGGAGGCTTCAGAGAGCCCTGATCCCACAGTGGTGCATGACAATCTGCTAACAAGGGATGGTTATAACCCCTGAGTCACAGGAACCGGAGGATAGTCAGCAGCCATTGGAAGAAACTCAACAAGTGACTGGTTTTCACGCTGGTTACTGAGGAGACTATGCTGATTGAGTAACTACAGCATATCCTGGAGCTATGCTTAGAAGACCTATTTGGGGAGCAGCCTGCAGCAGAACTGTCAGCAAAGCAGTGGAGAAAGAAGTAGCCCCAGAGCTGGAGCCAGGTATGTTTTTGCCTCCATCTTTGTAAATAATATACAAATTGGAGGGATTTCTGGCCTATGACCCAGTACAATTATTATTATAACCCAGGGGTTGTATCATGTTTCCATTAATGGCAGAATTCATGCCCACTCCCTCCCGCAACCCACTCCCAACCAAATGGAATTCTAAATGGATACCAGGAACTTAAAACAAAAAAGTTAAAAGAGCAGGTATGAAATTTTCACTAGATTCTCAGATTATTAGAAAGATGGATTGGGGCAATAAAATTTAAGAGACTTGCATTGTCTTCCCTGCTAGCATGCCGCACAAACCAGCCATGCCGGACCACCCTGAGTCCACCTGTCTGAGTACGCCAAACTGTATCATTGTGGAGGTGGGAGCATATGTAGTCATTGGTCCCATAGTAGAAGTCCTAACTGTCCCAAGGGGGCTGTATATAGTCCTGGGACATGAGTGAACGCAGGGTGCTTTCAGAAAGGTTGTAATACCTCTCCAAACTAAAGCAGCATCTTGTTGATTTTCCCATTTATTTTAATCCACTACTGGCTGGTTATGCTTCTATACTTCTCAGAGAGCAGGAACTCCAGGCGGTTGGTTAGATTTTAGGGCAGGGCATACATTCATAGATTCCAAGGCCAGAAGAGACCATTGTGATCATCTATTCTGACCTCCTATCTAACACAGGCCATAGACTTCCCCAAAATGATTCCTACAGCAAATCTTTTAGAAAAACATCCAAATTTAATTTAAATATTGTCAGTGATGGAGAATCCAGCAAGACCCTTGGTAAATTGTTCCAATGAATAATTACTCTCTCTGTTAAAATGTATGCCTTATTTCCAGTCTGAATTTATCTAACTTCAACTTCCAGCCATTGGATCACGTTATACTTTTCTCTGCTTGTTTGAAGAACCCATTATTAAAATATTTGTTCCCCCTGTAGGTACTTACAGACTAAGTCATCCATTAAACTTCTCTTTTTGTCCAGAAAAATAAATTGTGCTCCCTGAGCCTATCACTGGAAGGCATGTTTTCTAATCCTTTAATTATTCTCATGGCTCTTCTCTGAATTTATCAACACTCTTCTCAAATTGTTGACACCATAACTGGACACAGTATTCCAGCATCAGTCGCACCAGTGCCAAATATGCATTGCGATCACCTGTCTCTTCCTAATACCTAATACCTAATTCCCTCCACAAGGGGTAGCCTCAGAGTGAGAGGATACCATGACATCATTTCTCTCCACTCCAGCTTGATGTTCTCCTTCCCCAAGACTTTCATCCTCCTCAACACCACACAAGGCTGTCACACTATGAACCTTCTCTATGTACCTGTCTCCCTTAGCTCCTCCAGTTAAGCCATTCTGGTCTCAAGAGCCCATGTGTGCTCTCTAAGGGCCATCAGTTGCTTGCACCAAATTCACACATATGGTACCTGCCCACAAGACCTCCTACTGGTTCCTCTAGAGAATCCATAATGCTGAATCTGTCATTGCATTAATTTCCATGGCAACAGATGCTGATGCCACAAATAGAGTTTTAATTCCAGAATACAGAAAAAGGGAAAAGCTGGGTTGTGAAAGAGAATTCTTTTTCAAAGACAAATATTAAAGATAATTGCAAAGTGAATATAGCAAATTACTTGCTAAGTGAATTTTCTTTTATATAAATATTCTCTTTTTAGAAGATTGTGCCACTAAGAAGGGCATTCTCACCTTGAAGCTCTAGAGGCTTAAAATAACATTCACGGATAGATGATTAAATATGCTAATATTTGTCTCATTTTGATTATCCTTGATTACATGACACACATCCTTTTTCTTATCAGCTGATCAGATATTTTATATTAAAATTGAGAAATTATGCATGATTATTCTCAGTGGCATCTGCACATTTCGAAGGTGTTGGTGGCAGTATAAATCTTGTTTATGAGATATAAATAGTCTTATATTTAGGATGTTTGTGAGCTGGGGGATTTCCAAAATGCATTACAAAATTAGGGCCAAATCCACAGCCCATTGAAACCAATAGGTGTTCAATGAGGCCCTTAAATTGATATATGAGTTGTGATTATGCCTAGGGTCATCCTGCTTACACTCTAGTTCCCCTTTTTGATACTCTTCAGAGAGGAGAAATCACAAGACCTTTTGCATGCAGCCTTGTACTCTGACCATTTCTCCTAACATCTATCCCAGGAGTGGTCAAACTTGTTGACCTGAGGGCCACATCGGAGTTCTGAAACTGGATGGAGGGCTGTGTAGGGAAGGCTGTGCCTCCCCAAACAGCCTGGCCCCCGTCCCCTCCCCGTCCCGTCCCCTTCCACTTCTCACCCCCTGACTTCCCCCCTCAGAACTCCTGATCCATCCAACCCCCCCTACTCCATGTCCCCTGACCGCCCCCTCTCAGGAGCCCCCGCCACTAACTGCTCCCCCTGGGACCCTACCGCCCTATCCAACCACCCCTTCTCCCTGTCCCCTGACTGCCCCGACCCCTATCCACACCCCCGCCCCCTGACAGGTCCCCCCAGGACTCCCATGCCTATCCAACCATCTCCTTCTCCCTGTCCCCTGACTGCCCCCCGGGACCCACTGCCCCTTATCCAACTCCCCAGCTCCCCGCCCCCTTACTAAGCCGCTCAGAGCACCAGGACTGGCATCTGTGCCACCCAGCCGGAGCCAGCCACCCCACCGTGCAGTCTAGAGCGCTGGGGCAGGCCAGCAGCTCTCGCAGCCGTGCTGCCCAGCTGGAGCTCACAACCTTACCACCCAGAGCACTGGCAGCGCAGCGAGCTGAGGCTGCGGGAGAGAGGGGACAGCAGGGGAGGGGCCGGGGGCTAGCTTCCCCAGCCAGGAGCTCAAGGACCAGGCAGGACAGGCCCCCGGGCTGGATGTGGCCCACTGGCCATAGTTTGCCCACCTCTGATCTATCCTCACAATCCCGTATCTTAATTACTCTTTGAGGTGCTCAGTGATTATCCCAGACAATCTGAGGCTAGAGACCTGAATGAGACGGTCTTCTTGCCTTTTGTGAATGAGGCACTCTCCTATTCAGCAGTGGTGCTGCAAGATTTGCAAGACCAGCCTTAAATTTAATTATAAAGTGTATTGTAAAATATACCTAAAAAACATATACATCCACATCTAGCTTCCTTGTTTAATGCTGTTTTCTAATATTCAGTCTCTAGGAAAAGAGAAAACAGATGTCCCTTCACACCAGGCACCCACAGCCTCTACAATCAATCCCCCGAAAACTCCCTTCCTTCCATAAGACCCATGCTTTTCATACAAGGGTGTAGAGGGCCACAGGGCTATGAATCTCTTAAACCCCACAGAAGCTCTCAAAACATGGTTAGGTGGGACTTCAGTGATGTTCAGGCTTTGTGCTAGCCCTCTACACAAGGATGAATTTCACCCACTGATGAATACTAACATGCAGATCCTAGCCTCTGTCTCCATGCCTGTTGGGCTAGAGAGCTCTCCTGAGAGGGCAGCCAAAGATTTTCCTTAGGAAGGGGAAATCCCTGACTATGCCACCCTTTCCCCACTGCCCAAGGCAAGGAGTTATTCCTGCATAGATGTAGAATATAGTTAAGGGTTGCATGGGGTAGCGCTATACTGTGCAGTGTTCTGGTAATCCCTGCTTATCCATAGGGGACCTCTCTACCAGTAAAATTTAGAGCAGCCCCTAATCTGCTCTAAATTAAGGATTGGCCTGGGATTAAAGTAGGTCAGGACTTGGTAAAGTATGTCCCCAAATCCTACCCAAAATAAATGGGTAGCATTTTGCCTGAGTTGGTCTCAAGGAACAAACCTTATTAGGACTCTGACATGATGCCTAAGAATTGTAGTACTTCATCTCCTTTTTGAAGGTGAAAATCATAGCACTTAGAAATGCAAAAGACATATTAGAATGCTGGAGAACGTTATCAATGGCAGGAGAGAGAGAAAGACATGTACACTGACATCAGTGGGCTATAAATTGGCCCTGGGCAGGGGTGGTAATACTTCACATGCCTCAGCTCAATAGCACACAGTGCATGGGACATTAAAACATTTTTATTGACAGACAGAACCTTGGCCAGAACACTGAGTTTATCATCTGATCGGCATAAAGTCCTAGCGAGTCATCATGCAGGAGTTGATATCAGCAATTGGCAGAATTTTCCTGAGTTAATCTGAAAGACAATTTACAAGTGTGACTATTGCTGAAACACCCATGAACCTCAGAGTTTACTTGTTCCCTCATTAATTATATAAATATTCAAAGTTAAAGAAACACTAAACTTGCCCCTTTTAAATATAAAAACTTACATTTTCAAACTTGAGCTATAACTTAATCTCCCTATGACTGCATGACATTTAGCATGTAAGTATATGGTGTCTGCTTCTGCTCTGATTGAAGTCAATGAGAGTTTTGCTGTTAAAGGAATAGGAAGCAAGAGCAATCCCACGGTCAGTGAAATATTTACTAGGAGTTTTCATCACAGCATTGAAATGTCTGGCTATGCTACATAAAGGAAACTGATACTTTGTATAAAATAGTTTACAAACAGTTAGCAAGCCATTAAATTCATTACATAATGAAGATTTGTATGGGTGAATGCCGTAAATCATTTAATTCCAGCAAGTCCTTAGCTGGACCTTCTGCTTGAGATTTTCAAAGTAGCTTAGGGGATTTAGACTCATATATAACATACATTTTAACCATTATTCCTAATGTTGTGGCTTCATTTAAATGAAAACACAGCTCGGATTTTTTTTTTGTGATCATATTTCCTTCAGTTCACTTTGATACCAGTACAACAGATCAAAGAAAATACATCAGAACTGTAGTATCTGTACACAGTAAGTGATATGGGAACAGAGAGGGACAATTCTTTATAAATTGCCTATACAAACATAAAAATGCTGAATGGCAAAAGACTAATTATTTCTTTTTAAAGGTAATTATTTAGTGAGGACAATGGGGTCATTGTTTCATCAAAACACCATTAGAAACAATATGCTTTTTGTAGTATTGACTGAATAATTCATACATTTAAAAATAAATCAAATTGTTTTATATATTTATTTGGCCTCCACAAGACAGATCCTACATTCTCCTTAATATTTACACTTGTTAATACTTCTCTGATAGATGAATTAACAGAGAGTTGCAGCTGAATTAGTAGAGTCCATTTGAAATGTTGTATGTTTGTGATATTTCAGCAGTTCAAGAGAGATGAATAGTAAAAGGTCAGTTTTCAGCCAAGGACAACAGTTAGGCTACTGATGAGCTGAGACAACAACCTGTCATGCTGACCAATATTGTCTTATTGTTTCCTTCTAACTCCTCCATTTATCTGTATCCATCTGTTGGCTCTTGTCTTATGCTCAAATTTTAAAGTTCTTTAGGGCAGGGATCATCTTTATTTTTTCTGTGTTTGTACATTACTTAGCACAATGAGGACCTGGCCAATGATTTCCTGATCCTAGATGCTCTGGAAATACAAAAAATAAAGATAATAATGTTTTTAAAAGCTGTTAGTTATAACGCAACAAGCAGGTCAGACTAGATGATCGTAGTGGTCTCTTCTGATCTCAAAAACTAGGAAAACAGATGTTGTGGCAATAAGCATGTGGCCAGGGCCATCTCTAGCTTTTTGGCCGCCCCAAGCAAAAAAAAAAAAAAGGTGGCTCGTGTGGGGGTGAAGGGCGGCGCCCGCCTGCTCCCTCCACTCGTGGGAAACCAAGCGCTGCAGCCCGCTCACAGCTGGGCGAGAGGGGCTCCCCCCTCCAGCCTCGGGGTGTCTCTCCCGGCCAGGCAGGCAGAGCCCCCGGGGGCTGCAGGAGGTGCCAGAGCAGTCGTTCCTTTAAAGGCGGCGCAGCCGGGCCAGGCTCAGAGAGGCGCGGGAGGCAGAGGCGGGGAGTGGCGCATCCCTGGGAGCCCGGCGGCACGGTGAGTAGCGGGGATTGCTAGTTCCTGCCCCCCCCCCCCCCCGGGCCGGGGTCCGTGCCCCTGCAGGGCTGGGCTGGGACTTGCGGAGCATGGGGAGTGGAGCTGCAGACCGGGCTGCTGAAGCTTTAAAAAAAAAAAAAGAAAAAAAAAAAAGAATGACGGCAGGACGGCTGGAATGTGCCACCCCAAGAATCCCCGGAATGCCGCCCCTTACAAGGTGCAGCCCTAGGTGCTTTCTCGTCTGGTGCCTGAAGCCGGCCTTGCATGTGGCTCTGGAAAAGCACCTGTTGTAGTGTTAATTTTGAAATAGAAAAGTAATTTACAGCTAGTTCTTCCCCCCACCCCTCCCTTCAGGAAAATATGGCAGAACCATTTAAAGTCATCTTTGTGCAGACTAGCGCTTGCAAACATTCATCCAAAGAGAAAAAGTTCTGAGCAACTGGAAACAAAGTGTTATACTGAAAGCTCTTACACAACGTTACTATCAGAATGTTTATTACACAGTGCCTAGAGGGCAGTTGAACACACTGTACTGGCACTGTACAAACAGAACACATATGTCTCTATCATCAAGATCCCATTTGGAATGTGAGTTTTATGTCATTTGTATGCATGACATGAGCCCTAATTGCATCTAAGATTTTAGAAATCATGAAGGATAGAGTGAATCTCCACCCTTTCACTATAGAGCGTATGTTTAATATTTCAATATTGAACGTATACAAAGAATCAGTTGCTCTATGCCTCTGTCTGCCCTATTATCGCTCCTTTTATTGCAAGGCAACCAGCGGACCTGCTAGAACCTAATGTCTGATTACTATAATCAAGGCATCATCACTTTTTGTTGTACCCAAGTCCAATTCATGGATATGCTTCAGTAACAGATGAAAGCATCAGTTTTGTCTACACGTTCTCTGCAAAAAAAAAAAAAGCACGAGAAACACATCAAAACGTTCATGTTTTTAGAAAATGACCCTGGAAGACGAAAGCTAAAAGATGGTCCCAATACACCCATTTAAGTGCTTGAGAAAAACCACAAAGCAAGTAGAAAGAAAAGGGGGAGGAGGTAGCATCAAAGCATGATTTTAAAGTGCTTTTCCATCTCCATAATTATCCAAGGTGCTGATACTTCAGAAGGGAAAGGGTTTATCTGAACAATTAACATCTCTCTACCTTTCTAATACAGAATAAAACTTTCAGTACAGATATTTAGTTTTAGAAGTTTTCCTGTAAGGGAATCCAAATGTTGTGCATCACAGTGGAAGGAGAAGGAAAAAATCAGAGGGTAAATTCAGCTTGCTGCCTACTTATGCTACTGCTGGGCCATCACCAGACCACATCAGATGGCAATTGTTATACTTAGAGCAAGAGAGGACTCAAAAGGGGGATCCAGTAGATAGATTTTCAAAGTGCAGTTAAGAAATATGTCACTGATCTCCTTTTATGTACATTTCTTTTTGTCCCCCTGCTGCTACAGTGATCTAACAACTGTTAAAGTCAATGAAATGTTCCATTAACTTCACTGGACATTGGATCAGGCCCATACAGCTTCTACCTGTCCTAACTAACAAGGTCATTCTTTTTCCTTACTTGTTTTTAAACCGTCTAGTTAAACTTCTCCTTTAACTTTGGGTGTTTCTTTAATAAAAAAAGAAAAGAAAAGAGGTGATTGCCGGAGACAGATTTTCCACCAGTCCCTAATACAGTGGACAGTACAGAACATAGGTGATGCTTGAAAGGAAGTAAACCTACTGGTAAAAATCACATTACACGTTGATCAACATCTATAATTGTTATGCACCTCAGAAAAAAATATGCACACCAGGGTGTTTAATATTAGGCACTTACACATCTAGGAATGTTAGCAAAGATCATATTCTGCACTCCGTTATGCTGGTCTAATCCATAGTAATATCACTGTCGTTAATGGGATTGCTCAGGTTTTAACCCAGTGTAACCGAGAAGAATCTGGCTGGCTGTGGCCTGTTTTTCAGGGATGTTGAGCACCTAGAGCTTCCACTGACCTGTGACTGGCTCAGCAACTAAAAATTTGGCCAAATTACTAGCTGATGATCTTGCACAATATTTAATTGTTGCCTTATCAGCAGGACCGAGCCCTTTTAAACTGTATTTGCTGCCCCTAAATTAAAGAGAATTTAGGATCAAAAATTTAACTTATGACTTTTGTTGGTTATGCTGGGAAAGATAGCCAGGGGCTGAGTACCTCCTGTAAGGTCTTCTGCAGCTCTGAGTTACCCACATCCCTCATTTCTAGAGCTTGGCAGAGAAAGGTAATTCCATTTCATGGAGAATTTTGATTTTTTGAAATCGGGCTTTGCTCCAATTTGCATCAAAACCCAAAAATCTCAAAGTTCTCTTCAAAAAGGAATGCAACCCTAGCTCAGGGGCAGTCTCCATGGCAGGCTGCCCCAAAGACACTGACCCCGGAAGCCAGATGGACCACTTTTCAGAGACAGTCTGGCAGGGGGATGCTGAGGAGTGGGGTGGGTGACCAGGCAGGAAACCAGCCAAGTTACTTATGGGTTCTGTCATAATGTCATCCAAAATCAAACTATTTCAACAAAGTGTTTCAGTTTCAACGGATTGGCAAATTCCAAATGATGTGTTTCGTCTGATTTTTTCCAACCAACTACATTAAATTACCCCATCCCCACGCCTCGTGCCATGCTAGCGTATAGACAGAAGTAAAGATTAGGGCCCCTTTGATATTAGGGGCTGCTCTGTAATAATTTATGTATATTGTATAGTCTATATGTTTGCCTGATTGTTGTAAGGGGATTTCATGTATGACTGTCTTGGACTAAATCAATAGGGCGGTTGATAAATGAACAGGAAGGCAAGACAGTGACTTGAAATAAGTTGTCTCAAACACTTGGTGGGATGGGATGGAGGATGTTACAAAACCCTTGAGACAATGCAAGAGCCTTTTGCTTTGATGCTCTGGCTTGATCCTCTGTGGAGATCAAACTAGTTTTGAGCAGCAGGTCCAAGCCTGAGAAGCTAAGACAAAGGACTGCAGGCTGGAATTTCAGGTCAATCACAAGGACAGAGGAGCCCACAAGAACCCAGACTTCATAGGTTGGGGTGTCTAGGAAGTTAGACCTGCCTAGGGTCTCAGCCAAGGGATGGCAACCCTTTAGGGGCATAGACATGCATGTAGACTTTTTTTGCTAAGACAAAAAGGATTTATGTTATGATTTGTTCCTACTGTTAAGATTAAACAATACTTTCCTTTTAAAAAGGCTGTTTGGGGTATTTATATGTACCTCTGGTCATAAGCTCCAAAGGGAAGAATAGTAGGTATGAAGTCCAATTGGAGCTGCTGGGTAAGCAAAGCCAATACACAGGGTACTGTAGCCTATGACCCAGTCTAAGAGTGGAAGAATTGTGGGCAGCCCAGGGGCGGAGTCTCAAGGAGAAGGGGCGGTGCAGGGGGAGGGGGTAGGCAGAAGGAGCGTCACATCATATGCTGCTCCTGGGGGCTTGTGAGTGACGAGTGATGGCAGCAGCAGCATGTGTTGCATCATAGCAGGACAGAAGGGTGGGGCACTTGAGCCCCACCTGCTCCAATCCCTGCGGTTGGGCCCTGCTGCCCCAGGAGCCAGTGGGCCAGGAGCATGGCCAGTGCTGCTGGGGCAGGCCATGGTGGGGACTCTGGTGCTGCCTGAGGGGCATAAGCTGCTGGATAGGAAGTGGCATGGCAAGTGGGTGCTAGACAGCCCCAGCTCCAGTCTGCTGCCCAGGCCCAACTACTGGCTGCTGCGTCCTCCGGGCTGCCCGAGCCGGATGCCTTGGGCCAGATGCCGCCGGTGCATCGAGCCCTGCGCGGTTGTATCCACATCTGATCAACTATCTGCAAAAATGGTCCACGGATATCCTTGGATTTGCAGGGCTCTACCCATCATCTTCAGTGGACTTTTGGACAGGCACTTGGTGAGAGCAAAAGTGGTAAGCAAGAGAATGTTACCTTCAACCTTATAAGAGGAAGTTACAAACCATAAGTGTGATCCTGCTCCCATTGAATCAATAGCAAAATTCCCACTCATTTCAAGGGAAGCAGGAGAAAAACTGTGTGCCCTATACTGCACTCCTTACTCAGGGAAACCTCCCATTAAAATGAAAGTAACAAAATATAATAAAATAAGTATAATACTTGAAAGTTCATATTTCTTTGAACATTATCTGACTATGATCCTGAACACATTCAAGGATTCGTCTATATTTTAGAAAACCCATATGTGTGTATTAATATTGCACACCATGGAGATGGTTCAGCAATTTTGTGCTTAAAGTGCATGTTGGAAGTTACAGCAAATACAGAAGGCATAATACTCAAACAGTTTGACTTTGTTTCACAGTTGCATTATTGATGATCACAGCCATTAATGCAGATCAATATTAAGCCACACAGGTTGCAGTAATTTATACATTACACATGCTTTGGTTTTTATTTAATGTGATTTCATGAAAAATGACATTGGAATAATGCATGTCAAATGAAATCTCAGCCTGTGCATGAATTACAGTGTTGAACATGCACACGAGAGTAACATTTTGAAAAATTCAACTTTCAGTGAAAGCTTTAATTCCTCAAGGGAGACAAGATTTTCCTATCTCTATACTCAACCTGTTAACATTCAATTAATTCAAATTTTAAAGACACAGATGAGACACACTGGATTTACAAAGGTAAAAATGGCAATCCCTGTGTATTCCCAGGAAGCCATCATATACATGTTAACTTGGGAAATCTCCCTCACATTGTTAGTAAAACTAGCCAGTAGTATATGAGAAGTCATAGAATGTGAAGCTAATCTTGAGATAGCTCCGCCAGTATGATATTGTTGGCTGTGTTTCCATTTTTGTGCCTGGATTGAATTCTCATAAAACAGTAAACTAATGTCTAAAAATAGTCACATCAGCATACACACTGTCTGCTCTTGTTATTGGTACTAAAAAAAAATTTTTAGGTACTGTATAAACCAGCGACTATGGACTCTGGTTTTCCTTTATTGTATTTCCATAACATCTAATCTTTTCATCATGACCATATAGTGAACTTCCATGACAAAAAACTCAAACTGGCCACCTGAGGTTAAAGATCTCCAAAGCAACACCAACTTGCTTCTACTAGACTTCTACAGTTCCTGCCCAGCAGGGGACAATGGTTCTGTGTAGCCATGGATCTACCAGACCTATTCCTGGTCCAGTCTTGCCCTGCTCAGAAAACTCCCCGTCTTAGACAGTACAGAGGGAACCCCCATGCAGCTGTATCCTGTGGGGTCATGGATATATACCTCTGGTGTATCCGCCCCAATATTTTCCCCCTTTCCTTCTCCACCATTCCCACTGGAAGTGAGGGCAGGAGAGACAATTTGTTGAGCTGTCAATGCATAATTTTATAAAGTTTATATGCCTCTGTAGTGCACACGGGGGCCAAACCTGCATTTCCTTCATTGGAGATGCAACAGGCTGCATACCACATGACAGGCACATCCCAGACACGCATGTTCAAATGCCACCTCACTCCCAGTGTGGATTTGCACAAGGTAAATACTTCACCAACCCTACACACCTAGTTTTTGTTTCATGGGAATTAAGTAGATTCGCACAGTATGGGTGAGTGAGGAGAGCAAGTCTCCTTAGTGTAATGTGAGAATTAGGCTCATTGTCTCCAAAAACTGCTATAAATAGTAACAGCCTTGTGAGGGTCAAGGGACCTCAATAATATCACTCCTACAACACACCAGCCTTGTTTTATTTTGAAGCTGTGCCATTGCCCATAGCACCTGGCCTGTCCACCACTCTTTCCACTACAACATGAGCAAACACATGAGAAGCACTCTGATCATTCTACATGCTGACATACATTTAATCTGATACTTTTTAATACAAGGCACAGTGCAAGTATACTTTAACATGAAGCTGATTTCCAAACTCAGATTCATAGATTCCAAGGCCAGATGGGACCATTGTGATCAAGGTATTACACGGGCCACAGAAGCTCCCCAAAGTAATTCCTACAGCATATATTTTAGGGAAAATACTCCAATCTTGATTTAAATACGGTTAATGATGGAGAATCCTTGGTAAAATGTTCCAATGGTTCATTACTGTCACTGTCAAAAATGTATGCCTTATTTCCAGTCTGAATTTGTCCATCTTCAATTTCTAGCCATTGTATTGTGTTATACCTTTCTCTGCTAGATCTAAGAGCCCAATATTAAATATTTGTTCCCCATGTAGATACTTACAAATCAAATCACTCCTTTACATTTTCTTTGGTAAGCTAACTAGACAGAC
This sequence comes from Macrochelys suwanniensis, assembly GCA_033296515.1. Taxonomy (NCBI): domain Eukaryota; kingdom Metazoa; phylum Chordata; order Testudines; family Chelydridae; genus Macrochelys; species Macrochelys suwanniensis. Next base: position 13,931,843 of record CM065784.1, on the reverse strand, counting down.
AAAGAGATCAGTCACTATAAGGCAGGTTTTCTAATCCTTTAATCACTCATGGCTCTTCTCTGAATCCTCTCCAATTTATCAACATCCTTCTTAAATTGTGGTCACAGATATTAGACAGTATTCCAGCAGCAGTCACTGTAGTGCCAAATATAGAGGTAAGATAACCTCTCCACTCCTACTCAGGGTTCCCCTTTATGCATCTCAGGACCACATTAGCTCTTTAGCCATGGTGTTATGTTAAATGCTCATGTTCATCTGATTATCCACCACAACCCCAAAATGTTTTTCCAAGTCACTGCTTCCCAGGCGAGAGTTCCCCTACATGTTCCCCCAAAGTATGGCCCACATTATTTGTTCCTAGCTGTATACATTAACATTAAGACATATTAAAACCTAAAACACATTGTTTGCTTGTCCCCAGCTTACCAACTGATCCATTTTGATTTGAATCAGTGACCAATCATTTTTTACCACCACCCCAATTTTTATGTCATCTGCAAACTTTCAGTGATGATTTTGTCTCTTCTTCTGGGTCATTGATAAAAAGTGTTAAATAGCATTGGGCCAAGAATGGATCCCTGCAGGACTCCACTGGAAATAGACCTGCTTGATGACTATTCCCCATGTTAAATTATTCATGCAATGTTGTAGCAGTGTCGGACCCAGGATATTAAAGAGACAAGGTGGGTGAAGCAATATCTTTTAATCAGTGTCTTGGAAAACTGATAATGCTTTATATATATATAAAAAAAGTAACAGCAAAAGGGATATGTTTTGTATTAGTGGTCTGTCAGATACTATAATGTGTACAGATACATATGTACATATTGTTTAAAAGAAATTAGTCATAACTGAGCCCCAGTGAAGAAGGCACAGCTTCCTGGTTTGCCAGTGATAACTAGGCTGAGTTTGCCCCAGTATGTTTTTTTTAAGAAAATGCATCATAAAGGTTTATGCCTGGCAATCCCTCAGACCCAGTGTCCAGCTGAGTCGATCTCCTGTATCACTGGTGTGTCATCTCTGATTATCACAAGAATCATTTTTCTAAATGGCACATGATATAGCACTGGGCCCATTGTATTTGGTTTGTTTTCCTGTTTCTGATGCATCCATTACTGGTCAACATTATTGTTACAATAAAATGTGGAGCGTAGGGCTCTACTACCCTCAGCTCCGGGTGAATTTTGGGTCCTTTTTGGACCCCAAATTTTTATATTAGTATATATATAATGTGTGTGTATATATATAAAATAAAGGAGTTATTGGTGTATATATACCAATATATACACCAATATATATATGTGTGTGTGTGTGTGTGTGTGTGTATGGTTTTCCAAGTCACTGATTAAAAGATATTACCTCACCCATACACACACACACAACACACACAGAGTGAGAGAGATAGAGCGAGAGAGAGAGAGAACGTGAGCACGCATGCCATTCCTCTCCCCTTTTCCCCACTAGATCCTTTTAAAATAGGTTATAACCACTGATTTTAACTTTCCAGTTGTGTGAACTATCCCCATCAGGTTTCAGTAAAACCAACTAGATCAAATTTATGCTCCTAAACAAGCAATTTCAATTCCTCATGTTTGTTACCCAGGCTTCTAACATTGCTGTAATAGGCAATTAAAGAATTTCTTCTTTTCATGTCTTTTGGTTCTTTGATTAATGTTATTCTCAACATCTTGACTTTGTGCTGAATGCTTATATCTTCTCTCTTTTTACCCTCCCCTTTTGCCATTAGTTTAACCCCCTCTGACTAGACTAGTCAGTCTGTCCCCAAGGAGATTGGCCCCCTTCCACTGAGGCAAAGGCTACTCAAGCTACACAGCCCACTCTTCCCCAGAAGGTGGACCAAGTGTTCCACAAACCCATAACCTTCCACCACTTAAATAGCCAACAATTCACTTCCAGAATCTTCTGCCTTGTCTTCTTCACCTGAGGGACTCACTGCCTACCATGAAGTTTCTTGCACTTTCCTCTGAGGCATCTGGTGCCAGCCACTGTCAGAAATAGGATACTGCACTAAATGGACCAATGGTCTGATGCAGTAAACCAATTCCTATGTTTCCTCCAAAGATTAGAAATAGCTTTAGTGTGGTTTGATTATTACTTTAAGTCAGCTGAGCAGTACATTATATATATATATTTTTTTTTTATTTCATTCATTCCCATAAGTTATTTCTTCAAAACATATATTAGTTCTTTATTTAAATTAATTCAGCTGCATTTGGACACTTCATTTAGTCCATCACTGAAAATGGTCCCATTTTGGTGCAAAAAGAGTCAGACATGATCAGTTTTGGATTCACAACAAAATATGAAAATCCTGGATATCTGAAATGTTGCTATAAATACGTTGTATACATCAAGTGCTGAGAAAAATCACACCACATTCCTTTCAAATGTTCCACAAAACCTTGGGCATCTTTAATGGGTTTTAAAGAAGATAAATATAGTCAACTTTAAGTGCATTGATGCCATAGGTATCGGTTGTGAGAGCACCTCATGGCTACTGATACCTTACCTGGCAAATTGTTCTTCAAAGTGAACATAAATGCACCAGTTCAGCATATAATGAAGGCCAAGCTTAGAAGAACACTTGGACAAAAAACCATGCATCCCAGCCAGCAGGAAGTGTAAGTGTTTCCAAAGTGCTGGAGCCAACAAAGCTGCTGAAATGTGAGATAACATTCAGTCGAAGATCCCTGCATCAGGACCTCACACTGAATGTGACTTTTGTTATATTTGTTTGCAACAGGAGAAGTGAGCCTAGGATCAACTTAGTGACAGTGTCACAAAGGGAGAGAAACTGGGCCCATGGACTGAATGCCAAACTAGCTGATAGAAACAGCATATGTTCCAAAGTCATCCAAGAGAAGAAGCAAGGGGAGGAGGGACAGAGACCTATGAAATCTGAAGCAAAGCACCAATTTTAAAGGTCCCTCTCTGACACAAAAAAAATGAGATGCCCCAACCTCCAAACAAACCTTTTACATATTATTTTCTCTTTCAAAACCAAAAAGGACCCAAAATTCACCTGGAGCTGAGGGTAGTAGAGCCCTACGCTCCACATTTTATTGTAACAATAATGTTGACCAGTAATGGATGCATCAGAAACAGGAAAACAAACCAAATACAATGGGCCCAGTGCTATATCATGTGCCATTTAGAAAAATGATTCTTGTGATAATCAGAGATGACACACCAGTGATACAGGAGATCGACTCAGCTGGACACTGGGTCTGAGGGATTGCCAGGCATAAACCTTTATGATGCATTTTCTTAAAAAAAACATACTGGGGCAAACTCAGCCTAGTTATCACTGGCAAACCAGGAAGCTGTGCCTTCTTCACTGGGGCTCAGTTATGACTAATTTCTTTTAAACAATATATACATATGTATCTGTACACATTATAGTATCTGACAGACCACTCATACAAAACATATCCCTTTTGCTGTTACTTTTTCCTTGTCCTACTGTAGGTCACTCTGTTCTGTCTACCTTTTGTGTCTTATCATTAACTTAGCTGCTGGCCTGAAAAGGTTATCTTTTTACTACATGTTTGTAAAGCAATTGGCAGACTGGGGCATTGATTTTGGCAGGTGCAGCTAGATCCTTCAGCAATACAAAATTTTATAACAATAGCATATTACATACAAAAAAATAGAGACTGAGAAAAAAAATCACCCCTTAACACCACAAATAAAAACAGGGAGATCTGTTTGTTGTTATTTCTGGAGTTGTACTATTCATCATTTGAGTCACATTGTTGTATGAGATGGTGCTGTATTATATTGTATTGTACTGTGTTGTTGTATGAGCATTCAGATGGCCATGTGAGAATGTTAGCTTATCCTGAAAGTTTCAAGACTGTTAGCACAAATATTTGCCTGAAAATTTGTACCAGTTGAGAAGGGGTTTTTTTATTCAACATTCATTTTTCTTCTCTTAAAAATGGCAATAATCCATTCAGGGAGGAGAAACTAAATCATAGGATACTGGTGTCACACTGTGAACAGCAAAGAGAATAGATGAATTGAACAGTTTGCAAACAACCCATTGGATGTGAGTGTTTGGCAAATACTTACAAATAATGGATAGAATTCATAGAACTCAAGATGGCTTGATGAATGATATACGATCGTGGGGTGGGGGGAAGCTCAACTGACGGGCAGTTCCTCAACTGGTATAATTTGTCATAGCTCTATTGACTCTAATGGAGCTCTGACAGTTTTGCAGGCTGATAATCTGCTGCTACATGAATACTGCTACAAAGAATCCTTCTATCAGCTCTCCTCATGAGCTAATTACTGATCCTACATGCTTAACATTGCAGCTCATATTACTTACAGAAAGCCACCACACAGATGGAAGTGGAAGTCGTAGGGCCATTGAACACAGTGCATTTTATCAATGTGCTACCATTACAGAAACACTTGTTCTAAACACCTGACCCACTGTGAAAATTCATTGTTCAACAGTCCCCTCAATTTTTTTCATTTATTACCTGTGGTAAGGTGGTACACACCAGATTGCAGTATGAAGCATGTAGAGACACTGGTTTAAGACCCCATAGAAAGACCTTTTAATAAGCTGCCAGCAAAGTACCCTGGGACTTCTTCACTTGTTGATCAATAGCTCCTTGTTACTGCACTGATATTTAAACAAACTTTATAGGGTGGAAAAGTTCTAAATATAGTCACTGGTGTACATTACTATGAAGAGCAAGGTTCTGAGATTGCCACAGCTTTCATGGAGAAAACTGGGATGAAAGTTAAGTTTGCTTGTTTATAAAATGCAAGCAACCCAACCACACACAGATATGCACATGTTCAAAAAATCAACACACACGAACATTACCACACTATTGAGATCACAAAGTTATCCAGTAAACAATGAAGAACTAAGGCTAGAATAAATAGCCTGATCCAGTGGAGAGCCAAGTTATCAATTTGGGGAAATCTTTTGCTTTAGAAAGAGAGAGACCAAAGAATCTAAATTAACTGCAGTCACAGTAGGCCATAAAGTGACCTGCGGAGTCTCAGCAAGAGCATACTGGAATAAATGAACAGTGAATCATTTCCATGAATGGAATGTTACGAGCCCCTTCTGTGAAGAGAAGGGGAAAAGTGAAACATAGAGAAAACAAGGATCAAATAACTTCCCTATTTGTAAGAACCAAAGCAGAAATAGAAAATGACTTGAAAAAAAAACAGATCAAGCATATATTGGGTAGAGGTGAGCAAAGGAAGGGTATTATGGACCTTCCTTCAAATAAGCAACCAAAAATTTGTTAAGACTTCACTGTCAACCCCTTTCATTTGCTTTCTACAAACATGCCCGTCACTGGGCCTCCGTGGGTCACAGCTAAGGATGCCAAATTCAGGACGAACTGCTGAGAAACAGGGCAGACATATCCCAGACTGGTGGTTATTCTATTATTAGATATACCAAGCCAAAAACATAAGTAAACTGTCTCCCCCACACTGGTTAACAAGTCCAAACTGAAGTCTCCTTAAGCATCCCAGACCTTATTTCACCACCCAGACACTAGACTATGATGAGTGGTTACTGAAAACATGCCCTCCTCCTGCTTATATAAAGTTTCAGTTACCCAGTCAGGAACCAGAGATGCCATTTGGGTTAGGTAACCAATCACAGAGAAGAAACAGGAAATTATGAATAGTGAACACTCAAAGTCATACATTTTTTAAAAAGTTCATTGATCAGACTGTTTTCAGGCTATGATTAAAGGCCTTTTTTTAAAAAAAGGCATAAAAAATTAGGCACATTAGAATGAGTATTTGTGACCCTTCCAGCATCAACACTCATAGTAATACCTAGTCACACAAGCATCCATGACACTATTTCCACAACTTGTTTTTAGGGACCTAAAAAAAGATACTTGAGTATTTAAAGTGCAGAGAACCACACCTATCATTTCCAATGGAAGTCACTGTTTATTAGCTATTCTCTGTGATGGTTAGTTATCTCAATGATATTCCTGAGCACTGAAAAATCAGGCCACTTGTCTTGGCCAAAATATTCACCACAATAGAACTAATGTATAAATAGCAAGGAAGCAAGTAGGCACAAGTTGTATAGAAAGCAGACGGAAAGTAGGAATAGATGAGAGGAAAGATGTAGGCTGGAGTAGAGGTGTGTATACAAATGATACAGCTGTGGCAGGATAGTAGAGTGAGTAACAAAGGAGCAGGGGAGGAAGATGATTTTTGAAGCAGCATTTTGCATGGATTTGAGGAAAATCAAGGAAGCCTGAAAGGAGAAGGCTGCAGAAGCCTAGACAAGAGCTGACTACAATGTGTAGAAAAGCTAACCAGAGGGCTGAGAAGGAAAGTGCAGCTTTTAGGGATGTTCTACAAGGAACAGGGGAAGTGTTCAGTAGGAACCAGGATGTGAGTGGACAAAGTAAAATAAAAAAAAATGGGGCCAAATTTTCTGTTGATGTGACTTAGTTAACTTCAAGTGGAACTGTGCCAATTTATACCAGCAGACAAGGCTGCATTGCACAGAGAATAGTGGGATTGTTTACAATGATTGAGGAGAGAGGGAGCAGGGAAGACTTGGTAATTATTGAGTTATATTGCTGTATCATTATACTAGACATTTACAAACAAGGGGACAAATACATCCAGTAGGAAAAACAACATGTGTGTGCACATTGACACATGTACCAAGATAAGAGAAAACAAAAAAAACTATGCAGTGACAGATCTAATATGCAGATTATGCTCTGGACATTTTAAACATAAAATGAAAAATTATAAGTGTCAAGAAATCAGTTTTGTCTGAAAGTCCTCTGGATTTACTACCAAAGCTGACAAGGAAGCTGCTCTACATACCTAATCCAAAAGCCATTGAAGTCAATGAAAAGAGTCTGACTTTAGATAAGGCAAAAATATAGCCTGTTCATATTTTATGAGAGGAAGAATTCATGGAGAATAAAGAGAATTAAACCTTGACCAAGTAACAGGTGACTCCTCAGCAGCTATGATAATCCTTTATTTGTATTATCACAGCCATTATTCTGAGTAGAACAGGGAAATGGAAGACTCCGTTTCACTAAAGTCTATCTAATTATGGCAAAGGTGCACTCGGCAGTCCCATGTCCCCTCCTTTAGTAGGCAGCCCTGTAGATTTTATTTCTATGCTGTGTTTGGATGACCTACATCCTATAATTGGATCCATTTCATATGGGGATAGGAGCCTGCTAGCCAACAGCTGCAGAGACATGGTTGCTTGTGTAAATGAAAAGAAAGTTTCTGTCATTCATTTCTGAGCATAAAAGTGATAAGCTGCGGTTAGGTTGCAGCAGTTCCCAATCTCCCACATTAACACATATTCCCTTTCTAAGCCAGTAATCCTCTCAAAAAATAATTCATTGTTTTTAAAATAATGGTGTAACTGTTCCTGAGAATCACAGAAGCTATTCTTGCCAGCTGGCACTAGTCACTTAGCAATACATCAAAGTAATTGCACCTCAGTTATGGATTAGCACAATGCATCATCCAAATGAGAAGCCCCGGTGATATACTGAAGAAGATAGGGCTTCCCAGGAAGAAGGGAGTCAAGAGGTAGCCATTTTATTTTATTATGCAAAAGGTGGAGGGAGGACTAAGTGAGAAAGAGAATGATGTTAAATATGGATTTTCATTTACATTGGTGGTGGTGACAAATGCAAACTAAGATCCAAGGCAATTCTTGTGACATTAGAACGTTGCTTCTCTCTGCAAAAGCCTGGTTGACATGATTGGTTTGCAAAGTATATTGGGGAAGCATTGTTTACAAAACATTCCTTCTGCACTAAGCCAGTGGCTCTCAGCCTTTCCAGACTACTTTATCCCTTTCAGGAATCTGATTGGTCTTATGTACCCCCAAGTTTTACCTCACTTAAAAACTGTTTGCTTACAAAAATCAGACATAAAAATACAAAAAAGTGTTGCACACTATTACTGAACAATTGCTTGCTTTCTCATTTTTATCATATAATTATAAAATAAATGGATTGGAATAAAAATATTGTACTTACATTTCAGTGTATAGTATATAGAGCAGTATAAACACATCATTGTCCATATGAAATTTATTTCGTACTGACTTCACTAGTGCTTTTTAGGTAGCCTCTTGTAAAACTAACTAAGCAAATATCTAGATGATTTGATGTACCCTCAGAAGACCTCTGCGTACCCTCAGGGGTATGCCTACCCCTGGTTGAGAATCACTTCTCTAAGCAACAAAATACAGCCCTGCACCTCCAACCTTTACTTGGGTAACCACACAAGTAGTCCCATTAAATTAATAGAAGTAAGGGAGCAATATGAGAGTGAGGAATACCTTGTGGATGGGGTGAGGGGGCGGAGAGTAAGAAATGTGGTATATCTTGACTTTAATAAGACTTTTGAAACAGTCTCGCATGACCTTCTCCTAAACAAATTAGAGAAATACAACCTAGATGAAGCTACTATGAGGTGGGTGCATAAACTGGTTGGAAAACAGTTCCTAGAGAGTAGTTATCAGTGGTTCACGGTCAAGCTAGAAAGGCATATCAAGTAGGGTCACGCATGGAATCAGTTCGCCGTCTGATTCTGCTCAATATCTTCATCAATGATTTAGACAATGGCATAGAGAGTGCACGTTTAATGTTTGTGGACAATACCAAGCTGGGAGGGGTTGCAACTGCATTGGAGGATAGGATTAAAATTCAAAATGATCTGGACAAACTAGAGAAATGGTCTGAAGTAAATAGGATGAAATTCAATAAGGACAAATGAAAAGTACCCCACTTAGGAAGGAACAATAAGTTGCACACATACAAAATGGGAAATGACTGCGCAGGAAGAAGTACTGCAGAAAGGGATCTGGACGTCATAGTGGACCACAAGCTAAATATGAGTCAACAGTGTAATGCTGTTGCAAAAACAAACGAACAAACAAAAAAAAAACCCACACACATTCTGGGCTGTATTAGCAGGAGTGTTGTAAGCAAGACATGAGAAGTAATTCTTCCACTATACTCCTTGCTGATTAGACCTTAACTGGAGTACTGTGTCTAGTTCTGGGTGCCACATTTCAGGAAAGATGTGGGCAAATTGGAGAAAGTTCAGAAAAGAGCAACAAAAATGATTAAAGGTGTAGAAAACATGACCTGTGAAGGAAGATGGAAAAAATTGGGTTTGTTTTGTCAGGAGAAGAGAAGACTGAGGGGCGATATGATGATTTTCAAGTACATAAAAGGTTGTTACAAGGAGAAGAGAGGTACATTGTTCTCATTAACCTCTGTGGATAGGACGAGAAGCAATGGGTTTAAATTGCAATAAGGGAGGTTTAAGCTTGGACATGAAGAAAAACTTCCTGTCAGGGTAGTTAAGCACTGGAATAAATTGTCTAGGGAGGTGGTGGAATTTCTGTCATTGGAGAATTTTAAGAGCAGGTTAGACAAACACCTGTCAGGGAAGGTCTAGATAACACTTAATTCTGCTATGAGCGCAGGGCACTGGACTAGATGACCTCTCCCTTCCAGTCCTGTGCTTCTATACTCTCCCGAGTAAGGGCTTTAAGATGAGGACCACAGTTCTGATAATCAGCTTTTCATTAGATGACATCCCCATCCCCAATTCTCTCTCATAGTAGGCTACAGGGTTTCCTTGTAACAAAGTGCCCTGTTCAGCTTAAATAGTGCTTTGGAATGCTAATCGTTTGGACACGTTATTGTCATGTGTTGTTTTCTTAGACAACTTGTGCAAGTTTCCAAGTGCACATTTTGGATGTGTTGTGAGGCATAAAGAGTCTTTATTTTTCAATTACCTCAGCAGTCAACCAAATAACGTCTTTCCTTGAAGGATGTTGTTGTTATTTTAAAAAATGGGGCCAGCAGTGATTAGAATTCAAATGTAAGGCATGGGCCAAACTGCATCCTGCAGCTCCTAGGATTAATGTTGTTTTTAAAAAATGCACAATTTGGCCCAAGGCCTTAAACAACCAATGACCTACTAATTGAATTCTGGGAAAAATTTGGTAGCATGAAAACAATGTCTTATACATATTATGTGGTCATCATTTTACATGAGAGGCCTGATTTTCAGGGACCAGTTCTGCATGTCTGATTGCATGCTACCATAGCTAGAGCACCTGAGGAGCACAGCTCTATAGTACACCAGGGATACATACCCCAGTTCAGGGAGTTTCCTTAGCTTCCCCCTTACACAGCAGAACTGTATCAGTTCTTCCACCTTTTGGCCTCTAGGTGTCCACGAAATGGGAGGGGAATTTCAGCAGCAGAGACTACTGTACTTTCCTCAGTATCACATTTGTTCTTCTTATGCAGCATTCAAGCTACTTATATAGTAATTTGGAATAGCAGACACTTCACACGAAGGGATAAATCATTGTGGATCAAGGAGGCAGCTGCTCTTCCCAAGTGGACTTATGTGGAAGGAGTCACATTCACTATAGCAAAATAGTAGCTTGAAGAGTCAAATTGGAGACTCACCAGGGCAGTGCTGGTGAAGAGATGGAGATGAAACCTCTTGGACTCATACTGAAGAATGGCAGGCATTAAATAGCTCTCTTCTTGCACTCCAGCTCTTTAGGAGGTCCTTGAAATTGCTTCTTTATTGATTTTATAACACAAAAATAAGAGCATTACATAGTTTGTATTTCAAAATAAACCCAACCAGCATACTGGATGACTAAGTCACTAATAGGAGCTAAATCTAACCCTCTGTTTTTGTGATAACATGTTAAATCCCCTGTAGATACTAGAAGGGGAAATAGAAACACTTGGTATTAAAGAAAGATGCTAAGGGCTAGGTTGACACTGGGGGGTGGGGGGAGGGCAGGGTGGGAGAAGAGAGGGCGTGCAAAACTTATGACCACAGAAGTTTGGCCAAGACTTTGGAACTCAATGTTGGGTGAAATAAGAATGACCATGCAGCATTTTGAACTAAATGCAAATCTTATCTTAATCTTACTTCTCTTGCAACAGTACCCTCATATACTTCAGTACTTATCCCATAGACATATATGCATGTGTTTATACATAAATAGATGAAAATTGTTTTTTTCAAAAAGTTGTGACCCTCTCTAATAAGGAGGTTGATGTATATTAAAAATTCAGAGCTGAATTTTATTCGTGTAGATATGCAGTAATTCCAAGTGGCGTTATTTCTGACAAAGTCGTGTAAAATGTTGCAGGAATGTGCTTGGGATTTGGTGACAAAACCAGTGTTCTTCTCATACTCCCCATTTGGGTACCTTCAGTACTCTAATCAGCACAGTTGGCATTATCTGGACCCAGATCTGGAATAATGCTTTCAAGTTGGAACAAATTGTATTAGCAGAGGTGTGTGGAGAAGGTGCCCCTTTCAGCTCTACGTGTATATCCAGCCAGTGCAGTTAGTCCCACATTCATAAGTAGTGCAGTGATCTTTAAAGCTGAAAATAAACTAACCCTCAAGAAATTTAGCTATAGGAAAGCACAAACATAGAAAGTACCAGGTCAGTGTTAGCTACATCAACGTGTGCTGATAATGGATAGCATACTTTTATACCTCAAAAATAGTTAGTTCAACAATAGCGTATTAGATGAATCATGGAATTGCTCAAAAATGCCATTCCTGGCAGGCTACACAGGAATATTATATCCTTTGCAAACAATTGATGTGTTTTAATTACATTTTATTTATTCAACCAAACCCCAAAATAATTAAAATACATATTCTGTACATAGTAATGCCACATCATAACAAGGTGAATTTATAGAACCCCCAACTGTTCTTTGCATGAGAACTATGTGGGGCAAAAGAAATGGAAGTTACAATGTCTCTGGCCAGATCCTCATTTGTTATAAACAGATAAAGCTCCAATAGACTTCAGGGGAACTGTACTCAGTCACACCAGTTAAGGATCTAACCCCTGGAGTTTCTTCTTGTTTGCCCACAATTGGAAGCAGCAAAAAATCCATTTCCTAAGCCCACAGATATCCCAAGATACTCAGGAGGCAAGATGCATCCATTTGTTGCTTCATGGCTCCCTCAAAGATGCTTCCGCCTTGACACCTGTCTTTACCAGCTCCTCCTGACCTTTAGACAAGGGAAAGGATCAAGCTAATGCAGAGAGGAGCATATTACTCGGTAGTCTGCAGTGCAGATGCTGGGAGTGCAGGGAAATATGCGATTCAGCCTTTACTCTTTGCAAGCAGTCTTTTCTCATAAAGAGACTTTCACAGTTCAATCACTAGCCAAAATGATGTCAAAAATCTTGTGATGAGTCCTGAGGAAGTCATCAAGTACCCCAATATGCTAACTGGCTCTTTATTTTGCTTCAATAGGAAAATGAGACTGGAAAGTTCATTCTCATTTGTAGAGACTATTTTGCAAAGATGATGGTGTCCTCATTTCTTTTGGACAACTGTTCCCCACACCAGACTGCTATCCCTGGGGTTTAGTTTAAAAACAAACTGTGTTCTGTCCTAGGCAGAAGGCTGCCTGTGTGTGTCTGAAAGATAAGACGCTAATGGCAGGAAACCTCCCAGAACAATTTTAGTTTGACTTCAGGGAAATAAAAGCTTGCCAGTCCTGTGAGTTCAGGTGTGCTTCATATCAAAGATGTATCAGGGTGGATTATAGTTAAATCCCCCCCCGCAAAAAAGGGGGGGGGAGTATTGTTGAAATGCTAACAGGTGAGATCATGTGTTTGCTGCCTCAATTCTTCAGAGTCAGTTTTGTATTACTATGAGAATTTAAGAGAGCAAATGGCACAGGCTTCAGGTGCTTAGTTCTGGGAAGTTTGCCCATTGAAACTCCCTAATGTAGAGGGGTGGTTAGATGCCATGGTTATTACAACTTCTGCCCCGTGCTTTTGTAGAATACATTGAGAAACATGAGCAATGACATTCATTTTTATGCCTGTGATTTTTGTGGGCTTGTCTATACAGTGGGGCAATGAATTCTAAAGCACACTGCGTTGCACATTGACTGAAATAAACCCTGGTAGTGCCCACTAAATGTTCCCTAGTACATAGTAACGTAGTACTTCCTTTATTCTGACACTTTCGCATGCTTTAACCATGGTAAGCTGTTGCTCTTAACAAACTTGCAATAAAGTAAGAACTTAGAGTAGGTGACACCCATAAGCCCAAGCCCTTGTATCAGCTGTGTAACTCCAGAGATGAAAGCCCAGTCCATGTCCAGCCAACATGACATCACCATAAGTGACTTCTCCAGTAGGCCAGATGCCTCTTTTGGAGATGTTGCACTTTAAACAGGAAAGGTTGCTTCCTGGAAATATATTTTTATTTAACAAAGTTTTGACCATTCTAGGGATTCCAAGGGCAAGGAAATTCAGGCAAGTTCTCACACACTGCTCTAAGGCCCATGCAAATAGTCTACCAGCAAGTGCCCCCCACTTTGTTCTTAGAAACAAGGTTAGTCAAAATAGCCATTAAATCATATTTTTGCTTGTATTTTGGCTAACATTTAACACCCCAAACCACTTTAAAATATAAAATCTTTAAAATGGGATCATTTTAACAATTGAAATGATCCCAGGGTCCTCATATAAGCATTTTTGCATAACGACAAGGGGGCTAGTCCTGATTCTGCACACTTCTGGAAAGCCAATTATATAGGCCCAAATATTCAAAAATAGCCTGAAGTTTTTGTGCCAGTAACTCAAGTACTTAGATGTCTTTGCAATTTTGCACAGGCAATTGATGGTGTACAGACAATGGCCAGATTAAGGACCCTTCACTAATTTCGCCATGGAAGTCTCACTGTAAACTGGTTCATCATTAAAGAGCCCCATGTTTATCATTGACTTTCTAGTTTTGCCCCATTGACCCAACATAAGAGTAACCTAATTACTGCTGTGTGGGTCTTTGTCTCCCATTAGTGGCTGATAGGTGTGGGATTTACTCCTTCAGCTCATTGAACAGAGGCTCAGGACAGATCCAATTCTCAATGAAATCAATGGAAGTCTCTCATGCAAGGCCCAGTATCCACAATAGACTTCTAGTAGGAAAGGTCTCAAGTTCAAACTCAGAGGATAACCCTAGGTGAGGCAGTATCCAGAGAAACATTCCAATCTCTTTCATACCATCCTTAGATAGGTATTCAAAAATTAATAAAATAGAGAAAAATCCTGAGGGTTTGGGCAATGGTCATCAGGGGTACGATGGAGAGAAGAGAATCCTTGATGTGTCATTTGTCCTTTGCATCAGTGGATGATCTTTTCCCTTACAGATGTAAACATGATCAAGAGGGAAAAGAGTAGGGTAGCCCCATTAGGTGCTCATCTTCATTAGAGAGGCTTCACTATGATAAGCCATCCTTGTGCCTTTGTGTCCCCTGCTACAAGACAGTGATTTTAATGTAGTGCTATTTTGATCAATGCCACTTGAAGATCAGACCGTCTATATTCAACAGTGAGACCCTAAGATATATCAAGTGATAGTAAACCCAGATGACATTACTAGGGGTGATATTGGTTTAAGGAATTTTTAATACTAATTATATTTTTCCTCAAACATGAAACAGACCAAGTAAAAAATGCAAATTGGTAAAAATGCAGGAGGAGGATACATTTATTCAACTGGGTAAGAGGTGCTGGCGGAAAGGACTAAAACCTTAAATTCATTGCAGGCCAGGTTTCTTCTTTTCAAAGAATCAGACAGCATGTTCCCTTTTTCAGACTTGGTATTTATTATACTGCAGTGTTGACACTAGCTTTATATTACACATACCTAATGACAGGTGAGTATTCACTACCCACTGATAAAACTAAACCTAAGTCACAATTATCAACAAAGGTTCCAATCCTGCAACTGATTCAGAGTGGATGACCCCTGAACTCCAGCCCCCAAAGGAAGTAGTCATGAAAGTCTGGGGTGGGGTTTGTGCATACCAGGGGGTTTGCCCACAGAGTTAGTACCATATCAAGACCTTAAGGTGCATTTTATACTGAAAAAGGACTCTGGTTCCAGAGTTAGCGTCGCTCAATGATTCCAAGATTCATTTACAAATAAAATATGCTAACAGCTAGCAATACAAGTTTCCTGTGGGAACTGAATCTCAAGGTATGTTCCTGTTCACTCATCATGATCCTAATCCTAAAACATATGCCTTGACACTTCAGTTATACACTTCTAATATGTCTCAGCTGAGTCAAGTTACTGCCAGTGATGTTCAAACAGAAAATAGTTAAGTCTCAGGTTGAGTTTGCAGGCACAGCAGTTTGAAACAGCACCTTTGTCACTATCAACTTAGCAAAATAGAGATGCTGGGAGTGCAAGTTGGCTTTGTGCGGTTCCTTTTTTGCAGGATTACTTTTAAGTCTACTTTAAAGGAAAATGCAAATATGAAGAAACTTTTCTTTATAAAGGGCGACTTTATTTAGTGATTAAAGAGGACAGGACTGCAGAATCAGGATTGCCATGTCACTTATTTGGGCAATTCACTTATTTTCTTTGGGTTAGATGATGACATGAAATCCCCTTACGCCACACGATCCATTGTTTACAGCCAAGCTCTAAGATACAACCGCATTTGCTCCAATCCCTCAGACAGAGACAAACACCTACAAGATCTCTATCAAGCATTCTTAAAACTACAATACTCACCTGCTGAAGTAAAAAAACAGATTGACAGAGCCAAAAGAGTACCCAGGGGTCACCTACTACAGGACAGGCCCAAAAAAGAAAATAACAGAACGCCACTAGCCGTCACCTTTAGCCCCCAACTAAAACCTCTCCAGCGCATCATCAAAGATCTACAACCTATCCTAAAAGATGATCCCTCACTCTCACAGATCTTAGGGGACAGACCAATCCTCGCTTACAGACAGCCCCCCAACCTGAAGCAAATACTCACCAGCAACCACACACCATACAACAAAAACACTAACCCAGGAACCTATCCTTGCAACAAAGCCCGATGCCAACTCTGTCCACATATCTATTCAAGTGATACCATCATAGGACCTAATCACATCCGCCACACCATCAGGGGCTCATTCACCTGCACATCTACCAATGTGATTTATGCCATCATGTGCCAGCAATGCCCCTCTGCCATGTACATTGGCCAAACTGGACAGTCTCTACGCAAAAGAATAAATGGACATAAATCTGACATCAGGAATCATAACATTCAGAAACCAGTAGGAGAACATTTCAACCTCCCTAACCACTCAGTGACAGACTTGAGGGTCGCAATTTTATAACAGATAAACTTAAAAAACAGGCTACAACGAGAAGCTGTTGAACTTGAATTGATATGCAAACTAGATACCATCAACTCAGGATTAAATAGAGACTTGGAATGGCTTGGCCATTACATTAATTGATTCTATTTCCCTTAAGTTAATGATCCTCATTCACACCTGTGTGTCAACTGTCCACAATGGCCATCTTGTTTATCACTTCAAAGGTTTTTCTTCCCCTGCTGTTATGGTTCCTCTCAATTAATTAGCCTCTTAAGGTTGGTTCATGCACTTCCACCTTATCTTGTTTCTCTGACTGTATAAATATCTGTCCACTGTATGTTCCATTCTATGCATCCGATGAAGTGGGTTCTAACCCACGAAAGCTTATGCTGAAATAAATTTGTTAGTCTCTAAGGTGCCACAAGTATTTCTTTTTTTCTTATTTTCTTTTTCCTTACGCCACTGTTCAGTCTCCTTGTATTTTGGATCCTGGCATATATGAGAGAGAGCTGCATTCCTACATCTTTCCCCTTTTTGTAGTAGATGGGTGGGGAGTGAGGGGAATAGTTATGGCCTTAGCACCACAGCAATTGCTGAGATAATGCAGTAGAGGTTTAATTTCATGCTAAGAGTACAAACTGCATCAAATCCAGGGAGTAGCCCTATGAGGTACTCTACACCTCAAAGACACCCCTCAGACACAATTCCTCCTCTTCATTCTCCTTGCTCCAGGTAGAGAATAACTGGTGCTAGTACATGCCAGTAGCCAATTACAACATATTTTGCATTGACTCAACTGCTTTACCCAGTCAGTGGGATGTGCAGAGCCTAGATAATTGTCTTGCAGCCATGCCTTCTCATATATTAAACCCCATATAATATCAGCAGTTTCATAATACAATACAGAACTGGTCTGAAACTGTCAATAAACATAACATTTTAATTTTGTGTTAAAGTTTCACAATAATTTTCATAATTCTTACTTCCATCCACCGTTCCCTTCATTTTCCAACCAGCAATAGAAGTGGTGTAAAAATACTAAAAATGAAATATTTGATGAAATATCTTAAAATGACTGATAGCTCAGTAACTTTCAGATCATATTTTACGACTATTCCCATATTCTTAGAGATCTTGAATGAGGAATTGTGCTCAAAAATATAAGTATCCAGTTTTTCAGTCAGTGTTTCAAAAGAATACAATCAGCTATGACAAACAAAAAATCTGTGTTCTAAAATCATTTAATGTAATCTGGCATTGGAGAATCTGTATTAATGTTATCAAAACCAGTGCAATTAAATTTCAAAATAAGGAATTTTATAGGGCACTTTCCTAAGCAATTCAAGTTAAATATTTATAAGTATCTCTGAACTATGCATGTGTTATTTACCCAACATCCATCTGTACGGGGGGATGTCAGCAAACCAGTAAAGTGACTGAAACCACTATGGCTTATTGCTAAAAGCAGTCAAGTCAGCATGCTGTAAATTGGCCAAGTCAAAGCCTCAGCTTGACCAAGGCAGAAGGGGAGGGGGTTTTGGGTGCCACAGAGAGAGTAGCTTGACCACGCGTCCTTCCTGATAAGAATTGTGTTGAAGTTGCTGACACATGCATTTTAGAAGAGCTGATGTAGGGGCCTCAAGGCTGAAAACTCTGGAAAAATGCACACCTGGTTAATCAACAATCAGAAGGAAACCTCTTGCTTGACCATTGGAACTGCTTGCTTAACAAGTTTTCTTTAAGGGACATGTCTAATGTATAAGTAAGGGGGAAAAGTTTGAGGTGGTGAGACTCTTCAAGATTGGACTCACTCTCCCTCTGGATGCATCTTGTGTTCCCCACCAGCAGACAGGCTGCCACTATGCCACTCGAGAGCCACACTCAGCTTCGGGAATTATTGAGGGTTGAGGGTGTTTTACTAACCTGTTGTGGATGTGTGTAAGTGCTTGAGACTAAGTAAAGTTTAGCTTTAAGTGAAAGCACTCTTGTGTTGTCCCGTTTGTGCCAGCCATCTATTGGTTGGACCACCATGTCTCCCCTGATTTATTTCCTGACACCACCTCAGAGACTAAAAATTACCAAGAGCTTTGGGTTGAAAGAACCCCGGGTAACAGATCATTCAGGTTTATAAGTGTTATTAATGCTAAGAAGAGGCATTGTACTTATATTATTATTAAAGAGCATCTTTAGTTTCTGTCTTGTAGAAATATTAAAGAACACACACAAGAAAACGGTATAATAAAATAGGAAATGCAAGCTCCTGGTGTAGGTAGAAAAGGGAAACAAAGCTACAGGGTGAAAAGATCAATCAACAGCTTCATGAAAGTTATATGGATGAACAAGCTATATCTCCAATACAAAGGGACCATTATTACAATATGGAATCTCATTGAAATCAACAAGCACCGTTCAAACAACTCAATACTTGTCTTTGCCTCGTGTTTGCCAAGCTATAAAAATGTAGTGCTATTAATTTTTCCTTGTGTGTCAATCCCTCCTCCCACCTGATAATTTTGTTGTTCATTCTCTGTTGCTCCAATTAGTAAATATCTTTCTGGTAATGCTATGGTCAAATTCATGCAAGAATTAGGTGAAGTTACAGTCACGCCATAGAGCAAATATGGAAGCAATGGTATCATTTTCTTGTCTCACCAAGTAATGTGTTTGAGTATGCCCTAAAGCCACTGGGATCAAGTAGCCTGTCTGGAGATCAGACCACTCATTAGATGCCTGAGTATGGATTTGGGTACCAGCTCACATTAGACCCCCACATTTGATATGGATGGAGGAGATGGGCCACTACCTGAATTTAGCCTCTAAACTGCCATATATGGGGGTACCAATGATGAAGAAACACAGCCTGATATTTAGATACTGTTCATGGGTCTTAATATTTGGATGATTTTTGAGATCCAAATATCACGCAAGTATCTACCTTTGTTTCTCCTCTCCTTTCCCCTACAAGAGTCTTGGGAAGCTTTGCCTCCCTACATAATGTATGGTCTTCTTTCTAGGGAGTGACCCATTATCTCTTCCCCTCATCCCCACAGGCGAATATTTGGTAGAAGGACTATCCAACTGGTCCTTCCTGTGACACTCTGCACCCCGTATCCACTATGGTGATATAATTATGTTTTGTACAAAGTATGCCCTGTGAGGTATCATTCTAAAAG
This sequence comes from Macrochelys suwanniensis, assembly GCA_033296515.1. Taxonomy (NCBI): domain Eukaryota; kingdom Metazoa; phylum Chordata; order Testudines; family Chelydridae; genus Macrochelys; species Macrochelys suwanniensis. The sequence goes on along the minus strand of CM065784.1, from coordinate 13,912,442 downwards.
TCTTAATATATTGAACATTAATATCCTGTTAAGGCGTATGTGCTATCATTGTATATGAGGTTATGAAGCTTTGCTATGTATGTGCCACTGAAACATGTTGAGAGGTTGGGAACACCCACAAGCAGCCTTTCAGGCACAACAATAAAAAGGCCAAACAATGTTGACAGCATATTGAGGAAACACTCACAATAATTACTCCAGGAATTGGGTACAATAGAAGCTTCTCAGAGATAGCACTACACAATGGGAACTATTTGACTCAGGTCACAGCAAAAGATATTTCCAGCAAGTTGGAAGAAGATATAAAAGGGGTAAGTGACATCATGACTAGACTACACTCCCCACACAAAAGAACACCTGAGGAACAAATACTGAATGGGGGTGGGGAGAAGCACTGGTCCCAGGGAAGAATGAAGGAAGCCCAGTTCCAGGGGTCACATCTCCCACTCCTGTAAATTCAGATAGTGGCCCGTCTCCTCCATCCTACATCTTTAGGGTGGTGATTAACCAGGGTAGAACTATTGCTCCCACAAATCCTGCAGTAAGTATCTCTTAGGGTGCAAGTACACTGGCACTCACCCCAGCCATCTCATCCATTCTTCAGCATCACTGTACCACCACACTCTTCCTCTTGCCACATTGACCTTTTATAACTCTGGAGCTGAGACACTCAAGAGTGTACTAAGATAAAAGGAAGTCCTTATTTAAACAGACTAGGCAGAGCTACAGAATCACAACCAAACTAGGAGTCCACTTCGGACTCCTGAGGGTAGCAGATCCTGAACTGAGTGATTAGCAGCTATAGTGTTGCCAAATATCACCGAACAGCACTGATTTTTGTACTATTCTTTGAGTCCATTCTTGCTGGTGTGCACTCAGGGACAAAGGATTAATACAACACAGTGTCTAATGACATGTTAAGCATTCAGAGGAATGAGGCAAATAGGAACACAGGAACGGATGCTGGAGGAGACTAGTGATCCATCTAGGCCAGTATCCTAACAATGGTCAGCACAAACTACCTCAGGAAAAGGCAAGAAACCTTAATTAGTTCCCTTAATCAATCACCTGCCAATCATATCCATGTTGCGATGCAGCTGTCACTATTAAAATGTCTAGGACGTAATGAACCTTCCTCTTACACCTTTGAAAGGTTCTAGAAGAAGAGGGGTCTACTTTTTGAAGACTTGAGCCATCAACAGCTAGGCCATCCAAAACAGAGATTTCTCTGCTTCAAGGCTCTTACATTTTGTTTTTGTTTTTTCGGACTAATCAACTTGGCCAATAAAATGAACTAGTTCAGAATGTTCGATCTCAACTTTTAGGGAGGATCATCCTTGTAGGATGGATAGAAGGGGATCCCTTGCATGTAGATTTCTCCCCCTGTACTCCGTACCTCATCTATTCACCAACAATAAGGACTGGACAAAATCTGCCCTATGTAACTAATTGTGTTCTGGAAATAAGAATTTTATTTTTTTTTGCTAAAATGCAAAATCCTAAATCCTCACAGCCTTGATCTTGTTATTCCAGTGACACTTATGATGGGAATTTATCTCACTTTTCTCAGCTATGACCATTGACAGGCCATGATCTTAAACACTAATGGTTGAATCAGGGAAATTGGGGGGGGGGGGGGGGAAGTGTATCAGTTGTTCATAGAGTTCATTCATGCATCAGATACCACAACACGGCGGTGATGTTACAAACCATGGGTCTAATCTTCTCCCCAGTGGAAGAAATATTTGGCTCAGCCAAGCTAAGGAGGGCGTTTTGGCTTTAATGCTACATTTTCTTGCTTTTGAGAGTTTCATTCAAATCTTTGTTATTTGCATCACTTTTTCCACAGTATAGTAGTTACTTTGTTACTTAATGCAAATCAAGACTATTTGCAAACTAAGGAAGATTCATAAATAAATATTTGAAAAGAGAAAACTGTTGGAATGAGATAATATTAGCTTCCTGCCAAAGAAACAAAAGAGGCAGCTACCAAATAAGTGTACTGTAGCATGCTATGCAAATTTTTTACCCACTACAAATATGCAAAAAGGATAAGCTCTTGATTCTAAGCCCTTACAATAGTCATTTCATAAATAAATAACGGTATCAAAAACTTGACACTGTGTTAAGGTGTAAGCCTGTGCAGCACAAAGACTGCATCATTTTGCCTTAGAATTATTGAATAAAAAGAACAAACTTAAATGACTGCTTTTATTTCTTTGATCAGAGATATGGCATGGTGAGAAGTCTTAGTCAGGGGATTTTCCCCGTCAATGGTATCTTTAAAGAATATAATTTTAAATGGTAATTTATTTTATATCCATGGTAGTTAATTCTTTTATTATAATCATTAGAGCGGTCTAGTTTTAGGAGAATTTGCATATTGGCATACAGGAATGTAATGCATGAAACTTTGCATCAATCAGAATGATTATATAGACCCCTTAGTGTAGGTGTGTATCTGCATGGCAATATCTTTTAAACTGTTTATTTTTTGTCTAGTACCCTGGAATGTTCCACATATTAGAAAGATGACAGATTAAAGAGTTCAGAATCCTGGATGTCATTTTGGGCACAAAAACAGGACTCTTGAAATGAGCTGAAACATGGACAATGAGTCCAAATAGTTCCTTTCCTGTCTCTCATACAAAGATTACAGCAGTTGAGAGTCCAATAAAAGACTGTGCACGCCTGCAGTAGAAGCTGCTTTGGAAAAAAAAAAAAGTGAGTGACACGAAGATGTGTGGGATGAAAATCATCATCAGTGAGGAAGATAACCCATTTTGGTGACTTCAGATTGCTTGAAGATCTTAGAATAATTCTAATATGGCAAAAGTGTCTCCTTAAAGCATTTTTGTGCTGAACGTAAAACTGCAGTATATTCAAGTGTCATTTTAACATTTATTATGCTAAAAGTCTGTAGATGCACAATGAAATGAATGCTGTATCGTGCTGATCATTTACAATTGAAAAAGTATGAGGGGTAACTACTGCTTTGAGGAATGTTACCATGCACAGTCCAAAACCCATCCTGTATATAGTTTTACTTTTATTCCTCCCTTGATTAGGTCTCATGTATATCTGGTTCACACCAGCATTTTCTCTTTTCTACTGCAACCCTCAAGCTAGCCCACTGTGATGGTTCCACTTTTCAATTATACCCAAATGTTCTAGACACTGGAGTTCCTTCTCCTTTTGGGGCCCTTTGCAGTGCATGCAGTGCTGGAACTGCATTTGGAGAGGTCTACCAGGATATTGAGAGGGTGGGGGGGAATGCTATCCCATGCCTTCAAACAAGTCAGAAAATCTTTTCTTAATTTCCTCTACTGTGAAGAATTCTTTTTGTAGATTCCACTGCCATTAGGCTTTATCAAAGTTTAGTGAGTTTAAAGCTGCCAGTCCCAATACTGGCTGGTGTGTTTATTACGTAAGTAACCCTTCTGCCAAGTGGAGTCAGCAGCAACATAAGCCAGGTTAAATGTCCAGGGGTTTCCCTTAACAGAAAATAGAACCTTTTGCAACCCAACACCATCCCAGGTGCCTCTAGGAGGCAATACTTCCCCTCTCGCAAGCCCTGAGGCTGTATATGGGGAGGGGGAAACTTTAAAAGGGGACCCAACCTTAATTTGGGAAAACAATTCAAAAGCCTGTGGCCACAGGCAAACACCCCCTCCCACAGCATGCTGGGGGAGTGTCCTTTGCCTCAGAGTCTCACCTTGCAGTGTGAAAATCCAAACAAACGTACGTCCCTTAACACACCACTCCCCTCTCCAGCACCCCTGGCAGTCCTTGGTTAGTGAAGACAGTTTAGAAATGTGCTCATGGGGTGGGGGGAGGGAAGGGAAGAGCAGGGCCGGCTCTGGCTTTTTTACCGCCCCAGGCAAAAAAAAAAAATGGCCCGAGCATCGCCAAAGCAAAAAACAAAACAAACAAATTAAAAAAAAAAAAAAAAAGTCTGGAGCCAGAGTGCCGCCAAAGAAAAAAGAAAAAAAAAAAGCAAGACGGAATTTGCTGCCCTAAGATTGGCCTGAATGCTGCCCCTTACAATGTGCCGCCCCAAGCATGTGCTTCCTAGGCTGGTGCCTAGAGCCGGCCCTGGGGAAGAGAAGGGGAAGGGCTGAGCAATGCCTTTGCTGTCTATACAACTGGCTCAGTTGCTGCTGTCACTGTCCCTCAGCTGCCACCGCTCTCCACTGCCGCAGTCCATCTCTGCTGTCACTGCTGGCCACTGCTGCAATGTCACATTCAGACGCTCTGCCACTTAACCCAGCTCTCAGTGATTTCAGCAGAAAGAGGGGGAACCTCACTGCCAGCGCAGTGTGTGTTGCCTTTCACTGTTCCCAGACTAGGTTTGGGGGCTTAGCCCCTAGACCTGCTCCGCAGTGGGAGATTCCTAGAGCTCCCCTAACTGGAAACAAGGACTCTTGAGTTGAATCAGCTTTGTCATTAAACACTGGAGAGGCAGGTCATATGTCTAGGACTACTTAGGCAGAGTCCACACCTACTTATGCTGACTGATATTTGGCCTCCCTACCCCCTGTTTAGCAGTGAGGTTCAGTGGAGGGTGAAGCTCAAACAGGGCAGGCTAATCCAGTTCTGCTGCCCTTTAAGTCACACAATACAGATAACATTTCATTATCCTTGCATTCAAATACTAGAGGGATTTGTAACCCAAACTAGCTAAAATTGATCATTTTGACAAAGCAATATCGTGCTGCGCACATAGGCAGAGTAAGCACGTCTATCCAAACAGAGTCAGCTCCTGAAGTCTTCCCCACAAGTGCAGCACTAGGTGTCAAGGGAGAACTTATTCAGACCCCAATTACATATAGAAATCTAGAGTGACTTTTTCCTCGTATCTGCATTTAACATTACATTTCCCCACCAAGCAGAGTGGATGCCCTCAATATCACCTGTATCAGCAAAACTAACAGGATGCTGTGTCATAGTAATGGACTAGACTTTTCCTAGCTTCTGTCTCAGGAATGCAATTTACTTGTGCCCAGTGTCTTGGTAAGATAACAATGAAACATATGTAACTATCCTTTTCCTCATTCTGTATTGTAAGCCAATAAGAAAGCTACATCCTTGTTGTGAAACACCTCTTCAGAGGTGTTCTGCTGCATGCATTGTACACCCTCGACTTTTGTTTGCAATGGTTATGCAAAATGGTTTGCTTTGTTGCCCTTCATGCATATCTCCTCCCCCCCAGTGGACATTCCTCTTGTGTGACTGTAGTATGCAAATCTGTTGCAGATCTTTGCTATATGCTTCTCTTTTAAAGTTGCACGAGGCTGATGCTCTGCTGTTGCACCCGGATCTCGTTATGTGCAGGTCTGATTGCTGATTGTACCTGTTTTGTCATATGCACGGAGACTAGTAATCATAATACTTGCATTAACTCTGTGGATGTCTTATGTGCTGTGGCTGGCCTAATGGCTTTTTTTAGTGTTAAGAAATTATTGGAGGACAACTTATTTCGTATCCTTCAGCACATCACCCCCCTCAGTGAAAGTACGGTCTTTTCAGCTGTAGCTAGGTTACCCACTCAGTCATTTCCATAGGTCACTGATTTCTCACAGTGAATTTCTTTGTGTGGAGGTGTTTTTCTTTGGAAAGCAATAGGCCTCAAATAATTCAAACAGCCTGTCTGAATTTTTCCTCACTGCTTCAGTGATCTTGCCACTTGAGATCCATGCCTTTTTGCCCAATACATATTAGAAAATGAGAGCTTTTTGCGCCATAGGCCACTTATCTGCTTCCAAAGATCAGCTCCATTAACTCCTTCGACCTAGTCCAGTTCTCTACGATACTTCCACTTTCAAAGTCCATAAGAAATATTTTTGCCTTCTTTTGCATGAATGCCGGAGTTCGTTTTTACTTCTGACACCATGTATTGTTCTCATTTCAACTGCTCACAGGAATGGAGCTCCACACAGGCCAATGGAAAACTATACAGGGTTTTGTTTGCAAGCGCTTCACATATATATTCTGCTCTCAGCAACCCAGATCTGCACACAAAACACAGACCCAGGGTCTCAGAATCACTTCCAGTGCATCGGTTAACTGCATGGATACCATACACCTATTACTGCATGCGATTACTGCTTGTGGGGTGACATCTTCACCTCATTGAGATTAATTGGAGTCTTTCCCATTGATTTCAATGGAGTAGCCAGGATTTCAACCAAAATCTTTCAGCCATTATAACACAACACATGGAAAGCCCTTAATGCAACATAGCCGGGACAGTTTGCTGTGCAAGGAAGTCCTGAGTAGAGTTCATTTGTGATGTATTTTTGCTCATAATTAAGCCACATTCTCCTGCAGTAAGAGACAGAAGAAATGTATGGTGTCATTTCCTGTTTCAAACCTGAAAGTGTAATCTGACAACTTTTGGAATTTAACAGGTTGTGCTATAAATGCCAATGCATTGGTTAATTCTATTCTGTGATGCCAAAAACATTCATCTTCACATGCTCTGTTCCCATCACTGTTGCACTGAAAACAGTTAAATATTAAGAACATGGCAAGTTCTGCCACAATGAGTAAAATAGTGATTGGGAAAAGGGTTACGTGACTTATCAAATAAGAAGCTTATCTGTCATTTTGATAATGCTGCAGTCCTGAAAGTTTTCAGATGAAAATAAAAAACTGAAATAGTGTTTGCCTTGGTTTGACAACAGTGAATAATTATAGATTCCAGCCATATAAAAAAAAATCATACACAACCTGAAGGGAACAGTCATGGCAAACTGCTTCAGCATCAAGCAAAAGATAACTGTCAGAAAAATAAATATTACAGCCATCCTTACTGATGAGTTCTTAAGGAATTAAAAACATTGATTTAGATATGGGAGCAGTGGACAGGAATTCATTAAGAAGCAAAAAATATGGCATAACTATGAAAAATCAATCCAGTTGGCAAACAGAGGGACAAAAAATGAAGGCCCATCTCAAAGAGGCAGTGAAGACTGAGCTATAATGAAATACAGCTACTGTAGCAATAAGGCATAACAGTGCATCTTCAGTGCAATACAAGAGCAGAAAAGGGCACTACTCAGTTTGTATAGGGAACAGCAAAGAAATAAAAGCATTTATTATATTGATAGTTCATAAAACTAAAGAAATATTCCATCTTGCATCTGTAAGTGGAGGACTAACTATGTGGGATATGCATTAGTGAACAAATCTGGATTTTTCTCTCATTACAGTCCTCAAGTGAATCCATCTCTACTCAAAAATGGTACTATTTTCACATTCAGAAGTGAGATGAAAGCGTCTCCCCACTGATTTGTCTCAGAGGATTACAGCTATACAAATTCATAATAAATGCCCTAATTTTAGAGCGATGTGAGGAGTGATAGTCTTATTACCTGTAATACAAATAAATATTACCTGCCATGATTGTCAGTGTCACAACAGGCAGAAATTAAAGGCCCCTGTTCTCTCACCCTGACCCAAATTGAGTAATACCATACTCTGTAAGTAGCCCCATTTGAATCGATAAGACAATTTTCTGGTGCTGTATTTCTATAGATCTGGGCCTGCACTTAGAAGGAGTCCAAGCTCTGTCAAAGTGTGAATCCCTTTTCTTGTACAGGACTGGTTTCAATAAAGTGGGTGAAATCCTGGCCCTAATCTAGTCAGTGGCAGAACTCCCATCGATTGCAATAGGGCCAAGATTTTACCTGATATTGCTAACAAGGAGGCTAGCTGAAGCAAAGAGGCCTCCAACCTAGTTACCAATGCCCTGTTGAAATCTGCCTTATAGCTAACTGCTGCCCCATCCCATAGAGGACAACACAGAGATACCTGTTGGTGGTGCCAGGAGGAAGAAGTCATTCATGAGCACATCTAGCAAAGACTGCATAGTGTGTTGTACCAAGCTTTAGCTTGCACATTGGTCTATTCTATTTATTGGGACCGGGTACCTTGTTTTTCTTGCTAGTCATCAAGCAATTCGCACCATAATTGAAAATTGAAAAATAAAGATAAGGTTCAAGCCACAAAATTCAGATCCCAATTTAGACTTTAAACATCCCAAAGTTCAAGGGTGTTAAGAACCAGTTTTTAGGATTAGCTCATTATAAAGACTGGGACCATAGCAAGTTTTTGGTTTTTTTAATATAAAACACACAGGATAATTCCCTGAACTTTGAGTTCATACTAGATCTGATTCCATCCTACTCCACACAATGTTTTTGATTGTATGACACCAATAAAAAGGCAAATATTTCAGTTCCTGGCCAATGGGAGCTGCGGGAGCAGCCCTTGGGGCGGGAGCAGCGTGTGGAGCCCCCTGGCTGCCCCTCTGGAGCACCGGAGCAGGGCAAGTGCCGGACCCTGCTTCCCGGTGGGAGCTCGAGGGCCAGATTAAAATGTCTGGAGGGCTGGATGCAGCCCCCAGGCTGTGGTTTGCCCATCCCTGTGTTACACTATTCTGAACAATGAATAGAGCTACAGTAGTAATCATAGAATATCAGGGTTGGAAGGGACCTTAGGAGGTCATCTAGTCCAACCCCCTGCTCAAAGCAGGACCAATCCCCAATTTTTGCCCCAGATTCCTAAATGGCCCCCTCAAGGATTGAACTCACAACCCTGGGTTTAGCAGGCCAATGCTCAAACCACTGAGCTATCCCTCCCCCCAATGTCTGATGTCTGATGTTTAAAACAGTTGTTTCTTTGCAGATTATGTTGTACACCATGAATTCTATATAATGGTGACATTTCATTTTATTGAAACAGGTCTACAAAATTAACAATATGTTTGCAAGATTGGGACCTGGAGATGACAGTCTCAATTTATGGTTTTAAAAATTATTGTTCTGAAAGGTTTATTTTGCTAGGACCGCTAAATGCAGAGGAACTGCAGGATGGACCCTCAATCTAGGATACTTATTAAATGCAGAGCAAAAAACCAAAATGAGATTCAGGATGTGTGCGCTGAGGTATAAGAGTCATTTATTTACTAAGGTACATACCTAAAGGTGGTCAAAATTTTCCAAAAGACCATTGACTATTTCCCATCAAATAGTACAAATAGAACTACTTTTTTCAACCTATTGTATTTAGTCCAAGTGTTTCGATAAGACTGAAATGAAATATTTTGCAGAATTTTCATCTCATGTGACATTTTCCCCACTCTGCACTATGGTTACTTTAAAAAGTTTTTGCCTCTCAGTATTGTTATGCATGCTCTAAATAGTTATTGGGCACTAGATTGCCTCTTAGACTACATACTGACCCACTTGCATCCCTGCATGGGTTGGTTACTTATTTCCCCACTGTAGGGAACCACGGAAGATTGTGTTATGGCATAGCAAGGGTGTTTTCGCTTTCTCACGCTTTCTCAGTGGCCGGTTACTGTAGGTCACGGCCTGCCAGCTGCAACCTGTTTTGAGCTAGTTAGAATTGCTTTGTATGGCCTTGAGCCAGGGGACGGACAGACAGCCTGTGGAAAGCCCCTGATTAATTATGTATGAGATGCTTTTATATAGTTGTATGAGCCCACCCCGCTTTTGGACTCCGTACCAGGCCCAACTTCGGTGAGCTGGGTTCCCCGCCTCCGTGACAGCAACGCCAGGAGTCCCTGTTGCGGATGTATCACTTTGCCTTCAATAAAGCCAATAACTCACAGTGTGTGCAGGCCTTGTTCTTGCAGAGCACCCTGGGTAGGCCCGCAGCCTCCCAAGAACTTAACACCCACTCACTCACAGTAGGTGGAAGGAATAAGAAGTGGGGAGCCTTGTTTAAACATCCACACACAACTGGGTCAGATGGGAATGTAATTTTCTGCTGGCATAGCCACCAACAGTTTAGTACCCCTCCGAAACAAGAGGGGCACAGGGAAGGAATTCTGAGTCAGGTGGTTGGTATGATTTTAGAATATCAACATTTCACTGCTAAGACATCATCTATGGGACAGAGTCTCAGTATAATCAGCATAGCTCCATTGACTTCACGAGCTAAGCATCTGCCCCATCCAATATGGCTGGATGAATAATTTCCATTGCCTATTTCTTGTAAATAAGGCTACAAGTTTTGAATATCCAAACAACTGGACACAATTATTTTGACAATTGAGTGGTTTGCTAGTGTGTTCAATATTAGTGTAGACATATTACAGAGTTTAAGCCACTTAAAATATTTTCTGAACTTACAGCATTTAGTCCAGAAGTGCCAACATTCCACATGACAAAGTTCACCATTTCATTGCTGAATTGAGAATTCAGGCTAGTTTATATAACTATGGGTCTACATCCTCCGTGTTTGAAGATACCAGATCAAAGGCTAACCAGTCCAACCCATCTCTAATAATTAGAAAGTAGGAATTTTGTAGGACCTCTCATTATGTCAGTCCAGCATTTCAATACTCAACTCTAGAGATGGTGTCTTTCCCCTCTTTACCTCCTTCTCACTTGTATTTCTTCCACCTTTACACTGCATGAGCAGGCTGCTATATTTATTAGGCACCATCAATACATTACAACATTGTTCCAAGTGAAGTGTACTGTTAAGTATTACCTGGGTTAGTAATTTAATAGGATAGTGACGGACATTGTTAAGGCGTCTGACCTAATGATTTATGGGAGACGTTACATTTGAAGACTCGTTGATTTTGGTAACTGTGCCATGAACAATAATTGAGAACAATTTGTCCATTTTTTCATTGCCTTAAAAAAAAAAGTCTCTCCCTCTGTCCCCTCCCATTATGTTAATCACAGAATGGCTTCTTTTAAAGCCCATTGACATTAGAAAGGGTTTGCAGGTCATGGCATTAACAAAGTTAAGAATCATTTGAAGAGCACAGTTCAGAAGTTGCATGTATCCTGATATGTGCCAGTTAGTCTGTTCTGCAACACAGAACCTTACAATATGATAAAATGCAGTGACTATAGTAATCTAGTTTAAATGATTGGTAATATTTGTGCTTTGACACCCTGGTGACACTTTAGGTGAAAGGAGGACAAGCTGAAGAATGAAAACGAAAAAAAATAGATTAGTGGTACAATAGTGTCACCCTGTTTAGATTGCTTTCCTGTACTGCTAGGACAATATAAATATAGGTGTACATGGTGGGAAAGGGAGCACTTTCCTTAGGACTTACGTTAACTGGAGTAACTAGCAGGCAATATGTCAAAAAGTGTTATGCACCTCTACACTCTGGGGGATGGAAGGAAGTGTATGGGACAAATGCACCGGTTCATTACTATGTTAATGATAAACCAAGGGATGAGATTTTTATAAATTTAAATATAAATATAAATAAATAAAAACAGGGATTTTTCAGCAGCTGGTATATGCAAATTTGTTTGGCACAATGATGCATGTTTATGAGTAGGATGATAAACTACTTAAAACTTTTAAATGTAGATAAGCAGCACTAAATGGCCATATAGCCAGGACTACTTTAGCTAACTGCAAGAGTTTAAGCCAATTTTTATAATGAGAAATTCTGAATGAAAATAACTACTCGTTTAAACTTATTAACTTTGTGTTTTGTCAGATCCTAGCACCACTCCTTATACGATCCTGTCATTAGCATACTAGCCTGGGCTTTGGGAGGTCAGGGTTCAATTCCCTGCTCGGTCAGATTTCTTCTCTGACCTTCAAAAGGTCACAACCTCTAAGCCTCAATTGTCCATCTGTAAAATGGGGATAGGTAGCACTTCCCTATCTCACAGGGATTGATTCTGAAGCACTAAGGTACTTCTATGGCCCAGTCACTAAAGAGACACTTTACCAGTCAACAAACACTGGGCCAAGTTCCTGAACTTGTGTTTAATAAGTCTGCTATTGGTTTCCTCTCCATTTTTGAGAGGAGAGAATAGAGCAATACTCACTTATATCTTTTTGGGGACAGAAGCCAAGGGGCCCGTCTTCCTTCTCTCTCCCCTCCCCCCTCCCGTCCCCTTCCCAATTAATTATTTGCTTGTATATCACACACACTTTAATTCCTGTAAGAACAATGAGAAAAATACATTGAGAAAAGTACAGAGTAGTGGTATTAGACTTTGACAATGATTGACAGACTCTGTTTTGGCAGATACCTGGGTTAACAACAGGCATAATTCAGCAAGCCTCCATTCTGCTTCTATAAAAAGGTAGGATTCCTTAGAGAATTATGAAAAGGCTAATAAAATCTCTTTCAAGAAAAGACTTGAATGGAAGTTTCTTGTATAAAAGTATCATATAAATCAATAAAACTGGTTTGATCTACTTCTTGAACAGATGGATTAAGTAAAATCTCCTATGTATGCTGGGGGGAGGGTAAACAAAACAAAACCACCACTTTTTATTTTAAAGTCTGTATGATCCCATCACATATATGCAGGGGATCCAGAGCTCCCATCCACCATTGTTGTTAAAGGCAAAAGAGCAGAAGGTATAAGAATGGCATATTCCTTACAGTTTAGGCTTTGAGCCACTTACAATTCTTAAATGGCTGGCTAATTTCTCTATTCTGATTTCTACTGTAGTGTAAGCACTGAGCTAGTCACACACTGAGAAAGTTAGAACTCTGTTTTAAATACTCTGCTCTGAGTTTTTTCCATCTCAAGAGATGTCTTATTGGTTTTCAAGCCTATCAACTCTATTGATAGTCTCCCAGCAACCAAAAAAAGAAAAAACATCCTGATCATTGTCTAGTTGTAAGATGCCACTAGGAGTGGGGAATGGAGAAGGCTGGATCTGTATGTGTTTCCATACCCCACATTTTTATATTCACAATTGCCATATTACACCACTCTAGTAAAGCTAAGAATACAATCAGCATCTTTCAACTAGGGGTATCGATTAATCACAGTTAACTCATGCAATTAACAAAAAATTTAATTGCGATTAACAGTGCAATTAAAATTGCAATTAAACAATAGAATACCAATTGAAATGTATTAAACATTTTAGATGTTTTTCTACATTTTCAAATACATGGATTTCAATTACAACACAATACAAAGTGTACAGTACTCACTTATTTTTATTACAAATATTTGCAATGTACAAATGAAGTATTTTTCAATTCACTTCATACAAGTACCGTAGTGCACTCTTTTTGTCCTGAAAGTGCAACTTACAAATTTAGATTTGTTACATAACTGCACTCAAACAAAACAATGTAAAACTTTAGCGCCTACCAGTCCACTCAGTCCTACTCCTTGTTGGGCCAATCGCTCAGACAAACAAGTTTGTTTACATTTGCAGGAGATTTGCCTACATTTGCCCGCTTCTTGTTTACAATCTCACCTGAAAGTGAGAACAGACCTTGGCATGGCACTCTTGTAGCTAGCATATCTGGCACATAAATACCTTGCAGTGCCAAACATTCATGTGCCCCTTCATGCTTCAGCCACCATTTCAGAGGACATGCTTCCATGTTGATGACACACATTACAAAAAAAGTGTTAATTAAATTGGTCACTGAACTCTTTGGGGGAGGAATGTATGTCTCTTGTTCTGTTTTACCTGCATTCTGCCATATATTTCATGTTATAGCAGTCTTGGATGATGACCCAGCACATGTTCTTCACTTTAAGAACACTTTCACTGCATATTTGACAAAACGCAAAGAAGGTACCAATGTGAGATTTCTAAAGATAGCTACAGCACTCGACCCAAGGTTTAAGAATCTGAAGTGCCTTCCAAATTCTGAGAGGGAAAAGGCTTTTAGAAGTCTTAAAAGAGCAACACTCTGATGAGTCTTCAGCACATCTGGCATGTAAATATCTTGCAACACCAACTACAACAGTGCCATGCTAACGTCTGTTCTCACTTTCAGGTGACAATGCTGCCCGCTTCTTATTAACAATATCTCCTGCAAATGTAAGCAAACTTGTTTGTCTGAGTGATTGGCTCAACAAGAAGTAGGACTGAGTAGACTGGTAGGCTCTAAAGTTTTACATGGTTTTGTTTTTCAATGCAGTTATTTTTTGTACATAAAATTCTACATTTGTAAGTTCAACTTTCATGATAAAGAGATTGCACCACAGTACTTGTATGAGGTGAATTGAAAAATACTTTTACAGTGCAAATATTTATAATAAAAATATGAAGTGAGCACTGTACACTTTGTATTCTGTGTAATTGAAATCAATATATTTGAAAATGTGTAAAACATCCAAAAATGTTTAAATAGTATTCTATTATTGTTTAATCACACAATTAAAAAAGTTAATCCCTCAACAGCCCTACTTTCCACCATTCACTTAAATGGCACAGCATGACAAAGTAAAATGTTAGACTATAAACTTCTATAAACTTTTTCACTAGTAGGGTGGTGAAGCACTGGAATGGGTTACCTAGGGAGGTGGTGGAATCTCCTTCCTTAGAGGTTTTTAAGGTCAGGCTTGACAAAGCCCTGGCTGGGATGATTTAGTTGGGTTTGGTCCTGCTTTGAGCAGGGGGTTGGACTAGATGACCTCCTGAGGTCCCTTCCAACCCTGAGATTCTATGATTCTATAAACTACATACACACAACAACAGATAAGTATAGAACAGCTATGAGAAGGAGCTATTTTTCCTTCATCTGCACTTGAAGACAGACCAATTTAATGGAGACGTAATTGTCTAATAAGTTAGCACCCTTGCAGTTTTACAGGGGCAAAAAAAAGTGTGCCCTTGCCACAAGGTTGGGGAAAAAAAGTCAAGTAAATATCTTCCCCATGCCCCCTTTGGGGAGAGGTGGCGCAGGGAGAAGAGAAGAGGAAGGCAGCATGATGGGTCTTACAATTGCAGCACCTGTGCTCAATAGTGCAAGAGCTGCTGCCAGGAGGTTACCTTACAGGAGCAAGTCACCGAAGACAGGGCAGGCAACAGCAGAGAGTTGGCAGAACCATGGCTCAGCAGGGAGCATGTTGCAATCTATAAAAAGGGATGGTGCTAATTTCTCAGCACCCACAGCCAATGCACATGGGGAGTTCCAGGTGGTATGTTTTGCTGAGACAGAATGCCTCCTGCTGCTCCCTCTGGGAAGGTGCAGCTCCACAACACCCCCAAAACAGGGTGATGGCGAAAGGTGAAGATGTAGCAATGTAGTCAGACACCTGAGAAAGCACCGGGAGGGTGGTGGGGGGTGGAAGGAGTTTGTTATGCACTGGATTGCTCATTTGCTCTCCAACAAAAACTGCTGAGGAGGAAGTTCTGGGAAAATCAGCAGCAATAGACTCCATCTGCTAGTGCAGAGGCCACTCCACATAATAGGAGGCAAAACAAAGTTCAAGCTCACATTAGGCACCTCGAGGCAGGCACATTGCCAATGGTAACAGAATAGCTTTGCATAAAACAAAAATAAGTAAAAATGCTCTCGGTCAAAAATTGTGCCACTTTAATTAAAGCGTTGTAATTAAACTGCCATTACAGATCCACACTCTGCTCCTTGCTTCAGCAGAGCGCATCCATGCTAGTGGCTCTTGCATCGACACAGCGGTGCACTGTGGGTAGCTATCCCACTGTGCAACTGGCTGCAGGGTGCTTTGGGAAGGGTTTACAATGCCTCATGGGGCAGGTACAGCCTCACATGATGCAGGTTCATCAATCCCATCATTCTATTGGCGTCCTACTAGATTGCCAGCCATTTTTCAACTGAAGGGGGAGGGAGAAGGAGAGAGACACACACACACACACACACTGTGTTGGGGGTAGGGTGACCAGACGTCCCGATAAAATCGGGACTGTCCCGATTTTTCATCATTTGTCCCGCGTCCCGACCAATGCTTGGTCGGGACGCCTTTTGTCCCGATTTCCGGTCTTCTTCCATTTTTCCATTGTTTTTTGTTTGTTTGTTTTCTCTCAACAATTTCAGGCGGGAAGTCCCGATTTTCGGGTCTTCTCATCTGGTCACCCTAGTTGGGGGAAGAGTATGAGGGTATATGTGAGAGACAGTGTGTGTTGGGGGTGGGGGAGGAATAGAGAGCGTGTGGGCATGCTGCTTTTAAGTTCAGACAGCTGCTGAAAGCAACCATTCCTGAGGCAGGGGAGGGGGACACACCTGACATCAGCCCCCGCCTCCCTCCCTGGCTCTGCACAGCACTGCAGTTTCTGTCACACTCACCCCTGCCTGCCTGTGTTCTTCCTGCAGGAGAGAGTAGGAACATTCCAGTTAATTATTTGCTCTTTGTGCTGCTCTGCTGCAGGCAGCTCTCAGCTGTCAGAACTTCAGAGCTTTGACAGGGAGGGGCACATGCCTGCAGGGCAGCAGAGTTCAAAACAGGGAGCAGAGCAGTCTTGGCGGGCATTGTGGGATACTGGGGAGGCCAGTTCTGGAGAGATAATGAACGACAGTGTCTGCACTGATGCTTTGTTGTTTTAACTTTGCCGCAAAAAGCTTTAGGTCTCTCGGCGAGGTGGTTTTATTCTGTCACCAAAACTTAAGAGTTTTGTCACCAAAAGCAGCACTGAAGTTTGTACACATCCGCTGCTTTGCTGCCAAAAGCTGCCTTTTGCTGACAAAAAACTCTGCAGTGTAGACAAGGCCTTAGTTCGGGGGTCTATTGTTGAGGCAGCTGGATTCTATGGACAAGACAGAATACAATTTCACAAAAGATGTGGGGAGATGTTAAGCTGGCACTACACAATTTCAAACAGAGGCCCTAAAAGCAAAAATCCCTTCCCATTTTTTGTAGCATTCATGTCTTTGCTTTTGTATCATTTGGTGTCTGCTAATCAAAACACTCATCTATTCTTCATTGCCTTTCAGCCACAAAGAATGGTTATTTACCGTACAGTAACTGATCGCTCGAGATGCTCTGTGAATGTAAATTTCGCTCATTGTGTGCATGCGAGAGAGTCTGGAAAGTTCTCTAGAAGCATCCACTAGGGGTCATGCATGTGCCCTGCATATCATGCTCTCCCTCCCAAGGCCATAGAGGACAGAGTGACTCCATCTGCTCCTCAGCTCTTTTCCCCTGTGGACTCCAGAGGGGAAGACACTGAGCTGCACAGATGGAGGATGGGTCATCCACGTACACAAACTCTCTCAAAGTGAACAGTTTTCTTTGAGTCTCTGTACATGTGACTCCCACTCATGGGTGATTAGCCAGATTTCTGACATCCAGCAGTCAGTCATTTAGAGATTATCTGAATGACTGGTGGACCTCCCTGCCAACCTCTTGATACTGCCACAAGTGAGTAATGTTTAGTAAACGTATGGACTGAAGACCATGTTGCTGCTCTACAGATTTCTGTTAATGGAACTTTGCTTGACATGCTGCAGTTGACAGGGCCATGGTCAAGTGTACTGGAGGATCTCTTAATAATTTGATAAACTGTCCTGAGAGTCAGTGAATGATCTATTTAGATCATCTGAGCCAATATAGGACCAAATGGAAATCAACCACAATAGACCACGAAAAAAAAAAAAGAAAAAACGCAGAGCACTCTGGGATCTATTAGAACAAGACCTTTTTGAAGAACAGGAGAACTCTGCATCCAGAGTATGAAGTTTTGATTCCCATGGGGATTTGAGGACTCAAAGGGTATAGATACTTGAATATATTGGTTAATAAAGTTGGACACCACCTTTGGAATGGAATCTTAATGTTCTTCTGCATGGAAAACCATGTATGTAGGATTTGACATGAGCATCTGAATTTCACTTAACCAAAAAGTCCCTTCTCAACAATTCAAGTTGCCATTGCTCTTGCTCCTATATTTGTGGAATCTAAAACAAGAACATTCTTGCAGGCTGCTATCAGTTGCCTCTCAGCATGAATGGATTTAAATTGGTCTCAGGTTCAGAGGGTGTTTGTCTATGAAGTCTGCTGATCTGTCCTAATGAATGCAATGGTATTTGGTGCAGCATCATTCAGTAATTTAAGATCCTGACTTGTAGGGCAGCAGAGGAGTAGATATTTCTCTGGGGTGGGTGGGGAAGATACAGGATTTGTTGGTTATTTCTTTTGGTATGGACCTTAAGTTTGGATCTCTCTTTAGCAGCAATATTGACCAGAGTCTATGGAGATGGAGGTGTATAGAGGAACTCAAATCCTATAGGTGGCACTTGATATTTATAATCCCCATGTATGGAGGTTGCTGAGATGAAGTTGGTTTTACCTATGGAACCCTTGAGGATACAAGCATCCAACTCATTAATGAGTAGGACCACCCTATGTTGACTATACAGTTGGGCCAATTCAAAAAAGTATTTCCAGCATTTTCACTATCCTCCTTATAAACACTTTTTAAAAGCCTTAAAGTAGTCTATATTTGTAGATACTGAGGACATCATGGCCTCCTCTGGCAAAAGATGAGTGTTTTGGCAGAAGAGGTTCCTTCTGATCAACTTCCTTCTGTTAGCTGTTGCTCAATTTTCAAGTTTGCCTGCTTTGGGGAAAAGAGAATAAATTCTTGAGAATCTTTGTGGGGATCCACTCCTGGATTTTGAGAAGAGGAAATGGATGGTCTAGCTACTGTAGCCTCAGGGGACAATATGGCCAGGCTTGGTAACAATAAGAGTGAGACATGGATGACCAGGCTGCTGGTGGGGCAAAGAAAGCTGAAGAGAACTTCTGGAGGGGAGATGAGAAATTTTGCTGACTACTGCCTGAGAGTGGGGATGCTAGAGATGGTTCTTTGCTAGAGACAGCTGAAGAATTTGAAGACAATTACTCCAGTGGAGGGGCTGTCCCCAGTGGGGACATGACTTGTCTGGGCATATGGAATTTCCTGATCTTTAACAGAAGGATAAAAAGTAAGATTTTCATTCACTAAAACTCTGGATTCATGCTTTAACAGATGAAAGAAGAGACTCATCCAACAGAAATGACTAGCTCTGGGGTTACAGTAATCTCCTTCTGAGAGGTAGAAGAGAGCCATTTTGGTGCCAGCTGAGAAAAGGCTGGTGTTTTTGGTGCCAAATGCAAAGATGTTGAGGCATTTAGTCCCAGGGTTGGGGAGAATGGACTACAACTGTGCCAAGGGCATCAGTGCCATCTGGGATGGTGCATGTGTCAGTGTGAAGAAAGCTGCCAGTGCCAAGGGTAGAGAGACTTGGGCGCCATACTATGTTGCAGCCCCAGCTGGCTTAGCACCACTTTAGCCTCCTTCAGAGACCATTACTCAGGCTTGTTTTTGAGGTAGCACCAGGGACAGCAACCAGTTCCAAGAAGTCAACTTGGATGGGGGCTTCTTTTCCCTTGTAGGTAGTAGGGGTCCCTGACTGTTCCAGTGGGACACTAAAATGGGAACCCAATTCTTAAGACAGTAGGAAGTATCCCAAGATGGCCCCTCTCTGTAGCACTGAGTGTGTGCCCTGACCCTAGGGTTGAGCTATCCTGCCCTTTTACAAGCTCTGAGTCCAAGGTAGGTTTTGTGGATTTTTCCATGAGGGGAAAACAAACAAACAAACAAAAAACAAACAAAACTTAATCTAGACTCTCTCCTTTTGAGAGCACATCTTGAAAGTCTTGCAAATATCACACTTACATGGAATAGGCCTTCCCCTAAACAGTATAAACCCTTGTCATGTTCATCCTTGAGGAGCATCAGAGCTACACAATGGGCATAATTTAAGATCTGGAGGAAGAGGCTGTGACATGAGAATAGCCCCCTTAATAGGCACCCAACAAGAGTGTAATGCTGCCTTTGTTTATTGTGCCAAAGTAAATATTTACAGAAAGCCATCCTAAACTAAACTTGAGACATAGTTGGGATTCTGTTCTGACTGACAAAGGGCTGTCTTCTCCTCAGTTCTCTGACTAAGTCATTCTATCCCCGGGGGAAGCAGGAGGGCATGCAGGGTGCATGTGTGACTCTTAGTGGACAGGGCTAGAGAAAGTTTTCTGGACTCTAGAGCAGAGGGTGCAAGTGAACCAACAGTGGGATCCACATGTACAGAGACTCAAAGAAATCCCCCGTTGTTCATTGAACTCCAGAAATTTCAGAGGAATCCCTTTTTAAAAACAGTGGGACCTCATCACTCATGAGAATATATTCCCATCACTTACAGGAGAAAGTTGGGCCACAATTGTAACATATCCATTTAACATCTCCATCAGGGAAGCAATTCAAAAACATTCATCTACCTAATCAGACAAAACAAGCCTACACACTAAAAATATATAAAACACACTTAATTAACACACATGCATGGCAGGTACTGATGCATTGCTTAGAGCAAAATAGTCTAAAGATGAAGGAGAGCTCACTGAAACATCTGGGCTGAAGAGAGGAGTGCACAGTTCATCACTGGGCCAGCTGCCATGGTTGATTTCTCAATGCTACTAAAGCCTATCAAAGGGGCTAGGGACTGCTGACTGGGCCCTTGCGTGACTTTCTGCTACTGGCGTTATTTATCAAAACACGTATTACAAAGTGTTTTAATATGCTTCCTGACACCTAGAGCACAGGACTGTTCAGCTAGAGCCACTGTTGTGTTGCAACTCAATTCCATCCCTTTCAGGGATAACAGCCTCGTGGCATTGCTAAGCAACACATACAATTCTATGCTATTCTTCTTCCCATTCTCTTACCTTCATTCTTTTACTCATGACGAAAGCGTACCAAACTTTGATACCAGTGCTTCAGAGACCAGTGAGAATGGGATTTCAGAAAGGAAGTCAGCAAGTGACTATAGCAGTTTGAATTCTTTCGCTTTTCTCCAAGTTTCATGTGTCACTTTTTTAATGCGTCCAGTAGCATCCCCATACCACTGTTCCTGAAGACAGAATATCGTCTAAACCTTTTGAAAAATTGGCAGTCTATATTTGATGGTTTGCAAAGTGAAGCATTACTCAGATCAGAAGTGACAACATAGGGGCCTAGGTAATAGCTAACAGATCTAACAGTCTTTTGTGTCTGGTGACCTCAGTTTGCATTTTGTCTCCCCCCCCCCAAAAATCACAAATGAAAAAATCAGGTTGGTTTCTCTTCTCTCGGTTTGCATTTCATGAAGTCACACACTTCAGTGAAAAGAGATTCTCTGAATAAAATTTTGACTAACGGTGTTTCAAGTTCAGGATTGAAGCCCAGTGGTCACCCTTAAAAAGACATTTGCCTAGTTACCACAATCTTCTATTTTAATTAAACCAGAAAGATGAGGTC
The DNA here is from genome assembly GCA_033296515.1 of Macrochelys suwanniensis. Lineage (NCBI taxonomy): Eukaryota > Metazoa > Chordata > Testudines > Chelydridae > Macrochelys > Macrochelys suwanniensis. The sequence continues at coordinate 13,891,403 of CM065784.1, read as the reverse complement.
TCATTGTATGCTAACACCTGGCAAAGATTGAGCACTGTCAATTGGTAGGCTTATTTGGGGGACTTACATAGCATGCCTGCTTCATGCCAGGGCTCTGTTTCTGAGTTATGAAAGCTACATTAGGTTAGAATTAAAAACAAACAACAACAAAAACCCACACTTCAGCTCTGCAGATCTATAAACCTACAGAGCTTCCATGAGGAAGAGGTTTCCAGTAGGGAACATGCTATAAAGGCAGAGTTCCCACTTTTGCGCATGCAGGGTTCATTCTGTGCACATGCAGAGTGGAACATGGGATCCATAACAATTTTACTCTGCACATATTGTCTCTCTCCAGGAGCTTAAATCTGGCCTTACCATCTAACACATCCTTATGAGAAGTATCATCCCCATTTCACAGATGTAGGAAATGGAGACAGAGGGACTGAGGTCACAGAACAAGTCCAGACAGAACTGGGAACAAAACCCAAGTCTGATTCCTAGCCCTGCATTATAACCACTAGACCATGTTCCTTCACTCATGCGCTGTCCTCTCATGAAACATTCACACCGAGACCCTTAGCCATGCTTTAATCTTGTGCCTCCCTCCAGTATCATCCCACCCGGTTGGCCAGATTATGAATCTCCTCCTCATGAGGAGAGCTGGGTTAATAATCCCTCCTCTCAAGGCAGAGAGACGATTTGAATCCACATCATCCAAGCAAGTTCCTTAATCAGCGGACTATCAAAGTTGTTTTCTTTCACTCTTGACCCAGTGAATATTTCTACAAAGTGGAACAACTTTAGCTGGAAAGACTAAGGACAACCCACTCCTGAATAGCCTATAGCCTGGTGGTGAGGGCTCTCACCTGGGTTCAGAGAGATCAATCTGTTCCACATTGGTGAGCCAAACCTGGGTCTCCCATATCCCAGGAAAGTGCTGTAACAGCTAGGATAAAGGAGGACAAGGAGAGATGTACCATACATTTGTTTGATGGCCCTAAAAGAGTCTTCTTCCCCACCACACACACACACGCAAAGTATCACCCAGCTGTAGGTGCTAGTAGTTACTCACTTGAATATTCCCATTGAGTCAGTGACTAGGAGTTATTTTTGTAATACTTCCATCAGTTATTTTCCTTTAACAAGCTTCTTGTGTCAAGCCCACAATGTCCTAATTTGGCCCTTATTTGCCTGCTTTTTAAGTTGTCCTCCATTACAAACCTGCCAATATTCCCTTTATTTTTAGCAGCATGCCTGTTACTCCAATATACTCAATTTTATTTATATAGCATCTTCCCTCCCTTGACCTCCACCAAGAAATTCCAGGCATTTAACAATCATACATATATCAATAAATTGGGAGACAGAGAGGATATGCTCCCATAGCTCCAAAAGCAGAGTTACTTCTGCAATATTAGTATTAAGGCAGCAATCACTCTTCTTCAGACTTCTGAACTGTAATGTAGTAAAGTTGTGTAACAAGGGACTACTGTATTACTTTCCTATTATACAACAGTTTCATTAGGAAGAGTCAAAGAACACTTCAGCTACTGATATTGCTAGACTAATTAGTCTATCTGTATTGAACAAACGGTGCACAAAGTGTTGCCTAAGGGCAAAATTCCACCTAGAGTTGTCTTGAATGTTTTCTATCAGGTACAAGGAGTTGAACTTTCAGAGCCTTGTAGAGTAATTAGGCAAGAGCCCATACCTCCAAATCCTCTGTAATGCCTCTGGGAATGCTTGGGGGAGGGGGGGGGAAGAGTTGTTGTTATTGTTAGTGAACTCAAACAAGCAATTTCTGTTCCTGAAAGACGTTTACAAGCAAATATCACGGTTGTAAGCATTTAGTTTTAACATGGAGATAACTGCATATGCAACTTACTGTTAGGTGTGTTGTGTTCCTTTCTATTTCAGGTGCTGATGTAGCCCTCGTTACTATAGTATCTGTATTCCTCACCATGTTTCCATGTATTTATCCTTAGAATACCCCTGTGAAGTAGGAAAGTGCTATTATCCCCATTTTAAGGGTGGGAAGTGAGGTACAGAGAGGGTTGGGCACAGATCCTCAGAAGTACTTAAGTACCATGGGAGTTAAGCTCCTAAATACCTTTAAGACCTTGGCCTGAAGTGACATGTCCAGGGTCATACAGGAAGTGTGGAAGAGCAGGGAATAAAACCTTAGTTTCTCCTGAGTCACAACCTACCCCCTAACCCCTGGGCCGTCCATTCTTACTTTGTGCCTGGTCCAGATATAAAGCTGCCACAGACAGCTATGGATTTAGTCTTAGCTCAGTCTCTGTGAAAATCACAATGATAGTTACAACTACACAGAAGGGTCTGGCATATTTCCAGTGGATGCCACTGAGTACAACAAAGTCTGGGCATCTCTTGCCTAGAATTTGGTTAAGAGGGTTCCTGCAAGCCTGAGACTGGCGGCTAGCTGAGTCAAGAGTACTCAATGTAATAGCAACACATCCTTTTCCTTCTATGGACTCATTACAATTTCTCTTAATTGTACCCATTTTACAGCACAACTAAGATGGTATTCGGATATCTGTAAAGTGATCAAGCACAGCTAATAAATGTACAAGTATAATAATTATTTTAAAAGTTTCAAGTTTAAAGTCTAATGAGGAGGAACCTCCTCCAAAACTCGACGAAGTGCTCACTCAGTACCTCTGAGAATTAAGGCACGTGTTTAGTTTGTGTTCAAGCACAACTGAGGCTAGAGTTCAGAGAAGCTAAATCAAAACACACGACAATGCTCCTGACTATTCATTTCATCACCAGCCCACAGTATTGCTAAGAAAAAAATATGAAATTGTTCATAGTATTGTAACATTTAATTGGCTTTGCAAAACACTGAGCAGCACACCAGATGATAATGAAATCCTGACTGAAGCATATATGTGCACATTTTAATGTCAAACTATTTTTAGGTATTTCAGAGAGAAATTACATCCTCAAGACACATTTTCTGTCACCAAGAACAAAAAAGCAAACAAATTAATAAAAATATTTTCTGATGTCAAACAGAACATACTTAGCTGCAGGGAAACTGTTGCACAGTCAGTATTGTGATTCAGTTAAAACAGCTAATTAGATTGGAACTGGCTACATTGGCAAAATCCCTGAAGACAAGAAAATGGGCCAAATTTCAATGTCAAGATAACATAACAGAATAGGTAGTATGGGCATAGACCAAGATCAGTTGTAACACTGAAGAGTACTTTGTGTTTGATGGGGAGAAGTGGGAACCAGTGAAGGGATGCAAAAAAGGGGGGAGGGGGCGAGTGCAGATGGTCAATGTTGTGAGCCAAACAAGTGAATTTATTAATTTTCCTGTTAAAAAGATAAAAGCTATCAGTATGACATATTAAGTCCATTTCCTCTCAAAATGCAAGGGCCTTGACCCAAAGCCCATCAAAGTCAGTTAGAATCTCAGGTGTTTGGAACAAGACCTTTTATGAATGAACTTGCCACACCAGGAGTTACTGCTTCCCTTCTAAAAAGCTAAACCTAGAGAAACTGCAAGTGATCTGCTTTGTAGATTTTGGGTACAGTTATCAGACATGTCTAAGTGACTTAGGCTCCTAAGTCCCATTGAAGATGAGTGGCAAGCTCCCAAGAGAATCAGGAACTTTTGAAATTTTGACCCCTTAGCCTTTAAGGTAGCATCTGTGCATCTCTCACTATTTCGGCTGTGATGCTGCACTGCCATCCTTTAACATCCCAAGAGCTATTACAGGGAAAAGGCATTCAAACAGACCTATCAGTCAGAACTTTTAAGAAAGGAAAGGTACTGCACTTTACAGCAATTCTTTAACATACAGCAGCTAACAGTAGTGATATTGCAGTGACTAGAGCAGTATTTCTTTTTAAGGGCCAAAATAAGAGGCATACAACATTGGCTCAGACAGCCCCATGGGAGTGAGATGCTCAACAGCACAACTGGAAATGCTCAGTTCAAAACCTATTGAAGTAAAGGATTCAAGAGGAAATTGTCACTGTTCTCTACAGACAAACAGTTTTCCAAGACACTACTGTGGTGATTGGGGCATTCGCCAGTTCCCCATAGGATACTCTATAGCTATTTTAACATCCAATAATAACTTCAGCACGTTTGTTTCATTAACAGTCAGGTACCAGTTAGGGCATAAAAGTTTACCTCTGAGCTTTGCATGAGGCTGAATGGGTGCAAACTTGAGCAAACTGGATGAGGATAATTTTTTAACCTGGCACAAATTGAAATATGCAAAATTTGCATCTTAGTAGTTGAATCCCTGCTATTGTTCTGTTTTCCCCTTTGTCCTTCCTCCCGCACTATATTGTATTTTCTTTTCTGCTAGTGAACCAGGGAAGTTTGATAAGCTTAAAAATGCCAGTGTCTGGTATTTTGGGGTGGGGTCGGCACACACATGCCCACTTATTAAGATGACATTTCAATTTGATCTTTCTTCCTGCAAGGTATTTTGCTGGGTCACAAAATGCCTTGATACACAGCGGCTGTTAAACTACTACATGCATCTATCCAAACAGCATTAACTGCCTTGCAAGTTGCCATCAGCTGGTTGAAGAACCTGGACAAATTGGTTTGGCTTATTCCAGGCTTAGATCCTTAATAGCAACTGGAAGTGTGCCAGAGGAATAAGCTACACAACAGATGTTAATTGGGTTTTAGATCACACAGAATGTCTCCATATTGTAAAGGACTTTAAATATTCCAGTCACTCAAAAGTACAAGACTATGTTTCCCTGTTGCACCTTAATATTTATTCTGGCAACACAAAAGGGATTTTGGAAAGAAAGCTAGGGGTTGTTTAAAGATATAAAAAACTGGGTCAAATTCAACAAGACCTCAGGAAACAGGCTTTGTGCAGAAAAATAAGTCAAGGGTTGGATGCAACAGAATCCACCCCAAACCCTAAGACCAAAGGACAGCCCCATACTGTAGGTCTACATTGCAGTAAAACACATCTGCAACTGGCCCAGCCATAGATGTTTTTATTACAGCATAGACATACCCTCAGATAATCCATAGCTTCATGAGACTAGGAAAAAGGTCTTGTGTTCTGTGTCCTCCATTCATAGGGATTAGTTTTCACTAGATCTGTGTAATCCTGGATCCCCTGATTTGTCTCCAAACTCCACTCCAGTCTGCCGTGTGGCATGGACCTGGGCCCCAGGTCCCTCGCATGTAAAGCCATTCTGTCTGCCTGCTGCTTTGCAAGTGACTGTACCTTGCATATTAGAGACAAGGTGGGTGAGGAAAATATCTTTTACTGGACCAACTTCTGTTGGAGGTCCTGAAGAGCTGTGTGTGTAACTCAAAAGCTTGTCTCACCAACAGAAGTTGGTCCAATAAAAGATGTTACCTCGCTCTCCTTGTCTCTCTAATATCCTGGGTCCAGCACATCTACAACAAGGGAAGATACCTTGCGTAGCAGTTTTATTTTCTTGGGGGCTTTCCCCAGTCCCAAAGTTCCCAGAAAACATTCAGCAGCTTCAAAGCCAAAACATTTAGAGTAGAGATGGACCCAGCTACTCATCACATGGAGTTTGTCTATTTGAAATCTAAATCCAGATTTTAAAATCACATAATGGGCCAAACTAAGATTCCCAGATTTTAACCACTGAATCTTGGTATGTTCTAACTTTGCATCTATATTCTGTGGCTTGAGATCAACTCAGCTCTCCCATGTTTTTTCTTTGGATGATTTGGAATGAAACAGCAAGACCTCTGTGCTTGTATATTTCATATTCTTCTCACTCACCCTGTGGGTATCTTGTCTCTTTCAAATGCAAGCTCTTTAGAGCAGGGAATATATTTTGCTCTATGTTTGTACAGCGCCTAGTACAATGAAGCCCTGATCTCAGTTCGGGCCTCTGGGCACCACTGGAACACAAAAAACCCTAAACCTTGTCCTAGGCAGTGGATTAGCATACATCAGTTGGGGTTTTCCCCCCTATTAAAAATAAAGCTTGGAAATAGCTTAGCTAAAACAAATATGTTCGTAAGTTTGACTTGGACCTTCACTCCGCCTTGTCTGTCATGTCAGATAAACATTAACCTGAAAGGGTAAAGGCTTCCAGAGAGATTTGCTTAAATGAGAAAATGAAGTAAAGTCCAGGACCAATGAAACTAAAATGTAATTAGCTTTAGGAAAATACATCCATATTTATAGATTTAATCTAATTAACAAAAGCCTGCCTTCACTTAAAAACATGCATCTCTTACACAGAACCTAATAAGCACCTGGACAGCATTAGTTTATTGGCTAAGGGCCATTAAAAATTAATGGGAGTTTTGCCTAAATAAAGAAAGATTTTAGAATTTGGTCCCCAGATTGATAGTTTCCAATTATTTGGTGTTTCCTTCAAAGCTAATGTCTGTAGAGAGACCTGTTGTTACCATTCAACTCAGGTAAAACAGGCAAGAAAATAACTTGAAATGAGGGGGATTAGGTATCTACAGCGGTGGCTGAGTTTGAGAAGTAATGCACCTGCTGGGCTGCATCTCAGATGGCTGCGTTAAATAGAGGTCCAAACAGCATAAGACAGAAATCTTTCTAATTAGCTAGCAGACTAGCTTGGCTCTTGCAAAGAAACCTGCCCAGTGTGTTTTACGGGCCAGCCAAACTCACTTATATTACCTCAATAATTCTTTAGCGCACCACAGATTACTAGGTATACCTGACTGATGGACTAAAAGCTCAGATGTCTTCCCTGAGACCTAGACTAGTTAGAGGGATTAATAAAACCTGGCTGAGATCAAGGTGATTTAGAACCACCAGCTTCACAGTAACCAACCATGGTTTCCCATACAGCTAATGTTGGCCATTTCACCTTCTGCACTAACAATGGGAGCTTCTTCCAATAATGGAAGAAATTCACCCTGTGCAGCAAGCCAGCATAATAACTTTCTATCACTTCTGGTTAGAGATGCAGTTGTCCAAGGGTGAATGCAGATTTGAGTGCAGTGCACATCGTATTACCCATTATTTTAATTTCATCTGCTCGCAGGATGCTTGGTGGGAGGCATGTGACAAACAGAAAGGAGAAATGTTCAAAGAAAGCCAGCCAGCACTGAAAATGGAAAAAAAGGCTGGCTCAGATGTAAACCCATAACTCTACTGGAGAATTTGAGATTTTTTAAACCAAAGAAAGGGAGATCATGGGGAGAAGATGAGGATTTTTGTTTAAATCCTGTTTCTCTGTACATGAAGGTGGTAGGGCAATTCAGCGAGAAGGGCCCAGACACGGCACAAGAGGAGTGGCAGTTAGGCAGGCTCAGTAGATGTTCCTGAAGATGTATAGGAAGTTTCCATCAAGAACTTGCAGTATCAGAAGTTTCACACATTCACAGCCAAGGAGCTGAGCCCAATTACGGGTCAGGGTGGTGACAAAACTCTACATATTAAAAAAAGTTAAAGACAGCTCTGTGGACTCAGTGGCCAACTGATACAGGACTAAAGAATATGGCTGCTTAGAAGACTGTGTTCCAGTACCTTTACACCACTGTGCCTAACCCACCAAAAACTGAGGAGGCCAATCTGTATCCAGTCAGCTAGTCACCCATGGTCTAGAATACTACTAGCTGTAAGGAACTCTGGACTTGTTTGCTGATAAACTGAAGAGTGTTTATAACAAAAAACACAAAACTGAGATGCTGTAATTCTTAAACTATTCATAATCTGGGTGACACTACATTTTCAGACTACACTATGGACCCTGAGAAATCTTTTCTGAAAAGATCGAAGGAAGGGGAGTATGTACACTCAGTGTCAATATTATATTAAAACCTGACACTGAAATAGTCTGTGTAAGAAAAAAAAAAAGCTATTAGGTAGTAAGTCTATTAGTGTTATTTTTTAATAAGTTAAAGGAACTCAAACACTTTTTAAAAATCTATGCTTTTTATAATAAATGCTTTTTTACAAAGCAGCTGTATGGTACTCTATTGAAGCTGACTGGAACCTGCAGGTTTGACTGCGTAATGTTTTCAGATAAGTCCTGAAAAAGACACCTCTCAGCCCTGTGCCTCAGCTAAGGAAATCGTAAGTACATATATAGCCCCTGTTACTGTAGGATGTGAGCGCCTCACAATCAAATGCATTTATCATCACAACACTCCTGTAAGAGAAGGAAATATTGTTGTCCCATTTTACAGATGGAGAAAATGAAGGGTGTGATACAGCATGGCCAGAAGGCAGCAGGAGAGTGATCTAGGATGAGGAGAAGCCTTATTCCCTGTAGATTAATTAAAAGCACCTGAAACCAATTAGAGCACCTGAAACCAGTCACCTGATAAAATCCCCCTGCTTCAATCAGCCAGAGGAGGAGCTGGAGCAGGGTGGTTTGGTGGTGGAGCGGAGAGCAGTTTGGAGGAGTGAAGCAGAGTGAATTGGTGGTGGAACAAAGAGCAGTTTGGAGGAGAGAAGCAGAGTGAATTGGTGGTGGAACAAAGAGCAGTTTGAAGGAAAGTGGAGAAGAGTTTTGAGAAGTGCTGCAGCAGGCTAAGAAGACCAAGATCCTAGGTAAAGGGACACCTGGCTTGTGCAGAGGGAAGGCAGGAAGCCCCACAAGCTGAAGGTCAGGAGAGGGAAGTAGCCCAGGGGAAAGAATCACTGGTACAAGTGGTTCACCTACTATCACAGGGCCCCTGGGCTGGGACCCAGAGTAGAGGGCGGGCCTGGGTCCCTCCCTCTCCACTCCCCTTCCTTGGGATACTAGTAGGATAGCTGTTACCCCAGTTCAGGGGCAAGAAATGGCACCCTGAAACCCCCCCACAAGAAGAGAAAGTGCGGGACCCATCATAGTAGTGCCGGCAATTTGCCACACGTGGTGTCAGGAGCGGGATCTCCGCACTGGGACTTAAACCAGGGTTAGCCAAAACAATCCAGTCCTTAAGATGGACGACGTAATCAAGGCCCTAATACAAGCCACCGTGGCCCAGCAGGAGGCTACCCGGGTCCAAGCAACCGCCCAACAGGAGATGACTAGGGTACAGCAAGAGACTAATCGTCTGTTGATGAGTCAGGCTGCCCAGGACCGAGCCCTGCTGCAGGAGCTGGTGAACCAGATGAAGGCCCTTATGGAGCGAAGCCAGAACGGCGATGGGACCCGGACTATACGGGCCAGCCACTGCCTACAGAAAATGACACGGGAGGATGATGTGGAGGCATACCTCCTGGCTTTTGAGAGAGCAGCCCTGCGGGAGGCCTGGCCCCGAGACTAGTGGTCCGGTATCCCTGCCCCGTTCCTGTGTGGGGAGGCCCAGAAGGTATACTACGATATGGCCGCAGAGACTGCAGCAGACTACCCTCAGCTGAAGGCAGAGATCCTGGCCAGATTCGGAGTAACTACAGCATTGCGAGCCCAGAGGTTCCATGAGTGGCAGTATACAGAGGACAAGACACCCAGATCGCAATTGTTTGACCTGATCCACCTGACCCGGAAATGGCTGCGCCCTGAGGCCCTCAGCTCTGAGAAGATGATGGCGCTCCTGGTACTGGACTGGTATATGAGAGGGCTACCACCAGGCCTCCGGGCTTGGGTTGGCCAGAATGACCCCTCCACCTATGATGAGTTGGTCTCCCTCGTGGAAAGACAGCTAGCAGCCCGTGAACTGTTCCAGACCCCAGGGGGTGAAACACGGCAATCCAGGAAGCCAGCCCTAAACCCAAGGTCCTGGACCGCCGAGAACTACAGGAGAACTATAACTGGGAGGAAAGACATTGAGGAATGGCCCGAGTCCAAGAAGGGACCTGGGGGTTTGGGAAGAGAGGGCTGTGGGGGGCCGACCAAATAGCCCCAGGCAGAGGGCGGCAACCGGGATAAGGGGTCGGTGTTACGAGTGTGGGGAATTGGGGCATATAGCAGCCCAATGCCCCAACAGGGAAGAGCCTATGCAGTGCAATCTGGGGGATCATGGGGAACAATGTGGCCTAATTGGCCTGGTAGGGGTCGCAACGACCCCACATGGGTATACAAGGTCAGTAAAAATGAATGGTATTGTGACCACAGCATTAGTAGATTTCGGGAGTGCTGTCATGTTGGTCTCAGGGAAGTTGGTGGGGCAAGACCAACTAACCTGGGCCAAAACCACAGGGGTAACGTGCGTTCATGGCACTGTAAATTTCTACCCCACAATCCCAGTATGGATTGAGATCCAGGGGAACACTACCAGGGTAACTGCAGCAGTGGTCCCTAGGCTCCCCTACCCGGTCTTAATTGGTAGGGACTTCCCTGGGTTTGAGAACTTACTCCCCCCAGTAGAGCCAAGGGAGGGTGGCAACCCCTGGGCTGAAATGGAGGCACCTACAGATAGCTTCACCCCAATTTTTGCTGAATTTGCCCCAGAGCTATTCTTATCCCCTGGGAAACCCTGAAAGTCTAGGTGGGAAAGGAGGGCAGATAAAAGGCTAGGGACCAGGATTCTAGCAGAGAACCAGAAAGCCTCCCTTGGTGGTAAGCGAACCCGTTCAGGAGGCCAGGAGACAATTCAGGCCAGTGAGGACTCAGAGTCAGTTCCTAGCCCAAGTAGGGGCAACCCAGGGGGTGGAGTAGAAATAGGCCCCCTGGAATTAGGTCAGATCGGTACCGCCCGTGAGAATTTCAGGCAGGACCAAGCCAATGACCCGCTATATGCGAATGTGAGGGAGGAGGTAGTGGAAGTAAATGGCGTACCGGTGGAAGGAAAGACCAAAGGCCCGGGGCCATATTATGTGATCAAACGTGATCTGTTGTACCGAATAGTGCAGATCTGAGGGGAAGAAGTAGAGCAGCTCTTAGTCCCACGGAAACACACAAGGGCAGTACTAGAGCTAGCTCACAGTCATTTATTTGGGGGACATCTAGGAATAGACAAGACACTGGATAGAGTCCTAAGAAGGTTTTACTGGCCAGGAATTCGTGCGGAGGTCCAACGCTATTGTGCCTCCTGCCCAGAATGCCAGTTGCATAGCCCTCGACCTCACTTGTGGGCCCCATTAGTACCTTTGCCTATTATTGAAGTCCTGTTCGAAAGGATAGCCATGGACCTTGTGGGCCCGCTGGAAAGATCAGCACAGGGTCACCGAAACGTACTAGTCATCCTTGACTATGCCACACGGTATCCAGAAGCCATTCCTTTAAGAAACCCCACATCCAAGGCAATAGCAAAAGAACTACTCCAGGTTTTTGCCAGAGTGGGCATCCCTAAGGAGATCCTGACTGACCAAGGAACCCCTTTCATGTCGAAATTAATGAAGGACTTATGTACCCTGCTCCGCATCCATACCATAAGGACCTCAGTCTACCATCCTCAAACAGACGGCCTGGTCGAGCGGTTTAACCGCACCCTTAAAGGTATGATCCGGAAGGTGGTAGCACAGGATGGAAAAGACTGGGATACCCTTCTACCATACCTAATGTTTGCAATACGGGAAGTCCCCCAGGCGTCCACCGGTTTCTCTCCCTTTGAGCTACTATACAGACGCCACCCATGCGGAATATTAGACATCGCCAAGGAGGATTGGGAAGAACAACCCAACCCAGGAAAGAATGTCATTGAGCACGTGACACAGATGAGAGAGCGAATAGCTCGAGTGACCCCTATAGTACGGGAACATTTGGAAAAAGCACAAGAGACCCAGCGGACATATTACAACCGCCAGGCGAAAGTATGGAAATTTCAGCCAGGAGAACGGGTGATGGTGCTAGTGCCGACAGCAGAAAGCAAACTCCTAGCCAGCTGGCATGGGCCGTATGAGATAGTGGAAGCCATTGGGGAAGTGGACTATAAGGTCAGACAACCAGACCGCCGAAGACCAGAGCAGATCTACCATGTAAACTTGCTGAAGCCCTGGCGTGACCGAGAGACGTGCCTGGTCATTCGGAGAGCTCCATCCCAGATGGATGACCGACAGGGGCAGGTGAGGATATCCCCTGAGTTAGCCCCAGAACAATGAACAGAGGTCATTGATATGATCCAACGGAACCAAGATGTGTTCTGTACACAGCCAGGCCGTACGACACTGGTCCAACATCATATCGTCACCAGGCCCGGAATAAGGGTGACGATAAGACCATACCTGATACCGGAAGCTAAAAGAGAGGAAATTGGGACAGAAGTGAAGAAGATGTTGGAGCTTGGGGTTATTGAAGAATCCCACAGCCAGTGGTCCAGTCCTATCGTCTTAGTACCCAAGCCTGATGGCACCTGGAGGTTTTGTAATGACTTCCGGAAGTTGAATGAAGTATCCCAATTCGATGCCTATCCAATACCACGTGTCGACGAGCTAGTTGATCAGTTAGGCAAGGCCCGATACCTAACCACTCTGGACCTGACTAAAGGATATTGGCAAATTCCCCTGGCCAAGAACGCCAAGGAGAAGACAGCTTTCTCTACACCTGATGGCCTGTTCCAATACACTGTCCTCCCTTTTGGACTCCATGGGGCCCCCGCAACATTCCAACAACCTATGGATAAATTGTTGCGACCCCATGCCAGGTATGCCGCTGCCTATTTAGACGATATAGTCATCCATAGCCCTGACTGGGAAACGCACCTAGTAAAAGTAGAAGCGGTACTAGACACCCTGAGGAAGGCTGGCCTCACGGCCAACCCTCTCAAGTGCGTGATAGGACTAGCTGAAGCCAGATACCTTGGGTATGTAGTAGGGAGAGGTTTGGTAAAACCCCAATGGAACAAAGTGGAGGCAATACAAGATTGGCCTTGGCCAATCCGTAAAAAGCAGGTCAGAGCATTTCTCGGGTTAGTAGGGTACTATCGGAGATTCATCCCTCATTTTGCCACAAGAGCAGGGCCATTGACTGACCTGATAAAGGCTTGGGGCCCCGAGATAGTAAAGTGGTCTGATGCAGCAGAAGGGGCATTTGCAGATTTAAGGACAGCCCTTTGCTGCCATCCTGTACTCATAGCCCCAGACTTCAAGAAAGAATTCATTCTACAAACAGATGCCTCGGAGGTAGGCCTAGGAGCCATCCTTTCGCAGATGGTAGGGGAGAAGGAACACCCAATCCTGTACCTCAGCCGGAACCTCCTCCCCAGGGAACAAAAGTACGCCGTCGTTGAAAAGGAATGTCTGGCAATAAAATGGGCCATGGAAACTCTCCGTTACTACCTACTGGGGAGGTGATTTACCCTGGTGACAGACCATGCCCCGCACCAGTGGATGCACAGAAACAAGGAGAAGAATGCAAGAGTGACTAGATGGTTCCTATCTCTGCAACCTTTTCATTTCCGAGTACAGCATAGGGCCGGAAGCCAACATGGCAACGCAGATGGCTTGTCACGAAAGCATTGCCTCTCGTCCCAAGTTGCCCAACCCCATGGTGTTGAGCAGGGGGGGAGGATATGTGATACAGCATGGCCAGAAGGCAGCAGGAGAGTGATCTAGGGTGAGGAGAAGCCTTATTCCCTGTAGATTAATTAAAAGCACCTGAAACCAATTAGAGCACCTGAAACCAGTCACCTGATAAAATCCCCCTGCTTCAATCAGCCAGAGGAGGAGCTGGAGCAGGGTGAGGAGGAGCTGGAGCAGAGTGGTTTGGTGGTGGGGCAGAGAGCAGTTTGGAGGAGTGAAGCAGAGTGAATTGATGGTGGAACAAAGAGCAGTTCGAAGGAAAGTGGAGGAGAGTTTTGAGAAGTGCTGCAGTGGGCTAAGAAGACCAAGATCCTAGGTAAAGGGACACCTGGCTTGTGCAGAGGGAAGGCAGGAAGCCCCACAAGCTGAAGGTCAGGAGAGGGAAGTAGCCCGGGGAAAGAATCACTGGTACAAGTGGTTCACCTACTATCACAGGGCCCCTGGGCTGGGACCCAGAGTAGAGGGCGGGCCTGGGTCCCTCCCTCTCCACTCCCCTTCCTTGGGATACTAGTAGGATAGCGGTTACCCCAGTTCAGGGGCAAAAAATGGCACCCTGAAACCCCCCCACAAGAAGAGAAAGTGTGGGACCCATCATAGTAGTGCCGGCAATTTGCCACAAGGGAGAGAGGCTAACTGAGCTTGGGTAAGTTGCAAACTTTGTGGTGAAGCAGGGTTTCAAGTCCGAGACTAGTGCCATAACTATTCTTCCTCTCAGCACCTATTACACACTCCCTGGAAAGGAATCCATTCCAAAGTAGTGAGAATGATGGAGAGGGGGCTCCAGAGAAATTTCTCTTTGCCAAATTGAGACTTAACTTTATCCCCACCTGTAAATTACATTTTTCCTAATTGGGATAGCAATAAATGGGCTTCCATTGGACATAGGCAGGCATATGAACCAGCTGATGATTTGATTTTTGACACCAGCTGGTAAAACCACCACCATCTGTTACACTCCAGTCACTAATCGACCTCTATATGCTGGTTAAAATAGGCAAAAAGCCAATAAAGACCTCTAAGGAGGACAAAGAGGGATGGGGTGGTGCCGAATAAAAAAAAATGAAGGGAGTGGAGCCAACATTTTATCCCAATTAGGAGAAACCCAGTTTTCAAGAAAGGATTAAGTTTAATTTTCTGTAATTGGGACCTCACTAGAGCTTGAGGTCCTGGCAGCAGTGTGGAAGGACAGCATGGTAGGACTGAGATGCAACTCTACGCTAATCTCCAGGAATAACCAGTTTGCATTCTGTGGACAGAGGCACAATTTGTAGCTTTAATGATTAGAGGATCAGCGAAACTTCACATGGTATCATAGAATCTCAGGGTTGGAAGGGACCTCAGGAGGTCATCTAGTCCAACCTCCTGCTCAAAGCAGGACCAACCCCAACTAAATCATCCCAGCCAGGGCTTTGTCAAGCCTGACCTTAAAAACCTCTAAGGAAGGAGATTCCACCACCTCCCTAGGTAACCCATTCCAGTTCTTCACCACCCTACTAGTGAAAAAGTTTTTCCTAATATCCAACCTAAACCTCCGCCTCTGCAACTTGAGACCATTACTCCTTGTTCTGTCATCTTCTACCACTGAGAACAGTCTAGATCCATCCTCTTTGGAACCCCCTTTCAGGTAGTTGAAAGCAGCTATCAAATCCCCCCTCATTCTTCTCTTCTGCAGGCTAAACAATCCCAGTTCCCTCAGTTTCTCCTCATAAGTCATAGCAACTTTCCTCTGCAGAAGAGGATTTTGCTCAAGATGAAGAAATACCACAGGCAGTAAGTGCTTTTATGAAGTGTGCACCAGAAAAAAAAAAAAAAAAAAAACATTGATACTACAGGCGTCACTGGAAAGAATCCATTGGGATATGAATATTTTTAGTGTCTTTCCTTTACTGGGATCCCCCCAAAGATGGTAAACAGCAAATCTGAAAGCCTAAAGACCTTGACTTTTGTCAAAGTAGGAGATTAAGGCCCTGGCAAGACCTAAAGAGTGCCAGAGTTTCATTTAGAGGAATATGGTGGGGGGGGGAGCGGGGAAGAGCTGAATGTGGTACAAAGCAGAGCGTCGTGTTATCCTTTTGAAAACAAAAGGATAATATTGTAGAGTAGCCTATGTAGGTAGGCTGTACTGTTACAACATGAATTAAGAAGTCTCTTCCATCCTATTAGAAAAGAATGCATCTCAAAGATTTATGAATAGAAAAGTGTAGCTAGTGTATCATGAGAGAATGCTAGAGCCTTCCCTAGCTCTCTTACCCCATACATGCTAGGCATTGCAACAAAGCTCTAAGGGTCTGTGTACACTGCAGCTAGGAGCATGCGCCTCAGCCCGAGTAGACAGACTTATGCTAGCTCACTAAAAATAGAAGTATGAACACTGCAGCATGGTGACAGCACAGCTAGTGACCCAAGTGGGTTTGGACTCATGTGGTTAGCTTGAGCCGCTTACTGTGCCACAACATCCACACTGCTATTTTTAGCATGCTAGCTCAAGTGATGATGGCATGCCTCTACCTAGGCTGGGAGGCATGCTCCCACCTACAGTGTATACAAACCCAAAAGGTACAGAGGCATCCATCTTCAAAAAGAAAAGCAGAGATCGCCTGACTGCTGATTTTTTTTTTATGAGATGCCTCTTAGCCATCAAACTAAACCTGACACATTATAAATGATGCTCTGAGACAAAATAGACATGGCAAACATCCTGGTCAGGAGACTTTGTATCTCAACTGAAATTAATGACTGTCCTTAAAGGGTCACAAAGTTTGTTAAACAACTACAAGTGACGATAAAATAAAATGGTAAATCCTCAGTTATCCATCACTGTCCGAAGGATATACTGCAACCTCAGCAGCCTTCCATGCCAAAGTTCTCCCAGAAGAGTTCTTCTGGTAGATTGTTACTGTGTACTCAAAGGCTCTTTAGTCTAAAGGAGAAAGGCAAAACAAGAGCCAATGGCAGGAAGCAGAAGCCAGACAAATTCAAATGAGAGATAGGGCATGAGTTTTAATAGTAAAAGGTAATTTAATCATTGAAAGAGTATCAAAAGTGGTAGATTCTCCACCTCTTGGTGGCTTCATATCAAGACTGGAAGCCTCTGTCTGGATGATGAGAGTCAGTCAAACAAGTTATTGGGTTCAATTCAGGGCAACTAGATAGAATTATATGGCTAGTGTTATACAGGATGTCAGAGTAAGTGATCTAATGGTCCCCTCTGGCCTTAAAAATTTATAACAGCAACCGCTTCAGCAATTTTGGTACCATATAAGCATCTAAATAATAATTAAAAAATCTTCTGCATAGGGAAAAGGTAAGACAGTTTCTGTCCCTGACCCTCAATAAGCTGAAGAGAATTTTTATACCTGCCTTTGACACAGCTAGCTAGTCCCCTTAGACATGTGGTTGCTCCCCTAAAGAGAATGACAGCAAAAGCCAGCATTCACTAAAGTGGCTCAATTTTTTAACCCAACCCTAATCAAAACAATGGTTGTTGGTTTGTTTTTATGGGTTCTGCTTTAAAAAAAAATTTTTTAATAAAAGCTGAAAAGTTATTGAACTCAGAAAACTTGAAGCTAAACATTTCTATGACCATTTTGGGATGTTTTCAATAGTGACTTGAAATTTTTTCAAGATGACAAATGCATCCATTTCAAAAAATGATATTTCACAAAAAAATAAAATCTCATTTCCCTTCAACCAGCTGCAGTGTTCTCTCCACCTTTAAACAGCACTTTACAGAACTTTGAAAAATCCCTTCCCCCTCAAAGACACTGATTTCCCCTCTATACAAGAATCTCCACAAGAAAAACTTGAATTTCTCAGATATTTATGCTGTTGTGGGTTAGTTACATAAAATCATCCATTCAGAATATACCCAATACCCTGGAGTTTATATAACCAACCAGCACAGATTTTTGAATGTGAGATATTCACAGTGAACTGATTATATGCTGAATTTATTCAGCATATAATTGACAAACTTTGAGACTGCCATGCTTGCAGACAAACAGAGGAAAGAGGATGGTCATTGACTCAGTGATTATGAATTATTTTCCCAGCCCAACATTTAAAAAAACCCCTTTCTACTGTAAGGGCATGCCACATGCTGACTCTGTAGACAAGCCAAGTAAATCTATAGTGCTCCAGCCTGCTTTACACCAAGTTGCTGAGTGGACCTTGCTACCACATATAAACAGTATGTCAAAGTGCACTATAGACCAGTTAGTTCACAGTGGCAGGGTACATGTGGACAATGCATGGCCAGTCAAGGTGTGAGTGTATAGTGCTCTAGCCTGTCACATCGGGATGTTGTGTGGACTAATCCAACCTGCACTTTTCTCTGACGGATATTCTCTGGTAACTCCAGGATTAGAGTAAGAGCAGAAAGCAAAACCTTTTCTAATTAACTGTGGCAAATTGCCGGCACTACTATGATGGGTCCCACACTCTCTTCTTGTGGGGGGGTTTCAGGGTGCCATTTCTTGCCCCTGAACTGGGGTAACAGCTATCCTACTAGTATCCCAGGGAAGGGGAGTGGAGAGGGAGGGACCCGGGCCCGCCCTCTACTCCGGGTCCCAGCCCAGGGGCCCTATGATAGCAGGTGAACCACTTGTACCAGTGATTCTTTCCCCTGAGCTACTTCCCTCTCCTGACCTTCAGCTTGTGGGGCTTTCTGCCTTCCCTCTGCACAAGCCAGGTGTCCCTTTACCTAGGATCTTGGTCTTCTTAGCCCGCCGCAGCACTTCTCAAAACTCTCCTCCGCTTTCCTCCAAACTGCTCTTTGTTCCACCACCAAACCACTCTGCTTCACTCCTCCAAACTGCTCTCTGCTCCACCACCAAACCACTCTCCTTTAACTCCTCCAAACTGCTCCAACTCCTCCTCATCCTAGATCACTCTCCTGCTGCCTTCTGGCCATGCTGTATCACATAACCTTGGTTCTAGAAGCCCTGTCAGCTGACAGAGAGCCCTTTCTTTCTCACCTGCTTTCAGAGTCCCTTTGTAACCCACCTGAATTTCCTCCAATGTGACAGTCACTTCTCTGCAGTGGACAAGTACAAGGCCTATGTATCATTTAAATTCACTTAATCCCTCAAAATAGGGCTCAGTTGGGGTTTACAAGACCTGAAAAACCATTACTCAGCTTATATTGTGGTGCCTCCTCAAGTGTGTGTTCAAGCTCTCTGGTACGCACATTCCGAAAATATTAACTTTTACGATTCTGAGCTGAAATTTTCTCTTAGCTTGGATTTTAGGAATCAGTGATCCCACAACAAGCGGATCTTGACATTCCTACCTTTTACTCTTTTGTAGATATAAAAGTTCCAAATCAGAACACGTAAAAAGTGTCATTTTATCACACTTGTGTAAGTCAAAACAGCAGATCCTGCTTTCTGATAATAAAGAATTTTGGATTAAGCCTAGTGTGGGAAATTTCAGTGTAAAGGGACTTTGCTTGAGAAAGTTCCAAGAAGGATAACTGGAACTGAGCCTTAACTCTATAGCACTCACTGCCAACAACCAGAATACCACTATATGCAGGAGTTCTAATAACTGCATCCAGTAGTAGGACCAAGGTCTCGGAATGTCCTTGGGCCCTCAACTTCGTGGCAGCTCAACATTCAGAATGGTCATGGTGTATGCTGTGAATGTTTAATATAACTCTACATTCTGCTTTCACAATGAGCTATATAATGGTGCTGCATGCATTATTCATACTACACAAGACCATAATAGTTCCTGAACTTGAGTATCATGGATTCAAAATACAAAATAAGTGTGTGTTCTCTTCCTGATGTTTATTTTATTTCCATTTAAGTTAATGGGAGTTTTGTGCAGACAAGGAAAGAGGAAATGCACCCTAGTAAATTAATACATATGAAAAGTAGTTAATGTATTTCAAGCATCCTTGGTAATCAGATGATTTAAAAAAACACAATGTCATGGTCCCTTTACTAATGCAAAATAGTATATTTTAAAACTTAAGATGTGAAAAGTGTCATTACATAAAACTTACCAATTGATCTAGTGCAGCACAAGTGTGTGTGTAGGAAACTGAAATACTTTTTTGCTGTTGTCCCATAATTTCAAAAACTTATAAATAAAAATACCTGGCAATATTTGAGAGCCAAGAGTACAAGAACTAGCTGAGTGTGAAATACACAACCTTCCTGTTTAAATTAGCCTCTGTTGAGAAAGGAAGTGGTGACAGACCCTTAACTATGACAGTGCTATAATACCAACCATGTCGTCATGTTTACCCACCACCCATTCAAAAAAGTTCACATCTCTTGACCAACAGAATGTATGATAATTCCCTTCTTAACAGATTTTCTGTATAGAATTTTGCAATATAGAAGCCTGTTAAACAAGCATTAGCATTCAACTGTAAGTTAATCTTTACCCAGCATAGTTTGACATAAGTCAATGGGACTATTCACATACTTAAATGCTTTGCTGGATCAAGGTATTCAACAAGGAAGTGTTTATACCATTATCCGAGGCACTGGTGAGACCTCATCTGGAATTCTGTGTGCAATTCTGGTCTATGTTTAAGAAAGATTAATTCAAACTGGAACAGGTACAGAGAAGGGCTGCTAGGATGAGAGGAGGAATGGAAAGCCTTCTTTATGAAAGGAGACAAAGAACTTGGCTTGTTTATCTTAACCAAAAGGCAGAGACCCAGCTGGGTTTCCACCTTCCTCTGCAGCATAGGTCACTTGCTGGTTTAAACTAGCATAAATGCTGGATTCCCTGTAACTTGAAGTCTTTAAATCATGATTTGAGGACTTCAGTAACTCAGCCAGAGTTAGGCATTTCTTACAGGAGTGAGTGGGTGAGGTTCTGTGGCCTGCAATGTGCAGGGGGTCAGACTAGATGATGATGATGGTTTCTTCCAACCTTAAAGTCTAATATTGTGTCACGAGGATAAGCAGTTTTTAAATAATCAAGGGAATTTTCAACACAATTACTAGATGTTGAGATATGACACTTTCCTATAGCTGGGAGATTTCAATAGGTGTGACTTTTAGAATCAAGATTGTACTGCATGATGGGCCAACAAAAGTGTAGACTCTCAGAAAACAAGAGTCAAAGGCTATATTTAAATGCCTCTGCAAACAAACAAGCCTGAAATTGCATTTTTCTATGTTTTGTCCCTCTTTAGACTTCTAAAATTTATGTTTTAAGTGTTCTGCTTGACAGGTGTTCTAGTGTATAAATCATACCCATAAATTATGTCTGAAACTGCTTTGGTGTCTGACAGAGAATAAGTGATGAAATATTACACAGAAGACCTTGACTGTCCTTGAATGATATTCAGAAATAAACAGAAAGGAAAATAACTGCCCTTCATGAAGCAAAGAAAAAAAGTCTGCACTGGCGTGACCAAGGATATAGTGCTATACATCCAGCTGAGGCCATCATTAATTCTCACATCACAAATTCTGTGTTTACAAGCTACTGTATGTTCCACCTCTTAAAGATGCACTTATCTATGCCATTATTATTTCCATTAAGCATGGTTTGTAGCTTGAATCTCCTCACACAATTCAGTCATTATGTCCATTAGATATTGAGTTTAAAAAAGTGAATCCTCCATGTTACAATAACTGAAATACATCTGCTCTCATTCTTTGAATTACCTTATTTCAGTTTATTCCGTGTTTCAACTCTGCATGCAATTTTGGGAGCACAGCAGTGGCATTTCCCCCACCCGCCCACTCCCAGACCAAATCCAATTAATCTTCTCATTATGACTGCAATGGAGAGTGTAATTATATACAGAGTTAAAAAGTTTCATCATTTATTTGTTGATTAAAAGAGTAAAATGAATCAAATTTGTCAATAGAGACTCCTAATGGAAGAACAAAAGTTTCATTTACTACATTCAGTTAAAACTCAAGTCCTCAAATCTGATTTGCAAATCATCCCTGTTCAGCAAAGCACTTAGTGGTTTGGGTTTTTTTAGGCACATGCTTAAGTACTTTGAATACTAATGGACTTAAGCACATGCTCATCTATTTTGCTGCATCAGGGCTATCATCCTGATTTCCTTACTATGGCAAGACTCCTTTCACTCCAAAGAAGATTTCAGCAGCTGGACTCCAATGGGAAGTTACCCAAATTTAGATGTCAGGATCAGATACAAAGTTTTCAGTGTAGGATTTCTGCTACAGAACAAAAACCAATAGCCAGATCTTCAACCAGTGTAAATTGACTTCAGTAGAGCTAAACTGGTAGGTAAGAGTAGAGGTTCTGGCCCAACATATTTAACCTCAGTGTCTTAAAGCTTACAACGTGTTTAAGCAATGCTTTTCTAAGGGCTGGTCCACACTAGGGGTGGGGGGAATCGATCTAAGATACGCAACTTCAGCTACGTGAATAACGTAGCTGAAGTCAAATATCTTAGATTGATTTCAAAAGGTACTTACCCCGGTCCACACCACAGCAGGCAGGCTCCCCCGTCGACAGCGCTTCCTCCGCTTGCGGAGCTGGAGTTCTGGTGTTGACGGGGAGCGGCTCTGGGATCGATTTATCGCGTCTAGATGAGACGCGATAAATTGATCCCAGAACATCGATAGCTACCCGCTGAATAGGGCGGGTAGTGTAGACGTAGCCTAAGAAAGTTAGTAAATATTGACTTAACATTAGACTTCTTTAAAAACTGAAAATATTTAGTTTCTTACTGTAAATCCAGACCCTTTTCCCCTCTACTCCTTAGGATGAAAGATCTTACGTGTCCATACTGCTCAGACTAATGGTTCACCTAGTCCTGTATCCTATGTTCCAACAGTGGCCATTGCCAGATGCTTCACAGGGAATGAACAGACCAGGGTAGCTGCCATCCAATCCCAGTTTCTGTTTGTCAGAGATTTAAGGACACCCAGACCGTGTAGTAATGTATGTGACCATCTTGGCCAATAGCCACTGATGGACCTATCCTCTATGATCTAATCTAATTCTTTTTTAGAAAAGTTATAGTTTTGGCCTTCATGACATCCCCTGGCATCCTCTCTCGCTGCCATAGCCCCATGGCAGCCTACACTCCAAACCCTTCATCCCAAGCCCCACCCCAGAGCCTGCACCCCCAGCTAGAGCCCTCACCCTGCTGCACCCCAACCCTCAGCCCTGTCCCACACTCCAAACCCCTCGGCTCCATCCTGCCACATGAATTTTGTACATCATCTCCATATTGGTGCACATAACAAAATTCATTCCACACATGGGTGGGAAAAATTTGAGAGAACACTGGCAACTATAGGATTGTTTCCCCTCTGCTCCAGCTTCATATTCTCCTTGCTTGAGACTTCTCTTTCCTCAACTGCACACAGATTTTCAGATTGGCGATGGGATGAAGGCGTAAGTGCAACCTGAGCTTCTGAATGACGTTAGTTACCGTATAGTATTAGTTCATTCTACCCAAATCTGCTAAAGCAAAGTCAGACTACTGAGAGGTTGAGCCTATGGAATGACATGGGTAAATTGCCTCTCCCTTAGTAAAAGCTGGCATCTATGTTATGGCCCAATGTTTTTGGATGGGAAAGTTAAGTGCTGTTATGGAATACTATTTCACAACAAAAAAAATTGCAGGTTTTTTTAGTAAATCAATGTAGTGTTATAATTCTATAACTAAACTGTCATTCAGTGGGGTGGATGTTTCCTAATATATTCTATAATTTCCTTGCATAGAAAAATCAGAAGCTGTCAAATCTGATTGTACAGCCAAACAACCAGCAAAATACTTATTGATCCACCATCATTTATATTATTGGAGTACAGTTTGTCACATATGCTCTGAGTGCAAAGTCATTCAAATGAAATGAAAGTCTGGAATAGCTCATTCATTAATTTTCACAGCAGTTGGTGCCCTGCTGGCATTTGAAATTAGCGTAAGGAAAAGTTCAAGAGATTTAGCTTCATTTCAAATCACATCTACTTCTATGATTTGAGAAATGTTACAAATAGATTAAATCGCATTAGTGAAAGCTAATTGCAGAGCAAAAGAGAGGAATATTAAATGCTAAGTACCAAAAACTAATTTCAAAGCAACATCATTTTACCAGCTGAATCATCTACTATGTGAAAAATTACACTACAAGTAATAAACTGCAGTGGGGTCTAGTTCTCACTGTATAATGCTTGAATCCCAGAGGATGCTGGCCATTGAAGTGTTAAATGGCAAACTGAAAAGAAAATATCCTAGCTCTGTTCAGTTCATAGCTCCAGGCTCTACCAGACTTCTCTGCAATTAGAGCCAAGGTCTAAATAGAGCTCCACAAGCCTGGTGTTTTTAGGTTTGTAATAAGCTCTTTAGAGCTCGGGGGGAGGGGAAGAAAGGAGGAGGAGGAAGGGGAGGACCACTTCACAAGCCTTTAAAGCCATGCAGAGCTCTTAAGGAAGGGCTATAGTGTCCTACAGATTCCCCATCAGCCATTCATTTTCAAGACTCCTGCTATCTTGCTACTAAACTATCCTGATGCAGCCCTTAAAATAAAAAAAGTTTTTTAAAAATTGATCTCTTGTAATCATGGTCCCTTGTTTTAATCTCTGCAGTAGTCGATCACCAGAGGGTGTGAACACTTCAAACAGAAGGCACTCAGAAAATGCCTGCAATTCAGAATGACTAATGAGTGGGCTACCCAAAGAGACTTGAAATACTTACACCATTTTTACATTAAAATATCAAACACATTTGACTGCTTGTTTTAGTGTTGGGGGAAGTCAAAATGCTGCACATAACTGGAAATAGTGTGGAATTCTGAATATTCAGTTGAAGTTTCAGCAAAACCTAGTACGAACTTGGGAGTTGAAAGCCCATGAAAACTTGAACAGTACCCTAAAGTCTACTCAGTGAGGTAGTGTCTGTGCAGTATGTTTTAAAGCATGACTCATGTGCCCCTAGTGACTAGTGCACATTAGGGGTAACAGGCTATTAACTTTGCCAGCTAGCAGAGTTACACCTTTCACTCAAGTAATAGAGATCTAGAACTTTGGTGATGAGGTGGTTCAAATGCGGTCAATGACCTTGCGGTCAAATGCAGTTGTCATTGTTATATTTAGAACATACAGAAGTTGACACTGCCAATCCAGTTAGTATTGCGGTAGAAATACTCTAGTTTTCAAATAAGGGATGAATACATGACAAAGAATGACTGGATCACATGCTCTCCTCCTCTGCACCATGTGGAAAACTGGCTAGCAAGAGAGCCAGTACAGCTGCTAAATTCCTCTAGCAAACTGGGTAGCAGCATGCAGCTGTTGGTAGCCACTCTCTCATTCACCAATCTACCACTGAGGCAGCTTCTGGGAGCTGAAATAATAGGCTACGTGTAGAGGTGCAGGTACTCCACGTGGATGTCTGGAAATCCAGGGGCGATTTTAGGGTTTCCTATAGATCTGTGAGTCCCCTACTCTGAAGCTATCCACATGGCGGGCTGCCCCAGAGTCAGGATCCCATCTTCAAACACTCTGGCAGGTTGGCTGCTGAGGAGCTGAATGGGCTGCAGTTAATCAGAGAGACTTCCAACAGAACTCCGCCTGGGTTCTACTTCTACTGGACCTTCCTCCAAAAAGGAAACCAAAAAAACCCATTCCACAAAAATAAATGTTTCATTGCAAGTTCTGACCAGGTCAGTAAATACTCACATCTATACTTGTGTGATCAGGAGCATTAAGGAGCAAGAAGAAAAACCAAACCTCTCTCAAAAGCTACTTCACAAAGACTTCATGCCATGGCTGCTGTAGAGCAGAAGAAAGGAACCATAAGAAAGTGGTGTGACTGATATTGCTAGGTTAAAAACGCGACAAAATCTGGGTACCTTAGTGAGCACAAAAGAACTTTAACAACTGAAAAGAAAATGGAATATTTGCTTTGGTAAAGATATCAGAACAGTAGTAAATACAAAGAAAGAGTGAAAAGTTCAGAAGGATTTCTAATGGAAACCTGAGTTGAGAATGGTATTACAGTAGTTAAAATAACCAGGCTAAGGACTAAAACTATGAAAAGAGGGGATGGGGGTGGGGAAAACCACCACCACAAGGAGGAGGATTTAAGGATTGTGGTGGACAGAATTCTAAGCCCCATAACAGAGTTCAAAAAGGTACTACAGCCAAGTAGTGAAGTTACGAGATGCAGGGATACAAGGTATGAAATACAATTCCAAATAAATAATTCTAGTACTGTGTATTAGCAAGGCCACGTGTGGTGTGCCATTTTGATCACCTTCCAAAGAGATTCGATAGAGCAAAAGGAACCAGAATGAAACTCATACTGCCTCAAGCTGTGATCTCAAACTGGATAAGCTAAGCAAAGTCAGAACTTGGATTGGAGATCCCTCACTGGTATAAATCAGATTAACTCACTATAATTCCAGTCAAGTCAATGCTTCATATCTGGCCAATGGTCACTGTATTTTTGAAATCAGATACTTTTGTGGTGATATTTTTAGAGCTACAAAATAGTCTCACAAAAGACCAAAGTAAAACTTAAGACATATTCTGGTGTCTGACAGATCCTGATTCAACAGCAAGGCATGCATATTTCTCCAACCCATGGATTTTTGCCAGTAACAGTGTCTGAAAGAGTTTGTCATGAAATACTGAACAGTTGTTAACATTCACTTTGAGCAAGAGAACTGCTTTGATATTGTTGGCACTCATTTTTCTTCTCTCCAAACCCTGTTCACCACTGAATACTTCTTTCCCAGACTGTTTGTTCCTGGAATAACAGAGCAAAATTGTATACAATATAGCCATAGGCATTAAAAAAAAAAAACATTAAAAACCCAAATATTTCATTGATTGAATGGAAAAAACACCTGAAGGGCTTGTCTACACTACAAAATTAGTTCAAATTTATTAAAGTCGACCTGTAGCCTCCAATTTTTGATTGTGTATGTCCCCACTATATACATTCCCTCGGTGTAGCACATGCCCCGATTGGAATTCTGGGCTAGGCTCCCAATGCTTGACGGGACAAAAACATTTTTTTCGTGAGGTGTTTTGGGTACATATCGTCAGCCTCCCATGATGCACTCGGCTCCTCCCGCCCTGAAAGCAATGGCAAACAATCATTTTTGCGCCTAAGCCTGAGTTACTTGTGCACATGCCATAGCACAGCAAGCATAGACCCCGTGCAGCTGTAAACCGTTGTTGTGAGTGTCAAATACCTCGCACATCGTCCTGCAGTACTTGCAGAGCCTAGCCAGGAGCAGTCACGCGGAAGAATGTGACGCCATGCAAATAACTGCACTGGAAGCCATGGAATGTAGCAATTCACACATACTGGCAGTGGCAGCCGGGCTTGTTGACACAGTGGAACGCAGCTTCTGGGCCAGGGAAACAAGCACAGACTGGTGGGGCCGCATCATGAGGCAGGTATGAGATGAGGAGCAGAGGCTGCATAATGTTCGAATGCGTGAGGCCACTTTCATGGAACTTTGTGAATTGCTTTCCCCAGCCCTGAAGCACAGAAATACCAAAGTGGGACCTGCTCTGACAGTTGAGAAGCGAGTGGCGATAGCCCTGTGGAAGCTTGCAATGCTAGATTCCTGACTGACAGGTAGCAATCAGTTTGGAGTGGATAAATCTACCGTGGGGGCTGCTGTGATCCAAGTAGCCAGGGCAATCAATTCTCTATCCTTTAAGTTTTACATGCAGGGGCGGCTCTCACCATTTAGCCGCCCCCAGCAGTTGCCGCGGCCCCGCCCCCGATGCAGGCAGACATAGCGGGGCTCTGCCCCCAACACAGGCAGTCCCAGTCCTTGGCGACCAGGTAAGAGCGGCGGACCTGCCGCCCCATTGCCGCCGCGGCAGGCAAGAATGGGGCGCCAGTCCGAGTCCCGCGACAGCAATTTGGCAGCAGGAAGAGCGGACCTACCGCTGAATTGCTGCCGCAAGACTCGGACTGCCGCCCCAGTCTCGATGCCACCCCAAGCACCAGCTTGGAAAGCTGGTGCCTGGAACCGGCCCTGTTTACATGTCAGTCTTGTTCCATTTTGGTTCAGGTGGAGCCCATCCTTCCTGTATAGGCTCTTCCTTCCCCGAAAAGGTTGTTTAGTACTATATCCCTGCCACCACCCTCATTTTCTCATCCATGCATTAAATTCTGTAGTTTCCTGGGGCCTGTGTATGGAACTGGAACCATTTCAGAAAATGCTACCATGGAAGTCTTTGATTTCAATCTTACCTAGTAGCCTAAATTTAGCCTCAGGGAAAGGAAGGCGAGCAGTCCCTATGTCATTGATACCTACAAGTACTGTGACCACTGGCTCCTCCTGTCTAGAGGTCTTGAGATCTGCACCCTATGCACCCAGCAGGCAGTTTACCATGTGGTTCTCCCAGTCATCACAAAACCAATTATCTTTCTAATAATAGCAATGGGGGATTCAGTTAAGTGGTGTTCCCTCCCCAAGAACGGTATCCTCAGTGCAAGAGGATACCATGACATTATCTGGATGGAGGGGCCAAGCTATGTGACATTTCCTTCTGCTCCAGCAGAAGATTTTCCTTCTGAGACTTTCATCTGCCTCAATAAGCTCCAAAGACTGTCAGATACAGTGAACCTTTAGTTCACACACAGTCTGAACTGCAGGCCAGTATAGACTTGCCCTCAGGCTCCTGAGTCACTGAATGCTTTTACCAGTCTGGGCCCAAGACCTTATATTCCATCCATTAACTGATAGGGACTAGGGGTTCATGATCTACCAGATCATACTGGTTAATAAACAGATTGCTGCATTCTGCAGGAGGTTTGTTTTGAGGCGAATCAGGTTTTTGGACTGCTTTCTGTAGCCCCAGCACCCATATTCTCCCAAGTTCGTAAGAGTCAGCCAGCCTTGAAAACTAAAAAGGGTAGTACAGATAAAAAGCATTTCTCCCTAGCTAATAAACCAAATCTCCTTGGCTGAGATGCAAGGGAGACCCAAAGATTATAACTCTTACCCCACAAACATAGGCACAAGCTCCTTGCTCCCTCAATTAGCTCCACAACTCCCGAGTGAGTAGGGAAACGGTATTATATTTTCCCATTCAGGGTGGGCCAGGCTGCTTCCTTTGTAGTTTCATAGGTCAGGGTATGCAGCCTCTCTCATCTTGTGCACCCCAAGGCTATGAGTTATTTTTTCCCAGCTGGGTAGGGTCCTAAGAGAAGACTTTTACAGGACTTCAGAAATCACCTCTGCATCAGACTCTATTGCTGGCAAGAACACAAAACTAACACAATCCTTGTCAAACCTTAAAAGGTTACACTGCTCTACAGCCAAAATGCTTCTGAAATAAATGTAGTCAAACTTTACTAATTCTGGGTCACTGAGAACGAAAATGATGCTTAAAATTGTTGATTGGCTCTAGTTTTCAAGACATGCTATTGGGTCAGTATATATGACCCTTGACTTGGGAATGGCGGAGGATAAGTGAGTTATAAAGGGAAGGGATCTCAATTTACACCAGAAATGACTAAAATACATCTTTGACTGGATCTGTGAATAAATCTATGACTGGGTTTGGACAGTACTTGCTTTTTAGGCAAAAAAATGAAGGATGCAATCTGAAGCTGGTATTGCGTCATACAGGATATGAATTGCATCATGTTATTCCTAGAAGTCATGGATGATGCAATCATAACGAAGCTTACATCACTCTGCTGAACAAATTGCCCTAGATCAGCTCTAGAAATCAGTGTCGTGCTCTCTTATTTGTCAGTTTGATTTTGCAAAGGGACACATTTCTGTTTAGCCAAAGTGAGCAGAGATGCCTCGTACTTGTGTGAACAGTGCAGATAACTTCTGCTATGTTTGTGGTGAAGTGACTTTTGCATCACAAAAGCGCAGTATAACCACTATGGTTAAGAAAGCCTATCACCTTTATTTTGGCTGCAAAATTGGAGATCAGGACAAGAGGTGGGCCCCACACATATGCTGCAACACTTGTGCAACAAAATCTTCACCAGTGGTTGAACAGGAAAAGGAAATCTTTGCCTTTTGCAGTGCCAATGATTTGGAGAGAGCCAACAGATCCTACCAGCAATTGTTACTTCTGCATGGTGCCTCCAGTTGGGAAAGGTGTGTCACAGAAGAAAAAAGTGGACTGTGCATTATCCAAACATTCCATCAGCTATACGCCCAGTACCCCACAGAGAAGGACTGCCGGTTCCTGATGCACCAGAATCATTCTCACTTGAGTCAGACAAGGAAGAGGAAGAGGAGGAAACTTCTGGTCCTGAACCATCAATGTCACAGGACCCACATTTTCTCCCATCCTCCTCCTCTGAACCACACCTCATAACACAAGGTGAACTGAAAGACCTTGTCAGGGATTTGGAACTACCCAAGAGTAAGGCAGAGCTTTTGGGCTCCAGACTACAGCAGTGGAATCTCCTGGCAGGTGATGGTAGGGTTTCCATGTTCCGTGACCGTCAAAAGGATCTTGTCCCATTCTTCTTCATGGAAGGTGATCTTGTAGCCTGCAACAACATCGATGGTGTGATGGCAGCCCTCAACATCGTTCACGATCCAGATGAGTGGAGACTGTTCATTGATTCATCGAAGACGAGTCTTAAAGCTGTTTTATTGCATAATGGCAATGTTTTGCCATCAATTCCAGTTGGTCATGCAGTCCATATGAAGGAAACCTATGACAACATGAAACCACTTTTGAGGTGCATAAACTATGACCAACATCAGTGGCAGCTTTGTGGCGATTTGAAGGTTGTTGCTCTCTCGCTTGGTCTGCAGACTGGATACACAAAGTACTGCTGTTTTCTCTGCGAATGGGATAGTCATGCAAGAGATTCCCACTACATCAAGAAAGATTGGCCACTCCGACAGTCATTGGAGCCTGGGAGGAAAAGTGTTCAGCATCCACCACTTGTTGAATCAAGGAAGATTTTGTTACCACCCTTACACATCAAGCTGGGTCTGATGAAGAACTTTGTCAAGGCCATTGACAAAACACAAGCAGCTTTCAAGTACCTCCGTGGAAAATTTCCAAGGTTAAGTGAAGCTAAGATAAAGGAAGGTGTCTTTGTTGGTCCTGAGATTCGTGAACTTCTTCGAGATGATGCATTTGACCATGCACTGCGTGGCAAGGAAAAAAAAGGCATGGAAAGCCTTCCAGTTAGTGGCAATACATTTTCTCAGAAACAACAAGGCAGACAACTACAGGTTGTTGGTGGAAAACCTCCTCAAGGCATACAAAAGCCTTGGTTGCAACATGTCACTAAAGATACATTTTTTGCACTCTCATCTAGATTTTTTTCCACCGAACTGCGGAGCAGTGAGCGACGAGCACGGCGAGCGATTTCACCAGGACATTGCAACAATGGAGAAACGCTATCAGGGCAAATGGAGCCCATCAATGCTTGCAGACTATTGCTGGACAGTGACAAGAGATGCTCCATTTAATGAATACAAGAGACAAGCCAAGAAGCGCCGAGTAGACACTGAATAGGACTAAACTATGGACATAATAGTTTTTTGCCTTTTGTTTCATAATAAATTTTATATAACCCCTTTGCTCATCTTCAAAGTGTTACATAATTCGGACAGGTGAAATAGTATCATGTAAAGCAACCATAAACACATGAAAAAACCTAGGTTTACAATTTATGATTAAAACTCTACTATCTACACAATATACATAGACATAAAATGTAAAAACTTAAATATCTTCGAAACAGTAGCCAGTTGTTTTAACTGTCATATTTGAATTCAGCACATCAAAATACATACTAAATAGCACATTTTATCTCTGAAGCAGACGACTTCTCAAAAATTGTAGACCAGTGTTATCACAAGAACAGCTTTGCCAGTTGGCAAACATCAACAGAATAATCAAACATTCTAATACTTGGAAATATTTTCATATTTTAAGCAAGTGATGTTTTAAGGTAAGTGTTAGTATGTCTCATAAAGGAAGGGTCATCTGGAGCAAGAGAAATAGATTAGGTATAATTTGAAACACTCTGCAATCTAGAGAAACATCACACACCACTGAAGCCTACTAATCTTTGTCAAGAAAGTTTACAGCTGAGAAGGTGCTCACAGGAAGTAAACAAGAGTAACACATAAGCCTGTTCAAAGTGTTCTATCAAGATACTTCACTATTTTCTTCAGGTTTCATCTTGGAGTATATCAGAGGAAGTTTATAGCACTTTATAGACACCTATAGCTAAGCTAGATCCAATCCCATAATTATTGTAACACAAGGAAATCATGAGTGTATTGGAAACTCATACGGCAGGGCAAACATAGTCTAGCTTTAAACATGGAGCCTAGGGCTTTTTTTAGCCTGCTCATCAGCCCACAGGGATGGCAGTGGGCATACCTGCCTCATTACTGATCTTGGGGAGATGGCAAAAAGGAAGTTGCAAGTCCCAGCAATTTATAAGCTATGATAATGGTGAGCCACAGCTGTATGCCTACGATGGCTATGTACGGCGTGCCTGTCTGTTTAATATATGACAACACCTGGCTCTTCCAGAGAGTTTTTCAAAGGAGGTCAGTGCCATGTTCCCCATGTGACAGAGGAGGAAGCACAGTGATGAAAATAAAATTGTCCAAGGTCACTCAGAGCCATAGCAGAGCTAGGGACAGAACCCAGATCTCTGGAGTCCCAGTCCAGTATCCACTAGACCATTGCATGGGGCTAGTATGTGCATCTTACACTTACAGCCAGGTGCAGGTATGTGCCATTTTAGTTTTCCAGAATAGGTAATCCATACATTCAGCAAGGCTTTTGAGTATGGAACAGCATCCCCCTTCTGAAGGTTTGCTTTATCAACTGAAGATTGAACAAAAAGGCAAGAAAAGACTCCTCAAAAGCCTGGGTTAAGGGCTACCTCCAGTCCCTTTATCCATAAGACACTTGACCTTGATTCCTTACCTAGCACCAGGGCCTCGGAGGAACCTTTGTGCTGACTGAAGTTCTTCTCCTGGCAGCACAGAGCTCCTCACAGCCTGGGTCCCTCAGAGCTATCCAGGAGATCCTCCAGCAGGTCCTTTCCCAGAGAGTACCACTCCTTAGAAACCTCTGTCTAGAGCACCCTCCTCCAGCTGAGCTCTGGTAGCTTTTTATCAGGTCTATGTGCTTGTTAGCCAATTAGCTGAAAACCAGCGAGTTAGGCAATTAACCACTTACAGGTGGGCTGAGATGGGCTCATTCTTACCTGTCATAGGTAGACTAGGTCCTGACTCCCCGTAAGGGTGAGGACCAAGCTGCTTACTAAAATGTAATACAGTAGATGTAATGCTGTGCTGTCATTTTAAAACCATGCCAGTCACAATTCCCATGTGCTCCCTGCATTACAAAACTCACGGAATCCCACCACACCAGATACAGCTCCCAGAACCCCTATAGCCCACTTTCCAAGCATGAAGCTAGGCATCCAATCCCCTTTAAGAGTCAAAGGGAGTTGAATCTTAATTCCTTCAGTCCTCTTTGAAAATCCTAATCTCAAACCTCTATTCATTTTTAAAAGCATGTGAGTACTCTGAATGGGGCCAGGGTGTGTGATTTCAAGTTAAATGAAGCTTAATTGACCAGTGTTATGCCAGTGCTCTCTAGAGAACTCTTGTTTTTTCCTGAAAAGTACTTAAATTCTCATCCACAAATTATTTTACACACACACACACACACACACACACACAAAACTAAAAAAGATTCCAATTCAAATGTATGTTTGCAATTCTTTTGACACATCAGTTTGTTTTGTTCTCCTTTTTTCCTCTGCTCCCTCCCCCCACTCCCTCTTTGTCTCTAAATGCAATTAAATGAATGATGTCTAGGAGCTTTGAGTGATTTTTACACACACACACACACACACTCTCTCTCTCTCTCTCTCCCCCCCCCCCTTTATTGTTTTCCAACTGTAGAAAAATTGCAGAGTGGTAAGAGGAAAAATTAGACTAACTGCCACACAGCAACTTTTTGAAAAGTTGTTAGAAATTCGCCTGTTGGAAATTTGCAAACTTTGTAGCATCAGCAGAATTTGAATGCACCAGTGATCACAGCTTCTCTTCATTACAGCCAGTCTAACAACAGAGCGGAAGCAGCTATCAAGATTGCCAATAAATTAATTTAAAACGAGGCATACTGGAAGAATAAAGACTCATGAACAGCCTTAGGGGACTGGAGAAAAACCACCAACAGGAGCCCAATACAGAACCTCATGTCATATGCTACATAGACTATTTCCAACAGCAAATCAACTTTTGAAAGCAGCAGTTGTGAAAAAGGTGACAGATCAAATTCAATTGTGAGGACAGCAAGCCAAATACTTCCATGACAGAGGTACAAAAAAGCTCTCTGAATTTCAGATAGGACAGACAATAGGAGTGCAGACAGCGCCTAAGGACAGAGGCAAAAGATGGAGGATGGGTACTCTAAAGAGTAGTGTCAAGGTTAAAGATGGTAGAAGAACAAGGACAACTCTGCTGCCACAACAGAAAAAAAAAGTAGGAACAGTTATCCTCAGGGGATGAGCCTAATGAGTCTAGCTATATGAATGTGGATGGAGGGGGACTGCTCTAGTCTGTATAACCCTGTTAACTAACCTTATATGCAGATAAAGTGTCAGTAGGTGGCACTCAAGAATATGTAGTCTGGGTTTTGTAGGACAACACATCTTGTTGCACACTACAAATGGCTTTTTGTGTGCAGTACTACCAGAGGGCCTCTTAGCAACACAAACCAAAACCTTTTTAGGGGTTCACTGCTATATCTCCCCATACTTCCTGCTTTACACACAGAACAGCTGAGACGTAGGTGAGAGGATTATTGCAGGAGTGGGTGGGTGAGATTCTGTGGCCTGCATTGTGCAGGAGGTCAGACTAGATGATCATAATGGTCCCTTCTGACCTTAAAGTCTATGAGTCTAACAGGAAGCAGAAATGAAAATAGCCTTTCCATCCAGAAACAGGAAGTACAAACAAACTCACAAGAAAACCTGCCATTCTGTGATCCACTGCCCGGTGTTGCACATTTGAGCAATTTAGAGGAGTGTCTGAAGTATCAGTGTTAATTAGATCCAGTCCATTGAAACTTTAGGTTCATTCATCACTAGGCTGATGTCATACCCATTGCAAATGCACAGATTGGACTGTTTTTTAAATAAAGTTAAGCCACTTTTGACAATCCCAACCATAGGAGCCGACTTCTGTCGGCTCTGCTGGGTGCTCGTGCCCCGGCCCCGCCCCAACGTCGGCCGGCGTCAGGGGCGGGGCCCCACAGCGTCGGCCGGTGTCCTGGGCGTTGAGCTGGGCCCGGGGCTGCTGGTGGGTGCTGAGCACCCACCAATTTTTCCGCATAGATGCTCCAGCCCCGGAGCACCCACAGAGTCGGGGCCTATGATCCCAACTGGAGGCTGGACTAAATGATTCCATAGAAGTCAATGGCAAGACTCATCAATTTAATTGCAAGCAGAATAAGCTAACATTTTGAAAATCCCACCCTTCATTTTCATTTCTTGTCATACTTAAGTGGTTAAAATCTCTTGTCTTTCTACAAACTTCCCTTGTGGCACTCTCCGAGGCTTGTAATAATCATCATCTAGAACTGCGTGGCTGCTTGTTTCTATTGCTTAATTATGAAACAGTAAAAAAAGGCAATATTGATTTTCAATCATATTATACCAATGTTCCATTTTGCTAAAGTTATATAAAATACCTCCTATTAACCAGAGATGGGCTGAAGCAGCAGAGAACAGCGAGGCAGTATATTTATTTTATTTTTTTTAAGATCCCCTCCCCACACACATACACTAATGGACACCACATTTTACAATGATTCCAACTGGCTGCTTTGCTGCAAATAAGTTCCAAAGATAAATAAATATCTTAACATTTTTGTACCACACAATCTATGTGGACGTACCATGGATTTATACAGAGGCCCTATGATATTTTCTGTCTCATTATCTATCCCTTTCTTAATGATGCCCAACATTCTATTCGCCTTTTTGACTGCCGCTGCACATTGAGTGGATTTTTTCACAGAACTATCCACAATGACTCCAAGATCTCTTTCTTGAGTGGTAACAGCTAATTTAGACCCCATCATTTTATATGTATAGTATATCTAATGGGGTTGGAGGAATAATTTAAGGTTGCTGTGGAAGGGAGCCAAGAGTATCAAAGAAGGCTGCAGGGGTGTTTTCACCAGAAGGATCGATAAAGTGGCAAACCTCTGCGAGTTGGTTTCAATGTATTTGATAGCTAAGTGTCCACAGATGTAAAACCAAATGGTAGCTGAACTTGGGCTAGCCTTGTTAGCTGCTATCACTGCTGATGGGGCTGTTGCCCAGGGGGAAAGCACAGGGTTTGGAGAAGCATTACAAGATTGGAAGCTGCTCCCCTAAACAGACTGTGGAAATGGTAGCATATTAAGACAGCGCAGCTGAACTCACAGTATTAGAAGCAGGGAGGAATAGTGCTGGATATATCCTTTTATTACTTAAGCTGCCACGGCAGGTGCCCTCCTCAGCAAATCATCTTTCTGACACTGCATCTCGTCATTTATGATGAAGGATATGATATAGTCACGGAGATTACGGATTCCATGACTAACAGACTCCGTGATTTCTTCAGTTTCAGCCCTGTGGCAGGGCTCCAGGCTTCCCTGATTTATCGTTTATTGCCCAGATCTTGTCCATGACTTACTAAAAATACCTGTGACAAAATCTTAACCTTATTTATGACTAGTACATTCACTTTCCTTTAGTGAGAGGGTTTGTACGCTATATCCTACTGAAGAATTACTGCAAAAAGGGCTGCTTCTGACACTGTCCCTTACCTGTTGCATCTACACTGACAAAGATCTAAGTGCCTCTGAACTCTGTCGACACGTAGAACAAGGAAATCTGCAGGGGAGTGTCTGACTTTAGTGTTCAGGGCTGGGGTAAGTTGGTAAGAGCTCCTAAGCCACTGCCATACCAAGAAAGTATTATTGAGAGGGACAGTTGTATAGGGGATGGAGTACTGTGCTAGGAGTCAGGAGACCTGGGTTCTATGCCTGGCTGTGCTGACCTGCTGTGTGCCCTTCGATAAATCACTCCACTTCTGTGCCTCTTTGCTCCCAATCTTAGTTTGTTCAGACAAACTCTTTGAGATATATATATATATAATGCATACATACACACAGGATCTTGGCTGAAGCCTCTACCTGTTCCTATAATGTAAATAATAAAGTTCAACTTGACACCACTCCCAGAAACCAACCGTTTCTGAAGCAGCACTTTTGTCAATGCCATTACAGTGCCATAGAGTCTCCCTGAAGAAACACTATGGTGAAGGGTTGAACAAGAGCCAAAGGGGTATTTTTCATCCCATCACCCCACTGACAGGGAAGGCTGTTGGGTAGGAAAGTGGAAGGGGTGGGGAGAGTACTCGGAAGTGGGGCCCTCTCTTACAGAAAGGGCCAAAGGCTGACAAGTGTTTGAGACTCACTATTGCTACTTCCTTCCCAGAAGTAGCCTCAGAAGCCAGGCTATTTAGGAGTGACTTATACGATGTTAGAGGGTGATATATATTCACAGCTGACTAAAACCTCTCGGTGTAAATGTGCTTGCTGGGTGTAGCCTAATGAAGTACTTTCTCTTCTCTACACTAGTCTGTCTGTAATTGTCCTTCACATCACTAGAAAGCAGTGATTACATATTTAAATGTCATCATTCCTAAGATATGAAAAGGAGCAACTCTTGTAGGAATGCTCGGAAGTTCATTGCACACCTTCATTCTCCCCGTCCCACGTTTTATTCACCAGCAGAAATTGTTTATCAATAATTTAATCTCAGACAGGCTGCATGGGAAAAAGAGAAGGAGATCTGAGCAGATGGTTGATGCAAGCTGGATACTGCAAATAGGTTGTGTAAGGCTATGCCTCTTGAAGTACTACAGCTACAGACAAGATCTGCAGCACTATCTGTTGGAAGAAACTATCTCAGAATGTGCAGTGGAAACTAAGCCAGGTTTTAATTTTGTTTTCATGGTTACTGGAAAAAATAGACATTGAGGACAGAGGCCCGATTGTGTTTTTAAGGAAGTACATACCTGAAGTTAGTTCAGTAGAGTACAGTGGAGTTAGTCCAGATTTACCTAGTATACCTCAAATCTGAGTCATTGACTTTAGTGAGAAATTAGACATATACAGGTCCAGATTCACCAACTAGGTGCTGTCACTTTATACTACACTGCTGGCATAACCTGGGCCTTAAAATAAATGCATCCAGACCAGGGAGAGTCAGTCCAGGAGACAGGTGACTCAGCAGAAATGAAGAGTTGGCATAGGAGTTCTACTGGAACTTCCTATCCTTGCTGCCAGTGTAACAGGAAGCAGAAGTGTGGCCAGCAGAAAACTTGCATGGCCATGATTCCCTTATGCAGTCATGCAATCCTCATCTCTCTGGCCACTGCAGCCTGGTGTAAGGTAGAGCAACCATCAAGAGGCTCTAACTGGCCCTGGACAGAGCAGTCTCAGGATTCAATCCCACCCCAATTTCCATTTTTGGCTTTGGCAGAGAAGTTCACCGGTTATCTCACAATCTGACTTCAGATCCCCCATTGACTTGATCAATAAACTAAATGACTTATAGAATGAGGAAGTGGGATCCGTTTAGTTTCTAGTGATATCAGCAGAGAGTGTCTGTTCTATAACTGCCCCAATGAATTATTGGAAAATTTGTCCTGGGCCAACAATCGAGCATCTTTCACAAGCACTAAATATTATACAGTACTAATTAAAAGAAAAATCATGTGTTTTCAAAGCCATCTAAATCTGAATAGGAGTAAAAAGTAAAATGATCTTGAGAAACCAAGGACACTTGCATATTAGTCCTGTCCCACCTGATTGTAGTTTTTATATTTCTGTAGCATCTACAAGCCTCAACTGAGGTCAGATCTCATTGTACAAGGCACTTTACACAGTGAGAGACAGTCCCTTCTTTAAGGAATGTACAATCTAATAGATTAACAGAAAGGGAGGCAGGGGAAAAATGAAGTGACTTTAAAGTTAAGACTAGAAGGGGACCATCGGGTCATCTAGTCTGACTTCCTGTATATCACAGGCCACCACCACCCAGCTCCCGCATGCTGAACCCAACAACCAGAATTAGGCCAGATTATTACAGTCCTCAGGAGACTAGACTATTGTGCGTCACAGGCAGAGACTAGGAGGGACCAAGGTTCACCAGTACCCAAGCCCCTCCCCACATGGCATGGAAGGCCCAAGGTCACATATCAGGTCACTGGCCAAGCCAGGAATAGAACTCAGGTCTCGTCTCATGCCCCAAATCACTAGGCCTCATTGCTCGTGCTTTCTTGGGGTTTGGTTTAAAGGTCTATTGTGGTTTAACAAACCCATACAAATGGACTATTTATTCTATTTTCAGTCTGGCCTTTAAAACATTTAGCACCATTATGGATTGATTTGGGTTTCTTTTACTAGCATTAAGTGAGGTGAATAGCAGAGAACACCACTAATGGTTTATCTAAACCATTACAAGAAGAGTGTCTTTCCTTCACGTACCATTTGGTATATGTAAAGAGACATTGCCATAAGAAGTTAACTACCCCAACATTTCCATGTAACTTCAGAACTTCTGTATACATGAAGCGAATGTCATACTCTAAGCTTTCACTCGCCACATATTTTGCGAGTGTGATAAGCAGCAAGTCGTTATAGATTTGGCTTATTTCCCAAAAAGTCACAGAAATAGCTAACACAATGGCTCTACTTCACTGCTAAACATACCACTCTCCCATCGTGCCCCACACTTGACTCTCACACGCTTCCATTCCAATAAGTAGTTAAATGAAAATAGATTTTTACATTAAAAAGATTCTATTAAGTCCTTCGAAGGAGCTATACTTCTGATTAATTTTGGTTTTTCCTGGTATTGACTGGCTGTTATACAGCAGACATGCAATGAATTTTGTTCCTTTCCAAAAAAATTGTTTGACATTGATTTTTAAACACACTGCATAGAGATAGTTTTGGTATACAACAGTCTTCCTAGAAGTTTTAAATGGTCAGTGACGTTAATTTCTACATTCTGTCCTTTAATTTGTACACAGCTGGAGAAATGGTTCAAAGAAAATGTATCTCCTGTTTCGTCTTTTCATGTAGAAATAAAAAGGTGTACAAAAATAGGAAGAGACAATTGCAGTAAAAATACATTTTATATTGATATACAATGAAAAATTAATAATCCTATACGTATAATAGCTGTACTAACCCTAAAACTGTGGCTATTAAGAGAAATTTGAAAGTGAGTTATAAAGAAATACAAACGCAGGAGTGTTTGAGCTAAGTTGTATCTTACAATTACATTTCTCTTTTTGAAATTGTAATTTTATAAAAGAATCCCATAATAGAATTGGTTTAAAATCAAATTTTAGTTTAAGATCCCTTTGTCTGGGCCGTGCACATTTGTTTTCATTTATACCTCAATGATTAATCAGGTTTAGGGCCACTTGGAGCAATTATGTCCTTTGAAAAATTTCAGGACTAAATTACCTACAAACTAAAAAAAATGAATTTGTTTCTGTGCAAGCTGATCGAGTTGTGCAAAACAATATCATCAGTTGATCTCTATTTGGTTTTAGACTATTGACTACAAGTATTTAGAGTTGGCTGGAATGTATTTTTATATATGGATTACTATGCCCATAGTCTGAAGAGTCTTTAATCATCTTAGTTATAGTCACAGGGCACTACTCTGCCATCATTTATGATCATTGAAGACTAGAGTGTAAGAAATTTAAATTTAAAGGAGAGGCTGTCTCCTTTAATATACACCTTTTAAATACTGTAGTTAATCTGTTCCTCTGTCTAGATACTTATATTGGCCTTCATCACTATAGTCTGAGCACCTTTCACCATGTTCTAACCAAAGCAGTATACAAGAATTGGAGGTGTCCCATTACTAAGGCAATAGCACAGGTGCTTGTGTCACATGTGCATGATGATGGAGGGGATGGAATCTGGAGCAGTGAGGACAGTGCCTCTGAATGTCTCCTGTAGATATGGACCAGATAAGCCTTTTATAATTCCCAATATACCCCAATATTCTGATTTCCAAAATGGAACTGCTTTGATAGTGTCTTTCATTCCCTCCCCCCTCAATTTAAAGTCTCTTCTCACTACTTTATGTTTTCCTCCCCTCCCTCAGAATTGACTTTTAGTGACTGGTTTCAAGTCTCAGGAGCAACTATCAGTGTGGTGATTACCGGGAGTCCCACACATGTCACTAAATCTTCAATACTCAGCATCATGCACTCATTTTGTGCTTCACCCACCCTTTCTCCTCTGCCTTCTCCATGTCTCCCTTCACCATATGCTAACAGTTATTGTGCCTCGCTGACTTCTGGTGGGCTCTCTTGCACATAGGGTGACCAGACAGCAAGTGTGAAAAATCAGGACAGGGGGTGGGGGATAATAGGGGCCTATATAAGAAAAAGACCCAAAAATTGGGACTGTCCCTATAAAAATCACCCTACTTGCACACCTCTGTTGATTACCTCTCCTGCCCGCTAGCAGAAAAAGTAGTGGTGGTACAATCCATATTTATAAGCCACGGGCTTGAATCACTCCCCTAGCAACACAATAGTGCAAGTCACGGCCACCTGAATCCATTGGGGCATTGGCACACCCTTCCCTCCCCCAGCCCCCCATGGGAAAGCAAGTGTCAGTACCATCATTGACCTTCTTCAGGAGTTCTGCCAGAGTATGGTGGCTTTAGAAACTTTGACTGGAACTACATTAGTGGATACTGTCCAGAAGATGCACTGAATCTTTATCTCCCACTTCAATGATTTTTAAGATGCACCATGTGGCTCCAAGCA
Organism: Macrochelys suwanniensis; assembly: GCA_033296515.1. Classification (NCBI taxonomy): domain Eukaryota; kingdom Metazoa; phylum Chordata; order Testudines; family Chelydridae; genus Macrochelys; species Macrochelys suwanniensis. The sequence goes on along the minus strand of CM065784.1, from coordinate 13,850,218 downwards.
GAGTAAGGGACATGAGTCAGCTTGCACCTTGAGGAAGACTGCCCGTGGCAGGGAACTCACTATCTGGGTTCTGCCAGCAATGTTTATTTGGGCCAGAGATCTTATGATCACTCTTAAAAGCACTTACACTCTTTGGGCAGGAAATTGAAACATGAACATTTGATAATGTATTCTCACTCTGTTTCATTTTTAATTTCTGTGACTAGATGTATACCACAAGGCCTAATTAAAGCTGAAAGGGCACAATTAAACTGAGATGCTTTTAAAACTATGAATTTGTTACAACAACAGATAAAGAATTTAGGACTATAATGAATTGTCAATGACCAGATTTTTTTTTGCTTACTGCGAACGATTTCTTTAAGCTACATTGCATGGCCCTTCTGCATTGGCTATGCTATGGATGAATTAGCCATTTATTTATGTGTTTAAAATTGAAGTGGAAATGCTCAAATACATGTGCTAATACAAAATCAAATGGGCCAAGAGGTATTTAGACTAAAATTACTTCAAAGGAGCGGTTCAAACACAGGAAATGTTTCAACTGAAATCTTCCTATCTATGGCACTTATGTGACCCCAATTATTATAGTATCAGAGCTCCTTAATCTTTAACAAATTTATTTTACAACACTCCTGTGAAGTAGGGAAGTGCTAACACTCACAGTTTAGAGATGGGGAACCAAAACACAAAAGACTAATGCCCAGATTTTTAAAGGTCCTTCGGAGTTGCTCCGCTCAGCATTGCAAGCCAAAGTCTCTTTTGAAAATAGGCCTTGGCCCAGAACCTCAAAAAGGAATTCCGTGCCCAGTGGAAGTTTGCTGCTTAAACACCTTTAAGGATCTGGGTCTTAGGCCTTGCAACACTGAGTAGAGCAACATCTAGATACACATTTAAATACCTGGGCCTAAATGACTCCCTAAGTTCACACAAGAAGTCTGTGGTGATCTGGGAATTGAACCCATGTTTGAGTCTCAGGCTAGCACCTTAAGCACGCTCCTACCTCCCTAGTCCACCGAGCAAGTTTATTGTTTTCTTAGCAGCATTTGAAGATCTGCTGTTGTACAATAAAGGCCTTCACTGCCTCATAGCACTTCTTTTCATTTTTTGGCTCTCCTATGTGCAATGGTTCCAGACCCTTGGTCCTCACAAGCCTAAGGAAGGCTCATTTGCTGCCACATTCCCCTCAAGCTTACCTTCCTATCTATTTTAGAGAGCTCTTTACAATTTCTTCTACCTCTTGTTTTATAGAGAAAAACCATCACACCACATTTCTGGCTATCCAAATAGTCATGGCTGTGAAAGACAATCCAGATGGCAAGAAATATGTACCTCTCCTGAAAGATTTAGACTTGGTCCAAATAATCTGTGTATTTACAACCTCGTGGCTTGATTATTGTAGTTCTCTGTACTAAGATATGAAACGAAGCTATAATTAATTCAGAACACAGACTTTGCGTACATTCAAATTCATAGCTGGACTCAAAGTTTGCATCAGAGGCCCCATCTCAAGGCTGAAATTTCACACTCTTAACGCACGAGTATGCTGTTTGGTTTAAGTTATTAGGAAGTAATTAGGAACACAGCAACAAACAACAGCTTTCCTTATTCTATGGGGACCTGATTCTGCCACCCCACCTTGCAGTCAACAGTACTTATAAGTGTAGTCTCAATTTCTTCAGTGGGATTGCAAATATGAGCAAGTATCACTCTGTGCGATTCACAAGGATAGAATTTGGCCAAAGGCAGCTAAGCAGGAACCAGATGGCATCATGTAAACATAAAGATGCTGTTTATTAGCCAAAACTGGAATAAAGAGTGAAATAACTTGCCATTTAATACAATGTGGAAGTATATGAATTGGAACAGGCCAAGGAATGGAAATCTCCTGTTTACATTAACAGTGTCAGATTAACTGAACTGGGTAGAGGCAACAAGTAGCAGAAACAAGAGCTAATGCTTGTTCATTGGTGATTAAATCTGAGTTGGATCTGATGTTTCTGCTCTATGAATGGTGAGGACGCTGAAAATAACAGCACTGTGTATGTATACCCCTGCTAACGAGACAGGGTGATAACTCAGCTGTACATGTTTTTCTATCGTCCTTGTAGATGTCTTCCTGTGTTTGCTTGTATCATTCTTAAAATAATGTCCTGAAATCCTGACTTTGATTAATCTCCTACTGAGCAGCTATATGGAATAGAGAAACTATTTTGTTATGTAGGAACCCAAAGCTTTATTGTGGCAATAATCAAAATAACTTGCACCTAAACATTACATCATTAACACAGTACCAGTGTTGCAGAAAAAGGAGAAAGCACTGCATTAAACTTTTAGCCAGAGCTAGAATTCGTATTAAAATTTCACAAGCTTGAGCCCAGAGCTGTAAGAGTCAGTTTCCTGATGATCCTTCAGGCTTCCTAGCATCCGAAAAACCTCAGAGGTAACAAGGCTCCATGCAAGCACACAGGTCTATTTGTGAATATCCAATTGCAGGAATGAGGCCATAGGACTTGACCCAAGTGCCCAATGATAGAGAATTTTTTGCCTGCTGCTAAACACTACCTTGAACTATGATCTAGTCCCAAATCGGAGTCAGTACCGGGATTGGAGACCACCCAGCAAGAGACAGGTGTCTGGTGTTTTAGATTTGGTTTCCCAAAGCTATGGGGCTTGATGCAGGAATTAGTGTGAAATTCTATAGCCTGTGCTAAGCAGCAGTCAGAGTCGATGGGACCATTATACTCTTCTGGTTTATCAGTCTATGACTTCAAAAGAACACTGGATGGAGGACCACAGTTAGTCTCAGTGTCCTTTTAGAGTACCAATAACTAGAGCTTGTGAAAGCAGCAACTGTTTCTACATAATGTAAGGTTTCCAATTTCCCCCTGTATCAGAGTAGCCGCCATGTTAGTCTGTATCCACAAAAACAATGAGGAGTCCGGTGGCACCTTAAAGACTAACAGATTGATTTGGACATAAGCTTTCATGGGTAAAAACCCATTTCTTCAGATGCATGGAGTGAAAATTACAGATACAGGAATACATATATATTGGCACATGAAGAGAAGGGATTACCTTACCCGTGGAGGATAAATGGACACAAATCAGACATCAGGAATGGTAACATACAAAAGCCAGAAGAACACTTCAATCTCCCTGGATATTCAATAACAGATTTAAAAGTAGCCATTCTTCAACAACAAAAAACTTCAAAAACAGAAACTAAAGAGAATAGAGAAACTAAAGAGCTACAATTCATTTGCAAACTTAACACCATCAATTTGGGCTTAAATAGGGACTGGGAGGGCTGCCTCACTACAAAAGCAATTTCCCCTCTCTCGGTATTGACACCTCCTCATCAATTATTGGGAGTAGACCACATCCACCCTGACTGAATTGGCCTTCAACATTGGTTTTCCACTTGTAAGGTAACTCCCTTCTCTTCTTGTGCCAATATATATTTTTCCCCTTATCTATAATGTTCACTCCATGCATCTGAAGAAGTGGGTTTTTTACCCACCAAAGCTTATGCCCAAATAAATCTGTTAGTGTTTAAGATGCCACCGGACTCCTTGTTAATTTCCCCATGGAAATACTTCAGATCCCTATTCAACACATCACATTGTCACATTCTAAAACCCTTTCTACTAAATGCAAGTAACCTCTCCACATTTAAGAATGCATTTTTCATAGCAGAGATCAGCAGCCAGCAGATCAAAATACCTTTGACCCACAGTACTGTTTTCAGCACTGTTGCCATAGCAGAATCCAGTGAATAGGCAAACCATAATAGGAAAGGAGACTAATCATGCTCTTCAAGAGCTAATCCATTGAAATCAATGGTTCTTTTTTTGAAATGTGGTAAACAGGGTGGAGAAACAAATTAATCTCAGCAATTCATTTACCTTCTTCCAGGGAAAACAACAAAATCACCCACATTTTGGAAGCAAGATAAGAATCAGCAGAGTCGGTCACCATGGGTTTAATACTGGGCCGTAGGTGCTGCTTTTTTGTGATAGTATTTATCTACATAAAAGAGTGAAACCCTTAGATAACATTTGAAAATATTTAGCCCTGTGATCTTACATATATTAGCCATATGGTTGACAAAATAAACAACAATAAAGGGCCTATAGCCAATGTTATTTCTGGTTATATTGAGCCATGCATATTGCAAAGACTTGGTTCACACATTTTTAGGCCGCTCTCGTCTAGCAATAAGCTGTGTGTGAGAAAGGACCTCCTCATTCCACACAGAGCTTCACCGACTTGAGTAGTGCTCAGCGTGGGTACAAGGATCTGCCCACGAACATGTCATTCCTCAGGGCTTAGGTTTGAAAATGAGAGACTAGGTAAGTTGCTTTTGAGGATGTGAATAAATGATTACTGCACAGTCCCTCACGTTCATTAGAGAAATGCTAGCAGAATAATGCCAATGACCCTTCTTTAGCCATTGCATGTCCTATCAGCCACCGCAGGACTGAGCTGCACATTTGGGCTGCATTTTCTACTATGCTAGGGGCCCCTCGTGTAAGTGGGAGCTTTGCTGTTAAGGCTGCCTGTCCCCGTCCTGCCTGGCAGTTCTTTCCTGCTCTGCATCCTCAGTGGGGGGAACAGTCTGCAGGGAGGCAGAGAGACTCCTGCAGAAGAGGAAGCCAAGATCAGTTCTCATCAGCATGGATAGCTTCACCAGCCCCAAGAAAATGGCTGGTTTAGGGAAAGAATATGTACCAGAGAAACACAGAGGATACATTACATAGAAGGAAGCAAGAAAGTGATATTTCTCACAGTGCTGCAGGAAGGATATCAGCACTCCTGTCTGCTCCCCAGTCATACCAGATGGGAGTAGCAGGACTTGAATTAGTGATTAATTCAAACAAAACACATTGAGCAAATGAATATAATCAAACATTATTTGATATACCAGCTCTGTAATCCAATCTAATTCCAAACTAATCACATTTGCAAGAAAAACCAGAGAGCCATTTGCAAACTAAACAAAGTAAGGCCTATGAAACAAACCTGACAAACATAGGAAAGGCCAATAAACATGTAAATTGGTAATAACTTAGCACAGTTGTGAATCATGTAACATCAGTGAAGGACACCAACATGTACATGAACCCTAACAAGTGGCATACAGAGGCAAATCCTGATCTCTAATATTCTTTTTAAAATAAATACACAGGGTTCAGGAATGGAAAGAAACCCGGACTGTATGAACAATTTTAAAAAAATATTTTCTTGGTATTTTCTACAGGTTCTCTCAAACCCTACAACCTGCCAAGTTGGGTGCTCTGCAGGGTGATCACCTATATTATAAATCACAGGTGTCTGTATCAGACAGGTTTATGAACTTGTTAGTTCAGTGGTTCCCAAACTTTCGTACTGGTGACCCCTTTCACACAGCAAGCCTCTGAGCGTGACCCGGCCCCCCTTTATAAATTAAAACCACTTTTTATATTTAACATTATTCTAAATGCCGGAGGCAAAGCGGGGCTTGGGGTGGAGTCTGACAGCTCAAGACCCTCCATTCAAGAATCTGGTGGCACCCTGAGGGGCCACAACCACCAGTTTGAAAATCCCCATGTTAGTTGTTCAGAACTGAGAGTGGGGAAGGAATCATTCATAGTGATTGCATAGAAATACACCGCTGTCTATCGGCCTTTCCTGGTTACTTACAGGTTTATCATCCAAATACATAGTACACGTAAAAGCACAAGTCAGATGTGTAGTACTTCAAATTATTACCCTTAAACATGACTAGCTGGGATACTGGGTTTACATCAAGTTTTAAAAGGTTGAAAATAGGAAGAGGAACAGTCAGAATAAAAGCAAGTTGGGCCAAATTCAAATCTGGTGTGAGCTCCTGTAGTTTTATAGCAACTACTCTCCCCGCCTGGATTTTTTATCTTTAAAAGAAGCTGGAAGAGGAAGTTGAGGAGCTGGGGGCAGCCTTATTGAAGTCAGCTGTGTGTAAAAGGGATGTGATCTTACACAAATACCCTTGCAATGGGCTATGTTGGGGATGCGGTAATATGGTAATACAATATTTATTAACAAAATCATTAATATATTTTATATTAATTAATTGAAATTTCTTACAAGAATATGGCCCTGATTTAGGCAAGCACTTAGGCAGGTACTCAAAGTTAAGCACCTGCTTAAGTGCAGCCCTGAATAGATATACTGTCCTGGAAATCAGGGACTATGTTTGTACAAGTTGTGCATAGTGGCCTGTATTGAAAGGTTAGCATTTCTCAACAGCTATCACACATTGCTATCTGTGCCAACATGGTCCTCCTTATATTGAGAATAAGGAAATGAAGTAGCTGTGGAATCTCATATGCCACCATGTAGCAACTATTCATACACTCAGTAACAATGTGCTGGGTGCCAAATGTTAACACATCTGACAGATTAATTCTTAACTACATTGCAAAACCCTTCTGGTAGAGTGTCCCAAGTTGACACTCCTTGAGTAAAAAGCCTGCTACCCGAGTTCCCATCACAACAGTTATTATTTGCACAGTACAGGATGGTACATGGCACATATAACCAAGACAGATCTGAGGCACGCAGCATGAGCTTCTGAAGGTGAAAGTGGTCTGCATGGAAAATTGAATTCTCCATTACTGCTAGAGTTAGCCAATACTCTGCACTTTCATACCATAGACAGGATAATCAAGTCTTCTTGACTCTGGGTCACCATTAGAATTTGTTCTCTGTGCTTTCCTACAATTTTCTGAATTGTACTTCTTGTTTCAACAGTTTAAGTTCTTGCACTTAGAAAAATAGATGCTTCCATTTGTTTAGTGTGATGGGGCTTAACACCCCACATTATGCCAGAAAGGTTAAAAGGCAGTCCTGGGCCCTGGTAACCCCACCCCTCTGGGCCAGTTGCTGAGCATGCTCCAGCTAGACGAGTGGGTTCAAAAGAGCTTGGAAGCCCAAGCAACGGCTGGTGCAGGCTGCGGAATAGAAGAATCCTTCTCTGGGAAGCCGGACAGAAGGTGGAGCCTGAGAGGGGACCATGTAAGGTAAGGACCCAAGCAGTACCTTTTCCGACCACCACAGCCTGTGAGAACCAGCAGGTCATCCAGGATCCTGCTTGCTCATCTGGATATTTTTGAAGCTACTGACTCCTTGGACATAAGGAGCCATGCCCCAAACTGAAGGAAGAGAGGAAGTAGCCCAGGGTAGCCGATTTAGACTCTCTACAGGGAGGAATCTGCAGGTGTTGCTTCCCACAAGGCCCTGGGCTGGGACCCAGTGGAGGATGAGGGCCCAGGTCCCCTTACCATGCTTCACTTAAGGACAAAGGCCCAGATACAGGGGGAGGCTAAAAACACTCCTGGCCTGGGGTCAGGAACCAGGCATCACTACTTCCCCGAGACAGAGGGTGGAAGTCAGGTGTGCTAGCCGCCAGGTAATCTGGTCCTCTAAGCCCCTTATCACACTTGGGCATCAGTTCTGGAATCAAGGAATCAATTCTGAACCACTTAAAGGAGGGGAAAGTGATCAGGAACAGTCATCATGGATTCACCAAGGGCAAGTCATGCCTGACTAACCTAATTGCCTTCTATGATGAGATAACTGGCTCTGTGGATGAGGGGAAAGCAGTGGATGTGCTATTTCTTGACTTTAGCAAAGCTTTTGATACAGTCTCCCACAGTGTTCTTGCCAGCAAGTTAAGGAAGTATGGGCTGGATGAATGGACGGTAAGGTGGATAGAAAACTGGCTGGATGGTCGTGCTCAATGGGTAGTGATCAATGGCTCCATGTCTAGTTGGCAGCCGGTATCAAGTGGAGTGCCCCAAGGGTCGGTGCTGGGGCCGGTTTTGTTCAATATCTTCATCAACGATCTGGAGGATGGTGTGGACTGCACCCTTAGCAAGTTTGCAGATGACACTAAACTGGGAGGAGTGGTTGATACGCTGGAGGGTAGGGACAGGATACAGAGGGACCTAGACAAATTAGAGGATTGGGCCAAAAGAAATCTGATGAGGTTCAACAAGGACAAGTGCAGAGTCCTGCACTTAGGACGGAAGAATCCCATGCACTGCTACAGACTAGGCACCGAATGGCTGGGCAGCAGTTCTGCAGAAAAGGACCTAGGGATTACGGTGGACGAAAAGCTGAATATGAGTCAACAGTGTGCCCTTGTTGCCAAGAAGGCTAACGGCATTTTGGGCTGTATAAGTAGGGGCATTTCCAGCAGATCGAGGGACGTGATTATTCCCCTCTATTCGGCACTGGTGAGGCCTCATTTGGAGTACTGTGTCCAGTTTTGGGCCCCACGCTACAAGAAGGATGTGGATAAATTGGAAAGAGTCCAACGGAGGGCAACAAAAATGATTAGGGGGCTGGAGCACATGACTTCTGAGGAGAGGCTGAGGGAACTGGGATTGTTTAGCCTGCAGAAGAGAAGAATGAGGGGGGATTTGATAGCTGCTTTCAACTACCTAAAAGGGGGTTCCAAAGAGGATGGATCTAGACTGTTCTCAGTGGTAGAAGATGACAGAACAAGGAGTAATGGTCTCAAGTTGCAGAGGGGGAGGTTTAGGTTGGATATTAGGAAAAACTTTTTCACTAGTAGGGTGGTGAAGCACTGGAATGGGCTACCTAGGGAGGTGGTGGAATCTCCTTCCTTAGAGGTTTTTAAGGTCAGGCTTGACAAAGCCCTGGCTGGGATGATCTAATTGGGTTTGGTCCTGCTTTGAGCGGGGGGTTGGACTAGATGACCTCCTGAGGTCCCTTCCAACCCTGAGATTCTATGATTCTATGATTCTGCAATCAAACCCACACAGGTACAGGGTATGTCAAAAGTGCAATTAAACACCCATGGCTGGCCATTGTCAGCTGACTCCAGCTCACAGGCCTCAGGCTATGGGCCAGTCCAATTGCAGGCTCCCCCATCACTCCCGCCCCACCATCCCAGGGTCCCAGAGCCTGATCTTCAGCACAGACCTGAATGTCTATACCACAACTAGACTGCCCTGTAGCCAAAGCCTGAGTCAGCTGACACTGGCCAGCCACAAGTGTGTGATTGCATTGTAGACCTACCCAAAGGGTCTGCCTATGTGGATCTGACTGAAAGATCCAGTCTTCTGTAAAGTGATTTTTAGGTTTGCATGGGCTTCCCTCTACTGGAGAGTGTTGGTTGCCAGATGTGACTGCCATTTGTGTGCCAGTGAACGGTGTGACTCAGTGAACTTGAGCTATATTTATATACATACAAGTCTCCTAACAACACTATAATTATAGTACTATAAATTTATAATGGTAGTATATTATATTGTTATCACCATGACATCTCATGTGGGTGACACTGTAGTTTACTACATTTATGTTTTTTTTCCAGCAGCAAGATTTACTGTCTAACATTGTTCCCATTAGGCCTTATACTTTAGTATTTTTATTTTTCAAATCACCTATTCTGCAGCAGCCTCATGATTCTAAAACATAAACTGCAAGATTAAATTAAATTTCTCTCATCTGAAACTACTACCACAGAGAGATGGCAGAGAAGGTCAGCGGGTATTAATAGTGCTAGTTAAAAACCCACAAACATTTGCCTTTTTTTGGTATTTTTACTGTATTTCTGACAGATCTTCTTTCTGTAAACCTTATTATGTCTGGATATCATCTCTTGTTTCTAGCTCATTACTACAATATCTATTCTTTCTTGCTCCCTCTCTGCAAACTACCACATCACCCTACTAAATGGATGCTAATGTTTGGCTGACCTAACATCAATATTTCCCTCCCTCTACTGTTCCTCTCTTCAGATCCTCTTCTGATACATTATTATTAAGAGTCTCACTGGCTCTGTACCTGATCCTAATCCACCTTGTTCCATCTCTGAATATAAAATACCTCAGGCAGCTTCTCAGCAGGCACAAGGGCATTAAAGTCACATCCTAAAATACATGAACAGCCATCAGCACTTACAAACTTTTTTCCCCATTTAATAGAAGTAAGGAGGTTAAAACCAGGAGTATTCCATGATTTAAACTGTCTTTATACAGACTGGCATCTAGTAGACCTTGTATAACAAATCCCTTTTGCTTATGTACACTATATATATGTTCTGGAAGCATCTCCTTCCATCACACTGAGAAAAGAACTTGGTAATTGGTATTGTGGGCATTCAGGTAACAGCAACAACATACAAGATGCAATGCATGTTTGGCATATGCCTTGGACCCTATAAATTAGAAGCCAGAAACAAGATGATTTCAGGACTCAGGATTAAAAAATAAATAAAAACACACACACAGGAAACATTTACTAAGAAGTCTTAAGTGAGTTTGGGACTATCCAGCAGACAGCTACATGTACAGTGCAAACACCACAGTCAGTGCTTTAGTGTAGTTTTGCCCCAAACCCCAGCAGAATTTGAGTTTCATCTGAGAGCTTCACTTGGAGACTTTATACTTTGCCAGAACTCAAGGGGTGCAATTCTATGCAAGGCAGTGGACAAATGCAGGTGAACTAGGGTTGCCAACTTTCTAATCGCACAACACCGAACACCCCTGTCCCGCCTCCTGCCCTGAGGCCACGCCCCTGCCCCACCCCTTATCCAAGGCCCCACCCCCACTCGCTCCATCCCCACTCCCTCCGTCACTCACTCTCCCCCATCCTCACTCACTTTCACTAGGCTGGGGCAGGGGGTTGGGGTGCAGGAAGTGGGGAGGGCTCAGGCTGGGGTGCGGGCTCAGGAGCAGAGCCGGGGATGAGGGGTTTGGGATGCAGGAGGGGGCTTCAGGCTGGGGCCAGGGATGGGAGGGTTGGAGTGCAGGAGGGGGCTCTGAGCTGGGGCCAAGTGGTTTGGAGGGTGGGAGGGGGTGCAGGCTCTGGGGTAGAGCCAAGGATGAGAGATTTGCAGTGCAGGAGGGGGCTCCAGGCTGGGGGTTGAGGTGTGTGGGAGGGCATGTGGGGTGCAGGCTCCAGGAGGGAGTTTGGGTGCAGGAGGGGACTCCAGGCTGGAGGTTTGGGGGCGGGATGGTGTTCGGGGTGCAGGGTCCTGGCAGCACTTACTGCAGCTCCTAGGAAGCAGCCGCCAGGCCCCTGCAGCCCCCTAGGTGCATGGGTGGCCAGGGAGGCGCCGCACGCTGCCCTCGCACCTGCAGACGCATCCCCATAGCTACCATTGGTCGCAGTTCCCAGCCAATGGGAGCTGCGGAGCCAGCACTCGGGGTGGAGGCAGTGTGCAGAGCCTCCATGACTGCTCAGGTACCTAGGGGCCGCAGAGACCTAGCGGCTGCTTCTGGGAGCCACGCAAAGCTAGGGCAAGCAGGGAGCCTGCCTTAGCTCCAGGCCCCTGCTGCACCACCAACCGGACTTTTAACAACCCAGTTGGCAGTGCCAGGGTCCCTTTTGACCGGACGCCTGACAACCCTAAGGTGAACTGAAGCTGCCAGGGTTTATGATGAAACTCAGTGCACACATTAGAAAGAAAGAATGGTCCCAAGGTGAGGGTGCTATTCTGGGACTCTGAAGCCATGGGTTTCATTCTCTTAAAAAAACATATTTAAAGATGCTGCAAAATATTTTGGTCAGGATTTTTCCATAAGTGACACATGATTTCGGGTGTTCAATATGAGAAAGACCTAATTTCCAGTGACTAGTTGTACTTTCTGAAATCAGGCACCCCAAGACTGAAGCGGTCACTTGTTGTTTTTGGACCTGTTGGTTAATGGGGGCTAAAATCTCACTGTACGACCTAGGCCTGTTGAGACTGCATGGGGCACGGGTGATTTGCTTGTTTAAAGCAGTGTAAATAGTGAAGTCTCTGTAACTTGAAGTCTTTAAACCACGATGTGAGGACTTCAGTAACTCAGCCAGAGGTTAGGGGTCTATTTCAAGAGTGGGCGAGGTTCTGTGGCCTGAAATGTGCAGGAGGTCAGGCTAGATGAACACAGTGGTCACTTCTAACCTTAAAGTCTGGCGGGGGAGGGATAGCTCAATGGTTTGAGCATTGGCCTGCTAAACCCAGGGTTGAGAGTCCAATCCTTGAGGGGGCAATTTAGGGATCTGGGGCAAAAATTGGGGATTGGTCCTGCTTTGAGCAGGGGGTTGGACTAGATGACCTCCTAAGGTCCCTTCCAACCCTGATATTCTATGAGTCTCTGCTCCCCAAGAGACTTCCTGTGGGACCTTAGGGAACGGAGACTTACTGTGAAATGGCAGCAACAGTACTGACCTACCCTACCGGGCTGTTAAGAAAAATTAATTCAAAACTGGGGCTCAGATATTATGGTAATGAGGATCATAAGCACTTTAGATAGATATTGTACCTACCCACAAATTATTTGGTTTGTTCCTACAGTGGCCCTTCTATAGAGCACTATGAGAATTCACAACCAAGTAAGCTCAGAGTTTTGGTAATAATAATTTAAAAAATACAGAATAGAGATGAAGATTAGCTTGTCCATTGCTTCCAAGATGGCTTCTAAAACAGCTGAAGAGCAGCATTAACAGAGCTCTTATTTTTGTAATCTAGCTTTTCTTTCTTATTTCTACGTTGTATGAGGAACACTGACAAAGTTCATGTCTCAAATATTAGTGTTATTGGTTTGCATTTGCAAATCCAGGCAGAGAAGAGAACTATTAACTAAAATTTACATATACTTACACCCTGAGCTTCATGAGGACTTGTACAAGGTTCTCAAGAAATTTTGAAATACCATTTTTTTAAACATATGATTGCTAAAAACCAAGAAGCAGGTGAAACCTAAACTCAACCTTCCATGGAGTGTGTAGCTCCTGTCCCCTCCCACTGGATCAGCACTGCTGACTGGCGCATGAGACAGGAAGGATGTATTCACTCCACACTCTTCTCTATTTTACCTCTTCCACCTCCCTGGGGGAAGTAGGGAGTGCAGCCTGTGATCTTTTCCCATAGCCCAAGGAGTTGTTTGTCTAATACATTCTTAAAACCTCCAATGAGAGATTCCACACCCTCCCTAGGTAATTTGTTCCCATACTTAACTACCCTTACAGTTAGGACGTTTTCCCTTAATGTCTAACCCTAAATCTCCCTTACTGCAATTTAAGCCAGTTAGTTTTGCTCCTGTCCTCAATGGTTAAGGAGAACAATTTGTTACCCTCCTCTTTATAAACAACCTCATGTATACTTGAAAATTGTTATGTACCCCTTAGTATTCTCTTTTCCAGACTAAACAAACCCATTTTTTTCCAATCTTTCTTCATAGGTCATGTTTTCTAAACCTTTAATTATTTGTTGCTCTCATCTGGAGATACTCCAATTTGCCCACATCTTTCCTGAAGTATGGTGGCCAGAACTGGATACAAATATGCCAGATGAGGCCTTATCAGCACCCTTTTATAATAATAAGGTACTGTATTTGCCTTTTTCCAATCCTCTGGTATCTCTCCCCCACAAGTTATCAGAGATATTCATTAATGGCTCAGAGATCTCTTCAGTCAGTTCCTTATATTCTAGTATTCTGCTGTTTTTCCTCCTACCATTCCTTAGAATCATGAACTGTCTCATTTCATCATCACTTTTACTCAAGCTGCCTTCTACCTTCAGATTCTCAAATAGTTCCTCCCTCTTTGTCAGAATCAAATCCAGAATAGCCTTTTTCCTAGTCGCCTTCTCCACCTTCTGTCATAAAAAGTGGTCTCCAATGCATTCCATGAGTTTGTTGGATAATAGGAGCCCTGCTGCATTATTCTCCCAACAGATGTATGGGTAGTCAAAGTCCTTCATTATAGAAATACGTTTATGAAAGATTGTGATTTGGAGATGCTCCCCCATAAGGAGCAGTGTTGTGAGTGTGGGAATTTGGAGATGTGCCCTGAAGACAGGGGTTGGAAACACCGCATAGCTGTCTGCAGCAGCTCATGACGGAAGCTCTCCAGTTTGTTTTATTCCTTTCTCCTTCACTGGTTTGTTATGTAATGAACTCCACGATCATTACACCCATCATCACCAAGTCCTGTGTTTTGGATGATTTTGTCAGTTGTTTAAAGATATCTCATCCAACCTTTCCTCCTAGATAGGTGCTCTATAGTAGACCCCTTACCATGACATCACCCTTGGTTTTTTTTTACCCCTTTTGTCCTTATCCAGAGGCTTTCAACAGGTCTGCCTCCAGAGCCATCCTTAGGCATAGGCAGCATATGCAGTTGTGTAGGGCACCATGAAATTTGGGGCACCAAATTGCCCCAAATTTCATGGTGCCCTAAGCAGCTGCATGCTGCAACACCAGCCCCGCAACCAGCCCTATTCCTCGGCCGGCCTCCACCGTGGGCTGTGCCCAATGCAAGGGGCAGGGCCAACCCTAGGAGAGTGTGGGGCCCCGGACAACTCCCTCCGCCCTGCCTCTTACCCTTCCCCCCTGCTCCGCCCCCGGCCCGCCCCCATTCCAAGCCAGAGTGGCTGAACTGAGGGAGCTAAGGAGACAGATGTACATAGATGAGAAAATAGAGCAGTTCCCCCACCTCCAATCCAACAGCCTCTTTGCTGTTAAGGAGAAAGTCTCAGGAAAGGAGAGCATCAAGCTGAATTGGAGGAAAACAATCCCATAGTTGAGACCATCCTTCCAGATGTCATGGTATCCTCGTGCACTGGGAATACCCCTCCTGTGGAGGAAATGCCAGTGACTAGGAAGGGCCAGGAAATAGTAATTGGAGATTCAACTATTAGAAACACATAGCTGGGTTGGTTATTACAGGAAGAACCACACTGCCAAGTGCAAAGTTTGCTGACCTCTCAAGACACCTAGACAAAATGTATGTGGAGTGCTGGGGAGGAGCTGGTGGCCATGATACATTGGAGGTTCCAATGACCTAGGGAAAGATAGAGAGGTCCTTAAGACCAAATTTAAGTTGCTAGATAAGAGATTAAAATTCAGGACTTTTATGGTAGCTGTCAGGCTGGCTGGAATGGCTCATGAACATGGATGCCAGCCTCAGGGAAGACTGTTACAAACCAGGGCACAAACCCCAAACGGATTGTATTCTATGATTAAATTTCACCAACCAAGTATCAAGTGTGAACTCCTCAAGCACTTTAAACAGCCTTAATATGGAGTCAGACAGTCCTCTTGATCACTCCAGTCTATCTTGCTACCCAGGCAAGTTTGACTTCATGGAAGCCAGTCCTTTACATCAAGAATCACAATCATATTAAGTTTACTCCAAGCCCCAAAGGACCAGTCACTTACTCCAGGTCAAGTGCACCCTAAATCTCTCTCAAAGACAACACTTGTGGAGCCAATCCTATAATAAACAAAGTAATGGTTTATCAACTAGGAAGAAGAAATAAGTTATTTACAAGGTTAAAATCAGGTAAATATACACAGAACTGAGTTACAGTCCTCGGTTTCAAAAGGTAATAGAAGCTGCTGTAATGTGCAAGCTGTGTGTCCCCTTTAGGACTAACCCAAGTGAAGCAGCTTAGGGATCCCTTGCTTATGCTTAGAAATATTGCCCTCTCCAAATTCTTTCTGGTCAGGGATTTTTATTGCCTTCCCACAGAGTTCAAACTGTGACGGAACAAGAGTTTGTGCACATCCCCTCTTCATAGGTATAGGGGTACCATCAACAGTCTTTGTCTGCTCATGTTCCACAATAATTTGTCTGGTGTCTATAGGCCTTTCATAAACAGGACAGGACACCTCCTATTGTAACTAGTATTTCACTTAATAATGCTTCTCTTTTGAATAATAAGAGTATAGCAGTTTGAATATATTATCAATTGCCTGACCAGGATGGTGATTGTGAAATGCTCAGGAAGATTACGGTATTTTTTGCCTTTGTAGCCTTTCTAATGGGGGACTTCAACTATCCTCATATTGACTGTGTATATGTTACCTCAGGAAGGGATGCAGAGACAGAATTTCTGGTCACCATTGATGACTGGTTCTTTGAGCAGCTTGTCCTGGAACCCAGAAGGGGTGATGCAATTCTTGATTTAGTTCTAAGTGGAGCACAGGATCTGGTCCAGAAGATGAATATAGTTGAACTGCTTGTTAATAGCAACCATAATGTAATTAAGTTTAACATCCTTGTAGGGGGATGAATGCCAAAGAAACCCACCACACTAGCATTTAACTCTAAAAAGGGAACTACACAAAAATGAAGAAATTAGCTAAATGGAAATAAAAGGAAGTCACAAGGGTAAGATGCCTGCCAATTAAATGAGGACTATATAAAAAACACCGTGAAAGACTAAAACTAAATGTATGCCCCAAATTCATTCATTCTCTCTCTCTCTCTCTCCCTCTCCTCTCCCTCTCCCTCTCTAAGAGGACCAAAAGTAACACCATGGCTAAACAGCAAAGTAAAAGAGGGGAGGTGGTAAGAAGCAAAATAGCATCCTTAAAAAATTGAAAATCAAATGCTAGTGATGAAAATAGGAAGGAACAAACACTGGCAAGTCAAATGTAGAAGTATAAGTCAGGCCAAGAAAGAATTTTAACTAGCTAGAGACAAAAAACTTACAGCATTTTTTTGTTATTATACCAGAAGCAGGAAGCCTGCCAAACAGTCAATGGGGACGCTGGACAATCAAGATGCTAAAAACACTCAGGGAAGACAAGGCTGTTGCAGAGAAGCTAAATGAATTCTTTGCATTGGTCATTACTTAAGAGGATATTGGGGAGATTCCCACACTTACGCCTTTTTTTATAGGTGACAAACTTGAGCAACTGTCCCAGATTGGGGTGTTAATAGGAAGTGGTTTGGGAACAAATTGATAAATTAAACAGTAATAGATTACCAAGATCGGATGGTATTTAGCCAAGAGTACTGAAAGAACTCAAATGTGAAATTGCAGAACTACTAACTGGTATACTATCTGTTGCTTAAATAATCCTCTGTACCAGATCCCTGGAGGATAGCTAATGTAATGCCTATTTTTAAAAGAGATTCCAGAAGTGATGCTGGCAATCATAGGTCAGTAAGCCAAAACTACACTACCAGACAAATTGGTTGAAACTAGTGAAGAACAGAATTATCAGACACAGATGAACACGATATGCTGGGGAAGAGTCAACATGACTTTTTAAAGGGAAATCATGCCTCAATCTATTAATTATTTGAGGGTGTCAATAAGCATATGGACAAAGATGATCCAGTCAATATAGCATACTTGGATTATCAGAAAGCCTTTGACAGTGACCCTCACTAAAGGCTCTTAAGCAAACTATACAGTCACAGGATAAGAGGGAAGGTTCTCTCATGGATCAGTAATGGTTAAGATAGAAAACAGTGTAGGAACAAGTGGCAAGTTTTTACAATGGAGAGGGGTAAATAGCAAGGTCCCCAAGGAACTGTATTGGAACCTGTGCTGTTCAAGATTTATAAATGATCTGAAAGAGCGGGTAAGCAGTGAGGTGGCAAAGTTTGCAGATGATACAAAATTACTCAAGATAGTTAAGTCCAAAGCTGAGTTTTTCTTGAAAAATGCCAAACCCCAAATCTGCATTTGAACTCATGACATTTCTGTGGAATAAGCACTTTTAATAAATAGCCATTTTTCACTGAAAAGTGTTTCAAGTGAAAAATTTGACTTGCTATATTAAATATGTATTATGAGTTTATGCCAGGGCAAAGAAATGTCCAGTTAAATATCATGTCTCAAAGGTTTTAGCATAATTACAGATAATCTTGCTTGTATATATTATCCTGCCCCACTCATCTTTGTACACACTTGACAATGTTTCCATTTAAAAAAAATGAATATAACCAGAGGATCTATGCACTATAAATCTGATTGCATTACCAGGTCCCTAGAAGAACAAACCCTCTCCATATGAAGAGCTTATTAAATAATTGGCTCTCTTTGCATGTCATTGAAGTGATTGTTCTTTATGGTTATTGCTCTCTGGTTTCAGTTTACATAATTTTTCCATTTAATACAAGTAGACAGTAATTTAGCAGGTTGGCCAATAATGGCCTGATTAGCAAAAACATTTTTAGCAAAGACACTAAGCATAGTTATTAGTATAATTTTATTAAGACAATAAATCTTTAACCAAAAGTTCAGACAGGAGCCAGTAGATTCTATATATCAAACCAAATTGAATGTAGCTAGACTTCTTCTAACTTCCAGGTGAATTTGAAATTCTGGGCTAGACTGACTTGCACAGCAAGGGCTATGTTCATAGGTTACACTGCCCCCGGAGTGGTGTGCCTCAGAGGGATTATCTGAAATCACAAATCCTCCCCTTCTTATTCTTCTGTGAGAGGTTATGGGGCTAGCAGGGATAGTTATTTTCAGGTAGGCCATACCAACAGCAAATTACAAGTACACTCTGCATTCTCTCAGCTAATCTGGCTAGTACACAGAGGAAATGGAACCAAGGGTCCACCCCTCCATGCCCTTCTCCTCAAGGGAAGGAGTAAGTCACTGCTGAGGATCACCGTGCCCCACAGCCAGGCTAACCCACTTAAGTCTTCTGAGTCAATTCTATACCAGGGCTGCTCCTGAGACAGTCCAGCTATGTACCACTCCTTATTCCCGTCCCTGAGCAAAAACTCTATCTGAATTTAAGACAGTTCAAAATCTAAACTGAAAATACAAATACCCAGTGCCACATTTACATGGAATATTCCTTGTTTATTTCATATTGAATTGATAGCTATAATATATAGTGATATTCTACTTATTGATTGGATTATTAAGGATACAAGTTTAATAAGTATTTTTAAAAATAGCATCTCAGTTGTCTGTACAACCATGATTTCTGATTATCTTGCCTCCACTACCTTCCAGGACAGGGGTTGGCAACCTTTCAGAAGTGGTGTGCTGAATCTTCATTTATTCATTCTAATTTAAGGTTTTGCATGCCAGTAATACATTTTAACATTTTTAGACGGTCTCTTTCTATAAGTCTATAATATATAACTAAACAATTGTTGTATATAAAGTAAATAAGATTTTAAAATGTTTAAGAAGCTTCATTTAAAATTAAATTAAAATGCAGAGCTCCCCGGACAGGTGGTCAGGACCTGGGCAGCGTGAGTGCCACTGAAAATCAGCTCGTGTGCTGCCTTTGGCACGCGTGCCATAGGTTGCCTACCCTTGTTCTAGGATTTCTCCTTTCTGGCATACAGTACCCTCAAAAGACACAATTTGACTGCCTGCCTTGTAAGCAAAAATTAACTGTGCTCTTGCATCCAGAGGACTTGGGCTTTAGCATTCTGGGACCAGTAGTGTAGCCAGGGCGGGAGCAGGGGGAACGACCCAACCACTCCCAGTCTTTATTCAGGGCTAATTTGATGGTGTCCAGTTTGCAAATTAATTCCAGTTCTGCAGTTTCATGTTGGAGTCTGGTTTTGACTTTTTTTGCTGAAGAATTGCCACTTTTAGGTCTGTTATTGAGTGACCTCGCTTACTCAGACAGCCCCGCAACCTGAAGCAAATACTCACCAGCAACTACATACCACACAACAAAAACACCAACCCGGGAACCAAACCCTGCAACCAAACCCCGGTGCCAACTTTGTCTACATATCTATTCAAGGGACATCACCACAGGACCTAACCACATCAGCCTCACCATCAGGACCTCGTTCATCTGCACATCTACCAATGTGATATATGCCATCATGTGCCAGCAATGCCCCTTTGCCATGTACATTGGCCAAACCGGACAGTCTCTACGCAAAAGAATAAATGGACACAAATCTGACATCAGGAATTATAACATTCAAAAACCAGTAGGAGAACACTTCAATCTCTCTGATCACTCAATAACAGACCTAAAAGTGGCAACAACAGACCTAAAAGTGAAGCTTGTATGCAATACCAGCATCTGCCCTAAACACAAACACTTGTGCATTTTGATCAATTGTTGGCTGTGAAAGAACATCATCTAACGTAGACAGCTTGTAAAAATATTGCCATTGTAAAATACTGTCAAGAACAAATTTATGCTACAGGAATCCTTTGGAAATCAGTTATTGCTGAAGTTCACCAGTTTCCTCATCACCTTGGGCTTTTATCTTATCACACCATTGATTAACTGCCTATAATGAGTAATTCTCAGGGATTATTGCTACGTATACAATTTGCAGTAATTATGAGGTCAGTGATAATGATATGCCTTATTAAAAATAGTGCATCTCGTTTTTCCAGGTTCAGTTGAAGGAACTTTGCCATTCTCATTTTATGTAAATAGCCTCAAAGTGTCTCTCAGTTGGAAATGAATTTCTATTTATAGATGAAATGTACATTTAGAAGAACAGAAGCACTTTAGACATTAGCCACAACAGCAAAATGACTTTTAGTCACCTCAGACTGAGTTTATTTAAAAAAAAATTTTACAACTGAATAAAGATGAATAAAAAACATTTTCGCTGCTGAAATTAAATGAGTCCTTTTATTACCTTCATGCCTATTTTTCCACATCATCTTCGAGTTTCAGACAGTAACACTATAACTACGTAGTTTCTACATCCATTTTTGAATTGCTATTACTGAATTAGTCAAGTGATGGCCTATATCAGTCTCATAGGCCAGGTATGAAAAAAACAGACAGGGTTTATTTTGATTTCTCTGTTTCCGAGCACCACTGTTTAATCTGCATGTTTTAAATGGACACAAACATTTTGCCAGAAGGTATTTTTATTTACACGTTTCCTTTATCCTTGTATCTTATACTGAGAGATTACTGACTACAGGCCTTGGTAGTAACGAGAGATACTGTTAACCAACAGCCTGATTCCGTAAAGCCCAACATGCACTCCTTACACACAAATGTACCCAGATCTTGGCAATGGGGTGCTGATGCGTGCAAGGGCTTTTCACAGTGGTAAAATATGCATACCTATTATATGGATTAAATGCAATTTAAGTGCTGTGCTTTCAAATGTGTTAAACCAATGATGTGCACCACTCATGAAGTGTAGAAGTAGTATTGTCTGGTGTTAAACATTCAATATATTCCGCTTTATCATTCATAGATTCCACGGCCAGAAGGGACCATTGTACTCATCTAGTCTGACCCCCTGTATAAAACAAACCATAGGATTTCCCTGGATTAATAATTCCTGTTTGAACTAGAACATGTCTTCCACAAAAACACCCAATCTTGATTTTAAAAGCATCCATTGATGGAGAATCCACCACAAGCCTTGTTAAATTGTTCCAACAGTTAGTTAACCTCACTATTTGGGCCGGGAGGGGGAGGAGGGAACAACTCTTGCACCTTATTTCTATCACAATTTGTCTCTCTCATTGTACCTTTGACTGCTAGGTTGATGAGCCCTTGTGGAGGGCTCCGCTCACCACAGGCACCACCTACTGGTCAGACAAGGGGTAGGTGCTCTCTTGCCTTAGTACTCACTGTTGACAGTCATCACAACCCAGCAGTGACCTATGTCCTATTGTGACTCAGCCCCTCCAGCTGGGCCAAATAAAGAGTCCAAAAAAGGCTAGTTCTGCTATCCAGAAAAGGGCTTCAGGCCTGACCTGGCCACAGTCAGGATGAGGCCTTCTCCCTGGTCCTTATTCTTTAGTATCAGAGATAGGCTTTTCACCTCCAGCCCCATCAGAGGATGGGTGTAGGGGACCCCAGGTTCACCCTCTCCACCAGGTTCTGATCCAGGGCCCAAAAGTGGGTACCAGGCAGGTACCTATCAGGCAGGTTCTACCAAGCAGGACTTGAAGGCATGCTACTGGTCCAAAGGTGCTGTCCTGTCCTAATGAATGTTTCATACGTCTAATTGCTGTAAATATAGTTGGGGATAAAAATTATCACAATTGACACAATGACTATATATTGTTTTCAGCAGAGACAAATTAAAGGATTTTATTTTGCTTTCAATCTGACTGAAATACAAGATTACAGAAACATGTTTTTAAATAGTGAAACTAATATTAAACTGCTCTATCTTTTGTTTTCAATACGAACAACATATAGTAGTACCTAGTGATTGAGTTCAATAATGAAATCTCTTGGTACTGTCCACTGATTTCCCAAATGGATTTTTTTTTAAAATTTTGACTTTCCCAGCTTGCTTTATTGTAGGCAAAACATATAAATGGTTCACCAACTGAGAGTTTTGCCAGCAAGCTTATGCTACAGACACTCTTATGGTCAGTTAATTCCCTGAACTATAATTTCTATGTTCGATATTTTGAAAAGTGGAAGAGCACAAAAGAAATACAGGCAAGCCCATTTAAACAGACATCAAATTTGCAGTAAAATAAATGTACTAGGAAGAACAAATGTACTGTACACTGACCTCAGAGAATCCTGGATTAACATTAGTACTTTCTTTACAGGCAATAGAGAATAAGATTTCATGGACACTACCAAATGATGACATACATAATCTTTATTGTTAAGCAATTACAACTTCTCTGTAGCAACTCATCTAATGTGTACAATCCTGGGTGAGAGAGAGAGACACAGTAAAATCAAAACAAATAATATTTATGTAATCTGTATAGGCTCATCAGAGCTAGGACTGTTTTTCTACTCAGTGTTTATATAGACTGGGGCCTCTTGGTATTACTATAATCCAAATACATAAGGATAATAATTTCTAAGATCAGTCACTTTAGTACCAAGGCACCAATTGAATAACTAGAGAAAAGCATCATTGTGTTCTAGGAAAGGAGCTAAATTATGTCCCCTGTCACAATGACTACTAACCTAGGCTCAGCCAGCCATAGTACCCGCATCTGCCATAGGGAGGCACAGAAGAGGCTGCACTTTGAATTAGACAGGTCTTAAATGCACTATAAATAAGAACTAGAACCTTAAAAAGGGATCTAACATCCAATAGTAAAATAATGTATGTGCATGGGAGGCTAGCAGCAGGAGCTACCCTACTATACTGTTGCTCTCTTAGAATAAATTAGTTTTCCAAACCATGAGTTCAGTCACATACAATGACCTAAATTTTGCCTTCTTGCATCCATATGACTCCATAAGTTGCAGTGTGAGGAGAGAGTACTAAAAGATAATTAAAATGGAACACAATTTGATCATTAGTAGTAGACCATTGGGGCATGAGGGCAACACATTCCAGTTCCCAGTTCTTCACTAGCTTGTTAATAGCCTCCTCGTGAAATACTCATTCCCAATCTCCAACCCCCAAAACTATTCTTTATTGTGATGGCTCTTCTGAGAGGTGCTAATGCAGGGCATCAGTGACAGGCATACTCCCGCCTGAAACAGCATCAACTCATGTCAATAGGGGTGTATGTGTCATACCTGGGGCTTGGGCAGGCATGCCTAGTAGTAAGAGCAGTGGCAGTCAGAGGCCAGGAATAGCACGAGAGTCAGGAACCAGGAGTACAAGACAAGGGTCCGAGCCAGGGCCAGGAGTGAGAGCCAGTGTCAGAAGTCTGAGAGTGAGCTAAGAGAGAGAACCATTGCTACAGCTGGCAGGAAGTTCACATTCCTGGAACTCCTGCTTGGCCTAGATAGGGTGCCTCACCCAGTCAAGGGCCACCAGAGAACCTGTCAGTCCAGCCTTCTGAGATGTTATTTCCTGTTCTGTTTATCTCCACAGGGTCTATGTGACAATGCATACAGCCCTATCACAGCTGCCGGGTAGAATCTCACAATATATTCCACTTATCCAAAATAATTCCCGGTAGGATAATGAAGATTAATTAATTTTCTTGGCATGCACCTCTGCTGTGTAGTCAATAAGAAACTGTCTGTCCAAATGCGGTTTGACAAGTCTTTCAGCTAAGTCAGAGATTCAAGTGGAAAAAAATCAGCATTGTAGGACCTCACACGGATTTATGACATTCTTTTAGGGAAATATGGATCCATAAACCAATGAATGCATTATATACAGCCACATGCAGCATCGGAGTCCAAAAGAAAGCAAACAACATTTGACCAGACCCTTCTTCCGCACTTGTCATAATTAAGGCTACAATTGTGTCACAAAATCCGTGATTTCCATTGACCTCTGTGATATTATCTGCCCCAGGGCTGGAGCTCCCAGCCAGACACCCCACAACTCCCAGCCCCAGCCCCGGTGGGGGGACCCTGCAGCTGCCCAGCTGCAAGGGATGGTGAGGGGACTCTCCACAGCTGCCCAGCCACGGCAGGTGGTGGGGGACCCCCCTCAGTGCCCAGCTGCCCCTGGGGGTATGGGGACCCCACAGCAGCCAAGCCCCCATAGGCAGGGGGACCACAGAGCTCCCACTCACTTACTGCTGCTGGGGCTCCTGGGTCCCCCACCGCTGGAGTGCTGAATCCGCCTCCCCATTTTGTCAGGGATATTTTTAGTGAAAGTCAGGGACAGGTCATGGGGCTCCATGAATTTTCGTTTATTTCCCATGACCTGTCCCTGACTTTTACTAAAAAGATCTGAGAGAAAAACTTAGCCTTAGTCATAATATATAGTTTTATATAGGTTATACTGTATATTATATTTATACATACACACTTTTTTAAAATAAAGGAAGAAATTTATATCAACTAAACCCTCCTGCTTCTCAGCATATCCACATAAAGTGCTCAGGACATATGTTCATTTTATAATTAACAAGCAATTAAGGGTCACAGCTGTAAATTAACAATCTTCATTAACTAATATGAATCAAAGAACATTTATTAGAGGTTTAAATTTAAGATGACTTGAATCATCTACTATTTGTTAGTTTAGTTATCTATATGAATGAGATAGATTTTGATTTAAATGAGAATAAGTCTGATCAATCAGAGATGAAGACATAAAATGTTAATTGCTTTAACAAATTGCTGCTAGAGTTTTCTATAATTATGTAGGACTAAAGCTTTGACTGTGTGTGTGAGGCTTTGGGGCATTTGTTAGTTAACTTGAGAAGGCATATGATAATACACTTCGAAACAGTCATTATAAACAGGCAACATCAGTTTAATATCATATCTGGTCAATATCTAATTAGATATTAGAGGATTATCATCATTTATATTATGATGCAGGACCATCTATTTGTTCTTTGTTTGTACAGCACCAAGCCCAATAGGTTATGGTCCATGAACAGGGCTCCTAAGTACTATGGTAATTCAAACAAATCATAATCATTGTACAGTACACTAACAAAATGCATTAGGCCACAGGCTGAGGGTCTGATCCTACAAACGCTTCTTTGAGCAACCTGACCCTTTTGAGATGTTTTACCTCAGTGATTTTAATGAGACAGGTCACGTAAGCAGAATTTTTGCAGATTTCCCCCCTTAATTGATCTGTCTTTGTTTTGCCCCCTTTTTACGTATTTATGGGAGGAGGGAACAAAGTCATGAGGTTGTCTTAAAAACCATGAGATTTTTAAAAATAAACATGGGTTTTTTTATTTGCCTTCTGATTTTTGAGCCTTTAGACATCACAATTTCAAGTTTTTCTCCATCATCATTAACGCTAGAGACTTTTTTTAAATGAAAGTTGAGATTCACACATAGAATCATAGAATATCAGGTTTGGAAGGGACCTCAGGAGCTCATCTAGTCCAATCCCCTGCTCAAACCAGGACCAATCACCAACTAAATCATCCGAGCCAGGGCTTTGTCAAGCCTGACCTTAAAAACCTCTAAGGAAGGAGATTCACCACCTCCCTAGGTAACCCATTCCAGTGCTTCACCACCCTCCTAGTGAAAAAATTTTCCCTAATATCCAACCTAAACCTCCCCCACTGCAACTTGAGACCATTACTCCTTGTTCTGTCATCTGGTACCACTGAGAACAGTCTAGATCCATCCTCTTTGGAACCCCCTTTCAGGTAGTTGAAAGCAGCTATCAAATCCCCCCTCATTCTCTTCTGCAGACTAAACAATCCCAGTTCCCTCAGCCTCTCCTCAGAAGTCATGTGCTCCAGCCCCCTAATCATTTTTGTTGCCCTCCACTGGACTCTTTCCAATTTTTCCACATCCTTCTTGTAGTGTGGGGCCCAGAACTGGACACAGTACTCCAGATGAGGCCTCACCAATGCCAAATAGAGGGAAATGATCACGTCCCTCGATCTGCTGGTAATGCTCCTACTTATACAGCCCAATATGCCATTAGCCTTCTTGGCAACAAGGGCACACTGTTGGCTCATACCCAGCTTCTCGTCCACTGTAACCCCTAGGTCCTTTTCTGCAGAACTGCTGCCTAGCCACTTGGTCCCTAGTCTGTAGCAGTGCATGGGATTCTTCCATCCTAAGTGCAGGACTCTGCACTTGTCCTTGTTGAACCTCATCAGATTTCTTTTGGCCCAATCCTCTAATTTGTCTAGGTCCCTCTGTATCCTATCCCTACCCTCCAACCTATCTACCAGTCCTCCCAGTTTAGTGTCATCTGCAAACTTGCTGAGGGTGCAATCCACGCCATCCTCCAGATCATTAATGAAGATGATCCTTCAGAAGAAGGATTGAAGAAAATCGTTTTTGTTCAGAAACGATTGATCTGAAAAAAATGATTGAACAAAAACGGCCCCAGGACCGACCCTTGGGGCACTCTGCTTCATGCAGGCTGCCAACTAGACATGGAGCCATTGATCACTACCCGTTGAGCCCGATGATCTAGCCAGCTTTCTATCCACCTTATAGTCCATTCATCCAGCCCATACTTCTTTAACTTGCTGGCAAGAATACTGTGGGAGACCATATCAAAATCTTTGCTAAAGTCAAGTCCACTCCTTTACCCCATCCACATAATCACATGACTCCAGGAGTTGCGGCTTTAAGGGGAAAAAATACCAAATGTCATAAGACTCATGATAACATCGCTTGTACAGCGGCATATGTACTTATACATACAGAGCAGTAGTTTCTTAATGTCAAACCAGCCCCACAATCCCTCTTGGCCACAGCACACAATGCTTTGCAGATAATTTAAATTTGTAATTGCATGAAATCCAATCTTTATCACCTTGATTGATCCGTCCTTCAGCCCTCGTATAGATTGCGCTGATCACAACATGGCTTCCTTTCTTCTCGTATCCTGGCCTTCCTTCTCCATGTGCAGCCATGTCTTTTCACAATAAAATCTTCCCATCTCTTTGGAAGTTGGCCAAGTGGTCATTTCAGTTCCCATGGGTACCACTCTGTGATAGTTGCAGTCCATTCATTGTCAGTAATCCTTGCTATATATCTGGCCCATCACATTTTACTATGCCTACTCTCAACAACGTTCTGCACTTCACTCTATGGTCAGATCACTTCATGGGGACTTGGTTAAGGAATGAAATTCCCAGAATTCTTCTTTACATCGCCCTTTCCATGACAGACAGTTACTGCTTCTCTGTCTTTGTCAGCGCCCATGTTTCGCTGCCATACAACATTGCTGGCAGTACCCTTGAGTTGAAGAAGCTGGCGTGTGTTGCCTTATTGATTTTTCCTTGGAGGACGTTGTTAGAATTGAATGCGCACCAACATGCTTCCTTTTCTTTGCTAGAATTCATCTTCCTGATCATGGCACATGTGAATTTCTTGGCCCAAATAGACATATTGCTCAACTTCTTCTATTTGTTTTTCCTTGATTGTTATTTGGACTTTTGACAAGGTATCAGACCACATAAATGTCGTTTTGGAGTGGTTAATTTTCAGTCTGACTTGGCTGCTTTTTGTGTTGAGTTCTCACAGCATTTTCTGTAGTTTGATAGTGTTTTCGGCAATCAACACAATATTGTCCGCGAATCTGAGATGGTTTAACTGCTCTCCGTTGAATTCATCTGCCTTATTACCATTTCGAGGCAGGCTGTGAAGAGTTTTGGTGAAACCGTGTCTCCTTGTTTCACACCTTTCTCAACCAGGATGCAAAGGGGAGTATCAAATAAAGTTATATCTGTAGTGCAGTCAGAATTTACTTCCTTTAATAGTTTGATGTAGTTTGTGTCGATGCCCTGCTCTGCAAGAGCTTTCAACACTGCATTGATCTCTATGCTGTCGAATGCTTTTTCATAGTCGACGAAGGCAATACATAAAAGGGAATTTGTATTCCCTTCGGCATTCCAATAGCTGGTTTATAGTGAAAATATGGTCCATTGTGCATAAATTCCTTTGAAAGCCTGCCTGCTGTCTCGGCTGCTGCTCAGCCAAACCCTGTGAGAGTTGGTTTGTTATTATTTTGGTGAACAGCTTGTAGACATGTGAGAGCAGGCATAGTTCTTTAGATCTTCATGATTACCCTTCTTATACAGCAGAATGGTGTTAGACTCCTTCCAGCTATATGCTATCGTCTGCATTTCCAAGTAACTGCTAAACCTCTGATCAAGGGTTTCCCAGAGGTCTTGGCCTCCAGCTCTTATTTCAATTGTCAGTCCATCTTTACCTGGGGCTTTTCCTTCCTTCATTTGGTGAACTGCATGTCAAACTTCACAGACAAGGACTGGGAATATATGCTCGTTGGTCTGTTGAAGTGTTGGTACTGGGACATTTATCTGAGACGCGAACAGTTCGGTGTAGAAATCTTTGGAGACCATTTCCATCCCTGTTCTTCAGTGCCATTATTGCTAACCCCACAGTGTCAATTTCCTTTTGCATTTTCAGCCGTCTTTAAGAGCCTTTCATTTCTGTACTTCTTGAAGTCCTCCTTTAGTCTTATCAACTTGAAGAGGCGGGAGTACTCAAGTTTATCACCATTATTTTGCTTCATATTCCTCCACTTCTCTAGCAAGTTCCGTGTTTCCTCCGAGATTCTTCCCTTCACTCTTTTCGGTCTGTCTCAGCTAATTTCATGCATTGCCTCACCTTATCAGTGAAGTTTGTATAATCCATCACAGTTATATATAAAAGACTCCAGTCTTCCTTGGAAATGTTTGTTTTCAAGATTGCCTCATCAAATATTTTTGGCCACTGTCTCCGATTTGCCATCTGCAGCGCTTTCTTCTCCACCTTTTCGTTTAAGTTGAGCCGTGCTCTGAGAAAGCGATGGTCACTGCCGGTGTTAAATAATGGTACTACTGAGATGTCTTGTACAATGCACCACTTATCAGAATATAGTCAGTCAATCTCATTGTTATTCTTCACATTGGGTGCGATACATGTCCACCTCCTCTTGGCCTTCTTCTTAAACCAGGTGTTACTAATGAACATTTCTTTCATCTCCACCAGAGCTGCCAGTCTCTCTCCTTGTGGATTCCATTTGCCAATGCCATACCTTTCAATGAACTTTTAACTTTCTTTCCCTCTTCCAACTTTGGCATTAAAATCTCCCGTCACGATCGTATATGTGGATTTTTGAGCGAGGGTTTCCTCGAGCTCCTGATAGAATTTTTCCACATAGTCATCTTCGCTTGTGCTTGTGGGAGCATAGATCTGAATAATCTTGAGGGTGCTATTCTTGTTCAGTTGGAGGTGTAGCACTTCGATGCGTGATGACTTGAATGTGCAGGAGATGGATTTTTGAAGATCATTCTTTGTTGATGATGAAGCCGATTCCTCTAATGGTTCTCACGCCTTCTCCTTTTCCCAACACTATGGTACTTTTGTCTCTCCACTTCACTTCCATCTGTTTTCTTCGTCATGTTTCACAGAGACCAAGGATGTCGCAAGCTGTCTTTGCCTTCTCCTCCATTATTTGGTTGATCAAATCATCTCTCATCAGTGTCCTGCAGTTATAGGTGCACACTGAGAGGGCAGTCCTTTTTCTGGCCCCTGAGATTCTTAACAGCCTCTCGTTGACTGAATTCCCCACCAACATTGTAGAACGAATCAAGGAGCGCTCAAGAAATTGGGGCCCATTTATTTGTGTTGTTTTAGCCATTTGTTCATTCACCTGCTGGCTATGCTGTCAGTGGTGCATTTAACTCCCCAACTAAGCTAGCACCCAACCTCAATAGGGACAGCTATCCTCTCCCTGGGTTGTTAGTCTGACACCTTAATAGCATGGTTGAACCTACTGAAGAATAAACTCTGCTATCCTCACTGTCAGACAATCCAGGGTCATTGATGTGCCACTTTGAGGCACTGAGGTAGGATTTTGCAGCAGCCAACCTTTATAACAATTAAAATATCTAATAAATTCTGAGTGTGTGAGAAAGGGCAAAGTGTAATGGATGGGATCTTCTGACTCAGTGGTGCTGAGTTGTGAGTGGTATGGACGTGGCTGGGGTTTGTGGTTGCTAGATTCAGGATTGCTGCAGAGAGGAAATATGCAACAGGCTTTTGGAGGAGGTATACAATGCCTGTTATGTGAGGATTAGTGAATAGCATTCAGGAAAGTATTCCATCTACTGACACATCATTGAATGTGTAGCGTATAGGTATTTGCTAGGCAAGGCATGGCTATAAATTAAGGTAGTAATGTGATGAGCCTACAAGGCCTGTAAGACAATAGCTTAGCTAAACAAGGCATAAGGCCCACAAGCCTTAGCATAAACAGCTAACCAGGAGTAACCTTAGACCTTCAAATATCCCAAGATGGAGTGCTGTAATGACTGACTGCTGACAGGTAACCACAATATGCTATTTTAAGTTCAGAACATCAGCAGATGTCTGACCACAAGAGTGCTATGCTGGCTAAATGATGTATATGCTAATAAGCTTGAGGTAAAAGGCCTAGTAACCTGTGGTAGAAGAGCGCCCCAACTTCAGTCAGGTGAGGAAATACAGATAAGGAAAAGGGGATTAAACTCCTATTGAATATGAATTAGGCACAGTGGCATCAACGTAACACATTATAACAGTTGTATCCTGGCCTCCATGCCTTGAGGGATGTAAGTCTTGGGAGACACCGGGATGACTGCCACTGATCATGATGATGATGATGATGTGGAGTATGATGATGAGCATGACTAACATCAGGTCCTTTTGCAAGGGATGGTGTGAGTATATCAATGCTGAGATGCACATTCTGTATTATCTCTATCTACCTTGCTGGCTTGGAGTGTCTGTAACTTTGCTAACTGTGTTAATCAAACTATTTCCTAAGTGTGAGTGTTGCAACCATGCCCGTCAGGATTCCCAACTAAACTTTATTTTTGGTAATACTGGGCCTGATCTTGGGACAAGGACCTACCAAACCTCACAGTATTAATTGGGAATTCTTAAGTAATCAACATTGTGTATTAATTATCACTAGATCAGGCAATACCTGGTCTTGTTTTATATGTTCCCACCAGAGATTTTCTGGTGTTAAAGTAGAGCTCAAGTATACAAAATACAGTGTGAATCAACTGCAAAATTTGTATCCCTTCAACCTTTCCAAAGTGTTTAGTAAATGGGTGAAGTCTTGTTCATCGAGTGCTTTGTTTTTTAATGAAGATGCAGTCCTGTGTGTACACAGCCAGTGTAGAACTGATGAGCAGAAAACAGAAGCTGATAGGTAAAACAGTCAGCTTTTGCACATTGTCCTGCACTGTAAAATATCCCATGAGAACTTATCTTATAAGCATTACTATGCAATATGAATATGAACTCCCAGCATAGTGCTACACTTTGCATTTCAGATTTGATTACCTTCATCAATGACAGCCCTGGCTTCACCACAAAAATGCACTTGTACTACAGCTCAGACATGTATGAATATGTTTTAGCTAAACAACCACATTCTTACTTTGCTATTCTAATATATTCTCCCTTTGTGAAAATCCTAAATATAGCAATGCATAAAAATGTATTCCCTGTCTATGTGGTACAAGACCCAAACATTGTTATTGATTTCTTCTGTTCACGCTAACCAACTGCTTTGGACAGATATTATAAAGGAAAGCCTATTTGACTCTGCTTCCCCTGATAATTTTGCTCGTCATATTTCCAATTGAATCTCCCACAATAACCATTTTCTCAAGACCTTCCATTTTTGCCTAATATTTTCTAAGTTCTGCATTGTATAAATATTTAAATGATTCAATCCTGAGGGAAGACTTGAAAGGGAGGTTTCATTGCTATTATTTAAGGCCAAATAAGATGAAGTACAAGACATAGAAGAAGAAGAAAGGCAGTTTAGGAAAAGAAAATCACTCAGGGAAATATGGATTGCCATCACAAAAACTATGAAATCCCACCTCTTCTATAGCGGGTGATAATTAAATAAAACTGAGTTACCCCCCTACATCTGAGATCATCCATAAATTACAACGGTCTTTACCTTATGCCCAAATAAATGTTAGTCTTTAAGGTGCCACTGTACTCCCTTTGTAAAGACCTTTAAAAACAACAAGAAGATAGCTGCTGTTATCCCATTCTCCAGGGAATTTGGGACAGAGAGAAGAAGTGATTTGCCCAAGGTTATAAAGCAGATCAGAGTCAGAGCCGCAAACTGAAGCCTGCTCTGCCGACTCCCAGTTATATGCCCAATCATCTGGACCATGCCGCATCTTTAGCAGACTCCTGCTTCTTGCAGGTCACGTGGTATTTTAAAGCTCCATTATTCTATTCTGTTGGAATCCAGGCTTCGAATGCAAATTTTAGTGCTGTTAAGTCATTATATGTGGTGACCTCCGACATGCAGGACTCTCTCTATAGTGCAAAAAGTGAAGTAGAGATCTTCTAACATGCATTACTTCCTGTCTACTGTACGAGATGCCTGTTAATATAAGCCCCTATATAACATATCACTGCCATATAATAGCATTTTATAGGTAGATTATTCTAGACCAGACAGGCAATATTGTGTACCTATTGTTCTACCCGAGTTGAGTCTATTTTGTCTTGAGCAATACTGATGCATTCCAGGTTCCCTTGGCATGCATTTCTCCATTCCACTGAGCAACACTGAGTTCCCCTAAAACAATGAACATCCCTCCTTTGTGAGATGCAGAATTCGAATCTGAAGGCAACAGACTCTACAGCGTTACCTGAGAGAATGTTAGCGGAGGTGTTTTTCTGTTTATGCAACCAAAGTGCTAATTCAACATATGACAGAAACCCATACATAATACTAGAGATTTCTATATCTGATTTTACTTTCCACATTCAGTAGTTTATGAACACTAAACATTACTATCTCTGTATGCGCTGACACACTCCAGTGATCTTTGTCTCAATTCATTACTTTAATTTGTCTTGGTTCCTATTACCAGTGTTCCTGGATCTGTTATGTTGTCAACATGTCTTATTTTCAAGTGCACATGACTTTTTTCCCCTCTCCACGCTTTACAGTCACCACTGGGTTTTTCTCCGAGTATGTCAGTGTTTGAATATACATGTCTAGACCATGCAAATTGACAATTCAGAGTAAGCACTAAGCCCTTGGACTGCTGAACTAGCAAGACATGGCTTTGAAATTCTGTGAATTCACCCCGTGGGTATAATTCTTACAAGGCCCAAAGCTATTGCTCATAGATTCAAACTCAAAATAAAACATGGTGCTGTTCTAGGAAAGTTTTTGATGTCATTTTGGAGTGTACTGTTGGTTTTCTGAGGAGGTACAAGGAACTATAACTGGAGAAAAAGGTATAGGGACACTGCACTTGCCAACATTTGTAGTGCTGGATGTATTCAAAGCCTCAGAAAAGCAAGATGGAAAAGATCTCAGGTTCAGGTACATATCGGTTGCTCTGTTGAGCCCACCAAGTGCCCCGTGTTTCCAGCCCAACCCTCTCAGTGAGGAGCAGCCCTGTCTGAGACATTTGACATTTGTTTGGGAGGTCAGGTCTTTCCTCATTCTTGCCTTAGCTTTTGCTCACCCTAATCTGAGACTGCTCCAGGTCCCCTTGGCAGGCATTTCTCCAGGCAGAATCTTTTGGTTGTTTATTGTGCATATCGTAAAACATTTTTGTACCCTATTATATTTTTTTCCTCACTATAACTGAATGAATAAACTGATAATGAAAAATGTATTCAAGGGATTTCATTTCTTTCTCTGTTTGCAAACTGCTGGTGAATAAATTGCAAAATTTTCCAGTGAATTTGTTATTCAGTTTAAAAAATGGTCATTTTTTAATAAGTAAATTTGCCAATTGCTCACAAATATTTCATTCAAAAACATTCTAAATCTGTGCTCTGATGAATAGTTACTAAATCATGTGGTATTGTTTCTGAATGGATGACTTCTGTAGGTCAGACCAAATGTTCCCTTCAGGCCCTAAACTCGAATGAGCCAACCAAAAGACTGAATTCTCAATTGCACACTTGAATGTAAAATTCAAAATCCACAATTCAGAACTGGAAACCACATTTTTGTTGGTTAGCTCTGTAATTCATAATGTACTGGACTGGAGTATTTAACATTCAGTTTTGGGCACTCCTAGGGCTAGAACACTACGTTGTGGACATTCACTGAAAACAAGCCCCCAAACAATGTGTATACAGTGGAAGTGGGTTCGTTTGAAAGTTGCAAGGAATATTTATGGTCTTTTTTTGCAGTTTTTATGCAGTGCTGGTCCTCTGTTCATAACAACTTCCCATTTAGCAATGTCCATGTTTGTAATTAGTTTGCTATTTACCTCCTCTTCCAGATAATTAATGGAGATGTTAAATAAGACCAGACCTAACACTGACCTCTCTTTCATTACCCTTTGTTTAGGGTCCTTAAATCAGCTTTTAATCCAGGCACAGTTCTCATATTCAAGCCAGTTTGAATTATTTTCCAGTGACATTTCATCAGACATTGTCAAATGCTTTGCTAAAATCAGCATTTATTACACTTAGTGCATCCCATTAATCCATTAATTTAATAATTTAATCAAAAGGGTGATCAGGTTTTCTGGCATGATTTATTTAATAAAAGCCAGGCTTCTTACTTGCATTAAGAAATCACAATGTTCTTTCATCAGACTCGAATAACTATAATATAACTGACATAAACCAAACATTGAGTAGCCTAGTCTGGATCCTACCCGGTCACCACTCAGAACTGATGAAGAGGAATTTCTTGCCATTGCAATACTAAGCACTGGAGGTGCAATTCTGTACTGTGTGCAGAACTCACAGCCCAGTAGGAGGTAGCATTTAATGCAGCGTTAAGTTGCTTTTGTGCTAACCCAATCTTGACATGTTCAAGGGCTAGAGAGGGCCCCAGCATAATTGAGACAGCTGTAGCTAAAAATTGCTCATTAAAAGTTTTTTCATTCAAAGCTATTTGCTCACAGAAAAAAGTTTCATTTTGACAAAACATTTTGCTTTTCAAAAATTTCAAAACAAAAAATTTCAAAGAACCCAAACTTTTTTAGTATTTTCTCCCCCTTTGATTAATGAATTTACATGCATCATATAATACAATTTCCAAAAACCAAACCCCAAACATATTCCAGACAATACAACAAAACATTGTTCATAAATGCACTGTACAGTGTGAAATGATAATTATATAGAGTAAGTCTTCCAGAGCTAGCTTTTCTCCTATAGGGGGAGCAGAGTTTCTTTTCCACTTAATCTTTCTGGCACTGGGGCATACAATTGTATGGCCATCTACAAGTCCTAGTTAATGTTATTTTTTAAAAATCACTACATACCAGATTATTAGAAAGCATCCCAGACGGGATTGCTTAGAGGGTATTCCTGTATTTGTGTGTTGATCCTTTCTAATAGAAAATTAATAAGGATTAATTTTAAAATACATTCCAGTCCATACTGTAATGTGAAAATTATAGGCTTTTCAAAAGTAAGGAGCGGCAGTGAAAGGAAGGTATGGGGTGTTGCCACAGTGGGAGTAAATTATACATAGTCTTTAGATC
This sequence comes from Macrochelys suwanniensis, assembly GCA_033296515.1. Classification (NCBI taxonomy): domain Eukaryota; kingdom Metazoa; phylum Chordata; order Testudines; family Chelydridae; genus Macrochelys; species Macrochelys suwanniensis. The sequence goes on along the minus strand of CM065784.1, from coordinate 13,814,682 downwards.
AGAAGAAAACATTTTCAAGTCAAATTGGTTCATAATTACGTGTCTGAAGACCTGCTCAAGACACAGAAATTTCCACTCAAAATCGTCACTAATATTAGGTTAGACAGCATCATCATAAACAGTAGAAGAAATAAATGGATTAGAGCCCTTCATAACAATTTTACAGGCACAGACGTGTTCCTAAATTAGCAGCCACTTAGTTCTCCGTACTTATTTAAAATATTATTTTAGTGCCACAGGAGTAAGATACAATTTTTTTCCTTTTTTTTTTTTAATAAAGTAACCCAAAGTGATTTCAGTGCTACATGACAACATGGAACTAAATGGCTTGGTGACCACAGAAAAGTGTAATGTAAAACAATGGCGAAGATTAAGGAGCTCAGTATGCAGAACTATACTGAAATCAATGGAAATTTTGCCTAAAAAGTGATGCCAGGATTTATTACTAACTGTAGTAGCATTTAACTCTTCCCCTGCATGCAAGGAAAAAATATTTTATAAAGTGGTCTTTTCCAAATCTGCTAAAAAACCTGAAGACACTTGTAATTGAGACTTATGAAAGTAATCACAGAGAGTTGCCATTTAATGAACTGTTCTGGTAACCAGAAACTTCTGAGTTTTAATCCCATCTCTGACCCTGACTTCCCTTGTAAATTTGGGCAAAGACACTAGAGTCTGATCTAGCAACCCCCTGATCCACACACACACAGTGGGAAATACCTATTGGAGTCAACTTGTTGGACTCACTTTCCCCAGTGTGAAACTATCTTAGTATAGCCAATAATATTAATAGTGTGGTAGCACCTAGAGACTCCATCCTCCCACTGTGGTAAGAAGTTTACGAACTTTAGAAAATATTCATAAAGTCATTTTAAGATAAACAGTGTTAAATAGTTATCATCACACTTTGGCTATTCATCTTTGCAGAGAGTTCTAAATCACTGAAGTTATCCTGTCAATGCTAAATACATAAACTTTCAATGTGTATTTAATAAGATTTTGTATCAGTTTATTAATCTCTCCATCACATACATACACATTATCAACCTTACACACTGTAAAGGACTGATCCTGCTTCTATTGATTTCTATGGGAGCAGAACGCCGACCTGTATGGGCCTGATACAAAGACCAGTGAAGCCAATGGAAAGAGTAGTGAGGACTTGAACAGACTTTGAATCAGATCTGCTAGCCCGATAAAAATCAAACCGTGATTCATGAATATAAATGGATTAAACGGAAAGTACATATTTCTTATATGTTCTTATATCACCTCCTATATATGGATCACTGATACTTTACCTTGAAGTTTTCCATCTTAATAACGATCAATTATTCGATATTATACAGGTTTTTTTGCATGTCAGAGTTTCAGTTATTAACTTTGTACCAATCACCAGGGTGCATATTAATATTCATGTACTTTTATAGAAAAATGATCTTGAAACTTCACAGCAGGGAGGGTTAACATGATTCATTAATGTTCTATACAAGTTTCTTTTATAATTCATTAAGGAAATAGCATAATTGTATGGAATTAATTTTCTTGAACATAGGTTGATATAAGGGTGGGATTGATGGGACCAGTGCTCATCTAAGAAACATGGTTTTTATTATGCTCTTTGACTCCAGGGACTGATCATCATAACTGAGATATTGCTTACTAGGTACACCCTGATATTGCACAAGGAATCAGCGATGGATGGAGCCAATCAAGCTAAGGATTTAATTTTCACATAGAAGAAAAAGATCTCCTCTATCCCCTTCTTATGATGCTCTATTTTGTGGGGAGGAGAAAGAGAAAAACACATTACTCAAAATGAACAAAAGGCTGAAAGAAAATGGAACAAAGTGATAGGCTACAAATGAGAAAAGAGGCCAGAGAATGGAATATCTAATGATAATAAAGGGTGAAGAGAAAGTTCAGCAACTGAAAGAAGAAAAAGTGATGGAAATGGGAAGGGACAGAGCGAAAATTAAATAGCCCAAAGAAAAAAAGTTTTCAAGGAAATAAAGAAAAAGCAATCTGAATAACTAATGGCAGGAATAGAGTAATGCAACCTTATCTATGGGTTTAAGTAACAAGATATTAGCGACAGGAGGATATTAAGATATATGATCCACCCATACATAGTGCCGGCACGTAAATCCAACCCAGTGGTAGCTAAAAAAAAGTTGGGATGAGTACTTGGAAGTGGCCCTTATACGGTTATGTACCTGCTAAATAATGTCATTGAAATAAATGAAAGAACATGTACTCTGAGCCATGATTGGGCTCTTGGTCAATTTTTATAATCTTACAGTGCCACTCAGTTTTACGTATATTGAGTGTCGCAGTTTCAAGAGTAATTATACCTAGATCACCTCCCCACCCCCACCCTGTGGTCCATTTAGGGTGACCAGACAGCAAGTGTGAAAAATCAGGACACGGGGTGGAGGGTAATAGGATCTCATATTTAAAAAGCCCCAAATATCAGGACTGTCCCTATAAAATCGGGACATCTGGTCATCCTAGGTCCACTCCAGGAGTTCCCAGTCGGGTCTTAGGTCTCCTGCCATCATCCATCTCTGGGTTGGGACCCTTCTCCCACTCCCTTCTGACTGGGAGGTTTTAAGGCTACATAGCTGCCTACCTTACACTGTAATAACCCTCACAAGCCATTCTGCCTACGAGCTAGTGCCTGTGCCTTGCTTTCTCTCTGAGGGCTGTGAACAAGTTGCAAGTGACCACCCAGCCCTTTCTAAGCAAGCACATTTCTCTTCAGGTAATAGCATTACAGAGAAGACATAAAAATAATAAAAGTTCCTATAGGCAGCCTACAAACTTAAACAAATCACCTATCAATCTTATGGGGCCCTGGTAGCCAAAGTGTTTTCAACCCCTATGTGAGGGTTGGGGGCCCCCCATGGACAGACAGTCCTGTCTGTTTGCTGGATCAGAAAGAAGGCCCTGAGTCAGTTTACACCCAGTCTTTTTATGCCAAAAGCCTTTTGTCTGTTGATCTCTGGAAAACACAGTTTGAAGAGTGCTGGGAGAGGGGCTGCAGGCCGAAGGGGTAGGCCAATTGCCCAGGGTCCCTGGCCCAGGGTCCCACAAAATGGTGATCTGCCTTAGCAGAGGAGGATTTATTAGTCAACTGGAACACAGCATCGGAAGCGCTTAGGTTAGAATACAGAAGTGAAGGTTAGAATATAGTCCATTCTAGTCAAGCCACAGGTCACCAGCCAAGCTGTAGTGAACTCCATATTCAGGCTCTGTCTCTCCAACTTCCTTCCTTTGTCAGTTTCCAGGTGAGAGCCTCAAGCTTCTTCCAGAGCCCACACTGATCCGTCACCTCAGACACCTCTCAAACGTTTGTTCTTGAGCTGGAGTATCTACTCCACTTCTCTGCAAAGAGGCAGAGAAATCCTCGTCCCTCTGGGTCGTTGGTTGCTAAGTGTCAATGTCTTTGTGACTGGGCTTTCCATTCTCATCTTGGATTTTCTGCTGTTTAGTCAGCTGTTAGTCAGCTTCAATCAGCTGTTTTAATGACCCATTCATTTCAGATGGCTAGGCAACACACACTCCTATATCTCTTAGTTTGGCCCGAGAGCAAATTCAATTTTTTTCCCCCTACTGGGTTGCAATGCAATTTACAAGAAGAAACTGAGGCACACACAGGACTCATAAAAATTACAAAACATTCCCACTTTGTCACCCCAGCTCTATACATCTCATGATCATCTAGTCTGACCCTAGGTGCCCACCACCAGACATCTAGTCTGGTGGTGGGCACATCGCAGGCCACAGACCTCACCCACACACTTCTGGCTGAGTTACTGAAATCCTCAAATCATGATTTAAAGACATCAAGTTACAAAGAATCCATCATTAACTCTAGCTCAAACCAGCAAGTGACCTGTGCCCCACACGGCAGAGAAAGGTGGAAAAAAAACCCACAGGGTTTCTGCTAATCTGACCTGGGGGAAAATTCCTTTCTGACCCCAAATATGGTGATCAGTTAAACCCTGAACATGTGGGCGAGACCCACCAGTCAGACACCTGGGAAGGAATGCTCTGTACGAACTCAGAGCCCTCCCCATCTAGCATCTCATCTCCAGCCATTGCAGATATTTGCTAATAGCAGTTGCGGATGGGCCATATGCCATTATAGGCAATCTCATCATATCAACCTTTCCATAAACTTACCAAGCTCAGTTGAAGCAAGTTACTTTTTTGTTCCCACTACTCACCTTGGAAGGCTGTTCCAGAACTTCACCCCTCTGATGGTTAGAAACTTCCCTCTAGTTTCAAGCCTAAATTTATTCATGGCCAGTTTATATCCATTTGTTCTTGTGCCAACATTGACGCTTAACTTAAATAACTTCTCTTCCTCCCTGGTGTTATTCCTCTGATGTATTGATAGATAGCAATATTATCTCCACTCAGCCTCCTTTTGGTTATGCTAAACAAGCCAAGCTCCTTAAGTCTCTTCTTGTGAGGTAGGTTCTCCATTCCTCTGATCATCCTAGTAGCCCGTCTCTGCACCTGTTCCAGTTTGAATTCATCTTTCTTAAACATGAGACCAGAACTGCACACAGTTTTCCAGATGAGGTCTCCCCAGTGCCTTTATAATAGTAATAACACTTCCCTATCTCTACTGGAAATACCTAGCCTCATGCATTCTAGGATTGCATTAGCCTTTTTCAAGGTCACACCATATTGGCAGCATAGTTATCCTGTGATGAAATAATATATTAGTTATCCTGTGATCAATCAATACATCTAAGTCTTTCTTCTCTGTTGCTGCCAACTGACACATCCCGGCTTATAGCAAAAATTCTTGTTGGTCCCTAATTTTGTGCTAATAAATTTCATCCCATTTCTATTACTCCATTTTTCAAGGTGATCCAAATCTTCTTGTATGATATTTTGGTCCTCCTCTATATGGGCAATGCCTCCCAACTTTTTGTAACCCACAAATTTTATTAACACACTCGCACTTGTGTGTCAAGATTAATGAAAGTGTTAAATAAAATTGGTCCCAAAACCAATCCCTGAGGAACTCCATTAGTAATCTCCCTCCAGCCTGATAGTTCATCTTTCAGTATGACCCATTGTAGTCTCCTTTTTAGCCAGTATCTTAACCAACTTTAGATTCTTATATTAATCCCATCTTCCCCAACTGACAATTTTCCATGTGAAACTGTATCAAATGCCTAAGTGAAATCCAAGTAGATTAGATTACTGCATTTCCTTTTTCTAAAAAATCAGTTATTGTCTCAAATAAAAAAAAGAGAGAGATCAGGTTAGTCTGGCATGATTTACCTTTTATAAACCCATATTGTATTTTATTCCAATTACCATTTATGTCCTTAACTATTCTCTCTTTCAAAATTTGTTCTAAAACCTTCCTTACAATTAAGGACAACCTAAGAGGCCTGTAGTTTCCTGGATCAATTTTTCCCCCCATTTTTAAATATAGGTACTATATCTTCGGTTCTCTAATCATGGAATACAACCCCCATGTTTACAGATTCACTAAAAAAACTTGTTATTCGCCTTGCAATTTCATGTGCCAGTTCCTTTAATATTCTTGGATGGAGATCATCTGAGATCCCTGATTTGGTCCCAATAAACTGTTTGAACGCAACTTCTACTTCTGATGTGGTAATTTATATTTCAGTATCCTCATTCCCTTTAGCCACCCTGTTACTGTCCCCAGTTCCTCATTATTCTTATTAAAAACAGGCAAAGTATTCATTTAGGTGGTGGGCCATGCCTAGATTATCCTTAATCTCCACTCTACCCTCAATCCTTAGCAGTCTCACTTCTGCTCACGGATTCTGACCTGTCATTCAAACATGTCTAACTTCTGGCTTGAGCAGTCTATGGTGCTTGAGGTCATAAGGTAACTCTTCACAGAACGGGAAATCCTACATGAACTGAAATTTTAAACTGAATTTGAAGCTTTAGTGTTCAAGTTTTCTTGTTGCTGTGGATCATGATTTTTTGGCAAATATATCCACCAATTTGAATTGCTTCTCCAAAGAGAAGATTAATAATTTTGTCTATCTTTCAGGAAATCAGTACTTAGCAAGTTAAAGCAGAGTGCAAGGCATTTTGTACAGACATACTGATGCTATTTCACATATCAAAATGGCACAATTGCTCTCTGAAATATGTCAACAACCATGTGTGAAGGTAGAAACAAAGAAATGTATCTCGATAAGCAAAGAAATACAAGAGCATCTTAAAATCCATGTTTAAAATAGTGTAGGAAGGGCTCATGGTGGAAGATCTGGGTACTTGGCAGAACTGGACCCCATATGATTATCATAATTGATGAGATTATTTACTCATTAAACATGGTACTCTAACTTCAGCTGTAAAAAAATACCTTTTTCTTCAGAGTGAGGCATGATCAAACGCACTAAGCAAATTGTGCAATATTGCACAGTGGGGAAAGCATTCCCCTTTTACTCTTTATATGCCAGAAGGAACTCAGGCCCTAATTCAGCAAAACATTTAAGCACAAGTGTTTAACACTAAGCATATGAGTCCCATTAACTTCTATGCTTTCAAGTGTTTATTTCTAATTGGACCCTCATAGACTGATAGACTCATAGACTTTAAGGTCAGAAGGGACCATTATGATCACCTAGTCTGACCTCCTGCACAATGCAGGCCACAGAATCTCACCCACCCACTCCTGGAATAATCCTCTCACCTATGTCTCAGCTATTGAAGTCCTCAAATCATGGTTTAAAGACTTCAAGATACAGAGAATCCTCCAGTAAGTGACCCGTGCCCCATGCTGCAGAGGAAGGCAAAAAACCTCCAGGGCCTCTGCCAATCTACCCTGGAGGAAAATTCCTTCCCGACCCCAAATATGGCGATCAGCTGAACCCCGAGCATGTGGGCAAGACTCACCAGCCAGACACCCAGGGAAAAGTTCTCTGTAGTAACTCTGCAGACCCTCAATTATTAAATCTTGCTACAGCTTCCAAGTGGATTCCATTTTTTATTACCTTTTACATTGTTATTCTATAGGACATATAATATACTTCAGAAGGTTTGAACTTTGTGTGTACAAGCTCCATACTACTATACACAATTTTGGTAGACATCAGTTCATTCTTATGTGCTCCCATATTAAAGGTATTGATGGAAAAGGGACATCTCTCATTTTAGGCAACAATTCTGTACATAAAGTTTGTGTCACTTAGACCTATGGAAGCAAAAATTACACAGATAGGTGAATGTACAATTGCAGGGAAAGAAAGATAAACATCACTAGTCACTATCTTGCTCCACTTCACAGGTAATAAAGAAAATCATTCTAAGTGCTTTTATTTTTCTTAGCTCCTTTCCTTGTTTACACCTCTTGCTGTCTTTTCACTTGTAAGCCTTTATTCTCAACAATGCTGGGTTGAAATGTCAACATAATTATCTTTTTTCCACCAAAAGCTTCAACTTCTTTTTAAATTCTTTCTTGGAAAATACAAAAATAAAGGAAAAGAAATAATAAGAACCAATTTACCGTTCTCCAAAACTTTTCAGTAAAGGTTGTCTCTTATCTGCTTGTCTATTCCTTCTATAGCCATCTAAATAATGCCACGTGGTTATACTTGCTAAGCAAGGTCACTGAGCTCAAATATTTCAGCCTTCAAGTATAGAACTTCCTTCCTATTTTCTTTTACTTTACTTTACTAAAGAAAGACACCCTTAATATAGAACAGCAAAAGAACAGATTGATATCCCCTGCTTAGTTAACTTTTGCTCAAGTTTCTTCTTAATTGTAAAGATAAAAACAACTCAGAACAGGATTGATTTTTTTTTCGTCTTCTGAAGAAAGTCAAACTTTAGAAAAACTACATTTTCCAGCACTTGTGTCTTGGGTGTTTGCATGGACAATGATACGTTCACATGCATGACAAAGAGGTCCTGATTCTTCTGCTGTATTCTTCTAGATGAATAACCTTACCTGACATAACTATTTTACTATTGGCTTCTGAATGAAGAAACGGAGTATGTATGAAATAAATATAGTCAGGAGAACCCTACCATCTTTTACATGTTGTGATAATTGGAACTACAAATTTACCCTAAATTTCACCTGTAAAAAAATGAGTGTAAGTTCATAAGATGTTGAGTAACCTATAAAAATTGTTGAATGGAAAAGGTGCAAAAAAAAGAGACAAAGACTGAATTAGTTCAAACAAAGAGACCTACTGATACAAGTCAAAGACTGTGTTAAGATCATGCCTGGTAAACACGAACAGTGAGAACAATGAACCAAAACTGGAATGACAGTAGACAAAATAATGAGAGGATGGACTATTCCACCCACCCGTCGGTTTTTGGATCTTTAAAGAAAGACTTGGGGGAGCAAAATGGGCTACTCGAGTGTGCTCTACCACCATGGCTGCCACACCCACCATCTCCTGGAACCCCAAAGCTTCTTCGTCCTAATCCTGAGAAATGTCCTGACCAGACCAGGCCACAGAGAGGGAGCCAGATGACGTCGCCACTCCACCAGCACCAGCTGAATCCTGAACACCTGGGATTTGAGACTGTCTCTCTCCTCCCACCCCATGTTTCCTATTCCTTCCCTACCTTATTTCTTCTCTTTCCTATCTCTCTCCATTTTCCTTCTGTCAAATCAGAATCTGGCTTAGCCGTAAACCTGTGACTGGAGAGGCAGCTAAATGCAATGCCTTAAACAGCCAAATTCTGGTACAAGCCTGCTGGGTCTCAGAATGACTGATAAGAATGTGCTGAGCCTGTGTTTCTCAGGAGTGAGGCTGCAAATGAGAGTCAACTCCAGAGACAGAATTTGCATTTTCTATCTTTGCTATTCTTCTCTCTCCCCTTTTGTGGGTGTTGGTCTTGTTTTCTAGGAAATGAGATTGGACTTCAACAGCAGCAATAGCAACAGCGCCAGCCTAGCTCAGCTAACTACTTCCCTCTTCCCCAACACAGCAAGTAATTACCATCTTTAATACCATCTAGGAGACTATTCACACCTGTGTGACCATCTTGTTTATCACTTCAAAAGTTTTTCTTCCCCTGCTGTTATGGTTCCTCTCAATTAATTAGCCTCTTAAGGTTGGTCTATGCACCTCCACCTTATCATGTTTCTCTGACTGTATAAATATCTGTCTACTGTATGTTTCATTCCATGCATCCGATGAAGTGGGTACTAACCCACGAAAGCTTATGCTGAAATAAATTTGTTAGTCTCTAAGGTGCTACAAGTTTTTCTTTCTTATTTTCATTTTGCTGACACAGACTAACACGGCTACTACACTGAAACCTATCATTATGCAAGGCACTGCATTCAGCCGTATGGAGTGGAAATCCATCAACTTCATGAAAAAACTCGCACAGATACAGACAGACATCATCTTCCTTTCCAACTGCAAACAGATGGACATCATACCAAAAGGACTAAAGGTAAAAAATCCATTACAATCTACTTATCACACAGACTATGCTGAGAGATTGTGCCTCACACTCTCAAAGAAACTGCGAAACCACCTGATCAACATCCTATACAGCAAACAGGGAAAGATTAAGACTGAGCTCTCAAAACTGGATACTCTTATGGAAAACCAACCTTCCACACAAACTTCTTCATGGACTGTCTTTACAAAAACTAGACAAGCCATTTACAACACAAGCTTTGCTTCTTTACAAAAGAAAAAGGACACTAAGCTATCTAAACTGCTGCATGCCACAAGGAACCACAACAGCAGTTCCCTTACCCCACCCAACAATATTGTTAATCTTTCCAGCTATACTCTCAGCCCAGCAGAAGAATCTGTCCTTTCTCGGGGCCTATCCTTTTGTCCCTCCAGACCCACGAACATGATACAGTTCTGCGGTGACCTAGAATCTTACTTTCGACGTCTCCGACTCAAAGAATATTTCCAACAGACCTCTGTACAACATACTAACCCACAGAATCCTTCCTACCAAAACTACAAAAAGAAGGATTCTGCGTGGACTCCTCCTGAAGGTCGAAACAACAAATTGGACTTCTGCATAGACTGCTTCCGTCGCCGTGCTCGAGCTGAAATTGTAGAAAAGCAAAATCACTTGCCCCATAACCTCAGCCGTGCAGAACACAATGCCATCAACAGCCTCAGGAACAACTCTAACATCATAATCAAAAAGGCTGACAAAGGAGGAGCTGTCGTCATCATGAATAAGTTGGAATATGAACAAGAAGCTGTCAGGCAGCTCTGTAACTCCACATTCTACAGGCCTTTATCCTCTGACCCCACTGAGGAGTACCAAAAGAAACTACACCATCTGCTCCAGAAACTCCCTGGAAAAGCACAAGAACAAATTTGTACAGACACGTGCCTAGAACCCCGACCAGGGGCATTCTATCTGCTACCCAAGATCCATAAACCTGGAAATCCTGGACGCCCCATCATCTCAGGCATTGGCACCCTAACAGCAGGATTGTCTGGCTATATAGACTCTCTCCTCAGGCCCTATGCTACCAGCACTCCCAGCTATCTTCGCGACACCACTGACTTCCTGAGGAAACTACAATCCATCGGTGATCTTCCAGACAACACCATCCTGGCCACTATGGATGTAGAAGCCCTCTACACTAACATTCCACACAACGATGGACTACAAGCTGTCAGGAACAGTATCCCCGATACTACCACGGCTAACCTGGTGGCCGAACTTTGTGATTTTGTCCTCACCCACAACTATTTCACATTTGGGGACAATATATACCTCCAAGTCAGTGGCACTGCTATGGGTACCCGTATGGCCCCACAGTATGCCAACATTTTTATGGCTGACTTAGAACAACGCTTCCTCAGCTCTCGTCACCTAACACCCCTACTCTACTTGCGCTACATTGATGATATCTTCATCATTTGGACCCATGGAAAAGAAGCCCTTGAGGAATTCCACCATGATTTCAACAATTTCCATCCCACCATCAACCTCAGCCTAGACCAGTCCACACAAGCGGTCCATTTCCTAGACACCACTGTGCTAATAAGTGATGGTCACATAAACACCACCCTATACCGGAAACCTACTGACCGCTATACTTACCTACATGCTTCCAGCTTCCATCCTGGACACACCACACGATCCATTGTTTACAGCCAAGCTCTAAGATACAACCGCATTTGCTCCAATCCCTCAGACAGAGACAAACACCTACAAGATCTCTATCAAGCATTCTTACAACTACAATACACACCTGCTGAAGTGAAAAAACAGATTGACAGAGCCAGAAGAGTACCCAGGAGTCACCTACTACAAGACAGGCCCAAAAAAGAAAATAACAGAACACCACTAGCCGTCACCTTTAGCCCCCAACTAAAACCTCTCCAGCGCATCATCAAAGATCTACAACCTATCCTAAAAGATGATCCCTCACTCTCACAGATCTTGGAGGACAGACCAATCCTCGCTTACAGACAGCCCCCCAACCTGAAGCAAATACTCACCAGCAACCACACACCATACAACAAAAACACTAACCCAGGAACCTATCCTTGCAACAAAGCCCGATGCCAACTCTGTCCACATATCGATTCAAGTGATACCATCACAGGGCCTAATCACATCCGCCACACCATCAGGGGCTCATTCACCTGCACATCTACCAATGTGATATATGCCATCATGTGCCAGCAATGCCCCTCTGCCATGTACATTGGCCAAACCGGACAGTCTCTACGCAAAAGAATACATGGACATAAATCTGATATCAGGAATCATAACATTCAAAAACCAGTAGGAGAACACTTCAACCTCCCTAATCACTCACTGACAGACTTGAGGGTAGCAGTGTTGCGACAGATTAACTCGAAAAGCAGACTTCAAAGAGAAACTGTTGAACTCGAATTGATATGCAAACTAGATTGTATTACCTCAGGATTAAATAAGGACCTCGAATGGCTCGGCCATTACGTTAATTGAATCTATTTCCCTTAAGTTAACGATCCTCATTCACACCTGTGTGACCATCTTGTTTATCACTTCAAAGGTTTTTCTTCCCCTGCTGTTATGGTTCCTCTCAATTAATTAGCCTCTTAAGGTTGGTCTATGCACCTCCACCTTATCATGTTTCTCTGACTGTATAAATATCTGTCTACTGTATGTTTCATTCCATGCATCGTACTAACCCACGAAAGCTTATGCTGAAATAAATTTGTTAGTCTCTAAGGTGCTACAAGTTTTTCTTTCTTATTTTCATTTTATCAAACAAGGGTGATCTTTCCTTCTAAAGACTCTCTTCCGCTAAAGGGAAAGGGAACAAGGGATGTTGTTAAAATGAAAGACTTACTTAATACTTTACATTTCAGATGCCCTTGTGTTTTTCCCTCTTTTCTGTATCTTTAATAAAAATGGATTTTTAGTGGTGTTTGCCATGATGTTAAGCAGGTGGAGATCTTTGTATACACACGCAGAACCCTGTTTGACATTATTTAATTTTAGACAGTGACAAGGCCATGTGCGTCATGTGAACACCTTGACACTTTAGGTTCATATATTCCATCAAAATTAATACAACATTGTTCATTATTTCTTCTAACAGTGGTATTTCAGCTTATTATATAAAACTGGGATTTACAAAGAAGCCTAAAGCTCAAAGCAGATGAAAACCAACAGGATTTGGGCAATGAACTCCCTGAAGCTCCTCTGAAAATTCTAGCCGAAATCACCAGCTACCATCCCAACCTTTCAAAAAAAAATAATAAAAAAACCCAAAGTGAAATAACACAGCACAAATGGAGTATCCCAAGCAACTGGGTGCTTGTGAATAGCCATTGGTGATGATTTGGAGGTTCAGCAGTGGTGCAGACAGAATTGTGAATGATTTTATGGAACTGTATAATTAAATAGCAGGGTCATGGAAAGCCTACATGCACGTGGTTCCACAATGAGTTAGCACGGTGGTGTCATGTCCCTGCCAGGCCAGAGACAATGGTGGGTGATCAGCACTCAAGAATTCAAAGTAAAACACCTGAACAATGGGTGAGCTGCATTCTTAGAAAAAAGCATTTTTAGCTTAACTCCTCTGAAGGGAGAGGGAAAGGCAGGAGCAGTGGAAAGTTATCCACAAGACAAAACAAATGAAGACAGGTGGCTTTAAATAGCCAACGAAGTGTGGGGGGGAGAGAAGAGGCAGACTAGAAGAGGAAGCATGCGGCAGGAGAGAGTAAGGTTACAGAAAGTGGGAAGCAGCTCCATGAGGGAGAGACACTAGCTACCATGCAACAACCTTCATGAGGAAGGGACCCTTGCCTGCCTGCCTTCCTGGACCCCTACAATTCCTCAAGGACTCACTCAGGAAGGGTGAGAGAAAGTGAGGGACACTGAGGCTTGTTTTGTATGATCTGCACTCTCCTGTGCCTTACCTGATTAAACATAAAAGAGCATAAAGGTGTAAGAGCAGGTAAAGCATGTGTTGACAGCTTCACAACTACTGCATACCCATGAGAGAGAGTTGCACTGTAGCCAGAAGCTTCAGCCCTTTGGGTAGAGATCTAGGAGAGGGGTGTGTTTACGTACCAGGGAGTCTGAAGGGTCAGCACTACACGCAGAGGGCCTAGGCAACTGGTCAGCAGGTCCAGTACTCAGAGGGATGTGCTAGATAGAAGATCTGCACCCTGAGAGTATGCCTGGGGACCCCCAAGACTGGGGCAGTGGCTGGACTCCCCATTCAGGCAACAGAAGCTTGAACACCCTGGGGATCCAGAGCACAGAGGATTGTATTCCCCTTACAGAAGTTCTAGGGGATGGTCAGCAAGGGGCGCTCTTTAGGATCTGTGTCACCTTGCATATAAGCATACAGTGCTTGAATCTGCCTCAGCACTAAAGCTGGCTGGGATACATTGTTTTGTTCCTGTGAAAAATTGAGAGAAATGAAACATTTTTGACAAACATTTTTAAAAAAAAAACAGCTTTCGGGTTTTCATTGAAAAACCAAAAACTGAAGAATGTCAGATTCTGGGTTTTCATTTTTTGCACAAAAACCTGAAAAATTTAGTCAAGAATTGACATTTCTTGAAATTCTTGTTTTGATGAAAAGGCCATTTTTCATCAAAACAACATTTTGAAGGAAAATTTCAAGCAAATCTTCTCATCACTTGTCATTAAAGACTAGTCGTTCATTATTACCTTAAAACTCAGCTGCTTTTAGTTACATCTTGTAATAACTAACAGGATTTCCAGTCTACTTCATGATTCATTCATTGTATTATTAGAAAGCGATTTATTTCAAATTGCTCCTGAACAATGGAAAGATGTGGATGGTTGGGGAAGACAGCAGCTCATGTGTCAAGCAAGGAGAAGGAGACCTTTTCATACTCTCCTAAAAAAATGAATATTAGGCTCCATTATTGTACAGGCCACTAGGCCAGGCAGCCATGGAGATAATTTATTACTGAGCCTTAACTAGGTCTAAACGTGTGATAACCCTTTAAAGCAGTGAACACACTCTAATTATAGTCATTCCATGAATAAAATTGAAGTAAATTGAAGCATGGTTATATTTTCAAGGATATGGAGTACAGAGAGGTTGGTTCTTAAACCAAGAGGCTACAACAGCACTTAGCATTTAGAAACAAACAAACAAATCATTTCTCTAGGATGAACAAAAACAATTTTTGGGTGGAGGGGAGGAAAAAGAAGTTTGGGATTACATCAGACATGTGCAATTGTGTGCCTACTTGTATATACACATGCAAATGAGAATGGAAATATCTAGATTCCCATTTGCAGCTACAGATTCAGAAACTGTCAAGCAAATTGTATTGTCCAATCTCCAAACACTAATAAAATCCTAAAGATTCTCAGGTCATTACAGTGCCCTGTGACGCTCTACATGTTCAGCAGTATTCTTACTCCTAGAAAGCTGCTTTACATGTTTCAACTAGTGTCCAGAAATTGAAGGAGGGGAATATTCCTTGGTTCCAGGGCCAATTGGGGTGGGTGGGTGGGTGGGGGTGAGAGAACCAGGAGGGCCATTTGGCCTGGGCCTCAAACTCAAAGGGGGCCTCAAAATGTAGACACTTGTTAATTTTTTGGCATTTGATAAGTTTTGCCACTTGTTTTTATGTGCATCCCTATTGGACCAGAAAAGCATTTGTTAAATAAAAAAATATTCAAATTAGGTCTCACTTTTTTTGGTGCCTTTCTTTGTTTTCATGTGTCATCATTTTTTATTTTCATTATGGCTAGGGGGCCTCAAAAGCTGGAAGTGGCCCGGTCTCTCTGGACCTGAGAGAGGGCCTGCTTGGTTTCCAGCTGAAGCGAGTCGCTTGTGTAACCCACGGGTCAATGTAAAATGGTGGCCATCACACTTGTTCACCAGAGGAAAGTGTCTGGTTTGAGGAGAACCAGACTTACCTTGCCGGCCCGCTGAATAAGTGGGATTGGAGTGAGCTCACTGGCTGCCTTGTGAACAGCCAGGAAACCAGTGGCTCGTAACAGGCGTGCCAAAGACATCAAGCGTGGAGGTTTATAGAAAGCAGGGCCGGCTCTAACTTCTTTGCCGCCCCAGCGAAAAAAACAAAACAAAACAAAAAACCCAAGCGCCGCCCCACCAAAACAAAGAAAACACCGCCCCCCCAGCGCCCACGGAAACGCCCCCCTCCCAGTGTTGCGCTGCAACACACACACCCCGCAACCACCACCACCACCAGCGCCTCTCCTGGCTGGAGCACCGCGGGGCGGGCAGCATGCCCGGCCATGGCCCCGCTCTCCCGGCCGGAGCGCCGCGGGGCGGGCAGCATGCCTGCCCGCAGCCCGCCCCAACAACCCCCCGAGCGCCGCAACACTAACAGCGCCCAGCTGAAACAAACCCACCCCTATCCCGAGCGCCACCCCGCCGCAGTATGTTTAAAAAAAAAACAAAAAAACACATACACACCTAAGTGTCGCCCCCCCGCCCCCGAAGGTGCTGCCCCAAGCACGTGCTTGGTAGGCTGGTGCCTGAGTCCAGGCCTGCTGAAAGAAAGTGGTGGTTAAAGTCAATGGGAGAAAAAGTTACCAGTTTGACTCAAGGTTCATTTCTATGTTTGAGGCAACATGAAAAATGAAGAGAGCCTCATGGAGTTGCAAACCTGTGAAAACTGTCCCTGCCAGAAAAAGCTCAGTAAAACTCCTGCAAACCCAAACCACCGAGCTTTATACAAATCTCCCACCTACACTTAAAGTGATCTATTCTTCCTATTTCTCTGCAGTATCCCCAGCTCGCTCCCATTCATCTTCACTCCAGCTAGAACCATTTTTAAAATAACGTATACATTTTTTCCATTTCAGCTTTGGTCATTCTGTCTATAGCAGCGATACTGATTCACTTGTGTGTGCCCGTTAGGTTCCTAAGGGAAAAGACCTAAGTCAGCCTTTTCTAGCTTGTCAACAAGGGACAAAACCTTTTAGGACACTAAGTCTTTTATTAAATCATGCTTCTGTGTCTTTTCACTGTTTTCTAAGGTACTTTCTTGCAACTTCTCCATTCTCTGCCCTGGTTTTTTAATGATACATTTAATCCTAAATCTCACAGCTAACCCAGCCTGGTATCAGCCGCAGACAGTCATCCTGATATTACAGCAAAATGCATTACACTGGAACAGGGCCGGTGCAAGGATATTTTGTGCCCTAGGCAAAACTTCCACCTTGCGCCCCTTCTCCCCCAGCTGCATGCGACGTCATTGCCACTTTGTACTGTAGTGTGAAGCAGGATGCTTGTGCCCACACAGCAGAGCTGGTGTAGGCTATAGCTGTAATGTACGAGAGAATGACAAGTTAAAATGCAAGTTCAACGATGTTTCTCTTTTCTTTATTCATTCGTTTTCCAGCAATAGTGTAAAAAAAAAATTGGGGGGCACCGCTTTTTGGCGCCCCCAAATCTTGGCACCCTAAGAGGCCGCCTACTTCGCCTAGTGGTTACACCGGCCCTGCACTGGAACAATATTCACAAAAGTTATAACAGAAAAGGTTCCTACTTAATTGTACCAAGTTTTTTACACTTGGTCAGTCAAGGGCAAGTAAAAAACTTGGCTTATTCCGTTTCTGAATGAGAGCCTGATTCATTTATTAATCTATCCCCTATTTAAAGAAACACATGCTTTATCTGCAATCTTTACAGCAATAGGTCAGCCAAAACACTCATGAATTTTTTATCTGACAATACAAAATAAATAACAAGCCTAGCAGTATCTAGGTATGCATAGTATGTCTGTACATGCATACGGCCATTGGCCATATCATTGATTATTAGACCCAACACCTCATTGCTTTCATTAGGGATTTCTCCTTAATAAATTATGTCAAGATACGACCCATAGTGATTTATTCATGAAGAGGAAGCCCAGGAGATATGAATAATAAGCAAACTAAGTAGTCAAAGGTGAAAGATCAAGTTCTGCAATGAATTAGACATTGGGTAAGAGAGGAAACAAGGAATGGGAATAACTGATTATTTTTTCACCATGGCAGGTTCTCGCTTTAATAGCTGTGGATGATGGAAGTGTAAAAAGGATCTGCACAGGCACTGGCTTTATTTAATATGGCTATTAATGAACTGGAAGAGGTGTACAGTGAGGTGGTGAAATTGGTGCACGGCACAGAATTGTACAGGTTAGTGAAGTATATAGAGCAGAGGTTCTCAAACTTCATTGCTCCACGACCCCCTTTTGAAAACAAAAATTACTACATGACCCCAAGAGGGGGGACCAAAGCCTGAGCCCACGTGAGCCCCACCGGCCCAGGTCAGGGGGGCCAAAATCTGAGCCCCGCCGCCCTGGCGGGAAGGGCCAAAGCCAAACCCGCATCGCCACAGATGGCAGGGACCAAAGCCAAAACCCAAAGGCTTCAGCCCCAGGATCAGGGTCTGTAACCATTCTCAACTAAATGTTTCAGGTTTTTGTGCAAAAAATGGAAACTCAAAATTTGACATTCTTCAGTTTTTGGTTTTTCAATGAAAACCCAAAAGCTTTTAAGGTTTGACAAAAATGTTTCATTTGTCAAAATTTTTCACAGGAACAAAAAAATAATGTGGGCTTTGGCCCCAAGTGATGGGGCTCAGGCTTTGGATCCAGGCCCCAGCAAGTCTAACACCAGCCCTGGCAACCCCAGTTTGGGGTCCCGACTCACAGTTTGAGAACCCCTGATATAGAGTATTGTGAAGCACTTCAAATGGATCAAACTAAGCTAGGCAACTGTGTCGTAAGACCCCAATTCAGGAAAGTAGTTTCTTGCATAAGGATGCTTTCCTGCACAGAGGCTGAAGGGAAATTAAATTCAACATATGCAAGTGTAAATCAAGGCACACAGAAAGGAACAATTTGAGCTACTCATATACATGGGTAGGTTCTAAATTAACTGTAACCACTCAAAAAAGAAAAAGGCATCCTTGTAGGTAGACCAATTAGAACATGTACTTAATCTGCAGTTTCAGAGAAAAAAGGATAGAAGACATATTAAATGGATAGAAAATAATACTGAAAATGTAATGTCTTCATATATGTTGATGGTGCATCCTCACAGTTTTGTTCACCATATTTCTAAAGAGATTTAGCAGGAATAGAGAAGGTCAATAAAAGTAATTAGAAGCAGGGAAAGTCTTCACAGATGAGGAGAGATTAAAAAGATTTAAACTGTTTAATTTATTAAGGTGGCAAATAAAAGGTAGTGCTATGTAGGCATATAAAATAATATAAAGAAGGTATAAAGAAGCTCAGGTAGACATTGCTATTTGCCTCTCTCATAATACAAGGACATGTCCAATGAAATTAAAAGAAAACAAATTTAAAACTAAGGAAATGAATTTTTTTTAACACAACACCTATTTATCCTGCTGTAAAATAATACCGAGACAAAGATTAGTAGGATTCAAAAAAAGAGGACCACACCTTTATATGGATAATAAGTATATCATCCACAGTTAAATTAGCTAGGATAAAATTTTATAAGCAATAATCAACCCTCATGCTTCAGGACATGAGCAAACCGATAAGGGCTCAGTCATGAGTCAGCCTAGGCAGGGTAATGGGATGTAAGGTGCCTCCTTGCACCTCTACAAAAACTATCTGCATTGCAGGTGACAATACAGAGGCGAGGATAAGCGGAGGAGTAGGAGGTGGGCGGGCAGAAGGGAGGAGTGAATGGAGCCTTAACTCACTGTCTGGTGCCAGGGCGGGAAATAAATTGCAAACATGGCTCAGCTTACTTCTTCCACAGAACAAATGGGAAACAGGGATCAAATTGTGACTCAAAAATAATTCAGTCCCTGCTCTGCTACAGGCTAGAAAAACTATGCATTGTCCCTTACTGAGAGCACACTGCAACGTGCCAACCTAGCCCCAAGGACTAGAATCTGTAAGGTGCTCCTGAGCATTTCTGTAAGGCACTGAACACCCTTGCTCCCACGGACTTCGGTGTTGAGGGAATTCAGCCACTTGCAGAATGGAGCCCTAGCTTCTCAAGGTTAGGGAGACATTTCCCTCAAAAGCACATTATTGCAAAATCTTCTATTAGTAGTAAAAGCATCTAGGAATGGAGTAGTGTCCCTTAAATAGTTTGTGAGGCCTCTAACTGGGCTCACTGTGTTCCATGTTTTAGAAAACAGCCAGAGCAGCCATGTGTCTGTGTAGTGACACCTGTGAATATTTAGTAAAAAAATAACTTAGACTACTGTACCAGTGTGATTTGTTTATATTGCTACTCTTGTGTACATAGGTGCTAAAACTAGGAGTGCTGCTGCACCCCCTGCCTTGAAGTGGTTTCCATTATCTACAGAATTACAGTTTGGTTAAATGACTCTCAGCTCCCCCACTATAAAAATTGCTGTGCACCCCTGACTGTGTAAAGGACAAAGACACAACATGGTGCTTAGACCTTCCTCTGAGGTCTCTCTATACTGTCCATATCAGAAATTGGATCCAGTAGCGTAGCCGGGGGGGAGCAGGGGGAGCGGCCGCTCCCCCTTGAGCAGAAGCGGCGGAAGCGGCGCCTTTTTTTAGCAGCACTAAAAAAAGGCGCCGCTTCTTTTTAAGCGCCACTTCTTGCACTCACCCAGCAGCGCTCCGGGTCTTTGGCGGCATTTCGGCGGCGGGTACCACCGAAGACCCGGAGTGAGCCACCGAAGTGTCGCCGAAGATCCGGAGCGCCGCCGGGTGAGTACAGGGGGAGGCGCCTTTTTATAGCACCGCTCCCCCTGCGCGCCGGACCAGGCTGCGCTACTGATTGGATCACACCAGCGGTCTTTCTTGTTTGGCAATTCCTTTGTTCCTATTAAACACACAAACCATTATGATGCTCTGAAATACTTTTCCCTTCATTCCAAGCATTCATTAACATCCTAGAAAGGGGTTGTGCTTTTTCCCCTCTTCCTCTCTATTTTTTTTCGTATGGTTCACATCATCATTGTGAAATATATGTTACAATGCAGTGCCCGTTAACTCAGTTTGCAGTTAGCCCTTTAGAAATTTCCCATGAAATCACTGTGTGTGTCACATCCAGTAGCGGGTCAGCATGCCCTTTGCTGCTCGTTGAAGCAGCAAAGGGCATTCCTCTCATCTCTATGAAAAATCCCACACTATACTATCAGGATTCCTTTTGCAAAAGACACACTAGCCAGCATCCCTGCTTATTCTCACTGGACTGGCTGCCTTAGCCAGAGAGAGGTTTTAGCCCTAAACCACAGTCCAATGCCTCAGAGGATTTCTGTGATTAGAACTCACAACCTCCTGCCTCCCAAGTCATACGTTTCTTTCTAACATGGATTTCACCAGAATCAAAGTTTCTAGCTGTAGATTCCCTTTGCAGCAAATCTGCGCTACTGTTTCTGTGTGACCCATGTCTTGATACATTCTGTAAGGGACAAAAATGAGCAACTGAACTCCGTCTCATCCAATTAAATTGGAATGGAATTGCAACTTGTAAAAATTTTATCCTAGAATGTTATTGTTCCCTGCATAAATTCTGTGTAACAGACACCTGTGCTGCTAATTCTCTTAGTTGAAGAAATCTCCTTCAATGGATAAATCCAAACATGCTGAAGGGCAGGTGGTTCTGCTGCCATAGATGTCATTATGAAACGGATATTATGAGGCTAGCTCCAGCAACGACCCAGTGGGAAATGAATTAGGGATGACAAAGATTATTGTGGGCATGTTTTAAAATGAAAATTACCTATAAACCAGGTGAAATCTCTATGCAAATGTAGATCATTTTGCAGATCTTAAATTGAGACATTTCAAACCTATTTAAAACAGACTCAAAATGCAGCATTATTCTTTCTATTCATTTTCATACAGTGTCATATACATCCATAGTTTATAGCATATTATTATGGATAACAGGACACAACTGCACTGCATATTATCATTACTAGAGAAACCACATTTTTCAGGAAAGTTGCTTAGAGTCATGTATTTCAACAAGCCAAATACACCAGGACAGCGGCAATTCTTTTTTGCTGGTTTGGTTTTTTGCTGTTTACTAATGTCATACTTTGTTATCAAGAAGTCTTTTCTGGTTGCTTAGTTCTGAGCAGCTCATCCTAAGAATATATGACATTTCAAATAATACCATTTTCCCTTGCATTACTACATCAGTGTGCAACAGAAAAGTGACACACAGATCTTTGTAAGGTTATTAAATCATAGTGCTATCATTACAGCTGCCACAGACATGCAAACAATCATAACTTACTTTTCTGTTTTCTTATTTACCCTTCACTTCTCCCCCTGCTTTTTTCTCCAGTCTGTCTCCTCTTTCAAACCTATATCATTGTGAAAAATTAAATATGAAAAGAACCCTATAAATCCATCATACATCCATCCCAAATGGATTTCTGTACCCTGGGTGAAATCCTGATCCCATTGTAGCTAATAGAAAAACTCCCATTGACTTCAGGAGGGCCAGGATTACACACACACCCTCTGTCTGATGCTTCAGAAACACATTGAAAGTAAAAAATATACCGCAGGGCTTCCCAGTAATACTCTCATCATTTGATACTATGGTAAGAGACTCATCTCAGCTATGTTGGTTTAAAACTGGAGTAATTTTATCCAAGTACATCAGAATCAAGACCAACTGTGGTAGAAAAATTTGATCGTATACATAGACAATTAACAAACATCTTGAGCACTGTGTCAATGTGTGACAGTGACAGACAGGAAAGAATATGGGATACTAAGTGGGGGAGGGACCTGGGTCATGATTCCTGTACTCTGAGGGACCCAGAAAATCAGAAACACAGACTAGATTTTAAATGAAGGTCATGTCTTAGGGCTGGTCTACACTGGGGGGGGTGGGGATTGATCTAGGTTACACAACTTCAGCTACGAGAATAGCGTAGCTGACGTCGACATATCCTAGATCGAAGTAATTTTACTTACTTCGGGTCCACGCGGCGCAGGCTCGCTCCCCCCGTCGACTCCGCTTCTGCCTCTCGCCGTGCTGGAGTTCCGGAGTTGACGGGGAGCGCTTCTGAGATCGATTTATCGCATCTAGATGAGATGCAATAAATCGATCCCCAATAGATCGATTACTACCCGCCAATTTGGCGGGTAGTATTGACGTACCCTTAGAGACAGATTATAGTCATCACTTACACAGATTAAGGCAAATTATGTGGCTAGACAGGTGTTTGTCTAACCCGTTCTTAAAAACCTTGAATGAGGAGGATTCCACAATCTTCCCCAGTAACTTATTCCAGCACTTAAACAAACATACAATTAGAAAGTTTTTCCTGATATATAGCCTAAATCTCCCTTGCTGCACATTAAGCTCATGAATTCTTGTCCTACCTTCAGTGAACAACTGTTCACAGTCACACACAGTCTTTGTAACTGCCCTTAATATATCTGAAGACTTTGCAGGTCCTCCCCTCAGTCTTCTTTTCTCAAGACTAAACACATGCAGTTCTTTTAACTTTTCCTCATAGGTCAGGTTTTCTAAATTTATCATTTTTGTTGCCACTCTCCGGACTCTCTCCAGTTTGGTCACATATTTCTTAAAGAGTGGAGATGGACAGTACTTCAGCTGAGGCCTCATCAGTGCAGGGTAGGGTGGAGTAATTACCTCTCGTATCTTATATATGACACTCCTGTTCATACACCCCAAAATGATATTTACCTCTCTCATAAAAGCATTACATTGTTGGTTCATATTCAATTTGTGATCCACTATAACCCCCAGATACTTTTCCTCAGTACTACTGCCTAGTTAATTATTTCCCATTTTGTAGTTGTGCATTTGATTTTTCCTTCTTAAGTATGGTACTTTGCACTTGTCTTTATTGAATTTCATCTTGTTGATTTCAGAACACTTCTCCAATTTACCAAGGTCATTTTGAATTCTAATCCTGTCCTCTGAAGTGCTTGCCACCCCTCTCAGCTTAGTATCATCAGCAAATTGTATAAGCACACTCTTTATCCATTATCCAAGTCACTAATAAAAATATTGACTAATACTGAAGCCAGGACAGATCCCTGCAGGACTCACTAGATACATCCCCACAATTTGGCAGTGAATCATTGTCAACTACTCTGAGTACAGTTTAACCCATTGCATACCCACCATATAATAATTTCATCTAGTTTACTTATGAGAATGTCATGTAGGACTGTGTTAAAAGCTTTACTAAAAATCAAGATATATCATGTCTACTGCTTCCCATCATCTGCTAGGCCAGTAACCCAGTCAGAGAAGGAAGTTAGGTTGTCTTGGTATGATTTACTCTTGATAAAACTGTCTTGGCTCTTACTTAGCACCCTGTTAACTTCTAGGTGCTTACAAACTGATTGTTTAATAATTTGTTCAGTGCAACAACTATTAGGTAGACAGGAAGGCACTGTTTTGAAAATAAATATATATAAATCTCTCTCTCTCTCTCTCTCTCAAAATATATCTATCTATATATAGAGAGAGTTGATAGACACCAAAGTTTAGTTTCATTTGATGGCTGTTCTTATATGAAATAAATTGATAATTTTAGTTCAGTTCCTGGTGGTCATTTATTTCATTATCAAAACTATGCAAAACCAATATTAATTGGTCCTATTCTTTGTGGTCTCATTAGACACACCAAGAATTGAATTGTCACAGAATATAAATTGCTCTCTCGTACCAAGAAAGTCCTTTTAGGTTAGAGTTGAGACAGGTCAGTGTGGGAACAGGCAGTGAAGATTATACTCAGGCCTTCCTGAGTCTGATCTTTACATAAATAGTGCCTTCGGAAATGTCAGTCTAACACATCAAGAACTAATCTCACTTAAGAATAATGTACAATATGCATTCAACTGTTAAGATACAACTTGCACAATTCTGGGTGAAAGAAAGTAAATCTTCTCTTGTCCTAACTCTTCTCATCAGTAGGATCTTTTGGGATAAAAGAATAATATTCAGTAGTTTTGTGAAGGTCAAAAAGAACCATTTCTAAATTCTGTTCAACCTCCTCCTTTGATTCTTTTGAATGAGGCATGGAAGAGAGCAAATGAGAGGGCTTAAGATCCACTTTAACATATTTTAACATATTTCTATGCAAAGGGATGAATAGAAGGCCAGTTAATCTTTAGCAGAGCTCACACAAAGAAAGAGCAATAGATGATCAGCAAAGCAGAGACCATTCTTTTATAGCTGGCATCAGTCTTTATAAGAACAGTGATGAATCCACACTTATGTGATTTATGGAAAATCATTTAATGCTCTCTTGGACCTAGAGTTCATAATGCAGGATTAAAAGATCTTTTAAAATAGGAGGTACCATCTGGGGACCTTTCTTGGAAAAATGATCACCCAATCAGTGCCACCAAATCACAGAAATAGAAGATAGAAAGGATCATCACCTCCATTCCCTGTCAATGAAGGATTACCCTGTACACAACACTTTCTATTGCTTTTTTCCCCCATCTAATTTTTAAAATGTTCCCTGTTAAATTGACTTAGGTCATTTTCACCATCTGTAAATTGATTTTAATCTAGGAAAACAGGAAGGATGTTCTTGCAGATAAGGAATTAGGCTGGAAGGGACTCAGGAGTTCTGGATTCGGGAGATTCAATTCCCACCTCTTGTGTGATCTTGTGCAGAATACTGGGATTGAGATTTTCAAAGATAACTAGTAACACAACGTCTATTAATTTCAATGCTAGCCCTTAGCTAATTCCTCCTTAACCTCCTTAACCTTAACTTCACTGTGCCTCAGTTCTCCATCTGTAAAATGGAGATTGTAATGCATCCTGTCTCCTAAATTCCCTCTCAGATGTACAGCCGCACAGCAGCCTAGTAAGCACCACACCGGTGCTCAGAGCTGTGGCGGGGAGAGATACCTCTTCCCACCAGCCCCAGCCCAGACCTGGCCCAGACCTGCTGCGGCCAGGGGAGAGGTGTCTATCCCGCAGCCCCAACCCAACCAGTACTTGCCACAGCCGGGAGAAAGGCACCTCTCCCACAGGTGCAGCCCCGGAGCTGCCGCAGCAGGGAGAGGAGCCTCTCCCTTCTAGACCAGGTGCTGCTGTAGGGAGATGGCTGGGGGGAATCCTGTCTCCCTGCCATAGCCCCGGGGCAGCCTGCACCCCAAACCCCTCATTCATGGCCTCACCACAGAGGCCACAGCTGCAGCCCTCACCCCCCCCACACACACACCTCAATCCTCTGCCCCAGCCTTGAGCCCCTCATCCCCAGCCCCACCCCAGAACTCACACCCCCAGCCAAAGAAATTCATTCTGCACATGCATGGGGAAAAATTAGAGGGAACACTGCCTGTCTCCCGCTCTTTCCTGCCTTGACTATTAAAATGGTCAGCTCTTTAGTCCAAGGACACTCTCTTACTCTGTGTTGTAATATTGTCCTGGGCACTATAATAAATTATTACTACTAGTAGTGGTAGTAGCTAGGCATTGTTCAGATACACAACAAAAAGAGCTTACACTCTATGTTCAAGAGGAAACAGCAATCTCAGGTGAGGCTTGTAGACTCTACTGTGATGCAGACAAAAGACGGTGGCAAATCTGGTCCCAAATTTTCCTTCCCTAGCCAATAAAAAGTTTCCACGACACAATTTAGCCAGTTGACTATCTCCGACAGAAAAAGAATCTCAGATGTTTCCAGTAGCAGACACCATAATTTCCCAAGTAACTATCTCTTAAGGTGAGAAGGGGCATGGAGGAATGGCCAAAGCCTCAGAGGCATTTGCTGAGCGTTACGCACGTTTCACTGAAGCAAAGATGAATTAATCTATTCCACTCTGACTCACATTTCATTGTTAAGAAATTATATTTTCCCAACAAATAAATTTTCATTAAATGTTATTTCAATGTCACATATGACTTCATTATCCATTCTTGCCCAAGAGTAATGTGCTGTATAACTGTAGTGATAATTTCAGCAGTCAGGATAGTTTTAGTTTTATTTTATAAAAAAAAACACTGACACAGATGACTCCCTCCATAAGCATTGTTCATATTGTTGTGTAAATTTGAAAATTACAAATTACACCTCAGGGTGTTAGGCAGCCTACTCCCTTATCTGTGCTGAAAAACCTATTTTGTAAAATTCCAGAAATATATCTCACAGCCATTTAATGCTGTTGGTCCCTAAACAATAGTGATTGATTTTGTTTGGTCTGGCAAACACAAATTATCCCATAATCATTTTAGCCTGCCAGCCATGCTTATATTGACTCGTTTGCGTTAAGAAGAAAGTGCAGTGATTGTAATGAAAAAGGGAAAGGGCTAGAGGCAAATAAAAGATTTTTTTCTGTGCTGAGAAAAATGCATCTACTTTAATTGTCAATACAGAATAGGTATGGTCTGCTGCAAAAGTAAAATGAATTTAAAAATAAAAGGGCACTTTTGTTTCCATCTAAATTTGCCCTCCCGCTACCCATGATGTAATTTTAGACTCATTTTTTCTACTGTATTGCTATGACAAGAGAACCCAGATTAGAGAATGTAAACAGTATTTGTCACTGGTTTTAAAAGTAGAGATGGGACAAAACTGGAAACCTGAATATAAACCTTTTTTTAAGTTTTGGAGGGGATTTAAGCTGAATCATTGGATACAAATTGGTTGGATCCACAATTACAAGGGCCAGTTTTGTGATCGTTTGCATGTGGCCTATATGTCCTAAGAAACGCTACTATGGTGTTGTCAAACCTGAATCTTTGTAGGCCTTTGCAGCCTTTCCATTGGAATCTATTGTCTTCATCTGTCACCACTTCCTGGCCACACATCCTGACCTCCAGCCAAGCACAGCTAAAGCTTAATTCTTCTGTCTCATCCCCTACCTGGGTCCTATTCACTCCTCGCTACCGTGGTGTTAGTGGCTATGTAGTGGGTGCTAACCTTTTGATTTGTCCTCTATTTTACACTGTCTGCTCATCCAAAAATATCTGATGAATATTAGCTGTGCTACCTCTATGGGCATAAGGAGGGGTAAGAAATGTGTGTGTTGGTCCTTGGTGGGTAGGAAGAGGAAAGAATATCTCTGGTCAATCACCAGGGACACCTAGAGAGAAGAAAAATCTGCTGGCCCAGAGACTGTGGGAAGCCCCAATCACCCAGTTGCTCTCCCACATACCACCCCCATATCTCCCCTCTACCACTGCAAGACAACAAACAATTGGGGGTAGATTCCCGGGGATAATGTGAGGGGAGGGGAGGAGGAAGAGGACAAGAATGAATGAATGAGGAAATTTCTGTTGTTGGGCAGGGAGGGGAGTGGGCAGAGAGAAAGACTGATGTTTGTAAGTGGGTAGAGACAGGAAGGGAAAATTGAAGGAATCATTTAGAAGAGAGAACAAAGAAGAAATTGAGGGTTGGTGAAGAGACTGGAAATATGGGAAGGTGAGAGACGAAAAGATGAAGGGGGAAGAAAAGAAAACAAAACATTAAAGATCATGAGAATAAAGAGAGCTAAACAGAGAATGAAAAAGGAAGGGGAAGGAGTGGGGTAGAGGCAATAGGAGCAGGGCATAATCCCCATTGTTACTCCTCATAGAAAAGTCAGATTGAGAGAAAACAATGACAAATCCCCAAAATATATAGGGGAAGGAAAGAAAAATGGATTGTGGGAAATGGAGAAAGACCAGTGCAGGAAAACAAAATAAAAGGGCCATATGGTTATTTTTCTATTATTTAATAGAGAGATCAGTGTCAGAAATGTTACATTAAATTAATTGAACAAGATAGAATAGTTGCAAAGGAGTTGGTACTGTTTGAGGTTCATCTATGACAGGAAAATGGCTTGGCTTGCCTTGAGAACCATATATCAGTTCAAGATCACCCAAAAATTCACAGCCCTTGAAGTACATGAGAGCTAACCCTCCATATGCATGTGGTCACCCATATGCCACTTCCCAAAGATACTAGAGGAAATATACTTACATCAAATTTCAATCATGTGACTTGTTTAAAATGCTTCATTCCAATGCAAAGCCACACATGTGCCAGGACATAGAGCAGGGGTAGTGAGAATTATTTTTTGTCACGGTCCAAATTTCTTGGTCAAGGTATAGTCAAGGTCCAGACTCTAGAGAAAATAATTAAAAAACCCAATAATGATAAGTAAATAAAAAGATTTTGGGGCCCATTCAAAAGTGTATGGTGGTCCAGTGTATAGTGTATAGGTAGGTGGTCTGGTGTATGGGCCTGCAGTCTGCCTATAGACTACCCTGACATAGGAGATCACCTGCTGCCAGAGATTCCATAAGTAGGAAGGAAAAAATAAATCTACCTTTAACCTCGACACATAAGACTCTTTGCTGAGGTCAACAGGGTATAAACTTGACAGGGATTTGGGGCAATTTCATCATCAAAAGAGACTAATTTCTTGGTTAAAAGTTTGTTTTAATTTGGTCATAACCTTTCAAAAAAACCTATTTTCATTTATTTCACCCATTTTCCTATTAATTCTGCACTGCGACTACATATGTCCCTTTTCACAATATGAAAGCTTGATCCCGCAAATACTTAATGCTGGGCAAAATTCAAGCTATGTCAATTAGACCCACTAATATAATAGAAATCGAATTAGACTGTGATAACAGCTAATAGCAATGAGAATGGTAAGTTAAAGGTGAGAAGAGATGTCATTTTTCAGCTGACATTTGCAGTGAAGCAGAGAGCGTCAATAAGTCAGAAATATGTTGAATTGAAGGTTAGATGGCATAGCGAGGAAGGCACTCCCTCCTACTAACAGTTACCAGATCTGTTCAGTTCTAGTTGAGTGAAGGGAATGGAGAAGGAATTAGAGGCTAAGTCTGTGATGAAAATCAATGGAGGGTTATTAAAACAAGAGGATCTGATTCTCTTCTCCCTTATACTGTAGAAATCTACTGACTGCAGGAGACTTAAGAACATAAGAACACAAGAAAGGCCATATTGGGTCAGACTAAAGGTCCATCTAGTCCAGTATCCTGTCTTCTGACAGTGGCCAATGCCAGATGCCCTTGAGGGAATGAACAGAACAGATAATCATCAAGTGATCCATCCCCTGTCACCCATTCCCAGCTTCTGGCAAACAGGCTAGGGACACCATCCCTGCCCATCCTGGCTAATAGTCATTGATGGACCTATCCTCCACGAACTTATCTAGCTCTTTTTTTAATCCTGTTATAGTCTTGGCCTTCACAACATCCTCTGGCAAAGAATTCCACAGGTTGACTATGCGTTGTGTGAAAAAATACTTCCTTTTGTTTGTTTTAAATCTGCTGCCTAGTAATTTCATTTGATGACCCCTAGTTCGTGTGTTATGAGAAGGAGTAAATAACACTGATGTTGCACTCCATAATGTGTTATGCTTATGAGTGTGAATATGATGCAACATGCTTTATGCAAAAGGTCTCTTGTAAGGTATCATTACAAAGCTTATGAGAATACCCCTGCTTTCCACCCAAGATGTCTGCTGGAACGAACAAGGACTGTACCAGGGAAAGGATTGTGCCCAGACTAGGAAGGAGTCTAGTTTGTGAAAGAAGCTTATTGGAACATCTCTGAGGGCGAGATTTTACCTGTAAACAGTTTCTTAATGTATTAGGCTTAGGCTTGCGTATTTTTGCTTTATTTTGCTTGGTGACTTACTTTGTTCTGTCTGTTATTACTTGAAACCACTTAAATCCTACTTTTTATTCTTAATAAAATCACTTGTGTATATTATTGAACCCATAGTAAATGATTAATACCTGGGGGAGGAAACAGCTGTGCATATCTCTCTCAGTGATACAGAGGGCAAACAATTTATGAGTTTACCCTGTTTAGGCTTTATACAGAATAAAACTGATTTATTTAGGGTTTGGATCCCATTGGGAGCTGGGTGTCGGGTGCTGGAAATAGGTAACCTGCTGAGCAGTTTTTGGTTAAAGTCTGCAGCTTTGGGGGCGTGGGACCACATCTGGGCCTGGTTGCAGCAGGCTATCATGTCTGGCTCAACAAGGCAGGGTTCTGGAGTCCCAAGCTGGCAGGGAAAATGGGTTTAAAGGGACTTCCAGCATGTCAGGTGACAGTCCCAAGGGGGTCTTTGTGACCAAACCCATCAAACACTTCCTTATTTATTTTATCCACACCAGTCACGATTGTATAGACCTCTATCATATCCACCCCTAGTCGTCTCTTTTCCAAGCTGAAAAGTCCCAGTCTTATTAATCTCGCCTCATATGGCAGCAGTTCCATACCCCTAATCATTTTTGTTGCCCTTTTCTGAACCTTTTTCAATATATCTTTTTTGAGACAGGGCAACCACATCTGTATGCAGTATTCAAGATGTGGACATACCATGGTTTAATATAAAGGCAATATGATATTTTTTGTCTTATCTATCCCTTTCTTAATGATTCTCAACATAGTTAGCTTTTTTGACTGCCGCTGCACACCAAGTGGATGTTTTCATAGAACTATCCACAATGACTCCAAGATCTCTTTCTTGAGTGGTAACAGCTAATTTAGACCCCATCATTTTATATGTATAGTTGGGATTATGTTTTCCAATGTGCATTACTTTGCATTTATCAACATTGAATTTCATCTGCCATTTTGTTGCCCAGTTAGCCAGTTTTGAGAGATTCTTTTGTAGTTCTTCGCAGTCTGCCTGGGACTTAACTATCTTGAGCAATTTTGTATCATCTGCAAATTTTGCCACCCTTTTTCCAGATCATTTATCAATATGTTGAATAGGACTGGGCCCAGTACAGACCTCTGGGGAACATCACTATTTACCTCTCTCAGTTCTGAAAACTGACTATTTATTCCTGCCCTTTGTTTCCTATCCTTTAACCAGTTACCAATCCATGAGAGGACTTTCCCTTTTATCCCATGACAACTTACCTTGCTTAAGAGCCTTTTGTGAGGGACCTTGTCAAAGAGGCTTTCTGGAAATCTATGTACACTATATCCCCTGGATGCCACATGTCCACATGCTTCTTGACTCCTCAAAGAATTCTAGTAGATTGGTGAGGCATGATTTCCCTTTACAAAAACCATGTTGACTCTTGCCCAACAAATTATGTTCATCTATGTTTCTGACAATTTTGTTCTTTACTATAGTTTCAACCAGTTTGCCCAGTACTAAAGTCAGGCTTACCAGCCTGTAATTGCCAGGATAATCACGGGAACCCTTTTTAAAAATTGGCATAGTATCTATCCTCCAGTCATTTAGTACAGAAGCTGACTTAAATGACAGATTACAAACTAAGGTTAGTAGTTCTGCAATTTCAGATTTGAGTTCCTTCAGAACTCTTGGGTTAATACCATCTGGTCCTGGTGACTTATTACTGTTTAGTTTATCAGTTTGTTCCAAAACTTCCTCTAATGACACCTCAATCTGGGACAGTTCCTCAGATTTGTCACCTAAAAGGAATGGCTCAGGTTTGGGAATCTCCCTCACATCCTCAGCCGTGAAGACCGATGCAAATATTTCATTTAGTTTATCCGCAATGGCCTTATCGTCCTTGAGTGCTCCTTTTGTATCTCGATCATCCAGAGGACCCACTGGTTGTTTAGCAGGCTTCCTGCTTCTGATGTACTTAAAAAAAATTGCTATGACTGAGTCTTTGGCTAGCTGTTCAAGTTCTTTTGTGGCTTTCCTAATTATATTTTTACACTTCATTTGCCACAGTTTATTCTCCTTTCTATTTTCCTCATTAAGATTTAACTTCCACTTTTTAAAGGATGCCTTTTTGTCTCTCACTGCTTTTTACTTTGTTGTTTGGGGTGATGGCACTTTTTTGATTCTATTACTATGTTTTTTTAATTTGGGGTATATATATTAAGTTGAGCCTCTATTATGGTGTCTTTAAAAAGTTTCCATGCAGCTTGCAAGGATTTCACTTTTTGCGCTGTACCTTTCAATTTCTGTTTAATTTCCTCATTTTTGTGTAGTCCCTCTTTTTGAAATTAAATGCTACAGTGTTGGGCTGCTGTGGTGTTTTCCCCACCACAGGGATGTTAAAAAATTAATTATATTATGGTCACTATTATCAAGCAGTTCAGCTATATTCACCTCTTGGACCAGATCCTGTGTGCCACTTAGGACTAAATCAAGAATTGCCTCTCCTCTTGTGGGTTCCGGGTCTAGCTGCCCCAAGAAGCAGTCATTTAAGGTGTCAAGAAACTTTATCTCTGCATCCCATCTTGAGGTGATGTGTACCCAGTCAATATGGGGATAGTTGAAATCCCCCATTATTATTGAGTTTTTTATTTTAATAGCCTCTCTAATCTCCCTGAGCATTTCACAGTCACTATCACATCATGGTCAGGTGGTCAATAATATATCCCTACTGCTATATTCCTATTAGAGCATGGAATTACTACCCATAGAAATTCTATGGTTCAGTTTGGTTCATTGAAGATTTTTACTTCATTTGATTCTATGCTTTCTTTCACATATAGTGCCACTCCCCCACCAACACAACCAGTTCTGTCTTTGCAATATATTTTGTACCCTGATATTACTGGGTTCCATTGATTATCCTCATTCCAAGTTTCCTATTATATCAATATCCTCATTTAATATAAGGCACTCTAGTTCACCCATCTTACTATTTAGACTTCTAGCATTTGTATATAAGCACTTGAAAAACTTATCACTTTTTAGCTGTCTACCATTACATGATGTAATTGAATGGGACTCTCATTTGAGAGTTTCTCATCAGATCCTATTTGTATTTTATCATCTTCCATCCTCTCCTCCTTACTAGGACAGAGAATCTCCATTAATAGATCCTCCCCTAAGGGATATGTCTGCCTGACTCAGTCCTGATTTACATTGGTGTAAGTGACTGGAGAAGCAGGCTTAATGAAGGCAGCTCTGAACTAGAACCTAGAATGAATGGGGAGTCAGGGGAGCTACCATAAGCTGCTAGCAGCTGGTCAATATAAAAGTAACAGGAAATAAATTTAAATAAATGGCTCTCAGAGTTTTGTTTGCTCCTCTAAAAAGGAGCCAGATTACTGGGTTCCCCCCTCCCTTCAAATCTCCCCTTCACTACTATGCTCTAAATGAGGTGTTCTGGTGAGAAACACCATGGATACTGTGGGTGGCTACTGAGCATTTCATTTAAGTTTATTAGAAACAAAATAGAAACAGAGTGAAGCTCACTGATATTAACCAGAAGCCATCTCCATTCTCCAAATATCTCAATTACTTTTGAGTAGCTCAGCACACGTCTAGAAAGCACGCTGAATCCAAGGAGTCAGAACCCTGGAGTCTAACAACTAAATTATTCATAATTTGCTCAAGAAGACTCTGAATACAGTACGTCTCAGCAAGCACCTTTGCTAAAGATGACAAAGGTTATTTATGTTTCATCTTGCATGCTGCAGAAGTTATCACTGCCCTGCAGAGGCAAAATAAAATGAATGCTGTGCTGTCATGGAATGGACATTGCATTTACACAGTGCTATACAAGCTTTTAAAGACTGTATGGTTTCTACATCTACCATCACATATTTGTCCTTTGATGATAAAATGATATCTCATTAATGCTTCAGTGATGCTCCATGAGGCACTTATCACAGATGCAGAGAAGGATCATAATAACATATGTTTTTTTTAATCTAGAGAACTGTACAGATCTACAAGGGAAAAAAAATCGGTAGGAAAATTAAAGGCAATTTTATACATGTAAGTATTTCTACAAAAAAGTTTCTTAAAATATTGATACTTAACTATTTAACGGAGGGCAACAAAAATGATTAGGGGGCTGGAGCACATGACTTATGAGGAGAGGCTTAGGGAACTGGGATTGTTTAGCCTGCAGAAGAGAAGAATGAGGGGGGGATTTGATAGCTGCTTTCAACTACCTAAAAGGGGGTTCCAAAGAGGATGGATCTAGACTGTTCTCAGTGGTAGAAGATGACAGAACAAGGAGTAATGGTCTCAAGTTGCAGAGGGGGAGGTTTAGGTTGGATATTAGGAAAAACTTTTTCACTAGTAGGGTGGTGAAGCACTGGAATGGGTTACCTAGGGAGGTGGTGGAATCTCCTTCCTTAGAGGTTTTTAAGATCAGGCTTGACAAAGCCCTGGCTGGGATGATCTAATTGGGTTTGGTCCTGCTTTGAGCAGGGGGTTGGACTAGATGACCTCCTGAGGTCCCTTCCAACCCTGAGATTCTATGATTCTATGATTCTATTTGCTAGCCTTCTACTGCATTTACTATGGGTATGTCACCATCTACCTTGTGATCTATGCTGGAAGAATATCCCTTAAACTCAAGCCAAAGAAGATAAAACGGAAGAGAGAAAGAGGTAATGAACTACCCACTGCTGTGCTAACGGGCGGAGTGGACCATTATGATGCTCTAAGAGTTATTGCCTCTATTCTCATGTTGATCTGTGGTAGGTAATCTGCTTTTAGATGCAGCACAGGAATAAATAAAAATAGTTTAGCTGCAGGCCCACCAATATTGGAAAGAGTATTTTCAGGCATATCCAGTTAATATACTTTATTAAAAATGGGTAAGTAACCTTGCTGCTGATCATGGGAACCTGATTACTCACAAATAACTGAGGGCTTTTTCACACTTTCTAAATTCATCTGCCATGTTCTGTGTAGACTTCAAAATATGAAGATGAAGGAAATAGCCATTTTTGCCCATAACAGTGCATCAAATCCAGCTATGTTAGTTGCCTTCTGATTTATGAAAGGACTCTGGCTTGAAAAAAATCAAATTAATGTGACACTTGAAAAGATTCAATCCCAATTTTAAAGAGATAAATTGCTATGCTCCACAACAGTTTTAGTGGATCTAAGCTAAAGTTTTAGAAGTTATTGCAGTGATAATGTAACCCATGCCTGCTTGGTGTGGTACTCTGTCCCCCTCTAGTGGCACCTCGCCCAACTAGAGATTGATGAGTCTGTTACAGACTCGGCTAAGAGACATGTGGCTTTTAGCTCTTGCAGTAGAGGCTCATACACGAAGCTTCAGAGGACCCATGTTCGCTCCCGCCTGCCCATTACTAGAGTCTGTCGCCGTTACATTAACATAGCATATTTAGTGATTATTAATAATGTTACTTTTAGCATGCACTGCTAAATTAAGCATTGTACAGACCTCCATAATAAATTCATTAAGCACAATGAAAACTAGAGGTGGGATCAAGCCCCGAATGTCAGATCCACAAATGGAACTGAACACACCAGCGGTAAAGACGCTCAGACCTTGGGGTTTCATTTGCTCAGAAATAATTGGCCATAGATTCAGATTTAAAATGACCCAAAGTTTGGGGGCATTTCAATCTGGGGTTTGGGTCACCACTCACAAATCACAACTACAATACACTGAAAATCCAAAGAAAAATATTGTGTGGAGAAGGAGAAAGCATTTGGGGTTGATTGTGTTTGTTTCACAGAGGAAGAAGTGGAAATAAATGGTTTGAAATATGGGGAACAGTAATCATGACAAAATATGAAAAACATGGTAGAGAGTATGTCCAAAATGTTGCAATATGAAGTCAGAATTCCTTGCTGACTTAAACATATTAGTAGAATCCATCAGTCCCACCGCAGGTAGGGCATATTCATTGGTACAATCCATAAAAAGTGAGTAGCACCAGAGCCAAAATACCTCTTAGGGAGACATCACCATGACTGCAATAAACAAAGTGTAAAATATTACACATAGTCAGGGCCTACATTATTAAATGCTTTAAAGACCTATGGGACCAATTTAAAGTCAATTTGCTTCTTTATAGGAAGTTATTGTAAAGAACACAGGTGGGAATAGTACTATCGTGTTTGTTCAAATGCTGCATTCTGCAAGGAAGTGTCACTGAATTATTTCTGGGAGCAATGGACATGTGCTTATAACTCAATATGGCAATGGAAAGCCAATGCCATTTTGAGAGGTATGCTGAGGGGTCTCATATCACCAAGCAGGATAGAAAAATAGTCCCTATTCTGAATTCAGAGGGGATTCCCTGCTGAGCTGATGTTGAAACACTATTGATCAGAAAAGTTGTGAAACTATTTGCTGTTCATAGACAGGAGGACTGAAAAATTCTACCAGGACTACATAGCTCAATTCATCCTCTTAAATTAGTTCAACTCACATGGCGGAAACACTGGTGATTTTTTTTTCCACGGCATTATACCATGGGATTTAACATGACATTTGGCAATAGCCACAGCTAGTATAGTATTTAATTTCCCATGACTAAAAGCAAAAATTCAAGATGTAATGAAACAGAGAAATATGGTGTATGGTCATATGTATAGTCACTCAGATGATACAATGATGGGTACAAAATGAAATGTTTACAAATTAGTACATAGCAATTGTAACCTCTTTGGGGCAGGGACCATCTTTTAGGGTATGTCTACCAGCAATCGGGAGGCACAACTGCATAGGCATACTCAGACGAACTTTGATCGAGCTAGCTCACTAAAAGTGGCAGTGAAGCCACTGCAGCATGGACAGCAAAAGGGGCTCGCTGCCAGAGTACAATCCCGCCCATGACCCTAAATAAGAACTCAGCCAGCCCATGGTGCTGCCTGTGCTCATGCCACCATGACCACACTGCTATTCTTAGCGAGCTTAAGCAAAGCTAACTCAAGCATGCCTACAGGTTCTGTCCCAGTTGCAGTGCAGATATACCCTTAGACAGGTCTGTACAGTACCCAGCACAATGGGCTCCTGACCCTTGACTCTACAGCACTACAGCAACGTAAGTAATAAGCCACAGAATCATGGAAGTTAGAGACTGGAAAATCGAATCTTTTCTTCCGTCAGTCTATCTGCCTGAAAATGCAAATGGCCCCACCATGTGGTGTGATTCATATTGGATGTAATGGAATGTAGTACAAGATTAGTTCAAGCTGCCTCTGAAATAATTTAGAAATAATGTAGGTTATTGACCTCATTCCTGTCTGAACATATTGGTTTAGTTTAATATGGGTTTGTAAGGAAAAACTCAAGAAGCGATGGATAGCTCAAAATATAGTTACTCTTCCGCAAACACTTGAGGATTGTTATGGAACAACAGGAGAGCCATTGGCACTGAGGACTCTGGCTTCACCTCCTGCTCAGCTTACTGAACTAGTTTTGAGAAGCAGGACTAAGGCCTGCGTGTTGACAGAAACAAAGGTATTGTGTCTCTTTCTCTCCAGAGATAGTTCTTGCGGAATTGTTTAGGGAAACCAGACTGATGGGGGCATCGGCTATGATACCTAGGCCTCTGTCACAGGATGGGTAAGATGTGTGCAGACGGTTTTAAAACCCATTTTCTCTAATGGATTTGTTCCTTCTGTTAAAATAAATTTAATGCTTTGGTTTAAGAAAACAGTCTAGTCACTATAATTACCACTTGTCAGACTCCCACAGGCAAGAACCACTGGTGTCCAGTCTCAGTCAGACATGCTGGGTAGGCATGGTTGATACACAGGGTGCTATAACCACGGACCTGGGCTGAAGAGTGGGGAATTATGGAATTCTATCCCAAGAAAGGTAAAGGCATGAGACCTGACCCCTGAGGGGAAGGCACTCAGAGGCCAGAAAGGGGATAGAGGTGCAGCTAGGCCTGCAACCATGATAGCAGTAACTATATGTGATGTAACAAAAGAAATGCTCCTGGATAAGAACAAGTAGGGTTGGGGTTTTCTTCAATTGATAAATACAGACTTGTGAGTTCTCAAAATTCTGATTTGACAAAGATTCTTTAATCAGAAACTCCTTTTCTTTTTCCAGCTAGACTGGCTGGGAAATTGTCATGGGTATCATTCTGATTCTTAATAAGATTCCATATAAGCAGGCTCAATTTGAATGCATTAATCAACAGTATTAGTCAAAGATTAATGCAGCACGATACAGAATACACAAAGGAAGGTTATATGTTACCAAACCAATTCTGGAGAATTGACTCCGCAGCTCAATTCACTCCTAACTAACTCTCAGAACCTCAGTTCCTTATATACCATAGGTCTTTACAAAGGACAGATGAAGATATTCCTTTTCCCACAACCCAGTTATCTGTGGAGTTTCTTTTATGGTATCTCAGGTTACATGATTGATTAATTGAAAGGTATTTCTAATGAAGTAGAAATGGGAGGGGAGGGATAGCTCAGTGGTTTGCGCATTGGCCTGCTAAACCCAGGGTTGTGACTTCAATCCTTGAGGGGGCCATTTAGGGATCTTGGGCAAAAATTGGGGATTGGTCCTGCTTTGAGCAGTGGGTTAGACTAGATGACCTCCTAAGGCCCCTTCCAACCCTGATATTCTATGATTCTATAAGTCATTATTACAGAAAACATCTGGGACAACAAGGAATTCCTGATGAGTTAAAAATTTCTCTCAGTAGTTCATTATCTCATCAATCACAGAACACAATTGCAACAACAAAGCCCTCATCAGTTGCAACTTGTCCCTTCCTGGACAACTGGACACATTCTCCACAGGTCAGCTTCGTCAGAGTAGACTATTACCCATAATCCATCATTTGGACACACACAGAGGTTCAACCTAAATTCAGAGTACCTAGAATTATAATAAAGAGTATCAGCACTTTTGTTCATACACAGAGGATTGTGGGAGTTTGGTATCTGGAAACAGAATGCACCTGTAAAACTGCTGGGTGACCCTTAAAACATATAAAATTGAAGTTTTATGAAACATTATAATTTACCAAGATGAGCTGAATTAACCAAAGGAAAAGTCATATTGGGCACTGTGTGTTTATGGTCTCCCCCTTTACATCAGGAATCTAAACTTAATTACTGATTTGAAAATTCAATATATTTTTACAGCTAGAAAGGTTTGTATTGACTAATTTTTATTTTGCAAAACTATAAAGCAACCTTGAACCTTAACAGAGCAAGTGCCTAAAAATTCAATTACTGCTCAACAAAGTCAGGGCCAGAAATGTTTGAATTATGAAACCAAAAGGAGGGCAATCTGTAAACATGGAGATAGCTGTATTATAAACTATAAGTGTTTTTGTTGCATGATCTGTTACATTACAGCATGTCAAGGATCACATTATCCACAAATAAATAGGAGCTTGGATACATACACGGCTTGCTTGTGGATCCTAGTAACAGTGATGCTGGACAGATGGATCTCATTTAGAAATGTACTCATGCTATGCAGTTCTTCTAGGACTTTATGCTTTCTGAAAAAGTCATGCAAGCAACAAACTAAGCAAAACTATATCATTTAATTCTTAGTGTCATTTCTTTTCAAGAGGGTCACAAACTAAATTAGCAAAGAGAAAATAAGAAAAATACTTGTGGCACCTTATTGACTAACAAATTTATTTCAGCATAAGCTTTCGTGGGTTAAGAACCCACTTCATCAGATGCATAGAA
Source organism: Macrochelys suwanniensis (assembly GCA_033296515.1). Classification (NCBI taxonomy): domain Eukaryota; kingdom Metazoa; phylum Chordata; order Testudines; family Chelydridae; genus Macrochelys; species Macrochelys suwanniensis. Next base: position 13,774,897 of record CM065784.1, on the reverse strand, counting down.
TGGAACATACATTGTTCCATTCCATGCATCCATTCCATGTTCCATTCCATGCATCTGATGAAGTGGGTTCTTAACCCACGAAAGTTTATGCTGAAATAAATTTGTTAGTCGATAAGGTGCCACAAGTATTTTTCTTATATTCTCTTTGCTGACACAGACTAATACGGCTACTACACTGAAAACTAAATTAGACACATCCAAGAATATGCTAGCAACAGTTTGCCAGAATGTGCCATTGATTTGTAGGAAAAGCTAATTATTTATTTCTACATGTTATATACCCTGGTGTTACTGCTTTTGTCCTGAGTAGCTAGCCAAAGTTCAGAGCCATGGGAACGTTCCAGTTGGGAGTAGAAATTGATAATGAAATCTGGTATTTTCTTTGATGCAGTCTTGTTTATTTACAAGGAATACATAGAGGCCTGCTTCTCCAGATGCAAAAGGAGTGGTTTCTTTGCTTACAGGCCCAAATTTCTTTTTAGCCAGTGCCCTTACCCAGAACCTCTCTAGGTTTCTCTCAAGGTCAAGCTTCTGCTTGGATTCCTTCAGGCTCTCTCTCTGGTTCTGTGTGTTCCCCGCCACCCTTTCCCAAAACAATACACAGCAAAAAACCTTCAGCCCACGCCGCTCAAATCTCCTGGGCAATTTGACATGCTTCTTTTGTCCTGTGTGGGAGCTTGTGGTTAATTTATTGTTACAATCATGTTAATTGAAGGGTGTGTTCACACCCAATCTCAATAGTGTTTTTACAACCCAGAACAAGGTTTCACCCACGTCATAATAATGTCGTCAGTTTAAGAAAAAATCCTTCTCATACTATCAGTATGGTATATAAGCCCGTGTACATAACTTTGGCATGTTCACTATATAGAACAGCTTAATGCTTTTTGGCTGAAAATAGCAGCAGAGTGGACTTTTCAGACTATTGTGACTTGGAACATTTAAAAAAAATAGAAAAGGAGAAGTGGTTAGGAACTGACTTCAAATCCAACAGATCTTCATCTCTAGATGGATGAATGTTCATCTCTGGCTACACAAAAACTCAGAATGGGACACTTACCTACTGAAATGTTTCTTACGGCTACTTCAAAGATAACTTCAGAAGTTACTCATAAGGAGCTGGCAACTCAAGAGCGAGAGCTGCTGTACTACAGATAATGGGCCACAGGGGATTCAAACAACTAAGCAAAAAGGAGCCAGAAAAAGAAGAAAACCTATTTTATTATTATTCTTTTAACTCTTAACACAAGAGAAATATAAAGAAGTGAAACAAAAGCGGGGAGCGGGATGGGGTGGGGGGAGAGAACGGGACTATGAGGGTTCCTGGAAAGAGCACATGAAGCAGAAAGAAGGAAACTGGGATTATATTTCCTGCACTTCTAATGAGAGTTACTAACAAAGAGGCGTTAAAAGAAAAACTTCATCTGAAAGAGGGCTGTCTATCTATAGTATTACAGCTCAAGTGAAAAACACAGCCTCTGGGCTTTTATGGCTTAAGCCTCTCAAAAATATGGCACATCTTTTTCAAATACAGATTTGAACACATTGTGACTTTGTGCTGCTATATTTACTTACAGTTTTGGAGTGACATGATAAAAAGAGACCCTCATAACCTCTGGGGAGGAAAAATTATCCTGCAGTAGCATTAAAATGTATTGGATGAAACCCTGTTCCCAGTGAACTTAAGAACAGGAAGGATGGTCCAGTGGTTAGACTGCTAGCCTTGCTCATAGAAACTGAGGGTTCCCATCATGCCTGACCCTACACAAGTCTCTTAATCTCTGTGCTTCATTTGTAAAAGGGGAAAATCACAGTTCTACCCTTATTCAAGGGGGATGTGGTGAAGTGAACCCATACTACAGTTGATGAGGTTCATTAGTAATTTACCTAGATCAGAGTTTTGCGATTGATTTCAGTGTGGCCAAGATTTTACCTACAGACATTCTAAATACAATTTTTGAGACACAAAATATTCCTTTCCACTACCTTTAAGATACATGAATAAAATGGTTGGATATACCTATGACTGCTTTATAAATTAAACAGAGCTGGTTGAAATTTTTTGCATCAAAAAGTTGTTTTGTGGTTTGTTTGTTTTTATGAAAAATGATTTTTGACCAAAAACTAAATTTCACATTAAAAATTTCGTTTATCAAAAAAAAAAAAAGATTTTCAATTAAAATGTTCAAAGTGAAATATTTTTAAAAGGTTCATTCATTTTGGTGGAAAAAATCCTACTTTCCGCTTACTTTTCTAACTCCCTCTACACCACCACCACACCACACCTCACCTCACCACTTCCACCACTGGAAAAAGAGAAAACGTCAAATAGTTTTTGAAAAATAAGGTTTTTGAAAAAGTTTTTGAAGAGTTTTGAAAAATAATTTCAAAAAAATGTCATCAAAACCCCAGAGATTTCAGTAACCTAGTTCAAAGAGCTATACTTATCCAATTAGGGAGCAGAAACTATACCATATGACCTATGTGTCCAATAAAAATCAACCCACACATCTTGATTTTGGAATAGCACTGCTCTCAATGAATAGCTCACAAGCAATCTACAGACCAAGTATTTATAGAAAATATTTTGTGACTACTTTAAAGAAATTAATAAGCTGCTTGAAGATAGTTGGAGGACAGTAAGAAGGCACAATTTGTGCCATAAAATATTCCCCATAAATTATTTGCCCAGCTCTAGTTGAGGCAAATAGTCATCTTTGACCTTTGACATAAGATAAAGGGAAGTGATATTTTTCTGATAATTTCTCAGAGCAAAGAGACAGACTATAAGGAAATGAAATATGAAAAGTGCAACCAGGGAAGCAAATAAATAGACTGCTTAACTAAGATATAACTTATGGCTTAACAAGGATTTTAATTTTCCATATGACTTTCAAAAATATATTGTGGATGCATTAGTTTAAGATTAAATTAGATTTCTAGGGATAAAGAAGTTTGCTAGAATGGTGGAGTTTAGCCAATCTGATGGTTTAGAAGAAACAGAAATAATGTGCTTAAGAATGAAGATTTATGTATTTTTTTCTGCAAGTTTCTGTGTTTAACATCTATCCCCATTTTAATTCAATGGGTCAGATTCTCTGGTGCATTACAGTCCATTTGTGCCACTCAGGTCCATTAAAGAACCCTATGTCAGCGGTACAACTTAGAGTTACCCAGCAGTAGCTCTAAGTAATGCCTGGGCTGGACAGGACCAGCTCTCAGAATCAGGAAGCTGTTGCCTGATCTATTGATTGTATATTGATTATATGACTAATTTAGTTTCTCCAGTTAGCACTCTAAGGGCTTGTCTACATTACCCGCTGGATCGATCGCTGCCTGTCGATCCAGTAGGGGTCGATTTATCCCATCTAGTCTAGACGTGATTGACCGCCGAGTGCTCTCCCATTGACTCTGGTACTCCACCAGACCGAGAGGTGCAAGCGGAGTTGACAGGGGAGCATCAGCCATCGACTTACCGCAGTCTAGACACCACGGTAAGTAGAACTAAGAACGTCGACTTCAGCAATGTTATTCATGTAGCTGAAGTTGCATAACTAAGATCGATCCCGCCCTCCCCGACAGTGTAGACCAGGCCTGAAATTTGGTAGGTTTTTGTCACAAGATCAGACCCAGTATTATCAGAATTACTAGTCAGTTGGGAGCTCCAGTGTGCGCAGATGCAACGCACACTTAGGAAATTACACAAAAATAGTTTTATTAACTCAGTTAGCAAAGTCACAAACACTTACAATATTCCTTGCAAAACAACCTGAAGTGTTAGTATCATCTTCCCCTTCACCATTATCACCATCACCAGTGATTGTCATCCTAGCATCTCCCCAGGCACACAGGCCGAGATATAGCTTTTATACTGTGTTATACTGACACCACTATTTAATGCATATTCAGTAGGGGTTTCAGCCCCTTTTTCTTATTTGTAATTCCTTACCCTATTAATATTGGGGTGCCTTCTCCCATGGCATTTTTGGGGTCAGACATCTGTTGATGTCCCTAACTGAAGATATCCCAAGCTGCTATAAACTAGTGTCTTGTGATTTTCTATCAGCAGTTTGCAACACCTATGGTTATTACAAAAACTATAGACAAAGCTTTGCAGCATCTTATGACTTAAGATCACTGTTAGTTTGCTTATGCTAATTTATTGTGCAACTATCCTACTCAGGCTATAAGACCTTATGCTTATGTTAACTACTTAAGCTATCCTTATAAGCCTAGGCCTATAGGTCTCTTGACTTTCTGCTATCAGTTCCTTACCCCTTTACCTTTACTTACTATATAACTATCATTACTGCATACTATGTGCTCACTGTCTGGGCTACACTATCTCCACCACAATTACAAAAGAAGAAAGTTGCATGTAGATACACACAAAAGACCAAAGTTTCCTCACATTTATACTCCTTAACAGATGTTTATGCAACTTAAAATTACCCATATATGCACACAAGTAAAAGGTTTGCATATGCACTTCAGGCAGATTTGAATATTTGACCAAGCAGCTAAAAAATATAGTCCATTCCATGTACTAAGCAGATCAGTGTTTAATCACAGCAACGTGCACTTTTAGTGATCATCCACTAACCTGCACAAGAGAAATATAAATAGGGTTGTACTCTAATTATAGAGAAAGAAGACCTTTTTTAAAAAATGATGCAGACTATTCTTGTTATTAACTTTAGAATAATCAGGAATAGCAACTCCAGGCAGGGCCACATTAACCTTTTGTGGGCCCCAGTGCCTGGACCATGCCCCCCCTCCCCACTCTCCCATGAGGCCCCACCCCCCACTCGGCTTCTGCCTCCCGAGGCCCTGCCCACCACTCACATGGGGAGGAGGCGGCGGCGGCGAAGAGAAACAAGCAGTGGGTGGGGGAGGAGCAGAGAGGAGCGAGGAGGGGGTGAGGCAGGGAGAGGGTGAATAGGAGCAAGTGGTGGGCAAAGCCTTGGAGGGAGAAGAGGCCAAGGGGGGCAGGGCCTCAGGGCAGAACACAAGTGGGGCAGAGGGGCGGGGCCTCAGTCCAGGCACCAGGGCCCCTTCTAAGTGTGGTCCCAGCACCATGGCACCATTGGTGCTATTATATACCTGGTACTGATTCTAGTCTTAGATATTTTTGCTGGAGGACTCAAATATTGATTGAGCTCTCTCATGCCAAAGGAGGAGGATCTTGTGGTTAAGGCACAGGACTAGTATTCCAGTGAACTGGGTTCTGACCTGCTTTTGCCACAGCCTCACTATACTACTTAGGCAAATTGCTTAATCCTTCTGTTTCTCCGCTCCCTGAAACATACAACTGGGATCACAATTCCTTTATCTGCCTTGTCTATTTAGACTATCAACTCCTTGGGGCAGAGACTAGCTATCTCAGTTGGGAGCTCTGAGTGCTACCAGGATACAAATAAATTTTAATAACTGAAGGTCTGTATGTTGAATTGTAACAGACATTTGATCTCCAAAGTGTTTTTCAAGGAAGACCAGAAACAGACACAAACAAAAAACAAGTCTGAATAAAAATCACTTTCCCTGTCAATTAGTTAGGAGTTTAATGGCATAGTTTCTGATATTTTACTCATGCCATTTCTCCAGTCATCCACAGTGTCTTCCAGGAAGACAAGATCTGAATTTCTAGAGTGAAAACCAATAGAAGAAGGTGTTTTTCTTTTGGAAAACTTTAAGGAAGCAAGAAATCCAAAATCCTCTTTATTCCTCTTATGGGACACATGTAGTAGCCTTGAAGGTGATGGTAGATTCATGAAGATGGCCCAGAAGTATCAAAAAAGGGGAACAGTCTAGGGTGGAGAAGAAAGAAAAAGAAACGGGTTGTTGCAAGATTAGCCACATAGGATTTATATAACTAGTAAAAAGGAGATGGGTCATGGTGGAGCACAATTCAGTAGAAGTATAGTGAAAGAGATGAAACCTTGAATTGAAAAGATCTGGTTGATGGGTGCTGTACAAAAGAAGTTTCAGAAATAATCTAATTTGAAAATAAGAGATTAAAAAGAAATAGCATCAAAAGCCATTCAGGCAGAATGTCTGTGTGTATTCACTGTATCATCAAGACAAGAATAAATTGCCAAAATGGACAGAGTAAAGTAGTGTACAGTACAAAAAAATAGCTGAACCTAATAATATAAGTAAGAAAACCATAAATTACCCACCAGTTGCATTTGTCTTTCAATTTGAACTAGATACTACAGTCCAGTATTTTTCTGCAATTTCTCCTATTTGGTATTTTCATTTTCCATTGATTTCCTGTTGTAACTATACTTTATGTGAAATCCAATCCGAAAAATATGAATCCACATTTTTATTTACAAAAATAGAATTCATATGCCTTCTGCTCCAACATCTCAGATGTATTGCATCTCCTCTAATTTCTCCTGCCTATTGTCTCTCATTCTTTCTTGTCTTCTTTCAGGGTGAAACTCAAGATTGTGGAGAGGAGCCAGCACAACATCTAAAATCCCTATCAATCCCTATTTTGAGAGTTTAAGAGGTACTTAAGTGTTGTCTAGCCTGAGTGCTGGGCCAGCACTGCTGGCCCTCTGCACAGGACTGATTTTCACCCTAAGTGAACAGTGCAGATTTCTGATTAGATCAGGGAGAATGTGGCAATCGGCTATTCCTCATCCTTCCTTCGCAAACATACTGCAAGCATGACAGGAAAGCAAAAGCATCACTTCGCTTGTGGAAGGGTTCATGGCTGTACCTCTTTTCTGACCTTCTGTCCCACCTGAGCTTTCCCTATGAATAACTGCATGACGTGGGTTGTGATTTGGACAATGTATTAGCTTCCATCAGAGCTGGAAGAATCTTGAACTTTGGAAACACAGTCAAAAAGGAAAGTCAGGGCTAAACATAGAGGTGATTTAAATTAGACTACCAGACCTCTTACATTTATTCTGCTAGCCTGTAAAGGACTTGAAGGGTCCGATTCATTGTTCTGCTACAGCCCCTTATTATAAATAAGGTTATAAATTCAATACATCTTTGCCACATATCTATCTCTGGTCAGATTGTTCCAGTATAAAGGTAAACAGGAAACCCCTAAAAGGACACATTTTCTTCCTTATATGCATTTTAAGTAAATAGGTAATTTCTGCATATACGGGTGACCCCCTAAGACTGGTTCACTCTCCAAGATGAAATATGTTCAGTGGGTGAAACACTTAAGAACATTTATTCCATAGCCTAAAAATAATTTGAGAGATTTAGTGAATTAGTGTCTCCCAGAATGTTTCACATGTTATGTGGAAAAGGAAAATACTTCACAACAATGAAGTTTTCCTTTCCAGTTGCCATTATTTCCATAATAAAAGCTGCCAGATACCAAGCTGCCTTGATATGACGTGTTTAGTTTTATTATTAGTTACCTGCTATTTATCCTGCTATTAGTTAAGTCTCTTGGCTCAAAAGTGGCCTTTCTGTGAAGCAGCTACAGATCTTCCAGTAGCAACTGAGGTGCAGGGCCACAAAGGGACTACACTTTTATAGGTATGTGGAGGATGAGCCAGCCAGTACTACTTGTATATGTCAGTATCCACAATGCCTGGCTTAAGCCCTTAGGCTTCACTGTATAATGGATGGGGAGGGCTAGGTGCCTGAGAATGTGATCCATTAAAGGATGCACACTAAGCTAGTCAATGGGAGATGCCAACAAGAGATGCGTCTCCTAAGCCCTGCCTCATCTCAGAGAGTTCAGTGCCTAATGCCTATGTCTGCTTGTGATCCACAGCTAGGAACCCCTCTGCGGGGGCCAGCATTTCCTATGAGAATGGCTAAGGCTGGGTGCCTGCCTAACTTCACCCAAAACTGCAAGCAGGGAGGAGGAAAGTAAGATGGCCTCCCTTCTAACATTTAGCCCAGTGGTTAGGGTACTCATTCAGGATGTGGGAGACCCCAGTTCAGTTTCCCAACCACCCCTGCCGGTGAGTGGAAGGAATTTGAACAGGGATCTCCCAACTCTCAGGTGAGTGCCCGAACCACCAGATTAGAAAGTCATTCTCACTCTCTGGCCCAATTAACATTTAATCCAAAAGAGGAGTGGCTTCAACAGGAGAATGAGAGTGTCTCGTTTCGAAATATCCTACAGACAAGTCCTGAAGTAAGGCATCAACAGGGTTAGGTGGCAGCTGAGCAGGCAGTTTGTGGCTCTATGTAGTGCCTAAGCCCTGGTCTACACTGGGGGGCGGGAAATCTAAGATGTGCAACTTCAGCTACGAGAATAGCGTAGCTCAAGTCGATGGAATTAGATCGATTTGCCGCAGCATCTTCACAGTGGTGAGTCAACTGCTTCCACTCTCCCGTCGACTCTGTCTGTGCCTCTCGTGGCTGTGGAGTACAGGAGTCAATGGGAAAGCGCTCGGGGATCGATTTAGCACGTCTAGACTAGGCACGATAAATCGACCCCCAATAGATCAATCACTACCCGCCGATCCGGCGGGTAGCGTAGACATACCTTAAGTCTGTGTTTTAGGCCTCTACATCTGGGGTTTAGGCACTTAAATCCTGTCATGGATCTGGGCCCAATCTGATATCTCACTGGGATCCACTGTTTTGTTCTGCGTATATAGCGCCACATTACACTACAGCTAGCTCTCTTCTATCCTCACACTGTCCATTGACATTTATAGCCACAATAGAAGACCTTCTCAGGAGCATCTCTATAACTTTCAGCAGTTACTAACTGCTGGGTTTCACTTTTATCTTTCTACTTTAAAAAACCTTCACTGTTCATAAATAGGGAATGATGTTTCCAGATCCAGACATATCAGTTCTTTTTTCCTCAACAAAGGATATTGCATTTAATCATAGCTCATGAACTGCAAACCCTCTTTGCTATGGCTAGTCTGTACCAAACGTAAAGGCTTGTTAAACCCCTCACAGCTGCTAAATCTGTGTTAGATGTGTATAATTTCTTCTAAGCCTTTTGTTTGAGGCTTTTTTTTAAATGTAATGTCTAGCTTCCTGAGCATTTTACTTTTCACACCTGGCACCTGGTGTGGTTGTGTTTTTAAACCAAGCAGCTGCTTCTACTGCCTTTTAAGTACAGATCTGCTTCATTTTAAAAAGTTCACCTAGGGAAATCCAATTCTTTCAGTACTCAGTTTCCAATCAAGTCAACTAATTGACAGCTGATTAAAGACCTTTCACAATTCTATTTAACCTGTAGTTAGAATCATAAAGCCTTATTTTTACTACAAAAATAGTCACTGAAAGACATTAATAAGGCATCAATCTGTCAAAGGAAAGAGAGAAAAATCCACCGAGAGAAAGCTAAGCTATCACAAAGATATACGAGTATCTGCCAAACCAAACCAAATCACCCCAACACCATTATTTCTGTTAGATAGCTGCAATTTTCTTTCTTGGCTATGCATTCTTTTACTTTAGAAAAATCACCATCATTTAAAGTTTCCAAGAACCAAATCCTGGGGTCCATGCTCAGGCAAAATGCCCATCAACTGCAGTGGGAGTTATGCCTTAACAAAGAGAGCAGGGTTTGGCCCCAGACACTTCAAAGCATTATTCATGGGGAATTAGGTGCAAGGACATAAGCAAGTGCATGTTTTTCCACTTGCCAATTTCCTTGTCACTGTTCTGCTCCATTTTAAAAACATTTACCTGCCAGTAGTGTATTAGTTCTCTTTGCAAGTCTTCCCACTCCATACTTGAGTTTACCCAAAAAAATCCACATATTACCATAGTATTCAGCATTTGCTGTTTTCTCTATTGAAATGCAGGCTCTGACTCCTATTTCAATCTCTATTAACCTCACTGTCACAGCAGTCCTAATTATCCACGAATTCTGCATCCTCTATTACATCATCTAGATAAACCCATCATTCACTACCGTAATCCTGTGCAGTCACAGCTATCTATAACTGATATCAGCAGAAACACCAGTTTGTCCTTTAGTCTCCATTGGAGAGATCAGACTCATCTGCAAAATTTTTGATCTCTTCTCCTTGTCACATAAAACCCACATGTACAACCAGTGCTGGCTCATCCTCCACATACAGCTAAAAATGTAGACATGTTGTATTCTAGTTGCTATACATATCAGATTAACAATTCTGCTCTTAATCAATCCGGCCTTATCCTTCCTTTGATGCCAATTAAAGTTTCATACATGGAAGGATGGCAGGACTGGGATTTAATTAAGAAAAACTGTAGTAACCTCAGTTTCTTATAAGACATGTCACAATTAGTTTGAAATTAACAGTTTGTAAAATATAAAGCATCATTTAAAATAATCATCCTACATTTCGCTCCTTGAAAAAGAAAGCTCTTATTTTTCTTTTGTCCTGTGGAACTGAGGAGGGGGAACAGTGGGGGAATTATTCAAGAACTTTTTCACAACTTCTGAACAGCTTTGCAATTCAGCCATTCTTGCAGATTTTTTTGTGCTTTTTCATCAACATCAGTGCATATGCTGGTGAATGGCTGCTCTTCTCGCAAACACCTACACTAATTTACAAACAAGTATATTTGCACAATCATGTGTATTTGCTATTCACACCAGTGGTACTTACCCTTTGCTTATGAAATTTAAATTTAGAAAATAGAAGCAATTGCATGTGCTTTGGTAAGCAGCCACATACAATGAATAGAGTCATAGAATCATAGAATCATAGAATCTCAGGGTTGGAAGGGACCTCAGGAGGTCATCTAGTCCAACCCCCTGCTCAAAGCAGGACCAAACCCAATTAGATCATCCCAGCCAGGGCTTTGTCAAGCCTGATCTTAAAAACCTCTAAGGAAGGAGATTCCACCACCTCCCTAGGTAACCCATTCCAGTGCTTCACCACCCTACTAGTGAAAAAGTTTTTCCTAATATCCAACCTAAACCTCCCCCTCTGCAACTTGAGACCATTACTCCTTGTTCTGTCATCTTCTACCACTGAGAACAGTCTAGATCCATCCTCTTTGGAACCCCCTTTCAGGTAGTTGAAAGCAGCTATCAAATCCCCCCTCATTCTTCTCTTCTGCAGGCTAAACAATCCCAGTTCCCTCAGCCTCTCCTCATAAGTCATGTGCTCCAGCCCCCTAATCATTTTTGTTGCCCTCCGTTGGACTCTTTCCAATTTATCCACATCCTTCTTGTAGCGTGGGGCCCAAAACTGGACACAGTACTCCAAATGAGGCCTCACCAGTGCCGAATAGAGGGGAATAATCACGTCCCTCCATCTGCTGGAAATGCCCCTACTTATACAGCCCAAAATGCCGTTAGCCTTCTTGGCAACAAGGGCACACTGTTGACTCATATTCAGCTTTTCGTCCACCGTAACCCCTAGGTCCTTTTCTGCAGAACTGCTGCCCAGCCATTCGGTCCCTAGTCTGTAGCAGTGCATGGGATTCTTCCGTCCTAAGTGCAGGACTCTGCACTTGTCCTTGTTGAACCTCATCAGATTTCTTTTGGCCCAATCCTCTAATTTGTCTAGGTCCCTCTGTATCCTGTCCCTACCCTCCAGCGTATCAACCACTCCTCCCAGTTTAGTGTCATCTGCAAACTTGCTAAGGGTGCAGTCCACACCATCCTCCAGATCGTTGATGAAGATATTGAACAAAACCGGCCCCAGCACCGACCCTTGGGGCACTCCACTTGATACCGGCTGCCAACTAGACATGGAGCCATTGATCACTACCCGTTGAGCACGACCATCCAGCCAGTTTTCTATCCACCTTACCATGCATTCATCCAGCCCATACTTCCTTAACTTGCTGGCAAGAACACTGTGGGAGACTGTATCAAAAGCTTTGCTAAAGTCAAGAAATAGCACATCCACTGCTTTCCCCTCATCCACAGAGCCAGTTATCTCATCATAGAAGGCAATTAGGTTAGTCAGGCATGACTTGCCCTTGGTGAATCCATGATGACTGTTCCTGATCACTTTCCCCTCCTTTAAGTGGTTCAGAATTGATTCCTTGAGGACCTGTTCCATGATTTTTCCAGGGACTGAGGAAGGGCTGAACCTAGGACTTCCAGCTCTAGAATGTGACTTGCTACTGTATGAACTAAAGGAGCAGCTCCATTAGCTTGGAGTCAATAATAGACTCATAACTCCTTTATAGCAGAGGACCCCGAAGTGTGGAGTGCACCACCCTAAGGGGGTGTGGAGGATTGTCAAGGGGTCACAGTGGGGCCCAGGCCAGCCCCCATGGGGGGGAGCACCACCCAGCCCTGCTACAGCCCTGCCCCCAGCTGTGTCCCTGGTTACTAGCGCCCCTCCAGCCTCAGCCGCTGGCCACAGCTCCATTCCCGACCTCCACAGCAGCTGGGCTGCAGCTCCACTCCCACCCCCAGCTGCAGCCTCAGTCCTGGCCCCTTTACCCAGTCTGCATTTCCCCCTCCCTCCCAGCCACAACCCTGGTCCCGGCCCCAGCTCAGAGAAGGCAGGGGGGGCGCAGAGAGGCGTAATGGGGGGTACAACCCTCAAGTTTGGGGACTACTGCTTTATAGTGTTTGTGTGTCTGCAAATCTAGATAAATATTTAATTTGCTCAAGGTGGTTTTCATGTGTTAGTGTCCCTTTGAGAATTACCACTTCTTATTTCTGCCATCAGACTATTAACATTTACATTCAAATCCTGGGAACAAATCAAGCAGTAGACCTCACTCTGAACATGGTACTCAAAACATAGAAGCTAAATATCATCCTTCAAATGTTATGTTGTATTCTAAGGTTCCCACATTTTCTTATCATTTTAACAGCAACAACATGTTAACCTCATGGTCTCTTCTAGAGACCAGACAACTCTCATTGTTATAATTCCAGATGCTAAGTACACAGTGATGCTGCATGTTGCAACTTATTCCAGGATGGTAGGAAGAGGAGAGTGTCTGGGGGAGAAAATCTGCTAAGTGTAGACATCTAGCACTTCAGCGTGGAATCTGGGGAAATCTTTTATATCCTTTCATCCATGAAACCAACATATTTTGTCATTTTGACATCGTCCCTATCACTAAATATTAAAGACCCTCCCTCACAAGAAATTTCAAATAGACTAAAATAATGACAAGTCCTGCAGATTGTCAATGACGGAGGAAAGCCAAGTAAAGGTCAGTGGAATGGGTGTTTGTTTTTCTGCTAATTTTGGATTGTGAATGCGATTGTGATGTGTATTTATTTTGTAGTGCTTGTTGTTGTGTTAACATTGTGTTACACTGAATGCTGATGTGGGGGACAGATGCAAGAAGGATGTATATCAGTGTGATGATGTAGGAAATATAAAATGCTGTTTCCATTACTGCCCATTAGGAGCAATAGGAAATACTGTAGAAATAGGAAGGACAGCTTGTCCATGACTATGTGCAGAGTTGTCACATTGCAAGATTAACCTTTAAGGACTCTTACATTTTACAGCCCAAAGTGACACAATCTTCTGTATGCCTCCAGATGATGTGACTTTGCCACTCATTGCTGAAACCTTCAAGAAAGGAGTGAACATATTTGCAACAGACTGTAGCTGTGATGAACGGGAAATCTCTAGGACAGAGTGTCAGAGAGACAAATGCCACCAATGGACTCAAAGTTACTGCCAATCGAAAAAGCTGAAATGGTTCTTTGAACCACATCACCATGACTGCAATCAACAAGGTGTAAAACAGCAAATCATTCACATGATACACAGTGATGAGAACATCTTGATGGGGAGATTGACTCTTGGACAGTCAGCACAATGCTAACCTGCTCAGAACGAACAAGGGTCTTTCAATGACTGACATATTTAAAAGATTATACCACATGTTCCATAAGCTATTGAATTAATATTCCTAAATTAAGTGTCTATGGTAGAAAAATATAGAACAGGACAATGCAGCACCCAAAATAAGTGTAGGCGATGTTTATGAGGATATGTTTCTTTAATCCACAGCAGAAAGCCAGGCATGAAAACTCTAGAAAAATCTCTTCAGTGAAACAGGCAGTGAGTTGAAAGAAATAGAGCTGTGCAGATTTACACAAGCTGGCCCCTAAGGAAAGGTTAAAACCAGCTCTACAGTAATTAAGGTTTCTGAACTAAAATGAAAAGTATACCATGACAAATCCAACCCAGATTCTTCAGGCATGCGCAGTGCCGGCGCGCCCACTAGGCGACCCCAGGCGGTCGCCTAGGGCGCCGGGAGCCAGCTGCCTCCCGCCCTCCCGGCTCCGCGGCCAGCCACCCCCACTCCACGGCTGAGCCGCGGCTGCCGCCTGGCTCCACAGCTGAGCCGGGAGCCACCTGGGCACCTGGGCGTGGCTGCCGCCTGCCTTCGCAGCTCAGCCGGGAGCCAGGGGGTTGGCTGGCCACGGCTACCACCTGCCTCCCGGCTCCGCAGCCAGCTGCCCCCTGCTGAGCCACGGCTGCCACCCGGCTCCGGCCAGCCGCCTCCTGACTCTGCGGCTCGGCCAGGAATGGGGGAGGCAGCTGGCTGCGGCTGCCTCCTGCCCTCCCGGCTCCAGGGCTGAGCTGGGGGGCAGCTGACTGCAGCTGCCGCCCACCTCCCACCTCTATGGCTCAGCTGGGAATGGGGGGGGAGGCAGGCCGCAGCTGCTGCCCCCCCCCCCACGGCCAGCCGCACACACACAACCCCCCGCCCCCCGCTCCTGGCTGAGCCACGGCTGCCACCCGGCTCCGCAACTGAGCCAGGAGGCGGCTGGCCACGGCTGCCTCCCGCCCTCCCGGCTCCGGGGCTGATCCGGGAGGGCGGCTGGCTGCGGGTAGAGCTGCGGCCCGCAGTGGGTGGGGAGGCTGGCTGCCGTGGGCGGGGTGGTTTTAGCTGGGTGGGAGGGTGCAGGGCTGGTGCAAGGAAGTTTCGCCTATGGCACCAAACTTCCTTGCACCAGCCCTGGGCATGCGATTGGTGTAGAGGGCAGAAGCAGGAGGAAAAAAATATTCAATAACTGAAATCCCAGAACCAAAAATATATTAAAACGCTTGGTGTTCCTCATTGTGATACATTCACGCTCAACCTAGCTTTAGATGACTTGCATCTTCATGAACGGCTTAATACAGACTACGTGGATCTGAGACAAGGCACAGACGTTCCCTTTTAAGGCTCTGCAGAATCTATTTGCCACATCCCCACTACTGACATTTTATGTTTCTATTTCTGCAAATGTCAGCAGCTGTGGTTTCAGTGCAGTGCTTCTCCAGTTAAATGGAGATGACTGGAAGCCTCTCTCATTGTTCCAGATGACTTCAGATTGAGACCAGGGGTTCCTAAATAGAAAAAGAATGACTGGCTAACATATGAGCATGTGAGGATCACTAGGCAAGCTGCCTACCTCTTAGAGGTCAGAGATTGCTGCGCTTCGGATGAGGTTTAAACCTATTGCAACATATACCCCAGGGAACCCAGAAGTGATGACCAACACCTTATCAGGGAGTCTGGTTGATCCCAAGCAGATGCATGATGATATAGTAGCAGCTTAACTGGCCTTTCAAGCCTCCACCACACAAATTAGAACAGACTGAAATAGCCATTAATGCTTCCACCCAAAACTGCTTCCAAAATTTGAGACATGGCTGATCCAGTTACTTAACAAGGACTTATGTTTATAAACTGTTTACAAGTGTGTCAAACACACTCCCGCAGTTAACAAAATTACAGCATGGAGAGAAATTTTCTGTCCTTGGATACACCAGGATAAATAAGCCAGTGAAATGGATTACACATTAGCTGTAGAAATGTGTGTCATTTTTCTCACTGTTGAAGTACTTTTAACTCCCTGGTAGACTGTAAGGGAGATTTGCTTTGCCACAATTTCATTTGACAGACAGCAGGAATGTAGGCTAACCAGGTGTGTAAATTGGTCAGCATACAGTACACTGCGAGTAGCATTTGATCAGAGTGGGGCCTTACCTAGACTGGCAAAACTCCACATTTTATTTTGAATGTCATGTACCTTTCTCCACTTGATATTTCATGGAAACATTTTTTTGTTGAATACTTTATTGCCTCTTGGAAAGCTTTGGCACAGGAAAATTCATTTGTCTTCCTGTGGTGCAATATATGCTTGATATTGAGCCTGCAATCAAGCATTATGGCACTGCCAGTTTCAATCAAATCAAGCAAATTATTCTCTTCAAGTCATTTAATCTGAGATCGAACCAAAGTCCATCTCTGAAACATGTGTTCTGCGTGTGGTAAAATGCAATTGCATGCACTGAATATATATCTGCAGTTGTAGCTTGATTAGATAGCTTGCTTCTTTTTTTTCCCTTCGTGCTTAAATACTCTCTCCACAGATCTATCATGGCCAAATGATCAACATTTCCAATATATGGAAAGCAAATATACCGACGTATTGGAAATTCCGCTTGTGTAACTCTACACAAAAAAAACCTACCTCATTAACACAAGCCAGCTAGAGCCAACAAGTTTTGGCTGAAGTTTTGTGAGGTGGCTTTGCTGCCTTAGAAATAACAGGGAAACGGAACAGTATTTCCTCCACTCCCTTTTTTCTCTGGCCCAGGCATTAGATGTGTTGCAGCTGGTCTCCGTAAAAGTGAGCAGCAACTTCTATGGATCACATCTTGGGGACATTTTTGCACTAGTATTGTAGTAAGTTTAGGACTAAATGCAGTCTATCCGCTATAGGGATTTCTGGTCACAGAGCTTTATATTTGTTCCTGGCTTCAGCAATTATGGAATATAATCACATTTCTAGCCCAAGAAATTCAAGAGTTCAGCTCCCAGAACATCTGTGAAATCTCTCTACTCCATGTTGCCCTGAACAAGATAATCTTCCAAGCATGATTCTTATAACTACTGACCATATAAAATGCCATGAGGTATTTGCTTGACAACTACCAAAAAAAGTTAGGGTGGTCCTTAAAGCTAGTGGCCCATTGCTAGATGGAAATGGTAAAATAATGAATAATAATGCAGAAGTGTTCAATAAATTTTCCTGTCCTGTATATGGGAAAGACAGGTGTATTCATATGATAACTTTCCATTCAACTAGTATCATGAGTGGATGTTAAACCACAGCTATTTAAGTTAGGCATTTTAAAATCTGCAGATCCAGATAACTGGCATCCAAGAGTTTTCAAAGAATTGGCTTAGGAGCTCTTGGCCTGTTAATGTTGACTTTAAGCCTTGGAAAATTGGGGAAGTTCCAGAAGAAAGCTAATATTATGCAAATATTTTAGAGTAAATAGGATGACCCAGGCAATTATAGACCTAGGAATGTGACATTGATCCCAGGAAAGAATGGAGCAGCTGATAGTGGATTAGATAAATATATTGCCCTCCTTTGATTCTGTAATTAATGCCAATCAACAAATTTATGGAAAATAGATTCTGGCAGACTCAGTATCTTTTTATGAGATTGCAAGTGGTGATTGATGAAAGTGATAGCATTGATGTAATATACTTAAACTTGTTAGTCATTTGACTTGGTACTGCATGACAGTTTGATTAAAAACTGGAAATTAAAATTAATATGGCACATATTAAATGGATTTCTGGCTAACTGATACCTCTTAAAAAGTAACTAAACAGGGAAATCATCATCATCAAGTGGGTATGTTTCTAGTAGGGTCCTTCAGAGATTAGTTCTTGGCCCTATTCTATTTAACATTTTTATCACTGATAAAGTTTCCAGATGACATAGGGGAGTGGTAAATGAAGTGAACAGGTCACTAATACAGAGTAATCTGGATCACTTAGTAAGCTGGGCACAAGCAAACAATGTGTTTTACACAGCTACTTGTAAATGTATACATCTACAAACAAAGAATATAGGTCATACTTACAGGTTGGAGACTATCCTGGGAAGCACTGACTATGAAGAGAGATATGGTGGATAGCCATCAGAACATGAACTCCCAGTACAACCCTGGGCCCAAAAGGGCTAATGTGATCCTTGCATAAACAGGCGACATTCGAGTAGGAGTTGACAGGTTATTTTACCTCTGTATTTGGCACTGGTGCAACCGCTGCTGGAATACTGTGTCCAGTTCTGGTGTTCACAGTTGAAGAAAGAAGTTGATAAGTTAGCAAGGGTTCAACGAAGAGCCCCAAGAATGATTAGAGGAGTAGAAAACATGCCTTATAACCACAGGCTCAAGGAGCTCAGTCTATTTAGTTTAACAAAGAAAGCTAAGGATGATTTGATTGCAGTTTAAGTATTTGGGGTCAGGAAGAAATTTTCCACCAGATCACATTGCAGAGACCCTGGGGATTTTCTATTTTCCTCTGCAGCAGGGTGCATGGGTTACTTGCTGGTTTGAATTAATTGCTGGCTTTTCTGTAGCTTCAAGTGTTTAAATCAAGATTTGAGGACTTTGCTAATTCAGACAGAGGTTATGGGCCTATTACAAGAGCAGATGGGTGAGGTTCTGTGGCCTTGATGTGCAGGAGATCAGACTAGATGATCATGATGGTCCCTTCAGGCCTTAAAGTCTATGAGTAACATGGGAAACAAATATTTGATAATTTGCATGGGGAACAAATATTTGATAATTGGCTCTTCAATCTAGCAAAGAAAGGTACAACATGATCCAATGGCTGGAAATTTAAAGTGGAAATAAGGTGTAAACTTTTAACAATTATGGTCATTGATCCAATGGTTATTTACCAAGGGCCATGGTAGATTTTCCATTACTAGCCATTTTTAAATCAAAATTGAATATTTTTCTGGAGAATATGTTCTAGGAATTATTTGGAGAAGTTTATGGTCTGTGTTATAGAGGAGAACAGACTAAATGATCACACTGGTCCCTTCTGACTTTGGAATCTAGACTATGAATAAAAGAAAGATAGGAGATGATTAAATATAGTATGGCTTTAGTAGAAAAAAGTCCATATAAGGAGATAAATGCTGAGGGAAGCTTTCCTAAGATTTTATAAAGACATAGAAATACACGTCTCAGAAGCAAAACTTTCCCCTTTCATCATTAGCAAAGAATTTACCTGTAGTTCTCTCTTTTTTTAAGTTCCATATAATTTTTTTTCCATGGTTATGACTAGCCTATTCTGACCAGTTAAAAAAAAATTACAAGTTTATCTGGATTTCATGTAATTAAACAAACTAATTTGGGTCAAGGTGTGTATCACTCTGGTTTTTAGCAAGTTTTTGGGGAAGGGATCGTCTTTTTATTCTGTTTGTATAGCGCCTAACAGAATGGGGAACTGGTCCATGACTGGACTGTTAGGTGCTATGGTAATACAAATAAACAAACATTATGTTTATCATGTATGTTCCAATTCCCAACAAAGGTAATTAAAACAGATTAGTAGAGCTGGTTGCGAATTTTCCTTCAAAATGGGTTGGGGGGGGTGGGGGTGTTTCAAACACAAAATGCAGTTTTCCCCAAAATCAAAGTTTTCTTTAGGAAAATGTCAAGATTTCATTTCAGGTTAGGTCATCTCCAATGTAAACATTTTACGTTGTAGAACTGAATTAAAAACCTTGTTTCAGGTCAACTCAGCATTAATGTGCGCCCACCTAAACTACGAAGACATCTCGTGGGAATTGTAGTGCCAGAACCTCATGTCCCCATGCTCTCCTATGGGCTGGTCTCCCCAGTCAGACTACATCTCCCATGATGCACTATGCATTCCACAAATTTAAACACATTTTTTGTCTCCGTTCAGGAAAAAAACAAATGTTGAAATATCAGAATTTCCAGCTATGTGGAAATTCCAATTTGTGATCAGTTCTGCTAATTATGGAAGTGCTGGTTGGGTTTCATAGCGAATACTGAGCTTTGAACTTTTAAAGGATTCAACCACTTTGCTACATATGAAGAATACAGTGTATCTAACTATGAATTTAGAATGAACTTGAGAATTTACAAGTAAATCAATTTAGTCTGAGTTAAGATATTTTTAAATAGCTTTTATTAAATTTAGCACGCTGTGCTAGATTTTTTTTTAAACCACCCAAATGATCTTAGTAGATTAACACAGATGCTTTAAACTTCCAAATATTTCACTGAAATCTTGTGCATTAGCTACATTTGGACAAATATTTGTAGGCAGAGTGGCCATTTTTTGTTGTTACGCTTCACTGAATTTCTTCAAAAGAGGCTGGCAAATAATGTTCAATTACAGAGAATGGCTCAAAGAACTTCACTGTCAAAATGGCAGATCATTTTCCCATATTGCTCCATAAAAAAGTGAGGCTAAAAGTACCCTGACTGAAGATGTGCTTTCAAAAAGGCCACTACTTCCCCTTACTAAACTGCCTTCAGGGAAGTGGCCCCGACAGCATTTATGTACTACATATAAAAATCTCAATCATTTCATTTTACATTTTAAAGGGATAAATAAAACGGGATCGGATTTTCCTCTCTCATCAGTATAAATCAGGAGCATCTCAGCTGAAGTCAATGCGGTTGCACCTGTGTAAAACTAGTTCAAGTGAGAAGAGAATCAAGCTCAGGTGTATGAGCATTGGATAAATGCTTAGGTGTAATGAAGGCTTTCAGGAACTTCCACTTCAATGCATGCTGTAGTGGTCTGAGAATGAGTCCAGTTGTGTTAGTGATGCTTGAGCACTTGGGTTCACCTCAAAGCATAAACTGAAACAGTTGCCTGAAAGCAGAGCAGAAGGTGCAATAATGAAACCATAGCCCGATAAAACTCATAGGCTATAGGTATTTTAGTAGCACATGGCGCAATATATATTTACAGTAGCCTCAAATGTCTCCTGTTTATAGTTAATTTGTGTGCAATTGGTCTTGACCGGTATTGGTCTTTGACATGGGTTGTAAAATACAATCTCAAAAGGACCCAATGGAGAATAAAAGTCAGAATCGTGACAGAACGAATGATTTCTAATATATCTTTCCCACCCTTACTTTCCATATATAGGATCCATGGGAGGATATTTTTCTCCACAATACAAATTAAGGATCCAGATTCAATTAACAAATGCATCAGGTTTCCATGGTGTGGAGGTGTGGGTGTATTTTATTATTACAGCTGACCCTAAACAATGAATCTAGGTATATTCCATTCCCCTGCATGAGATCTTTCTCTGCTGCCTGTTTTATTCTGAGGTTAGTATATGAAGTATTTGCCTAGAGAATATCAAGCAGCTGAGATGAGGGCAGTCAGGGGAGCATTCCTGTGACTGATACATCATGGTGAAGACCAATTGGATTCAGCAGAGGTAATTTTATTAAATCATATGGAGATAAAATACTCATTTATTTTCTTTCCAAATATTCAAAAATCAACACAACTCAATGACATGGAGATAGGGAAAAAAAGGACCTACTTCCACAGGCAACATTAGCTATGACAATACAAGCTTGAATGAGAAAACAACTAGTAAAAGTAATTCATTTACTATGCAATCAAGCCATTTGTCGTGATCCAGCTACAAATCTATTAATCTGCTTCCAACTAGAAAGAAGAAAGTAACATCAGAAGGGAACACAAGCCGGACAAAAACAAAATGCATCTCTCTTATGTTCTGGCAATTGTTATTTGTGTTTGTGTCCTGGTTTTCAATTCTTTGTCACTTATGAAGCATAAGGTATCCACAAGAAAGGTGTGAAAAGCTTGCTGGAGTAAGCTACGTTGTCATGGTAATTGTAAAAGCCGGTAAACAGGAGGAGACTAGATAACCTGGAATTGCTACTGAGAACAGAACCTCTCACTGCTATGTGACATGTTGAAATGGGTGTCAGTAGTGATGGTCTATGAGAAATAAGACACCGCCCTCAGACCAGGTTTTAGTGATAATACTTAGCACATAAATAGCACTTTACATGTTCAAAGCATTAAAAAGGCATTAACTGGTTAACCTTCAGAACACCCTTGTGAGGTAGGTGTCTCCATCACTGGCAATTTTATAATCAAGACCAGATATTTTTTCTAGGAGATATGCTTTAGTTCAGAGGGAATTTTTTTAGGGGTGTTTTGGCCTGCGTTATACAGGAGGTTAGATTAGATTATCACAGTGGCCTTGGAACCTATGAATCGGTTTCCAACTCTGTGCTCATTTCTCCAGAATACACTGCTTCTCACAGGTAAACAGGGCTCTTCTTCACCACAAATACCATTATTATGACTGGTAACATCATCTGAAAGGTCAAATTTAAAACTATCCCTTCAACCTCCGAAAGGTGATCCCTGCAACTTAGTGACGAGGCATACTGGGGATATTTCATTTTGTGTTGGCACACTTGTCAAGATGCCGATTGTGGATAATGTGATTTATTTTCTTCTTCTAATAAAAAATATTTTTATTTATTTAGTTTGATTTCCGGAGTTTATATTTGTTAAAAAAAAATACATTTCTAGGGACCACAATAAGCACAAACAAAAGAATTTAATAAGCCACATGAGCCTACAAAACACTAGGTTTCAGTGTAGTAGCCGTGTTAGTCTGTGTCAGCAAAACGAAAATAAGAAAGAAAAACTTGTAGCACCTTAGAGACTAACAAATTTATTTCAGCATAAGCTTTCGTGGGTTGTTACCCACTTCATCGGATGCATGCATCCGATGAAGTGGGTAACAACCCACGAAAGCTTATGCTGAAATAAATTTGTTAGTCTCTAAGGTGCTGCTCCAAATGAACTGTGGTTCAGCATAAGCTTTCGTGGGTTGTTACCCACTTCATCGGATGCATGCATCCGATGAAGTGGGTAACAACCCACGAAAGCTTATGCTGAAATAAATTTGTTAGTCTCTAAGGTGCTACAAGTTTTTCTTTCTTATTTTCGTTTTACAAAACACTAGTGTTTGGGGAAAAGAGGGGGATTTTTCACAGTTCATTTGGAGCAGAACCTCTGAGCAGATGAAAAACCTATCTGAAATTCTAAGCATTCAGTGGAAACAGAGCACTTAAAAGGTTATGGAGAGAGTTTACTTTTCCATACTCTATCAATCCTTGACTTCTCTCACCCTGACAACCGTGACAGTTGATCTGGCAGCTTGTGTGGGTTTTGGGGTTTGTTTGTTTTTTTCAAATAGACACCTATTAACTAAGTCCTGTCTGAGACCACCAACTCATTTCACATAGGAAACCAAAGGATATATAGATACACGTTTACTGACACAGACAGCTGGGTAACTTCCCTCAAAGCGGCATCTAAAGCCCATTGAAATCACTGGAGATACTCATTGATTTCATTCAGGGTTCGATCCCAAATTGAATGCTTTCCTTGCTGATGTAAATAACATGCTACACATGCACAGGAACCTTTTCTTTCAATTCCTCAGTAAGTTATTCTCACACGTAGGAAAAACAAAATTCTTACTGAGGCCTACAGACAGGAAAAGTCTGAAGTATTTAAAATAAAATCATTCTTCTACTTGAACACAAAAGATCATTAGTATTATTGCATGACAAACCCTTCTGTATTCATGCTCAAATAACTCAAAGCAGACAAACATACCTTAGCCAGGCTTCCAAAAAAAATCTTTGAGCTGAGAAAAGGCATAAAAAACAAATGTACTGACTGGAGTGAGCTTTATTTTCTGGAAAGGTATTAAGGATCTATAAATAGAACAGACACCTTCACTATAACTAGTGTTGCTACATATTGCTTTAATTAAAAAGACACTCCGCTTATATCATGCACTGGACTGGGCAAAGCACATAAGCACATGCTTAATTTTAAGTATGAGTACTCCCACTGAAGTGAATAGGATTTTGCTGGATCAGAGCCTTATTGTCTAAGGCACAAATGTTAATATTTACCCAACATTTTTAATTCCTTTTAAAATACTTTGGCAGAGGTGATTTTTTTAAAATCCATGTGTGATTAGACAGTTTCAGAACATATACTGAACAGATCCCATCTTTAAATGAAAATTATATACAAGTTTGCTTGTCCAGCCACTGTGAATAGCAATCTTATTTTCTTTACATGGAAGTGGTTAAAAGACACATGAAATCTCATTTTCTTTACTACAGTGTTTCTAGAAGTATCTGTGAAATAGTCTTTGATAGCTACAGGCCCTAGACAGTGATGAGAATGGTGAATAGGATAGCAGACCAAATATTTTGAAGGAAAAATTGGCCTCTTATGATATAGGTTATTACGCCTGCCTTACTGTAAAAATCTACAATTACACCAGGCACTTCAGAGCATACATTACCACTATGGTTAAATCTACAGAACAGTTTATATTATAAAGTTGTTTTTATATGCTTTACTCCTGGGGGAATTCTGCAACAAAAAAATGAAAAATTATGCAAGAGTCTGCATATTTTGTCAAAACAACAATATAATCGCAACAGTTCCAATTATTTTTGATCATTTATTTCAAAATACCTGTCAGCAAGTATGTCTAACAATACAGACAACAAAAGAGATTCAGGAAATGTTTGACAAATAGATTCCTTACTAGGCATATTCATACAGAACTCTTGAGTAATAATTTATTAAAGCTACAATACAGAACTGTTTTTCCTGCATCCCTCAGAAGCAGTGCAAAGGCTTGGGGGAGTCAGGGGTAATGGAGGAGCTGAGGGAGAGGGAAGTAAATTGCTGGGAAGCAGGCTGCATGTGAACTTGGAGGGTTGCTGGGTATGGGTGGGAAAAAGCATGGAACAGGGTTTTTTGTGGGGGCGGGAAGGGATTGTTAGGGAGCTTCCCCCATGCAAACCCTGGCTGACCCCTAGCTTCTCCCATTCAGTCAGGCACATTTGTCCCTGTTCCCATGTGTCCCTCCACCCCCCTGTGTCCCTGTACCCCCACCACCCTCTGTAGCTCTGCCTCTCCTCCCCCATCACCATGTGGCCCTGCACCTCCCCACTACCATGACCATGGCCCTGTGCCTCCACTCCCATTCAGTCCCTGCCCCAATCTGTCTTCCCCCACTAGCCCTTATGAGCCCCCATCTGACCTCCCCCGGGCACCCCACGCTGTCTGTCTCCCCATAGGCCCTGTCTTCTGACCTGGCCTGATGAGTGTACTGCTTATAATTTTCTGAAACATTCATCTTTTGGGGCTCCATTCTTCCATGATTGGTCTAGACCAGGGGTGGGGAAACTTTTTGGCCCGACAGCCACATTTGGGTATGGAAATTGTATGGCGGGTCATGAATGCTCATGAAATTGGGGGTTGGGGTGTGGGAGGGGGTGAGGGCTCTGGGGTGGGGCTGGTGATGAGGGGTTGGGGGTGCAGGAGGGTGCTCTGTGCTGGGACCAAGGGGTTAGAGGGCAGGAGGGGGATCAGGGCTGGGGCAGGGGGTTGGGGCACAGGAGGGAGTCAGGGGGGCAGGTTCCGGGTGGGGCTTACCTCAAGCAGCTCCCAGTGGCATGTCCCCATCCAGTTCCTATGTGGAGGCACGACCAGGCAGCTCTGTGCACTGCCCCATCCGCATGCGCTGCCCCTGCAGCTCCCATTGGCCATGGTTCCCAGCCAATAGGAGCTGCCGGGGTGGCACTTGGGGCGGGGCAGCGTGCAGAGCCCCCTGGATGCTCCTACACCTAGGAGGGGGACATGTCACTGCTTCCAGGAGCTGTGCAGAGCAGGACAAGCCCTGGACCCCACTCCCCAGTTGGAGCGCCGGAGCAGGGCAAGCCCCAGACCCTGCTCGAGGGCCATATTAAAGGCCGCATTTTGCCCACCTCTGGTCTAGACTCTAAGGTAAATTTATTGTTCATTCATTTTGCAAATGTTGAGCAATGTCCCTTGGGCCATATTTGAGCTGGGGAAGACTACAGAATTTTTCAAATGTGAAAAGCATCTCTGAACTATAGTATGGCAATAGCCTTACAGGATACTAGGGTCTAAATTCCATGAGCTAATCCTTATATTTTAAGAGGGGGATTTTCAAAGTCCTCTAGGTGACTGGGATGCCCAGTTCTCATTCATTTTAATGGGAATTAGTTGTCCAAATCCTATAGGGAGCTTTGAAAACTTCAGTCTAATCCTTTTCTGCTGCTGCTCACAGAAGCATAGCTGATAACCTCCGTTTATTTGCTGGTAACTGGAATTCTCTGAATCTGTTCTTGAAGTCACTCAGCAGACCAAGCAGACATGGAACCTGTTAAATTCCATCAGCAAAGACAAAGAGCCACATTGACCTTGCCCCCGGTTCATGTCCATTTATCAGCAGTGAAGCAAAGAAAAACTTTTAGCAAACCACCTTCCTGGTAAATTACATACAGTACAATTCTGCAGGCCTTAATCATGCAGAACTCCCATTGAAATCTGATGAATTTCTTCAAGAAATTGTCTCCACACTCTGCAGTAAAATCTAATGTGGATGGATGAAGAGCGCTACATAAATATACAATATGTAATATATTAATTAGGCTGGTTGAAAATGTTCAATGAAAAAGGGATAATTTGAGAAATTTTTCAAGTCTCCCCATTTTAACCAGTTCCATTCACTATTATAATAGCAACCAGAGGCCATGATCATACTGACCCGGGGTACCACTTGTCATACCTAGCCGTACTGCTCCCAAGCCAAATGTGTGCAGGAGAAGCAGAAAGATATTACATCTAAGGGTAGATTATCTTTCCCTGGAAACTCCATGGAACCGACTGAAAACAATACTTCCCCCTCTCCCTCCCTTAGTTCACCCATCACCTTCCTATGCACACTTGCCGCATAGAACCCCAAGTCCATACACAGCCCTTGGCAACATTGCGGGGAAGGATACCGTGAGGGAAGGTCAAACCCTTCCCCATGGATAGAATGTCTCCTTTGCAAAATCTTGCTCTGTATTACTTATTTGCCACATATTAAATACATATAAAATACCCAGAACTGGTCAAACCCTCATTATGATAAGGCTCGAGCAGTGCAGTCAGTCATGTGGTCTGATCAAGTGAGGCTGGGCTATGTGTCATGAACAAGAATAAACTGATGGGATTAAGTGATGTAAACAAAGCTAAAAATATTCTAATGGGATTTTGCCATCTCCTTTTCCTGGATTCTGATGTTCCTGGTGACAGTTTGGCAGAGTGTTTGAAGCCAGGGAGATCCAACCTGTTCTGTTTATTCTTTGTTTTAGAGTTCAAGGTGATAATGTTTGTACTTAAAGGGATTAAGTGATTGATTCAATGGCATTTCTACAAGCCTCTATACAACAGAATGGCTTATATTCCATTTCCCCCCCCACCCCAACTTGTTACCATGGAAAGGAAATTTCTGGTTACTTCTTTAAAAATGTTGTATTTCAGCAATTCATTTCCCATTTAAGTCTGCAATATAACTATAAATTGGATGTTTTTATTTAGTGGTTTTACACCAATTGAGTACATTTTAGTAATTTTATGAGGGAGAGGGTGTATTTTGTAAGTTTTTAAATAATTTTGTGAGCCTGTGGAGACTAATTTCCCATTAGTCTAAATTATGTCTAATGCTGCTTCGGCACAGCTTTAAAGTAACAAATGGAGAATTCTGAAGTTCACATGAATATATACTCATGTTTTTGAATGGATGAAATTCTTCATCCACCTTCACCCTAGGCAATTTAACAAAGTACAGTAGAGTGAAAACCGGTATTTTAAAATGATCATTCGGCTGCCCACATGCTGATTTCCATGCTTTGAAACATTCATTCTCTCTTCCTATCATGCACAAGAGTCTATAAATAAATAGCTGTTATTGTCTTTCTGAAGGATTCCCATCTTGGTTACACAGGTGAATACGTTTCTTTGAGTGACTCATCCAAACAAACCCTTTATTAGGTCTGGCTCCCAAATAGTGTAAATGAGAATTCAAACTCATTGACTTAAGACCACACTATACACCACACTGGAAGTGCAAAGAGGCTTTAAAATGAGTGTAAATTCAGTTTATCCCCACTATAAGGCCTCTCTACACCACCAAAGGGATGTAAAGTGGCCTTAGTGTAAATAAGAATCAGGCCTAATGATTTTTGCCATTAATATCAGAGCAGGATCAGGACTTATTTTAACATCTACCTTCTGAATCCCAAATCCATACAATAGATAAATTAAGCTCTGTTCATTTTCATGGAGCTATGCCAATTTATACCAGCTGGGGATTTAGACCAAGATTTCCAAAAGTTTCAGTGATTTTTGGGTGCTTAACTTGAGAAGTCTTAAAAAAAACCACACCCATTTTTAGAAGGCAGATGCTCAGCACTTTTTAGGGCATAAATTGGACACTCAAAATCAGAGGCACCCAAAATCTCTAGCCATTTCTGAAAATATTGGTCCTGGCCCAGAACAAGGCAATCAAAATTGTATCAGTTCACTGTTGCATGAATATTAGGTGGCTAATGAGATGTTTCTTTGTTATTTACACAGACCCATAGTGAATGTGATAACTAAGACTGAATGATGCGGAGCAGTGGCTCTCAACCAGAGGGTATGTCAACTCATCAAGATATTTGTCTAGTTCGATGTTTGTCAACCTGGGGGTCATGGGACAGGTTTGGGGGGGTCCACAAGTGCAAGGCAGGCATTAAGGGGAGGCAAGGAGGGCAACTGCCCAGAGCTTCATGCCACAGGAGGTCCCATGAAGCTAAGTTACATGCTTCAGCCCTGGGCAGCAGGGCTCAGGCTTTGGGTACACTGAAATGTAAGTACAATATTTATATTCCAATTGATTTATTTTATAATTATATGGTAAACAATGAGAAAGTAAGCAGTTTTTAAGTCAGTGTGCTGTGACATTTTTGTATTTTTAGGTCTGATATTGTAAACAAATAGTTTAAGTGAGGTGAAACTTGGGGTACACAAGACTAATCAGACTCCTAAAGGGTACAGTAGTCTGGAAAGGTTGAGAACCACTGATGCAGATGACCAGCACTTAGGTATAAGCATTGCACTTGTGTTTCAATCACAGGTCTCAATCTGGCCTAATTCAGCAGAGGTCAAAACTTGGTGCCTTCTGACAAACAGTGTGTTAGTGGCTTTAGTCCAGTTCCAAAGGCCTGAAGCCAATGGCAGTTTTGCCTCTGGTTTAAATGGTGCAGGACTGGAGCCCAAGTGAACAGATCTATACCACAAAAACAAAAACAAAAACAAAAAGGTTAGTGAGATTATGTCATTAAAGGAACCAAAAAAAGGAAGATAATGCTTGAATACATGGACTGCAAATGGTCAAAATGGGCGATTTAAATGTATTCCAAAAATAAAGTTGCCAAGAATGGATGCACCACAAAGTCTTCTCTGTGAGGGGCCTTCAAAGAGAAGTTAATTGTTTTTCATTAATCATTTCTGAAGGAGGCCTAATGGATGAAATATTGCTAACTTTATTTTCAGCATGCATTTAAATAATCCATTTTCCCCATTCTGCAATTACAGTAGATATGACATATAAAATTACTGATCATTACTTTCTCTGTGGGTACTGAATAGAATTGTGTGCGCGGCTTCTGACTAGACAAGCCTGGCCATTTGAATGACATTGAATTAATATCTATCTCCGCTTAGAGGATGTCACATATTCTTCTCCTGAAATTCTTTTGCAACTCATTTAGGTTGAATGTCTACTATTTGCCAACTGAAATAAGTGCCTGAATTACACACTCATCCACACCAGAATGGCATACATGCTGTATTGTAGAACTGGTCAATGTTTTTAGTGGGTTTTTTTAAGGGACTCGTACAAAAAATTGATCAGTTCTCATTTCTTTCAAAATTTTCCCATTATTCAAGAAAAAATAAAAGCAGCTGAAAACTGGGGGAAAAATCAGTTTTTGAAAACTAACATTCCCACCTGTCTTAATTTTTTAAAACTGAGAATCGTTTTAGGATGTTTTCTACTTTTGAAAAAAGTTCAGGTTTCATTGAAACACTGAAAATTTTCCTCAAAAAATGTTGTGGAAAAAGTTCTGTTTATCTTTTCTGCACTTTTTCATGGAAAATAGTTCCAACCAGCTCCCATCTCTTGATTAGAACAGAGGACTAGGAATCAAAAAATCAGGGTTCTATTTTCAGTTCTGCCAGTAAAAACACTATTTTCCCTAAAGCCGCTCAATCTCTCCCCTTCACTGTGAAATTCCTGCCTAGAACTTTCCACAGCCTTACTCCTGCTTGGCTTCCTGCTACAGACTTGAGGAAGTAGTACACGTCTCCCTGCATCTGTTCTCATACAAATGTCTCTTGATTTAAAAAGACCAGGGAAGAGAAATACAGAAAAAAAAACTATGCTACATGAAGCCGTGTCATATTTATCAGTTTTCCATGAAGCATCAGCGACAAAATCTTTTGCTGTATTCACGGTAGTTCCATTGACTTTGTTGAGACAACTCATCTGAGTAATAAAAGCAGGATGTGTTGTGATGTGATCATTAAGAAGAACATAATACTCATGTCATGCTCCTAAATTAAAATAAAGATTGTTATTGAAAGGCACCCTAATATTTACGAATCAAAATAATTAGATGCCTCCCATTACAACAAACACTTATTTACCGTATTAATAAAGGACAAATTGCAAGGCATATTTTACATGCCTTATTAAACTGGCAGGATTAAGTCTGCACAAAATGTAATTGTCTTTTGATGTGAATAAAGCACAAAAAGCCCAATCTGATACATCAGAGTCATATAATTTATGGCAGAACCCTAGAATTTTTTGCTATTAGTGTCATGACATCCAAAGTCTAATATATTACAACGTTAAGAGGTACAGTCTTGTAAATTAATCTGTACTGTAGAGAACTGAAATAAATGACAGAAAGGAGGTAAACTTCTTCCTGACCATTTAGACAGCTCTCAATACACTACTGTACCATTATTAATCACTGTAATGTATCATTCTTATAAAGTATCATTCAGTCACCGCCAAAGCGAAACACTACATTTTGTTTTGTGGCTTTTCAGGACAAAATCTTGGTTCAGTTTTGCCAAGATTGATAACTATGGAGCCACAAGAAGTAAAATATAAAGTAGATGACAGTTTTGCAAACCAGCTTTTCACTTGACTTCAGTAGGACTTCAATGGAGCTCAATATCTGGCCTGATAATTTTAGTAAGTATTTTGCCAACTACCTTCATAATGGAATGGGTAGCCCATAGAGCCAGCTTTAGCATTTTATTTTGCTTAACAATAACACAAGAAACCTACAGGCCTGTATCCTGTAATTTATTGGCGTAAGCAGTTAGCATGAGGCTTTGAGGCCTATGATCTTCAACATAAATGGCACAACAGTTATCCTGGGTTTGAGGGAACTGGGAATACTGTGCTTAAGGTGGGAAGTGGGGGCAGGGTTTAAAATGCTACTAGGTAACCACAGGTACACTGATCGGATACTAAGCTTAGATATCACTGCTCTACAGCCAAAATGCTTCTGAAATAAATGTAGTCAAACTTTACTAATTCTGGGTCACTGAGAACGAAAATGATGCTTAAAATTGTTGATGGCTCTAGTTTTCAAGACATGCTATTGGGTCAGTATATACGACCCTTGACTTGGGAATGGCGGAGGATAAGTGAGTTATAAAGGGAAGGGATCTCAATTTACACCAGAAATGACTAAAATACATCTTTGACTGGATCTGTGAATAAATCTATGACTGGGTTTGGACAGTACTTGCTTTTTAGGCAAAACAATGAAGGATGCAATCTGAAGCTGGTATTGCGTCATACATGATATGAATTGCATCATGTTATTCCTAGAAGTCATGGATGATGCAATCATAACGAAGCTTACATCACTCTGCTGAACAAATTGCCCTAGATCAGCTCTAGAAATCATACAGTGTCATGCTCTCTTATTTGTCAGTGTTTGATTTTGCAAAGGGACACATTTCTGTTTAGCCAAAGTGAGCAGAGATGCCTCGTACTTGTGTGAACAGTGCAGATAACTTCTGCTATGTTTGTGGTGAAGTGACTTTTGCATCACAAAAGCGCAGTATAACCACTATGGTTAAGAAAGCCTATCACCTTTATTTTGGCTGCAAAATTGGAGATCAGGACAAGAGGTGGGCCCCACACATATGCTGCAACACTTGTGCAACAAATCTTCACCAGTGGTTGAACAGGAAAAGGAAATCTATGCCTTTTGCAGTGCCAATGATTTCGAGAGCGCCAACAAATCATACTAGCAATTGTTACTTCTGTATGGTGCCTCCAGTTGGGAAAGGTGTGTCAAAGAAGAAAAAGTGGACTGTGCATTATCCAAACATTCCATCAGCTATATGCCCAGTACCCCACGGAGAAGGACTGCCGGTTCCTGATGTACCAGAATCATTCTCACTTGAGTCAGACGAGGAAGAGGAAGAGGATGAAATTTCTGGTCCTGAACCATCAATGTCACAGGACCCACATTTTCTCCCATCCTCCTCCTCTGAACCACACCTCATAATACAAGGTGAACTGAATGACCTTGTCAGGGATTTGGAACTACCCAAGAGTAAGGCAGAGCTTTTGGGCTCCAGACTACAGCAGTGGAATCTCCTGGCAGGTGATGGTAGGGTTTCCATGTTCCGTGACCGTCAAAAGGATCTTGTCCCATTCTTCTTCATGGAAGGTGATCTTGTAGCCTGCAACAACATCGATGGTGTGATGGCAGCTCTCAACATCGTTCACGATCCAGATGAGTGGAGACTGTTCATTGATTCATCGAAGACGAGTCTTAAAGCTGTTTTACTGCATAATGGCAATGTTTTGCCATCAATTCCAGTTGGTCATGCAGTCCATATGAAGGAAACCTATGACAACATGAAACAACTTTTGAGGTGCATAAACTATGACCAACATCAGTGGCAGCTTTGTGGCGATTTGAAGGTTGTCGCTCTCTTGCTTGGTCTGCAGACTGGATACACAAAGTACTGCTGTTTTCTCTGCGAATGGGATAGTCGTGCAAGAGATTCCCACTACATCAAGAAAGACTGGCCACTCCGACAGTCATTGGAGCCTGGGAGGAAAAGTGTTCAGCATCCACCACTTGTTGAATCAAGGAAGATTTTGTTACCACCCTTACACATCAAGCTAGGTCTGATGAAGAACTTTGTCAAGGCCATTGACAAAACACAAGCAGCTTTCAAGTACCTCTGTGGAAAATTTCCAAGGTTAAGTGAAGCTAAGATAAAGGAAGGTGTCTTTGTTGGTCCTCAGATTCGTGAACTTCTTCGAGATGATGCATTTGACCATGCACTGCGTGGCAAGGAAAAAAAGGCATGGAAAGCCTTCCACTTAGTGGAAAGCCTTCCAGTCAGTGGCAATACATTTTCTCAGAAACAACAAGGCAGACAACTACAGGTTGTTGGTGGAAAACCTCCTCAAGGCATACAAAAGCCTTGGTTGCAACATGTCACTAAAGATACATTTTTTGCACTCTCATCTAGATTTTTTTCCACCGAACTGCGGAGCAGTGAGCGACGAGCACGGCGAGCGATTTCACCAGGACATTGCAACAATGGAGAAACGCTATCAGGGCAAATGGAGCCCATCAATGCTTGCAGACTATTGCTGGACAGTGACAAGAGATGCTCCATTTAATGAATACAAGAGACAAGCCAAGAAGCGCCGAGTAGACACTGAATAGGACTAAACTATGTACATAATAGTTTTTTGCCTTTTGTTTCATAATAAATTTTATTTATTGTGACAAAATTCCTCCTCTACCTTGGTGAGTCCTGCGCTTATTGGCGGATTTTGATCGCCTCAGAGATCTTCCCCTCTGGTAGAGCCCACAGTCAAATTCCTCCTGTCTCTGATCAGGAGTGGGGAGGTTTGGGAGGAACCCGGGCCCGCCCTCTACTCCGGGTTCCAGCCCAGGGCCCTGTGGATTGCAGTTGTCTATAGGGTTTCCTGTAACAGCTGCGTGACAGCTACAACTCCCTGGGCTACTTCCCCACGGCCTCCTCCCAACACCTTCTTACGCTTACTGCAGGACCTTCCTCCTGATGGTCTGCTGATGCTTGTACTCCTCAGTCCTTCAACTCTTCTCCCTCTCAACTCCTTGTGTGCCTCTTGCTCCCAGCTCCTCGCACGCCACACCATAAACTAAAGCGAGCTCCTTTTTAAACCCAGGTGCCCTGATTAGCCTGCCTGTCTTAATTGATTCTAGCAGGTTCTTCTTAATTGGCTCCAGGTGTCCTAATTAGCCTGCCTGCCTTAAATTGGTTCCAGAAAGTTCCTACTTGTTCTAGTGCAGCCCCTGCTCTGGTCACTCAGGGAACAGAAAACTATTAATCCAATGGCCAGTATATTTGCCTGCTATGAGACTTCTGTATCCCACTTGACTGGGTCTGTCACATTATATAACCCCTTTGCTGATTTTTAAAGTGTTACATAAACAGGACAGGTGAAATAGTATCATGTAAAGCAACCATAAACACATGAAAAAAGCTAGGTTTTCAATTTATGATTAAAACTCTACTATCTACACAATATACATAGACATAAAATGTAAAAACTTAAATACCTTAGAAACAGTAGCCAATCCGTTGTTTTAATGGTCATATTTGAATTCAGCACATCAAAATACATAGTAAATAGCACATTTTATCTCTGAAGCAGACGACGTCTCAAAAATTGTAGACCAGTGTATTTTAGGATAGACATTGACAAGCTTCACCACAACCTCGCCTGGGCAACAAGTTGATCTATGGTAATTAGCGAAAATCATTAATATACTAACCTATAGCATAAAAGGCACCCCAATATTATTAGGGTGAGGAAGTTGTATATGGACAAGAAAGCTGGGTATTTAAATGAATATTCATGGCAGCCCCTAGACCCTATAATAGGCATGTAAACCATGTAAAGTGGCCATCATCAGTGAATCTGGACCTGGATCATTGGACTCATTGGGTATGCCTGGGACAAGGCTGGACCTTTGTCTGCTAGTACCAAATCCCAAAGGGAGAGTGTGTGCATACATGAGCACGTGTGAGAGAAATGATACAAGGTATCACCTTAATATTGTTTCTGCTATCTTTGTATGTGGCCGGGAGCTTTTCTGTCTCTAATTGTGCTCATAAACGTGGTTAAAACTTTACCCTCCGTGAGTGTCTTCATTGTGCATACCAGAGTTCCCAGTTACTGACCTTAATCTTGATTCTGTTGTGCCTGATTCTGAGACTAGAACCCTACAATCCCCCAGCATTTTGAATTAGAATTAATTGGAAATGTAACCAAAAACTACTAAAGAATCAGGCTACAAGTGCTAAATACATGGTTGAGGGGAAAGGACAAGCAGGTTGGAGAAGGTGTCAGTAAATATCCATCAATATATACTATATTCATCATTACACATTATACCCAATAGTCCATTTAAACCAAATTAAGTTGAAAAAGCGTTTATGAAAATAGGCTCGGAGAGGCTTAATAGGATAGGTAAGAAATTTTTAAAGATTTTTAAAATTCAAAAAGCAGGGGGTGTTTAAGCTAAAAACACAATGGTCCAAATTCATCCCCCTTTGTCAGTCCATGAATTCAAGTGGCCAGCATAGTAACAATGATGAAGTCCTATAGTAGGTATTGTTACAGCATAAGCGAAATTTTGCAGAGCAAGATATTTTTGTCCTTAGAACATATATAAATTCTACGTATATGTAATGTGCAAGTATATGTGTGTTATGCTGGGAGTTGCATTAAACATCATTGAAGCTGGAGGGTATAATAGCTGGCCTTCATTCAAGAGAAAGAAGAAACAGATGGAATAGGAACCACACCCCAAAATACAAGCTATGCAGAGCCAGTCAGAAACTGGGCTATGTGAGTGGAAAAATGTTGGTGGGTACTGTTGGCGGGAGGTAGTTAGGTATGTGGGGCAGGGGGGGCGGGCAAGACGACAAGCAGAGCCACCACAGAAGGAGAGAGAGAAGGCTGTAAGGAAGTGCCAGATACAGCCATGAAGCACTGGTAGCATGAGAAAAAAACCTACGTTTTTGGGCTAACTGCTAGCTGGGAAGGGGCTTGAAATTGTGAGCAAAAAACAAAACAAAACACAAACCACCTGTCTCGTGCTATTTGATTCGTACTGTGTTCAGGAAAACAGGACTTTGTGGGGTTTTTTTGTTTGTTTGTTTCTTTTAACAGAGAATGTACAAAAACAAGATTTCATCAAAGAAATACCTGACTCCATCAATTTCTCCCCCTAGTAGAAATAAGACCCTGAACTGTGGCTAACTGCTTTGGGCAAAAAGGATACAACATGTACATGTAGTTTACAACAGAAAAAAAAAAGAAAACCAAAATAAAATCATCCATGAAAGTTCAATTTGGTACTGATCCAAAGTCCACTCATATCAACAGGTGTCTGTGGATTTTAGGGTGACCAGATGTCCCGATTTTATAGGGACAGTCCCAATTTTTGGGTCTCTCTTTTTATATAGGCCCCTATTACCCTCCACCCCCTGTCCCGATTTTTCACATTTGCTGTCTGGTCACCCTAGTGGATTTTGAGAGGCATGTATCAGGCCATTTGTGCCTAAATGTAGGTGTTTCATTATCAAGGAAAGAGGGAGGAAGCAATAACTGTCACTATATGCTTCAGAGTGTGTTATTCAGTTGATTACATATCATACTACAGCTATACAGAACATTTAAAAGTAGCCATTTTTTAGAGTTATGAAAAAGGTACCACAAATAATTAACAAGACATAGTGTAAAGGAACGACTCAGCATATGTGATCATGCCACCCTCTAATGACCAGACCTAGGATCTGTGATTAGAACTGGTCAAAAAAAAAAAGGGGGGGTGGTATTTTTCACAAGTTGTGGAGGGAAGAGTATTCAAAAATTGCTGTGAAAATATTTTGTATTTCTTTAAAAGGAAAAAAAATCAATTTTTTCAACTTTCAAAAAACCAGAAACTAAACTTTTGTTTTTCAAATTTTTCTGAGAGTGTTCACATTTTGGTCAAAAAAGGCATTTGTCAAAATTTGACAAAAAAATTGATAAAATTTGTCACCAACTCCATTTGTAAAAAGCCTGCTCTGTACAAACTCCAAATAAAATTAGTTCTAAGGCATATGTGGTTTTGGTGCTAGATGTGTCAGGTTCAATCCCCATTGACGACTGGTGTCTGTATATATATGGCCATAATGAATATACTTTTAAGGCTATGTCTACACTGTACAGTCAATCTGGCTGATCAATACACAGGTCTGAGCATGTGCATTAGCCTATCCAGGGTGTGAGCATCCCCACGAAAAAGCCCTACCTGCATTACTGTGTTGTCATTGTTTCTGCACTTCCCTGTGTGTCTCTGGGGGCATATCCCATGGTTCTTTGTCCAGAGGTACTCTAGGATTCTTCCCTAATACAATTGAAGGAGAACTTTTCTGTCCTTTGGTGGGGGGGCAATTGTGGGAAGGGCATTCAAGGACTATCAATTTATTTTGCCTGAATCCTCACTGCAACATTAGTGAGTTCCACTGAAAACTGCACTGGGCTTTAACCTATAGCAGCAGCCTGGCTAGTTGGCTAGCCTGGGCTTAAAGCACCCCCAAACCCAGGTTAGAGGTTTTTCTGTGCAGATGTTAGGGTGGTTTGAGCTAAAACCTGGGTTAACTGTGCAGTGAATTGTGCCATTAACAGATTACGTCACTGGCTGTTTTATGAACTTTTGCTTTCAAGTTTGACCTCAACCTCACAGTGTTTGTCAAAAAGAGTGGGGAAAAAAATATTTGACACTAATAGAAGCCTCCATTCATAATTATAGCCGTGTTGTAGAGACAGATGTCCTCTAAAAGCAGCAGAAGGGCAGATAAGCATATCTGATGTGTCAGTGAGTTTCAGGATCCTGAAATGGGGCCTGGGTTGATTTAGAACTTCGAGGCCATATTTCACCCACACGTATGTGATTATCCTAGTTACTGAATAATGTGTTAGGCAGCTTCTCTCCTCTGAATACCACACTTTATAGCCCATTTCTTTACCAGGAGCTTGCCAAAGTCAATGGAAAGACATACTGATGACACTGGGCTTTAGATCAGGCCCTAGGAGCATGAAAAATGTTTTCCGTTTGATCAGGTTACATCAAATCAAATAGGAAAATTTATTAGAGAATGGAACTTCTTTCCTGAAAACAGGTTGTAATTCTTAGAGCTTTATCGCCATAAGCTAGCATTCATTTTCACACCTCCAAATTGTGAGTTCAGTTTTGCACTGACAACTATGGTGTACCTGGCAAAGGCTTCAAATCAGATATCCCAGTAATCTAAACTTCAGGTGCAAATAATGGCCACAAAGTTGGCAGCTGTTGGAACTATAACATGCTGCAATACCCAGAAAATATTAAATTGAACCAAAAAAAAATCAGTTAATGGTAACAACTGACTAGCGTTATTCAAACATAACACTAGGATCATGTTTGCATTTAGAAAACTTGATACAATGATACAAATGACTTAGTTCAAGAATAGCAAGGGAAGGGCAAAAATACAAGATGAAAATCTACATTGCTGCAGCTTTGATGGGACCATGCAAAAGCCTCAGCCTTACTCAGTCATTTGACCTTGGTTGCTTCAATTTATATTTATAAACTGTGGGAAGACTAATAAAACATTCTATATGGAAACTCATGAAAAAGCAGATCTCCCTAGACATGGTACAGTGCAGCCAAGCAGGAAAAGCCTAGCTCTGCAGAGACAATCTAGATATAACAAAACAAAACCAATATATTTTACTGTAACAAAAATAAAATAATAATCTGCACTCCTAAGGAGGTCAACGAGAGACTGGGAAGAGAGAGAATAAGGAATTGGGGTCAGAGCAATGAAGCCTTGGCAGGAGTCCTGGGAAACGTACTGTTGTGAGGGAAATAATAAGCAGGACATCTTCAAACAGATTTTATGTAAATTTCACTTGATTGATATGGAAGCACAGCATTGCTTGGAAATGCCAACATTAAAACCATTGTTTTAATCAGCTGTAGTGAATATAACAGAATCAGAAAAGTTAGAGATAGTCTTCTACTCCATACTCCCACCACCCAGCCAAACTCAGAATGGTTACCTACAGTGCTTTTCATAGGTCTGGTTTGCGACTTGGACAATATGCCAGTGCAGGCGAGTAAGAATCCTTGCAAAGGCTGTCTGGACCTTGGGTGAAAGCAAGCCATTACTGTGAGCTTACTTACTCCCCTTTCCAAGACAGGTGGACAAGGCAGGGTAAAGGAATCTTCTACCCTTCCTACTTACTGGCCAGCATAGCTGCATGCTGAAGTAGGCTAGCAGTAAATTAGTCCCAAACCTGCCCCCCCCCCACACACACCCCCCCTCTGGAGCAACAGGGATTCAGGGAGAATATAGTACCTCAGGAGTGTGTCTGGCAAATTGCCTGTAGGCACACCCCGGGGCAAGGGTACCACAATCATAGGCGTTGGGACAATCTAATTCCTAAAACTTTATCCAGACTAGTTTTAAAGATTTAAATTGACCCTAGCAATGAGTTTCCAGATATTTCTATCAGGAAATTTGTACTGTTATTCAGCTTTATTTTTCCATTTCCTTAATTCAATTATATTGCTCCTAGTTAAACTCCATATACATTGTACTTGGGTCAGAGAGTCACCACCATTCTTCATGGTCCAAATTCCAGTTCCATTGGTGCAAGCCAGTTTCCCCTAGTAGGCTTGCTCCAGTACCCTTAGGGTACAACCTAGAGAAACAAGGAGTTGTTAACTTTTGAAAAAATTTACAAATTGATACTTGAATTTAGAATTCAGAAAACGTCAAGAGGATGTGATGTTCACGGTACAATGTTTCAATCTTCAAAGGTTATAGTGGTCTCAGTAGCAATGTGAGTGGAATCTGAAACCCAATTATTTTTATGAATGCTAATCCCTAAAATAAAAACATCGAGAGGGAGGAGGGTTTGGGGGGAGGGGGAGTAACCAACACTTTCATTAAGTGGCACCAATTGTTTTATGACTAAACAGCAGTTAGAGTGCCTTTCATGAGTCTTTTAAGAACATAACATTTGCAGTCACATTAGTGTTCGTATGAACTACTGTGTAAATAAGTCTAGAGCAGGGGTAGGCAACCTATGGCATGTGTGCCAAAGGCGGCATGCAAGCTGATTTTCAGCGGCACTCAGACTGCCTGGGTCCTGGCCACCAGTCCAGGGGGCTCTGCATTTTAATTTAATTTTAAATGAAGCTTCTTAAACATTGTAAAAACCTTATTTACTTTACAAACAACAATAGTTTAGTTATATATTATAGACTTATAGAAAGAGACCTTCTAAACACATTAAAATGTATGACTGGCACGCAAAATCTTAAATTAGAGTGAATAAATAAAGACTCGGCACACCACTTCTGAAAGGTTGCCAACCCCTGGTCTAGAGTGTCTCAGAATTTGGTAGAAACTATATCTGAGTAAAATATTGTTTTCCCTTATCAGGTTCTCTTAATGTAGCGTCACTAGAATTAGCTACAATGATTTCTTGCAGAGATTCCTGTTCTTGAACTTCACATGCTTGTTTCTGGAACAAGGAACTAAAGGCTTTATCGAGCTCCCATTAGAATCAAAGGAAAGCCTCCCATTAACTCAGTGGAAGCCAGGTCAATCATGAATCACATCACCTGTATCACTTTGCTTATAAGCAGTGTCCTTTCATCCCACAACTCCACCTAAGGAAATATGGTTTGAAACTTCCCTTTCTGATGCGAGAGAAGAAATGTTGTCAGCACACTAACACATTCTTCATGCCAAACATTTCACTTATTCTGCAGCCTCTGGGCAGCTTAAGAATTATGCCTTCAGACTGCTTTCAAATTGAGTTCATAATTTTCCTGCAAGAAATAC
Organism: Macrochelys suwanniensis; assembly: GCA_033296515.1. NCBI lineage: Eukaryota > Metazoa > Chordata > Testudines > Chelydridae > Macrochelys > Macrochelys suwanniensis. The sequence goes on along the minus strand of CM065784.1, from coordinate 13,734,271 downwards.
TGCACGTTTTTGATACTGTATCTTGTATATAGGCTGAAGATACTTTGTGAAATTGACCTTTTTGGCATACTATATGCAGAAACCTCATATTAAGCACAGCTTTACAGACTGATAAAATAACTTTTCAAAAGAAAAATGTTCACCAAGAAACATGATGCATCTGCTTTAAGTCAAAGTCTGACAAAATTTGTTTGATGCAAAGGCTTCCAGCTCTACCACTTCATGCAAAATTCCTGTTCCAAACCTGGCAAAGTGATTATTCTTTGTATTATACAAAAATTGAAATGTTGTAATGAAGATGAGAAAAAGATAGTGGTAAGCAACTTTTTAAAATATTTTTACTCCTTGCATAGAGATGAAAGACTAAGCAAATTACAGCAAGAAGAATAAACACTAGGGCCCATTAATGCAAAAAAAGTTCTGCATACGGAGGTGCAAGTTAAATTTCATAGCACTCATTTAGGGCCAGAGTCCATGTTCAGAAATAGCTTATCCCATAAACAATTCTACTGACATCAATGAGGCTACTGATGGAGTAAGATGCTGCTCACTATGAGTTAGGGTATCAGAACCTGGCACTTTGAATCTAGATAAGTCTAAAGGAGTCTGACCTATGTGTAAGCAAGAGTAAGGGAGTCAAAGCTGATATAAAACTTTGCCACTGGAGAACCAGAAGATACATAAAGCAGGGTAGCTATAGAAGCGCTCTCAGCCAACTACTTCTGAGTCCTAGCTAGCCTGGTTAATGTGAACTGCCTCCACTTGGAAACAAAGTTTTGCGGTGTGGGGAATTTTTGTGGCATTTTGCAGATGGCCTGGACTGAGCTGTATGATTCCAGAGCAATGTCTTGACAGTAGGGTTTTCTCAGCTTGAGTATCAGCCAGTGTTATTTATTTACTGGAAGTGCTTAGGAGGCATCATCCTCAGGTTTGGATCAATTACTATCTTGGCAGGTTAATGTTGGCAGAGAGATACTGGGCTCATTATTGGTGGAGTTTGTTAAAGGAGGGTACTGTACCACATGCCCCGAAGACAGCAACCATGAGGCCTCTGCACAATAAGCCAGCTCTTGTCATTCACAATCTTTCCAATAAACCTGTATCAAATCTTCCATTTCAGAACAAGGCCACTCTGGGAATACCTAGACTTCCCAGATTTCCTTTCCCCCAGTCAATCTGCTTTAAGACGAGGGTGCCTATTTAATAACCATTGAGATTTTCCTTGGCTGTTCACAGCATCAGAAAAAATAGAACTGGGGAAAGTGTTCGGCGCATGACAAACACTGGAAATATTGGAATACATTCAAAAACACAGCCATGTTTTATTTATTAATGTGGAAACTGAATTTTAAAAAACCCCTAAATTGTACCACCAACAGCCGATTGTTTAAAATAGCTCTGACATCAGGCCTTGATCCTGCAAGACATTTTATCCAGGTACACCAAAGTCCATAGAGTGCACAGAGGTCCAAGGTTACACCTGCCTAGAACAGCATTCAGGATCCAGGCCACAGTCAACATGTGAGTGAATGTCTTGAAATGATCATCTAGGGCATTTTTAACATATATGAATGGTATATTAAGAGAAGCAAAAGTATGCTGTAAGGGGAGAATAAAAGCATATCACACCTGCAGTCTATTTTGTTAGGATGGCTTTGAACTGCTCCACATTTGGAAGAAGAACATTCTTCATTTTAAATTTCCAGTCCACCAGATGTTCCACATAATTCAGAGGGAGGGAAAAAATGGGAAAAAGCAAGCTAAATTTCTGAAGCATACCTACCTACTATTTGTGAGAGGGTAAGACTGACAGTTTAGGAAATTTGTCCCTGAGAAACATGAACTCTGGTTGGCTTTATGAAATTGCTGTATCATGGAATGCCTCAGTGTATATTGAATCAGCCTTTTGCTACTCGGGCTGGTGGCACATATCCCCCAGACTACGAATAATTGAGTGATTACTTGAACAGCATTTCTCTCAAATGGAGCACCACAGAATGAGGAGGTGGCTTCAGCCCAGGAGAAAATACCAGTTCAAGTCTGTGGGAGAAGGGGTTGGAGCAGTAAGCAAAAAAAGTAAAAGAAACAAGGTGCTAGAAATGGCTTTTTTAAATAAAAACTTCTGGGAGCAGGGCTGACTAACGTTTTTGCTGCCCCAAGCAAAAAAAAAAAAACCCAAGCACCACCCCGTGGAAACAACCCCTCCCCCCATGCCCAGCAAAACAAATCCCCCCACCCCCCCAACGCTGCCTCCCCGCTGAAACAACCCCTGGCCCCCGGCCCCTTCTCCCACCCAAAGCACCGGCGGGGAGGGTGGCATGCCCGCGGCCCTGCTCCCCCAGCCGGGGCGCTGGCGGGGAGGGCAGCATGCCCACCGCGCCGAGCGCACCCCTCCGAAGAGTGCCACTGCCAAAGTGTGTTTTTTTTAAAAAAAAAACAAAAAACAAAAAAACCCTGAGCGCCGTCCCCCCGAAGATGCAGCCCCAAGCACGTGCTTGGTCGGCTGGTGCCTGGAGCTGGCCCTGTCTGGGAGTTTCAGGGAACACAAAGGGACCTGCTCTCCATGTGAGGGAAACCTGTTGACTGCCAGAGCTGAATGAGGAGAGCTTGCTGCAGGAGTGAAAGGAGACTATGATCAGGAAGAAAATGCTGAGCCAGGGGAATGGGATCCAGGAGACAGGACCTGGGGCATTGAACCTAAACCCAAAGAACCCTCAAGAGTGGTGAGGATCTGAGGGAGGGAACTGTGGACAGATTGGAAGGAAGCGATGCCATGATTAGAATCATAGAATATCAGGGTTGGAAGGGACCTTAGAAGGTCATCTAGTCCAACCCCCTGCTCAAAGCAGGACCAATCCCCAATTTTTGCCCCAGATCCCTAAATGGCCCCCTCAAGGATTGAACTCACAACCCTGGGTTTAGCAGGCCAATGCTCAAACCACTGAGCTATCCCTCCCCCCCCATTAGGTGAACTTACTTTACATAAGATGGTAAGGGTCTAAGTGTACTTAATGGATTTATATTGGCTAGTAATATATAAGTAAATGCAAAAGTAATATAAAATGTTGGCATAATTTAGTGTGGTCAATAAGACTTCTGAATAAATGGAAACAAAGCCTTTTCAGCTTACTAAATATTGCCTTATTCTGTTTTTGGTACGTCTCTGATTTGAGTACAAGACAAAGAGGCATTCTGCCAAACATAGAATATCAGGATTGGAAGGGACCTCAGGAGGTCATCATAATCAGGGAAAACAAGGGAAGTCCCGGTCAAATAATAAGACTAATAGTTTTGTTATTGCTAATAGGCAGAATGTCACTAATGGTCACAATTATATAACAAAGCAGAGGAGTGTGTGTTGATAAAAGTAGGGTGTGATCTTGGGTATAAAGAGAGCGTACTGTGACGCAAGCCTGTGTTGATGTAAATGGAGTCCAACTGGCCTGCCATATCTCACCTGATCACTGGGTGTGGCATTTTATACCTATGCTGAAATAAACCTGTTCCTTAGATTTGAACTTGGAGCTAGTAGTCGTTCTTGTCTGCTACAGCAAGCAGTGGCTGTCTACTTTGCTTGGTTTGCATGGTAACCTGTAGACCTCGTTGGTGGTCCTGAAACATCCTTACACCGGTGTTTGTTTTTCCTAGATCTATTTATCTGCATTTAGTCTAAAATAACTCATAGTCCAAGTTACAACTCAATATGAATTAATACCTGGTCATACCTTTAGGGCACAGTTTATAATGGAAATGTTGACAGACTCTTAAGTATATACCACCTCCTACTAGTGCTGCTAATGTACTTGCAAGGAGGTAATCCTTATTTATCTAATTGTGCTTTTATATTCACTTACAGATTCCCGTCAGCCTTCTGAATATTTTACAATGTATGCTAACTTGCACACCTTTTAATCAAATAGACTGCCTGAGAGGAAGAACACAGATTTGATTGGAAAACAGTCTCAGTTTGAATGAAGAAGGAATTTACCATATATTGAAGCACAGTGCCCCCATCCTCTAGACTGGAATAGTAGGGAAAATTAGAAATGATCAGACAATAATTTGCCCTGAAGCCTTGGATTCTATTTGAGTTAGGATCAGTTCTCATTCTATTCCAATAGAACTCAGTTACATTCTGGCTTTTAAAAGGTCACCCTGAGACTTTGTAATATCAGTGTTTCAACCCAAGCTCAAAGAGTGCTGCCCCTTTTCTAATGTATAAATACCTAAACCAGATGGGCACTCTGCTTCTTGCCCTGACACCACAAAGCATTGGTGCTTTATTCTTTAGTGGCCCAGTCCTAAAAGATGCAGAGCACACACAGCTCAAATTGAAAGGAACAGGAGTCAAGGGTACATCACAACTGACAGGATCAGACCCTATCTGTTCTTCAGCATCTAATCAATTTATGATCCCTGATAAACTGGTCCAGGATATAAAATGAGAGAAAGTAAAGGGATTGGAGAGGACAGGCAGTCTGGGGTATGTCCAAGGACAGATTTCTAGTGACTGCTACAAAAGGGCACAGGAAGGGAAGTCAGTTCGGAGATATTGGTTCTGCTTTCTTTTTCTTTTTTTTTTAATATTGTTGCCAGTGCACTGGGTTGTGCTTTTTTCCTTTTCTTTTGTATTGTAATCTTGTTGCCAATGCACCCTGGGATATAGCCTTGTATCCCTTGAATCTTTACAGTTTTTAGGCTCTGATCGCCAAGATCCAGCTGACCCTGTGTAACAATCACATATTTTAAAAGTCTGGATAGGTGCCCTGTAGAGTTTTCAGCTCATTGTTTGAGTATTGTTGCACTTTGACACTTGTCATTGACTTGAGACTACAAAAAAAAGTCAAAGCTGAAGAGCATCTTAAATAGCTTTTATGAACAACTGTTTCCAGAGTTCACTCACCTCCAATCAAAAAGTGAAGTTCTAAGCTGAATTAAACCTTGAGGTAGGGTGACTAGGTGTCCGGTTTTCGACCAAAACACCCTGTCGAAAAGGGACCCTGGCAACTCCCGTCAGCACCGCCAACCAAGTAATTAAAAGCTCTGTCAGTGTTGCTGTGGGACTAAGTCAGACTAGTCCCTACCTGTCCTGGGGCACCGCGCTGCGCCATGGAAGCGGCCAGCAGGTCTGGCTCCAAGGCGGGGAGGCCATGGGGTTCTGCGTGCTGCCCAAGCACCGGCTTGGCACTCGGCCAATGGGAGCGGTGTCTGTGGGTGAGAGCAGTGTGCTGCAGAGCCTCCTGCTCCCCCACAACCTAGGAGCCAGACCTGCTGGCCGCTTCTGGGATGCAGCATGGAGCTAGGACACGGAGTCTGCCTTAGCCCTGCTGCAACACTGACTGGGAGCCGCCCAAGATGAGCCTGTGCCCCAGCCCCCTGCCCTAGCCCTGAGCCCCCCCGCCCCAACCCAGAGCCCCTCCTGCACTTCAAACCCCTCATCCCCAGCCCCACCCCAGAGCCTGCACCCCCAGACAAGAGCCTGTACCCCACCCCCCAGCCCCGAGGCCCCCCAAACCCAGCCCTCCTGCACCCCAGAGCCTGCACCCCAGCCCATAACCCTCACCTCCTGCACCCCAACCCACAGCCCCCTCCCATATCCTGAACCCCTCATCCCCAGCCCCACCCCAGAGCCCTCACCCCAACCCCCTGCCTCAACCCACAGCCCCCTCCCACATTCTAAATCCCTCACCTCCCACCCACCAGCCTGGAGCCCCCTCCTGCACCCCAAACCCATCTCCAGCCCCACATCAGCCAGAGCCCTCTCCACCTCCTGCACCCCACCTCCCTGCCCCAGCCCCCTCATTTCTTCCCTCCCAGAGCCCACAACCCAATTTAGAGCCCCCAACCCCTCCCACACCACAACACCCCACCCTAGCCCAAGTGAGTGAGGGTGGAGGAGAGCAAGCCACCGAGGGAGGGGGAATGTAGTGAGCGGGGCGCAAAGCCTCAGGGAGGGTGTTCAGTTTTGTGCAATTAGAAAGTTGGCAACCCTACCTTGAGGGTTTCAGAGTTTATAAAACATAGTGAGCATTCAACAAAGTATCACACACAGCTCTGTAGCTGAACCTCATTGGCCAGATATTCTAAGGGGATTCAAACTGGTCTTTGATTTTGCACATCTCTCTCTTTGGCACCTATGTTCTCAGTGCACAATATCTGGTGGGAATACATTAACTATAATTATGCATGTACATTTGGTAATTAGATGTCTAACAATCCAGTTCGCAAGTGCAAATAAGTGCATTGGGGGGGGAAAAAGTTATGTAGTTAAATACAGTTTGCTCACTGATATCTGAGATTTTGCACACACACAAAAACCTTACTATTTTGCAGCTAAGGGCCCGATTCTGCAAGGTGCTACATTTCCACAATTTCCATCGGCTAAATGAGAGCCCCTTGCAAGGCTGAGACATTTTATCGTCCATCTGCCCCCAAGTCTGTGTGTATCTCAGTCTTGCAAAATTGCTGAGTGCCTCTTGGAGAGCAATTCCTGGAGTGGAGGATCCTAGGCAATTTCTTTGAGGTGCTCAACATCTTGCAGAATTTAGATGCGACAAGATATAAAAGCACAAGTTTGGTAGCCACTTTGAATCTTTAGTCCTACATGCATTTACATGCCATTCAATGGAAAGAGTTTGGCCAATGGCTGCTTTTCATCTGTGACACCCCAGGAGTCAAATCGTGTGTGCCACGTCTCATCTATGTCAAATATGCTCATGCTCAGATAATACAATGAAGTCCCCTAAAAGGGAACACTGACAACGAAACTCTGATAATGATGAAGTCAAATATGAAAGCCACAGATTGTTTTAATGCATTATAATGTGGAAATTGCCTTTCTGGTTATAATGAGCCTCTGCTTATAGTGAAGCTGTCCTGTGGAAAAAATGGTTATTAGAAGTTTCCATTGTGTTACAAGATTGTAATAATGAATAAAGCTGCCAGTTCTATATTATCAAAGATAAAGCAGAGATGAAATAGCTGTTTGAAAAAAGCTAGACGCTCGGCCTCAATTATTCTATAGTTTGTATCAATAGAAGCAAGAAATCCTGTGGGAGGACAGAAAGCACTAGGTGATTTAAAAGGTGTAACGTCTCTTATTTTGTCCAAGAAAAGCTTTTTATTAGTTTTGCTGTTGAGCGATTTTAGAGGTGAAAGGAATGGAACAGAAATGAATCAATGTAATATTTCTGAAAGAAAAGTCTAGTTTAATAACAAGCAGATGTAATGTATGAGCAGATACAAGAAGAGCCTTCAAGATGATAGTTCCGTGTCAGTTTCTGACAAGATGAAGATGTGGTAGAAAGATTATATATTGCATTTTGCATTGGTTTCTGCTAACTTGTTAGTGTGAAAATTGTGTTGTCTCCCCTTGCCTCTTCAGCTTGTCACTGTTGAATGAAAGCACCTATTTTTATTTATCTGATTTTGCTAAAAAGTGACACTGTCAGGAAACCAGGAGTCCTTCTACTGCATTTACTTCTAATATGTACAAAGAGAAATCTAGGCTAAGGGTGGGGAGGGGGGAAGCAGCAATAACTACTGCAGCAATTATGTTTTGCTTTCCACATGTAGCACCTTTATACCGAAATGTGTCTCAGTAAACAACCAGCTATGGCATAAAACTGAGAGGATTCTAAACGTCACTCTTATAAATCACATTTTATGGCCAAACATCAAGAATCAAGCAGCCTCAAGCTGTATTAACTTGCCCCTTCTTCGGGCTCCTTGATAGGTAAATGACACCAACTAAATCTCCTTTACAAGGTCAGTATGCTGAGTGTAAGTAGGTCTAGGGGGGAAAAGTCAGAGTCCAGCTGAATGTAAGAGGGTATAAATTGCACCTCCTTGGAGATCACTTCTGAATCGTCACCATTCCCCAAAGCCCCCCAAACCTGGAGCCCCTCCTGCACCCCAAAACCCTCATCCCCAGCAAAGAGCCCGCACCCCCAGCAAAAAAGAATGGAAGAAATACAATATAGAAGTAGAAGTGGTTGTGCATTTAAATTTAGGACAAGTCTTCGTTCTAAGGTGGTTGTGTGCGCACATGTGTGTTTATTTTGTAATGTAAATTGAAGTACGGTGTGATAGACTGTCAGGACCCTGCATGAAGATGCACACTTATGCTGCTGGCTGCCAGACCAAATAGGTCTTCATTACCTCCAATCCAGGAGGATTAAAGGATTTGTGTTTAATCCCTTCTGAATCAGAGATGCAAAAGATAAAACAAGAATTATTTCAGACAAAAAAAACTTCTGAAATTTAGAAATATATTCTATTCTTCTATATAGAAATATAGAAAGTTAAACTTCTATAGGTTTTTTAGAGACTGGCCTCATTTTTGGTCAAATAGACACTTAACCCTGGGCACAAAACTGCATCTGCAATAGAGGCTTTATAGATATCAAAATCGCCAATTTGTGGATGCAATCAGGAACCTTGATGTCTTGCATTATATTGTCCCACTAATACTTGCACCCACAAAAATATAGGTGTGCATACATCTCTTATTCCCCAGAGCAGGGACGGAACAAGCAGTGGAAGTGCAAGCCCTGCCAGCGTGCCCAAATCTTGTCCTGAAGGTCCCACATTGAGGAGTTAGGTAATTCAGTCACCAGGGCCACTTGACCCATGAGTCTCTGCTGATCATGAACACCATTGCCACAGTTATGATGGTGCTTTTCCTGATGAGGATGCTTGTCCACTAGAAGCCTGACAACACAAAAGATATCCATAAGTGATTAGGGACCTGATCCAAAAGCACACTGAAATCAATGGAAAAGACGTCCCTTGACTTAAGTGGCTCTGAATCAGCCCCCAAGAGTCATCCTGTCTGAATCTGAACCATGGGTTAAAGATAAGAGCTCCACATCTCCTGAAATATGCTCCACCCTCCTTGCATAACGTTTTTTTCCCCACTTCCTCATTTGCTTATATATTTGTGGCCTGTGCTTGTAGTCTTGATAAAGCACTTAGTGACGATAAGCTAGCTTTGTATCTCATTTGCTCCCGCATGAGAGATTTTAGCTCTCCTTAGACGGGCTTTGTGTGCTCTTACAATTAAACCACTAGTAAATGTAAAACCTATTTTAATCCTTTAGAGTGTGCAACTAAGAAATAAACATTTTGCAAGCAGAGGGGTACAGTTGTGTATAAGAAGTATTCTTTATACCTGTAAGATTCCTGCTGTGGCACCCACCATACAGACTTTCAAGCCACTGTTCAATATTGTTCCCAAATGAATGAAATATTAAGTGTTGCTTAGTGTTCATCTGAAACTAGTGTGTTTCTGGGATTCCAGAAGATGGGTTCTGTAGGGTTTAACTACAATAACTCATACTTCACTAAACAAGAAGACTAACTGCCTGCCAGAGTGGCTTAGAAGTGACACTCAAAGAAAACCAGTTGCACCATTCCAGGGCAGCAAAGGAGAAAGAAGTTAACAGGTGTAAGAAAAAGGAATGTAGCTCACACAGAAAGACCTGGTTAACAATGAAGGCTAGTAAAACAGTAAACATAGTAGAGACACAAAGTAGGCGAGGTAATGTCTCTAATATCCTGGGACTGATGTGACTGCAACTACACTGCACACAGCTAAACAGTGTTAAGCAAACATCCATAACAAATTTAAAGACGAGTTTAAAGACATACTATAGGGGCAAGTTTGCACCCAACTGGTCAGCTAAAATTGGGGACCCCCCACCAGCCACTGCATCATGCAGACACTGAATGGTCATGGCTTCCAGTTTATCACAAAGAATGGAAGCTACTGGACTACGTTTTGGTGACAGAACCACTGTTAATCCTTTTTCAAGCACAATAAAAAGGGCACTGTCTATAGACTCAAAGACAAATGAACTAGGTCCTGTTACAGAATCATGAAGGGGCATGCAGGGGCGGCTCCCACAATTTTGCCGCCCCAAGCAGTTGCCGCAGCCCCGCCCCCAACGCAGGCAGACGTAGTGGGGCCCCGCTATGTCTGCTTGCGTCGGGGGTGGGGCTCCGCCCCCGATGCAGGCAGTCCCAGTCCGCAGCGGCAAGGGAAGAGCGGCGGACCTGCCGCCCCATTGCTGCCGTGGCAAGCGAGAATGGAGCAGCAGTCTGAGTCCCGTGGTGGCAATTCGGCGGCGGGAAGAGCTGGTGCCTGGAGCCGGCCCTGGGGGCATGACATGCAACGAGGTCATTGGACAGGGAGAGAGCAAGCCTATGTTCCCTGGGATTGCACCAGTGTGACTCGGAGCAGAATTAAGCACTCCATGTGTAATTTAGTGAGGTGGTGAATCCATAATATTGTTATTCAGACTAGGTGCTCTGAACAGGGCTATTCAAATATTACTGATCATTTTGCATGGTTATGGTGGAGCTATTCACCTTTGTTTCACACAGTGACACCCTAGTACAGAATGATGTGCATTACCATACCTAATATACATCAAGGATTGCAGAAAGAACTGGGTAGTCTGTCCTGCAGAAAGATTTACTGGTGTACCTGAAAAAGGGCTGAATGTATAGATTTCAAGGACAGATGGGACCATTGCGGTTGTCTAGTCTGACCACCTGTATAATAGAGGACCTAGAACTTCCCTAGAATAATTCCTTTGGAACTAGCATACCATTTAAAAAGACAGCCAATCTTGATTTTAAAATTTCCAGCAATGGAGAATCCACTATGTCCCTGGATAAATTATTCCAATGGTTAATTACCACCCCTCTGCCCGTTTTAATTTTATTTCCATTCTGGACTTGTCTAGCGTCAACTTCCAGCCATCGTATCATGTTATACCTTTCTCTGCTAGATTGAAGAGCCCGTTATCAAATATTTGTTCCCCACATAGGTACTTATAGACTAATTGAGTCTCCCCTTAATCGTCTCTTTGTTAAAATAAATAGATTGAGGTCCTTAAATCTATCACTATACAGCTAATCCTTTCATAATTTTTGTGGCTCTTCTCTAAACCCTCTTTAATTTATTAACCTCCTTCTTGAATTGTTGACCCCAGAACTGGACACAGTATTTCAATAGCAGCTGCACCAGTCCCTCAGACAGAGGTAAAAATAATTTCTCTACCCTACTTGAGATTCCCCCGTTTATGCAGCCAAAGATCATCTTGGCCCTTTTGGCCAGTGTCACACTGGGAGTTCATGTTCTGGTCATCCACCATGACCCCATTATGACTGCTAGTATAGATGCAGAGGGCAAACGAGACCTTTCCCCATCCCAGCACATATGCGAACCGAATAGCTGTAATTTGGATTCAAATGCTGGAGGGAAACAGGAAAGTGGGTAGTTCAACTAGCAGAGCTAACAGCTCCTAAATGGGATGTCTGGGCGTGGTGGGAATCTAGCAAGGCAGCATAGAATACCCCAGTAAAACAGGACTAAGTCCTGCTGCCCTGCCTGTTCTCCCCAACATCCAGGTACCAATATTGCCAAATGCCAAGAATTCAAAACTCAAGTATCAGGCCTCACTAGGGGTGCCAGAACACAGAGGAGGAGCAAGCGGGAGTGGGGTCTTGGGGGAAAACGGCAGTGTGAGGATGGGAGCTTGGAAGAAGGGATGGGGCCACGGTTTGGACACTGGTAGCCCCTCCACTTTTAGGGAGCGTCCACCAATCCTGGGCCCCACAAAATAATGAGACTTGTGATTTGTTTAAGCTGTATTTGTTAAATAAATTTGAGATGTTTTTATTTGCCTTCTGTTAGAGCCTTTAATGTTCAATTGATTCACTATTTCAAGCTTTTCTCCACAATAAGGGCTAGAAACTTATTTTATTAATGCAGCAGGCTAAAGGGAAATCCCTGTTCTCCTGAAGATGGCTCCATTTGGATTTAAGAGAGGATTAGGCTCACATCCTTATCCTCTAAAGATCTGGGATAAAGGAAGCAGGCAAGCCGTAATCACATGGATTAACGTGAGACAAAAATCATCAAATAACGTGAGACAAAAATCATAAGAGCTGGCAACACTGAGGCACTACCATTGGGAAGGATGCATCTATCACCATCTTAAGAGGCTTAATGAGGCACCAGTAGTAGTACAAAGTCTCATTTCAAAAGTAGAACCAGCAATTTTTGCCTTTTTTTTAATTGAGATTATTCTCGCTACATTGTTTTCCCACTGAATCATTTCAAGCAGTTTTCACACACAAAAAATCTTTGTTTTTCCAAGCAATGCTATTCATGGTGTGTAAATGGACATGCATACAAATTCACAAGGAGAAGGTAGCTTCCTTCTTTTCAGGTGAATTACTGTCTTTTCTCCTCAGGATGTTATAGGATTTTCCCATCTGCTTAAAACAAAACTGATTCTGAGGCTCAAACAGCCGCATGTACCCTGAGAAGGCTTAGGCCAAGACTTCGGCAAGTTCCAATTGATTCAAAGTCAGGCCTCTTACAGGTTAGGCCCACAAAAATCATTTGTTGTTTTTTGCTAATCTTGGCCTTAGACTTTGAGGGCCAGATCCCCAGCTACTGTAAATGGGAGTAAGCACATTGCCAATTTCCAGGATCCGTATCGGCTCTGCGAAGTTATGAATGTCACGTATTGAATTCAACCTAGGTTCTTGACACCTGTATGCTCTGGGATCCTCAGATTCTATAAATCAGTATAGCACCATTGAAGTCATTCTCCCACCAATAACACTTGGGCAAATGAAACCCTGTCCTTTCACCCTGTTTGACTTGAAACAACTTGTTCCCTTTGATAATAGGTAGTTCTGATACACCAGAAATACCTTACTTACTCCCCGCTTCATATTTGTTTGCCTGGTGACAAGCTTGTTCCTATTATATTGGATTAGAGTTTTCTTCTCCCTGCTCTTTGCTTCTACCCTTTCCTGGTCCACTTCCAAGAACTGAACATTTTTACTTTTCCCATTAGGCTTTAGCTTTTGTGTATTTTGCTTTATTGGAACTGGCAACATGAAACCATTTAAACATCGTGCCATCTGTCAGAGTCAGGTCCTATACGTAAGGTGTCATGTTTGATTTCATATTATCATTTGCTGTGTAGTAAGTAGGGCTAAAGAAAAAAAATAGTCTGCACAAAGAATTAATCTGCATTAAAACAGTTATTTTTGTGAAGTTCTTTATGAGGTCTTTCCTTTTACTGCTGTTGTGGGACCTAGTTGTGCCCTTATGAACATATATGCAACTCCCAGTGATATCAACCAGAGTTATATGCTCAGGTAAGAGGTGGATTTTGGCTGTCAGCCACTGAAATGCCCTGACCTGCCATCCACTGTGTACTGCATATCTCAGATTTTTACATGAACGAGAACCCAAGACCACAGCTCATCAGTCCTGGATAAAAAGGGTTAATGTTCAGGATCCAAATGTTCAGATCCCCAAATATCAGCACTCCTGCCCCTAAGACATCCTGCTTCTGAGCTACTTCCTTACATGAGCTCATACTTGGTGCAGGGACAGGCGATATGGGGGGCCTATTATCCCTTCTCATTACTGCTATATTTTGTAGGCAGTGCTCTCCTATCCAGGGAATGAAGGAAAAAACCATTTGGAAACATCTTCTGGTGAGTGTCTGACCCACCTACTACCTCTCTATTCCTCTGCAGGGGGACCCCACTCCTCCTGCACCAAGTGTAGCAATTATACTGGCTCTATCAAGTTCCCAGGTTAAGGTAACCCAGACTGCACCAAGCTAAAAGGAAAATCCCTGTTCTCCTGAAAATGGTTCCAGTTGGATTTGAGAGGGGATTAGGTTCTTGTCCCTAGCCTCCAAAGATCTGGGATAAAGGAAGCAGACAAGCCGTCTTCCTTCTGGAAATCGAGAAAGGACAGAAGGGCAGCTGGCTGCGCTTTACTGGACTGGTCCACTCAAGAGAGTGGTTACTCAGAACATCTAGCACTGCTGGAAGGATGTATTGCTGAAGAGTGAGTTGCCAAAAAGCCATTGACAGTCTTCAGGTAAATTTATTCAAATTAGTCCAGGCATCTTTACAAGATATTGCGGGTCACTGCCAAAGCATTGTGTTATAGCAGGCAAAGGGGGCATAGTAACACATAGACGGTGAACAGAAATGCATGAGGAAGCACAACGGATTGTTCATTCCAATCCAGCCCCCAAGCTTATTTCTGCTAAAATGAGATGCCAAATGGATTCAACAAACAGCAACAACAAATTGAAGGGATGGAACTTAATGCTGCAGAAGTAACAATGTTTCTCTTGAAAGTGTATCCTACATATAATAGTAGAGCCTCCTGTGGGTGCACAAAGATCAGTAATAGAAGGGCAAGACACCACAAGAGGCTGTTCTTGCCGTATTCCTGAATCAGTGTTAAATGGGATGTGCCAGAAATCTCTCAGGAAGCCTGACACACAAGTGTTCCAGTTCCATTTTGTACATTAAAGATGTTTAAGTAAAGTAACAATCAACCTCTGTCTTGGAGTTTTATACGGCTACCCATCACCCATAGTATTTAAGCAGCTTCCATCTAAAAGTCAATAGCAACAATGAAGTCCCTAATGGACTTTTGAGTCTCTAGCTAATATACATCCAGACTTATGGTCTGGCCATTGGTTTGATGAGAACATGGTCTACACAGACTAACAACTATTCACGTATAGACTGTAGCGGAAGCTTTTCACTGGATGGAAACGTTTCCCTGCAGTGTTTGTAATCCAAAATTCCATCGTTGGTCTATTGCTTAGGAGCCTGAAAGTGAAAATGACCTGTCTGTTCTACTTGTCTAAGCTGAACACAGTGCAAAATGTAACCAAACAGCACAAAAGATGAAAAATGTATTTGATTTTAAATATCTGTTTTTCAGATGACTTTTAGTTGGCAGTATCCATTTAACCAAGAAACACAGCCTGACTTCTCAACCACATCCTCCAGCATCTCAGTTCCTGCTCTTCCAGCAGGCTTTTAGCAGAAGGCAAGTCAGGGCAGGGTTTTTTGGTTGTTTTTGGAGGGGGAGAAGAGTGGATGATGCAATTCACAGTGCAACCCTTTGGCAGTGTGACTACAGACAGAGGCAACTCTGATTTCCCCTCCCTTCTCTGATCAGAGAGTGAATACCCTACCTGAGTTATTCCTTGGAACACCACAGAACATGATGCTGGTCTTCGATTTGGGCTATTTATAGCAGTACATATAATAGTACAGTTATAGGTGTAACTGCCATGCTTCATTTAAAATAGCTAAAAGACTGTCAAGCAAATGCCACCATTCAGAAATTCAAACAATCTGAACAGAGGGGCTTCGTTGGATATTGTTTTGGCTAAGGAGTGTGCGCACAGGAACGTGCATGTATAAAAAAGCCTAGTCTGAAAGCTGATGGAAAGACGTTTAGAGCCATGTGAAAGGAAACTGTCTTCTGTTTGGTTCCTCCCATGTTAAGGGAAATAGGGTTGAATTTTTTATAAATTTTGTTTTATATCAACAAGATTGAATCACATGCACCAGGCTCCATCATCAATTTCTCCTCCCAATTGGAACAACCTACAAACCCCAGTTTTGAATAGCTGCTTGGGTCAAAAGGTCAATTTAACAGTAGCATCCACAGATCCATAGGAGTGTTTTCCTTCTGTTATGCCACCCACAAAGTGCTTTTGGGACTAGCTGTTAAAATGTGCTTGTTAACAAGAGTCATGCGCATGTTTTAATTGTTTTATCATTTGACACTGACATTTTTCTTCAGAGGATTAGAGTTTGCTGTTAAAGAGCAACCAACTTGCTGAGATCCTCACATTTAAATGCCCTTTTAGTTTCTCTTGCAGTAATATGAATGTCTTTCGGGTGGTTGACAATTAAAAAAAATATACAGGTCAAATTCACTCCTGGTGTCACTCTACTGAAGTTAATGAGTTACACAGGAAGAAAGATTGGCCCATATATTTCTTGAGCTTTCTTATCTTGAGAGAGATACACCTGAGTGGAGAATGATTAAATGCTGACAAACAAATCACTATTGTGAGAAAGATCAAGTATCAGAGGGATCAACAAGAGAGGCATAACAGTGGGGAAACCTGCTCAGCATTTTAGATGCCTATACATAACTGTCAGGAGTATGGGGAACAAACAGCAAGAACTGGAATATTAGCTCAGGAATGAGCAGTTACATTGCAAAACCACACTTGAGTTACTAGGTCCACAATCATGCTGCATTCAGTACTAGGACTTCTGGGACATATCCCACTGTTCTTAGCGAGGCGGTAAGCTCTGCCACTCTGATTCTTTCCCAGTAAATTGTGGGAGAAATTAGCTGTCCTCTGGCCACACAGAGGGTATTGTGGGGTGGCACTAGAAGACGATCAGCACTAGAGTGATTTAGCGTGCATCCTCACTGCAAAATGGGCAGAGTAGCAGCCCAAGCATAAGTAGCACTCAGAATTTAGCTGATAGCCCCAGCTCGCTCAGATTGAAAGCGCCACTAAGCTCACATCGGGGTGGGGGTGGGGGGGGTGGATGGGAGCCAGGTTAGAGTCAATACTTGAATTAACACTGCAGTGAAGATACAGACCAGCTTAGACTCCCTCTAGACTTTCATAGACTCTCATAAGCTCATCTCTGACCTTGGCCCTCAATGTTTTTTTCCCTCTTTTTACAAATAAAAAAGAAATAGTCCTGGCTCACATACTACAGACATTTCAGTTACCAGCACAACTGTAAAATAATAGAAATCTTCCATTTGTTTCCTTCACCACCTCCCCCCACATTTATAGTTGCAAGCATTGAGGGCTGTGTCAGGATGCCCCAGCCCAGCAGCATCACCAAATGGCAATACTCCGGGGCATAATGCTTACTGGCGGGAGTTCAAAGGCCATGTTGCCTAGTAGCTATGGTGCAGGGGAATGTCACACACTGGTGAGAGTCCAAGGGGCCACTTCATCTAGCAGCAATATCAAGAGAAGAATCACCTAGCAGCGAGCACGGGGAAGGGAGGGGAACCTGGGCCCGCCCTACTCCACCGAGTTCCAACCCAGTGCCCTTCAAAACAGGGTACCCGGACACAGGGTTCAGGTCCCAGTATTCCCAAGTGCATTCCTATCCTTGTCCCAGTCCCTCCGATGGGATCTCTGGGGTTGGACATGAGGTCCCCCCCTTTTGCGTTCTGCTTAGTCTCTGGCAGCTCCTCTGCTGGCAACAGCAAGTCATCCCTTTCGGTTCCCACTGTCAAATGGCTTCCCACAGTGTAGCTAGGAGGCTCAACCCTGGTGGCTGGGAGACCTGGCAACTTCTTGGCACACAACCACGCTCCTCAGACAGCCCAGACTGAGCTGAGCTGCTCCATTTTGATCACTTCCTCCACTGGGAGCATGCCCAGCAGGGGTGAGGGGTGTGGCCTTTTAGGCCAAAAAATGCTCTTTAACCTTTGCTTCACCAGTGTGGGGTCAATATACCCTGTCACAGGCTGGCTCATGTACAGACCAACAAATATGACCAAATACCAAGGTATGCTACAACAGCTGCTGCCTGACCGGGGAACCACGCTTCAGGGTCATCATTGTTAGCAATTGTTTAATTTACATCAGAGGTTCTCAAATTGTGGTCTGTGGACCACCAGTGGTCCACGAGCTCCATTCAGGTGGTCCGCGGATAATTCCCTCTAAGATGCGTGCCTGGGCAGCCACAGACAAGACAACGAAGGGCCACCCACCTAATTAGTGGCTCCACTAATTAGGTGCCTGGAGAAGATGCACATATAAAGTGAGGTGGTGGCCTTGTGGGGAATAAGTGGGGGGGAGTGAGAGGATGGCGTGGTGGGAATGTGGGATGTGCAGGGCTGTGGCAGCCAGAGAAAGAGGCGACTTTCCCCAGCCCCAAGGCTGTGGCTGCCAGGGAGAGAGAAAGTCCTCCTTCCCAGCCCCAGCTCGGGAGCTGCTGTGGCAGGGAAGAGGACACATCCATCGCATTAGAAAGGTAAGATATTAAAATATGAGTTATGTGCTTTTATTTGTAGAACAAAAAAAGTTAATAATTAAGGTGGGTTTTTTTTAATATAGCGCTTTTATCCAAAGCACTTTACAATAGTTAGCTAACAGTAAAAACAACATTTGGAAAAATCATCAAGTAGTCTGCTGAGACCCTCAGCAATTTTTAAGTGGTCCACGAAAAGAAAAGTTTGAGAACCATTGATTTACATTAATGACAAAGCAAAGAAAACCAAACAGAACATTTATATAGTCACTGACAATTCTCAACTGGGTAGCTTTTTCCCCCTGGGACTTGCGTGCACACCCCTCTCGTTCAAGAGAGGATGGAAATTAGAGCTGCAAAGGCCTATTAGATTAATCTAACATCCCTCTGACCATGCTCGATTATCCCCTACAATATATTAATATTTAATGCTCTTATGAAAGCATATACTGTAGTATTTTGGCCAATTCTGATTAAAATCTAGTACAATTAGAAAGTTTGAGTGTTTGGACAACATCCAAGTTATTCAACAGGAAGCACTTTATAAATGAAATCATAATGAAAAGCAATTAATTTTATAAAGGTTTCATGCAGCCCATTTTTAAATGGACCAAGCAATGGCACTTCCACCACTTTTTAAATATGTACTACAATAGCACCTAAAGACTCCAGTCAAGTTCAGAGCCCCATTGTGCTAGGCGCTGTACAAGAACCTAATAAGTCCCCACCCCAACAAATTTACAATCTAAGTAGACAAAAGGAGGGAGAAGGGAAGAGTTATTCCCCCCCTCCCCATTTTACAGATGAAAATGGAGGCACAGCGTGACTAGGGACTTGCCCAATGTTATCAAAGTCTGTAGCAGAGCTGGGGAATGTACCCAAGTCTCCCGATTCTTGGTCCAATGCCAAGACAATCAATCATGAGATTAGGAAGTCTAGTAGATGCTTCCCACTTAGGAAATGGTTTTCTGATCATCCTTACATTTGCTTTATTTAGACTCATCTTATTACTCTTCTTGTATCACCTGTAGTCTGTAGGCTTGCCCTTACTATATTCACTGCCTTGCCTTTGTTATATTTAGTTGCAATGCAAGAAACCTACAGTTTCCTGTAAGACATTAGCTGAAACAAGCATGAGTGTGTTTAAGTAGGCTGTAACCCTTGGCATAGATGAATGGTTACCTTTAGATGTTAGGACCTAAGAATGCTTGCTGAATGGTAGGAGGCAGAATTTTCCAGTAAGTGCTATCGGAAGGAACATGGAAGCAATAACCACAAATCTGCTTTAGCAAGGGGTGATGGATATGATCGTGAGCTGAAATGGAAGTTACACATATCCATATACTAATCTATAGAAGCACACCTCAACATTAGTAGGATGAGGCAATACAAATAAGGAAAAAGAGGGAACCCCTACTGAATATGCATTAGATATAATGGCATCAGTGTAACATATTATAAAAGTGGTATTCCACCCTGTGGGCAGTAGAGGAAAGAGATGTAGCCCTTGGAAGGGGCCAAAATGATGGCCACTGGTGATGAGGAGGAAGGTCAAGGTGATGAATTTCAGGTCGGCCTGCAAGGGATGGTGAGAATATATGGAGGTGCTGAGGTACATTCTGTAATCTCAGTCTACCTTACTGAGTTAGTGTTTGTGACTTTGCTAATGTATTAAGAAACTCTTTGAAAATATGGAAGAGTTCCTATAGTGTGAGCGTTGCAACTGTGCACATTGGGTTCCCAACTACATAGTAATTTCAATAATACTGGGCCTGGTCTTGGGACAAGAACCTGTCTACCCTCAAAGTGATAACTGGAAATTCTTAGGTAATCCATAGATTATGTATTAATTATGTTGATCAGGCTACATACCCTAAGCCAGTGGTTTTCAAACATTTTTTCCGGGGGCCCAGTTGAAGAAAATTGTTGATGCCCGTGACCCAGTGGAACTAAGGATGAGCGGTTAGGGGTGTGGGAGGTGCTCAGGGCTGGGCCAGAACATTGGGGTGAAGGCTATGGGGTGGTGCTGGGAATGAGGGGTTCAGGTTGTGGGAGGGGGCTCATCCCTGGCCCCAGCCCAGAGGGGTTTGGGGTGCAGAAGAGGCTCTGGGTTTGCAGGGGCTGGGGCAGCAGGTTGGGACACGGACTTACCTCCAGCGGCTCCCAGTCAGCGGTGCAGCCGGGGTGCGGAGGCCGGCTTTCCGCCTGTCCTGGCACTGCAGACCAAGCTGTGCCCCAGAAGTGGCCAGCAGCAGGTCCAGCTCCTAGGTGGAGGCGCGCAAGCAGCTCCCACCTGCAGGCACCGTCCCCCCTAGATCCCATTGGCCAGGAACCAGCCAATGGGAGTGCAGAGCCAGTGGTTGGGGCAGGGGCAGCATGCAGCCCATACCCCTCCCTGCCTAGAAGCCAGACCCACTGCTGGCTGCTTCCAGGGTGCAGCGCGGTGTCAGAACAGATAGGCACTAGCCTGCCTTAGCTGGGCAGCACCACCAACGGAACTTTTAACATCCCGGTCGGCGGTGCTGACCAGAGTCGCTAGGGTCCCTGGGTGCTGGGCAAGGCGACCCAGTGCCTTACATGCCACGACCCAGTATTGGGTCATGTCCCGAACTTTGAAAAACACTGCCCTAAGCCATTCTTTTCCCACCTTGGTATTTATAGTTTCAAATGCTCACTGATATTCCCAGTCAGCCATCACTGAACTCTTCAAAAATACACGTGAGAGCCAGCCTCTCTCCTTTTTTGCCGTTTTTGACATGCAACTGTTTAACTAACATGGATTAAAGCCACCAGAAAAGTGCTAGTAGTTTAAAACTGAACAGGAAAGAGCACAGGACAAAATATGACTTGCATGTAGATTGAGTAATAACTCAGAAGCCAGAAATGAGTTCTGAGCCAGACGTAAGAAGGTGTAACTCATCCCCCATACAAATATAGCATACATCTCCTAGCTCCTCAGCCTCAAAGACAGACAAACTCCCTGACATGCAGCTAGAGCGGATATACAAGTAGGTTTGAGGGAGTGTAAGCATAAGTGGAGGGGTCTTATCTCAAAGCCTCCATACACACCCATCCCCTCTATATGAAATTGTTTGGCTAGTGACTGCAACGAGTTATGCACGTGATATTGGGGACTGTGCCTTCAAGAGCTGAGCTTTTCAGACAGAGTCTGGGCAGAAACTCAGGTTATGCTCACTGAGCTGAAACTGGGCACAGAAGAAAGCTGAGCTCTCGCAAGTGCCTTAAGCATTGCATGATCATGAAAACATCCCAAGCCCCCTCTGCACTAGGGCTTCTAGGTCAGACCCAAAATGAGTAAGAGGCCTGTTTCCTAGTTCCAGCCTGGGTTTGCCTAAAAATCTCACAAGCAGAATGGATCATGTGAGATTTTGGCACTTCATTTTGAACTCCCGAGAGAGCAGCTTGCTAAGTTTTGGTGCCATCAATATAAACCTGAATGCTAGCCCTGATCTGGTTTTGAATTGAAACCGGAAAACTGCCCTAAATGAAATTAATATCGAGAACTACCTCTAGTTCCATTTTACATTTATTTTTCTTGGTTCAGTAGCTACTATACTCCTCATGAGGAAAAGTGGTTATTTGGTACATGCACACTTTTCTATTGTATAATCAAATCGGGGGGTCCTGCTCCATTGATCTCAATAGAAAATGTAACAGAGGCAGCCCTTCATGGTCAATGGTTGCTTCCCCCTCCCCTTTCTTGAGAGTCTAAATTCTGAATCTGTCTCACGCAGACTGAGTGTTTTTGCCCTTGAAGCACAGACAGTAGGAGATAATACCCACTTGTGTTAACTCAGCTGATGGGAAAACCACACAGAGGGAGTCTGACTCAGATATCTAGTCAGCCCTGCTTGTCCATCCCTAATCATGTCATTATTTCAGACTATTAATGCTTTCAGGTGCTCTATTTCACTCCCTGTTGCGGTGCTTTGAGGCTCTGCAGAAATGTGTTGAGCTTGGGGGTTAAAATGAAAATCTGAACTAGTGAAGCACCATGCCATGGATGGGAATTAAGATGCACACTCAGAGTGTAGTAATTAAACAGTTTGACATGGTGTGTGTGTGTGTGTGTGTGTGTGTGTGTGTGTGTGTAGAGATTTATCTTAAACACTGCATGTGTGTGTTTAGATGGAGGAGCAGTGTAGGATTAGGGGAGCCTTAATGCCAAAGAAATATCATTTGGGGGAAATGTACTGAAAAGTTTCTTCAGTCCTCTAACACTCCCCCCTTGGCTACATATGGTGCTGACAGTCTTCCACTGTAATTTATATACACACTAACGTGCGCCAGCCATGGTTCCTGTTGGCGATGCATAACATCTCACAGTTCATCCTTTTTCACGGAGAGATGTCAAAATTAAATAATGACCTTTCAATGATAGCACAAATGTCATCAAATTAACAGACACTTCCTCCATCTCTTCCTGCAGTTCTTAAATAAATCCACTGGTATTGATCTTCTCATTCCAAGTTTCAGCATTGCTTTGCCTACAGGAATTACGTTAAGCTTTCATTGGAACTACTGGTATATTTTAAATACGCCTTTTTGAATATGCCAGTTCCCAAACTTATGGCCAAGTCCCATTCCCCTTACTACCATGAACACCCAAGCCCTCCAACATCAATGGGAGAAAAGTGAGCAGGAGTTTTTCCCTAAATGAATAACTGAGGTGTTTCAATGTAAACCTATATTTTGGTAGCGTACTAGCACATCCATACTGACTGAAGCTTATTATAAACTACTGGCATTGCTGGAATTTTACTTAAGAAATAAGTTAACTCTGAAGGACTAGGGGATGGTCTCTCATCTGTATATATAATGCCTAGGCCAATGGGTTCATAAGTTGGTCAGGATGTGTAGGGAGAACTATAAATTTTAATACTATATTTAGAGAAAATATGCCAAATTCTGCTCAGTAGTCTGCCTCGCTGCTTATATGGCTGTAGTATCTGAGCACAAAGATATTAGAGTTTATATCCTTAACACTCCTGTGAGATAGTTCAGTAATATTCTCCCAGTTGTACAGATGGGGAGCTAAGACACAGAATATTCGCTTGCCCCATGTCGTAGAGAATCTACAGAGCTCCAGCATTCCAGTCCTGTGCCTTGAACATAGAACCATCTTCCACGGAAGTAACTCAGGACAATGGTCTTACCCTGGATTTCCCCAAGTGTATACAAGAACATGTTTTAGGCCAACATGGTTGAGTTTCAGACAATTAGGGACAGATCCCCTATTTCTGTGAATTATCATAACCCAAATGAGATCAATGGAGTTGTGACAATTTACATAATCTGTGAATCTGGCCCTTAGACTCCATGGATTGATCACCGTCTGTAGCTTGAAAGTGACATCGCCAATATTTGAAAAGCGATCTTTAAAAAAAGATAATGCAGAGTTATCTCTATTTTTAAAATAGCTGACAAGTGAGTGATGGAAAAAGTCATCTAAGAGCATCATGTCCTGACAGTGCTGGATATACTGTTGTGCGGAAAGACAGCATATCAGATTTTAAACTGATTTGCACTTGTTCTTACCCAGTTTGCTGTTCAGCACTATTTTAATCCTCAAGATTGAAGTATGAAGTAGAAAACATGAAATTTTATTGGATCAAATAAAATATAGTAAATTATGGAAATAAAATTATTCATTGTTTAAGGGAAGAAAGTACTAATAGGGCCTAAAGCTAATGTTTATGGGTCTCTTAGGACCCACATTGTCCACAAAACAAATTAATTAAGGCTAGATCTGGTCTACTGCACACACACAAAATTTCCTCCAACCTTCTTGCTTATGCAAGTTGCAGGACAGAGTTTCAATCTGATGTTAAAGAGAGCATCAGGCTCATTACCTACCTATACAGGTCTCATGTTGCTCTGCAAATCACAGCACCGGTGGGCTACAGTCTGCCAATGAGGCATCTTGTCCAGACCACAGTGAGCTAACATATATGCTCGCTGAGGTACACACTGCTCTTTTTCACACAGCTTCCTATCACCCATGCCCATGCTTGTCCCTCCAAGGCTCACTTCTTTTTTCTTGTAGCAGGACTTTAGAAGTAGAGATAGTTTGCAAAGCAGATAGGGGGAGTAGTCTAGGACTCAGGCAGACTTGGATTTTGTTCCTGCCACTGCCCCAGACTCACTGACACACCTTGGGCAAACACTTCACTTCTCTCTGCCTCTGTTTTCCTATCCTTTGTCTCTATCCAGACTAACATCTTTGGGACAGGGATTTCTCTCTTCTTGTGTGCTTGTAAAATGCCCAGCGCATTGGTCCCTCGGTTGGGACCTTTAAGTTCCATTGAAATATGATAATTATACTGGTTCTAAATGGTACTTGCTAATTTCATCCCAGTATGAAAATTCTGTTTTCAGCATAGTCGTTAGATTCAGTGTCATTTCCCTTAGAATAAATCTTCTAAAGACCAAGAACTTCTTAGAAAATTCCAAACTTTCTGCAAAAAAATTAAAGTTACTGTAGGATCAAATACAAAAAAGGACAAGTGGAGGGAAGAAAGAATGAAAATTGACAAGATGTTTGCTCATATAAAATAATTCACTTTCATTGTGTTAGAAATTACAGTACTATAAATGACATTCATTTTACAATTAGTTGTGCTTATAAAGAGAACACTAATTTTATTCAAAAACCTGAGCTTAAGCTGTGATGAGCTGTTGAAAACATGGTTTAAGAAAGAATGAGCTCAAATAGAACAAAAAACAAAATAGGTTTAAATGAATGGTACTATAAATCAGTGTCACATACTTAACATTGAACATTCTTGCATTTTAGAGCCTGTATGGTATGGAATTTAGAAGGCCAAATCCATTGCCACTGGAGTCAATGGAAATCCTCATATTGACGTCAGTAAGCATTGGATTAAACCCAGTCAACATTAGGTAGAAATCTTCATTCAACTCTTTCAAAATGGAAAATTGGTTTTTGACTAAATGATTTTTTTTGCAGAAAGTGTCTGCTTTTAGTATTGTTATTAGAAAACCAAACATCTTCCTCTGACAGTTTCGACGAAAATGGAAAAATATCATTGTTGTCAAAGTTTCCCATGAGGAAACACTTCCCCCCCACACCCACAGCAATAGGCCCCTGTTGAACAGGCCAGGGAAGGCTGCAGGACATTTTGGACTTATACCCTAGAAGGGATTTGTTGGTTTTGCACATGGACAGAGATGAGTCACCAAAAACCCACCTGACTCGCACAGTGGCTGATGGGGGCAACCTGAGTGGAGAAAAAACTGCAGGCATGCACACACTTAACCAGGGGGCGCTTGCAAGAGGTGGGTATCACCCTCTTACAACAAGCCAGACAAAGCATGGCAGAAAAAGCCCTATTATCCCCATCTTACAAAAGGGAAACTGAGCCACAAAGAGATTAGGTATCTTGTCCAAGGTCATGTACAAAAGCTGTGGCAGAGCCAGTAACTGAGCCCAGGTCATCTGCGTCAGAGTGAAGTAATAAACCACAAAGCTCCTCTTCCTCTAAGTCACAAATACATTCATTTTTTCCCACTTTGTCCTGATTAATAAGCCCCAGGCAGCTGCATATGTCTTGCAAGAGCACATTTTTAATTCTCCCTGTATCTTCTGTTCTAAACAGCAGAGTATGACTTTTTGTGATAAAGCTCTAGGATCACAATATACAAAGCTGCTGTTTGTGATTTATAAATTTTGGTACATATGGTACTTTGATATCTGATTACTGTGTGCCTCAAGCATATAAACTAGCGTATTAAAACCCTAGAAATCTCTGAATTAGCTCGCATCTGAATATTGTGTTTTAAAACATACTCTTACACCTTTGTGATTGTTTTCATTGCTCCTAAAATATGCTTCTGTGTGAGTTATTCCAGCGGTCTTTGTAAATGCTAGATTTTATTTCAAAGTACCCAGCTGACAACTAGGTATAATGGACAGAGTCTTTTTATTGTTGGAGATATGCCTATCTCATAGAACTGGAAGGACCTTGAAAGGTCATTGAGTCCAGTCCCCTGCCTTTACTAGCAGGACCAAGTACTGTCCCCCAACAGATTTTTGCCCCAGATTCCCTAAATGGCCCCCGCAAGGATTGAACTCACAACCCTGGGTTTAGCAGGCCAATGCTCAAATCACTGAGCTATCCCTCCCCACTTTACGTCTCATGATTGCAGGACTATGTCTGCAATAAGCTGAGGCTCAGACGTCTACAAGGAGAGTGTGTGCATAGGTGTATATCAATGTATGTAATTACCGCAGCTGTACATGTAAATGCAGTGCTTAATTTATGACAGGGGCTTCCCAGTTCGTAGCCCCAGCACCTCTGGCCTTGCTGCATCAGTTACGAATATAAAAAACTTGCTTGAGCCCCGGCACCTCTTTCATTACAAATTAAGCACTGAAACTAGCGCCGGTTGGGAAACGGCTCCCTCTGCCACCACCACCCATGGAAAAGTTTGCTTTTTGGCAAAAAACGCAATAAAAAAAAATCAAGTCAGGGATCAAGACCCCATTGTACTACCAGCTGTGAAAACAGAACAAAGAGAGATCCCACTTCCCCAAAGGTTTTGCAATCTAATCTCCTTCATCCATATTCTTTTTCATACATAATTCCTGATTACTGTTGAATCCAGCACAGTATAATTAGCAAACTGAGTAACTCCTCAAAGAAATGGCAACGAGAGCTGTATAGTTCCATTATCTCCACTTGATTGAGAGAGAAACTGAGACAGAGGCAGGCAAAGTGTCTTCCCTAAGGTCAAAGAGAGAGACTGAGCCAGGATAAAAGCTATGGCATTTTTCGCTCTTTCACGCTAGATTGTTAAGCCCTGCTTTTATCGCCTTGTACCCCAGTCTCTGTACATTTTCACTCTTTCGTGTAAATTCTATGCCAAAAATTGTGAATATTGAATTAATACAGAATGCAAGCAGAAGGGTTAAGGTAAATGTAGGCACCCAAATACTATGGTGATGTACATATACATGACAAATCTTTGTACTGGGTTTTCAACAAAGGGCTCGGTTTCTACTTTTTCTTGGCTAAACGGGGTATAACTATTGCATACATTAGGATCTGACCCTGCTCTACTCAAAGTTAGTTCAGTGGAAGCAAGATCAGGGACATGAACAATTGAATTTCCAACAGATTGTACTACGTTGGACACTACAATCATCCAGAAAATGTAATCCAACATTTAAAGAGATGCCCTGGTTGTGCTTCCCAAGCACATCATTTCAAGAAAGTAACCCATCATTGGAATTGTTTTGATATTTTTCTTTGGTCCTGAACTTTAGTGTATAACAATAACTAAGTATTCATTTGTTTCCCCAATTTACACAAAACATGACATTTTCTGAATAGATTAGTTAAGGAACATATACTTTAATTTCATTAAGTGATTTCCCAAACCACGGCAAGGGATAGCTAAGCAAATGATATAGCACCATCATTTGTTTAGAATTACGATGCTGCCCAAAGAAGCTTTCCATGATGCCATATCCTGAAAAGTAACAGACCCTCGTCCTTCCTTTCAATTAAATAGAAAAACAGTAGGAACCCTTCCATTCTGCCATGTGATAGCAGAAGGCTCCCACGGACAGCACAGTACGTAATTAGTGAAGAACATTACTTTGGGCTATATTGTCAGCATGCTGCAGAGGGAATTAGATACTTACAGCTTCCATTGTGCCACCATACCGAATTTCTCACGCTACACAAAAAGTCCACCCCTTTGTAGTGCG
The DNA here is from genome assembly GCA_033296515.1 of Macrochelys suwanniensis. Classification (NCBI taxonomy): domain Eukaryota; kingdom Metazoa; phylum Chordata; order Testudines; family Chelydridae; genus Macrochelys; species Macrochelys suwanniensis. Next base: position 13,706,631 of record CM065784.1, on the reverse strand, counting down.
ATAGTGAATAATGAACGAGAGAATTTACACCTGCATATTTTTCCATTCTGGTTCTCTGACAAAGTTAGAAGGGGGATGAATGCAGACGAGCACATTAGCACCCAAATCCTAGTGCAAATCAAGCTACCACTCACAAGCTTCATTGAGAAGTAGTATGGGTGTGTGTTCTAGGTCCAGTGCCTTAGCCACAACAGATATAGGTTCTGTTTCCAGATCTGCCAGAGACCAAGGATTTTCAAATGAACCTCAGGGAGTTAGATGCTGAACTTCAATGGGATTTGTGTGCCTGACTCCTTCAAAAAATCCCACCCATGCTCCATGCCTCAGTTCCCTTTCTGTAAAAGGGGTATAATACTACTACTTTTATCTCTAGTGTCTATTTAGTGTGCAAGATCTTCAGGGCAGACACCACTGCTTACAATACTTATGTATAGTGCTGTAGAAAATGGAATCCCAGTCTCAGTTGGGCTGTCTAAACACTACAGTAATTATAACATCCCTCACCTTATTTGTGATAACGAGCAGCATAAGATCATTTGAAAGTGGGTAAATTGTGTGGGAAGATGAGAAGTCAATGAATATAAAAAGAATCATTAAGGGAGGCACAGTAGGAGTCAGCATCAAGGTTAGACTCAATCCTGAGCTACAGAGAGGTTTCTGATGCAGAAAATATTAAACCCCCAACCAAGAAAAGGAACAAGGCTGACATTTTATTGCAAACCCATCTGTACTAGGTAATAAAAGATTGGCTCAAAGGGCCAATCCACAAATCTTGCCCCATTAAAGAGTAAATGTAGATTACTTGTGTCTCCCTTTCTATTTCAGAAGCTAAGACAGATCCAAGCTGGGGCAGGCTGCGATGGGACAACAGGAGAAGTTATCTTATACTTGGTTTAACATTTCCCCCTCAAATTCAGCATAATGAAATTTTCCTCTAAAGCATTCAGGTGTTTCCAATGTTTCAATAATGTTTACTTACTTTTCAAAGCAAAGAAGTATCCTACTTATACACTTAACAATTGGCACAACACTACGTTATGATGTATTTGTCATCACTTAAAATTAAATTGTTCACCCACCACCAAAATTCTGCATGGGTCCATCCTGTGAATAAAGCCATTTAAAATTAATAGCACATGGAGTCCTGCTTATTAACAAAGTGAGGGTTCTATGTTTAGCCTTTTCAGTTAAATAATGAATTACTTGCCGGTGATACTTAAGCCAGCAGCACCCTCAGCTGAGCACTGACTGTATCTGCACACTTTGCATAGTCACCTGCAACACTCCCAGTCTTAGCCTCTGGGCCATCTGCCTCCGACTGGCAATTTAATCCACATGCATATACTCTTCTCAGTGAAGAATGTTTTTAATTAGCATGTATGTAAAATAAAGAGGTCCCTAATCATTAATGGCTGGAGTTTTGTTAGCACACTAGGACAGTTACAGACATGCACAACTGCAATAAAAAAAAAGTGTGTTTTTTTTAAAAAGTCACCCTTAAGTGCCGTAAGCTGAATACCATTATTTGACCAAAATTTTAAATACTTTAAGAGTCACATTTCTCGACGGCTGGGTCAGTTCTGCCATATTACAAAGAGATCAGGCTCATCAAGATAAATTTGGGCCTACATCATGTTTCCTGGGGCCCAACTCCTCCCATTTCAGTGTATTTACCCTATACGAGTTAATCAGATGCCATATATTTCTCTTTGTCCTCCTTCCTGTTGTTGTAATTGGTAGATTATGACTAGATCTGTGCAAGCCTTGCCAAATTTGTAACAGCGAGAGTTAGTTGTGAGAGACAGTTCAGTGAATCCACAATTGCTGCTATCCACAATGGTTTATATTTGAATGAACCCAGGTTTCCATGTGTCAAATATCATTGCAAACCCACAGGAAGTGTTCAGGCTCATGTAGATTCACACAGGGACTCAAAAATTAACTGAAAACTAGAAGTAGGATGAGACATCAAGTACACTGCAGTGATGGAATTCTGAACTCAGGAAAAACATTCCCTTCTAAAACTGGGTATAATTATGATGTGAAAAAATATAAAGTATTAATGAGAAAATAGTCCTACTAATTCAGGAAATTCCACAAAGTAATAATGACTGAGCTATTAGGCTATTGCCTGTCAGAAATCACCATGCTCAATCAGAAAAATAAAAATCAATTCGCTGACTTCTAGATAGAGCTGAGAGCTCAACTAATATGCACCCACTCTCTCTCTGGGTGCAGGGGGGAGTTCAGTTGGCTTCCACTGAGCAAGAATAACCCTTCTGATCACATGAGAGAAGTTCAGCCAATCAGGGACACAAGAGAAGAACCATGTGATTTCCAGTGTGATGTATCCTGTGATGACACCTACCATTATGAGCCCATAGTGTAAATTAGTGTAGCTCTGTTTACACCAGCTGAGGATCTGGCCCTATACATCTCAAAGGCATGTGGCAAGGTCTAAATCTGAAAGATGGCAATTGGCTTCCTATACATAGCTAAGAAAAAGTGCACATGGACACAAGCACCATATGGGTGCATATACAAATCCACTTCACACACCAATGAAATTCATGGTCCTTAGAAGTGTAACACAGCAAGACTGCTTTAGGACAAGAAACAAAGAAAATGACTGACTGCAACTGAAACTTGAAGGCAGACTACGCAGAGACTGTTCTCAGACTGGAATTCATTGACCTTGGACAGAACCTTTGAATTACAGGAGGACATCTTCAGAAGGCATAGAAAGAGGATGTGTCTAGGGGGCATTTGTTATACAAGCCTGGAGATACTGTATGTCATGAAACTTATTAAAACACACTAGACTACATTAGCTCCTTGAGTACAAAAAACACTGTGCTCAGAACACAATTCATTGAAAAGTGTGGACACCTTTTGATAGATTATACTGTCAAGTCAGTGTCAATATCTGAAGCTTCTTTTTTTTTAATCAAGTGCTGCACCACATATCTCCAGGTAGTGCCCATCCTTAGATGGCTATAAAGTAGAACCTCAGAGTTGCAAACACCAAAGTTACGAACTGACCGATCCACCACACACCTCATTTGGAACCAGAAGTATGCAAGCAGCAGACACGTAAAAGGTAAATACAACACAGTACTGTGTTAAAGGCAAACTACTAAAAAAAAATAAAGGGAAAATTAAAATTTGACAAATCAAGGAAGCTGTTTCTATGTTTGCTTTGTTTAAATTAAGATGGTTAAAAGCTGAATTTCTTTGGCACAGTAAAGTTTCAAAGTTGTATTAAATCAATGTTCAATTGTAAACTTTTGAAAGAACCACCATAACATATTGTTCAGAGTTACAAACATGTCAGAGTTACAAACAACCTCCATTCCCGAGGTGTTTGTAACCCAGACGGTACTGTCATTGTGCATCTTCTTGATGCAAATCCTTTTCGGAGGAACAGATTTAAGGGAAGGCTTTCCACATCAGGTGGGGTACGCAGAAGTTCGCTATCAGATAGTTATCTCTCTATATCATGAACACACAGATTATGTTGAAAGCACATTATTAAGGTTGCAAAGTCAAGCATTGGAAAGTTACGAAATGCCAGAATTGCCATTGTGTGGACGTCTGGCATGAAAAACATCAAGCTCAAATGATTATGTTTGACAAAGTTATTAGCAATGGAAGAGTTTAAAAATGTGTCAGGCGATCTTAAAAATAGGTAATGCGAGCAGTCCTGTAATATATAAAAAACTAACCTGAAGATTAAAAACATGTTTCCTTTCAAACTCCTCAGGTGGCATTAAATTAGTGAACATTAAAAAAATCTGCATGTTCTACACTTCTTTTCTCACCCACTGCTGAGTAATCAGTCATGTCAGCTGGAGGTTTGGCATTCTCCATTAGTGTTATGATGTGGGAGATTTTATGCACATTTTTCAGTACTTTATTTTTCATCCAAATTTTCCATCTTCCAGCAGCCAGTGGACTGGCACTGTGAATTTCGTTCTATTAAGGAAGTATCTTTGTGCTTAAAGAATAGAAGATTGGCTAGAGATAGAAGTTTAACAAAGGAGGCTTCTGCTGATATACCTTGGTTGTTTCCTTTGGTTCACAAACTCATCGGGCAAAATACAGTACATTCCTACTTACTGAACTGGAGTTCACTGAAACTCTGGAAGTTCAGTACTGTGTCCCCACATTCAAACAGCCTGCACTCAGTTCCTTAACCCATTTTTTTCCACCAAAAATTTTTGGTGTCCCCCATCATCTTTGGAAAATCCAGATTTTCATTATTACCCAATCACTCACCTATTGCAGTAATAAATAATAAATTAAACTCCCCAGAAATAATATTTTAGAGGCAGAAAATGCAAATGTCTCACCTCTGCGTTGGATTTTTTTCAAGCCAGCAAGCCAGGCAGCTGCTTAATAAAATAATAATGAATGGAGATATGCCAATCTCCTAGAACTGAAAGGACCTTGAAAGATTGAGTCCAGTCCCCTGCCTTCACTAGCAGGACCAAGCACTGTCTGCCTGACAGATTTTTGCCCCAGATCCTTAAGTGGCCCCCTCAAGGATTGAACTCACAACCCTGGGTTTAGCAGACCAATGCTCAAACCACTGAGCTATCTCTCCCCCTTCCTACCCTACATCCTACCTCTTCAGTTCCCAGTCCCCAGACCTCCTAAGGTAACAAACCCATGAGTTTAGTCTCCTGAAGGCTGTAATACTTCAGTCTAATTGTGATTGGTGGGCTTGGTGCAGGGCTGGTAGCTGTGGTGGTTAGAGGCCTGTGATATGTGAGATAAGACTAGAAAATCTGGGGGTCCCTTCTGGCTTTAAGCTCTATGAAAAGATTTCGGGCACACCTACACTGGAGCTGGACAGCATAAATCCCAGGTCGAGAAGACATATCCATGCTAGCTCTGATCAAGATATTGCACTCAAAATAGAAGTGTAGCCACTGCAGCACAAGCAGTGGGAGGGGCTAGCCACCCTGAAGATGTACCCATCTGAGATCTTAGGCACGTATGCAATGCAGCTAGCACCTCCCACCATTTGCACCACTGCAGCTAAATAGGAGTGTAGCACATAAGCTCCATCAGAGCTAGCCTAGGTATGTCTCCTGGAGCTGGAATCTACACTGTCCCACTCTAATGTGCACAATCTAATTTGACCTACTCCCACCTGACCCCCCTACCCCTGCAAGAGGATAATCTTTCCCTTCTCCCAACAATAACCATCCTTTCTCTAACACCTTTGTAGCTAGTGTCTCTCTCTCTCCTCCCCACCCATCCTCACCTTCATAGAATAATTCCATTCACTATTCCTTCCTCATGTCACCTCTCATTGCTTCCTCTACCCTCTGCATCACCATGTCTTTCCTCAGCCAAGGTACCATGGACAAGACTCTCTACAGAGCCCAGCACTCCAGGTGTTGGAGAATGATTCCAATCACTCCCTGACCCCAAGGATGAGAGCATTGCATGTCAAAGTATCCCTAGCCCCTGATGGCCCCAGGCACCCACAAACCATGGGGCAGTGAAGGATGCTAGCCACTAGGCCACTAATAGGACCCATTTTCCATGTATAAAATCATTACACTATAGTCCTGTGCTCTTAGGGAAGTACATTATGAGGTGCCTCTGGATGTGCCTAGAACCAGCCAGAAATAAATATAAATAATGCTTATGACTTCAAGGGCTGCCTTCAGATGATAAACTTCTTAATCACGTGCTAATGGCTCTTTCAGTCCGCTCTCCCAGTGCCAGAGTCTGCTGGCTCATGTTGCCCTATATGCCCTTGTGTTAATTACTTTGACTAACTACAGGAGAGACTTATTAAATTTACTGATTCCACTGTCCATAAACCAATATCTTGTAATCCTTTTACATCAATAACCGGCATGAAGCTCTCTTTATTGCCGATAAGAAGTATGAAGCTGTCAGAAAGTTTATTCACAATGGGTGAAGTTTGCCCCTTAGCAGAGGAAGAGCATAGGGTCTAGCAAGCCCTAGTCTGAGGACTGAAATGGTGCATACGCCCTGCAGATGTGAATTTGAGCCAACATCAAGATTATGCACATTTGTCACTGAGAACAACGAGCAAACTAAGCAAATATCCACTGGCCATCAGGAGCCAGATTCTGTACCAAAGTATCCATAAGTTTCAAATTACATCTACCTCTCACACTACGGAATCCTTCCTGCAGCTTTCACAGATGTTATGATGCCATCCATTCTTCATTGCCAATAGTGCCACCTTCATCTGCTTCCAAGATGAAGACAATAAGGGGATAGTGACATTGGGTGTGGGGTAGCTACCAATAGTTCCTTCCAACTGCGGGTGTAGGGGAAAAAAGACCGTCCAGAAGTTAGACATGTCTGCAATTTTTTTAAAAAAAATTGTCTGTGCATCTCTTGGTTGGATCTCTCCATAGTAAAATGGGTCTAAGCGCTTTCAAACCTGCCACTTACATACTTTCTTTCCCATTCTCTGCTGCAGCAGAGTCATTTCTAAAGCTCATATTTTTCTGATCTTCCGAAGGGTTCTCCGTAATAATTATTCTTTGCTAAAGTATGGTATGTTCATAACACTCAGCCTAGCTTGGCACATGCCTGACTGATGAGCCTCAACAAGCCCAAACAAACATTAGTATCCCATTAAGCGCTATGAATTAGTGATGGGTGTAGGGTGACCAGACAGCAAATGTGAAAAATCGGGACGGGGGGGGGGGGGGTGGTAATAGGAGCCTATATAAGAAAAAGACCCAAAAATCGGGACTGTCCCTATAAAATCGGGACATCTGGTCACCCTAGATGGGTGGGACCTCAAAGGGTTCAGAAAAGCCCCCAAATGTTTAGATGCTTAACCAAAACTTTGGAAGTCTTCTCAACACAGATCACAATTGTTGTCTGGCTTCCTGGTGGTGGTCTGCAAAAAGCCTTCTCATCCCACCTCATCCTCAGCACAAGTTTCCCTCCTCCCAAGTATAGTCAGCTCTCACAGATCCCCCTACCTTGGGCCTAGTTCCTCTCTCTGCTCCTCTTTAATATTGCTACTGTTCCTGCCCTTCTTCCCTTCCCGCAAATGGCACTCTCAACAGGGAGGCTGCCCTTCTGAAAAGTCACAGCAATTCAGGGCAGAGCCAGAAATAGAACAAAGACGCCCTACCCTCTCATATCTTCCAGTAGGTTGTGTTCTCTCCATGTCATCACCCCTATTATTACTACTCCAGCATTTGGATCTCTTACTAGTAATATTAAAATGCTCCCGTACCTTATGCAAACCAAACTACTCATTCTAAAGATAAGCTATTTTAACAATAAGTAACTTGCAAGAATAAAGCTGGTTATTTACACAGTCTGCGTATGTTTCCTATATTCACAGTGTGCCTCTGCCGTGTGAAAATATTTTAGGGTCACATTTCCCAGCCCTGAGAGCCACCTGGGTCTACTACAACCTGAGTTTGTTGACCATTAAGTCATACTGCAAGGCTCATTTATTTTAGCAGCTGAGATGTGTGCAGTTCCAGAGCTTGGGACAGCGTGGGGGAGGCAGCAATTCCATTTTGACAACAGCTGTGTTTTGTGCTGAGATAGGCCAGTCCTCTCCTATTGCTGGGCTTTTTGTTGTTGTTACAGACTGTAGCCAAAATTTATATAATTGGATGCCTGAAGTTAGACACCCAAATCTATACTAAGGCATCTAACTTAAAGTGGCCTGATTTGCAGAGTTGCTGAGCATGCACAGACTTCACTGTGGTTTTTCCATTATTACCAGGGCAGGCAACTGGCATAGATGCTTTCAATGAGATTCTATGCTAAGGCACAGCACAGAATTCTCAGCCCAGGAGGGAGGAGCAAGAGGGTTAGGTGGCTTTAAACCACCTTTGCACCTTTTCACTCCTGAGCTGCTCCCAGGTTGGAGAAGCCATTGTCATAACTTTGACAGGCCCAGAGGGATAACTAAGTTATAGCAGCCTTAATGACAGTACTGCCAAGAATTTCTGCATCAGCACCCCTGACAAGCCCTCCCAGTCCAGCCCCCATCTCTAGCATATCCCCTGCTCCAGGGCTTTTAAGGGGGTCCACAAAAGACAGCCTTATTGCTGTCTTCCACAGTGTCTGAGCTGGGGGGGATTTCAGGTCTTTATGCTTCTCTGGCTCTTTTATGTTGTCTAAAAGGGCCCAAGAGGGTAACGCTCTCACCCCCAATATCCATTACTTACGTTTTTAAAAAGTATAGTGGCTATTTAAACTTGATATACCTATAATTTATTCCAAATGCAGGAGAAACTGTGGAAGAATAAAAATAAGGAGCAATAATTCTCTTACGTCACCACTAGGTTGTTCCATTTGTGCACGTATGAGACAGTGAGACACACATACACATGCAGAGGATTGCTATTTTAACCAGGTACGGGGAATATGACCACAAACATGCAGAGAACCACCTAGCAGCATTGTGCTGAACACCGTTTTATAATTCTGAGGAGCTTGGCGCACTCTAGAACTAATCCATGCAGTAATATAATGAGAGATTGCGACTTCAGCCACAAATAACTGCTCCAGAATACTAAAAAAATCCCCCAAAAAATTCTTCTTGACCACACAAGGATAAAGCCACAACATCTTAGAAACCATAACCATTTTCTAACATGGTATTTAAACAAATATTTAGGTACCATCATGTGGTCTGCTCACCATTAGTGTGCCTGCTCTTGGTAGCACTGGGGATTGACTGATTCCAGGTCTGACAGCTCGCTGCATGCCCTGCCTTCTCTTCCTGGTTCTCAGTAAGGCTGGATGCTCTGGTTTCATTGCTTGGCCCTCCAGCCAAGTCACATATATCCTCCCCTTCTTACAAATGGGCTTAGGCAGGCTTCCTATTCATTGCCCAGTCAGTGCTACTTCCCCAGTGACTGGTAGGGGAACCTGGGCCTGTCCTCTGCTCCAGGTTCCAGCTCCAGGGCCCTCTAAACAGCAGCCAAGGTCTGTCCCATTCTGGCTCTTACTGCCTTTCCCTGATCCTTTCATTCTGGCTCCCCACCTTCTCTGGGTTTTCCAGCCCCCAAACTCCCCCCTCCTAGGAAGTAACTGTAGACTACTATAGCGCTGTAGCCCCCAAACACACCTCCCTTCTCCTAGGGAGTGATTGCAGACTACTACCCTGCAACTCCCCCTCTGCTACCAATGTCCTGTCTTTATAAACTCAGTTCCTCCTCAGCTGGGCTCCCTCATTAGCCAGTCGGGGCATTATTTAAGCCACTCTATTCACCTCACCTGTCTGGTTAACAGGCCCCTTCTTAGCCTATATTAACCCCTTCAGGGCAAGTCTCCAGTGAATGCCCCATCACAGATACCTAAATCAAAGTGGCCTGATTTTCAAAGGTGCTGAGCACCCACTGACTTCAGCTGGAGGATTACTGGTCAAATTAGCTGCTAGTTCTTTGGCTACAAAATAATTAACTCCCCACACCACTGGCCATTGTCACCACTTGTGTTTAGACCATAAAATCTTCAGGGAACATTGTGTGCTTGTATTTCTGCAAAGCCCCATAGGCACCAGTAAATTGTATGATAATTAACCTCAAAGCAGAATTAGATGTGAGTGGTCCCAATATTGTGCAAGCCCCATAAAGAAGTGCACGATGAGTGTGTAACCCACCCACCTCCTGGGTGTGGTGTTCTCTCAGCTAGTGGCACCGAGACCACTTAGAGAGAGTTAAATGAGTCTGCTCTACTACCTTAGCTAATAGGACATTGGCTTTTAGCTCATGCTGTAGAGGCTCCTGCACTAAGCTCCAGAGGTCCCCGGTTCGATCCCACTGACAACCTATTGCTCTTACAAGTGCTTGTGTCTGTATCCAAGAGAAAGAAACCAGTTTTAACATAGCACATTTGAAGTGAGACAATAGGTGAACTGTTATAGTAATTAGTGTTTAATATTTCATTCATGTTCCTAAATTAAGCACTGAGGCCCTGATCCTGTTTCCACTGAAGACAAAAGAAAAAAAAAAAACTTTCCTTGACTTGGGTGACCTTGGGCAAATCACTTCATGCTCCATTTCCCCAATCTGTAAAATACTTACCTCCCTTTGTAAAGCACTTTGACTCCAACCCATGGAGGCACTTAGGGACCTAAATCTCAGGCTGAAGCACCTAATTTCTCACCTAACCCTGTAGGTGCCTAAACCTAGTTGGGAAGTCAGTTTTCAGGATAAAAGCTCCCTAGGCGCCTCTGTTTCTGGCTCAGAGCATGTGCCTGACTCCAGCAGCAGGGAGCCTGTTCACGGATTGCTAAGCAGAGATAGGCACCTCCCTGCAGCCTGGATTTTTAGACACATATCTCTGTGAGAGGAGCAGGGCTTAGCACAGACCCCAGTCATCAGCATCTCCCACTGGCTAGCTTAAGCAGGGAGCTGCCTGGCACATTGGCTTTTGTGGATCATATTCTAGGGCACTTATCTCTCCACATTCATGGTACAGGGAGCCTAGCCACCCGAGACTCAGGTTTGTGGATCCCATTGTTGTTCTTGTGATTGTCTAGGCACCTAAAAGTTCGGCACTGTGACGGTTAGTGTTACAGTCCCGCACGGATACAAATTTATATCCACGATGCAGATATCCGCAGATATAAATCAGTATCTGTGGAACTGCAGGGTTCTCCCAGAAAGTGCTGTACTGCCTCCAGCCCCGCCCCCAACCCTTCCACGCAGCTGTGTGCATCTCCTGTCTGGGGGCGTGCATGCCGCTTGAACACAAGAGCGTGACCAGGGACAGCTGCCGGTGAGCCTGGTGCCCACCCCAGTGGGCGGAGCTGGGGGAAGTACCACCATGCCAGAGGAGCTGCTGGCGCGGGATGCTGGCTCCTGGGAGTGGCAGCTCCACATTCTCCTCCTTTCGCCGCTGCAGTTCCTGGGAGAGTCCTGCGGTTACACAGATACCGATTTATATCTGCAGATATCCTCATCCATGGATATAAATTTGTATCCACACAGGGCTCTAGTTAGCGTTGAAACATCTCAGTCTTTCGGGAAGGGGGAGAGGATCTGATGCAGTGCTATAAAATCCTCTTTCCAGTAAAGGGTTAAGAAATGCAGGTAGCCAGACTGACACCTGACCTGGCTGGCATCTGACCAATAAGGGGACAAGATACTTTCAAACTTTGGGAGGGGGGAAGGTTTTTGTGTGTCTCTTTGTCTGAGTCAGAGTGATCTTGGAAGACAGAAGGAACCTGCAGAAAATCAAACCTCCCTTTTCTGAAGTAAGTTTAGATAGCATAGCGCATTGATTTCTGTTTAATTTCGGCTTGGTGTATTCCCTGTGTTAGAAGGGGCAAGGGTGGGGGGCGGTTATTCATGGTTTTCTGTAACTTTAAGGCTTTGTCCAGAGGGGGAAATCTCTCTGAGTTTGGAAATATAGCGCCCTGTGAAATAGTTACCATCCTGATTTTTACAGAGATGATTTTACCTTCTTTATTTTTAATAAAATCCTTCTTTTAAGAAGCTGACTGTTTTCATGGTGTTAAAACCCAGGGGGTGGGTTTTTAGATCACTGTATAACCAATTGGTTGGGAGATTGTTCTCAAGCTTCCCCAGGAAAGGGGGTGTACGGCTTGAGGGGGTATTTTGGGGGGGAGGGAAGTTCGAGTGATTCCTTTCCTGGATTCCTGTTAGATACTTGATGGTGGCAGCAAGAAGCATTTCTCAGGGTGCAGGGAATTTTGTACCTTGGGGGATTTAACCTAAGCTGGTAAAAAAAAAAGCTTAGGGGCTCTGAATGCGGGTCCCCATGTCTTTACCCTAGAGTTTAGAGTGGGGAGGGAACCCTGAGATGGTGGCAGAGCGGTGGGATATATTGAACCAGAGATTTTTTTTGAACCAGACACAGGGAGTTTAGAATTTTTTTTTCTTCTCTCTGACTCTTCCCTGTGCTGCTGGAAGCAGGGAGGGGGGAGGGGTTAAGCTGCTAGGAGCTAGAGTATCTACATATGAAAGCAGGTAGTTAACCCCTACAGGGAATACCCAAGCAAGTTTTTTTTTTCTAACTCTATCGGGTTAAGACAGATTAAAAACAGAAAGGCTAAGATGATTGCCAGTGAAGCAGCTATTAAACTTGATAGCCCGGCTACAAGCTGATGAGGAGGAGAAGAAACATGCAAGACTGCTACAACTTAAACAGATGGAGAGAAAGAGAGAGGAAGCATGCTGAGGAAGAGAGGAAGTATGCTATGGAGGAGAAGGAGAGAGAAAGGAAGCATGCCCTAGAGATGGAGAAGACCAGGGTGGAGCGGAATCTACCGGATAACACTAATAATCCTTCCCCAACAACCCAGAAATGGGAGCGACTATGTCCACCGTATGATGAATCCCGTGATATTGCTGAATATTTTCTCACCTTTGAGAGACTATGCAGTCTCCATCACATTCCTGATGATCACAAAATGACCCTATTGGTAGCAAAGTTGACTGGAAGTGCTCTGGACATATTCAATGACATGCCTATTGATGAGGCTTCTGACTATGAGAAATTCAAGGATTTGGTTTTAAAACAATTTCAAGTTACACCTGAAACTTACCGAGTAAAATTTCGAACCCTTATCCAAGGGCCTGGACTAAGTAATGTAGCTTATGTAAACCGGATAAAGGAGCTGTTAAAAAAATGGGTCAAGGGAAGGAATGTTACTAGCTTTGAAGGAGTATGTGATTTGATGGCTCAGGAACAATTCCTGAATATGTCCAAGGATGATATAAGACAGTGTTTATGGGATAAGAAAATGGACTCAGCAGACAGCCTTGCTGCTTATGCTGATCAATACAAACAGTCCCAGATCAGCAGAGGGGCAAGGAAATTTGGCACACAAGGGGTGCAGGAAGCAGAGAGGAACAACCCTGGTCATAGTTTGGGGAGATATCAGAAAGGAAAACCCGAGACCACACCCCCTCACCAGGAGCAGCCCAAGGCCCCACAAGGAACAACCCAGACCCCTTATTGCCCCACCACCCCATTCTCCAGCAACCCACCTCGCCCCACTGACCAGTCAGCTGGGCGATGTTTCAAATGTAACGAATTGGGGCATGTGAAGGCCAACTGCCCCAAGAACCCCAACAGAATACAGTTCATTGCACCGGGGTCACACCAAAGGTCCTCAGGCCCAGATGCCTCCCAGATACCCTTGGAACGAAGGGAAATGGTGAGTGTGGGCGGAAAGAAGGTTACAGCGTGGAGGGACACTGGAGCACAAGTGTCGGCTATCCACAAATCCTTAGTGGACCCCAGCTTAATCAACCCAGAGGCGCAAGTGACGATTCAACCCTTCAAGTCCAAATCTTTTGATTTACCTACAGCCGTGTTGCCTGTCCAGTACAAGGGCTGGTCAGGAAATTGGACTTTTGCAGTCTATGATGATTATCCCATTCCCACGTTGGTGGGGGAAGACTTGACAAATTGTGTGAAGCTAGCCAAGAGGGTGGGAATGGTCACCCGCAGCCAGGCTAAGCAAGCTGTCACACCTAGCTCTGTTCCTGAGACTTCCACCAGAAACCCATCTGTACTACCAGAGACCCAGATAGAGGTGGTGGAACCGGATACCCTGCCAACGACTGCAACAGCCGTCATAGATCCAGTCGCAGAACCCCAACCAAAGCCAGTCTCGGAACCAGAACTGGCAAAGCAACCAGCACCAGAACCATTGCCAGCACTGAGTCCAGCGCTTGCAACCCCATCTACAGTGCCAACACCAGAGGGCACTACCGAGCCTGCAATGGCAGCAGCAGCCGATAACTCCATACAAGAGGCTCAGCCAGAGCCTGAATTACCACATTGTGCACCAGCGGAGAGCGGTTCACAGTCAACGGAAACAACCCCATCACCTACATCACTTCCAGAGGGACCCAGGCCAGGTCCACAACCCAGTGAGGAACTGATGTATCCAGCATCTAGGGAACAGTTCCAAGCCGAGCAGGAAGCAGATGAAAGCCTACAGAGAGCTTGGACAGTGGGACGGAGCACCCCACTGCCTCTCAGCTCTTCTAATCGATCCCGGTTTGTTATAGAAAAAGGACTTCTATATAAGGAGACTCTTTCTGGTGGACACCAGAAAGACTGGCGTCCTCAGAGACAGTTGGTGGTTCCGACTAAGTACCGGCTAAAGCTCTTGCGCTTAGCCCACGATCATCCTAGTGGTCATGCTGGGGTGAACAGAACCAAAGACCGTTTGGGGAGGTCATTCCACTGGGAGGGAATGGGCAAAGATGTTTCTACCTATGTCCGGTCTTGTGAGGTGTGCCAAAGAGTGGGAAAGCCCCAAGACCAGGTCAAAGCCCCTCTCCAGCCACTCCCCATAATTGAAGTTCCATTTCAGTGGGTAGCTGTGGATATTCTGGGTCCTTTCCCGAAAAAGACACCCAGAGGAAAGCAGTACATACTGACTTTCATGGATTTTGCCACCCGATGGCCAGAAGCAGTAGCTCTGAGCAACACCCGGGCTAAAAGTGTATGCCAGGCATTAACAGAGATTTTTGCCAGGGTAGGTTGGCCCGCCGACATCCTTACTGATTCGGGAACTAATTTCCTGGCAAGGAGCATGAAAAGCCTGTGGGTAGCTCATGGGGTGAACCACTTGGTTGCCACCCCTTACCACCATCAAACAAATGGTCTGGTGGAGAAGTTTAATGGAACTTTGGGAGCCATGATATGTAAATTCGTAAATCAGCACTCCAACGATTGGGACCTAGTGTTACAACAGTTGCTCTTTGCCTACAGGGCTGTACCACATCCCAGTTTAGGGTTTTCACCATTTGAACTTGTGTATGGCCGCGAGGTTAAAGGGCCATTACAGTTGGTGAAACAGCAATGGGAGGGCTTTACGCCTTCTTCGGGAACTAACATTCTGGACTTTGTAAGCAACCTACAAAACACCCTCCGAGACTCTTTAGCCCTTGCTAGAGAAAACCTAAAAGGGGCTCAGGAAGAGCAAAAGGCCTGGTATGATAAACATGCCAGAGAGCGTTCCTTTAAAGTAGGGGACCAAGTCATGGTCTTGAAGGCGCTCCAGGCCCATAAAATGGAAGCGTCATGGGAAGGGCCATTTACGGTCCAAGAACGCCTGGTTGCTGTGAACTATCTCATAGCATTCCCCACCACAACTCTCAAGCCTAAAGTGTACCATGTTAATTCTCTAAAGCCTTTTTCCCCCCGAGAATTGAAGGTTTGTCAGTTTACTGCCTAGGGAGCTGAGGACGCTGAGTGGCCTGAAGGTGTCTACTATGAAGGGAAAAATGACGGTGGCGTGGAAGAGGTGAACCTCTCAATGACCCTCGGACGTATGCAGCGCCAGCAAATCCAGGAGCTGTGCACTAAATTTGCACCGATGTTCTCAGCCACCCCAGGACTGACCGAACGGGCATACCACTCCATTGACACAGGTAATGCCCACCCAATTAGAGCCCGACCTTACCGAGTGGCTCCTCATGCCAAAACTGCTATAGAACGGGAGGTTCAAGACATGCTACAGATGGGTATAATCCGTCCCTCTAGCAGTGCATGGGCCTCTCCTGTGGTTCTAGTCCCCAAACCAGATGGGGAAATACGCTTTTGCGTGGACTACCATACGCTAAATGCTGTGACTTGCCCAGACAACTATCCAATGCCTCGCACAGATGAACTATTGGAGAAACTGGGACGTGCCCAGTTCATCTCCACCTTAGACTTAACCAAGGGGTACTGGCAGGTACCGCTAGATGAATCCGCCAAGGAAAAGTCAGCCTTCATCACCCATGTTGGGCTGTATGAATTTAATGTACTCCCTTTTGGGCTGCGGAATGCACCTGCCACATTCCAGAAACTGGTAGATAGTCTCCTAGCGGGATTGGGAGAATCGGCAGTTGCCTATCTTGACGATGTGGCCATATTTTCTGACTCATGGGCCGAACACCTGGAGCATCTCCAGAAGGTCTTCGAGCACATACGAGAGGCAGGACTAACTGTTAAGGCTAAAAAGTGTCAAATAGGCCTCAACAGAGTGACTTACCTTGGACACCAGGTGGGTCAAGGAACTATTAACCCCCTACAGGCCAAGGTGGAGGCTATCCAAAAGTGGCCTGTCCCAAAGTCAAAGAAACAGGTCCAATCTTTCTTAGGCTTGGCCGGATATTACAGGTGATTTGTACCGCACTACAGCCAAATCGCCGCCCCTCTAACTGACATAACCAGAAAGAACCAGCCAAATGCGGTTCAGTGGACTGATGAGTGTCGGAAGGCCTTTACCAGCTTAAAGCAACACTCATGTCTGACCCTGTGCTAAGGGCCCCGGACTTTGATAAACCGTTCCTAGTAACCACAGATGCGTCCAAGCGTGGTGTGGGAGCAGTCTTAATGCAGGAAGGACCAGATCAAGAATTCCATCCTGTCGTGTTTCTCAGCAAGAAGCTGTCTGAGAGGGAAAACCACTGGTCAATCAGTGAGAAGGAATGTTACGCCATTGTCTACGCTCTGGAAAAGCTACGCCCATACGTTTGGGGACGGCGTTTCCACCTGCAAACCGACCATGCTGCACTACAGTGGCTTAATACCGCCAAGGGAAATAACAAAAAACTCCTTCGATGGAGTTTAGCTCTCCAAGATTTTGATTTTGAAATACAACACATTTCAGGAGCTTCTAACAAAGTGGCTGATGCACTCTCCCGTGAAAGTTTCCCCGAACCAACTGGTTAAAATCGTCCTTGCAATGTGGACAATATTGTTAGTCTTTATCCAGTTATTAGTATATTTGGAGATTCATGTGTCTTATTACTTTTGTTTTCTTTTAGAGCTCCAGGAAGAAATCACAGCCAGTGTTTCACACTATCAGTGCTTTGGGGGGCGTGTCATAAATATGAAGGGAAGGGGGAGAGGATCTGATGCAGTACTATAAAATCCTCTTTCCAGTAAAGGGTTAAGAAATGCAGGTAGCCAGACTGACACCTGACCTGGCTGGCATCTGACCAATAAGGGGACAAGATACTTTCAAACTTTGGGAGGGGGGAAGGTTTTTGTGTGTGTCTTTGTCTGAGTCAGAGTGATCTTGGAAGACAGAAGGAACCTGCAGAAAATCAAACCTCCCTTTTCTGAAGTAAGTTTAGATAGCGTAGCGCATCGATTTCTGTTTAATTTCGGCTTGGTGTATTCCCTGTGTTAGAAGGGGCAAGGGTGGGGGGGGGGTTATTCATGGTTTTCTGTAACTTTAAGGCTTTGTCCAGAGGGGGAAATCTCTCTGAGTTTGGAAATATAGCGCCCTGTGAAATAGTTACCATCCTGATTTTTACAGAGATGATTTTACCTTCTTTATTTTTAATAAAATCCTTCTTTTAAGAAGCTGACTGTTTTCATGGTGTTAAAACCCAGGGGGTGGGTTTTTAGATCACTGTATAACCAATTGGTTGGGAGATTGTTCTCAAGCTTCCCCAGGAAAGGGGGTGTACGGCTTGAGGGGGTATTTTGGGGGGGAGGGAAGTTCGAGTGATTCCTTTCCTGGATTCCTGTTAGATACTTGATGGTGGCAGCAAGAAGCATTTCTCAGGGTGCAGGGAATTTTGTACCTTGGGGGATTTAACCTAAGCTGGTAAAAAAAAAAAGCTTAGGGGCTCTGAATGCGGGTCCCCACATCTTTACCCTAGAGTTTAGAGTGGGGAGGGAACCCTGACAGGGCCCTTGAGATTTCTAATGAAAAGTGCTATACAAGAACTAGCTATTGATAAATGATGCAGGACTGGGCCATGTCAGTAAACCCAACTCAAAGGGAAATGGAGCACCTTAATAGTACCCATTTCAATTAACTTATTCTTTTCATATCTACCGATTTTGTTACCTTGTTTGGAACAAAGCAGACGTTTTCACTTGTTTCACTTGGCCTTCAGCGTGCATACAGACAGGGGGAAGATAGTCAAGAGTCCTTAGCACTGGCCTAACTCTGTTTCCATTAAAAAGTCACTGGTAAAATTCCCATTGATTTCAATAGGCACAGAGTTAGGTCAATGCTGAGAGCTTTTGTAAATGCCACTCGTAGTCTTTGCTGCCAGCTAGCCACTTTATTAGCATGGGTGGTATTTGCATTCCAGCTGCAGCACTTCAGTTCAATTCATGAGTGAATCTGTTTGTCTACCTGTCTGCCTCTCTTTTCATTTTAAATTGACATTTATAACTCGGTCAGCCTGCCGAGCAGAGTAAGACAACACAGTAGTTGTCTATGCTGCAGCTCCCAGCACTGTTGCCACCAGTGGAATGGAGAATTAAGCGGCTAACTTTTCAGCATACACAGCACAGAGGGTCAGATTCTGTTCTCGCTTACACGGGTACAACTTCACACAGACTCCAGGGCCAACCACTTTGCCTGACATGCTTTAGACAAGATCATGGTTTAAGCAAAGGGACTCTAGTGTGTCTGGGCGGGGTTCAGTTAAGGCACACTGGTTTGGACAGTAGGTTGGGACAGGCTTGTTGGTAAGTACACTGAGGCTAGAATTGCAGCCAGAACCAACTCTTACTGTAGCTCTAAAATGGCTACTTCTTCAGCGTAAGTTTGTTACTGTTGTGTCCATCCTTAGTCGAAGCACCAGTAGGATCACAGTGTTCACTGTAAATAAGAATGGACTATTAAAGCCTGTGGCTGCATTTCTTACAAATGAGGAATTAATCAGCTCCCGAAGTCTAAACACTTCTTGAGAGCTAAGAACCCAGGTATGAATAAGGCCCAATGCCTTTTCTTGTAGTTCGGTTACATTTCTTTCTCAAGAACAGAAAATCTTTAAGTAATTTCAAGTACTGAAGTTCAACCAAAAGGATGGATGGCTTCTCCCAGGCTCCATGTTTAGTTATTGTTCGTTTGTAGCGCAATAGCAAAATCTTGTTGGAGGTTTCCTTTCCCTGTAAAGCTTTTCCCCTTGCAGCACAGCCATTTACTTTACTTTCTCCAGCTAGACTTGAATCATCTAACCTTAATGACTTTATCAGATGGCACCAAGTATGAGATCTGCTAACTATGCTGTCAGTGTTATTTGTTTTGCATTTGACTCCATGTTGTCTGAAAGTGCTATTAATGTCCCCTTTCCTCTGGCACATAACCAAAATCTTCTGATAGTAAAGAACAGCATCTTGAGTGTCTCTGATTACAGAAGATAAATACAATAATTACTTTCTTCTTTACCCCGTCCTTTTTATATAGCCTCTTTCCCTTTGCTGCATTTACTAAATTAATGTAAATAAACCATTGATAAAAGAAATGATGTGTGTAACTGAAATCCCTTACTTTGATATTAGAAAGACTAAGTGGATGAGGTTATATTTTTATTGGGCCAACTTCTGTTGATAAGAGAGACAAGCTTTTGAGCTACACAGATCTCTTCTTCGGGTCTTGGAAAAGGTACTCAGAGACACAGCTAAATACAAGGTCAAACAGAGAATTTAGCATGAGTAGCTGGCACATATTCTAAGAGCCCAATCAAGGAGAAGTGTGGCTAGAGCAGGGATCGGCAACCTTTGGCACACAGCCCATCAGGGAAATCCTCTGGTGAGCCAGGACGGTGTGTTTACCTGCATCATCCGCAGGTTCGGCCGATCGCAGCTCCCATTGGCCACGGTTCGCTGTTCCAGGACAATGGGGGCTGCAGGAAGCGGCATGGGCTGAGGGATGTGCTGGCCCCTGCTTCCCACAGCTCCCATTGGCCTGGAACAGCAAATCGCAGCCAGTGGGAGCTGCGATCTGCCGAACCTGCGGATGCTGCAGATAAACAAACCGTCCCAGCCCGCCAGTGGATTTCCCTGACGGGCCGCGTGCCAAAGGTTGCCGATCCTTGGGCTAGAGGGTTACAGATTCTGTAACAAGCCCTGAACCCACAGTCTTTATTAAAGGCTTGTCTTCACATACGCTGCTATAGAAGCGCAGCTGCACCAGTGAAGAGGATACTACATTGATGGAAGATCTCTCCCGTCGGCATACTTAATGCACCTCTCTAGAGAAGCTCTCCCATCAACATAGTGCTGTTCACATGGGCATTTAGGTCAGTATAAGTACATCACTCAGGGATTTTTCACATCCCTGAGTGACATAGTTATCGATATAGGTCTGTAGCGTAGACCTGTCCTGAGACCATCATTTTTAGTATCTGGCAAAGTTGTGAATTTAAGCTTCCAGGCTAGTCTTTTGAAAGGTATTTTGATATGTTAATTATGCAGTAGTATATTATTTAAATATATAACCCTTATGTATAGACAGTGTAATGCTGTCCTCCAGAAGCTTTTCTTCATTATATATGGATAACAATTTTGCTACATTTCAGGTATTATATATTTTCAAGCTAAAACAGATTTGGATATAAACAGTATGGAGGAAATACTGGGATATGTACTTATCCTCCAAAAGAGGAATTTATTATATTTTCGCTACAGAAATTCTTCTCTCAGAATGGCCTGTTGATACGAGCCAAAAGGCTGATGGAGGATCAGAAGCATGTAAATCAATATGTATAGATGTAAAAAGGTGTTGCGATGTATGTTCCAGAGATAATTTGCAATTGAAAATCCATTAACATGGTGAATGAATCTGACAAATGCGGAAACACCGGGCTCTAGGTTTTCCAGAGTCAGGATGGGAAATGCACTCTACAAAAAGTGACATTTGGATGAGTTTTTAATACCTTGTTTTAAAAAAAATCTCCATTCTACTATCAATCTGTCTTATTTGGATTGCACTTGAGCTAGCTACTCTTGCTCACTCAGACATCTATAAGATGGCAGTGATCACCTTTGTTGAGAATGGGATACTAAACTGGATGTCTTTAGCATATCGTTGGCATTGATTTTGAAGCATCTAGCATTTCATAAGCTTACTTAGTGGTTGAACTTACATACTGAACAAGGCGTAGAAGAATCTGTGGTCTCTACAGGTGAATATTTTCAGACCCCATTGCAGGAAACTACTTAAGCTCATTCTTAAATGGCATTGACTTTAATGGGACTCAGGCATGCACGGGAGCGTCACCAAATAGAAATGGTGTGCTGAATTAAGGCCTAACGAGGAGGAATAGCTGTCCCATATGAACTTTTCAGATCTATGTTAGACAAATTGGTAAAATTAGCTTAATGTCCATCTATACACACCTATCATCACATAGATAATTCAGTAGAATCTCACAATCAAGCCAGCTGAAAGCAGCAGATAGATCCAATAGCAACAAAAAGGGTGTTTGTCTTCTGTCTGTGGCCATAAAGAAATCATCCACTGGTCCCACCAATGCCACATCTGTTTGCCACTCTCTACTATGCCTCAGTTTCCTTGAAGCTAAACAAATTGTTACTCATTTAAAGGAGCTTGAAAGAGAGGTTAGTCTGGTCCAATCAGCTTCAGATATTACTAAGGCCTGGTCTACACTACAGAGTTAGGTCGACACGAAGCAGCTTATGTTGACTTAACTGTGTAAGTGTCTACACTAAAATTTCGCTCCCATCAACGTAACTGCCTTGCTACTCCAACTTAACTCCACCTCCAAGAGAGACATACAATCAATGTCGATGTAGTTAGGTCACCCCAGTGTCAATATAGACACCATGTTGCTTGCATCGACTGTTACTGGCTTTCAGAAGCTATCCCACAATGCCCTACACTGACAGTACAATCAGTACAAGGCGCCTCTGGTGAGAATGTGCACCGCCGACACAAGGAGTCTAGTTCTGACACGCAAAAGTAATGTAATTACTGCAGTGGCTGTATGCCAACATAATTTAGGTCGACATAATTTTGTAGCATAGACATGCTCTAAAAAAAAAATAGATTGTAGTTGTTCACCTTCATAGATTATGAATAACTTGTTTACTTACAAACATGCAAAACCAAGATGAGCTACTGCATACACACACACTTTCTATGTCCTTATGCCTCCCTCATCACCATAGTATCTGAGCACCTTTCGGTAAGACATTAAGTGAAGTGACTAATCTCTCACATGAAGATTGCGCTCCCTCTCATCCGCTCCCCAAGCGGAGAACTGTGTGTGCAGTGTACTCCTTTGGTTTGCCAGGGTTTTGCTTCTGTTTAAATATACATGCATTATCAGACAGTGGTTAGATCAGAAAACCTTTGCTTGGGCCCAGATCCTACGCCCACTGCAATCAATGAGAATTTTGTCATCACTTCAATGGGAGCCAGATCAGGCCGTTGGTGTATTTTTAAAGTCAATATGGAAAAATAATTCCTTTCATAAAACTTACTTTTTTAAAAGGTTGCAACTCGTAAGTAGTCCCAATCCCAGTGCCTTCCTCTTATTTCCTCGTGCAAATAAGACAGAAAACCACCACAAACTTTAAAAATGTACTAATACATGCATAATTTGGGAGGATATTGAATCCTTGTGATCAGTGACTGAAAAACAATACACGATATGCTATTTGTGCAGTACAAATATGAAAGTAAAATCCAAAAGCAGAAGTGTAATGTTTCTGTTTCAATCCATTCATACTCAGAGATTACTTGTTTAATTACTCACTGGAAGCCAGTGGCCTGACTTGGCAGAAGGCAAACAGTGAAGTTGTCAGCAAGTCAAAAAGGGGAATATTTACAACAGAAATCAAATCAAGGCAAAACCAAGGGGAGAAAGAGAAAACTCCACTAGTCTGGGCTCAACTCAGTCCTATGATTGGATTCAAGCTGTCTTAGAGACTAGTAATGCCATATTATAAATGCCAATTATAACAAGAACTATAAAAAATACCTAGCTCTTACACAGTTAGGTAAGTATTTTTATTGCCATGGTGCAGATGGGGAAACTGAGTCAGAGACATGAATTGACTTGCCCAAAGGTCACAAACAGAGCTGGGAATAGAATGTAGGTCACCTGACTCCCAATTCAGTGTCCTATCCACTGGGCCACTGTACCACAAATCTGCCTATGTGCTGCTGTCTAACACCCTTCTCTGGTCCCAATTCACCTTGTAGATATTTACATCACTGTAAAGCCAGTATAACAGTATCAGGTGAGCTTTGCTGAATGCTGGGCAATAAGGATTCAGAATCTGTCTCTCTCCAAGCATTCCTTCCCCACAGCACCTGTCTAAGGGAAACTGAGCTGAGGTTAAGCCCATGTTCACCGGGGACCTGATACTATCTTTCCACTCTCTTACAGTCTCAGATATACCTTCGTCAGTTCTATATATTTTGTTTAGAGAGAATGAAAATCACAGTCATGACATTTTTTATAAACCACCAAAACCTGATTCGTCTTAAAGATGACAAGGTTTTCAGTCTTTGCTTTCCCCTGCCCACATGCACGATACATTGTCTAAAATGGCACAGGGACTCTATTGGGTGTGATTTATTGCAGTGATTTATTGAACTGAGCAATGACAGAGCGGCCACCTGACAAGTTTTTGCTTCCTCGTGGCAAGTAATTAGCCCTCATATTGCCAACAGGTTCTTCAACTGACCCATCAATACTAAGCCAACCTAAAGAAAACACCACCATCTTATCATAGGGCGACATTTACATTATTCACATCCTGCTTTCCAGTGGTCTCTGGACTCCAGATTGCATTTGCTTTGGCGACGTGTACTTGCTGCAGTGGAGAACAGAAAAGCACAATGCTCAGGACAGCCTGAGTGCTGCTCAGATGTAACCTTTATGTTCTGCTGGATTAGAGCAATGCTAGGGGACATTTCTGAGCCAGTGATTTTAAAGATAATGTAAAATGAGAGTTCATATCACAAAAAAATATGAATATTCTCATTTATACAGCTATTTCCTGGCCTTCACGGGGTTAGATCTTGGCTGTAAGCACAGATCTGAGCAACGGGTGGTGAATAACCTTAGCAGTGGCCCTGAGAAGTGTTGTATCTCTGAGGGCTTGTCTACACTGATAGCGCGGCAGTAGCTCAGCTGTACCACTGCAGCACTTAATGAAGACGCCATCTACGCCAACGGGAGAGCGTCTCCTGCCAGTGTTGGTATGCCACCTCCCCAAGAGGCGGTAGCTATGTCGATAGGAGAAGCCCTCCCATCGACTTAGCGTGGTCTACATAGAGAGTTTGGTCCGTATAACTGCATCATTCAGGGATGTGGATTTACTACCCCAGTCGCAACGTCACAGCAGCAGCGCTGGAACATTTTTAATAGTGGGGGTGCTGCAAACCAGCCCCCTTACCCCCCGTCCATGCTCCTCCCCCAGAGCTGAGGCCGGGAGCCCCAGGCACAGGGTGGCAGCAGAGCCCCGGGGGTGGGGCTGCCAGCTGGGACCCCGAGCGCAACACAGCCCCCCCCACACACACACCCCCTAGTTCCCGCACCTGTGTGCCTCAGCTACTCTGGCCAGCAAGCAAAGGGCATAGCTATTGCTCTGCCCATTCCCCAGTGGCTCCGTTTGGATAGGGAGGAAGTAATTACAATTTAACGATGGATAGTCCTCTCTGCTCCATCCCCTCAGGCAGGGCTGATTTGATCCTTATAAGATGGTTTCTTGTGCTCCGCCACTGTGATTTAAGTGTCTCAAGGGAGGCAGCTGAGCTGCAGTTACATGACACAGGCGCCGATGTTCCAAAGTGCCGCGGGGTGCTCGACCCCTGGCTCTGCCCCAGGCCCTGCCCCCACTCCACCCCTTCCCCCCCAGATCCCACCCCCGCCCAGCCTCTTCCTGCCCAGTTCCGCCCCCAAGTACACCGCATCCTCGCTCCTCGCTCCTCCCCCAAGCCTCCTGCATGGTGCAAAACAACTGACCGCGCCAGCCCCAGAGCACCCACGGAGTCGGCGCCTATGCAGGGGTGAAAGTAACACTTACTGGTACGGGGGCCGGAGCCGGCCCCCAAAAAGGGCAGGGCCTCAGGCAGAAGGGGTGGGGCTGGGGGCAGCCCATCCACGCTGTATGGCCCGCACCGCCCGGGGCTCCAGCAGCAATTTAAAGGGCCCAGGGCGCTGGCCACTGCCGTGGTAGCCAGAGCCCTGGGCCCTTTTAAATCGCTGGCCCCAGGGCAGCTGCTCCTTTTGCCTGCCCCCCAAAAGAAGCAGCAATGTTAAAGCGCTGCAGGGTCCTTAAAGCGCTCCCACAGCAGTGCTTTAACATCAGCTGAGTACGGGCCAGTACCAGCGGTTTTATCGGTATGCTGTACCGGCCCGTACTGGCTTACTTTCACCCCTGCACCTATGGCTCATGATAGCCAGATTTTTGTCTGGGAGGTAAACCGTATGGTCAAAAGGCAGAGACCTAATGACTCATTCCCATAAAGTGTTAATTCATGTTGAGTTTCTTTGCAAATATCCAAGAATTATGCGGATTCTTCTGGAATTTAACTCACTCCCCCTCTAATCCAGTCAGTGGATTTTATTAAATTACAGCACATCAAAGCATTGTCAACATTTGCCTTGGTTTCTTCCTCGCTCGTTGCCCCACCCCCACCCGTTGTGATAGGTGAGCATGAGTTCCTTTCACACTACGCAGGGTGCTTTTCAGATCAGAAGCTTAGTACCTTCTTCACATGAATTCGTTTTTCCATTCATGCTGAGATGGTGCTGCTTAAAAGCTGCGTTAGGCACACTGTTATGAAGTACCTTCACAGGAGGAAATGGAGCCCCATTACCCAGCTGTTCCCCAAGGAAAGTCTGACTACTCGGCATATTCAGACGTTGAACAAAGCATGAATTTTATACGGTGGGACGGCTGAGCTGCTGCCGAACAGGACGAAGATGTCAATGTACCACTGATAAACAGAGAAGAGGGGAAATGAATCCAGCTGGGAAAATAGTACTGGGCAGAAATCACAGTTTAGAAAAAGGCAATTCTTTTCTCTGATGAAATCCTGTTGTTTACCACCCAGCAAAACGGGGGCATGTAGTGTGTTTTAAGTTCAACAAGAACTGGTCACTAATAAGACCTGCACCCGTCATAGCCCTGATGTCTTTTGGGCAGATCATATCCTGGCCCTGTGCACATGTGCATGGGGACTTAGACCTCACCTCTCATGTGGATTCCCAGATTGCTCCACTCAGGTATGTGGAGGGGAGAGGAGGGCTCAGTGCCCAGGGTTTAATCCTCACACGGGTGGTGGAAATTGGGCAGAGTGCAGTGAGGAATGGGTGGAACCTGGGCTCCATCCTCCCTCCTCCTTCCCACTTCCAATAGACTTGTTAGCACAGCTGAGCTGGTGCAGATGGGTAGTAATTGGCTACTGGCCAGATTACTACAACCCCCTGCCCCAGGATCAATGGGATAGCAGAAAAGGAATCATGGTTCTCTGAGGCATAGTTACTTGCCAGAGCTCCTTGTGGGACAACCCCTAACGCTGGGCTATAGAAGGGTTTTATAGTGCTGCCCATTACCATAATATCCAACAGAAAGGGACAATCTACTCCTTTGTATGCTGCCTTTCTGCCCCTCCAGCCTTCAGCCCAAATTTATCCCTGGCCCAAATCCATTGGCCAAAGGATTTAGCCCAGAAAGGGATTTGGCCCTTTGTTTTGGGATGGTTTTTAGATCATCTTTTAGCCTGTCTTCCTCTCTGTTTGCAAGACTGGAACATTGGCTACTGCTCACGTAATAATAAAAAAACATTGCTTAGCGTGCCATGGGTGAACACTACCACAACTCTCCTCCAGTCATGAGTCCTAACTAAAGATGTGTTGATTAAATTAATAAAATACAGTTTAATATTGTTATTGAAACTGTAAGCAACTGGACGTTTCATCCTGTGTTTGGTTTTCAAGGCAACAAGTTACAAAGCTAATACCCCCAGGAGATTTTGTCATAGCCCGTGTCTTATTTCAAAAGTGTCCCCATGTCATTACTACTATGCATATAGGAACTTGAGAGCTGTGGCATGAAGCAGATATCACTTTTAACGCTCAGCTCAAAGGCTGAAGATAAATAAGGCTATGGTGATCTGGGAGAACATGCTGCATTTCCTCTAATTGCTTTTCTCGCTAGTCCTCTTTTTCCATCTGAATATTTAATGACAAGGACCTTGTGAAATGTCCAGGCTAAGGAGGGCGAGAATCGAGAGGTAGACACTTTCTGTTGAGTGTTTCAAGACTGCTTAAGCCTTAAAGGAGGTTCAGTGTCAAAGTCTTGGCAAGGAGCATTAGGCAGGTCATGATACTCCTGCACTTTACTCTGTCTGAAATAGCAGTGTCCTCTCTTGCTCGCCCCAAAATATTGCTTATGCCTTAAATGCTAAATATAAAAGTGAGATAAGGGAAGGCTGAAAGGTGAGGGAGCATTTTAGTGACAAAGAAAAAGCCTATGGACTCCCTCTCTTTCCCCGTGTCCTATTTATTTTCATCTCATTCTTGAATTAGATACGTCAATTTGGCCCTTCCCTGACACTTCCCAATGCACAGATAGTCTCCTGGGAAGCAGTGGGTATTCTTCTATTTAGCTAGGTACAGCAACTGACATTGCAATCAAATCCATCTGTATGGCTATTGGGTGCCCCCCACCCATAACCAAATTCATTATTTATCACGTCATTCAGATGTACATTGCATGGCAATCAAGCCCACACCCCTTCCCACCAAAAATAAATGAGCCAGTTTTCCCCCACAAGCACATTTGTAGAGGTACTATTCCCCCTCTTCCATTGGGCCATGCAAGTCCATAATGTAAGAACACAAAGCATCCCTGGCCTCTGCTGTGTGGATGCAAACAGTTCCCGGGATATGGTTACTAGGACTCAGGTCTGCTCACTGCAGTGTGGACAGGGAGGTGAACTTTAGCCTCCAGGCTTTTGAAAATTTAGGTCCCAATCCTGCAAGGTGTTGAGCATCTCCTGCAAGTTGGTGAATGAAGTGATGATATGGCGGGAGTACCAAGGGTACCTAGCACCTCACAGGCTCAAAACATTGTCCTTCAGTGATTATACCAAAACTAGTCAGGGCCTGATTTTGAGAAATAAATGGGAACTGTGGGTACTCAGCACCACTGAAATATCTGGCCATATATCCAGTAATGGCCTTTGTGGGTGTGATAAATGAGAGGAGGGATAGCTCCCTTTTGTGGGCACTCAGCCAGCCAGTTAACTATAGAATCCCTCTTGGTAGCTGTTCTCAATTTGCTTTACCTGTAAAGGGTTAAAAAAATCTGACTGCATGCATAGGTAAAGGGAAGTGAGTGGGCACCTGACCAAAAGAGCCAATGGGAGGGCTAGAACTTTTTAAAAATTGGGAAAAAACTTTCGCTTTGTCTGTCTGTTGTTCTCCAGAGAGAGGAGACACATAGCAGCAATGCTATTGGAATCTTTAAGCTAGGTATGGAAAATCATCAGATCATACCTAGAACAACGTATTTGAATCCCAGATATGTAAGTAAATCAGGGAATGTCTAGGAAGATGCGATTAGGGTTATTTCTTATGGGCTTGTGGACTCCTCTGTGCTAACCCCCAAATGCTTTTGTTTTGCTTCTAACCTTTCAGCTGGACCTCAAGAAAACCATTCTTGATGCTTAATTATTATATTTGCTCTTTTTAATTCTAGAAATAGCCTAAGTTCCAGATGTATTTCTTTCTTTTTTTGTTTTTAATAAAACTTACCTTTAAGAACTGGATTGGGTTTTGTGTGTCCTAAGAGGTTTGTGCATATGTTGTTTAATTAGCTGGTGGCAACAGCTGATTTCCTGTGGTTTTTTTCCTCAGCTCTTCCCCAGAGAGGGGGTGATATGTCTTGAGGGTACCCCACAGGAAGGAATTCCCAAGTGCTCCTTCCTGGGCTCTCAATGGGGTTTTTTGCACTTGGGTGATGGCAGCATCTACCCATCCAAGATCAGAGAAAAGCTGTAACCTTGGGAGTTTAATACCAGCCTGGAGTGGCCAGTATTAATTTTTAGAATCCTTGCGGGCCCTACCTTCTGCACTCGAAGTGCCAGAGTGGGGAATCAGCCTTGACAATGGCACTTCAACAGCATACACTGAAACAATTACAAATTATGCCCTCCTCAAACACACACTCAAGCAAAATATGAAGAGCCAAAAATAATGCCATCACTGGGCGCTCCATGCATGATAATCTTTCGTGTAATATATGTGGGTCTAAATAACGTAGGGATTTTGCTTGAAGCAGTGCAGTGAATACCAGACATGTCTTAATCTACACAAGGATTTAATTGAGCCAGCTGCTATTACTGTATTGCCAAATGACCAGATATTCTGTTTTTCCTGGTTTACTTGCTCCAGCAGGTTCTCTCTCCCTTATATTAATGGATTGGATTGTGCAAGCAAACCGGTAGTTCATCAGGTAGGGAATACTTTAATCTGTTAAATTTTAATGTTTTCCCACATCCTTCCTATTTTCCTGTTTTAAAGTCTGCCAAAAGCATTACTTAATGCAAACAGTAAAAAATGAATTACAAGCATGATCCAGTATTTGTCTGCTTAATTAGTAGATTAGAGATCTTTGAGAAGCATGCTCCTCTATGGTATGCAGTCTGGTGAAGTCTCTCAAAAATGCAACAGGAAGAGTCTTTGCATTAATAAGAAGGTATGTACAGTTACAGTCTCACAAGCAAACACATGGCCCATTCCTGGAAGGGCTTGCAAGCAATCTAAGCAGAATACATAAAAAGAGTAGGGGGTGGCACATAAATCTAAGCTGGCTTCTGTTGTTTTTCTGATAAACAGCCCTTCTCATCAGCTGGTCACATTCTAGTTTGGTGGCATTAGGGGCTGAATGTAACAGGTCCAAATGCTATAGACAGTTAATACCCTTACTAGTTAAATCACATGCAGGAAGCCAGAACTAGGACCCCAGGCTTCCAGTTCCAGAAACACAGGCCCCCCACAACTGGATGAGCTAACATAGGACTCAATTAGATGGCAATGACAGAAGCAGCTCTCTTATCCTCTCTATGGGCGTTCTCTCTCCCCCATACATGCACAGTCACTGTATTACATGAACTCAGGAGGACCCATTTGCTGGTATCAGATCCAATCCCACCCGTAGTATTCAGGCCATCACAACATGTCTTTTACACAAGGGCTGATTTTTTAACTCAGTCTGCTCCTCCTTCTCTCCACATTCGTACTAACATAGGGAAAGGAACCATTACTGGTAACCTCCCCGTTTCTTCCCTCAAGGGAAAAACAGGAGGTGGTCTGGAGGCTTCATGGAGTGGAGGAAGTGCCAATTCCTCTTTATCTCCACAGATGTCCCAACAGTAGCTCTACACACACTCTCTCTGTGGGACAAAAGCGGGGAGGAGGAGGAAGGAGCCTTGGGATCACATCTATTCACTCCTGCCTGGGTGAATCACTGGTGGCACTAGCTTGATTATGAGACTAAGTCATGAGAATTGTGACTCTGCTTCCCTGCAGCTCATTTGTTGAATGCCTGCAGCACTCCCAGAGAGGTGAAACACCCCTGATGAGGAGCACGATCCTGAGCAGTGTTTGGGTGACAAATACAAGGGGAAACGTTTACAAAGTGGAAAAAACGGCCAGGCAAGCTTTTAAAAATATGCAACAAAGCTGTAATCAGCTGGTAAGTGTGTTACAGGTCCCCTCTATGCTGAAACACGGACATTTGTGGCCCAATAC
Organism: Macrochelys suwanniensis; assembly: GCA_033296515.1. Classification (NCBI taxonomy): domain Eukaryota; kingdom Metazoa; phylum Chordata; order Testudines; family Chelydridae; genus Macrochelys; species Macrochelys suwanniensis. Next base: position 13,676,122 of record CM065784.1, on the reverse strand, counting down.
ATATTGACAGTGTCCCTTTAAATAAGGACAATGCTACAGGCCAATAGTTTTGGTACAAGATGGCTGATGTGCAATCCTGCTAGAAGATGACACTCCAGCAGCTTATGTACATGGCTCTCTGAGCGCTTCAGTGCAGGGTGAAAGATAAAGGGAAAGAGACTACAGGGTCAGATCCTCAACTGGTGTAAATCAACATAACCCCATTGATATAGCTGGTTTACACCAACTGAAGATCTGGCCTATATCCAACCAGGAACTGTGTCATCACAAAGCCAAGGTCAAAACTAACCCTTTAAAAAAAAAAAAGTCACTTGACAGAGATCTTCACTTTTTAAAGACTGGTCATGTAATTACAAAAATATCATTGAATCTCTATCACGTCTGCTTACGGCACTGTGGTTCCCAGTGCATTTCAAGGACATTGCTACCTCAGTACAAATCATAACTTGGGGAGGATATTAACGTTCAGGTTCATTTGTTGAATCACGTATCTAGCTATCTGTTCCAATTAAGTGCTGAAACAAAAAACAAGGCATTTTTATTAGATGTTCCCCATCACAATATTCTAACCAGTATGCATTTAATATGGTGAAAAAATAGAAATCTGGGAAGTAGACCTGAGGCAGGAATACCTATTGCGAAAGTAAAATCAATAGTTGCCTGCTTGTGATTATCCTTTGTTGCCTCTAACGGAAAGAGGAGAAAGCAAACCATGAGGAGTGTATAAATGACCACTACACTTCTGCCAGTGCTAAAAGCCCCAGTTGTCCCCCAGGCAAGCTTCCTATTGACAACTTCTGCACTGCAGTTGAGTTGCCAGGATCAAAATCTGACGCTTGGGAAGCTGACAACTTGGGAAGTGTACACCATGCAGAATTTAGTATAAAAATAAACAGTGGAGTTACTGAGAGAGGAGGGATGGGCCAGTAGTTAGGCCACTAACCTGGGACTTTGAAGACCTCACCTTTAATTCCCTACTGTGATACAGACTTGCTCTCTGTGCCTGTGAGCAAGTCACTTAAGGTATGTCTACACTGTAGTCAGAGGTGGGACTGGAGCACAGGTAGGCATAGGCAAAAGGAGATTAAAGGCAACATAGGAAACAGCTAAAAAAAGCAGTGATGATATGGCAGCATGGGGACCCTGGGTACATATTCATGTTGCTAACCTGCTCTGAAGTGCTTATCACCACATCGTCACTGCTATTTTTAGCCACATTGGTGCAGGTAAGACTAGCATTGCTATCCCAACCTGTGCTGTAATCACACCTGTGAGTTGAGGGTATCCATCCCCTTAGTCTCTCTGCGCCTCTCTGTACAATGGGGATAATAGCACTTCTCTGCCTCACAGGGGTGTGGTGAGAATAAAAACACTCAAGATGGTGAGGCACATTCTATGGTTATGGGGGCCATGTATGTACTCAAAATAGGCACTGTACAAATTGTGTTATCTGCGTTTCATTCATTAATAAGCCTCTACTGTAAAAGAGTAAATGAAGCTGCTGCTGCATTACCAGTACTATAGTCTATCTGAAGAGCTATTTTTTCCTACCAAGCAAAATAACATACCCCCCACTTAGACAACTACCATTAGAGACAAAACTGTTGAGTATGCATAGACTAAACATGACTCATGGCAAGTCATACAAATATGCTGATTACATTAAAACAGTAACTATTCATGTAATCACAAACCATGAGCCCACGAGACCAGCATAAATAATGCATGCATATGTGAAATTTCTCCAAAGAATAATGGTAAAGGCAATGAGACTCCTTACTGAACAAGGGACAGTAAGTTCAATCACAAACCCAGCAGTAAAGTCATGCAGGGGAATAACGGGGGTGTGAGGAGCCCACTTACTTCCCTTCACAGGCTACCTGCATCACTAGACCTTGCACAGGGGAAGCTGCTCTTGCTGAGGGGCTACCCCCTGTCCTATGCAGTTGGTCAGGCAGGGGTGGGAAGTGGGCCAAGGCTTGGCTCTAACCCCCTAATGCACCCATCCCCATAGTTGAGCCAGCACAGAGCAGAAAGCTGTGCCTGGCAAAGGACTAGCACAGTCTAACTACCCCCTGGAGCAAGGGGAGCGCAGAGACCAAATTGCGACCGTCAGATTCACAATTCAGGCCTGGCTGTGTTCCTGAGGCAGTGCAACTACACACAGCTCCTTGCTCAGGCTGGATTCTAAGGTGACAATGTGAGTAAGAGTGGGCAGATAGGTGGAAAATGGTGAATTGGGGGGGCAAGGCAGAAAGAAAAAAGTGACAGTTAAACTTTTCAGAATGCATCTTGTTATATGTTACTGGCAGGACAAGTTAACTACAGCGCTAAACCTTAAAAAAAAAAAATGTAATGACGACAATTTCACCTTCACATAAAAGCTACCAAAGGGAAAAGGAAGTACTAAATGTAAAAGGATATTTTCTTTAAAAAATTGCTTTACATATTTCAATTCGTGTATTTCCCTTAGGGTCTGCATATTTCGGTCACATAGTTATCCAATTAAAATGAAAACTCTGTGCATTATCCTTTAGGCAAGGATAGCTGCCAGCTGCTAAGTTTTATAAAGTCTTTAATCTTGTCCATAAATATTTAACAAGAACTGGTTGGTACACAAGCTGAAGTAAAGTAGGAAATCAAAGGCAAGAGCTCAGCAATAACCTCTATTATCTGAACGAAGACGAAATACCAGAACAAGATTACGGCTTCTTTTTATATTAAAATATATGCATGGGACTTGTCTGATCACTTTCCCATTTTCTCCTCCTCATAAGGTATAAAAAAAGTATTCAGAGAACTAAAAGGATTTCAGAACCGAGAGAATAGTCCATCTTCTCCGAATTCAGCCAATAGTTTTTATTACAGAAAGGAACAATTATTTGCATTTATCTTTCCTATCTACCTTCCATCTGAAAATCTCAGAGAGCTTTACAAAGGTTAATTAAATGCCTTGTAGGCACAGCCCATAGAAAAGGGCAATAGGCTTCCAGGAGATTCCAGGCACACAGAGATTGCATACCCAATAAAACACTCCTTTGAAAGTAGAGTTTACTCACCTGCTATTGGTGGCCAGTGCGTAAGGAATGGGGACACAACTCCTGCCTCCTGTTTCCCCTTCACCATTAGAGCATGGTGCACCCCCAAAAAAGGACAGACAGCCTGCATGCACCTGAAAATACAGGTAATGCTTGGTGATAGAATTTGGCCCTAAACCTTCTAGTATTCCTTTGATACTTCATCACTGTAGTATGACAGATGCGTGAACAGAAGCACTGGAGGACAAAGCCAACATTTTCAAATTTAGGGGGCTGTTAGGCAGACTTAACTGCCTAAATAAAGTGGCTTGCATTCCATCAGGGCTGAGAACCAGTGGCTATCACTGAATTAAGTTAAATCAAAACAAATAAAAAGATCTCATAAAACATGTGTGACATATAGCTGACACAAACCCAGGTGCTGAAACAGTTGAGAATCCCGTCAGTCAAGTACAGATCCTCCAGGACATGTTTCAATAGTCCATAAGGCATATTTTCAGCATAGAAGCCACACAAGACTTTGACAAATGAACCATTCTTTGCCAACAGAGTGTGGAGATTTAAGCTATGAACATCCGTAGGAGGTTGCAGTTTACTCCTGACCAGTACACTGTTATTATACAACCATCCTATACTCATTTTCTACAAAAGCACATTTGGATCAGTGTTGGATTAAGGCACTCTGAAATAAAGCAGTCTTGGCCCCGGCCCGTAAGCATACCACGAGGATGCCTCCAAAGAAACAAGAGGATGGGGCGGGGGGGGGAGGCAGCAGCAGCACAGGGACCCTGCAGTAATTTTATCAGCACCTGGGATATGGACCTACATGGGTAGGACAGAGGATGTGGCCTGTTGTATTCTTCCCCTCCTGCCAAACAGAGTCTTCTGCTGGGACATTGGGATAGTGGTGGTGGGGACCCCCAGAGCAGTGGGTCTCGGTGTTAATATCTCATGGAGATACATGGGTCAGTTCACACTTTTAAGACCCACTATTTCAACTGGCTGGAGTTTCACGTAGACACCAATGCATCAATACACTTGGTTCATATTTTTAAGGTTTTCTTTCCAAACAGGAGGGCGAGAAACTTAATCATATGGCATCAAGAGCTGGGGCTCTAGCATCTGTGCTGTAATTTAACCCTGATTTAAGAACATAAGAATGGCCATACTGGGTCAGACCAAAAGTCCATCCAGCCCAGTATCCTGTCTGCCGACAGTGGCCAATGCCACTGTGAACCTAACAGGTAATGATCAAGTGATCTCTCTCCTGCCATCCATCTCCACCCTCTGACAAACAGAGGCTAGGGACACCATTCCTTACTCATCCTGGTTAATAGCCATTAATGGACTTAACCTCCACGAATTTATCTAGTTCTCTTTTAAACCCTGTTATAGTCCTAGCCTTCACAACCTCCTCAGGCAAGGAGCTCCACATGTTGACTGTGTGAAGAAGAACTTCCTTTTATTTATTTTAAACCTGCTGCCCATTAATTTCATTTGGTGGCCCCTTGTTCTTATATTATGGGAACAAGTAAATATTTTTCCTTATTCACTTTCTCCACACCACTCACGGTTTTATATACCTCTATCCTATCTCCACTTAGTCTCCTCTTTTCCAAGTTGAAAAGTCCTAGTCTCTTTAATCTCTCCTCATATGGGACCCGTTCCAAACCTCTAATCATTGAAGTTGCCCTTCTCTGAACCTTTTCTAATGCCAGTATATCTTTTTTGAGATGAGGAGACCACATCTGTACGCAGTATTCAAGATGTGGGCATACCATGGATTTATATAAGGGTGTAGCAACATGCAAGACTCACCGCCGCGGTGCCTCCTGCTGGTTGTCCTGGGAATTAGCTCTTCACCAGCTTCAGAGCACCCTCTGCTGGCCAGTGTCTCACCTGCCACTGGCACCCGTGTCCCTCCCGGACCCCAGTGCCTCTTTCCTCAGGGTTCTGCCCCAGCAGTACCCCCACTCTCTGGGTCTCCCCTCCCAGGGGAACCCCCAATCCTCTAATCCCACCTTGCCTCAGTGGCTACTGCCAGTCATCATCTAGCCCCCGCTCACTGGGGCAGACTGCAGTCTGTAATGGCCACTCATCATTGGCAAGGAGTGTTTGGACCAGCTGCCTCTACCTAACCCCAGGCTGCACCTTTGCAACCCCAGTACCTATTTTAGGCCCCGCCCAAGGCCTGCAGCCTGGGGGTTTACCAGGCTGGAGCTCCCCAGCTCCTCTCGCCTTCCCCCAGCCCTGCTCCACCTTAGGTACCTTGGTCTCAGGCAGCTAGGCTCCCTCTCTCTCTACAGCTAGAGAGAGACTCCCCAGCTGCTGGCCCACAGTCCTCTTATAAGGGCCAGCGGGGCCCTGATTGAGCTGGCCACAACTGCGGCTGCTTCCCCAATCAGGCTTTCCGAGCCTCAGCCCTCTCCAGGGCTTCTTTTAACCCCTTCAGGGTCGGAGCAGGGTGATCACCCCATTACGAAGGGAAATAAGATATTCTCTGTCTTATTTTCTATCCCTTTTTTAATGATTCCTAACATCCTGTTCGCTTTTTTGACTGCCGCTGCACACTGCGTGGATGTCTTCAGAGAACTATCCATGATGACTCCAAGATCTCTTTCCTGATTCGTTGTAGCTAAATTAGCCCCCATCATATTGTATGTATAGTTGGGATTATTTTTTCCAATGTGCATTACTTTACATTTATCCACATTAAATTTCATTTCCCATTTTGTTGCCCAATCACCTATATATGCCCCAAAATGAGAAAGTCTTCCTGCATGGACTTAAAAGAATCATCAGAATCCACAAGTCCAAAATTCATCCTGCTTTAAAAATATGCTACTTTTAGTCAATCTGTGCATGGCTGTAACATAGGTTAGACTGGGTGAGCCTGCAGGAGGAAAAATGAAGACACTGAGGTTTCTCCCTGTGACTTAGTGCCTGTGATAGACCACATTGATAATGCCACACTCGGGGCAGACTGCAAGAAATAGGACAGACAATCCCCAAAAAACTGGTGGTTTATTCTATAATTAGATTCACCAGACCAGTTACAGAAGAGCTTCTGCAGTACCATGTTAGTTGGTTAACCAGAAGCCATACACAGTCCTGTTAGGCATTTCAGCCCTTGGTTGCCGAAAACCCATTTCATCATACGTAAGGTTTTTTCTAATCCCAAAGGATCAGACACATATCCCCAGATCAATATGAATCTCAGATTTTAGCCAAATACCATGCTGTCAGCAAATCCTTAGTAAACTAAAGATTTACTAATTAAAAAAAAGAAGAGAGTTATAAATGGTTAATAGATCATATACATAAAAATGATTGCAAAGTCCTTCTATCAGGCTTGTGGCAGTGATAGAATAGACTGCTGGCTTGTAAACTCTCTCTGGCAACTTCCAGATTAGAAGGTCCTCAGTCCATAGTTCAAGATGCTCCTTTTAGTTGTAAATCCACAGTCCAGACAATTAAAGCAGGAAAGAGGCAACATGGAGATATCTCAGGTGTCTCTTCATATCCTCTGCTATGTGCATGGAAATTTACTGTCTCAAACAAAGCCCACAGCCCCTGTGCATGGAAATTTACTGGCCCAGGATGGAGTCCAGGGTCACATGAACCTATGACATGTCTCTACGTTTTTGCTGAATCACAGGAGGTGGCCATTGGCTCCTTGCTATCTGAGGCATCCAAAAGGATGAGTTTCTTCGGTGGCCCCTCAACATATACCTGTCTAGCCCTAATGTAAATTCTCTCTGGGGGGTGTCACTCAGGCATACAACACATGTTTAAAATACAAGTACATAGCCAATATTCATAACTTCAGATGCAGACAATACAGGCATATAAACAAGATAATCATGCACAGCAAATCATAACTTTTCCATCGACACCTTACATGACACACTTTGTACAAGATTTGTTGCAATTGTCTAACAGTGGTATCAGCAACAATACAAATGATCATTTTCAGTCATACAGCATTATACTCTCCATTTACACATCAGACTCTCTCCACTTTCTGGTCAGTCCTGTCATATGAAAGAAACTTTTGATACATTTCATTATCATGCCTGCAGACAAGCAAAGTTGAGAGCAAACGAGCAGTTACAAACCAATAAACAGATGTATATTAGAAAGGGTCCCTTTTAATCCTTTCAGCCTTGACAGTGCCTCTTTAAACATCATAGCACTCAGTAGGACAGAATATTGAATAATGTATTTATGTGTGGGCACAGGGAACAAACAGGGCAATTAGTAGATGACCCAATAGCTCTTTTGCACCTCTGTGACTCCTCAAATATAGGAACTGAAGTCAGCTGAACCCAACTCCTGTAGGCTAGAGTGCTGATTCTAAAGTGGTTAAGTGTTTTCCACCAAGGAAGCCAATAAATTCAGTGTAAACAAAAATAATTTTAATTTCCAGAATGAGCATATCACTTAGAAAATGTCATTCTGACACAGATGTTCATCCTGCAATTACTTTGATGTAAACAGACAGCTAGATAATGGAACTGCTCAGTAACCTAAAACTGTGTATGCCACATGCTGGTTATACAGCACACACTGCCTACATGAAGTCCACTATACTTCAAAGGCTTGATTCTGCTCCCATTCAAGTCCAATTAACTTTAATGGACAGGAAAAATCCCCTAGAGCTGAGGTCAGACAGGAAGCGCACTGGAGTTGCAATCAAAAGTTATGAGTTGTGGCCAACATTTTCCTAAGTTAGTGATGGGGGTGAGGCCGGGGGAAGGGAGAGAAAGAGGCTCAAGCTTTAGTGCTCAACCTGAGACACCTGGAAGGGAAGGGACCTGATTTTCAAAAGGAAGGATGCTCAGTGTTTTCTGAAAAATCAGGCCCCTTTAAAGATGTCTCAAGTTGAACATCCAAGACCTGAGGCACCCAAAAATCCCTAGTCACTTAAAAAAGTTATGACCAGTATTCCCAGTTCTGCCATTGATTTGTTAGATGATCTTTGGTAAACCACTTAGAACCTGAAGTGCAGGAAAAAAATCAGCCCATTAACCTCCCTGTACCATAGTTTCCCCGTATTTAAAATGACAATAATGAGACTTGTGCATTTTTGTGAAGCACTCTGGATTTTATTCGTGAAAAGTACTAACCATTTAAAAACTACTAGGAAGTGAGACTCGAGAAATAGAGCTAATGATGTATTGCATCCAGTCTGTGGCTAAGGTGTTATTATTTGAAGTGAGAATCTAGACTGTTAGTCCTTTAAAGGATTATGAATAATTGAACAAGGCGTTCACTGTTTTGGTCTATGAAAGAAGGACATGCTAAATATCTTCATGGAGGAACTCTTCCTCATAAGAAAATATTAAACCAGGAATTAATTTCTGATGTGTATTAATTATAGATGAGGGAAACGTAATGCAAAGGCAAGTTAGTCAAGAGAAGTACTAGGAGAGCTTGAGAAAACCTGTGCTTAGCCTAGCAAGCAAACTCACTTTTGTTAACAAAAAATTCTCCAGGCTCACAAGCCCTTAGGACCAAGCTAATTAAAGTCAAGCAAGGGCAGCAAAAAGTGATCAGCATGAAAATTCTGGTGATGTAAGAACCAGTCCAGGACAAACTAGTGGAATCCTGATCAGATAGATCAAAAATAGGGAATGCCACATGGAAGTTAACTGTCATGAGATGATGAGCAGTGTGGTGAGTAGGAGGCAGTCCCACATTTTACAGCATGCAGGTGATATTTTTTACTTTACAGGGACTTTGCTTGTCCCTACAAGGATGATTCCAGACCAACTGATGCACTAAACATCCACACACAAGTGATTGATCCTTGCACCAGAATTAACTTTAGTAGCCAGAGCTGAGTCTGTTGTGGGAGAAGCTAAACTGAAGCTGTGTCAATTTAAACCAGCTGAAGATGTGGCCCATAATTGGGGAAACATTAGACCATATCCATGTAATAAATTCACTAACCTTGCAAGGTAAAAGTGGCAGACAGGATGGTAAATTGAGTCCACGTAGAACGCATTGTGCAACTCAACTCGTTCAAACAAAATCATGCTTCCTTTACAGATCTATGCAACTCTTAGCCAACTACGCAGTGCACACAAGGCATCACACAAGATGCCTATTGTGATCAACAGTTAGAGGCAGGACTTTCTGCTAAAGTATGCTGCAGTTGTTCCCTTGTTCAATTCTACATGAGAAAAGATTGTTATTAAGCTAGGAGGACAAACAACACCACCTGACTGCTATTATGCTATTACTTTAACTGATTACTTCAGCAAATGGTGAGAAGTAGCCTTTATTTCCCAAGTTACTTCCACTACAGTAATCAAGTTCTTGTTAACAATTTTCAGTCATGAAGGAAATCTGAGAAAACTAATTTCTGACAAAGGACATCCATTTCGCAGCCACAGAATCTGAAGAATTTCTGAAGGAGACACATATTAAGCTCTGAAATTCTTCCATTAATTATCCTCCTGCCAATGGGGAAATGGAGCATTTTAATCGAGTTTTGAAAAACAGTTTGCAAACTGCTGACTGAGAAGGAAAGCCCTGCAAATCATTTGTTATAGATTTCTTACAGGACTACAGAGAAACCTGACATGCAGCAAAAGCAGGGACCTGCCACAGAACAGCTCAATGGCAAGGGCATCTCAATCAAGTTCAATGGTGATGTTCTCCGTATCCCTAACCTTGGGGCCACATGCATTCCTTGATTCTTTAGCCACAGAATTCACAACAGAATCCACCCTGTGCCACAGAACTATCCTCCATGATTTAAGCTTTCCTTTATGAAAAGCGTACCGATCAGATCCAGATCCTCCAGTTGACCTGTTGCACACCTCTTGGTAAAGCAAACGGGTAGAAAGTCTCTTTAAGCAGCCAGCTGGGGATTCCTCTGACATGGGATGAAATTCAATGTTGATAAATGCAAAGTAATGCACATTGGAAAACAATCCCAACTATACGTATAAAATGATGGGGGTCTAAATTAGCTGTTACTACTCAAGAATGAGATCTTGGAATCATCGTGGATAGTTACATATGAACGGCCCTACTGAGTCAGACCAAAGATCCATCTAGCTGAGTATCCTGACTTCCGACAGTGGCCAGTGCCAGGTGCTTCCGAGGGAATGAACAGAACAGGTAATCATGAAGTGGTCCACGCCCTGTCGCTCAGTCCCAGCTTCTTTGAAAACATCCACTCAATGTACAGTGGCAGTCAAAAACAGTGAACAGATTGTTGGGAATTATTAAGAAAGTGATAGATAATAAGACAGAAAATATATCGCCTCTATATCAATCCATGGTACAGCCACATTTGAATATTGCATGCAGATGTGGTCACTCCATCTCAGAAAAGATACACTCGAATTGTAAAAGGTTCAGAAAAGGGCAACAAAAATGATTAGGCGCATGGAACGGCTTCCATATGAGCAGACATTAATAAAACTGGGACTTTTCAGCTTGGAAAAGAGACGACTAAGGGAGGATATGATTGAGGTCTATAAAATCATGACTAGTATGGAGAAAGTAAATAAGGAAGTGTTATTTACTCCTTCTCCTAACCCAAGAACTAGGGGTCACCAAATGAAATTAATAGGCAGCGGGCTTAAAACAAACAAAAGGAAGTACAGGAGACCCCCCCGCTAGAACGCGCGTCAACATAGCACGAATTCGGTGCATAGCACGGGGGTGACCATGGATCCCAAAATAAATTATTTACATTGGGATCCATGGTAACGTGCCCCCCCGGCGCGATAATGCGATTGCCCACGTTAACGCGGTACTGCACATAGCTCCCAAACCCCGCGTTCTAGCGAGGGTGCGGTGTATTTCTTCACACAACACAAAGTCAACTTGTGGAACTCCTTGCCAGAGGATGTTGTGAAGGCCAAGACTATAACAGGGTTCAAAAAAGAACTAGATGCATTCATGGAGGATAGGTCCATCAATGGCTATTAGCCAGGATGGGCAGGGATCGTGTCCCTAGCCTCTGTTTGCCAGAAGCTGGGAATGGGCGACAGGGGATGGATCACTTGATGATTACCTGTTCTGTTCATTCCCTCTGGGGCACCTGGCTTTGGCCACTGTCGGAAGACAGGATCCTGGACTAGATGGACCTCTGGCCTGAGCCAGTATGGCCGTTCTCATGATTCAGCTCAATACAGCATACATGACAAAACTCAACCAAGAGAACCTGCCTCAATACAGAAATAAAACCCTCTCCAATCACACACCCCTAATTGTTGCCTACCACCCCACACTGGAACCTCTATGGGGTATCCTCAAACAATTACAACCCATACTCAGTTCTGAACCTCATTCTGAAAGAACTCTTTCCTGAACCCTCACTTCTGGCCTTCAAACAACCCCCCAATCTCTCCAAGCTCATAATCAGAAGCAAACTCCCCACAGACCAGGATATACCAGCTCAAAATGCCACCAGACGCTGCCACAACAGATGCAAAACCTGCAGACATCTCTCTGCTGCTACAATGATCAACATCCCCCACAACATACCTTTCAAGATGCATGGACCCTACACATGCCTATGACAATGTGAAGTGTACATCATCCAGTGCACTAAATGCCCCAACAACAATTATGTGGGTGAAAACAGACAATCGCCACACTTGCAAATTAACTCACCAGGTCTGGCTCCAGGGACCAGCGTTTCAAGCTGGTGCTTGCGGCAGCAATGTTGAAGGGGTGGCAGTCCATGTCCAGTTTGGGTGGCACGCACCGCCCGCTGCAGCAGCAATTCGGCGGCAGGTCCACCCTTTTGCCGGCTGCGGCGGCAATTCGGCGGCTAGTCCCACCTTCAGCCGCCTGGGGCGGCAATTCGGTGTGCTGCTTTGGGTGGCAGAAATGGTAGAGCCGGCCCTGGAACTCACACAGGAAAATTATAAGATTAAAACACCCTATCTCCTGTGGGTGAACACTTTTCACAAAGCGATCACCCCATATCTGACCTATCAGTCCTTATCCTCCAAGGAAGCCTGCACAATGCTTTCAAAAGACGAGCCTGGGAGCTTAAATTCATTACTGTGCTAGGCACCCAAAATCATGGACTGAACAGAGACACTGGGGCTAAGTACACACTACAGCTTAGGTTGGCATAAGTTATGTTGCTCAGGGATGTATACAAGCCACCCCCCTGAGCAACATAAATTACACCAACCTAAAGTGCCAGTGTGGACAGTGTTCTGTCGGCAGGAAAGCTTCTCCCACCAACATAGCTACTGCCTCTCGTAAGGGCTGAAGTAATTAGGTTGATGGGAGAGCTCTTTCCTGTCTACTTAGATCAGGGGTCTCAAACTCAAATTACCACAAGGGCCGCATGAGGACTAGTGCATTGGCCCGAGGGCCGCATCACTGACCCCGCCCCCGCCCCCACGCCACCCCTTCCATTAGGCCCCGCCCCTTCTCTGCCTCCTCCCCTGTGCGCACGGCTTCCCTCTCCTCCCCCCTCCCTCCCAGAAACTGCGAAGCTCTTCCCATGCGGCCCACGGAGCTCTTCCCTGCGGCCCGCCGGGCTCCCCGCGCCCCTCCCCCTTTAAATTTTTTTTTTGTCTGTCTGGCAGCGGGAAGTGCCTGGGGGTAAAAAAAAATTTTTTTTTTAAATTCTTTTAAAGCGGGGGGTGCGGGGAGCCCAGCGGGCCACAGGGAAGAGCTCTGCGGGCCACGTGTTTGAGACGCCTGACTTAGAGTATCTGCACTGTAAGCTACAGTAGAGTGCCACTGTACGCTCCCTTAGTGTAGCCTTAGCCAAAATGTATGGTTTATTACAACAATCAGTCACCCACTAATCCCCTCTTTTTGTCCGATGACTGCAGCAGAGTTAACAGGCCACTCTACCTTCAATGGCCCCTTACCTATGTGCTAACTACTTGTGCTAAACAATCTGTTCCACCTTACCTTTTGCTGTGAGGCTGGGAATTCCTTTCCTAGACCTGAAGAAGAGATCTGTGTGGCTCAAAAGCTTGTCTCTCTCACCAACAGGAGTTGGTCCAATAAAAGGTATTCCCTCCCCCACCTTGTCTCTCTAATACCCTGGACCAACACTGCTACAACTACACTGCATAAAACACAACCCATAGATACTAGTAAGCAATACACTGATACCTGCTGTAATGCAAAGTATCCAGCATGCAAAAAACAGGGGTCGCTTTGTGTGTTTATAGAGCTGAATTTCTAAAAATGGAAAGCATTGAATTTAGTGGGACTCTTTATATTGTGGAACAAGGTGCTCTCTACACAGACCAGTTATTAGATAGGGGGAAAATGGAATGCTAGAACCCTTGTTCCAGCCCAGAAGATTTATGCTCCTAATTCTCTTGACCAACGGGATTATAATGTATGATATTCTGTTGCAAAAGGCCTTTGGGCCCAATCATTGTTCTTTTAGAATATGAAAGACAACTACATGGGCAAGAGTATGTTGCATGCAGTGGTGCTGGAACAATTACTATAGTGGAGATGCTGAGAGCCATTAAACCAAACTGCAAACCCTGTATATAATGGAAACCACTTCAAACCAGAGGGTGCGGCAGCACCCCCCAGAACTCCTAGTTCCAGCACCTGTGGTTACATGAGCAGAAACCAGATGTATAGAACACTGAGGTAGCTTTCCTGCACGTTGTAGTTACATGTTTTAAAATCAGGAGCTGTTAATTTGTGGATACGCTTTTGTGCTGGACACTTCAGAGTTATCAACATTTTCTATTTCTGCTAAGAATTTCATTAAGAGTATGTACAATCAAGAGAGGCATCTTGGAGGTTAGCTAGACGGCTGTAGACAATATATACCAATGTAACTAAAGGACAATCCTTGGTACTGGTTGGAAGTACCTGGAATAAAGTGATTGGTTGAGCTGTATAAAGGCATTGCTCTGTCCAAATTAAATACCTTTATTAAGAGCCTTATCTCCTTATTACTGCACAAACAGCTTGTACTTAACACTTACATAACTTTTGTTTAAACCTTTCAGTGCTGACTGCAGCTTCCTGCAGTCCAGAGGCTGAACCCTGCCTTCCAAGATACAGGAGGGCCTTTTGTTTCTGTAGCCACACTCCACATTCTGACTCAAACACAGTTGCTCCACACATAGCACATGCTTGTATTTGGTCAACCGCTGCTTGACTTTCCCCTCCCCCCTTCAGTACCTCACTGTGTTATTTTAGCCATAGTCCCTCCACAACTAATATCCCTTTAACCAAATCTGCTATGTGGAGTGTCTTGAGCAGCTTGCATTTCCCTGGGCACATGCAGGAAGTCAAATCGTCATCTCCATTTTGGTGGCTCTCTGTGCTTCTGTTTCCACTCACGCCCTCTGGCTTTTTTGTTTAGAGTAAGATCTGTGGAGCAGGGAATTCTCTCTCACTATCTTTGTACAGCACCTAGCATAAGGGGGCTCCAAACTGGTACGACTACAAAACAAAAAGATACATTAGAAAAATAAACAGACAAACCCCACATTCTCCTCTAAGTCATGAAACTGCAGGAAGTTCTGGTGTCTGTCTTTGTTTTTTATATGTGCATCTTACAGAAAAGAACGCAGTCGAACACAAGGACTATTGTTGAGGTTAACGAAATAGTGAGGCGGGAACACAATCCAGTAAGATTTGGGGGGGGGAAAGGCGTTTTCCCAATAAATTAAATGCCATGCCCAGCCTTCTCTGTAGATTGTCTCCCAGTCAGTACTATTAAATGCTGCGATGGTGCCAAGTTAATTGGCCAGTAATGAGAGCCTGGGGTTGGATCTAGTGTGGTCTCATGGGCACTCAGCAATACTGTATCATGCTGTAGCATGAGGGACAGAGAAACACCAGAACAAGAAAAAGAGGGGAAAGAAAAGCAGGAGGACTAAGACAAAAATCATTTTGTTACTTACTCATTAGGCTTCCCTGCTAATGGATACTCCCTTCCAGCCCTCACCAAAGTGAAGAAATCAGGTGTGTTCTGAAAACATCTAATTTTGTGTGTGTAATTTACACCGAGTTATTGCACAGAGATGCACAGAAGGACAAATAAACTCCCTCCCAAACAGACTTCATGTGAGAGCCAGAGTAGCAATTTCCATCCTCTTCCGCTCTCTACTAAACCCGGAAGCCAATGGCATAACCCAGATGAGTAAGGGGTAAAGAATCAGGTCCTCTGAAGTCATTACTGCATTCTGGGGCTAGAATCTAAGCTGGAGCAAGCTAGTATAGCTTCAGTGAAGTCAATGGACCTATGCCGACTTTCACTAGCTCATGATCTCAGCAGCACTGAGCACCATGTCCTCAAAGGTATTTAAGATCCTAATTTCCACTGAAATCAATGGAAAATGAGAGCCTAAATACCTATCAGGATCTGGGCCACAGATAGCAAGAGGCTCCAATAGGAAAAAAGGGCTTGAGGAAGAGATTACAATCTTGAGGGGTGGGGGGGGAAACCACGTAGTGATTCACGAACAAACACACATGCACACGCACAAACAGAGAAGATTGTGGGTGGGATTTTCAAAAGCATTCAGTGTGCCCTACCTCTGGTCCCACTGAAATCAAAGATAAAATTCCCCATTAACTTCAATAAGAGCAGAATTAGACCAATGCTGGGCACTTTGGAAAATCCCACCCTAGGAACGTTAAGCACCAGATTGTGTCTTGCCCCTGCATGAATGCTCTTGGGAGGAAATGTTACAAGGAGCCTTCCTGACCGTTGTGATTCCCAACACGTCATCCACAATTGCAATCCTTGCACTCCCAAGCACAAGAAGTGCTCCTGGCTCTAATTTGCCAGGCTAGCATCCCCCTCCTACCATTAGCCAGACACACACAAAAAAGCATGCTGCACATTCATAAAAGTGTAGCAGTCAGTGCTCTTCCCCTGGGCACCTGGAAGCTCCATGAGGCATGTGCCTCCTTAAAACACAATCCCTTCTTGCACTTCCATTGTGGTAGTGCTGCTCTGCGTTACCCCCATTGAGCCCTGAGATCCTAGTACAGCATGGCTACTTGAGGCCAAATATTGCTGCAAATATTTACATATGCAAATCCAGAGTAACTCCAGAGTAACTCAGTGGAATGACTCTAGATTTATAATCCTGTAAATGAGAGCTGGATTGGGTCTCTAGACAATCTTGGTGTTTTTACACAGATGGGACAGTGTTTAGTAACTAAGGCCCTCTCTACATTAGAGAAATTTGTAATTACACATATGTAATTAGACAGGTGTAGTTAAGTGCAGTGGTGTGGTAGCCAAAAAGCTTGTCTCTCTCAGCAACAGAAGTTGGTTCAATAGAAGATATGAACAAACTAGGGAAATGAAACCTAGATGGAGCTTCTATACGGTGGGTGCAAAACTGGATGCAAAACCGTGACTAGATAAGGGAAGGTGGGAAGAATTCCACCACGATTTCAACAGCTTCCACCCCACCATCAACCTCAGCCTGGACCAGTCTACACGGGAAGTCCACTTCCTAGACACCACGGTGCAAATAAGTGATGGTCACATTAACACCACCCTATACCGAAAACCCACTGACCACTATGCCTACCTACATGCCTCCAGCTTCCATCCCGGACACACCACACGATCCATTGTCTACAGCCAAGCACTGAGGTACAACCGTATTTGCTCCAACCCCTCTGACAGAGACCAACACCTACAAGATCTTCACCAAGCATTCTCAAAACTACGCTACCCACATGAGGAAATAAGAAAACAGATCAACAGGGCCAAACGTGTACCCAGAAGCCTCCTGCTGCAAGATAAACCGAAGAAAGAAACCAACAGAACTCCTCTGGCCATCACTTACAGTCCTCAGCTAAAACCTCTCCAACAGATCATCAGTGATCTACAACCCATCCTGAACAACGATCTCCACTTTCACAGGCCTTGGGAGGCAGGCCAGTCCTCGCCCACAGACAACCCGCCAACCTGAAGCATATTCTCACCAGCAACTACACACCGCACCATAATAACTCTAACTCAGGAACCAATCCATGCAACAAACCTTGATGCCAA
Source organism: Macrochelys suwanniensis (assembly GCA_033296515.1). Lineage (NCBI taxonomy): Eukaryota > Metazoa > Chordata > Testudines > Chelydridae > Macrochelys > Macrochelys suwanniensis. The sequence goes on along the minus strand of CM065784.1, from coordinate 13,659,082 downwards.
CTTTGCCCACATATCTACACCAGGAACACCATCACAGGACCTAACCAGATCAGCCACACCATCACCAGCTCATTCACCTGCACATCGACCAATGTAATATATGCCATAATATGCCAGCAATGCCCCTCTGCTATGTACATCGGTCAAACTGGACAGTCCTTACGCAAAAGGATAAATGGACACAAATCAGATATAAGGAATGGCAATATACAAAAGCCTGTAGGAGAACACTTCAACCTCCCTGGACACACAATTGCAGACCTAAAGGTAGCCATCCTGCAGCAAAAAAACTTCAGGACCAGACTCCAAAGAGAAACTGTAGAGCTTCAGTTCATTTGCAAATTTGACACCATCAGCTCAGGACTAAACAAAGACTATGAATGGCTAGCCAACTACAAAAGCAGTTTCTCCTCCCTTGGTGTTCACACCTCAACTGCTAGAAGAGGGCCTCACCCTCCCTGATTAAGCTTACCTCGTTATCTCTAGCCTGAATCTTCCCTGCACATTTATATCTGCCCCTGGACATTTCCACTGCTTGCATCCGAAGAAGTGGGTATTCACCCACGAAAGCTTATGCTTCAATACCTCTGTTAGTCTATAAGGTGCCACAGGACCCTTTGTCACCGTGACTATAGAGTAGTTTTCAGTGGTTTACAGTCATGCTGGAAGGGCATAACAAGTGGGGTCCCACAGGGATCAGTTCTGGATCTGGTTCTGTTCAATATCTTCATCAATGATTTAGATAATGGGATAGAGAGTACACTTCTAAAGTCTGCAGACAATACCAAACTGGAAGGGTTGGAGAATAGGATTATAATTCAAAATGATCTGGACAAACTGGAGAAATGATCTGAAGTAAAAAGGATGAAATTCAGTAAGGACAAATGCAAAGTACTCCATTTAGGAAGGAGCAATCAGTTCCAGACATACAAAATGGGAAATGACTGCTTAGGAAGTACTGCAGAAAGGGATCTGGGGGTCATAGTGGACCACAAGCTAAATATGAGTCATCAGTGTAACACTGTTGCAAAAAAAGCAAACATCATTCTGGGATGTATTAGCAGGAGTGTTGTAAGCTAGACATGAGAAGTAATTCTTCTGCTCTACTCCGCGCTGATTAGGCCTCAACTGGAGTACTGTATCCAGTTCTGGGTGCCACATTTCAGGAAAGATGTGGACGAATTGGAGAAAGTTCAGAGGAGAGCAACAAAAATGATGAAAGATCTAGAAAACATGACCTATGAGGGAAGATTGAAAAAATTGAGTTTGTTTAGTCTGGAAAAGAGAAGACTGAGAGGTGACATGATAACAGTTTTCAAGTACATAAAAGGTTGTTGTTACGAGGAGAGAGAAAAATTGTTCTCCTTAACCTCTGAGGATAGGTCAAGAAGCAATGGGCTTAAATTGCAGTCAGGGAGGTTTAAGTTGGACATTAGGAAAAACTTCCTAATTGTCAGGGTGGTTAAGCACTGGAATAAATTGCCTCGAGAGGTTGTGGAACCTCCATCATTGGAGATTTTTAAGAGCAGTTTAGACAAACACCTGTCAGGGATGGTCTAGATAATACTTAGTCTTGCCATGAGTGCAGGCGACTGGACTGGATGACCTCTCGAGGTCCCTTCCAGTCCTATGATTCTAAGATACAGTTTCACCCAACTTTTCTCTCCATGTAGTTAAACTGGTTTACTAAGGTAGATGCATGGTACCCATGTAAAGCTGGTGCAATGGACTCTGGTAAGTTATCATAGTAAACCACACTGGCGTAAATCCTGTTTCACATTGGTGCCATTGCAGGGGTTAGTGGTTTGTCCCAATGTACCTACATCAATACACCAGTACAAATGTATCTAATGATAAAACACAGTCATTAAAAAACCATTTAGCACTCTGGATTGAGAAGTAATCACCAGCTTCCAGCCTGGATACAATGCACGTTTTGCCGAGCAAATGCTTTAGTCGCTGTTAATGCAGCATGTAATAATAGGTATTTAGTACAATTGTTATTAAAATAGTCTCCAAATGTTACAAACCTATAATCATGCTTGACACTTAGTCTACTTGTTTGGTTCCCTCCCTCCCCACCCCATTTTCTTGAATCACTGCTTTCATTTTACCAGCTGGGATCCAAACAGTTATGTGGTTTATGCCTTTTAATGAATGGTGAAGTCATGGGCAAGGCAGAGTCAGAATTCCTCTTGGGTGTTCCTGGAAAGCACACATCAGTGTATTAGATCCACCGCTATGCTTCCACCTTGGAGTCTGTCTGGCTGTGCAAGCTGTGTGAGAGGGTGGGGTCATGAACGCAACTTCATCTCCTCTCTGAGAACTAGTGCCCACTTAGGGTGGGAGGAAGGGGAAAGACACTGTGTTTCCCCCAGTGGGATTCTGGCTGTTATGTACACAGGTGTGCAAGACTGGAAGTTGCTTGTATCGTGCCCCCCCCCCCCCCATTCTGCAGTAAATGTGACGAAGTTACAAGTCTGGACTGTGATTTCACTAGTATTATTTCACACCACACAGTTAAGGAAAATTTCTCTGCCACATAAGACACTTCTTCTGACAACACTGCTGTATGTCTTAATAGACAGCATTTCAAGCTCATTGTTTAGCGAAATGCAGATAGACACACGTTGTCTCTATCGATTATTTATTCCTAAATACTAATTGCAGTCTCATGCTCTGTTCACAGTAGAGAAGCAGCTTGAGATTTTAGAATCTGTCCAAAACATCCTCTGCTTCTATTAATTCCTATTAAAAATGATTCTGTATTGGTGATTGTGACATTCCTCAGGGTACAATCTATTACACTCAATTCTCCAACCTGCGGTGCCTCTTGGCTTCGCTGTGAGAGCTACCACTCCTAGTCAGCTCACACAGAGCTTCCAGGATGTAAATCACTCCCAGCTATATTATATGAGTGCTATAGCCAGCCACACTGCAGGGCAACACCAGCAAACTCCCAGGCCCAGACTTCCAGAAATGTGCGTCTTGTACTGCCCAGCGCCCTCCTGGACAACACAAGCTCATTTAAACTCCGTCATTTCATTAATAGAAAATGATATGCACAAATCTTGTTATCCCAGATGAAATTTCCTAAGCACTTCAATCTAAGCACACTGCTTTAGAACAACAAAACAAATTTACTAACAGAAAAATAGATTTTAAATGATTGCAAGTAATGGGGTGTAAAAGTCATAATTGGTTACAAGTAAATAAAAGGTAAAACGCAATCATAAGCTAAATGAATTCAAAGCTAAAAGGTCTCTCTCGCCACATGATCTAGTAGTCTAACTGGCTGAATCTTTCAGCCAGGATCCCTCCTCAGTCCATTTATGCTTCTTTTATGCTACAAGTGTTGTTGATGCCGTGAGGAGAGGTGAAGGCAGAGATGATTTGGGGCCTCTGTTCCCCATTCGTTATACTTTTCTTTGAAAATCATCTCCAGTTGAGGTTCAGGAGACAGCAAGTCTGAGGGGACTCAAACTTCCAGCTTTTCCTTTGCCAAAATGTAGATTTCTCACTCCCACCCCTTTTTCCTGCCAAAGAATAGCCACTTAACCAGGTTATAATCCAGTTGATGTTGTTGACACCTGGCTGAGGCGTCAGTTTGCCTTTTGTCTCCGAGGAACTGGTTTGTGCCAGTTTTTCTAAACTTAGAACTCCTCGGCAAAGTCATACAGTAGAATTTTCTAACTTTACATACAATGTTGCCATACATTTTACTAGGACAATAACGATCAGCAAATTATGAGTTTTCAAATGATACCTCACAAGGCACACTTTGTACAAAAATTATAGTCTTGTAAAAAGGGAGACCATGGGGATACAGACTGTCACAGTGATTCATGCATTCAAGTATATTTATACTGTAAAATGAATCAATGCTAGACATAAAGAAAAGAAAGATAGCCACAGTGCTAAGGTGGAAGACTGGAAGCTAGGAGATATAGGTTCTATTCCTGGCTCCCAGTCCTACTAGTCCTGTTACTTAAAAGGAAACCTGCATAACACTTTCAAAAGATGGCCCTGGGAGCTTAAATTCATTACTCTGCTAGATACCAAAAATCATAGACTGACAGGGACACTGGATTGGTGACTTATTACAACAATCTGTAACCCACAAACCTCCACCCATTTTTGCCCTAAAATGACATTTGCCCTAAAACTGCAGAAGTGTTAACGGGCCACTCCACCTTGAATGGTCCCTTAGAATATGGGCTAACTACCAATGCTAACCAGTGTGTTACATCCTGTATTTAACTGACATTCTTTTTCAGCAGCACCCAAATGAAAGTTCTATCTTGGGTGATGTAAAACTACCCTGATTCAAAACATGGAGCTGTTCAGAGATAATCTCATCCCATCGAAAGACTCTATTGACGTCAACAGACTGGTTCAGGCCTTATGACTTTGCCATTGGTAAGCTCTTTGGATCAGGGATTGTCTTTTCATTATAGGGGTCCAATCTTGATCACCAATGTATAGAGAAGATGTAGAGAAATGGAAAGGATCCCGAGGCAAGCGACAAAAACGATCAAAGGGATGGAATGCAAGGCTGAAGGAACTGGTATGTTTAGTTTGGAAAAAAGGAGATTAAGGGGGGATATGATAGTGGTCTTTAGATACTTGAAAGGCTGCCACAAAAAGATGGAGAAAAGTTATTCTTTTTGGCCACAGAGGGCAGGATAAGAAGCAATGGATTCTAACTACAGCAGCGATTCTCAACGTATTTAACACTGTGGGCCGCATATTCAGCTCTCTATGTGTTATGTGGGCCACACCCACACAATATATACTACCTGTATGGTCCTGAGAATGTCACATGGGCCGCAGCTCTGTGCTGATTAGGCCACAAGTGGCCCATGGACCACAGGTTGAGAATCACTGAACTAGAGCAGATTTGGATTAAATCTCAGAAAAAACTTCTTAACTGTAAGAACAGTAGAACAAGGGAACAGGCTGCCTCGGTACATTGTGGGAGCTTCTTCACTGGAGGTTTTCAAAACAAGGCTGGACAGCCATCTGTCTTGGATGGTTTAGGCACAACAAATCCTGCATCTTGGCAAGGAGACAGATTAGATCCGTGATTCTCAACCTTTCCAGACTACTGTACCCTTGAATCCTGAGTCCTGCCACCCAGGGCTAAAATATGTAACTTAGCTTTGTGGGGGGGCCCCGTGGCGTGGGGGTAATTGCCCTGCTTGCCAGCCCCACACTTGTGACCCCTCTAAACCCACCCCATGATCCCCCTGGTTCAGAAACACTGATCTAGATGAGGTGACATGCCCCCTGGAAGACCTCTGCATACCCCAAGGGTACGTGTACCCCCGGTTGAGGACCAGTGGAGTAGATGACCCTTGCAGTCCCATCTAACCCTATGATTCTACAATTCTAGGTGTAGAGTGCTTGATTAGGGCCTATAGTTTCTATCACGATACCAGTAATAATAATAACTGGATATGTATTCCAGCACTGGAACAAATTCCACTCTGAGTTACAGCCCCTGTTAAAGCAATGGGGTGTAAATCAGGGCTGAATTAGACCTATTGGGGGTCTGATCCAAAGCTTAAAGTAAATGGAAATGTTTGCAGTTATTTCAATGAGCATTGTTATCATTTCCACAAAAGGTAAAATGACAGATTCATCTTTTCATTCACAACTATGTTACTGGATACATCTGATTTTCCCTACTAAGACAGTATGAATGGCAGAAGGCTTATTTTTCTATACTGGCAATACAGATATTCCTCTTGGAAGTTAAATAATAATAAGAAAACAATGCAATGGCTAGAAAAGTATAGGTAGAATGAGCAAAACATTGCCCTTCATCTTACTGAGCTATGTTACAATTCCAATCTAGTCTAGAAAAATCATTATTATTTTAAGAATAAAAAGGTCAGAGGAGATTCGGGCTGCAATGTGCAATCTCATATTACATCAAAAAACAGATACATGAACTGATGATGAACACAAGGTGAGAAAATATCACTTGCCTTAATTTTAGTTCCTACAAATATTACTCGTTAGCAAAAAGGCTTCTTATGTTTGACTACCACATATTAAAGTTACCTGTAAAGACAAAAAGTTAGAGCAGGTTCACACTGGGAAATAACATAGGTATTGTCATTTTTACTAGATAGAGCACTGAAATTACCAGAAATCTCTTTTCTGCACTTCTAAATTGATATCTTGAACACTATTTGAATGTGTAAGGGACTAGGTGGCCAGTAGTCCAAGGTTCTATTCCCAACTCTGCCACTTGTTCACTGTATGATCTTGGCAAGTCACTTAAAATCCCTGTCTCATCAACAAACTAAGGATGATCATATTCACAATCTCACAGGAGCGTATTATGACTAAAGTAACTAATGTTTGCATAATGTTTAGATATCCCCAGACGAAAACTGCTAACTGTTATTATTTATATTTTTGTTGTGATTAAGTCCTACAGGCAAAAAAAAAAAAATAAGCAAGCCATGCTCTACAACCCCAAACAGCATGGCATTATTTTTTCCTCTTACTTTAAGGAGAGCTTGCTCGGTGCTATGATACATTGGGAGATATGAGACAAGATTATGGGTGGCCTCCGTTTTTGGGTACCAAACTTGAGACTCCTTAAAGGGGCCTGGTTTTTCTGGAGGGAGGGTCTTCAGCAAAGCCAGGCGCTTTTCAGATGTTATAAATTGGGCACCCAAAAACACTAGTCACTTTTGAAAATTCTGGCCAGTGTTTCACAAAAATGGGCCAAGTCCTCTGCTGACACCATTCTGTCTACTGAATGAGGTTAGGCCAGCAGAGAATTTGGCTCAAAGCTTCATCATTTGGTTCACTAACGAAATTCTCTTTTATGAAAGCTCACACTGAACAACTAAAATGTCACTAACGTGGTATTTGTAGGACTATGGCATAGTGAGCGCATAGGCACATGTGCGCTGCCTTTCAGCCCTGCTGAGAAGCAACGGAGACATTCCTGTTCCTTCCACACATTTGCGTGGAGCTACAGTCTATGGCTGGGCTCAGGCTGTCCCTGCCGTATCTATAGGTTCCAAACATTTTTCGGCTCTTAATCTAACATTACTTCTTAAGCTTCTTCCTATAAATACAATCACATCCAACATGGGATAAACAGACCATGTATCTGAAAAACAGTGTGTCATTATTCATATTTAAAGGGGAATACACACAAAATATAAATATGAAGCCAGGGAGTGCTGTTTTTGTTTACAATCTGCTAGCAAAAGATGGTTTCTATGACAGCAGGAAATCTAATGTTTCTGTTTTCAAGACGGGCTAGTGAATTAAAGGAGATTTACTTACCCTATTAAAAATATTTGTTCTTTGCCAATACACTAAAAGTGATAAAGCATCAGTCATTCGTGTAACGTGGAGCTACCCTTACCTGCAGATATGTTGAAGGAGATTTTTACTTTCTTATTGGTGTTTCATGTATGAAACAATGGCATTGGAGAAGTAACAAGGGCACCTGGTTATTGTTTGATAAACAGCTGGAAGGAGGGAATCCTAAATTAACTAACAAGATTATGCTAAGAGAGCATGAGAGAGCAGCAAAATTTGTCATAATTTGCCATCAGCTCTTTAGAAATACACAGCATTAGGTTCACAGGAATGACATTACTTTTAGGATAAACAGCTGCTCAACTGATCAAACGTAGAAGCATTTAGAAAGAACCATCAAATGTAGAAGCATTTATTACATCTGACAACGGGGTGTCTCCTACACATTATGACTTTCTACATTTCTGCACATTCATAATGACATTTGAGCTGGGTGAAAAGTTTTTTTTGGGGGGGAAACTGTTTTCAGTTCATCACGCAAAATCCAAACATTGCAGGTTCAAGTTCAAAGAATGCAAAGACTGTGATGTCTAAGTTGCATGGAGAGGTGAGCAGAAACTGGATTTTCCATTTTGCAGGAAATTCCACAATTTAAAAAAAAAAAAGCGTTCCAAAACAGAATAAAAACAAAAAAAATTCAAAATTCCCCATAAAAACTAAATTCTGAAAAAAATTTCCTTTCAGGTCAATCTAAATGTTTTGTTTTGATAAATCATAAATATTTCATTCCAATGTTGACCTTTAACTTCTTTAAAAGTTTGTATGTAAACAAATTAAATTTAAAAAATCTTTTTGAGACAAAAAATTTAAACTAGTATTCCAAATCTGCAAAACAGGACATTTTGGGGTTCTCTAAACAAATTTGTCAAAACTGATACATTTTCAAAACATTTTTATTGCAGCAAAAATAGCATTTTTCATCAACACCATTTAGATGAAAAATTTCCAACCAGTTCTAGCTCCATGAGACATGCTGATGCAATGTCACGATGATGATGATGTTGGCCTCTCAGTTTCATCACACCACTGTGCCATCACAGAAGACACAGTATTTCAGGGTCACAGTTATAGACGCATGTTGCCCCGTCCATGCTACCATGTTTCAACATAGCTGAAGCTAACAGTGGCAAACCACTGTGCATTGACGCCACTACATTGTTAGCCCAACATTGTTTAAGGAGCCCGGAGTCTGAACCTGAAATCAACGATAAAACTTCTATTGACTTCCATGGTGCAGGTTCGAGCCCCGCTCTTTTTGTGAACTGTTTTAAAATAAAATACTCCCAAGTTCTACACAGCTTCCTAGTCCATCTGTTCTGGACCTGAGCTCACATGCCCAGGTGTGACTCTAGAGGACCTACTAAGGTGCTATGGTGGGAGCCCTACTCTGATATGCCACAGGAGGTCTGCAGCTGGGGAAGGTGTCCGGATGGCAGAATACCTACGATCCACCAGAGCAGGAGTTTTGATCCATTGAACATCATCATACCACAGCACTCCCCATAGGCTCTTCCCAGTTTTCTCTGGAACCACAGTCTGCCTCCATATACACATTGGGAAATAAAGATTACATTGTATAATTTCCTCACTGTTTTCAGGAGGATTCAGTCAAACAAGAATGGTTTGACTAGGTTCTGGAGGTCTCAAACCAGGATGTCAATGTGAGAGTGATTCTAGTTCATGGAATATACACTCTCTATTTGCAGTTCTCTTGCAACCTTAGGGCCTGAGCCTACAAACACTTATGCAACTGAGTAACTTCATGCAAATGTAGAATTACATTTTACCCAATGTCACGTAAGTTGAACTCAGTGCAACTACTCACATCCATGAAGTTACTCACCTATAACAGTGATTGCCGGAGTGGGGCCTTAATCTGCCCACTTACATTTTAGAGTAGACAGTACTAGTTAGAGTCTATTTCTGAGCACTGCCAATGCTAGACAGAGCACTTAAAGCTTAGCTCATGCTTTTTCTTCTTGAGCTGCCATTCTGCTGAAGTGCAACTTTCATTTTGTCAAACACAACATAACTGATGATAAAGGATCTTGCATCATTCCAGTCTATGGGAATTTTTCTATTGACTTGACAGGGAGCAGGGTTAAGCTCTGAGACATCTCCATAGAATAGTCAGAGTGAAAAGATGGTTTTGCTGTGCAGCAAGATCTCTCTTTGTTCTGTTTTTACTTAACAAAACAGCTAAGAGGAGATTTCTAAGACATAAATGGCAACTAGGCCCCTAATTCCTATTGATTTGCAATAAGAATTAGGCACCTAGCTCCCATTTGTGCCTTTGACAAGTCTCCCCCTAAATGGAAAAATGATTGATTTCTGGAAGGGGGTTGAGGAAGAAAAAGAAATTGCATGAAAAGGTAGCTAGTGCTAGTGATTTCCTTTCTCCTCTTGATATCTAACCTCTCTCTCCTCTTCCCAAAAGTTCTCCACAAATCAGAAGAAATTGAATGATATATTTTAATATCACTGCAGGCTAAGTTTGACCTTTAAATATTAGTTTTTAAGTATTAATGAAATTCCAGGAGGAAAGCAGACTGACAGGTGTATTACAAGTCAGACAAAATTGCACAGTAAAATTCTATGCTGCTTTGAAATTCCCATTAGTGATAATGAGATATGCACATATAACACCACACACTGATCTGAAAACGTACTCTGAAAAATCCAAACAGAATAAATGAACAGGAAATTGTGTTAAAAGTAATTATTCTTATTTCATAACTTTGGGGGAGCATTTTTAAAGGAAGCAAAAATCAGACACCTACCTTTATGCATGTAAGTAGATTTGGAATTATTATGTTTGAATTGACTCCTTTATCACATTCATTTCCTGAAATATTTTTACCCAGAAAGCCCCCTTCCATTCCACTAATTTAGGCAAATCTTAATCTTCACATAATTCTTCTAAGCAGCTCACTAAACTATTCCCTATTCATCAAAGATAACCTTCCAAATTTGCCCTGCGTACTAGCATGGTTTGACTTTGGTGCTATTGAAGTTGTCTGGGAATGGCAAACACACACACACACACACACACACACACACACACACACACACATGCACGCACACCCCCAAAAGCACCACCACATACAAAGAATATAAGCACTATATCATAAAGTACAGTATTGCAAATAAGGATCAAATTGTCCAGGTGGTCTCAACCAGCCCTTAACCTCTTCACTCAAGATCTTGCAGATACAATTTTGGACACCTGTGTATTCCAAAAAAAGGCAGAATTAGACAAATTAGGTAGGGAGACATCTAACTGGTCAACTTGTATCCACAAATCTAAATGTTGGAGATTACAAAACATAGGCATTTAAAACTGGGCGAAGAAAAAATCTGAGCATGCAAATATACAGGCTGTTTTGAAAATGTGACCCGGAAAGTCTGGCTTAGACCCAGAGAAGACCAGAAATTCAAACTTAAGAAGAGCTTAACTCTGTTCCCTCAGAGATATGCATTATTATAGAACGTATGTTGTTTAATGAAAAGATAACACAATGACTTGCAAATATTTTATTTACAAATCCAGCATAGTTAATTATCTGGGAGGATGTAAATATTCATATTGGAGCTATGAAGTATGTTCATATTGGAGCCAATGCCTTCAACTACCTGAAAAAAGAAATATCCTGCCTTAACACAGACTTCTTGTGGGGTTCTGTTTTTTTACTTAGAAATGCTTTTCATCTATAGGGCCAGATTCATTTTGAGCAGTACTTTACTCTGTCAGCAGTAAAATCAGTGGCACTACTGGTGGAACAAGGAACTAACCAATGTTAGTAACAGTATCAGAATCTGACACAAGGCCAGATGGTGAATCCCTTACTCCCATCAATGACCGGGTTACTTGAACTTGCAGTCTCATTGAATTCAATACGACTATTTTTGCAAGTAAATGCTCACCATGGTGAGTAAGAGTTTCATGATCTGTCCCATAGTGACCAACAAGGGCCCACCCAAGAGCAGCCAATATAAGAGCACTGCATAGACTATGAACTCTCAGGATATCTGAAAATGTTACTCTCCTAATACTCCCATCTCCATGTATTGTGGGAAGTAAGTGATCTTGTGCAGGGCTGAAAGAAAACATTACTGTCCACCTCATCCCCGGCCACACCCCAGAGCCTGCACCCCCACCTGGAGCCCTCATCTGCCCCTCCCCCCAACCCAGACCCCTCTCCTGTACCCTGAACCCTTCATTTCTGGCCCCACCCAGAGCCCATACCCCCCGCACCCCTGCCCCCTGCCCGGACCCCTCTCCCGCACCCCAAACTCCTCATCCCCAGCCCCACTCCAGAGCTCACACCCCCAGCCAGAGCCCTCACCCCCTTCCCAGAACCCAACGCCACCCCCTATCCCAGCCCATTGAAAGTGAATGAAGGTGGGGGAGCACGAGCAACGGAGGGAGGGGGGATGGAGCAAGCAGGGCCGGGGCAGGGCTGGGCCTCGGACAAGGGACGGGACGGGGTGTTTGGCTTTGTACGATTAGAAAGTTGGCAACCCTATGGCCAACAGAACATTGAGCTTTTGCTTCACAGAAGAGGAGAAGAACCAGATGTCTTCTGCTCTTTCTCCTAGGACTGACAATTAAAGGGTAAAATGATCTTTTGGAGCACAAGTCTCTGCTGCTCTCAGACCCATGTAAGTCCTCAAAATAGGAGTGAAACAAGACTCATTTAGTTCATAAGCCTTTAGCTGCTCCTCTGCAGAGTGCTCAATTTGACCCTCTTCACTATTACCCTTTCTGCACCCACAAATATGAGAAGTTGGTGTAATAAAGTTGCAACTTATCTATAGTATCTTATTTATGCTGATTACATATAGGTCTAAATCCTGAAAGTTGGGGTAAAAAAGACACCCTAAAGCAGAGAACCTAGTACAAAGGCCTATGGCCAATTACTCCCACTTAAGCCCTAAAAATAGGGACGTATGTGGGACGTAGTGCAGCATAGACCTTCTGCTGGCCCCTCTGCACAGAGGTGAATTTCACCTTTGAGCACTGACTTTCTATGGCCTTTGTTATGCAGAAGTTCAGACTATCATAATCCACAATTCCTTATGAAATCGGTATCTCAGCATCCCTCAGGGTTTGCTCAGACCGGTTATGGGGAGCAATATGCTGTATATGTACAAATTTTGTTAGTACTTAACATATCTTCAATGCCTTTCTCTAGCTGTCCACCTGCGTCACTGTTTTATTTTCCTTGAATCACATTAACCCTGGCTCAGGATTTTATTTTTAATTTTCATCATCTGAAAGGGCGAGGGCTCTTTTATACTTCTTGCCTCCTACTGTGAAATGACATTTATTGCTGTGTGAGTTCTGTCATACCGGGGATGTATGTACTCTAGACTTCACATAAACTTCTGAATCATTCTTAACAAATATTTTTGTCAGTGCATTTGTTCTGTGCTTGGGGCTACTCTCTACTGCCTTCTCTTCTTCCTCCTCCTTCCATTTTATTCTTCATTCATTATGGACACAAAGAGGGAAGAAATCCATTGTGAAAGAGTAACACATCGTTTACTCAAAGCATGGACTAAACAGTGCAATCTTCAGATGAAAAAAAAACTCTCTCCGCTCTGTTTGGTCTTGACTTCTCATTAACAAAGCTTTGTTTCATCCTATATATTCCAGAAAAGGAATCCAGGCCTCATTGCAAAGAATGCTGGGAAGGAAGGCCGTGTTGAAGAGCTCCCTTTTGTCTAGTATGGGGAGAGACCTAGAGGGAGTAGGACTTGCTATGAGTCACTCTCCAATGAGATAGACTTGGAGAGTACAGAGCTGCTGCATCCTCTTTGCAGAAGGAACTGAAGTGACATGAGCAGAGTGGTAGGAGGACTTTGAAGAGGAATAAATGAAGGGAGCTTGTGCAGAGTAGCAGAATGGACCTGAAGCCTGACTACCTGCTTCCTTCCAAAGGGCCAAGGCTGAAGCTTTTTGGCAGAGGAAGGGAGAGCAGATTGAGCTTCCCCTTCACTTCCCCACTGTTCCAAGAAAGAACTTGGACATAGACCCCAGAGACTCCTGTGAACCAGGGACACTAGCAGGAAGGTTTTGTGTGGACTTGAATTGGACGTTTTTGGTTTAGCAGAAGGCTAAACTACTGAGCCAGCAAGAAAAATGAAGTAAGTAGCTCCCTCAGTACCCCAAAACTTGACAGAAAGATGGCTGGCCACCATGGATGGCACAGGACTGCTGAAAGAAACATAGACGAACGTCAGACCAGCTTGGGGCTGAATTTCAGCATAATATTTCCACCAGAAAAGACAGCAGAGCTGCTCCACAGATGGATTACCTCCCCATAATCATTAATGTTCTTATCATGAGGAAGTCACATTAATTTCCTGAGCCCCATTACCAAACATGTGGATTCTGTTCCTTTTCACCTAACTACACCTGACCATGACCCACTAATAGGGCATGAGGTTTCTCAAGATTTAACTCTTACGTTTTGGAAAGCAGAGCAGGACTGCTGAGGCTATTGCTGTTGTCTCATGCTTTTCTCTCGCCTTAGTTGCTCGGAATTCCCATGAATGTCAGTGAGAATTGTGTGAGAAATGAACGCTAACTATGCTGTAGACTCCTGTGTTTATCTCAATGAAGTAAAGTAGCTCTTATTCATTTCCAGGTCCATTGGCTTTTACTCTGGGACAAACTCACCAACCCTGGAGTTTCTCCATGTTCCCTCCAGTATCTTGGTTTAGATGCATTTGTTATAAATGTAGTGATGTGAGATGCTACTGGGAAAAATAAATCAGAAAGGTTTACTTGAATGGCTATACATATCTTGCTCAAATCTGTTTCCCTTACTCTGCTTTTTCTAAGCACAGACTCTTACCACCTTTTCATGTACCTTTGTATTTCTTCAATCCCTATAGAGACTCCTGTAGCAGAACTTCGTAACATTTGCTCTGGGCTATTAATGATTCTACCCAAGTTGAGGCCATTCAGTAAATTTCCATCCATTATAGTTGGAGGGAATAATGTGTGAGTGGAAGATATTTGACCATCTAAATAGACAAGGTAAAGGGTGGGAGAAAGACAGTATTATCATCTCCGTCTGATAGAGCACTGAAGAGCAGACTTTAAGTGACTTACTTAGACCACACAGGACACCTGTGGCAGAACTGGGAATTTAATTCATATTCCCTGAATCCAGTCCAGTGTCTGAACCCCAAGACCAGCTTATCCCCTTGGAAAAAAATAGTGGTAGATAATTTCCAGGATCTATCTTAGGGCTTTGCACAGCCCTACATCGCTGGTGTTATTATTATTAACACTTATAGTGCAGTAGTACCTTCGGTCTCATAAGGCTGGGCCCCATTGCACTGCACTGTACAGATAAATAGGAAATGAGAGTCTCTAAAAGTCTGAGTGCTTTCCACATAAGCTAGATTGGCAATAGTGAGGTCCAGTCACACTTCTAGGTTACTGACAGGTACCTCCTGCTGTGGGTCCTGCAAAACACATAGAGCACCTCCAGCTGCATACACAGGAGTCTCACTGATACTCAATTGAGCAGAATAATCTGACTGCATTTGACAGGAACTGCGCTCCGGGCTCTCACTCCATAGTCCTTTCAGTAACCCAGGAGGGGTTGTTGAGCAAAGCAGTACTGACCACTTTGCAGCTCACCTTGAGGCTTGCTTGCTGAACCTATCCTCCCCAGCTGGTATACCAGAGTCTGCTGTCTCCTTGTAGGATCCATATGTGACCTCCTGGAGAACAGAATCCCTAAAGCTTACCTCAGCTCTTTCTTGGAAACTGCTGTCTACCCTTTCCTCCCTCAGTTGCTGTCTGCCACTTGCTGCTTTTAAACCCTTACTCCACCCCGGACATGATTGACAGGGCAAGAGGGGCAGGGTCGGCCCTGCTTACAGCAGCTCTTTAACCCCTTTGTCACCAGTGCAGGATTTATACACCCCATCACAGGTAACCAGTGGGCTTCATGGAATCTCTGGATCTTCACCCTTTCTGGGGTTACAGAAAGTTTTGTTTGGGTGTGGCCTTTTGAGTGGGGCAAGTGGGGAAATGGGGGAATGGTTGATACTATGACATTTGTTCTGGTTATATTTATATTGCTTCTTTACATCTTCCAATTAACCTCAAAAAAGTAGGCAGGGGGAGGGACTATATTGTTTGCATTAGCTTAATACTGCATCTTTCAACCTGTAGTTGCTTCCCTTACAACGACCTATCTTTTAATAAAGCTTTATTAATTCCTTTAAATATAGCTTCAGTATCTGATGTTCTACTGCATACATTGCAAATGACCTGTGTTTTAATGGGGACTTGCCATTATGTAAGTAAAGAAGGGAACATCAGTGATGCAATAATTATTAATGAGGTATTATGCCTTTGCACGTTTCTGGCAAATGATTTAGTGCACTATAGATGTTTAACATAGCTCTGTGAGGTTTGCATTCTGCTACCATGCATCTATTACAACTTCACACATGCAGCTAATATCAATTAGATTACAGCTATATGGAACCAGTGGTGAGTTCCTGAGGAGAGTAACACAAGTTTTACTTTTTCAGTTAGTATATTCACATGTTCAGTGTCTTGAGAAACGCGGCTACACATTGGAACTGAACACACTCACTGTGCATGTATGACGAATGCATAATCCGGTCAATTGTCACTGTTTACATGACTCCCTCCTGCAAAATTCTGGCTTGCCTTTCATCTTTCTGATGGATGAGTACAGCCTCCTCCCTGCCTCCACTATTGGGGAAGGAACTCAACATCCTGCTCTGACCGGAGTTACTAGAAGGTGCTGTTACACATACTTGTATAAGTTCTTTTTCTTAACATGCAAGCACTGTTCAGTCTGAAGAATTGTTGTGCTGTTACTAGTTTTGTAATGCAGTTGTACAAGCAGCAAGAGCTTTTGCTCTCTGACCCTTCATTTCTCTAATGAGAATCAGTTCTTGGGGCAGTCTTATTCCCTGGAAACAGGCATTGATGTTTTGCTTGAGATTGATTCCTGAGAGAGCGGATTGCTCTGTGCTATTTGACCACCTCTGTTCAAGGACTGGCTATGGTAGTGTAATGAAACAAGTTACACTAAGAAAATACCCAAAACTCCATGTCATTGATTTCCCTCCAATGGGAAACTAATTTGCAAGGCTCTGATATCTACTTCCACAAGGCTCTGATATCTACTTCCACTCAGCAGAGGAGCCACAAGATAAATCGGCATTTTCACCATAGCTGAAATCAAGGCTCCTGGACAGCTGGAGGCAAAGAGAGACAGTCAAGCAGTTGAGAATCTCCAGACCTAAATGTGAAGTGAAGGTCTCTGTTGCCATTAGCTCAAAGAACAGTGCTATTGTGTCCTTAGCACCTTGTAACTTTCTAGTCCTGTTGCACGCAATAGTTCCAGATTCTCCCAATCTGGGTATATGGGAAGATTTAGGAGATTCCTCCCAGATTCCCACAGTCACCAGGACAGAGAACCCAGTTGGGTATTTTGGACAGTTTATTCCTGTTGTTTTCTGTTTAGTTTGGTTTACTATGGGTCCCATGTGTGCTGAATTTCATCTGTCTTGTGTAAAGAAACTGTATCTCCTTCTCTCTGTCTTCAGTGTTGTGATGTATTAACGAGATTATTCATCATTATAGTTTGTTATTCCTATTAACCACAGAGGGTTTGTTTAAAGCAGCATATACATATGGATATATAAAAACTGAGATCTGCAAAGCAAGAATTTGCTCCATAAGAAGGCAACATGCTCATTCAAATACTGAATGAACCCAATGGGATTGTGAGTAATAACCTATACTTCCTCCATGCATGTGTGCATACATTTGTCATGTGCTAAGCTTAGTGTGGTATGAGAAGGGACTCAGTCAGAGGAAGTGGTAACAGAATAAGGGGAGATTTGGGGGTGGGCAGGCTGAGCATACATATGGAGAAATGAAAGGGTTTGCCGACGTCACTTTAAAATTCTTCATTGACATTAATGAAATTCACCATGGCTATAGTGAACACCTGAAGCCATATTCTCTGTCCCTGAGCTCTGCTTGGGTAGGAGGGTGAAAAGTGGATTTTGGCCACCTTTGTGTTCCCCTGATCCTGGGAAAACAAGTTGTTTACCCAGTCTCCAGTATAAGATAGAGCAGACTGAGCTATTTTATGCTAGCTGCCAACAGCCCAAAGTGCTCCCACTGGCCGTGGTTTGCTGTGCCCGGCCAACGGGGGCTGCAGGAAGTGGCAGCCAGTACGTCCCTCGGCCCGCACCATTTCCCGCAGCCCCCATTGGCTGGGCACAGCAAACCACGGCCAGTGGGAGCACTGCCGTGGCCAGTGGGAGCCACGATCAGCCGAACCTGCGGACGCAGCAGGTAAACAAACCGGCCGGGCGCGCCAGGGGCTTTCTCTGAACAAGCGGCATCCCAAGTTTGGGAAACACTGCACTACATTTTGGCTGCTTTGCACCAGTGGCCTGGCCCTTCATTAATTTTATTTTTAATTCTAGCTTACTTTTGTGCCCAAGCCTGCAAATCCTTACTCATGTGAATTGTCCCATCAAATTCAGTGGGGCTACTCACGTGAGCAAAGTTGCCTGACAGGCGTGAAGGGTGTAGAATCAAACTTTTAGTTTGTATTCCCATTTACAGTAGTAGACTTTAACTCTTATCTGTTAAGAAACACTGCCATCTCCTGGCTTTCACTAACAGAAGTCTTCCACCAAAAATTAATGTGACTCTAGTTAAAGAATATGGCCAATCATCAAGTCAAGCTTTGAACTTTTAAGGGAAAATGTCACCAATAATAAAGGACAGATAACTGAAAGTTGCAAAGGTTGACTTATTACAACTGCACTATAGAGGTTGTCAAAGTGTGCAGTAATTATAGTAATCACAGCTTGGTACACTATATAAAGGTTTGAACATTAAAAGCTCTGCTCCTGATCACACAAGCTGCTGAGCCCCACCTGTGAAGGCTGAGTTCCTTCAACATCCACTGAGTTTCAATAAAAAGTACAAATATCAAGTGTATAATTCACAAATTAATTTCTAACAGCGTGGTCCTGATTCTAAGGTATGCTAAGACCTCCTTTCACTGCACTGGCAATATAAAGGAGCTTTAAAGTGAGTATAAATGTAATTTATGCACACTTAAAGGCCCTCTAATGTTGCCAAAGTGGTGTACAGGGGCCATAGTGTAAGTAGTGTAAATCTGGCCCTGTAAGTCCTATCATTCTCTGGTACCAACATAATATATTACTATTATTTGTGTATTAGCATTTAATGTTCCTGGGGGGTTGATTATTGCGAGAACACTCAGAGCTTCTGTACTGACTCTTTTCAGAGTGGTAGCCATGTTAGTCTGTATCAGCAAAAACAACAAGGAGTCCTTGTGGCACTTTATAGACTAACAAATTTATTTGGGCATAAGCTTTCATGGGATATAACCCACTTCATCAGATTCATGGAGTGAAAAATACAGTAAGCGGTATATATATTACACCCCATGAAAAGATGGGAGTTGGCTTACCAAGTGGGGGGTCAGTTCTAACGAGACCAATTCAATTAATGTGGAAGTGGCCTATTCTCAACAGTTGACAAGATGGGGTGAATATGAAGAGGGGGAAAATTACTTTTGTAGTGCTAACGAGGCCTCTCTTGATATTAAGACAGACAATGGGAGAAAGGAAATGTTGTGATTCCCATTTTACAGAGGTGAAACCAAGACTCAGTGAGATTGAGCGATCACCCAAACTCACACAGGAAGTCTGTGGCAGAGCAAGAAACTGAACTTTGATCTTGTGAATCCCAGTTTGATGCCTTTAAGTGCAAGACCATCCTCTCTACACAATAAAGAAATAAACATTCAAAACTTACAACGTGTATGTATTATACTGAAAATAAGGAGTCTCTGTTCTCCAGGAATACTACAATTCAAAAGATCTGCTGCCATTCTATAATAGGAAGAATGCTATTCAAACCTATTATTAAATTTAATTAATACTTTATTTAATGGTAACATTTTGACTTCCTCCTTCCTGTGTGGATCAATTCTCTTAGGTTGTTAGTGTTTGGAAAGGGGAAAGATTAATCTTAAGATGTTAAAGGAAAACATTTTCTCTTTTGTTCAGCCCAAGAGAGTGAAGTTTGGTAAGAAGCATCAGAAATAGGCTGTGTAACGTATCTGAAAGTCTGTCACTGCAATTGGCAGTGAAACTGATAAGTGCTTGGAATAACATTGCATTCTTGCTCTCAGTCTTCCATTACACCAAGACAGAGATAATCTTTGACCTTCACTTGGTGATGCTAACATGGCTTCAAACATCAAGGAGTCTGATTTTTTTACTTATTTTCCTAAACTGTATTGCACAATTGTACTGAAATTAGTATAGTTAAACCCAGTGGGAAAAATTTGCCATTAAACAAGAATTTCCAGTAAGGAGCAAGTTTAGTGATTCAGTAAACTCTACATTAATTATAAATGGAGGAACAAATGTGATGAGTACCTTATTTACAAAAAACAAGCAACCTCAATCTTATTTTGTGTGAATCTCCCTTCCCCTCTCTTTTGACTAACGTCTCTTATCCCGATGTCACATCATGTTGTACCTAACCTACAATCCTGAGGCAGAACCTTGGGTTCATTGTCACTACAAAATGCCATGGACTTGACTACACACAACTATATATACATTTACCTGATTTTCATGTCCAACTGCTACGCACTTAAATCTGTTTTGGCAGACGCAACCCTACAGTTCAAGTTTAGAAAATCTGGCCTTCAAAATAGAAGTTGAAAATTTTAGCCAACCCTATACACTTCACTTACTCCCTGTGTCAGGTGTCTGAGCTTTTGTGAGTTTAAATTTGACTTTTCATGTTAATTAAATGCAGCTGTTGTAGATGAAGAGATAAAAATGATAAACCAGCAGAAGTGGCACATCTCCGCAGGAAAGGAAAGAAATACTTGTATTAGGATTCTTTAAATTAATAAGGGCAATGTATTATAGGAAAGCCTTTACCCCAGAGAAAATTATGATTTTAAGGATTATGAACCTGTCAGTCTGTAAGTTATGAGCTAGCTGCTGCATCTGCAGTTTTGATTAATCTATTCATCACTCACTTGACCCTGCTGAAAGCCCACACAGCATTTTGAAAAATCTACACTGAGTTTCTTTTAAAAAAGGAAACTATTGGAACTCAGATGCTCGGAATTAATGAAAGAATGTCATGCTTTGACTATTCCAGTGCAAGGTACAGAGTATACAACTAAAAAGGGATATCGTGCTGTGATGTGGTCAGAAGCAAAAAAAGCATTGAGAGGCCATTATTCAGCATTCATATCTGTGGAAAGGTTAAAATTAGGGCTGTCGATTAATCGCAGTTAACTCACACGATTAACTTTAAAAAATTAATTGTGATTTTTAAAAAATCACGATTCATGGCAGTTTTAATTGCACTGCTAAGCAATGGAATACCAATTGAAATTTATGAAATATTTTTGGATGTTTTTCTACATTTTCAAATATATTGATTTTAGTTACAACACAGAATACAAAGAGTACACTGCTCACTTTATATTGTTATTTGTATTACAAATATTTGCACTTTGAAAATGATAAACAAAATAAATAGTATTTTTCAATTCATCCCATAAAAGTGCTGTAGTGCAATCTCTTTATTGTGAAAGTGCAATTTACAAATGTAGATTTTTTTTTTTGTTACATAACTGCTCTCAAAAACAAAACAATGTAAAACGTTAGAACCTACAAGTCCACTCAGTCCTACTTCATATCCTCTGGAATTGTGGTTGAAGCATGAAGGGACATATGAATCTTTAGTGCATCTGGCATGTAAATACCTTGCAGTGCTGGCTACAAGAGTGCCATGCAAATGTCTGTTCTCACTTTCAGGTGACATTGTAAACAAGATATGGGCAGCATTATCTCCTGCAAATGAAAACAAACTTGTTTGCCTAAGCAATTGGCTGAACAAGTAGGACTGAGTGGACTTGTAGGCTCTAAAGTTTTACATTGTTTTGTTTCTGAATGCAGTTTTTTTGGACGTCATTCTACATTTGTAAGTTCAACTTTCATGATAAAGAGATTGCACTATAGTACTTGTTAGGTGAATTGAAAAATACTATTTATTTATTTTTTTACAGTGCAAATATTTGTAATAAAAATAAATATAAAGTGAGCAGTGTGCACTTTGTATTCTGTGTTGTAATTGAAATCAATATATGTGAAAATTTAGAAAACATTCAAAAATATTTAAATAAATGGCAATCTGTTATTGCTTAACAGCCCAATTAATCACGATTAATATTTTTAATCACATGATGTTTTTAATAGCTTGACAGTCCTAGTTAAAATGTGATCAAAACAAAATGTGATCAAAATCCTTCATCTTGACGGGGGCTAGACTAGATGACCCTTGCGGTCACTTCTAACCCTATGTTTCTATGAGTCTATGAAAACAAGACAATTGCAAACAACTCGCCATGATAAGCCTGTTTTCTATTTTCAGTTATTCATCCATCTAATGCAGAAATGGACTAGATTAGTACTTCAAAATTATGCCATTGTGGAAGCAAATTTATTATGCAATGTTGCAAAAACAGGATCTAAGTTATTCTATTCTATATGGGTTTTTATACCATGCTCATCACTCATAGTAGGAAGGGACCTTAGGAGGTCATCTAGTCCAACCCCCTGCTCAAAGCAAGACCAATCCCCAACTTTTGCCCCAGATCCCTACATGGCCCCCTCAAGGATTGAACTCACAACCCTGGGTTTAGCAGGCCAATGCTCAAACCACTGAGCTATCCCTCCCTCACTCTCCAAGTAGTGTAATAAGTAACATGACTAAACATCTGTAATATGTTGTTTAGTCTCTCATCCTCCCGGGGAGGGCGGGGGGGGAGAAACACGTGCAGTGGAGTGTCTTCTTGCAGTACGGTTTTAGGTATTTTTGTTTGTTTGTTAACATACAAATTGCTATCTATGTACCTGGATTATAGAAGGCCAGGTCAAAGAAATGTGTCTTGCAGTTGGTGGGAACACAATGTGGTGAAGTTTGTGACAGTCCGTAGTTCCTGGGGGAGTTCATTCCACAGTCTCAGACCAGCCCCTGAGAAAGTTTTGTCTCCCACACAGACAACCTTTATGCTTATTGTAGAGAGTGCTGTGGTGCCAGAGAAGCAGAGTTGTCCACCACAGTTTTCATTCCAGAGCTTTTGGAGGGCTTTTATATCTCCTGGGCCCAGGCCATGGAGTGCCTTTCAGATAAGGACCAAAACCATACATTTGATTAGGGCTTCTGATTTTCAATTTTAACCGATAAATACTCATAAAACAGCATTGATTAAAATAAAGCAATTAATTGGTGTTCATCCAATAAACACCAGAAATAGTTACTAAGTGCTTGTCTACACAGAGCAATAATGCAGACTTGGGGGTGTGATTTCTAAGTCACACTAACATGTTGTGCATCGTGTAAACCCTACCGGTGCCACTAAAGGTTCTCTAGTGCACTTTAATGCAGTGCTGTTTGAAATAATACTGAGTAAAAGTGCACTAGGAAACATTACAAAGAGATTACTCATTATAGTATAAAGCACTGTACTGAGTAATGTATATAATATGACTCATTATAGTATATACAAAGAGGAAGCTCTGAAAACCCTCAATTTTTGACATCTACACAAATCTCAAAAATTGCTAACAAGAACCCCCCAAAATTGAAATTAAATAAGCACTGAAAATCAGAAGCCCTAAATTTGATCTGAAATTCTATGGAAAGCCAGTATAGAGAGCGGAGAACAAGTATAAAGTGCTCACAGCAGCCTGTGTTTTTGAGGAGACGTGCTGCAGCATTCTATACTACTTGGAATTTCCTAAGAGCTCGAGGCTTCGTGCCCGGGTATATCACAGTGCTGTAATCTAGCCAAGAGGTGACGAAGGTGTGAATAACTGAGGCCAAATCATCATCTTCCAGGATGGGACGGAGACTCCTAGCCAGCCAACCGTGACAGAATCCATTACTCGCAGATGCTGCTAGGTGAGAGCTTAGCTTCAGCGAGGAATCTAAGACTACCCCTAAACCAGGGATCCCAAACTCAAATGACCATGAGGGCCACATGAGGACTAGTGCATTGACCCGGGGGCCGCATCACTGACACCCCTCCCTCGCTGCCCCCGGCCCCGCCCCCACTTCACCCCTTCCATGAGGCCCCGCCCCTGCCCCGCCTCTTCCCACCCCTTCCCCGCCCCCATTCCAACCCCTTCCCCGAAGTTCCCACCCCAACTCCGCCCCCTCCCTGCCCCCATTCCAACCCCTTCCCCAAATCCCTGCCCCTGCCCCGCCTCTTCCCACCCTTTCCTCGCCCCCATTCCAACCCCTTCCCTGAAGTCCCCACCCCAACTCCACCCCCTCCCTGCCCCCATTCCAACTCCTTCCCCAAATCCCCTCCCTGCCTCTTTTCCACCTCCTCCCCTAAGTGTGTGGCTCCCTGCTCCTCCCCCCCCCCACTCCTGGAAAGTGCTAGGCACCGCCAAACAGCTGTTTGGCGGCAGGAAGCGCTTGGAGGTAGGCAGAGGAGCGGGGACGCGGCGCGCTGGGGGGGCGGTGGCAGAGGGGAGCTTGGCAGCTGCAGGAAATAACATGGGGGAGGAGGGGGGGTACGGGGAGTTTGGCGGGCCACAGGAAATAACCCTGTGGGCCGCGTATTTGAGACCCCTGCCCTAAATTATGGACTGAATTGACCCATTGCGGATGTGTAACTTCAAACAAAGGAGACAGCACGTGGCTGCAAACTCCTCAAAATAGTATCCTCTGCTCACCAGCATCACCTCTGTCTTGCTCAGGTTAAGCTTCAACCAGACGTTTTTCCTCCATAAAGTGATCTCATTCAAATTCTGGGACACCTGGGTGGTAGTGCTGTGGCTGTATGTGGTGAAGGATAGACAGAGCTGTGTGTCATCTGCCAATTGCTGGCACTTGAGTCCATGTCATCTGATCAATTTGCCTAGTGGTTGCACGTGGCTGTTGAAAAGGACCAGAGACAGAATTAGTGTTTGTGGGGCTCCACAAATGAAGGATGTGGTGGTTGAGGAGCACTGTCCCCATCGCTACTCATTGGCTGTGTCCCACCAGGAAGGATTCAAACTAATGTAATGCATTAGCCATGACTCCTGCCACCTTTCCCAGATGAGATAGCAGTATCTCACGGTCAACAGTGAGTGCTGCAGAGAGGTCCAGGGGAAAGAGAATGGATGTCTGCCCTCTAACCATTGACAATGGAGACCACCCACCAATACCACTAAAGAGGTTTTAGTTCCACGTTCTGGCCTTTATCCAGATTGTGCCAGGTCTAGAATGTTGTCTTCAATTAGATGAGCTTGTAGTTGTAGTAGTGATAAATGTGATAATTAAAACTTAAAAAAGGAAGAACTTTCCCACAGCCAAGAAACCTGATCCTGCAAGATGTTGAACACCTCCTCGGAGAGGCTAAGCACTCTCAGCTCCCTGGGCACTGGACACTTGAAGGCCCCAGATGTATGCAAAAAAGAAATGGGTTGAGTTGCACAGTATAGATGTGGAATTGAATTTGATTTGGAACCATCCTGAAGTTCAGATGGGTGTGGATTTGGGTTTCCGGTCTGATAACACAGATAGACTATTCACTTTTGGAAAAACTTGGTCTTACACATTTAGAGTCAGATTCTGATACCCTTGCTCCAGTGCTTAATTTGTAAGGAAAGAGATGCTGGGGCTCAAGAAATTTTTTTACTTTCATAACTGATGCAGCAAACTCAGAGGCTATGAACTGCCAAACCCA
The DNA here is from genome assembly GCA_033296515.1 of Macrochelys suwanniensis. Classification (NCBI taxonomy): domain Eukaryota; kingdom Metazoa; phylum Chordata; order Testudines; family Chelydridae; genus Macrochelys; species Macrochelys suwanniensis. The sequence continues at coordinate 13,633,883 of CM065784.1, read as the reverse complement.
GAGGTGCCAGGCTAGGAACTGCCAAGTCTACAGTTGCCGGGGCTCAGCCCTGGCAAGCCCTGGCACAAATTAAGCACTGCCTTTCTCACCTTGAACAGTACCAGGAGTGGGCAGTTGAAATTCGTGGGATTACTCCTGCACTACAGTACTGGTCAGTGTAAGGAAGATACTAGTGAACATGAATAAGGGTATCAGAATCTGGCCTTAATATTGATTACACTGAGAGACAAAATGATAAGATCAGATGCAGATGGTATCAAAAACATTGAGTTGCTCTCCAAGGATAAAAAGTCTCTTGCCATGGAAACTTCCTTAGATGTATATGAAACTTTTCCAGTCCAAAACATAAATTCCCTGCAAACCTTCCCTTAAGATTTTAGTGCAGAGGAATGAGACATTTTGATAAGAACTCAATAGCTGTTTGTTAAAACCCTATGGTTAATAACGATTGCTTGATCTGAGACAAGCAATTGGGAATGAATCTGTGGGGTAGAAATGAGATATATATATGTATTAAGGAATGTGTATGCCATCTAACAAATGCCCAACATCAGAGATAAAATACTAACATATGAACTAGGGGTTAAACGACAGTCTGGACCTGTCATCAAGCAATTATCAATACTATTTGCTGAGTCTTCTGTTTCATGATTTTTAAAACTGTTGTTTGAAGGACAATTGAAAACAACTGGGAAAAAAATGTACAAAGGCAGAAAGCAAGTATCCAAAGATGGACTGGACAGCTGCAACTTTACATCCTGTAATCAATGTCTTTAAAGCAAGCTATTGTGAAGAGCCAAAAAAATTTAATGTCTGCACAACATCATGTTTGGACTGTATGCAAACAACACACACATGTAAGCAACTACCTAGGGCATAGTAGAGGTGGTCTTTGACTAAAGGTCAAATAAGGATTCCGTCCTGCAAACTTAATCAAGTTAACAATCCTTACTCACACAGTCATCATACTGAATACAGTCTCTAAACTAAACGTAGTCTGGTTAGTTGAAAGTTCATATGCAGGATTAAATTAGCTGCAACCCTTCCACATTCACTTAAAATGCAGAATCCCTCAGCAGACTGTCCAGAGTAAAACCAAATTATATGTAGAGGCTTCCAACAAATACTTATCTGTCTAACCTAGATAAAATGAAATCTGCATTTCAAATAAGCAGCTCCTTGAGTGACCACTTTAATGTATCCCCAAAGTTTCCAGCCTAAGATCTGCATTTTGCAAACTCTTACACATATGAGTAACCTTACTTATCCAAGTAGTTCAAAACCTTCCAAAGTTCAGTTGTTTTCATTTCTGGGAGTTTTGTTCAGCAACGTTCCAACTGGATCCTTTCCTCCAAACTTTTTTTTTTTGTCCTGTCTCTTCTCAGATTTATTACCACACAAATGAAGGATGGCACCACCTTTTCAATAACAGAGATCACTGCTTAGGTGAAATGTCCTTCCCCAGTCATCTTTCCCATCTCTTCAGATAGTTCCCATAAGCAAAATTATTTTGTACTATTGCTGTTGTCTTACCACTCTTTCCCTGTGTACATCTCCCTTTTCTTTCCTACCCTTTTTTCTATCCCTTTTCCTCTGAAAATTCTTCGTATAATTTATCCAAAATATTTCTGGAGCAAGACGTTTGCAGTCAAGCAAAAGAACTGGCCAGCCCATTTGTTTACCTTTAGTTAGGGATGGAAACTTGTCAAGAATTAATGGCTGGATCTAATAATGGGAAATGTTAAGGTGGCAACCCTGAATCTTTGTGAATATGTCAAATCAAATCCTTGTGTAGCTCCCGTCATTTGAAAGGTTAGACTAGCATTTTTAATTCTCATTTTACTGAGCCACAGGAGCTCTTCAAAACAAAAACTGAAAAGGGGAAAAATTGAGTTTTGTTCTGCCTCCCACATCAGTAATTTTTATGAGAAGTTATATGTAATAATTGTTCTGAAATTAACATAGTAATAGCTCTGCATAGTGTGATTAATCCACATTATATCAAGATATTATAGGTTGAAAATTATGTTGTGTGTAGCAATTAAGGCTTTTAAGACCATGCAGCAGTTATTGGTTTATGATGGCAAAGCCACCGGCTGTATAATTCTTGTACTATTTGTGCCACCTACTGGTCAAGAGTGCCTGGAGTAATCTTTATTCCAAATTGATAGAATCAATTTTTTGGAAGAGGATGGGGAGCTGAGAAGAAAGAGAACATTATAAGGAAAGGTCACATTGCCCATCACTTGGACTAAGGAGCAGCTGGGAAATCCAGCTGGCCAGTTGGAAAGTGCTGCCTGATAAAGATCCAGGAGCTCATGCACTGGAACTGATGGGCTCTAAAACTTGGCTGGCTGAGCAAGAACTGGCTGGCTCATGAAGATTCAGGAGATTTGTGAGTTCTGGGAGCCCATCACTAGGGACAGACAGCACACCAGATGGTCAGTAGAGATCCAGGGCTCTAGCAGAAGACAGTATTGAAGGCACATCTGTGCCCATTCTCACAGCAGTCAGAGTCTAGGACACCGTATTTCTGAAAGTTTCATGAATTTTAGCACCGTTAGTGGAAAATGCCTGAGTCCTTTCTACACTACCGCTTTCACAGATACTATCATCGGCAGAGCTACACCTACTGGGAATCTTGGGTCTAAAAAATCCTAGTGTAGCCACAGTCTATGTTTATTTGTTGGCAAGAAGCTGAGCTGGGGTAGCAGCAGCAGTTTTCCCGATCTCACTTCTGCCACTGTTACTGGTCTGACTGGCCTCTCCTGGGGATAGGATGAAGCAGTGATACACTGCAAATAAGGTTTTCCCAAAAATATGTTTCCCTTGTAGACCTGTGTCAAACCCCATGTAATAAGGGTGCATGGGGAAGAGAAGACTGAGAGGGGACGTGATAACAGTTTTCAAGTACATAAAAGGTCGTTACAAGGAGGAGGGAGAAAAATTGTTCTTCTTAACCTCTAAGGATAGGACAAGAAGCAGTGGGCTTAAATTGCAGCAAGGGTGGTTTAGGTTGGACATTAGGAAAAACTTCCTGTCAGGGTGGTTAAGCAGTGGAACAAATTGCCTAGGGAGGTTGTGGAGTCTCCATCATTGGGGATTTTTAAGAGCAGATTGGACAAACACCTGTCAGGGATGGTCTAGACAATACTTAGTCCTGCCTTGAGTGCAGGGGACTGGACTAGATGACCTCTCAAGGTCCCTTCCCGTTTTATGACTCTATGCGCTCACAGAGGTGACTAATGAGGGACTGGGGAATATATTCATGTATTTCCCCTACTTGAATTAAACACTTTTAACCAAGGAGGCAATGCCACTTTGCAAACAAGCTTACAGCAAATGCACTTTGTGAGAGAGGTTTATACTTAATTCCTGAAAGTATAATGCAGCATGTTGTTCATTCTCGGTCATCTGAAATATAGCAGGTGGGGAGGGGTGCAGTTTGGAGTGTCTGTGTTTATGGTGTGGGTCACTGTGTGTGGATGATGCAGTGTGTAGTTGTCTCTGTGCTGTGGGTCGCTAGCTCGGGGGCGGTCCCGGCACCAGCCTGGGGAGAAACTGCCCCGCAGCCCTGCGGCGGCCGCCCGCGGCTGAGCTGAGCCGCCCCGCCCCGCCGCGCCGCGCACGCGCAGCTCCCCGCCTAGCCTGGTCCCCGCGCGCCGTGTCTCCTCCTGGCCCCTAGAGGCCGCTGCGGGCCGCGCGAGCGGGGGAAGCGGTTCCGGGGCGCCCCGGATGTTCTGTGCCCGGCCGATCCCCACGTGCGACGGCGCTGCCGGACTCAGCGAGCGGGGCTGGATGGCGGCGGCGGCGGCCGGGAACCTGCCCATGCGGCTGCTGCGCAGGAAGATCCAGAAGCGCAACCTCAAGCTGCGCCAGCGCAACCTGGCGCGACAAGAGTCCGGGCCGCCAGGTACCGAGCCGCGGTGGGGGGGGAGAAGGGGTCCGGCTCGCCAGGTACCGAGCCGCCAGGTACCGAGCCGGGAGGGGGAGGGTACCGAGCCGGGAGGGGGAGGGGTCCGGGCCGCCAGGTACCGAGCCGGGAGGGGGAGGGGTCCGGGCCGCCAGGTACCGAGCCGAGGGGTCCGAGCCGCCAGGTACCGAGCCGGGAGGGGGAGGGGTCCGGCCCGCCAGGTACCGAGCCGCGGGGGGGGGGAGGGGTCCGGCCCGCCAGGTACCGAGCCGCGGGGGGGGGGAGGGGTCCGGCCCGCCAGGTACCGAGCCGCGGGGGGTGGGGAGGGGTCCGGCCCGCCAGGTACCGAGCCGCGGGGGGGGGGAGGGGTCCGGCCCGCCAGGTACCGAGCCGCGGGGGGGGGGGAGGGGTCCGGCCCGCCAGGTACCGAGCCGCGGGGGGTGGGGAGGGGTCCGGCCCGCCAGGTACCGAGCCGCGGGGGGTGGGGGGGGAGAAGGGGTCCGGGCCGCCAGGTACCGAGCCGAGGGGTCCGAGCCGCCAGGTACCGAGCCGGGAGGGGGAGGGGTCCGGCCCGCCAGGTACCGAGCCGCGGGGGGGGGGAGGGGTCCGGCCCGCCAGGTACCGAGCCGCGGGGGGGGGGAGGGGTCCGGCCCGCCAGGTACCGAGCCGCGGGGGGTGGGGAGGGGTCCGGCCCGCCAGGTACCGAGCCGCGGGGGGTGGGGGGGGGAGAAGGGGTCCGGGCCGCCAGGTACCGAGCCGAGGGGTCCGAGCCGCCAGGTACCGAGCCGGGAGGGGGAGGGGTCCGGCCCGTCAGGTACCGAGCCGCGGGGGGGGGAGGGGTCCGGCCCGTCAGGTACCGAGCCGCGGGGGGGGGGAGGGGTCCGGCCCGTCAGGTACCGAGCCGCGGGGGGGGGAGGGGTCCGGCCCGTCAGGTACCGAGCCGCGGGGGGGGGGAGGGGTCCGGCCCGTCAGGTACCGAGCCGCGGGGGGGGGGAGGGGTCCGGGCCGCCAGGTACCGAGCCGCTGGGGGGGAGGGGTCCGGCCCGCCAGGTACCGAGCCGCGGGGGGGTCCGGGCCTACCCCCGGAGAGAGCTGAGGGTGGCAGGAGCTGCCCCTGCCCGTCACACTCGGGGCGGGGTGGGGGGGTCTCGGGAGGCCCGGCCCAGCCTCTCACGCCAAGCGCCCGGGGTACCCAGACGAGCCCGCAGCGGCTGAGCCGAGAGCGCCGGCCCGAGGGCAGAGCTCGGCCCGGGAGGGCGGGCGTTCCCTGGGCCCTGCCCCGCTTCTCCGCCAGGAGCTCGCTGGGGGCCGGGACACTCGGGTGCCCACGGGGCTGATCGCGGGGGCGATGTTCCCTCTGTAGCACCGGCCCGAGCTCGTTATCTGGTGGTTGTGGTAAATGGCAGCGCGGATCTAGGAACCGTTGTGTTTCTGGCCTCGCCTTTCCAAACGTGGCTCCTCCTGGTTAGCGCTTGTGGTTATGAATGTCCTGCGGAAACACCCGGAGCCTGCTTTTCAGAGGTGTGGAGCAGCTCCCCTTGAAGTCATTTGGGGTTGTGGGTGCTTAGCTTCTCTGGAAATGAGGCCCTGATGGGCTCATGTTGGACAGTCAAGAACTGAAAATGGAGGTGGTGTTGCAGATCTACTTGTTACTGGACCACAAGCTGAACCAGCTACAGCAGGTTCTAAAGCAGAGATAACTTTGAACTTGGTCTTCCATAAGTTTAATAAAGTACATGCCCAACTAGTAATCGCACCATCCTGGAATTGTGAATGGTCAGGGCTTCTGGAATTCTGCAGCTTCTAGTGTATTGGTAGGTATCAAACTACTGACTGTTACTAATACTGTCCTAATTACCACCACTGCGGAGTTCCAGATGCTATGCTATTAGCTAGTGACTAATACCATTTCTGTGAACAATTCCAGTATTTTGATTAAACTGTAAACGTTTGGGATTTTTTTAATTGCCTTCCTCTTTTCTATTGTTTGGATTTGCTATTCCTGCTTCTTCTAGTGGAGACCAGATCTGTGGATACCTTGGAGGAAGCTACGAACAATGTCATTTCTGAAGAATCAGTGGAGGAACTTAAAGTGAAGAATGTAAAGCAACCTAAACTAAACGCTAACGGTGAAATAGCTGCAGAAGTAAAAAAGTCTGAATCGAAGAAGAAGAAGAAAAAAAGGCAGATGATTAATCCAGAAGAGGGTATGTCATCTTCAGTCTTACTTAAAATGTTGTCCTCTTGACAACTGGCAGTAGTATCTTTGAATGGACCTACAAAACTCCACTAGTATAACCAACTTCTGCCAGCATTGATCTTGCAACTATTCCTAGGGCTGCCCTGACAATTTTTGGAAAGTTTAGTGTGATCATTCCTAGGGGAATCAATTCCAGATGTGACCAGTTTTATGTAAACCATATGCTAGAAGACTTCTAGGTGCCTCTATCTCTGTTGCAAGAGGAGTGTTACCCAAAGGTTTGTGATGAATCTCTGAATACTTTACAGTTTGAGAGTTTTGAAGGGACAGGTATCTAAATAAACTGTATATGATCATATGCCTTAGGATTTGATTTGTATTGTGATGAATTCTAACACATGTAGGTGTAAATGTTAATTAGTCATCACAGCCCCCTCCGTGAAGTAAGAAGATATTAAGCATTTAAAATTGAAATATATGGAAAGTAAGGAAAAGAGGTCAAGTAGGGTGACAAAGTGATTAACAACTTTTGTCTGAGCTGGGATCAGAACACAGGGATCTTTTAGTGTCCTACACTGCCTCTCCCACCACTGAGCTATCCCGTACTGTGAACAGAGGTCATACTGATGAAGTAGTAGGCTGTAGCTCCAATACCACAGTTGGCTGGAAGAAAGCTTGCATTGGGGTAATAAGGATTGCACTGAAGCTCTGTCCTGAAAACTGGTCTGATGTCTTATAAGGTTATGTCTACTCTGAGTTAAGGGTGTGATGCCCCTGCTCATGTATACGTACATGCAGAAGCTTCATGAGAGCTAGTACAAGTGTAAATAGCAATGTAGCCATGGTAGCAGGCAATGGAGCGGTGGCTGGATTGTGCCAAGTACATACCTACTGGTTTCAGGCAGGTTTGTACTCAGCACAGCTAAGTTACTTTGAATACACTGTTTATACTTTTGCTAGCTCTTATTGAGCTACCATGAGCATGTGTACGTGAGCAGGGGAATCACAGCCCTAGCTCATAGTGTTAGACATAACCTTAAAAAAAAGTCATGATTTTCACAGACCCCGCATGTCAGCTTGAATAACTCATGATCTTTGCTACTGATTTTTTCCCTGAATTTACGACCTAAGTGATCTGTTTCCTATTTTCAAGGGTGCACTTGCAAATAGTTAACACTTCTAAAGTGCTATGAGGTTCTCAGATTAATAAAACTGCAAAGTAATACTACTCTGAGAACCTGAATGTCAGAAATATGTTCCTGACAGCAAGTGCTACTATAACAGAATATTTTCTCCAGGTTAGTTGGTGAAGCCCCACCGCATGATACATTTAAAAAAAAAATCAAGCTGGACAAAGCGTTTAAAAATATACTTAGGAATTGCAATGAAAGGCCTAATAATTTTCTCTCTCACCCTATAAAACTCGTGCAACAGAACCAGTGGCGTAGCCAGTTTTAGAGCACAGGGGGAGCGGCGGCGCTATAAAAAGACGCCTCCCCGCTCCCCCTGTGCTCACCCGGCGGCGCTTTAAACGGCCCGGGGCTCTAGCCACTGCGGAGCCCCCGGGCCTTTTAAATCCCCGCCTGAGCCCGGCTCCGACAGCGGGGCTGGGGGGGGGGGGGGGGGGGGGGAGCGCTTTAAAGGGCCCGCGGCTCCCCGCAGCGGCAGGAGCCGCCGGCCTTTTAAAGTGCGCCCCCCAGCCCCGCTGCCGGAGCTGGGCTTGGGGGGGGGGGGGGGGGCGCTTTAAAAGGCCGGCGGCTCCTGCCGCTGCGGGGAGCCACTGGCCCTTTAAAGCGCCCCCCGAGCCCGGCTCCCGCAGCCGGGCTTGGGTGGCGCCTTAGTGCCGCTTCTCCTCACAGGGGGAGCAGCCGCTCCCCCTGCTCCCCACCCCGGCTACGCTACTGAACAGAACTTAATGAATGATACCTATGGATACACTAGAAAGCTTAGAGCGGTGCAGCTGCGCCACTATGAACTCTGTAGTGCAGCTGCTCTAAGCTGACGGGAGAGAGCTGTCCTGTCAACTTTTAATTAATCTATCCCCAACGAGCGGCTGTCGCTGTGTCAGCGGGAGAAGCCCATCCGCTGACATAGCGCTGTCCACAACGGCGTAACTTATGTCACTCAGTGGGTGGCTTATTCACACCCCTGAGCAATATGAGCTATACCAACATAAGTGGTAGTGTAGGCATAGCCTCAATATTTTTGCATCTCATGTATGCAGTATTTATGAGTAACGACTTCAGACACATCAAATTATTTTTAAATGAAAAACACGTTGACTGTCATTTATTCTATCTGCACAATCATTTAAGGGAAATAATTAAAGTAATCATTCAGCTTAAAATGTAAATGTATATTAATAGCTAGTCATTTGCATATTGTAACGGACCTGTTTTTCTCTAAATGAGAAAACTGTACTCTAATGCATATTAAACAGTTATCAATCTACCTGTTGAACAGAGATTCTGCTTTTTCATCTATTCTTTAAATAGAGAAAATGTTTTACATTAAATACTCCATCATACAGATGTTAAAACATTTCAGTATTTCCTGGCAAGAAGTGAAACTTCGCCTTGTAGTTGATTTCCACAGTTAACTGTGTACTTGATGTCTTCCTGTTCAGGAGCACCTCTTTCCAACCTTTCATAGCACGTTTACTATATATAACAACAACAGGTGTACAGTGAATGTAAACTAATATTTATATCCTGTAGATATTGCTAAGTTAATGAACTTGCCTGCTTTGCAAAGGAAAGGAAGAAACTTTACATTTTGTTTCACTTTTTTTTTTTTATTCCTCGATTGGGAACACACCTTCTGAATATGAACTGATGCAGTGCTGCCTGCCCTAGTCTGTGGGATGACTTCCTGAAACATTTTTTTTTCTCCCTATGGGTAGATAAAAAGCATGAACAACAACGATATTCCTGCTATATTGAAACTTGCATGAGTGATTTACATACCAGGGGGAATAAATATCCCATTATCTCTTTTTTTATGATACTGTTGCAAAGAATACATCTAAGTGTGACTTGTTTGGTATGTTCATTCTCTCTAAAAATAAAAAATTAATTGCAGGTACAGAAACTAAAAAAGCAAAGACTGAAGAACAAGAGTCTGCAGACATGGAAGATGCAAAAGATAGTAAGGATTCTGAAATGGAAGAAAATAATGAGGATCCTGAAGAGAGAGAAGTAGTGGATGAGGATACCGGAGAGCCCAGTTTACCTCTTGGTGTAACAGGTAACTTGTCAGTTTCCATATCTCTGTTTTTCTTTTTGACTAGAGCCACAATGCAAATTCTGAAACTCTTTAGAGCAAGTCATTTTTGTCAAGCTTAAGTGCTGAAAGTTTTTGCCATAGGTTTTTCTTCTTAACGTTTAGCAAATATCTGATTTTTCTAAGTTGAATGTTAATGTTCATATGTGAGGACCTGCTCTTTAAGACGTTTTTATGTTACTTATATATTTGATTTGTCTTAGTTCCCCTGGTTTTCCTTTTCTTATTGACTTCATGATGAAGTGGTACTAACCTTCATAAGACAAAACTGCTTGTAGTAATCAGCTACAGTAACTTGAAACTTAACTTGTTAATTGCTAGATCAATTTAGCCAAGTAGCCAATGAGGTTTCAAAGAAACAAGGTTGAGATGGTTAATGAACTGTTTCTGTTCAGGTGCTTTTGAAGACACCTCATTTGCTTCACTGTCTGATCTAGTCAGTGAGAACACGCTGAAAGGAATAACTGATATGGGCTTTACACACATGACAGAAATTCAACATAAAAGTATTAAACCCCTTCTGGAAGGCAGGTAAGAAATAGATTTTTTTTTTTTTTTTAAAGGAGCGTGTGTAATCAAAATTCCACCTCAGTTTTGTCTCTATGTGAAATACAAACACCTTAAAAGTATTGAGATTGCAATTCCTCCCTCGTACACAGACTGGCTTAGAGAGCTCTCTGCTACAGCATTAATGAAAAATTCTAATAGAAATGCTTGGAAAGAATGAGGCTTTCTGGTCACACATGAAACTATTGCATACTTTTGCAATTTAGTATATATTAGTCCCTAATATTTATAGGTTATGGTCTCACTTATTTGTCTATTTAGTCACTTCAATAATTGATGCCCTGCATGACCAACTACAGGTTCAGGGTCCTGTTCTCTTTCCCCCCTCCAATCCAGGGTTTTACAAATAATGAACATTGAACATTGAATTTGTTATTTATATGGTATTTCCATCTTGTGCAGGGGTTTATATGTGTTTTGTTTCATTATGTGTTTATATTTTATATAAAAAGGTTTTTAAAGGTATTAGGATACAACCTATTTGGAGTGTATGAATTATGTTGTAATATATTTTAGAAAGTCATGGGATTTTTTAGTGATCATGTGTTCTAAGTACTTATGGCCCCCATTACCCAAGTATGAGTGTCTTCCACATATTTCCCCAATACTTCCACGTAATTCCCAAGTAGAATTCATTTTTCATTTGCTTGCTTTCTTCCCAGCCTTCAGGAGAAAGTTTGGTTGATAGGCTTATTTGTTTACTTTGTGTGAGTGTTCATGTTGTGCCTGTATGGTTTGTGTGAAGAAATTGAGGGAAAGCTCAGTAGAAATTAATTTTACATTTAGTTCTGAAAGTGGGGAGGTCTGTGATCTTTGCTGTCTCTTGTGAGTGAGTTCCATAGTGTAAGTCCAACCCCTGTTAAAGTTCCGTTTCTTGTTCCCATCGAACATAACTAGTGGAATGTCAGTCATGAGGGGGAGAGAGTCTCTGAGCTAATCCCAGAGCAAGTTCTGACTGCTCTGGAGACCAAAGTTCTCTGCCTTGATTGGATGATTCCAGCCACTGTTGACCAGGGCTGTTTTTGAATGGTTAAATACTTACCGTTACCAAACCTCTGAGCTGTTAATTTTTTCTCTATACAAGTAACTAAAATTTTAAATGCTGCTGACAATGTGAAAAACTCAATGTTTTCTTCCTAATTATGACACCTACAGAGATATTCTAGCAGCTGCAAAAACGGGCAGCGGCAAAACACTTGCATTCCTCATTCCCGCCATAGAGCTCATCTACAAGTTAAGATTCATGCCTAGGAATGGTAAGGCTCTCTCTACGCTTCTCAATTAAGTTGAAGTCATTCTTAGGGAGAGAGGGAAGGATTACTTGGTTTAATTTTTGCTGAGATGAGCAACTTCTTTTCTAGGAACGGGTGTTCTGATTCTTTCACCTACTCGAGAGCTTGCCATGCAGACTTACGGAGTTCTGAAAGAACTGATGACTCATCATGTTCACACCTATGGCCTGATAATGGGAGGCAGTAATAGATCAGCTGAGGCACAGAAACTTGCAAATGGGATCAATATTATAGTGGCAACACCAGGTAGACTTCTGGACCACATGCAGGTAGGTAAAATATCAGGTAGCCTTATGTATTAACAAAACAAATCATCCCACCCATACGCAGTTTCTCTGGCTGACTGTGTTCATTAAAATCTTGTAGAACACCCCAGGGTTCATGTTCAAGAACCTGCAGTGTCTGGTAATCGATGAAGCAGATCGCATCCTGGAGGTTGGGTTTGAGGAAGAAATGAAACAGATCATAAAACTTCTGCCAAGTAAGTAAAATCTGTGTCATTGCTAGAAATCCTGTTATCTTCTATTGCTGTCTTCTGTTGCTAGAGAATCATGTTAGACAAGGAAGGAGAGAAAGAGGAGAAAATACTTCGGGTAAAGTAGTATTAGTCTTGGAATGATTGTCCTATACTTTCTAATGCTTGTTCTGACTGATGCACACACCCCCGGCCCCCCTTCTTAATTCAGTATACAGTAATCAGCAGAAACTTTTGTTATATTTTACCATCTATAGATGGGTCAACTCACCACTGGAGCACCCCCTCATGGCTGGATGTGGGCTAGCAGGCTCTCCTCCCAAAGCAACCCCTGCTGACAGTCTTTTATTTTTTTTGCCTGCAGTGGTCTGCTTCTTGCAACTCAACCTTCTGGCCAGGTCATGTTTAGTCCCACCCCATCAGGGATGATAAAGTCCAGCAAAAAACAAATGTCTGATCCCTCCGTCCAGTCTGCTACCCTCAATTCTGGGTCCAGTGGTCCATACATCTTTTTCTCAGGGCTTCCATTAGTCCGTATCTCATTTTCAGGGACTTTGTCACCTTACCGGTGGCTGGTAGGGAAACCCAGCCTCTCTCGCTACACTGGGTTCCAATCTAGGGACCCTAGGACTGGCAGTCAAGGTTCACTTCACCATACTCCTTGCTGCTTCCTTCCTGGACTTCTTCCTACCAAGCCCTACTGTGGACTTTCTCCTCACCTTACAAAATGCTTCCTATTTCCTACAAGTCTTGTCACTCCCTACTACCAGGACAGAGACAGCAGCATTGCTCCCTGAAGCCCCCTTCTCCTCCAAACTTCCTCTCTTTATAGAACCCATCTGGTTTCATCTTTAATTAGGGTTGGCCCATCCTTCATGTGTAACCAGGTGGGTTAATTGGTCACTCAGAAACACATTAACCCTTTCATCACCTGTATGGGGTAGACACTCATCAGACCATCATTTATCTGAAGGACAGGCTTTTCATGGGCACTTTAAAGAAATAATTTAGCCTACAGAAGTTAACGTAAGAGGTGTCTTTCATTTTTATCTAGGGCATCTTTCTGCCAATTCAGGCTTGTTCCCTACAGTACAGTATTTTCTGACATGGTTTAAAGGTTGCACTTTAAAAGGCTTCACATATTCAGAGCCTATACTTCAGAAAGTTTATCCTGATCCTTACCTACTTTTTTCCCCCCTTTCTAAATTTCATCCTATTACTCCTTGTATTGCTCTTTTATAGCAGGCAGTCTTCCTTAGAACCACTGAAGAACTTTTTAATCTTAGAAACAGGAAAACATGAAACAAGTGCATTTTAGTAAATATGCAGTCTGATGTATTTAAGAGTAGTAGCAAGTTAATATACAGTATGTAAAACCAAACATAGTAGAATAGTAGCTCATACTGGTAACTGGAGAGGCTAAAGCTGTAGGGAATCAATTCTGTTATTGTTCTTTGTGTTGTAAGTAAAAGGGATTGTGCTTGATTTCCTCCCTAGCCCCCATACATTTAGACAAGAATGAAACATTGCAGGATCAGTGCCTATGTTTGTATCAGGCAATGGGATCCATGCAGGGAGACCCTTGCACCTGTGCACAGTCCCAGTGAAGTCAGCAAGGCTCAGCATAGTCACAGGGGTTGTCCCACACAGCAAGAGTAATGTGTCTACACGTGTAATGTATGGTGGTATGGTATAACCTCTGTACCATCACATTAAATTAAAAGGCAAAACTGTGTAAAACTGATAAAAGAAATACTTTTTTGCATAACGTATTAGTTACCTTGTTACAATGAATTTCAGAAGTTTTTCTGAGGATACAAAAAAGTACTTGATATTTATGTGAATGAACAAATATGCAGTTATAGTAGCTAGAATTAAAATATGATCCCGTATGATTGCTATTTTCTGTGTAAACAGCAGAGCAAATGAACATTAACATGTCCCTGAAGGGAAAGGACTGCTTAGAGTTTATACATATTAAATATTTTTTTAAACAAGCATTGCTTTGTAGGTCATGTATATTACATAATGTAAAGTACATTGATAGTGGTTGTAGTAGAGACAGACATGATATAGTAAAAACTGTATTTGCCCACCCACTGAGGGAAAACAGGCAAAACACACACCAGGAGCCCCCCAACGGCATCTTGTGTCTCTCTATTTGCATAATCCTCTGTAAAAGGGATCTTATTTTTTGTGAATTATTTCAGAGCGCAGACAGACCATGCTTTTTTCTGCTACACAAACCCGAAAGGTTGAAGACCTGGCTAAGATATCTCTGAAAAAGGAGCCACTGTATGTTGGGGTTGATGATAACAAGGAAACAGCCACAGTAGATGGTCTTGAACAGGTAAGGTTAAGCAGAAATACTAGTAAAAATAGATGTAATATGTGTACAAACTACTTCTAGACATCGATTTTTATGTGGATTCTATAAATGTAAAGTACAGTCTTAAAGTTCAGGTGACCTTTGGTCATCCTGGTTGGACAACTGCTAGTAGATTAAATCTCTCTGGCATTAGCCACCTATAAGGAATTATTTACATGAAGTAGATGTTGCAAGATAAGCAATACCAACAGTTTTGGGATTAGAGTTCCAACTCACAATCCCTTCAATACTGTGAGGTGAGGAGGGCTGCTGCAGAATTACAGGTTGTTACTTATCTTTCCATAGATGCCAAAGATTTGATCAGTAGCAGAATTTCTTTTTAAATAATGTGCTATGAAAAAAGTTCTGAATTTTAAGGACCCATGAGATAGGTAAATATTGTAAGGTGTGTTATTTTCAGTGATTAAAAAAGTCTTTGGAACATCTTTGTTGTATAAATAATGTAACTTCTACTTACCAATAATTCCCTAATATACTTTTCTTCATTAGATAATTTATTAAGTATACTATATGGATGTCAGTTCCCAAGAAGGTGAGACTGGGAAAGAAGGGAATATAGGTGGCTGAAAATTTTGTTTAATATTGCTGTAGAACCAAAGACTTAAACTATATGTTTTAAAGCTCCATTTGCTGCACTGACTTAATTGAGTTATTTGAAAGAAAAGCATATTTCATACACGTTTTAAATAACTGGCTTTGAATGATTTCCAGGGATACGTAGTGTGTCCGTCCGAAAAAAGGTTCCTTCTGCTCTTCACATTCCTCAAGAAAAATCGGAAGAAAAAGCTGATGGTTTTTTTCTCCTCATGTATGTCTGTGAAATACCACTATGAACTACTCAACTATATTGACTTGCCAGTCATGGCCATTCATGTAAGTATTTTCTTCAGCGAATATTTGAAAAACAATTTTATTCTCTAGGTTGCCATTTCAAAACCTGTTCAGTCTGAAAGTTGTTACTCTCTGGCTTTTCCTTGGTTATCCTAGCCTAACAGATACATCATATTATTGCAAAATCACTGGTATCCTTGCCACTCTCAGGAGAGAGGGCCACAGTTTGAAAGGGCCCAGAGGCTGAATTTCATTACTGCCATTGATGCAACCCCTCTTTTGTGAGCAAAGAGGATTTTCAACTTCTAGGGAGAGCTGGATTCACTTTGTGGAGAAAAAATATTATTATGGGAATCTGTTGCCAAAACCTAAGTGCTCTGAAACAGATAATTAATAAAGGTCAAGTAATCTGTTTTAACAGCTGGTTCAGACCTGAGTTCAGAATTCTGACATTCCCATGCCAGAGTTGATATCTCAAACACCGAAAAAATAATTTTCCTGGGCTCATAACTTCCTGACTGTCTCAAGAAAATGCTCTGCTTCGGATGCTTATGATACTGAAATCCAAATCCAGATATTCTGAACTGAGTTAAGAATAAGTGTATTTAATATCTGAACAACTTCTTCTTTTGTGAACTTACTCTGAATTGTAGATGGCCTTTATCAAAACTGGGGTGTATGGAGAGAGAATGTCAGTGCCTGAGTTATAAGTTAACCCTTTCAAACCAGCTTTCTCTTAAACCTGGTCTTTTAAACATGCATCTGAAGAACAAGGTTTCTGTTAGTGAGATGGAGTTGTGTGTTAAAAGGGCATTTTCCATCAAACACCCAGGTTAGAGATTCAAAGTTTGCTCACTGAAAATGATTTCATGCTTCCATATTGTGGAGATAGTGAAGCTTTTCATTGTCTCTGTGGAAATTAACGTTACTATTGTTTTTAGATTAGCATTAGTCCTTGCTTAAAAGTCTCCACTTTACTAAGCAAACCACGTGGGTATGTATTTATATTTGGT
Source organism: Macrochelys suwanniensis (assembly GCA_033296515.1). Classification (NCBI taxonomy): domain Eukaryota; kingdom Metazoa; phylum Chordata; order Testudines; family Chelydridae; genus Macrochelys; species Macrochelys suwanniensis. The sequence continues at coordinate 13,617,921 of CM065784.1, read as the reverse complement.
AGAAGTTACAAAAAGGAAACAATACTTCTTTTTTGTCACACACTTCAGGCACCTCTCCAGTTGGTAAATTTTTTTATTTTTTTTTTAATTTTGACTTCCATTGCATCCCCACTTGGATAAGTGCTTATTTTGTTATATTATCACAACTGCAGCCTTACATAGTTGGAAATATGTACTAATTGTATATTTGATTTAAGGTGATAAATACCTTATGAAACAAACATAATTGAGTTGTTAACTCACCTCAGTGTGTGTTGGTTTTTTGGGTTGGTTTTTTTTTTTGGTCCCGCTAAGGTCTTTGTGTTGCATTCTGAACGGAAGTGCTAAACGGGGGGGAAGAAATCTTACCGTTCTTCTATTTCTCTCTAGTCTTGCAATTGTTACTGTTTTACTCTCTGATCCTTCAAACAATTAGGCATATCCTTAACTTTAAGCCCTTGAATAGTCCCATTGCATTGTGTTCTCGGAGGATTGAACATTTATTGCTTTAGAATATACAATATAACCTCCTCCAAAATATCATTTATGTGGCTCTATGCTGTACATCAGCCTGCTTTTGTTTATGCACTATGAAAATGGTTCTGCTTTTAAAAGCCATGTATGTGTGGGTATGTAGGAGTCTGTTAGATGGAAAGATGTTTTAAAACTTCTTAGTAACCACACAGTGTATGAGACTATATTTCTTTGTGTACATGTAAATCTACAATTCTGAAGTCTGATTTGCAGAATTTTTTCGTTAACTAATTCAATCCTGAATATATTTTCTCCTAGGGCAAGCAGAAACAAACTAAACGGACCACCACATTTTTCCAATTCTGTAATGCAGATTCTGGAATACTGTTGTGCACTGATGTAGCTGCCAGAGGACTGGATATTCCTGAAGTTGATTGGATTGTCCAGTATGACCCTCCAGATGACCCAAAGGTAACTTGTCTCCTGCAAATGCTTCTGATGTCTCTCTAATGTTCCACATTTTTGGAGAAAGTATGGACTTAATTACCCCCTACAGAAAACTGTTAGGCTCAGGCAGGGTTTGCATCAAACAACTGACTTTCTATTGTTGTTCCTGGAAAAAGCTTGATTTTACAATTCATGTGCTGAATGCACCACTTATTTGAAGCATTCAGCATGCTTCTAAAATGATTGCCTGTTGGAAAAAGTGATGCATATTTAGACTTAACATTTAGTTAATTTAAAAAATGAGTCAAAAGAAGTATACGGTTGTATACTTGCCCTTAAGTCCCCCTGACAGTTTTTGTGATTTTTTTTTTTAAGTCTCTGTTTTCCAGTTTAGTTGTTTCTTCCTGTTACTGTGTGAAAGATCCATACAAACAACTGCACAAAGTAATCACACTAAAAAAAACAAGCAGAAAAATTAGTTACAGTAATCATAGGTGTTGGTTATAACAACAATAAGTAAAATATTTTCAAATGGATTTTTTTAATTGAGTGTCTCTTCATCAAGCCTAGTGCTTCAGGTTTGCAGCACTTGGTTTCTTTATCAGTGGATTTCAGTGGAATGGAATTTACAGCATTATGGATGAGACTCCATAGCTGTATTGCTATTAAGTTTGTTTTTCTGAGGCTATTCACGTTTTTCTGAGGCTATTCTGAGGTCCTGGGTCAAAGCAGATCCCATTGACCCAGGACCTTGAATCAGGGCATGGAAATATTTATTTTGAATGGTGTTAAATGTTGAGTTTGTCCATCATCAGTACTCTTATTAGCATATTCTGGAGATAGTAATAGTGTTTGTTTTAAAGAAATTACTTGGCGTAAGAATTTTTATTTCGAATTATTACATTTTTAACTGTTCTTTTTCCAAAAAGGAGTACATTCATCGTGTTGGTAGAACTGCCAGAGGTATAAATGGCAGAGGACATGCTCTACTCATTTTACGACCAGAAGAATTGGGTTTCCTTCGTTACCTAAAGCAAGCCAGGGTAAAGTCGTGTGTAGTATTTTTACTATGCTGCTGGAATTTTTGGATGTAGAAACTATAATGATTAATCAAGTGTTTCAGTATTTTAACCGAAACCCATTTTATTGCTTAGAAAATGTTTAACTGAATAATTTAATAGAAATGCAAGGTGGCCACCGCAATAGAAACTACATAATCATTTAAATTCCAGTGGAGCTGGAATCACTTGACAATGCAGCTTAATGGTGTGCTGTAAAAGGGAAAAAATGTTTCTGTGGGTCCTCTACCAAAGCCACTAGGTACGCAGTGCTCCAACAAAAGCAAGGAAGACACAACCCTGGTAATATATTTTTAAGGGTGTCTATCTTAAGAAATGGCATGAAAAAAATCACAAGTTTCAGTCAGTAGTACATTGAAAGACAGGACAGCTGCTAAAGTTACCAATTCCTCATTTGTTTTCTCAGCCCTGAGTCACTGCCACATTTCATTACCATAAAGGAGAAATGTCCCGTCAGTGAGAAGAGGGTTAGTGTAAATATTGCTTGCTAATGATGTGCTCTGATTAAAAACCCGATATTTCTAGAGGAGCGGGAAAGAGACTGAAATGCCTTCAGAATACCCATCTCAAATTTTTATTCAAATATATTCGTTTTCAAGTTCAGAACTTTTCTGTGGAAAACCCACTATTCTCACCCTGGTGATAGAATGCTTTGCCGCAAAAAGCCCTGCAGAAATACTTACTGGAACTTTTAAAGGACATTATTTGACTAATGAAAAGAAGTCAACTATCTGCGTATTCTTAACTTGCCTTCCTTTAGCAAAATGTTCTAATGTAAACAAGTCCTATTTTAATTATACCAGTATAGTTAAAGTGGCAAAACCACATAGTGTGGACCACAATTATATGGATATAAAAGTGCTTATACTGGTATAAGATACTAGTGTAACTGTGTATACTAGTGTAACTGTGTCCACACTGGGCACATTACCAGTATTAAAGTTATAATTGCTTAGCTATCAGTCATAGTAATAACCAGTATAACTTTTTCTAGTGTAGATGAGGCCATCGTTACCATTTTCTTTAGGTGAATGCTGTAACTTTTACTTACACCTTCTTATATAGGCTATATAATAGTGTATAAGAGTTATCTAAACACCCCCCCCCCCCTTTTTTTTTTGTAGGTACCATTAAGTGAATTTGAATTTTCCTGGTCAAAAATTTCAGACATCCAGTCTCAGGTATAAAGTTAGTTGATATTAGTTCTCTGAATTTTTACATGAAAATGATTATAAGTATAGACTAGCCTGCTCTTATAAAGCAATTGTGGAAATGTGCTTACATGATTTGAAAGATTCCTCTAGATCAGGGCTGGCCAACCTGTGGCTCTTCAGAAGTTAATATGCGGCTCCTTGTATAGGCACCGACTCCGGGGCTGGAGCTACAGGCGCCAACTTTCCAACGTGCCGGGGGGTGCTCACGGCTCAACCCCTGGCTCTGCCACAGTCCCTGCCCCCACTCCACTCCTTCCCGTCCCTTCCCCTGAGCCTGCAGTGCCCTCACTCCTACCCCCTTCCCTCCCAGAGCCTCCTGCATGCCATGAAACAGCTGATCGGGGAGGGAGGGGGAGGCACTGATTGACGGGGCTGCCGGTGGGTGGAAGGCGCTGGGAGCGGCAGGGAGTCGGGAGCTAAAGGGGGGCTGCTGACATATTACTGTGGCTCTTTGGCAATGTACATTGGTAAATTTTGGCTCCTTCTCAGGCTCAGGTTGGCCACCCCTGCTCTAGATATTTGCTCTTAGGTGCTAAGCCCTCATGTCATTACAGCTATCCATGATTTTATTATGACACCATGTTATAATTTCAGATACATTGTTTCATTTGAAGTATCAAATTCTGCCCTCATAGCATGCAGGTAACCTGTCATTGACTTCAGTGAGAATGAACATATGCCTGTTTAGAAACAGGCTTTTTTCTTTTTTATAATATGACAGTTTAATCTGCCATAGTAATTTTAAGTATATCTTTGACTTTATGAATAGAGGTTTATATTTGTGGATAAAGAGTGTGTACCTAGCAAATAAATGTAAGGTTTTTTTTCCCCCCTTACTAAATAAATGTGTGTGTTCCATTTACTTGTCAGTAATGTAATACTTCATAAAAAGATTACTCTGTACCTCTACAGGAACAGGAAAATCTAGAAATGACATTTGTAAATTCTATAATGCATAGTAGGAACCTGTTTAACTGGCCTGATTTACATACTATGCTAATCCAGTGGAAGATAGATCTGTTTAATGTTCAGATATAAGGAGATGAACATGGAGTAGGAATCTAAGTAGACTAGAATAGGCATTTTTTGTAAATGTGGAAAGACTTCCACGTTATATGTACATACATTCAGTAATAAAAATTAGTAATTTGAATTAAAATTTAGAAAGAAAGATTTTAAAATTTTTTAGTCAATATATAATTTGTTTTTTACAAAAAAAAAAATTATCTAAATATGATTTTTTAATTGGCTTAAAATCCTGACTCAGCAAGGTCATGGTTTAACCCAGTGTCAGAACTGATGAGCTCACCATTCAGTTTGTGTTCTGCTTAAGTTGAATTGAATTTCAGAGCGATGCTCTGTTTATTTTTCAGAAGGTTGTCACTTTTGATTCTAAATGCAGAAACTAGTGAAGCAGTGTATTTGGGCATTGGCGTTTTTTTGGTCTATTATTTTTGTGGCGTTTTGCCGTCTTTTCTGAATATTTGTGGTTAGTTGATCTTAATCATTCCGTTGTATAAAGAGCTATAAAGCCATTTTGCAGTAACTGAAATTTTAAATAACCAACACTGAAAGGATTTTTTAAAATCCTGTTTAAGTAAAGGCATTGAGACAGCCCTGGCAAAAAGATATTCATAGTTAAACATAATTAGTATGTTGTGACATAAATGAATGTCATTATTTCTAATATAAATTAATGCATACGTAAGTTCAAAATGGACACATTCCAATCCAGAGGAACAGCACCATGGAGAACAATAAGTCTTGTCAATTCTAAATAGTAAAAAACTTCAATTTAAGGAGAAAATTCAGAGCTAACATTGCCTGTTTTAGTGGTAGAATCTAACAACATATGCATATCTTCGTAGACTGATACAATTTTGATATTAGAATATCTGCCAGCCACCTTTGTCCATGAATTACAAGCGCCTTAGTTTTAAGATTTGTTTGTACCGCTTAAATATAGCTATGAAGTTAAGCTAAAGAGAATGCATTCAGACAATATAACTCATTATTTCTGCAATAATTTTTAAGGTTACTTTTTGAGAGTATGTAATATAATTCAATTTGTTTTTTCCCCTCTGATTTATAAAAACACATTGATAAATTTGTATTTTGCTGTAATAGTTCAATTTTACTGAAGTGAATATTACGGTTAATGTACTCGTTGCAAATTCCAAGCAAAATGAGTTATTTTCTGTATAATTTATAAACTGGTTACAGCCATAATTGGATACAACTGTCTTGCCTTTCATTTTCCAGCTTGAAAAATTGATTGAGAAGAACTATTTCCTTCACAAGTCAGCCCAGGAAGCATACAAAGCATACATTAGAGCTTATGACTCCCATTCTCTGAAACAGATCTATAACGTCAATAGCTTGGATCTACCCAAAGTTTCCCTTTCATTTGGTTTCAAAGTCCCTCCGTTTGTTGATCTCAGTATCCTTTTATTGCAATGTGTGAAAACTAATTTATCTATCTGCTTAACATTTGTAATGTGCACATCACTGAAGTATCCAAGTGCAAACGATAGTTTTACTATTAATTATCTAAGCATGTCCTAACCCTAAGAGAATAGTTTTATGGAAGAAGTTAACCAGTTATTTGCCAGTTTTAATATTTGTTCATGACTATGTATGCATGGCAGGACAAGAATAACAGCATTTTAATTTTTGCATATATAGTGGATCTGGGCATAAGACATGTATATACTTGAGAGTAATTTACTCTTTTACTAATGTGGGGTTTGCACAATGAGATACACACGTCAATGTAATGGTTGTGGCATATTGTCTTGGGGAAAGAAAAGTATAGGGACTGCTTCTCAAATTGTTTCAGAACTACTGGTGGTAAAGGCTGACCCATTTATATCTTTAGTGTGGTGCATAGTGTGAGAAGGAACAGAGTTAAACAATTTGGAAGAAGGAAAAATAGAAAACAATCAAAGGAATGACAAGCACTAGGTGAGTTTTCAGCTTGACAAGTTTTCTCCACCCTTGCATCAACTAAGTTTTTGCTCTGTAAAATGCCATGCACACTCTATTATTCTTTCCCCTGAAAAATGTGACAGTTAAGTTGGTTTAATGTTTGTTGTCTGTATTCCTTAACCAAAAATTCCCAGATGTGAACAGCAGCCAAGGTAGAAGATTTCAAAAAAGAGGCGGAGGTGGAGGATTTGGTTACCAGAAATCCAAGAATGTCCACAAATCCAAAATCTTCAAACACATTAACAAGAAAAAGTCGGACAGCCGGCAGTTTTCTCGTTGAAGCTGTCCATTGAAATGGCTTTTGTCATTAAAATAGACTCTCTTGGTGAAAATAATCTTACAGATATTTCCTTTGCAAACTGCTCAGGTTTAAGCTGTACTCTGTTTAAATTTTAAAATTTTACATTTGGTTTCTGGGTATATCTTATAACTCCTTTCAAAAGCATTTAAGTAGGAGAAAACAGACTGAGAAAACTAAGTGGTTTTGGAAACTTTAGTTGCAAAGGAGAGGATAGCTGGATGTAACCTTTTTTACTATAAATAAGTTAAACAAATTGTTCCTGAAAATAGAACACATTTTCAGTGTTTTTTCTATAAGGATATTCACCCTTTCTTCCTCGCTCCACCCTCTAAGCACCCATCAAAAAAGGCAATTCTGAATATAGTACGGTTGTGCATAGTAAGAGTCCTTCAAAATATTCAAAAATTAAAGGGGATGGCAGGTTGCTGAGACTATTTTTATGGCACAAAATGAAAGATCCTGGTTCACTTGGGTCACTGGACTGCTTTATAAAGCTACAAAACTCTGCTTTTTCTAGTAAATACAATTAAGAATATGAAAATTCTTGATGAACAAAGAATTTCTATGAGCATAATGTGTTTTTAAACCATCATGGAAAACACTTTGGTCTGTGTATCAAAGAGTACAAAGGCGAGACTACAAAAGCAAACTTAATAGTATATATTTTGTGACGTGCTTGAACTGCTTTTTGATATTGTTAATATGCTAATTTATATTCCAGAGGAGCAATCTGTTTGCTTCAGCATCTTCTGTCAGTTTAGTTTTAAATTTAACCGTCTCATGTAATTTCTAAAATATATTCTGTTAAAAAAAGAATATGCAAATAAAATGATACACCTTAATTTAATTTGTGGTATCCTTTATGAAGAGGATACAACAAGAACTGTTACAACTATATTTTGTAACAGTGCATTACTTTTTAGTAGCCATTCCTTCGATCATTGATGAGTAAAGCCAAAGATATAGTCACAGAATTGAGTGAATGCAACAGTGTATGTAAGATTTAGAAAAGTGAAGTAGGGTGTAAATATAGGGAGATCTTGGAATGAGAGAGAGAAAATACAGGGGAAGTTACAGAACACACTGGGAAGGATGTGAAGGGGAGATAATGAGGTAGCAAAGGGTAACCCATTCTGGTTGTAAGTAAGAGCGAGGGCAGTAAATGGGTTCAGTATTACAATTAAATACTTTGCACAGTGGACAATACACAACTGACGTAGTCCTTTAAATGGCAGAGAGTATGTTAGGGCACGTATTTTCACTCTGGTGGGTAGATTTAATCATTGGGCTAATCACCAGTTATTTTTCATGTTTCTCCACAATACCACTGCACTGGTAGATAATAAGTATTCTCGTAAGGCCACTGTGAGGCACGTAAATAGCATTATCCCTCTTTCAAAGATGCTAAGTGACTTGCCTATGCTTCTACAGTAAGCCAGTAAAAAAAGAAATCAGAACCACAGAATCCTGATTCCATACCCCGGCAGCATATCTCTCTATTTGTAGCAGCTCAGATTTCATTTTGCACTCCCAAAATGAGGTAGGAATTTCCCTGACACTCAGACATTCAGTTTTTCAATCTTAATACTGGTGTATAAAAGTGAACAGATTGTGAATGTGTTAATTTGCATATAGCTAATTCACTAAAAAAAATGGCTATACGTTTTTAAATGATCAAGTCAGACATAAAAGTGAGACACTTTGTGGAGGAAGGCTTGACTTCTTTGTTTTATGGAGGGAACAGATTAGTATTGAGAGAAGGAGCATGACCATTCTATTATCCTATAAATAATTAAATGCATACCTGTAGCACTATAAAGAAACATTTAAGTTTGGATTTCTCCTGATACATCAAGTTGTTTGGATTTAAAGGCTTAAAGCTTCACTGGTTGCAGAGAGAAGCAGGAGCTGTTCTTTAAATTAAAACTGCATTGGTCAGATCTCTCATACTTAGCACAGTGGGGCACCGATCCTTGACTCCAGGTGATATCCTTATACAAATAATTGTTACAACATCTATTCACCTGAATTCTCTAACATGTTTTAGAAATACCTATGAAGTATAGAACACCATAATATGTAAGGGTTTATCTACATGTGAAAGTTACACCAGTTTAACTTCAGGTCTCTTTGAAACTGGTGCAGATGGCTGTGTGGACACTTATATCAGTTTAGCTTAAGTTGGCTGGGAATAGGTTTAAGCAAAACTGCAAAAAGCCATTTTTAAACCAAAGTAAATATCCACCCAGGGGTTTACAATGGTTTAACAAAGGCCATGTCTACACTACAAAATTGTCAACCTAACTTAGGTCGGCATACAGCTGCCCCAGTAATTACATCGCTTGTGTGTGTCTACACTTTGCTCCTTAGTTCGATGGTGCCGTCCTTACCAGGAGCACTTGTATCGATTGTACTGTCAGTGTGGGACATTGTGGGATGGTTCATGAAAGCCAGCAACAGTCAACATAAGCAATGCAGTGTCTTCAGTGACACTGTCAACCTAATTACATCAACCTTGACTCTACACTGCTCCTGGAGGTGGAGTTTAGTCAGTGTAGCAGGGCAGTTACATCAGCGGGAGAGAAATGTAAGTGTAGACACCTTTATAGTTAGGTCGAAGTAAGTTGCTTTGTATCGACCTAATGCTGTAGTATAGACCAGGCCTAAATTGATTTAAAACAATCTCTGTATTTCACAGGTAAGCAGCTTTAGCTAAATAGCATGGCCTCCATCACCATCGTACCTGAGGACTTCCCATGTGCTTATGCTCACAGTCCTGTGGTGAGGTATCCCGTTTTACAAATGGGAGCTGAAACCAGAACTCCTGTGTGTTAGCCACAAGACCCTCTTTCCTTCTAATATTTTCAGAACTGAATGCTGTCAGTGAGCAATATTTCACTCTTCCTTCATACAAAGAAAGTTGTATTATTCAAATCTAGTTTTTAATAATGGAAGGCAGTCTCTTACTGAGAGTGTTTGTTATCCTACATTTTTCTTTTCATTAGCTTAAAACTATTATTCCTAGTTTTATCTCCTTTTGCTTCCCTAAACAATTCCTCTCACTCTTTGCTGAAGTCGGAGTTTTGCCACAGACTTCAGTGGGACCAGGATTTCACCCTTAGTTAATAATCTTTTCTCAGCTGTCACATCCTCCAGTCCCCTAATCAGAAAACAATAGCAAGTGATCTCTCTCCATTTTGTCTGCATCTTTCTATTGGTTAGATGCCCGGAGTTGAATTCATTGCCTTTAATTGTGATCTCGTGAAAGCCATGGAGAGATATCTCCTGCTCTTGAGTCTTCTGTGAATTCAACTTAAAAACAAGAGTGCTGTCCACTCACAAGTTCACCTTTCTGGAAGTTGAAAGCTAACTGTCCCATACCCAGCTGCACAGCCCCCAGTTCGACCCTGCCTCTTCTGCAGTGCAGTCAATACTAAAATCTAGTACAATGAAAACTAAGTACATGGGTTCAGTGTAAAATAGTATCAAAAGTAATAAAGGGGCCACTCTACTGGTTGTATTTTCATATTTAATGAAATAAAACTTCCCTTAAAAAATTGCCACTGAATTTTCATTCTGCCATACCTGAGAGCTTCAGGAACCAGAATACATTGCTGCAGTGTTTGGGATCAGCTTGCACTGGAAGACAACAGCCCCTTTTAGAGGACATCTTTGCCAACAGATTGGAATGCACATTTTCCATATTGAGGGAACATAGTTGGTTTTACTTAAAAATCCTAGATTTATTGCTCCTATGCTGTATCTATGGGAATACTTACATATTCCACTATTTCATGTTGCAGTTTCCTGACTACTCAGAAGAGTAATTCCAGAGGTGAGTGTACAGATGTATTGAAAGACAAGGACTGCAGCTCATTGGATTGTATAGATGCATAGATATTCTCCTTCCTGGTTAATGAATCGTTAATGAAAAATGCATCTTATAATGGAATATCTGCTCATTCAGATCAGGCATCTGTTTCTACAAGGATGTTACTATAAGTTTCAAAGATCAAACTGATTGGAAATCTACAGTTTCCTTTACAGCTTCCCCTGTTATCAATCTTGTGAGCAGTTAATAGACCTCAGCCATCAGACTCTCAAGGCTTGTCTCATAAGAATGACTGATAGGTTGCGAACTAATACTGTATTCCTTGAGAAATTGCCTCCTCTCTCTTCAAGAACCTTGACAAAGAAATTGGACTTTTTAAGCTAGTTAAAGGGGTGATCAAAACTGGAAGAAATTTTTTTGACATTTTCCAGAACAAGTCCATAGAGGAATTTTCCAGTGCCTAGATACTACTCATAATTGTGAAAGAATCTGTCATGATACAATCGCCTCTCTTATGAATACTGTAATACGGTGCAGTCCTAGACAGGCATAAAAAACCCCTCACTTTCAAATCTTTCAGGGCGAAATGTCATAGGTAGACAGTGAAGATTTACTAACACAAACTAGCAAGGTTTTTTGAGAGCTGGATGCAGGCTAGGACAGGTTTTTATCTATACTTGCTTCACCGTGAATAGAAACACACTTCTTAAACCCTGTTTCTTGCATAAATGGATGGCTTAATTTCATAATGAACAGTGACATTCTAATGATTGAATTCACACTAGTACATTAAGGCCCTGATGCTGCAGTGCCTCATGCAATGTGTAAAAGGTAGACGTTCATTCGGCTATAAGCTAAGTGTTAAGCATAGCTCTATACATCAGAGTAAGCGTCAGGCCGCTTTGTTCTTCGCGAAGGATGTTCTGGAGCCGATACGAAGGTTTGTCTAGTTCCCAACAGCAGATTTTCAAAATAAAAGATCACATAATTGTCATAGCCTTGTTAGTACTCCTTAAGAAGCCACAAATTGATTGAATGGCTTGGAGGTGATTTTCAGTCACTGCTGTAGCTGGTCCTCCCACGTCAGGATTTGAGGCACTTTGACTAGGTTAACCAAGAGTTCTCTCTATCATTTCTTGTGTTTTTACCTGTTCTCTGGATTTACAGAGGCCTCTGGGTTCCAGCCGTATCAATCTAAACTCTCGAACCAGCATTACAGTCACTCTAAAATATTTGTTCTTTCCAAAGCTACTAGTGGTTTCGGTCACATCCATATCACGGATCTGGGTGATGTTAAGAGAAATGTCTACATTTCTTTCCTACTTGAAATGGGTCCTTTAGAATCTCCCCAACCTTACTGTGGAATTGTGAAAAGATGAGGTAGGTTGGACTTCTAATTAAGGCACTGGGCAGAGCTGCAAATGATCTAGGTTCAATTCCCTGGTTTTGCCAGGTTTTTTTAATTGGGGAGTGGGGGGAAGGGGAGCAAGCAATTTAGACTGTCTGCCTCAATGTCATCCCCAATTTTAGAGATGCTAATCTTTATATATTTTTGTCTACTTACACTGTAAGCTATTTATAGTAGGGACTATTTTACTATGTGTGTTCAGTGACTAGAGCATATCTTAATTAAGAACATAAGAATGGCCACACTGGGTCAGACCAATGGTATATCTAGCCCAGTATCCTGTCTTCCGCTAGCGGCCAATGCCAGCATAGGGTTGCACACCTGATCATCTTGGCTAGTAGACATGGATGGAGCTATCCTCCCTGAACTTTAGTTCTTTTTTGAACCTTCCCTCTTATCCCATGACTGCTTAGCGTGCTTAAGGACCTTTAGTGAGGGACCTTGTCAAAGGCTTTCTGAAAGTCCCAGTAGGCTATTTTTACTGGATCTCCCTTGTCCACATGCTTGTTAACCCCTTCAAAGAATTCTAACAGATTGGCGAGGCATGATTTCTCTTTACAAAAGCCTCCATATATTGTGTTCAATCTACGTGTTTGATAATTCCGTTCTTTACTGTAATTTCAGACAATTTGCCTGGTACTGAAGTTAGATTTACTGACCTGTAGTTGCCAGGATCACCTCGGAAGCATTTTTTAAAAACCAGTGTCACATTAGCTAGCCTCCAGTCATCTGGTACAGAGGCTGATTTAAGTGACAGGTTACATACTAGTTAGTAGTTCTACAATTTCATATTTGAGTTCCTTCAGAACTCTTGGGGGAATACCAGCTGGCAACTTATTACTGTTTAATTTATCATTTCTCTCTATTATCGCAATTATCTAGTGACATCTCAATCTGGGACGGATCCTCAGATTTGTCACCTAAAAAGAATGGCTCAAATGTGGGAATCTCCTTCACATCCTCCGCAGTGTAGACCAATGCAAAGAATTCATTTAGCTTCGGTTAGTTGGGCTTTCAGTGCTATCATGACACTAATAATCATCAAAGGTAATAATTCAATCAGTACAAAATGGTGAAATCGCCAATGTATCCTACTCATACTGTAGAAAAACACCATCCTGCTGGAGAATTACAGTGGCTCTATTAAACAAAATGTCGAGTATTCCATAGTACTAGCCCATAGCCCTGTTAAGAGAATTAACTCTTTCCTGGTTCGGTCTTTGCTCTGGTCAAAGGGAGGCAGACAATGGTAGAGAGTTCAAAGCTTTATTCTATACCCATGCTACAAACAGAAATGGGTGGGTCCGGACAATGAAGGACCATTACAGGGCATATTTATACACACAAGTAAACAACTCATACTGTGTAGGAGCGGAAGGCACTGAAGTCATACCTTTGGCAATGAATATACTAATTCAGCATTAGCTAAGGCTTAATCTCTCTTTCTGCCACAAATATGCTGTTACTGCACTAGCAAGACCTTGGTCCCACACTGAAAGGGCCGAGGCAAACTCTGGCTCAGGATTAACCCATTACAGCCCCAAACATTGCAGTATCACTAAGCTACAGTAGTAGATCATTAAAATAAAATTCTATAGTGTCTTTTGTCTGGAATCACCTTAAGAGTGCAGAGAAGCTCCCAGGCCATGCAAAAATCTTGCATGGTGGGTCCCCTAATGTCCTCCACAAACTCTCTTCCTTCTTGTAGCTGCCATTTTAAATATGCTTTGCTAAGGTGCTCTCCACACTCCCCTACGATTGAGTGCTGTTTCCTCTAGGAATGCTGAGCAGTGCTGCAAAAGGGTCATTAGAGTATTTACATGCATGTTATATTGGTATTTAAACTGCACATTCGTTCCCACGGTATTGACAAACTCGGGTGTGGTAGTGGCTACTGAGCATTTGTCCTTTAGGTCATTATTTCAAGATTACTAGACTAAAGCATGTGATTCATTGTTGCTTTTGGTTACCAAGCATGCAGTGACCATAAGCTTTTACACCACAGAGGTCGTTTAGCAGCCTACTGCAGCTGGGTTTGTGGTGGTGTTTGATGATAGAATACAGACTGGTAAAATTCCTCTCTCCCCTTACGGATCCTAGTGTAAGGGGACTGTTATCCCCTTACCAACATTCAGAGCTCCCAGTACCAAAAGGGGAGGGGTCGATGGGACTGACAGTCCCCAGGGGCAATTGGGAGAGGCCAATGCTCCAGGTCAGCTCTGATTGACAGGGCGGGCAGGCGAATCAGGGAGTCAGGAGATCAGGGTGGATCCCGTCCTCCCTGGGAGCTGCAGTTGCCTGAGTCAGAGAGACTGGGGCCAAGCTAAGGAGAGGGCAGAGGCCAGAGCTGAGCTGGGCCAGATCCGGAGGGGCCAGATAAGCAGCCCTGAGAGACAGACCTGCCCTGGGAGCAGAGGTGCAGCCCCAAAGCCAGAGCACAGCCCAGAGAGACAGACCTGCCCTAGAAGGGAGAAGCTGCAGCAGCCCAGGCAGCTGGAGGCAGAGCAGCAGCAGCAGCCATGCTGAGGCAGAGGAGCTGGAGCTGAGGCAGAGGGTGGAGCTGGGGCTGGAGCAGTCCGGAGCCGGGTGCGGTGAGCAGCTGGGGAGAGCGAGGGGGACCCTGGGCAGTGGGCCCAGCACAGGGAGACGCCTCAGCCAAGGGGCCCTGCAGGCCAGACTTGCAGGGGATCTAAACCCCGACAGGGCGGGGGCGACGCTGGGAAGAAGGGTCCTGCCACCCAGAGCCTGCGAGCGTGTGGCCACCACCGGAGCAAGTGTCCAAGCCACAGCGTCCCTGCAGCACAGCCAGGGCCTGAGGAGGAGCCTGGGACTTACACAGTAACAGACTGAACTGCCCTGACATTGCAGAGACACTGTTGGGATGTTCCCTGCCACAGAGCGGGGTGATGTGTTTTCTTAACCTTTCCCATTTTTCCTTATTCATTTTAAAATTAATTGTTGATTAAATAATTTGCATTTGCTTTAAATTGTGTGCAACGATCTGTGGGTTAGGGACGTGCAGAGAGAGTACCCCGGAGTGGGAACACCCTAGCCCCTGACCTAGGTGACCACAGCAAGGTTGGGGGTCAAGCCCCCCAGGAATCCTGGGCCCAGCCTTGTTGGGGTTACGAGGACTCTGCCAGAGAGGAGAGTGCAAGGGGAGTCCTCGAGGACAGGGAGGCCTCTGGGTAAAGGAAGTGGGAGCGAGGACTCAGATCCTTCCGCTAGCCCATTTCACCGGGGTAGCGCAGAAGCCAGGAAAGTTCCCCACAATAGCGGGACTATTCCCCCGCTTACACTAGGACCCATGGAGCACCCTCCACTGCTATGGAGGTAGCAATGCCTTTCTGCACAGCAAGAATTCTGACCATGGACTGTCTCCTCTGCATGTGGAGCTATGATTGGTTCCTGCTTTATTATTAGTATAATAGCACTGACAGAGTAATGACAAGAGAGCACAGGCTGATCAGTGCTTGGCCTAAAACCCCTGCATGAAGGGCATGTCTGGTTCCAAAAATTGTAGTTAGCCGATTACACAGATAGGAACCAATCGAAGTTTAGATCTTAAAAAGCTAAGTCATTGATTCAGACTGATAAAGAGATTTGTGCCCTGCTTTTACAAGTTATCTGTAAAGCAAATAATGCAGAACATATACTTCCCTCAGGCTGCAAACTAATATTGATGGGATGCATATATCTTAACTGATTTCAATATGGGACTGAAAGGATCTGATTTTTTTCTTACACTGTGTATACAAAGAAGCGACAAAGGGTCCTGTGGCACCTTATAGACTAACAGAGGTATTGGAGCATAAGCTTTCGTGGGTGAATACCCACTTCTTCGGATGCAAGCTGTGGAAATGTCATCTGCCCCTGGACATTTCCACTGCTTGCATCTGAAGAAGTGGGTATTCACCCACAAAAGCTTATGCTCCAATACCTCTGTTAGTCTATAAGGTGCCACAGGACCCTTTGTCGCTTCTACAGATCCAGACTAACACAGCTACCCCTCTGATACTTGTGTATACAAAAAATATTTCCACACACAAATGAGCAGCTATGCCTCTAACTACGTACGTTCACATGCAGATTCCAGGTTTGTGCATGGGATCAGTTTGTACAAAGCAAGCATCTATGTGCCCATACTTTCACCTACCCTCACCCCACATCAAAATCGATCTCTTAGTGACAATGGAATTCGTACATGTAGATCAAGAGCAATACATGAGCCCTACTGTGGAATAGTCTTAGTGAGTTTTTCACTAAAAAAGTTGCTATTTCCAGCAACGTTGGAACTCAGCAATGAACTCCCCACAGATATTGAGTGATTTAGTGGCAGTCTTTTAGTGGTGGAAAAACACTTTTATGTTTAGCTGTAAAGCTTTGTTGAGGTGCTAAATCTGTGTGGGTGGGATCCACAAAAGTACTTAGGCATCTGAGTCCCAGGTCTGGCTCCACTACAATATGCAAGACTCCTGCCAAACACTGTAGGTGCCTAAACTCACTTGATGCCTACGTTTTTCAAAGTAGAAGTTCCCTGGGTGCCTATGATTCAGCCTCTGGGCAAGCACATTGCAGCCTCCCTCTAGGCATCCGGACACTTATCTTCTGCCTAAGCCCTAGAGCGAGCCATAAACTGGGGGAAGACAGGCATGCAGCTGCTGAGTCACATGCAGGGCCACATCCAGCAGGCATGCTCAGAGGGTTCCTGCCGGATCGGGTCCCATTCAAAACAAGGAGGAAAAGGTGCTGCCACTCACTTTATGACTTTTAGGCCAGTGGTTAGAGCACGTGCCTGGGATGTGGGAGACCTATGTTCAATTCGCCCCCTGCCCCCGTCTGCCAGAGGGGGAGAAGAGAGACCCCCTGTTCAAATCCTCTCTCTTAAGAAAGTGCTCGACTGAACTATGGGACATTCTGACATGGGGCTCCCTCAGTCTGTCCAGTTAAAGGTGTTCCACTGTAGACACATAATGAAAGAGTGACTGGAGCAGGGGGACTGAACCCGGGTGCTCCCATTAACCACGGAGCTATAGCGAGTATGTCTACACACTAACGTGAGTCCAGGCTTGGGCCTGGGCTCAAGCCTAATCCTTGCGTCCACACACCAATTGTTTTAATTTAGGGCTTGAACCTAGGGTCCTGGGACCCTCCAGGGCTGGAGGATCCAAGCCCATGTTAAGCTGGGACCTAGGTCTGAGCCCTATTCCTTTCCATAGGCGCGGGAACTAGGGTGAAGGGGGTGTTACAGCATCCCCAAGTTTTTACTGTTAAAAGTTTGCTACTGCTGTCAAAATGAAGCTAGCATTATTTTGCTATTCTTGAGAATCTGGGAGCTTTCCGGCCCCCTGTGTAGGAATTGCAGTTTTTTCACATTGCTTTAAGACACAGGGTTTACAGTCTCGTTAGCTGGCTTTCAGCACCCCCACTATAAAAAGTGTTCCAGTACCTCTGTTGCTTTCCTGTGTGCACGTGGCCCCAGCTTGACTTGGGTCCCAGATGTCCTTTGGGTGTATCCCAGAGTTCCTTGGGGCAATTTCCTTAGTCCTCTCTATGCTGACAATCTGAGTCTATTGCGCTCTATTGCTAACAGAAGCCACGCCTCCCTTTGCAAAAGGCAGCAGCTCAGATCAGTGCTAATCCCCCCCATTGTCTTCTGAACACTGGTCTCCAAGCATGCCATCAGAGAGCCTGCAGGGTTTTCAATGGAGACTGATCAGAAGCTTTTTGCAACGAGAGCTGCTGCCTGGTCACAAGAGCACAGCCAGATTTTGGTGCACAGTGCCCAGGCACCCCTGTACACACGCACCTGCTCTGTGGCTGAATGGTTTCATTTAATCTTACTGACAATTGGGGATACTTTCCCTTTAGTTTTGAAAATCCCAGCTTAAATAATGAGCTTTTATGTAGCTCTGATTCTCACAAGCTACATAAAATTAACCGGTGCGTCAGTTGCAGTTAGTTCTGATACAATTATCAAAGGCAGAAATGCTCCCATTGCTAACAAAAGTAATAGTACTTAGCAAGTGCATGATAAATATTTCAATTCCCCATAGAACTTTTTCCTCTACGCAAAACTATGCAACCAACTTGTAAAGAGTTCTTGTTCTTTCCCAAAGCTGTAAATCATTCTGACAAACTATCAATTTTTGATACAACCCGTATCAATTCCATTGCAGTATATGAAGAACCAGTACTTACGGTGCGAATTTTGAGTGGATCTCTTTGTAAAGCATATGGGTTTTCCAAAGTGACTAAGAAAACATTGAGCAAGTTTCATTCCATTCTGCACTCTCTACCAACAAGAGGTCCTTTTGCTGGATATATTTTAAAACAGGGGTCTCAAACTGAAATGACCACGAGGGCCACATGAGGACTAGTGCATTGGCCCGAGGGTCACATCACTGACTCCCCTCCCTCGCTGCCCCTGGCCCTGCCCCTGCCCCGCCTTTTCCCACCCCTTCCCTCCCCCCATTCCAACCCCTTCCCCAAAGTCCCCACCCCAACTCTACCCCCTCCCTGCCCCCAGGGCGTGCAGGAGAGGTGCGGGGTGTGGCGGGGGCTCAGGGCAGGGAGTTGGGGTGTTGGTAGGGTGACCAGATGTTCCGATTTTATAGGTACAGTCCCGATTTTTGGGTCTTTTTCTTATATTGGCTTCTATTACCCCCCCACCCAGTCCCGATTTTTCACATTTGCTGTCTGGTCAGGCTAGGTGTGGGGTGCAGGAGGAGTGAGGGGTGCGGCATAGGGCTCAGGGCAGGGAGTGCAGGGTGCGGCAGCAGGCTCAGGGCAGGGATTTGGGGTGTGGGGTGCAGGAAGGGTGAGGGGTGCGGCAGGGGGTCAGGGTGCAGGGTGTGGGAGGGGCCTCAGAGCATGGGGTTGGAGTGCAGGAGGGGTGCAAGGTGTAGCAGGGGGCTCAGGTCAGGGGTTGGAGTGCAGGAGGGTGCGGGGTTTGGCAGGGGGCTCAGGGCAGGGAGTTGGGTTGCAGGAGGGATTCGGGGGTGGCAGCACCGCGCACCGGGGCCAGGGCAGGCTCCCTGCCTGCCTGCCCTGGCCCCACGCTGCTCCGCTACAGAAAGCAGCCAGAACCACATCCCTGGGGCAGGGGGGAGGACACAGGGCTCCGTGCGCTGCACTTGCCACTCCTACAAGTACCTCCCCCGAAGCTCCCATTGGCTGCGGTTCCCCATTCCCGGCCAATGGGAGCTGCGGGGGCAGTGCCTGGAAGCAAAGGCAACGCACGGAGCCCTCCACCTCCCCCCACCACAGGGACATGATGCCAGCCACTTCAGGGAGCGGCGCAGGGCTTGCGGCGCCACGGGGGGCAATTCCGTGGGCCGGATCCATCCCGTGGGCTGTAGTTTGCCCACCACTGGCCTGGAGGTAGGCAAGATGGGGGCCACGGGGAGCTTGGCGGGCCACATGAAAGAACCCGTGGGCCGCAGGCCCCTCTTTTAAAAAACATCTTTGAAGAGAGAGAAGAAATACAAATCACGTTCAGCGTTGCCCCATGCAACATCCTAAAACTAAGTGTTTCTGTGATCCTAGTTGTAAAAATTAAAAGTTCTTTGAAAATGTAAACTCTATATAAACCACATTTGCTATGAAAATAGCAATCAGGAATGTGCAAAATTGGGTCAGCTATTTAGTTGTAATTGTGTCTCCCTGACATTGATTGTTAGCATAGCCTACTCCAGCACAGAACGGAGTCCTCGGATGCCTCAGAAAATAGAGAAGTAATGAAGGAACTAGTTTAGGGAGATATAAAATGAGGACAGCTGCTTCCTGACAAAGTCAACTGTCTAAGAAGAAGTGCATGTACGAGTTCAAAGGACTCAGGGTAGCAGGCTGCAGTGCCCCCGTTGGTGGTTTCTCAGTCAGTTTTGAATGACTCAGTCCTCCAGCCAAGTTACACACAGTCTGTATGTGAAACAAAATAGACCCCTTCCATAGTATACAGGCCAATAGGGGCCTATCCCAGTACCCATCTGTTGGTATCTCTGTAGCGCTCCCCGAGTTCAGTCTTTAAATAGTCCTGGCCCTGATATGGGGCTGTGCCCTCAGGGCTTCCTCCCTGCAGACTCTTCACCCTTTCTGGGTCTTTCTGGCCCCAGCTGTTCTTCTATTTCCAGTCCCAGCAGCCAGCCAGGAGCTCCCTTTTGCTCCCCCAGTCCCTGTCAGCAATTGATCTGTCCATGGTCCTACTGCTCTTTCAGCCAGTTATTAACACAGTCCTCACTCCTCTACCTCCGGGCAGCCACTGAGTGACTCTGCCCCTGCAGCTCTTTTTATGTGAGACTGCTAGGCCCTAATTGGCTACTCCCTGTGCAGTCTCTCTATGCCACTTGGAGGACTTAGCTCCATTGCTCCTTTCTGGTATGGGTGTGGTAGGACCCTGAGGCCTCCTGCAGGAAGCCTCTGGGCCTGGTACACCCTGTCACAATCCTATTTCTGATTTGTTTGTGATGTCTATATTTATAAGTTTTACAAAAACAGATTTCCAATTCCCATCTCTTATCCCTTCTTCCCTAAGCTCATGAGGCACTAAGTCTATAGAAGGGAGGGATAGCTCAGTGGTTTGAGCATTGGCCTGCTAAACCCAGGATTGTGAGTTCAATCCTTGAGAGGGCCATTTAAGGATCTGGGGCAAAAATTGGGGATTGGTTCTGCTTTGAGCAGGGAGTTGGACTAGATGACTTCCTAAGGTCCCTGCCAACCCTGATATTCTAAGGAAAGATAATGCCACTTTGCATTCACAGATCATTCTCTTCCCAGGCCCTTTGCAATAAAATAAATTATAAAAAAGTAATGAAACAGTTGCTGATATCAGTTATCAAGTAAAGATGCCCAATATGCCTTTTGGAGGAGACAGGAAATTGAGTTAGAAGTTGCAGCCTTGACATAGACTGCAGCTTCAGTAGTCATTAAAATAGCAGTGAATTAATCAAAGCATTTATACCCTGCTTCAAGAAGGCAGGATTTTGCAATACTGTAACTGCAAACTGAACTAAAATGTGGTCTATTGTTTACTTCCATTGTTCTATGGAAGAAGCAAGACACATTTATTTGTATAGTTTACCCCTTTCATTTAGCATTTCAGTTGCTTTCCCAATCCATTATTTATAATATGTGAATATCTGGAAGTCTCTTCACTTTTTTTTTTTTAAACCATCTCCTCCTTCTCAAATTACAGCCCGGTTCCTGAGGCGCTATAATGGGTTGCCATAGCAATCTTATAGAGCACCAGGACTTTGCGATCATGGAATGAGAAAGCAGCTGAATGATTATCAAGGAGAAATAAATTCTGCTCAGACATTATGCAGTTCCTGAAAAGGAAATATTAACACAGAGGTAGCCCACCTCCTCCCAATGAGAAACACACAAAAGGGGTGCATAGGGGCTACGAATCTCAAGGAGGTTGATCTCACAGAGTTAGAAACTACTCTTAACTGAAGACGAGGCCTACCTGTCCCTTCAAGTGCAAGGAGTTTGGGGGACTGTGGAAGAATCTGGTAGGTGTGACATCCCACCCCTGTAGGGGAAGGTGGATTGTGTAAGATTGGCTTCTCCACTATGTTAATAAGCCATGCTGGTGTGTTGATAAAAGGCGGTCTGGGGTCCCAAAAGGGAGATGAGGTTAATAAATCCCTTGTTTACAGTTATAACATTAAACAGTGGTCTAGGGTTCCATGTCAAGTTATTGTTGGATTATTCCAACTGTAACAATCATCATTAATTGGTTTAAGCCTTTTTATTAAACATATAGAAAAAAAATGGTTAAAAAAATGGAACTTAAAGAATCAAGTATGGCTTTTATTTTAATAATTTCCCTAACTCTCTGTAGCTGTACAGAGTCTCTTATAAGGGAAAAAATCTGTGTTTGACAGTCATTTTAAATGGCATTTAAAGATGGCAATAACTGTTCTCTTTGCAGGGAGAGAGAAATGGTCTTGAGCTGCTGGATGGTCTTGAGCTGCTGCTGCTGGTGAACACTGATCTTGTTTCCTTTACGACACATACACAAAAAGGAGAAAGGAAGGATTGCGAAAGACAGAGCATGTGGCTTCTGTCTCTGATGCTCCCTCTTGCTTGCAACCAAGCTGCTAGCAACTTAAGGTATGCAGTTTTATCAGCCACTCCAAGACCTGGCAAACTTTTACTAGCACTGGTTTATTTCAGACATTGCTTTTAGTTTGCCTTTCTGATCACAGACTCACAGCAGCATGGCAAAAGGTCAAATTGTCTTGACCAGTTAAGCCAGGCTCTCATTAGATAGAAGGCAAAAAAGAGAAAGATAGGAAAAAGAACAAAGTTAGGTGGGAAGGGAAAATGACACGAGGGAGGATGACAGCAGGAACCTCAGGTTCACATTTTAGATGAAGTTCAGGATTTAGTCAACACCAGTGCAGGTGATGCTGGCAGCTGGTTCCCTTTCTTTAGCTAGGTTTGTGTGACACTCTGTACCTCAAAGTCACCGCATGGTGACTTGCCTGCCTGGTGCGAAGGTTGCAGATCTCTCAAAACATCTAAATCTATCTATGTGTAGTGCTGGGGAGGAGCCAGTGGTCATGGTACATATAGGTACCAATTACATAGGGAGGGATAGGAGAGAGGTCCTGGAGGCCAAATTTAGGCTGCTAGGTAAGAGATTGAAGTCCAGGACCTCCATGGTAGCATTCTCTGAAATGCTTCCAGTTCCACACGCGGGGCCAGTTAGAGAGGCAGAACTGTAGTCTCAATGTCTGAATGAGACAATGGTGTAGGGAGGAGGGGTTTAGATTTATTAGGAACTGGGGAAACTTTCGGGAAAGGGGGAGCCTATGGGTTCCAAAATAGATGGGTTTCCATTCGGGAGGATGGGTTCCAAAATAGAACCAGATTGCTGACAATTAAAATTAAAAAGGTTGTAGAGCAGTTTTTAAACTAAGGGCTGGGGGAAAGCCAACAGTTGATGAGGAGCAAGTGGTTTGGACAGAGACATCCTTTAGGGGAGGATCTATTAATGGAGATTCTCTATGTCCTAGTAAGGAGGAGAGGATGGAAGATGATAAAATATGGGTAGGATCTCATAAGAAACAGTCAAATGAAAGAGTCCCATTCAATTATATCATGTAATGGCAGACAGCTAAAAAGGGACACATTTTTAAAGTGCTAATATACAAATGCTAGAAGTCTAATAATAAGATGGGTAAACTAGAATGCCTCATATTAAATGAGGATATTGATACAATAGGCATCACAGAAACTTGGTAGACGGAGGATAATCAATGGGACACAATAATACCAGGGTACAAAATATATTGCAAGGACAGAACAGGTTGTGCTGGTGGGGGAGTGGCACTATATGTGAAAAAGCATAGAATCAAATGAAGTAAAAATTTTAAATGAACCAAACTGTATCACAGAATCTCTATGAATAGAAATTCCATGCTTTAATAATAAGGATATAGGATTAGGGATATATAACCAACCACCTGACCCAGATGGTGATAGTGACTACGAAATGCTCGGGGAGATTAGAGAGGCTATTAAAATAAAAAACTCAATAATAATAATGGGGGATTTCAACTATCCCCATATTGACTGGATACATGTCACCTCAGGACGGGATACAGAGATAAAGTTTCTTGACACTTTAAATGACTGCTTATTGGAGCAGCTAGTCCTGGAACCCACAAGAGGAGAGACAATTCTTCATTTAGTCCTAAGTAGAGCACAGGATTCGGTCCAAGAGGTGAATATAGCGGGACTGCTTGGTAATAGTGACCATAGTATAATTAAATTTAACAGCCCTGTGGCAGGGAAAACACCACAGCAGCCTAACACTGTAGCATTTCATTTCAGAAAGGGGGACTACACAAAAATGAGGAAGTTAGTTAAACAGAAATTAAAAGGTTCAGTGACAAAAGTGAAATCCCTGCAAGTTGAATGGAAATTTTTTAAAGATACCATAATAGAAGCTCAACTTAAATGTATACCCCAAGTTAAAAAACATAGTAAGAAAACCAAAAAAGTGCCACCATCGCTAAGCAACAAAGCAAAAGAAGTGGTGACAGACAAAAAAGCATCCTTTAAAAAGTGGAAGTTAAATCCTAGTGAGGAAAATAGAAAGGAGCATAAATTCTGGCAAATGAAGTGTAAAAATATAATTAGGAAGGCCAAAAAGGAATTTGAAGAACAGCTAGCCAAAGACTCAAAAAGTGATAGCAAAAAGTTTTTGAAGTACATCAGAAGCAGGAAGCTTGCTAAACAACTAGTGGGGCCACTGGACTATCAAGATGCTAAAGGAGCACTCAAGGACTATAAGGCTATTGTAGAGAAACTAAATGAATTCTTTGCATCGGTCTTCATGGCTGAGGATGTGAGGGAGATTCCAAAACCTGAGACATTCTTTTTAGGTGACAGTTCTGAGGAACTGTCCCAGATTAAGGCATCATTAGAGGTTTTGGAACAAGTTGATAAACTAAGTAATAAGTCACCAGGACCAGATGGCATTCACTCAAGAGTTCTGAAGGAACTCAAACGTGAAATTGAAGAACTACTAACTGTAGTTTGTAAACTATCATTTAAATCAGCTACGTACCAAATGACTGGAGGATAGCTAATGTGATGCCAATTTTTAAAAAGGGCTCCAGCGGTGATCCCAGCAATTACAGGCCGGCAAGGCTTACTTCAGTACTGGGCAAACCGGTTGAAACTATAGTAAAAAGCAAAATTGACAGACACATAGATGAACATAATTTGTTGGGGAAGAGTCAACATGGTTTTTGTAAATGGAAATCATGCCTCACCAATCTACTAAAATTATTTCAGGGGGTCAAAAAGCATGTGTGATCCAGTGGATATAGTGTACTTAGATTTTCAGAAAGCCTTTGACAAAGTCCCTCACCAAAGGCTCTTAAGCAAAGTAAGCAGTCATGGGATAAGAGGGAAGGTCCTCTCATGGACTGGTAACTGGTTAAAAGACAGGAAACAAAGAGTAGGAATAAATGGTCAGTTTTCAGAACTGAGGGAGGTAAATAGTGGTGTCCTCCAGGGGTCTCTCCTGGGCCCAGTCCTATTCAACATATTCATAAATGATCTGGAAAAAGGGGTAAAAGGTGAGGTGGCAAAATGTGCAGATGATACAAAACTACTCAAGATAGTTAAGTCCCAGGCAGACTGCGAAGAGCTACAAAAGGATCTCACAAACCTGGGTGACTGGGCAACAAAATGGCAGATGAAATTCAATGTTGATAAATGCAAAGTAATGCACATTGGAAAACATAATCCCAACTATACATATAAAATGATGGGGTCTAAATTAGATGTTACCGCTCAAGAAAGAGATCTTGGAGTCATTGTAGATAATTCTCTGAAAACATACACTCAGTGTGCAGCGGCAGTCAAAAAAGCATTCAGAATGTTGGGAATCATTAAGAAAGGGATAGATAATAAGACAGAAAATATCATATTGCCTCTATATAAATCCATGGTATGCCCACATCTTGAATACTGCATGCAGATGTGTTTACCCCATCTCAAAAAAGATATATTGGAATTGGAAAAGGTTCAGAAAAGGGAACAAAATGATTAGGGGTATGAAACGGCTGCCATATTAGGAGAGAATAATAAGACTGGGACTTTTCAGCTTGGAAAAGAGATGACTAAGGAGGGATATAAATATGACTAAGGCAGGATGTAGGTCTATAAAATCATGACGGTATGGACAAAGTAAATAAGGAAGTTATTTACTGCTTCTCATAACAAGAACTAGAGGTCACCAAATGAAATTAATAGGCAGCAGGTTTAAAACAAACAAAAGGCAGTATTTTTTCACACAATCCACAGACAGTCTGTGGAACTCTTTGCCAGAGGATGTTGTGAAGGCCAAGGCTGTAACAGGGTTCAAAAAATAACTAGATAAGTTCATGTAGGATAGGTCCATCAATGGCTATTAGCCAGGATGGGCAGGGATGGTTTGCCAGATAGCTCTGTTTGCCAGAAGCTAGGAATGGGCAACAGGGGATGGATCACTTGATGATTACCTGTTCTGTTCATTTCCTCTGGGGCACCTGGCATTGGCCACTGTCGGGAAGACAGGATACTGAGCTACATGGACCTTTGGTCTGACCCAGTATGGCCATTCTTATGTTCTTAAAGTAGCACTCTATTTTTTCATCATTCATATATGGTTGTGATATTTCATACAAAGCATGCCATGTAAGATAACATATCGGCTGAAATCCATTGTTCTGTCAAAATATGTATTTCATTGGTGTGTATGAAGTTATGAGATTTTGCTGTATGGTTGTTATTGAAATATGTTGTAAGTTTGGGAGTTGGCCCTTGCTAGTTCTCCAGTGACAACAAAGGCGGTGACCTGCACCCAGGTGCATGTTAAATGACCATTAATCAGTAGGGGAGTTGTAAACAAGGGATTTACAATTCTGTAAGAGAAGCACCACATAATGGGGATTGCTCAGCTGTGTGACTCAGGAAGGCCCACCAGACATGCCTGGGCTAGTTTCTTTCCAGAGACATGGACTAAGAGTATAAAATAAGGGACAGTGGCATCATGCTTTTACCTTTCTCCTCCCACACTTATGCTGAAAGCAACAAGAACACTAGGAAGACAAAGACTTGGACTGAGGAGACTGGTCCCAGGCTTAAAGGGAAAGTCTGTGTGTTAAGGACAGTAACCTACCTGCAACGTCCAGTGGGGTGAGAAAAACTGCTTGATTCAAATACTGCTTTGTCTAATAAGGTTCAGGATTTAGACTGCATGCTTACTTTTTATTTTCGTTAGTAGCTCTCTCTGACCTTTTGTGCCTACCACTTAAAATCTTTCTGTAGTTAAATTTATTTTATATTTTACCTAAAACACTGTGTTTTTGTTGAGGCAGGCTCTCCTCCTCGCTGTCAGAGCCCAAGGAGGGGGATACATGTCTAGGGGACCAGGACGGTGCCAAAGCCGCCTGTCTACCCCGATCCTGTCGGCTCTGGTCCCGAATGTCTGCTGAGGATCTGTATGAGGGCAATGGCTCTCGGTGCCACGATCTCGGCAACCGGCGGCAGCGTTCAGCAGATCAGCGATGGTACCCCGGCGATCGACATCTTACACTTAGCGAGCAACGCCATTCTGTTGAGCAGGAGCGGGAACATGAGAGAGTAGACTGATGTGTCAGGGACTGTCGACACATTCACGGTGAACTGTACCGGTGGTCCAGTGACCGGGCTCCAGGGACCAGTGTCTCGACCCTCTGGAGGGGTGCCATGCGCTTGGAGAGTGGCTCAGGTGCTCCCAGAAGCGGGGCTCTGGGGACTGCTGTCGTGCCTCTGCGGGTCTGCGCCAGCCCACTGTTGATCGCCGCTTTGAATCCGAGGAATGCTGCCTGGAGTCCGGAGACCGATGCCGGGAACTCTGGCAGGCACGTCCATGAGCTGGTGGTACTGCTCAGGCGAGTGCTGACAGGACACCCCCTATGGTGAAGAGTGGTGCCGCACTGATGGGAACCATTGGAAGGGTCCCACAGCAGGTTTACCCCTCGAATGGGGCACGTCCGTAACTAGCATGGGCAGCACCGGCAGGGACAGAAGGCCTCTGGCGTGGATGGCACTGCCAGGTGCCGAGTACCTCTGCCGCTTCCCAGAGTGGTGGGCGGGTCTTGGAGTGGGCTAAACCACTCAGCGGGAGTTGGAACCTGACCTCCATCTGGAGGGGGAAGAGCTGCCCCACGTGGGTCTTCTCTCTCCTCCGGCCCTCTCCTCTTTATGGGACATACGTTCCCTCACAGCCTTTCTTTGCATTTTAGCCAGTACCGGGAATGCGGATCGGCGCTGGTCTTAGGCCGGTGCCAGGGGCACACTCTGCACCGAGGCCATGGTACTAGGAGCAGAGTCCGATCTGGTCAGCGCTGGGGCCGGTGTAAGTACGGACTCCATAAGGAGAGCTCGGAGATCAATATCCCGCTCCTTTTCAGTCCACGGTCTGAAGCTCTTGCAAATGCGACACTTGTTGCTAACATGGGTTTCCCCTAAGCACTATGGGGATCACTGACTGACATGGGTTTCGTGCAACAGTCACAAAGTTTGAAGCCCGGGGACCGGGCATGTCTGGTCCCTAGGCTAAGTCCCATCAGGACTAACAAACACTAAGGGAACTATGAAACTAATACATTTCTAACAACTATATACAGAGAGTTCACAACTAGGCACAGTTGAGAAGAGTAAACTTCCCGAGTCAAGGAGACGTTTGAGCATCATCACTGGCAGTAAGAAGGAACTGAGGGTGTGCGCACCATTCCAGAGGGCACCGGAGCTGGTCCCCTACAGATACCACTGAGAGAAAAACGTCCGGCACTGGTGCATGTGGCGAGCACACACACCAACAATGGACTGGACGGACATGAGCAAGCACTCGAAGATGATGATTTTGTTTGTTTATTTTTCGTGGAGAAGTGGGATTCTCAATATGGTTTGCATTGAATAACTTCTCATTGCAATCATGGTTTCCAATAAAATAGAGGTTTACTAAGTTTCCAAATGATTATAAAGGAAAACAAAGCAGCAGTC
Source organism: Macrochelys suwanniensis (assembly GCA_033296515.1). Lineage (NCBI taxonomy): Eukaryota > Metazoa > Chordata > Testudines > Chelydridae > Macrochelys > Macrochelys suwanniensis. Next base: position 13,589,645 of record CM065784.1, on the reverse strand, counting down.
TTTCAGGATGAATTCAAAAAGAAATTCACGTTAGAAAGTGCGCTCGCAAAATATGCAAGTTGCTATTTGATGCTGTCAGACAGATATCACATCATCCATTTTAAAGAGACAAGCTTGTCTCCAAAAATACTGTCAATGTCACTCTTAATAGATATTAATGGCTTTTCAAAGGAGATTTATAATAGACCTAAATTTTCAGAAGTGCCTAGTGATTTTGCTTGCTTCCATTTTTGGGCGCTTATCTTCAGAGACCTGAAAGAAGCCTGATTTTTCAGAGGGTGACTGCTCAGCACTTGTGAGACCTAGAGTGCTTCAAGTTGGACAAAAACAAATACCAGAGGCACCCAAACTTATCAGTCACTTGGAAGTTCAGACCTACAGAATTTTTGGACTGGAGAAGCTCCAGGTAAAATGATGCAAGGCAAAGAACGCTTGCATTCTGAAACAACATGCAGGGTTGGTAAAGTTATAAAACAAAGAAACAGAAGAGCTTAGAGCTAGGAAATCTCTATGAAGACATCTCTTTGAGGAAAGACTGCACAGACAGAATATAAGTAGCAGCTTCAATTTTGAAACAGAGTTTGAGTCCTCTAAACACAGTTGTCAAGACAAGCAAAGGATAGAAATAAATTCTGAAGTAATAGTAAGATGTATGAAGGGTTGGACCCCCCCTTCTGGGATGCCATTGGGATTTCACTGAGTCCCCCTTTCCCTCTGTCTTGCTGAATCAGGCTCTCTGGCTTCTGTAGTACACACACACAGGCAGGGAGCACCGGCTGTAGAATCACACAGTCAGCAAACAGCTCTGTATGGAAAATTGCCCAGCACTCAAGTGCAGCTTCCCTCTGGAAAGTATACCCAAGATAATATTGTCTTGCGCTGTATAGAAAGATCTGCACAGTGCAAGCTCATAAAAATTCACCCTATCCCTCAATGTGAAGAGAGATATGCACAGCTTCTTCCCCCCTCCCCGATATGGATTGCATAAACTGGTTATGTTATAAACAAGAAATAAGTTTCTTAAATACAAAAGACAGATTTTAAGTGATTATAAGGAATAGCAAACAGAACAAAGCAGATTACTAAGCAAATAAAACAAAACACGCAAACTAAGTTTGATTCACTAAAGAAATAGGTTACAAAATGTAATTTCTCACCCTAAATGTTGAATTAGGCAGGATGCAGTTTCTGTAGCTCAGAGTTCCAGTTATTTCTCTTTACAGACTAGACTCCTCTGTCTCAGTCTGGACGCAGCCCTTGCTTTTCCCACTGCTCGGTTCCTTTTCCTCTTCAGGTACTTTCAGCAGTCTTTCTTCTTGGGCAGGAAGGCAATGGAGAAGAGTCCTGTTTGCCTTACTCCCCAGCCTTAAATAAGATTCACATAAGGCAGGAATCTTTTGTTTCCTAGTCTTGACCTCCCCCTCCTTTTAGTGGGAAAATTACTAGAAGTCCAAGATAGTATTTAGTACCAGGTGACAGGACCACCTAATGGCCCATCAAAGCTGATGACCTGTTGTCTGGCGGGTGTCTCCCAAATACATACACAGTTGTAATCGTTACATAGTCAATATTCCTAAGTTTGGATACAGAAATGATACATGCATACAAATTGGATAATCACATTCAGTAAATCATAACCTTTTCAATGATACCTCACATGACCCATCTTGCATAAAATATATCTTCGTTAGGCCATATTCATATCATAACCATATTTCTATGAAGAATATGGGGTGTAACGTCACAAGATGATACATAGTACATTTACAGAATGGCGGAAAGAAAGATTTATTGCAGTCACAAACGTTTGGAAGAGTCTTAATGGCATATTTTGACACATCAGGTATCCAAAGCACCCCAGAGGTTAAGTTGTGACAAGTGAAAAAAAAAACGTATGCGTTTAAAAAAGTAATTTCTTAGTGCTGATCTACGCTACAAATATCAGTATAACTGCGTCATTCAGAGGTGTGGATTTTCCCGCTCCCAGTGTGGACAGTGCTATGTCAGCCAAAAAATATGGGCCAGTGGATTAGAGATGCCTACAGTAGGGGATAGTTTAGTTTGGGGTGTGTGCTGGTGCTCCCTAAAGCAGTTGCCTCTGCCTGTTTGGAAGGATGGTGTCTTTGCATAATCCCACAGGAAATCAAACTGCTATTGGAAGAAAACAGCAAAAGTAAAGATTGGGGCCTGTGAACTAACAGCTCATCTACAATGTAATTCCTACAGTGTTGGGTAAGCTATTTACAACATGGTTATTCTGCCCTAAGGCAGATAAAACACAGTTGTGCCTTGCACTGTATATTACACCAAATTATACTTTAATCATGTCCCTGAACTATGCAACAGCCTTGGATTCTTACAGGTTACAGAAGAGTTCTCGAACACCATTGAAACATAATGCAGTCTTGTCAGCACTGCAACTCTGACCTATGTGGTAAGAAAACAAACATATTGCCATAGCGATTACCATGTTGTAATTGTGTTCATTTCATAGAGTAACTGGATCACACAACACTGCAAGAATTACAGTGTAGATGGGACACCAGAGTACATTTGAGCAACATGAAGATACAAAGTACTTCTCCTACAGCATTGAAGTATGGGTTTTGATTGTCATGCCTGCTTAAGAGATACAAGATGAATTTTTAAATACTTTTTGTTTAATTAAAGGATTCAGATTGTAGATGCAGAAAGAGTTTTTGTTTCAGGAAATAAAAGATAAGGATCATTAATTTTTGAATCAACATGGAAAGCAATGCCTCTCAGGGTGAAAACAACAATAAGCTCACCAGTGTTTAACTGAGGCACACACACAATAATATTAGTTCTTATATAGTCCTTTTCATCCATATCTATTCTTTTCTATCTAGATATTTGTACAGCTCTGGTCACTGTAGTATATGAGGACCTCACCATTACTAATGGATTTCATCCTCACAACAACTCTGAGATAAGGAAGTATTGTCCCATTTTAAAGATGGGAAACTGAGGCACGGGTCAGATTAAGGCCCTGATCCTCTAAGGCTGTGGTTGGCAACCTGCGGCCCATCAGGGTAATCCGCTGGCAGGCCGCGAGACAGTTTGTTTACATTGGCCACCGCTTCCCGCAGTTCCCATTGGCCAGGAACGGCAAACCGCAGCCACTGGGAGCTGCGGGTGGCCGTGCCTGCGGATGGTCAATGTACACAAACTGTCTCACGGCCCGCCAGCGGATTGCCCTGACGGGCCACGTGCCGCCCGCCAGCCGATTGCCCTGACGGGCCACGTGCCGCCCGCCAGCGGATTGCCCTGACGGGCCACGTGCCGCCCGCCAGCGGATTGCCCTGACGGGCCACGTGCGGCCTGCAGGTTGCCCACCACTGCTCTAAGGTATTTAGTTGCCTAATTCCCACTGGAGGATTTGGGCCTAAGTGATTTGTCCAAGGTCATGCAGAAAGTCTGTGGCAAAGCTAAAGAATGAACCCAAATCTCCTGAGTCCAGTTCTAGACACTAAACCAGTGTTTCTCAACTGGTGGGTTGTGAACCCCGCCCCGGGGCAAGAACAATTTTATGACAGTCTAAAGCAAAGAAAATCTCTCCCCCTCACCCTATTATGTGAACCTTATCCCTCAAGGCCATGTAATCTCCAACAGTCTCTTGAAACACACATACAAATAAATTACATTGGTTTATCATACGTAGGATTATGATTCCTATGGATAGAATTATGATTCTCAAAGCACTTCACTAAGGAAGGCAAATTCATTATCCTAATTTTGCAGCTGGGGAAACTAAGGCGTGGCTGAACTGAAGTGAGTTACCCAAAATCACAGAGCATGTAGTGACACAAAGGGTAAGGCTGTTGCTTGGCACCCCTATGGGCCTGGATTTGACACACATTGTACCTGATTTCGATAAGCTCATAGAGGATAGGTCCATCAGTGGCTATTAGCCAAGATGGTCAGTGATGCAACCCCGTGCTCTGGGTGTCCCTAAGCCTCTGACTGACAGATACTGGGACAGGACATCAAGGGATGGATCACTTGATGATTGGCCTGTTCTGTTAATTCTCTTTGAAGCATCTGGCACTGGCCACTGTTGGAAGACAGGATACTGGGCTAGATGGACCATTGGTCTGACCCAGTATGGCCGTTCGTATGCAAGTGAGTGGCACTACCAAAAACAAAACCTGGATCTCTTGACTCCCAGTCAAGTGCCCTAACCACTGGGGCTGCTCTATCTTCTTGACTAAAAGGACAACAGTAGCCACAGAAGTGATAAATTGGTGAGATGTTGGTCAGGGGCTCCGATATACAAAAGTAAAGTCTGAATTTGTGCTGTCTAACTAAGGGGTAGATCTGAAATTGTAGAGAAGGCTGTTGCAGACAACGGGTACATAAAGTTCAGCCCCAACGGGATCAGCTAATCATAAAATATGGCCTCAGCTGCACTGTACTCTGCCTCAAGAACAAAGACAGAGCAGATGACAGGAAGATTTTATTGCTAGATTTTTTTGATTTTTTTTTTGCCAAAGTGACAGATTCTTTTAACATTAACTCCAGGTTAATGAAGTTTTCTGCCAGGAAATATTGAAGTCAGTAGTCAATCCTGATTTACGCTGGCTGAAGGTCTGACCCACTGTCTTCAGTTTTGGTCACCCCATCTCAAAAGGATATAGAAGACATACAAAAGATTCAAGCCCAATGTAGTGGCGCACGCCTGTAATCCCAGCTGTTTAGGAGGCAGCGGTTGGCGGATTGCTCAGGAGTTCTAGGCTGCTTTGTGCTATGTGAATCGGGTGTCCGGTGCTACTGACAGCTTGGCCAGTGAGTAGTTGGAGGACTGGCTAGAACAACGCATCTGATGTGTTGTGATTGGCGCTCTCTCTGTGAGGGCTGATGGACCGATCTGTGACAAAATATCCAAAGAAGGGTATTGAAAATGATTAGAGGGATAGAAAGATTTCACTGTGGGAAAGATTAAAAAGACTAGAACTATTTAGTTTAGTTGTGGGATGAATAAGAGGTAACAAGGGAAAAGAATATAAAATAACGAATGGTACAGAGAAGGTAAATTGGCTGATCCTATATACCCTCCTACAGAATAAAAGAGGAAGCTCAGTGTGATTAGGAGGCAATATATTATAATCTGATAAAGTGTGTAATTAACCTCTAGAGCTCACCATTACTATTAATGAGTCAAAGAGCTTAGCATGATTTTTTAAAATTGTTATTTATAGGACTAACAAAAATATCACATGCTTACACTAGCTAGGTTAAACATTTATAAGAACTATTAACCCTCTTGCTTCAAGACCGTAGTCAATTACTCAATGCTCTGGCTTAGAAAGAAACTTCACCCAAGGGCATGGTATTATGTAATTGATCACACTGATGGTTTTACAACTTCATCTGAAGATTTTGATGCCGGCCATTGTCGTAAGGAGGAAACTGCATTAGATGGACTGGAAGGCAATCGTTGTTCCCTGTTCGGGAGCTTTAAGACACAAAACAAGTAAATTTAAGTTCTGTAATAAACTTAATTTAAGAAACAAAATATCACTTCCCTCCTTTTGTCTCTCACATTCAGTTGCTTTAGCCTTTCTTAAATTAGTATTGTAGATTCAGAGCAGGAATTGCTTCTTCCTGTGTGCTTGCACAATGCTCTAGCACAATCGGACCCAACACTGACTGAGGCCTTTCGATACTACTGCAATACAAATGATAAATAAATGAAAATATTAGACCTGATTCTGAGTGGGAGTTAAGGAGGTGGGGCATTGCAAGCGATGGAAGGCTTCCCGGCACACCGGCAGTCTCCATCTCTTATAATGGTCCCATTAGCAGTCATCATAATTTAGAACAGCCTTCAGGCTTCTATGATGCATGCAGGGGAAGTGGCTCAATACACACACAGCCCCAAATTGCAGAGTACCTAAGTGTCTCATATCCGAGTTACATGAAGAGCTCACTCCCTGCAGCCAAGGAACAAGGGCAATGTTCTCTGACTGATACATTAACTTACATAAACTCTTTAGATAAACTTCCAGTTAGATAGAATTCATTGTGGGTGATTCTTATACCAAGCACGGTTCACAAACATGCTCTCATTTCACATGAGCCGTCCCTTATCTAAGTGTAACCAATACTGTGACACAAGCTGGAAGGACCGATGTATCCCACAAATTTTAAATTTATGCTTTTTTTTTTTTTTTAAAAAGGGATGGATATTGCTTTTGAGTGAGTTTGAGTAACGTAATAACTAGTTCTCTTCTTTTACTGAATAAGGAAGATCACCTAAGAAAAGCACATTGACTTCATTTACACCCTGGAAGCAGAAAAGGATTTTTGCTTTCAATCACTCTGATTCAACTATCATAGAGGCAAACTGATTCCCAGGAATTTCAGTTATTTACTTTAAAGCACATTCTCTCTCTTATACTGATTAGTATTAAATTTGCCTCAATAACACTTGATTGATTAGATGCAAGTCATATAGAGTAGGTATAAATTGCTTGATTGACAATGTTGGGAACTCACTCTTCTCTGAAACTGGAGCCAGTTCCCTTCACCAGTGCTATTCTGAGCAATAAATTTGAAGATGGTAACTGTTCTGGGCATCAGTATTCTTCCAACAACCCTTTCAGATGTTTCAAGAGTTAGTGCTGAAATTAGGGAGAAAAGTGGAAGGTATGTATTTCACCTTTTCTCTGCTGTCTTTTCTCTGTTTGTTTCCCCCTATCTGACAAAGGTGAAGTGCGAACCGCATGGGTCAACTTTCCCACTTCTAATCCACTCCAAATTTTAGCACTGATTATACCCATTGGCTTTAGACTTGGTGGGTCTAATTTTCCCTATGAAAGAGGCAGTGAGGAGCTGATGTGCTTGGGGATTCTCGTTATGAAGGAGGAGGGGGTTGGTTATTTAAGAGTAGAGATGGGTAGAGCTATGCTGTCTATCACCAAGGAGGAAATGCAATAGCTAATCAATATGGTATAACGGAAAATAGATCTCCTCAAACAAACTTGATATTGTTTCTTGGCGAGATCACAATTTAGGCTGATAAAGGTAACTAACTGGGTTGCCATAAAATACTTAAAATTTTGTAAGGCATTTTGTGACAGATATAGCCATTTCTTGCAATATCCTTGAAAAATTATGATTTCAGGGTGGTCAGTTGAGACATAAAACCTGATGGGGATTGGAGAAAGGAACACACCTCACCTCTCCCTAAGAGGGTGTGACCATGGGGACTGACCTGAAATGTTCTCATTAAACTGTATTTTGGTATGATCATTGGAATTGTTTACCGGCTGAATGAATGTATGACACTTGAATTAATAAATAGTAACAGCAGATGTTCTGTCTAGGAGTGGGGTGCCAGGACATCCTTGCGGTATTTGTTATAAACCCCTGCTCTGTTCTTTTATGAAAGGGGGAGCAATGTGACAGATATGAAAATTTCCTGTAATATCCTTGAAAAACTTTAAAGAATTGAGTTTAAATATCTTTGGGGTCCATTATACTAAATGCAACATTTATATATTATTGTGGGCTGGTATTGTATGTAATGTCTCTAGGGAGGAGATGTGACATAAGGCCTGGATGACCAAAGGACTACATTGAACAATGTGCGAGAAAAGAATGGACTATTGGGACACTATGTGTGAAATGGATTTCACAGGAAATATCTAGGGAGAGGTTAATGCAAATTCTCCACCTCTGGTTATGCTCCAACCCAGCCTTTTGCAGCTATGCTCTGAGAAGTGGGCCTTTGTCTGCTGATCACTCCAAGATCAAAGGCCCAAGCTGTATAAAGGTAAAATTGAACTATTTATGGTGGTTCTGGTTCTAAATCTGAGACAGTCATGAACTTGTAACCATGGGGAAAACTCAGTTGAGGGTTTTGAAGGACTGACATCTACCAAAGCCCAGGGTTGCAGTTGGGGTGACCTCTGGTAAGCTTTTTAGCATGCATGTAGGTTCTTTTATTTTTTTAAATAGGTTTTCTCTATAATGCTTTCACCTTAAGAATAAATGCACTTGCTTATAAAGAGTTGTGGCATAACTAAAAACGTCATGCCATTATGCTGTCCATGACCTTTGAAGAGAAAGCAAAGCGCAGATGCTGGCCTGGCTAAGCAGTCTGGTTTCACTGGCCACTGTTGGAAGACAGGATACTGGGCTAGATGGACCCTTGGTCTGACCCAGTAGGGCCGTTCTTATGAACTGTGACACTTTTGATTTAGTCACACATCATATTATGATAACAAAATTAGCACTAAACAAAATCATTGTGGTCCATGCTAAATGGATGAAAGACTGTTTAACTGATAGTCTGCAAAAAGTAATTGTAGATGGGGAATCATCATCCTATGGGGATGTTTCTAGAGGGTCTCACGGGGAGCTGCTCTTGGCCCAATGTTATTCAATAACTTTGTCAATGATCTGGAGAAAAATCATTGATGGTAAAATTTGCAGATGACACAAAAATTGCAGAAGTGGTAAATAATGATGTTAGACGACCTGGATCACTTGCTAAGGTGGGCTCCTTTGAACAACATGCTTTTAAATTCAGCCAGATGTAAGGTCATATGTTTAGGAACAAAGAATTGGGTCACACTTACGAGATGGGAGATGGTATCCTGGAATGCAGTGACAATGAAAAGGACTTAGGGGTAATGGCAGACAATCAATTGAACAGGAGCTCCCCTTGCAATTCTATAGCTGAGGGCTAATGTGATCCTTGGTTATATAAGCAGGGGAATATCAGGTAGGAGCAGGCAAGTGGTGTTACCTCTGTATATCGCCTTAATGAGACCACTACTGGAATACTGTGTGCAGTTTGGTGTCCACATTTCAAAAAAAAAGTTGAAATACTGGAAAGGGTTCAGAAAAGAGTTACAAGTATGGTTCGAGGTCTGGAAAATGCATTTCACTGAAAGACTAAAGAAGTTCAGTCTATTTAGTTTATCCAAAAGAAAGCTAAGAGCTGACTTGATCACAAGCTACAAGTACCTCAGGGGGAAGAGATTTCTTTTTTTGTGATTCATTTTCATAAAGAAACAGACAATGAAAAGCACAAAAAGGTAAAGGACTTACAGCGCGTTTGTTTCCAAAAACATGTGCTTCACAGGAGTGCCAACAGAACTATGCAATTTTACAACCTGTCAAAACGGCAAGACCACACAGTACTACTGCATAGACAATGTTAGGATGGGGTAACAGTAATAAAAGAGAAGACACATCTGGGTAGGGAGAGGAGGAAAAAAGATGAGGGGTTAAGAGAAATGGAGGTCTGGCATTTTCTCAGCCATCTCAACTTTTTTTATCCAAATATATCTCAAAATGGGTGCACATTTCTTCAAATCCATGTAATTGCTCTCTGTGGTTAAAAGCTATTATTTCCCTGGCTTCTCCCTCGGTCAGGTCCAAGTACCACTGCACTACTCGAGGCATAAGCCTACTCTTTCATTTTTGCAAAATCATGTGTTGATAGTGGATGGCTATTTAATCTACAGAAGAAGACGTAACAAGATGTCATGTTTGGAAGCTGGTACCAGAGAAATTCAATCTAGAAATAAGGTGCAAATTTTTAACTGTGAGAGTAATTAACCTTTGGAATAACTTACCTAGCAATGTGGTGGATTCTCTGTCACTTGAAGTCTTTGCATCCAGTCTCGATTTCTGTCTTAACACACGTGCAATAGCTCAAACAGAAGTTATGGGCATGCTGCAAAAATTAATGGGTGAGGTTCTCTGGCTTGCAAATAAAGGTCAAACTAGATGATCCCTTCTGGCCTTAAAATCTATTAATCTGTTTAGGAGGAGTGAATGCCCTGGCTATGATATAGGAGGAGAGGGCAGGGAGGAGGGAAGGATCAGGGTGATCTGTCTATGACAGAGGAGGCACTGGGGTGGTTATTTGCTAGGAGGAAAGGTGTGTCCTGACTGTTAGACAGGAGGGAGGGGTAGGAGTGCTGGTACAGAGGAGGGAGCAGTGACTTCCCCACAGAGTAGGTAATGGACTGTGCTACCTGTACCCTTGCCCAACAGGGGAGCCCCCTCTGCCAAGTCCTGGTGCTGTGGGCTGGGAGGGGAGGCCCTAGCACTTCTCCCAGCCCCAGCCAGGGGGGGATCAGCAGGGAGGAGGGCTGCAGTCCAGATGCAGGGTTTCTCCATGGGGAGTGGGGGTGCAGGGGTCCACAGGAATGTACAGCACCCCCCCCCCCATGCTGTCTAGTCTGGTCCCTGCCCTGGCACTGGGGGGTTGGGGGAGGTGGGAGGGCAGACGCGTCCTTTGCGGGCTACAGCCCCGCAAACCTGCCAGCAGCTGGCTCTGCCCTCTACAAGCTATGCCTGAGGGTTACCCTGAGCCCTTCATTCTTCTCTGCCTCAGGACATGTGCCCTACTGGAGAGGGGTCCTTTCCCTGAGCCCCCTCCTTAGGACATATCTGGTTGCACCCTGGTGGGGTAGGGTGTTATAACTGTTTAGATGGGGGTGTGGTTCTCTGGTTATTACAGAGATGGGAGGGTGAGGGTGTGGGGGGCTAAGACTCTTTGGTTAATACAGGGGGTGTGGGTGGGATGTTCTGGTTGTAACAGAGGAGGGGATAGGTAGGTTGGTTGAGGGAAGGGTGCTGTGGCTGTAACAGGAGGGGTTGTGAGGGTACAGTGCTCTGGTTGTTACGGGGGAGTGGGTTATTGGGGAGTAGGGTGTTCTGACTGTTACAGAGAGAATGAGTTGGCTGGAGTGGGGAGGTGTGGCTGTAACAGAGGAGGGGTGATTAGGTTGGTTGATTGCTCAGGCATGCAAGAGTGAAATTAGGAAGGCCAAGTCACACTTGGAGTTGCAGCTAGCCGGAGATGTCAGGAGTAACAAGAAGGGTTTCTTCAGGTATGTTAGCAACAAGAAGAAATTCAAGGAAAGTGAGGGCCCCTTGCTGAATGAGGGAGGGAACCTAGTGACAGAGGATGTGGAGAAAGCTAGTGTACTCAATGCTTTTTTTGCCTCTGTCTTCACAGACAAGGTCAGCTCCCAGATGGCCGCACTCCGCAGCACGGTATGGGGAGGAGGTGACTAGCCCTCTGTGGAGAAAGAAGTAGTTCGGGACTATTTAGAAAAGCTGGATGAGCACAAGTCCATGGGGCCGGATGCACTGCATCCAAGGGTGCTAAAAGAGTTGGCCGATGTGATCGCAGAGCCATTGGCTATTATCTTTGAAAAATCATGGCAATCAGGGGAGGTCCCGGATGACTGGAAAAAAGCTAATGTCGTGCCCATCTTTAAAAAAGAGAAGCGGGAAGATCCGGGGAACTACAGGCCAGTCAGTCTCACCTCAGTCCCTGGAAAAATCATGGAACAGGTCCTCAAGGAATCAATTCTGAACCACTTAAAGGAGAGGAAAGTGATCAGGAACAGTCAGCATGGATTCACCAAGGGCAAGTCATGCCTGACTGACCTAACTGCCTTCTATGATGAGATAACTGGCTCTGTGGATGAGGGGAAAGCAGTGGATGTGCTATTTCCTGACTTTAGCAAAGCTTTTGATACAGTCTCCCACAGTATTCTTGCCAGCAAGTTAAAGAAGTATGGGCTGGATGAATGGACGGTAAGGTGGATAGAAAACTGGCTAGATGGTCGGGCTCAATGGGTAGTGATCAATGGCTCCATGTCTAGTTGGCAGACGGTATCAAGTGGAGTGCCCCAAGGGTCAGTGCTGGGGCCGGTTTTGTTCAGTATCTTCATTAACGATCTGGAGGATGGTGTGGACAGCACCCTTAGCAAGTTTGCAGATGACACTAAACTGGGAGGAGTGGTTGATACGCTGGAGGGTAGGGATAGGATACAGAGGGACCTAGAGAAATTAGAGGATTGGGCCAAAAGAAATATGATGAGGTTCAACAAGGACAAGTGCAGAGTCCTGCACTTAGGATGGAAGAATCCCATTCACTGCTACAGACTAGGGACCGAATGGCTGGGCAGCAGTTCTGCAGAAAAGGATCTAGGGGTTACAGTGGATGAAAAGCTGAATATGAGTCAACAGTGTGCCCTTGTTGCCAAGAAGGCTAACGCCATTTTGGGTTGTATAAGTAGGGGCATTTCCAGCAGATCGAGGGATGTGATTATTCCCCTCTATTCAGCACTGGTGAGGCCTCATTTGGAGTACTGTGTCCAGTTTTGGGCCCCACACTACAAGAAGGATGTGGATAAATTAGAAAGAGTCCAAGAGGGCAACAAAAATGATTAGAGGGCTGGAGCACATGACTTATGAGGAGAGGCTGAGGGAACTGGGATTGTTTAGCCTGCAGAAGAGAAGAATGAGGGGGGATTTGATAGCTGCTTTCAACTCCCTGAAAGGGGGTTCCAAAGAGGATGGATCTAGACTGTTCTCAGTGGTAGAAGATGACAGAACAAGGAGTAATGGTCTCAAGTTGCAGAGGGGGAGGTTTAGATTGGATATTATGAAAAAACCTTTTTCACTAGTAGGGTGGTGAAGAACTGGAATGGGTTACCTAGGGAGGTGGTAGAATCTCCTTCCTTAGAGGTTTTTAAGGTCAGGCTTGACAAAGCCCTGTCTGGGATGATTTAGTTGGTCCTGCTTTGAGCAGAAGGTTGGACTAGATGACCTCCTGAGGTCCCTTCCAACCCTGAGATTCTATGATTGGTTGGGGGGTGGGGGGAATGTGGCTGTTACCGAGGAAAGGACAGGTGGGATGGTTGGAGAAGGGGTGAGTGGGTGGGTGCCCTGGCTGTTACAGGGATGGGGGGTGGGTAGGTTGATTGTGGTAGGGTGCTCTGGTTGTTACAGAAGGGTGGAGGGTTCCTCTTGCTGTTACAGGAGAGGGATGGGTTGGTTGTGGTAGGGTGCTCTAGTTACAGGAGAGGAGTGGGTGTGCTCTGGCTGTTACAGGAGAGGGGTGGGTTGGTTGGTTGGTTGTTGTATGGTGCTCTGGCTGTTACAAAGGGGTAGGTGTGCTCTGGCTGTTACAGGAGAGGGGTGGGTTGGTTGGTTGTTGTATGGTGCTCTGGCTGTTACAAAGGGGTAGGTGTGCTCTGGCTGTTACAGGAGAGGGGTGGGTTGGTTGGTTGTTGTAGGATGCTCTGGCTGTTACAAAGGGGTGGGGGTGCTCTAGCTGTTAGAGGAGTGGGAGGGTTGGTAGGGTGCTCTGGCTGTTAGAGGAGAGGAGTGGGAGGGTTGGTTGTGGGAGGGTGCGCTGACTGTTGGGGGTGGGGGGTGCGCTGACTGTTACAGAGAGGCGGGGGAGGGTTCATTGCTGAGAGCTCTGGGTTTGGCGCTCGTTGTGTCTGGCGGGCACCTGCCGCCTGTGGGGAGAGGGGGCAGGACAAGGGGTGGCAAAGGCTTTTCTCCAGTCCCGCCGCCTGGTTGCCGCCGACAGAAGCGCCGCCTGCTCCGCCCAGCGCCCGAAGCCCCCCAGCAGGCGGACCCGAGCGCGCCTCTCTTTCCCTGCGGCGGGAGCCCGTGCCACGGAGCTGGGGGCTAGCCGGGAGCCGGTGCCGCCCAGCCGGCACACCGCCCCCCTCCCTGCCCGGGAAGCAGACGGGGAGCACATGACAGGGAGCAGCCGCTGAAGGGAGGGAGGCAGCCCTGGCGTGGCGCTTTCTCGCCTCCACTCACTCCGCTTCCCGGCCGCGGCGGGGCATTTGGCGGGGAGCGCGGGGCTGGCTCCGGAGATCCCGGGAGCGGCGGAGCCGGCGGGCGGGCGAGCGGTTGGGCCCCCCGGCGCTGGGAAGGACGGACCCGCGCGGGCTGCCCCCGGAGCGCGCAGCCCGCCTCGCCCAGCGCTGCTCCCCGCCCGCTGCCGGCGAATGGCCCAGAGCCCCGCTCCATGGGCGGCCAGACTCCCGGGCCGGCCAGCCATGGACATCAACGCGTCCTCCGCCCCGGCGGGCGGCAACTCCACCCCTGAGCTGGGGGCCGGCGCCTGGAGGAGCCGGGAGCCCTTCTCCATCTTCAGCATCCTCATCCTCACCCTGCTGGTCCTCCTGACCCTCGCCACCTTCCTCTGGAACCTGCTGGTGCTGGTGACCATCCTGCGGGTCAAGACCTTCCACCGGGTGCCCCACAACCTGGTGGCCTCCACCGCCGTGTCCGACGTGCTGGTGGCGGCGCTGGTCATGCCCCTGAGCCTGGTGAGGGAGCTGTCGGCCGGGCGGCGCTGGCGGCTGGGCCGGGCGCTGTGCCACGTGTGGATCTCCTTCGACGTGCTGTGCTGCACGGCCAGCATCTGGAACGTGACGGCCATCGCCCTGGACCGCTACTGGTCCATCACCCGCCACCTGGAGTACACGCTGCGCGCCCGCCGCCGCATCTCCAACGCCATGATCGGCCTCACCTGGGCGCTCTCCGCCCTCATCTCCCTGGCGCCCCTCGCCGGCTGGGGCGAGACCTACAGCCCCGCGCAGCAGCGCTGCCAGGTCAGCCAGGCGCCCTCCTACGCCGTCGTCTCCACCTGCGGCGCCGGCGGCTGGGCCGGGCGCTGTGCCACGTGTGGATCTCCTTCGACGTGCTGTGCTGCACGGCCAGCATCTGGAACGTGACGGCCATCGCCCTGGACCGCTACTGGTCCATCACCCGCCACCTGGAGTACACGCTGCGCGCCCGCCGCCGCATCTCCAACGCCATGATCGGCCTCACCTGGGCGCTCTCCGCCCTCATCTCCCTGGCGCCCCTCGCCGGCTGGGGCGAGACCTACAGCCCCGCGCAGCAGCGCTGCCAGGTCAGCCAGGCGCCCTCCTACGCCGTCGTCTCCACCTGCGGCGCCTTCTACCTGCCGCTCTGCGTCGTGCTCTTCGTCTACTGGAAGATCTACAAGGCGGCCCGGTTCCGGATCGGCGGGCGCCGGAGGAATGTGGTCCTGCCGCTGCCGCAGAGGGGCCCGGTAAAGAGCCCAGGCTGGGGGGCACCGCGCCGCTGGGCTGCCCGGGGAGGGGACAGGCGGGCACAGCTGGGCTGCCCGGGGAGGGGTGCGAGGAAGGGGTCAGGCAGGCACAGCTGGCTGCACGAGGAGGGGTGCGAGGACAGGGGGCAGGCACAGCTGGGGTGGGAGGAAGGGGGGCAGGCGGGCACAGCTGGGCTGCACGCGGAGGGGTGGCAGGGAGGGGACAGGCAGGCACAGCTGGGCTGCCCGGGGAGGGGTGCGAGGACAGGGGGTAAGCACAGCTGGGCTACAAGGGAAGGAGTGGGAAGAGGGGGGTCAGGGAGGCACAGCTGGGCTGCACGGGGAGGGGGCAGGCACAGCTGGGCTGCACGAGGAAAGGTGGGAGGGGGCAGGCACAGCTGGGCTGCACGAGGAAGGGTGGGAGGGGGCAGGCACAGCTGGCTGCACGGGGAGGGGTGCGAGGAAGGGGTCAGGCAGGCACAGCTGGCTGCACGAGGAGGGGTGCGAGGACAGGGGGCAGGCACAGCTGGGGTGGGAGGAAGGGGGGCAGGCGGGCACAACTGGGGTGGGAGGAAGGGGGGCAGACAGGCACAGCTGGGCTGCACGGGGAGGGGTGGGAGGAAGGGGGGCAGGCACAGCTGGGCTGGCAGTCTGTAATGACTATCTTATGTCGTCTATCTATCTAAACATAAACTCCTCTCCCATTTCCCTTGTGCTTCATGCTCTACAATTTAACACCCATTAAATGAATTCTGCATTCATGCCCAGTATAGAGAAAAGAATATAGTCATGCACATGTTTCTCTTAGACTTAGTGTATATAAATATAAACAGATGCTAAAATGACGATGGTAACCTTTTAAACAGTGGCTAATAATCGACTATCAATGGACCATTTACCACTATTATGGGATAAACGTTATTCCCATTTTTCTCATTTTCTTTTGTTTCAATATTCTTAAATGTGTGTGTATACACACACACACACACACACACACACACACACACATATATATATATATATATATATATATATATATATATAAGTAATATGTATGTAGATTAGATAATTGAAATATCATTTAAAAAATCCTAAATTTGAATCCAGTGTTCCTGGGTTTCTCTTTCAGGAAAATTGTTCAGATGAAGAAAGAAAGAAATCTATATAGTATGTGCTGGTTAGGGTATGTGTTTAATCTGTACACACTCTGGTGTATGTCTCTCAGCCTCTACATACATAATTTGTTCACTCCTTTCATTTCATTTTATTTTTAAAAGTATATACTTAAAATGATCAAATCAAGCGGAACACAAATGAGAAAAATGGGACTATAATACTTATTCCACACTACTAGTAAATGATTCATTTATCATGTAACAACTGCCAGCTGTTTAAAAAGTTCATATTTTCTCCTTTAAGTTATCCCATTGATTAAAAACACTGATGAAAACATCCTGAAAACTACTTGGGTAAGTAGTCTAATTGATTTCAATACTACTCATGTAAGTAAGAACTATTCTCTTAAGGAAGAGTTTGCAGGATTAGGAGCCTTGTGGTCCATTAAAACATGGGCCTCTACGAGCCCAATTCTGTCCCCTTACTCACAGTAATACCATACTGCACCGATAAGCCCAAATAATTTCAGTGGGGCTGCCTGTGCAGTGAGGTAATTCTCAACCTGACAGAGAGAAAGGGTAGTGGACTGAATTCTAAATTAATTAATCTATGTTCATGTCTACTTTCCTCTCTTTCTACAATCACTCAGTTTCCTGATACACACCCGTCCTCCTCCCTACTCTCTTCTGAAACTTCAGAATAATTCCTGATGGTTTGTTTTCCCCCTTCCTGACCAAGTATTTTCACACTGTATTTTTTTTACAAAAAGTTGATATAACCAAATGCAGACTGACTGAATGTTATAAAATAAGTATGATGAGGTGCTCAGCACCATCTCCTCCACTGGGCCTGGGGCTGGCCCTGTCAAACCTCACTCCTACACAAGCAGTAGAGCCAGTTGAAAAACTTAAAACTTTTTTCCATTGCGAAGTGTCATTTTGTCAAAACCAAAATGTTTTGATGGAAATTTCTTTTGAAGATTTCTTGGGTCCTAGTGGGGAGAGAGCAACCTACCCAGAACAGCCAGTAAGCTAGTGGTTAGGGCACTCAGCTGGGATGTGGGAGACCCACGTTGCAGTCTGGTTCCGATTCAGAACCCCCCTATCCCAGGTAAGTACTCTAATCACCAGGCTACTGGCTATTCTGGGGTGAGTGGGTTGATATTTCTCTTGTGAAGAAGTTTGAGAGGTCTTGTTTTCATTCGGCGTCAAAACCTTGAAACGTTTGGTGGAATGGAATTGTTTTCTGGTCTGTCATAGAAATAGTTGCATTGACTTCAACTTCAGATTGAAGTCAATGGTACATATGTTACAATGGACACGTGTGAAGGTTTGCATTCACTCTAGTGAGTAGTGACAGCATCAGCAGCTTGTAAGAGGCACTTGGCACCTCACAGGACTGAGACCTTATGTCTTAAAATAAAGAGATGCATATGGTTTAAATTGGCTTATAGATGAAACAATCGTTCCAGAGCTATCGCCTGCACTAAACCAGAAAATGTGTTAGAAAAGATGAGTGCCTCAAGCCTTTGGAAATGCATTCCTCCCCTCCCACCCTTTTACACCAGATTTCCTGCCAAGTTTACTTCTCTAATTACAAATATGACAAATACGTTGCTTGGGATTTATCTACAACCTTCCCAAAGACAAAAACCAAACTGAATACGTACAACACATTTGCTCTCCCACAGACACTCACGCAATAGAAAACTTCATGGGCTACTTTTTTGGAAAACTAATTTAATTGAGACAATACTACTAAGATTCTGCAACTCTCTCATCTTTTTCAGCAATTTAAACAAAATTAATTCCTGGGGTTTTTTGTTTTTGTTTGTTTTTAAATATATGTTGAATCCATGATAGCGATACTATAATAGTAGATAGTGAGGACTTTACACTGTGGCTGAAAAAAATTAAGCTTCATTTGCAGGTTTAAAAAGCACCATCCTAATCCCAAGGGAAATCTTTACCACCTGGTGGAAGAGCTAAATGCCTGAGGCAATGCTCTGAGCACTTATTGCTCTAGAGCAGAGCTTTCCAAACTGTGTGTCGCGACACGTTAGTGTGTCGGCGGCAGTGTGTAGGTGTGTCGCGGGGCGGCGGGCCTGCTCCGCTCCCCGGCCGGGGCTGCGGGCCTGCTCCGCTCCCCGGCCGGGGGGAGCGGGGCGGCAGACATGCCGCCCTCCCCCCTGGCGTTTTGGCGGGGCGGCGTTGTTGGGTGGGGGGGTGTTTTGGCCGGCGTTGGGGGGGGGGGCGGCACTTGGGGTTTGTTTTTTTTTGCTTGGGGTGGCCGGCCCTGGGTACTGCGCATGCGCAGTATGTGTAATCCGGGCGGAATTGATTCCGCGTCACTTCCGGTGTGTCGCAAAATGATGCATGTCTAAAAAGTGTGTCACCAACATGAAAAGTTTGGAAAGCTCTGCTCTAGAGACTTGGTAGGCTCAGAAATTAACCTGTGGAGAAGGAAGAAAAATCACGGTTGGTTGGTTTTTTTGCATAGTTTATTCCTGATGTAAGAGATCATGATGCACTCATAAAAAGCTTGGTCCTGATCACGCTGAAGTCAATGGGAGTTTTTCCATTGGCTTCTGTGGGAGCAGGCCCGAGTCCAAAATACCACTTGAAAAATACCAGATTGTGGAGAATTTAGGGAAAAACAAAGGGGATATGGAGCTGAGCCTTCTTCCCAAAACATCACTGTCATTCCACAGGAAGAGCTGAATGCCTAGATATTTTTTTTTTTTTAAGTTTGCATAAAATTAGGGTATAGCAGAGAATCTGTCAAAGTGGAACACAAAAAAATATGGATCAGCATTTCTGGAGTAAGGGGCGTGTCTCTTTCCCCCGCCTTAAGTCAGGTGATCCAGCCATTCCTTCTTGCTCCTTCCATATCCAGGTCAAATTGATGGAAGTTTCGTGGTTGAAGCCCATCTTGACTCTGTCTCCCTTTTCTTGTGTCCACTAACTCTCCTGTTTTCTGTCTTTTCTCTAGTTGTCTCTTTTTACTTCTATCCCTCATTTCACTTTCTTCTTCCCTTCCCCTTCCCAGTCGCCTCTAACAGCACCCTGCCACATTCTGCATCACTGTTATTCTCCTCAACTCCTTCTGTACATCCCTGTCGACTCTGTCCCCCAGCACTTCTAGAATTCAGTGCTGTAATGCAGCCAGTCTAATGACTAACACTAGAAATGCTCTCAGCAATAGACATCAAAGGCTGGTAGTGCTTCTCAAACTGAAGATGAGCAGTGATAGTGATGCCCGTGGGGAGAGCGTGCCATGCTGTACCAGGAGGATTACATGTTGTGACACTGGATTAGAACTGCATGCCAGACTTGCAACCCACACCCTGAAACCCTGGTAGCCTGGCTGGCATTTTTCTAGCAGCTGAGATTAAGGAGGAACAGATTTGAAGCTACAGTAGTTAAATGCCATCAAAATTGCCTGAAGAAACTGATGCTCCAGATGGAAGAATTATTATAATTATACCTTCCTTCTGTATAGTGCCTTTCAGCCACCAGAACCAGACCCCAAGGTGCTCTACAAACTGTCAGTGTGCATACAATTATATATAAGATAAGGATAATTGTCTCCAGGCTGAGACTTGGCATACCTAGGGCCAATTCCTACGCTTAGTTACAATGGTGTAAATCCAGAATAACTCAGCTGACCTGAGTGTAGTTAATCCAGTGTAATTGTGAGCAGAATTTTGATTAAAATCTGAACCAAGGAGTTTTAAAAAGCACTATTACATGGTTTTGTGGTTTTTTAAGAGGAAGGAAAATGAAATGTCTGAGATCCTTCTATTACGTAATGAAGAATATGCAAAAATTCAGGGTTTCCTCCCCTTTTTTTAAACACACAGACACTTATTTCTTATTTCCCACTGAAACCAATGGAAGTTTTGCCTGTGCAAGGACTGCAGAGTCAGACCCTGAAATTAGGCTGGTCCTTTTAGATATAATTCCTTTTACAACAACCAAAGACTTGATTCTCTAACCCAGGGGTAGGCAACCTATGGCACGGGTGCCAAAGGCGGCACTCTCATTACCTGGGTCCTGGCCACCAGTCTGGGGAGCTCTGCATTTTAATTTAATTTTAAGTTAAGCTTCTTAAACATTTTAAAAACCTTATTTACTTTACATACAACAATAGTTTAGTTATATATTAAAGACTTATAGAAAGAGACCGTCTAAAAACATTAAAATGTATTACTGGCACGCGAAACCTTAAATTTGAGTGAATAAATGAAGACTCGGCACACCACTTCTGAAAGGTTGCCGACCCCTGCTCTAACCCTTACTCATATGACTAGTCCTTTACTTACATGATTAGTCTCATGGTTCTTGTCATACAGAGCCACAGTCTGTGACATGCTTTTTCACAGTGAGCAATACCTTATCTCTGGGAAGAGGCCTGTTGAAAGAAATGAGATTAGTTCCAGAGCCAGATACTATTAAGAGTGCCGTTAAAATCAGTGGGACTCCTTGTGGAGTAAGGTATTGCTCAGAGTGAGCAAGAATGGCAGAATCTGGCCCATAAGGATTAGTTACTTGCATGAGACAGTGTTGCAGGATCAGGCCCCAGGTCAAGCATGAAGAGCTAGACACAAGGGCCCAGATCTGCAAAGGCATTTAGGAGTCTAACTTTGTTGATTTTAATGGGAGTTGGGTGACGGTCTTTCAGGATCTCAGCCAGCTTCTGTTAATACTATTTTTTATAATGTACATACAAAGCATACACCTTTGTACACAGAAGGCCTGATCCAAAGCTTAAAAGGTTAATGAGTGTCTTTCCATTGACATCAGTGGGCTTTGGATCAGGCCTTGCATTCTTACATTGAGCTCTCAACTCTACTGAGTTATGCAGTATATTCCGCTTTGTAGATGGTTCAGCCTCCCTGTACGACATAATCAGGCAGGGCGGTGTGGGTCTTGTCCTCCTCTTGGAGCTGCTCTGGGTTCTCTGCCCCTCTCTTCTCCTCCCCTCTCTAAGAGCTTGAGTAATCCTTTTGCAAGTAGTTCCACTGACTGCAATCATTTTGGGCTCCACTAATTCTACTTTGTGCCTGTGTCCCCAGCAATTTAAATCTGGTAGAGGATCCTCTAGTGGATGCTAGCTCTGAACAGGGCCGGCACCAGCCAACCAAGCACGTGCTTGGGGCGGCACCTGGAGGGGGGCGGCGCTGAGGTTTGTTTAAAAAAAAAAAACAAACACAAAAAAACCACACAACACTCTCCCCAGCTAGGGCAGCGGGCAAGCCCCGCCCTCCGCCCCGGCTGGGGCAGCGGAGCCCCGGGCCAGCCCCGCCCCCAGGCGGCACCCCGGCCGGGGCTGCGGGGGAGACGCCCTTCCTGCCGGCACGCCGGCCGGGGCGGCAGCGGGGAGCGGCATCGCCCCAGCTGGAGAACCGGGGCCGCGGGGAAGCCGTCCTCCCAGCTGGCGCCCCGGCTGGGGCGGCAGCGGGGATGCCGCGCTCCCCGCAGGCGCCCGTCAGCTGGGGAGCGCGGCATCGCCCTGGCTGGGGGAGCGGGGCGGCAGGCATGCCGCCCTCCCCAGCGGGGATGCCGCGCTCCGGTGCAGCGGGGAGCGGCATCGCCCTGGCCGGGGGACCGGGGCTGTGGCGCCCTGGGGAAGCCACCCTCCCCGCCTGCGCCCGGCTGGGGCAGCGGGGAAGACGCGCTCCCAGCCGGCGCCCGGGCAGCGGGGAAGCCGCCCTCCCCGTCAGCTGGCGGGGAGGGCGGGGTGGCAGTGGGGATGCCACCGGCCCCCCAGCCGGGGCGGCAGCGGGGAGCGGCATCGCCCCGGACAGGGGACCGGGGCCACGGGGATGCCACGCTCCCCGCCGGCGCCCGGCAGCTGGGGAGCGCGGCATCGCCCAGGCCAGGGCAGCTGGGCCTGCCGCGCTCTCTGCCCGCACCCCGGCCGGGACAGCGGGGCCTGCCACAGGCCCGCTGCGCTCCCCAGCCGGGGCTGTGGGGCCTGCCGCGGGCCCGCCGTGCTCCCCAGCCGGGGTAGCGGGGCCTGCCGCGCTTCCCGCCAGCGCCCTGGCCGGGGCGGCGGGCGCGCCGTCCTCCTCGCCGGCGCTCCAGGTGTGGGGGGGGGGCGTTGTTTTGGCGGGCGTTGGGGGGGGGGTTTGTTGGGGGGGGGGGGGCGGCGTTTGGGGTTTGTGTTTTTTTTGCTTGGGGCGGCAAAAACGTCAGAGCCGCCCCTGGCTCTGAAGCTGCTCTGAATTACTCTGGGAACTGGGATGGTACAGAATCCGCTCCAGAATTGGAGATGGGGTTGCAAACGGGATGTAGGGTTTGATCCACTTTCCATTGACATCACTTCAATGGGAGTTGGATCAGACCCTTAAAAAGGAATACAACAATTGTTAGGGCTGAAAGGAGCTAAGACATTGTTTTGGCCTGCACCCCCACCCAGGCATCGCAGAAACTGTGAGAGATAGAACATCTCCCTGATCTGTTTGCAGAGGCGATGCTCCATGTCTGGATCTTCTCCCTCCAGCCATCTGTGCCACCCAGGATCTCCTTACCCTGCAATAATCACCTTGTGGCCAGTTACTTTGGCTTCAAAAGCCTCTGCGCTCATGAGGTAGCATAGAGGAGCCTCAACACAGCCATGGCTCAGGGCCAACATTTTGTTGCATCAAGTGTAAGAATGCAGCTGCCTAGGAAAACGCCCCAGGTCAGCTAGAAATCAGCTGGAAGGTATCAAGTATGTAGTGTGATAAGAGTTAGAATGATGGAAATCATTCTGGAAAGTTATCTTCCACTTTTCATGCAACTCCGTTAGGCCCCAGTTGAGAAAAGCACATGTTTAACTTCCATGTTCAAGCACTTTGCTGAATCTGGGCCTTAATTTTCTTTTTGAGAGAATGTTAAATATTCATAGAAGGCCTATAAGTGCAAATTGCATGTGAGAGATCTCTGATTCTTAAAGAACCTTTTGGTGATTTGATGACATTATGGAGCAATATATTCCTCTCTCTGCTCACCTCAGGCTCATTTGAAGATGAATCTGTTGAAAAGCTGTTGAGCTAAACTGGGACAAATCACATTTAAATACCTCCAGTCTGCTGGAGTTCATGCAACAGTACAGAACGTTTCTCAGAAATGAGGACCTTTCAGACACATCACAGCCATTGAATAAGACACAATGCCATTGTTTGCAGAAGCAATAGACTGCAATTTGTATTTTTATTATTTAATATTCATATAGGAAGAACAGCGCTCAGAGACCCCAAAGCAGCATTGGGGTTGAAAAAATTCATTGGTAACCACGAGCAGTAGCCATGGGAAGTATAAATTATTTAAATCCAAAGAAATATTAGAATAATTAAGCCTAAATAAATGGGAGAATTTCTATTGATTTCAATGGGATCTGAATCAGGATCCATATGCATACTGCTTTAGCAGCAAAGCATCTGAAGTATGTTGGGCTGTAGGCAAAATTTAAACAGTGGGTGAAATCAACCTTTCTTCCCCTCCCCCCCAAAGAATCCTGGGGAAGGGGAAAAATAATCAATTTTGGATGTGTTTCACCAGGCATGTGCTTCCCAGAGAAAGAGATGATTCATGCGAAGTGTGAAGAATGCATTTATTCCCATATAAACAAACATTTAAAACCTTGATATGATGAAATTGATTGCTGCAGACTGTTTTAAACAGTGTCCCAGCCTGTGTCTCTGTATCTAACTGGACAGATGTTCTAGCAGGTAATCAAAAATGATGGAAACTAATA
Source organism: Macrochelys suwanniensis (assembly GCA_033296515.1). Taxonomy (NCBI): domain Eukaryota; kingdom Metazoa; phylum Chordata; order Testudines; family Chelydridae; genus Macrochelys; species Macrochelys suwanniensis. The sequence goes on along the minus strand of CM065784.1, from coordinate 13,565,902 downwards.
ACTGCTTAAAACCGAGCAAGCCAACCTGGAAAGAGACACTGACCTATTAGCCTTAATGTGACGTGTGACACAGACCAAAACGGCCGGAGAATTCAGTGTGAACACTTGGTTCTAACTTAGTATTCAGGCCTCTTTTATTTGTGCTGACAAATGTTTCTGATGCTCTCAATGCTTTATCTCTGCTGCATTACTGCAGCAGATAATACCACCCTCCTACCCAGTCATACAACACTGAACTGGCTTCTGCCTCTGGCCTACACACAAGGGCCTGATTCTTCTTTGCCCTATGTCTTGTGTAATGAAGTATGCCTGTGCAAAGTGGGTGTAAAAGGCCACCGGTCATGCGGTGGCTGGCCCTTTAACAGGAGTTGGGCATAGTCCCACCTGTGACTAATCAGCTGTCTCCCAGCTGATGCTGTGAGGCAAGGGATCAGGGGATAGCTTGAAGATTGCCTGCGGCTAGATCCACAAAAGTGACATAGGCATTGCAGTGTCTTACGCTTAGGCCTTGGCTACACTTGCAGCTGTACAGCGCTGTGAGTTAAACCTGTCTTCGTACAGCGGAGTAGGGAAAGCGCTGCAGCCTGTCCACACTGGCAGCCGCCAGCGCAGTAATGAGCACTAACGTGGCTACATTTGCGGCACTTGCAGCGGTTTTGGGAGAGGTGCATTATGGGCAGGTATCCCACAGAACACCTCTTCCAATTCTGGCGCCGTGGGTTGTGGGAAGGGGGCGTGGGGTATGGTGCATTCTGGGTCCTGTCCCAACGCCCCGTGATGCATCGCTTCGCATCCCAGCAATCCCTGTGTTTCCGGCCACATTTGGCGCCATCTTTCAACGGTTTCTTTGTAGCGCGATCTGTGCTCCGTTTCGGTCAGCGGGAAAATGGATCCCGACCTGTTGAGCAAAATACTGACGAGTCTTGCCAGCACGTCACGTTTGGCAGTCGAGCTCTTCCTTAAGATCCACAGTGACAGCGAGGAGTCCGACGATGATGATGAAATGTCGCGCAAAACGCGTACGACACGAACTTGCTTGTGGCATTCACGGACATGCTGTGCACCATGGAACGCCACTTTTGGGCTCGGGAAACCAGCACAGAGTGGTGGGATCACATTGTCATGCAAGTCTGGGATGACGAGCAGTGGGTGCAGAACTTTCGGATGAGAAAAGCAACTTTCATGGGACTGTGTGAGGAGCTCGCCCCCGCCCTGCGGCGCAAGGACACAAGATTGAGAGCTGCCCTGACGGTGGAGAAGCGGGTGGCTATTGCAATCTGGAAGCTGGCAACTCCAGACTGCTATCGATCAGTAGCGAACCAGTTTGGAGTGGGAAAGTCGACTGTTGGAATCGTGCTGATGCAAGTTTGCAAGGCCATTAATCGCATCCTGCTCAGAAGAACTGTGACTCTGGGTAACGTGCAGGACATTGTGGCTGGCTTTGAACAAATGGGTTTCCCTAACTGCGGAGGGGCGATAGATGGGACGCATATTCCTATTCTGGCACCACCCCACCTCGCATCCGAGTACATTAATCGGAAGGGGTATTTCTCCATGGTTCTCCAGGCGCTTGTGGATCACCGTGGGCGTTTCATTGACATCAACGCAGGCTGGCCCGGAAAGGTGCATGACGCACGCATCTTTCGGAACACTGCCCTGTTCCGGAAGATGCAGTCCGGGACTTTTTTCCCAGACCGGAAGATCATGGTAGGGGAAATTGAAATGCCCACTGTGATCCTTGGAGACCCCGCGTACCCTTTAATGCCATGGCTCATGAAACCCTACACAGGGAGCCTTGACACTAGCAAGGAACGGTTCAACTACAGGCTGAGCCGGTGCAGAATGACTGTGGAGTGTGCTTTTGGCCGTTTGAAGGGCCGCTGGCGATCTCTATATGGGAAGCTGGACTTGGCCGAACACAGCATCCCCGCGGTTATATCCGCGTGCTGTACCCTCCATAATATTTGTGAAGGGAAGGGTGAAATGTTCACTCAGGCGTGGACCTCAGAGGTTCAACACCTGGAGGCTGAATTTGCACAGCCAGAGAACAGGGCTATTACAGGGGCCCAGCGTGGGGCTGCAAGGATTAGGGATGCCTTGAGGGAGAAATCTGAGGCTGAAAACCACCAGTAATGTGTGCTGCCCTGCACAACCCTGAAGTGAAGTGGTTCCAATGTTATCAGTTATCTGTCTTTGCTAAGCTGATTTGTGTTTGCTCAGCTTACTTGCATTGCCTGTTTCTTTCCTGGGCTAAGGTATCTTTTTTCATTATGCAATAATAAAGACTGTTTGCACATCCAAAGAATCCCTTTATTACAGAGAAAATACATGTATTAAAAAGAAACACAACTGCTAGTGAGACAGAAAGGGCAAGGGGGTGGTGGGTGGTGTGGGGAAGGGTTCAATCACAGGGTATGGTATGTCCTGCTTTCATACTCGGGCTTCCTGTCTGGAGTGCTGTGCAGTGAGTGCTGCACTTCAGAATGTCTATAATTCGGGAGGGGAGTTGAGTGCAGTGGGTAAGGGTCATAGTTTCCAGGGCTGTCTGGTGAAGCTACAGGTGTTGGGGGCATCTGGTGTGGGCGATAAGAACCTGGATGTTGGGTGAAGTGGGCAGGTGGTGACATGGGGGCACAAATGTTTTGGGATACTGGCTGCAGGGGGGGGCGGGGGCGGTACTGCTCCGCCTGCATGGCGACGAGCGCCTGGATCGAGTCCGCTTGGCGCATCAAGATGCTAATCAGTTCCTTTGTGCTTTCGTGCCGGAGCTGCATGCTTTGCTGCCGCTGCGCTGCGTTTTCCTGGCGGAGCCTGCTTTCACTCTCCCTCCACTCCCGAGCCTTTTGATTCTCTTTAAGAGACTGTTTCATAACTTCCTGCAGCATGTCTTCTTTCGTTCTTCTGGGCCTCTTCCTGAGCCTTTGGAGTCTCTCAGCCGGTGATAAGAAGGATGGCGGAGATCTCAAGGTTGCATCTTGAAGGCAAAATGCAACATTTAACAGAGGCATCATTGTTTTATGCCAGACAGAGCAATGATTCCCCCACACTTAAGGAGGGCACGCACAGTCTCCAAAACAGCACAGTTTTCCTGTCCCAAACAGAGCGCACAGAACCCACGGGAGCCCCAAAATGGTGAGTAAGCACAGGGTAAAGGGGGACTGATTGTTTCATGGATGTACTGTCCGACGGGTTTCTGTGCCTTGGGGAGAGCCAACAGCTGCAGGGGGAACCTACACTGAACACTATCCCCACATTTTCCACAGGAGTTCGTCCTGGAAGATATCTCGCTGCTGAGGGTGTCTGGGGAAGCAAGGGAGGGTCTTCTACTGCAATGCGGCTTCCGCCCTGGCCCCTATGCAGCTTGCCTGTGTGCAGCAATGGTCCCCTCGCGGCACAGTGGCGTGGAGACGTTACCCTGAATGGGACAAGGACCACGGCGGCTCTCCCAATAAACCTGCGCAAGCGCATTGCCCACGTTCTGGCTGAGACTTTTGAAGAGATTACAGTGGCTGATTTCTCCGATGTGATAGACCACATCAATGCGCTCTTCCGCATCTAGGCATGCATGCAGCCCAAACCCTCCTCGCCCAAGGACCCCACACTGAAAAAACTCCTTCCCAAAAATAAAAGCTGCTTACCGCGAACCTGCTCTTCTCTTTCTCTCCCAGCGCGTACCGGCCGCTGCGACTGGCTCCCTTCCTCCTGGCTCGAGAAGAGCTCCTGGCTGCATGCACCCAGGGAGTCAGGGGTGTCTCCCCCAGCCACAGCACCCTCGGTTCTGTTTTCTTCAACCCCCTCCTCCTCCTCCTCTCCCTCCTCCTCCTCCTCCTCCTCCCGCTCTCCTGTGTCCACGGTGGTGCTCGGAACAGTAGTGGGGTCACCCCCAAGTATTGCATCCAGCTCTTTGTAGAATCGGCAGGTTTTGGGGGGAGCACCCGAGCGGCTGTTTGCCTCACGGGCTTTGCGGTACGCACTCCGCAGCTCCTTTACTTTTATCCTGCACTGCATTGCGTCCCGGTCATGGCCCCTTTCAATCATGGCCCTTGATATCTGGCTGAAAGTATCGAAATTCCTCCGGCTGGATCGCAGCTGGGACTGGACAGCTTCCTCCCCCCAAACAGTGATGAGGTCCAGCAACTCGCCATTGCTCCATACTGGGGCTCATCTGGCACGTGGAGGCATGGTTACCTGGAAAGATGCGCTGAGAGCACTCCACGCCTGGCTGAGCAAACAGGAAGGGGATATTTAAAATTCCAAGGGAATTTAAAGGGTCGGAGTGGCGGTTGGTCACCTGAGGCCAGGGCAGTAGAGTTCTAATTGATGACCAGAGTGGCTAGAACAGGCATTGTGGGATACTTCCGAATACTTCTGGAGGCCAATAACAGCGCATTGGGTGGCCACACTGTAGCCGCAGCACACCAGCAGCAGTGCAACAAACGTTATTCCTCTCGGGGAGGTGGAGTACATGCAGCGCTGTAAATGAGGAGATGCAGCGCTGCACGTGCCTTGCGAGTGTAGCCAGTTAGTGAGTTACAGCGCTGCAGGCAGTTTTATTGCGCTGTAACTCGTAAGTGTAGCCAAGGCCTAAGGCATGCTGCTACCCAGCGAAATCCATAGCCCTGAGTTAGGTGCCTAAGAAAGGGATTCACAGAAACCAGCAAGCTGAGCAGGGGGAAGTGCCAAGGAGAGGGGCAAATCGTGGGCTGCCCCTCAAAGGTAATAAGGACCCCAGCTCTGCTCAGGATTCATAGCTGTGACCCCTCTCCTGGATTTAGGCACATAAACTAGGTCGGTCATTTCTCAGGGAGGGGGAGGGCCCGTCCCATCCCACCCAATTATATCCAACAGCAGCAGTTAGGCCAATCTCCTGAAACGTGGGAGACCTGTTTGCAAATCCCTATTCCGACTGATCTGGAGCAGGGCCTTGAACCCAGATCTCCCATAGCCCGGGTAAGTGCCCTCACTGTCAGGGTATTGGGTATTCTGGGGTGGGGGTCTCTCCATCTCTGCTGTTGCAGTGTGTAGCAATAACTTTTTTATTGGGCTAGAGAGAACGTGAGCAACTCGCTATAGCCCAGTTGTTGGAGCAAATCCCTGCTCGAAGCAATGTAAATGACCACACAAGCCGGCAGTGGAGTATCAGTGCCAGAGTTTCTGCAGGCCTCATCCTATACACAGTTTCTACACTCCACATACAGAGCTTCCAGAAACCTTAACTGTAGTATGGGAAAGAAAATGCCATGAACTGATAGAACCGCTGACCTCTGGCTGTACCTCACAAGGAAAGTTTAAGTATAGCAAACAAGCAATAGATTCCTTCATCCAGCTCTTCCTAACAAGTGTGCGGAAGTAGTAATTGTCCAATGTCTGTCACTAATTTGCACTCACATAACGTGTTTGGAGCCCTTTTTGCAGACCATGATTAAAGATATGCAGAGCTAGCCCTCCTGCAGACAAATGATGTGACCCCTGCTACAGAAGTGCCAGCCTATTTACATTTTTGGAACAAACGTGATGCATTTCATTTTCCTCTACTCCTTCCCCAGCAGCCCTAATCACCTGGCTCTTACATTCTGCAGTCATGTCTCACGTCTCTGGGTGAAGATAGGGATATCCATCTTGATGAGGGATAGTGTAGCATTTGCCAACATTTCAGTCTCTTGGCTGCTACTGTCCTCATATTAAACAGGGGTCAATAGCTATTATAAAGTTTACACACACAGGAGGAATACGTATGTAGAACACATAGCTAATTTCTGAGCGAGGGGCCATCTCCTGAGAGGTGCCAAGTCCTCACAACTCCTATTAAGTTTTCACTTCTATGGGAGTTTTAGGGGCTCAGGCCCTACAGTGTGTGTTTTATTGTGCTGTCGTCATTCGTATTGCCTAGCAGAGCTGAAAACATATGGATGCTTTAATTGTGACAGAAAAGTCAGAGGTGTATTTTCTGTAGGTAAAAGCTGGGCTCATGCTGCATGATTGTAAGGCACACATTAGTTCTCATTGCCACACAAACCAATCTGCATTCACTCTGCAAGTTAAACCATTCCTCATCCTTCCAAAACAGCTCTTGGTGTTTCTTTTGTCCCCTTTTTTTCCACCTGCTCTAGAACCGCTGAAGTTTCTACACGCCTTGTGGAACTGCTGAGGGGTAGAGGGCATGGATTGACGGGATCTTGAATTAATGTCTCCCACCAAACAAAAGTGATATTTTTTGTGAGGTTGGGAGTAGAGCTGGTTGTAAAATAGTTCTTTTCCCCCTGTGTGAAGTCAACTTTGAAAACTGAAATGCTTTCATTCAAAATTGTGGTGCTTCATGGGAGTTGTAGTTGGGGTGCATTATGCTCCCATTCTCCTTTATGGGCTGGGCTCTCTGGCCAGGCTACTTGGCCTTTTTTTTTTTTTTTTTTAAATAAATGGAGATATGCCAATCTCCTAGAACTGGAAGGACCTTTCAAGGTCATTGAGTCCAGTCCCCTGCCTTCACTAGCAGGACCAAGTACTGTCCCCTGACAGATTTTTGCCCCAGATCCCTAAATGGCCCCCTCAAGGATTGAACTCACAACCCTGGGTTTAGTAGGCCAATGCTCAAACCACTGAGCTATCCCTCCCCTCTCAGTGTGGGGAGAGGGTGCATGATAGGAGTCCCTGGACGTGTGCTCAATGGGAGATGTAGTCCCGCCTGAGAGCCCACAGGGGAGAATTGAAGCATAAGGCACTTGAACAACAATTCGCATGAGGCACCACATGAGTTTTAGGACCAGATCCCCAATTGGTGTAAATCTGCCCCATTCCAATAAAGTCAATTTATGCCAGCTGCAGAGTTGGCTCTGAGGTTTTATCCATGCAGTTCTCTTAAGCTCTGCAGGGCTGTTGCTCCCAGTTTTCTGCACCCATGATGAGCTCCAGGTTTGGGATGTCGCCCTGATACCTTTGTACAATGGGGGTTTACATGTATTATTTTTTTATAGCACTAGCAAGGTACATTCACTCCTGTAAACAGGCTTGGCAGAAACACATGTGCCACTTGTCTATTTTTCTGTGTCGCTGCAGTGCGCCATTTTGACATTTTGAATAAAAATATTTCAGTTTTCTGTTGAAAATCAAAACCCCTCCTGTTTTTAGGCATTTGGGTTTTTGATGAAATATTGACATTTTCCACAGAAAGCAGACATTTTTCTTGTAAAAAATCAACCCCCAAATTTCCAGCAAAAAAGAAGTTCGATGGAAAACTTTCCCACTTGCTGTAAAGGGGAGTATTGTCTTCTCCCCTTTTCCACCTGTGCCCAACCTACCATTGGGTGGTCAGTCAGGAGTGCAGTCTAAGGGGCTCATGGCCTCTGAAAGTCCCTCCCCTTGCTTGATGGATAACCAAGAGAAGATGGCTCCCTCCCAGATCTAAGGGACACAATAATCATTGGCAGTGTTATCTTCCACTCTGCCTCTGAGCAGCTGGGCTGATTTGAGTGGCCCTAGTTATAGAAGCCATAGGTCCCCCTCACCAGTGGGTTACAATAACACTTGTGCAACTACCTCAAAGGCATTGCTTGGCCCATCAGCTATGCACAGCAGCTTCATGGCATGAAATCCAGCAGGGATCCATTCCACAGATACTCCGAAGACAGGCTTTTCTCTTTGTTACACTGAGAGAGTCCAATTTTGTGATAGTACATCCAAGCCACATGTGTCTATTGTATCTTTGTAACCCATGGTTACAGCACTCTCCCTCATATCAATACACTGATGAAAAGAAACAGGAAAAACAGCTTCCAGAATTCCTGGGCCATAGTTTAATAATAAATAAATAAATAACAATTTCAATCTTCTTTTCTTATAACAAACCAAACAAATTCTAGGTGCCAACCTATCCATAGAACAGGTGCCAAAGTACTATGCATTAAGAGAGAGGAAAGACCAGTATGCCTGTGTTCCTCTGTAGCACTTACCTTTCCAACATGATTAGAAGCCCAGTAGGTTTAGCACTTCATGGCATTTTCTTTTTGCAAGGACTGGCACCTGGGTGATTTGTTGTAGGCGCACAGATGTTATGCTGTCATTTAAGAAATAATAATAATACTTTGACTCAAACAAACTGTTTTGGTAAGAATCCGTGTTTGCTTTTGTTTTGAGGTGAAAGAAGCTGCCCATGAACCACAGATGGTGTTTACAGCTCGCCACGCGACTATCACTTTCCAGACAGATGGAGAAACATGGAGGGAACAGAAAGAGAAAAAAGCAGCTTTGATGGTTGGCATTTTAATTGGAGTTTTTGTACTTTGCTGGATACCTTTCTTTATCACAGAATTAATAAGCCCCCTCTATTCCTGCAACATTCCACCCATCTGGAAAAGCATCTTTCTCTGGCTTGGCTACTCCAATTCTTTCTTTAATCCTCTTATTTATACAGCATTTAACAAAAATTACAACAATGCCTTCAAAAACCTTTTTGTAAGACAGAGATAAAAGAGGGATGGTTATGTTACCATGTAATACACTGACTTAGTGGAGAAAGTATGTGGCTGTGAAATGTCTGATTGTAAAGAGCAACTGCTACCTAAAGGGATTTTGCAGCAGTGAAGAAGAACATTGAACACCTGTGTGTTGGGACATAAACCTACTTACCCTGTACAGTCTCCCGTTGAAATGCATGTACGCTGGGCTGTACTGAAGAAAGACCAACATGGAAGACTGAAGGGGTGAATGTTTCCCTTCTCTAGGAGTTGAATCGATTTCTGCTAAATTCTGGAAGAAGCGAATTAAAAACATCTAGCATCACACTAATCCAATCTAACCAGACTAACCCTATCCAGCCAACTATTGCTGCCATGTAGTAGAATCTTCTTAATGAGCACAGGCATCAATGGAAACTCTGCCAGTTAAGCAGTAGCTCTGATTGATTGGTGCACAGTCCTGATGCTAGTTTAATTTTAGGAATGTCTTTGGGGGGGAGGGGAAAGGACAAATGCACTTTGATATCATTTTTGGTGATACAGTATTTGAATAAAATAAATTGGACTAAGTTAAGCGGCCCTACTAGAGCAAGAACGAAGGGCATAGCACTCGTGCTAGCAAGCGTTGGTCCACGCCTATAAATTACTATTACAGATGAACCCTGAGTTAACTGAAACTGAAGGTCAGTTATGTTCCCTTGGGTTACAGGAGTGGCGTTTTAGGGCCAGAGCCCCAATTGGTGTAAATCTGCCCCATTCCAATAAAGTCAATTTATGCCAGCTGATGAGTTGGCCCTGACATTTTATCCATGCAGTTCTCTTAAGCTCTGCAGGGCTGTCGCTCCCAGTTTTCTGCACCCATGATGAGCTCCAGGTTTGGGATGTCGCCCTGATACCTTTGTACAATGGGGGTTTACATGCATTATTCTTTTATAGCACTAGCAAGGTACATTCACTCCTGTAAACAGGCTTGGCAGAAACACATGTGCCACTTATCTATTTTTCTGTGTCGCTGCAGTGCGCCACAGTCTGTTCTCTGGCCATCGTCAAGTTAACTAGCATATCTATGAGGGTGCTGATTGCATGGATTCTACTGTCAGACTGCACAAAACCACAGTTTTCTAGCTCAGTTTTTCAAAAGGACTGGATTCCACATTTTATTAGGAGGGATTCACAATTAAGTCTTTCCGTCCTCCCCACAGCAGTGTTATTAAATGTCTGTAGAGGAGGTTCTGACAATGAAAAAAATGATGCAGAATTTGTGATCAGCCATTACGTGTTTTACTTTGCTTTAAACAAAGCTCACTGCAGTGCACCTGAAAAGGTTTCATAGTGCTGAGGGGAAGCCAAGATGACATCTCCCTTCTCAGCAAAGGCTTAACTTTCATAGAATTAAAACTGGAATGAGGTGCTCTGCTTTTCAGAGAATGTACAGAACTGGAGATTTGTCCTCTCTTTTATACATCACTCTTTGGGAAGGTCAGAGGAAACATTGCCAAAGATCACAGCTCCACACTGGGTGAGTTCAGGCAGAGCGGTTATATGGGTAGTGTAGTCATCTCACCCCCATGCAGCCCATGGGCAGCTAAGATGCCACTGTACTCCACCCTAGTGCAGTACAGAACTTCAGAGGGACTTATATATGCCCCTCTTGAACTTGATGGAAAAACACTCCTCACTGGAAGACTGGTGTTTCATGAAGTTCTGGGACAGCGGCTCTGGCAACACCAAACTCAGAGCGTACTAGGCAGGTCCAGGGAGAGACCTCGGGACACTAACCAGAATCCAAGCATAAACAAACCTCCAGCAGAACGCTGTATTTGTTCTCTGTAGTACTTCTGAATCTCTTTACTGCCATAACCGCTTAAGAGTTAACTTTGAGCATTAGAAGAGAAAGGAAGACAAGTCTCTTGTGGCCTTTCTGCTCTAGCTGATATTTAGATGGGAAGAGAAGCAGAAGAATTATGCACAAGGACCATGGATGGGATTTGAAAAGCATAAGTCCACCAACAATCTTCCCTTTCCTCATGTGAATCCGTGGGTAGTTATGGTTTGCTGGCCCATCAATTTAAATGTAAGGGGCTATTAATAGGACATTTTCAGGCCACACTGCTGCGCTCCAAGTCTGCTGACTTTCAAGGTACACTGGAAAGTTTCTCTTTTTACAGATTTCCCCCCCCCAAAGAGTTTGGGGTTTTTTAGTAAGAAATTGAGATTCTGCTTTCTGCCAGGAGTGGGGGGAAAGGAGAGCGGGGGCTAGATCCTCAGCTGGTGTAAAGCAATGTTGCATCACTGAAATGAGCAGAGCTGTGCCCATGTACACCAGCTGAGTCCCACAGTTCAATTGGTGTGCTAGTATATAGAGCCATGTAACTGATGTATTTTTTTAATTGTACATGCACTGATAGTTTTCTGATCAACACATTTTATAAATTAAAAAATGAAACTCTCTCTTTGTGATCATTTGTATTCTGACAGCTCCTATTAAAGGGAATTACGGGATTCTCTAGTTAAAAGTCAAATATTTACACAAGGCATGTTGTTTAAAGAAAGATCCTAACAAGTGATAATTCACATGAGTATTTCCTTCCTTCATGTAAAGGAATGACAATCTTTAGGCTCCATTATCTACTACCAAGTAACTTTTCCTCATGAGCTGTAATTAGTATCTACAAAGAAGAAAGGATTGGAGACAGAGTTCTTAAGTGTTAGAGCAAAGGGCCAAGAGCCAGTCATGTAGGTTCTATTCCTTGCTCTGAAAGCAACTTTCTTATGACCTGAGACAGCCACCTAATTTTTCCATGCCTCAGTTTACCATCTTATTGAACAGATATAATTATATCAGGAGTATTGGGAGGCTTGAAAGGGCTGAACTGTACTATACAAATCCACAGTTGTTTTTATATAATAGTAGGGGCCTCATCTGAGACCCCATTTTGCTGGGGGCTGTACATATACATAAGAGACAGTCCCTGCCCAGAAGATCTTGCCATCTACATAGATAAGATTGACAAAGAGTGGGAGAAAGGGATTATTAATGTATATCTAAATAGGTTAAAACAGCTACTCTAAAGAAACCTCTTTGGCAGTATGTTTAGACATTTGGATATGGGAAAATAAATGACCATATAGCTAACATGGAGAAGACTGGTTGTTTCTGCTTGTACTCAGTGAAATATTAGTTTCAATTTTATTTGTAGGCACTGAATTTACTCTCCCGTTATATTTACTCAGTAGAACTCTAAGAAGTATCAGTGGAGCAAAGTAGAATGTCATTGCCAGATTCTGTGGCAAGGACTTGAGAATTCTGCAGTTAGATAGATGAAGGCTTTTACACTCTGTGCTAATGTAACCCACACACCTTCTGGGTGTACTGTTCTGCCCCATCTAGTGGCACCAAGACTATACTTAGAGTTAAATGAGTCTGCTCTACAGCCTTAGCGAAGAGCCAGTTGGCTTTTAGCTCTTGCAGTAGAGGCTCATGCACTAAGCTCCAAAGGCCCTCGGTTCAATCCCACCGTCTGTTGGTGTTATACTAACGTTGTGTGCTGCAGAAACCCAAAGAATCCAGGGCAGGGGGATGGAAATGTACTGTCAGCTTCTGTATATGTTCTCTCCTACCTCAAACCCACAGTGAACTACTGAAGAAGTGAGGTTTATTTTCTGTTTGTGTGATCCCATCCATGCTGCCTCTGGCCTCCACAAACAGGACCGCACACAAGAAAGCTAACAGTAAGTTACACAGCAATTCATTATCAAACCTCGGGTGAAACCCAGAATTTCTTGGCTCCTTGCCTGATCTCTCAACCACACCTCACTCTCTCTCAGGATTGTAAATCTCGTATTGTATTAGTAGCACCAAGAATTTTCTGTATCAAGATTAATCTAGACACATAAATGTTAAAACAACACCTGAGAGCCTGATTGTGCAAATACGTGGAAGAAACTTTACTCATGTGAACAGTCCCTTTGATGAAGTGGGTTTGAACACATGTCCTAGAAGTGAAAGGCTATCCCAATACCACTCCCCTGAGTCACTCATTACCACCCCCCCAGGAAAAAGATGCTCCACTGCTTTGCACCTTGTGTCATTACTTACACCTGTCCTAAGGAAGCACCCAGGGGTGTAAGTCAGAATTCTCCATTTACCCACTGGGCACAGGTGTAAGTGACTGCACATGGTGTGAGGCTGTAGAGAAACAGGCCCCATCTCTCTGGCAACTCTTTACAGGTTTATAACCAAGTTTCTTTCATAGGAACATCTTGTTTCTTGCATGACTATGTATAACAGCACATCCTGCCTGACTATATCTGTGGACCAGGACAAAGGTAGAGTCATATTGCTACTTTGTCACCCAAGTAATCACACACATTCCTGGACAGCAAGAAGTAGAGAAGAGCTTTTACACATTCAAACCCACCTATTCCCTCACCCACCCCGACCCCCCGCCACACGTGTGGCTTAATCCATGGCCACACATGATTAAAGCGACTAACATTTGCAGAAGTCAGCTAAAAGGGAGGAGGCAAAATAATGTAATTACATTTTAACCCTCGCCCTCCCCCCCCCCCCCCATCATTTTCCCTTTTCAGATGAAATTAACATGTTTTAGTACCGCACAATTTTTGGGAGGTGCAAAAATAAATTATCCAGACTTTGTCATGCTCTGAGTTGCTTTTCTCCAGGCTGAATGTGTCAAATATTTCCATTCACAAAAAGTAAATAAAATGAACTCATGTGACAGCATTTACTGTCATGGTCTAAGAGATAAGTGTCTTACTTTAAAAGGTCAATCTGAGTGTCTCAGTTTCTGACACATCAGGCAAACTGTTATCCTACAGCAACACATATTAGTGGGCCAAACTAATTTAGTTTATTGAATTGTGAATTAAACCCCTAGAGGAATCTACTAGTATACAATAGATTTCCTAGAAATCTTTTAAGTCTTACTTCACAATCCAGAGGCAGGTTTTTATTTTTTAAACTGTTGAATTAATCTTCAGCATGAATAATGGGGCAAAGTGTTAAGGAATTGGCTCCAAAATCCCCAGCAGCTAGTCTGAGTTAAGATCTCTCTCACACACACACACACACACACACACACACACACACACACACACACACACACACACACACACACACACACACACACACACACACACACACACACACACACACACACACACACACACACACACACACACACACACACCCCTTGTACTTTTGAGAATGGAATTTTTAATTGACTTTTCTGTGGACAAAATGCAATTTTTTCCCTGATGACAAAATATGGGCCCAAAGTTTAGATTGTAAAATATTTCCTAAGTAGAAATTGATTCTCATTCAGTGTGTTCATTACAATTCTCATTTGTATTTCTATATAAATTTACCTTACCACCTTCCTTAAATATTTTGGATGTACAAAATTAAACCATAGGGGAATTGGCATACTGGTCCAAGGTCCATTTAGCCCAGTATCCTGCCTATGTCAGTGGCCAGAGGAAGGTCTAGAAGCTCAGCAGATGTGGGAGAATCTACCCCCCCATAGGGGCAGATTTTACTCATCCTGGCTAACCACTTGGAAGATCTAATTCAGACTTCCATTTTGCAGAACTGCTTCTTGTAGCTTGCAACAGTCTTATTTAATCTGATTTTGAGTTTTGAAGTAATGGTTCCATTTCCCTTGGGAGTCTGCTTGACTGTTCAATTGATCTTTCGGTTCAAATCTTTTCTTTAACATCTAAACAAACTTTGCCTTCCTTAGCTTCAAACCATTGCTCCTTTTCCTATGGTTTCCAGAGACTAAAAATATTTCATTCATTTTGTAACCTCTGAGGTATTTAAAGACTGATCAAATCTCCCCAGATCTTCTCTTTTAAATCCTACCATATAATTTACCTCCCTTACTCTCACCAATCCTCCTATCAGTTTGTCCTTTGTACATTGTCTGACTTCCCTATAACCTTCCTCAACCCTGGATCCCAGAACCAACACAGTACTGCTGCTGTTTAGTCTACCATCTTTCCAGGACACTCCAAAGAGGATTTCCCTTACATGAGTAAAGGACACACTATGGGACATGAATAATAAAACTAACTTCTGAGATTAGATTGGGACAAAAATGTCTTTAATCCACCTAGACAAATGGGAATGTACATCTGATACCTTACCACTGCAATTCCACCACTGGCCAGTAGGTGGAGTATGTAAACCTGCACCTGGCCTCCCCACTACACTGGTGAAATGCTGTATGCACTTACTGAACTGGTTATGCCCACCTGATGTAATAATTATGGGCCTGATCCTGCAGCCACTGAAGTCAGAGTTTTTCAATTGGCTTGTGTGCCCAATCCACAGGTGAGGATCAACTCTCAATTTCTATTACATCAGTGGGAGCAAAGGGTATTCAGCCTATCGCTCTATGGCCAAGCTCATCGTGGCATGCACTGAAACAGTTCATTCTTCTCATTGCATGTTTGCATTTTCTACTCAATGTGAGCCTCTGCAATTACAGATTGCTGTTCTGGCAAGTTAGGCCGGGGGTAACAAAATTTCAAGTACTCCCCAAATCATTGCGCGCACACAAAACTGAAGAGTTCTATATGTCAGCACTTCATTAGCGTAAGCAGGTCCCAATACCCAGCCTACTGCCCAGTGCTTTCTTGATTTACTTTTCCTTATTCCATCGATGAAATAGTAATACATCATTGTGTAAAGTGATTTTAACATTTTAATTTCTAGCGCAGGCAAGGTCTAAATTGAAATTCATTGTTTCAGAGGAAACTGTCAACCATTTATTTATGACCCTTGTTTGTAGAACCCACTTAGAAGACTATTTCTTTACTGACTTTGCCCTTCAGTTTGGCAAATGAGCTGTTGCTTTCAAGGAAGGTGAAAATAACGTAGCTGTTTTTAAACATTATCTTCCATTTACATAACAGCTTATAATACCAAAGCATCTTTGGTCTCAATCGTGCAAATCTTCACGCACCTGAGTAGCTCCAGTGTGTAAGAGTTGGCAGAATCGAGGCCTTAGGTTACACGTTCGCATCCTCATTATGGTAGCCCAGCATTTAGAAGTGTGTGTTCCTTCAGAACCAGTAGAGCGAGCACACAGTGGCCTGACCCTAATTAGAATGTCCTATGCTGAGTGCAAGAAACAACCAAGGCTGGCAACCAAAAGTGCTTTAAAGTGC
Source organism: Macrochelys suwanniensis (assembly GCA_033296515.1). Lineage (NCBI taxonomy): Eukaryota > Metazoa > Chordata > Testudines > Chelydridae > Macrochelys > Macrochelys suwanniensis. Next base: position 13,550,255 of record CM065784.1, on the reverse strand, counting down.
TCTGTGTTCTGGTCCCTTTATGGGTCCATCATGGCCCCCAGCATCAGAGAAGCCTCAGGATTTCTCTAACAAATGCCCTGCTTTGCCCATTGGCTACGGGAAGCAAAGAATTGTTGGAACCACACTAGCATATGGTGGCTCTGGCATCTCTACTTTAGAGGAAAGCTGCTCAACATAGGGGTTATTCCCAAGGGTCTGTTTCTGCTCTCTTGAAGGGCTCTATTTTTTGCAAAGGGACTGTTCAGTTCAACAAAACCAACACTTTACTCACAGGTCTACAGGCTGGGAACTTGTTGCTTTCTTCAACTGGATCCCACAAAAAGCATGTGTGTGTGTTGTCGGGAGGGACACGGGAATTCCCACTTACAAAACAAGAAGGGTGGAGCATGGCTTCATCCCATAATACTCAGGGTAATCCAGTTAACCTTATCATGACCACTTTATTACACCTTTACACGGCTAGCTCAGAGTCTTTTCCAATATGTTTATACGTTCTTCAAAAAGAGTCCCTTGCCAGAGTGATGGATTCAATTTTTTCCCCTAAAAATCTAATCACTTATTTAGGAAGTTTTAACAGATTTTACAAATCTTATGTCTGAAAACTGGTTCTGAGCTTTCTGATTTATCAGATTTTTAATGTTCATCTGTTAAGATTCTTATGCCATTAAGAATAATGTAGAGACATTGATTTGCTGTGTATACATTTTCAAGATGGACTGATAGACCCATTCAGGAGCCTGTTGATGGGCCAATATGTGGTACTGAACATAGCATCCTATGGTTTGAAAGAGCTTAAAATAATGTAGTAGAAGGAATTTCTATGACCTTGCTACACATGAGCTTTCACTTCTCACCCCAACTTTACAAAGATTTCTCACTTAAAGTGCAGTGTCCACAGATTCTAAGGTCAAATCCTGCTACTGACTTCGATGGGAGTTGGATCAGGCCTTCTATAGTGATGGCTTTATAAGTAAGTCCTTTCAGTGACACAGATACACAATTCTGCATCCCACATTGATGATCATGAAAGGCAATCTACCCTGATATGGGCCTTTTTTACATATACTGTGGAGATTTATTGTTTTTACAAATTCCATAGTGAGGGGAAAAAAACCTCAAAACAAAACCCAAAGATGGCAGCTCAGGTGGTTAATGTGCAGAAGTGGCACACTGGAATAATATATACCCATTAGTATGTGAGATATTAAGAACAAACATTTATACAAGTCAGTGAATGCTATTATGCATTCTTTATAAAAAAAATCTATTAAGGCTTCTAAAGAAGAGACACTTAAATATAACAGCTGCATATCATTGGGTTCCAAACATTTTTATTTCACATTCACCTGCCATAGACAGTAATGTAATAGCACTGTCGTCCATGTTACTGAACACAATGAAAAACTTGGGTTTTTTAGCAAAAAGAGGATGTGTTGTACATTAGCAAGTCTAGTCCAAACAACTTGCTGTTTTGTTCAAGCTATCTGAACTATAAAATACTGTATACACATGTTCTATACAAATTCACAAAGGGGTTCAACAAGTTTTCTACATTTTCAGGGCCAAATCCTTCTGATGTAAATTGCCAGAGCTTCCTTGACTGCAAAGGAGCTACACCAGTTTACACCAGCAGAAGATCTCGGGTTTAATCTTTCCAAATTGCAGCTGAGAGAGAATTTGTGTTGACAGATGTATTTTTGAACTCAACCAGTGATACTTGAAGATCTTAGTGATTAAAATCTAATTTGTCTGGAACTAGTTATTTAATAGCAATCCCCCTCTACATAATGCTGAAGTTTCAAAGAAAGTGGTATGCAACAGCTACACTTGCTGTAATAAAAATATAGAAGTCTATAATCTTACACTAGAGAATTACGCAAGTTAAGATTCCATTTGCTTAAGTCTTAACCACCAGGCTTCACATTTCTTATTGTATGAAATCTTATCTATGGCTAAAATGTAAAACTGAAGTAAAATCTGGCTTCTTAGCAGGTGAAAAAAAGTGAAAACAAAATTTTCTCTGTTTCACCTTTGGCTAAATTTATCAAATCACTGTTTTTTTACTACACTCTCTCTTCATGGTGTCTGGATTTATTTTTTCAAGTATGTTACAAACTTACAATACATATATATTTTTTCCTGAAGTTAGAACTAGTGCAGTATTAAATCCAAAGTACAAAATAATCCTATCTTCCTCACTGTGAAAAACAAATAAATAAAACTAGACAACATTCCTAATTTACTGTGCTGCATTAACTCTTTACTGTGTAATGGAGGTGATCAAGAATAAACAGCCACTGGACAAAGTAATGTAGAACAGAATACAGATTGAAAAATAAAGATTTATATAGCAATATACATGTATCTAGGCATTGCAGTTATCACTGTTACCACAGAAAGTATTCAATTTATGGACCGAACAATCAATTATAAAATTGACTGGCTAGAGGAATTCCTCAGGAAGAACTGGCTTTCAGCTTGGATAGCAGCATTTCATTCTTACGGCACTCCTGTTGATAAAAGTAAATAGATTTTTAAATGTTAACTATAACAGTTATGGTACCTATATTCACATCTTCAAGACAAGGCCTCCTACGTTGTGAGAGCTGATGAGGAGGAATGCAAAAGGAATCTCCATTGGTCTCTTTAGGGCAACTTTATGGCTCTTTTGTGCTCCTTTGGTGACACAAAAAGGTGATAACATGAGTCATGGGGGAGCCCAAAGTATGGTTATGAAGTGACTAAGTGACAGTGACATCATCTAACTAGTGATTTAAGCCTTCGTTAGTGACAAAAATGATTTTACTAGTTTTCGTGCCTGCCTGCTCTGCAATCCAAGGCAACACAGAGTGAGCTGGAGCTTTTTTGATTCATGAAATCAATGGAATTGTTAACTTGGTTCCAATATCAGGATCATTATTACAGGTGATGATGCACAAGGCAGAAATAATCTAGCTTTATAGTCAGTCCCAAATTGAGTTTATGGTGCTGGTTGTTATGAAATCCATCTTTTTCTTTATAAACTGAACTAATTTGAAATGAAGGTCATTGATACCTGATCTGGAATCCTGCAATGTCATTTTGCACAGTCTATTTTCAGAGAACTACTACAGCAAGGTCAAGAATTATGAACATGTTTTCTGTTCCCAATAAGGTTACCATCATCATCCAGGAGATGAAACAGGACATGCCCTGGTATGGAAATTCCCTCAGAAGACAATTGAGAAGGAGGGATTTTTTTCACTTTCCACAGAAACTTAATTGCTAGAGAGGCTGGAAAATCCTACCATAGTCATAAAAGTGGCTAAGCAGCTTGTCAGTCTCCCAGAGATATGTGATGCGAGGCAGGGGAAAATAACCCAGCAAACCAGGACAGATTAGAGAAAGCAGCCTTTTCTAACATGCAAACCCCAAAGATCTTTTGCACAGCAGTGCTATTTTGGTATTTGCTCTCAAAGAGACAATAACTAACAAACACTGGGAAGCCTAATCAATGAAATATTAACAGTACTTTTGCAATGTTTAGATGACAAGACTGTGCATTTCCTCTATTATTTTACTAGAGAAAAAATATACACAGTGCAGACAGTATCACACAATTTAAGAACCTCTACATAAATTGCAGTATCAGAACCTCTACAAAAACCTACTACTCTTCCCCTCTTTTCTTCAAAAGACAGATTTTCATGCCACAAAAGGCTGTATGTTAATAATATTCCTATTCTATTATTGTAACAACTGCCACCAGGAAACATGGACAAGACTAGTGCCCTTCATACAGAAACAGCTCCTTGCACACATCTTTATAATCTCCATGTTGCACTAATTAGAGTCCCTTTCATGGGTTTCCCAAAAAAGATTCCATTAGACAACTGCAATCTATTTAAAAGCTTTGATATCAGTCCATAATTAAAATTTCTTGTACTGTTACCTGAATGGTTAAATAATCACTTAGTATTTGAAATACACTCCAGCCCATCCTCTGTATTATATATAGTCCTTATCAACTATGAAAGAAATCCCCAAGTCCAAGAACATTTATGAGGTCAGGATGCCCTTTGTCAACTGAACATATCTGGTACAGGTGATCATGGCATGTCCCACTGCCAAAACGTTATGTAAACTGAGAAATCAAATTATGAATATTATAAATACGCAAGAGAATGCAAATTTAAATGTTGAATTGCCTCACCTTCCGTTTTCATAAATTACAATTTCCACATTAAATTCCATTATAGAGAAATCACATTCACTGGTCTACAGTAGCTTCCATATAAGGATCTCAAAACACAACAGTTCAGTGGACGAGCTAAATAGTATACCCATTTTACAAAAGGATTAAGTGCTGGAGCAAACCTATACCTTAGTCCATTGTCAGCGCTACATGGAAGAATCACAAATCTACTTCCTCAAACATGCCATGCCTCCCAGCATCCATTCTTGTGCATCTGACAAGTCTTTCAAGGATACATAGGATGAGACAACAATTTACACATAGAATGATACAATAATAGATGGATAAAAGAAATATCTTTTTCTACGGAGAAGACAAGATAAATAGTGAAGCAAACCTCATTATCTAAAGGAATAGGTGTTACTGTACATTAAAAACAAATCCTTAACTGAGCCACTATGACATGCACCTGTCTAAAAAAAGAAAAGCAGACCATTAAAACTTTACTCTTTATGATGGGATTTTCAAAAAGTGTTGTCCTACTTCTGCTTCCATTGAAGTCAATGGTAAAAACACAATCTACTTCAGGGGTCTCAAACTCAAATTACCACAAGGGCCGCATGAGGACTAGTGCATTGGCCCGAGGGCCGCATCACTGACCCCGCCCCCTCGCTGCCTCAGGCCCCGCCCCCACTCCTACCCTTCCATTAGGCCCCGCCCCTTCTCCGCCTCCTCCCCTGAGCACACAGCTCCCCGCTCCTCCCCCCTCCCTCCCAGAAACCGCGAAGCCGCCAGACAGCTGTTCTGGTGGCGGGAACTGCCTGGGGGTAAAAATAGAACCTTGGAGTAGCGCGGAGGGAACGGGGATCTTAGCGGCCACAGAACATAACTGGGGGCGGGGGTGAGGGGAGTTGGCGGCCATAGGACATAACTGGGAAGGGGAGCGGGGGAAGCCCAGCGGCCCGCCTCTTCTCCCCCCCTCCTCCTCTGTGTTCGCGCTTCCCGCTCCTCCCCACTCCCTCCCAGAAACCACGAAGCCGCCAGACAGCTGTTCTGGCGGTGGAACTTCAGAACGTAACTCGGGGGGGGGGGGGGGGGGGGGGCGCGCGCAGGAAGCGCTCCGCGGGCCACAGGGAAGCGCTCCGCGGGCCGCGTGTTTGAGACCCCTGATCTACTTCAACGGGAGCAGAGTAGGTCAATGAGTGCATTTGAAAATCTCACTACCTCCAACTAGCGAGGAAGACTGCATTTAACTTACAAGCAAATCAGGCCAGTTCTAATAACTAATTAAAATATTTTTAATTGGAAACCAATTTGCATCCCTGTACCAGGGTTCGTCTCAATGAGATTTTTGAAAAGTTCATTCAGCTCATTAAAATCAGTTTATAGGCCAATGAAAGATCTTTAACTCCACCCCTACTGCAAGAATTCCAGTAATAAAGACCAGCTCTCTACAATAATGGGACGTGAATTGGAAAGATGACTGGGGGGTTCCTGAGAGCTTAACCCTCTCCTTTGGTTTGACTCAGTGATAGATAACCTGAAGGAGGCTTGTGAAAGTTATCTGACGTGAAAGTGTTTCTTGGCAAGCCAACACATCTAGACATTTGCCTGTTAACAATCGGAAGATTTGTGATCCATCTCAAAGTGACCATTTTAGAGCAGCATGGCTTTTAAGATTATTCTTAAACCCACCAGTTGTTTTACTGGCTCAAATTCTCTCTACTCAATACAAACAAAAATGCTCTTACCTCTTTAAATTCTTTCACCGTTTTAAAGTAAAGCCTCTGTTTCTCTAGCAGTTCCAGATATTCATCATTTAACTGGTCTCTTCGCATTTTGTTTTCTTGTTTCTTCTTTTCTATCTGTTTTTAATGTGCACAAAGAGTGAAAGACCATGTACTTGTGTAAGTACCAGAAACATCAAATACATTTCCAAGTAGACAGAAAAAGATGCTTCACAAAAGACACATAATGGACTTGACTGATTCCTTCAACGCAATAAATATTTAGACCTAGATCTTGCAAAGATTTACTTTGAGTCAATGGAATTACTTACAGTGCACATGTTGAGCATGCACAAGTCTTTGTGAGATCAGGACCTTATTTGCGGAATAGCATTCAAAGATGTCAGACAATTTATTAAAATTACAGGTGATAAGAATACCCAAAATATTTTTACAACAAAAAGTTATTTGTAACTTGCAGTAGTGAAGGCTTGATTTGGCATCTAAGGTGGTTGCCTCCATCATCTATTAACTTGGGAAAAATCTCTCACTAATCTGGCAATTTTAGTAGAAAAATTCAATTACTCTCAATTTAAGGGTCAGGAACAAAAAGTTTTAGATAAGTATTCTGACATTTTTAATGCAACTATTTTATTACTTGATGCTTTCTGTCTCCAGCCAATGACTCCAGATTGTGTGTTGTAAATAAAAAATGAAGCCACATTTAAAAATATAACATTCTTCATGTTCCAAATATAGCCTGTATATAGTATTTTTATCTTGTCTGTTCCTGTGGGAGACACTGGGGCTGATTCTCCACTGCCTTATGTAGTCATATACTCCTGTTCAAAGAGGGTGTGCAATGCTGTCATTCTGATTTGGTAGCAGTTTGCACAGAGGTAAGGGACCACACAAGATTCCAGGAAATGGAGAACTGGGCCATTTAGAGAAATTATTCACAGAGGCATTTTCTATTGCTATAAAGCATTAACGTGAGCTGTTTGGGAAGCACCTGCAATGTGTGCTCTTGTTATTCCAAAACAAAGAATCAGGATGCTCCCTGAAGAGAGACCCTATCAAACACACTGTAAAGCAAACACACCGGTAGTTCATATTGAAAAGCTGCACTCTGAGTTCCCAGCACCTAAGGCAGAGTGAAGAGGATCAGTGCTAGTGGCTTGGCACTTGGTGTACATAAACAAGAGCAGACAGGCTCTGCTGGGAATGCTACTGGAGGGAGACAAAAAGCGCCTCCTGCCTTTAGCACAATGGAGCAGTCTGCTGCTTGTCTTCTGAGGTACATCTGTTAGCAAAGAGAAGGGCAAAGACTATTCAGTCAAGTGAAAAACCCTGCTGCATTGACTGTCTATCCCACTCCTGCTCAAATCCCTCATAACCTGTTTCCTTCCTCAATCTCACCAGCAAGGACTTACACTCCCCTCATCAAACCTTGAACATTTAATGTAAAATGATTTTTTAAAAATTATTTCATTTATTAATGAAAACAATGAGAAACTAATATGATGTGAACAAAGTTAAACCTCCATCATCCCTCCTTTGCCTAATACCTCTCCTTGTGGCTGGTCATGTCAAATTTAAATTTGACTCTTCAGGGCAGGGACTGTACCTGTAGGGTCTCATGACGATAACCCTAAGGCATTACATACAAATGTTCATTAACAAATATGTACTAATGCATGGTCTGTATAGCAAGCACATTTTTGGTGATCAACAAAGAAATAACAGGTGAGATTTTCATTTATATTAAGGCCTCTTTAAAACTGCTCTGGCAGCGTAAAGACTCCTTAAAATAGGAATAAGATTATATTTATACCCATTTTAAGGCACCTGTATCTGATGCTAAAGTGGCTTTAGCATCAGCAAGAATCAGGCCCAACACATTTAACTTAAGAACCTTTTATTTTAAGCTGGAGGTGGGGAAAATCTAAGTTCAGACTCTTGGGAAGACTGACTGGATGAAGTGGTGAAAAAGTTCAGGGGGCATGAAAATCTGCTGAAACTGGTTTGAGAGAGAACACACCCTTCCATGTGAAGAGAGAGAGAGGGTGAACACCCTTCCATGTGCAGCTAATCTGCCTGTTCAAAGGAGTAAGGCAAGAAGCTTCTGCTAGGTGAGGGATCAATATAAAAACCAAGAAGTGAAGAATGAGTATTTTATACCAGTGTTCTGCCATCTCAGAACCTCTTTAGACTGAATGAATTCTTGTTCAAAGAGATGTTTGTTATCGACCGACAGGCTTGCTAATCCTCGGAACATCTACACTGTTATTCTACTCTAGAGGAGAGCATTCAGCATGACATTCTGTAATGGAGTCATGAGCCTAAGACCCAATGCTGCTCTTGAGCACACACACTAACATCCTAAAGCAAACGCCATTCTAAAGATATAATCCCCTTTGCAGAGGATGGATAAGCAGCACCTGTTGCTGCTAATTCTTTCATGCTTTTTAAAATATGCAGAATAAGAAGTACCTGGTGAAAATGGTTTCTAGATTGCTAGCCCTACATGAATCCTTCTGATTAACGGGAGAAAGTGTGCACAGGCATTTCTGATGGCTCTTAATTCCAGAAGGTTGATATGCAGTACAGCTTCCATGGGGGACCTGAACTCTGTGGCTGCTTAGGTGGGCTTCCCATCTTATCAGAGAGGCATCTGTTATCATCAGTGCTGGTGGAGGTGGTGTGAATGGGGTTCCTGCACAGACACTGGATGGGTCTTTCTACCATTCCAGGGAATGTTTGACCTGGAGGGTATCCACAGTGGCTAGCTTAGCCTGTCCTTGTTTGGCATGTTAACAGATCTGAGCCATGTCTGTAGACACCTCATGTGTCATCGGGCGTGAGATGTCACAAATGTGCATGCTGCCATGTGCCCGAGAAGCTAAAGGCAATTTCTGGCTGATGTTTGTGGGCTGTCCTGAACTGTCTCTATAATACTGGTCAGGGTGTTGAATCTGTACATCAGGAGGAACGCTCTCACTTGCACTGCATCACATTCAACTTGAAACACTGTACTGGAGTTAAGGTCGATTTCTGGATATTGAGTTGTAGACCCAGTTGCACAAATATGCGCATAGTCCTTTGGGTGGCGTGTAGGGCGTCTTTGACGGAATGAACCTTGAGAAGGCGTTCTCCAGATATGGGTAAATAAGATACTTAATGTTCATAGATGTGCCGCTACTATGGAGAGAACTTTAGAAAATACTGTGGGTGCAGATGAGAAGCGGAATGGAAGTACTCTATACTGGTAGTGGCCCTGCCCAAAGGTATATTGGAGGAATCGTCTGTGGAATGGTAGGATTGAGACATGGACGAAGGCATCCTGTAGGTCAAGGGCCAAGAACCATTCTCCCTGATCTAGGGATGGAATAATTGCTGCTAGTGTTATCATCCTGAATCTTTGCACCTGTTTAGTGCTCTTTGATCTAATATGGGTCTCAGGAAATATTTGGAATAAAAGCCTCTGCCTCTGAGGTGAACTGGGACTGGTTCTATCGCCCCTAAGCATAGCAGGTGGTGATTTATTTCCTGACATAACACTATCTCGTGAGAAAGGTCCCTGAAAAGGAACAGGGAGGAAGGGAGCTGAAGTGCATAAAGTAACCCTTGGAAATTATCTCCAAGACTCATTTGTCAAAAGTGATGTCTTCCCAGTTCTGGAGAAAGTGAGCTAGGCGACACCCAAAGGGATGTGGAAGGTCTGTGGGTTGCAGCTGTTGTTGTAAGGAGTGGTTGCTTGGGGCCTCGACCAAGGCAACAAATCTGGTGTTTCGAGGTCAAGGGCTGAGATGTTGAAAACTGGGAGGCTGACGGTTTCCTCCTTTGCATCTTAAGTCTCTTTCATTGTGGCTCGTAGTATCACTATGGTGGGAGGAACTGGGGTGGTCGGGATCTGTGAGATGGTTGTGAACTAAAGTTTTCTTTTCTGCCCCAGTGTGTAGATTCCTAGACAGCACAGTGTGGCTCTAGAATCCTTTAAAGTGTGAAGTGATGCATCAGTCTTTGGAGTCCCGGTACTGAAAAGCGGGGACTCTGCTGTCTCCACAATCATAAGGTCCCCAGAAAAGCGAAATTCCTGGGGTACTGTCGTTGTGATCAGTACCATCAGGGGTTGTCAGTACCGACAATCTTTTATGGGACGCATGGTCTGAAGAGAATTTCTTTGAGGTGGTCGGGGCTGAAGACTTCTCCATCAGTACCAGTAAGGTCTCTGTTCTCATCTTTGGCAGCAGTGCCATTGCTTCAGAGCCTGTGCCCTTCAGGTCTTTAGGCACTGTGGTGGAACTTGTTTACCGAGGATCCCCGTGTCGTCTTAATACAGCGTTTTGCAGCTGCCGGTGCCGAGGTGACCAATCACGCCAAGGATCTCTTTTGGCTGGTCAGGAGGTCAGATTGAGGGCTTGCAGCCCTCTTTTTGGAAGCTTTATGAGGGGAGTCGGAAGGTTTTCTCTCAGCTCTCCCTCCCTAGAAGTTGAAGGCTCTGGGGATGATCTCCGCCATGGAGAGGATTCAGGACCAGAGTCGGACGCTGGTTTAAAAGCACCCTCTATGAGGAGGAGTTTCAACTTTAACTCCTGGTTCATTCGGGATCTAGCCTTCAATTGCTGGCAGAAGGTGCACTTCTGCGGGATGTGAGCCTCGCTGAGGCACCAGATGCAGTGGGAGTGTCTGTTTATAACTGGTATTGCCTCCCTACAGGAGAATCACAGTTTAAACCAGAAGAGCTGGGCAAAAAAAAGTAGGGGGAGAACAGGGAGAAAGAAAATCATTTTGGGGGGGGAAACTTAAAAGAGAAGCTCTAGAAATGCTACAAAAATAAATGGAAACTCTATAAGAAGCTATAAAACAAAACATTATCAATTATAATGAAAATGAGGTAAGCCATCTCAGGCCAAGGGCAGTTGAGAAGGAACTAAGTGTGGTTCACCCATGCAACGCTAGATAGCCTCGAGGCAGAGAGAGTGCATGTGCATGACAAATGGACACTGCTACCTAAAATCTTCAATCAGAGGTGCAGGGATGCAGATACACCTACAGTGGAGCACCCCTAAGGATATTACTCGAAGAACCCGCAAAATTTCCACACTGGCTCGGCAGGAGGGCATGGTGGGGCAGCAGGAGTTGAAGGTGGGGAGACAGGCCTGCCAAGCCATCTCCAGGGGCAACGACCCTTTACTGTGCCCAATATCAATGCCTACAGCAGCAGTGAGAAGACTGGCCATTGTTTTGTACCCACTAAACTACTTTTTGAACAATAAGCCATTTTTGTCTCTCTCCACAGACAATTTCAGTTCTCACAGACTCAAAGGCCAGAAGGGACCATTGTGATCCTCTAGTCTTTCCTCCTGCACATCGCAGACCACAGAACGTCACCCACCTGCTCCTTAATAGGCTCATAACCTCTGGCTGAGTTACTGAAGTCCTCAAATCATGATTTAAAGACTTCAAGTTACAGAGAATCCACCATTTACTCCAGTTTAAACCATACTCTCACAGAACCCTCCATGTTTGCTTTTTTCCATTAGACATCTGACAGGTAGGAGGCAGCTATCATGGGGACCTAAGAAGAAAGAATGAGCACTCTCGGGGCCTTATCCTACTCACAATGGCTTCAATGGCAACACTACCTCTGCCTTTAATGCAGCAGGACTGAAACCTCACAGCCTTCTCTCACATAGTGGTTGCAGATACTGTACTATCACCAACCAATGATAGTAATCAGACTCTACATCTTTTTTTCTGGATAAGTAAATGGCTGAACTTTTGTTTTCTTAAGTGGAATGAAACAGGAGAGCAGTGGGGGCTTGCCTGGTCTTAGAGGCCAGGGGTCAATTCATAATAGTTGAAGGAAGGAGTATAAGAGATACCAATAAGGCTCTTCTTCCCTCACTCCCCCACAAAATCCCTTTGATTTTCTCAGCTGTCACCAATTAAACAATTTGTGGAGTAGCAGAGTGGGAGGAAGAACAACTACTTTGAACAATTGTTGACATTTTTAGAGTTTGCTGAGGTTGTTGCTACAGCAATTAAGTGTCATTAAAGAGTTTGTCAGCCTTCCAGAACAAACAGGCATAATTACTGCCATCTTCATGAGTAAAAAATATGCTGCTCTGAAATATTTCCATAATCTCAATAAGCGCCTCAAAATCTCAATGGGCTTGCTAATGGAAAATCAACCAAAGCAAATAACCAACTTCTCTGTTTATGCCATGCAGAATTTGTCCATTCTATTCAAAAACAACTGCCCAAACAATAAGAGACAATTCACTTCAAATTTTGAAGTACTAAAACACCTCTCTCCTCCAGGACAGTGGCTAATAATAAATTCTCCATTTTTACAGAAGAGCTTCATGCTAAACTGAACTCCACTGTATCCATGTTCTCTATACATAGGTTTCATCATATTAATACCTGAAAGTCCTTGTGTGGCTATTTATCCCAATAACAAAGAAACAGCATGGAGAGTCTGTAACTCTCAATATGTGACATCTGGTCTAGTCTCTTCCCTGATACTCGATCATGCTTGAGATTTCAAATGAAATAAAGCACAATTATAAAAATCTTAACATCACACATGATTCTTAGTTCTTAAGAATAGAGAATCTCAGTGGGTTCATCCACTAGGACCGGTTGACATGGTGTCATTAACTAGGTTTAAGCTCACAAATGTTGTAACATTATTTGGGGGGAAATCAAGAATACTTTTTTAGATGAAAGGAATAAAGCAAAGATAAAAGTAAAATTAAAAAAACCAAAGGCATACAAATGGCAATAATTACATTATATTTACAAAGGAACAAACAACTTCAAAATTTACTCGGGACCAATGCACAAGACTGCCTATGGTCTCTTCAGTTTCAGTTTTGCTGCTGCTGCCACTGAAGAACAGCCTTAAAGGGACTCGAGAAATGTACATGAGAGCAGTCCATTGAGGGCCAGACCCCACTGCCATGGACACCAAAGGACAAACCCCCAACTTCAGTAGTGCTGAATCAGGCTATGAGTCTCTATGACTGATCTATATTGTAACACCAGAATCTAACTTAAGTGCTGCAACCTGTCTGGAGTGAGAGCAGTTCTGGTCTATTCACTAAAATTTTAGTTAAGGCTCTTATTTAGGGAAGAGCACAAAATAGAAATTATGAGACTTGTCAGGTGTTTAATTAGTTTGCATCTCATCACACCAATTTTTTTAACCATCCAGGCTTGTCTGAAATAATTCCAAGCTTCTGCCAAAGAAAACGAGAAGGAACAGTCTAACCTTCATTCGGTTCTGTTTAATTCCTTCTACAATCTGCTCCATCTGCCGCAGAAACTGCTCACGAGCACCAGAAGAGGCCATTGCTCTGAAAGAAAAATGGATACTGATTGAGAGGGGAGGGAGTTAGAATTTGCTCTACAGTTTTTATCTTGTTTTGTCCATCCTGCATGTAGAACTTTAAACCTAAGCAATATGAATATTTGGGCTTAAAATACAGCTGTTCTTTCTGCAGAGTGTAAGGGATAAAAAGTGTATTCAGACAATCCAAGATAAAAGATAAAGGGCCAGATCAGCTGGTGTAAATTGTCATAGGTCCACTGGGATATAGCATCAACTCGATTAGATCACCCAGTTCATCTCCCTGCCTTGTGCAAGCTTGTTCCCTTTGCTAGTGTTTTGTGCAGTGATAATAGCTATTGATGGACCAAAAGCATGGTTTCAAATTAAGTGTTTAAAAAGAGTAGCTTATGTGAAAAGCAGGAATGGATTAGAGAACTGGCATGTTAGTAAACTGTAAGCAGAGTTTTGTTTTAGTGGTTATAATTTACATTTTTTATTTAATAATTATTTTGGTGTAAAGTACAACAAATTTTATTCTATTCCATGCTTAACTAGAAAACTGTGGTAATTTTAGATAACCACTTTACCTTTAAGTATAAACTATTCAAGTGAACTGTCAAGAGTATAACTTCAATTGACTAGAGAGTACTACAATGGAGATCTCATCACTGAACAAAGCAGATCTCTGTACTCTACTGTAGTGGAATGTATCCAATATATTTAGTTTGTTACAATTAACAAGTTAAAAATGTTTGTGTTATAGTTGGGGGTGGCTGCTTGTCATGGCAAGAAAATGGTCAGAGTCAACACAAGGGTTTATCAGGATAACAAAAGGAAAGGGTACAAATTCATAGGAAAATTTAAAAAGTCATGATTGCATTATGATGAGCAAAATATGTCATGCACTAAAATATCAAGCTATTTAATAACAGAATAATAGTTCAGAACTATTTAACACCCTAGTTTCTCTTCCATTCTTCACTTTACTGGACAAAGATAGAAGTACATTTGTAAAAATTCATGTTGGAGTATTGCTCAACAGTCTGTAAACAGCAAGGGTGAAACCCTGGCCACACTGAAGTCAATGGCCAAGATTTCACTTTGAGACTTCTGTTATCCAACCATCACTTTTTAAAGAGAAGTTTGTCATAGCAACTCAAGGCTATGACAAATATATGCCTAAGTTATAGTTAAGAAACGTGTGGAGTCTGTAGTTATTTTCATATAACATAAGCCCAACTTGACAAATATGTCAAACAAGGTTTTTAAAACTGCCGGTAAGTTAGAAGTATGAAAAAAGTGTTATCTGAACAATTTTAACATAATTTAACACAATACAATACCAACAGCAAAGTATTAATATGTACATTCCACATGTGTTCCTAAATAATTATATTACTTCATTTGTGCTAAGTTACAGCATGTGGCTATCAAAAATTACAAAACATGTACTGGATCTTACTCAGAACTGGCCATTAAGTTTCAGAATGTATAAAGTTTAAATAAGAATCAGAAAGTTTTGTGAGCATTTTTAAACAATTTCCACCCCGATTTTGACAACCAACTATAGATGTAGGAGTAGATACCAAGAGCTAATGACTCAAGTTACTTACTGCTGGAAATTATCATGAATTGAGTTCAGCAGGTTAACCTGGTGAAGACAAAAACACAGTTGAAAATGTACATCCTCCTCTCCAACACAGATTTTCAGTTACTTTAAGATGCGATTCAACTCAGAAAAAAGTCAACTGTATAAAAATGCCATCCTCTTGTTTTGCAGAGCATTACATGAGGCTGTCTGCATGTACCGAGAGAGTTACAATCAGCTTATGTTAGCGACAAAAACAGTTTTACTGCTTTTCACTCCTGTTAACTAGCGCAGGGTTAAGGACCTGTTTATTTAGAGAAATCTGCACTGGTGGAGAAGCTGCACCAATGAAAAGCAGGGCTTACATCATGAATGCAGCACATCTATGTTATAGCTTAACTATATCAATATAACTACACCAGTGAAAATACTTCTATATAGGCAGACTTCCCAAACCAAACCACTTGAGGGTTGTACAAACATCAAGGAGGGCTGAATGTATAACACAATTAAGGTGAACAGGTGTAGTAAGGGGCACCATGTGGCCTGCAGAACTTATATCACTGAAAATAATGGGATACATGAAAGGACCCTGTTTGATTCATGGAGGCCAAACTGTGTTTTCAGGCCTTGAAGTGGAACAAACATCTTTAGTAGTATATTAGGCACATTCGACAGGTAAACCATTAAATATGGGATTCCACAATACAGTTTTCAGAGCAGACCCACACTTTTCCAAAGGGCCTGAATGAAAAAACTGCATTCAGAAGATCTGTTAAAGAATTTGTTTCCTTGTTGGGAAAAAACTTCACTTGGACATGCAAACCAGGCAACTGGTTGGCACAAATGACACTTTAGACATATCAACTTTCAATCAGTTAGGCACCTGTAATTTGTGCCTTTGAACACTTCCTCCATAGTTACTTGTTTTATTAATACACATTTAAAGCTTGTACCTAACAACATATGGAACGACTTTCATACAAAATGTTAATTGAGACTTGCTTGGGAATCTTCTTATTCTCTCCAACACATTTAGAGAAAAAGAAAATCAGAGGAATTATTGATGAGATGCTTTATCATAGCTTTGAATAGTTCACATTAGTCTCCAGTAGATGAGTAGTGAGGTTTTCCAAGGTACAATTTTGCCTTTTGATGACAAATGTTTGAAAATGTGCCATCTATACTGCAAGAATCCAGTTCTGCAAATATTATACTTAGTGTTTACTAATGTGCATATTCCCAATAGTACAGCGATAAGCACTCTGCATGTTAGAGTTTGCCGAATCAGACCCCAACCCTAATGGATTTAAATCAATGATTTCAAAGAGTATTATTAGCGTGCAGAAATCCTGTTCTTACTACTTAGAGGTTAAGAATACTACCTAGAGGTCAGAAATTTGTTGACAAAACTTTTGTTTTGACCAATGGATGTTTTCTGACAAAAAAACAACAAAAACAAACAAACAAACAAAAACAACAACTTTCTGCAAGAATATGCCAGTTTCAACAAATCTTGTGTTGGGAAAGGTTTCTCAGGTCCAGGATAGAATTTCTGGTCAAAACCAGACCAAGAGACCACCCTAAAATAGCAAATAGCCCGGTGGTTAGGGCATTCACCTGGGATGTGGGAGATGCCAGTTCAAATCCCTAGTCTGAATCAGGCAGAGTAAGGACTTTAACCTGAATCTCACACATGAATGCCTTAATAACCAGGCTATTGAGAAAGAGATTGTGTGTGTGTGTGTGTGTCATTTTTTTGTTGAAAAACTTATTGTCAAGCCATTTCCCACCCAATTCTACTTCATTTTCATTGTGTAAATTTCCTCCCTCTCTGACAATAACTAAAATAGAATATTCTCTCCAACTTTGGAAAAAAGCTAAAAAGTCCACCTCTGCTTACTTCTGTCAATACTAACAAACAAGACATTCTTAAGGATGGGCCATGTTGTTACATAACTTAATGTATCCTGCAAAATACCTAGCGAATGAAAAAGTAGTATTTTGTGACCACGGCAGAGAGCTATAGGGTTACATTTCATATCTACCAAGTCAGTGGAAAAACCTGACATTTTGAAAGTGGGTTTCCAATGGTCACAGCATTTTAAAAATTAATGCTATGCAAATTTTGTAAAAATCAACTACGAGCATAGATACCTTTGATGTCACAATTCCACCCCTAGCAATGAGTTATTTCATTACTATTTTGAAATCACTCTATACACAGAATTCTTCAAGGATTTTTGTTTTATTTTTTTGTAACAAGAAATACCTTTCAAAGTATCTTAAGAAAATCAAGACCAAAAAGGGTAAAGGGACATTTGGTTTATATGATACTAATACAAATTTGTTCATTGAAACCTTTTTTCTAAAGTAAAATCAACAAGAAAACTGAAACCATATTGTACATTCTTGACATCAAAAACCACTCAGACATCTCTTGAGATTAGCATAATCCATTGGAAACCCTTGATGTATGTTATGGCTGCCTTTTTAAATTGCATTCATAAGTATACAGTTAGGGTAAAAGTACAACTCTTCTCACAGTTTGTACTTAAATAAGTATTGAGTTATTTTGGGCAAAACTACTCCAGGTTTCATTTCAATATTTTTACAAAAGAAAAAAAAGACTATGAGCCTTGATATACATTATTTAACAATCAAGCACGTCTGGTCTAAAATCTGTCACCTCTGTCTTTAGTAGGTTCATTTCTATTTCAGAAGCAATCAGTGAAAAGAGATTAGTTTGTACACCTGTACCCTCAGTAAACGTTACAAAAATCTGCAGTAAAGTCTAATCCACAGAAGACATTAAAGCAATATCATGAGTTCTATAGCTGTTACTTAATGTGCCATGCTAAATAAAGAATATGTGATCTGCAAATTGTCTGTTCATTTAGAATAGTGCACAACACAATAATCATTCAGGCAAATAAAATGGATATAATGCAAACAGATAAAGCAAGGTATTTGGTAATATCTTTCTAGAATTTATTAGATAAATATTTATAGCCCAGCATTACTGGTGTAATATTATTCCCCCCCCCCATCCCCTTTACACAGATTAAATCTCGAACAGTTGACACTAGTCTTACAATTCTCTTATCATGGGATCTATGTTCAGATGTTTTGCCGATATAGTCCACACGTAACATATAAACACAGATTTAATTGTAAACATCAATATATATAGCTGACAATTCTTTATCTAGTAAAATTCAGCATCAGATATCACCAGGAGATAATTTTTAAAAGCTTTTGAGGAAGACAAAACCTTAATGACAATTTTATCAGACCAAGAGATAAACTACATCTATGCTGCAGTGATAATTTTGTCTTGATCTTATATAAATGACACGCTGAATACATTTGAGAGAAACAGAAAAATATTCAATGATAAATGCACTGTAAATATCCTCCATAAAATGACATTCATATAATAATCATCAATACAGGTAAGTTAGAAAACAGCAGGATTTCCTGTTTTGATGATTACTGGCCTAATTAAAAAAAAAAAAAACATTCTCAGCTGTATTGCTTGATTCAGCACAGTATTTAGGCATACTTCCTTATGTGCTTTGCTGAACTGGAACTTCACAGAAGTTATCCCAATGTCAGAATCTAAGCTACAACAACATTTGCATTACAATAGAACGCTCTCCATAGTGCCATGGGCAGGGCATACCTCAGTACCGCAGCCATCTCTTAAACAAAGGTAAATGCGTAGAGTCTTAATTCATCATAGCAACATCAGAAGGTTGTTTTGGTGTCTTTCCCTACACTGACTGAAACAAAGAGCTTCAATAAATCTGTATAAAACCCAGTTTTGCAGGATTGCCAGTTCAAGGAAGTGTTGATAATGCTGAATGAACTTTGCATATAGAAAAATCCTGGCCCTGCTTAAGTCAATAAGTTTTGCTACTGATTTCAACAGAACGATGATTTCACTTCTTAACTTTGGATGCTTATCAGAAACCAAATTTCCAACTCTTTAGACACTTGTCCATCACTAACTGAGAACTCATTCTTTCCTACTGAGTAACTTTGCAGGGCTGTCATGGGCAGGTCTTAGGTCACTGTAGACTAACTAAGGCAGTGGTGGCCAACCTGTGGCTCTTCAGAAGTTAATATGCAGCTCCTTGTACAGGCACCGACGCCGGGGCTGGAGCTACAGGCAGGCGCCAACGTTACAATGTGCTGGGGGGTGCTCACTGCTCAACCCCTGGCTCTGCCACAGGCCCTGGCCCAGGCCCTGCCCCCACTCCACCCCTTCCCGTGCCCTCCCCTGAGCCTGCTATGCCCTCGCTCCTACTCCTCCCCCCCAGAGCTTCCTGCACGCCACAAAACAGCTGATCAGGTGGTGCAGGGAGGGAGGGGGAGGTGCTGATCAGCAGGGCTGCTGGTGGGCGGGAGGCACTGGGAGCGGCGGTGGAGCTGATGGGGGGCTGCTGACCTATTACTGTGGCTCTTTGGCAATGTACATTGGTAAATTCTGGCTCCTTCTCAGGCTCAGGTTGACCACCCCTGAACTAAGGGAACTGTGAAAGGATGAAACAGGTCTTACATTTTAGAACATGTTACATGCATAATATAAACATACATATACATCTGAGTTCTTGACTTTTTAATCTGTTTTTTTCAGATGATTTCCATGGCAAGAGACTGCCATAATCAACTGTTTCCTCAAAGGAAATTGAATTCCTGATTCTCTCAGCTGATTCAAATACTCATATCTAGTATATTTGTCAGAATCTACTATTCAGGAAAGAGATGATGGATTTTTAGATTGCAGCTCTCTATGCCACCTCTCTTCTTAGAGGGCAGAAACTGTGCTTACTTAATGGTACGGTATAGGTACCATCTAGTACACAAAGCAATTAGTGGCTGCCTTTGTAAAGGTGTTTAAATAATGTTCTGTTCTTGTTTCATTAAAATGCAATGAGAAGCATGCAGTGTCAGACTCTCCTTTTACCAGCCAATGCAATTCTTATGCTATCATTTATTTTACTGAAGAAAGAAATGTATATTTTCATCTCACCATAACTTCATTAGAACGGTTTACAAAAACCCATGTGAACTGTTAAAACAATCTTTACTGATTAAGATGTTGTTCTATTTACTGATGTAGGATTCATGACACCGAAGCATTTTCTGTTACTTAAAAGTAACCAGTAAAGCATTGCTGATGTTTTACAAAAACTTTGAAATGTCAGTAAATCCTTTATTATGAAAAAAGAGTCATGTGGAGCCAGGATCTTCATCAGAAATGTATTTGCTGCTCCTGCTTATTCCTCCAGTCCTCACTGAAGTCTAACCTATCTGTAACATCACAGAAGGGTAAAATTCATTGTTGGCGTAAGTCCACTGACTTCAATTGTGTGTTACCCTAGAGAGGAATTTGGCTCTAACTTCTGGATTGGGGAAGGAGGAGGAATAGGCAGTAGGAGCAGAAGAACTCTTTAATTAAGAGCCTGTTTTCATGATAAGTAAGGGCTTGGTCCTGCCCCTTTGAAGTCAATGAAGGTTCTGTCACTGAATTCAAGGAGAACAGAATCAGACCCTAAGAACCTGATCCTGCTGCCACTGATGTCAATTTACTTTGGTAACTGAAGTCACTGGTTGTAGCATTGGTCCCTGGATAGCTAACCCTCAGGTTAATCTGATTTTGTGAAGCCAAAATTTAAGTGGTGTGTGTCAGTATCCTAATTTTATTCACCTTTTGAGCCTAAATTGAATAATTCAGATACCTATTTCTTCTGGTGTTGGCCCTTCTATTAAAACACACACACACACACACACACACACACACACACACACACACACACACACACACACATACACATATATATAATACACAAGCAGAAATTTTCCTAAACAGAATTAAACCAAAGATTTCCACAAACATTCTGTAAACAGAGTTTTAGACCCAAGTCAATTTCTTCTCAGTTCTGACATTTTGAGATAATTACCTGTACCTTGCATAGACAAGACCTAGTCCAGTGTCTATTACACAGAAACTCAGCAGTATCCTATTCTCCTATCACAGGCTAAACATTTAAAAACATGTTCTTACCTCTTTTTCCAAATATACTTTCTTATCATCCAATGTATTATAGAGGGTAAAGAACTGCTTGGTTTCTTTGTGAGTTGCTGACACTGAAAACAAAAGGAAAAACAACAAAGCAATGAAAGAGCATACGCGGCACTGCCCCCTCCAATATGTTTAGGGGGATTTATTATTGTTTACATAATCTAGTATTAATAAAAAAGATTTCATGAAATTATTTTAAAATCCTCAGTGAAACAGTCTTTCTGCATTTCAGTATTCCCATGCAGTGCTAACAATCCGAAGACTGTTGTATCATGGGATTTCATGAGAATCAGAGTGCAGAACTGAATAGTCTTTTTTATAATCTTCTCAAAAAAGAGTTGGGAGGAGTTGGAATTAATGCCAGTGCTGAAGGGGTACAGCATTCGGCCTGATTAGCTGTTCTAGGACGACAAAGAAAGTATCTACATGGGGAAGTTAATGTGCAGTAAGTTAGGATGTGAATGAGACACACTACCTACTCCACACTAATTCCCTGTATGCACTTTTACTGTGCATGAAGAGAACCCTCTGATCATTTAGTTTAATGTACTTCTAAAGTGCACTTCACAGCTTAAGTCCCCAAAGATTCCATCCACAATGATCATGCTCCAGCCCAGGTTTGAACATATTGTGTACTATAGAATGATATGCACTCTGAAAATTCAGGCTTTGCGGGTCTCAAATTGTGCACTCAAAATTAGTGGATACTTCCGACCTTCATCTCTCTGTGCCTCAGCACGCATTTGTAAAATGGGGATAATACCTCCTCATTTCACAGGAGTGTTAGCAATCTTAATGTCTGTACATACAACACACACACAAAGTACATATAGTATATACATACCAACAGATGCATAGTATGCGTTCCTCCTTTCCTGACATGATTACAGGATCAAATTTAGAAGCTATATGCAGAATGGTCAATTTGCATGCCCAATTTCATTATCTGGGCACACACACACTTCTAAAATTTGGGCCATAATACCTGAATTAAAGATTGGTAGGGAAAAAATTTAGAGACAAGGCTCACTCTTCTTCTACCTACATATTGCAGCACATTTGTAAAATCTGACAATTTTCTGTTTTAACTCCTCTAACCTGTAGCAATAAAGGGGACATGAGGTGTTTAAGAGAGCCAGCCTTAACTACTGATTTCTTGACATTGTTTGGGTCAGAACCACATACTTATAAAGAAAACACACACACACACACGTCAAACTAAAAAATGGTAAACCAACGTTAACTGTGATTAATAAAACATGAGTCAGATGTAGAGACTTTCCCTGTAAACGGTGGATTAAGGGCTTTCTAAACACTAATTATTGATCCAAGAGACTCAACCTACTGCAAGCAAAAGAACAATTACTTCAGAGATCTTGTGCATCAAGTTTCAGCCTCAAGGGAATTTTTATAGCCAGTTTATAAAACCTTGAAAAGAGGGGTATACAATGTGAATGTCCAATGACCCTTAAATAGAGCAGAATTAGCAGGTGCTGTTGTCATGCACCATAAGCCTATAATGTGATTACGCTCCTTCCACTGGTTAGCCTTCAGGAGTACATTTCTGTTTGATATACGTACCCTGACCATAAAGTTCGATAAATCTCTTCTGATACTGAGTTAACTCCGCTCTGCTGGGTACCTCATCAATCTTGCGTTGTAAAATAGCTATCTCTCTATTTCTTCGGGCCTGAGTGAAAGGAAGGGAGAAAGAAAAGGCCCAGCTCTCATTTTAAATGGATAAAAGATAGAAAGATTTAGAAATAACCTGCTAAATAAGCTAATAAAAAAACACCTGCACAATGGAGAGTTAATATATCCAGTAAATTTGGTTAAGTCTCAAGATTTATTTCACAACACTAATTATAAAGGTACTTGCTTACACTTACAAATGTTGAAGAAATTTACAGAAATACATTTAAGTGCTTAGCTAAGAAAACTTAAAAAATTCTGTCTAGTAAGTTTGCCAACAAACAAACCAAAAAAATAACTTTGTACTTACCAGTAATAGTCTGATCTTTTGAAGCTTATCTTTCTCAGTTTTGTATTGCTGGTCTATAATCTTATTAGGTTCCTAAAATTTGAGAAACCCAAGATAATTTCTGATTACCAGACAAATCAATAGAATTTACGGTGTTAATGCTGGTGAAAGTGCAAGCTTGGAGGGCTTTGCAGCTTGTCACAGCAGCACAGTGTGAGAGGGAGTCCAGGCTAGTGGGTCAGAGGGCTCAGTGGTACCCCAGTTCCAGGTGGCACCCCGGCGGGAACTAGTCACACCTTTGTATGTTTTTTGCGAGGGCAGGGAAGGGATAGCTCAGTGGTTTGAGCACTGGCCTGCTAAACCCAAGGTTGAGAGTTCAATCCTTGAGGGGCCATTTAGGGATCTGGGGCAAAAATCTGTCAGGGGACAGTACTTGGTCCTGCTAGTGAAGGGAGGGGACTGGACTCGATGACCTTTCGAGGTCCTTCCAGTTCAATGAGATAAATAAATATATATAGAGAGATATGCCTATTTGAATTTAAGCATGGTCTTAAAAGAGAGAGGCTTTTGGTCAGCAATTATAAAAACAGATTGGATTCTTTATTTTGTTCACCTTTAAGGATATCCAAAATATTGCCAAACTTTTTATATTATTTTAAGGAGAATGGGTTAACGAAACTGTATGAAAAACAAAATTTAAGTTCTGAATGTCATTTACACTACATAAACAATCGCATATTTTACTAGCTTACGTAGCCTTTTCACTGGAGAATAACACCTCCAAAGGAACAATCGCAGTGTATGGAAACATGCAGTTAAAACATAAAAGTTGTAAGTCAGATCATGTTTCAGTTACCACAAGTTTAAAACCGAAGTAACACCACTGACATCAATACATTTGTGATCAAGAACTTCTATGAGACTACTCATCTGTGTTAAGTGAAGCATATGCATAATTCTATACAGGATGGGGGCCCCAAGTTATCACCATCTTCCTTTGATTCTCCCATTGTGTTGTCCTTAGGTTTCTGTTAGTCCCTGGCCTACAAAGCTGAAAGATTATCTATGTGCCTGTACGGTGCCAACTGCACAAGTAGGCACTTAACCAGTGGTCATCGCCAACACCACAAATAATCATAATAGCAGCTACATCAATCATAATCATATCTAGGTGCAACTGACCCTCTGGGACAATGCCTATACAAGATTCCCCCATGCCATGTTAGCCCTATATTATCCGTGCATAAGATCCCCTTTATTCTCCCTCCCTCTTGTCTCACTCCCCTAGTGCTCACACCACTAGCTGCAAACCACACACAGGGGTTTGTTCAGGCTTTGGGTGGGGGCAGACAGGTAGAAGTTCTGTTTTTAAACTGTTTCAAATCCTAAAATGACTAGTTAAAAAGCATTTCTGTTCATTTTTAATATCTTCTGCAATACTGAGGTACAGCACACGCACCAGGCATTTAAGATCGTTCTGTTCTCATCTCCTTAAACCATTTACTTTAACTTCATTGAATAAATGAAGTTATGGAGATAAATTTGGCACAGGGTTGGTATTTGTTCCTCATTTGCCTGCTTTTGTGGATTTCACAAATCATATCTTTCACGTGAAACTTTAACCTAGAAGTCTGAAGTTTGAATTCCTCTCCATGCATGCTGTATTCAGGAGGTGGGGGATAAAGTTACGTGAGCTGCCACCCACTGGATTCTGGAAGTGTATCAAGGCCGCTCCAGTCATCTCAAGGTATACAAAATAACTAAACCTGAGTCTCCACTTTTCTCTACTATAACTCCCCTGCCCTCCTATTAGCATAGATGCATGATAGCAAAGTTTCACAGTGACTGCTACTTGTTACACTAATAAGTGTTTCACTGTAACCTCATGCTCAACTGTCTGTTGCATATACCTGTTTCTAATTTTTTTTACTTAGATGTGCTCCTTGTGGTGAGACTATCTATTTTCATTATGTGAGTACAGCATCTAGTTTCATTGGCGATACTAGGTACCTCAATATCTATATATTTGCTTTTAATGTTTGCTAGTTAGCAGATCAAGAGTGCTGAGGCTATTCCTGAACCCTAGTAACCTGCATGATAGTCAATCTGTTATGCAAGGTTGGTGGCTGTCTCTCTCAAATTCCAATAGGTGGTGGATGTTTTTAATACAACACAGGTGTAAACAGGAAGAAAATTTTCCAATGAATATTTTTACATACGAATTAAAAATAAACCTTTTGACATTTGTTGTTTACCTTTTCTTCCCCATTTTCCTCTGCTTCGGCTTTCAAACTCGCAATATTTTGCTGTAAACGTACCATCTCTTCCTTTAAAAGCAACAGAAACATTAGTTACCTTCTCAAGAAAAAAAAGGAAAGAAAGCCCATATCTGTATTTTAATAACTTCTGCATTAGATGGTACTTCATGATGTACATGTATTGGGAACATTAAATAGCATTCTGCACTAAGGAGAGAAGGAGGCTAATGTTCTTCATTGTGTAAAACTGCATGACTTGTTTTTCAAGTAGAAAGAGCCACATTTCTTACTTGTGGAATATATACTTTGGATGCATCTTAAGCAACTAACACACAATATGGAAAGCAGGACTGGACAAATGTAGGAATGTTAAAATACCAGCATTCTGACACCGGTCTGCAGTATGTAGACATCTCCACAACAACTGCACCCAAGACAAGATAAAGGCTGCAAAATTATTTCCATTATAACTCTGTTTTCACAACTTTTCAAATTTTTCATCTTTGGGACTAAAATGTTCCATGCTTAGTCTCTGCCGAGGGGTAACATTTCTTCTTTTTCATTATGTTTAAACAAAATATCTTCTGCTGTTGTTTAACTAGCAACTAGAAAAGGAAAACAATTCTCTCTCTGATCTTTATCGTATTTCCAGGGTGTGCATCACCATAGCAGTGAACTGAACAAACACACACATTATGCATTGAAATTGAAACATATTCTGAAAGTGCTAAGGCTTGATCTTGGGCTTGTCTCTTCTGGTGGGTTTTCCAAAGCCATTGGCCCTTGACCAAGAAGTAGGTCCTGGGCACTGTTAGCTTGGTCTCCTCTTGGACAGTGCAGCTGTCTCAGTGAATAAGATAGATGGGTATCTAATGTAGTTAGGCCCAACACTGAATAGGCTTTTCAATGGTGTTCTTTGTAGCATGATTCATGGAGTAAGAAGACAAGTAACTGCATCAACATACTGATGACACTATTACCTACATTTAGAAATGATCCTTCCAAGAGACCTCTTCTGTATTATGCACACTGAATAACATGTAACACAAGACAGAATCTTGAGGGATGCCACAGTTTAGATACAAATGAATAGGTGGTTGATTTTGTGTCCTTGCAAAGGATATCTAAAGACCAATGGTGAGCACTTCTGGCTAATCCAGAGCCGGACCTGAGGGCTGTCCAACCTAGTTTCAGAGATACATTAGATGACAGATCTAGGTGATTCTCCAAAATTCTGCAATGGACCGGGTTGGCATTATTCAAAATGGATCTGACATTACCAGTAAATGTCAATAAACAATCCTACTACAGGGCAGATGGAGGTGGGCAATTACATTTATCAATTTTGAATCAATCTTTATGTAGCAAGAGAGAGAGACAGAGACACTTACCCTACAATGTGCTCTAAACTCTTGCTCTTGACTTTTGAGATTTTCATTCATAGCCACCAGTGCTCGTAGGTTCTGCAATATGCTAAATTAGAAGACACAGCAAACTACATTAATTCTTTTAGTTTCTAAATTTAAACACAAGAAAAACTAAGCTATTAGAACAAGGTTATTTTAAACAAGTTTCCCTGCTACTGAGCTAAGCTAAACAAAAATATCATTATGGTGCCATGGAAAATAATTAAGATTTGATACTGCACAGATTATAATGCTTTCATGATGCTTCCCTCCAGTCCTCTATTACTTATAAAAAGTTCTGGAAGTGCCTCCCATCTGATATATAGTGTAGTTTTTTCAAGACTTGGGCTTTAAGTGGGGGGCGGGGGGAAGGAGGAATGGACAGGGAAGCTTTATCCTCTTGTCAAATCGGTCTTGGGCCCCTCTGGTTGCAGTACATATCTAAACTTCTCCAATAAAGGAAGAGTTTCATTTTTAATTACCGATTATGGTCATGCTGGGTGAAATTTTAAAGGCTCAAATAGGAGTTCCTAACTTCTACTAACTTTCAATTGGAGCTGGGGTCTTAACTTCTATTTATGCCTTTGAAAAATTTTCTCCCCCTTGTGACACTCTAAATGGTAACTTATCCTACATCTTCTTGCCTTCTGAAATTCCAGGTTGTCCCAGAGAAAGGGAGGAACATGAGCCATTTATTTATTAAAAGGTAAAGAATATTAAAGATAAAATGAATAAGCCAGCCACATTTATCAAAAACCAAGCAATTGGAAATTTAATAGTTTGTGAGACCCAACTCATTTTGCTGTTCATTCAGGAATAGTATTCTTCATTTAAGATTATGAGATTTGTTTGACATTCTAAAACTGGCTATTGTCAATTAACTACGCTAACATTTTGCAGAACAAAAAAAAATACAGAATTTAAGTCCACTGTAGTAATAAGTTGGATGCTTTTCTTTTTGTCTAATTAATTGTAAAACTGCTTGCGACATTCTACACCTTGGAGGAGCGTCTTGTAACCTCCATATTCTTCATCTGTACATCACTGTGATATTGCATATAAAGCAGGCCATGTGAGGTATCAGGAGAAAGATTATGATCTGCTGAAAGTCATTTCTCTATCCATATATGTGTATCATTAATGCATATGAAGTTATGAGAATTGTGTTGTACGGTGGTCAGCCAGGTATTAGCTCCCCAGAGGCAACAGCAAAGAAAGTAACCAACGTACAACCCATCAACAGCCACTGTTCAGCAAGGGACCTACAATTCAATGTCTCATCTGCATGAGGCGAGAGCATACCAGGGGAATTGCTCAACCTTGTCTGAAGATTCAGCAATGCCCACCAGACACGCCTGGACTTGTGTTCTCCAAGCACATGGGACTGAAAGTATAAAACAGAACACAGGGTCCCATGCTTGGCCTTTCTCCTATCCTCACCTATGCTGTAAGCAACCAAGACACTCAGAAGATGACTGAAGACTCTATCAGAGGAGGCTGGCCTAGGTTTAAGGGACAAACCTGTATATAAAGTACTGCAATATCCAGTGGGGTGAGAAAAACTGCTTAATCTAAATGTTGCCCCATCTAATAGGGTTGACAGTTTAGACTGCATGCTTTATTTTATTTTCTTTAACTCTGGTTAGTTAGTTTCTGGTAACTAACTCTGACTTTTTGCCTATCACTTATAATCACTTAAATCTATCTTTCGTAGTCAATAAATCTGTTTAAGTGTTTATCTTTACCAGTGAGTTTGCCTGAAGTGTGTGGCAAAACTGCTCAGGTTTGCAAAGACTGGTGTATACACACTTTCCATTGATGAAGTGATAAATTTGCACTGCTTGACCTGAGCAGTGCAAGACAGTATATTCCTGAGGTACAGTGCTGGGAGGATTTGGCTCTGATGCTTTTCTCTGTGTGATTCATGAGTGGCTCTGGGACCATTCATGCAATCCAGCTGGGTGTGGGTCTCCACAAGCAGTTGTGCTAAGTGATAACAGCACCTGGAGTGGTTTGCTGCTGGTCACTAGCATGGCACTGTGAGAGACCGCCCACACTGGAGAGGATAAGGGGGCACAGCGGTCCCACAGTCTCAGGCTGCACCCTGGGGATCCCGTCACACTGCTGTCCACTAAGCTGAAAACAGACTCCTCACAGCCATATATTAATTCTACATTTAGGCTGAATAAGAAATAAGCACCGAATGCTACATTGCTAAAGCCAGCAGTTTCAATGATCATAAGTCACATAAAAGAAGAAAACATACCTAGAATCTGCTTGGGATTCCACTGTTTCTAAGGCTGCCAGCTCCTTGTCCAATTTATCACTATAACTCTTAACCTAAGGGATGCAATTAATAAAACATGTGAATACATTTGCACACATAGAATGATTCATGTTTCTCTGCCTTCCCACACAATGAAGCCTAGGAGATAAGCTTTCTCCAAATAAAAGCTTTAGAGAATTCCCTAGAATCTTTGGCTCTATTTCTTAGCCATCATTAATAAGTAAGATTTCTTTCCAAGGTTAGCAGAATTTCCTTACCAGGTATGAGTACTGCAAACATGACGAATTTACTGACCATTGCACTTGCCCTCTACCTTGCCCTCCCAAATCAACATGTTCCACAGCAACATGGATACATGAATTCTACATTGCACAAGACTGTACCAAATGCTCCTGTCTTTCTTAATTCCGGAACCTGTCTTTTTTTTTTTCAGGGCTGTATGAGTCAGTCATAAAAACCTTGCCTTGGAACAAAATGTGAAAGTTCAACAGATCATGTTGTTTAAAAAAAAAAAAATCTTATCTAAAATTAAAATCAGATTGGGGTTGTAGAAAAGGAATATTCTAACTGACTGATTCAAGACTTTTGTGCTCTTTCTTCTTCCAATGACTTTTGTAGCCCGCCATCTAAGCATAAAACTGTGATTCAGACTATATACCTACACAGGGGAATCAGAATCTGCCTTATACACCTATATGGGTTGCCTGGACCTTAAGTGCAGGGACACAGGACTAAGCAGAGCCACTAATGTGCTTACTCCCTCCCTGCAGTGTGTGGACAGGGAGGAGCAGAGGAATGTGGTGAGTCTTTGCTACACTTCCCCTTCTTACTGGTCCAAGACGTTGAACCAGTGTGGGGGAGTTGTACTTCGCTGCTAGTAGAGGCCAGCAGTAAATTATTAGCCCCAGGTAGCAAAGAGGAAGGACTGGGATGTATGATCACTGGTACAAACTATACTGATCAGCTTAAAGCTCAGAAGGGAGCCACGGTTTTAGCTCAACCAAGATGAGCACATGCTGAAGTACAACATCTTGGTCTGGATTAGAGTACTGGAGGGTGTTAATTAGAATGGACTAATTAACAACGATGTAAACGTCCCAGCTTTTATATCTAACCTACAGAGAGGTCTCTCCGACTCACACCACCTTTTAGGGCTACTCCTGGTGGTGCAGTTTATTTGCTACTCCTTGTGCGTGTGCAGAGTTGTGCTTCAAGACAACAATCTAGTCGTAAATGTGCTACATTCTTGGACAGTGATGAGAGTGACAAAGGGACTGGATGTTAAATATTAAAGATTTTCTTCTGTTAATCTGAATTTTACATGCATGGTCTACGGACAGATTCCTCCATATTGTGTAATTTTACAATACAGTTCTATTTCTCACGGGAACAGAAACTGAAGAGGAAAAAAATTATGTTTACACTACCTTTATCCTACATGTTTTAGCAACATAGATGGGCTTACAAACTATAAATAAATATCACTTTGTCCCTGCTAAGATGGTGAAAGCCCCAAGACCAAGGAAACCTATAAAGATGGATTCTCCATGGCACTGGCAGGGATTCATGCATGATATGTGATGCAGTTTAATCAAAGAACAGCTTGAGTAGAGATTAACCTTAAAGATGAACCACAAAGCTTTTGTTAAAAGTAAACAACTCATAAGATTTCAAGATGCAGTTTTATGGACAGACAGTGGAGTTATTTTCTGCTGCAGCAAGTGTTCAGACTTTCTTTGAGAATACAACAGCTCAGATTCAGATGTGAATGGCTGCACTGTTGGCGCAAGATCCATGTCTGAAAGGGCCAAATACCTCTGAGTGAGTTCTGTCCATTTCCACTCACTGAGGTTCTAGAGGTGCTGGGGCGCCTGGGCTGCTCCCTGGGAGTTAGACCCATATATAGCAAGGTTTGTTAAAATCTATTAGGGAGGTGATGAGTCTGTTGGTGATGGTCACTACTGGCACTCTAAGGGAAGATGAGTATTCCAGCGCCCCTCAAACCTGAGATTAGGCACTACCGGAATAATACTAATATCATAAAGACCCAGCATGTCACCAATGATTGTAGCAAGAGCTGAATACTAGGAAGTCTTAAAAATAAAACTTGAACTTGAAAACATGCAAACTGTTAAAACAAAAGGACAAGTGCACTTAGAGATTCTGTACCCCAAGAGTGGCAAAAAAGGAGGAACACAAAGTGCCATATCGAATCACACAAGTGACATACCTAGTTCAATAACCTGTTTCTGGCAGTGGCCTATATTCCAAACCCTTAGCTAAAACTATAATCTCTTTTACTGAAATGAACCCCAGTAGCTTTGATACTACAGTCATGGGTGGTATAGAAAACCTCATTACTGTGACATCATGACAGAGACCTTCAGTTAGTTCACTACAATGATCCAAGACTTCAAAATAAAACTAAGTTTCCTAATATTTTAAATGTAAACATACTTTAAAGTCAGAATGAACTACACGTAGAAAGGTTCAGGAAAGACATTAAAAAACCCACACTTTACAGTTAACAGCTAATCATATTTTTACTGTGTTTCCATGGCATCACGGACCATTTCTTTCTTTGTTCCCTACATTTATATGGTGTTGCAATTACATTTCTGTTCATTTCCTTGGTAACCTGATGTTGATATGTATGGATTTATATACAAAATGAATAGGATCTCTATATTACAGCAAATTTATACCAGATTATGAAATCAACACTACAGATCCAAATGCCAACTGTTAAATATTGAGCATTTCTAAAACTGCACTGCATGTCAATCTTAAAAATCGGAGAGAGCATTCTGTACTTTGCTGCTTTTGTTCTTCTGCTTTAATGGCCTTCTACAGAGATTTTCTGACAACAGTTCTCTTTCCTCCCCCTATAAGTGAATCTAACTTTCACAGAAGATGTCAAATTGGGTATGTCTCTCCTGCACACTAGGCCTGGGCTCTAACTCAGGTTTGAGCCCAAGCCCCCCTTATGTCCACACACATCAACCAGACTCGGCTCAGTAATACTCAGGACCCAGGTTTTAGGATCCTGCTACTGACGTAGGCCAGAGCCAGAGTCCTACTGACATTCAGGACCAAGCACTGTTATTTTGCAGGGTGGATGTAGCACAAGCTGCAGACCCAAATCAGGTGGACTGTGTAGTGCCGCATGGTCCTGTCAGCATGGCTGAGACATCATGGTCCACCAATTGTAAACCCAAGTTTACAATGCAGTATGCTCAAGAACAGGCTTGGATTCACAGAGTCCCACAGACCTGGGCTTAGTGTGCAGTGCAGACATACCCACTGACTGTCGTGGAGGGAGGAGTCCCTACGGACGAGATTATGAGTACTTCTATATGTGTCTAGCTGAGCCAGCATGGTACTGTACTAGCAGTTCTATCAAATCCAAGTATTCCAAATCCAATGCACTGGTTGCAGAACCACCCAGCAAAAATACCAGTTTTCCTCTCCACCAACATGCTTCAACACTGCTGGGGAAGGATCATCTCTATGGGTAACAGTTAATTTCTCTACCCATTTAATTCTTAGTCTTACTGCCAAGTTAGTCATTGGTGATGGGGACGTGGCTACCCATTTATTTGGAATACATGTCAAATTAGATATCAAACAGCTATCAGATGGAAACAATCTTTAGTCTTGACCAAACTGGGCTAAAATTCAAAAAGATGACCAAGAGATGAAAGATTCTGTATATTCTATTACTAATCCCGAGAGGCAGCCAGCCCAGCAAAATCATTTTTTTAAAAAAGCGTTTATTTTTGATGGAATTGAGAGGAGATTACAATCTCGTCTGAACTTGTGACCATCCACTGTTTTATCTCCCCAAAACAATGCAGGGAACAAATAGATTGGCACCAGCAAATTAGCTACACTCACAGTTTTAATAGAATGAAATGAGTTAGTTTCATGCGCCACAACACCAGTAGTTTCTGTACACCAATATGTGTCTATAGTCTCCCTATATCCTGGTCCCACTTCACACTCCATCAGAAGTACTCTCCTCAGTATCCCAAATATGATCAGAAAAAAAATCCCCTTTATACTGTTAGGACTCTGATTTGATTTTCAAAACATTACTCAGTAGGAGCAGAGTTAGGCCAATGTTGAAAGCTTTTCAAAATCCCACCCTTCATGTATAATTTGTCTATGCAGCAATAAAAGAAAGTAGGGATCTAGATGGTCAATCCCAGTCTCAAAGAAATACGTACAGCTTGTCTGTTTAATATTACATGTTAACTAGATGAAACAAAGGATGAGAAAAGTAGTGTTATAGATTTGATATTATTACCACTATTATCACACATGCACACATTCTAAATTCATTCTTTTCATCCTTCTATATGTATATGTTCCCTGAAGAGGGAAGCAGAAGAAATGTTACATTTTACGAAGGGGGAAGAAAGCAAGATTACCTCAGTTAATGTCTTCTTTGCTTCACTACAGCCTGCTTGCAGGTCAGCACATTTAGCTTGCAACTATTATCAAAGAAAAAGAAGAGTTTGATTCCACAGTCATACTAATTACACCTGTAATGGAGAATGGCAATATTTGAGCTATTGAGTTATTTATTACATTGAGGTTCACAATGGCTGTCTTCCACACAATAGGAAAGCTGTCAGAATCACAGTCTTCCCCTGTCAGATTCTTAGTCTACATTCTGTTACATGAATTTTGGCTGAAAAATTCCAACAAACCTGTCAGACATTTACTGATGAACTCTCCAGACGCATTAGCCTTAAAACAAACAGTTGTTATCGGACTGGTGACTTGTGGGATGGAATCTTTGTGCTGTGGAACTCCAAAGAGGTTTTAACAATAATCTAGACCA
This sequence comes from Macrochelys suwanniensis, assembly GCA_033296515.1. Classification (NCBI taxonomy): domain Eukaryota; kingdom Metazoa; phylum Chordata; order Testudines; family Chelydridae; genus Macrochelys; species Macrochelys suwanniensis. The sequence continues at coordinate 13,516,552 of CM065784.1, read as the reverse complement.
GTTACCTTAAGTTTCATAGGTACACTGGAATGAGGGTCATGTTAACAAGCTACCTTCTACTTTCCCAGACAATTTGGTACCCTTGGGAGACACTATGCTGTACATTATTATTCTGATCAATGTCACTTTTTTCTTCAAGTAACAGTCAGGAGAAAAAAGATTTTAGCTGCAGCAGGACATTTTCTTAATATGCACCAACCTATGTCATTAACAGTAAACCTATGACAAAAGTCTAAGACGGAGTGGCCAACCTGAGCTTGAGAAGGAGCCAGAATTTACCAATGTACATTGCCAAAGAGCCACAGTAGTACGTCACCAGCCCCTCATAAGCTCCCCCACCCCGCTCCCAGCACCACCCACCCACTGGCAGCCCTGCCGATCAGCACCTCCCCATCATTCCCCGCACCTCCCGATCAGCTGTTTCGTGGTGTGCTGCAGGAGGCGGGGTGGGGAGGAGAGGAGCGAGGGCACTGCAGTCTGAGGGGAGGGGTCGGGAAGGGGTGGAATGGGGGCAGGGCCTGTGGCAGAGCCAGGGGTTAGCAGTGAGCACCCCCCAGAACATTAGAAAGTTGACACCTGTAGCTCCAGCCCCGGAGTCGGTGCCTATACAAGGAGCTGCATATTAACTTCTGGAGAGCCACATGTGGCTCCAGGGCCACAGGTTGGCCACCCCTGGTCTAAGATGACAGCAGCAAGGAAAACTCCACTGACTATTTCACCTTGTCACACAGAATTTACAAGCTCCTCTGATAACACATGAAAGATATATAGTGCTTTACTGGTAAATAATAATAAGTCCTTGCCTTCAGGCCCAGTGTTTTTTAAGAGGAATTCAGGTGCCTAAATTCCCACTAATTTCAATGGCAGTTAGGTGCTCAAAATACCTTTGAAAAAAATCTATCCCATACAATCTGTGTTTACGCCTAACACTACAAATAGTGACAGCGGAAATGGAATTGGGGTCAGAAGATGGGAACACAAATGATGCAACAAAAAGATCACAGTTGTCTTGGTTAGTTATTGATGAATCTAAAGAATTCTGCTCCCCTCCCTCCTTTTTTTAGAGTTTGGTTTGCTATTCATAAACTAAAGTTGTGGATCTAAATACTCCATTCACTCAACTCCTAGTTTTCTGCAAGACTTCATATAGAATTTACAATATTCGCAAAGTCTTTCATGGTGTTCCTGAGGATTCAGAATTAAGAGTTCCAAAAATTCAAAAAATTAGAATTTAACCTTTAATCCTGTTTGCCAATTCTCACGAAGGATTAACATATAAAACAAATGTACATATTTTTAAACTAAATTAAGCAGTTTTTGAACTATGAACCAAGCTTATTGCAATATTGGGACCTCAGACTTCAAAACGTGAAACTTAAAAGCCGGCTCTCAAAAACACTGCAGCCAATTAACTTTAAAGCCTCTTCCCACTCAAATCTCCCAAGGCAAAACAAAATTCTCTAGTGGCCAGAGGGAACCAGAAATTAAAGAAAAGAGCTTTACTGTAAAGTTAAAAGAGGGGCTATATTTGGGTTTATAAGGAAACTATCTTACAAACTAGAGAGGCAATAGTATTACTCCAGAATATGCAAAAGAGTAACATTAGGGATATAAAGTTCTGCAAAGTGGCATTACTCGTTTCACAAGCACATTTTCATATTTTTTAAAAATTGTTTTTCCTCTTCCCTGTTGTTGTTTGTGTGGGTCTTTCACACAACAGGGGGAACAGCTCAGAAACGAAAGTAAAGGGAGAAAAGTCAGCACATACAATATACACCAGATGAAAGAACTATTTCTGTACTACTGGTCCAAGGCTCACACTAGTGTTTAGTACTGTGGAAGAAACGGACCATCTGTTCCAGTAGGATTCTTCTGAATATCATGCTCACGCTTATTGGCACAGGAGCAAGTGACAGATACATGTTTAACACTTAAACATTTAATTAACAAAAAAAAATTTTTTTTAAAGGGCAGAAGGAGGGAGGAGAAAAATACAGAGCCAGACTCTCCTGCTTTCCAGTCCATGTGCCACTGGAGCAGCACAGGGGCTGCAAAGCTACCAAATCTGAGCAGCTGAGAATTCCCTTAGCATAGGGTGTGCTCAGCTGGCACAGAATGAGCACCTCTGGCAGCTTCCCCCTGCTCAGCTATACCTAATAGAGCAGGGGAGGGCAAACAACAGCCCGCAGGCCAGATCCAGCTGGTCAGGGCTTTCAATCCGGCTTGCAGGATTGCCAGCCCCGTGGCACAGCAGGGCTCAGGCAGGCTCCCTGCCTGCCCTGGCCCCGCGCTGCTCCCAGAAGCGACCAGCACCACATCCCTGCAGCCCCTGGGAAAGGGGGAGGGGCGCAGAGGGCTCCATGCACTACCCTCGCCTGCAGGCACCGCCGCCCGCAACTCCCATTGGCCAGAAACGAGGAACCGCGGCCAATGGGAATTTCGAGGGTGGTACCTGCAGGCAAGGGCAGCGTGCAATCGAGCTGCCTGCCCCTCCCCACCCTCAGGAGCCACTGCCAGACATGCTGGCCGCTTCCGGGAGCGGTGCGGGTCCAAGGCAGGAAGGGAGCCTGCCTTAGCCCCACTGCGCACCACTGCCACCCGAGCCGCTCAAGGTAAGTGGCACCAGCCGGAGCCTGCACCCCGAACCCCTTCTGCACCCTACACCCCCTGCCCATAGCCCCCTAACCCCCTGCCCTGAGCCCCCTGCTGCACCCCAGACCCCTCCTGCACCCCAACCTCATGTCCATAGTCCCCTTCTGCACCGTTGCCCTGAGCCCCTTCCCGCAGCCCACACCCCCACCCTGCACCCCAACCCTCTGCCCCAGCTCTACATTCATGGCCCTGCATACAATTTCCCTATCCAGATGTGGCTCTCAGGCCAAAAAGTTTGCCCACCCCTGCAGTAGAGAGAGGACAGAGGAAGCAGCAGTGCTAGAGCACAGTGTGCTCCAGCTGTCACACACTGTCTCAGACCAGTGTCAGAAGTAGGTTAGAGAAGTCCCAAGACCACATCAACTTATGCTGGAGCATGTGACTCTTCCTTTCCCCTCACCGCCACCCCCCCACCAAATTCCCCAGAACACCTCTCCTAATCCACAGGCAAGGGATCTGGTGTTCTGATCTCTCTCTGCCTTTGAAAACTGCAGCTCTCCTTGTCTCACTCTTCATTTTGCATGTATGCGAGTAAGTGGAAGCAAGTGTCCCACAAGCTGATACGTTCATGTATGTACAACACACTGTGGCATGATCAAATAGCTTTAACACATGACTGGCAGCAAGGATCCACTGAGTTCCAATACTGGTGGACACGTATTCCCTCCATGCCTGAGGGCAAGAACACCTCTCTGCCTCATTTCCTTCTGCCTTACCCTGGGTTTGCAAAATGAGGTCATTTATTTACTTGCTTCATGAGGATTGGTGGTTTGTTAGGCACATTGAAGAATATGCATTACATACACACTGTTGATAGTGGTTTTTGGTACATTTCTTAAAGCCCTGTCTGGGATCAAGAGATTGTATGAGAATCTCAGTTTTCATTTAAAAAAAAAAAAAAAAAAAAAAGTAAAGGAGACCAGTTTCTAGCTCTCATAATTTTGGAGAAAAACATGAAGTGAGTGTTTCCTGATGGCAAAAACTTGTTTGTTTTTTTAAGATGTTATGATTTTTAAGCCAGTCATGATTTTTTTGGGCCTCTCTCAAATTTTGAGCATTGGAGGTTAGTAATATTGTATTCATACTACTTATTATTGATATAGCGACCAAATTTTGCTACACTCTTTACAAGCATTTCATCTGTTTGGTGTTTCTTACCTTGAGAGTAAAGTGCAGACAAAGTTAATGGCTTTTTCATGATACAATATGAATTGCACACACAAAGACACAGACAAAACCCACGTACCACACACATTTGATCCGTTAAGTGTTAGAACAGCATAAGAATATCCAGGAAGTATGATGAAAATAAAATGATAGGACTTTTATAGTGGAGATACAGTGCTAGTTTTAAATAAACTAGGATATCTATTAAAGTTCAAACAGTTTATGACAGATGGGGTAGGCCAGAAGGCAATGAAGATGTGGAACTGCATTAGGTTTGACAGAAAAAGAAATTAATCCAGTTCTGTGTGTTCCATTATGAGATCCAATCTGGCATTTTCAATTAGCTTTCATATTAAAGTTTTCTAAGTAAAATAACCCAACTTTCTTTACAAAATTTTTTAAGTTAGCCAAAAAGCTTCAATCTAACTTTTTTTGGTTGGGAAGGGGAAAGCAGGAAGCATTAAAAAATGTAAATTTAATTTAAGATAAATTTAATTAGTACTTCCTATTGTCAATGCATGTATGTATATATGTATGTATGGGTTTCATTCCATAACTTAGTCCTAACCTTGAGTTCGGTTAATGTTAGATTCAGATAACGAAACTATATTAAAAACACTATGCTCCTTTGATAACTTTACCATAGATTTACCCATAAAAGGTGCTGAACCGCCTACACATAAGTCTTCAAGATGTACAGCAAGCAACTGTGATATTTTATGGAGCCAGACTGTGGATGACCCTTATGCTGGTGTACAGATGTGGGCTGAGAAGAGTAGACACATGAGAAGCTGAGCATTCATCAAGCATCTCTGAATGACCATTACAACTGTTACTTGAACATACTGGTTGTCACCATTTCAACACCACATTCCAACAATTAAGATGGAGAAAAAAAACTAGGAAATATTTTTGTTAGAGGTTTGCAATTTAGATATGAAAGGAATTTTTGCATGCAGCATCACATTCACAAGAGTATCCTATTCTTTAGCATAATAGTTGCACAATTGTCTTAGTAATAAATGTGCAAGCAAGACAATAAAAAAATTAACATTCAGCATGACACAAGTTACTGGAACAGAGTGTAGTTTTCAAATATTTTCTGAATGGCAAAAGCATTGTGGTCAAATACATTTACCAACGTTTCTTCTTTGTTACCCACACAAAGCCTACCTCTTCCAAAAGTTTGGTTTTCTGCAAGATTTGCTTGTTTAGAGATGCCACTTTCCTTCGGTGCTGCTGGGCAGCTCCAAGTCTTTCTGGACGCTCCTCAGAGGAAAGCTCAGATTGCTGAAAATAAATAAAAATCAACAAAAACAACAGAGGGTTGAATTGCACATAGCCAGGATTTGCTTTACAGGGACACAGGAACAGACACAGTGGATATGAATGATGGTCCACCTAGTCCAATATTCTGTCCCTAAGAGTAACCAACACCAGCTACCTCATAGGAAAGTGTAAGAACCCCACAGCAAGCAGATGTGGGGTAATTTACTCCCACTACGCTGGCTTCATCATTGCACGTGGCTTCCACTGAGGTCAATAGGCAACTGTACAGATGAATTGTATAATGGATGCAGGGATGTGCATATATTTTGGAGTGTATATATTTTAAGAGTTGGAAGAAAGTGGATTAAGTCATCTTGAAAAGCCCTTCTAAAACACTACAGTATTCTATAGTAATGAGCTAAAATAATACAGCTTAATAGAAATGTTAACATTTGCACTTATACTGTAAAGGGATGAGCCTGGTACAGCAGTACAACTGTTCTTAACAGCAGTTCAAGGGTGGTGTGACCGAAACAAAAGTTGGTAAAAAAGATGCAGGAAAAATAAATGGGAACATTTTTCAAACAGCTCTCACTGAAAAACCAGTTAGGAATGGGATAGTTTCCCAATGTAGTCTGGCTTTATGCACCCTATTTTGAAGCAGACATGGTCCCAAAGCCTCAGTGTTTGATGCTGAAGATGAACACACCCAAGCTTTAGGGTGTTCTGATCTGGAATATTGGTTCAGGCCTATCCCTATACTGAAACCACAGCCCCGATCACTAAATTTTCTTCTCAAAGCCTCTTCATTCCTGTGAACCTAGAGCCTTGGTTATTTACTCAATCGAGACTGCATTTCCAATAGTCTTCTAGAGAGATAATGACTACAGCAACTTAGATCCAGATTCCTACTGCCTATAGACTAAGGGCTAGATTGACTGAAAAATTACTTACCAGCAGTAATATTTATAATGGGAGAGTATATCTACAATAGATTAAGAGGAGTTTTTCAAAGGCAAAAAATGGCAATTAGGCACCTCACTGAGTGTTATGCATCTAATGACCATTGGTGCCTTTGAAAATCTCCCCTTATCTGTCATTTCATCATGACAAAGATTTTTAATTGCTTCATTTACTTCAGGCTCCCTTCTCATTCCAATCAACTTTTGACATTTCATCAGCAAAACAACCCACTTTCCACCCATTTAGGTGCTAATTTATGAAGTCTGTCAACGGCATGAGGACTCTATCATAGACCACTCCCAATAATAACCTTATTTTGGTAGCTACTGAAATATACATAGGTAAAATAGCATTGGGAGAACTCCATACTCTTTTGACATGTACTTGCATCCGAGATTTGCCCTTGACAGATTACATAGACAAGTCTTCGTTAACAGCTTAATTTTAGACAAAGTAGAGATAGAAGTTTCCTTTCCCACTCCCCTCCTTTTTTTTTCCTTTTCTAAAGGCCATATTTCTACATAACTCACACAGTAAAGCAGTTTTATGACTTGATATATTTGTCTCTTTTGAAAGAATAGGTTAATCTCAGGCATCTCATTCCAACAACTCATACTTAAAGTCATATATCGTACATTTCTTCTACGTGGGAAAATGCTGTGAAACAACAAAAGAAGTGTCATGTTGAACTGTACTCCTTTTTCAGTTAGTTGGGCCAATAACATTACGTTGCCAACTGTAAGTGTAATGCATTACAAAATACCGGTTTAATTTCTATGCAGAAAGACAGACAAATGGACAAGTAATGCATGAGGAAAAGTTACATCAGCAAATAGTCAGATTAAACTTTGGAAGAGTACTATGATCAATGAAATGCACTGAATAGTTCAAGCATCATTATTAAGACTTCAACTCGGCAAAGCATTTAAGCACATTCATAAGTCCCAATGACTTCTTCTATATCAGTATATTTAATTTAATGGGGTCGCTTGACTGAGCTGGAGCCTAAGATCTGAGGACTGCAATAAGAAGTGCAGACGTCACACAGTTATAGACTAACAAAACAATTTTTAAAAAATATCACTATTACATTGAAATACAAACCAGAACCTGCAGAGGAACAACTGAAAAATACTAGGCATTTTCCCTAGATACTAAAAATATCAACTATATTTAAAAACCACATGATTTTCCTGAGGTAAAGAGTAGATCTATACTGCTAGGGAAAGAATTACTGTCCTAATTTATTTAATCAGATGGAACTTTGTTCAGATTTCTTTAATATGACAAAACTCCTACAAGACTAAATATGGAAGGCAAATGTTCTCACCCTACTTTCTATGGGCTCTGTGAACTTAAGTTGCAAACTCTCAGGGGCAATAAGGATGGTAATACCTCATTTTCTGGGCACAAGCCAAAAATCTGCTATCATTTGTAAACCCATAGCCCCCAGAAGCCCCAAGAGGGATTAGGGTCGCAGGGTACTAGGTGCAATGCAAGCACAGAGCCCATAGAAAGCAGATGAGAGAGCATTTGTCTCCCATATTTACTCTTGTGGGAGTTTTGTCTCATTAAAGAAATCTGAACAAAGTTCCTTCTGCTTAAGGAAATTAGGGCAATAATTCTTAACTATAAATAGGGGGTGTCTGAATCTCACATGATAAGCAGCTGAATCAACTGACTGAATACTATATTACTGTATTATAAAAGAGTATTGAGCAAGGTCTTACAAAAGCCTGAGACTCATTGGTGATTAGTATCCTTGTGAAATATATGCATTAGCGCTATATGAGAAATTAGGAATACTCACTGATTATGCTTTAATGTCTCTGACTAACCATAGGCAGAAACAGAAGCTACCCACCTGTCTCTAATGTAAATTAAGCATTATGAATCAAAATAATGGAAGCCCCATTTGCACACAAGTCAGCAAGGGGATGGGAAGTCCACTGGAAGGGAAAAACAGCAGGAAGTCTTCCTGCCTCTTCTAACAGAGACAATGAAATATAGGGTGCAAAAAGACTAAAGGGAATTAAAGGGGCTAGAGCTCTTTAAAAAAATATAATCACAACGTTGGATTCTTCAACCACAGGGATTGAAGTCTCTGGGAACTAAGTTTAGAGAACCTGCTTAGGCAAAAGACTAACTTGCTGAAAATAAGTTCTAGTCTTGGAAGGATATTTTTACTTTTGTTTGCTTATAACCCTTTCTATCGTTTTCCCTTATACTTGGTATCACTTAATCCTATGTCCTTATGTTAAATAAACTTGTTTTACTTTTACTATAAACCATTTCAGGGCTGTGACTGAAATCAGAGTCATTGTTAACCCCACTTAAATTAATGAGCTGCTGTATACTGTCTACCTAAAGGAAATTTGGGATTGGGAGGTTGGTGGGGGTCACTCTGCAAAAAGTAACTGGGCAGTGGAAGTCAGGGTGTGACCTACATGCTTGTATGCTGATTGTTGGTGTCAGGGCTGCATGTCACAGCAACATAGCATCAAAGGCACCCAGAACTGCAGGGCAGGTGGTAACACAATCCCTTACCAGTCTGGGTTGAATCCAAAGTGTCATAGCCCACCACTACCATCTTCCCAGTCTTGGTCTTGCCAGTCTGGCTACCTTTTCCCCCTGCACAGGATTTCACCAAGTGTCACTGCTTCTTCTCCCACAACTTACTAGAAATTCAACTTTTCTGTCCTGAGAGCACTTGCTTGAAGCCTTGGTCATCTGTAATCTTGGTGTTTTAGCTGGACATGCCCTTCTGACAAATGATCAGTAACATTTTTATTTATACAGTGATAGATATAAAGATAGATATAAAGTTTAATTCTACTCAATGCATCTCACATACTGATTAGGACTGCATTTTTTCTGTGAAAAATAAAAACAAATTTAGGTAACCATGTCTGTAAAAACTATTTTGAAGTGTTTTGCTATGGTTTGCTGTCATCTAACTAGACATTAAAATTAGGAAATGATGAACAGAGACACATTATTTGACTTGGTAAACAGCTTTATAACTGGTATGTTTATCACAGTTTTACATAAAACTTGTGCATAACTCAGATTATGTTACATCTTGTGATGGTGAAAGCCTAATATAAAAAAACCCAACCTGTAATCTGTTGCTTCTCTCTCAATTACCAAAAATGAACAACAGTTCTGAATAAGATATTTACAATGAAACTATATAAGCTTTGTTCTACAGAGACTGACTTAATAAAACATTTTTCATTTAGAACTAAGGAAAAATATGCTGTTAGCATCAGCCACATCGATTCCCAGTTTTAAGATTTCAAAGAAACTGATGTATTGAGTTCCTGAACTCGGCTGTTTCAATTTATGGCTTATTCCTGTTCACTATACATTTATAACAGTTTTTTTAGCTTTCAGTTTTAGCATCTTGTTTATGTTAATCTATTCAGGCTTTTAATATCTTGCCAGCATGTGATCTGTGCAAGACTAGACTTTTATCAACTCTACACAACCACAATTCATTACCGCTTTAGACAGAGCCCTTAACTTATTCCTCTATAGAATCTGCAACATTCATAAAGCCAGTAACTATCAATGTTACTTTTTCATTCAGCCTTCAGTTAGGATGCATATATGAATAATTCTCAGTGAAAATCTAGACTGTAGCTTTTGTGCACCTGAATACAAATAGCTGAAGCTGAACTTCATTTTAAATCAATGACTTTGTGGCAACACCACCAGTGTTGACTATAACCCCCTTTAGTGGCTCAGCTGCAGAACACAAATGACCATGTATGGCAGTGCAGTTACCAGAGAGAACAATCTACATTGTTCTGCTGAATACCCTCTTTCCATTAACTATCAGAATCTCTTCAGTCTTTTAAAGTAAGATACTGCATGCTGTGGCATTTACTGATCATATACCAGCTAAAGTCTAAAGCTAAATCAAGCTAAAAAAATGTATTTGATTTGAGTATCAAAAACCGAGAAGTATTGTGAGTTCAATCCACAATTTATTCATTCTGTCCAGATTCTCTCTTTCCTTGGTGAATTTAGTGACTTTGAAGGGTTATGGGGGTTGTTAACCCCAGGAGCTGAAGACCCCTTCCCCAAAGACAACGTGCAGCACAAGAAGCAATAGTGCAAATTTCCCAAAACTGCATTACCAAATGGAGTCAAACCTTACCCATAAGGACCATTCCTAAAGGTTGGTGAGTAGTTCAGTCATATAATCAGATAATGGAGAGATGAAAGAAACCAATTATGAGCCATCAAGTCCATTTCCCCCCCTCCCTCTATGACCCTCAAGTACAGTCTTATTCCCTATGTTCAACACTCAAAACTGAAGAAGAGGACCAGGTGGTACAGACAAATTATATTACAGAACAGAATCTATTAGAGTCTTGGCTATTGCTTGAAACCAAGTCCAATGTGAAAGGCACCTTATAAAGCAACTTATTAAAAACACTAGCTTTCTAGTGGGTTCAAACAACACCCAAGGCACTCTAACCTACTCTATATCAGTATTAAATGTTAGACATTTATCAAACACTAGAAAATTGTCCACTCCCCAGAGAGGAGTAGCACATAACAGATGAAGACTTTTTGTAACTTTAACTTTCATTTTAGATTGCCAGAGAAAAGAAACTTTGTTCTTAAAATATACAATTAAGGTGTGCTAGACTTACTAGAACACCCATACAACATGTAACCTTCACATACTGCCATTTAGTTCAATTATGTACAAAGCACTGGATCAATGAATTGCTAGAAAATGGAAGCTACATTTACCACTCTACCCCTTTCTTTTTTAGCTCTCCAGCATAGTATAGCAAGAATTCTCAATAAAATATTTTTGGTGGATCATTTACCATTCTGTTCCAAGCTGACTTTAGTTTGTTTATTTTCTTTAATGAGAGCTCATAGTTAGAAACAATAACTCACAGCCTTAACACACAATGAAAACTGCAATTAAAAGAAGCCTTCTGGTCAACAAGGGAAGTAAATTCATTTTCCTAATAGGTTGTTCTCCAATTATGGCCCAAAGATTTATCAATCAGTAAGTAGGTTTACACCACAGAAAAAGCAGCTAGCATGGTCTCTTGTCTCATGAAGAAACTCAATTAATTGCACTGAATTCTATCTGTATTGCACCAGCAGCAATATTGTGTTTCCCCAGGAAGCAATGGATGCATTTGCCCTCATTAATCTAGTTTCTGCTGTTTGCAATGTACCATGATCCACCACTTGTTGAATCAAGGAAGATTTTGTTACCACCCTTACACATCAAGCTGGGTCTGATGAAGAACTTTGTCAAGGCCATTGACAAAACACAAGCAGCTTTCAAGTACCTCCATGGAAAATTTCCAAGATTAAGTGAAGCTAAGATAAAGGAAGGTGTCTTTGTTAGTCCTCAGATTCATGAACTTCTTCGAGATGATGCATTTGACCATGCACTGCGTGGCAAGGAAAAAAAAGGCATGGAAAGCCTTCCAGTTAGTGGCAATCAATTTTCTCAGAAACAACAAGGCAGACAACTACAGGTTGTTGGTAGAAAACCTCCTCAAGGCATACAAAAGCCTTGCTTGCAACATGTCACTGAAGATACATTTTTTGCACTCTCATCTAGATTTTTTTCCACCGAACTGCGGAGCAGTGAGCGACGAGCACAGCGAGCGATTTCACCAGGACATTGCAACAATGGAGAAACGCTATCAGGGCAAATGGAGCCCATCAATGCTTGCAGACTATTGCTGGACAGTGACAAGAGATGCTCCATTTAATGAATACAAGAGACAAGCCAAGAAGCGCCGAGTAGACACTGAATAGGACTAAACTATGTACATAATAGTTTTTTGCCTTTTGTTTCATAATAAATTTTATTTATATAACCCCTTTGCTGATTTTTAAAGTCTTACATAAACAGGACAGGTGAAATAGTATCATGTAAAGCAACCATAAACACATCAAAAGACCTAGGTTTACAATTTATGATTAAAACTCTACTATCTACACAATATACATAGACATAAAATGTAAAAACTTAAATATCTTAGAGACAGTAGCCAATCAGTTGTTTTAATTGTCATATTTGAATTCAGCACATCAAAATACATACTAAATAGCACATTTTATCTCTGAAGCAGACGACTTCTCAAAAATTGTAGACCAGTGGTAATCATCAAGTGATCCATGCCCTGTCGCCCAGTTCCAGCTTCTGGCAAACAGGCTAGGAATACCATCCCTGCCCATCCTTAATAGCCATTGATGGACCTATCATCCATGAATTTATCTAGTTCTTTTTTGAACCCTGTTATAGTCTTGGCCTTCACAACATCCTCTGGCAAAGAGTTCCACAGGTTGACTATGCGTTGTGTGAAGAAATACTTCCTTTTGTTTGTTTTAAACCTATTAATTTCATTTGGTGACCTCTAGTTCCTGTGTTATGAGAAGGAGTAAATAACACTTCCTTATTTACTTTCTCCATACCAGTCATGATTTTATAGACCTCAATCATATCCCCCCTTAGTCGTCTTTTTTCCAAGCTGAAAAGTCCCAGTCTTATTAATCTCTCCTCATATGGAAGCCGTTCCATACCCCTAATCATTTTTGTTGCCCTTTTCTGAACCTTTTCCAATTCCAATATATTTTTTTTAGAAGGGACAACTACATCTGCACGTAGTATTCAAGATCCTCGCCTACAAAAGTCTAAGATTTTAGAGTTAATCCTAGCTGGAAATCTAGTGTCTCAGGCTATATCTATTCAGTTGTCAAGAGTTTTTCCATAAAGGCACCATACTCTTTTTGCCTACATCTGTCAAGATAAGTTGGTGAAGTTCTCATTCACACCTAACTTCATGAACAGATGCTTAAAATTCTATTTTATTGCCCGATAAGGCAGTGTCCAAAATTTAGATATTACATTTTAACATTAACTGAAGGCAGCATCCTAGAAGCTTATTTTTTAATATTCAGTGGGGCCGAGTACCTGCAGATGCCCACCAACTTCACCTAGGACAGGGGTCTCAAACACGCGGCCCGCGGAGCGCTTCCCTGCGGCCCGCCGGGCTCCCCGCCCCCCGAGTTACTTTCTGAAGTTCCGCCGCCAGAACAGCTGTTTGGCAGCTTCGCGGTTTCTGGGAGGGAGGAGCGGGGAGCCACGCGCTCACGGGAGGAGGCGGAGAAGGGGCGGGGCCTAATGGAAGGGGTGGAGTGGGGGCAGGGCCGGGGGCAGCGAGAGGGCGGGGTCAGTGATGTGGCCCTCGGGCCAATGCACTAGTCCTCATGCAACCCTCGTGGTAATTTGAGTTTGAGACCCCTGACCTAGGAGCTGTGGATGCTCAGCACTTATGGAAGATCAGGCCACTGCAGAACTGACCCACTTACATTGTCTATTTCTACACTATTTTTACAAATCTATTTAAGTTGATTCACACCCCTTGTCTGGCAGAGCTTTATACAAAATATACGCCGCCTTGACAACTTTGGTCTTCAAATACTCTCTCCTGAGTTATGGTCCTCTCAAAATGGACAGCATAATGGCTCATATACATTGTCTTTTCACCCCTTATCTTTGAAAGACACTTGACTTTTCTATGCGAAATTCAGGGCAATTGGATCATCTTCTAATGAAAATTTAGAAGATTCACTGTTTTTAAAACAGTAATTGTTAATTATGGTTTTGCTTGGACTGCAGTGTTGAGAGTCCTAGTACAGTTCAAACACTAAGGATAGATGCCAACAGAATGAGATAGGGTAAACAATGACTATCACCACGAGCATCAATTTACCTTTTACTTTCTTTTAGCCCAAATATTGCTAATACTGCACAGACAGGTGTGATTTATAAAGTAATACAATCAATACAATCTTGGTGAAACACAAAATTCTCAGTCCAGACTTCTTGTTGTTGGCGTCCGTTAGTCTCGAGAGACGATGGATATGCGCCCATGGGGAACGTTTAGTTGATGATTGTGCAGCGTCTGTTGTGGCTGTAGAGCCCCACACAAGAGTGGCAGTCTCGATTGCATTTGCTGCATTTGAAGGCGGTGTCAGCTGTGGGTTGGAGCCGCTGCTTCCTTTTTCATTGAACCCGCTTTTCCTCGGCAAGCTGCCGCAGCTTGTCTTCACCAGTTTTCAATCCAGTGGTCAGAGCGTGTCTCCGTCTGCATCTGTCCTGGGCGAGCTCTTCCCAGCTGTTGATGTCGATTTGAACAGTCTTCAGGTCCCTGTTACAGACATCCTTAAAGCGAAGGTGGGGCCGTCCTGTAGCTCTGTTTCCGGAGGCAAGTTTGGCATACAACAGGTCTTTAGGGATCCGTCCATCTTCCATGCGACTTAGATGGCCAAGCCATCTGAGGCGGCGTTGACGGAGGAGAGTGAACATGCTGGAGATCTTGACACGTTCCAGAATCTCGCTGTTCGTCATTCGATCACTCCAAATGATCCTGAGTATGCGATGGAGGCAGCGCATGTGGAAGGCGTTCAGTCTCTTTTCTTGCGAAGCGTAGAGGGTCCAAGTTTCGCTGGCGTAGAGAAGAGTGTTTAGCACACATGCGCGGTACACAGCGACCTTTGTGTTGATGGTCAGCATGTTGTTGTTCCATACTCTCTGTGACAAACTGGCCAAAATTGTGAAGGCCTTGCCGATTCTACGGTTGATCTCAGGGTCCAGTGAGAGGTTGTCCGTGATGGTAGATCCGAGGTAGGTGAACTGACTGACCACCTCTAGCGCATAGTCATTGATGGCAATGCTTGGATGTTCTGCATCCTGGGCCATAACTTTGGTCTTCTGAAGACTGATTGTCAACCCGAACTCTTTGCAAGCTCTGGAAAAGCGATCAGACACTGGAGATCGGTTTCTGTGTGGGTAGCCAGGGCAGCGTCATCTGCAAACAGCATGTCTCTGATTGTTGCCTCCCGCAGGTGTGATTTATAAAGTAATACAATCTTGGTGAAACACAAAATTTTCAGTCCAGACTAGCACTGTCAAAAGTTTCCTGCTGTCATTTATTCTAAGCTACATTGCATAATAAACCTTTGCCTTTTAAACCAGGATGCTTAATTTCTTCCGTATTGTCTCTCCTGTCTGATTATCTTTTGCCCTTGATTACATGATGCATCAGGAGAGAACGTTCTATTTCTCTTGAAGTCATATTTTTGTTCCGTCTAAAATTCAAGCTGCTAAATAATTGGCAACTCATCACCTTGCAAGAACTCTAGAAATCAAAGGGGCATAAGCAATACTGTTGTAATTTAATAGTTGCTGTAGAAATCATTTTCAAAATACAAATGAAGGGGGGAAAATCACTTGTAAACAAAATCATGTAACAATTTCAGCTGAGATTCTTTACTACAAGGAAGGTAGACTTTGGTAGTTTTCTTATTGGATATTATTTATTTTTTCTCTATAACTAATATACATTTTTAAAGATATTATTAAATAGGCATGTTTTAAGTAAACTGTGAAAATGCTTTTCAGCAAGCAGAATCAGTTTCCTTATTAAAATATTTACTCAGCACACTCTAATGGTCTGTGTTTCACAAGTCACAATCTGTTGACTTTGTTGTTTTTTGAATAGGGAAAATATTCACAAGGTTGTTTTTTTAAAAAGAAGAATCCTTCTGAAGAATCATGTGTGTTATGCACATGCCATAAGAAGCATGTCAACTTCAAAAAGCCTAGAGACTGGGATCAGGATTTATTCCTGAGTGTGTAGTGGAAAAACACAACTGCATACCCAGCTCTCAAAGAAGAATGAAGAAAAATAATTGCTGCAACCCATTTGGCCTTCAATGTTATCTTATCTGCGTTGATTTCTCTGGTAATTAAGGGAAATTCTACTTTGTTTTATTTGCAGCAGTAACTGCCTTTATTGCTCCATGCAACAGTTTGATTCCTGAGAAAGAAACTCAATTTTAATGCTTTCCACACTAAGGCCCTGAGTCAGAACAGCACTTAAGTACGTGCTAAATCCCATTGACTTCCATGAGGAATAAGCACATGCTTGTGCTTAGCAACCTTTCTGAACAGGGATGCTTTCCTGAATCAGGGCAGATTTTAAGCTGTACTGCTCACCATATACTTTCAGCAGGCTGTATATACAAGGACTTCAGTTGCAAATTGTCATGGACAATAAGGATGGTAATGCCTAATTTTCCAGGCACCAAAATAAAAATGTGTTATTTGTAATATCATAACCCCCAGAAATCCCAATGCAGATTAAGGTCTCAGTGTGCTAGGTGCAGTATAATATGTAGTATGGTAATAGCCTCCAGAGAGCTTGTCCTTCTACCCAACAGCTATCCAACTGAAGTAATACCCATGGCAACGTGAAAGCTATTCTGTATTTCAAATGTTCTGCAGACAATTTCCTCACCCTAAGTGAATTCAATGCATACACAATTTTATACTTTTAGAAACTGGGATTAGATTTAATTTCTAAATCCTATTCCTTTCAAAAACAATTTAAGAAAAAGGAACCATGTATAACCTATGCATTAACAAAAGTTGACTGGGAAAAAAAGTAGCAAAACAACAGTAAAATAGGTTTACAATATTCATTATTGAGTTTGGGTGAGTTACTAAAGTGTTTAAGTGAATGTAAAGTAAATTAGGATCAAAAGGAAAGGAGTGGAGGAAGGGAGAAAGAAGGAGAGAGGGAAAGTGGGTAAGTATGGATATCTAAGAAGAGAGGTGAGGTAAAAATGATGTTCTAAAGGCTAAGTAACTTGATATCCATTTACATTTCAAAGAGGTAATCAGTTATCTGTTTTTAACATAGTGATATTTTACACACACGTTCTAGAAGATGATACAACCCCTTACTCTACTACAGTGATACTCAGACTGAGGCTCTTTAATGTGCCTCCTGTGGTTCTTTGCAGCACGATATTAAAACACTGTGATTTAATGATTAACCAATCTAAATTATTAACCAATCAGGATGCTTTTACTACATTAACCACTTATGTTATCAACTTGCACTAAGTTATTAACGTATTTGCTGTGAGAATAATTATATAACATATATATTTTAAAAAAACAAATATTTCCTCTGTCATACTGTTTAAATATGACTAATACCATAGTAAATGAAACAATGAATTCATGCTACTGTGGCTCTTTTGGGTAATGTTGATAACTAATTTGGCTCCTGAACCAATGAGGTCTGAGTATCACTGCTCTAATGTTTAAAAAGGAAGTTTGTGTTTGATATAACTGAATTGTGATGCCCAGTTTTTAGGGTGATCAGCACCATAGAAATACTTATAAATAAACTAATATGCAAAAGTTTAGAAAGTCTACTGACAAGTGATCATTAATGAATTGTAAAATTTGTTATGAATTGTGTAAATCTTAAAGGAATTAAATGAGCTTGCACATTCTTCACTGGTTTTATTCGCTTTTGGTTATTACATACAAGTTTCATTCCCCCTGCACTGCCCCATGCCTCCACACCAGCTGTCCAATCACAAAAGGTTTTCTTTATCCACAAGTATTCAGGCTCTTGCCTGAACCCTACACCTTAATTATCAGCCACTACTACTTTCCAATCCACAAACACCCCTTGTTACCTCTTGGCTCCTTCCCCATCAGACTTCACACTTCATTTGGAGCATTTTCTCCAAAAAGCCATCTCTCTGTAGTTTCCCAGTGATTACTCCATATTTGTCCCACTATCTCAAACAATACGTGTAGCAACTGAGTGGCATGAAGGGGACACATCGTCAACTTTTTACTATCCTGTGTATGTCCCACTCCATGCAGATGTAGGAGCAATACATTCTCACTCCTGCATCCCCTCTTCTGTGACTGTACCATTGCCCCAAATGGATTTGTTATGAAAATACTGGGACTGGCCTGATTTTGCAATACAGTACTTGAAGCTCAAACAAAAAAAATCCATACTTAAAAAAAAGCATATTATATTTGTAAAATACGGTAAGTAAATAATGATGATCAAGAATCCATTGTAACTTGAAACCTAAGAATCCCTGAAAAAAAATCTGCAATTTATAGATTTTATGAACCTGTCTCCCCTTTTTCAGAGAAAAAGGATTTTGTATGGGAAAGAGGATAGAAATGGAGGCAATGAGTTCTCTCCTTCATAATGAGGTACTTTCTCTTTCACACAGCTATATTACTACCGTAAACCCTCCAAGGGTAGAAGAAATAGAATTGAATCATTAGACTGAGCAGTTTCTTAGAGAGGAAAAAAGCAAAGAAGTCACACACTGCTTCTCTGAAGAAAATTCAGGCTTAGCAGCAGTTAGGTATCTTTGTTCAGTTGATATGATATGCCCCAGCTGATATGCCCTATGTGGGTGGAAAATAATGGTTTGCTAAAATATGTACAATTATGAAAACAAGCTGAATGGTTTCTATCAGAAGAAAATAATAAAACCCTGAATGGTACAAAATATGCAATTCTGTCTTATCAAAATATATGCACAATGGATCTTGCTCTTAAAGCTCTAGAAAATGAATGGGCTGCAGATATCAGACTTTCTGGAACATATTTCTAATAAAGGAAAGGAAACTGAGGCAGTGAATGGCATCTATCTTCTCTGTGACTGGTGCATACTCTAACACCTCAATATTAGTGGCCGCTATGCACATACTTTTGGAGAACGAACCCAAAGGAAATCAATGCAGCATACAGTTCTATAAACAGTGCCTTTATCTGATTTATAGCAGGGGTCTCAAACATGCGGCCCGCGGAGTTATTTCCTGTGGCCCACCATAGACGCCAACTCCACCGGCAGCCAAGCTCCCGTCACTTCCCGCCCTCCCGAGTGCACCGCGTCCCCGCTCCTCCGCCTACCTCCCAGCACTTCCCACCACCAAACAGCTGTTTAGCGGCGGTTAGGACTTTCCAGGAGGGAGGGGGGATGAGGCGGAAAAGAGGCGGGATTGGGGAAGGGATTTGGGGAAGGGGTTGAAATAGGGGCAGGGAGGGGGCGGAGACTTTGGGGAAGGAGTTGGAATGGGGGTGGCAAAGGGGTGGGAAGAGGCAGGGCAGGGCCAGAGACCAGGGGGGGGGAGGGGGGGCTTTAACCAAAGTAATTCTAAAAATGTGTTTTGTCGTTTGAGTGAGGTGCATTACTGAGTGTTTATATTTTATTAAAACCCCTCTTTGCATTACAATTTTTAAAAAGTTAATAAATTGACTTTTAATAGCATACTTACTATATTACTCTTCATTTTTTTCACTTTTGAATATACTTTTGTATCGTTGTATGAAAAGGTTTCAGTGATGCGGCCCTCAGGCCAATGTACTAGTCCTCATGTGGCCCTTGTGGTGATTTGAGTTTGAGATCCCGGACTTATAGTTTGCCAACCTCTGTTGTGATAACCACAGCTGCTGTTTTGGTACTTTGAAGCTGTTAGTAAACAGGATAGGAAAGAGCAGCCCTTATGCTGCTCTAAATTTCAGCCAAGTATTGACTCTGCAAACAGCAGCATCAGTATCAGGAGACAACAGAAATCTCAACACAATGAGCCTGATTGACCACTGTGCAACTCTAGTTTTACACCAGTACAACTACAGATGCTCCCCGACTTACGCAAGCGTTCCATTCCGGAAAGCCTTGTGTATCTCGAATTTTGCGTAAGTCAGAAACATATCTCCAACCATTACGTGGAAACACACACACACACACACACACACACACACACACACCCATCTCCAATTTCTAGCTTACGGAACTTTTTCTGTAAACTCGGATTTGCGTACATCGGGTTTACATAACTCGGGGCGTCTGTACACCCCCCCCAAAAAAAATCAATGAGGATACACTGGTGAATCAGCCGTCAATGAGTCAATTTGCAAACTGTGCCCCACATACTAAGAATTCTGCAGTTCTCCTTATATTTCAGTCTAGTACTAATATGTATCTCTATACTTAGGAAGGATTTTGATCTATCTTTCCGTAAAGTTCCTGATGTCCAAGCTTCAGTATCTTTTTTTGATGCAACTGTGGAAATACTGGGTGTGCATGATAAAATGATTACAGTTTCAACTGATGCTACCTGTATTCAGAACATTATAGGCTGGATGGCTTATTTTGGTTTCACATAGACTATTGTAATGGATTTAAAGGAAGCTGTTCCCGACGTGCAGTGTTGATGTATAAAACAAACATGAAAGAGTGCACTGAGGTCAAAGCCCTAAGGGCCTGAAAGAAAATAATTGGGGAAACTGTGGCCAGCGTTCACCTGTGACTGCCTGTGATTCATTCAGTTTAATTGGACCACACCTAATACTATGAGTTAAAGTCCTTAAAGATTAAAACAATCAAGAGAAAAATTTTGTATAAAAGTCCTGTCAACTTAAAGGAAAAACATATTGGGCATGATTGTGTAACTCAGGCTACCACAGAGTCACTGTCTTCCCTAGTGGAGAGACCACACAGAGATATGAGTCAGCTACTGATTCCCAACTATGGCAGCTAGGGTGAAATCCTGCACTCTCTGAAGTCAATGGTACAACGCTCAGAAACCAAGATGTTTTCATATACAGAGCTGCCCAAGTTCAGTCCTTGCAGATGACCTCTTTAAATCAGATATCGCAACTCTGAGTTATATAAGAGCGGGGGAAATTAAACACAAAACAGCAGCATGATTACCCACCACAAAAGCAAATCCCACGACCAGCATTAATGATCATTGTGTCCTTGTTGACAACTACTTGTAAGCCTCAGAGCTGCTCTAACTTAAACTCTTGAGGGCTGTTGTAGCCAGCTTGTTATCCCAGATGAGGTTTACTGAAAGCATGAGCACTCTAGTCATGCTGCCTCCCCTAGGCTGAAAAGCACATATCTGGGTGTCATTACATGACCTTCAGGCTAACAAGTCCCTTGCAAGAGAAACCAAGCTCTTAGCTTCTCTCTCACTTTTACAGTGGCTAATAGGAATGGATGCAATTTCAGGTCCTTGTTTGCCAGAGAACATGTAGCTTAAGTAACTGTTTCTCTTAGCAGTGAGAAGAAAGCCTTCAGAAAAGCACGAGTTTTGCATCGTGCACTAAAGATGGCTGTAGCTCAGTCTGATCTCAAGTAGCAGCATGTCCTATAACTGAAGGAGCAGGGATCTGAAAAGCGAGGATTAAATCCCTTTAGCAGGACTCTTCTGTCCTGCGAAATCCTGTAAGTGGGTCAGTCAGCAGCATTTCATAAATAAGTGTGTCCAAAGGACATCTGAGAAACTACCAAGAGAAGTGGTGGATTCTCCACTTATTGAAATCTTCAAATCGTGACTGGTTGCCTTTCTGGAAAATACGCTTTAGTCAAGCACAGGTTACTGGGTTCAATACAGGAAAAATAACTAGATGATGTAATGATCCCTTCCATCCTTAATCAATGAATATATGAATCTTTGTCCCTAGCCCATAGGAAATCAGGCATCAGGAGGAGGACCACCATCCCCTCCAGCCTATCCACACTGTAAGGAGATTAACACATAGTAAGGTAGTAAAGCACACTACCATTGGCTGACGACTACACTGTCACTTTTATAGCAACTGTAGTTTAGGAAGGAGCAACTGAAAAGATTGTTTACATCAGGTGATTGATCCATTCCATGCTCAGGAAGCTGTGTGTGCTTTAGGGTAGATGGTAGACAGGCTTGGAAGGATTAGATTTTTATTGGTAAATGTCATTAAACACTCATTTCATACACACCATCCCCCGCTCACAAATATTTCCATCAATGATAACTGACATTTACAGATAGAGTAAGAAAAATGCTGCTTGGAAAATTATTTGATTTATGGATATTTACTTTGAAAATTTTGGCATGTGTTGACAATTGGTGTTTTAAAGGTTATAACGCTAACTTTTTGAATCTCAATATCTACTGTCAACTATTGTCTGTCTCACCCCTCAATTTCTCACAACTGAGAAAATTCAAATATATAAAAATCTATTCAAATGCTTAAAAATAAACATTGATATTAACTCTAATTCTGCCAAGCCTATAGATAGACCTTCTTATGGGAAGTATAGACTCTCTCTCAAAGGAGTGGCCCTAATTATTTCCAATCATTTTTCACTAATCAGAGGGGCAATGGTTTCAGTTGTAAATGGTAACAGATTGCCACCACAGCTTGCAGAGCCTCCATGTGAGAGACTGATCCATCCAGTTCAGCTCCGGCTGATAGCAGTACTATTATCTCCTCGTCTCTGGTATTGTGTCCATTGAGCTGGAAAAAATAGTTTAACTCATGCTTTCATGAGGCGGGGAATTTGAGTCTGAAATCATGCTAGGAAGTGCTGCTCTGTGAACTGCCACCGCAGTTTGTCAAGTAAGGTGCTCAAGCAAGGTCCACAAGCAAGATCCACAGCTCTTTAAATTTCCTCTCCCGCATGGGTCTCAGAGAGCTTGAATTCAGTGACTTTTAGAGCAAGGTTTATCTCATTTCTAGGCTTTTACAAATGACTGTGCTGTTTTTAATTTGTCTCAGAGCTTATCCAGACAAAGGCAGTTGGGTTTGATTAGCTGACTCACTACCGTGAAAGTTCTGCAACACTGTGGAAGCTTTGGTGAATGAGGGCTACAATGACTTCTTAGAATCTCCAACTACCCCAGCACAAGGACGTGCAAATTCCTTCTGCTGATGACTGGATTCAGATATGGACTTTTGCCATGATTGCCACAATCTTATGTCCCATTTTAATTTATTGAACATAATTTATGATGCATTGTGACCTAAGATGGTGAAAGGCAGTGAGCGCAGCTAATGGCTTTGGATAGCAGCTAGTGGTCATGTCCAACTAGCTGCAATCTGGTATTTAATCACTGACCTGAGGGGAAGGGAGTTCTAGAAGCCTGTCATACATTTGCACTCATACTGGACAGCATCAGAGTCAAGAAAGACCGTTTTATTTTAAATCTTATACTTGGCTCCAACTTGACAAGGACCATAGTTTATTTTCTCCCAAGAGGAGGAACAACCAGAGGTACAATCTGACTGAGTACCCACAGTAAGTGCATCCTCATTATAGCTTCTCATAAAGGTTAAGAGCTTAAAAGTTCTCTTACCCCTTAAGAGCTTTTGTTGTACATTAGTAGCAGCTGTGGTTAAGAAGTTAGCATAATTCCATTTTTTGTCCATACAACTGGTATTGATTCTGAGAGCTGCTGAGCACTTACAAATCCTACCTAATGTTCTTGAAAACAAGGTGCTGGGAATTAGAGAATAGTTTTGTCAAATGTAAACCTGGTCTGCACAGAGAACTTTAAAAACGGAGACGTTACTAGGTTAATGGGCTGCAGGGGCAGAACTCTGGCATAAATAAAGCCCATCATTTGGAACTAAATGTCCATACATATGCATTTTCAGTGGAGGGGTGCCTTAGATTTCATTTTCTCAGGAGGTCTTCATCATCTCTTCAGGACTATAAAGGGCACAGGGTTTGACACAAGACTTTTTTTTTTTACTTGCTATTTGAATACACAAGTGCAAGAAGCTAGGAGGGTTTAAAAATGTAATTTTGTGGGTTCTGTTGGGACTCTGCATGAATTTAATGTAGATAAAAATGCCAGATTGACAGCTCTGTAGACAGAAATAGTCTATTTGTCCACAATTAGCTGCAGCATAGCTAGTAGCAATGAAAGATTCCTCCCAATAGGATTGCCTCACTCCTCCTCACACACTTCATGTTTCCACCCTGACTCAAAGGGACAAAATCACAGGCGGAGATGTATATTTGAGCCCAATTTCCTTTTGGAGTTAGCTTGAGACCAACAACTCATTACATGCAGGCTGTTGAATGACCAGTGATGGTGACGTTTACATTTTAACCTCTTCACAACAGGAAGGTCATCTTCAAATCAGCACTTAACACACCCTTTGGGACATACAGATAATCAACAACAAATCAATTTTTGTTCACAATCAACCGGAGCCAATGCACTACAAGTGGAAAATTTTGTATTCTATTTAGGACTGTAGATTAATCACAGTTAACTCACGTGATTAACGTAAAAATTAACAGTGATTAATTGCAGTTTTAATTGCACTGTTAAACAGAATAATTGAAATTTATGAAATATTTTCAGATGTTTTTCTACATTTTCAAATATATTGATTTCAATTACAACACAGAATACAAATGTACACTGCTCACTTTATATTTTTTTGATTACAAATATTTGCACTGTAAAAATGATAAACAAAAGAAACAGTATTTTTCAATTCACCTCGTACAAGTACTGTAGTGCAATCTCTATCGTGAAAGTGCAACTTCCAAAATTTAGATTTTTTTGTTACATAACTGCACCCCTAAACAGTCCACTCAGTTCTACTTCTTGTTCAGCCAATCACTAGGACAAATAAGTTTGTTTACATTTACATGAGATAAAATGCAACCCCACTTCTTATTTACGTCACTAGAAAGTGAAAACAGGAGTTCACATGGGACTTTTGTAGCCAGCATTGCAAGGTATTTTTTACATGCCAGATATGCTAAACATTTATATGCCCCTTCATGCTTCAGCCACCATTCCAGAGGACATGCCTCCCTGCTGATGACGCTCGTTAAAAAAAATAATGTGTTAATTAAATTAGTGACTGAACTCCTTGGGGGAGAACTGTGTGTCTCCAGCTCTGTTTTACAACACACATTCTGCCATATATTTCACGTTATAATAGTCTCGGACGATGACTCAGCACATGTTGTTCATTTTAAGAATACTTTCGCTGCAGATTTGACAAAATGCAAAGAAGGTACCAATGTGAGATTTCTAAAGATAGCTACAGCACTCGACCCAAGGTTTAAGGATCTGAAGTGCATTCCAAAATCTGAGAGGGATGAGGTGTGGAGCATGTTTTCAGAAGTCTGAAAAGAGCAACACTCCGATGCAGAAACTACAGAACCAGAATCACCAACAAAGAAAATCAACATTCTTCTAGTGGCATCTGACTCAAATGATGAAAATGAACATGCGTCGGTCCGCTCTGCTTCGGATCATTATCAACCAGAACCCGTCATCAGCATGGACACGTCCTCTGGAATGGTAGTTGAAGCATGAAGGAACATATGAATCTTTAGTGCATCTGGCATGTAAATATCTTGCGACGCCAGCTACAACAGTGCCACGTGAACACCTTTTCTCACTTTCAAGCGATACTATAAACAAGAAGTGGGCAGCATTATCTCCTGCAAATGTAAAACTTGTTTGTCTGAGCTATTGGGTGAACAAGAAATAGGACTGAGTGGACTTGTGAGCTCTAAAGTTTTACATTGTTTTGGTTTTGAGTGAAGTTATTTCTTGTACATAATTCTACATTTGTAAGTTCAACTTTCATGATAAAGAGATTGCACTACGGTACTTGTATTAGGTGAATTGAAAAATACGATTTCTTTTGTTTCTTTACAGGGCAAATATTTGTAATAAAAAATAAATATAAAGTGAACTACTGTACACTTTGTATTGTGTGTTGTAATTGAAATCAATATATTTGAAAATGTAGAAAACATCCAAAATATTTAAATGAATGATATTCTATTACTGTTTAACAGTGTGATTAATTGCAATTAATTTTTTTTTAATCGCACAAGTAATTGCGAATAACTTTTTTAATAGATTGACAGCTCCCAGCACTCCCTCGGGTCGCCCCCGTCCCCAAGATTTAGTCAGGGGTATACAGTACAAGTCATGAACAGGTCATGGGCCGTGAATTTTGGTTTACTGCCCGTGACCTGTCCATGACTTTTACTAAAAATACCTGTGACTAAAACATAGCCTTACAAATAACCCATTCGTAATAATCTAAATCAAGTGAAGCATTCAAGCCAGGTTCAATCAGAAGAACTCTAACATTAGTGCTGGTGTGTTGTGCACTTTCACCACAGTGCAATATAATCTGCGATAATTTTATCCTAAAGCTTTTCATACACAGGAAGCCAATGCTAGTACATTGCATTTCTCCTTGCCTTCATACATTTCAGGTTCCAGTATAAAAAAACCCAAACCAAAACAAAGAACACATACACAGTCTTTCAGTGACACAGTCATTAATCACACTGAGCTATTAATATGCTTATTTTATGTTATTCCAACTGAATTTATATGGTGGATGTTAGCTTCTAATAGAAGATTGTAGACATGGACACATTTTTACCCACGCAAGCCTTGACCAATATTCTGACTTAACTCTCTCACCGTGTAATCACTTTGCAGAGAGCAGTCAATGCTGGCACTGATAAAAAAATACATAAAGGATTGTTCTTAAGAGGTGTTTTTGACACTACACTTATCCAATTCTTTCAGTTCTGTCACTTGTATAATTATCCTTCCTTGTTACGAAACAGCAAAGAAGCTTTCCTAATGCAAACAATACTTGTGTATTGAAGTGGACACTATCTGGCATACTCACATTAGAGGGATCTCTCACACCTTAGCAAGAACAAACCTAATTTGGTACAACCAGCCTTTTAAAAAGGTGGTGGAAAAACATATGCTTCATAGCAACATTCTGTCACGATTTTAAAAAGGGGGCTCCCACAACCTTGTGATAAACACACACTTTCACATGCTCACAGAAAGGAGAGGTACAGGACTGTAGAATCCAGTTATTTATCTTCTTAAACAAAAACACCATCTTACAGCAAAGGAAGGAGGCAACCCCGCATGGAAAATAAACTTCATCTAAGTCTAACTTCACTGGGAATGTACAGTAAGTATATAGAGAGAGTACATGACCTGTATACTTTGAAACGGGAGGAATTCAAAGTTAAGAAGGGTAGAGGGAGGCCTTATAGATGCAACCACCTTTTACAAAAATTATTATTAAACTCCTATCTCTTGGCACAATATGGTACATGTCAAAGGCAAAAACAGTTAACAAAATCTGTTCCTAGGCTTATGGACACGTCACACCTGGCAAGAATGATGAAGATTAACAAAGCTGGGGGAGAACAGCAACTCCATCAGGGGAAGGCAAATCACCCTTTAATTTGGGATTTAAATAGAGGTTTCTGGAAATTGGGAAGTTGTTAATGCTTCAATGAGCTGTGGTTGATAATACCCTCAACTTCCTTTTCTAGTACATGCACATGAGGAAGGATCCTGGTCTGTAATATCTAGTAAATTCGATTTTACACGTCATACATTTTGGTCTGACTTGAATCAGTTCTTATTTTCTAGATTATTAATCATCGTTCTACTGTAATAGTCAAGGTCCTGCTGCCTTCTTTAAGAACAGAAGAAATGTAACATTGAAATATGACCCTATGGCTTCTGTTCTTCCATTCCTTTATAATAGAGAAAGGCAGGGAATTTGCCATAGCCTCTGTTGAGTTATAGGGTTTATCTCGTAAGTGGGAAAGCTCCATACCTCATAAGTGTCAACGAAAAGGAAGAAATATGAGAAGACTATTGGACATAAGAACGACCTATAACTCATATCTGGCAGTGATGTATTATACGTATTAATTGCTTGAAGAGCCAGATTTTCTTTTCACAGTACTGTAAAAAACAATCCCAGTAGAACATAATAAATTGAGCTAACAAACAAAACTAATTGCCTTGATTAATGAAGCAGCAAGGATTTGGTTTTGACAATGCTAGTTACTGAATCAGCACCCAGTCATATGACTGGTAATGGGGGCCCAATGAGAGTAATGTCCCACTCCCACAAACACTTATGCGTGTGTTTATCTTTACTCACATAAGCAGTCCCACTGAAGCCCAGGGGACTACTTGTGTGCTTAAAACCAATCAGGTAAGCAGGCTCAGCAGGATCAGGGCCTTTGTTCCATGGCTGTTCTCAGTCACAGAACAGGGTGCTGATTCAGGCCCCAATTTCGCAAAACACTTAAGGACATGCTTAAGCTCATCCCTATTCAGGAAAGCTATTAAGCACATAATTCCCACTGACTTCCAAGTTCCAACGAGAGCTGAGCACGTGCTTAAATGCTTTCCTGCATAGGGATAATTTCCTGAATTGCGTCTTTACTACTTAGCATTGTCATAAATGCTGCTTTATAGAAACCATTGCAAACTAATTGCCTTATCAGGGCCTAAATGATCAAATATGATTTGATCAAATGTAACCAGAAAAGAACCTACCTTTTCAGCATACTCCGACGCTATCTGCTTGATCTCATCAGATTGGAGTCCAACAATCTGACCTACTGTGCTAGCTGTTAACCTGCCCTGCAATTAAACCAAGAAGCATTTATTGAAGTTTTGAGACAATCAGTAGTAATAAATTGTAGGTTGGTTTGTAAAGTACCCCCCCAAAACTATAAATACAATACTATTTTAATGTAATCAAATCTGTTTATAAAAGAATGAAGCATGTAATGAAGTTCATCTTCCCCAGAACTCAGTAAACAAGTGAAGCTTCTTACACGGCCTTCATGAAGAAATGTAACTACTGAGGCTTCCTTCACAGCGCCAATAATTCAACTAAATTTGAAGTCACCTTTGCAGACTGTCAAAGTGCTTTAACAACCACCTTTTGAGCCATGTTATTGCCACGTAGGTGTGTGAAAGAGTGTTAATCCTAAATCACGTGTGTAGGGAAGCCAAATCTCTCTACTAAGATGAAGAATTCTAGGAGGCATCTGATCACAAGGCAAGTCTGTCCTGTCCATCACTTGTCAAATGAATCTGTCCATTTGGTACATCAGAAAATGTGAAAAGGTATCAGGATTTTCAAAATAGTACACAGAATGTTTACTATGTTTATTGATATATCAGGAATCACTATGGAATTACAGGGAAAGGACAATAATGCAAACAAGCAACATTTAGATGTTATATCAAAGTTAACAAATCCTAGCTGTGAATGCAATGAAATGCTCACAATATTTTTTCCAGTAAGAGAAATACCCCCATAAGATCCCTACCTTAGCTCTGTAAAGTAAAAGTGTCAGAAAGTCTAGGTTACACAAAGGCTTCATATGTTTAAATGCCATTTCAGGGACAGTTGCATTGTAGTATGTTTATTTATGCAATTATTTATGCAGAAACCACTTAATAAGCAGCACTAGGACTATGCAAAAGCCACAATCATTATTGTAGGGTGAAGGATTTTAAGTCAGAAGTCTTATGAAAAGTAGTCTCATGCTCAATCATCTTTCCCTGTATCCATTTTTAATATACAATTTCAGTACCTCATGCAGACTTACAACAGTTAACCATTTTTCAGGAACAATGACAGCTTTCAAAGCAAATGGCAGATATAGAGAGGAAATTCATGGGCACAAATAATGTAAGCGTTGTAAGCGTGTTGAACTGATTCATTATACAGCAAAAAAACCCGGACTCCTGGGATTGTATCACTCTATTATTTTAATCTCTGTAACTACACAACAGTCCTTATATCTGACTGGCAAAGTCTCAATGCACTTTGGGCCCAACCCAAAATCCCAATAAAGTCAATGGGATTGTCTCTGCTGATAAATTTGGTTTGAATTATGATGGCTAAGATATATCAATGCACATAAATGTTAAAGCAAAGCTACAATTTCAAGTATTGCTTACCTCTTCTGTTGCCATTGCAGCCATTCCAGTCATCAGTGTTTTAATACGAAGCTAATGAAAAAAGGTATTATTGCAAAATAAGAGATAACATATGTGAACAATTAGCATTAGAGGCCTTTAAATACTTAGCATACTTCTGTTCTATGAGAGTTCCCATCAGCCAATTAATCCAATTTGCATTCTATTTTAATGCTCCTAACAGAAGGGTAAACTTTTATGAAAGTTAGTGAGGCAGTTGCTAAAATTATACCACCCAGAAAGTTCTCCGATTACGGTAAGGACTCAGTTCACGTGGTGCCTATGACACTCAGCTCCCATCATTGTCAATGGGAGATGAAGCCACTGAGCTACTCCTTTCCCGAAAAGGCATTAACGGGATCAGGTCCTAAGTGTGAATGGCTTCGTGGTTGCAAAACAAAACGTTGGCCAGGTTTTTACATGGAAAATCCTAATTGAACATTTACTTTTTGTGCATCTGTTTATTATCCCATATTTCCCTATCTGAAAGGAACTCACTGCTCAGCTAAGCTATTGAACTTTTCCTCTGTGTAGAGAGGGAACAGAACATGCAGTGTTTTTTACACTGTCCCAAGCTATTAATATCTAAGCCCTCTCTGTGTGTGCGTGCATCTATATCTATATATGTATAGCACACCTCTTCAGCAGCTTGAAGGTCATCTTCATCATAGGCATCACCCTTGCCTGCTGCTGCAAGTCCTGTAGGTAGTACCATTTTCTTGTCTTCAGCCTATTTAAGGAAAATACATATACCATATAGCTACATGGTAAGATAATACCAGCAGTCAAAGGGTTATGAAAGTAAAACAAGGAGGAAACTGTAATTCAGGTGTTATATTTAAATATAACTGAAGTATACTGTTATATATTGTCTAGTGCCCAGGTTCAGGCCCTGCCCAAGCAGGTGCAACCCACTTTGAGTTTAACAGGAATCAAGCCTGTGTAAGACTGAGAGCTAGTTAGTCCCCCGCCCCCGCCCCCCATCTCTGTGTATGGTATAGCAGGTCAAATATAAGAAAGCAGCATTTTTACAAGTGTATTTTAATATAAATAAAGTTTAAATCTAGATCAAAGTAGTGGTTTAAAATCTGTGCACCTGAAAACACATTTAAATATAAAGCTATAAACCTACGTGGGGGGCTGTTCATTTTCAGAGGAATTAAATTCTGTTAAGGTAAGTAGCATTCCCCAGAGATTTATACTGTATTTCTTGACACCATGTCATCACTCTGCCTAAACATTTAAGTCCCCTCTCTTGTAGTGGCTTAATTCAGATGACAAATGACGACAGTCTGACATATTGGCTAACAAAGCCAATAGGACTTTGTGAAGAGACATGGTCATATTTTATGGACTGCACCTCAGTCATAGCTGCAGATCAGTTTATTTTTTACCCGCAGCCACACAGTTAGAAATATCTTCTTTCATATTACTTGAATATTAAATGTATAAAGTTAAATGTTGGTGTGCTGCAGGTTCTTCATATACCCTACCACTAACTGTACTGTGCTAAAGGGTCCTGTGGCACCTTATAGACTAACAGAGGTATTGGAGCATAAGCTTTCGTGGGTGAATACAAACTTCGTCGGATGCAAGCAGTTGAAAAACTGTACTGTGCTTTCTTATCAACCGGCAACAGGATATGATCACAATTTGAGGCATTATCTATATCAATAAGAACATCTTGTTACTGAAACAAAGTAATATTGTGCTGCAGCATGTTCTATTTCTATGGGTGTATTGAAATTATAAAATTTTTAGGGCTGCCAAGTGATTTAAAAAAGGACTTGAGATTAATCACACTGTTAAAAAATAAAATACCATATATTTTAACATTTTTGGATGTTTTCTGTGTTTTCAAATATATTGATTTCAATTACAACAGAATACAAAGTGTACAGTGCTCACTTTATATTTATTTTTGATTACAAGTATTTGCACTGTAAAAAAACAAAAGAAATCGTATTTTTCAGTTCACCTAATACAAGTACTATAGTGCAATCTCTTTATCATGAAAGTTGAACTTACAAATGTAGAGTTATGTATAAAAAATTGAATTCAAAAATAAAACAAGGTAAAATTTTAGAGCCTGCAAGTCCACTCAGTCCTATTTCAGCCAATCACTCTGACAAACAAGTTTGTTTACATTTGCAGGAGATAATGCTGCCCACTTCTTGTTTACAACGTCACCTGAAAGTGAGAACAGGCGTTCACATGGTACTGTTGTAGCCGGCACCGCAAGATATTTATGTGCCAAATGCACTAAAGATTCATATGTCCCTTCATGCTTCAACCACCATTCCAGAGGACATGCGTCCATGCTGATGACGGGTTCTGCTTGATAACGATCCAAAGCAGAGCGGACCAATGCATGTTCATTTTCATCATCTGAGTCAGATGCCACTCGCAGAACGTTGATTTTCTTTTTTGGTGATTCTGGTTCTGTAGTTTCTGTATCTGAGTGTTGCTCTTTTAAGGCTTCTGAAAGCATGCTCCACGCTTTGTCCCTCTCAGATTTTGGACAGCACTTCAGATTCTTAAACCTTGGGTCAAGTGCTGTAGCTATTTTTAGAAATCTCACATTGGTATCTTCTTTGCGTTTTCCCAAATCTGCAGTGAGCGTTCTTAAAATGAACATGTGCTGGGTCATCATCTGAGACAACTATAACATGAAATATATGGCAGAATGCAGGTAAAAAACAGAGCAGGAGACATACAATTCTCCCCCAAGGAATTCAGTCACAAATTTAAATTAACACATTCTTTAAAAAAAATAGTGTCGTCAGTATGGAAGCATGTCCTATGGAATGGTGGCCAAAGCATGAAGGGGCATACAAATGTTTAGCATATCTGGCATGTAAATAACTTGCAATGTCAGCTACAGAAGTCCCACATGTGCGTCTTTGGGTGACATCGTAAATAAGAAGTGGGCAGCATTATCTCCCATAAATGTAAACAAACTTGTTTGTCTTAGTGATTGGCTGAATAAGAAGTAAGACTGAGTAGACTTGTAGGCTCTAAAGTTTGCATTGTTTTGTTTTTGAGTGCAGTTATGTAACAAAAATATCTACATTTTGTAAACTGCACTTTCACAAGAGATCACACTACAGTACTTGTATGAGGTGAACTGAAAAATACTATTTCATTTATCATTTTTACAGTGCAAATATTTGTAATAAAAACACTAATAAAGTGAGCATTTTGCACTTTGTATTGTGTTGTAATTGAAATCAATATATTTAAAAATGTAGAAAAACGCCCAAAAATATTAAATAAATTTCAATTGGTATTCCATTGCTTAACAATGCGATTAAAACGGCGATTAATCGCAATTAATTTTTTAACCACGATTACTTTTTTTGAGTTAATCACATCAGTGAACTGCTATTAAATCGACAGCCCAAAAATTTTTATATGAACTGTACTAGTAAGAGCATTATTTCATGGGAAACAAAAACAAAGCATGGTCACATTAGCTATAAAGACAATCGTACAATGTTTTGTTCATGGCACAGCATAATACATTTGTATAACAGCATATTATCCTTCGCATGGTCATTGCTTGAAAACATTTCTATCTAATCAAATGACTTTTAGCAGCCTGTTATTAAATTTGTGTCAAACAGATTGTTTGTGAAAGTAGCCTGACATGACCTTTTCACATTTTCAATGTAGGGAGATCATTTAAAAAGAGGCAGAAATCAATTTCATCTTTCATGGGCTGCAGAGCTTTAGTTTCATTTAGCAATTTAAAAAAAAAAAAAAAAAAAAAAAAAAGGGGGCAACAAAACACACAAGCCTACTGACTTCATAGCCTTCCTTCAAGATCTTCCAGAATTGAGGTTTCTTTAGAAGAAAAAAAATAGGATTCCTTCCCCTTGACCACACTTTCTTAATTTATCAGTAATCAATATTACCCCTTACCTTCTCCATTTTGCCTGCTTGTCTGCTAAATCCATACCTCCTAAAATACACATGAAAGAAGTCAAAGAAATGTGTTGCTGGAACAACCAACGTTCTCAATTTCATAAATACAATTGTATTAATATTCTGTACATAAGAAATGCACTAAGAAGTGAATTCTGTAACAACAAAAAAAGCCAGTTTTGGATTAGTTAATTAATGCCCCAATAAAATAGACTTTACAGCATATTTTCAATTTAATTTTAATTTCCCCACCAATCTTTCTATACTGTAATTCCATAAAGCTGCAATCAACATTGTATAGTGCTAATGTCTGGAGAGCAACGTGCTCTTACCTAGGGAAGGCTTAAGCATTGGTGGAGGAAAGTAAACCTTAGCAGCTAATTATATATGCCTGATTCAGGAAAGCACTTAAGCATGTGCTTAGGTTCCACTAAAGTCAATGGGACTCGTGCAATGCTTAAACGCTTCTCTGAATTGCAATTTTTTTTTTTAACCATATCAAGGCCTTAAATCCTCACAGTGCTAAATACATGCACACAAATGGCTTTTGGTTTAATTTTTTCCTCAAAGAAAAGCTTATCCCCTGCTAACCTACATTTTTAAACAGTGTATTTTGTTTTTATGCACAACTTTTCACAAGTATCAGAGGGGTAGCCGTGTTAGTCTGGATCTGCAGAAGCGACAAAGGGTCCTGTGGCACCTTATAGGCTAACAGAGGTATTGGAGCATAAGCTTTCGTGGGTGAATACTTATGCTCCAATACCTCTGTTAGCCTATAAGGTGCCACAGGACCCTTTGTCACTTCTAACTTTTCACAAGCAACCAAGCGTTATTAGGTCAGAAATGAGTAACCAAACTCAACCTCATCATTAGAAAGGCCCACAAAAAAATAAAACAAAACAATATATACACACAAGTATGAAAGGACAAGCTTGACATTCCTGGAAAACTTATCTGGAGATAAAAGACTGTTTAAAGTGGTATTTGCTGTAGAAGGAGTTTCTGACATGAATAAAAGTAGTAAAAGTTTAAATAAAGACCATCAGTGACATCAGGGTTGTTTCCCACTAACTGCCCACTTTCAGGGTTAAATTCAGCCTTTGATTATGCCAAGGCAACTCCCAGCCTTAAGAAGCTTATCTACAATAGAAAGTTGTACCACTTAAACTATGCTGGTAGAGTTAAAGCAGTACAATCCTCCTCGTCTGGATGCAGTTATATCAGTTTCAAGGTGCTTTTTACTGTACTGGCATGGCTATTCCCAGATGGCAAGGGGAATTAGCTATAAAAGGCACCTATATAACTGCATCCACACCAGGTGTTATCAATATAACTATTTCAGCAAAATTAAATAAATATATAACTCACAATCCTAACAGGTACAGTTACACCAGTACAAAACTTGTGCGTATACCATGCCTTATAGCATGTACTGCACTACCAACTGATATATTAGAACCTTTGCCCCAAAATTAATTTGTGATATGTAAATAAGAGGTGGTGATATAAGCCCTGAGCCAAAGCCCACAGAACTCAACGGAAAAATTTCACTGGACTTCGGATTAGGGTTTTGGCCAACCTATGAGCTTTAAACGCAGAGAGACTAGCAGAAGATAAAACAAGTGAGAATATGGCAGCAGATATTCAGTGTCTATAGCCATATTATGTCTCACGCCATAACTATATACAGTAATGCCCATTTGTTTCTCCAGGCATTTGGAAGGAATGGAGTTGAAGGCTAAATGGGCTTTATAATTACTATGTCTGCAGTGAAGGAGTCTTAGGGCTAGTCTATATGATAGATGTAGTCCTGTTTCAAACAGGATTATATTAATACGTACTAAGGAACTTTTAGTGTACATCAGCAGGGCCCACAAGGGCCACTCAGTGAGCACATGCTGATGTGTATTAGAATTTACACCCAAACTAGTTTGGACTAAGGTATTATATAGAGATGCCATGATTCAATTACTATGTCTGACATGTATTTGTTGGAATGGGATCAATGGTCCATTCCAATACTATTATGGCAGTTAAAACATTTAAGGTTGCCACTTACACCTTTGTGGAATGTGTCTCATTCCTTAAGTACAGCTGCTTATTTTATTTTAATTTACATCATCCTACATTATACTGTACCTAATAATACCAGTCTAAACTTTAATGTTTGCCCCTTTGCTAGCACTTAAGCTTTTGCAGTCATCCTTATTCTATTAAACTGTGATTTCTGCTTCCATTTTCCCCAACAACTTTTACTATATATTTAGTCTCTCTCCTCTCTCTGACTACCACCACTCTTGGCTGGCAGATTCAATGCAGATCTATGATCACACAAACGTTTTCTTCTCCAATCAAATCCAACGCAGTTTACGCCAGAGCTTCAGAGCTTCCCTGTAATCATCATTCTGTACAGATCATATATGTTCTCATTTGTTGCTTCACCTGGATCACCTGGATCAATCGGACTTCAGCTGTCGTTAAGACTGCGCCGATCACAACACGTCTGCCATTCTTCTCGCACTCTTGCCTTTCTTCTCCACGTTCGTCCGAAACGTTTAACGATGTCATCTTCCCATCTTCTTGGAGGCCGACCGGGGGGTCTCTTAATCCATACTTAATCCATTACAATTATGCGGTATTCCTAGTTTTCTCCAAGTTCCCTTTGCTTTTTATAAATCAGCCTAAATTTCCTCAATTCCTAACAGCAAGCTACACATACCATAATAACCAAGGGGGCTAATATCAGCTCAAATGATCAATCTAAGGGCAGGTCTTCACTACCCGCCGGATCGGCGGGTAGCAATCGATCTATCGGGGATCGATTTTTCGCGTCTCGTTAAGACGCGATTAATCGATCCCCGATCGCGCTCCCCGTCGGCGCCGGCAATCCACCTCATCGAAAGGCGGAAGCGGAGTCGACGGGGGAGCGGCAGCGATCGACTCGCCGCCGTCCTCATCGCCAGGTAAGTCGATTACGATACGCCGACTTCAGCTACGCTATTCACGTAGCTGAAGTTGCGTATCGTAGATCGACCCCCTCCCCTAGTGTAGCCCTGGGCTAACAAATTTCCAGTCATGCCCACTACCCTGCAAACCGCATGCCTCTAGTTTCCTTTAATTTTCTACTGAAGCTCCTTGAATTTGTACATGAGCTCTTTAACAAATCTTGTATTTTAAGCGCATTTTGTTTCATGAGTTCTCATTAATTCATGACTGAATCTAACAAAAACCTCATTTCCACTACAAGACCTTTTTATCCTTCAATGCCCGCCTATCCCTATTTTTATTTGCTCTCTCTGTACTTGTCCTTTTCTCTAATGTCCTAGTTTAAACCTCCTTATGCTGCAGCTTTTATCTGTTTTTTCCCACCAGTTTGGTTCCTCTTTCCTCAGGTGTATCCTGATTGTGCCTCCAAACATTCTGCAACATTTAGGCCAAAATCATTGCTGATAATCCATAAGATGAAAACTTCCTTGGTTTACTCCACCTTTCAAAATGAAAATAAGAAAGAAAAACTTGTAGCACCTTAGAGACTAACAAATTTATTTCAGCATAAGCTTTCGTGGGTTAGTACCCACTTCATCAGATGCATGGAATGAAACATACAGTAGACAGATATTTATACAGTCAGAGAAACATGATAAGGTGGAGGTGCATAGACCAACCTTAAGAGGCTAATTAATTGAGAGGAACCATAACAGCAGGGGAAGAAAAACCTTTGAAGTGATAAACAAGATGGTCACACAGGTGTGAATGAGGATCGTTAACTTAAGGGAAATAGATTCAATTAACGTAATGGCCGAGCCATTCGAGGTCCTTATTTAATCCTGAGGTAATGCAATCTAGTTTGCATATCAATTCGAGTTCAACAGTTTCTCTTTGAAGTCTGCTTTTGGAGTTAATCTGTCGCAACACTGCTACCCTCAAGTCTGTCAGTGAGTGATTAGGGAGGTTGAAGTGTTCTCCTACTGGTTTTTGAATGTTATGATTCCTGATATCAGATTTATGTCCATGTATTCTTTTGCGTAGAGACTGTCCGGTTTGGCCAATGTACATGGCAGAGGGGCATTGCTGGCACATGATGGCATATATCACATTGGTAGATGTGCAGGTGAATGAGCCCCTGATGGTGTGGCGGATGTGATTAGGCCCTGTGATGGTATCACTTGAATCGATATGTGGACAGAGTTGGCATCGGGCTTTGTTGCAAGGATAGGTTCCTGGGTTAGTGTTTTTGTTGTATGGTGTGTGGTTGCTGGTGAGTATTTGCTTCAGGTTGGGGGGCTGTCTGTAAGCGAGGATTGGTCTGTCCTCCAAGATCTGTGAGAGTGAGGGATCATCTTTTAGGATAGGTTGTAGATCTTTGATGATGCGCTGGAGAGGTTTTAGTTGGGGGCTAAAGGTGACGGCTAGTGTTCTGTTATTTTCTTTTTTGGGCCTGTCTTGTAGTAGGTGACTCCTGGGTACTCTTCTGGCTCTGTCAATCTGTTTTTTCACTTCAGCAGGTGGGTATTGTAGTTGTAAGAATGCTTGGTAGAGATCTTGTAGGTGTTTGTCTCTGTCTGAGGGATTGGAGCAAATGCGGTTGTATCTTAGAGCTTGGCTGTAAACAATGGATCGTGTGGTGTGTCCAGGATGGAAGCTGGAAGCATGTAGGTAAGTATAGCGGTCAGTAGGTTTCCGGTATAGGGTGGTGTTTATGTGACCATCACTTATTAGCACAGTGGTGTCTAGGAAATGGACCGCTTGTGTGGACTGGTCTAGGCTGAGGTTGATGGTGGGATGGAATTCCATGTTGAAATCATGGTGGAATTCCTCAAGGGCTTCTTTTCCATGGGTCCAAATGATGAAGATATCATCAATGTAGCGCAAGTAGAGTAGGGGTGTTAGAGTCACCTACTACAAGACAGGCCCAAAAAAGAAAATAACAGAACACCACTAGCCGTCACCTTTAGCCCCCAACTAAAACCTCTCCAGCGCATCATCAAAGATCTACAACCTATCCTAAAAGATGATCCCTCAC
Source organism: Macrochelys suwanniensis (assembly GCA_033296515.1). Classification (NCBI taxonomy): domain Eukaryota; kingdom Metazoa; phylum Chordata; order Testudines; family Chelydridae; genus Macrochelys; species Macrochelys suwanniensis. The sequence continues at coordinate 13,478,054 of CM065784.1, read as the reverse complement.
TCTCACAGATCTTGGAGGACAGACCAATCCTCGCTTACAGACAGCCCCCCAACCTGAAGCAAATACTCACCAGCAACCACACACCATACAACAAAAACACTAACCCAGGAACCTATCCTTGCAACAAAGCCCGATGCCAACTCTGTCCACATATCGATTCAAGTGATACCATCACAGGGCCTAATCACATCCGCCACACCATCAGGGGCTCATTCACCTGCACATCTACCAATGTGATATATGCCATCATGTGCCAGCAATGCCCCTCTGCCATGTACATTGGCCAAACCGGACAGTCTCTACGCAAAAGAATACATGGACATAAATCTGATATCAGGAATCATAACATTCAAAAACCAGTAGGAGAACACTTCAACCTCCCTAATCACTCACTGACAGACTTGAGGGTAGCAGTGTTGCGACAGATTAACTCCAAAAGCAGACTTCAAAGAGAAACTGTTGAACTCGAATTGATATGCAAACTAGATTGCATTACCTCAGGATTAAATAAGGACCTCGAATGGCTCGGCCATTACGTTAATTGAATCTATTTCCCTTAAGTTAACGATCCTCATTCACACCTGTGTGACCATCTTGTTTATCACTTCAAAGGTTTTTCTTCCCCTGCTGTTATGGTTCCTCTCAATTAATTAGCCTCTTAAGGTTGGTCTATGCACCTCCACCTTATCATGTTTCTCTGACTGTATAAATATCTGTCTACTGTATGTTTCATTCCATGCATCTGATGAAGTGGGTACTAACCCACGAAAGCTTATGCTGAAATAAATTTGTTAGTCTCTAAGGTGCTACAAGTTTTTCTTTCTTATTTTCATTTTGCTGACACAGACTAACACGGCTACTACACTGAAATCCACCTTTCAAGCTGCCCATTCAGACTCTTAAATGTAGTGGGCCTGGAAGAGCACCAAAACCTTCCATGAAAAAGAATCTACCCAGAATTTTATGTTCCTGAGATTTTACTCTGTCCTGCTGGGGTCCAATCTTCTGATCTAAACCAGTAACTGTCTCCGGATTTAAATGGGCAGTCCTAACAACGGGTGAGGGAGAGGAGAATCCACTAGCACACAAGTCAAAATCATTCCCAGCAGAGTTCCACCAACTGCTGCAGAATCTAATATTTCATTAAAAAAAACAACAACAAAAAAAATCTAGTTTCGATCATTGCAAAGAATATTTTTCAACAGTAACTTGAGTGCAGCAGAGATAGATGTTTAATGGAATGCAATGGAGCCACTCCCAATTGTACCATTATATTTTTCTTTATAAAAGTAAAAACAAAATTCATTATGAAGTGGCTAGAAGACACAAGTAATTAAACTAATTCTAATTAATTCTACCCAAAAACTAAACAAAAAATTGCCCTTTTAAAATATATCTGAAGACAAAGTTTTCCAAATGAAAAAAAACTTCAGGGAGAAGCCAGCAATTTTATTCATTTAAGAAGGTATTTTTAAAAATGGTAATTCATGGGAATATTTCAGGTAGTAATGGGCAAAATGCTGCAGCCTTTGAACAAACTCCCACTGACTCGTCATTTCAAAGCATATTGCAAGATTTCTCAACATGGTAGCTAAGGAACATTTACTTATTTTCAGTTAGATAAACATGCAGCTGTGTCATTTGAAGATTATGGTGCACAGTTTTTGTAAATGTTAGATTCATTACAGAATTATTAGCTACTATATACACAACAGGCATCTTATTTCTTGAAGCTCTAGAGACTGTGATGCTAGTGTTCTGAACAGATCCAGAGATCCCATTAGAACTACTTACACTCAAAGGCAAATATACTTATTTTTCTGCGCCAACCTTCTAATATTTAAAATATCTATAATGAAATCCATTGAAAAATAATGTTCTTTGGTTAGCTTACGTATAGAATTCAAAAGTGCAAGCATGTGAGCTGAGTGAAAGGAGAGTCTTTTCTTATTCATATTTGCATTCCAAATATCCCTCAATAGTTTTGTTCTGTTAAGAACATAGTGGAATAAAATCTGCAGTCTTATTCTCAACGAGCAGGAAAGAAAAATGTTAGTTAGGCCATGCTGCCATCACCAAATACACAGAGAATGAGAGGAAACATCATAAAGCATGCTCCAACTCAGGGCACCGTTGCTGCCTTAAAATAAAAGTCAAAAGGAACAAAAAGGAAAATACTCACAGTAAAGAGTCAGTAAATCTAAGGTAGGGGAGGAGGGATGAAAAAAAGATAAAGGAAGGGGGGAAAAAAAAGATATAAAACTCAATACTAGCTGGAGAACTTAGAAAGAGATCACGGTGGAAAGGTCATCTATTAAGGGAGGCTTAAGAATTACTAACCTAAGAAAAAAAAATATTAGAAAACAGAAGTTGGAAACAGATAAAGTTGATTAGTAACTCCAGTTCCTTCTTCCCAAATACTGAACACGTTTTCCTCCATTTATCTCATAAGAAACTGGAAATATTTCAAAAGGCAACAAATCTTCGCAAATACTTATTTTCAATTAGATTTGTGTCTCTTCATCTGGAAGATCGTTCGCATAGCGCAGGCAGCATCAGTGCTATAGCCACAATTCAGTCTGAGGTATTAAGCACATCCTCACCATTTCAAAACAAAATAACCCCACTGCACTTCAATCCCCTTTCTTTCAGACTTCCAGAAATCACTTCCTGAAAAGCAACATTGGTTAAAGATCACAGCTGAAAGTCTCAACCCAGTTAGAAGTGTCAGGAATCTAGACCATTCTTTTTATGTGCAGAGATCAACCATATACTATAAATGATAATTATTTATATTGTAGGGGTGCTAACAGACCTCACTCAGGGACTGAGTCTCCACTGTGCTAGGCACTGTACATATTAACAAGACAGTCCTTGCCCCAAAGTGTTTACAGTTAAAGTAAACTTAAAACGTGAAACCAAACACACCTCTTTAAACCTGAGCAGTCTACATGAAAATAAAAGGGTTCCAAACAAAACCTAGGTTGCTATGTTTATACAATATAAAGCATTTGAACCACATCAGGATAAGTGAACAGTTAACACTGATGGGACCCACTTACCTGCCATATTCCAAAAGTGTGGCGTGAACCTTAGACTCCTCATCTAGCAGCTCTTCTGCTCCATCCTGACGTTTGTATTTTCTCTGGGGTTTATAAACCTCCTACAAGACAGTAAACAAATTCAAAGATTGTCAAGAACTTCTCCAAAATAAATGGTTTCATTTTCGAAATGGATAATGAGCAATCCAACATTCAACAGCCCACCTCCTCCATCCACTCCACGTGGCTTTGAATTCTGTTTCTGCAATTAGGTTTGTACACCCTGACCAAGTTAGACCTAAAAGGCTTCCTAGAGCACCTCTTTTCTTTCTCCTTTTTTCTAATATTACACGAATATTTCACACAAGGGATAATTTATTCAATTTGCCATTTTAAGTACATTTGGCAAGAAAACCAACAAAACAGGTGCCTGTTTAAATGAGAAAAAAAACTATAATTAAACAGACAGCTTCAGTGACTGGGAATTATGTCTTAATTGGATAATTAAATTTAATTACTATCTACTTAATTACTGCTCCTTTAGCCAGTCACACAGGAGGGGAAAATGGATTCTATTATATTTTAAGGAAAAAAGCACGCAAGAAAAAAAAACCACACCCAGCATTTTATCAACCAAAATTAATCAATGCCATATTGTAGCTAAGTTAAAGAATGTTCAATACAATTAAATACTAGTTGGAGAGAAGTGCAGTAAATACAGTAGAATCTCAGAGTTACAAACACCAGAGTTATGAACTGACTAGTCAACCACACACCTCATTTGAAACCCGAAATATGCAATCAGCAGCAGAGGCAAATAAAAGCAAATACAGTACAGTACTGTGTTAAACAAACTACTAAATAAATAAAGGGAAAGTTTTAAAAAGATTTAACAAGATAAGGAAACTGTTTCTCTGCTTGTTTCATATAAATTAAATATGGTTAAAAGCAGCATTTTTCTTCTGCATGGTAAAGTTTCAAAGCTGTATTAAGTCAACGTTCAGTCATAAACTTTTGAAAGAACCATAACAATTTGTTCAGACTTATGAACAACCTCCATTCCCAAGGTGTTCGTAACTGAGGTTCTACTGTACCATGCAGGATCTCGAAGGCCACGTCTATAAAGTTTTGTAGCAGTGTAACTATTGGGTGGGGTGATTTTTTAAAACTATATAGTTATACCTGTACAACCCCTAGCTTGGATGTAATTATGCCAATACGAAGGTGCCTTATACCAGAATAGCTTATTCTCCTTCCCGTGGGGGAACAGTATAAGCACAAATATACTACAAATGGGGCAGAGGGCTATACCATTTAAACTATATTAGTATAATAAAGCAGTACAACTTTTCTGTATAACAAAGACCTAAGAGTACTTCAGGGAAGTAACAAAAGAACAATTGGAACCAGGATATGAAGCACTTTTAACGGGGTCATTTTTGTTATTTGTTTGGTGCAAGGGAGAGGCAAATTCATGAGACATTCTGCAACTGGAACAATAGTTTTTAAAAAGTGATTTATAATAGATAAATCTCTATAAAACATTAAAAATGAAGATCCACAAGTACTACTGGCAGTGAAAATACTGGAAAAATAGATCAAGAGCTGTGTTGTCAACTCTTCTGATTTTACTGCCAGGTTTGTAATGTTTGGTGCTTTTCTTAAAGCTCCAGCTACCAGAGTCAGTTCATTAAGTGAGCGTCATCTCTCTCTCTCTCAAAAATGCACATTTATAGCCCCCATGGTTACAGAGAAGCTTGAAAACATTAATCTTAAAGGCTCCAAGACCAGAACGGTAATACCCCACCCCGTTTTTTAAAAATGTCACGAATTTTAAGCCAATCTCATGTTTCGGGGGCGGGGGGCGGGCGACTTGATTCATGATGTTTGAATGTTTGGGGCTGGTAATGCAACAAAATGTTAAAAACACAGGGAAAAGCAAGCCTAGTATTTTTCATACTTAACCAATATCACGAAAACTAGTGGACATGGTATTTTATCATGTGGGACGATAGCTTCAAAGATTTTAAAAAGCCAGAAGAGACAATAGTGATCTTCTAGTCTGACTTCCTGTGTAACACAGACCAAGATTTTCACCCAGCAACTCTTGCATCAAGCTCATAACTTCTTGATAAACTAAAACATATCTTTAGAAATTCTGATTTATAAAGACTTCAAGTGAGCAAGAATCAACCATGTTTCTTAGTAAGTTGCCAATTACTGTCACCTTATTTCTAGACTGAATTTGTCTAGCTTCTCCTTCCAGCCACTGGATCTGGTTATGCCTTTGCCTGCTAACTGAGAGCTTTCTACTATCACATGTCTTCCTGTCTAGACCTATGCTAAGGAATGGAATTCATAATAGCAATTATAGCATGTACAAATACACCATAAATGTTAGTCTTAGCATCAGATAATTGTGTAGGTGAACATAAAACTACTTACTGAGAATCTCAATTCACAGCACATTCATCTTTCATCAGTAGCAGCTCTAGTTCCAGTCACTATTACTAATTCTTAATATTCCTTTTGCCAGCCTTCAGTCCTGGCCATAACCATAAATTTCATTTCATATTCCCCTTGAGTACAGCGGGTAGGTCTTTAGTTCACAGTTTTAATAATTAATCCAGATGACAGAATAATCTTTTCACATTTATTTGATCCTCTTTTAGAGGAGATGATCTCTTCCTACAAATTCCAGTGCAAAGCGATGTAAGGATGACCTGCAAAGGTGACTTTTCCCCACTACTTAATTATGTAGAATGAAAGTTTGGGAGGGTTTCTTCCCTGCAAGAAAAGTTATTCTGCTCATTTTCTGCATTAGAAATTCAAGTTGTCTGGCCTGCCAGATTCCATGGCCGTGTCTCTATCAGACACGTACCAGCAACACTGATGGCAGCAACAGTGGAGGCTGTAGTGAAGACCGAGCACAGGTATTTTTTTTTTTTACTGCTGTGCTGTTTAATGCTACTTTGAGCGGGGGGGGGGGAGGAAAAGAGTTGATAGACCCTCCCAACCTCTGTGAAGTTGCACAGATTGGAAAATCCCAATTTTCTTTAGTCTTATCTACACTGGGAATCCTCCAGTCCAACTACCTAAATAGCTTAGTGTAGACCAGGAAAGCTACAGTTTGCTCTGGTGGGAATTACTAATGTAAGCTTCGCTTTTCTGGCTCTCCTTGTCTACACCAAGAAGATAGGTAGCTACATACTTGGCCACTAATGGCTGGAAGCAGGACAATTTCCAATATAAACATGGCAATACTGTAGACTCAGCCCTACAATAACTGGAGAACCAATTAAATGTCTTAAGCAGAAATATGATGAAAACAACTGACAGAGGGAAAAGGCTTTTAAACCAGTCTGCTTAAGATGCTTGAACTTAGAGGGGCAGGCTACACAACAGCAATGCTGTTTAACACCTATTTAATCACTGACAAAGGAAGTTTCTGTTAAAGATTTAACACACTCCTTAAAAAACAGGGAGGACAAGAGCTGATATTTCCAAGGTTAAAAAATGATTTTTTAATTTGTTTTTTTTAGAGGGGAAAGGGTAAAAACCACCTTTCAAGCATTTATATATCATAATGGAGCAAAAAAGGCAAGTCTAATTCTAAAAGAAATAATTTCATAGGCCACCTTTAGAAGTCGTTCTACAGAAGGAGCATTGTGAAGAAGGCACAGAATGGTAATTTATACAGTAAGGAACATGCTAATGTATGAGGCAAGCAACTCAGGAGCTATAAAGTACATTTTTAAAGGGTTATAATTCCATAACAGCAACACTAGTTTTAGTTGAGGAAGCATCTTCTACTATAAAGCTCCTACTCTCAGGCACTGATAAACTTGTTGAAAAACTTACCTTTGAGATTAGTTTTTCAATGACTGGTCTTAGCTGAAGAGAGTTTTTTGACCAACTCGGTAAAATTCCACTTAGACCTCTGAGTTCAGTATAATAAAATGGTGTTTTTCAGATACCGAGAAGTGTTCGAGGCATTATTTCCGTACATAGAATATTCCCAAGTGGCTTATGTTAAAAGACCTCCATACTCGACACATGCTTAATACTTGTATTCTCTTCTCAGTTTCACTGGTGCAAACTCTCTATCATCCATGGAATTCCAATAGTACAACTAAGAAGAATTTGGCCCTGAAGTCTCAATCAAATGCCTTTGATGTGACTGAAAAGAAGTGTAGAAATACCGAAGTTGTGTGTTTGAAAGGAGATTTAGGTGATTTTTCACTACATTTTTAATCAAATATAAAGGTGCAGAGCTCATTACATTATAAAAGATTTAAAAATGGGTCTTGCAGCAATAATGAATTTCATTTACATTGAGGTACAAAATTTAACATTGCATACAGCACTACAAAATATTGCAAATGTGTAAACGGATCCAGTTAACACAGGAACCATAACCTCAAATTTCTTTCTTGTGTATTAAATTAGCATAGGGGTTTTTATTAAATTTTTAAAGCTGTAACTTCATTTCTTTACTTCCCATTATTCATTCTACTCTTAGTCCCAGTCCTGCAAACGGCACTCATGTTCTTAAAGTTTGCAGGACTGGGGCCGTAGAATCTTGAAAACTGGCCTAATTAAAGTGTTGTGTAAGTAGGTGCCACTTCATTGACTTCCACTGACAGAGCAACACTCATTTGCGTCAATCTGAATTTGACTCAACATCTGTATGTCTACTACTTTTCTGCCCTTCTCCTTATGCCCAATGCTAACATTTCCCTCACCTTTTTCCCTTAAGCACAAGCCAACACACTGTTTTACATCACTGTCTGTCATCAATGGAGGCAGCACAGTAATGGGATTAGGGTTTGTTAACTAATTTGATCCAAGTGTCCATCTTGCAGATGGCTTTGCCCCAGCAAAGAATATCCGTGTCATGTTACCAGCACTTAAAAGTTTCTTGGCAGACAAATGGGTAGGTTAGAAACTAGATGCTATTGCCCTCTATAGTGATAAGTTTCAGAGTAGCAGCCGTGTTAGTCTGTATGCGTAAAAAGAACAGGAGTACTTGTGGCACCTTAGAGACTAACAAATTTATTTCAGCATAAGCTTTCGTAGGCTATAGCCCACTTCATCGGATGCATAGAATGGAACACACAGAAGAAAGATGTATATATACACACAGAAAAATTGGAAGTTATACATCTTACTTCTGTGTGTTCCATTCTATGCATCCGATGAAGTGGGCTATAACCTATGAAAGTCTTATGCTGAAATAAATTTGTTAGTCTCTAAGGTGCCACAAGTACTCCTGTTCTTATTGCCCTCTAGAGAGAGTTTTCAAGCAAGTCTAGTTTTGGGCTCAAACTATTTGATAGTGTCCCTTTAAGACTACTAGTGTGTAAGACAAATAACTCTTTCAGGTCAGCTGAAGCCTGGTAAAATGATTAATCCTGGAGTGACTATACTGCCTAGGAGAGAGAGTGTGCGGAGGGAGAAATAAGGGACCACTGTTTAGTTGTTACAGGAACAGGCAAGGAATAAAGAGGATCTGGGATTCAAATCAATAGGCAAATTTGGGCTGAGCCAGTTGTGCATTGTGCAGCCACAGACAAGTCACTTGATCTCACACCACAACTATTGGGTGAACCGATGCACAATGAAAACCAGACACTGTTCTGTAAGCTGAGTTCTAAACAAACACATTGAACAAAACAGACCCAAAGAACAAACCAGAAGAAAACAGGGACTTCCCACTCCCCACACAGATTGTGAAGTGGCTTGTGGTATAAGAACACAGCAGGTGGCCAGATTCTGGCTCAGTTACACCAGTGTAAATCCAGCATAACTCAAAGCCAATTGCCTTATTCCAAATTTACTCCTGTGTAACAGAGAGCAAAGTTTGTCCCAGCAAGTGAAAGACAATGACAGAAGCTGTATGTTACTGCTATCAACCCCCTTTAAAGAAGTTCTTTAATATACAGAGTCACAGGGACACATTTTGGTGGATTACTGTATAGAAGTCCCACATCCCTTGCCCCAAACAGTTTACAATTTATGAACTGGAAGGACATAAGCAATAATGTATGCATAGTATTTTAAGAAGTGCTATGTAAGTGTAAATGAAGTAATATACATTCAGGATAATTTTACAATTGCAAAACTGCATACTTGTGCTGTTACAACAGTTTGAAGGCACTATGACCAAAACAGGGCATTAGCAAACTAAACCAAACTAAGCAACATTCCCTCCTGTCTTAATCTTCTAGAGATGCAGGAGCACAAAGAGCTCAGTTTAACTGTTCTGGCTGTCTGGAAAAGTGTGTCTTTTCAGAGTTGGCTCGATGCAAGGAAATGCAGTTGAAGCCGATCACACCTAACCTTGGTTTCTGAAACATGGAGATTTTTCACAGGAACCAACAGGAACTGCAGAGGTGCAAATGGAAGCTTGCAGAGTCTTGAGAATCTCCATTATAAAAAGTTACCTCCTACAGGAGTAGGCTGTACTCACTTCAGCTGCTACAAACTAACCTTGGTTTCAAATGCACCCAAATCTAACCTGATGCCATGAATTGCATTTAGTCTTCCCCAAAATGGGGAAACCTCAAGAAGCACTTTGCAAGCCAAACTGGCTTAACCCTGGTCCTTTACTACAATGTCACTGTTTATGAGAAACTGACACACACACACCAAACCCTCTGAAAAATATGTTTCAGAATTAGGTGAGATAACAAAAATCTTTTTTTAAAAACACAATCTAGTGCTATGATCTCGTCCTTTATCCTAATACACTAGTCATAGTCTTGCCAGCATATCTACAAGCCTAGAAGTAATATCCATACTTTACAAATCTGTCAGATCAGACATAAAACCAAAGCCCTGGAACATTTGCAATCACTAAAGAACCCATGTCTCTTTTTATTAATATAGGGAAGGTATCCCAGTGCCCTGGACAAATTTCATTTCTGGCACCTCTGTTTTTGCCTCCCCTATGCAGTATCAATTGGATACAGCACTCTTCATGACATGCTGTCCTAAATGGTTGTTTTACATCACTTGTGCTCTGTTCAACAACTACTGCTTTTCACACCACAGGAGGCTGCATTTCAGTAAGGGATAATGGGAGCCCTGTGTAGAGCAGATATAGCCATTTTTTCAACTTGTAAAGCATTTCTGCATCCGCTAAGATCAAAAGTATGTTTTTAAAGGTAGAAACCACACCAAATTTAACACCTAGCAGCTTCTGCATTACATCATATTAAGAGCAGGGTGGATAAAAATCAATATATTTTTTTAAATCAGATATTTTTTATTTAAATCAGATTTTCTTTGATAAAATGCATTTTGAGGAAAAAACCTATCTAAAGATACATTATAGCTCAAAGATATCTCATCATGGAATAGGGATTATAAATTCTAATTCTGTAGTATGAGAATATATTCATGTAATGTTTAAGAAAAGGTTTTGTAAATGAGTTCCAATAGTTCATGGATTAGGGAGCGAATTTTATGGGGTTCCAGGGGCTTCTGTATAGATTTGGGTTAATTTTTCTATCTATCCAATGAGACTCAGTGCTCAGTCCAGACAATACCATCAGAGATGCTTAGTTTTGCAGTTCTCAGGCTATGGATTTGTGTCTCCAGAGATAACATGCTTGTTAACAGCAAAAATGTTTTTAAATAAATAATATATAGAGGTGAGAAATAACAGACCTCAATCCTATTGTCCCTCTGCAAATTTGTGTACACAGAATCAATCCCTTACCTCTCTCTAAAAGTGCAAAGTTTCAAAAAAGTTCAATGAATAGAAGAATAGATCTGGACAAGGAGAAGAAGTCTGGAGATAAGCGAGAGAAGGGAGGGACAGGTAGTAGAAACAAAAATGAAATTGCTTGAGCAGCATATTCCAGAAGTCTTGAGGTCTTTCTGAGTGTAGCCTTCATTGATTTGAGATTTTTCATACCATTCTCTCACTAGGAGGGAAAACCTATAATGATAGCAGGCCGTAAGAGACCCAGTTTGGGAATATTTTAATAAAGTTCCTCTACCTGTGGATAAGATAGGCATGTGTGCAAAATGAAAACAATGCAACAAAGAAATGCAAGGCCTGGTTGCCCAAATGAAACAACATCATGAGACATGTTCCTTCTTAGGAAGAAGCTGCATTGAAATGATGAAAGGAACATGTCTGAACATGCAGGATCTTCAGGTTGGTAAACTTTTTTATTTCATACTTCTTTCTTAAGGACTGCCTGTCTTCCGTCTGGACTATTCTTGAATTCTCATTTTTGACCAAAAAGTATAGTTGTTACTCTATGGTACTATCATTTTAAATGCAGTTGTGATAAAAAATAAATAGCTGAAATAGGCAGATTTTCCTTTCACAATGTCACCTTGAAAGTAGTACTGAGTGTCAGTAAATGCAATGAGTAATACTAAATGAGCAGTATAGTAATAATAATTAAATAACTGCATTGACTTATTTTGTTTAGGAGAATCCATCCTCAACAAACAGGATTCTGAAGACTATCCACCTTCAAGATCACCATCATTTTCTATAGCTTGATTTAACTGCCAATGATAGCGTTTCAGTCACATCATGCATGTTACATAGCCACAGTATATCACCTGTAGCAAAAAGAAGAAAAAAAAATCTCCATCATCAAGAAACAACCATAGATAAGTTTGTAGTAAGAACCAGCAGATTACAAAAAAAGAGGTAATTGATGAAAAAATTGTCCTGTTTGTTCAGGCAACAAACACTCCTTTCCGTATGATTGAGAACCCACACTTCATTAACATAGTTCAGTCATTAAGATCAGGATACAGTCCACCTTACAAAGCAGATGTCGCAGGCAAACTGCTGGATAAAGTGTATGAAAGAGAAATTGAGTAGTGTGCAAAAGGTCTAGAGGGGGAAATTGTTAACCTGAGTCTTGATGGGTGGAGCAATGTCCACAATGATCCTGTTGTATGTGCTTGTGTGACAACAGAAGAAGGGAATGTCTTCCAACAGAAACAAATTGATACATCAGGAAATGCACACACAGGAGAATACTTACAAGAAGTAGCAGTAAAAGCTATAACAAACTGTGAAAACAAAATTCAAATGTCTAGTATGCAGCTTGGTCACAGACAATGCTGAAAATGTATCCGAGAAGAAATTATTTACAAGAGTGAACATGCGGTTGCAGTGCTCATTTGATGCACCTCCTAGCCAAAGACTTCAGTGTTCCAGAAATAAAGGCTAATGTTGTTGAAATTGCAAAATACTTCCGTAACAACCACTTTGCAGCAGCTGCTCTGAAAAAAGTGGGAGGAACCAAGCTAACTCTCCCACAAGATGTGCAATGGAACTCAGTAGTGGACTGTTTTGAGCACTATATCAAGAACTGGCCCAATCTGATGAGTTTTTGAACTCTATGAAAAATAGATGGCACCATCAAGGCCAAAGTTCTCAACATTGGGTTTAAGAGAAATGTTGAACACATGCTGAGTACCCTGAAGCCTATTTCTGTAGCCTTGAACAAAATGCAGGGAAAGAGCTGTTTTATTGCTGATGCTGTTGAAATTTGGAAGGAACTGAGTGAGATCTTAAAAAGAGAAATATGCAATGACAGAGTTAAATGATAAACATTAAAAAAACGAATGGAACAAGCACTATCTCCAGCTCATTTTCTTGCAAATATTCTCAATACTTGGTACCAGAGTCAAACCTTAATTGCTGAAGAAGAGGAGTCGGCTATGACATGGACATCTAGCAATCATCCTTCCATAATGCCAACTATAATAAACTTCAGAGCTAAGGGTGAACCATTCAAGAAATATCTGTTTGCTGATGATATTTTAAAGAAAGTCACACCAGTGTACTGGAGGAAGTCACTTAAACACTTGGATTCAGAGACTGCTGAAGTGATAATCTCACTTAATAGCAGTAGCTTCTTCTGCTGGTGTAGAAAGAATATTTTCTTCCTTTGGATTAATTCATTCCAAATTGAGAAATTGTTTGGGACCTGAAAAAGCAGGAAAGCTTGTTTTTATTTTCCAGATTATGAACAAACAGGAAAATGAAGGTGAAGACGACTGAGTTAGCTGTCAATATTTTAAAAAGTTTCTTATGTTGACCTGGCTGACATAGTCTATTTAATTTTGGGGGCTTTTTAAAAAATATTTCATTTAACTATTTTAGTTAAAAACAATTTTAACAAAAACAAACCTGATTTTAAAAAACTTGAATGTTTAACTAAATTCAAAAATTCATATGCTTGTTTTGTTAAAATATTATATGTTTGCTGTTGAAAAAAAATCCAGAATACATAACGTTGTTTTAGCTAAATAAAACAATTTAAATGTCTGTCTGGTGATGTTCTCCTCCTAATACAGCATGGCAAGAAAATCCTCCAAATATTAATGATTAACTTGTTGAATTGGAGTGACTTCATAAATATCTCCTTCAATTACCTTTGGTAAATGAAATAACCAAACACTCATTCATTTTCTGATATAGCTGTACAACTAATCTGAAAAGTTTTCAAAATAAATCACTTTAAAAATGTATAGTGTACTTTCTAAAAATGAAACCTAAATCTCTGAGTTGTGAAGAATATGTATTAAAGTTATAACAACCAACAAGAATGCACTTGGTATGTAGAAATCCATGATTAAATCGAGTCTTCCTGACTAGTGATTTAAATCAAATCCACCCTGATTAAGAGAACAAGACTCCAGACTTATTAAACAAAAGAACAAACAAAAATTATCTATCAGTATCGAATGGGGGCATCTGAGCTGCTCCTTATAACATTCTATACTCTTCTCCAGACACACTATCAAAACAGTTACCCTTTTACAGATACACTCACAAAGAATACTGGTGTTCCCAGAATCTGCTCTCTAGTTTTGCTCACTAAGTATCATGAAAATACATCAGAGCCTCCTCTTTTCCCTTCTTGTTTTTAAGTGTTTTGATGAGTTTTGGCGGCTTTACAGCAGGAAACACTTTTTTTTTTTTTAATTAAAGCTACTGGATATCAGTGCAAGTGCCATAGAAGCCATTTACATTTATGACAGTTATCCAGATGCAGCAGAAGTATAATATTGTCCTTTTTAAGATTTTTAACTGGTGTGTGTGTACACACACAATATTTATTTAATTTATAAATATAAATAAGAGCTGAAGAAAAAATGTAAATTAACCATCTCCCAATGCAACTGTATTCCAATTCCCCTGCCACCCATTTAACCACTGTCTCCTGCTTTAACGTTAAGAGACTGCAAAAATTACTTGTGTATTAGTTAATGCAGCCAGATGTCCTTGTTTTAGTGCCAAAAGTGCTGAAACGTTGTCAGTATTTAGATCTCAAGATGAGAGGTTATATCAGAAATCCACTTTACAGCTATACCTCACAGGAAAAATATATACAATAAAAACACAGTCAGGGTCTCATCTCAAAATAACAGTATTTTACATTGGGGAGAGATGGAAGGGACAAATTCGTAGGCAGGACCATAAGAGGACTATGTGTTTTAAACTTTATCCTCTAAACAAAGCAGATATTGAGGTTCAAAGAACAGCCATTGTGCATAGTCTAGAGCTACCTTCCATACTGCTAAGAATGCTAAAAATCAACATTTTCCTATTTGATTCTCAAGAATTTACCATAGCAACCTCAGCATATCACACAAGATCAGTACAAAATGCATCCATGGCCCATGAAACCTCTTTCACTACACCCACACTGGCACGAAACCCTTTTTCACCTGACAGTTCTCTTCACCTGTGAGTTAGAAATACATACATACACACACACACACACACACACTATAGTCATAGCAACTACACATACAAAATAAGTACAAGTTCTACTGCAAAGGGCCCCCGAGCTCCTCAAAGCCTCCCCTTCTTCCAATATCACTTTCCAAGCTCACAAAGACCAAAGACTTGGGGTCTTCCTGGTCTCTGGTGGTAAGGAGTTCCACACTCTAGGACTTTCCACTGAGAGCACTCTGCCCATAATATCTGGAAATTTCACCCTGGAGAAAAGAGGCAAAGGACAGATGCAGAGGCCTTGTTAATCGCAGCTGCCATGGAGGGCAGTAGAAGGAGAGGCGGTCAGTGAGATGGGTCCAAGCGAAGGGATTTGGGAATCAGGAGCAGCATCTCAGGCTGGGTCTGGAACTGTAGAGGTAGTCAGCACAGACTGTGAAGTACCAGTATGATGTACTTTGTCCATCTAAGTTAATTCCATTTAAGGGGCAGAGTGACCCATTGTAGCGCCACATGGCCCATACAGTCATCCCCAGTTAGGCATATTGCAGGAGTCTAGTCTGAGAGTGACTAAAGCATTGATCAGCCTCACTACATCTCAGAAATTTTGGGGCTTCGAATTTTGGAAGAAAGCATTTCTATATACTTCGGCTCTTTAGGTGTCCAAAAGCAGCAATTACTTCAATAGGACCATAACTGCCTAGACTCTCAGACAAGGACTTTCAAAAACTTTGAGTCTAACAATGTGTTGGGAGTGTCCTAAACAGAGCAGTTGAAAAATAAGAGTTCTTTGAAACATCTATGTCAGACATGGTCAGTTCTTGACAACAGAAAAAAAGAACAAAAAGAGACCTGTAAAGATAAAGGGGCCTTTCAGAATCACTGTCACAAGCGGCAAGAAGGAGAGGAAAAGGCATGCCTGGAAATCCTAGGGAAAAATAGCACTATATACCTAGTCCTTATAAGATATCTAGATTGCGCATCTTTCTAAAATGCACTTGAATACTGCACAACGATGAGAGCAACAGAAAACTAAGATATATAATGAGTCCCAGAGCTTCAGATCAGCTGCTACTTAAATCAGTGCCTCAGGAGTGGGCAGATTCTCAAGCTCTTGCTATACATGGAATTGAAATATTTCAGATAATTATGAGATGACTGATATATGCTGCATTATTTTAAGATTAAACAAAAAAGTGTTTACTTTAGAACAATCTGAAGTCTATTTTTTATTCTAGTTGCAGCTCATCTTGGTCTACTCTAATTAAAAGTTATGCAAATTTAAAGGTAAGAAATATGGAGCTAAGGGTCAAGTGCACAGAATAAATTCTTAATGGCTCTTACCTGATGATCTGAGGTTTTGTTAAATCAAACAAAAAACACTTGGTGATTAAGTTCTCCCTACGCAGAGATACAGTATTATAAATTCTAATGCCAAAGTAAACTGGTGGTTTCTTTCCTTAGAAGGATTTCTGCTAGGTATTCAGCATCATGGACCCACAGCTCCTATAAATCAGTATTGTCTTATGTTCTACTAGTAAGAATCCGTACTGCACGCTGAACATGCATGTTGTATTATGCAATCTTGGGGGACAATACCAGCACCAAATTGATTTCTATACCACAATTTCCTGCTCGCTTTGAAAAGGAAGGGGCCTGTGTATTTCAGATTAGTGCTAGTTTTGAGGTGAGGTGTTTGCACAAAATGCACAAACTGCATCCTACCACGGCTGACTGGAAAAGACAGTATGCTACACAATGTTTTGATGGAATCACCATTAAAGGTGATACACAGGGAGCAGCCTTTGTGTGGGTGTCCTGTGTGGGGCTGGAGCTGGTACAAAACTCACCCAACCCCAATCCAGAGGTAGGCAATCCCTAATATTCTCTTTTAATAGTTTATTCTGAGCTGGCATGGAACCTATACCATCAGGATTCAGCGGATGTGGTGGTTATTCTCCCTACACGGGAATACCATGGGCCTGTCCTAACTCATGACAATAAAGTGAAGATGCACTATCATTTAACTCCAAAAATTAAAACACTGCAGTTATCTATACTCTAGTGGAGAAAAGCTTGCAGATTCTACATTATAAAGAAGTATCCACTCCTTTGTCACCAAGAACACACAAGTATATTTACTCACTACATATTTAGCCCTGGATGACCTAACATCCCAGACTGTCCAGCACTTTCCCAGAGTTAGTGCTGCATGTCTTGACTGCTGTCCAAGCAGATCAAGACTAGGGATTTCAATCGATCAGTGTCCCAGAACAGGAAACCTACCTAACGACCGGGATTTCAAAGGAACATCCAAGGTAAAGCCCACAATGCTCTTTACCTGTGGAAACATGCAGGGTTTTTCCTTAGAGAGTAGTTTGAAATCCAAAGTCCACCCATGTTTCAGCCAAGACTGTGATTTCAACATTCCCAATAAGAGAATTAAACTTTACGTGCGCAATCTGAGCACCAGTTGGGTAGCATAAGCCTTGGGAAAGCTGATGTGCAGTCAACACAAGTGCAGGACAGGTACTATAGGTGGTCTGATGTATTTATACTGGGTAAACGGTACTGGTAGGAGTGGGGGCTAGGAGCAGGAGAAGAAAGAGGAAGAGGAGAGGAAACAACAAGTCAAGTCTTCCTTTTGAGAAGATGCTCAAATTGAGCTGCTTCAGCACTTCATTGGGTCTTTTCTAAAGCAATTAACAAGATCATAAGCTTCCTTAATATGTTTAATGGGTATCCATGATATCTGTAGGAAGATTCATCCTGGAACAAAGATGGGGGAAGGTAATACAGGCCATTCATATTAAAAAAACATTTGTCCAACTATATTTTTATAATTGTTTCAGCAATTATAAAACATAGTTGACTAAGACCCCTTCCTCCTCCATTTCTTGAATATTTTTAGACGAAGTTAAAAGTCTTCCAACTTATTCAAGCTAGGGTGAGAAAGCGAAGAACCAATACAAGGTCTAACAACTGAATTTTATCTACATAAATAAGGCTTGGCAGAATTTGATTTTTATATATAGATATATATGTTGTTGGCGTCCGTTAGTCTCGAGAGACGATGGATATGCGCCCATGGGGAATATTTAGTTGATGGTTGTGCAGCGTCTGTTGTGGCTGTAGAGCCCCACACAAGAGTGGCAGTCTCGATTGCATTTGCTGCATTTGAAGGCGGTGTCAGCTGTGGGTTGGAGCCGCTGCTTCCTTTTTCGTTGAACCCGCTTTTCCTCGGCAAGCTGCCGCAGCTTGTCTTCACCAGTTTTCAATCCAGCAGTCACAGCGTGTCTCCATCTGCATCTGTCCTGGGCAAGCTCTTCCCAGCTGTTGATGTCGATTTGAACAGTCTTCAGGTCCCACTTACAGACATCCTTGAAGCGAAGGTGGGGCCGTCCTGTAACTCTGTTTCCAGAGGCAAGTTCAGCATACAACAGGTCTTTGGGGATCCGTCCATCTTCCATGCGACTTAGATGGCCAAGCCATCTGAGGCGGCGTTGACAGAGGAGAGTGAACATGCTGGAGATCTTGACACGTTCCAGCACCTCGTTGTTCGTTATTCGATCACTCCAAGTGATCCCGAGTATGCGATGGAGGCAGCGCATGTGGAAGGCATTCAGTCTCTTTTCTTGCGAAGCGTAGGGGGTCCAAGTTTCGCTGGCGTAGAGAAGAGCGTTTAGCACACATGCACGGTACACAGCGACCTTTGTGTTGATGGTCAGCATGTTGTTGTTCCACACTCTCTGTGACAAACTGGCCAAAATTGTGAAGGCCTTGCCGATTCTACGGTTGATCTCAGGGTCCAGTGAGAGGTTGTCCGTGATAGTAGATCCAAGGTAGGTGAACTGACTGACCACCTCTAGCACATAGTCATTGATGGCAATGCTTGGATGTTCCGCATCCTGGGCCATAACTTTGGTCTTCTGAAGACTGATTGTCAACCCGAACTCTTCGCAAGCTCTGGAAAAGCGGTCAATCAGATGCTGGAGATCGATTTCTGTGTGGGTGGCCAGGGCAGCATCATCTGCAAACAGCATGTCTCTTATTGTTGCCTCCCGTACCTTGCTTTTGGCCTTTAGTCGAGCCAGACTGAAAAGTCTCCCGTCAGACCGGGTGTGGAGATAGACTCCCTCTGTGGAATTTCCAAAGGCACGTTTCAGCTACGCTGCGAAGAAGATGCCGAAGAGTGTGGGAGTGAGAACGCAGCCTTGTTTTACTCCACTGTGGATATCGAAGGCATCGGAGGACGAGCCATCATACAGTACTGTGCCTTTCATGTTGTCGTGAAAAGACTGGATCACGCTCAGCAGCTTCGGTGGGCAGCCAATCTTTGCCAGGATCTTGAACAGCCCATCTCTGTTCACAAGGTCGAAAGCTTTGGTCAGGCCTATGAAGGCAAGGAGTAGCGGCTTATGCTGTTCTCTGCATTTCTCTTACAGCTGCCTTAAGGAGAAAACCATATCGGTTGTGGATCTCCCTGCTCGGAACCCGCACTGTGACTCTGGGTAAACTCTGTCAGCAAGCTTCTGCAGTCTGTTCAGGATCACGCGTGCAAAGACTTTACCCACAACACTCAGGAGTGATATGCCTCTGTAGTTGTTGCAGTTGCTTCTATCACCCTTGTTCTTGTAGAGGGTCACGATGTTGGCGTCTCTCATATCCTGAGGTACTGCACCTTCATCCCAGCACTGACAGAGGAGGTTGTGGAGGTCTTCTAGGAGGACATGTGATGTGTTATCACTCCGACTCCACACATCCACTGGACCCATCAACCTGATCAGCGTGTATGCACCAACACTCAGCGCCACCAGGGATACCAAGGACGAGTTCTACGACCAGTTAGACACGATCATCAGGAGTATCCCTAAAGAAGAGCACTTGATACTACTGGGTGACTTCAATGCCAGAGTGGGCGCTGACCACAACTTTTGGCCAACCTGTCTTGGAAAGTTTGGCGTTGGAGAAATGAATGAGAATGGACAACGACTTCTGGAACTGTGCTCGTACCATGACCTCAGCATCACCAACTCATTCTTCCAGACAAAGCCTCAACACAAAGTGTCCTGGAGACACCCTCGCTCCATGCACTGGCACCAACTCGACCTGATCATCACCAGGCGGTCTGCCTTGAAGTGCGTCCTGCTTACTCGCACCTTCCACAGTGCTGACTGCGACAGTGATCATTCGCTGGTGTGCAGCAAGATGAAGCTACAGCCAAAGAAGATTCATCGCTCTAGGCCAGACGGCAAACCCCGCATTGATGTGAGCAAGACCGCACACCCAGACAAGGCAGAGAAATTTACCCATGAGCTCTCCGAGATGCTGAACTGCATGCCTCCCGGTGGCTGCGTCAAAGAGAGATGGGACCACATCAGAGGCGCAGTACACAGCACAGCCATGAAAGTTTTTGGAAAGAAACGAAAAATGAACAATTACTGGTTTGAGGCCAACTCCGCCACACTCACTCCAGCCATTGAAGAACGCCGCACTGTTCACCTGGAGTATAAGCGTTCCCCCAGTCAGAGGACTCTACAAGAGTATCGATTTGCCAGGAGCAAAGTACAGATACTAGCTCGACAGTGTGCAAATGATTACTGGCTCCATCTCTGCCGGAGCATTCAACTATCTGCTGACACTGGAAACATCAGGGGAATGTATGATGGCATCAAGGAGGCCATGGGACCCACAAAGAAGTGGGGAGAGTCACTAAAGTCTGCAACAGGCGAAAACATCCAGGAGAAGAGCAAGCAGATGGATAGATGGGTGGAGCACTACTCTGAAGTGTACTCCAGGCAAAACACCATCACCGAAGCTGCCCCCAATACCATGGATGGTTTTCCCACTGAAACTGAGCTGGACGAGAAGCCCACCATGGAAGAACTGAAGAAAGTCATTGAGAGCTTGTCCACAGGAAAGGCTCCAGGAAAGGATGGCATCCCACCAGAAGTTATCAAGTGTGGCATATCAATGTTCATTTTTATGCTTTAAGATCTTTATTTACATTTTCAGAGTTGCAGGATACAATGGGAGGTCAAATAATAATTATGTAATGATAGT
Organism: Macrochelys suwanniensis; assembly: GCA_033296515.1. Classification (NCBI taxonomy): domain Eukaryota; kingdom Metazoa; phylum Chordata; order Testudines; family Chelydridae; genus Macrochelys; species Macrochelys suwanniensis. Next base: position 13,457,222 of record CM065784.1, on the reverse strand, counting down.
TCATGTTGAGAGTCAAAAATTTAAATGTTTACAACTGTTAGAACACAACGGTCAACATCACATGTCAAAAATCACAAAATAAATATCCTTAAATCAAACTATTAAGTTCTAAAGCAGTTACTTTGTCTATTTGTAAGTTTCTATTATCATTGATGGAAATATTTTTTTTGTCTGTTTGTGTGTCTTGGGTGAAGTCAACATTTATTGACGTTGGCCAACAACAATCTATTCCTTCCAAACCTATATATTAGGAATACCCAGCCTCTGGAGAAAGGGGGGAAGACTTCGATTTGCCTCTTTCCACAAACCAGCATTCCTTGCAATCTACAAAAAACAGATGCATGGTCAAGTTCCATCCTGCCTGTGAAGTCTGCAGACTGAGAAGCAGAAGTGGGACAAAGTGTGCATCGCCACCACTAGGTTGCTGCCATCACATCAAGGTCTATGACCACTGAGGACACTCCAAGTTTCTGGGGCAAAAGGCCCACATTCTGGAATCCCAGTTGCTGGGATTTCAGTTCAGGCAGGCATCTAGTCTTCAGTCTGAATGGGGAGGGGAAAAGGAATGGAATCTGTTCGGATGAAGGATCCTGAACTTGATGTACTATGTAGATGTATGGCAATGAAATCAAGATAGTGAGTGGTAACCCTGTTCTGTGTATCAACCTCATTAGGAGTATTCTGTTGATCACAGAATCATAGAATCTCAGGGTTGGAAGGGACCTCAGGAGGTCATCTAGTCCAACCCCCTGCTCAAAGCAGGACCAAACCCAATTAGATCGTCTGTGGATAAATCAGGATGACCAGAAGGGAGAGAAGTATAAAGCGATGAAGTATGGCTGTTATTTCATGGCATGGACTATGCCAATGCAGCTGTGCTTTAATTGCTGAGGGGCATATACAAAAACAGGAAGCTTCTCTGAGGAGACTGAACAGCAGGCAATGTAGCCACTAAAACCCAACTGCTTCGTCAGAATCAATCCAGTTTATTTTTTCTTAAAACATCACTACTTCTTTGTACTGGTGACCAAAATCATACATCCAGCATTGTGATTTCACTGAAGAAACAAGAGCAAACTATGGCTGCGACTGGACAAACTCTTCTAATGATAAATATCTTTGTAACTTAGGACAACTTTGAAAAATAGGTGAAAGTTCAATGGATTTAGAGGGGGAAGTGATGTGTGACACATTAGGAGTTTGCTTCCCAGCATGATAGCGCCTCTTTAATTTAGGTGATGCGGTTGATAAACAACCAAGAAGATTGCATTCCTTATGCAACAAAAGCAATGTTATCAGAGTATGCAAATGAAAAAGGGCAAACTTAGAATGGAAAGAAATTAATTTCCAGCTTCACATGAAGTATGGATTATTAGAGTGGAGTTACTCAAAGGGTCACCATAACAACAGCTAGTAGTTCAAAGAAAGATGAGGGGTCAATTAAGGCAGAATGTAATTAACATTTTTAACGGAGGGTAATTAACCATGGAACAGACTGTCAAGGGAAGTGATATATTGACCATCACTTCGAGACTTTTAATCTAGATTGGATCCCTTCCTATAGAATCATAGAATCTCAGGGTTGGAAGGGACCTCAGGAGGTCATCTAGTCCAACCCGCTGCTCAAAGCAGGACCAATCCCAACTATAATATATGCTCTAGTTTAACCACTTCTTATTTGCCTCAGAAATGTTGACTTATGTAGCAGGGAACAATAATTCCCATCAATGCAGCAGAAATTACTGTGTGAAGTTCTTTGGTCTGTTTTATTCAGGCAGTCAACTAGATTATCATAGTGGCCTTAAAATCTACAGACAAGAATTTCAAGGCCGACTGTCGTTTTGGGGGACACCCATTTCTGGGTACCCAGATCCACCCATGTTAATGGGGAATTTTTTTTCCAGAGAGTAAGTACTTACCATTTTCTGAAGATAAGGCCTCTCTGCAGGGTTTATTTGAATACCCCAAAATTGAGGCCACCAAACTCACTAGTCACTATTCAAAAATTTGGCCTATGAATTTACAGAGAGCATCAAGGACAAGAGAAGCAAATTGCTGATGTTGAAAGAAATGGATAGTCAGATTAGAGACACAAATTGTTCAGCAAACAAGAGCACAGAGATGCCTAACCTGCTATCTAGACATTTTAATTCAGGTAAGACAGAATGACAATTAAGTACACGATATACTAATCCTTGGTGGCATCATCTGATCCATAACATTATTTGCATTAATATGGTTTCTGATAGTAGCAGCTTCTTTTTCAGTTTTGACATCTGAAAGGTTAGAAGCTATATGTTTAAAGAGGGAGAAAAATAAAAGACTATCAGCTCTCAAGAGTTTGAATGCCTTGAGGAAAAAACATTGCCAAGTAGGCATAACTTGCAAGGAATGTTCATATTTGGGTTGTTAGTTATAGCAAGTAGTTACATTGAAAACAAGTTTTGAGATTTAAATTAATTGAAATATATTTAATTTCCAGGGCTTGTTTCCATTTTAATTCATGTTAAGGGTAAATTATTCCTGTTTCTGACAGTTTCAAACGAATGTTTTAGTTTCCTAGAGTTTTAATGGTGCCATCTTGTGACTTTTGTTTGATGGAATGGAAAGAGACACTCCCTGCAGTGGCAACTGACGTGGTTTATGCCGGCGGTGCATTATACACCTAAAGGTTTCTAATGTGAAATGTTGGCATCTATGACCCTTTCTGAGAATGAGATCTGACACACAGCACCTAATTGGGACCTCCTCATGAGAAAACCCAGTAGCAGTTGCATTAATTAGAATTAAATATCACATTTCATTACTCACAAAAAGGTCTTTAAATATTTAAGTTCTGAAGCTTGATCATAAAAGCTCAATATATTGTACTTACAAAGATATTGGTAACTGTTTTGATAGCCTTCTCTTTCCTTTGCATAAACTCGTCATCCTGCAAGACAATTAACTGACAATTAAAAACCAAAAAAATTAAGCTTAAGCTTCAATAACACTAATGCATTTAGCAAGCAGACTTGTCAACTGGTTCCTAAATGAGCTGCTCAATTATTCAGTTAAGTACACTTAACTCTACAATTACATCAACAGCCTGTTTATTCTGTGTTTGTACACCACTTGGTACAATGGGGTCCTATCCAAGACCGGAGACCCTTGGTGAAATTGCAATGCAAATTAACATGGATTTATTGCAGAGGAAAATAAGTATTTCAGTATAATGGTTACTTAGGTTTCAGTTTGGGAAGGAGGGTTGTCAGCTTTATTATTTCCATTTTAATGAGGATACTGAAGCAGGGAGAGGCTCAACAAATTGCCCAGTGTCACATGGGAAGTCTGTATCTGTAACAGGGCAGGGAATTGAAACCAGGTATCCCCAGTTGCAGCCTATCACCCTAGCCACTGGGCCATCCTTCCTCTCACAATTCTGTATTCAAAACACAGCTGTTTTAGGAAGTGAATCTATCATTATAGTTTAGCCATTTGAGAATGTTAGTCTCTCTTTTGTTACCACTCATCCAGCATTATCAATGGAACCTATAGGGTTTAGGAGTCCAACTCTGAATGAACATCAATGGGATTAGTGCACCTAACTCCCTTAGTGGCCTTTGAAAATTTCAGACATACGCCAGTCTGCATCAGCAGTCTCACTGATTAACCAAACCAAACCTGATATAGCAACTGCACCTCCTCAAAATGGAAAAGGAGGTCTAACTCTAGATGTCCATAATATTCCCAGCACAAATGGTCTATGGAAAGACAACACAACAGTAACTTCAGACAACCAATTAAAATGGGCAGGTGAAAGATGTACCTATATGTTTGTAAACTCATACTTCCTCAAAGACAATGCAATTGAATACAGGGGAGTCGCATCACACACGCATTTAACTTACATGAATTCAACTTTACGCGCTTGGCAAAAACAAAAACAAAAAGAGAAAAAACAACAATCTAAATACTATACCTGTAGTGCCGGTGATTCCGCCCGCCATTCCACTCAATGAGAGTTTGACTATATGCGATTTTTGCCTTACGCGCTGACTTTAGAACCTAACCCCCACGTAAGATGGGACTCCCATGTACCACAATTTCATAACAAGTTCAGCCTTAAAGTGGGGGAAGATGGGCAAGAGGGTATGAAGTTTTCAATTACATATTCAGAGATGTAGTTTCACAACCTCAAGGAAATAAAAAGGGATTGCTCATCAAATCAGCCCATCACACTAGAATTCTACTCCACAGTTTAAGCAAAAGTAGTCTGCTACACAACTGTAAACTCCTTAGTATTTCATTTCTATAAGCCTTTGTGAAGATAACTAATGTACCTACAGAGAACTAGTTCCAATGGATTTGTTCAGAAAAGGACATATTACATATCTCAACCTCCAGGCTAATATGACCAGAAGTATGAGAGATATTTTGCCCAGAGCTGTTGTAACCGTAACCATTTGATATTGTCACTTTCCGGGTTGAAACAGAGATAGAGGTGGCTCTAAGCAAGGGCTGATAATATCATACTTATGAACCGTTTGGGGGCAGCAAGGATTCATCTCCCCTGATATACGCAGATGGACCTTCAATTTGGATTCTGGTGTTTACTTGCTTTTCTAACAGTAATCCTCATAGTTAGACCCATCCAGTTATAGACTAAAAATCGTGGTCAGATCCTCAGCTAAGGTAAATCAGCACAGTTTTATCAACTTCAATGTAGTTACACGGATTTACAGCAGCTAAGGAGACAGCCCCATGTATGTATAGACATATTTTAAAGAGAAAACAAAAAGAGTTAGATAGGTCTTACCTCTGGTAAACTACGAGTTTTCTGAAACTGGGATATGGAATAGGAGCGGATATAGTCTCCCATTTCTTCTCTAGTTTCTATTGCACGTTTCACCAGCCACTAAAGAGAAAATTGATACTATTATGCAACAACTTATTTCTAAGTATTTTTGTATGTGAAAAAATCAAATATTTCAAAACTCAAAGTTTTTGTGGATGTGTGACCTCAGTGATTTACTCCATCAATAGCATTAGCTATTTTATTATCTTCATCCTCCCTATTTTTGTACGTATTAAAAACTCAACAGAACCAACAAGAGAGGTCATAAACTAAGTAACATACATACGGTGTCTGTAACCCAGGCCTTCCCACACCCCATAGACTCAGACTTTAAGGCTAGAAGGGACCATCATGATCATCTAGTGTGACTTCCTGCACATCGCAGGACACAGAACCTCAGTCACTCACTCCTGTAATAGGCCCATAACCTCGGTCTGATTCACAATCTTGATTTAAAGACTTCAAGCTACAGAACATTCACCATTTACTCTAGCTCAAACCAGCAAGTGACCTGTGCCCCACACTACAGAGGAAGGCGGAACGCCCCCAGCCTCCTATCTCTGCAAACCTGATCTGGGAGAAAATTCCTTCCCAACCCCAAATATGGTGATCAGATAGACCCTGAGCATGTGGACAAGACTCACCTGGGAAAGAATTCTCTGTGGTAACACAGAGCCTTCCCCATCCGGTGTCCCATTTCTGGCTGTTGGAGATATTTGCTAATAGCAGTCATACGCATTCCCTACAGACAAGCATGACTGAACGAGTGGGGACAGACTGAGAGCCCTGATCCTACACTGTGAACCACATAGGTCACTGACTTTAACAGATTTCTGTGTAGGTGCAGCAGTCCCCCAGAGTAAATCACAATGCAGAACCAGAGCCTTAGTTTGTAAGTTCCTTTAGGCCACTGTGTCTTTCTAGGTTTTCTGAGACACCTAGCACATTTTTGAGCAACATTATTTGTATAATAATGCATTGCAGAACTAGATATATTGTCCCATATATTCATGTCTGCTATTTCACTAAGAACTTTTCATTCTCATGGATTTTCCAAAGCAGTGATAATTACTGAAAAAATGCTGAGTTCCACATCAAAATCCCATTGCCTCTCCCACCCAAGATGAAAAGCCAATTGTCAAAGTTGATTTCAAAAGAGCCAAGGAAGTCAACATAATTACTAGGAATATTCATTGGAATTTTTGCCAGGATTGACTTATTTTTTAATCCAAATATTTAGATTTCACTCAATCTCAGTCCAAAAAGCAAAATATAAAATATAAAATAAAACCTAAGAAACCTATGTGGGACAGTTTACCCAGAATATTTGTGATTTTAGGTTTAAGTGACCATTTATCACATAGTCAGCTTGCCTGGGTGGCAAGACAGACTGGAGTGTCTAAAGGGACTGTCTGTGGCTCCATTATTCAATGATTATACTTCAGGAGTTCACATTTGTTACTGGGTTGGTGAAATATAATTATAGAACATAATATCAGTTTGGGGCATCTGTCCTGTTTTTGATAGTCTGCCCTGAGGCAGGCACGGTCGTGAGCCTGTCCAGACAGCATGACATCTACACAGTGTCTTAGATTTAGAATTGATGTCAATACTTGATGGAACATCATAAGGACATCTTTGTACACTAACCCACCTTCCATATAATATTCAATGAGATTTAAGAATCTAATGCTCTGAAAGTAACAATGAATTACCCTACTCTGCCTATTTCTTGGTTATTTAAGCCATGTGTCCAAAAATAACATTTAATATATAATAAATTCTATTCTCTATAGGTTCTTATACCAACCTCTTCACCTTGGTGTCCAAGTACCTTCAAGTAGCATATTAAGTGACATGACTAATTTTGATTACTCCTTAGTATAGAAGGCTTTGATCCTACAACAGGTTCTATGCTGTGTTGAAAAGTCTCAGTGCTTTATGGCTAGACCAAAGGTGAAATGAAAAACTACTCTCTTGCTTGTGTTGATGGTGCAACAGTAATTCCATCATTAAGGAATGAAATTGTACTAAAAGACTGAACTGGCTCTCACAAACAGATGTATTACCCAATGGTATGTAAATTTACTGTGGTATGTAATCGATTGCTTAAATTAGCCTCTGTACCAGATGACTGGAGGGTAGCTAATGTAATGCTGATTTTTAAGAAGGCCCCAGAGGCATTCCTGGCAATTAGAGGCCAGTAAGTGTGATTTCACTACCAGGCAAATTGGTCGAAACTATAGTAAAGAACAGAAGTATCAGACAAGATATGTTGGGGAAAAGTCAACACAGCAGTAAGAAGTCATGGGATAAGAAGGAATGTCCTTTCATGGATCAGAAACTGGTTAAAAGATAGGAAACAAAGGGCAGGAATAAATGGTCATTTCTTTCAATGGAGAGAGGTAAATAGCGGAGTCCTCCAAGGATCTGTACTGGGACCTGTGCTGTTCAATATATTCATAAATGATCTGGAAAAAGGGATAAACAGTAAGGTGGCAAAGTTTGCAGATGATACAAAATTCTCTAGCTAGTTAAGTCGAAAGCTGACTGCAAAGACTTGCAAAGGAATCTGACAAAACTGGATGACTGGGCAACAAAATGGCAGATGGGCGCAAAATAATGCACATTGTAAAAAAAACAATCCCAACTATACATACAAAATGATTAGGTCTATTTTAGCTGTTACCATTCAAGAAAGATCTTAGGAACCATTAGAAAAGTGATAGATAATTCAGAAAATATTAGAATGCCACTATACAAATCCACGGTACATCCATACCTTGAATACTGCGTGCAATTCTGGTCCCGCCATCTCAAAAAAAATATTAGAATTGGGAGAAGTACAGAGAAGGGCAACAAAAATGATTAGGGGTATGGAACAACTTCCATATTAGAAGAGATTAAAAAGACAGGGACTGTTCAGTTTATAAAAGAGACAACTAAGGGGGTATATGATAGAGGCCTACAAAATCATGAATCACTTTCTCGTAACCAGAGAACTGTTATTTACCCCTTCATAGACCACATGAACTAAGGGTCACCCAATGAAATTAATAGATAGCAGATTTATAACAGAAGTAAGTACTTCTTCACACAACGCACATTCAACCCATGGAACTTGTTGCCAGGGGATGTTGTGAAGGCCAAAAGTATAACTGGGTTCAAAAAGAATTAGATAAATTCACGGAGGATAGATTCATTAACGGTCAGAGATGTAACCCCAAATCTCCAATTGCCAGTACTGGTAACTACAGGTTCATCAACCACCTCTGCACCATGTGGATGGTGCTACAGCTGGGCTTTTTGCACTTCTTAGGTTTTCTACCATAAATCTTTCATTTTCCAGGGCTCAGTTGAAAATATGTACCCTCACCCCAACAGCTGCTCACTAAGGACAACATACCAGTAAAACACGAAACCAACAAAATCTATTTTTGACATTTAAATACGCACACAAATGAGTGAACTAGATTTTAACACCTTAAAGGATAATCATTAGGTTCAGGTGACAGCCTGCACAACAGGTCAAGTTTAAGGTGACGCAATCGTGTTTCAAACAACTGAAAGTAGAGGTTTAACAAAGGAATGCAAAACTACTATTGGGTGTGATACTACAACCATGGGTCTATGAGTAGGGTGGGAGGTACCAAGTTGGCCAAGTACTGGTGGGGGAGTTGAAATATTTTAATCCTAATCACTCCTTCCAGAACAAGATCTATTTTTCCTTATCTATGCATTTCTAATGCACTCATCAGAGTAGCATCCAAGCACACATAGATGTGCTTATTCCAAAGAACGCATTTCTGCTTGTCAGGTTCTTGCTTGGATCCCTTTCTGTGGGAGACTTCAAGAAAAACACTCCACCCTAAACAAGGAGAGAGACAGACTCATTCTGATCTCCACTGGTAGGACTTTAGCTGCAGAATTCCCTGTCAATGAGCCCTTGAGACTGTCACCTGTTGTATCCCCATCTATCATAGTTGTCACAACACAGTGAGGGGACGAAAGCTGCCTCTGAAATAGCTAGGAACTGGCCTATTCAGGGGTTCACAGATAAGAATCAGGATCTTGGATCTGATTGGGAGAATTGGGTAGGGAGTCACCATCACATGTACAGATGTGCTCTTCACAGTTTGTCTAACCAAGGTGGCAGGCCATGCAGAAACTGTAGTTGTCATGTGAACTCACCAGTAGCCTGCTGGTGATAAAGTCACAAACCAGCACAGCTCGATCCCCATGTGAAATAAAAGGGTACAGCATCCTGGCTGTGTGTGATTGAAAGACATAGATGTTCAGAGCAGCAAGAAGTCCATAAGGGACCCCTCAGACTATGCACCAGCTTGAAAATCAGCACGTGATGTTAAAAAACAAAACAAAAACAAAAAACATTTTCTTATTAAGAAAGCTCTCTTAAACTTGGTCTAACACTGATCAGAAACACATAATTCTGAAATACACTGTCTTCTCAAGGAAATATAAGTGATGACTTTCCCATTGCTTAGGAATAGTTAGTTCTTCCATTGTGAACTCATTCCTTCCCGTAGTTACATCCCAGCTCAGCATTTTGGAAATGCAGGTCTCAAAGGTAAAATAAAGAGCTATTATACATACATTTATAGAATTTAAAAAAAAATGTATGTATGTATGTATGTAAGAGGACAGTTTTTGTTTTCTCATGGAAACAAGCTTAGCCAATTGCTGTGCAAATATCATTGTTTTAAAGTGGCTGGTGGTGGAAATAAAATCTTGTGTGGTGAGACTAGAGTCTGTGAAAACCAGAGGCAAAAATCACAACAGATCCTGAATTCCCATACCCACCAACATCAATAACAGTTAGGATCACCTGGATCGATCGGACTTCAGCTGTCATTAAGACTGCGCCGATCACAACACGTCTGCCATTCTTCTCGCACTCTTGCCTTTCTTCTCCACGTTCGTCCGAAACGTTTAACAGTTAGGACCTGACCCAATGTCCATTAAAGTCCACAGTAGCCTTTCCACGTAGTACAGTCAGCTTTGGACTAAACCCTTTGTGCTAAATTCTTCCACTAAAAGCCTGTTGCATTATCTGAATTCCTCTGCTGACCAAGGGAGGCATCACTGTTGCTGATGCTAGTTTCTTATTTTCCCGTTGCTGTTCATCGTTCAAGAATTTCTGAGCAGAAGCAGGCTGACTCTTCCCGCCCCTCCATTTTTAATTCTTTCCTTTCTTTTTTCTCTTTACGCCCCCCAGAATCCAGCCCAATGATGTAGGTAATCCAGACAATTTTGTTCTTCATGTGGGTCAGAGAGTGCTTTAGAATTCCACTTTAAATAAAGACATCCAGGTCTTTTAAACTATTTACCCTTGAAAAAATGTTTTAACCTGATATTTCATTCCAAAGCAGAACAAACTTGCAGAAGGTATAAAGTTCAGCAATCACAGGCATTAACAGTCCTAAGTAAGTTTTAATGTTGGGGGGTTTTTTCAACAAAGCAAAAGAAGAAGTGTGATGCACAGCAAAGCTATTACCTGTACAACAGGGAATATGTGAATGAAATCCAGTCCCTGGATCTGATGCGGCTCCAAACGATGGGGGCACTTCATTTTTGGTAAGACAGACACAATTTTCTCTGTTAAGGCACTATTTTAAAAGAAAAATATCAAAGTGTATACAATGAAATTGTTTAAATTTTAAAGAATGACATTTCCAAAATATGTAATGTTGTAGCCATGTCGGTCCTAGGATACTAATTTCCAAATTACGTAGTAGTTTGAAAGTGCCCTCTATTGGCTGAAACTGGATAACACAATCTAGAAAAAAACAAACTTGTTTTATGAGCACAGCTGTGAAGTCATATTTTTTAAAACGAATAAGCCAATTGCTTGTTTCTTAATTTCCATTACTCAACATCAAATTTAAAATATCTTCGGCTGATCAGATGCAGTACATGCATGATCATGAGGGATATAATCTGGAATTCAAAACTGTCTGACTGGATCTCTGCTGTTGTTACTAATTAAGAGCCCTCTCCTAAAGCAGTGAAATAGCTAGAATATTGTGAAAGAGAAATATCTACCAAGAATGCTGCAAAGTCCAATCAGCCGGAGTATATATAATCCAGTACACTGAGAAACCATGTCCTTCTGCAGCTCATAAAAGTGCTGTTAAAGTGAAAGGTAGCTTAACAGGGGGATAACTCTACTGAGGTTCAATCTTGCATCCACTGAATTAACAGGAGTTTTGTCACAGATTTCAGAATAAAGCATTCTTTCCTGACCACAAAGAATTAAGTTGACATACAACGAATTGGTCCTCATGCTTAGGAAGTCAACCTTTACAGACAACAACTTAAGAGTCACTGATGTGATATATTTTCCCCCAAAGGAAAAAAAAATAATGAGTATCTAGACACTGACATCAGTGGCGGAGACTATCATCCTAAAGACCTGCTGATGTTCTGAAGGAAAATTGCCCAGAGGATGGGAGAGAGTAGGATGGAGAAGAGAAAAGATCCAGAAACTAGGGATAGTGCCTGAAGAGCCAATGTTGATTAGAAAAGAAATAGTTGAATGAGAATTTTGTAATTCCTCTTATAGAGGGCTCACCATGTGATGTAATTTCCACTATGTCAATGTATTAATGAGACTCAATAGTGTTCTATGTACAACCAGGAGTACATGCAAGCCATTTAAAGTATTTTTGTCCCACAGAGTGACAAGAAATCATGTAACAAACATAACTGTGATGTTAATTTATGCTTCCATACTTATTTTGATAACATTTATAATAGCAGACCCAAGATTTTTATTATTAGAACATTGTCTAACAAGAGCTGGCAAAATGTGCACTGGACAACATCAACAGAATACTTGCTAATTAATCCCTATTATCATCACCCTGACAGCTGCATGGAAATGTTGAGAGACACTAAGTTTAAAACAAACAATATATTTTAAAAAACAAATATCCTTATTTATACTACTACTAACATCTTAGATTATTAAACATCCAAATAGTACTTTGTTATAACAATTTCTGCTATTTTCTCACTGTTTACTTTTTGCATTTTCTTCAGTTAGAACAATTAAAACAGACTACACAGTTTCACTTTGATTCCTGTAGACTAGCACAGTGCTTTATTTTTTTGAGTTCCAAATACTCCAGGGGAATGTTTAAATGCAAACTTCTCTGAATGAAATTTTTTTTAAATCAACTAAAATGTTTTCATTACAACAGTATCAAGGGTGACTTTTTCTTTTAAAGACACAACTGATTTTTTTTGTCCTGCTACGGTTACAACTAACACCTAAGCTTTTTATAAGAGATATGAGGAAAACATATATTCATCTCTATTTTCTGTTTCTTTTGTGCATTTAAGAGTACTTTGTGTATAATTCATTTTCCCTGGTGATGTGGATGTGTCTCAAAGCAACAGGGGAGAAAAACAACATGTTTTTTAAAAGTAACATGATTGTAAACATCACTTAAAATCAACGGGGGAAACACAGAGACAGATATAGTAGCTGAAACTATATTCCACTAATCTGAAGTGGAAAAATGGGCTTTTAATGCAACTTGCCTGGCATTGTCCTTCCTTAGTTACTTCCTGCAAATTTTAATTGTGGTCTACAATACCCCAGGTTTATCAAGAAACATACTGCACTTTAAAAATGTCACATTGCCAGCTAGCCAGTCCTTGCATCATAAAAGGTTGCAAAATTAGTCAATGGCATCTCTCCTTAGAAGGGCAATCAGGTGCTGTCTATACAAGGTGGCAGCAGCAGGAAGAAGCCACTTTGGGCTCTACCTACCACGTGAATGCTCTTCATCTTCCCTTCCTCCACAGTTCGGGGTACTTGTGAGTGACTTCCCTTTCACAAGGGCTTAGACCACAAACTCATGCTGTAGATTTTATTGGTTGATGCTTGCAATTCTGAGTTTGAGACCACAAAAGAGAACCAAAGGCCATTTACAATTAAGCTTGTCTTCAGCAGAGACAACTAGTTAACATGCATCACCTTCCAAGAGACAGAAAACTGAATTATACTAAATACATGGGCGTCTTTGGGAAGTGGTCTCCTAAAACAGGAAATTTCTCAGTAAAACTGATCCTCTGTACAGGTTTCACATGTATAAACATAATGGTGATTTGTATCACATTTTTTTACAATATGAGAAGCCAAACCATGGTTCACACTTTATCAACTTACATTTTCTGACCAATTGTAGAGTTTTCCTGAAACAACAGATCAACATCAATGTCAAAGCTGCAAGTGGTGATGCACCAGGTCATGCCACCAACTACCTAAAAATGAACAAGAATATGGTTATTTTCACTTTACGTTCGGGAGGGGAAACTTTCAAACAAAGATTATTTAAATCAAACCAATATGGCTTCACGTTTTTAGTCTCCTTCCCTACGTCCAATACAGCACAATTTAAATGCCATCTAATATCTCATCAAAATATAGTGAAGAGAAGAGAAATTCAGGACCACCGTTTGTGAGGTTTTAGATTATATTTTAAACTTTATTTCCTAGTTTTCTTGAGATACAGTTCTCTGACATGCAAGTAGATGAAAATCCAAGTACACTGTCAACCATAAAGAATGGAATAAAGATTTTTTTAAAGTGATGAAGTGGCTGTTTTAGAGATCATGAGCTGTAAAAATTCAACAAGCAAGGATTGGAACATGTGTCCTCATTTACCTAATCCAAGTTTTTCCACTGTTATTCTTTTATTATTTGCATTAGAATTAGCACACAAACAGCCCCCCACCCCACCCCCCCCATGCTAGGCATTATATAAACAGTGACAGAAAGCCCCTCACCTGAAGAGGTCTCTTAGGCCCCAACCCTTCAAACATTTATGAACATGCTCAATTCAAAACACCAGAGCAGTCTCATTGATTTCAAAAGGTCTACTCACTCAAAGTGACCACATGTACATATTTGCTAAATTGAAATACACAACAGACAAAGAATAGAAGAGGTAACAGGCACAGAGAGGTGAAGTGACTTACCCAAGCTCTCACAGCAGGTCAGTGGCAGAATCTAAATAGATCCCAGGTTTCCTCACTTTCAGTCCAGTACCCTTTCCACTACACCACACTGCCTCTCTAATATAATACACACTCAGCATGGTTATGAAATAATCCTTGTATATTAGTGTTTAGTTTGTTTCTCATAGTTGACTGTCTAGTGTGACAGTGGGTAGAAGAGGGAGGTATTTTTATTATAACAATATCTGTTTGTTAATCAAACAATTAACAAAAAGTCCTATAAAATATTCTATACCATAACAGCCTACAGAATTTCACTACAAACACTTATGTATGTAAGTAATCCCACAGCAGGATCAGGATACAAGGTGCCAGTCCCACAAGTGGATGTGTGAGAGTACCACTTAAGTGTTCATTTCCACAGATCCAGTTATAGAATCAGGGCCTTAGATAGTCTTCCTTAGGCATACTTAGATTTGTGCTTGTAAAGTGCTGTGACTGCCTATGGCTCTATAGATATAATAGCTTGCAGTTTTAACAAGCAAAGGTTTATAAGACAGCACGACTATCCTATGTACAAGCAAACTATTGAAAGAAATGAGAGTCCATTTTCAAAGGCTCTCCCATAACTACAAGGGATGCACTTTCAAAGCAAGGTTCAGGGATTTATCATCAAGTCAAATGTTAAAGCAACAAAGGTACCTATTTAAGCATATACTCTGTACAGCCTGACTTACTTCCTGTCTTTGAGAATGAAGGTCCCTATAACTGCCTTTCCACAGCATTACCTAACCCTTCCCAAAAGATTTCCAGTGACAGTCCAAAAACAGCTTCACTAGGTAAGTTATTCCATTCTTTCATAAAACTCCACAGCTAATAACTTCCTTAACCTTCTTTCAGCTTGTCCCCATTACTCCTCATTTTCCATATGAACAGTGCTTTTTACAATGATCATGCCACAACACACACAAGTTTTCATATTAAACAAATTTAGTTTAAATTGTTTGTTTAGCCATGAAACTCTAGTTCCAGCTAGTAGTGATACATGGAGCTAAATTCTCCACACACCCCCACTTCAGAATTGTAGGCCCTGATTCTGCAAATAGTAATGTACATGCTTAACTTTATGTATGCAAATAGTCCAATTGAAGTCAACAGGACCACTCCTGAGTAACTGCAGAATTGGGTGCCTTAGTTCCCTGAGATAGGGACTAAATTTTGCTCATATCTTCACTACATTACTGGCACTATATAAATAATAAAAATAACTTTATATGCTGATCTCCCCTCCTCCTTACTACCTGGAACTATTAAGCTGAATTTGAAAGCCATATTTAGTAACTACAGTAAACTATGTCTAATCAATAATCCTGGATTATAGTCTCACCTTGTCAAAGGGTGATAACCCTTTGATTCTTGCCCTGAAATACCCAGCTGCCACCAGCAACTCCAAAATTTCAGTCAATTTGATGTTTTGCTCTTCATCTTCTCTGGTTTCCACCTAACAAACATACATACATAAAATTAACCCTAATTTTAAAATATTGTATTCACTCTCCTCCTCCACCCACCCAACTTTAGGACTCAAAATAAACTTTCCCAATTTTTTTTCTTAATATAGACCACATGTATATTAATACAGATATTTTCTCTCACACACTTCCCTTCCGTTTGCAATCTGATAACATCTTTATGGTAATTACAACAATTGCACACATGGAAAAACATTAGGTAAGTACTTAATATGTTTCTAGGTGGCTTTAACATGAAATGTTTTGTCCTGTTTGAGAAAACCTATATATTACTGCCCAATTCCTCTTGCCCTTTTATTTCAATCAGTCTGTATCTCTACTTTAAATGTGGTGTTTTCTCCATCTTTCAAATAAACAATTCAGCTGTTGCATTCTAATTGAATCCATATCAGTTCCTGCTCTTCATTTCATCTCCCTGTCCCATCTGTTTTTAAAGTAAATCCAAACAATCTGGGCACCAAAGGCTACAGCACAGGCAACATACCCTTGATTCTGCAGATTTCTGCCAACTCTTTAGGGCTCATACAATACTACATCTGAACTGTCATGTTTTCACAAACTTTGTATGATGAAGGTAAGAGATAAATTGTTGTGGGATTCCCGTTTCCTTTAAACCAGACAAACCATTTTCAACAGCCCAGAGTAAGGCAATAGCAGCACTAACATTGAGCACTTATATTAAGCTTTTTTTATTACTTCTAAAGCACTGTGCAAACATTAGCTAATTAATTCACACAACACTCCTGTGTAATAAGTGTTGTTACCCCCATTTTACAGGTAGGAAATTGGAGAATGTCCATGACATTCCGAACCCTTAGAGAAGAGTCAGTTGCAGCGCAAGGAACAGAATTCACAAGTTCCCGGCTCCAGGCCTTATACTCCAGCGGCTAGAAACATCCGGTCTCTTTTAACCCGAGAGTCAACGCAGGGAAAAGGGAAGCAAGGCTGGGAAGTGGCTGCCTTTGCAGAATTACTACAGTAAGACAATCCGCCAGACCAAAGCGTCTCCGGCTGTTGAAGTCTGATAGAAACGTGAGTGTCCAACCTCCTGACAATCTGGAAGTCTCCTCACACGTTACGTTGATGGGGGAAGCTTTTACCCTCGGAAGGGGCGCGACACTCACACGGACAACACCGCTGAGATGAGCAGAGGGCTGCAGCCAGGGCGACAACCGCAACCCTCCGGCCCTTAGCTCCTCTGATCCGGACAACCCCCGAACCCCAGGGAGCCCGCCCCGCGGTGCCCAGCCCCTCGCTCCCCAGGGTCTGGGCCTGATGCCAAAGCCCGTCACCAGGCAGGGGTCAGATCAGACCCTGCAGCCGGGGAAGCCGCCAGCCAGGCCTGGCAGCCCCCGGGATCCGGGAGAGGCAGAAGCCGCCCCAGGAGGCGGTGACCGGCACATCGCGGCGGCGGCGGCGGGCGGGGGCTCCCAGGCAGGGCAGCCGCCGGGTGGGGGCCCTGCGCCCGTTGACCCGTAAGGACCCGGCCCCGCAGCCGGGCGCTGGGCTGGGCCAAGGGTCTCGTTGCGCCCCGGCTGCAGCGAGCCCAGGGAAGCGGCGCTTCCCCCGCGCTCCTGGGGGGCGGCGAGGCACGGGAGCGGCCCGGGGAACCGGGGCAGGGAGTCCGTGCCAGCCGGGGCAGCTCGGTGTCCCCGGACGGGCAGGCGGGGCCGTACCTCCTGCGGAGCCTGGTACCCGTGTCCCTTGGGGGCGCCCATCGCCCCCGCTCTCCAGCCTGCCTGCGCCGCGCGGCAGCCGCTGTCACCCGCGCGCCCACCAACGGCCACGGGAGTGTCCCGTTTCCCCCCTCCCCACCCGCGCGCGTTCGCCCCCGCCCTCTGCGCGCGCGAGCACGTCCGGGCCGCGCCATTCGCTGCGAAAGGGGGCGGGCGCTGGAGGGTGACAGGCGGGTCATGTGACCGCCTGGAACGCGGAGCGCCGGGGTCGGGTGGGGGAATAGCCGCCTCCAGGTCTGCCCTGGCCCGCGGGCGGGGCGCTGAGGCTGCCCGCTGGGCTCGCTGGCAGCGGGCAGGGGGTTAATTGCAGGGCGGGCCAGGGCAACCTCCCTGCCAGAGCATTTGTTCTCAGCCCCCTTCGCGTGCATGAACCCCCGGGCCAGCCTCCTCCAGGCGATCCGGGATTTCCCTCCGCTCTGCGTTTCGCTGGGGGTTGCGAGGCTGTTTAAAAGCTTTTGTGGGCACGTGCGCACGCCCTGCAAATGCATCTTTTGTAAACACAACTGTTTATCCCGATTTCCACCCCTCTATTGCAAACGTTTCCCGAACTCCCTAAGGGAGTCTCACCGTTGCTGCTAATGCTATGTAATAGTATTCATTGCGAGTAATGGAGGCTTGTTAGTTAATAAACTATCAGTGGGAGTTTAAAAGCATGCCCCTAATTTTCTCCCCCAACTATAAGCGCCATGCTAGCAAAGCCACTGCACCTATTAGATGAGGGGTTCTCGGGACAAATTATTTGGTGGCCTCAGAGGGCGGCCACCAACTCTTGCTAGTGGCTTCTCTCACCCTTTCCCCTAAAATGCTTGATTAGCTTTAGGAAAAACAAATAAATATGCACATATACACATCCATTTATTTGTTGCTAGTTAGTCTGTTGTGAAAAGTGATATTAATACACATACAAGTATCACTTTTCATAGCAGACTTACTCAGCCCCAGCAAACCTGGATACAAATTAAGCCCTGGATGAGGTGTCAGGGGAGGCAGCGGGGGGCTGGAGCCTGGTGCCCCCTGGCCGGGGGATGGGGCCCAAGGATGGAGCCTGAAGCCATGTGGCCGGAGCCTAGGGCCTGTCACTAGCAGCCAAAACCTGGTACTGTAGCCCAAAGCCGGGCCCGCTACCAGAGTCTGCTGCCCTACCACCCCAGGGCTGAAGCCTGAAGCCTAAAGCCTGAGTCCCACTGCCCCTGGGAAGGTGAGGAACTCACTGGCTCCCTGCTCCTCCAGTGTTGTGCCCCAGGTGTCTCCAGAGGTGGGCAGGGTCCAACCCCTGCTGGCAGTTCTAGCAACCAACCCCAAGGCAGTTCATCCAGGAACAAGAGGGAGGGTGAGGGGCCACTGCTCTCCCCCGCGCCCCTCTCCCCAGCTCAGGAGGCTGTGGCCTCAAGAAAAGCCCCTGGTGGCCCCATGCAGCCACAGTGGCCACGTTTGAGAAACGCTGAATTAGATTCATTTCAGGCTGGGACTTCCGGTCCTGATGCACCAAAGTACTTGCTTAAGTCCAGTCCTATTCAGCAAAGCACTTAAGCACATGCTTTCAACTCCACTGAAGTTAACACAGGTTTAGGTGATAAATAGGGATGGGGCTACTCGTGCTTAAATTTACTTTTGAGTGCTATGCTGAATAAGAGCCTTAGGGCCTGATCCTGCAAACACGTATTCATAGAGTCCTGTGCGGATACAAAAATGTGGATAATTAACTTGTATCTGACCCGTGATCTGCACTCCACCTTCTATATGTATCCACATCTGCACCAGCACTCTATCTCACTGTTAGAGCCCTGTGCAGATACAAAAATTTGGATCCGCATCTGATCTCCGGTTCGCAAAGATGGTAAAGAATACAGACGGGGATCAGATGCAGATCCAAATTTTTGTATCTGCGCAGATGTAGATTTTCACCTTTTTAAATAACAGACCTGGGTTTAGACTTTATCTCGGTTCATCCTTTCCTTCACTCACTCATGTTTTAATTTCTTTGCAGATAATATTAACATTTATATATTGTTTGTCCTTCCTCTGACTCCAGTCAGGGCTGGCTCCAGGCACCAGACGAGAAAGCATGTGCCTGGGGCGGCACCTTGAAAGGGGCGGCACCATGTAAGGGGCGGCATTCCGGGGATTTTTGGGGCGGCACATTCCAGCCGCTCTGCCGTGATTCTTTTTTTTTTTTTTAAGCTTAGGCAGCCCGGTCTGCAGCTCCGCTCCCCGTGCTCCGCCAGTCCCAGCCCAGCCCTGGAGGGGCACGGACCCCGGCCCGTGGGGGGCAGGAACTAGCAATCCCCGCTGCTCACCGTGCCGCCAGGCTCCCCGGGATGTGCCACTCCCCGCCGCCTGCACCAGCCTCCCCTTTAAAGCCGTGTTTAAAGTACGGCTTTAAAGGCCGAGCCGCCTTTAAAGGAGCCTCCTGCAGCCCTGGGGGCTCTGCCTGCCCAGCCGGGAGAGGCACCCTGAGGCTGGAGGGGAAGCCCCTCTCGCCCAGCTGCGAGCGGACTGCAGCACCCGGCTGCCCACGAGTGGAGGGAGCGGGTGGGCGCTGCCCTTCACCCCCTCACGAGCCGCCTTGACCGCCCTCCCTGCTGGCCGCTGTTGGGTTTTGTTGTTTTTTTGCTTCGGCAGTCCGGCCACCTTTTTTTTTTTTTTGCTTGGGGCGGCCAAAAAGCTAGAGCCGGCCCTGACTCCAGCCCCCTATTTTGACACCAGTGTCACTCCTCCAGAGCACCTAGGGCCTTGAGGGTTGGCTTCTCAATGAAGGAGCAGTCAGTGATGCAGAATCTGAGTGTACTCCAAGTGTAACTTGCTTTATTTACCTATATATACCGGTCCCGAAATCATGCGAAATGAGACCACGGCACAATACACAGGGCAATCCCTCCTTCTGGGATTCTCAGCCCTGCACCAATGCCTGGTTGCCAATGTAGTAACTCTATCTCAACAGTTGCCTCTAATCAGAGCCCAAGAGAGAGAGCAAACTCCCCTGCTGTTCACACAGCATCCTCTCTGACTGTCTCTACACAGAACCTTGCAGAACCCAAAACTGAGAACAACACAGCATGTCCCCCCCAGGAGACAAAACGTATTTGTCCACTAAGAAAGATAACCATTGATAAGTGCTACCTGGTAACCACAGCCATGACAATATGCTGTTGCTTTCAGGGATTACATGGGTTCTGTTTGGGGTGGGACTTTCCAGGAGTCAGTTTTTATGTTAAGATGTGTTTGTGATACAAGTGTGTGGCTTTACATTATGCAATGCACCAAGAGGACTGAATAGGTGTGCTTGTTAAATATAAATATTAGGGCTGTCAAGCAATTAAAAAAATTAATCGCATTGAATTGCACGATTAAAAAAATTATTCACATGATAAATCGATTTGTTAAACAATAATAGAATGCCATTTATTTAAATATTTTTGGATGTTTTCTACATTTTCAAATATATTGATCTCAATTACAACACAGAATACAAAGTGTACAGTGCTCACTTTATATTTATTTTTGATTACAAGTGTTTACACTGTAAAAAACCAAAAGAAACAGTATTTTTCAGTTCACCTAATACAAGTACTATAGTGCAATCTCTTTATCGTGAAAGTTGAACTTCCAAATGTAGAATTATGTAAAAAAAAAAAAAAAAAACCTGCATTCAAAAATTAAACAAGGTAAAATTTTAGAGCCTGCAAGTCCACTCAGTCCTACTTTAGCCAATTGTTCAAACAAGTTTGTTTACATTTGCAGGAGATAATGTTGCCCACTTCTTGTTTACAACGTCACCTGAAAGTGAGAACAGGCGTTCACATGGCACTGTTGTAGCCGGCGCCGCAAGATATTTATGTGCCAGATGCGCTAAAGATTCATATGTCCCTTCATGCTTCAATCACCATTTCAGAGGACATGTGTCCATGCGGATGATGGATTCTGCTTGATAACGATCCAAAGCAGAGCAGACCGACGCATGTTCATTTTCATCGGTCAGATGCCACTAGCAGAACGTTGATTTTCTTTTTTGGTGATTTGGATTCTGTAGTTTCCATATCTGAGTGTTGCTCTTTTAAGGCTTCTGAAAGCATGCTCCACACTTCATCTCTCTCAGATTTTGGATGGCACTTCAGATTCTTAAACCTTGGTTCCAGTGCAGTAGCTATTTTTAGAAATCTCACATTGGTACCTTCTTTGCGTTTTGTCAAATCTGCAGTGAAAGTGTTCTTAAAATGAACATGTGCTGGGTCATCATCTGAGACTGCTATGACATTAAATATATGGCAGAATGCAGGTAAAACAGAACAGGAGACATACAATTCTCCCCCAAGGAGTTCAGTCACAAATGTAATTAATGCATTTTTTTTTTTCACAAGCATCATCAGCATGGAAGCATGCCCTCTGGAAGGTTGGCTGAAGAATGAAGAAGCATACAAATGTTTAGCATATCTCTGACATGTAAATACCTTGCAACCCTGGCTACAAAAGTGCTATGCGAACACCTATTCTCACTTTCAAGTGACATTGTAAACAAGAAGGGGGCAGCATTATCTCCTGCAAATTTTAACCACACTTGTTTGTCTGAGCAATTGGCTGAAGTAGGATTGCGTGGACTTGTAGGCTCTAAAGTTTTACATTGTTTTATTTTTGAAAGTAGTTATTTTTTTGTACACAATTCTACATTTGTAAGTTGAACTTTCATGATAGAGATTGCAGTACAGTACTTGTATGAGGTGAATTGAAAAATACTATTTCTTTTGTTTTTTACAGTGCAAATATTTGTAATAAAAATAAATATAAAGTGGGCACTGTGCACTTTGTATTCTGTGCTGTAATTGAAATCAATATTTGAAAATGTAGAAAACATCCACAAATATTTAATACATTTCAGTTGCTATTCTATTGTTTAACAGTGCGATTAATTAATTTTTTGAGTTAATCACGTGAGTTAACTGCAATTAATTGACAGTCCTAAAATATTTAAATTGAGGTTGGCTTTACCTCATCCCTTCCCTGTAATCACTTGGGAAGTCCTGGACAATGCTTTTCATCATTTTAATTCAAATGTTCTCTGAACTGTTGTAGGCCTTTTTTTTTTTTTTGAGACAACGGAGCAGATTTTATGGTCTCCATGAAATGAAGTCCAAGTTTTAATACATTGGACATATCAAGGATTTTCTGTCTGTGATCCAAGCCTTTCCTTTGCTGGTGATTTTTGAAAAGCTTGACATAATGTTATTTTCAAAGACTCTCATATTCTCCAGAAGCAATTACTAAGAAAAACAAATTAACTTTCATCGCTCTGTCTATTCAGACTTTGGAAATAAGGACAGATGCTGAACTGACAATTATTTGCAAATCATAGTCAGTTAATTTCAGAATGAATTGAACCTGAGTAGTGATGACAAATAAAATACATTGCTTGCCTGAAAAGATTCTTGTTTCACTATGACACTCCAGCCCATTCCATTAATGTTCAACACCAAACTAACTTGAGCTTAGTTGAGAATCAATGGAAGAGTTATCTAACTATTCTTATTAGTTAAGAAAATACTTTGTGGAATTTTGGTTCATGCAAAGGACTGGTTTTCACAAGGATCATGGGTCCTGATTTGTGGGGAGTAATTGACTCACTTTGAAAGCTTTGACAAGTCTTTTGACCTCAGTAAATCCATCCAAAAATTGGGTACAAATTAGGAATAGGTGAACAGAGAAAGTTCCTTATCTGGGTATTAACTAGAGCTCTATGTACAATGTGACCAAACATGCATAAAAATTGCCCCATAATTGCTAGGGTTTTTTTTTACGTTACCACATTATATTGGTCCAGAATCTAAGTTTTCATTTAATAAAATAAGTCAATACCCCGCATGATTGTCACCTAGTCTAAGACTGTACCATGATGTCTGTGAGTCTACAGACAATATAAAACCGTTGTGCTGAAAGAGGTGTGAACTGCTCCTCTTCTTTTCAGTGGGCGATAACTGAGAGGCTAAATGATGTCAATTAAAACATCATCAACTATTTCACTGCTGATTATTTTAGCATAAATATCCAGCCGATATGTTTGCCCATTATTGTTTGATGCAGTGATAGGTAGTGGGGAAGGTTGCAGGGGGAAAGATGGAACAGAAAAAAATTCAATCACCCACTCCAACCTCCAAATTTGAAGTCACCTCTATCTTTGCCCAAAATGGAGGGAGAGAGGAGATGCATCTTTCCATCCCCAGCCTGTCTCCCACACCTCCTTTGGTGGCAAAAAGCCACAATTGGCTTATCAAATGTCTGGAACCTAAGAGCTAGTATAAGAAAGGCTCATCGTTTTCGATCCAGAGGTCCTGGTTCGATCTCTGTTGGTGACAACCCACCCAGGCGCACTGCATTACAGGTGCTGGCCCATCCAGGGATTTGAACTGGGTGGCTCTCTGAAGCTTGGAACAACCTTCCCTCAGCTGGAAGGAGAAATACCCTGATGTGGTTCTGTCCCTGTCTTATGGTAAAAGAGAAGGCAGATGTGAGTGATTGTTTGCTACCCAACTGGCTGAAAGGGAAAGCACCAGTGACTAATTGACTACTGCTGATTGGTTGAAAGAGAAGGTACCTGGACGTTATAAGTCAGGGAAGAGGAACTAGGAAAGAGAGAGAAGTGGAGAGCTTCCTTTCAGAACCTGCACTGGAGTGCTGCTGGAGGCAAGAGAGGAGCAGTTGAGGGCAAGCTCCTGATAGGATTCCTGAGGGAAGCAGTTGGGGAAGGCTTCTGGAGGCCTTCCTTGGGGATTCAGAGAGCACAGGCCTGAAGGGCCTGACTACCTGGAAGACTCTGAAAGGAAAGAGATTAAGGTGTCATAGACTGTGAAGTAGGTGGTCTAACCTAATGGTCAGAGCAGTGGTGATCAAGCCTACTGGTCAGAGTCAGAGCTAGGAATCAAGCCAAGCATCAGAGCTGAAGTGGGTCGTAGAAACAAGGATCTGGAACAAGGAAGGCTCAGGAGACAGGCAAGAAGCAGGGTCTGATGTAGCAACCAGCCAAGGATTCATGTAGTTGCTCATACAACTTTCTGTACCTCATTGTGGCTTAAATAGTGAGCCAATCAGAGATGCTGAATGTTTCCTTTAATCAGGAGCTTTGCGTATGGTGACTAGAGTGAGCTAAGTTCCACCAGCCCCCACTCCGTGCTAGTACCTGCGAGTTGCCAGGTGGTGGCTGTGATCTAGGGACCCACAGACTTGGGTTTACGCCCCTGATCCTTCACACCAGGGATGATTAAGCTAGTGTGTTAGGTGGGGAAACTGAAGCTGGATCTCAGAAGAGGGACTGTAAAAGGAAATTAGTTCTCAGAAAGGAGGGACAGTGTTCAGTGGGGAAGACCTGAGAAAGAATCTTTATTTGAAGCTGCAAAATGGTCAGACCTTCAGAAAAGGAAGGGTTGCACTTAGTGAGAGACTGGAATGTAAAACACTGTATTTTG
Source organism: Macrochelys suwanniensis (assembly GCA_033296515.1). Classification (NCBI taxonomy): domain Eukaryota; kingdom Metazoa; phylum Chordata; order Testudines; family Chelydridae; genus Macrochelys; species Macrochelys suwanniensis. Next base: position 13,432,678 of record CM065784.1, on the reverse strand, counting down.
AGCACACTCTAAGTAAATGATCTCTTCCCCAAGAAGGGGCATTGGCATGTGACACAGGACTTGGCGGACTTGTTGAGGAGCTCTGGGATGAAAGGAAACTGAAGTTGGGTGTGGCAGAACCATGCGAGGACCAGAAGGGGGCGCTGCAGAACAGGCATGCTCATTTACAGTCCCCTTCTGGTGGCTGGACAATGCAGAGATTTGTGAGACAGCTACAACTGTAAGCTAACAGATCCTCTACTCTACTGCCTTTTAACTCAGACAGTAGAGGTCTGGGATTCAATCCACTCTGCCACTGACCCAGTCAGGGGCCTCCTGTTTTCTTTTGTACCAAGTACCTTGTCCAGTCATGGCAGATTTTGCTGTATGTCCAATAACAACAGCCAGTGTTGCCTGTTATTTTTCCTCATCCAGCTGATTTAGAACTGAATTGACTGTTTGAATGTGACTAAGTTTCAGGCTGTATTCAGTAAAAACAACGAGGAGTCCTTGTGGCATCTTAGAGACTTAACAAATTTATTTGGGCATAAGCTTTCGTGGGATATAACCCACTTCATCAGAGGCATGGAGTGGAAAATACAGTAAGCAGGTATAAATATACAGCACATGAAAAGATGGGAGTTGCCTTACCAAGTGCGGGGGTCAGTGCAAACAAGGCCAATTCAATTAGGGTGAATGTGGCCCATTCTCAACAGTTGACAAGAAGGGGTGAATATCAACAGAGGGAAAATTACTTTTTGTAGTGCGAACGAGGCCAATTCAATCACGAAAGCTTATACCCAAATAAATTTGTTTTAGTCTCTAAGGTGCCACAAGGACTCCTCATTGTTTTTACTGATACAGACTAACATGGCTACCCCTCTTAAGGCTGTATTCAGTTCCTTAAAGAAGAAAACCTCAGATCTCTTAGACTTGGAATCTCAAGTGTTACCATTCCCAATAATAAAAAAATCACAAATCACTCAATGAGACAATAATAATGTGATTGGCTTTAACATGAGTTTAAGCGCCCCCCCACACACACCTTTTTTTCCCCCTTCTGACTTTTGAGCCTGTGGAGCGCACTCAGATCACTGTTTCAAGCTTTGCTCCACAATCATGAGGGCGATGTTTCTTTTAATGAAAGCTTAGATTCTCACCTGATCTCTTGACTTCAAGAACTGGGACTGAAAGAACTACCCCAAATATTGCAAGACTCTTGATTAAAATCTCCAGGGTTAGCAACACAGTATCACTAAGGCCTTGTCTACACTACAGAGTTTTGTCGATAATGTTATGTCGATACTCAAAAAATGCTATAATAAAAATCAGCATTGCATGTTCACATTCGCTCCCTCTGTTGGCAGAGCACGTCCACAGTTGGGGCACTATCATTGACACTGTGAGTCTATCCCACAGTCCAGCTCAACACCTTCTGCTGCTAGGTCTTGTGGGAAGGCAGAGAGGATTGCGGTGCATCTTGGGACTGGGCTCAATGTCCCATGATGCATTGTTTTCGTTCCACATTCCATGGGCTTCCGGCTTTCTTTTGCGGCATTTTTCAATAACCCTTTTTTTGCTGTTCGCGCCATCTCTGTATGAAGGGATGGATCCCGGACTGCTCTCCTATGCTCTGATAACTGTCATGAAGACATTGTGGGTGGCAGTGTAGTTAATCACAATGTTCCTAACTGAAGAAGACTCCTAGTTGCCTGACATGCTGTGTAATATGGATAGGAGCAACTTTAGATTGTTTTTGGCATTCACAGAACAGCTGCAGATGGTGGACCATTGCTTTTGTGCTTGGGACACAAGCACTAAATGGTGGGATCATATCATCATGCAGGTCTGGGATGACGAGCAGTGACTACAGAGTGTTCAGATGCGGAAAGCCATTTTCCTGGTACTGTGTGCGGCACAAGGACACCAGAATGAGAGCTGCCCTATCGGTGGAGAAGTGCGTGGCGATCGCTGTGTGGAAGTTGATGACTCCAGACTGCTACCGGTCAATCACGAATCAATTTGGAGTCGGGAAGTCAACCTTTGGGGCTGCATTAATGCAAGTGTGCAGGGCAATTAATCGTATCCTACTACATAGGATAGTGACTCTGGGAAAAATGCATGAAATAATGGATGGCTTTGCAGAAATGGGTTTCCCTAACTGTGGAGGGGCAATAGATGGCACACACATTCCAATTTTGGCACCAGACCACCTTGCGACAGAGTACATCAATCAGAAGGGGTTCTTCTTCATGGTGTTGGAGGTGCTTGTGGGTCACCGTGGGCGTTTCACTGACATCAATGCGGGGTGGTCCGGGAAGGTGCATGGCGCACGCATCTTCAAGGAACAACAGCCTGTATAGAAAGCTACGAGCGGGGACTTTCTTTCCAGACCAGAAGATTACAGTGGGGGGATGTTGAAATGCCCATAATGATCCTGGGAGACCCGGCATACCCCTTTATAGCTATGGCTCATGATACCTGACACGGGAAACCTGGACAGCAGTAAGGAGTGGTTCAACAACAGGCTGAGTAGGTGCTGTATGACAGTGGAATGTGCCTTTGGCAGATTAAAGGTGTGCTGGTGATGCCATTATGGCAGGTTAGATCTCAATGAGGATAATATTCCCATGGTCATAGCTGCGTGTTGTCCATTGCATAATGTTTATGAAGCTAAGGGTGAAAGGTTTGCTCAGGGGTGGAGTGTTGAGGCAGACCCCTTGGTTGCTGATTTTGAGTAGCCAGATACCAGGGCTATCAGAGGAGCCTAGAGGGGGGCAATTCGAATCAGGGAGGCTTTGATGCAACACTTTGAAAATGAGAACCAGTAATGCATATCTCTGTGATTGGTGCTGCAATGTTACATTACGTGTAGTTTTACTAGGAAGCAATGGTGAAATTTGGGGCCTTACATTCCAGTAAGCAAATGATTAAACTGCCTGTGTATGTATCGGTAGTGCCTACTATCTTAATTTGTAGGAAACAAATAAAGATGAGTTACCGTTCAAAAACTTTGCTTTTATTGCACAGGAAACAACACACACACACACACACACGAAGATGCTTGGTGGGAAAGGAGGTACCAGGGAAGGGCAGATTTTCAGATCTGTGTGTAGGTCCAGCTATCATTTTGAAAGTTGTCCAAGGGGGTGGAGTGAAGGGGAAACTGAGAAGTCCCGGAAAGTGGAAAGGACTGTGCAGGCAGAGTTTGGGGGGGGGGGGGGCACGGAAAAGAGTTCTGAATGTGCTGCAGAGGAGGGTGGGCACGCATCTGCTCAGTCTGCAGCATTATTAAGGACTTCAGCATCTCTGTTTGCTCCTCCATGACTTCAATCATCCGCTCAGAAGCATCCTGCATCAACACGCTGTTCTGCCGTACTGATTAGCTGCACAGGGGAATGTCCAGCACGCAGAAACACAGGCAGCCTTGTATATTTCTATACCCTGTCTGAACCCATCTCCGCACTACACAAATCACAGCCACTTACTAGGTATCTCCTCTCCTGCTTCTTGCTCACCAGAGAGCAACTGCTGAGACAAGCTAAGACACCTCCGGAGTGGTGAACTGTTCCTGGCTGCCTGTCCTACCAGGCGACCCCGCCAGGAACTCCACATTGTCACCTAACTCCACCTCTTCATCAATGACATCGTCCTCTGGGTCAGGTCCTCTTTCCACCGCCTCCAGGCCTCCTGAAGTATCCACGGGCCTCTTGGTGATGGAGGTGGGGTCGCCACCGAGGATACCGTCCAGCTCCTTGTAGAACTGGCAGGTCTTAGATGCAGCACCAGAGCAATGGTTTGCCTCCTTTGCCTTATGGTACACCTGCCTCACCACCTTTATCTTCACTCTGCACTGCAGCGTGTCCCAATCAGAGCCCTTTTTATACAAGCCTCGAAAGATCAGCTTACTTATAATATCCATAACCCATGTTCTAAGGTAATATTTAAGTGTTTGGTCCATGATTGTAAAAGTGTTTGCTCTGAAACTGTAAACCCTCACAGTCAGGAGAGAAGCATTACAATTTACCACAGAAGTTGTCTCCTACTCAACAAAAGAAGGTCCTTAGACACCAGACAAACCATTGTGTAACATCAGAGAACAAAAGACTTTGTTGATTGCGCCCCTCAGCTCCAGTGCTTAATTTGTGCCGGGGCTTGCTGGGGCTTTTGTTGGGTAGGAGACAACTATTCCCATGATAAATTGTAATGCTTCTCTCCTGACTGTGGGGGTTTTCAGTTTCAGAGCAAACACTCTACTAATGGAAAGGTGGAAGTAACCATATCAACTGTAAAAGGGTAATTAATTGAAAGGAACTGTTATCAGTAGGAAAGAAACTTTTGAAGTGATAATCAACATGGCCCATTACAGACAGTTGACACAAAGGTGTTAAAGGTATTTAACGGGGGGAAATAAATTCAATTAATGTAATGACCGAGCCATTCACAGTCAATATTCAGACCTAAGGTAATGGCATCTAGTTTGCATATTAATTCCAGTTCAGCAACTTCGCGTTGGAGTCTGTTTTTGAAGTTTTTCTGTTGCAAAATTGCTACCTTTAAATCTGTCATTGCGTGATTAGGGAGGTTGAAGTGTTCACCTACTGGCTTTTGAATGTGATGATTCCTGATGTCAGATTTGTGTCCATTTATTCTTTTGCGTAGAGACTGTCCAGTTTGGCCAATGTACATGGCAGAGGGGCATTGCTGGCACATGATGGCATATATCACATTGGTAGATGTGCAGGTGAACGATCCCCTGATGGTGTGGCTGATGTGATTAGGTCCTATGATGGTGTCACTTGAATAGATATGTGGACAGAGTTGGCATCGGGCTTTGTTGCAAGGATAGGTTCCTGGGATAGTGTTTTTGTTGTATGGTGTGTGGTTGCTGGTGAGTATTTGCTTCAGGTTGGGGGGCTGTCTGTAAGCGAGGACTGGTCTGTCTCCCAAGATCTGTGAGAGTGAGGGATCATCTTTCAGGATAGGTTGTAGATCTTTGATGATGCGCTGGAGAGGTTTTAGTTGGGGGCTGAAGGTGACGGCTAGTGGCGTTCTGTTATTTTCTTTGTTGGGCCTATCCTGTAGTAGGTGACTTCTGGGTACTCTTCTGGCTCTGTCAATCTGTTTTTTCACTTCAGCAGGTGGGTATTGTAGTTTTAAGAATGCTTGGTAGAGATCTTGTAGGTGTTTGTCTCTGTCAGAGGGATTGGAGCAAATGCGGTTGTATCTTAGAGCTTGGCTGTAGACAATGGATCGTGTGGTGTGTTCTGGATGGAAGCTGGAGGCATGTAGGTAAGTATAGCGGTCAGTAGGTTTCCGGTATAGGGTGGTGTTTATGTGACCATCGCTTATTAGCACAGTAGTGTCTAGGAAATGGACCGTTTGTGTGGATTGGTCTAGGCTAAGGTTGATGGTGGGATGGAAATTGTTGAAATTGTGGTGGAATTCCTCAAGGGTTTCTTTTCCGTGGGTCCAGATGATGAAGATGTCGTCAATGTAGCGCAAGTAGAGTAGGGGCATTAGGGAACGAGAGCTAAGGAAGCGTTGTTCTAAGTCAGCCATAAAAATGTTGGCATACTGTGGGGCCACACGGGTACCCATAGCAGTGCCACTGACTTGAAGGTATATATTGTCCCCAAATGTGAAATAGTTGTGGGTGAGGACAAAATCACAAAGTTCAGCAACCAGGTTAGCCGTGGCATTATCAGGGATACTGTTCCTGATGGCTTGTAGTCCATCTTTGTGTGGAATGTTGGTGTAGAGGGCTTCTACATCCATAGTGGCCAGGATGGTGTTGTCTGGAAGATCACCGATGGATTGTAGTTTCCTCAGGAAGTCAGTGGTGTCTCGAAGATAGCTGGGAGTGCTGGTAGCATAGGGCCTGAGGAGAGAGTCCACATAGCCAGACAATCCTGCTGTTAGAGTGCCGATGCCCGAGATGATGGGGCATCCAGGATTTCCAGGTTTATGGATCTTGGGTAGCAAATAGAATATCCCTGGTCGGGGTTCTAGGCATGTGTCTGTACAGATCTGTTCCTGTGCTTTTCCAGGGAGTTTCTGGAGCAGATGGTGTAGTTTCTTTTGGTACTCCTCAGTGGGATCAGAGGATAATGGCCTGTAGAATGTGGAGTTAGAGAGCTGCCTGGCAGCCTCTTGTTCATATTCAAACTTATTCATGATGACGACAGCACCTCCTTTGTCAGCCTTTTTGATTATGATGTCAGAGTTGTTCCTAAGGCTGTTGATGGTGTTGTGTTCAGCACGGCTGAGGTGATGGGGCAAGTGATGATCCCTCACTCTCACAGATCTTGTGAGACAGACCAGTCCTCGCTTACAGACAGCCCCCCAACCTGAAGCAAATACTCACCAGCAACCACACACCATACAACAAAAACACTATCCCAGGAACCTATCCTTGCAACAAAGCCCGATGCCAACTCTGTCCACATATCTATTCAAGTGACACCATCATAGGACCTAATCACATCAGCCACACCATCAGGGGATCGTTCACCTGCACATCTACCAATGTGATATATGCCATCATGTGCCAGCAATGCCCCTCTGCCATGTACATTGGCCAAACTGGACAGTCTCTACGCAAAAGAATAAATGGACACAAATCTGACATCAGGAATCATCACATTCAAAAGCCAGTAGGTGAACACTTCAACCTCCCTAATCACGCAATGACAGATTTAAAGGTAGCAATTTTGCAACAGAAAAACTTCAAAAACAGACTCCAACGCGAAGTTGCTGAACTGGAATTAATATGCAAACTAGATGCCATTACCTTAGGTCTGAATATTGACTGTGAATGGCTCGGTCATTACATTAATTGAATTTATTTCCCCCCGTTAAATACCTTTAACACCTTTGTGTCAACTGTCTGTAATGGGCCATGTTGATTATCACTTCAAAAGTTTCTTTCCTACTGATAACAGTTCCTTTCAATTAATTAGCCTTTTACAGTTGATATGGTTACTTCCACCTTTTCATGTTTCTCTGACTGTATAAATATCCTCTCACTGTGTGTTCCATTCTATGCATCCGATGAAGTGGACTGTCGTCCACGAAAGCTTATGCTGAAATAAATTTGTTAGTCTCTAAGGTGCCACAAGTATTTCTTTCTTATTTTCTTTTTGCTGACACAGACTAACACGGCTACTACACTGAAACTCTAATAATGGTAGCAGTTGCACAGTGCGCCTTGGGACAAATGCATATGGAGAGAGAGAATCCATCCCATCTCTTATAATGACTTTAAATATGGGAAGCTTAAAAATAATTCTGCAATATCTTGTGAACGCCATGGCTTTTTCTAAGATTCTGTGGGATCATTTCTCTGTGTCAACAACAGATGGCGCCAAAGTTAAGCAAATGGATGAAAATAAAAAGCAAATTTATTTCCCCTTCTAAGTTGTACTGCTGCCTACCCTGAATAGATCTTGATGCATATTCATAAAGTAAAAAGTGTGTGTCTAGTGTATTGATCATCATTGGAATGAACTAGGCATGTTTTACTATCAGCAAGTATTGTTTAATGGAAAGTCAGAGTCATATTATGCTGCTAATGCAACGTCAGAACATTTCTGACTGGGATGCTGTTAATGGTCTGTCAATATTTCCATTTTAAACCCATATCTGACCATGTGAGGATGAGGCTCAATTTCAAGTCAGTGCATTTTCAATTCATTTTTTCAAATAATTTGTACTATCAGAGTATTTAAAAATATAACTTTATTGGCCTGGGATGCTTTAAAACTTTTTTTAAATGCCAAATAAGAATGGAGGTAAAGCCACAAAAGCTGCATGAAAGTGGTATTAACAACTTGATTTAAAACAACAAGAGCAATGAGATTACCCTTAATCTTTTAAAATCCAAACTGACACTTTAACTTCATCTCACATCTGATAGGAATTTTTTTCGAACTTCCAGAGGGGAAAAGGATCGAGATGTCAACACAGAAATTTAGCTTCACCTTTGATATGCCTTGCCTGAGATGAAGAACAGGGTGAAGGGAAAACTGAAAGTCAGATTGTCTTCCCTTTAATGTAGTTTGTTTGATTGATCACTATGCTGAAAGCCTGCTTGATTTCCTTAGCATGTTAGTTATAAATTGCAGGCTTTCAGCATAGTGATCTGTATAAAACACCATTTCAGATCAGAACACCGGCCCATCAAGTTCAGCATCCTGTGTATGTTCATGGCCAGTGCTTAATAATTAAGAGGAAACGAACTATCCTACCCCCCAATGCACCTAGCTAATTATGCAGTACTACAGCCCAGAGACTCAGATACTATGGAGATCAGGCACTGACGACCTCTTTCAAATGCCCATAGAAGTCAATGAAAAGACTCCAATTGACTTCAATGGGCTATGATCAGGCCTTCAGATATTATGGTGATGAAAATAGTGTAAATGCCTAGAGTGGGCAGAAAAAAAATCCTTCTGGAGCCTTCTGTGGACCAGTTTATGCCCTGAAATCTGAGGGGATGGATTCTGCAGCATTACTCCTGAGTAGGGTGACCAGATGTCCCAATTTTATAGGGACAATCCTGATATTTGGGGCTTTTTCTTATATAGGCTTCTATTACCCTCCACCCTCTGTTCCGATTTTTCACACTTGCTGTCTGGTCACCCTACTCCTGAGTAAAGACCCAGGCCAATGGGACTGCTTGCAAGAGCTTCAGCATCACTCTCAAGATTTGATTGCCCTTATCGTAGCATGCATAACTACATATTTTCTTTTCAAGTTCGTATCTATACATATCATGTTTTGAATATGCTTTTAATCTTGCTGTAATATTAGAATCTTTGCTTTAAAAATGTGCATGACATGCTGCTAGACATATTTATAACAAGCAGAGCATCCAGTTTCAATCACTTGTGAAGGAGCGGCTCTTCTTAATCTGTCAATCAGCCCATGCACAAAATGTACAGAGCATCAATTGCATTTTAGGTTATTTACTGTGACTTTTGTATCTGCCAATAAATCTAAAATCCATGTCAAAGAATATATAGCTCAAGTAAATCCATAAATGTAGCAGAAAAGCTTCACTAACTACCTGAGATTGCCAAAAGCTGAGTTCATTCCTTATTGCGAAAAATATTGAGGTCCATAAATTATTTTTATCACCCCCAGAGCAATGCAAACAGTTTCCTACAGATGCTAAAGGTGTGATAGAATTTTTATTGAACACCAAAATATCACATTTGTACACCTCTGAATATAAGGTAAAAGTTTATACTTAGACGTTAAGGCCCCAGTTCAGCAAAGCACTTAAGTACTTACCTAAGTATAAGCCCCTTTAGTGCTTCGCTGAACAGGAATGGACTGTTGAACTGCAGGGTAAGGGTGGATCCTGATCCTATTAAAGTCAGTGGTAACACTTTCATTTTGTTCAGATGGGATAGGGCCTTAAAACATTTCTGTTTACTGAATCCCTAAATAAATACAGTAAAAAACTGGAAACATGTTATGGGGCCTATGGAGTGAAAGTAATATTAACACAGGAATTAAACCTTGTGTTTGACTAGATTTGACATTCCTTGCTTTGGTTTAGTTGCTCTTTAGTTAGGATTTAGTTGACACTTTCCTTAAAGAAATTAAAAACTATGTCGGGCCTGCAAAGAACGTAAAAATAATGAATGGTGAACATTCTGCAGAGAACTTTGTAGAAAACACCACTGAATTAACTTGCAGTACATTTGTTAAACATGAGCAGCTCTAATAATGACATTTCATTTAACAATGCCCTTTGTCTTTTCAGTTCATCAGTTACCTATTTCAGTAATGAACTGCAGTCATACCATTCTGATTTTCTCCTAATGTAAAGGCTGAGATCACTTCACTTGCACTGAAGCATGATGCTATTATTCAGTTTGTGGCTTAGGAAAAAAGCTATAGAATATATCACAATTCTAATTGGCTAACAAATATTAAAGCCTATGATGGTTAAGGGCAGCCAATAATTCGGTTTAGTTTTTGATGGGAACAAGTAAAATTTGAAAAAATGGCTTGAAAATGCTGAGTATATATACTTTATGAGCAGTGTATTAAGTATTCATTGGGAAAAATGAGCCATGCATTAAATATTATTTTAATTCTTTATCAACAATCCATGCACATAACTTAATAGCAGCATCTTTAGTTAGGGGTAATAATTTCAATTGCACAAGCAAAATTGAGTTACTTGCAATTTTGATGAAAGATTTTCCAAAGAACTACAGGAGGCCAGATTTTGTGGGTGATATCCCACATTGCACTATGTAAACGCAAGACAGATAAAAGAAATCATATGTCTGCTTGATATGATCCATAAGTCTTACAAAAGGTAATGAAGCCTGTGTTCAAACTCATTTGTTGGCCCCTTTAAGGTTTCTTAAATTTCAAAAACTCTCTGCATTGCCTTCTCAGCTATGAAAGATATATTTTCACTTTCTATCCACCAGGATCCATTCCAAATATTTTCAGAGCTCACCAAAACATTTAATTAGCAAAGACTGATGCTCAGCACTTCATAATCTTTTCCCAACTGAACCAAATCTACACCATTTACAATAGATCTTTGGAAAACTGCTTTATACCGAGTACTGCATCTATAGATCTCTCTCAATTACCCACAGTAAATTTAGGCATTGTACAAGAGCAAATTTTACAGTCCATGAAGAGATGAAGTGAAATCTAGATGAAATTCATTGTGACAGATTCTCAGTTAGTGCCCTGATGTGTCTGTATTACAGAAGATAGACATTCTATTAGCATGGAAGCTCCCATAATGGACTGTGAATCATTTCAGGTAATAGAGATGCCAAGTAGAATGACTGAAAAGCACTATTGAATTCCATTAGCGCTCTTTGTTTTTAAATCAGTCATTTCTTTGTGAATATCCAACTATATACTTCTTGACCCTATCTGAGAGTAGTAATTGTGAACTAATATTACAAAACATTAATCTGAGTTACTGTTCAATTAATGTTTCTGTTCAAGGGTTATTTTTATACTGCAAATGTGAAGGAGACTGTGGCTTGTATTACAAATATGTATTTTGTACTTGTGCTGGTGCAGAATGCCATTTTCGGTTACATTTGAGCATCTGTTGTATTCAGTCTCATCTCATTAGGTATAAAAAACCCAGGTATTGGGTTTTCTTTTGTGCAAAGTCATATAGCCAGGATAAAATAACTATAATCAACAAATCTATAAACATTTTTATAAGGGATGCCACAATTAGGCTTTTTTTCATTTATATTCTTGGTTAATTATTAGCAAAATAAATAAATAACACCATATCCTCCTACCCAAACAGTCCCACCTTATCTATCAATCATGTATGATTTATCAGACTTAATAATTGCTTGGATAATTAGTACAGGATTTAGGTTTATTTGGTGTTCTGGAACCTCAGAAATGCCTGCATAATTGCCATTTACCAGTAGATCAAGTTATGAATGATCCTTTTCCAGATAAACATGAAGGTTAGAACCTAAGCAGAACATATTTCTTCATCCGTTGCCTTTAATACAATTATCAGTTTACTTCTCATGTCATACGAATGGTATTTCACTATGTTAGCTAGTCTCCAGTTTATTTATTTATAGGTAATTTTAAAACCAAAAAAACCCTCTCCTCTTGTGTGAAAGTGCTTTGTGCCTAGTTTAGAAGGAATAATAGAAGTAATATTGAATACACTGGCAACATGATTTGAATCTCCTCTGTATTCTCACATAAGTCCCTTGGGACGACTTTAAAAAGAGTAGCCTCTACATCTTCTGTCTACAATCATCTACTTTTGAATCAGAATGAGCAATATTATCCTTATATACTTAGAGAATCTGTGTCTACAGCTTGAAAATGAGACTCTCCTTAATGCTGTAATGACAGGTGTAAGATTAACTTTGTTAGGTGTCTAGCCACTCATGCAAACTAAATTAAATTAATGGAACAAATTTCTCTCATAATTAAGATAAAAATTCATGTCAGCTGTAACCTTGCTGTACACTAATTATATACAAATGATTTATCATCTGTTTCGCCCAGAATATTAATCCTCACCTCATTGATAACTGCAGCCAGTGTTAAGAGATGAGAGTTGATTAACTATGACAGATTGGGCATCCACTGTACTAAGTGCCTGAACAACCAGTGAAACCAATAATATTCAAATAACACTTCTTATTTAAAAATGCATTCCCAGGAAAACAGATGCATGTTTAATGAAGGATATGGTGATTATTTCAATAATGTCTGATATTGGAACGGTGGGCAGAGCTAATCAATAACAATTAACCACTTAGCTTGCTAAAGATATGGTTCTATAAAGCAGGTTACATACATATTAGTGGACCCCAGTTCAAGACATTTTATGCATAATGTCTTCATGCTATGTTGTTACTTATTTACTTTTCTGATTGTAGAAGGCTTTGGATTGCTTATGCATGCTAACAAGCCAAATTGTCTATTGTTGGCTCCTCCAGGCTGAAATAAAAACAAAGGATTGGTACTGTCCACAGTCCTTTGAATGGTCCATATGTAGAGTCCCAAGGTAATTATGACTAGGAAACCAATACCTCTTTATGAGAACGTTGCTTTCCAGAAAAATTTGCTCAAGAGGCATCATTCTGTGGGACAGAAAACATGCTTTGATCTTCCATCATATACCAAGGATGCTTTTAATTACATGAAAATGATCAAAATTAACTTGTATAAGCCTTTAAGGAAAAGTGATTTGGCCTTTTTTTTTTAAACTACCACCGTGTACTTGGGAAGATGGTTATAATGCGTTGTTTAATGAATAATTAAAAGCATGTAACCTTCCAAGCATTTTGAAGATTTGTACTTTTTGTTTTGTGTTAATGCCGTCAGCCCCTGGACTCTTTTCAGGCTCTTTTCATACTTATTGCTCATTGAGATTCCCAGAATCCCCTCACTAGCAGTCAGAATGGAGAAAAACCCAATTTCCTGTACCTAGGCATTAAGAAAGAATGATTAGCAAATGGGCGGGGGATAATGCTGTTATAAGTGAATTATTTTCCTTGAAAATTTGTGTGTCTGAAGCAGAATTATACTTGCAGGAAAAGTAACAGCTAAAGTTTGATTTCAAGCAATTCTGAACCTGAACCAGATTGTGAACTTCTTACTCACACTGGTGAGCAATGGGACACCTTTTGTGAGAATCAGCTCACCAATGTGGGTCCGTAGCCCAGTCTTCAGTGAATTTAGTGCTGGTGAAAGCAGATGGAGACAAGTCACCTCAGCTATTTACGTTACAGGTACAGAGCAGGCAGTGGCAATGCAAGCTTCCATATTCACCAACATACCCCATCTGGGACATAAAGGAACACTCTAGTTAAGAAGGTAGTTCATGTTCCCTACCTATTCAGGGAATGGCTTCTGCTGAGATCACCAGTTCTTCAAATGGTGGTGTTTCTTGTAATGTGGATATCCATTCCCTCTGATCTGCAATGAAATTCATTTCAGCTGGGCCACCAATACAAAGCAACCACTTACCAATCTGATGTTTGAAACATGAGTCTAGGAGGTAAATATTCTATTTCCCAGTAATAGTACCCTGAGCCATCTGATCCCACTGTTCTATTTACCTTGGCCTTCAAATCACAGAGTTATGAAGGAAATGAAGAAGGAAATAGGATCTTCTAACTTCGTCCACATTTCTAGCAATTTCAGGGCTAACTGCCTCTGAATTTGTAAATGCAGATAATTAGAAGAATCATATGTATGAAGTATTAGAGTATATGCAGAATAAGTCAAGTACTTGATAACCAATTTAATTTTGAGTTTAATATCAACTTTAAATAAGGAAAGAGGCCATAAGATTTATCAAAATCTTATTCCTGGGGGACACACATCTGCTATGAACCTAATCAGCCACAGTATATCACCACTGCTCTACACAAATGCTAATGAAAGAAAGTTTATATGGTAGAACAAAAATGGATCATAAACACTGCAAGTCTGATGTTACACCTAGAAATTGCTCTACATGTTTCTATCAAGATTCAGTGTGTCAAGCCTGCATGTGTCATTGTGCAATCTTGATTACATTTCTTTGTTTCCATGAATAAAAAATGAGAAAATGTGAGAAATCATAAATGGAATATCAAAAGGAAATCACAAAAACAGCCTCCCCGGTAAACAAGTTTTCGAATGGCAGTTTAGCATTCTTTATATGCAAAGCACTTTACAAAACCTTCACTTATCAATCCTAACAACAGCCAGGAACTTGGTAAGATAGGCCTTGTTTGTACTGGTGTTTTTAGCCACTGGTGTAGTTGCACCAGTGCAAACACCCAGGCTAGAGGTGGTGCTCTAGTTCAACATGTGTATCTTTAGTAGTACAAGTCACAGTTTACACCAGTGCAGCATGTCCACCCTAGGGGTCTGCATGGGTAGATATAAGTTGGTGTAGCTACTCTGAGGGCTAAAATGCCCCATTGTAGACAAGGCCTCAGCGCTGCTCCTTTTAAATAAGGAAATTCAGACACAGCAATAGTTAAATGCTTTTCTAAAGCACATAGGAGTCATTGGGCCCATTTCAGCTCACGTTTCCCCAATGTGGAAAGTGCAAGCTTACCTTTACTTTGAAGAAGGACTAGGGAGCCAAACCACCTCTCCCAGCATAAACCCAGTGGGATGTCTGGCAGCAGTACCATCTCCATCCAGCCCTCTCTTGGGGAGAATTCCCTCTGGGGCACAACTGATGCAGAGAGTTGTACATTATATGTGACTGCACCATTTTGGCTGAATGTGTCCCAAGTGAAATGGGGGCTTAGAACTCAGCAGTTCCTGGCTCCACTAGACCTATCTATGCCCATTAGGCCTGATTCTCATCTCACTCATATCAATCTAACACAGGTGAAAATGCATTGACTTCAGTGGAGTTACTCCAGGTTTATTCTGGTATAAGCAAGAAGGGGATACCAAACATGGGTACTGCTCTGGTCCTGTATCTACCACCCCATTGCACAGTTAATAGTTATTACCTCAAGCATCTACCTCTACATCCTCTCAGAATAAGAAATGAGATTACACATCCTCCTGCAAACCCTCTAACGGTGACAATTCCATTAGGCAGACAGTGCAAACATCCCAATTATTTCAGAGGGGAATAAGTTGAGCCCTGCTTTTGCTATTTACAATTATTACTGAGGAGCATCAACTAAACAACCATTTTCCTGCAGCCCTCTTTAAAAGAAGAAATGAGCCCAATATGCCGCTAAGCTAATGAGGTCTGTGTGACAGAGTCATAGATACATTTTCTCACTAGCCTAATGAGGAAAGTGACAGACAGTGAAACAGTTCACACTTGAGTAATTTTCTAGTCATGAGCAACCACAGTGCTCATAGTAGCAGAAGCTGGAGAAGGAGCGAAGAGATATACAATAAATATACACTGGCTCCACTGGCCAGAATAAGTTATCACTAGAATAGAGGTCTTGGGGCAAACTCCCCTAGGAAATTTAAACAAAAAGAGTCAATTTAAGGCATCTCTAGCAGTGCATTCAATTAAAATTAAATTTTTAAAAAAGAGGATCAGCTGCCATGCTGCTAGGCCACCTGCCCAAAGGAAAAAAAAATTAGAGATGCAATGACCCTGCACTACCAGTGTCTGCAAGCTGCTCACAAATAGCTGAATAATATCTGCTTTTCACAAACGTCCACGGGCCATTTAGTCCCAGGAAAGAAAGGAACTAGCAGCAAGTAACTCATTATCCATATTGACAGCAAGTGTTCACCATGAAAAATGCTTTCCCTCTTACTTTTTTAATACGCTGGCACCCTCTTACAGTGAAGTCATTATTTTCACAGAAAAATATCACTATGAGCCAAGTCTGGGTGCATCCCTTGGCACGGATTCCACTGGACCTGTAAGATCCATTTGGGGAATGGTACCACGAGGAGCTGCCCTTGGTGGTAGCCTGGTAGTGCCAATCACTGTGGGCAGACTCCACCCCCACACTTTCAGCTGCCAAGGCACTCAGGGTGCTGGGGATGTGGTTAGGAGACAAAGTCTAAGTCTAGGGTGTGGGGGCTTTCCCCAGCTGAATGACAGCCAGGGAAACCAATTGGGCTGAGAGTCCCAAAGAGAGATGTTCCATCCAAGAGCTTGGAAATGGAGCTGGGTTCAATTTTCTAGAGGGTTCTTTAAAGATGTAACTAATGTTGAATCAAGCCCCCACTTGCAAGCACTGAGTCAAAAAAAAAGAGAACTTTATTGGGGGGGGGAGATGGGAGGGGGACACAACAGAATGAAATTGAGAAAACTAGCAATTAATAAATCTACAAATTCTATGAGGTAAAACTCCTCCCCCCCAACACCCCAGTGCCTTAACCATAGTCCCTACCTCAATTCTCCTGGCAATTGTGAGTGGCTGGTGCATTCCAGTTAGCTATCTGGGGTTGGAGAAGGCTCAGGATGCTGGCAGGCCAGTGCTGCCTGAGCTGCTCTGGGGGCTCTACCACCTGATCCAAGTGGGGTGATTTCAGCTTTAATTACTGGGAAAGAAGGCCTGCACCAAGGTTCCTCAGATAGGCTGCCGCTCTTGCTGTGGCATAAAGGTGAATTGCAGAGTAAAATGAAAATAGAATTAAAAACTAGATTTCTGTTCTGTGTGTCCCATCCTGTCCCCCCCCCCAAAAAAAAAAATCAGGTTCTGGAGGACATTTGGCACAGAAATATGTTTTAACTAATTTTTAAAAAAGAGTCCCCCACTTCCCTCTCTGAAGTTCTCTTGATGCTTCCTACCTTACTGCAGACATCCCAGAATATGCCACCACAAATACCAGCGTCTCATTGTAACCCATGCCATCCATGGCATTTTTAATATCATAGGCCTTGACTGCACACTCAAGTTATACTGGTTTAAGGCAAATCGATTTAAATTTATCAACACAAACTACACTACTATACGCTAGGTACAAACTGATATAAGAGTGTCCACACAGGAGTATGCTCTTGTTTAAATACATTGATTTTTAAACTGAGTTGAGTAAAACCAGGGAAACTTTTGTGTGTAGATTGAGCAACAGAATCAGTCTGAAATATGTTCAGCAAACCAGGAAGTGTCAAGAGGATTTCAAAGAGAGGGGGGAAAAAAGGTATTAAAAGAATTAGTGGTTTACTCATTGTTCATTTTTGCTTTGCAATTCACCTTAACTAATCCTATGTGTGAGCTACAATGTGCAAAATACATAAACCTGAGAAAAGGAGAAAAAACTCTCCACTGTCTAATAAAGTCTAATCGTTACCTCTTAAAAGAACAAACAGGCTAAATCAATAAATGTGCTCTACATCTTTTTGTGTTGGTGCTATAATTAATGTAAGATCCTTTAAAACTCCTATCGATACATACACTTGTCACGGTGTGATGGGGCGTGGGCCCCACACAAATGTAAAAAGGGTTAACCTCAGCAGGGAGCAGTCAAGGTGAGTCCTCCAAGTGGCCTAGAGAGGTTGTGTGGGGCCCAGCAGGCTCACATAAAAGGAGCTGCAGGGCAGTACAGGGTCAGTTGTTGCTTGGAGACAGTGTTTCTAGCAGGTTGAGAGTCTTGTGGCACCTTAGACAGAGCAATTGTTTGCAGGGACAGGGGAAGCAAGAGGGAGCTTATGGCTGGCTGCTGGGATTGGGTAGTTGCATGACCCGAGGCTAGGGTGAAAAAGGTACTGGGGCCATAGGGAAGTGGCCCAGGAAGATATAGCAGCATTGGGAGAAGTTAAAGCGTTGCAGCAAGAGGTTGTTAACTGTAGGGTCCCTGGGTTGGGACCTGGAATAGTGGTCAGGCCTAGGTCCCACACACCACTGGGGAAGTGGCAGGATTATTGGACTGAGATACTAACTCCCCGGAATGGGGGAACACGGATGATGACACAGCCTGAGGGCTGAGTCATGAAGAGGGTGCGGCAGTTCCTGAGGCGGCAGGCAGGTGCAGAGACGGAGTGATGGTGTGCAAGCTGTGGACGGGGGGTGTTGGCTTGAGCTAATCCTCAGAGTGACCAGAAGGAGGCACCAGTTCAGTGATGAGCGATGTGCCCCATGACACAAGCACATATTTAATATATGACAGAGCTACATCTTTTAGAGTTTTCTTTTGCTTTATTCAAATTACTAATCATTTAGATCATCTTTGAAAGACTTTCCTCCCTTGCTCCCCATGCATGCTTAACCTAATTAACTGTAAATGAGAAAAAATGCTATTCACATAAAAAGAAAATGTTAACCTATAAATTATCCAGCTCTCCCTATTGAGGCTGGCAACGCCTCTCCTAGAAAAGCTATGATGTTGGTGCAGAGTTCGTGGCTTGCCCTCCGGTTGGTGTTCCCAAAATAATTTTAGACAGCATATTTCTCTGCCACTTTGGCCATCTGACAGCATTTGCTGACAGTGGGGGTTGTCTCCAGCATTTTCAAGATTACACAAAGAAGGATTTCCAAGATGATTTGGAGGGTGAAAATCACTCTTTACATTTAAAAAAACATTTGCAGAGAACTAATGGTCATGTATGGAAATACGAATTCTTTATTCCCATTCATGTCCTCAGCTGCTCACTGTGGACCTCATTACTAACCATCCATTTTTGTCTTTCTGCTGCTCTCCTCTCCAAGCCTTCTTCTCAGACACCCCTTATCTCTGGGACATGTTCAGTCCCCCAGAGTCTGATCAAAAGCCCATTAAAGGCAATGGGTGTCTTTCCATTGACCTGAAAGGTATCAGCCCCACCCCCCAAGCCATGCATCCACCACCTTTCAAGTTCCTCCTTAAAATATGCTTCTTACAAAAGGCCTTTCTGCCCCACTCCCGGTACAACTACACTGCAGCTGGGAGTTGAAATTCTCAGCTCTGGTAAACGTACATAGGCTAACTCTGTGGGAAGTAGCCCACTAAAAATAGTGTGGCCACGGGGGCATGGGTGCTGACTCAGGTTAGCCACCTGAGTACTTACCTAGGATCTCAGATGGGGATGTACAAATTAGATAATTGAAACCTTTGGTGTGTACAGCCAGATAGGGTCTCTCCCCCCCGCCCCCTGCTCCAGCTCTTCTCTTCCTGTTATTTTTTTTCTTGAAGTCCTCACAATCCTTCATTTTCATTCACTTCAGATTGTTGATGGGTGACCCACTGTGAACAAGACAATACTCAATTTACATGTAAACAGACAGAGAAATAAACATCTCTTGTCTGATAGAAAACCTATTTTTTTACCTTTGCAGGTGATGAACCCCCCAGACACAGACTTGAAGAACATATTTCAGTATATGTATATAACTCCTTACATTGTATCTACACATACATTTCACAATGATATTGATGACCAGTGTGACACCAGCTTTCATTGGAGACCTCACATGTCCATTCTTTGGTAAACTAGAGTGTATGTGCCAGACTCCCTATTCTGTTGTGCTGGTGTTGCTCAAAGAATGATTCACAGCCTTATAGCCTCAGGAGAAAATACAAAAGACATTCTAAGAATATTCATTCTGATTTTTAAATGAATTTGCTTTTGCCAGTTGTGTGCCATGTTTTTGTTCCATCGACATTTGAAAGATTATATCAGGAGCAGAATGACTTGTGGATGAGCCCTCAAGCAAAATTCCCTTTCCCCACATATTACTTCTCTCTCACTTTCACCATATTCCATGTCTTCCGTTCCCATTGATTCTGCTACAATAGCCAGTCCCTCTCTTCCACATCCCCACAGAGAAACTGCAGCTAAAAACGTTCACCCAATACCACTCTGTTACTGCTAGCCAGTGCCAAAGTCACCCACAGCCCCATGGGGCCATAATTATCCTGCTTCTGAACAGTCACACAGTATAGCCACTCACCTCCACCCCTGCAGGAGACAAGCTGGTGGGGGTACCTTTGTTCAATGGTTCACAGAGATGTAACTGCTAGGAAAGTAGACCTATATCCTCAAAGTTATTTAGTCACATAACTCTAACTTAATTGATTTCAATGAGACACTTAAATGTCTTTTGAGGGTCTGGGCCTAAGGGTATGTCTACACTTAAACCGTGTCACTGTAGCGCTTCAGTGTAGACACTACCTATACTGACAGGAGGGGTTCTCCCATTGGCATAGGTAACCCACCTCCCCAAGAGGAAGTAGCTAGGTAGATGGAAGATTTCTTCTGTCAATTTAGTGCTATCTACACTAGGGGTTAGGTCCATATAGCTACATCTCTGAGGGGTGTGAATTTTGTGATGTAAGTTCCTAGTGTAGACCAGCCCTTAATAAACAATTCTGTTGATTCCAAGAAGAAATAGAATTCAGCTCACTCTTATCTGGATCAGTTCTATGGAGTTAGGAGGAATAAAAAGTAGTTAAAGCTTATTTTTGTCAGCATGTATCTGAATACACAGAGGGAGATCTGCTGAGTATGTAGATTCCATGTTTATGTAGTCACTTTATCGAGCAGAATTTCACTGTAACTAGTTTTTACAACCCCCCATATTACTGATGGGGTAACTGAGACACAGAAAAAGCAAACAACTTGTCCAGGGCTTTGCAGCGGGGAAGGGAAAAAAAAGCAGAGTAAGGATGAGCACTCAGGACTTCCCAACTACAAGTCCATGCTGAGTTTAGTAGATCAAAACTTTTCTCCCCTAAAATCACTGAACTGTGCAAAAGGCATCCTCTCCAAAGCCAGAACTTTTAGGCTGAGCTGTGTCACAGCTGCACAATTTAGTTTTAATTAATCAGTTCCGAGTCTCATTAGTGGAACATAGCAAGACAAAAATATTGGAAAGAAAATGAACTGTTGTCAGAAAACAGCATATTATTTGTGAGACTAAAACCTTGCTTCAATTTACAATTAATAGGATTAATAGGATTCAGTAACCCCCAGTAGAAAATGTCAGAAAAGCTATTAGTGGACACTTAGGTCATGTTATAACTGAACATATTTTGTTCCTAGGTTTTAGATCCAAGAAAAACACCCACTGTTCTCTGCGGTCCCAACTATATCTTAGCTTCAGAACAAAAATGTGAAAGGCCCAAATATTAAGCAAGGATAAATGTAGATACATAAGCAAATGTCATGTTACAGATTTACCTGCCAACAAGATGCCAGCAGGGTTCAGGTCAGAGGTTAATGAAAGACATCCAAAGGTCATTCAGTGATTATGTGAGAGCATGAGTTTAATAGGGCATCAGGACGACAGACACTGACAGAAGATTTATACCAGAGGTGATGACATTGCTACGAATACTGCTGATAAAAAGAGCCCCAATATAGGACTGAACAGAATGATGAATGGGGCACATGTCGACTCACACTTCTCATTATAAGCTCTTTCACTCTTGGTGGCACTTAGCATCATTTATTTACTGTGGTTTGAAGGTGCAAGGCAGTAGCACGGTATATCTAGTGCTTTTAAATGTAGGCTTGCCATATAAAAATGAAAGAAGAGATGAGATTAGACCTTTGAATAATTGCCCAGCTTTCCAGCAGAGATTATATTCACTAGTGCTAACATTATTTTTTCCCTAATGTTCTATGTGTGAACAGCTCAAGTGAATGAATTTTCTAAGGCAGAAGGTCAAAGGAAAATAACTGATAAGCATTGCGCTTGGTATAGAATATCGCTTTACAATATTCTCTCCTTCTCATTTGTCAGATAGGGAATAAGAGATAATATAATAAAAGTATATAAACATATTTTTTGTCACGCCACATTTAGTTTTACTTGTCCTAAGCACTATTTTTCTTTGTGGATATTGGTAGGGGAAGGATCAAAGAAGTCAGCCAAAAATATCTAATAATAATACTATTAATAAAAAAAAAACCTCAGAACCAAATGCAAGGAAAACGGAGACCTGATGAATAACAGGCACTGCACCAAAAAACACCTTTTCAGCCTGTTATATATTTATCAAACTACTGGAGTGTGAATTCTATGAATAAGTCTTATCTTTCAAGCAGCAGGCACAATAAAAATTAGAACTACAGAAAACTGTGGGTAGTACAAAAGGTTAGTTCTACCCATTCATACATATCTGTAGATGGGAATGTCACAAAGGAAAGTCTCATCTGTCTTTCTGCCTGGGTTCTCAACCAGTGATGGAGCAGTGTTGGATGACGTCACCTTTAATATTTAGCTGCACACACATAAAATGAAACCACTTGACCAAGAGAGATTGTAAATGCCATATACAATTTTAAAGGATGGAGAGGTGGATCATTCGAAGCATGAATTGCACAAAATAGTTAAACTATAGTTAACTATTTGATACTATTATCTAATTTTCAGATCTAACATATCTGTATTTCATACCACACATGTCACCATAGTGTCAGAGCACATTACAAGTATTAGAAAAAATAAATACAGCAAGAATTTATTAGTTATTATTATTTATTTATTAGGGGCCAGATGGTGAGCCCCTGACTCCTGTTGGTGAGCACTGGCTTCACTGGGACTACTCGTGTAAGTAACTGCTCACTAAAGTGACTAAGGGTTCACAATCTGGTCCCATAGAAATAGTAGTAGCAATTAGTGTGGGTGATAGCCCTCCCCCCCCCCCCCCACACCCTCTTCAAACATGATAGATCTAAACCAGAACACAGAAAGCTCTGGCCTATCTCTGCTTTGAAGAAGTAAGTCAACAAGGAAGTGCATCTGACACAGGGAGACATTTTACCTTTTTAAAGGTAATAATCATGGGTAAATATTATGCTAGTGAAAATGAGGGGCTAATAGCTAGGTACATAAGAACATAATAACGCGATACTGGGTCAGACCAACGGTCCATCTAGCCCAGTATCCTGTCTTCTGACAGTGGCCAATGCCTGGTGCTTCAGCGGGAATAAACAGAACAGGCAATCATTGAGTGATCCATCTCCTGGTGTCCGCTCCCAGTTTCTGGCAGTCAGTGACTAGGGACACCGTGAGCATCAATAGCCACTGATGGATCTATCCTCTATGAATTTATCTAATTCTTTTTTGAACCCCATTGTAGTTTTGGTCTTCACAAGGACTTCCCCACGTTAACTGTGCATTTTATAAAGAAGTACTTCCTTTTGTTTGTTTTTAAACCTGCTGCCTAGTAATTTCATTGGGTGATCCCTGGTTCTTGTGTTATGAGAAGGAGGAAATAACACTTGCTTATCCACTTTCTCCATGACATTCATGATTGTACAGACTCTATCATATCCCCCTTCCTCCGCATAGTCATCTCTTTTCCAAGCTGAACACTCCCAGTCTTTTTAATCTCACCTCATATGAAAGCTGTTCCATATCCTTAATCATTTGTGTTGCCCTTCTCTGTACATTTTCCAGTTCTAATATATCTTTTTTGAGATGGGGCAACTAGAATTGCATGCAGTACTCAAGGTGTGGAGGTACCATTGATTTATATAGAGGCAATATGATATTTTCTGTCTTATTATCTATCCCATTCCTAATGGTTCCTAACATTTTGTTAGCTTTGACTGTTTCTGCACATTGAGCAGAGGTTTTCAGAGAGTTATCCATGACTCCATCATCTGTTTCTTGAATGGTAATCGCTAATTTAAATCCCATCATTTTGTATGTATAGTTGGGATTATGTTTTCCACTGTGCATTACTTCACATTTATCAGCACTGAATTTCACCTGCCATTTTGTTGCCCAGTTTTGTGAAACCCCTTTGTAACTCTTCAGAGTCTGCTTTGGTAATTAACTATCTTGAGTAAGTTTGTATCTGCAAACTTTGCCACCTCACTGTTTACCCCTTTCCCCAGATCATCAGGAACAGTTCTGTACAAGTTTTCCCACACATTTCTACCAATAAACATCAAGCCTGACATGCAGTAATCTAGTCTTAAGTTTCTGATATCACACATAGTGGAGTGGCTTACTGATTTAGATATATGTCCATCACAGAGCAGTATAAAACTACAGGTTATATTTTTATTTTGAGCCTGAGCCAGTATTTGAATGGAGGACTTTAAAAATGAAAGGTTGGTGTTTGAGCATGCTTGGTCACCAGTAAGACACTTTAATTCAGAGTGTTTTATTATACGCAAGTCAAATGAACAGAACACATTTTATTTGGTTGATGGAAGACACAGTCCTGAGCACAGGTAGCATATTTGTTACCAAAGCAGACAAGAAAATCTCAGTAAAGTATTTGAAGCTCATATCCTCCAAATGAAGGTGTGAGGATACTTAACTAGGGGAAATAGATTCCATTAGTATAATGACCGAGCCACTCACAGTTTCTGTTCAAACCTAAGTTAATGGTATCTAGTTTGCATATTAATTCAAGTTCAGCAGCTTCTCATTGCAGTCTGTTTTTGAAGCTTTTCTGTTGCAAAATTGCCACCTTTAAGCTACTGAACTTGAATTAATATGCAAACTAGATACCATTAACTTAGGTTTGATAGGAGACTGGGAGTGGCTTGGTAATTATAGGTTTCAGTGTAGTAGCCG
Organism: Macrochelys suwanniensis; assembly: GCA_033296515.1. NCBI lineage: Eukaryota > Metazoa > Chordata > Testudines > Chelydridae > Macrochelys > Macrochelys suwanniensis. Next base: position 13,408,259 of record CM065784.1, on the reverse strand, counting down.
TGTTAGTCTGTGTCAGCAAAACGAAAATAAGAAAGAAAAACTTGTAGCACCTTAGAGACTAACAAATTTATTTCAGCATAAGCTTTCGTGGGTTAGAACCCACTTCAACCCACGAAAGCTTATGCTGAAATAAATTTGTTAGTCTCTAAGGTGCTACAAGTTTTTCTTTCTTATTTTCGTTTTGGTAATTATACTAATTGAATCTATATCCCCTAGTTAAGTATCCTCACACCTTTGTGTCAACTGTCAGTAATGGGCCATCTTGATTATCACTTCAAAAGTTTTTTTCCCCTGCTGATAATAGTTCCTCTTAATTAATTAGCCTCTTACAGTTGGTATGGGTACTTCCACCTTTTCATGTTTCTCTGTATGAATAAATACCTTCTTACTATATGTTCCATTCTATGCATCCGATGAAGTGGGACTGTAGCCCACGAAAGCTTATGCTCAAATAAATGTGTTAGTCTCTAAGGTGCCACAAGTACTCCTGTTCTTTTTGCTGACACAGACTAACACGGCTGCTACTCTGAAATAACATATGCATCACTCACCAATGTTCTAATATTCCCACGGGAGATCAAGTCCTGTCTGAAGGTGTTTGATGGAGGATCAAGTTGATTGTGAAGATTAGACCACTATTTCGGAGACTGCAGATAATCATTGAGGTTCTAGACAAAGCATCGCTCAGTTTACTCCATATGCAGTGTTTCCCTAACAGTGGGTCCTGACCCACCGGTGGGTTGCGGGAAGGCTCCAGATGGGTCACCACATCCAAGGCTGTATTAACCCAACACTGGGTCCCAGCCTAGGCAAACATACACTTTTCTTGAAACAGTATGGAGGGGAGGCCTAGAGGAGGGGGTTGGAGAGCAAGCCCCAACCTGCACTCAGCCTGCAGCGGCAGTTTCTGTCCCACAGGGCTGAGCCTGGCTCCCCGCTCTGGGTGTTGCGACCTGGTGCCTGGGGTTTCAGAGCCACTCAGGCTTGGCCCGGCTGCCCGAGTGACACTGCGATCCCATGCGCTAGGTCACAATGCCTGGAGCAGGGAGCCAGGCCCAGACTCGTGGGACAGGAGCTGCCACTGAGGGATGAGAGTGGGGTGGGATTGCTTCCTAACCACCCTCCTCCCGCCCCCCCGCCGGAGCCTCCCCTCTGCACCAGCCTGGGATTAGAATTGCAGTGCCAGGGCAGAGGGTGCATATATGTAATGGTGTGGGGGGTGGATGTGGGGTGGGGGTGCAAAAAAGACAAAATGCAGTTAGTTGGTGGGTCATCGTAGTCAAATGTTTGGGAACCACTAAATTACAACAGCTTTCAGTTTTCAACAGGAAGCAAGAAAATGCCATAAACCTTTTCTGACTATACACAATTGGAATCCCATTTAGTAGCATGAAACATTATCTTTGCTCCACTGCACATTGAATGGCAGCAAGATTGTGCTAAGCATTGGGGAATTTCCATTGAGAAATTGTATAAGAAGGTTACCTTGAAACAGATTGGCGCTACACACTCCAGAAATGTGTCTTGTTTCTACCATGCGCAACTGCCACTCCCTGTTCATGTCTTTGAATTTATTTGGAATGGAAGATCTTCATAAGACTTTCAGAAGGAATATGTGATAATTTCTTGCATTGTACTAAGAAAGGCTGGTATAGTTTCGCAAACTGATTATATTATATGAACAATGGACATGGAGCTCAACATTTACCTAAGGAACAGAAGTAAAAACAATGTGAATATCAGATAACTCAGAGAATGTTACCTACTGGAGTTTGATCACAACTCTATAAAAAGAGACTGCTTGCTAATATTGAAAATAGATGGTTCAATCATTATATTTTAGCACCTTCTATGGAATGACTTAATATTGTTCTTGGAAGAGGTTTCTCATCCTACTTTTCCAGTCTGTAAAGGATCCAGTGGGTAAGTAATAAAAGACATAAATTTTAATACTTCTTTGTGTTTCCAGTATTTCTATTTGTACATGAGTTTCTGTTTATGCAAGACCTGGCCTGCTCAGAGCACTTCAATACTTGGATGATGGAAATACCATCAGAAGCCTATATCTCATCCAAAAAATCCAAACACAACTATGGAGATATTTTTTGGGTTCCTTGAGAGTACACAGCCCAAATTCTTCACTGGTATAAATCGATGCCACTCCAGTGAGGTAGTGCCAATTTATACCAGCAGAGACTGTGCCATAATAAACAGGAACAAAGGGACAAGGGGAAACCTGAGATCCTGTCTAGACCATGCTTTAATTCAGAGCCCCCATATCACCAAGGTATCTAGGCACATGCCTGTCATTAAGCACATGTATATTTCCCATTGACCTCAGTAGGACTACTGACATGTTTAAGGGGGACGCATGCATAAGTATCTTGTTGAATCAGACCTCAGAAAGAATGTATGCTCAAAAGCCCTGGGACAGCCTTAAATAAAACAAGGTAAAACATAATAAAGCTAATGCTGAAAACAGAAACATTTTTTGTTATTGTGAAAATCTAGAGATGGGCCCAAAACATAAAGATTAGATCTGGATTCAAACTCCACCCAGATTTGAAGGGTTCTGCTCCAGTGTTCTGAAAAAATACATCTGCATTGTTGTCAATGCTTTTTCCAGAAGGAGAAGCTAAAACAACAGTGTAAACAGTTGTAAAACCAGGATTGCTTCAGGACTCATTGCTGACACTGATTGATGGATGACTGTAGAAGAAACAGACAAGTCTTTCCAATCAGTTTCTAACAAAGATTATAGCAAAAGCAGCAAAACTAAAAGGAAGGAGGGAAAAGGGTTTAATGTTTAGGCCAGATCAATCTACAGTACAAAACCTATCTAAGGGCCCTTTTTGCTAATATTTTTATCATGCAGCCACTCTAGGTATTACCTTCATTTGTAAAGTACATAGTTTCTCCATATCGATTGTGAATATAATGGTAATATTAATTAAATAAGGATTAGATGTGCTGAAAACTATGTTGAGTAGGTTTCTGGGCTATGGATCCATTCATCCTGAAGCATTTTATATAATCACATTATCAACTACTGAAATGCAGTCACATTTTTGGTAGAATATGGCAGCTAATTAACATCATCCAGCAACAAAAGACGAAGTTTAGGTGGGGTACTATATCCAAGTGGTATAGCCAAGTGTCCCTTCCTGCTCTTCAAAGAGCAATTATTTTGGGGAAGACCCAGGGCCTGTGTTTATGCAGGAGGTCAGACTAGATGATCACAATGGTCCCTTCTGGTCTTAGAATCTAAGACTATGAATCTTATCCTCTGGTTTCGAGATTTACCCACCATAATGAGTAGGGCTTGTGGAAATTTGGTTTGCAACTAAAGGATTTTTTTGTGAAAAGTGTCTGCTTTCTGTGGAAAATTTTACTTTTTTTAATTACAAAATCTTGAATTTCAGCTGAAAACTATTTTTGTATTCAAATTTTCACCAAAAAAATATCAATTTTCTGCAGAAGAATTTTTCCAACCAGCTCTCCTAATGAGTCCTGTCTGCATATTATTTTCAGCTGTGATTAACAACTGTTTTTCAATACAGCTGCGGCTAAAACAAGTTATAAGTAAAACTGACTTAAAAAGTGAAATCAATCTCCATGGAAAATAATGTATTTGAAAATATTTTGTCCATTTTGCTTCAAACTTTCTGACCATGACTAGTTGTAACATGGTTTGACCAGTCAGTGAGGATGAGTTCTGAACTTTGTTATAACCAAACTGAAAAGCTATGCTTTAGGCTACATGAAGATCCAAAGCAAGATATAAACTGGTTCAGATAAACATCTTTTATTTATGCTTATTGTGACATTCTATACTTTGGGGGAGCATTCTATAACCCCCATATTCCTCATTTATATATAACTGTGATCGTGCATATAAAGCATGCCATGTAAGGTATCAGGTGAAAGGTTATGATCTGGTGAAAGTCACTGTTCTAGCTAAATATGTACATCATTAGAACATATGACCTTATGAGTGTGTTGTATGGTTATCAGAAAAACATGCTGTAAGTTGGGGAATCAGCCAGATATTAGCTCCCCAAAGAGAGCAGCAAGGAAAGTAACCAACGCTCGGGTGCGTGTCAAACAACCATCATTGACCTCATATTTCATGGGTACTCTAGATATTTTTTATTGGGTCCGTACCGCATTTTAACCTCTTGTGGAAGATTTCTTTCATTTCCCACTGTTGCAGTTTATTTCTTTCCATTCCTTATTTAATTCTCCAATCCTTCCAGTCATTTGCTTAGGCTGACATGTGCTGCTTTCTTCCCACTTGCTTATACATTAATCTTGACCTTGTTTTGATTTCTGTTGTATTTATTGCCAAATGATACACATATAATGCTTAGGAAATGCATTACTTTATGTCTATACATTTTCAATTTCCTTTCTGTGACCTTTCTCTTCATTGTTTTTGCACATTTAAATTCACACAAACCTCCCTTTTCCTTAAAAAAAAAAAAGTATGCTGCTGAAGTTCTATGTCCCTGCATTGATTTCCTGTATTTTAGTTTAGTTTAACTCCTGTTAGACTCTCGATGTGCTATGGAATTAATAATGCAGTAGGAGGCCTTTCACTTCTAGGTCTTCTGAATCTGGCCTAATTTGGTAGTGATCAAACCCATAATGTCGGTGGCATTATTTAAAACCTAAATCCTACAATATGATGGCTGTCTGCGGCTGTTTGGTGTATGATGTAATGAGGTTGTCTTGGTCATGTTCCTACTGGGCAGGTCTCCATATCACAGAAACCACCAGCGCCGTTGGCACCATACCACTCCCTAGGTAGCAGTCTCAGCAGGGATGCCAAGGGCTGAATGTGTATGGAGACTAGATCACTGCTGAGACATGTTGGCAGGCTGGTGTGGGGAAACTTGTGCTGTGACTGTCCACACTGCACCTGTTCAGTAGATAAATAAAGGGCTTTAGTCTCTGGAGCTGGTGATCCAGCACCTTCTGCAAGCAGTAAAACAAACAAATAAAGCAAACAAAAACTGCCACTGATATCATCCCTAGGATTTTATATTCCGTCCATAATGTGAGATAAGTAATAACCCTTTTCACATGTAAGAACAGATGTGAGCTGATAGTTCAACATTTCTACTGCTTTGTAATGCTTCAGTCTATGAAATGGCAACCTTGTTGAAAAGCCAGTTTTATACAGCTTATCTATAGCAGGTTGTACTCTTGCCAAGATATTGGAAACATTCACAGTGTGCTGCCCCTTTGTGCATAACAAGCTTCCCATATGTTGCAAAACACATCAGCAGTTCTGATTTTTGCATGTGTCCCAGCTGCACACTAACCAGAATGGCTAGTCTGCCTCCTTTTTTGAAGAAGAGACAAGACAGCAGCCTTAGCTGCCAGAATAAAGGAAATTTGTGGAAAATGTGCTTAATTCTACCTTTCCACATGTCTGAAGACCTTCCAGAGGCCTTCTGTATGGATGGAGAACTTCCAAGAAGGCTTTCTAGGAGATTTGTAGGGTATTTTGTACAGATATATTTTGCTATATACTGTTTATAAAATAAAGACCCTTTTTACTGTTATAGATGATGCCTCAGATGCACAGTTGTACCTGATGTAGTTGTCTGGATTTTGCAATAAAGAAGAGGCAGATACTGCTGACTACTTGCTCTTAGTCAGACTCTAACATAATCTATGTGATAGGCTCCTTGCAGGACGATGTGTGTGTGTTTGTGTGACACACTTACATTCACACACTACAGACCCCTTGGGCCAAATTCTGTTCTCAGTTACACTTGTGGAACCCTATTGATTTCCATGGAGCTGCATGCATGTAAGTGAAAGCAAATTTGGACTCATACCTGAGAAGAAGCAGTTTACATAGGCCTCTGTCTGGATATCTTGTAGCCCTCTGAAAAATACAGGCAACATTAGGAGCGGTTTTCTTCTGAGTATAGTCTCCACTAGTCACAGGGAGTGTTTCCCCTCTTTGCCTAATCCACAGAGGATGTGAGCCTATCACAGCCCCAAACTATAGCAACCTACACTCTTACTCCTAGACATCCATGATCCAATCCCCAGTGTGGGCCATGATGACAGCCACGCATATGTATCACACCTGATGTTTGTTTCTTTAAATTCGCTTTGCCTTTGGATTTTTGTAAGCTTCTCCCTCAGCAGTTCCTCTCTTTTAAATGGCTGCCTCTGAATTTTGATTTAGTTGTTTGCTATAATCTGTTTAAATTCAGCTCATTTAATTTCTTTCCCAATGTCTTTCTTTGCCATTCAGGCTCAACCTCCTGAATTCTCCATCTGGTACCTTAGGAGCTGTTTCTGCCTCACCAAGAGTTTGATTACCAGACCCTTTGAATTTGATTCTGGATTTGACAGCCAGAGGCAGGCTGGAGGGGATACATCAGAGCTGCAATGGAGAGGGAGGCCCTAGGGAGAATTCTGTCTCAGAAAGAATTCCTCTAGAGCACTAACTGGTGTAGAAAGAAGGCAGTAATATAGCCCTAGCTTCATCATGCCCCTCATTCAGTTAACACATGGGAGCATTAGCAGGAAGCAATTCCTGCTCTCCCCAACAGCACTGCGCTGAACAAGCACAGCAAAGGAGAGTTCTCTTCCTACCCAATACACACGCACACATAGATCCAGGTGCAACTTGTTCATTTATGTCACACATGGCCACATTGTGACCTTCAGACCAATGTAGATGATTGAGTCTCTTCCTGTCTGCTTCTCTCTCATCCATCAATTCACTGTCCTCCTCTTCTTCATTTATACTGCTTTCAAGGCACATGTTCTGGTAGCCAGCCTGTTGTCAATATCACATGTTAAGGTGAACAATTGCTAACCTCACTAGGGTTAGAGTTCGTATGGGTAGGGCTCCGCACCCTAGGGTTAGGGTTCCTATGGGTAGGGTACTTGGAGTTAGGGTTAGGGATCCTATAGGTAGGGTATTTGGATCTACGATTAGTGTTGCTTTGGGGAGGGTTCCCCGCCCTAGAGCTAAGGTTCCTATGGGTAGGATACCTGGAGCGAGGGTAAGGGTTCCTATGGGTAGGGCCGCCCTAGAGTTAGGGTTCCTATGGGTGGGGTAATTGGATGTAGGGTTAGGGTTCATATGGGTAGGGCTCTCTGCCCTAGCGTTAGGGCACCAATGGGTAGGGCTCCGCACCCTAAAGTTAGGGTTCCTATGGGTAGGGTACTTGGAGTTAGGGTTAGGGCTCCTGTGGGTAGGATGTTTGGAGCTAGGGTTAGGGTTGCTATGGGGAGGGTACTTGGTGCTAGGGACAGGGTTCCTATGGTTAGGGTTCCCCCCGCTTTTGGTTAGAGTTCCTTGGGGTAGGATAGATGGAGCTAGGATTAGGGTTCCTATCGGTACGGCTCTCAGTCCTAGGGTTAGGTTCCTATGGGCAGGGCTTTCTGCCCCAGGGCTAGGGTTCCTATGGGTAAGGGTATCTGGAGCTAGGGTCAGGCTTCCTATGGGTAAGGCTCCCTGCCCTAGCATTAGGGTTCCTATGGATAGGGTACTTGGAGGTAGGGGAAGGGTTCCTATGGGTAGGGATCCCTACCCTAGGGTTAAGGTTCATATGGGTAGGGCTCCTTCCCCTAGGGTTCGGATTCCTATGGGTAGGGTACTTCGAGCTAGGGTTAGGGTTCACATGGATAGGGCACCCCACCTTATGGTTAGGATTCTTCTGGTTAGGATACCTGGAGCTAGGGTTAGGGTTTGTATGGGTAGGGTACTTGGAGCTAGAAGTACAGTTCTTCTGGGTATGGTTCCCAGGCCTAAGGTTACAGTTCCTCTGGGTAGGATACCTGGAGCTAGTGTTAAAGTTCCTATAGATAGGGCTCCCCGCCCTAGGGTTAGGGTTCGGGTTCCTATGGGTAAGGTAATTGGATGTAGGGTTAGGGTTTGTATGGATAGGCCTCCCCGCCCTAGGGTTAGGGCACCTATGGGTAGAACTCTGAACCCTAAAGTTAAGGTTCCTATGGGTAGGGTACTTGGAGCTAGGGGTAGGATTCCTATGGGTAGGGTTCTGGGAGCTAGGGTTTGGGCTCCTATGGGTAAGGTACTTGGAGGTAGGGTTAGGGATGCTGTGGGTAAAGCTCTCCGGCGTAGGGTTAGAGCTCGTAAGGGTAGGGCTTCCCATCCTAGGGTTAGGGTTCCTAGGGGTAGAGTATTTGGAGCTAGGATTAGTGTTGCTTTCGGGAGGGCTCCCTGCCCTATGGTAAGCATTCCTATGGGTAGGATACCTGGAGCTAGGGTTAGGGTTCCTATGGGTAGTGTTCCCCGGCCTAGGGTTAGGGTTCCTATGGGTGGGGCTCCCCACCAGTGTTCCCTTTAATTATTTACATCCATGTGCGTAATGAATTTTGTTACGTGCACCAATATGGAGGTGATGTGTGGTGGGGGGAGCTGAGGGGTTCAGAGTGTGGGAGGGGGCTCAGGGCTGGGGCAGAGTGTTGGGGTGTGGGGGGATGAGGGCTCTGTCTGGGGATGCAGGTTCTGGGGTGGGGTTGGGGCAGAGGGGTTTGGGGTGCGGGAGGGGGCTCAGGGCTGGGGCAGAGGGTTGGGTGCAGGGGATGAGGGCTCCAGCTAGGGGTGAAGGCTCTGGGGTGGGGCCAGGGATGTAGGGTTCCAGGTGCAGGAGGGGGCTCAGGGCTGGGGAAGAGGTCTGAGGTGCAGGCTCTGGGGTGGGGCTGGGGATGAGGGGTTTGGAGTGCAGGCTGTCCCGGGGCTGCAAGACGACTCCTCATAGCCCTATCTTGCCGCAGCAGCTCAAGGCCGGGTGAGAGGTGCCTCTCCCGGACTGCGGCAGTTCCAGCAGGCCTGAGCTGGGCTGGAGGAGGGGTTGGTCTCCCTGCCTGCGCGGCCCTTGATAGCCTGCCGTGCAGCCGCACAACTTACAGGGAACTTAGCTCTCCGCCCTAGGGATAGGGTTCCTATGAGTTGGGCTTCGTGCCCTAGCACTAGGGTTTCTATGGGTAGGGTTCCCTGCCCTAAGGTTAGGCTTCCTATGGATAGGATACTTGGAGTCAGGGGTAGAGTTGCAATGGGTAGGGTACTTGGAGCTATGGTTAGTGTTTCTATGGCTAGGGTTCCCCGGACTAGTGTTAGCATTCCGAATTGGGTAATTGGAGGCAGGGTTATGGTTCCTATAGTTAGCTGTATTTGAAGCTAGGGTGTGGGTTTCTGTGGGTAGGCTCCTCGTAGCCAGGGTTTGTTTTTTTGTTAGTAGGGTTCCCTGGAGGTTGGGTTTGTGGTTTCTCTGGGTAGGGGTGTCCGGAGGTAGCTGGCCAGAATTTGCAGGAATTCATAAAAAAGTGTTACAAAATACCATTTTTTTTACAAGTAGCAGGCACAGAGACAAGTGGGGGTGGGGGTCGGGAAAGCCATTCTAGTTGTTTATTTTAGTTATGTGATCATCTTGGACGCTCCTTCTTTATGTTAAACAACTTTTTGTTAGCTTGTTCATCATACTAAGGGAAATACTCATTTCAGTGGACTAAGTCCAGGATATTCTGTATCTTGTTTGTTCTGTGGTCTATGTAAAGAAAGAGCCTTTTAGTTTTCTCCAGAAATGATGCCTTCTCTGTGCGGTTCCATTATAATTCCTGTCAATGTCAAAGTAAGTACAAAATCCCTAGAGTCTACATTTTGGCCTTTATGTCTATCTTCTTTGTTGGCACACCTCTTTTCTGATTTAACTACTTCTGCAATCTCGAATTCAAACACAACTTCCTATCCTTCCCTCCCCCTGCCCCCATCTTTTTTTGTTCTTTAAAATCTTCTCTTCTATTTCAGCTACACTGAAAGTTGGGTAGATCTTCAGCTGGCACAAATTGCCATAGGCCCACTGAAGTTCTTGGAGCTGCACTGATTTATTTATAACAACATTGGTTGTTTATTCTGTCACATATTAGACTTTCATTCCCCCCACCCTCTACTCATACAGTCAATATTTCTAATGTGATCAGTTTAATTTTTCTTTACAAATTAGTTCATTGTAATTTTATTGTACTAAACACTTGGTGGCCCAGACTATAAGTAACCTTAATTTATTTATAGATAAAACATTATTAGGGCATATATATGACAAGGAAGGAAAAGATTCATTAATCAATTGTAGTCTTCATACATTCAAGCTATTCCTTTCTCTAATATACTCATTTTGTTTGTATAAAGCTTTTACTATAAGGTTGTCCCCAGTGGACTGACAGGCCTTGTCTTTGAATAAAACTCCTGAGCCATAATTATAGTAAAACTAACAATGCTTTGTCTTGGGAAAGCAGCTGTCCTAAGAAGTTTATCTTACATCCAAAAAGGTCATTTTATCTGATTCAAAAAACGTTTTTTGCTTTGCGGGGTCCAAAAACTGGAAGTCAAATATCATCACATAAAACACACTGACTAAGCAGTTGGCTGTAGGAGTAACTGAGATTAATATTTTTTGTTAAATCTCTATTGTATAAAACAAAAACAGACATTGAATGACTTGAAAGTAGGTAACTGCACACCTAGCTAACTTTTGTAATCAGGTACTCCTGTCGTGGTTAACCACTTCTTCCTTCCCCCATTCCTTAATATATCCGTCACAATCTCTTGTCTTGCCTTAAATTAGATTGAAAGTGCTTTGTGGCAAGGACTGTCTCTTACTGTATATTTGTACATAGTCCAGCACAATGAGGCACTGGTTGTGACTGCAGCCTTTAGGTGCTACTGTAATACATAATATAAAATAATTCCATGTTAACCAATCACTCTTACTGCAGTTGTATTGGGGTTTTCACTCTTATTTGCAACAACCACCCCCATTCCAATCATCATATAAGTGATTTTGTAACGCGGATATAGCAAAGTTCTTGGAATACAATAGTCAACCTGAATGACTATGATTTGTAAGTATTCTAAATCCATTGTACTGTATTTAATACATGTGGAATAAGAATAAAAATGAAGTTCATTGACTAACACCATAATGGAATGAGTAATAGCATTCTCTCCCAACGGTATTTCTTTCATAAATATAAAAAACAAGCCTCAGGATGTTCTTATTTATTGTTCTTCCTGCTCGTTGTTAATCAAGTTAGTTTACCAGAGGTTGTGTGCCTCACATTGTAGCTTCTCCCTCAAGGAAGTCTACAGATGCCACAAATTAGTGATAAAAATGGGATTCCTGAATTAGTAATCTCTGTTCATTTTGCCCTAATCAGCGAAGCAACGCTGTTAAACAACTTTAAGCATGTGTGCAAGTTTTCTTAGGAGAAAGGGCCCAATTCAGGCCAACAATTTTTAAGCCCTCTTTGAAATTAATCTCAAATGAGGAAATCTTTATCGCTGTTAGTGAAATTTATTAAGCACAACTATACTGTGCCAAAATAATAAAGCTGAAAGCAAAAGGATTTTACAGTGCCTCAGCTTTGCGCTTCCTGTTTTAGTATAATCAACTGGATTCACAACAAAGGCCAGTGTTCATAGAATCATAGAATCATAGAATCTCAGGGTTGGAAGGGACCTCAGGAGGTCATCTAGTCCAACCCCCTGCTCAAAGCAGGACCAAACCCAATTAGATCATCCCAGCCAGGGCTTTGTCAAGCCTGACCTTAAAAACATCTAAGGAAGGAGATTCCACCACCTCCCTAGGTAACCCATTCCAGTGCTTCACCACCCTACTAGTGAAAAAGTTTTTCCTAATATCCAACCTAAACCTCCCCCTCTGCAACTTGAGACCATTACTCCTTGTTCTGTCATCTTCTACCACTGAGAACAGTCTAGATCCATCCTCTTTGGAACCCCCTTTCAGGTAGTTGAAAGCAGCTATCAAATCCCCCCTCACCCTTCTCTTCTGCAGGCTAAACAATCCCAGTTCCCTCAGCCTCTCCTCATAAGTCATGTGCTCCAGCCCCCTAATCATTTTTGTTGCCCTCCGTTGGACTCTTTCCAATTTATCCACATCCTTCTTGTAGCGTGGGGCCCAAAACTGGACACAGTACTCCAAATGAGGCCTCACCAGTGCCGAATAGAGGGGAATAATCACGTCCCTCGATCTGCTGGAAATGCCCCTACTTATACAGCCCAAAATGCCGTTAGCCTTCTTGGCAACAAGGGCACACTGTTGACTCATATTCAGCTTTTCGTCCACCGTAACCCCTAGGTCCTTTTCTGCAGAACTGCTGCCCAGCCATTCGGTCCCTAGTCTGTAGCAGTGCATGGGATTCTTCCGTCCTAAGTGCAGGACTCTGCACTTGTCCTTGTTGAACCTCATCAGATTTCTTTTGGCCCAATCCTCCAATTTGTCCAGGTCCCTCTGCATCCTGTCCCTACCCTCCAGCGTATCAACCACTCCTCCCAGTTTAGTGTCATCTGCAAACTTGCTAAGGGTGCAGTCCACACCATCCTCCAGATCGTTGATGAAGATATTGAACAAAACCGGCCCCAGCACCGACCCTTGGGGCACTCCACTTGATACCGGCTGCCAACTAGACATGGAGCCATTGATCACTACCCGTTGAGCACGACCATCCAGCCAGTTTTCTATCCACCTTACCGTGCATTCATCCAGCCCATACTTCCTTAACTTGCTGGCAAGAACACTGTGGGAGACTGTATCAAAAGCTTTGCTAAGGTCAAGAAATAGCACATCCACTGCTTTCCCCTCATCCACAGAGCCGGTTATCTCATCATAGAAGGCAATTAGGTTAGTCAGGCATGACTTGCCCTTGGTGAATCCATGCTGACTGTTCCTGATCACTTTCCCCTCCTTTAAGTGGTTCAGAATTGATTCCTTGAGGACCTGTTCCATGATTTTTCCAGGGACTGAGGTGAGACTGACTGGCCTGTAGTTCCCCGGATCTTCCTTCTTCCCTTTTTTAAAGATGGGCACTACATTAGCTTTTTTCCAGTCATCCGGGACCTCCCCCGATTGCCATGATTTGTCAAAGATAATGGCCAATGGCTCTGCAATCACATCGGCCAACTCCTTTAGCACCCTCGGATGCAGTGCATCCGGCCCCATGGACTTGTGTTCGTCCAGCTTTTCTAAATAGTCCCGAACTACTTCTTTCTCCACAGAGGGCTGGTCACCTCCTCCCCATACCGTGCTGCGGAGTGCAGCCGCCTGGGAGCTGACCTTGTCTGTGAAGACAGAGGCAAAAAAAGCATTGAGTACACTAGCTTTCTCCACATCCTCTGTCACTAGGTTCCCTCCCTCATTCAGCAAGGGGCCCACACTTTCCTTGACTTTCTTCTTGTTGCTCACATACCTGAAGAAACCCTTCTTGTTACTCCTAACATCTCCGGCTAGCTGCAACTCCAAGTGTGATTTGGCCTTCCTAATTTCACTCCTGCATGCCTGAACAATATTTATATACTCCTCCCTGGTCACTTGTCCAATCTTCCACTTCTTGTAAGCTGCTTTTTTGTGTTTAAGACGAGCAAGGATTTCACTGTTAAGCCAAGCTGGTCACCTGCCATATTTACTTTTCTTTCTACACCTCGGGATGGTTTGTTCCTGCAACCTCAATAAGGAGTCTTTAAAATACAGCCAGCTTTCCTCGACTCCTTTCCCCCTCATGTTATTCTCCCAGGGGACCTTGCCCATCAGTTCCCTGAGGGAGTCAAAGTCTGCTTTTCTGAAGTCCAGGGTCTCTGTTCTACTGCTCTCCTTTCTTCCTTGTGTCAGGATCCTGAACTCAACCATCTCATGGTCACTGCCTCCCAGGTTCCCATCCACTATTGCTTCCTCTACTATTTCCTCCCTGTTTGTGAGCAGCAGGTCAAGAAGAGCTTTTCCCCTAGTTGGTTCCTCCAGCACTTGCACCAGGAAATTGTCCCCTACACTTTCCAAAAACTTCCTGGATTGTCTGTGGACCGCTGTATTGCTCTCCCAGCAGATATCGGGGTGATTAAAGTCACCCATGAGAACCAGGGCCTGTGATCTAGTAACTTCTGTTAGTTGCTGGAAGAAAGCCTCGTCCACCTCATCCCCCTGGTCTGGTGGTCTGTAGCAGACTCCCACCACGACATTACCCATGTTGCTCCCACTTCTAAATTGAATCCAGAGACTCTCAGGTTTTTCTGCAGTTTCATACTGGAGCTCTGAGCAGTCATACTGCTCTCTTACATACAACGCAACTCCCCCACCTTTTCTGCCCTGCCTATCCTTCCTGAACAGTTTATATCCATCCATGACAGTACTCCAATCATGTGAGTTATCCCACCAAGTCTCTGTTATTCCAATTACATCATAATTCCTTGACTGTGCCAGGACTTCCAGTTCTCCCTGCTTGTTCCCCAGGCTTCTTGCATTTGTGTATAGGCATTTAAGATAACTCACCGATCGTCCTGCTGTCCCAGTGTGGGGCAGGAGCCCTCCCCTCTTGCACTCACCTACTTGTGCTTCCTCCCGGTATCCCACTTCCCCACTTACCTCGGGGCTTTGGTCTCCTTCCCCCGGTGAACCTAGTTTAAAGCCCTCCTCACTAGGTTAGCCAGCCTGCTTCCAAAGATGCTCTTCCCTCTCTTCGTCAGGTGGAGCCCATCTCTGCCTAGCACTCCTTCTTGGAACACCATCCCATGGTCAAAGAATCCGAACCCTTCTCTCCGACACCATCTGCGTAGCCATTCGTTGACTTCCACGATTCGACGGTCTCTACCCCGGCCTTTTCCTTCCACAGGGAGAATGGACGAGAACACCACTTGCGCCTCAAACTCCTTTATCCTTCTTCCCAGAGCCACGTAGTCTGCAGTAATACGCTCAAGGTCATTCTTGGCAGTATCATTGGTGCCCACGTGGAGAAGCAGGAAGGGGTAGCGATCTGAGGGCTTGATGAGTCTCGGCAGTCTCTCCGTCACATCACGAATCCTAGCCCCTGGCAAGCAGCACACCTCTCGGTTTTCCCGGTCAGGGCGGCAGATAGATGACTCAGTCCCCCTGAGGAGGACTGAGGACTGAGGAGGTGTTTTGCATTTAAAAAAAAACCCTGCAGTTGCATTCATTGAATTTTACTTTTTATATATATTGCTCTTTTATTCATTTGTTATACACTTTTTAATTGAATTTTTAGAAGTCTATTTTTATATATATTGTATTTTTTTGCATTTTTAATACTCTTCCCTTTTTCACATTCTTTCTGCATTTTAAGTATTATTTCGCACGGATTCTCTTTTCATTTTAGTATTTCTTCCCAGCCCCCATTTTTTTCATTTCATAGGCCCCAATCCTGCAAATGCTTTACACGCATCCTTCACGTTACTCTGGAGTAATCCCATTGAAGTCAATGAGCTAATGAATTCCCAGGGGAAAAAAAAAATCTAAAAACATTCAGCTGAAGGGGACATGGAAAGAATAATTTTACAAAAAGCAACATAATGGAGAAAAAAATAATTCAAAGACTGCAACTGAAGTTTCTTTTTCAAGCGTAAAACACTGAATTCTTTTAAATCCAGTTGCACCAAAGTCACTAAGGCTAGGTTTAAAATAAATCAATGGGAATGCAGTTAAGCACTTGCATAGCTTTTTTTTTTTTGCAGGATCTGAGCTGTAGTATTTTTTAATTGTTACAGATTATTTCCTATTCTTTCTCTCTCATTTTTTCAGTCTTTTTTGATGCTGCATTTCTTTTCCTTTGAATAATTCCAGCCCCTTCCCCCGTTTTAGCACTATCTCACTTCCGTTTTTTCTCAACGGTGCCTTTTTTTCAGCTTGCTTCCCTCCCATTTAGCACTGTTTATTTTATTCTTTGAATCACTGTTTCTGTGTGCACTTTTACCTCTTTCCTCTCTCTCTCTTGATTAGCCATTGCTTGATGGTGCGTTTCCTACCTCTCTGTATATGACAGGCTAGCTCTTCTTGCACTTTTCCCAGGAATCTCTCTCGCTTCTGGCACGTCCTCCCCCTTCCCCTTTCACCACCACCACCACCTCCTCCTCCTCCTCCTCGCCTCCTGCTTCGTCATCGCAGGAGCGAAGGGGAGCCTCCGCTCCGGTCCGTGCTTTTGCAAGCGCCCTGGCTGCCCCGCGCGGAAGCCCCACTGCCCCGAGCTCACGTGCAGCGGGCCGGGCCCCACGGCATCCCTCGTGCCCCGAGTCAGCTGTTCGCCCCAGCCCAGCTGAGCGCCGCGGAGTCTGCGCAAGGCGGAGACTGAGGCAGGGGAGGCAGAAGATGGCGGAGGCAGAGTAAGTAAGGGGGCTGTGGCGACACTTGCCCTGGCGCTGGGCACTGGCTTGCAGTGAGCGTGGCAGGGGGCGGTAGGTCATTGGGGGGGGGCAGGGGCACTGAGCTGGGGGAAGTGGGGGAGATGGGCCTTCTGGGGGTTGCAGCTGGGATGGGACAGAGCTGCACCCCTGACTCGGCTGCTGCTGACTCGCTGCTAAAACCTTCCCCCCCTGGAGAGAGTGACTTCAAATGCCGTGTTCAGTGGGGTGGCCCCGGGGCTCCCTCTTTGGGATCCCATGTAGTGACCTCCCCCCAGGCAGGAGTCAGCCCCATATTATGTGTCAGAAGGTGCCACGTACACATCCGGCCTGGGTAAGGGTCAAATGCTGCCCCCTGGGCACACAATCCCCATGGCGACTGCAGCAGGAATTTTATTCGCCTGTCCGAGGGCAGAATTTGGCCCTAAATGATTAATAACGATGCGCTGCTTCATGTCGGTCTGAGTCCCAGTCACTGAGAGTTTGGTGGTCCTCGGACAACAGGCATCTCTCTGAGAGTTGTTGCCCCCTGACAGCCGACTGCTGGGCCAGATTAACTCTCCTGTGGGCCTGGGGCTATTAGATTTTGTGGGGCCCCGTATACAAGTCTTTTGCCTAATTTAAAACAAAATGATCACAGTTATGGCATCGAGGATATTAACGCTATACTAAACTTGCCTTTTAATTAACATAAAGCCGTTATTGTGGTTACATTTCAGTCTTAAAACGTGCAGAATATAGTGAAGTTAATTCAAAATAGCCTATTTCTTACCTTAGAAGAGCTGTTATATTAGAGTGTTGGGGTGCAGGAGAGGGTGAGGGGTGCGGGCTCTGGGAGGGAGTTTGGTGCAGGCAGGGAGTCTGACCTGGGGAAGGGGTTGGGGTGCAGGAGGGGATGCACGGTCTGGGAGGGAGTTTGGGTGCAGGAGGGGATTTTGACTTGGGGCAGGAGGTTGGGGTGCTGGAGGGGGTGTGAGGTGCAGGCTCCGTCCAGCAGGTGCTTAGCACAGGCGGCTCCCGGCTCCCAGCCTGCCTGCCATAGCCCCACGCTGCTCCCGGAAGCGGCCGGCTGCTGGCATGTCTCTGCGTGCCCCAGGGGGGAGGGGAACAGCGAGCAGTGTGAGGCCATGGCATGCGGGCAGCCTGCCTGAGCCCTGCTGCGCCGGGGCCCCCCTTAGCCCGGGACCCTTGGCTGCAGCCCCTAAAGTCCCTGCATTGATCTGGCCCCGGGTGTATGTGAAATGAGTTCGGTGGTCCTCAGACAACAGGCATCTCTCTGAAAAATCCACCATCCAGAGCAGATGCTCTAGTTGGCAGACCAATGAAGGCCTGAATTCACCTTGCCATCTAGCTACTCTCTTATCTCTGAACGTGTGCCAGAGCCACAGTGGCAGGCTGCAGGGGAGAAACTTGCACTGCTATTGTCTGTCCTGAACCGGTTCTGTTCTATGTCTTTGCTTTCCAGGTTGGTACTTCTCAGAAGCACTACACTGACTTAATAAAAAAGCCTTCAAATTAATCCAAAATGATTCACAGAGTCTCCTTCTAAATGAATGAGACTTGCAAGGCCAGGAATCAGTAAGGGGCAGGACAAGGAAAGCTGCATAATTATTGGTGTGGTGCCTGAGTGGTTAAGGTGCTTGGCTGCAATCCCGGAAGGTTGTCTTCGGTTCAAGTCTAACTTGATCTCACACTGAAAGGCCACTTCCAGTTCACTCAGCTGCAAACTGAGTACCTGATCCATTGGGTTAGGGCAGTCAAAGTCAGTCTGATGTGATGCTGG
Organism: Macrochelys suwanniensis; assembly: GCA_033296515.1. NCBI lineage: Eukaryota > Metazoa > Chordata > Testudines > Chelydridae > Macrochelys > Macrochelys suwanniensis. The sequence goes on along the minus strand of CM065784.1, from coordinate 13,390,281 downwards.
CCACATCACTCCCTTGTGTACTATTGGCTAGGAAACTGACATGCCTTAACCACCTCTGCCTGAGAAGCTATTGGTTTGGGGGAACTTTGACTTGACTTTGAGGTGAAGTTCCTGGATTTTAATGTCAGGGAAACTTAGTCCTTGTCTACATTAGAAAATTCCGGGTGTCATAATGGTAGCTTTTTCATTTCCCGGTTCTCATCACCGGGTGCTAGATTTTTAGTTTAAGGAACTGAGTCTTTTTTTCCACTCCACCATGTTCTGCATAACATCTGTACATTACATAAGAATACTTTATTTGTGGGATTCACACAAATGAGCCTTATTGGTTAGCTCAACTGGTAAACTTTGGAGCAGTTTCAGGATGCTTTTTCTATTAGAGACATTGCAGTGACTGGAAAAACATCTCTGGTGATAATTTAATTATTGTACATGACTCCCAAAGCCTTCACGTGGCACAGTTTCCCCTCACTAAAAAGTTTGGGTTGAAGTGGTGTGCCGCGGAAGGGATAAACTGGAGCTGAGCCTGTCTTGTAAAGGTGCCAGCTCTGTAGCTGTCCTGTGTTGTTACAGCTGTGAATATCCATTTTCAAGAGGTGTTGGCACAGCAATGTTGTCGGGTCAAATTGAAAACTGTGGTGGCATTATTCAGACCTGGATGGAAGCTTTGGATAAAATGTAACTGATTTTGATTAATGTGTATATATATGCACACACCCTTCCCACACCCACAGCTGTAACTTCCCTCAGAAATCTTAGTACAAGAGGCACAGTAATAATAAATTGCAAAAACATAGGATCTTGGTGCTTTATAAAGGTTGGTCAGTTGTTGCCCCTTATTTATAGGTGGGGAAACTGAGGAACAGAGGTAAGTTGATTTCCCTTAAAATCACACAGCAAGTCAATGGCAGAGCCAGGAGTAGAACCCAGGAGTCCTGTGTCCTCATTGCCTGCTCTTAACCAATAAACCATGCTGCTAATTCAAGGCAAAGCACTCGCTGTTGTAAACATGTTCATACTCTGCATAGGTGCCTCTGCACTAGGGAATTCCTTTCCTTGTTCTGAGCGGTCAAGGTGACACTGTGGTAAAAATGTTTTGGTCCACAGCAGAGTTTGCACTGTTAATAGCACCACTGCAGCGGCACTGTTGCTGTAAAACAAGTAATTTCCCACCATGGGCAAGGCCTGTGATTGCTTGATGAATGTTGCCAGTTGTTTCATAAATCACTGTCTGCTGAATTCTTTTAATATTGTGTATGCTGGCGTCATTAAACTCCATCCATACTACTGTCAATATGTTTTCGCTAGTAACTAATAATAATAATATCAAGCTGAATATAACATTTTTCAGCAGTAGGTCTCAAAGCACTTTACAAAGGAGATCAGTATCATGATCCCCATTTTACAGATGAGGAAACCGAGGCACAGGGAGATGAAGTGACTTGCCCAAAATCACCTCACGTGGTAATGGCAGAGCCAAGCATAGAAGCCAGGTCTCCGGAGGCCCAGTCCAGTGTTCTACTTAGTAGACCACACTGCTCCCCAGTGTTGACCCTTCAATCCCATGCTTTTTATTTTACTTATTTAAGCAATGACATATTCCTACTTGGAACTTCAGTGGTGGCACTAGAGGTCCATGGCTTATCCCACTAATCAGATTTCATACAGTTTAGCTGCTGCCCTTGCTGTCTTCTCATTTTGTATGATGCTCATTAACCTTGCCCTGCTGTCCTCTTTCCCCCTCTTTAGGGGCAAGCGTGACATGAGACTGCAGTGGCAGCAATGAGATAAACTGCCACGTTCATATTTTTAAAAAAAGTCTCTTAGTCATTTAAGATGTTGCTGCTCCATTCTAGATAACTAAAAGCATAATGGAGATTTATCATCTGCGCCATCATCTGGTAGTGTTGTAAATTTATCACTGATGTGAATGACTACACAAGATGCAGGAGGACAGAAAAGTAGGCCCTCTGTATCCACAATAATGGCAGCATTTCAGGCTCACAAACCTGGGTCGCACACTTAACTACTCACCAGTGTAGTCCTAGTGGAGTCATTACGACTGGCCACATGAGTAAATTGATGCCCAAATCCACAAGAAAGAAGTTCTATATGGATAGGGCATCACTTTTTTTATGTGCCTCTTTGGTAACCTTCTCAAAAAGTATGGATTTCTGCCTAGCTGTAGATCATAAGACAGTATGGTGTGCATTAGATCCTGTCTGAAGTTGGTTGCTGTGGCTTAACCAGTATTAATATAGTTAGCTTCAGATTTGGTATGTCTGCCACTTGTAATTTCCTCCAAAATGTCTAGTTTGTAAAAGTGGATGATTCTCCACCTTGCCTTTGTGGCTATGTACCATTAGACTACATCTTATGTATCCACTGATCAAGGAATGAAATGGGAAAACAAGGAGTCTTCTACGTCTGTCTCTATCCATGTGGCCATGAGAGTTATCAAAAGCTGCCACCAGTTGGCAGTTTCAAATTTAAAAACAATGTTTGTTTCCTTTAAAGTTCCAGGTGGCTAAGCTGTCCATGTCCTACATGAATGTGATGTTAAATCCATGTAAAACAACAGTTTTGATTGATGGTTTTAAAAAAGATGGTTGGGAAGGAAATTCTGCCATTCATATCTAGTGTGTATAGAGCTGGGCATTAATGGAGTGCTCTGATGCTGATGGGAAGGTGAAGTTTTTATCTCTTTGCACAGTTTGTTTTGTAGCCGAGAATCATTTTTCTTAATACCCTGTTATGCAGATTTTAATGAAATCTGTGTTACCTTCATGAGAATTTCTGTGTAATGGGATTATGTGCCCTTCTAGCTTTCAAAGACGCACCTTCTCGTCTCAATCATTACAAAGGTTGTTGGCTCCACCCTGCAAAATTTTTCTCAAATTTCATTTTCCCACTGTACACTGTGATCTTTTTATTGGCTTCTTTTGAAGATCAAAGAAGCATGTAACTCCACAGCTGCCTTGAAACTAGACGCCTCATTCTCTTCTGAGCTACCTACTCCCTGGTACCACTTCACTGTCTTCTTCCACATCAAAGTCATCACAAACTCAGTTTCTCTGAAGCAAGTACCTCCTCCTGAGAAGTTTTTATTTCCTGTTCTTGCGCCACATGGTCCCACATCATCAGCTATGCTGTCCTACTCATTCTCTGGTTTGGTTTTTTTCCCCTTCCAAGTATGTAAAGCTGTTGCTAAAACTTTTTTTTTTGCAGCATATTCATCTACTTAATGCATGATTGCAGACAGAACTGCATTAGCATTGTTGCAGATGGAGCTAGTTCTGTTGAGGTTTGCCTTCTTCAGAATTATATTTTCTGCAAATTCAGAAAAGCTTGACTTATTTCTAAATATATTTTTTGTAACAGATTAAAATACGTTTTTGTAAAAATGTCTTTTTTTCCCCAGCCTTGTCTATTGTTTTCACAGGGTTTGGGGTACGTCCTAAATTGGGAGAGTTAAAATATTGACTGCAAGTGGATCCTCCCCAATCACACCGGTGGATATCGCCTAGCACGTCATGGCAGAAAGCAATGCAGCACCAACCATACCAAAAAAGTGTGGTCCATACATTTCGTCCGTAACCAGTCATGGCATGAACTTGGTGATTCGTGGAATAGTGCTGTTTTTTATTGGTGTGCTTCTTGCATTAGTATTAAACTTGCTACAGATTCAGAGAAATGTTACGCTCTTTCCACCAGATGTGATCACAAGCATCTTCTCTTCAGCTTGGTGGGTACCACCTTGCTGTGGCACAGCCTCAGGTAAAGTCAGAAGGTGCCAACTGGCTGTATGTTTCATGTGTGTGTGTCGGGAGGGAGTGGTAATGAGAAAATTAAAAATCCTTCATTAACAGAAAAATGTGGAAGATTTAAAATTTTGGATCTAGTCCTGCTGCCTTTCCCATCTATCTGTTTCCTCCTCCTCCGCTCCCAAAAGATCTTTGTACATTTTACAGAAGTTGCAGTATGAATCGTAGAAATGTAGGACTGGAAGGGACCTTGATAGGTCATCTAGTCCAGTCCCCTGCACTGAGACAGGACTAAATATTAGCTAGTTTGAGCCCTGCTGTGCTGAATTCTTGAGTCAGGAGATTATGCTCGGTCTTCAGGATTAGGAAAACAGAGTTTGGCAAGATACAGAAATCCATACGATTGTAACCTTGAGGCTAGATTACTGCCATGCCCTTTGTGGGCAACTCTGGAAAGGAACCTGGAAATCCCAGTTTTTGCAGCATGGAGTAGTTTGCCTTGTCTGCTGTAAGCTGTAATGAGAGTATGCCATTTTTGCCCCAGGTTCCTGTTTGCTTCTGAGTGCGGGTCAGGGTGCAGGTTTAGATCTGTAAAGCTCCACATGGTCTGGAACCCTATATCCTAAGGAGGTGTAGGCACAAGGTGCTGCTTTGCTCTTGTTAATGGCAGATTGTTAGTAATGGATGTCCTCTGAAATCTGCTCTCTTTAAAAGTCTGAGAGAGTTTGGGCTTCAGAACACAGCGTAAGACCTTTCCACTGGCTCAATATAACACTTTATCAATGGATTATTCTGAGCAGCTGGATGGGGGAATTCTATTATAAGTAGACCTTTATGTTAAAGACAGTATCTTCCTTGAGCTTGATTTTAATAAGAGCGAGGAGTCCATTTGCCTCTTTGGAGGGTGGTAATACAAATCAGCAAACTTACCTTTGGTCTATTGGGCACTTCTGGCATCAGGGTTTTGCTAAAGGTAATTTTTAAGACGAGTCTTTTATCTAATTACTTTTCTTTTGGTATCATGTTGAATCATTTCACCACAGATTTAATAGAAGAGCCTGATTTGAGAGGAAACTGTCCAAATAGCTGTCTCAATATGTCAGTTTTGTTCTCTCTGTATTTGGAATATTTTGGTCACAGTTATATACTTGTTGTATCTGTAAGTTGCCTGTCTAACATAGCTCTTATTCTCTAATCCTGCTGCTATGGTACCCTGTATTTGCTGCATATATTTTTATGCTTAAATTGGTTGTCTTGACATAGAGCTCATGAGGGGTTTGATTTACTGATAGAGCAGTTTGATTTGGCTGTCTCGTAGGATTTTTTCTTTCCTATTTGTAGCGGGGCTCAGCTATCCAACAACATATCTATTATGTCTTTTTACAGTAAGAATGATCTCAAGTTTGTTTTATAAAAGAGAATACATGGATGTAGTTCTGTAAAATTATCTTTTGGTAAGATGGGCCTTTTGTGTCCATGGGGCTTACAAGGGGAGAGGGGAAACAGGCTCTGAAAAGATTTAAAGGGTCAGCGGTATGCCTACTGTTCTCATTTAGTTACACACCATGCTCCCACACTGTTTTCAGTGCACAGTCTACTCCAGTTATTTCTACCTAAAGGATTTGTTCTGGGGGTTGAAATGACAGTGTCCCCATTTGCAATAGTGTCACTCTCTTAGCAAGCAATTGAGACCATTACATACCTACAAACTCTTTACCAGGAAATTCTAAGGTTCAGGCTTTGTCACAGTCTTGAGGTGACAAGCTGAGCTTCTATGTTGAAATTGACTTACAAGGTTGCATGATCTTAGTAGATTTCTTCCAGCCATAAATGCTACAGTGGCTCTTTGTAGGAATGTTTCACAATTCTTCCTCTCTGGCTCTTGTCTGTCTAGCACTAAAGTGCTACCTGAGGGAATAGTGTTTGCAACCTACTCAAGGCAAACTGCTGGATAATTCATGTGTTGTTCTGCTTCCCATACCTACACAACCTAATTGACATTAATATGTCTCTGGGGTATGTCTTCCCCCCTCCACCACCCCCAGTAAACAGATATGCAATACCACAATATTTGCAATTCTTTGAACAACTCCCTAGGCATTAGGCCTAGTTTACTCATCCTAAAGACACAAATGAAGAGAGAGCTTTCATAGCCATTCATCAGTGCTATGTGTGGAAACTTTTTTCATCTGCCACTGTTAGCTGTCAGTTGGGCCCCACGTCCTCAGCTAGAATGTTGGTTACATGGCAATTTCTGATGCTGTTTCACTGGTGATTTTTTCATTTATTTCTTAAACCCTGTAGATCAGGCTCCTCTCTGGCACATGGAAAACATCTCCTGTGAGATACAACCAACCTACCACTAAAAAAGGTGTTAGAATTCAAAGCTGCCTCCTGAGCCCCTGCTTCTTACATACTAAAACAGCGAAACTTTAAACAGCACTTTCACTTGTGCCTCTCAGCTGGGGTGGCAATTGTCTTTTTAGGTGGAACTACAGTATAGTGAATGTTTAAGGAAAAGTAACAACAATGTTTAAAAAATCCCACTTTTAGTTTATTTTCATCCCTTCCTGGTATTATGCACCTGCACAAAGCTGCTGTGGCTGAAGATGCTGCAGGGGAATTTTAAATTACAAACATATAGCTGTTTTCATTGAATTTTAAGGCAGCCTTTTAATAATAACTTATGTTTTGGGCCTAAACTATCTGAAATGCCTTTATTTTTATTTTTAAATCTTGATAGTGTTTGAAAAATATTTGTTTTTTATGGTTGCAGAACCATCTTGGTCTAGATTGTCTCTAGTGCAGCTAAATATCGCAGATGCTTTAGTTGTTAATTTTTTCTTTCATATTTCCACAGCTGTGATTGGGTTGTTGTATCCCTGCATGGACAGGCATCTGGGAGAGCCACATAAATTTAAGAGAGAATGGTCCAGTGTAATGCGATGTGTAGCAGTCTTTGTGGGTATAAATCACGCTAGTGCTGTATCCTTCTATGTGGTAATGAAGTTTTCAGTAACAAACTAGTTTCTGCTGAACCAAAGGTTAAATAACTGCTCACAATGTAACTGTTTCTAAAACATGAGGTATAAAGTTTTAAAAGGACATACAGAGTGTAGCTTAGAGTTAAACTGTTATAGAATGTCAGTAGCTGCACTAGTTAATGAAGATCATGGATATAAGTTTCTGGAAATACCACTTAAGCTGAAATCTCTCACCCTGTTTTTTTTTTTGTTTTTTTTTTAAATATATATTTGTCTTTTTTAGAGTTATTCAAGTACATGTGGGAAAAAGAGTTTATGCTCTGAGAAATTTTTAAGGATGCTCTTCTTGCACTTATTATAAACTCAATATAGTTGCAGTTTTAAAGACCAAACTTCACGTGTGCAGCAAAATCAATGAAGAGTGTGCACTTTGCTAAGCATGGGGAAAAAAATTGGTAGGAAAAAAATACTTGGCATTGGTTATTCATGGATCTTAAAGCATTTCACAAAAGTGAATAAGCGTTATTATCCCTATTTTACAGACGGGGAACTGAAATGCAGATAGGCTAAGTGACTTGCCTTAGAATATGCAGAAAGGAGAGAAGTTACAAGTGAGTCAATGTGGCATGATGTGAAATACATCATTTTTCTGCTGAATTCTCAAAAATCCATGTACACCTTTACACTAGACTAATACTAGCCCTGGATGAAGGAGCCATGATTCCCAGAAGTCCATTGGACAAAAACCATGTCCTCAAAATGGACTGTGATGCCTCACTGGCAAGCCATGAACAGTTGTGCTTTGTGTCATCATGTATAGGGTCTACCTCGCCAAGTTAAGGCGATAAACTAGTCTACCAAACCCAGACTCAAATATAAGCAATTAAAAGGAAAATTAAGAATCTCTAGAAGCCTCATTCTTTCATCTTTAGCATCAGGTCCCAGACTATGATCTGCAAAGAATTGCTGGTGGGGTGGTGAAAACTCCCTGGCCATGTGGTGCTGGCTCTCTTTCTTGTTTCCAGCTGAAAGAGAACCAGAAGAGAGAGAATGGATGAAATGAGATGCCAAAGGAAGGCATGGAAAATGGGCTGCGTTCACATTCAAGTGGCCTTACCTTTGGACGGATGTTGTTCTTTTCCCACAATACCCCATTCTATCTAGTGTGGCCAGAAAAGTTGGAGCTATCAAAGATAAGTTCTGCTAATATCCCCTTGTGGGCCTCAGTTCTCCCGTATTTGAAGACGTGTCTATCTGGTCTCGTGGATGCTACCAATTTCTGACCATCCCCTGATTGTGGGCACATTCAGATACAGGACCCTAAGAAATTCTGACATGTTTCTTGAAAATTGAGTGGTGAACTCCTCATGAGTCAGCTTACTTTCAGCAAACACCTGTGCAGTTTACTATCAGCCATTCCACATTTTTAAGGAAGCAATGCCTCTTGCATAGGTATTATTAGTGTATCAACTCTGCTTTCTTCTAAATGGCTTCCTGAAAAGCCTGAGCTTCAGTTCATTTCACTTTCAAATAGCAGCATTAGGCTCTTGGACTTTCAGACATTTGATCTGACTTTTGGTCCTTGTGTCTGCCATTCTCTCTCTGTTACCATCCAGTTTACCCCATTTCTTGTTAGACTGCTCCACTAGATTTTTCTCCAGGCCGGTGGATTCCTGTGGTTGAGACCAGGACAACCTTTTTACCTATAAATTTGTCACCCCCTAAATCTAAGTTTAGGCTTATGAATGTTAACAATCTCTCTTTTTGGTACTTTCTCACAGAGATGTTGAGAAAATGAATTAGGTAATATTTATAAAGTGTTTTGAAGAGCCAAAGTGCTACAAAAATGTCTAGGATTATTTATTTATCTTTTTAAAAAAAAAAAAAAATCTTCCACTTTGACTCTCATGAGTATTTTGATGGTGCTGTGTATTTACATTTTGCATAGCTGTAGTTTTTATAAAAGCAAACAAGATTCTGAATAAATGTTTTACTGGATAAAAATACCATTCTAATTAAAAACATGTAATAGTTATTGAAATTAAATAGATTTTGTTTTTCCAAATGACCTTATTTCAGTAGGCAGCAACATAAGATATATGGCATTTTGACAATTTAATGCTAGATTTAAAAATGTAGGATATTAAAGGAGCAACAGGTGAGGCTGGAATGTCCTTGGTACTTCTTCATCTGAACAGTAATATTTTTACAGTAAATCTGTCAAAAAGTCTGGTATTCTACTTAATTTCTGTCTAGTCTCCTTGTACTTTAAAACACTTGTACAGTTTGTAGCAAAGTCCTGAGACAACATTGTGGGTTTTAAAAATACTGTAAACATAAAATAACATTTTAAGTAAATACTTTTCTTAACACAGATAAAATAATCCTTTTTAATTATTATTATAGTATTTTTATACCATTTGGTTGTATTAAATGAAGAGAGCCGTGTTTTTGCAAAAGCTAGTTGTTATTATTATGTAGGAGTGTGTTATTTTTCAGGTCAAAAGTTAGTTAACAAAGTAAATATTATTGATCTTCACCTGAAGTTGGCACTTTAAAAACTGATCCTTAACAAATGACCACAGAAAGTGGATTTTGCCAACAACATACAGTTGTCTCTTACACTAGCGGCACTTTCAATTGGACTATGGTGGACCTTTGATAGATCACGAAGTGGCTTTGGTCTTGGAATAGGAATTGCTTTTCTGGCCACCTTGGTATCACAGCTTCTGGTCTACAATGGGGTTTACCAGTGAGTCTTTATTTTTCTTCTGGCTAAGTGGTGTTCATGTTAGATTAGTAAACAAGAACATTGAAGGTAGATCTGACTTAATTTGAGCCCTGAACTTGCTAAGACTTAAACACATGTGTAACTTTACTTTAATTGAACTATTCATGTGGGTGCTTGACTGTAAGACTGAGATTTTGGTTTGGAGTTGTAAAACTGCTACATTACCAACAGCAAAACAACATGGATCAAACAGATATTGGAATGAATGAATTGATGGATATTAAATTTGATATTTGCAGTAAGAACTCAAACTTTCTACTATAAGTGTGTGTATCTTTAGGCTAATCTATTCCCATATCCAGATTTCTCAGTATGTCTATCTCTGTACCTAACTTTAAAAGTATAAGGTTTTTTGAAAAAAGGACTGTGTACAGGATTAAGTTCAATGTTGGCAGTAAACAGATGATAATGCAAATTTGTATTCGTTTCTAGATATACATCTCCAGATTTCCTTTATGTTCGTTCCTGGTTACCATGTATATTTTTTGCTGGTGGCATTACTGTGGGGAACATTGGTAGGCAACTGGCAATGGTAAGTTAGGGGTTTTTTTTGTTTGTTTTTTTGGGTACTGAGCTTGTATTGTCTGGTTTTAAAAAATTCTTTCCTAATAAACACCAACCAGTTATTCAAATTGCAAATGTGGACTAAGATGGGAGTCCAGAGACAGTGCTTTTCAGTTTGGTCAGCATGTCCCTGCCACCAGCAGAAGTTCTGTCTGCTGTTGAGTGCCCTACATATCCTAAAGGGTTCCCCATTTCATTGTGTTCCTTCTATTCTGTATGCGCACAAGCTTTTGCAGGATCAAGGCCTAAATAAGAACACTACATTTTGGGGAAAAAGCTGCATAAGCTCTAAATTAATAGCTAATGTACTTAGGTTTTCTTTTGCTGTGCAAGGAGGCACAGAATGCCAGCACTTTGTGCATAGATTGTGTACAAAATGCTTACCACAGAACTGTAGCTGGTGAGGGTACCCTGAAAAGCTTGGGAGTTTGAACTGATCTGCGAAAAAGTGTGGGCAGAGATGTTGTGTCAGTTGCTATGTAGATCCCTCCCTTTCACAGCTGTCTAACTCAGAACTTAATTGTATAAATCCTTGTTCTCAAATAATTTTCACTTTGGTTGTTTTGCAGTATGAATGCAAAGTCATTGCAGAAAAATCTCACCAGGACTGAGGAAAAGCAAAATACATCTTTTATACAGGAAAATATATGACAAACAACTGTCGGAAGAACATGCTATAAGGAACATTTTGACTATAAAATTGCCAAAATGCAGCGCATCCTCCCCTCCCCCCGAATGGTACACGTTATTGCAATCTGTGATTGCTGCTTCTGTCAGTTAGAAACCTTGGTGTCTGATTACTGTGAAGTAACACTCATATGCAATACATTTGTCAATATTTGTTCATAGACAAGATTGGTTTTTTCGCCAATCTAAACTAGGTTTACCATCTTTTTCCATAATGTTACAGTGCCAAACAGACCTTTTGAGTTCCTGTACTGTAGCTGAAAATTCTGCTTCAGTTTTTCTAGGCAATTTGGGGAATTGAAGTTTTTGGTAGTTTAGCAAAAGCCAGAGAATTCAGAATTAAGGCTGAAGAGATTGCAGCTCAAGCTGGTAGCGAGTCATAAACGTCTCTTCTCCCCTGAACAGAATCACAGCCTTGCTACTGATGAATGAAGACACACATCACCTAGGGCCAGATTCTGACACTACTAGTCGTGCTGAGTAATACCTTACTCTACAAGTAGTCTGGCTGAAGTCAGTGGGACTAGTGGGTAGGAGAAGGTTCTATTTTAGGTACGTGTATGGCCCCATTAGTGTAATATATGACTGTCTCAAACTCTATAATGTATTTATCCTCACTACCCCCACTATGAGATAGGGAAGTGCTGTAATCCTCATTTTATAGATGGGGGAACTGAGGCACAGAGAGGCTAAATTTCTCACCCAAGGTCACACAGGAAATCTGTGGCAGAGCAGGGACTTGATCCCAGGTCTTCCAAGACGAGGGTTATTGCACGAACCACTTCTGTCAGTATGTGTGTTGGAATCTGGCCTATATTTTGGGGCTTACACCCAATTTCCCTTTTTGGCTTTGCAATTCCCCCTGGAGATTATAGGGCAAACTCACCTTTGCTTCAAATAGACACCCCTCTGATTGATATAAATTGACTTCTGCCTGATTATGCCAGCAGTGAATTAGGCCTGGAATGTCCCCACCTCTTGTTTCTTGACTTCCATCACTATCTTGATGTTGTTTAAACAAGCTCATTTATTGCATTTTAATTACTATTATTTTTAATCTTCCATGAAAGATTTTTAAAACACATTACAGTCATGTAAGGAGACTGAAGTTGGTCCAAAGAACAAATACATGTTTAGATACGTTTTAATAAATAATAATGTCTATGTATGTATTGTACATGAAGCCCGATATAGGCAATTTTTTTTCAGTCTTGTGTGCTTATATCTGAAGTCTATAACATATGCAGTGAAATGCCTCCAATAGCATGTAACAACAATTAGAGTCACCAGAAGGAGAAAACTTTTGCATGGACCAAGCTTTTAACATTTTAAAATAAGCAAATGATATTTGGAGATCTCCATTCAGCAGCTCCAACAGTTTTTCACTGGCTTATTATAGCTCCATGACATTTCAGTGCCTCATGCACATTTTCACATATTGGTCACAATTCAGGAAAGCACTTAAGCAGGCTCTTTCCTGTAAGCTAACGTTAAGCATATGCTTAAGTGCACTCCTGTTTAGGGATGTTTCTCCTCCATCAGGGCCATAATAAATAATGCAACTGTGGATGTTACATAAATGAAGGCTGTAATTTGTCTTCAGGTTCTGGCATTTCAGAAGGAACCTGCTGATATATATTACATTTATTTTTTTCCATAACATTTGGCCTGATCAGCATTCCTTACTCAGGCAAGTGATTTCAGTTGGACTGCCTGATCAGATCCTCAGCATGGTTGTCTTCATAAAAAGTCAATGATTGGCATAAAAGCTGAGATATTGATCATAAGTTTTACAATAGCTGTAGGGAAATAACGTGGTACCTCAGATTCCAGGGCTTTAATGGTGACCACTGTGTGTGTGTAAAACTGGAGGTAAGTAATTTCTTATTATTTGCTTAGTAATAAGTTCTTCTATCTATTGGTTTACATACCTATAGAAAACAGGACATGTGTATTCTAATGTACAGTAAAAATCCTTGTGAAAAGTGGTTATTGTTCATTTGTGGCACCCACTTAAAATCACATTCATTTAAAAATGATTGGAATATACTGTCAGCTAACTTCTTTCCAAATTTCAGTTTTGAAACTTTAAGCTGATTGTGCAAAATGTACTTGGGTGGTCTCCTTTTATTATAGAGATGTTATTTTTTTAATTCTTATTTGACTAATTTAAATTGCTGCCGGACTAAAACCTTGTATGCCAAATTTTCAAATTGCATTATAATTTTATGGCTGGAATACTCAGAACCTGAAAAAAGAAGTACATAATGGGAATGCTGACACAGCCTTAACTATAGTGGTGTGAACATGCTGCTATTGTATAGTGTGTAATTATAATATTAGACGGTCTTCAAAGCATTCAGTATAGAATGAATAAGGTATATTTTAGATACAACTTTATAAGCACTATAAACTCTTCACTAACTGTGAGTTGTAAGGTCTATGCTGTTTACTTCTGCTGTTAAAAGCAAAATATGTATTAAATATAATTACAATCTTTTGTGACAGGTTTATTTTTTTAAGTAGTAATCATTCATAATTATACCGAACCAGCTCCACAAGTGTTTCACATGCTAATTTTAGTTGTAGAGCTGGCATGATGGTTTCACAATCCCCCTGTTTAAAACTACTAGATTAAAAACAGGATTACTAAATAAGGAGTGAGACTTAAATCAACAGTGATTCTAACACAACTTGGGTACTGAACTGCCTTTAAAATTCTGACATTTTAAATCTGAAACCTGGTAGGGAAATACCAGGGCTGGATGGGAGAATATATAAAAACAACCAATTTTATCTTGAACTTTTTAAGAGACAGAACATAAAGATTTAGGAATAAATGGTCATTTAAACATGGAAGAGAGGTTAATTGTGGGGTGTCCCAAGAATCCACAACAGGACCTGTGTTGTATAATGTATTTATCAGTGGTCTGAACTGGGTGGGGTTAACAGTGAGGTGGCAACATTAGGTAATGCAGCATTAGTTACATTAACCAAGTCTAAAATTTTGAGTAGCTTCAAAGCTACCCCCTTAGCAATTCTATAGTACATATATAACTTTCATTGTAAACAGATGTGGAGGGGCCTGGACTTGATGACTTCTTAAGGTCCTTATTAGCCCTATATTTCTATGATTATCTAATGCACATTGGAAGGTTCAATATTAATTATTCATATACATTGATGGATCTTACATTAGCGGGAAAGAGAGCTAGGTGTCGTGGGCAGTCCAGATAAAAATTTCTGGTCTATATGGTGTACTAGTCCAAAAAAACCCAACAACAACATCTGGGGAAAAAAGCAATCAGTCATAGATGTATTAAGGCAGATAAATATTCAGGCTGAGGAATAATAGAGTCTGTGTTCTGTTTTGGACACGACATCTCAAAAGTAATATAACAGAAATAGAAGAGGTCAAGAGCATTGCAAACAATGAAAACAAATAGCGGTACTAAATGACTTCACATCTGAACATAGGAATTACTACACACATTTCCCTGTTGTCATAATAGGTAATGCTAACAAAATTTTTGGAAGGGCTATGAAGCCTCATGCTGCATGGTTTAAATCAGTCTTTTAAGTATTAGGGCTGGTCTACACTGGGGCGGGGGATCGATCTAGGATACGCAACTTCAGCTACGAGAATAGCGTAGCTGAAGTCAATGTTTCCTAGATCGAAATAAATTTTACTGCGGGTCCACGCGGTGCAGGCAGGCTCCCCCGTCGACTGCTCTTCCTCCTCTCGCTGAGCAGGAGTTCCAGAGTCGACGGGGAGCGCTTCCGCGATAGATTTATCGCATCCAGATGAGATGCAATAAATCGATCCCAGAAGATCGATCTCTACCCGCCGAATTGGGCGGGTAGTGTAGACCTACCCTCAGAGATTAGGCTGAGAGATAATGTGGGGGCAGATTTTCCCATATCTCCTTGCTCCAGCATTCTTACAGCTTCCTCCGAAGCACCTGGTGCTGGCCACTGTCAGAGACTAGATGGACCTTGGGTCTGATCCAATATGACAATTCCTATGTTTCTATGGACTGTTATGGAATAACTCATGGGCAAAACTTTTTCCTAACACCTGTGAGTTAGTGCTTAATTTATGGAGTGAAGATTGAGGGTTTACATCCCTCATTTTATCTAATGAGATCTCACACACCTCTGGATGACGTTATCCATATAAACATCTAAAGTGGGGGATACTAAAAGGGTTAGGATTATTTAGATTTGAGAGGAGACAGGTAAAATGTGGTACGATGGAACTATTTACAATAATAAACTTTATCAAGAACATAAATTGGGCATTTCTCTACCCCTTCTTAACACTGTAGCAAGGAATTTAAACCAATGAAACTGCCAGGCAATACATTTCCTCTTTTTGTTTCCTCCTTAAAACTCATCTCTGCCTTGATGTCTATAAATCACTGCACAGTGGCTAGGCCGTTGGCATACTGACACTTTTATTTATTAATATAAACCGGATTGTTTCATTGCCTATCTTGGCTTTTCTGGGCCCATTTATTTGTTTTATACACTTATTGTCTCAACAGGTATATAGATTGTATACTCTTTGGAGAAGGGGAGGCCTTTGTATCATAGCAGGCGTACTTTTGTACTGGTGACCCCTTTCACACAGCAAACCTCTGAGTGCAACCCCTTTTATACATTAAAAACACTTTATTATATTTATAACACCATTATAAATGCTGGAGGCAAAGCGGGGTTTGGGGAGGAGACTGACAGCTCGCGACCCCCTCTCCCCATGTAATAACCTCGTGACCCCCTGAGTGGTTCCAACCCCCAGTTTGAGAACCCTGTAATATAGTGTCTAGCCAAATGGGTCCCAAATCCCTAATTGGGGCTTCTGGCTGCTACTGTAATAGAAATAGTTATTTAAAAAACTCATTTGTCAATGAGTACACTCTGTAACTCATTGGCACAAGGTAGTATTGAGGAAAAGAGCATGTAAAATTAAAGATTAGACAAATGAATAATAAGAATATCCATAGTTATGCTACACAGGGTAAAAATGTACAATGAATAGAGCCCTCATGCTAACCCTCCAGGAGTGTTCTGGAGTCTCCAGGAATTAAAGGTTAATCTATAATTGAAGATTATGATGTGATGAAACCTCCAGGAATGCATCCAACTAAACTTGGCAATTCTACCTCATGTTAGGTCATGCCAAACAGTTGCATGGGGTTAGGAAAAAACTCTACCCCCCTCCCATAGGAAAGTTATTGCATAATTGTCCTTAACAGGGCCGTTTACACATTTCTTAGAAATATCTAGTACGGTCCATTGTTTGAGATTGGATATTGCACTAGACGCATCATTGGGCCGATGCTGTGTGACCGGTCTTATGTGCACTCCTGCAGGTTCTCAAAGTCTTTAGCTAATGAATTTACCGAGCTTTGCAATTAAAAAAAAAAAAAGCCACGGAAAGCTGCAAGCTACCCTATGATTTGGGGAAGTGGGGGTTGGCAGCTGTGAAGAAAGCAAAGATGATGCCAGTCCTTTAAATATTAATATAAAAGAAACCCTGGCAGGAGCAGTCGGATAAAAAGTACTATGACTCTGTGATGATTGGTGCTTCATTAAATATGTAGAAATCTCACTTGAGTCCCTAATAAAATAATGGAACAAATATGGAAAGAGAGAGCTCATTTTCTTAATAGAGGGTGACAGTTATGAACAATAGGCAGCATGAGTTTACAAAGAACAAATCAAGCCACATGAATGTGATTGCTCTTTTGATGTTGTTTGGATGAAGGGAGTCGGTGTAATGGATCTGGATTTTATGAAAGTGCCTCACAGTTGTGTGTGAAAACTTAATATCAAATGGTCTTAAATACAGGCACTGTCATACATATGTGAAAACTGGTGGAAGGAACTGTAAACAAATAGTAATGAGAAACCACAATAGTAGGAGCTGGAGATTGTCTATTGGGATCTAACAGGGATTGGTTTTAGGTCTGATCTTGCCAGCCCAAACCCACTGCTGATGTCCTCTCCCATGGACAAGGAAAAAACAGAGCTTTCAGTGATGTCACTTATCAATTTACCGGCTTGGTGGTGACCCAGAGTTCTGTGTCTGGAAGTTGGATGGAACTTCTGCCGTATGCTTTGTGGCTTAAATCTTTCTTTTTCTTTTAAATTTCTCTTAGCCCATCAAGACTTTTTGGAGAGAGTCTTGTAGGCCTCAGTCCCCATTTTGTTGCTGTTTTGACCTGCAGCTTTTTCTTAGCTGATACATTGAGTGCTTTAGTGGGTAGGTTGTATATGTGTCTGAGTGTTACTATTTTGTCATGATAGCGCCTAGAGACCAAGACCCCATTGTTCTAAACACTGTATAGACATAAATGACGTATCCATTCTGTGCTGCTGCCCGTCATCACAGCACCTTCCAGACACAATAGATTGAGATTGGCAATAGAGAAGTCCCAGGCTTCATGGAGTTTCTAGTTTTTCTTCTTTCTTAGGTGATAGACAGCTCTGCCTGGGGTAGAGTCTTTTTCTTTCTTTTCTTGAGGAGGGAGGAAGGGTGGGGAGAAGCAGCTGGCTGTGAATGTCTTTCTGTTGCTGTGGAAAAGCTTTATCAAATAGGAAGCTTGACAGTGTCTCTTGGAACAGTGTCTCTCAATGACTGGTCTGTGGATCGGCGCTGGTCCCTGAGATTTCTCTGACAGTTTAGGAAGGCAGCAGACCGGAGCCTGGTATCAAAAAGGCTGAGAAATCCAGAGGACTCTGGCCTCATCTAATCTGTCCTGGGCCGCTGGATTCCCGCCCTGCACCTGACCCTGAGAATGCCGTGTCCTCACAGGCTTCGTTCTGAGCTTTGTGATCTATGATGTCCTGGGGCTCGCAGTTGCCAGTGGTTTGTATGTGGAAATGCAGTCTGTGGGATCTGAGTCATTAATGGCTCTGAATAATTGATGTGGTCACCTGTTCCCACCCTGCCCTTTAGGAATGCAGCAATGAGGAAGCTCATACATGCAGTGCCTGGTGATCCTCCTCATGACCGGTCCTGGAGGCAGGCCTGTCCTGTATGGGCCAAAAGGTGGGGGCAGGAGTTTTACCGTGGAGTGTCCATCCTTGGAGGAGGAGCAGGGTGGAGCTACCCTGTGTCCTCTCCACCCGTTTCCAACTTTCCTCTCTCTATGTTCACCCTCTAAGCCAGTGTGAGAGGGCCACATTCTTCACATCTCAGGCCACCACAAACAGACTAGATGCTCTCAAGTTCATGAACACCAGCATGTTATTTATTGGGTCCATTGCACCAGCTTACCAGTACAGCCTTGTGCAGCACCATACCATTGGAAGTAAACATCCTCCTTTCCCGCTCGCCGGGGAAGGGAGAAGGCAAGATCACACCATCCTGAGATGCTGTATCCCCTGGCAGCCATTGAGCACCCATCTCCCAATTTAACTCCACTCCATGGGAGAAATACCTAGTACCTCCGGGTCCATCTACACAGGGATAAAAGACCTGCAACATGGCCGCAGCTGGCATGGGTTACCAGTCTCGGGGTCACAGGGCTAAAAATCACTGTGGAGACATTTGGGCTCAGGCTGGAACCCAAGCCCTGGGACCCTCCCCACTTGCAGTGTTCCAGAGCTCGGGCTCCAGCCTGAGCTCAAATGTCTACACAGCAATTTTCATACCTGGAGCCCAAGCCCCGCCAGCCCAAGTCAACTGACCCAGGCTAGCCGTGGGGTTTTTATCCCTGTGTAGACATAATCTTAGTGACCAGAGTGCTGGGTCAGCTGTAGGCTCCTAGCACTCTGTCACAGCTAGTCTTTCCCTCTCTGCGTTTGGCTGGGTTCTGCAGCAGTAGGGACTGGCAGCCCCTTCCCTCCCCCGGCTCCTAAGGAAAGAGTGTTGTCATAGCAGACGCATCACACGGCCCATCTTGCATGTTTTTTACATTTGGAATCATTGTTGCTAGTAATGTCCATTTATAACATTAATGGATAAACATCACACACTTAAGTGGTGTTAAATGTGAAATACAGTGCTTGTAAAAGTGCAACCATGGCTGGGAAGGAGGGAGAGTGTGCCTCACAGTGGGAGTCATCATCTGGTTAGTGCTGTTAGTTCTGATGCCAGCACTAAATGCAAAGCAGGAGACATGTTGGAATTTAATGTCCAACTCTAAATCTTAAATGAAAGGTAAATGCAACTAGTTAACGGCAGTGGAATAGCAAACATTACTCAGTTTAATTGTTTCATGCAGTCACATTGCATTTTCACTGTGTATCTGATCATGTTTTGAGCAAAAGGATCTACTGCTTTGTCCTGAATTTTCTTCAGCAGGCAAGTAGCAGCCTCAAATTAAAGTATAAACTTTATGCTCAGGTTTGCTGGCAGCATACTGGCAGTTAGTGTGTTGACTCCTGAAAGGCAGTTAGTTCCGAGGGGAAGCAGTAATCATCTCCTGACCTCCCGTAGCAGGCTTAAATCCAGGCCAAAGGGCAGCTTTGCATTTTTTTTTTTTTTTGGAAAGGGATTTCTTTTTTTTTCCTAGAGCAGTCACTAGACTTCTGCTGCCTGAGGTGTGAGGTACAAAAGATTAACTCTCCTGTTAATACTTTTGCTCTAGGTATTTTCTAGTGCACCAAGTGTGCCATAATTTCAAGGAATCAAATACAACAGTAAGAAAGACAAGATGCGGGAGAGAGATACTAGTAAGTACATTACAGATATACTAGTTGAGAGTTCAGAAAATTCTATGTTTTAGGCTCCCATACAGAATTCACGACATTCCAAATCCCAGATCAATAGAATTGGCCCTCTTCCCATGCAGCAACTGCCTTGAGCTGTGTGAACTTTTTGGAAGGCCAATGCAATATTATTTCCCATAAATATTCATCCAAATGTTAACAGAGATTCTCGTCGGCTATGCCCACCCCCCTGTCGTGTTTGCTTTCTATGAATATGCTAGGTAATAAGTTTACAGGTAGGGATGTTTGCTGAAATAATGCAATTTAAGCTAATGTTGCAAAATATATTCAGAAAGGGAATATTGAATTTGCAAATGTGAGTGTGTGTGCACTAGAAACTTCACTCTAAGTTATGCTCAGCAAATCAGGGAACAGGAATATGCCCTGTGGTAAAAGCAGCTTGAATTTCAGATTTTGAATATTTGCTGTGACTAGTTTCCGAAGAAAGAACTATTCACAGCAATTATTCAGTGAAAATTCGTGAACAGAAATGGAAACAAAATTCAGCAAAGGAATTGTTACAAATTATTTATCCATCTCTAGGGAAGGGAAACCACAAAATTTTGCACAGGACTACACAACGAATAGTAAGGGACAAGAAAGCTTGAAATGATAAATGGGTTTTTTGGGTTTTTTTCACAGCCTGAATTTCAAGATTGGGAGCCAGATCCACAGATACAGTGTTCAGACAGACACACTCTCTGATCCTTGGGCCTGCTTCAAATTATGACAGTCAGTAACTGCTCCTAAGGAGTCACACTGCTGCCTAGAATTGGCAGAGTATGTTGTGCATTGGCCCCATCCCATCCCCACCCCCAATCCAACCTGGAATACCACCTTATACCAGGGGCTAGCAGTCCCTTAGCATAGGCCATTCTTTAGCTGCAGTCTTTAGACAACTTTAAGTACCCGCTGGAGTAGTGCAAAGCAGTCTTGTGAGGATCTGATCCCCAGTAATTTTGTTGGTAATGTG
Organism: Macrochelys suwanniensis; assembly: GCA_033296515.1. Classification (NCBI taxonomy): domain Eukaryota; kingdom Metazoa; phylum Chordata; order Testudines; family Chelydridae; genus Macrochelys; species Macrochelys suwanniensis. The sequence continues at coordinate 13,369,797 of CM065784.1, read as the reverse complement.
AGAGTATATCAGGTTTATGTGGGGCAGAAATAACTTTGATTGTAATGGGGGTGTGTTTTAATGAGGTACAATTGAAACACAGGCTGCCTTGCTTTTCAAGCAATCACTTGCTCATCACTCTATCACTGCTGAGATCCCCTATCACTCAAAAATACCAAAGTAGTAAAAGTGATATCCTCTTCTCCTTTCTCTTCCTCTGCCCTGCTCTTCAAACTAGTTTACACATATGAGTTTGATTTAAAGGCACTTAAGTTCTTGGAAAACTGGGACTATTTATAGGATGGGTTAGCATTGAAAGAACCCACTGTTTTCCTTTGAAAAACAAATGCTTGTTCTGTACGGCATGTCAAGTACAATCATTGCTGAATGAACTGAGACACCAGGGCCAAGTCCTCTGCTAAACTGGCACAGCTCCATTGACCTCAGTGGATTTGCAGCAGTTTCACCGCAGAGAATTGAGCCCACCATGGTTGAGAATGCTCAAGAATGTTACAATAATTGTTCATTCCTTTTTCCTGAAGTAATAAAGGGTCAGATAGAGAAGAACAAACTGTGACATTTGCCTTTCCCTCCTTCTCTTTCATCATGGATGAAAACTGTCATCTTTCTCTGTGATTTACAGGGTGCACTTTTTATGGGGTATGTCAACTCTTCAGAGGGACGAAGTTGTTAGCATCCAATGTGGCAGATCAGAGTAATAATGATGTGAGTGCAAAGTGTTGGCTATTGATGAGCTTGTTGTCATAACAGATTGCCGTATTCATGGATTTTTGTTTGATATTTCACTGGTAGGAAATTCAGCTCAAGATTGATTTGGGCCTGTGTGTCTCTTCTGATTAAACAATAATAATGTTCCATGTGATTTCAGATCCACATTTAGCCACTGGCTTCCCAAAAGCAGTGTAACAACACAGACGGTTAGAGTGCGTTGGTGAAATCTAGATATGAAATCTCCAAGGTGGGTATCTGCTCACAATAAAGTTTTCTTGATTTTATGTTAGGGTGACCAGACAGCAAGTGTGAAAAATCGGGACGGGGGTGGGGGGTAATAGGAGCCTATATAAGAAAAAGACCCAAAAATCAGGACTGTCCCTATAAAATTGGGACATCTGGTCACCCTATTTTATGTCTACAGACCTTGATCACTGCACTGATCCAGTGGGCTAAACTGTGGGTAGGTGAAGGGAAAGTTTTCCTGGGCATTAGAAACTGAAATATATTTCCTGACATCAGCAGAAAAATAAACAAATACTTCTTTGTATGTGGAATCTCTCTGCTCTGAGGATATCCCTTCTCTTTGTATGGATGATTCCCTGAAGCTCCAAAAGTACAGTAGTGTGACAGTCTTCAGGACTCCTAGTACATACGAATTTTCACACTGGATTGGAGTAGTGGTTCATTTAGTCCAGTCTTCAGAACTCTCAGTAGAGTTGGACTTAAACCCTGAAGTAGAAAACCGCTAGTAGAACAAGCAGAGATCTGTTTTGCAACTGTCCTTTTATTTGGTACAAAGTTAAAGGTTTGTAGGCGGGAGTTTGGAGAGAGACGAAATCATGATCCTTCACCCAAGGATCAATGGGTGTTGTGTATTGTTGAACTCTAGCTTTTGCTCAGGAAGCCAACAACTGACAACTCTGAAATTCCGTTCAAAGATGTTTGTGCAGACAAATTGATGTGAGATACGATACGTGACCTAAAACTGGTTGATATCCAAGGTGCCTAGTGGGGTGAAATGAACAGGTTAGAAATTGTTTACCTGAATCTTGGTGAAGCACAGAAGAATGCAGCCAGTTAACCTACATGAAGCTTATCAACAGTTGCTTGTAAAAGGCAGAACATATATTTGATGCTTTTGAATCTTTTAATTGCAAAACACCCTGTCCATCCTGCTAATTAGAATTCTTTAAAACTATTATCAATACATAGAGTACTGTCTGCTTCTAGACCTGACCCACCCAATATTCTGGATCACAAGAACTGTCTCTTCTTTACACTATAGTTAAAAAGATCTCCCTCAAGTTGCTCTTCTGTTGGGAAGAATGTATATTTGATATTAATTTTTCTACAATATTGCAGTATCAAGGGTTTTCCCCCCTTCACAATGCTATTTTTAATAAAAATGTGCCAAATCAAATTTTGATTATACTTGATAAACTTCCAGGGAGGATGTCTACTTTAAAATAGTTTTGGTTTATTTCTAACAAATGCTCACTGAGTCATAATATAGGTCCCAATCCAGAAAAAGTTACATACATTCTTACTGTCAGGCATGTGAACAGTTACATTGACTTCATGTGCATAAAGCCAAGCATACCTGTAAGCATTTGTAGGATTGGGACTTCAGGTTTTGTTTTATCAAGCTTTGGGGCAGGTTTTGTTCTCAGTATGTACAGTGCCTCACACAATGCAGTCTTGGTCCATGGTTCGGACTCCTAAGTGCTACTGGAATACAAATGATGCTAATTTAGTACTCCCTAATAACACAATCCTGAGAATTTAAACTTAAACCTCTACAGTCCTACCCAGAGCCAAGTGATAACTGTACATTTTTGATCTACAGTTTCCCACGTGTTGAAAAGGTGGTTCCTTTTCAACACTGTCTTGTCAAAATGTTTTTGACATTTTCAGCTACTGTTAAATAATAGTCATTGTGGCAGAGCTCCGATGTTGTCATAGAATCATAGAATCTCAGGGTTGGAAGGGACCTCAGGAGGTCATCTAGTCCAACCCCCTGCTCAAAGCAGGACCAACCCCAACTAGATCATCCCAGCCAGGGCTTTGTCAAGCCTGACCTTAAAAACCTCTAAGGAAGGAGATTCCACCACCTCCCTAGGTAACCCATTCCAGTGCTTCACCACCCTACTAGTGAAAAAGTTTTTCCTAATATCCAACCTAAACCTCCCCCTCTGCAACTTGAGACCATTACTCCTTGTTCTGTCATCTTCTACCACTGAGAACAGTCTAGATCCATCCTCTTTGGAACCCCCTTTTAGGTAGTTGAAAGCAGCTATCAAATCCCCCCTCACCCTTCTCTTCTGCAGGCTAAACAATCCCAGTTCCCTCAGCCTCTCCTCATAAGTCATGTGCTCCAGCCCCCTAATCATTTTTGTTGCCCTCCGTTGGACTCTTTCCAATTTATCCACATCCTTCTTGTAGTGTGGGGCCCAAAACTGGACACAGTACTCCAAATGAGGCCTCACCAGTGCTGAATAGAGGGGAATAATCACGTCCCTCGATCTGCTGGAAATGCCCCTACTTATACAGCCCAAAATGCCGTTAGCCTTCTTGGCAACAAGGGCACACTGTTGACTCATATTCAGCTTTTCGTCCACCGTAACCCCTAGGTCCTTTTCTGCAGAACTGCTGCCCAGCCATTCGGTCCCTAGTCTGTAGCAGTGCATGGGATTCTTCCGTCCTAAGTGCAGGACTCTGCACTTCTCCTTGTTGAACCTCATCAGATTTCTTTTGGCCCAATCCTCTAATTTGTCTAGGTCCCTCTGTATCCTATCCCTACCCTCCAGTGTATCAACCACTCCTCCCAATTTAGTGTCATCTGCAAACTTGCTAAGGGTGCAGTCCACACCATCCTCCAGATCACTGATGAAGATATTGAACAAAACTGGCCCCAGCACCGACCCTTGGGGCACTCCATTTGATACCGGCTGCCAACTAGACATGGAGCCATTGATCACTACCCGTTGAGCACGACCATCCAGCCAGTTTTCTATCCACCTTACCGTCCATTCATCCAGCCCATACTTCTTTAACTTGCTGGCAAGAATACTGTGGGAGACTGTATCAAAAGCTTTGCTAAAGTCAGGAAATAGCACATCCACTGCTTTCCCCTCATCCACAGAGCCAGTTATCTCATCATAGAAGGCAATTAGGTTAGTCAGGCATGACTTGCCCTTGGTGAATCCATGCTGACTGTTCCTGATCACTTTCCCCTCCTTTAAGTGGTTCAGAATTGATTCCTTGAGGATCTGTTCCATGATTTTTCCAGGGACTGAGGTGAGACTGACTGGCCTGTAGTTCCCTGGATCTTCCTTCTTCCCTTTTTTAAAGATGGGCACTACATTAGCTTTTTTCCAGTCATCCGGGACCTCCCCCAATTGCCATGATTTGTCGAAGATAATGGCCAATGGCTCTGCAATCACATCGGCCAAGTCCTTTAGCACCCTTGGATGCAGTGCATCCGGCCCCATGGACTTGTGTTTGTCCAGCTTTTCTAAATAGTCCCGAACTACTTCTTTCTCCACAGAGCGCTGTCCCCGTGGGTCCCGCACTCCCAGGCGGTTTATGCTAGCCTCAGAGGTTGATTGTGACCCTCCACATAGCCCTTCTCTCTCTAGGGCCAGGGTTGCAGTCTACTGAGCCCTTTTCATCATAAGCCAGCAAGGAGGTTGGTAAGAGAAATCCCACAGTCTCTATTGTCCCTACGGGCTTATTCCAGAACAGTGTAGCCTCCTGTCCTGACAGGGGCCTGTCTTCTCCTCCCAGGAGGGGTTTCTGTAGTGGCGGGTTGGGGGAACCCAGGCCCGCCCTCTACTCCGGGTTCCGGCCCAAGGACCCTAGGGGCAGCACTGCAGCTGTTGGCAGCTGACCTTTCACTGCCAGAGTTGCTACATTTCCCTGGGCCACTTCCCCACCACTCTCCTGCTTCTTCCTTCTTCACCCTTACCTTAGGGCTCCCTTTCCAGTGGCTTGAGGGTGTCCTCATTACCAAGCCCTTCAGCCACACTTCCTCTCCCTGGCTCTCCCCAGCCTGACCGGAGCCCTTTTATAGTATCCAAGGGCCCTTAATTAGACATTAGCTTAATGGCCTCACCTGACTCTTTGCAGGATAATTGTAGTCAGGTGTCCACCCTAGCCTGGAGCAGCCCCTGCTCTGGTGTCAGGGAACAGAAAACTACTTATCCAGTGGCCAGTATATCTGCCGTCGACTACTCTGCTGTACCCAACTTGCCTGGGTCTATCACATCACGTTTCTGTTATACCTAATGTTGACTTGAAGGCAGTTGTGCATTTCTCAGCTCAAATGTGAAATAGCCAGACATGGGTCTTGACAAATATTTTTCTTGCTTGCCCAAGGCAACTCAGAAAAAAAAAAAAGCAGCTTCCAGTTAATCACTTGCTTCAAAATTCAGTTTGGTGAAATAGGCAATTAAAAAACACGACAATTTTCATCAAAATCAGCAAATTAAATGCCTCTAGTCAGAGTGGGCTACAAAAAATGCAGTGGATAATTGCCACTTGAAATCAGTGAAGTATCTAATGTTTTACAGGAGTGTGGATTGTGGCTGTTCTGCCTTAGTAAGCCTTGATTGATTTGGTAAATAAGCATTTCCACTTCTCTCTTTAAAATAAATAAGCAATTTTATTGTTTCTGTATGGGAGGTAAACAAGCTTGTGAGCAGTAACCCAGTAATAGCATGAGGCTGAGTGCCATCTGTCATAGAGAATTTTGTCCCTTTATGCACAATTCTTTCTCACAGTGTTGGGTCCAGTGTAGGTTACTTGATTAGCAGACATCTTTCTTTTCTTTGCTGAAGAATCTGTATTTCTCACATCCTGTCCTATTGTCTTGTCTCCTGAATTAACATACCCTTTGGTGGCAATAGTCTAGAACACTTATTGCTAAAAATCTAAATCCATTTTATATTACGGGAAATGCTATTGCCCTGAGGATTAACAGTTACTTCTGATGATAGTAAGAGGTGGTGGAGAAGGTCATGTGGGAGTGAAATAATTTGATACAATGGTGTAGGATGCAGTTGATATTTACATTACTATTATACAAGTTTGAGAAACCCTCTTACAATAAAGAACAAAGGTTAAGTATCTCACACGTTTCCCTTCAAATTTTGCCACAGTTCCCTATACCTGTCCCCCCCCCTCCCCACCAGCTGTTAACACCTGTCCTTCTGTCAGTGATGGTAATGAAATTCTAGGTGGGCTTTATATTACTGTAACATGAAAGAATTATTAATTTTTGATATCAGAAATACTTCTATGGAAAAAAATATATTTTTGTACCAATGCCTCAGAACAGCCTGTGTTTTTTGGTTTCAAATGAGAGATTTTAGGCTAATATTGCATAGATAAACTCCAAACACATGAGACGTCCTAGAGTGGCCTGTTACGGCTGACTTTTGTAGCTCTCATTTTGTTGCTTGACATATACTTAGAAGGGTATTGCTGCATGGTGCTCCTCTCCCCATGTGATGCTTGTTATTTGTCCTCATCAGTGCCATACACTGTGCATTGACTACTACCGGAGTGGACACATCCAGGGGTGGTGTTCTCTTTTCTTTCTTCTTAGATGAATGCAACACACACACAGCTGCCTGCAAAAAGCACTCTGCACCTTCGTCATGTCTATGTCTACACTACCTCTTATGTTAGTATAACTTACGTCGAAAGTGTGTGAATAAACCAATCCCCTCAGCAACATGAATTACACTGACATAAGCGCCGGTGTGGACAGTGCTTTATGTCAGCGGGAGAATTTGCTTCTCCTGCCTACATAGCAACCGCTGCGTGTTGGGGGTGGATTAATTATGTTGACAGGAGAGCTCTCTGCGGCTTCACTAGAGATTGTACAGTGGCACAGCTGCATCGGTACAGCTGCGCTGCTGTAAGCTGTGTAGTCTAGCCATAGCCCTAGTCATTAAGAAAAAAATTACCCAACTTCCCTGCTCCTAAAGATAATGAATCAGATCCTCAGCTGTTGTAAATCAACCTGGTCCATTTACACCAGCTGTGGCTTAAGTCCATTTTTTCCATAGTAAGCTTCTCCATTACGGTGAGATAGTGCCACAAGGACTCAGCCCTTGCAAAGGGGAGAGCCACCCCAGGAGCTCCCCAGGGAAGGAACTGTGGCTCAGGGAGTCACAACTCCCTCCCTTCTCTCCCCTTGGTGTAGAGATGGGGGCGTTAGTAATTTTCTGCTGGCCTATATCAGTGACAAATTATTATTCCCCTACCCATTACTGGCTCAGCTTTGCTGGCTGGAATGGTGGGGGAGAGGAGTCAAGGCTCTGTTCAGCCCCTCATCTCTACCAGTCCACTCCCTGTCCAAAAGCCTGGTGGGCAAGGTAGAGGCAGAAGAGGATTTCTTACTCCTAGGGTGACCAGACAGCAAGTGTGAAAAATCGGGACAGGGGGTGGGGAGTAATAGGAGCCTATATAAGAAAAAGACCCAAAAATCAGGACTGTCCCTATAAAATCAGGACATCTGGTCACCCTATTTACGCCCTCATTTTGCAGGTGCATAGTTCAACCCAGAGCCCAGCCCTTAGGCTAGTGTAGGATTTCATGGTGGGCATAGGTGCAGTAGGTCTTTGTATCCATACACTGTTTGATTGTGGAGTGAGACCAGATAGATCACCAGGTGTATCCATTCAAGAAATGAGGGGACGTGACTGGTACGGCAAGCAAAATGCTGTCCATTTTACCCTTGCCAGGACTTCTCGTCTGCAATGTACATTACAATACATTTGCTGTCGTGAGAGCCACTTCAGACCCACAATGAGTCCTTGTTGTCATTCTAATGGGCCCTCTACAACATAGTTTGTTGCTAATTAAATGTTACTAATATTTGAAAAAAGTTAAATTAGGCCAAAGTTTCCAAACTTGGGAACTAAAGTCGAGAGCCTATATAATTATTGTGAGCACCTAACTTAGTAGCCAGGTTAACAGAGGTGCAGCATTTCCACAGCCCCAACGTTTTAAAATTTTGGTTGCACTTAATTGCACGTAGGGCCTAAAATCTTATAAACCAAATAGATACCACAGGGCCAGTCCTACAAGCCCTCTGCCTATAGAGCTCCAATTGAAGCCAACCAAATGAAGCTGACTAAATGGATGAAAATTCCCCAGAAGCTATCACAGCCCATGAGCCAAGTCAGTGGTAAACCGCTCCCACCCACATTGATTTCAATAGGAGAAGAGGTAGGCCAATGCTCCACACGTTTGAAAATCCCACTTTTCATATTTAGTCATTCACAATCCCTGCATGAAATCTAAATTGTCATTGCACAGGGCATCTCCATGGGCGTTGGTAGGGGACTGAATCCTGTCTGCCTACGGCACACATTAATAGTGTCGCCATTAGAGATTTTTATTAATGGAAAGCTGAACACAACCGTAACTGTGAATCAGAAAGATTATATCCTGTCTGCTATCACTGGGCTTTGTGTTTTGTCAGAGAGGCACCATTCACTTTGGGGAGGAATAATTATGTTATAGGTTTTCAGCAGATTGGAAAATTCAATATTCCTATTACAGATGGTGAGAAATCTAAATGCGAACCATGACAGTATCCTTGCTCTGGAATCAGTTTGCCTAAGAAGACCAAATTGCTGAGTCATTTTGTTTTTCATGCTGTGATTGCCAGTTGATATCCACACTAAGTTAGAACTTCTGGTAACTTTCAAGAATTCAAGCACCGTGCAAATTACAACCAGGATGTTCCGAGAGCAGAACGTCCCCCTCTTAGCAGATGGCTGCAGCCCACAATGTCCAATAATCACATCATAAAATCTTATTACTTTTGCATGCTGTGCTTGGAAGAACATGCCAAGCTGTGGTCAGGTTTCATGGAATCTGAAAGTTTCTTAGTGAAGAAATAATTTTTCTTCTTCTACTTCTTTCTTCTCCTCCTCCCCCCAATAAATGGACAGTTCACAGCCTAGAAAAAGTCATCAGCGGTTCAGGCTACACTGACAGAAATAAGGGAACATACTGATTCTCGAATGAAAATTGCTTAGCTTTTCCTTACAAGGTTCATGTTGTTACCCATTTATAATCTGCAAATGTAATTGGTATCCCAGCACAGTAGCATTCAAAGAGGTATCATGAGCAATATCATTCTGCTCTATAGCAGAGGGTGAGAGTTTAAAAATCCTTTTAGACTGACTGATTTGGCATTGTTTTACATGTCTTTGCCCTGGGAAATTTTTAGGATTTAGCTACTATCAGTAAGAGACTCTAATAAGACAGTTTGCCTCATGTGACTTCAGCTAAGCTTTGTTCCCGCTACCTCTTGGCGATTTTCACAGATGATAGATGATGCTGTAAACAAAGTGTGCAGAAAAGAGCAACCTTCCTGCTGGAGACAAATTACCTTCTTCCTTCTGCAGGCTGCATGACTGTTATGTTTTTCCCCCCACTGCAATCTGTATTGGGTGTAACATTATATAATAAGTGATTAAAGATCAGTGATGACTAAGAAGGTAAGTGATCAAATATTTTACCTGATAGACACGTACACATCATTTATCTCACTTTTCCGAGGGAAGAAATTATACTGAATTCCTCCGCTATTAGTTCAAGGCAAATGGAATCTTAGATTCAATTAAGGGTTGGTGCTTCTGCCTTAGGTTCTCTTGGAAGTGTTATTCAAAAGTCAAGATAATGTAGTTGTAGTTGTCCCTTTTAGCAGCTCTAATCAAACTCCAGCTTATCAAAACCTTTACACCTTTACTTGAAGAAAGAAATCAAGTCAATCAGGATATTCTGTAGATTATAAATCAGGACAATAACTATTTATTTTTGCTTGAAACATTTGCTACTGAAATTACCCACTAAGTCAATGTCTGAACTGGACCTAGAATGAAGTATTTCCTATCCTGTATATTGTGGCAACACCTAAAAGCTTCATTCAAGTCAGAGTCCTGTTGTGCTATCCGCTCCACTGTACAAATACATATTAAATTGTAGTTCCTGCCCCAGAGAATTTGCAGTGTGAACAACAAACCAGAGCAGCTAGAGGAAACAAATAAGAGACTAGAGGAAGAGAGTTTGAGGTGAGGAAGGAAAATTTGATGTTTTAGCGTAACTGACTGCACGATTCACAGCCAATCAAAATCAGTAATCACAGTATTCACAATTTGCCTGCCTGCCTAATTCCTGCTTCTCAGTCCTTTATTCATACCCCTGGAATATTCTAGATTATATTGGGCAGTGTAAACTTGCATAGGGTAAAATTAGTTAAATATTGATGCATCACTTCGTGAAGATTTGGCGTGCATTTTTGCAATACAATATTGGAGGGCACACACTCAAGACTGACTGATACAGGGTTTCCTGGCTCCCACCCCAATCCATAGCGTACATGTCTTTTTAAAATTCGCCTCCAAACTAGCAACCTTCCAGAATGACAGCTGCAACACAGATAAAATCCAAAAACTCAGGGTGTGAAGTGAGTTCTTCACGCTGAGGAGGAAGAAATTTGTTCCACACTGCAGAGTATTGAAAAAGAAACATCAGCGTCTGATGTCAAACAAATTAGGTGGTTTTGGCCAAGTCTGTAGCATTCCAGTCTCCTCATCACAAAAGCCACCACCGCAGCTGTCACCTGTCACCCTGCCTTAGATGAGAAGGAGTGGAGGATGGCAAATAATCCGGGTGCAATATATTTACAACCACTTTGCAGTCAGACTACCTAAGAGCCAGAACAGGTGTAACAGAGGTTGGAGGGAGAAGAGAGCCAGGCCGGGCCAGGCTTTCCTTTCCCTCCCTCCCTCCTCTTAGTATCAGGCCCTGGTGGCCCATTCTTCTCCCTGCTCTCTGGGGGGACAACACGTGGGACCAGAGGTCCACCCAACCGCAGGTGCAGTGAGAGAAAGAGCCAGGTTAGGCTCCCCCCAACAGGCCAGAACATGGTCCCGGAGGCTCATTGTCCACTCTGGCGGCAACACATGGGACAGGAACTGCCCCAACTCCTGGGAGAGAAAAGAGAGAGGGGGGCCAGGCTAGCCTTCCCTCTTGTCCCAACTGTGTCTTCAGCATTCTTTTAATGTTGTTTTTTTGTATGCAATACATATGCAGAGGCCCTGATACTGTGAAGACTAAGCATGTATGCAGAGATCTGCAGGTTTCTTTGGAGCATTGGAACCACAATAAAGAAAAAGGGGGTTTAAGCAGCCCAAGAGAAACACAGTGGTCAGGCCAGTATACCTTCTAAAGAGGTAACCCAGATTCCCTATTGTCAGGACCAGACTGCTATAGTGCTCATCTCTGTCTTTAATGGAGAAGAGGCTGATCCTTGTCCTCCATTTTGAAGTTTTTCAACCAAATTATAATACAGCGCCTGGGACAGTGAATCAGTCAGGAACAGGTATGTTTTGTAGAACACAGAGACACATTAAGGCCAGATAACCAGCTCCTGGGCTGGGTGGATGTCCCAGAAACCCCAATGTGTGATCTTGGGCAATTCTGAACTGCTCCATGCCTCAGTTTCTCCAGCTACACAATGGGCATAATAACACTTACCCACCTCAGAAGACTGTTGGGAGGTTTAATTCACTGGTATTGGGGAGGGGCTTTAATATTCTTAATGCAAAATATTGTTATTCTTGTGTCTAAATGGCTTTCTTTGAAAATGGAACTCTGCTCTGAATGGCCACGATGGAAACGCAGCTCTTGATTCTCAGCTTCTTACTCCCAGGGGGCTGGCAGCAGGAAGAAAGCAGCGGGCTGGTTCATCTCCTGGAGACAGGGAATGAATGCCTCAACAGTGACCCCTCTGGCTGATTAAGGCATGGCATCAGTGATGAGTTTAGAAGTAAGTCATGTTCCTGTGTACAGAGGTTGTCTACCCGTGGACAGCGGACCAATCAGCACACAGCTGTGGCCCATTTGACATCCTCAGGGCCATACAGGTAATATGTCGATTGTGTGGATGCAGCCCACATAACACATAGAGCTGCATATGTGTCCCACAATGGTAAATCGGTTGATAACCACTGTGTCTAGTACTTCTGAGTACTGGGCATAGTGTGGGAGATTGCAAGGGGACAAATCTCCAGCAGATCTATCTATCTTATCTACATTTTTATGTAACACTTACTGTTTCATCACGTTCTTTCTTTGGAGCCACTTTGAGAGCCAAGGAAGGCTTACAGCACATTTGAAGTGTCAGGATCAACACTACTCCAGTGGCTGCGTTTTGTAATATAACAGTTACAGGGCTTCTTTAGGCAAGCAGAGAGAAGAAAGACTTCACAAGATCTTTCTCCATTCTAAGTGTGGGCAGGTTTTTCACAGCATCATCTCCAAAAGCTGTGCTCTAGTGCTGTGTAGTTGTTCCTTTCTTCTGGTGTACAATACATCACACACTGTCAGGGTGTCTTGTTCAAGGGGTTTGTTTTTTTAATTTGCTTTTCCTGGCTGGAATGTCCACCTGCATCTGCCAATTAGTGATTATGCATCCAGAGCCGAGCATGTCCTGAAGTGGCAGGCTTAAATGCATAAGCTCTTGAGGGCAGCATGTGGTAAACTGACCATAGGTGAGGACATGAAGAGAGAGTCTAATTTTGGTGCCCTAGTATAAAGTTTCCACGTAGGAAAGGGCAGGAAGAAGTGTGTACCCTTTCAGTTAAGAGAAGAATGACTTACTGGGACATTGGGATGTTTTGGTTATTTATATGATTTAGATTCGGTACGGGTTGAGGAATGGTATGGCTTGGGGTCTTAGAATAGGTTATGGGAGGATGTTGAGGTACAGCAGCCAGGGGATACTCATGCTCCCTTTCCAAGCCCTAAGGGAAGGGGGAGCTGCTGGGAATTTATGTTTCTGAAAGGAGGAAACCTTCAGGGCTGCAGCTCAGGGAAGTGTCTGGTCTCTGCTGTGTGCTGTCACCTCCAACTGGAATCTCTCTGTCTCCACTGGGCCTGGTGAGACCCAAGCTACGTTGTTCCTGGGTGGATCCCCTGTGTGTTGGTGGCAGCGGGCAGCCTGCTGCGCCACCAAAACATGGCCATGATGTAGTATCTCTATGCACAAGCACTGCTTATGATGCTGCCAATGTAGGTCCCTGCCAAACCTTGACCTGGTATAACAGCACCACCTGCCCTGGGCCCTCACATTGGAAAACCCACTGCACCGATTCATTAACTGGCACTCATCAGCATTTGTGTTGGCATTTCAGAAGTGAAAACATGGAGAAAGCACTACTCTTGCACTTCTAGCCAGAGTGCTGAGGCCCATTGGCAGGGCAGCATGGGGAAGCCGGCAGGGCCACAGCCAAAGTTGTATCTCTTCAGTGGGTAAATGGACGGCTTCAGTGGTCTCCAACCATTCACCCCAGTTACTTTCACAAATATTTATAATCAGTTTTAAAAAATATGAGGGAAGAAAAATACATTTCATGTGGTAAAAATATAGAGGTCCCTTTCAAAGAGTTACATACAGGCAAAGCTGAGAACATTTAAAAATTCCACATGTGTAGATGGGTAGGCTATGAACTTGTGAGAGAGATAGAAGCCCAATAAATTCATCATCATCAAAGCAAACCGAAAAGTCTCCTTGCACATTGTGCACCATCCCAGCCCAATACATTGCATTATAATAACTGTGTTTGCTTCTCATGGATAACACTCAGTTACTACAATGATGAGTGCCATTATACAAATCTAGAAAGACAGACATGACGCATGGGCCAATAAAATTGTATTCATGTATGTTCCAAGATCTTTTGTATTCCTAACTAAAATACTAAAGGAAAAGTTTGTCCATAGTGTTTGTTCACAAACTGAACATTAGTCATTGCTATGGTATATTAAATATTGCCAGAAATAAGGGGAATGAATGGCTAAGCAGGCTGGCATGGGACTGCAAAGCCTTTCATATAATAATTGGTTGGTGGTCTATGTGAAATGAGTTGTTGTTTCATTTAGAGCCAAGCGAGAAATTGTCTTTTCAGTTTAGTGGCCAAACCAAATTGAAACTTGATTTTTTTTGTTTTTCTCAACAAAATGAAGAACAGAAAAAATTGTTTGGGTCAAAAATGAAACATTTTGGATATGGATTGAAAATGACATTTTGAAACAAAATGGTGATTTGAACTGATATTTGCAAAACACAATTTTGACACTTTCAAAAATTTTATTTTCTGAGTTTTTTGGGGATGGGGGTGGAGGTGAGGGGTGTTGGCCAAAACTATTAAATTAATTTGACCTGAATTCATGAATAGTTTGTGCCACCAAAAATAATTTTTTCAGCAAATTTACTATTCACCCAAAAATTTCAACCTGCTTTCCACTCACTACATTTTCTAGAGGACGGGTGTCCATGGTTCTCAGTCTGTGAGTACCTCCAGTGAAGTCCTGAATACTTTAGACTCCCAGTCAAGTCAAGACTACACTCTTTGACTGCCAGGTAAACTATATTATAGACCATTTCATTTTGATTTTGTTGGGAGTTGAGGATACTCATCACCTCACAGGTTTAGGCCCCATGTCCCTCCATAATTTCACAATTATACCTCATGTGTAAATAGAGGATTTTCATAGATTTTTTAAGGCCAGAAGAGACCATTACAATCCTCTTGTCTGACCTCCAGTATAACATAGGCCATAGAATTCCACCACATGGTTCCTGTATCAAGCCCATGGTTGAGCTAAAGCATATTTTTAAAAGACATTCAACCTTGATCTAAAGATCTCAAGTGATGGAGAATCCACCACATGTCTAAGAAAGTTGTTCCAGTGGTTATTTACCCTCACTGTCAAAAATTTAAGCCTTTGCTAAATTTGTCTAGCTTCAGCTTCTAGCCAGTGGGTCTTGTAATGCCTTTGTTTGATAGATTGAAGAGCTCTCTACCGCCAAAAACCATCTCCTCATGTAGGTACTTGTAGACCATGATTAAATCACCTCTTATCCTTCTTTTTGTTAAACTAAATAGAGCTGCTTTAGTCTCTCATGTTTTCCAGACGAATCATTCTTGTAGCTCTTTTCTGAACCCTTTCCAATTTGGATTTTAGTCTGGAGAACTGCGAATCTGGCACCTTTCATGTCATGAGCAATACACTCATTTTAAAAAACAAGAAAAACTGGCATCTCAGTGAGAAAATGTTTCTGGGAAAAATTTCATGGGGTCTGTTTGGCCTGTTTCCTGGTTCACTTTCCATTGTTTTAGAATAAGAAATTCCATCAGAGTGACTGCTACTACAAGGAACTGTGTATTCTTCTAGTTGCTGTCAACATCATTCCTGCTAAACTCATTTCTGGGTGTGAGGTTAGCTTGAAGGATGCCAGACAATACTGGGCATCCATAGCCTAATTATATTGTCATTGGCTGAATCTTCTAGTTTATTTCAAGACACCCAGAAACCCACTCAATTATTCTGAGGCATAAAAGGAGACTTATTTGGAGACTTATCTTTTCTGGTTTTTTTTTAATATACTGACTGTTTTAAAAACATAATGTACCATTGTACTTGAATGGCATAAAACATAGAAACTTCAGAAAAGAGATATTGCTAGAGATAGATAGACTTGTTGGGTTAGATCCTCAGCTGGAGCAAAACAGCATTGCTGTGTTAGCATTCATGGAGCTACACCAAATTACACCAGTTGAGGACCTGGCCCATTACATTATAGTGATCTAACAGTTAATGGATTTATAATACTATATGCATGAAAATCCAACATATTGAAACCCCAATCAATGGGAGTTAGGTGCCCACATACCTCTGAGGATCTGGGCATAAATATATGGTAAAACACATCCACTATGAGGGTGGTCTCGGTGGGTCATCAAACTTTATTTTGGTAAAGTGAGGTATGCAGGTTGCGTAGAAAGAACTTTAATGGAGTTGGGAGTTGGAATACAGTAATTTTATACTGTACTTGACATACTAACAATTAGGGCTCACTGTATGCTTATATGAATCATTAACTTCAAAAGCTGCTAGTTCAGCCTCTGGCATAGAGCAATGCATCACTGCTAACTGGTGTTCACCACAACAGAAACAACACAGCTGTTCAGATAAAAGTTATAATTCATCTCACTTGTGTAATGAACAGTTGAATCCAACTCAGATAATACTAACAAAATTTAAGGTTTGTTGCAAAAAATTTTAAATATGCTCAGAGCTAATCTCCCGATGATTATTCAGCACTGATATCTGAAACTTTCCCATTTTTATTAGGGCTGGTCTTTGCATATCTAGTCTATAAAACTTTAATATTTGCATGTCATAAATGATTTTTCTAAAGTTAACTTTTCCCATACTTTGACTTATCAGTTTTGGTCTTGGTGGTGTGCATTTCAGTTGAAGTTTTATTACATTATCTTGGCAGCACATTATATTTTTTTACACATGGATTTGATTGAGAAATGAAACTGGAATAAGAATGAGGTAGTAGCAGCATCTGCTGGGATACCCAACTATTGCTGTTGTCAATCAATATGATTGATTAAATATGGTGGCACACATTTTATTAAAATGAAATGCTTTCCCTGAAAAAGACTATTATGCCCATATATTACACAGCTTTCCTAAAGCATGTTACCGAAGAGGTGGTCTGTTTATGATGTATAGTATATGTAAATAGTTGGAATGAGCTGAGGAGTTCAAATTACATTTGTCTGTTAGTGGAAACTGCAGTATTGTGTGTGTGTGTGTGTGTGTGTGTGTGTGTGTGTGTCTGCACACACAATAGCTAGTATTGTCATATTGGTAAGGCCAGCAACAAAAATGGGAGTTTAATTTTTCTACAAGATTGCAAAAAAGATTTCACTTAGTTCACGGATGTTTTTATATACAGGTCCTTGATTTCAAGGTACTTAATGCCCTGGGCCCAGGGTAATTAAAAGATCATCTAAAGTGCTGGGGTGAGGGCTGTGAACAGCAGCTCCACTCCTCAGGCACAATGGAACTTTATACCATAAGACTAAAGCTTGTCTATGCAGGAGGAGACAAAGCTTTCTCAGGGTCCGGTCTGAGACTGTGGAATGAACTGCCATAGGAACAAAGAACCATCACAAATCTCGCTATCTTCGATTCCAAGTGCAAAGCACACGCCTTCAACCAGCCTTTTCTAGCATAAACACAGAGCAGCATGTACATTTTTTTAAAATTATCCAAATTTCAAATCCACAATTCTTCCACTGGGGAGAGAGTGAGAGAAAGAATGAACCACACAGGACAGATATTAGTCACACGGCTCAGTTCATTCCTGGAAGGTGCTTATATACCACAGTGAGGAGGGCAGTATAGGAACCTAGACAAAATAGAATAGGTCTTTGCAATGTTCATTATTCACTTATCTTAACATTGCTTAATCTAGTGAAGATCTTTTACAGGGAAATCATGGCTGTATTGAAGTCAATAGGAGTTTTGCCAGGATTTCACCCTATAGAGTTTTGGGTGACTCTCAAAGTTCTACATCATTTAAAAACTGAAATATTGTTCCACTCACACACCTTGTCTATACAATAGAATTAATTATGAAAGACTTTAATGAAAATGTCTTGCCATTTTATTTCTGAATTTTGAAATTCAAAATGTCATTGACATTTCAAATGTCAACAAATCCTTACCATTGCTGCCATCATCCTCGTTAAATACACTGGAATAATATGTATCCTTGTTATTTTTGTAATAATGATCATTCCTAAATATCAAACAGATATATTTTCCTGATATCAGGCCACATACATCAACCACAGAGCTAAAATCATGAACCTTATGTGAACCCTGTAGCATATCCAGGGGGAGGGCGGGGGTAGTGGCTGCTCCCCCACTGAGCACAAGCGGCACCTTTTAAATTTTTGGAGCCTTTTAAAAGGGGGAGCGGAGCTAAAAAAAGGCGCCTCCCCTTGTACTCACCCGGCAGCACTCCAGCTGTTCGGTGGCACTTCGGTGGCAGGTCCTTCACTCGCTCCGGGTCTTCGGTGGCACTTCAGCAGCAGATACCACCGAAGACCCGGAGCAAGTGAAGGACCTGCCGCTGAAGTGCCGCCGAAGAGCTGGAGCGCTGCTGGATGAGTACAAGGGGTGGCACCTTTTTTTAGCTCCGCTCCTCCTCTACTCTGCACCTGGCTACGCTACTGTGTGAACCAGCCAGTATCAGGGGACAAAGATTCACACTCTTCTATAGTATGGCTACACTTGGATTTTTAGTCATATTTTAACACATGTAAGCAGGGTCTGAATGAGCTCTCTGTTGACATCTAGTGATGAGCTGTGGAAGAGGACTTCAGGAGCTGATCTCGTTTGCATAGGCACACCCAACCTGCCTAGGTGCTCAGCATGATGGGATTGCTTGCCCAAATGATCACTTTTGGCTGGTGTTGGATCCCCAGTCCCCTTGTTATTGGGGCAAGGTTGTTATCCTTGTTGTGTGAATCAAGGGCAGCAGAACTGTGCTTGGCATACCCTGATTGAGGGACTCACCCTCAACTAAATGGCTAGGCAGGGGACATGGATTCCAAAGCCCGTTGAATTGAGAGAGGGTGGGGATGGGTACTTGTGCCTGGTGATGTGGGCACTAGATGCAATTTGACTCTTTCTCTCTTCTCTGTGTAATAACAGAGCTAATTTAGACTCAATGGAGAGTCTTGTTACACACTGCAGAGCTGAAATTACTGATACTTAGGTCTAAGTATTAGATGTGCTTTGGGGCAGTGTCTCTGATGCAAGACACTGCCTAGTGTGCACCACTAACAGCTAAAATCACTGAGAGCTGTGAGACCTGAAGACGTCCCAGTGGATTGGTGAGTGGCTGGCAGAGAGGCGTGGCGATCAACCAGCAGGGTGGCTGGCACATAGGTGCAGCAATCACCCAGTGGGGTGGCTGGGGAAGAGCAGCAGAGCACCGATCGGCCAGCAGGGCAGCTGACGGAGAGGAGTGGAGCGCTGATTGGCCGGTGAAGAGGAATAGTGAGTGCCGGGCAGCAGAGTGAATAAGGTGCCTCTTACTCTCCCCTCCACACCCAGGGTGGGAGGTGAACTCCACAGATGCACCTCTGAACTCTGGGTCTACCCTGACCAAGGACAACAACTGTGAGTGGGATGCAGAATGTTAAAGGGACTTTTGGTTGCTGGATTTAAGAACCTGAGGGAAAAGGACACTGCCCAACTTATGTGGGGTTGGGTCTTTTGCTCATGATTTATGTTATGAACACTGTTTGTGGTGTTTTCCCAATTTAATGCCAGGTTACTTCCCTCCTTTTATTAAAAGTTTATTTGCTACACTCAGACTCTGTGCTTGTGAGAGAGGAAGTATTGCCTTTTAGAGGTGCACAGGAGGTGGTACGTAATTGTCCCAGGTCACTGGGTAGGGGCTTGAGATGGTTTCATGTATTGTTGAAAAGAAACCCCTAGATACTGAACCTGGCCCTTGTTGCTGCCAACTCTGGTTGGCAGAAGGATTACACACATGCTAACATGATTGTAAATTCTAGTGTAGACAGGACCTGAACATTTGCAGCTAATTCTCATTAATCCCTAGAACAAACATCTGTGTAGTGTCTACACTAGAATTTAAAATCACATTAGCTGACATAAAAATACATATTTAGACTTTACCCCTAGTGTGGGTTACCACCACATATCCACTAAACTTAGGCCATGTCTACACTGCAAAATTATGTTGACCTAATTTACATTGGCTTACAGCCACTGCAGTTATTAAATCGCTAGTGTGTGTGCACACTTGGATCCTTGTGTCAGCGGTGCACGTCCTCACCAGGAGCACTTGTATCGATTGTATTGTCAGTGTGGAGCATTGTGAGACAGCTCCTGAAAGCCAGTAACAGCTGACATAAGCAACGCAGTGTCTATACTGACACTGCATCGACCTAGTTACATCGATCGTGCCTCTACGCTGCCTGGGGAGGTGGTTACTATGTCTACACTACAGCCCTTACAGCGGCACGGCTCTACTGCTGCAGCTGCCCTGCAGTGAGGTCTCCTGTGTAGCTGCTCTATGCCAATGGGAGAGCTTTCCTGCGGACATAATTAATCCAATGAACGGCGGTAGCTATGTCTGCAGGAGAGCTGTCCGCACTGACACTTTTGTCAGTGAAACGTGTCAGTCAGAGTGTGTTTTTTCACACCCCCGACTGATGAAAGTTTTACTGAAAAAAGTGCTAGAGTAGCTTAAATTGGCATAGAGAGGCGTTCATGTTGGCAGGAGCCAAATTCAAGCAAAGACACTTCCACAGCTAGGTCGACATAAGGCAGCTGACATCGACCTCACCGTTGTGTAGACTGGGTCTGGGTAACAGCTGCTCTGTGGTTTAAGCTTTGAGATACTAGACTAGAACCTGACCCCACTGACTTCAGTGGGGCCAGAATTTAACCCTTTTCTTTTTCTTAAAATACCTGAGCAAATATGTAGAAATATACAACTGGGGACTTTTCCTTGATCCACCTACGCAACTTATGGGGGTTATCTCATTAATGAGAGTTATTATTCCTGGCCATGGTTATGGACTTCAGTGGTGGTTAAATCTGGGGATTAGGAACCTGTTATGTTCATGGGAGGCTGCGGGCCTACCCAGGGTGCTCTGCAAGAACGAGGCCCACACACACTGTGTGTTATTGGCTTTATTGAAGGCAAAGTGACACATCCGCAACGGGGACTCCTGGCGTTGCTGTCACGGAGACGGGGAACCCAGCTCACCGGAGTGCGGCCTGGTAAGGAGTCCAAAATGGGGCCAGGCTCATACAATTATATACAGACATCTCATACAGAAGCAAGCAGGGGCCGCCTCCTGGCTCAAGGCCATACAAAGCAGTTCTAACTAATTCATAACAAGCTGCAGCTGGGCAGGCCTTGACCAAGTGACAGGCCCGCTGAGACAGCGTAAACACCCTGACTAGCATGAGAAAGCGAAAGCACCCTTGCTATGCCATAACACAATCTTCCGTGGTACCCTACAGAGCCTAAGTACCTTTGTAGATCCAGGCTGTAGATAATAGAGTGATAGACACAACAGAAATGCCTTAGGTTTAGACAGAGGGCTGGATAGATAGATAGACAGACAGACAATCAGAACAATGTCATTGGCTAAATATACCTCAGTGACAAGCCTCTGTCATGCCGCCATGCTGAAAGCTTCCAAAATAGGAGCAAGGAGTTCTTTCCTCTGACTCCAATTCAACAAAGCATGTAAGGGCATGCTTAATTTTAAGCACTTTCCTGAATTGGAGTCTCAATGAGTATGTCTACACAGCATTTTGGAGTGAGACTCCTAGTCTGGGTCAACAGACTTGGCTAGCAGGGCTTGCACTAGCACTCTAAAAACAGCCGCAATAGACAGCACTTGGAAGTTGCAGCTTGGGCTGGAGCTCGGGCTCCTAAGCTTGGGATTAGGGGTGGGCTTCAGAGACGGAGCTCCAGCCTAAGCCTCTTCTGCTGTGATATTTTGGTTGACTGCAGTTTGTGTCATCACACAGTAAAAACACTATGCTATAAAATGTGATCATATATAAGACGACCTTAGGCAATCCTGTATATATGATCTCCATTAAATCAGAAGTACCTTTGCTAGAAAGAAATAATTGATAAACATCAATTTCTTCATTTGTTTCTCAGGACCCCAAGGCTACCTCCTGAAACGAGAAATGTCCTTGAACAATTGAACAGCAGAGAAAACCAGCTGGAGCCTGTTGCTTCTTATTTTTTCACCTTTTTAGGATTCTAAACATCTGTTTGTGAATGTGTCTGATCACCAGATGGGAATTTAAAGCAAAGAATCCACCATTCACTATTTTTAGCACAGCGCAGGCCTTTAAAAATTACCCTTACATCTACTGCAAACAAACAACATATTTGGATCCAGAAAATCCCCAAATCCAAAATATTGTGGGTGGCTTTAACGTTGTTGTCCAAAGCATATGAAATACAACATTTTGGAGTTGGTAATTGCTGTTAGTTAAACCTCTGAAACCCACAGATTTATATTTGTTCAGTTTCCTTTAAAATGGATAATAAATCTGTATAGCTGCTTCTATTTTTTTTACACAGCTTTCTGAGAAGGTGATATTTGCCTATACAGTTCTATTTTTTGGTTTTTATTATATAAAAGATTCTAACTGTTGATTTATTATATATGGAACAAATTCTGTCTTTGAAACATGTTGTACTGTAATGACTTGAGTTAGCACCGAAGATACATATGCAGGGACTAGCAGTCAATTTTGACTCAGAGTAGATAATATACCAACTGTGTATTATGTTTAATGTAGATTAATGTGAGTTGCTTCCCTTTGCATGTATGTACACAGGTACAAATAATTAAGATTAATTTCCACTAGATATAATGGCTCTCACTGTGCACGGTGCCATAAAATTCTTCTTTAATAGCTGTTAATTGAATGTATTCGCTTTGATGGTAAAGTCCTGATTAGTCTCGTTACCCTACAGTCCGCGTCCCCCTCCCTTAGCCCATTTTTGTGCTTAGGGAAAGATTTACAAGAAGAGAGTCACAGCTATGCAGTTTATTAGCAAAAAATCAATACATGTATCTGTTCCTCCTACACATATAAAAGGTTTTACAAAACATAGTGACTTGTTGCATAGTGTTAAAAGGAAAGACATGGGACATTTTCTGTTGCTTTATTCCCCACCCTCCTTCACAAGGAACAATTCACAGTTTTTTGCTGGATTTCCTTTTACATCTTTGTTTTCTTCCTTTGGCTTCTGTACGGGATAGGAACCCCAGCATTACTCAGTGGTAACCTAACACTTTACACTGAGAGTTTACTGGTGCCAAGCTGTAAGATGCAAGACTGAAGTGAACAATCTCTTTTATTGGCTGGTTCCATATATTTTTTTCTGGAAAAGATTCAGTAATTTTTTTTTGCCGTCTCCATTGTTTGACAGACTGTAATCCTAGGCACTAGGGGGCCAGAATCTCTTCTGGTATTAGCCAATGTAGCTTCATTGACATCTGTGATGCTATTCTGATTTACATCAGCTGAGGATTTGGCCCGAGGTTTTATTTGTTTGTTTTTATAATAATAATTTTTTACAAACATTAATGGGTAAAGTTACATAGAAGCTAATGTCTAAGGCCAACCCTTTCAAATTTAGGTGCCTAAATACACGGCATCTAAACAAGTTGCTTCTATCGATACCTATGTAACTAAGACATTTTCTGTGGTGCTGAGCTCCTGATGGCGGTAACAGATGCAGGAGGTCAGCAGCTCAGGAAATCAGGCAAATTATTTTGTTGCCTAAGTATGGACTCAGGAACCTAACTTTAGGGCACCCAAGTTTGAAAATGTCAGCCGTTTTTAGATGTGTATGTGTGTGTAAAAATTTGAACGCATGTTTTTTCATCCTTGAATTGCACACGCAAAACACTCAGGGCAAACGTACAACTGCAGCTTGTATGTGTGCATTGGGCATTTTGTGCCTGGAACATTTGTGTGCACTTTTAAATAATTAGCCCTGAATCCAGGATTCTTCCATTACAGTTTGCTGCTCTAGCAACTTTCCCACCCTAACACAAATCATCTGTATTGTCATATTATTAATACGCTGGCCTGCTACCTTCCTCTATGGTGATTAGAATCATAGAAGATTAGGGTTGGAAGGTCAGGAGGTCATCTAGTCCAACCCCCTGCTCAAAGCAAGACCAACACCAATTAGGAATAACTATCATGCCATAGGTTTCAGAGTGGTAGCTGTGTTAGTCCGTATCAGCAAAAACAACGAGGCGTCCTTGTGGCACCTTAGAGACTAACCAATTTATTTGGGCATAAGCTTTCGTGGGCTAGAACCCACTTCATCAGATGCATGGAGTGGAAAATACAGTAGCAGGTATAAATACACAGCACATGAAAAGATGGGAGTTGCCATACCAAGTGGGAAGACAGTCTAATGAGACAATTCAATTAACAGTAGGATACCAAGGGAGGAAAAATCACTTTTGTAGTGGTAATGAGAGTGGCCCGTTTCAAACCGTTGGCAAGAAGGTGTGAGTAACAGTAAGGGGACATTAATATGGGGCAAATTAGGTTTTGTAATGACCCATCCACTCCCAGTCTTTATTCAGGCCTAATTTGATGGTGTCCAGTTTGCAAATTAATCCCAGTTCTGCAGTTTCACGTTGGAGTCTGTTTTTGAAGTTTTTGTTGTTGAAGAATTGCCACTTTTAGGACTGATATTGAGTGAGCAGGGTGATTGAAGTGTTCTCCTACTGGTTTTTGAATGTTATAATTCTTGATGTCCGATTTGTGTCCATTTATTCTTTTGTGTAGTGACTGTCCGGTTTGGCCAATGTACATGGCAGAGGGGCATGGCTGGCACATATCACATTGGTAGATGTGCAGGTGAATGAGCCCCTGATGGTGTGGCTGATGTGGTTAGGTCCTATGATGGTGTTCCTTGAATAGATATGCGGACAGAGTTGGCACCGGGGTTTGTTGCAGGGTTTGGTTCCTGGGTTGGTGATTTTGTTGTGAGGTGTGTAGCTGCTGGTGAGTATTTGCTTCAGGTCGGGGGGCTGTCTGTATGCGAGGACTGGCCTGTCTCCCAAGGTCTGTGAGAGAGAGGGATCGTCCTTTCCAAATAAATTGGTTAGTCTCTAAGGTGACACAAGGACTCCTCATTATCATGCCATAGGGTTATGGGTAGCAATAAACAGACTTTGTGGTTAACAAACTCAGATTTGGGGTAAGTGGGTGCTATTCTACGCACTCCTGGACGTTCAGGCTATGTCTACCCTTATGGAGGCAATGTAGAGTATGGGCACTACATGTGTAGCTACATGCCACAGTGAAAAGCACCCTGCGTCCAGGCTTGACATGGAGGTATGCAGCTACACCTGGCAGTGAAAGGCTCTGGCAGCAAGGCGGCAGTGGGGAAAGGCTCCAGCAGCGGGGCACTATTCTGCTAAAAATAGTATATATGTGGGAGGCACAGCTTGGGCATGTAGAGAGCCATGTAGGGTATATACCGTAGGGTTCAGGCATGTAGGGCACTCTACTCGTTCAAGCTATGCCACACTGTCTACACTGCTATTTATACCCCTGCTA
Source organism: Macrochelys suwanniensis (assembly GCA_033296515.1). Lineage (NCBI taxonomy): Eukaryota > Metazoa > Chordata > Testudines > Chelydridae > Macrochelys > Macrochelys suwanniensis. Next base: position 13,345,011 of record CM065784.1, on the reverse strand, counting down.
TCTGGGCATGCCGTGTTTGTGCTCTACACCCCACTGTAAGCATAGACGTACCTTCAGTTTAGTGAAGTCTTGATTTGGCCCTTCCTTTTGCATGCCTTGCTCCCTGCTATTGTAAAGTCCGTGGACAGTGATTAAAGGAGTTGCAAATGCCAGGAGAGTTTGTCCCCAATCAGTACAGCTGAAGAAGGGGGTTTCATAGATTATAAACCTGGACGGGACCACTGTGACCATCTAGTCTGATCTGTATAACACAGGCCATTGGATTTCCCCAAATTAATTCCTCTTTGAACTAGAGCATGTCTTTTTTTAAAAAAAAAATCCAATCTTGATTAAAAAAATGTCCAGTAATGGAGCATCCACCATAGCCCTTGATAAATTGTTCCAATGGTTAATTACCCTCACTGTCAAAAATGTACACCTATTTTTAGTCTAAATTTGACTAGCTTCAACTTTTTGCTTTTGGATCTCGTTATATCTTTGTTCACTAGTCTGAAGAATTATCACATTTCTGTCCCCCATGTCGGTATTTATAGACTGTGATCCAGTGACCCCCAACTTTCACTTTGATACGTTAAATCGATTAAGTCACTTGAGTCTTTCACTATAAGGCATATTTTCAAACCCTTTAAGCCCCTTGGGACGGGGACTGTCTTTGTATTCTGTGTTTGTGCAGCGCCTGGCACAGTGGGGTCCTGGCCCATTAACTGGGCTCCTATTACAAATAATAAATAATAATAACTCTTGCGGCGCTCCTCTGAACCCTGTCCAGTTTTTCAACATCCTTCTTGAATTGTGGGCACCAGAACTAGGCACATGTTTGCCTCCACCTCTCTGTGGAATGAGGCACAGATGCTGCCCTTTCCAAACCCTGCAGTTCTCAGGATACCGGCAGAAGGCTAGGGTCAGCTGTGGAGAGGCTTTGGGCTCACATGTGCCACCGACAGCATACCTCTTCCGATGCCTGCTCTTAGGCTGCGGCTTGCCCCGTAACCCTCTGAGATCACCACAGAGGAAGGTGTGCTGCTAATCCCCAGTAATTAACCCGAGGCTGATGAGGGGGAAAACATATGTATCCCTGGCCTCACATCCACACAATGTGGGACTGCTTCCTACTCCAGCCCTCTCAGTCCCCACTGAGCCCACACGAGAAGGGGCAGAGCTCCATGTGGCGGGGGTGCTTCACACAGATATCTGGGGGATGTGACTGGGCACTACGGGGTCCGATCCTGCACACATGCACTCCCATATCGAACGTGACTTTTGCACTCAAGTGTTTGCAAGACCAGGTCCTTTTGCCAAGGCGGGTTTTGTAGCTGTGCGAGACAACACTAGCTTTATCCCGATTGCAGATGGCTGTGAGCCTGGGGTATCACTCTGCTTAATGATTTTAATGCGCTAACAACCAAAGTGGAGTCCTAAAAATTTATCCATTTTAAATGATCTACGTGCATGATAAAAGTACATGATAAAATGCCCTATAGTAGGGTCAGCACTGCTAGTTCCATGAATCGCTGCTATTTATGTCCTTTTCTTTGGGTAATATTCCACTGTACGATGTGGATTTTGGAGGACACATTGTGATAGATCTATATTGCTATCTCTAATTGTGTTTCAATATCCATGCTCCTTAAAGTACTCAGGTCTCTCCTTGTAGTCAGGCAAAACCCATACTGGGCAGATCCTCAGCTGGAGCAAATCCACATAAGGCCATTGGTCCAATTTACGCCGCCCTCCAAGGAGCCGACTGATTGATGCCGTTGTACGTTTTGTCAGAGTGAGATTGAAGAATTGGTCATTTTATGAGATCAACAATCTCTCAAACATTAATGTGTAATATTCTTTCACCTACCCCCCAAATTACAAGCATGCATAATAATGGCAAGTATAACAAAAGTAATAAAAATATTGCCTATTCCTTGTAGGTTAATCCTTTAAATCTGTTTAGCAATTATACATTTATTGTAATTATACATGTGATATGTAGCAAAAAAGTGATTATTAAGAGAAGTAATTAAGAACAGTATTTCTTGCTTCTAAAAATAAAACAGGTACATCAATAAATCCTCTACTGGGTTTGTGGTTATTTTAATCATCATATTGATCACACTACACTTTCTAAATCCAAAATATTCCTCTTGTCGTAGGCTCTGCTTACGAGTCCTTTGCCTTTGGTCTACCCTGGCAAGGAGAGGGTTAAAACCAATATTTGTAGATAAAGAGGTAAACATATTTACATTCAGTTTTTCACACTTCATGCATATGTCATGCAGTGAATAGTTTTAGAGGTATGTTTGTACTATCTAGCCAGAATTTTTACAGTCTGCAGGACACAAAATCTCTATAAAGTGACTTATTGAAATAGAAGCAGATTGGTAAAACCGTTTCTCTCTTATGAACTGTGAAGAATGATCCTCTAAATGAAATCAGGAAGGAACTGGACAGAATCTTGTTTAATGGTGTGACAAAATGAATCACAACTATTCCAAGCATCCATCACTGCTAAAAGGGGACCACAAATGATCTGTGAACTACTATATATTGATTACTCATGTACTACAAGTGTCGGATTTAATGTTCACACACCATGGAAAGGCGGCAGGGACAGATGGTGCCTTAACTCTTCTTTGATAGATTTTAATGGTGAAATATTGATTTCTATCTGGCCAAGGCCTGCTGTTAGGGGCCAAAGTCATTTGTTGGGCATTGCTGGACACCCAGTCGGCTAGGGGTAATCAATCATTTTTGGCAAGGCAGGTGAAATTCTGAAGAGAAGCACCTTGGATTCCCAAATTGTATCAAGATGAGGCTGAAGCCGACGCGCGCACACACACATACACGAAAAGACTCCGTGAAATGGTGCTTGTAAAGAATTATTAATGATAAGACATGTTTACTGAGAAGAGTCACAGCGAATCACAGCTGACATGAAATAGACTGGGAGCCTCAGAGAGAAAATGAGCTTCTCGCTAAAAGGGACTATATTTTATTTAAACATCCGTCTAGGGCTGAAAACTCAGGTAATCTGTTGTGTTACAAGCCACTGGCTGTTCTTGCCATCCAGAGAGATAACAGTGAGGAGCTAATAGGAACACATCAATCACAATCAAGCTGCAATTCCAGCAGTGTCTCCTCTTCCCAGCTCCTTTTTAAGCTCCTTAATAACGATGATAACATAGTTCTGGGCTCCTGAGAGGGTTTCTTCCTGCCGAGGGTCATATTCATACAGAGAATGGCTTGCAAAGTCAGCATCTCACTCCTATGGAAATGGATGTGTATGCGAGGAGGAGGGGGCTGATGCGGGGTGGGAGGGGGAGAGAAATTGACCTATACTGTGTGGGGGGGCCTGGGGGATGTGGGTTTCCCCCCATAATAAATCCACTGACTCCAATGTCACTCACCCCACAAGGAACATTCTTGTTGTGGGTGGGGAGGTCTGCCCAGATGTGCAGCCTGCTCCAGTCATGCAGCCTGCAGTGCTCCCAGATGTGGGAAGCTGGTTGAGGCTGATTTTTTGTTTAGATTATCTTGCTTACCTAATGATTTTTGCTTCACTGCTCAGCTCGATTGTGTTCACTAGGATGGCAGGCTATTAAAATGTCAAGGCACATTGAATTGTTGTTATCAAGGAGAGAGACCTTTCCAATCAACCTGTGTTACTCTGGGTTGCATAAACGCCAAGAAAGGATTGGAGGAGGGACTCCTTCTCCATAGAAAGCTGGGGAGAGGGAGCCAGAGATTCACAGTGTGTGTGCACATGTGCCTGTTGTGGTGTGTAGCAGTAATTAAAATGCCATCTTTTATAACAGGTATTAGACATTTTCTCTCATTTGCATTAACGGGGGGAGTTGAAACTTCTCCCCATTGTGCAGTTCACTGCAATCCTTGTAAAGAAAATACTGTGAGGAGGAAACTTGTGTGGCTGAATCACTGGCCCCGCATACTAAGGAGATGCTAGGCTGGGCTGAAGGAGAAAAACAAAGGCAAATGCCTTCTTCATGTCTGCACCTGCCTTAGGGCTTGATAAGAAAATAAGTTTACTGCTCTACAGGGAGAAACACTGGGAGATTGTCCAGTATCACAATATTGAACAACTGGTGACAGGATGATACAAATCTAGTGTATTTGGTGACACAAAATCCCCTAGCTCTCGTCACCACCGCCACCGTGTTCATATAATTGTGGAGCATTTTATTACACAGAGGCATGTCAGATATTGCCATGGATTGATTTTTTCTTCCTCCCCTCGTAAACTATACAGTACATCATATTCACTGGGAGGGGGGAAAATTCCTTGGATTTACTTCTCTATGTTTAAATCATTTCACAAATATTTTGCTTTTCCCTGTCATTTCTGTTTCATTTTTATTTAAAAAAAGATGGCTTTGTTTTTGCTTGGATATGGTTTTGTAGAATAACTACATCTATTCTTTCCCCCATGCATCAAGCATCATTGATTGGCTAGAACATCATTGTCACTACTGTGTGTTCATCTTCACACTTGCCTTTTGTCAGTTTCATCATCTGGCTCTCTCTGTGTGTGTCTTACATGCACACATGTTTACACACACCGCCAGACTCAGACACAGGCAGACACAGTGTCTCTTTCACACACACACACACACACACACTCTCTCTCTCTCGCTCTCTCTCTATTAGGCCTCAGTCCCGCTAGTGAGTGAAGAGAGGCGAACTGCAGTGCTGCTGCACAATCATTTTCACAATTGGAACATTAGGACGTGTCTCTACTAAGGATATGGGGCAGGGGGGAAGAATTCCCACTAGCTTTCCCTCATGCACAAAATGTCCTCTCTTACAACAGTTTTATTCTCCCAACATTTTTCCACTCTCTATCTCACACTTTCATCTGTCTGGTATTTGTATGGGGCCCATTAGCGCAGTAGCTGAGTGCCTCACATTCTTTAATGTATTTATTCTCACAACACCTCTGTGAGGTAGGCAAGTCTGACTATCCCCATTTTACAGATGGGGACCCGAAGCACAGAGAGACTAAGGCCCAGAGTGGGAGTGAGGCACCTAAATACTTTTGAAAATTTAGCCCTAAGAGACTTGCTAAAGGACACATAGAACGTATGTGGCAGAGGAAGAATTTGAACCTGGTCCCTGCATCCCTAACCAGTGGCTCATCCTTATTTTCTCATACATCATACACTTTTTCTCTCTTTCCACACTACCCTTCACTTGAAACATGTACCGATAGGCAGATATTTTTAGCAACATCACACTCCTGTACATTTTCTCTCTCAAACTGCTGCTTACCCAAACAACCGTATCTGGCTACATAACTAGAAGCTATGTTCTGCCCTTGTCCTGAGCAGGGGCATAAGGCCCCCACAACCAACCTACACAGGTGAGTGAAATCTACCTGGATCAGTGGTCTAATGCAAAGGAAAACTGTGCTGTGAACAAATGTAGGAGAAGAAGGCAGGGCAGATCCTTGGCTCTGTTCCCTTCACTGGCTAAAGTGAGTGGCTAAATAAGAAGGAAGACGTATGCTACACCCTTACAAGAGCCGCACTAACTTCCTATTCTCTAATCCCATACCAGAGCAAGGGAGGAATGGTGCCTGAGAAATGTGCACAGGGCCTCCTGGGCTGATGCATCTTACACACCACTCCTTGCTCAGGCCGGTGCCTAAGATGAAACCTTCTGTATTTGTATGAATTTCTGAGCCCTACAGTCACTGCTCTATAGGAGTAGAACTCATTTTTCTTACTTTCCTGTTCCTTGTCTACATTCTCATACCACTAAGACAAAGTATTCTGAGTCATATACATCCCCCATGATTTCATTCATGAATTTGCAGTGTGGTTATATCTCATCTCCTTCACCATGCCTTTCATATCCTAACTGCCTAGAGACCTTACCTTGCCGCTCGATACTTTGCTTTGCATTTAGCAGGTGGCTTTCATTAACAATAAGAATACAAAACACTGCAGAATCTAATCCCCTCCCTTTCACAAACCATGGGAATGATCAGATCCAGACCTGAAATTGATGGCTTGGGACTAAGATATTTAACCAAACCTAAATCTCTGATCTAAAGCTGGTTGGAAAATGGTAAGCAATGTCTGAAAAAACTTTTTCAACATTTTGAAAATGCATTGATTCACAGATTTTAAGGGACCCTTAGCCCACCTCCTTAAAAAAACAACTAACTTTGAACAGCTCTAGCCATCTGAGCGTGCTCACATGGTAGGAAACTCATATTCAAACTATCCCCAGAAGGATCCTGCTCTTATTTAAGGATAGAAGGATTTCTGTTAACTTCAGTGGGCATTTTGATCAAACCCTAGATCAATGGCAAATCTTTCATTAAGTTCAATAGTGCAGGATCAGCCCCTACAACAGGTTTGGAATAACAGAGTGAGCTGAAGTCCTTCAACAGGTTGAGCTAATAAATAGGGTCTATGCCTGTTAACCTCATGCCTTATTTGTTCATGATGGTCTTGCCGTCACAGGGTGATTGGCCCTTTAAGGGGAGATGGGTCCAGCCCCACTTGTGACATACTTAGCTCACATCTCCAGTTGGAGGAAATAACTGAAATCACCTGAAGGGCAGGTCATGTGGCTGACTCAAGCCTTTGCGGAGGAGGAGGAGGAGGAGGAGGAGAGATAAGCTAGAAGCTTGTACAGACCTAGAGGGGGATTCTAGGTAGGAAGCTACTACTGCTCCATAAGGACAGGATGAGCACTAAAGGAACTTGGAAGGGGTTGAGGAGAGAAGAGAGACCCTAGGTAAAAGGGAGTTTATGCTGCTTGAGATTGGGGATGGTTTGTGTTTGTTTTGAACTTGGTTATCCTGGGAGTGCACTCTTCTTTTTTCTTTTTTTTAAATGATTTAGTTGCAATGCTAAGTCAGTGTAGCAACCAAACCAGGCTGAAAGGGGGAAGATCCAACTGGACTGAGGGGAAACTGGGGCAGTGAGTAGCTAGCCTGACACCAAACTGGGTAGGTGGGGTGGCTTCAGGCTTCAACCACAGCATTCTTTGAAGGACCTGTGTGGAAAGGACTTTGGAAGCAATCTATTGTGACATTGCTGTGGCACAATCCTACAAAGGCTGACCTGTTGCTACCTGAATAGCGTTTGAGTTAATTGTTGTGGCTCTGTAGCCACGCTAAGTGAAATAACTGATGTTTGTGTGCTCTAGGTAATTGAGCCATGGTAGATGGCAGAAAACCCTTTATTTGCCATCTCAACAGAGAAATAAAAGGGCTAGAATAGTGTAGGTGCTAGGGGGACACACTGGCACAAACAAGGTCCCAATTCATCATTGCCCGACTAGCTAGGCTGATACAAAGGGACCATAGGGCAGATGTTTAGCCCTCCGAGGAAATCCCATGATGATAGATCCCTGGTGCTGGAACAATTTGTATAGTGGGGGTGCTGAGAGTCATTGAACCAAACTGTAAAACCTGGATCTGATGGAAACCACTTCAAGCCAGGGGGTGCTGCTGCCCTCCTAGTTTCAGCACCTAGGGTGCTAGAGGTTCCCTCTGCCAAGTGCACAGGTGGCTCCACCAGTCTTGCGTTGCTTGCACAGGAGCAGGGGAAGCTCAGGCTAGAGTGGGGGAGGGCAGCAACGGACGAGGGATTTGATACAGGGTAGATGCCTGTTCAGGCAGTAAGGAAGAGTGCCAGCTTCCCTTGCACATCGGTGTGGGCAACCTGATCCTTACTTCGCGGTCAGTAAGAAGCAGGCACTCTGCATCCTCTTAGTCTCTGCAGAGTTGGTGGGCAGGGGCGCTTTGATTCCAGTCCCCCACTCCGACCTGCTGGCCAGTGTCACTGAGCTGGTATGGGGGAGGGGGCAGATGATGTAATTTGCTACTGGTATAGGCCACTTGCCAATAACTACATAGTCCTCAAGCAAAAACCATGGTGTGGTGCTATATCCTGGGCAGAGGGTAATGCATGGAGCGTCTGGAGAGCTTGGTTTTACAGCTTTGCTGCTGACTTACTGTGTGACCTAAGATAAGTCGCTTCAAATTTCTGTGCCTCTGTTTCCCCTCTTATCCTCTATCTGGCCTGTTTAGACTGTATGCTGTTCTGGCCAGGCCGGTTACTATATGTGTGTACAGCACCTAGCACAATGGTTAAGACCTCTAGGTGCTACTGTTGTAAAAATTAGATATATATTTTTTTAAAACAGCAGATCACCCAGTTCACTTCAAATAATGGTGTAAAATTCACCTCTGAGCAGCGAGTGAATGAGATTCTCCTATTGACATGCTCCCCGGGGACCTGTCCTCAAGGATTCAGGAGTATCATTCTTCCTGCCTAAAAGAATAGATTCCGTCTGCTCCATACAGAGTGGATTGGGATAAGCTGTTCTTGCCATCTCAATGTGGGGGCTGAAGAAAAGGCCGACAATGCTGATCCATGATCCCATGGATTATGTGGCTAGCCTTAAAAGAGGAGGCAGGATCAAAATGTTCAGAAATGTTGAACTAGCTCTTCTGAGTCAGGCCACAGCCGTGGGGTTTTAACAGATAAGTGCCAAGATATGGAAGAAAAGGACATGAAAACAGCCTGATAACCAACAGGCACTTGTTAAAAATACTAACTGCAGCTGGCAGAAAATACCTCCCCAAAGAAAACCCTACACCTGAGATGACTGAAGAACATGTGAAAAATTAAAGAGACAGACCAAATCACAGCCCGAATTTGACACTCTCAAGATCTGTATCTCCAATATCCAATACTCTACTTCCAACATGTAATGAGCCAGGGCAAACAGTGACAGCCCAGAAGTAAAAGCATATTGCATTGTACTCAGGCAGGATGTGATCCAGGCACCTACATGCTGACAGATGTGCAGAGGTTTTATTCGTTGTTTGTCAGAACTAAATGAATAGTTTAGTAGGGAAGAGACTTTTGTTATGTATCTGTATGGTGCCTAGCACCCTGGCCTATAATTGGGGGTTCTAGCTGCTACCGCCATACAAATTAAGAATCCTGTACAGGTATATGGATCACATCCTGTCTAAGTGCAATACAATGGATGTAAAATACGGCCTTAACCTGCTGTATGGTCCCCTACCTGCTTGTGCATATCCCACTGTCAGCATTGTTCTGCTTGAGTTAGGGGGACTCCAGCAACAAAAGAGTATGCTTATGGATGTTATGCAGGGAAAGTTGGTCACTCCCACCAGCAGCTGGACTGTCCAACAACCTCCTTCCACCTCTAGTTAGGGAAGTGTGTACTTACCTTCAGAAAAGCTACCAAATGTAGGGAGTGTGCGTGAGTTCCACTACACTGTCCCTGCACCTCTACATGACTGAATAGCTGCCTGATTTGATCAATAGTATCAGGCTGGGCCCCGAGGTGAACAAGAGACTCTTTCTGGTTTAATAATATTTCTGAATGTACAGAATTGTGCCTATGTTATGGTCCATGTTGAGACTACATGTTAGTAATGCTGATTCTCAGCAATGTCGGTTGCAGAGTGGATTTAATTAATTCTTTAGCTCTGATTTGTATTTAAAAAGGCATTTGCACAGGAATTTTACTGATTATACACAGGGTGATATGTGCACACCTATGTATATGATAGACATGCAGGTAAATGAATTTCGTGATACCCTGTTTTGGTACTGCCTCATTGTACCATGTAGTTGTGCAGCACTGCTATAACTCAGACTGGGACTCTCCTCTGGTGACCCGCAGGAGGTTTGCCAGAGGGAGAAGGTGCCTAGACAACTCATTCAGAAGCCCAATGAAAGCACCTTCAACTATATGTAGTCTTCACTCCATGCCTCTTCTCACCATGTACAACATTGCTGGTGGTACCTATTATTTTAGTTGAGAGGGGAGATAGCTCTTCTGGGTGGGACAGGCTCAGATGAATGATAGAGGGACTGGAACTAGGCTAGGATATACCTACTTAATGAGCCCATTTTGCGGCTGTGACAGTCGGTACCCCTATGTTCATCCCTTTACAAGAGTATGCCAAATTTTGTACAAAGTATGCCTTGTGAGGTATCATTTGAAAACTCATAATTTACTGATCATTATTGTCCTGGTAAAATGTGTGGCAACACTGTATGTAAAGTTATAAAATTCTACTGTATGATATTATTAAGACATGCTCCAAGTCTGGAGACCAGTCACAAACCAGTTTCCCAGAGACAAAAGGCTAGCCAGCAACTCAGCCAGGTGTCAACAGAATCAAATGGACCATTTGGTTTTGGTTAAATGGCCATTCCCATCCACACAGACTGTCTCCTGAACCTCAGCTATAAATGATTATCAGAGGCAAAAGAATAAGAAGGGGGAACAAACACCCCATATTATTCCTCCCTTTCTCTCTAACCACAGCATCGACAACACTTGAAGAACAAAGGAAGCAGCATTAGACAATGGAGGGATCCTGAGTGAAAGAATTCAGACAATAAGATTGCTAGAACATGTGGTGAGAGAGACCTTTGCTTTGAATTCACTTAAGTTGTTAAGTTAGACTTAGTTGTGTTTTGTTTTATTTTTTTACTTTTAATTTTTTGTAACCAATTCTGACTTTTATTACTCATTACTTGTAGTCACTTAAAATCTATCTTTTGTAGTTAATACATTTGTTTTATCTAAACCAGTATGTTTGAATTGAAGTGTTTGGGAAATTGTAGTTGAGATAACAGGATTTGTGACTATCATTTTCTATTAATGAAATGACAGACTTCGGATGAGCTTGTATTGTCCAGGAGCAAGCTGGGCAGTACAAGACATACATTTCTGGGGAAAATCTGGGACTGGGAATTTGCTGGTGTTACTCTTCAGTATAATTCATAAGTGGCTGGCTATAACACTCATGCAGTACACTTGGGGGTAACTTGCATGCTGGAGGCTGTGTGTGAGCAGACAGGAGTGGTAGCTCTCACAGCGAAGCAGTGTAAAAGGTACCTCAGGTTGGGGAACTGAGGGGTCTCATTGGTCCGGATTTTGCCCTGGGTAATGTCACAGTAGCACTTGCTTCTACACCTCCATATGTGTGGCAGCAGTGCTCTCCGCTGTTTCAGAGAGATTTCTATACAGCCCAGGACGTTATGTGCATTAGCCTTGCTTTATGTTTTCCAGGGCAGAGTTAAGTTGCTTTGGGTGTGTAACAGGATAGTTTGTCCACTTTAAGAATGGTAGATAAAATCTGTGGGACAGCTAAGCCTGTTTCAAGGCCCAGTAAGATACATGGTTGCCTGCAGAATCTGGGGAATTGTAGTTCTGTAGGCATCAGGTGGTGGTCACATGACCAGTCACAGTATATAAGGCAAACCTATAACTAACGTCAATCAGTGAAGACTGAGAGAGGGTAGAGATGACTCTTTAGAGCTCTTAAGCAGATGGCAGGAGTCTCCTGAAGTAATTTAAGGGTGCAGGAGCCTGTTGGGGAACTAGTTCCAGCTGGAAGGGGCAAAGGACTGCAAAGCCCTAGAGGGCAGGCTATAAGGAAGGCGAAGACTTTTGCGCTAAATGGTGGCTAAAGCATTTTATAAACCAAAAGGACTAGTTAAGCCTGGGGAGGAAATCTGGAAGGTTTGTTCTGGATGTTGTTTTAATTGCAGTAAGATGGACATAGAAGGGGAGCAGTATTGTGAAAACACCAGGTGTGGTTGCTTGCTTGATGTGAGGTGGAAGGTAAACTGAGGCAGTGGGTGGGCTGAATGCTGGATCAGATGCACCCTGCTACAGAGTGCCATCACTACATTTTTTTACTTTGACATGTTTAGATTTCTCTATGGAATAACCTTAACTCAGAGTTCCCTGGGTTTAAAATGTTTGGCTTCGAGAGAACTACAAATCTCTGTGTTTAACCATTACATTACAGATGTGGCCCTCAGTCTTAATGTAACTTTTTCCCCTCTGTTCTGTAGGATTTTTTAAAACTAAATCTCATATACTAACACTAAAGAAAAACCCAGTGAATGCTACCATAGCATATTTCTAATGTTTTGATGGCATGTAGTATCAACCTAAAATCACTTCAAAGGCAAAGAGACAAACTCCAGGGAAGATCTCACTGGTTAACCATAGCAGCACGAAGTAGTCACAGAGCACCTGCAAGTTAAAATGTGATTACTGCTTTGCATCCCCACAGCAGGGGGGAAGGATAGCTCAGTGGTTTGAGCATTGGCCTGCTAAACCCAGGGTTGTGAGTTCAATCCTTGAGGGGGCCATTTGGGGATCTGGGGAAAAAATTGGGGATTGGTCCTGCTTTGAGCAGGGGGTTGGACTAGATGACTTCCTAAGGTTCCTTCCAACCCTGGTATTCTATGATTCTATGAAAGCAGGAGAGTGTACTGGTGAATTTGCAAATGCAAATTTGCAAATAATGACTTGTTGGTTTAGAGAGGTGTTAGTGAGAACAGCCCTGTGTAAGGGGAGAAGAGGAAGATCCTAGGACCTGAGTTGCAGTGTGTCTGTGCTTAAAAGGTTCTCCTGGCACTCCCCTGAGCTCTGCCAAGGGTTCTGCGGCAATGTGTCATCGGAAGCCTTTTAAGTACTGATGCCCAAGTGGGCATGGAGCTTCTGAATAGGATGACCATATTTCCCAAAGAGAAAATGAGACATTCAGCCGCTCCCTGCCCCTGTGAGGCTGTTGCTCGGTCACAGGAACCCTGCTAGAATGCTCCCCCCCCCAGCTCTGCCTCCTCCCCTGCGGGGGGCTGGCATCTCTGCTCGCCCCTCAACATTCCTCTGCACTGCACCCCACCTTTTTTTTTGACAAAAGTGGGAATTTGTCCCCTTTGCTCTTGCTGACTAGATAGGTTGGCAGGGTTAGGGTTAGGGTTCCTGTCCCCTTTGCTCTTGCCAACCTATCTAGTCAGCAAGAGCAAACGGGACAACTTTTTTGGGGAAGGAAAAAAAAAAAGTCGGGACGGCCAGGACAGGGCTTAAAAAAAGATGCTAGTTTGATCTGCACAGAATCAGAAAATTTCAGTGAATTAAAAAAATCAATTTGAGTCAAATGGAAGATGTCATCTGTCCCAAAAAGTTGTGTTCAAGCATTTTAAAAAGGGCTAGATCCTTAGCCAAACCTGGAGGAGGAGGTGGTACCACCATCCTTAACTTCTGCTCGGGGGTTAGCACACTCATTTGCAGGGGAATGAAGAGACACCTAGGTCTCCTCTGTCCCAGGTGAGGGTCCTAACCCCTGAGCTAGAATTTACAAGGAGGGTGGTACTACCTCTTTCTGGCTGTACTCTGAATTTACACCCAAAAAACTTTTTTCAGGCCAAAACTACTACATGAATTTTATATGAAATTAATGAATAAATAGTGTGAGGCTGACCAAAATATTGTTTTGATGAGCAAGCTACTTAACCAAAAAATGCCTAGCCACCCTACCCAAGTTGCTGAGACTGCCTGTAGCCTATGTCAAAAGAATTGTATACAACACTCATTAATAATTTCTTCAAATAGATCCTATGTACAAGACTTCAATGAGTTTGAACTACATGGGAAGTTTGCAGTATCTGAGTTCCATTACTAAGATCATATGAGACAAGGCAAAGGCTGACACAGATGCCACCTTTTGTTAAAGGATCCAGCGTGGGAACTGCAAAGGAACCTAAACTCCAGAGTTAGGTACCAACATCCCAGTTGTAGGCCCATTATGATCCACAAAACTTTTGCTGAACACCGTAGGTGCCTAAACTCACATGGCACCCACATTTTCAGGTATAAGTTCCCCTATGTTTCTGTCTCTGACTGTGTGCACTATTACCTGCCTGTGGGTGTCTGGATGCCTATCTCCTGCCTTTGGTCCAGAGTAAACCATAAACAGGGGAAAGATGGGTGAGCAAATGCCTACTGGCTAGCACCCCACACATGAGTAGGCATGCTCAGAGGTTGACGACTGGATCGGGTCCCATTCAAGAGGAGGAGGTGGTTGCACCCAACTTACAACTTTTAGCCAAGTGGTTAGAGTACTTGCCTGGGATGAGGGTTTAATTCCCACTTCTCTGCCAGAGGGGGGGAAAGAGGTCTCCTACCTCTCAGGAGAGGGTGCCAATCACTGAGCTATGGGATATTCTGGTGCGGTGGCTCCCTCGGTCTCTCCTGGTGAAGCTGTTCCAGTGTGGCTAAATAATGAGACTAACTGGAACAGGGAGACTAGACCCTGGATCTTTCACTGCCCAGGTAGCTGCTCTAGTCACTGGACTACAGAGTCATTCTCATGCTCACTTGGCTCCAGTGACTATCCCACTGTAGATAAATAATCATCGGGTGAGTGAGAGAGAAATACTTTATAGTCCAATAGGTCGGGCACCCGTGGGGGAGGTGGGAGACCCCACGTTCAAATCCATTCTGCCCCTCAAGCAGGAGTGGGGGAGGAAAAAAACTGAACCTGGATCTCCCGTACCTCAGGTGAGTGCTCTAACCGCTGGGCTAAATGTTACAAGGTGGGTGGCAGCACCTCCTCTAGCTATTTTGTGCAGAGTGAGGCAGGTGCTTAACTCATTCCTGCAAGAAATGCCTAAGTTACCTGACTCCAGGCAGTGGGTTCCCATTCATGGATTGCTAAGCAGGGCTACGAAAATAAGAAAGAAAAACTTGTAGCACCTTAGAGACTAACAAATTTATTTCAGCATAAGCTTTCGTGGGTTGTTACCCACTTCATCGGATGCATGGAATGAAACACACAGTACACAGATATTTATACAGTCAGAGAAACATGATAAGGTCGAGGTGCATAGACCAACCTTAAGAGGCGAATTAGTTGAGAGGAACCATAACAGCAGGGGAAGAAAAACCTTTGAAGTGATAAACATGATGGTCACACAGGTGTGAATGAGGATCGTTAACTTAAGGGAAATAGATTCAATTAACGTAATGGCTGAGCCATTCCAAATCTCTATTTAATCCGGACGCAATGCGGGGCTAAGGTACCTAAGAGGTACCTAAGCAGGGCTAGGTACCTCTCTACAGCCCAGAATTAGGTGCTTTTCTGTGTGAGAGGGGTGGGGCTTAGTGCACCTCCCCTTCCCCCCGCCCCATCTCGTTTGCCTCTCCCAGTGGCCAGTCCAAGTGGCTCCCTGCCTGGCTTGCATGGATCATGTTCTAAGGCGCTTCTCTCTCCCCATTCATTGTGCAGGAGCCTGGGTGTCTAACTCAAGGTTTGTGGCTCACAGGGTTGTTCCTGTGATTTTTTTTTCCCTAGGTGCCATGATACTCAGTATTGCAGTGCTGAAGTCCATCTGAAATTTTAACTCCTACCCTAATTGGTAATTTACAAGGAAATCCATTAAACTCATTTTATATTTGGCATAAATACTGTCATTTGGGGGAGGATCCACTTTCTTCCACCCATACAAAACAAATAAGTTGAATCCCAGGCTGTAAGTGCAAAAATGGAACTGTACTTATTGACTCAGGGCCAGCACCCCCACTCTAATCAATTTGATAATGGCTAATTAGTGGGGTGTAATTTTGTGGGACTATGTCATAGGACAGGAAATAAAAAAGCAGTCCTTGGAATCGCATCTTTATTTCAGGCTGTAAGATCAACTAAGTCTATACTTGCTGACTTTGCACTACCAATCATTGTAACTACGTGTTTTGGTTTGGCCTGTGACCTGCTATAAAGGACATTGACTCTACATCTGATACTAGGACATGTAGTATCCAGGTCAAAGCATAGCTTATACAAGTGGTGATATAAAACATAGCCCCTGTAGAGCCCAGTCCTGTTACTTATAGCCTAAAAAGTTATTTACCAGTTAACCCTGGTGGTGTCAATGGGTAGAGAAAATAAGCCCTGGCAAGAAGTAGTGATGTGGATCTGCCAAAGTGAGTGCCTTACACTTGCTGCACTGGGCCAAATTCAGGCCACCAGGGCCTATTTTTTGACTTGGTTCCCCCCCCCCAGCCAGAGCTCTCAGGCAGATTGGCCCTGCCCTGGCTAAATTAATCCCCAGGAAATGTGGGCAGCAGGTTTTGGCAGCATCCATGCTACTTGTGCTGACCACACAACGCTCCTAGAATGCCTTCTTCCCATCTGCAGTTGACAGATATCCCAGAATAAGATGCAGCAAATGCACCCCCAACTCCCCTCCCTTAGATACGTGTCTGTGCAAGAGGCAACTTGATCTTCATTTAAAAATTGGTAAATAACTAAGTATGCATGCTACATTCCAATTACTGGTATGTGCTCAGCATCACCTAATCATAACCCCATGAGCCTTTTATGTACACAGTCCCCATGTCATGAATTAGTGGACTTTGCTAGTTCATTTATATTGTGAAATCCATTTGTCTTGCATTGAATACAGTATATCTCCTGCATACGTGATTCAGCTCAGGTTATCATGCTACACAGTGTAAATCAATGAAGTGAAATGTAACCATTGACAGCATTTACAATTTCCCCCATTACTATGAAATCCTCTTTCTTTAAATGAAAGGTGCTTTTATGACCCATTGAAGTATGGCTGACATAGTCTTCAATACTGGGTATTGCCTAAATACTGCAAACATAACAGTTATAAAAGATACATGTGGTACCTATTTAAAGGGGTTAGAATAAAGACTTGCTTAAATTGCTCATGCACATTTGTACCATTTTCCATGCTAGTTCAGAAACTGGATATTATCCCTGTCCCATATATAATATCAGCACTAATGTGTGCTTATCCATCCTCCTTTCCCCATCCTATGCTATTCCAATTGCTGACAGTACAAAATACCATGCATACTATGCACTCCTATACTGGTGTTTACATATGCATGTGTAGTTTAATCATTATTTATACTAATACTTTTAAACAGATTGGTAAATGGTCCATATTGTGTTTTGTAAAAACTATTCAATTTCAGTAATATGGATACTTCCCGGAGCCTCTGCTGTTAATTATTTCCTGAGAGGTAGGGAGACAGACTTTTTTTTGTAAACCCTAAAAGGATCTGGATTAGCAAAGTGTAGAATAGTGAGGTTCTAAAGCATTTATTATCTCCCTCTGCATTGCAAGAAGTATACACTTATTATGGGGAATGGGCCAGCCTTTATATTGACTGGATCATATCCACTGCAGTAAGCCCTCAAGGTTTCTGGAACCCACGCTTTGATCAATTCTTTTGATTAAACAATATATGTCAACTTTTCCCTCAAAAACCCTGAGTGTACTAGTTCAGGCACCAGTTATAGGACTATAGGAGCAATTGTATGGACCACCATTAGGTGCATCACAGAGTTGCCTCTTAATTAGCCTGGGAACTCCTCAGCTTTGGAACCATGACATTTTGTAGAGGAAAGATCTGAACCACACAGGTTTCCCATGATCTGTATCTATAGTTACCTAAACAAAAATAACTAAGTAAAAACACTACATATCACATGAAAAGAGAGTTAATATCAAATTATCAAATCTAACCATATGGTTGATTAATTCATTTAACATAAACCAACAACTCCCTATAAGCTTTAAGTAATAATTTGGGAAGGCAACAGTCCTGTTATTCCACAAAAGTCTGTCTCAACACCAATCAATATACTTAAGTTCCAGCCAAATAGCTGATATAGGGAGGGTCATGTCATTCCCAAGTTAAAGCTAATGTTGAGCAATTAAGGCAGCCTGGCCAATGGTAAGGTGATAGCCATTCTCTTCTCCCCCCCCCCCCCCCCACCTCCACCCCCGCAAACATAGGATTACAATGAAAAAGTCTAATACAATTTATGACACCACTTGCTAAATGTAATAGTCAAATGATAAATGTAGGTGAAAATAACATGATTTCTTAGGATTAAGCATAACACTCCTAACACGTGAAATATATGCATGTGTGATCTTTGAGACAGCAAGGTTTTATCTAACGGTGTTTAAGATATTTGAGGAATGCTTCATTCTCAGATAAATTCTGTGAGTTCTCAACACACACATGCTCACTACCAGCCATCTGCTGGAGTTAAAAACAATTGCAAGAATGATGAGGTAGAAGCATGCCTCTACTAAAAAAGACTGAAAAATGAAATGAAACTAAGGAGGTGGTTGTGACTTTTGTGGTTTCCTTTAGTTTCATGAAGCTGACACAGAGTTGAAAAGATTAACTGGTTTTGTTCGCCCGATGTTTAATGTTGATAGGCTTACTGGCTGGTTAGAGGTTACTTGCCTGTAGAAATCTAATCTTAGATGTTGCATGTTGCTGGACTCCTACCCCTTTGGTTGCCAGTGGAACCACAAGCTTCTTTGTCAGACACAGTGGCGTTGTATAGCCAGAGACCAGCAGCTGCTGCAGGCAAATGAGCCAGACGTGAGCAAGCATCTTCCTTTCCTTCAGTTGGTTGCCTGAGTGGTTACTCCCCCGTGGAACTCCTTTCAGGAGCTTCTTGGTGAAACTGAATGGGAAGTCCTTTTTTGAAGTCACTAGTAGCACCTAACCAGGTCCAGTTAGGTAACCTTTAGGAAACCAAGAACCCCCTCATTCCCATAACTTGGTGCTCAGAAAGTCCACAGATCTAAAAACATACCCAGTCAGTCAGTCAGTAGGTCTGTAGGTATCTTGAGACATTAGAGATTATGGGTCAGTCCACAGGCATTATCTCAACCATTCTAAAAGTCCCAACTCAAAAATAATTTTAAAAATTCAAAACTAGCAAAAAGTGGAAACTAAAATAATAGGACTACACCAGTCATGCCCAAAAAGAGGCAGTTCCTGCTCTGCAGACAGATGCTTATAGCTTCCTCTTAACATTCTGGTACTTGGCAGCAAAACTTTGAACAGCCTTTTTTGATACACATGATCTGGGAGAAAGATTAGACTTTAATTCAGTCAGAGTAAAAAGTCTCTCCAATCACAATTTTGGGATTCAGTTTCTATGCTTGACACCATACAGTTGTTGGAGAGTTAGTTAATTCTTCCCAAATTTTAAAATTTTAAGATGCAAGTGGGTGGTGATTATGTATAATCCGTGCACAGAAGTCCTGTTTTTGGAGCCTGTCTCAGCAAACCTGCTGTTTTATCCAGTTCTCTTACAAACCCTGAAAACCCTGATTACCTGAAGGAGCTGCTGCCTAGCTGAGGTGGTGAAATTAACAGGAGGTTGCTTGAGAGCTTGTGCATTTTTACGGACCCCTTCTACTGGGTCTCTCACATGTTACAAACCCAGCCCCTCTCCCCAGCACTGCAAAAAAGCTACCTGTGAATCCCCATCTCCATAGGTGGTCTTCAGCCAGTTACAAAAGTAAAAATGTTGCATGAGCCTCGCACCTCTTTCATTACAAATTAAGCACTGAGGAAAACCCATGGGCCTCATGAGCAAACATCTTAGGGGATGCGGGCAGATAAGTGTTTTCTCCCACTGGGTCTTTTTTTATGCTTAGAAGTCCCCACTTTTAATCCTGATAGGAGGGTGGGGGCGGGGGGAGGGAAGGAGGAGTGGACACACATTTGTCACTCACCTGCCAAAATCCTTTTATAGGAACACCCTGGATTTCCAAGCAAACCTGTCCCATGCCCCCTCACTGCAACAAATCTCACACTGAAAATCTAGTCCCCCTGGCCTAGTAGTCATCCCAGACTGAAGTTTTGCTCATGGTAGAGGCAAAGAAAGTCATAACCTATCTTAGGCTAGGTCCTACCTTAAGCTAGGTCTACACTACAAAGT
Organism: Macrochelys suwanniensis; assembly: GCA_033296515.1. Lineage (NCBI taxonomy): Eukaryota > Metazoa > Chordata > Testudines > Chelydridae > Macrochelys > Macrochelys suwanniensis. The sequence continues at coordinate 13,325,399 of CM065784.1, read as the reverse complement.
TTTGTCTGTGTAGCTATGTTAACCAGAGATGGGGGCGGGGGGGACCACACACTCACTCTACATAGCAGTGTAGACCCAGCTGTGCCGACAGAAGAGTGCTTCTGTTGATCTAGCTAATGTCATTTGGGGAGGTGATGTTACTATGCTGGCAGAAAAATTCCTTCTGTTGGCAAATGCTGCATCTACACTGGTATAGCTGCTATTATAACTATATGGCTATAGCTATGCCTGCAAAGCATTTGTAGTATACACACGATCTTCAGCATTGGAAGCTTTTGGTGGAATGATTCATCAGAAAAACAAACATAACTGCAGCCAGCAAGGCTTTTCCTTCAAGGGCTAATGTTGACAACGTGAATGTAAATAAACGAATAAAATTTTCTCCAGTTAAATTTCTACATACTCCTATGGCCTCTACATCTACTTTGTAAGTGAAGATATGACTTTAGCATGGATAGACAAGCCCAATCTAGCTTTAATCTAGCCAGTATGTCTCATAAGAGTAGTGTAGGCATGGTGGCATGAGTTTTATTGGGGACTAGCAATCCAAGTACAAGCTTTAAGCGCTATAAACAAACCCTTGTTCGCCTCACTGATTTGTAGTGTGGAATGTGATGGCCTTTAATAAATGCAAATGTATTGCAGAAATGCCTAAACTACTTGGTTTTATTTTAAACAAAAATCCGTCCTCTGCATGTGCTGTGCAGTATGTACTTCACCATGACTGCAGGATTATGGTTGTCTGACGAGGAGGATATGTGTTAGGACAGAGGTTTTCGTAAGCTCATTGTATAAATGAAATCAAAAAATGCAGTCAAGTTCCTCTTGCTTTGTATTTCCATGGGGGACAGCAAATGCCAACAAGAACATTCTGTCCTGGGGCTTGATCCAAAGCCCCACTGAAATTAATAGAAAGATTCCCATTGACTTCCATGAGCTTTGGATCACGCCCTTACCTCCTGTTACTAGAGTTCAAACAGGTGACATGGCAGTGAACAAAGCATATGCACTAGGACCACAATTTCAGCATTTACTATCACACGCCTCTTGTGTGGGAATTCAGAACTTTTGACCCATCCCTGTTCTCTTGTTGTTTGGAATCCATGGACATTTGAGTGAACTTGTATAGCTTTGGGATTGTTGGGTTTTTTGTTTTTATTTTTAATTAAAACTTTTATGGAAATTGTCACATTTAAAACACAAGGCGCATATTTACAAATGACCTGTTCTAACAAATTCAGAATTTCCGTGTAGTCAATATAAAATACTGGAATCTGCTTTGAAGCTTGAAGATTAGGATATCATATTTAAGACAACTTGTGTATGATCTCAGTCACAGCACAAAGCCTCTTTTGAAGATCAAGTCTATCTAAGTCGAATTTTCAATAATTATAAAGATACTGGGTCAAATTCACTGTGGTGTAACTCCATTGAAGTCAGTGGAGTTAAACCACGGACAAATATGGCTAAAAGTCCTTTACAGAAAAAGCATGAAATGAAAAAACCTCAACAATTAAACTAACAGGCTTTTCAACACAAAAGAGAGAGAAACTAAGAGGTTTGTGTTTTGCCTAATCAGTTTTGCATCCTTAAATACATACTACATGAAGAATTGAAATCTAGAAAGAGCCAAGTCTTTACACTCCTAGCCAGATCCTAGCTAAAGCCCTGAATACAACGTGTCATTATGATTAATTGTGGGTAATGAGTGTTTTATGAACCTAAGAAAGAAACACATTTGTTTCTCTGGTACTGTAGTTGTAGGCTCCTGTTTTGTTTTAAAGCTTTAGGTATGCAAAGCCAAATAGATGATGAAACCCCTCTCTCCGCTCTTTTGTTTATCTATGGAACAGCTACTATTAGAGGTGCGGGGTCAGATTCCACTCACACGAGTAGACCCGTTGACCTCAGTAGCTCGGTTTGTGCGAGCAAGCAAGGATTTGACTCTAAGTACTGTAATATTCTATTTTTCCTTTCAGAAAAGATTAAAATGGCTTTCTGAGATAGAAAAATGAAGGAAAATAGGTTCTGTGATTTTCTATGGCAGATGACCAATGTGACTGGCTGCAAGCTAGCATGCTACTCCATGTAAATAAGGGTGGCAGAATCAGGCCCTACATGAAATGGCCTGTTCACTGTGACTTGCTAATTGTGGCCCTGATCCAGAGCCCATTGCAGTCCAGGGGAATATAGGGGTTTCCATTGACTTTGATGAGCTTCTGATCAGGCCCTAAGTGTCCAGTCCAGACACTCATTGCACAGGTTCATAAAAGCGTAAGGAAAGCCCAGAGGCAGTAGCAGAGGCCCAGCACAGGTTGACTCTGCTGACCCATGAACATTGGCATGATCTCAGCAGTGCCCTATTGAGAGCAGAAACAGGGGCATGGCCAGTGGTTCTGCACGTGACATGGATCCGTGTGGCCTCCTTTCAGTACAGGACAGGAGGAGAAGGCCTTACATTCTACTCTGCAGCAGCCAGCACTGTGGGTCCTTGGGGACCCCGTTAGTGGGGTTAGGACTCCCCTGCTCCACAAGTGTTTCACTTGAATGCAGCCCTTAATTTGAGGCAATGCTCAGTCTTGGGCATTTTGAGTCTATTTTAATTCACCAGTGTGGTATTGTAGGCCAGATTCTGCAAAGGGATTAATATAGCTGAACCTTTACACCTATGCAGAGTCCAACTGAAATTAGTGGATCTCCATGAATTAGGGCCTAATTAGATAGTATCATTACACTAACATTTTAAAGGGGTTGGGGGAGAGAGAATAACTCTTTTCATTCAGACTTGGTCTATTGTTGTTCTTCAGTGTGCCAGAAGGTGGTGCAAAATCACTTCTCATCCCACCAATGAAGCCAAAACTCATTCTCAGTTTTTCAAAGGCTACTCTACCAAGTATAGTGCCAACTGGGAAAAATATGAGGCTCAACCTTGATAGCTTTTTCTTATAATCCTATGCAGTATGGTATGTATTTATGCCTGAAAATAAATAATGAGTGGTAAGAGAATTGAAGAGAATCTGGACAATTCTAAATGATATTTTAATAATAATAATAATTACAAACGGGATTTAAAATGTAATTATGTTTACAGGACAAAAAAGTCTTTGTTTTATTGAATGCAGACAAAACACTGGGGATACACTATAATTTACCTCTATGTGCTTGTTTCCTCCTCTTTGTATGAATGCTTATTTTTTGTTTTAACTATGTTTAAAAGATTTTCATAGCCAATATATTATTCCCATGTGGCATTTGAAAAGGAAACAGCTATTTATGAAAAAATATTGTCAGATACCTCTAAGTCAAAAGAGGCAAGAGCTTTGAATGCTGAATATCCCTTTGGATTTAAAATAAATAAATGGGAGAACATTGGCAACAATTAGTTTATAATTATTCAAATTTGCAAAAGAAATTAATTTGTCTTTACAAAAAAAAATTATAAAATGCAGCATTAATCTTGAGTTGTCTCAACAGCAACAACATTTTTTTAAGTGAACTAGTTTGTTTGGTTTTTTTTAAAACTGTTTATAACCCCACAAAAGTGCTACCCAGAATTTTGTTTTAAATTGGGTCAAAAATTGGGCCCGAGTTCAGATTACACAGAGAAAATATTTAATAGCTCACATTTAAAAGCTCAGTGGAAAAAAGTTTATAAATGAGGAGGAGAAAGGTTTATAAATGAAACATTGATGAACGTTTATCTGTTCAGGAGTTTGTGGGTTCTAAATTAGTAATGATAGCCACTGTGGGATAGGTTAGAAACATCTGTCAACCTGCCATTGATAGGTCCAAAACCACTATTTTATAATAAATGTCACTCATTCTATATGGTACACAAAAAGGTGAAACTTATTTATTATTTATTTATTTATGCTGTCCCGTATCTGTTTCTCCTTTTTTCCGTTTAGTTTCTAAGCATTTCCGTTACAATTGTTTGCCTTCTGGGGTGAGATGACAGACGTATACAGTATAAAAAATATACATGTTTCCACACACTTTTTGTAGCTCAAAATGATATCAGGGTTGTGGGAAAATAAAAAGGTTAGTGCAGAAAACATAGGTAGTATTAGCATGCTGTCAATTTCTTTCCTTTTGGAAAATTTTGATCAAGTTCTTCTGGATAATTTTTTTCTCTGTTACAATATAAAGGCTTTTTTTCAAATTCTGCTTTGGAAAGTGGAAGAAATAATGGCAGATGGGTAAATGCAAAAAATCTAACGGTCACCTTAAAAGCTCACTGTCATGTTATACAGTATTTCAGATCCAAAATCTCTTCAAACAAGGGAGCAGATCCTCAGCTGCTGTTAATCAGTGTAGCTCCACTGATTTATGCCAGTTGAGGATCTAGCCCATTGTTTTGACTTTTATTCGAAGCCATGCAAGAGCTAAAGCAGTGAAGCACTGCTGTACAATTCTTTAAAGAGCTCTAGCTTTTAGGAAGTCTCCTTTTCCTCCCTATTTTAAAAGGTAAATTGTGTCAAAACTATGTATTAAGATAGGATGTTTTAGAATTTAGTAGTCATTTCTATCGGGGTGACTCTTGCTACTGTCACTTGAGAATGTATAAACACTAAGAATATTTATCCCTTTGTTAAATATCTTCCAATATTGGATTTCATTTGAATATTTGATCAATCATTTTTGGAATCTGGTATTTTAACAGCGTCACAAAACAGTGAAGGTCAAAAATGCAGTTTGAAAGTTTTTTGAGCGAAAACTTTTTGCGTTAACCTTTCTTGCAATACAAAAGGAATCAAAATGGAACAGAAGCTCAAATTCACTTTATGTGTGGCTCAACGTGAAAACCATTTGACTCCTTAGAATTTTTAAAATAAAGTTGAATATGCTAGTAACAGCGATATAATTGTTTGATGAAACTTATATACTCTATGTGTATATTTCAGGCAGGTGTATATACATCATCTTTAAACAATCATTTTATTTGACAGTTCTTGATAGCTACAATTGAAGGCAAAAGATACTAATGATAGTTACTTTATCTGGATTTTCCTGTTGTTAAGCTAATGGAGAGTTTCCTATTGTTCCTGTTCCTCTGATCTTTCTTTCTTCTCTTGTTTAGTTGTTCACAAAAAAAGTGGAGGGAAAAAGAACAAACTGAATTTTGCGCTGTTCGTAACCATTGCTGGAAATCTGTCATAGCTACCAAGAAAATCTAAAGAAAACCAGAAACAGAGAGGCTATTATTTATAGCCAGCAAGATACAGTATGGCACCATATGGTAGGATTTATCAAATTCCTTCCTTCCTCATGCAGGGTAAATAGGAGCTGTATATACTTACCCCTTGTTATTTTTTTGCTAGCCACTTATTCATTTACACCATGGGCTAAATTCTGCTCTCCTTAATACTTCTACATCAGCAAGACTACTTGTGAGTGTAAGGCAAACAGGCTTTGGCCCTATTTCTTTTTTTTTTCTTTCAGAGACATAGTTTTGCTAGAACACAGTGTGCATTTCAATCAATTAACAGACAATGATGGATAATTAATGCCTGGCTTGGATCTTCTCATTTGATACTGAAATGTTACATTAGCCGTTTGAGGGTTTACAGGGTGACATTTACCAGGTGTAAGGTGCTGTAAGGTTAAGAAGCATCAAACCTAAAATAAGAGCCTGACTTCCTCTTCATTTTGTCTCCCTTTGTGTTACATACTAGGGCAAGAAAGGTCTGCCAATCATTATCATTTCTTTTTCTTGTTCTATAAAGGCTGGGTAGTCACAGCAACAGGGCTGTGACAGGCTGGTATCCATTTAGAACTCCAGGGGGGTCCTAATAGGATTGAACCAAAAGATCAAGTGAATAGTTTCCTATTTTAGATTTGTAATATCTCTGAACTGCTTGCATATACATGGACCTTACGCTGTTATGAGGCGACTTTTAACCAGAGAAAAGACCTGTCTGTTTCTTAGAGAGCCACACTTTAGAAAGGTTGCCCCCTTGCCTACCCTTCCCCTGGAAAAAAAAATAACCCAATTTCCTACTCATGCCTACACACGCACACACAAAATTGAAAAGTGTCATTTCCTTTCATTAATTCATTTTACCAGATCAAAGTAAATACTCTGTTTATGGAGAACAAAGCAGCCCCTTTTTGGTATTCTGTGGAAGTCGCTATCAGATTCAGAAGTTTACTCATCTTTCTGAAATCTGGCAATGACTGCGCACTGCCTAGATTGCAGCCAAACAACTCATGCACGACGGGTAAATAATTTCAATACAAAACACATTTTAACATGAAATGAATTGTAGGTGGGGGTTGTTTTTCAGATCTGGGGAAATCTAGAGTTGTTTTGGTTCTGGTTTAGTTTGCAGAGGGGTGTTGGTAAATCCACAATTAAAATAGCTCTAAATGAGAGTTGCTTAAAAGGGAGAAAACATGAAAAGGAAGGAGGGAAAAATAAAACAAAGAAAGAAAGAAAGAAACAAAAAGCCCTGCCAACCTTGAAATTAAATAATCACACTATCACCAACAGCTTTCATCACAGCTTTTCTTTTGGCTTCTGTCTGGTTAGGAAATACACGGAATCAACTTTTGTTGATGGATGGTAGTAAAACACATGTAGATACTGGTGCCTGTCTTGTCCTGTGAAAAGTTGTTTGTGCCAAATATGAAATTTACTAGGAAATAGATTATATTTTATACGTTTTTATGATCGGATTCTGATACCCTTTTTTACTATGAGCATCACTTTGTGCCATGAAGAGTGGGACTTCTTGTGGCGTAAGATACTGTGAGCCTATGAGGAAGAGTATCAGGATCTGCCCCTTAGAATTATAAACTTACATTTAAAAATAGATTAAAATGCTGATTGCTTGTTGTTGTTTTTGAAAACCACAGCTTCTTGGTGTCTTTTTACTTGTGCAGGATTGCACTTGGGGTGTTCATGAAAGGTGCCCTGTGGACAAACAGTGTACTTTGAATTTCCCTGATGATCCATAGAGGGCCAAATCCTGCTCACCTTACAGCTGCAAGTAGTCTTGTGTGCAGGAGTCAGCCCCAGACAAATGCAATACGGGTAGTGTTAGTCTAAGCTTCTTTGTGCTGCTCTGCCAATGAGCTTTAGCCTGAGGCAGAGGAAGATCCTCAGATTATTTGAATTGGTACAGTTCCATTGGCTTCAGTGGAGCAATGCTGATTTACACAGGCTGAGTATCTGTCCGGGAGACATCACATTTAGGATTCAGAAAGTACTCCAGTCTCTATGCCCATTTCTTGGCTTTTTAGGTGAGATTTCCACCAAAGGTGCTAATTAATACCAATTGTAGTGGATATCATGAAGGCCATCTTCACCACTCACTGGTATACCATGCTTGAACCTGTCTTCTCACCCTGCAGTCTTTCTGGTCCCTGTCATCAAAAGACCACCCCCCGAATCCTTTTTGGTAGGTTCTGACACATCTCTTTTGAAATAATATGTGGTTTCCATACCAGCAAGAATGCAAAGTTCATGCATGGATCAATTATTAATGTAAGGATTATGTCTATATACTCGTGCACCTTCCATGCATGATTCTTGCACTTTTGCTAGTACAAGCTGGTGCAAAGGATTTTGCATGCCTTGCAGACTCAAAGGCGTGCAAATAATTAAAATAGGGGTACCATTCTGGAAGAAACAATTACACAGAGAGGGTACTAGGGGTCTGAGCCATCAACCAATTATTCTAATAGAAAGGCTTCCATTGACTGGTTCAGGCCCCCGGTGTGTTGGTGAGCTGCATGGCTCAATGGGAGTAAGACTATAGTGTGAGATCCACCAAATAACAACCTTATCTAGGGCATCAACACACCTAGGGCCAACTATATTGAAAATTCAGTAAGGGACTTTGAGCCAATTTAACCGCTAAAACTAGCACAAAACTCAAATCTCTCAACTTTCCCCTCCATGCTCTACTAAATCTTGATGCAAGTAGACAGCTGCCCAGGTAAAGAAATGATCTTTGTGGGCTAAGTTTTGCAGTTCTTACTCAGGCAAAACTACAATTGAATTCAGTGTAATAAGGACTTTAGGATTTGGCCCAGGGTTTGAAGATACCTGCGTGTTCTATATAGATCTCCACTTTTCTTGATATGGGGAATTTCAGCATACCTGATGAGGGTCTCAAGATCTTCTGATTTTCCTTTATCCAAACTTTTAAGGATCCCTGTGTTATGCTGACTGTCCTTCCAGCAAACTGGGGCTGGAAGGATCTCCCTCTTGGAGCACAAAAAACACCATTACTTACAGAGTGGGTCCAAAGTTTCCAAAATCTTGATGAAGAATTTCATTGAGATCTTGAATATTTGGGGAAAAAATGGGGAGGAGGGCAGAACTCGCTGTGGTCTAGCAAGAAGAAGAAGATGGAATTTTGTTGTGGTGGTGGTTGTTGAAATTTGGAATTTCATCAAGATTTTGAACTTCAAAAAATAGCCCATCAAAATTCTTCAAAGTTCAAAATTTTCACAAATAAACATATGGGAAAAATTAATGAACATTGCCTGAAATATTTCCCCCTTCCCTCCCCCAACCAGATCTAATTAATTAGCTAGGCAGTGGAGTAACTGTGGAACTCTTGAGGAGGCAGAGGATTGGGAGTAGATGTGGATTCTTGGTCTCCTGGATGGCATCTACCTCAGGTTAACCCCTTCATCACATTCTGAAGTGCTTCTTCATGTCACCAGGACATCTCATCGGTTGAAATGTGTGGGGTGGGGTGGTGGTTGCTTTTGTTTTAAAGTTTAGATCTTATTGTTTCCATGTTACATTGTAATGTATTTGGATTTGCTCACTGGCTACTGACCATGGTGAAGCCATAATGGGTGTATGACCACCTGATAAATTACAGTTTTGAATAAAACACCACTCTAGCCCGAATCTTTTTTTGCTAACTTTCAGGCCACAAAAAAGAGATGTAAGTGTAATGTGATGAAACCCTATTTCTTTAAAGAATCAAACTATCAACTTCCCCTTGATTGTGAGAACTTGCTGGGCTGTGGATCTATGCAGCTTGGGAATGTTATTTGGAGCCTTCCGATCTACTACAAGATATATAACTGGTCTAACCTTAGGAATTTACACTTTTCCCTGAGACACTTAAAATGTCCAATAGTATCTTTGTTTCTTCCTTTCTAGAGTGTGGGAGAATTAACTTGATTAGTTTATAGGGCTTTTAAGATGTGTTTATGTTTGGTGTATAAGAGTGAGGGAGCAAGTGCTGTGTGTGAATTCATTGAGCAAACGCTGAGTTAAAGGCATGAATTTTGGATTTCATTTTAAACGTGGTGAGATGGCTGTTATTACCTCTTGCAGCAGTGAGCTCCGTAGAATAGGTCCAGACCCTGTGACATTTCTGCCTCGAATTCCTCAGCCCCCTGCATATTGGTCAAAAGCTTCATTGTTTCAGTGGAATGTAACAGTCATGTCGATCAAGGCAACCTTAAATAAATGTTGCACAGTAAAGATACCTCTTCTCACCTTGAGTGGCATCTGAATTCTGGCTCTAAGCAGCAGGTACATGTTTGAAAACCTCATTACAAATGATGATTTTTGTTTGAAAAATAGACATTTCATTTCATACCAACACCAAGTGTATGTTCCCCCAGTCTCTCACCTGCATCTGATGATCTGGACTGCAAGCTCTCTGACTCAGGGACTCTTTTTTTTGTTACCTGTCTGGAGAGTGCACAAGGCTTTATTGGGGTTGCTACATGATAGCATCACGCTACAGTAATCTACGGTCTACATGAAAAGTACCTATGATTAAATCTAAATACAGAGTGGATATGGGTGCTATTGGTGATAAATATACTCACTAGATATATGATTTTCCCATGCATTTTGTTCACCTGAAATGAGGGAAAGACATTTTCTTGACCAACTGCTTTTGTGCTACAAGCCACTTCTCCTTGTGCACAAGTAGATACTTCCCAAAGATTTGTCTGCTTATGACATGGCATAGAGCTGATCTATCCCCTTTCATGATGGATCCCTGAGAAATTCCTGGCTACAGGGTCTGGCTTGAAGGTTTTATGTTAAAGAAAGTGAAGTTTGTCCTTTTTATTGTCAGTTTGCACTTTGCATACCTTTATCCTCATGATACCTGGGCTTTTTTCATCCCCATTAAACAGGAGCGGTTGACAAGCCAAAGAGTCAGACTCAACAGGGGTGTCCAGCAAATTAGGCACATTTGAAATAAAGCCGGAAAGGTCAGGAAAATAAGAAGCTGCTGGAGTTAAGGTCTGAGGGACGGATTTGTGCTTTATTTCTAAGATCTTCCTCAAAGGAGAAATATGGTATGCACCAGTCATTCTAAAAGGGTGGGTGCCATAGGCTGGAGCACCCATGAAAAAAAAAAGGGTGCTCAGCACCCACTGGCACCCCCCCCAATCAGAGTCTCCCCCTCCCTCCCAGCACCTCCCGCCCGCCATGGATCAGCTGTTTAGCAGCGTGCAGGAGGAGCAAGCGCAGGGCACGCTCAGGGGAGGGGGCGGAACGGGGCGGGAAGAGGTGGGGCTGTCGAGCACTCCCTGGCAACTCATAAAGACGGCGCCTATGGTGAGTGGGTAAGATGGAAAACCAGAGGTGTGTTTGCATCTGAAATATGCCAGTTAAAATTAGCCATTAAAATAAACAACTCTTTAGTTTGAAGCATGCATCTCTGAGCAGTAGCGCACTTCCCATCCAAAGCACATATTTGCAAGTTGGCATCCAGGACTGCACGTATGCTAGTCTGTGCCTGCCATCGCTTCCCTGGCTCTAGAAAACCACCTGCTTCATCATCATCACTCCTTGGGGTGGCAAGTGGGTGCTGAGCACCTCCAAGGGTCGGTGCTGGGGCCGGTTTTGTTCAATATCTTCATCAACAATCTGGAGGATGGTGTGGACTGCACCCTTAGCAAGTTTGCAGATGACACTAAATTGGGAGGAGTGGTTGATACACTGGAGGGTAGGGATAGGATACAGAGGGACCTAGACAAATTAGAGGATTGGGCCAAAAGAAATCTGATGAGGTTCAACAAGGACAAGTGCAGAGTCCTGCACTTAGGATGGAAGAATCCCATGCACTGCTACAGACTAGGGACCGAATGGCTGGGCAGCAGTTCTGCAGAAAAGGACCTAGGGGTTACGGTGGACGAAACTCTGGACTAGAGCTGTGCAGAGAATGGAAATTCTGCTTCATGGCAGATTTTGACATTTTATTTTCATTCTGATTCAGAATGTTTTGTATATTATAAAATCAAATTTGTATATTATAATTTTGTATATTATAAAATCAAAACATTTTGAAATGAAAATGTCAAAGTGGGCTACTTTAACATTGTTAGAACTCTTTTCCCACTTTTTTCCCCCTCCAAAATAATATGTTGGTGAAATCAACATGTTCTGTCTAAGTTTTTTCTGATCAGCTCTCCTATGGACCAGTGTAAACTGGTGCACCCACATCAGGGGTGAAGTGTAGCAATCAACCAGTACCAGGGCTGGTCTTACCATGAGGCAAATTGAGGCAGCTGCCTCAGGTGCCAGACTGTGGGGGGGTGACACTAGGACCCAGAGTGTAGAAAATTGTGTTTGCTGCTGGTGCATATGTATTCTCTCTGCTCGAGATGCACAGAGATGGTGGAGTGCTGTGCTGGAGGAAGGAGGGCACAAGAGACGTAACTGGCAGGCAGGAGAAAAGGTGAGAGGGAATAACAGAAAACTGCAGGAGCAGCAGGGAGAGAGAGGAGGAGGAGCCTCTAATGTACCTTTCTAGCACCCCCAGGGACCTGGACTGATTAATACCAGCTTCTCAGAGAGCTTCCTGTTTCCTGCTGCTTCCCCGAACCCACTTGAGGAGAACAGGCAGTCAACTGAAGCAGTAGGAGCCAGTTAGGCCCTTAAGACGCTGATATCTTCCCTCACACAGGCCCTGCTACCAGCCTGCTTATTTGTTCCCTTCAACTGAGTGTTGAGAGCCACTCTAGCTGGCACAGAACAGCAGTCATGAGTGAAAGAAGAAAATGCCCCTCTGGGGCAGCATTCAGAAAAAGAAAGAAAGCAAAGGAAGCTTTTCTATCTAAGCAGGAAGGAGCTCTCCCGAGATACATAGACACAAATGTTCACAGTGAGGCTTACGGCCCCAGTGAGGATGTGAGTGGTGAGGAGATGCCTGATCTTCCAGTTAGCCAGAGTGCAGGTGACCTGGCAGCTACTGCAGCATCCATATCTCCATCTCAAATGGATGTAACCATGCACATTTCTGAAGAAAAGTGTAGATCAGAGAAGAGTGTGGTGGAGGCGCAAGAAACAGCTGCTGCTGAGTTTAGTTCCTTAAGTCTAGATAATCAAGGACTGTGGACCCACTTGAACAGTAGCCTGAGGGACTTCCTTGTACTGCATGGGCCACAGCAAGTGAAAAAGGTCATGTTCCGCAAAGACAATGAAAATAGAAGTTTCCATCCAACACATTATTGGCGTGAAATCCCCAATGGTGACCAAGTGGAGAGGCCATGGCTTATGTACTCAAAACCCCAGAATGCTGCATACTGTTTTTGTTGCAAACTCTTCCAGTCTAATGTTCCAGCCACATTGGGTTCTACAGGAACAAAGGACTGGAAAAATCTGGCTAGAAATCTGGCATGCCATGAGAAGGCAGCAAATCACCAGAGAGCATTCCATAGGTGGAAAGAGCTTGAGATGAGACTAAGGTTAAAGGCCACCATAGTTGATCAGCATCAAGAGAAGATTGCATCACAGTCTGTTTACTGGCGTGTCATTAAAAATGAAGAAAAACCCAGCCTTTCACTGGCCAATGGAAATCTCTAGGTGAGGATTTGTCAGGGTTTTATAGTGTTTGTAAGGGATACTTCATGCTCTGAACGTGTGTGGGGGGTGGTCTTTGATTTGTAGTTTTGAACAGACACATTCTCATAACCTTTGTACACCCTCAGCTGCAGAGGTCCTAAAGCAGCCTTTGTTCAGGCCGTTTCCATGCTCAGGATGAATGTTTTTCTTCATAAAGAACATGTTAAATATCAGAATTTCAGCAGCAGGTTTATATTTCAGACATATGATTTGGCGTGTTTTGTAGGTGGCTGCACGTAGCTTTTAAGTTGCAATTTAATTTAGATTTTGTAAATTAAAAAACAGCTGTTTCTCTATATAGGAAATGTGAGTCTGCTGTAACTTTACTGTTTTAATAGCCATTTTCAAGGTACAACATATTATATATCAGGGCCAGATTCAGCATAAAATCTGTCTGGCTGCTTCTGTAGTGCTAAGTCAGTACAAGGCCCCAGGAAATTTGGCAAATCATTGTGGCTTGGCACCTCTTTTTGTTTTTGCCAGACATACCTGGATAGAGTCTGATGATTGGTGACTTGATTTATAGGGAATGATACAAGTTTGATGACTCTCAGTAATGTCTAAACTGGAGGATTAAGGCAAAATCCTCCCATCAGAGTCACACCGAAGGTGCCATGTCTATGGGTGAAACTCACAGAGAGCTGTTGCATGAGAATTGTAGTGGTTCATGGGGCCCTCTGCACAGGGGGAATTTCAACACCTGCATATGGAACTCCTGTTGACAACCCAGGGAGCACTCCTCTTGCAGAGGAACAGAATAAGGACAGGGAGATTGAGCATGTGGATCTGAGGGGTTAGTTCTATGCTATGGCCCCAGTCCTGCAAACAGCTATACATGCGTGAAACTTTTCTGATGTGAGGAATCCTTTCAGCTTTGCACGCAATGCTCTGAATTAGTTTTTGCCCTAACATGCACATTTTCCTTTATCTCCGAGATTTTCCCTGCAACATGAAGAATGACTAGGCTATGGAATTCAATAAGGAATCTACCCAAAGCACCCAAGCACATATTAGTTCTATGTGGGTTTTGGCAGACCAATGTATTTCCTGGTATGTAGACACGGGGAGTCCCTCAGTTTGAACTACAGAAGGAAATCATTTAGCACAAGCTTGAGAGTTTTGATGCCTTAGGTAGACTGGGTGTTGCTCACGCAATAAATAGTCACTAAATATTGTTCCCACAGGCAAATTCCTGTTCCACCTACTGATATATAGTTGGGGTCATCCCTAAGTACCTATTGTTCATGCAACTACAGAGGGTTTCTGGACAGACATTTAAAATGGAATCATTTTGCACACTTGTATAGGATGAGCAGTCTAGTTGGATTATTGCAGAGGATCTAGCCTTGTATATGTGTAAGGGGACTGTTATCCCCTTACTAACATTCAAAGCTCCCAGTACCAAAAGGGGAGGGGTCGATGGGACTGACAGTCCCCAGGGGCAATGGGGAGAGGCCAATGCTCCAGGTCAGCTCTGATTGACAGGGCGGGCAGGCGAATCAGGGAGTCAGGAGGTCGGGGTGGATCCCGTCCTCCCTGGGAGCTGCAGTTGCCTGAGTCAGAGAGACTGGGGCCGGAGCTGAGGAGAGGGCAGAGGCCGGAGCTGAGGAGAGGGCAGAGGCCAGAGCTGAGCTGGGCCAGATCCGGAGGGGCCAGAAAAGCAGCCCAGAGAGACAGACCTGCCCTGGGAGCAGAGGTGCAGCCCCAAAGCCAGAGCACAGCCCAGAGACACAGACCTGCCCTAGAAGGGAGAAGCTGCAGCAGCCCAGGCAGCTGGAGGCAGAGCAGCAGCAGCAGCCGTGCTGAGGCAGAGGAGCTGGAGCTGAGGCAGAGCGGTGGAGCTGGGGCTGGAGCAGTCCGGAGCCGGGTGCGGTGAGCAGCTGGGGAGAGCGAGGGGGACCCTGGGCAGTGGGCCCAGCGCAGGGAGACGCCTCAGCCAAGGGGCCCTGCAGGCCAGACTTACAGGGGATCTAAACCCCGACAGGGCGGGGGCGATGCTGGGAAGAAGGGTCCTGCCACCCAGAGCCTGCGAGCGTGTGGCCACCACCGGAGCAAGTATCCGAGCCACAGAGTCCCTGCAGCACAGCCAGGGCCTGAGGAGGAGCCTGGGACTTACACAGGAACAGACTGAACTGCCCTGACATTGCAGAGACACTGTTGGGATGTTCCCTGCCACAGAGCGGGGTGATGTGTTTTCTTAACCTTTCCCATTTTTCCTTATTCATTTTAAAATTAATTGTTGATTAAATAATTTGCATTTGCTTTAAATAGTGTGCAATGATCTGTGGGTTAGGGAAGTGCAGAGAGAGTACCCCGGAGTGGGGACACCCTAGTTTCATTTGTGCACTATGCATAATAGTTAGTAACAGCCAATCAGCCTCCATCAGCATGTGTTGCGTAGCACAGTTTAGCTAGAAGGTGGCGTGATTCACAAGTTGGCTCACATTGATGTTTCAAAATTATTGATGTAACAGTATTTCAGCTAGGTTGTTTACTCTGTATGTAGCATCTGCATGTAGTATCTTTAGCATATTCAAGGTGAAGGAAGCCAATCCTTTCCTTTGAATTTTACATACATATATCATATCATGGATTTTCCCATTTGTGGATCTCTCCTTGAGGTACCCTATAAAAAGGTTGTTAAAATGCACATCCTAGGTATTTCACTCCCAGAAGGTTTTAGATTCAAGTACAGCTTACATTTACATTGCCAGACAAATTCAAAAGGAACAACTGACTTTTCCTTATCTTTGACCCTTACTAATGGCTTAAATCTGACATTTTCAAAGTAGCTTTTTGAGCACTTTACTCCCATAAATTGCTTTGAAAATCTTGGTCTAATGGCATATTATACACAACCACTATATGCAATCACATAAATAAATGGAGATATGCCAGTCTCCTAGAACTGGCATGACCTTGAAAGGTCATCAAGTCCAGTCCCCTGCCTTCATTAGCAGGACCAAGTACTGTCCCCTGACAGATCCCCCCGATCCCTAAATGGCCCCCTCAAGGATTGAACTCAGAACCCTGGGTTTAGCAGGCCAATGCTCAAACCACTGAGCTATCCCTCCCCCCATCTTGTGCATGATGATAGTTTTCAGCTTCTCTTTGGATTAGATCATAAGCCATGCCGTGCCCAGATACCCGAGGACAACTAGCTAGCTCTAGGAAGTGGTGTTGCATTATTTCTCAGTTTCAATACAAATTCTTTCCTTTTGCACTAACCTTTGTCCTGGAACTTCATACTTTTTCCATTCCCAATTTATTTATGATTAGCACAGAATGATACTGTGATGTTTTTCACAGAGCCTTGGCTAGAAGGTATAATCTTCTAGTGAGGATGAGGTGGTAACCAGCATGGGACACAGGAAAATTAATGGCAGAAGAAGGATTTTGAAAGTAGGAACTGATCACCGACTTCACATCTGGAATCTCCGCTAAGAACTTCTGCTATGAAAAGTAGGACTGTGGATATGAAGCCTCACATTGGGAGAAGCTTACAGTAGAACAAAAAAGTGATACAATAGTGATCATGTGGTCCTTTTTTTCAGCAATAGGGTGGCACAGTCGTGTTTAACCAAAACTTACACTACATTACCCTCTAATGGCTCTCATTCTGCAAATACGTATTACCAGGTGCAGTTCTCACTACCTGGAGTAGTCACACTGAAGTAAGTAAGGCTATCCAGAGCACCATTTGTGCTGCCCTTACTCAGACGGAATAGTACCTCATTACACACACAGTCCCATTCGATGTCAATGGAACTACTATTCATGTAGTCAGGCACTATACAATGTGAATAAGGAAGGTGCAGTTGGGCCTCATGGTATAAACATCAGAGGGGTAGCCGTGTTAGTCTGGAGCTGTAGAAGTGATAAAGAGTCCTGTGGCACCTTATAGACTAACAGACGTAGTGGAGTCCGACGAAGTGGGTATTCACCCACGAAAGCTTATGCTCCACTACGTCTGTTAGTCTATAAGGTGCCACAGGACTCTTTACTGGTTCTATGGTATAAACAGTACGACTGACAGAAACTATTTCCATGACCGGGCCCCATGTTAGTCATAAAAGTCAAGGGACCAGTCCTGCAACCATTATTCATGTAAGCACTCTGCAACCACTTGGATATCCCCAAGATTTGAAAATGAATCATTGTCTGTTTTTAAAAATTCAAGCAATGGGCCAAATTGATCTTTGGTGTTGCTCATGAATGCCAATGGATACATTTGGCCCAAAGAAATGTAAAATAAAATAAACTACAGAATATCACATTTTTAGATTCATATTACGATATTAATAACAACTAATAGCTCTTTTAATGGGGATTCGAGGAAGAAATTATAAAGTTTTCCAGTGTTG
Organism: Macrochelys suwanniensis; assembly: GCA_033296515.1. Classification (NCBI taxonomy): domain Eukaryota; kingdom Metazoa; phylum Chordata; order Testudines; family Chelydridae; genus Macrochelys; species Macrochelys suwanniensis. The sequence goes on along the minus strand of CM065784.1, from coordinate 13,308,194 downwards.
ATTTATTGTCAGTTTAAAAACAGCTTTCTAAAATCTGCTGAGTATAATACCTAGTTGATTATGTGACTTAACATTCATTTCATTTTTTTAAAATAGCTTTACCATGTCAGATTTAGAACATACTATAAGAATGGCCATACTGGGTCAGATCAATGGTCCATCTAGCCCATTATCCTGTCTTCTGACAGTGGCCAATCCCAGGTGCTTCAGAGGGAATGAACAGAACAGAGCAATTATCCAGAGATCTATCCCTTGTTCTCCAGTTCCAGCTTCTGGCAATCAGGGGCTTAAGGGCTCCCGCACCATGGGATTGTGACCCTGACTATCTTGGCTAACAGCCATTGATGGACCTATCCTCCATGAATTTATCTAATTCTTTTTAAAATCCAGTTATATTTTGACCTTCACACCATCCCTTGGCAATGAGTTCCACAGGTTGACCGTACATTGTGTGAAGAAGTACTTATGTTTGTTTTAAATTTGCTGCCTGGTAGGGGTCATCCAATAACTCCACTTTTTGTGTTCTGTGAAGGTGTAAATTACACTTCCTTCCTTACTTTCTCCACACCATTCATGATTTTATAGACCTCTATCATATCCCCCCTTAGTTGTTTCTTTTCAAAGTTGAACAGTCCCAATATTTTTAATCTCTCCTCTTATGGAAGCTGTTCCGTACCCTTAATCATTTTTGTTGCCCTTTTCTGTACTCTTTCCAATGCTAATATATCTTTTCTTGAGAATGGGCAACCAGAACAGCATGCAGTATTCAAGGTGTGGGCATACCCTGACTTTATATATCAGAGGGGTAGCCGTGTTAGTCTGGATCTGTAGAAGTGACAAAGGGTCCTGTGGCACCTTATAGACTAGCAGAGGTATTGAAGCATAAGCTTTCGTGGGTGAATACCCACTTCTTCGGATGCAAGAAGTGGGTATTCACCCACGAAAGCTTATGCTTCAATACCTCTGCTAGTCTATAAGGTGCCACAGGACCCTTTGTGACTTTATATAATGGCATTATGATATTTTCTGTCTAATTATCTATTCCTTTCCCAATGGTTCCTAACATTCTGTTACCTTTTTTGACTGCTATGGCACATTTAAGAGATGTTTTCAGAGATTTATCCATAAAGAGTCCCAAGATTTTTTTTCAGTGGTAACAGCTCATTTAAACCCCATTGTTTTGTATGAATAGTTGGGAATATTTTCTAATGTGCATTACTTTGCATTTATCAACATTGAATTTCATCTTGTTTTGTAGCCCAGTCACCCAGTTTTGTGAGATCCCTTTGCAACTCTTAGTTAAGTCCAAAGCTGACTGCAATCTTGAGTAATTTTGTATTGTCTACAAATTTGCCACCGCACTGTTCACTACTTTTTCCAGATCATTCATAAATGTGTAGAACATCACTTATCTCTCTCCATTTTGAAAACTGACCATTTATTATTACTCATTGTTTCCTATCTTTTAACGAGTTACTGATCCATGAGCACTCCTTCCCTCTTATCCCATTACTGCTTACTTTGCTTAACGAGTGTTTGGTGAGGGACCTTGTCAAAGGCTTTCTGAAAGTCCAAGTGTGCAATACCCATTGGTTTGCCCTTGTTCACATGTTTGTTGACACCTTCAAAGAATTCTAATAGATTGGTGAGGCATGATTTCCCTTTAGAAAAACCATGTTGACTTTTCCCCAACATGTCATGTTCATCTTTGTGTCTGATAATTCTGTTCTTTACTATAGTTTCAACCAATTTGCCTGGTACTGAAGTTAGGCTTTCCAGCCTGTAATTTCCAGGATCACCTCTGTTTTTAAAAATCAGTGTTACATTAGCTATCCTCCTGTCATCTGGTACAGAGGCTGATTTAAGTGATAGATTACATGCCACAGTTAGTAGTTCTGCAATTTTGCATTTGAGTTGATTCAGAACTCCTGGGTGTATACCGTCTGGTCCTGGTTACTTCTTATTGTTTAATTTATCAATTTATCCAAAACCTCCTGTATTGACACCTCCATCTGGAAAAGTTCCTCAGGTATGTCACCTGAAAAAAAAAAAGGCTCTGGTGTGGGAATCTCCCTCATGCTCTCTGCAGTGAAGACTGATGCAAAGAATTCATTTAGCTTCTCCACAATGGCCTTGTCTTCCTTAAGTGCTCCTTGATCATATGGAAAAATTATTATAGCAACATAATTTGTGCCTCTGTAGTTAAGACTCTGTCAGGATATCCATTGGAAAACTCACTTTTCAGGGTTTATAAACTGGTCATAAAAATTCATTCTGGACTATAATTGTTACTAAGGATAAAAGCAGAGCTTTGAAAAGCACCCTGGCAAAGCCAGCTGCTACTTAAAAACAGGCAATATCACCTAATATGCAGGGCTCACAAGCAAATTTTATCAGTCTGTAGTTTGGAAGGACTTAGAATGGTCTGTGTTGGGAAGTTGCAGAGGACAAGACAGACTGAATGAAGGGTAGGTAGTTTCTAACTGTTGACTTTGTTTTACTGTTGCAATTGCCTTCTGCTGGGCCTCTGCTCAAGGGTGAATTATACCCATAATCCTCTGCACTCCTCTGTTATGTGAGGATATCAAAGGCTGGTTCAAACATATATTAATCCTTTCCTCGCCTCAGCTACTGAGGAGGTGACATTCTTCCCTTTGTACAGCTGGGGACTCTGAAGAAGTCTTGCCCAAGGCCAAACAGCAAGTTTTTTGACAGAATGCAGAGCTCTTCACTCAGTGTTGTACTCTACACACTGGTCCATGCTCTCTTAATGGAGCAGATAAGTCTCAGAACAAGGGACGGAAAAATCTGGATAGGCTGTGAATCTCTAAGGTGACAGAGGAAACAGGGTTGGATGGTTAGGAGACTGGAGAGGTTTGTGTTTTTGCTGATGGACAATAAAACTGAAGAAAGGCTAACACAGATGGTAAAAATTGTCATTTTTTATTCTGTTTCATGGATAGGGTGATTCAAAATTGAATTTAATAAATCAAGATATTTTCTTTAATTGCATTTCTAACCCTCACCCACACACTCCACACTTTTTTTATCTAAGATAGTCAACAAAGTTATAAAAATGTCCCATCAGTTTTATGTTTCTAAATTGCCATTAATGTGATTTACAATTAAGACAAAGTCTAAAAATAATGGGCACGTTCATAAGCCCAGTGATTTAATACAATACATAAAATTGCTGGCAAAGCAATAACCTTAAACATCTGAGGAATAAGTTCCAGTGACGCCATACATTCCAGCAAAATATTTTGGGAATTACAACACAGAAATTTATTATAGTTTGGCTGGAATAATAATTTGTCCTTGGCTGATAGAATGTTTTACTGATTCAGATCTTTGGATGATCATCAGTGCTGTGTTTATCACACGAGCTTCTTTAAGATTTATCTGATTTTCCCCCCCAAGGTTTCTAATCTTAAAATAGTGTGTCAAAAGTGTTTCCCCAACCTCCAGTCAAGGCCAGCAGAGCTATGGTGCAGACGTGATACCACCATCTTAACTAATAGTGTGGATTGAACAGTGAACCTCCAGAGATAAGAGCATGAATCTCTACAACTTGATCTAAAGAGCCAGATTCTCAAGTTGAGAGCTAAAAAACCCCCATATGTTCTGCAAAGAGGGAGCATGTAACACACAGTGATGAGTGGGTTACACACTTCCTCCGCACATAGGAAACTCATCCCAAGTGTCTGAGGCACGTCAGACAAGCCCTCACTTAAGTGGTGGTCATGAGCCAAGAAGCGGGGCCTTTTGCAGCCTGAGCTAAAGGCTCTATAGCTGGGGCTGTAGATGACTCTGGTCCTCTGTAGATTGGGCACAGAGAGGGATGCACAACACACATTAACCAGTGGGTTACACAGGCAAGGGGCTGAAGTCTGCTTTTGTAACACAGGCTGCAGGCTTTCGAGCAGTTGCAGAGAGGGGCTCACCCTCTGAACATTTCTGAGCTCTAATTTCCAGCCTGGCTCGGCTGTTTGTGCTGCTTTTGGTCCCCAGGCGACCAACATGAGCTCTGTTATCCCTTGTGATACAGGGGTTAAAGAGAATGATAGGATAGTTAATGCTCCCATGAGCAGCACTAACAAATCCCCCTTATTACTGTGGCCTTGATGTCCTGTAGGAGAAGAACATGCTGCCTCTCTCTACCTTCTTTGTGGATACTTGAGGGGCTATATTGTAATAGGTCCTTGTGCAGGACATGCAGGTTGGAGAGGCTCCACCAACATTGCACACCTGCCTCATAAGGGGTACGTGGGACCATGACAAACACTGGGGCTGGCCAGGCAAGGAAGCCAAGGACTACAGCAGTAAGGCTCTGTTGGCTGGAGCTAGTTCTATCCGTCTCCTCGGGATTATGTAGGCAGTTGTAGTTTTACTATTACACATGTGCAAACACACACTCTGAAGTTGTTAAAAAGTGGGGAGGAGGGGAGGATTTTTATAGCTTTTTTCCTTTTTAGTCAAAATTTTGCTATGAGGCTTGCCCATATTTGTAAGGATTTAGATTTTCCTTGAGTAATCACTGATGGGTGTGACAGCGCGCATGGCGTTAACAGGTGAGCCTGTACTCTGATCACTCCTGTACTAATTAATTCCCCCAGAGAGCCCTGATTGGGGAATGAAATGTAGTTAGCAAATCACGGTAAGAGCCTGGGTGAGTAAAAGGATTAATTAGCCCATCGTTTGAGGACTGGGAAGAAAGTGCAAGTCAGAGGAGCAGGGCTGGCTGAGATTTCTCCAAGAAGAGAGACCTTGTCTCCTCTTGCACCCTAGGAAAACTGCTGAGGCTACAAGGGACCTTGTATTGTCCCCCAAAACTGTAAAGGGGTCGGTGTTGGTGGAGGGATCTGAAATAAACAGCACTTTGTGATTTTCCAAGCAGTGGAGTCTGATCTGGTTTCTGGGGTGGGAGAAGGAAGGAGCAGACCACCCCCAGCTACAAGGGGTCCAGCTTTGTACCTACATACACCTGTGAAACATCATTACCTTTAATGGGGAGGCTCATGTGCAACCAAAGACCAATGATGCTCCTCTCTGACTACTCCAGAAAGAAGAGATAAGTGAAGCGGCTGAATGGTGAAGAAAACTATTTGTTCCCCTAATTGTGCAAGAGTGGTTGGCTTCCCTGTAAAGGTCATCCCAGGATGCTGGCGAAGTGAGTGAGGTTGGGAAAAATGCCCATAATGCAATTTAAAACTGCATAGGGCCCCAAATCTTCTATGTTCCTAAACTTCCTAAATGTTTAGTTTTTGAATTCATGCCACTTAATAATTCAATCCCAATCTTCCAGTTTTTTCTGTATTTTCTTCCCTGTATTGGGGTTTCACCCACATTCCCTCTTCCTCAAATACCCTGTCGCATACCAGAGATGCAACTCTAGCCATTGCTTAAACTCTAGGTGGCCGGACACTGCGTATGTATACATTAGTTAGAAGATATTCTTCTTTCTTTGCCTCTAAATTGTACAGACTTCTAGGCCATAAATCTAATTAGTCTAAAGCTGTATCCACCTATATTTTTGCAGTACTATATCTTTTGCAAAGCACTCACACAAAAACAAACAAAACAAGAAATGTTCAACTGTCATAAAACTTATTCCTGTATCTCCCTTTGTAGTGTTTAGTGCTCAGTTAGTTTGCCCACATTCCAAGATGAACTTTACATGTAAAAAAACCCAACAACACAGTGAGAACTTGGCAAAACAGAGTGCAGTGGATTTCCATCCTAAAAACAATGGATGCCGGCCACATTACACAACAATTAATCTCATATTTTTGCACTGCAGACAAAGCGAATGTAAAAAGGAAATGGTATATATTAAATGTGACTCTTGTAAATGTGTATGTGAAGGTTCTAGAACTATTGCAGAAAAGTATTGAAGGCTGGATACTCCTCTTTTTGCATGTAGAATGGAGTTAGTTAGCAAGATACCATACCATATTAGCCTAGCAAACACTCATCTCTTTAAGCCAGATCCTTTGTAGGTGAAAATCAGTGTAGCTCTGCTGACTTCAATGGAATTGCATTGATTTATACCCACTGAGGCACTGGTCCTTTAATTTTACAGACTTAGCTTGGTGCAACATACACAGTTGGAGATGGGCTCAAACTGGAACTTCAAACCTGAACCCTGATATCAGAACCTGTCCTATGGTTTTGAGTCCAGGTCATATCCTAGAACAGAAATGGCATATCTTCCAGATTCAGTTGGCATGTGGCTCAAGATACCAAGTATCTTGTGACTACCACTTTTTTTGGACCAAGATGGTGGAAATCTCGCGAGAACAGCTAATCTCATGAGATTTCCACCACTCAAGGCAGAAATCCTCACAAAATCAGTGATCAACTGATTTTTGTGAATGTTCTTCCACTTTTGGCAATCCTGAGTCTCTTACTGGAAGCTTTCTAGAGTTTGGAAACTTTGAATACAAAACTTAACTTTACTCCAGCATTTGCCTTAAATCATCACCTTGTTTTAGATGATTTGTTCTCCAGCTTTTTCCAGGTGTGGACCACACAGTAGTTAAAGCTCATGAACACCTCCCCTCCCTAGTTGTGAAAAACACATGCCTTCCATTCATAGTCATATATCATCCATGTGACAATGAAGGTAACTGTTGACATGGACAAGTAATATTAGGTGAACATTTAATGTATTTTTAGCTTATCTGACTGTGACATAGCAAGTGGACAAAGTGTGGCACCTTGCACCATGTAACCAACCTGCTGTCCCCAGGTCACTAGCCAAACTACAGTTTGGAAAAGATACTCTAGACCAAACTTAATCCTGATCTAGATCCTTGGCTCATCTTTACACATAATACATGAAACGCAAAGCTTTCTTGACCTTCAGATACACTCACAAAATATAATACTGAATTCTACAGTAATCTTCCAAAACCCCAGCAATTATAAGAATATAGTAGTATTTGTAACCACTACTCTAGAATACTATATTTTTATAATATTTAAATAACCTCCCCAACCTAGATTTTCTTTATTCTTTGTAATGAACTCAACATCTTTAAATTAGCTGCACAATTTCTTCAAAAGAAATGAAAATTGCATTTATTCCAGGTTTCCAAGAAATATCCTTGAAGGGTTGCTCTGAATTGTTTGCACTTGGACGTTATTTTTCCTCTGCGAGACCTATCAGATTATTTAACAGCAGTTAAATAGCACCTATTAGCCAAAAAGAAAAAAAAATCGTACTGAATTGTTTTCTTGGTGGATAACTATTTTCAGAAAATAGATATCAGACTTGTAATGCATCTTCAGAGATGATCTAAACAAAAAAATGACAGGTCTGTTGTTGCATTGGGTGAGCTGAAATACTGATTGAATCATGAATGATTATGAGACTTTTTATGGCTCCTCCACTCTTTTCTGAAAATGGTAAAGGTCTCACTAATCTTGTCAAGTGGCTGATTGCCACCTGCAGAGCACAATAAAGAGCTAAGAAACATGTCGCTGCATCACCCCCGTTCATTTCAGTGTTTCCAGTCAGTCTTTCACCCCTAACACCATTCTTCTTTAAATAACAGCATCTGAAATATCTATTTGTTTAAAATGTATGGCATGTGCTTCTGATAATCTGTCTTAATATGATGCAAGGTGATACAGTACAATGCAATATAATTGCTACTTAGCAGATATGGGATTCTTGTAATCTGGGATTCTGTTCTCGTGTACACTGAAGACAATGGCTAGTATAGGAGAAATTGGCATACATCATTGTCCTTTTTACCTAGCTAATGGTCTCATAAACAAGATCATAAATAGGGAAAAGGCACCGAAGAGAATACTGACAGGTTTGTCTCTTCAGTGGACTCCACAGCAGCATGGAGGGTTCCCTCGCTATTATAGTTACTGAGCTGATAATTGGAGGAAGGAGCATCCTTTTTTGGATGCTGCAGAAGAAGCTATGGAAGAAACTGAAACGAAGCCTGAAATAGAATTCTCCCTTATACAGAATTCAAAGGAGCAGTATTGGAACAAGCCCCAAGGGATTTATGAAGCTGAGTCTCAACTGGGGATGGGTATAACTAACATGGGTAAAGGATGGATTCAGTGGATAAGCACTCAATCGTTTTTATGCTTATCCTGATCTACCGGGCTACCAAGAGACGGTACGGAATCTTGCAAGAGAATAGTCTTTATTGTGAGATTTTTTTAGTACTTCCTGCTTCTCCTCAGCCTGGAAATGCCCCAGGATCAGCTTTCTTGTGATATTTTGGCACTACTGGCCCTGATTCCAGCAGAGGGGAATGAGGATAGATTCAGCTAGAGGATGCTGGGGAAGAGGCTAGAGGAAGTTATTGGTAGTGTGTGGTTTATGTAAAAGAACGGAGATGGTAAAATAGACGCAAGGTCAGCAGGAAAATTAAGTTGGTCAGGGTAGCCAAAGTTCAGGGATTTACATCTTGTACAGTGACCAGAGACATAAGACACACGTGGGTTAATGTGACAGGGTATACCGAGTCAGTGTGTTTTGGATGGACCCCTGCTGACCCAGTAGCAGGTACACTCACTGCTGATAGGGCTCTGGGCTGGGACCCCTTGCAGCATTAGGCCACATGGCCCGGCACATCAGCCACCCCACTGACTAAGGCCACTAAGCCACACTGCCCTGCATATAAGGGCCCTGCATATAAGGGCAGCCCTACTGACTCTGGCCACTGGGCCATAGTGCCCCGCATTGAAGGGAAGTCCTATTGACTCTGGCCGTTAGGCCATGCTGCCCTGAATCTAGAGACAGGCCTACGGATGTCGCCCACTGGGTCCTACTGTGCTGTACTGAAGGGCAGTTCTATTGACTCTGACCACTAGGTCATACCGCCCTGAGGAAAAGGGTGGTTATTTGTACTCAGCCCTGGGGCTCCAACATCCCCCTCCCCCAAAGGGTGATGGGGTACACCTGCGCCATGACAGTTAGTAACTGAGCATTTCTCTGCTGGCAACTGAGTCGAGTGTTTTTGTGGTCTGACCAAGGGACACAATTCCATTTCAAAGAACACATGGTGCCTGTTAAGTACCCTTTCAAACAGCCATGTATTTGCCTCCCCACTGTTTTGTAATGATACTCATTAGCATTCTCCTCTGCAGCTCCTGCCATCTGGAACAACCTTCCTGTATCTGTCCACCTCACTGATTCTCCATCTCTTTTCCCATTCTGCCTGTACCACTGACGTCCTCTTTCTTCTCTGTTATTAACATTACTTGTTATTTTAACTTAGCCTAAACATGGCTTTTTATAGCATTGGTTTATCTGATTTATACAGTGTTTGCATTTTTGTGTTTAACTCAGTAAAGCATTTTGGGGTGCAGCTTCTATCGTAGAATTCTAAAGCTACTGGGCTGGAATGGACCTCAAGCTCCCATGTCCAGCTCCCTGTGCTGAGGCAGGATCAAGTAAACATAAATCATCCCTCACAGGTGTTTGTCTAACTTGTTTTTAAAAAACCCCAGTGCCAGGGATCCCACAACGTCCTCTGGAAGCCTGTTCCAACACTTAACTACCCTTAGAGTTAGGATTTTTTCCCTAATGTCTAACCTAAATCTGCCTTGCTGCAGATTAAGCCCATTACTTCTTCTCCTACCTTCAGTGGACATGGAGAACAACTGATCCCATCCTCTTTATAGCAGCCCTTAACACATTTGAAGATTATCAGGTTCCCCCTTAGTCGTCTTTTCTCAAGTTTAAACATGCCCACTTTTTTAACCTTTCCTCATAGGAAGGCTGGATACTCCTCTTTTTGCATGTAGAATGGAGTTAGTTAGCAAGATACCATACCATATTAGCCTAGCAAACACTCATCTCTTTAAGCCAGATCCTTTGTAGGTGAAAATCAGTGTACCTCTGCTGACTTCAATGGAATTGCGTTGATTTATACCCACTGAGGCATTGGTCCTTTAATTTTACAGACTTAGCTTGGTGCAACATACACAGTTGGAGATGGGCTCAAACTGCAACTTCAAACCTGAACCCTGATATCAGAACCTGTCCTATGGTTTTGAGTCCAGGTCATATCCTAGAACAGAAATGGCATATCTTCCAGATTCAGTTGGCATGTGGCTCAAGATACCAAGTATCTTGTGACTACCTCATAGGTCAGATTTTCTAAACCTTGTATCATTTTTGTTGTTCTCCTCTGGACTCCCTCCAATTTGTCCACATCTCTCCTAAAATGTGGTGCCCAGAACTGGTCACAGTACTCCAGCTCAGGCCTCACCAGCGCTGAGTAGAGCGGGATGACGCTACCAACATTAGAAAACTTTAGGTCCGATTTTTAGAGGTGCTGAGTACAAGTCCCACTGACTTCTACTGGATCTGGGAAAATCAGGCCTTCTATATTTTTGGAATCATATTGTCTATGTATTTACACTATCGGTATCACAGACCTCAATATTCTTTCAAAACTATTTTTGCTGTCAATGGGAGTTTCATGCACAGATGCAGGGAAGCACTGCAGGGTGGGGACCACTGAAATGTAAACATTTACTGCACTGGGACATTTTCTTTATCCAGAGTGTCTGTAGCATTCCCTGTAAGGAATTTAGATGTGGGAATTACCATACATAGTGCAGTGGCTTTATTTAAATTTGATGAAAGGGGGCAATCAAAACAATCTCCCGGGGCAAAGGGTAGCTTCTGTAATTGGTAAAAGATCAAGATTTTAATAACATTGACCATGCCTGGGTCTTAGGACTTGGTCCAGTGCCCATTGAAGGCAATGGAAAGGCTGCCATTAACTTTAATGGGCATTGTTTCAGACCCAAAAGTGTTTTTTGAAAACTGAGTGAGGCTATGTCTACACTGCACACCTTACAATGGCACGACTTTGCTGCTGCAGCCGCGCCATTGTAAGGTGCGCTGTGTGGCTGCTCTTTATCTCCAGGAGAGAGCTCTCCCAGCAACAAAATAAAACCACCTCCAACGAGGGGCAGTAGCTTCATCAGCGGGAGCGTGACTCCCGCCGCCAAAGCGCTGTCCACACCAGTGCTTTTCATCGTTAAAATGTTTGTTGTTCAGGGGTGTGTTTTTTCACACCTCTGAGCAACAAAAGTTTTAACAAGGAAAGTGCTAGTATAGACTCAGCCTAACTCTTCCATTTAAAGAGTCAACCTCCAAGCAGACATACTTTCTGGGCAGAGAGCTAGTGCACCATCTGATTCATTTTTTATCCTGGGGGGAATAATTACAAAATTATTAATTTTGCAATATTTATGGCGTTATCTGAAAGCTTAAACATCCCATTGCAACACTCACATTTCTACTCCATATCAAACCCTTTTTGATCTATAGATGTAGATTTAAAAAAACCAATACAATATTCCAGTACTTTTGTATTAAAAGATATAGGGTTTATAGTCTACAAGAGTTCACAAATATCAAAACATTTTTTAAAAAAATACAGCTTTTAAAAAATGTTCACTAACATTTTTTTTTTTTAGTCCTACTTTCCTTGTAATGAAATGAAGACCGGTGACATCAGGACAAAATAACAGCCCAATCTTTGTGTTTTGTAATGAATAATAAAGTGTTTTAACCTCTTTAGGGATTTAACACCACGTTAATCCTTTAATCCCCAGAAAAACCAATTTTGTTGACATGAAAAGGGGATATTTAACTTCATCCAATTAATTTTCTACCTTGGAGATACCATGATTATGAAGATTAGATGGAATAGATTCATTACAGCCACCTTATTCTGTACCAAGTGATAGCTTTGCCACTAGATAATTGTATCAAAAAAGGAATGTGTATATCACAATTATGCTTACTTTCCCCCATTTGAAGAAATGAAATGCCAGTACTTTGAAACCCTGCAAACATTACCATTTACTACTTCCGTGGTCGTCCAGATACCATTCAGCTATTAAATTCAGCCAACATTCCTGCCCTGAATATTTTTTAATTTGAATTGTTCTTGTGACACACTTTAAATATATACTGTGGAAATATTTTCTAATAGTAAAATGCTAATAGTCTGAACTTGTTATAAATGTAAAGAAGGTGGAGGGAATGAAACCCCTTTTGAACAATTAATGGGAATTAGAGATGGAAAATAGTGAAATAGAAACTATGTGCTTTTGCATCTGTCTCTGCTACTGAAAGTTTTGCCCCACTTCTGAACCAGATTTAAAAAGACTAAAAAAGAACCCAATATTAAGTGTGTTTATAAGGCTGGATTGCCAAGTGCTCAATATGTATAAATTAGCCATCTTTTCAAAAGAGCCCAGCTTCAAAGGTGTTCAGCACCCAGTAACTCCCCTTGTGAATCTTATGCCCGGATTTTCAGAAGAGATGAGAACCCAACATGCTGAGCTTTTTTTAAAATCTGGCCACATATTTTGGTGCCTGGAAGGGGGCCAGACTCTTCAAAATCTGGTTTGTAGAGATGAATTCAATGGGAGTAAGGTTTCTGAGCCCTTTTCTCTTCTTGTGCTATTAAAGTCAAATTGCACTAGTCTAAAAGCAGTGTAAGCAACATCAGGATCAGCCCTTCTGTTTCTGTCTCCATACTGAGCCCATCACCATGGTATCTAAGAGTCACTGTAATGATGTAACAACTTTCATGCAGAAAGATTGCCAGCTGATTTACTGAGGCCATGTCTACACTATGGGTACTACAGCGGCACAGCTATAGCACTATAGCTATGCCAGCATAACCCTATAGTGTAGGGTTTTTCTGTCACTGTGGGAAGACCACCTCTCCGAGCAACAGTAGCTAGGCCAGTGGAAGCATTCTTCCATTATCATAGCTTCATCAACACCGGACGTTAGGTCCGTGTACCTATGATGCCTATGGGTGCAGTGCTGGTGCCAGGAAGTTTCGCGCCCTAGGCGAAACTTCCACCTTGCGCCAAGCTCCCGCCGAGCTAACCCCGCCCGCCGCCCCACCAGCTAACCCCGCCCACTGCGGCAGCTAACTCAGCCCGACCCCCCCCCCCGCCCTGGGAGCCTGCCCCGCCTCCGCCTGGGGAGCCGCCCCCTGCGGCAGCTACCCCCCTCCACGGCAGCTAACCCTGCCTGCCGCCACCCGGGGAGCTAACCCTGCCTGGGGAGCCTGCCCCAGCTCACCTCCGCTGGGCATGCCGGCGCCACTATAATTGTCCTCCCCTCCCAGGCTTGCGGCGCTGATCGGAGGAGAATTAGAGCAGGGCCGGCGTGCTCAGCGGAGGAGGCAGAGTGGAGGGAGGGCGGGGAGCGGTTCCCCTGCGCGCCCCCCCGTTACTGCGGGCGGCCCCCCCCCCCCACCCCAGCTCACTTCCACTGCACCTCCTCGCCTGAGTGGGCTTTTAGGCACCATCAACCACTAGGCGCCCTAGGCGGCCACCTAGTTTGCCTAGTGGTTGCACCGGCCCTGTATGGGTGTGGATTTGTCATACGCCTGAGCAATGTAACTATGTCAATCTAAATTATAAGTGTAGCCAAAGCTGACACTGGGTCAATTCACCTTTGGCATACACTGGAAAAGCTCCCAGAAGTTTCAAAAGGACCTGGCCCCACTTTCAACAAAGGTGAACTTGGCTTGTCTGTGTAAAGACCAGTTTAGAGAACCTGCAACTTCCAAAACGAGAGTTGTGGTTGCTCAGCAACTGTCATGATTAAACCTACAGATCCCAGACATAGCAGATATTAGACATTGATCTTATAACAGGTAATACATTTGATATGAGCCAAAAGCACGCCGATCTTTCCCTTAGTTTTTAATATTTTGGTACCGTTATAAAGACAGACCTGTATGCAGAACATGAATTATTGCAGTCCATTTGTGGATAGTGTAGACCAGTTCCTTCTGTACATTTTAAAATGTACCTGGTGCAGTATTGATTTTTAAACAGCAATAACTTTGCTACAATACTACAGTTCTTCTCTACGATCCGCAGTACTTTTATTCAGCATTAAAGTACGTGACTTATACAGCATATTAGTTTGTGCATACACGCACACTGCCCTGCAGTGACACAATGCACCATAACGGCTTGCAAGGAGCCATTACATTCTGTCATGTCAATAATCTGCAGATTAAAGCTCCCTAAACAGGCACTAACGCCACTGACTGTAACAATCCAAAAGAGCCAGTACAGCCTATGATGTCAATAATCCATCAATTAAGGATCTTTAATAGTATGCATTGGCACAACAGATTAGAACGGCTCTGAAGGAGACAGTTACAGCCCATCATGGCAATGATTCACAAGTTTTAAGAGTTGTTTTACAGCCTTCCAGTGACTTCTGATTCTTTCTTTTCTCACCCCTCCTGGAAGGACCTGCAGCAAATGCTACATACAAATAATTCCATTTTTTAAAAATATTAATTGGACAATCATAAATTTCATTTCTCTACCTCTCTCTCCCACCCCAGTGTGCATGTGTACACACTCCCATGCCAGTGCTTCAAAAAGTGTAGCATACATAAGAGAATGCAGGCTGATTTCAGACCCCTGTGATCTCTCCACACAAATGATGGAGTTAACACTTTAACTCAAAATATTATTGGTCCCGAGTGCTCCAGTCAGGCCCTCAACAATCCGTTGGTTTTTATTAAGGAAACAAATGGCTACACCTAGGAGACAAGGAGTTCAGAAAAAGTCAAACCTCTGGGCCAGATTCTGACTCTTACTCATGGTGAATAGTACTCCTGAGTTGATTCCAACAGTGCTACATGCAGAGGTCCCCATTCATCAAAGCACTGAAACACATGCTTCGTACTGTTGCTTTCAATGGGAATTAATCATAGGTTTTGAACTGTGTCCAGAGAAAGGTACTATTCACCATGAGTAAGGGAATGAACATCTAACCCTTCATGTCTGACTCTTTTCCACAGAGATCAGTGTTTGGTCTGTTATATATTGATGTAAGATGCCTCGGTTGTCCAGGTTGGATAGCTTTTAAGGGATTTTTAAAGTCTCCAGTTGTCTTAAGAGGGACAATAAATTACTGACAGTCTGAACCCTGTTGATGACCCAAGCTGGGGTCAGTATTGTCAGGCTCTGTATTCTAGGCAGCGGTCAAAGCTTGGCCTAGAGTCAGGACCAAGTTGAAAGCAGTGCTGAAATTGGGGTCCGGGGTAAGACCGTGGGTCAGAACTAGGTCAGAGTCTGTAACTAAGCCAATTCAGAATCATAGACAGGGTCTGGTAACAGGCCAAAGGTCAAAGCCAGGTTGGAGTCAATCCAAGCATCTGGGGGTCAAGAAGTGGGTGCATGGATAGAGCAGGGTCAGAATAGGGCACAGACAAGGCTGAAGCAGGCTAGAACAAGGCTGGGGCAGAAACAAGGGCAGCCTGGAAGTCTAGGGAGTCTGTAACACTGCGAGGCAGCGGGAGAGTTCCTAGCCAGGTGGTGCTGTTGCATGGACTAGCTTGCTGCTCTGGCAGTGAAGCTGAAACACTTGTGCTTTGGGCGGTCATCTGGCCCAGGCCCTGCTCAGGGATAGGCTGCTGCAGCATGCCAGAGAGATGAGCCGCTGGAGGGTTGAGTCATTGAAGCTGAGTGAGCAGCCTTGGTCTGGCTGTGGGTTTGCTTCACAAATATGATGGAATTTCTGTTTTTACAAGTTTTTTAACTGGGAAATTCCAGTCAAAACACTATTTTAAAAAGAACATTAAGGTTGCAAAGTCAAGGACTCAGAAGTTAGGCAATGCTAGGATCAAGATTGCCTGTGCAACCTTAATTCCGATCCCTTGTGTGTATGCATTATGATAGTCTTTAATTACATGATCACATAGTATTTTCCAGAGGACCTCTCCTTCATTCAGTGAATAGGATGGATGGTGGTGAAACAGGGCTGTGTAGTGAATGAGACTATTGTCTACATGGATGCCTGCCTCATTTGTAAATGAAATAGGAATGTGTACGATGAATGAGGCAGGAGGCTCCAAGCAGAGAAGCAATAGTCTTGTGTTTAAGGAAGTTGGATTCTGTAAGTGCCTCTGTAATGTAGTTTGTCATAAATATAAAGGGAAAGGTAACAACATTTATGTATGCAGTAACATAAAATCCCTCCTGGCCAGAGGTACAGAATCCCTTTACCTGTCGGGGTTAAGAAGCTCAAATAACCTGGTTGGCACCTAACCAAAAGGACCAATAAGGAAAGAAGATACTTTCAAATCGGGTGCGGGGGGAGGAGAGGTTTTGTTTGTGCTCTCTTTGTTTGTTCCCTCTCTTGAGAGAGAGAGAGAGACCAAGCAGGTAAACCATCTCTTGAAAAGATACCTAAAACGATACATATAAAATTACAGAAATTATAAGTAAAGGCAAGGAAATGCGTTAGATTATCTTTTGGTTTAGCTTGTGAATTTTCCCTATGCTAAGAGGGAGTTTTATTCCTGTTTTTTGTAACTTTGAAGCTAAGCCTAGAGGGGAATCCTCTGTGTTTTAAATCTTTTTATTTACCCTGAAAAAGTCACCTTTCATCCTGATTTTGCAGGTGTGATTCTTTTACTTTCTTTTTTAATTAAAATTATTCTTTTAAGAACCTGATTGATTTTCAGTATCCTAAAAACCCAGGGGTTTGGTCTGTGCTCACTTTGTAACCAATTGGTTAGTATATTATTCTCAAGCCTCCCCAGGAAAGGGGGTGAAGGAGCTTGGGGGAATATTTTGGGGAAACAGGGACTCCAAGTGGCTCTTTTTCCTGGATCTTTGTCTAAATCACTTGGCGGTGGCAGCAATACCGTCCAAGTAAAGGATTTGTACCTTGGGGAAATTTTAACCTAAGCTGGTAGAAATAAGCTTAGGGGGTCTTCCATGTGGATCCCCACATCTGTACCCCAGAGTTCAGCGTGGGAAGGGAACCCTGACATAGTTCCTATGTGGTGCTAGGCTTTAAACCAAACTATTCACAGTTAGTCGCTAACTGCATGTTCCTCATGAGTGCCTGTGATGGGGCTTAATTCCCATCACCTGTAAGACAGGGGAAGAGACGCTAAGTATGCTCCATACCTGGGAGATGATTAACGGATTGCCTGCTGGCCAGAGGAGGCAGAGCTAGCCCTTATAAGGGGCAGAGAGTGCTCAGTTGAGGAGAGAGACCTAGGAGAGATGAGTTAGGGAGGAAAGACTAAGTTTGAGTCTGGCTGATGCTAGGAATCAGAGCTACAGGAATAGGATATCCCCTGTGGTTGGGGCCTTACAGGGGAGAGGAGCCCTGAGCTGGGAGAATCAGGGAATAAAGTCAAAGCCCATGAGGGGTGGAAACCTGAGAAGGGAGAAGTATCAAAGCTGAGCCTCAGGTTGGGCAAAGGACCTTTAGTTTCTAGCTGGACCCTGGAAGGGGGTTGAATTGTCCTCTGATTTGGCCAGAGGGCTGATTCACAAAAGACCCAGTGAAAGAGTCTGGAGAAGAAACCAGCTGAGACTGGGCATTGCAGCTGAGAAAGTGGCCACTGGATGGCAAAGGGAAGCAAAGTCCCAGGCAATGCCACATCTGGGTATGAAGAGATGCCCTAGAGGTAAGGATGCATGTTTACAGGGACCAAGGTGAAACAGCTGGGGCAGATTTGCAGAAATGCTGAACAGTCCTAAATACATCTAAAATCAATTGAAGTTGTACTTTGACCATGTAAAGTACTATTAAAATGCTAAGTATTATGAAAAATCAGGCCCATGGTGAATGAAGCTACTCTCCCCAAATTAGTGGACACTTATTGCAATTTTGACCTTAATATCTGTGTGCCTCAGTTTCTGAACTGTAAAATGGGGATAATATTACCTCTGTTTCCTGGAGTGTTGTGAAGATCAATTAATTGACATTTGTGACACACTCCGATACTATAGTGACTGCACCATAAAAACTCCTAGGAGGAAATTTAATAATTGTGAATTCAGTGCAGGGTTTGGATTGGTGGGGCCACTGTCTAAGGTTAGCTGGTCCCTGTGAGTACACCAGGACCAGTGCCACTGTGTCAGAGCAGGTGGGCCCAATTGAGCCAATTAAAGGCCTGTCGGGTGGGAAATGAGGAGGAATGATTGGGGTAGGTTGTTCCTGGGGAAAGAAACCATGGAGAAGTGGCACTAACTCCATTGGTGGGTCCCTAGAATAAGGGGCCAAGTGCTCTGGGAAGTAGCCCTGGAGCACATGTGCGAGAAGGAGAAAGAGAGCTGGCTGTGAGAAGAGAAACTGGTTGGGACTGGGAAGCTGTAAGCAGCAGGATTGCTTGAGATCCCTGGGTGGAGAGGCCATGATACTCTTGCTCGGCTTACCCTTTGTCCTAGAGTTTTTGTCTGTGCTTATTTTAGACAAATAAACCTATGTGAAGGAGACTGGGCATGGTAGTGAACACTTGTTAAGATGGGGAGAAGCTTAACATATGATGGAGAATGTGGGCACTTTGATCTGCTCCTGACGCAAGAGGAGAGCGAGTGGATCTCTAGTGCCCAGGGGAAAACAGAGGCAGGGTGCTGCACAGTGACCTTTGGCCATGAGAGGGTGCTCAGGTGGTGGCCAACATATTGTAGCCACATATTGAATAAGGAGGACAGAAAGACAAACTGAATCTGAATGAGGTGGGGGTCACATGGAAAAATAATGTGATACATTATCATAAAGCATGTACACAAGGGACTGAATTAAGGTTGAACGGGCAGCCTTAACGCTGACATTTCTTAATTTTTGAGTGCTTGACTTTGCAATTGTAACATTGTTCCTTTAGGTGTAATTATTATTTACTCTTTATATTGTGATAATGCCTACAGGCTGCAATTGGGGATCAAAGCCTCCTTGTGCAAGACATAGCACTTACTTTAACAAAAAGACAGCCACTGCTCTACAGAACTTGTAATTGAAGTAATAAGAGCAGGATTTGGATCTCTCCAACAGTCTTACATCAATTTTTGTCATTGACTTTCAGAAATTATTAGTGATTCTGAATACTCAATATGAAACATTTCAAAGGGGCCTGATTTTCAGAAAGGGCTGATCCACTATTGAAAAACACACCCCTTTCAGGAGTTTCAAATTGGGCACCCAAAATTACAAGTCACTTTTGAAAATTGCGTTCTTAGGATAGTCACTGAAGCCTGAACTACGAGTAATTGGGAGCCACTACTTTCTACTCCCTTCCATTGTACTGATGATGTACCCTTTTCTCCTTGACTGAGTCACCTTCAGATTTTCTTGGCTTTCTTCACAGCTGGGTGGAGGATTTGTTGTGACTGGAATTAGTGCTAAAATGTGGGGGGAGGATGCAAGTGAAACTTGTTGTAACCCTTCATTCCATTTAGGAAAGAGCCTTGGTCCTTGACCAATTACTTGGGTAGATGTCATCTGTTGAACTTTGACCCAGGTTAGTGGTAAACAAAAATTATCCTCACCCAATGTCTTTAAGGTTGTACGATGGAGAAAAAGCAGTTAGTGGTCTCAGCCCAACTCCCAGGTGGGCAAAATTACTGCCCTGGCCTGTTTTCAGCCTCAGTGAAGAGGTTAAGGACTAATAGACGTAACTGCTTATCTTCAGGAGTTTCCTGAGGAACAAGTGTAGGTGGTGTAAGGAAGATTGCAGTGCTGTTACGTAAGCAGTCCCTGTTCTGTGAATACTTATGAGGCTTCTCTTTCCTGTGCTGTTAACTCAGTACCTTTCTCCATCACTTGAGAAAAGCAACAGGCAAACAACCCAAACAGATGTAGATAATACAATCTACAGAAAGAATGTCAGCCTTACTTGGGAGGGCTAAATCCTCAGTTCCATTGACTTCAGTGGAGTTACCACCTCTTTAAATGAGCTAAGCCAATTGACGCCATTTGAGGCTCTGAACCATGGATGTTTGGTTCATTTGTGTCCTTCAACATATTAATGCTGAACCAACTTTTTAAAAATAATTTACCTTTGGAGAAACTTATCTTTTCTCTACCAACTTCTTTCCACAGCCTGTATATTTTACAGGGAACAAATAACAAATCTGTTACCCTGTAATTAAATTGGATTACAGAACAATTGCAGCCTTGTTTGATTTCTGCAGATTACATGGTAATTATATGTGGTGTTACCATGAAAAACCAAGAATTTCCAACTGTCACAATACAACTGTTTAATTATACGTGCAGCTTTTTTTACTTCAATGGAAAACTGATTAAAATAATATTAATGCTTCAGTGTTTTGAACAAGTGCCAACATTTTTATATAACACTTTATAATATCAATAAATACTTGTGTATGGCTGGGATTCTCCTCCATTGCTCCATAATTTCAACCTTCCCTTTGTACATAAGACACTTATTCAGAGAAAAAAAATTGCGCATCTTAGGTCGATTTCCCCCCCCCCCCCCCCACACACACACCCCCACACCCAGTGTAGACCTGGGCTAAGTAACAATTAGGGTGCACCTCTTATTAAAGTCAATGGTCAGTCTCTCATGATGACCAACAGTAAGGATAGGACAGGCCCTACTGTCATAACTATATAACATAACTCCGGTGGGTTTTGTATTTCGCAGCTAGCTAGTCACAGCCAACAGTGTGAACCACCAAAGTTGTTTGTGTAAGAGAGAGCACTAATTTCCATCATAGAATCATTATTGTAGCACCAAGGATCCCTAGTGACATACCTGGACCCTACTGTGATAGGCACGAGAACAAAAAGGCAGTCCTTGTCCTAGAGAGGTGACAATATCAGATGGATACAGACAGGTTGGCATGATAGGCAGTAGTCTCAGTGAACCAGAAAGTTTTATGAGGTGGATCTAAAGGGGAATAACAAGTTAGTATTGCAGATGTTTGTTGGGAGGTTTTTCTCTAGTGTGGGCAGTAGCCTAGGAGAAAGCGTACAAAGGTGCTTGTTTGAAAATTTAACGAGTAGGTGATGGAGTCTGGGATTGTGGGCCTGTTGGAGGGGGAAGTCCACATCTCGATAATGAAGAAGACATGATGGGCCTTACATTGCCTTGCAAGTGAGAACAAGTAGCTTATCTCTGCGATAGAAAAAGGGGAGCCAGTAGAGGCAGACAGAGAGGGATGACATGGTCAAAGTGATGGGCTAGGAAAATTGAAATGTCACTGCTATCCACTATATCCATTGAACCTGGAGCAAGTCCTTACCAATCCTCCATGTTTTTTAAGTCGGGTGACATCAAAGGGAGTTCTGCATGTGGAGGACTTGCAGGACTGGGCCTTCAGTTTGATATACTGCTATTCTTATTATCTTTTACAAATCAGTTGGAACTTGTTTGGTTGGCAGTAGAGAGCAACAGGTGCCCTTGCAATCAGTGTCACTCAGTGGTAAAGATGTAGAATGAAAACTGTTTCACTGGATTCGATCTTTTGCATCTTCGTACTTACTATTTAAAAAAGCTGAATTTGACACTTGTTTGGTGAAATCAGCAAAACTATTTATTTTCCAGTTTTAATGTAATGTCTGTTTATCTAGCTCACTCTATATAATTCACAACCTTGAAACCCAATTGAAAAGTTAATATACTTCAGTGCTACCAGATAAACCACCTGGATTCTGAAATTATGTATTAAAACTTTTGTTTTGCATATGTAAGCCGGGGAATAGTCCCGCTATTGTGGGGAACTTTCCTCGTCTCTGCACTACCCCAGTGAAATGGGCTAGCGGAAGGATCTGAGTCCTCGCTCCCACCTCCTTTACCCAGAGGCCTCCCTGCCCTCAAGGACTCCCCTTGCACTCTCCTGTCTGGCAGAGTCCTCGTAACCCCAACAAGGCTGGGCCCAGGATTCCTGGGGGGCTCAACCCCCAACCTTGCTGTGGTCACCTAGGTCAGGGGCTAGGGTGTCCCCACTCCGGGGTGTACTCTCTAAACAGGATGCTTCCCTGACCCACTGATCACTGCATACAATTCAAAGCAAAGGCAAATTATTTAACAATTAATTTGTAACAGGAATAAGGAAAAATGGGAAAGACTAATGAAAACACATCGCCCCACTCTGTGGCAGGGAACATCCCAACAGTGTCTCTGCAATGTCAGGGCAGTTCAGTCTGTTCCTGTGTAAGTCCCAGGCTCCTTCTCAGGCCCTGGCTGTGCTGCAGGGACGCTGTGGCTTGGACACTTGCTCTGGCGGTGGCCACACGCTCGCAGGCTCTGGGTGGCAGGACCCTTCTTCCCAGCGTCGCCCCCGCCCCGTCGGGGTTACGATCCCCCTGCAAGTCTGGCCTGCAGGGCCCCTTGGCTGAGGCGTCTCCCTGCGCTGGGCCCACTGCCCAGGGTCCCCCTCGCTCTCCCCAGCTGCTCACCACACCCGGCTCCGGACTGCTCCAGCCCCAGCTCCACCGCTCTGCCTCAGCTCCAGCTCCTCTGCCTCAGCTCCAGCTCCTCTGCCTCAGCACGGCTGCTGCTGCTGCTCTGCCTCCAGCTGCCTGGGCTGCTGCCCTGGCCCCTCTGGCTGCTGCAGCTTCTCCCCCCAGGGCAGGTCTGTCTCTGGGCTGCAGCTTCTCCCCCCAGGGCAGGTCTGTCTCTGGGCTGCACCTCTGCTCCCAGGGCAGGTCTGTCTCTGGGCTGCAGCTCTGCTCCCAGGGCAGGTCTGTCTCTGGGCTGCTTTTCTGGCCCCTCCAGATCTGGCCCAGCTCACCTCTGGCCTCTCCTTAGCTCGGCCCCACTCACTCTGACTCAGGCAACTTCAGCTCACACGGAGGACAGGATCCACCCTGACCTCCTGACTCCCTGATTCGCCTGCCCGCCCTGTCAATCAGAGCTGACCTGGAGCATTGGCCTCTCCCCATTGCCCCTGGGGACTGTCAGTCCCATCGACCCTTCCCCTTTTGGTACTGGGAGCTCTGAATGTTAGTAAGGGGATAAGTCCCCTTACACATAGAGCACTAAGTTTCTCAAGATTGTTGTTCTGGGACTCTTGCATGTATAATGGGGCTCATAAAGGAAAGACACATAATAAATGAAGGCTACTGATTAGCCATCATATTGGGGAAGATGAAGTGAACAACAAAATTTCCCTATATGAAATTCTCTTAATGAGATCCTGTCATACAGTATGCTCTTGAGAAGCCTTTGTAGTCATAGGAAAATGGCTCAAAAGCTTTTTCACACTAGGACCAATATGTGCTGTAGTTAAGAATTTTGTTACCTAAAAAGTGTTTTGTCTGTCAATATTAAAGTAAGTACAACTGGTAAATACAATGTCATTTTAGACTGTGGGAAAATAGTCATTAAACTTAAGGTGAAAAAGAGAACAATTATTTGCTGTCATTATGCACTGGTTGCTAATTATGCTCATCAAATGATTAAAAATGAATAAGTTAATTTTAGTTTTTAATTGTTTTGTCTGAAACCCTTAAAGAATTTTAGGGAAGTAATTCCTCCTTTCACTTTGTTCATTGCTTCCTTCCTTCTATGGGGTTGGACATTAAGGACCAAATCCTGTTCCTCTGAAGTCAATGGCAGAACTCCCATTGACACCAGTGGATCCAAGGTTATGTCCTAAATTTGTAAATGCATGGGATCCACTAACTTGATCCAGGCATTATGAGTAATAATAATTTCTTTCAATAGCATCTTCCATTTAAGAAAATCTAGGCATTCTATAAACAGTGAAGTGAAATTCATGTCCATATGGTAGGCTCAAACAAGGCCCAATGGACCACTTAAGCCCCTCTCTGGCAAAGTGAGTCCTGAGCCTGTGTTCAAAGCTCACTGATGCAGTAGTCCAGAGGCAAGTCCCCCAGAGGCTTGATGTGGTATTTCAGGAGCAGTCCCTCCAAAGGGGTTACACCTGTGAAGTAAGCAATATTATCCCAGTTTTTCAGTGGAAAAAAATCTAGGTTCCTACAGCTCAATCCAGCAAGCTGTGGCCCGGAGCCTAGAAAGCACTTTAGCACAGGCTCAACTTAACTTCAATGGGACTACACATGTGCTGGGACCTTCTCAAGAAGAAAAAATAGGACCATTCAAGTGCAAACCTTTCCACCCAGGACCTACAGACAGGTTGTGAAAATCCCAGGCCAATAGTATCAAAAGCTGCTGACTCTTCTAAAAGAACCAGAAAATCATCAGTCAATGGGACTAGCACAGTCTGTATCACTGTAGCAAGGCAACCCTAAAAGAGAAGAGTAGGGACAGCATGATCATGCCCCATCAAGAGATTTTTTTTTTTTGAGCAGGCCCTAAAGACCACTCCATAGGAGGGAAGCTGTCACCCTTCCATAGGCAAGTATTTGAGGAAAAACAGCAGACACAGGCCTGACCCACTAGGCCCCAATTTAGGAAAGCATTTAAGCCAATACTTAAGTCCATCCCTAATCAAGGAAACATTTAAGCACATGAGTAACATTAAGCATGTGCTTTCCTAAATAATTACTAGAGATGCCTTCCTGAACTGAGGTATCTAAGTGGAAATCTGTGTGTCTGCTAATTGCATTTTCAGACTCAATGGACAATATGTGGCCCACAGGCCACTGTTAGCCCCCACCCCTACCTTATAGAAGAGCCCTATTGATGTTTGCTCAGCAAATCTGAGTCATGAAACGTCTGTTTGCGGGAGCTCACTAGCACAAAGAGCAGCTTCCTTCACCACAAGACACAGGAAATTTTCATAATTTATGCCCTCTGATTTCCCACTGAAGTGTAACTTAATCTTATTAATTTCTGAAGGTTGTGTTTAGTTTCCATCAGGACAATGCAGCATGCGCATGAAAGACTCAGAGAAAAAGGGAGATTTGAGGAAAAATTGTTAAGGGGGCAGGGGTTGGCCTTTTTGTCTTTTTAATAGAAATAAAAACAGATGTGAAAATATATCTGAGTTTATTATTGTATTTGTGGTGAGTGAGGAAATCTTTATATTAAGTTTTTTTTGCAATAGATGTTATGTGGGGAGGGGAGGTTCTGGATGTCACTAATGGCACTTGGGTGGTGGAAGGCATTGGAGTATTGTTACACTAACTAAAGTCAGCGGAGTAAATGTGAGATCAAACACACACTGGGAAATTGTCCTCCAACTGTCTATCTTTGACATGTTAAAGATCACACAAACAAACCAATCAAAGGCCATGTTAATTGGGAGTACAAACAAAATACAGAAGAGTAAGTTGTGACTGGCCCAAGATCACACTACAGGTCAGAGCTAGGAATAGAACTCAGTCCAGTACCCTAACCACTGGTCCAATGTCTCTGTCTGCTAATTCGTATGGCCAGATACTCATACCCTTACTAATGTTGAGTAGCACCTTATTTTACAATGAGTCCCACAGAAGTCAAGGGGACTAGCTGTGGAGTGTGACCAGGATGCCAGAGGGGCCATATTGAGATTGCTCAATTAAGGCAAATGGCAAAGAATGGGGCAGACGATTCTCCCAAACAGGTGGTTATTCTAATACTTAGATTCACCAAGCCAGCAACAAAATAGCTTCTACAATACCTTACTGGTTACCCAGAAGCCAAAACACAGTTCCAAAGCAACCCAGCCTTGAGTTCCCACTCAGCCAGCCAAGTCAAATATGGTGAGGATTACTGAAAAATCTATCATATAAGAAGTTCTACCAATCCTAAATGATTGGACACATCCACTAGGTTAATGAATATTTCAGATCTTACCCAAATACACACTTACAGTCAATTCTTATTAACTAATCTAAGATCTATTAAAAAAGAAGAGAGTGAGTATTGGTTAAAAGATGATTATACATACAGACTTGAATAAAATTCTTCGATGAGTTTCAGAGTAGAGGTGATGACCTTTAGAGGTGCAAAGAGTTCTTTCAGAATCAGTTCATCAGGTTATAATCCAATGTCCAATATCAGGGCGATCCAGAAGGGAACTAGAGATCTCAGACTTGCAACTAAACTTCCCCTGATGAAGCTTAAGCAGATATGAGCTACCAGGATCAGGGCCCACACATCCTTTTTATAGATTCCTGGCAGCCTCTTGACAGTGTGCAGTCTGCGGGTGAACAATAGTGGCTTTGAAGTAAGCTCCTATTTCCTAGCACCACTGGTAATGAGCTACATGGATTAACATAAGGGAACTGCTCATCTCCTGCCACTTACAGGTAGTTTACTACATACTTCAAAGAGAAATGAAGACAGTGATATTTAGATGAACTGTGAATGTAGTAATAACATCTCCTTTTGATCTCTGAACTAGCAATACAGTGACTACAGGAACCATTTGGTTACATGGTCAGCCTCTAACAGTATATATGTAAACACACAAAACCACAATTATTATCTACTAATCTGTCTCTAAAAGTTGAATCTAGGTCAATTAGCCTGCTAGTTGTGTAACCTTTTCTGGCCCTGTGTCACATGGAGTAATGGTATCCATTACCTGGCCAACATTTTAGCTTTGTGAAAATATCTTTATGGAGATGGAAACTTATATTATTCTCTTTTCCCCAGCTAGTCCCTAGCCTCCTGATCCTCTAGCAGCCCCTCCTTTCCATTTTTACTATCCTATTAGTCATTTATATTCACAGTCATGTAAGAACAGCCATACTGGGTCAGACCAAAGTTCCATCCAATTCAGTATCCTGTCATCCAACACTGGCCAACACCAGATGTTTCAGAGAGAATGAACAGAACAGAGCAATTATCAAGTGATCCATCCCCTGTCATCCAGTCCCAGCATCTGGCAGTCAAAGGCTTAGGGACACCCAGAGCATGGGGTTGCATCCCTGACCATCTTGGCTTGATGGACCTATCCTCCATTGTTTGTTTGTAATGTACTGAATTACAATAACAGAGATGTTATGCAATGGGACATACTAACAACACAGTGTGAAATCCTGGCTCCATTGAAGTCTATGGCAAAATTCCCATTGACTTCAGTGGGACCAAGATTTCACTCTCAATGATTTAAAAGGAGAAATAAAAATTAAAATCATATGTTTCATTCTCTTGAGACCTCATCTGGAGCAGTCTGGTTGTCCAGTTGCAGAAAGAGGGGAAGTGAAGAGTGCAATGCCATATTTTGCTATTGCCTCTTGGTACATGCACAAGACGTGGTGGTGGTGGTGGCAGCAGGTGGAATTACTTCTCTCTTCCACAGATGGTCAAAGATCTGTATTTCTGAAGAAATGTGGTCTCTGTATATTTATGAAGAGGTAGCAAGTAGGATGATGACTAGCACTGAAAGACTTCACATTTTCCCCATCAGTAGAATTCTGGTGACTTATCATACACAGCCCAAAAGCTGTTTCCCAATGCCTGTGTAAGATGTTGCCAAATGTCCATGATGCTAAATATTATTTGCTTGGCCATATACACGCTTCCCACAAAGTGCCCGATCCTGCAGAATGTTGAATCACCCATTCATTTCACTGGGAATTGAAGAAATGCAGTATCTCCAGGAACCCTTTGTATTGACGTGGGAGTTATGTACATCAAAATACATGGTACCAGTGGGGTTGGAAATGTCATCTTTAAATGTGAGTGCCGAAACTCTTTAGAAAGCTTCTCTTAGCAGATTTGATATAGAGGTAGGCAAATTACTGGTTGCAAATAACTTGTAAATTTAGCCCAATATTGTGTTTTGCAAATGTTCATGTTTCAGCAAACTATTCACGTAATCTATGCATAATTCATTAGTTAATTCCTGGAGTGCAGTTGCCTACCTAAATTGCTAAAACAAAATATTTTTGCGGTTGACACAGTTTCGTGTCCATCATGAGAACAAATGATGGGCCCAGAATGAAACTCCTGATCCAGTCATTCCCCTTGAGTCTTGGAGTGCTTGAAATGCAGATACATTTGTACATCTATATACACTTGGCAGTTTAAGTCCACCTGTAGAAACTGCCAAGGCCAAGAATTTCAAAACAGGAGCCTGAAGGCAATGGGTGAGAGTCTTAGAGGGACAGCACAGAGGTGGAGCACAGAATTTGCAGCCTGGGAGGAGGGGCCTAAGGTGGCTTTAAAGCTCTCAGGGATGTCTAAGTGTGACAGCTTCCCCAAGTTGCCCTATGGGCAGCAACACATACTACAGCCCTGCCCCCAACATACTCCAGCCACACACCCCTTGCAAGTACTGACAAGAAGGACCTTAGAGGATAGCCTGCAGCTGAATTCTTCAGTTCCTGCACCGGTGGAATTCTTCTCAAATCTGTAGCTGTTAGTTCCTTTTACATCTCTGTGGCCCCTTTTACTTGGCTGGCATGAAGATGAGAATCTCTCGCAATGGGAGCTCTTGCATGCTCAGGGTCCAAAATTTGCCAAGACCTGCCCACGGGTTTACCTTTGCACATTGTGGGTGAACTCCTGGTCCCACTGAAATCAATTACAGAAATCTCATTGACTTCCATGGGGTCATGATTTCACCTGTGACTTAACTCCAGGGGGAGTAATCACCGTGCTTAAAGATAAGCATGCACAAAATGCTTTGCAGGGTTGGGACTTAAATGTGGATTTAGGATTCTAATTTTAGGCTCCTATTTTTTTAAAAAAAACTTGGCCCAAAACTCTGCCCACATTTGCAAAACTCAGTGAGTCTAGCCTGAGTTTCAGATTCTGAATTAAATCAGAAACATGAGTTTTGTGTTTCATTATGGAAAAACTTCACACATCTCTATTGGTGACTTAACCACGTGTGGCAAATTGCCGGCACTACTATGATGGGTCCCACACTTTCTCTTCTTGTGGGGGGGTTTCAGGGTGCCATTTCTTGCCCCTGAACTGAGGTAACAGCTATCCTACTAGTATCCCAGGGAAGGGGAGTGGAGAGGAAGGGACCCAGGCCCGCCCTTTACTCCGGGTCCCAGCCCAGGGGCCCTATGATAGCAGGTGAACCACGTGTACCAGTGATTCTTTCCTCTGGGCTACTTCCCTCTCCTGACCTTCAGCTTGTGGGGCTTTCTGCCTTCCCTCTGCACAAGCCAGGTGTCCCTTTACCTAGGATCTTGGTCTTCTTAGCCTGCTGCAGCACTTCTCAAAACTCTCCTCCACTTTCCTTCAAACTGCTCTTTGTTCCACCACCAAACCACTCTGCTCCAGCTCCTCCTCTGGCTGATTGAAGCAGGGGGATTTTATCAGGTGACTGGTTTCAGGTGCTCTAATTGGTTTCAGGTGCTTTTAATTAATCTACAGGGAATAAGGCTTCTCCTCATCCTAGATCACTCTCCTGCTGCCTTCTGGCCATGCTGTATCACACACGTTAAAGTTATTTTGTAGAAAAATTAAAATATGAACGCACAAAACTCATGAGGGACTAAATAGAGTGCAACAATTTAACTTTTCTAAATCACTACATGGTTTTGATTTGGTAGGAATGCAAAAAACCTGTCTCAAGCTACTGACTTTTAATTTCTTAGCAGTCAAAAGTGATTGAAGATGGTTTGTTTACAAACAACCCCTCCCAAAAACTTGCTTCAACCTAAAACATTTATGGGAAGCTTCAGGGCTTTGTATAGATCAGGGGTTTTGAACCTTTTTCTTTCTGAGGCCCCCGCAACATGCTATAAAAACTCCACGGCCCACCGGTGCTACAACAACTGTTTTTCTGCATATAAAAGTCCAGGCCAGCATTAGGGGGTAGCAAGCAGGGCAATTGCATGGGGCCCCAAGACACCAGGGTCCAGTGAAGCTAAGTTGCTCAGGCTTCAGCTCCAGGTGGTGGGGCTTCGGCTTTCTGCCTGAACCCCAGTGAGTCAGATGCTAGCCTGGCTTGGCAGACCCCCTGAAATCTGCTCATGGCCCCCCAGGGGCCTTGGACCCCTGGTTGAGAACTGCTGGTATAGACAATATACAAACCTAAAACATAGGGATTTATTACTGAAAGTTAGTTTGTCATAACTTTATTTAGAACTTAATAGCAAGATTTGTTTTGTTTACTATACAGAATCACCCATCCCTAAGGATCCCTGTGGCTGATACATGAAAGAGAGAAAGTTTAAAAGAAGAAAAAAATTCTGATTTGATTTCATGTTTTTCTATATGAAGTTCATTTACGAGTGCTAACATTTTGCTATGAAAAGCTATAAACATGGGATCTTCTACAAATGAGAAGAAAAATTAACTAGCTTTAGCTTTTGGATTATAATTTAAGACAAACAATAGTTTACTGCATTGCAATTGAACGCAGAGGTATTACTGAACTCGGCTAAAATCAAGTAATCTTTTAGTTTCTGTTCTCTCCAAACTAAGCTACACAGCAGTGTCACACAATGACAAATTACAGGAAGAATGTAAGAGCAGTACCTTCAAAAATACAATAGTTATACAAGCCATCTACTGTTAATGAAGAATATAATGCAATTTGTCTGTCTGTAAAACAATTATGCAAATCAAAGATGGAACTATCCTGAAACCTCTCTACATTCCAAGTGATTAAAATGAGATAATTTATCAAAAAGAATATTACTGATGTTTATGTGTTGCACATTAATCCTATTACAATAATGTATCTTTCCACTAATGTAATGGATTTGTGCAATCTAACAGAAAATGACTTTTATACTACCCACAATTACAAAAATTTTCAAAGCATATCCATTGCTGTATAATAGCATATGCCTACAACTGTACAATAAACCTATTAAAACAAACAAAGCTTATGAATGTAACCTTCATACCAATAAAGACAATTCTAAATTCAATTTTATTGCCCTCGTTATTTCAACAGCTCCATATATGATAAACACTGGAAGTAAATTACTTTAACCTTCTTTACTTTATAAAGAAAGAGAATTTTATAAAATTCTAACATAAAAATGGAGACTGCATTGCTCTTCAGAATCAGTGGAATGGGTATTAACAATGTAGAACATAGAATTAAATTCTATTGGACCAACATAGAAGTTGCAGTCCATGCACTTTTCAAGGCAAGAGTTCCCTTTTCAACAGCGTTGGTGGTTTATATATAAATCTGTTTGTATAAATTGGTTAAATTTACAATGATTTTCATACATGCAACCCAACAGACACTTCTAGTACAAGACCAGAGAGTAGTCATCAATGCTTAAAGACTGAAGAGGAGTTCTTTTTATGTTGTGTCCAGTGAGGCATGTGGAGGAGTTGAAAAGCACTAGAGGTATTATGGGAGTGACTTCCATGTATATGGAAATTGAATAGAAGGTGTGAAATTCCACGGGGGGAAAAACTCTATTAAGGGAGTTTCACATCTAAGCACTAGAAAGTTAGGAAATGCAAAAGATGAGGCTGCATATTCAACCTTAACTCTGCTCCCTTGTGCATATGCATTATGACAGGATCACATGCTCAAATAATACTATATATAAATTTTCTACAACCTTAGATACACAAATGAAGTATCTTGTGATATTTGCTGTTCTTTTTTACTTACACTGAACTATTTTGGAACTGAAATTAGTGTATTTGTATTGATTTACACTTGATAGGTTTTTCCTCCTTAAGGTGTTTTTTATTTTTACAGCATTCAGTTGCTATGTATCATACATCTTAAGTGAAATTCAAAGGCTGAGCTTGTCAACTGCAAACCTAATTTACCTGCCCTATATATATCAAAGCAATTTAATTGTTGCTAAATTGTATACAAAGGGCCAAATTAAGAGGTGATGTTATTTGATCTTTTTGGTCCCCTCAGCACATGGATTATCCCATACTTTCAGGATTAGGCCTGTATATTCTGCATGTCAAAACTGGGAAATTAAAAAGGTACAGGGAGAAAAGAAGTTATGGCCTGATTTTTTTCATTTGCTCTCAGAATGCTAGTGTCTAGGGGACTTAATGTAAATGAGAATCAAGACTTACATGTTTACACTTGGCTATTTAAATTGCTTTACAAGTTACACAACATACCCACTCTGCTGAATAAATATTGTAAATACTCTCTTCCTAGCCTTAGCCTGTATAATGCTGTTGTGTAAATTATGGACCGGATTTTGGTATGCAGCTAAACTTCACACAGTAGAGGTCATTGAGTCAGGGTCAGTTCCAGGTACCAGCAGAACAAGCTGGTGCTTGGGGCAGCAAACTATTAGGGGTGGCACAGGCAGCGGCTGCCCCCCACCCCGGGGAGCCGGTAATGCTGCCCTGCCCCGGCTGAGCGGGGAGCGGGGTTGCGCCGCTCTCCCGCGGCAGCGGCTACCCGCCCCCGGCGGGAGACGCCCCTGGCAGCCCTGCCCCACTGCAGCTGGGGCAAGGAGCTGGCAGAGCGAGGAGCGGGGTCACGTCGGGCCGCTCTCCCACAGCAGCGGCCAGCTGCCCCTGGCTGCCCTGCCCCACCGCAGCAGGGGCAGGGAGCTGGCTGAGCGGGGTCACGCCGCGCCGCTCTCCAGCAGCAGCGGCCACTCCCCCCTCACCCCCCCCAGGGGGGAGCTGCCCCTGGCTACCCTGCTCCTCCGCATGTGTAAAAGCCAACAAAAAAAGGGGGGGCAGCCAAAATTTTTTTTTGTTTGGGGCAGCAAAAAGCCTAGAGCCGGCCCTGCATAGAGTTGTTGGCCAAGGTTGCTTAAAACTCATCTTTACACTCCCCTGACCTTGGTGCTGCTTTGTGCAGGCTGGTCCCCTAAACTGTGTTAGAGCACCAAAGAGCCTGCTCTAATTTTACACCAGTCTAAAGAGTTAGCTAAATCGTGATGTGGTGTGGGTCCATTGTAGGCCGACGGATCCAATCAGCTGGCCCTAGCTCAGTTTGTAGCCCTTACCTCAGGGCTCAGTTTATTCTTTAATACACACATGCACAAAGGAAACTGGAACAGTAACAAAAAGGAACAGTCCTCTTCTCATTTGAGGCTGTGGGACCCACTGGCCTTCACTAGCTTTATGGTCTGGAACTTGCCCCAACCTGGGTGGGGGAGGTCCTCAGGGCTTTCCTGCCCGCTCACAGCCTTCTGCTGCAGTCACATAAGAGTGCATTCCCAGCCTTCTCCTGGTCCCCGAATCCCTCATGCAGCTGGAGCCCTCTTTATATATACCTGAGATGTGCATCATCAGACAGTCACTTGATGCTGTCCAGCTGGGTCAGATGATTCCCGTCACCTGACTGCTGGTCTCCTCTCCAGACCAGGACTGGTGGCTCTCCAGCCCCCAGGGTGCTTGAAGGGACAGACTGCTCTGTTTACATCCATCCTAACCTCACCCCTTTCCTCCTGCCATGTCTGCTTTTCCCTTCTACCCCACTAGTGTTGGACTGAGTGGTTCTAGTGCACCCGACAATTGCAGTACACCACTAGAGTTGCCCTTAAACTGGGATGATCCTCCCTAGGATGGTTAAACTGGATTGTATGCCAAATTATACCAGTGGTGTGGTGTGAACAGGCCACACGACACTGGAGAATCTGACTCAATATGAGACACCACTCTATATTAAGTACAGCAGCATGTATCATTAGCGTCACTAATGAGCTATACATCCAATATCCCTCTTGCATCTATTGCTTTGTGTCCCATGAATTTGAGTTCCCAAGTTGGCTTTTCTTCTGTGTTATGAATTGGGTAACATGAGCTCATTTGGTAGAAATCTTCATTTTAAGACTTTCTGGCACAGGGCTGCACTTCCAGTTCCTGTGAACCCTGTTTTTTAAAAGCCATTTATTATAATGTTTCCACAACATGTTTCAAAGAGGATTAAAGGCTTTCTGAACAACTGCCTGCTTGCCAACGCTGTCCACTTTTAATCTAACAACCCCCCCGGCTTAAACAGAACAAAAATACAATGACCAGAGCAGTGGCCAAATCTTTTGTAAACCTTGGGGGAATGGTCGTAATCCTAAGAGTCTCTCCCAAAATTCTATCCACGCAGACGTAAAACTTTAAAACACACTGTGGCTCTACTTACAGTTTCTTGGATCACAGAGAGAGAGAGAGAGACCACCAAAGGACAATTCCTAAATAGACATGAATGTGCCTGTGATGCTAGCATGAATGTTAAACAGCTGTCCCATGTCCTGTGGTAGGTGACTTTGGCTATGGCTACACTACAGAGGCACACCTGCTCTCCTGCCAACAAAGGTCTGTCCACATCAGCGCTTAGATCGGCGTAACTTATGTTGTTCACGGGGGTGGCTTATTCACACCCCTCAGTGATGTGAGTTATACTGCAGTACGTGGCAGTGTGCACATAGCCTTAGAAATAATACTTAGCATTTATATACTGTGCCTATTTACTGTGGTGCACGAATACCAACCTAAATCTCTCACCACCCCTGTGTGGAAGGTAAGTATCTTCTTTGTAATTCTGTTGAACGGATAGGAATCTGTTAATATTAAGGCTTACCTGAGTCTACAGGTCAGACTGCACCCCCCCCCGCAAAAGAGGGAGAGGAATGGAAAAGCTGAGAGCTGAATGAGAAACAGTCACATGCAGGCGTGTTTTGCTGCTGAGATCCATTTATTGTCTTGAAATTTAGGAGGCTATAGAGAGTAGGTGGGTGATGTAATATCTTTTACTGGCCCAACTTCTGTGGGTGAAAGAGACACTTTTTTTGGAGATACAGAGTTCTTCCCCAAGTCTGGGAAATGTACTCAGAAGTTACGTCTACATCGCAATTAGACAGCTGCGGCTGGCCCGTGCCGGTTGACTTGGGCTCGCAGGGCTCAGGCTACAGGACTTTTTAATTACAATGTAGACTCTCCAGCTGGAGCCCATAGTTAAGCAGCCCTTTAGACTGACCCCCATGAGCCTGAGTCAGCTGACACTGGCCAGCTGCCGGTGTCTAATTACAGCACAGACATATCCAGAGACCCCCCAGTTAAATACAAGGTGGAACAGACTGTTTAGCATAAGTAATTACATATTCTAAGAGACCATTCAAGGTGAAATGCAGCCATAGGACGACAAAGGGGGGATAGTGGGTTACAGATTGTTGTAATAAGCCATAATTCCACTGTCTTTCTGAAAACTCTGATTTTTTTTTTAGTGTCTAGCAAAGTTATGAATTTAAACTCCAAGCCTCATCTTTTGAAGGTGTTATGCAGGTTTCTTTTGAGGATGAATAGCTCAGTGGTTTGATCATTGGCCTGTTAAACCCAGGGTTGTGAGTTCAATCGTTGAGGGGACCATTTAGGAATTGGGGCAAAGATTGAGCATTGGTCCTGCTTTGAGCAGGGGGTTGGACTAGATGACCTTCTAAGGTCCCTTCCAACCCTGATATTCTATGATTCTATGAGGACTGAGTAGGCAGGCATCTCATCTGATGTTAACCCAATCATGTTTTTTAGGGTTTGTTCCCTGTCTGGTACTCAGACAAAACCACAAATGGTTTTGTCCAGTATTGGCTGGGGGATGCCATTTTGAAGAGCGCTCCATTCCGCCCCCACCTTGCATCCATCATGCATTTCAGGTCACATTGGCTGGGGCAAGCCCACACCACTCACAGAGGTACTGGAATGTCCAGTATTCTGGGAATATGTGAGTGGCCCGTTAGGGGTGAGAGGTCAGATATGGAGTGATTGCTTTGTGAAACGTGTTCTTCCACAGGCGATGTGGTGGTATTACCTTTCATCATGTAATGAATGAGAGAGAGCCACTGGCAGGTTTGGCCCATGAAATGTTTGTACTGCTACCATGCTAGGAACTGGTCACGTTTCCGCTTGTTTTAGGGATGTTTGAATGTCAAAATATTTCCAAATGGCATAACAGTTGGGGGCCAGATGCCCAGCTGAGTCACATCAATATAAAATCCAAAACAGCGTCATCTGCTTCAAAGGAATTACGGCAGGAATTTGCACCAGTTTAACTCAGATGAGCTGCTGGGCCAGGGGCTCAATCCTGCTTTCACTTACACAGGTGCAAAGCTATTGAAATCAGTGTTTAAAGCAGACCTCCTATGGC
The DNA here is from genome assembly GCA_033296515.1 of Macrochelys suwanniensis. Classification (NCBI taxonomy): domain Eukaryota; kingdom Metazoa; phylum Chordata; order Testudines; family Chelydridae; genus Macrochelys; species Macrochelys suwanniensis. The sequence goes on along the minus strand of CM065784.1, from coordinate 13,272,518 downwards.
GCCACTCTGAACTAGTCGATCTAGACCTCTGTGCAGTGAGAGCATCCCCTAGCTTTCTCTTTTTCAAAATAAGCAAACTTGGCAAGGGTTTTGATTATGAGATGAGCATTGAACTGAATGTTGAATGAGTTTCAGGGATGGGGAACTCCACAGCCATCCCTCCCTTTTCCCACCGAACAAACACAATGACAATAACACACTGGTCAGCATGTAGTCTGAGGAAGGAAATGCCAGCTTGGGGCTTTGGAGCGCCTGATTCAATGCCTGATCAAGTCCATTAGAGACAGATTTTCAAAGATGTTTAGGCACCTAAAGATGCAGCCAGGTGCCTAGTGTGTTTAAGTACCTAAGTTAGTCGGGTATCTAATTCCCCTGGAAATCATGTAAACTGCTTAGGTACATTTGAAAAAGCCCACTTGTCACCTATTAGCATCTAAATACCTTGGAAAATACAGCCCTTAGTCTCGCTGAGCCAGATGTTTTAAGGCATCAAGGAGCCTACATTTTATTGAAATCAATGGGAGTTAGGTGCCTAAATACCTTTAAAAAATCCGGGCTTCTGTTCCTCGGATCCCAATTTGTAAAATGAAGACAATAGTTAATACTGCCCCTATATCACAGAGATGTTGTGACGGTGAATGCATTAAAGGCTGTGAGGTGTTCAGATACTATGGTAAACCTAAGCTTTTGAAGTACCTAGAATGGAGAGAGAGTCCAGCCTTTCCTATTCTAATTAGCTGACCGAGTGATTGTGAGCTGGTAGCCTAGTGGATTGAGATAAGCATCAGTAACCTGAACCTGGCTCTAGTCTATTCATCCTCTTACGCTACAGTACCATAGTTAGGTCTGTTTAGTTTATATTCATCTCATTGTGCCATGCTAGTATGTGAATGAGCAGCTGGCAGAAAGAGAGACAAGGATGGATGAGGTAATATCCTTTATTGGACCAACCTCTTGTCTTTCTCACCAACAGAAGTTGGTCCAATAAAAAATATTACCTCACCCACCTTGTCTCTCTAATATCCTGGGACCAACATAGCTACAATCACACTGCATATAGCCTATAGCAAAGCAGTACTGATTCTCTAGGCTAAAACATAGGGGCTGCTGTCTATGCATTGCAATTGGGAGAATTGTATGACAAATCAGAGCAAATTAGTGCCAGACTGGTCTGAATCTTTCCTCAGTCACACTTACATGAGTGTCAGTGGCATTGCTGAGGTCCAAAAGAAGACAGAATTTGGCTCACCATCAAGGTGAAGCTAAAAGGAGGAACTGTTCCATTTTCCAAGGGGGAATGGGCTAATTTTTGAGCAGCATAAGGCTGGCTGGCTGCTAGAGCTTTTCTGCTCTGTTGAGGTTGTAATTACAGCCTCTCAAAGCTTGTGTGACATTGCTAATTTGACAGAAAATGGAACACTGATATCTATAAGAACACTCAGAGTTGGGTTTTGGTTATAGACTATACATATCTGCAAATCAAACCTGTGAATATGAAAAGCATTAAAAAGTATGTTATCCTAGGAATGTTCCAAAAACACAAAAGGGGGGAAAATGTAAATGTCAACTATTAAAGAGATTAAAACAACTAAAAGTCAAACTGGCCATGGGAATTTAGCATGAAATAATGAATCTGATTTTACTAAACCTCCCTCTCCCCACCAAAAAAACCCCAACACAACTTTTGTTTGGCAAAAGCCTTTTACCCAAACAAATCCTTCAGACTAAAAAGTCACATCTGTCCAGCTGAACACTTAAAACAGAGACTCTAATTCTAGATATTCCATTTTATTTTACATGGTAGTTTCATCCAGTGGTCCCAGATCCCCTCTGGCTTACATGATTTTATATCAGTATAATTCCATTGATTTCATTGGAGTTACACCTGACTTACTCCAGTATAAACGAGAAGAGGAGCAGGCCCTAAGTGTCCATAGTAAATGGTAATTTACATGTGACTGGTGTCAATTTACGTGGAAGATATCCTGCTCCTTGAGGCTAAATAATTACATCTCCCTTTACATCAGACTGCAGGGGATATGATGTCCATTGAACCTGTCTAGCTATGCCTACACAGAATAGCATCTGTCACGTTACTGTTACTAGTTACAGTAGCTGGTAATTCCCTAATTAATAAAGATGGGCCCAAGTCACAAATTTCACATCCAGATCTGATCTGAATCTTCCCAGTCTTTGAAGGAACTAAGTCCTGGAGTTCTGCTTTGCTCTTTACTAATTGTAGGCCAGAACCTGCAATCTTAGCACCCGCTAAAGTCAATAGGAGTAGTGCATGTGGAAGGGCTGCAGGAAACGACCATGCATTTTCTATCAACATGAAAAGTCACATAATTACTGTGTAGCAATATTGTATTGTTCTTAACAATCTGTCACTTTCGGCCTAATCCTGTGTGGTGTTGAGTGCCCCCTGTAAAGTACTAGTGCTCTGAACTCCCAACTTCAAAGGGAGATAAGGATGTCTAGTACATTGCAGCATCAGGGCCTATGACCTCTGAGCATCACCAATAGCTTAAGAGATTATAATAAAAGTTATCTTTCTCCCTCAGTGTGATGATGCTCTGCTGCAGCAGGCGCCACTAGTCAGAGCTAAGCACTTCTAAATGATGTTACAAAAGGCTCTTGAGTTTGGGTGGCTTCTAAGAAATCTCTTGTCATGGATAAACACTCTCTGGTTGATATGCCTAACATCCCTTGATGTTACCTGCATTCAGTCTGGATCTGTAGGTAGAAATAAAGATGTTGGTGTTTATCTAGCTGTATCTAATTTATAGAAACCATGTCACCAAACTTTTTGTACCCGAGAAATGGCCTCACAGATTTGGGTGTCAAATGGGGGAATAAAAAACTGTGTTAGCTGACGCATGTTAAAAATCTAACTGATCCCAGTTCTTCATTTTTATCTGAGACTCCCTTATTACCATGGTGTACACTTTAAATAAATAACAAAACAGTAACGGGGTTAAATGACAGCAGGGATCAGTATTTTACTGTATTCCCTCTACAGTCTAACAGATACAAATAGAAAGGCCCAGGCACAACATAAATATTTCCTATTATGTATAAACTAAAGTCACAATGGAATCTGTCATGCTTGTGATATGAGAGATGGACAATATTTCTGAGCTGCTGCCATGCTGGCACTTGAATGGAGTTTATATTTTGCTTATGGAGCCAAATCAGAAACCGTTTTTTTTTTTTTTTTGGCCCAGCATGTGTAATTCTTCTTCATGGAAGCTCGAAATGGCTGTAGAGCAGCTCAATATTCCATTTATTTTATTTATAAAAGAAATTCAAAGCCTGAAAAGATGAAGTAATTGACTTACTGGGATGACAGTTAAACCCACTAAATTTAATCTTATCCTCTCAAGTACAACATATCACGCTTACAAATTATCACCCTGCACCAGACAGGCCTGCTCTCTTCACCTAATCCAAATGGAAATGAAGGCCTCTGTTATTGTATTATCTGACTTTACTATCAGCATTAATCCGGCTTAACTCACTTAATGATGCCACTTGTGGCACTATGAAGGCAGCAAAGAAGTCTATAAACTACTTCCATTAAAATGCAAATCTGGCCCACAGAGAAAATAAGTGACACAAAAGTAGGAGAATTCGGCCATACACTGTATTAGCCTCTTGCCGCACAGAACTGATACAAGTATAATAACTGATGCTGTGATTATTATTCTAGCTGTGGATTTCCAATGAAAGGAAGCCAGTCTACCACAGAACGTCACAAAAGTGCTTCAACAAGCCAGGGTATTTAATTTCTGAAGAGATTTATATTTTTTGTTGTCAGGAAATGAACAAATACTTATCAATGTAAAAACTGCTATCTTAAATCTTCCTGCCAGGTTTTTCATACTGATATTATTTGCACCCTATAACACAGGAAATGAAAATCTTCTATGCCTTTCACATCTCCCCTGTATCTTAAAATCCTTTGGTAACAGACTTACTTAAAAAAACCTTTTGTAAACACAAAAGAGAACTTTTGTGGATCAAGTATAGGGAATAACTAATGCCAAAATTTCAAACCCAAACCTCCCAGCATCTGAAAGCTGAAAATTTCTACTCTCTTATTTTTTCTCTTTAAAGAAAAGCATAACATCTATTTTACTTGTGAATCTTGTTTCAGTTTTAGTATGAAAAATACTCTCCCCCCCTGCCCATACACGCACATACAGACCACCCCTTTTTGTATGAAAAATCATCAAGGTAAAGGAGTCATAGTAAAAACACTGGCAGGGGATTTTTCGTTTTCTTTTTAAGTCTCCTAATTTCTCTTGAGCTCAATAGTTCCCCTCTCCTCAATCACTGTAAAACTTGACTTCTGGCTCTGGGGGGCATAGTGGGACAGCCAGAGCCTTATCTGGTGTAAATCAGCATAGTTTCACAGACTTCAATAGTGACGTAAATGAATATTTACACCAGCTGAGAATCTAGCTCAGTATGTTTATGCACGGGAGGCAGATTTGAAGGGAGTTATAACCCCCTACATGCCATTTCACTATTCCTATCTCTCTTCCCTCCCCCCACACCACCCCCATGGAAAGCTTACTATTGATAATATTGCAAATTAGAGCTAGGTCCACATGGCAGCAGTGGGGCGGGGTGGGGGGGTCATGTTTCAAACACTCTCACATGGGTGTGTATTTGAGTCAAGGATTTTGGTTGAGTCTAGGGTACTGACAAGGGCTAGCTGTCAGTTTCAGATCTGGATGTCAGTTTGGATTCTGAATCCGCCTCAAAATTTGGGGGTGTTCAGAGCTGGAGTCAGAACCATTCTTTATAATACCCCACTTACCAACTCCAAACCCACAAAATGACCTCATAGACTCATAGACTTTAAGGTCAGAAGGGACCATTATGATCATCTAGTCTGACCTCCTGCACAATGCAGGCCACAAAATCTCACCCACCCACTCCTGGAATAATCCTCTCACCTATGTCTCAGCTATTGAAGCCCTCAAATCATGGTTTAAAGACTTCAAGATGCAGAGAATCCTCCAGTAAGTGACCTGTTATTGGGGCAAAGGATTCAGCAACACCAAGTTTCAATTTTACATTCTCAACGTGTTGAGATAACATTAAATAGACCTTTCTTCCTGTCTGAGGTCACAATTAAACTGTGGTGTTGGTGATCTTATCCATTTCACAAGGGAGCAGATTCTGGTACCCTTCCTCACTCTGTAGAAGACCTTCGCACACGAGACATCTCATTAACTTCAGCATCACCACTCAAAGCCTGCGATATTATTCAATGCAAGCGAGAATATCCAATTCCAGCCTAAAACAGTCCAGTGCAGTCTGACATGAATTGCAGTGTCTGCTGAAAAGAGGTTTGCTGCTGTGCAGAATTCAGCTGTTTCAGCTCACAGTGGTTCGTACATGTTGTGGCTTTGGCTCTTTACACAACAAAACAGTGTGAAGAAACCACACACGCACTGCTGGGTTCCAAATAATCATGTTTTTACACACACGCAAGGCCTTGTTATATTTGTACTGCTGCTCTGGCTGGCTTCTGGCAGCTTCTAAAACAGAGAACCCAGGGAACACCAGTAGAGGGCTCACAAACTATTTGAAGGGATACGTCCCCATGCACAACAATTTAGACCTCCTCTGAGTATTGGTTCATGTGGGTTTACATTGCTGGGCCGGATCCACAGCTGGTTTAAATTGACAAAGCTCCACTTACACTAATTTCCACCAGCTGAGGATCTGGCCCCTGAAGTTAACATTGAGTTTCAGTCTGAGAAAGCCCCAAACTCAAAGTGAATCTAGTTTACGATTGAATCCAAGTGAAACCCGTGCCTGGAATTGTTTCCGACCTGAAAGCATGACGCTGCTCAACAACCCACGCTCCCACGTCCATGTGGTAACGAAGCCAGGGAAATTATGACTGGTTTCAGGATCCATCGTGAATGATTCACAAAATTCTTCCCAGGACAGCAGGCCAAGATTGACAGATTTGTAGGGAAGCTTGCTCAGTACTTGCATGAATTATCGCTAAGGCCTTGTCTACTCTGACCTCTTTGTAAAGTGCTTTGAGATCTATGGATGAAATACCCTGTATAAGAGCTAGCCATGATTATTGTTAACAAGAACATTTCACTGATTTATGTAAGGTATGTTTTTAAGCCTATTTAGTTTGTGTTACAACCCCTGAGTGGACCCTCTCATTTAAGTTTAAATCAGGCCTATTGCAGCTTAGCTTAAGTCAGTTAGGAGTTGGTTTGAGCTAAGCCCAAACCCCCCCCAAAACCATTCTCAAATCAAAATAAGAGTTTCTGTTCAGGGTTTGCAACGTTTTAACTAAATCAACGTAAAATCCTATATAAGTTAAACGGGTGCAATTTTCCTCGTATAGACAAGGCCTGAATCTCACTGTGCTCTGGCCCTTTGTTTTCATAAGCGGATTCGATAGGCCGCAAAACATTTTGGAAAAGAAATGCTCTCCGTATCGTGTATTTTAGCAATATCAGGTAAGATTATTGCAGAGCTGGACTCTGATATGCCATATTGCTCTAACTAGATGTACAGACCTCATGCTGATGTCATTTGATTCAGTTATTCTTGTGGATGGACAGAAGAGCCCTGGTATCAAGATCCAACACGTGGATCTGAGAATAGAATTCTTTCCTTATATTTTTGGAATGAACCCATATTCTAGTGAGGGCTAAGGGATAATTTTCTGTCCTTCCAGCGTGTACCTGGGACTCTGCATAAAACCAGGGGGAATAGCATGTGCATATGAAGGTGGAATGCTGGTTATGTGTGCCACTTTCCTTTCCACTTCCTGAGTGACTGTCTGGGAATAGGGGAGGACAGGGCTTTTTGAACTGCATTTATCCTAAAGAGGTCATTTTATAGTATTTTGTAACTCATTCTGAGGACTTAACCAAACTGGCTCCATCCCAGATATGTATATGAAAGGAGAGTTCCTTATGCACAAGAGGATTGTTTTATAAAATTAAACTAAAATGTCTTTTTGCTTGTCTATTGTATCTGTATAATGCTATCTAGGTCCTAAAGTATGAATTATAGCAAACCAAACAAAATGATTTATAATATCAAGCCTTAGCACTCACTGCATGAAGCCAATATTTTTGAGATGTTAGTAAAAACTCAATATTCAGCCACCCGAGACAACTGCAGTGACTGTGTAACTTTGTATACTTGGAATAAGCGACTACACTCACTGTGAGCTGGCATGCAAATAATAAATGTTTCACAGTGCCCATAGGGGGCATGACTTTTAGAAGTATGTGCATACAGATGCTCATGCGAAAAAGCATGCCTGATTTGTGCATGCACAGTCATGTTAGTTACATCTGCAACTGACCAGTCACAATGTAACAAATGTAACAAAATTTTGGAATTCCCATTTCATGGTAAATATCAAAATTGACTTTTAATCTTGTTTCAGGATTAAAGGAAATTCAAAGTGGCAGAACTTCCTGTGGGCAGTTTCCAGCCAGCTCTTTGACCCAGCAAACTCCTTCTGAAGACTGTTAAAAGTTTGATTTAAGGGTGGGTTGAGTAAAAGCAGTCACGGATGTCAGAATCTGGCCCTCACGGAAGAGATGTGGTATGCTGTTCAGTGCCATCTTCCCCAAATCTCCCTACTAGTATAACCCAAACCTGCTTGGGAGAAGCCGTGTCTTGAGCTATGTATTGCCACCACTACAGCCAACTAGTTATGGCAGTGGTTTGTGATGTGGACCCCAACCCACTTAGAAACGGATGGAAATTTCTTATTCTTTTTGCGGATGTCATTGGACAGCAGTCAGCTGATACCCAATTTAGTGCCTCTATAGATCTAACCAATATTCAGATACGCACCCTAGATGAGAAAAACTAAACATCCTGTCCGTGTGCAAGCCATCCAGTCCTTGTGCAAGCCATCCAGTCCATAAGCAGTTTTGCAATACTCCTGGGAGTGAAGTAAGTAAGAATTGAAGATTCAGGCTGTGACGGGGTCCCAGGGTGCAACATGGACTATGAGACCGCTGAACCCTCTGTCTCACCAACCTGGAGTATCCCTCTTACACTGTGATACTGTGTCAAGCCACACACCTCCGGCAGGTGCTGCACTTACACAGACATCCACAGGCAGGGACATACACCCAACTGAGTTACATGAATGATCTCTCAGCCACTCATGAACCATCAATAGGGAGGCTCCTGCCAGTTCCCCCCCAGCTTCCCAGTATTGCATCCTAGAACTGTACCGTCTTACACTGGTCAGAAGCCTGGCCAGTGTAAGTTCATTACCCAGTCCACCCCTCCTTCAATGTGGAGAGGACACACACTAGTCTTTGTAAACTGAGCTGAGATTTCCCAAATACTTCACTGAAATGCACTGTTTTAGGTAAAATATAAAACAGATTTATTAACTACAGCGAGAGAGATTTTAAGTGATTATAAGTAGTAAGCATAGAAATCAAAGTCGGTTACCTTAAAAACAAATCAACAGTCTAAGTTCTACAAACTAAAAAGGATTTGAATCAAGCTATCTCACCCTGACAGATGATACAAACAGATCACAAATCCTTAATACATAGGCTAGAACTGCCTTCCAACCCGGGACCACTCTCATAGAATCATAGAATCTCAGGGTTGGAAGGGACCTCAGGAGGTCATCTAGTCCAACCCCCTGCTCAAAGCAGGACCAACCCCAACTAAATCATCCCAGCCAGGGCTTTCTCAAGCCTGACCTTAAAAACCTCTAAGGAAGGAGATTCCACCACCTCCCTAAGTAACCCATTCCAGTGCTTCACCACCCTCCTAGTGAAAAAGTTTTTCCTAATATCCAACCGAAACCTCCCCCTCTGCAGCTTGAGACCATTACTCCTTGTTCTGTCATCTTCTACCCCTGAGAACAGTCTAGATTCATCCTCTTTGGAACCCCCTTTCAGGTAGTTGAAAGCAGCTATCAAATCCCCCCTCATTCTTCTCTTCTGCAGGCTAAACAATCCCAGTTCCCTCAGCCTCTCCTCATAAATCATGTGCTCCAGCCCCCTAATCATTTTTGTTGCCCTCCGCTGGACTTTTTCCAATTTATCCACATCCTTCTTGTAGTGTGGGGCCCAAAACTGGACACAGTACTCCAAATGAGGCCTCACCAGTGCCGAATAGAGGGGAATAATCATGTCCCTCGATCTGCTGGCCTCTCCCACAGTTCAAAGTCTCCCACAGACTCCAAAGTCTCCAAACTTCTCCCACAGACTTTGAACTCTCCCACAGTTCAAAGTCCTCCAGGTGTTGAGATGCGGGGGAGAAAGGCCAAGTGAAAGGCCAAGATTCCCCTCTTTTATAGTTTCTTCCAGCTTGCTGGAAGTCCTTGTTGGTCAAGCAGTCTTCATTGTCTACATGTTCTCTCTGAGAAGTCTTCTGGGATGGGCCATTGAGAGAGTGAATTCCCTTTAAGGCGCCATCAGTGCATCTGGCTACACCATTGTCATACCTGAAAGGCTCATTGTGGGTGTTCCCAACCTCACAATGTATTTTAGTAACGCACACATAGCAAAATTTCATAACTTCCCATACGATGATAGCACATACACTCCAACAGGATATTAATGTTCAACAGATCATGACTTTTAAAATGATACTTCACAAGGCATACATTATACAAAATAACTATATGATAGTGGTGAATTTGAGGGTTCCAGGGTGCTACTCTGAGGTACAGAGTGTCACAAATGAAATTTTTTTGTTATCAGATAAATGAGCCAAGAACTACTGTTTTTAAAATAAAATCCTCTCCTGAGTTATGTGCTCAAATGCTGAGGAGGTCACCCTACTGTGCCCCTTTTCAGTCCTGACTTGGCAATTCTGATATAATGTCTGGCCTAGAGTCTGGAAGTGCATTTAAGTGTCCGTACATGTAGTGGGGCGGCTGCCCCACTCCTGCAGAATGGGATGAAAGCCCTGGAGAGGGCTGCGGCTGGGAAAGAGTGAAAGCAGCTGAGGGAGTAGCTGACCACTGTGGCCAGCTCAATAAGGGCTCAGCTGGCCCTGATAAGAGGGCTGTGGGCCAGAAGCTGGAGAAGTCCCACTCTCGCTCTGGAGTGGGAAGGACTAGCTGCCTGGGAGCAAGGTACCTAAAATGAAGCAGTGCTGGCAAAGGGAGCTGGGAAGCTCCCACCTGGTAAACCCCCAGGCTGCAGGTCTTGCTAAAGGCTAGGAAAGGTACTGGGGCTACAGAGGTACAGCCTGGGAATAGGTAAAGGCAGTAAGTCCTACCCCCTTGCCAGTGATGAGTGGCCTTTACAGACTGCAGTCTGCCTCAGGGAAAGGGGGCTAGATGGTGACTGGCAGTAGGCACTGAGGCAAGGTGGGTTTAGAGGGTTGGGGGGCGTCCCCTGGGAGGGGAGACCCAGAGTCTGGGGGTACTGTGGTGGGAAGAACTCTTAGGGTAAAGGGGCACTGGGGTCCAGGAGGGACATGGGGCCTGCGGCAGGCAAGACACCAGCCAGCAGAGGGTGCTCTGTATGCTGGAGAGCTAATTCCCCAGACAACAAGCAGGAGGTGCCGTGCCGGTGAGTCTTTGACCGCTACACTACAGTAAAAGACATGAGGCCAAATTTAGTGAATTGGCTCAGATTTCAATGGGAGTTGCACTTGCTCACAGGGACACAGTTTATAAAAATAGACCGTAGGTTAAATTATCCATCATATCCAGGGGCAGATTTTGATCAGCCTATGAAGTGGCATTTCCAAATCCTGCCGGGCTCCATACACATGGGAAACCACAAGAACCCATGCTTTGCTTGCCAACCTAGCCTTCCCTGAGAATTAGAAGAATCAGTATCCAGTGCCACTTCTAGACTGGGTTGGATTGTCTTAACGTGAGGGGATAATTATAAAAGATACATTTATATTGCAGAGACCCCTAGGTTAGATCCTTCAATTTGAACAAAGCTGTGCATTCATAATCTAAAATAAATGGTTATATATCTTGCCTGGGGGAAAACAATTTTGTTTTTTGACTTAATTGTGAACATACATTAATTATGTAACAAAGAGGGAGCTAGAGTGAAGTTTTGTGCGTCTCTGTGGGTGTGAGATATTTTTAACCACTAGGGCTTTGTATTTGAGTTCCACGGGAATAAAGATGAAAACAACATTCTTTGAGTAAATCTGAATGAAACCAAATAGCTTCGTATTTGTGTCTCCCCCATCGCCATACAGTGGTGAGCAACCTGCGTTGCGGCCCGTCAGGGTAATCCTTTGGCAGGCCGCAAGACAGTTCGTTTAACATTTGCACAGTTGCCTGCAGCTCCCAGTGGCCGCGATTCATCATTCCCAGCCAATGGGAGCTGCGGGAAGCAGTGCTGGCCGGCACTTCCCGCAGCTCCCATTGGCCAGGAATGGCGAACCGTAGCCACTGGGAGCTGCAGGCAGCTGTGCCTGTGGATGGTCAATGTAAACACTGTCTCGTGGCCCGCCAGCGGATTACCCTGATGGGCCGCATGCAAAACAAAACACAAAACCTCCTGGAGCCTGTATGGTCCAAAATAAAGGGAAATCTGTTCTCTTATTTCCATAGTCCACAGTCTGGAATGCCATTAGGACTTAGGAGGTGAGATTTTAGATTTTATTGGCCCTTTAAATAGTTTATTTAGGCCCTGATGCTGCAATCGGATCCAAATGTATGTGGATCCTTGAGCCTGTGGAGAGCCCCATTTAAGTCCATGAGGCTCCATGACAGGTTCAAGGGTCCGCCTCTATGTGGATCAAATAGCAATATTGGGGCCTTAGGTATTACACAGCCTAAAAAAATGTAAACACAAATAAACACAACCACCCATGCACACCGGAGCTATTCCCATTGAAATGGAATACTCCTGCGTAACGCTACACTAGGATTTTGTGGACATGAGCTTGGCAGGAGGAGAACTGAATGGGGTTGTGAGTTTAAAATCTGAGCACTCGTTTCTCCTTTCACACCTGTTTTAGACAAGTGTAGCTCTACTGCTTTCATTGGATTTCCTTCTGATTTACAACAGTGTATGGGAAAGGAGGAGGAAGCTCTGAATCTTTAACCTCTTTTCAGTTAATAGCGTTAAGAAGCATAATCCACCTTCACTTGCATGCTGTCTTTCCTGCTTTTCTATTTCCCTCTTAGGAGATAGTGCTGAGTGACCTCAACTCCTGTTGAAGTCAGAGAGTGTGGAAAGTGCTTGGCATCTTACAGAATATAGCCCTTATTTTGCAGTCCAGCTGACTGAATGAAGTAAAATGAATTCTTGGGTGGAGTAGTGCTTGTCATTCTTGACTGTATGTGATTTCTTCTCTGACAAAAAGGGAAGTGGATTATGAAAAGACGTGCAATATCAAGTTCATGTTTTGTATTTGTGCAACTGTGCTTACTATCTGAAGGGCCAGATCCTGCATTCCTTAAGGAAACCCAGCTCCCATGCACCTCAATGGCGGCTAAAAGTCTATAAGGAATGCAGAACAAAGGTTCCTATTTACAATGAGTTAATGGAAGCAGGTGGGAGGTGAACACTGAGCCCAGTCTGACTTTGAAAGCGAAACAGAGTATTTGTCAGCATGGCCAGCTCTTAATTTAAATTATATGTAGTTTTTAAAATGAGAAATGTACTTACCATATCTTCAATTACACTTTATTATTTATTATTAATTTGTACTTGGTGGAGCAGGTCAAAAAATGCAGATTTTTTTTTCAAAAACTTTCCATTGAAATTTCAAAAATGTGAACATTTTCTGCCAGCTCCAATATTCTGATAGCACCTAGAGGCCCCATTGGGCTAGGTACTAACACAGAGTAAGGCCTGGGGTATAAACTTCTAAAGCCCCTAAGTGACAGATGAACTGAAATAACATTTTCAAAAGCGACCCTAAGTACCATTGGCTTTTGCTCACTTTTGAAAATGGTACTTAAGCTTTTAAGTCACTTGGCTAGTCCTGGTCTATATCCAAAGTTGAATGCTCTTATATTGAATGTGCGTGGAATGTCTCACAACCTGATAAATTAAATAACATTGTTTATGGCCTAAGAGAAATATAGCGATGGTTAGTGGATGGTGGAGAGGGAGTTGGGCAAGGATATATCAGAAGTAAAGTATAACTAGATACCTGAATAACATAATGGTCATGATGCTTCCCTCCTTGGTCCGCTCCCCAGTAAAGCACTTAACTACATGCTTATCTTTAAGCATATGAGCAGTCCCATTGAGATCAATAGGATTACTCACATGCCATGTCTACACTTGGAGATAGAAGTGTGATTCCCATCTCATGTAGACATACTTGTGCTAGGTGTTATTAGGCTAGTGCACTGTAAAGAAAAGTGTAATTGCTGTAGGGCAGGAAGTGCTGAGTGGTGATATAGGCTAGCCACCCCAAGTAAAAATCCACCAGAACCCTGTGGGTATTGTGACGGGGCAAGGCCAGATGGCTATAGGAAAGTAGTGGGAGATAGAGATATTAGCCCCAGGCTAAACAAATCCCTGGTACCAGGATAAGTAAATGGACGCTGCTCCAGGTCAATTAAGACACCTGGGGCCAATTAAGAACTTTCCAGAAGGCAGGGAGGTTGATTGAGACACCTGCAGCCAATCAGGGGCTGGCTGAAACTAGTTAAAAGCCTCCCAGTGAGTCGCGCATGTTGAGTATGTCTATATGAGCTGGGAATCACACCCCTAGCTCCAAGTGTAGACATACCCACAGTGTGGAAAGCTAACCATGTGCTCAAGTGCTTTTCTTGATCAGAACCAAACTGAGTAACATACTTATGTCACAATATTAAGATTCACTGTAATCAGTTCTCAGATGTGTGTTAATTTGGGTTTTAATGCTCTCACCAATTGAACTGTTTATAAAGTTTTCCTTTGTAAACACAAAATGAATGTAGTTGCCCCTCTCATTCACTAATCTCAAAGTGCCTTCAAATATTAATTAATTGATATTTCAGTGGGAGACAAGTAAGTATTATTATCCCCATATAACAGATGAGGAAACTGAAACTGGGTGAAGACTAGGAAAAATAAAAATCATAGACTCAATGGAATTGTCAAATACATTTGCCTGGATTGTAGTCCTATCGTTATTAGGTTCAATTCCATTGATGTTCTTGCAAGTGACCTTGCTGGCAACAATGTTTATGGAAACACTGAATTTTGTACAAATATTGGGGAATATTCACAGAAATTATATTTTGATTTTGTAATTATCAGTGGTCACACCAGAAACTTGGATTCAAAATGTTACCCAGTCATGGAACCATAAACATACCCAGTGTTCTATATGTCAGCTCAAAACAGCTTGAAATTCCAATATCAATTATTTGAAATGAATTGCTTATGGATAAGTTAAACAGCAAAGACTATTTGCAGAAATTAATTCACTGAACACTTCTAAACAACAAACAAACTGGAGGAAATCATCAATTTACCCATGGTATATGAGAGGAAAAAGAGCCAAAATTCATTAAATAAGTTATTTATTTGGAATTATTTGATAGCTCTAATCAGAACAATTTTTAAACAGACTGAATCTGAGTTTTGAGTGGGGATAAATAAGAGAGCATGAAAGAGGAATCCAGAATAACGAATCATACAGAGCAGATTAATTGCTCTCTGGCTTTTTCATAATTCAAGAGGGACATGAAACAAAACTAAAATGCAACACACAAAACTGAATAAAGGAACTACTTTTTTGTACATAATTAACCGTTGGAACTCATTGCCACAATATATTACTAACGTGGCATAAGTGGGATTGCAAAAAGGATTAGACATTTGAGAATAATAAAGAACATCTGCATTGACATTAAGTGGAATAATAATGTATACGGAGTGCAGCACTCATGCTTCTGGACATAAACCAACAACTAAGTGTTGTAGGTTAGGCAGATGCTTTACTCATAGACAAGTTATTGCATAATTCTCCATTCTGGGGGTTTCTCACATTGCTATGAATGTGATAAAGCGATAGGACCCAGATCCTCAAAGGAATGTAGGCACCTAACTTCCATTGAAATCAATGGGAGTTATGTACCCCTAAATATATTTGAGGATCTGGGCCTAGATTACATAATGCTCTGATGTGGCATGGCAATATTTATGTTCTTTTTGATAGCTAGTTCTATATTTAAGATTAGTCATAGTAGCAGTGTACAGAATTACAGTGTGAAAAGCAAAGCTTGCGAAGTTGAACTTTTGTTGAATAGCAGCACATTTCCTGTGGCAACTGGCCCAGGCATTCTCCTGAGTCCACTTTAGCCAAAGGCAGAGGAGATCCTAGTGGAGGGCTCAGCAGCAGAATGTGTGCCGGGGGGAAGATTGCAGTGGCACAAAGTGGCTGTCTGCGACCTCCCTTGCACCAATATAGCCCAGGGAACCAGGACAGCTGAAAGAGTGAGTAGTGCTGGCAGGGTAAGAGGCATAGACAAGGCAGCCTCTGGTTCAGTGGCTCCCATCACTGAAGCTCAGGGTAGGAATTAAAGGGATGGGGAGTTTCAAAAGCTTTCACGGATGATTTAACTGTGCTCCCATTGAAGTCAGTGGCCAACCTCCTTTTGGTTGCAGTGAGAACAGACTTAGGCAATTATTGAATGCTCTTGAAAATCCAACCCTGCAGCTACTTCCCCTGTAGTGAAACCCAAGGAGTGCCACAGTGGAAATATGTACTCCCCCCCCCCCGAGTAAATCCTCCCTGTGACTCAAGGGGTTTTGATGGTGTAATTTGCACTTAGAATCATAGAATATCAGGGTTGGAAGGGACCTTAGGAGGTCATCTAGTCCAACCCCCTGCTCAAAGCAGGACCAATCCCCAATTTTTGCCCCAGATCCCCAAATGGCCCCCTCAAGGATTGAACTCACAACCCTGGGTTTAGCAGGCCAATGCTCAAATCACTGAGCTATCCCTCCCCACTTCCTTGTGACAGACTCAATGAATTTGGCCCAATGAGTGCATCAAAATGTAACTGGCTGTCTCAATGGCTATTAAAGCTATTGAAGACAACACACACCTAAAATGCTGAATTTAGTCAAGAAACACCTAAAAAGGATATGTGTTTAAGCTTTTAGAAGAACATCTCTCAGGTTCGGTGCACAAAAGTCTTTAACAGCTATATTTTCACATGGATACCACCTGAAGATATTATAGGCACACCTATTTTACCCACTACAGCTGGAGTCCTCCTACACAATTCCATTTAATTGATCATTAAGGAGTAAATTGCTGTGTGAAAGACTGCAAAACAGCTTGGGTGAATTGACCTGCACAAAGCTCGTTCTTCTAGCAGCAAGCTGAAATTCTTACCGCTGAGCAATTTCCATGACAATAGAACAGTTCCGGTAGCTTTTATTTTAAAACAAGGACAAAATGGAACAAAAGAGAAAGCAAATAAAGGAGATGAGAAATCTGAGATAAAAGACAAGACAAGACACTAGCCAAAAAAAAAAAAAAAAATCCCAACCAAAAAAATCCCCAACCACCAAAAAACCATCAATTCAACAACAGGTCCCATTAATCTAACTATTAGTTTCTTGTAAGAAACTAGTTGACACTTTAACTTATTTTGAGGCAATTTAGAAACTACAATAAAAAAAAATCCCTCCACACTGCATCTACTCCTGGAAATCATGGTAGATTCTGCTATTTGAATCTTATCCTCTTTGAAAGTCAATGACTTTGGGCGGGGGGGACTCCACCACCACCACCTTGGCAGATTGCCACTAACTGGTTTCATTTTTCATCTGTTACACCCATCATATATTTCTGCCTTTATTTTGTTTGCAAACCTGTATGTCATTGCATTGAATTATTGTTGTTATATATTTATATACATTTATATAATTATTTTATTTCCTCTAGAAACAACTCAGGGAAATCACTACTCATATCCAGCTTTCTTGCTTTTAGCTGTTTCAGGCATTTCCCCTCCACGCACTACCCCACCCACCCCATTGCCACCTCTCTGTTACCAAGTCAAAATAAAAGTCTCCCCCTCTCTGTGTCTTTCATTGTTTTTCCGATGGTTGATTGAATGGTATGCTAGGTTCAGTGAACTTGGTCTTGGCTAGTGCTCCACCCAGAAACAACGTTCTCTTCTATACAAATTACCATATGAAAGCGGCTAATGTCACTTTACTGCGGCTCTGCTCAGTGCTTCAGAATTGTGAGTGGCATCCTGCACTCCACGTTTGCTTGGTTTTAAGGAGTCATTCTGCTTTCTCTTCCCCATGCCCTACCCTTCTATGAAATATTTTGTCTGCTTTCCTTTATTTGCCAAAATGCCATCTTCACCTAATGAAATACGCATTATCTTAGATTTGAAAATAACTTGATCCTGGAAAGCTGATATTGTAAAAATATTGTTATCTGATTATAGAAATCCGTGGTGCAGATCCTCAGCTGGTGCAAATTGATTATCACACACTGATTTATACCAGCTGAGGATCCGTCCCTTGAAACTTTAGAAATCCAAAATTCCCATCGAATATTTCCTTTCTGGAGAGAAACACACCCTCAGCTGGTGAATATTACCATAGCTCCATCCTCAGCAGGTGTAAATTGGCATAGATCCATGGTCCTATGATAGTTTGCACCAGCTGAAGATCAGCCTCCTTCCCTGTAACTTGCTCTTAGAATTTTAAGGTAACTAGGTATCCCTGAAAATAAATAGGCTCTTTGCAGTGATATTTCACTAATATCACTTGGGAAGCAAGAGAAAGCTGTTACTCTTTGTTATCATTACATCTTCGGTACACACCGCTTACATAGTTGCGCCATTTGTTCCTGGGACCCTAGTAAATACAATTTACATGCGTCCTAAATGGAAAAACTGAAAATGGCACACTGAAAAACAAGAGTCTCATATGCACACATGCCTATGCTTAAAGCAAGAGGATCTGTTTATTCACTACAAGTCCATGCTCAGTGCTTATTAATTGACTGCCTTATCATGAAAAGGTTTTCATGGAACTGGAGGAAAAAAAGAATAAGAATATTGACAATTCAAGGGCTGGCTTGGAACATGTATATTAAAAGGCTTTCCAAGTTCATTGCAAATTTAAACTGCTGTTATTGTTCAGTTCAGTATAATACAATACAACAGGGCTTCTTTGCATATGCGGTGGTGGAGAGTGAGGACACTTTGCCTGAAAAAGGAAATATTGTTTTTTCATTATTTTTATCTTTGTCATTCCCACAATAAAGTGTTTGAAAGGATTAAAAATATGGTTGTAATTTGGCATTGGGCGATTGTTTCAGTAACAGTGTGCGTGAGAGACAGCAAGAGAAAGAGAGACGTGGCCAATTAGGACTCTTAAGTTGGTCACACGCAAACAAATGACTTTCAGTTTTTCTTTTGTTGCAGCTGCGTTCCCGATGGGGCAAAACCTTTCAGCCTATACTTCAAGGTACAATATGATCTTCTGAAAGGATAAATTATTAAAATGCAGTGTCTGCTTGTGAAAACTTAAACTCTGTAAAGCTGCACTCACTTGGTCCCAAAGAAATAATGATAACATCACTTCAGATTTCAGTTAAGCAAAAACACATGCTATTTAAAAAAAAAAAAAATTTGGAGTTCAGTTGGCCTAAATAAAATATATCTACAAAAGAAAAATGGAATCAGCTTCATTAGAAAGTCAAGGTGTCTGGTATGATTTATACAATGCAAAGGGGTTATCGTCACCTAGATGTGTATGTGAAGTCTAGTATTGCTGTTTTGTGCAGCATATTTTAATACCCCTTCATATCATGAGACTATCACATCTTTCATTATTTGTCCACATAAATGTTAAGAGCTCAATCCTGTTAGGATCCAAGCACTTTTTTCCTAGTTCCCTCTCCCACTTTCTAGGTATTAATAGTGTGTTCATCACCATGCTGTCTGAGAGCCAAATCTTGTCCATTATATTCTAATTTGTTATTAAGGAAAATATATGTATTTGTCTTTGTTATATAGAGAACAAACAAAAAAACAGCCTCACCCAATTAAAAATAAAACCACCAACGAGCCAACCAAAAAGGAACGCTTTGAGGCACTAAGCAGTGTTTAATATTGATTACTGAGTAAATTGAGACAGCTATGAGGGGTTTTGTCAGTGGATCAAATTTTACATGTCTGACAATGTTAACAATATCAGACACAATCATTTATCAACAAAACTATTTCAGCTGTTGGGTGAAACGCATTGCATCCCAGAAGTGTTTTGTCATATAGCTTCTTCCATCTAACAAATCATGGTGTTATACACTTCATCTTGCCTGTGGCAACGAGAAGAATGTTTTTTGGCAGGAGGTATGTCAGTAAGACTGTTGATTAAGAATTTATATAAGGTATTTTTTTTCTAGTTTAGAATTTATTTATGTTATTTCTAGAAAGGTGATAATCATTAACTATCCAGAACAAAAATCTAAGGAATTGGTAAGCACAAAGTATAGGGCTTGTCTACATGGGGACATCCAGGAAAATTAACCCTAATTATAAGTGTGAATTTGAAGTGGATTAGTTAAACCATATTAAATCCCTGTTTGGATGCTGTAGTTCAGAATTAAAACAGCCTTAATTCAATTTATCTTAATTCACTTTGAAATTTGAATTAACTTTCCTGGATGTCCCCCATAATGAAACCCCATGGAGACCTAATGAGAGCACCATACACATCTGAAGAGTTTGCTTAGACACTTGTCAAATATCTAGGGACAGGTGTGAACATCTAGGTTTGGTTCATATAAGAACTAGTAGAAATGACACAAACTGAATCCAGACCTGGAAATTTGGGGCCAGATTCTAATACATTTGTTCATAATGACTTCTGTGGGAATTCTAGCGGTATGAGGTGTGATTCAACATGAGCAAAATAAGTAAAATACGGCCGTCAGTGAGAACTGGGAAAGTTCAATTTGTTCTTCACTTGGCTTCTCTATCAGGAAACCTCCCATGACTGCTTCACTGTGCTGCAGCAGAATTCTTCTGGGACGCCCTGTAATTTGCCCCATGAAACGATTCATAGCTATGCTGCATATTCAGAGCCAGAGGTAGTCATTCAAAGGGGGCAGCAGCAGCAGCGGACTCAAATTGCTGATGCTTTGCTCTGTCTGGTAAAAGGGGATAAATCTTTTCCCCTGTGGCATGCTGCTGGAGAGAGAAAGTAGTGGATGCTTCCCACAAAGAATGTGAGTGTGGACAGGGCTGGAAAGATTCCTCCCAAAGGGAAAAGGTTCATGGAACTTTCCCTTGAAGAGTTTTGGTTGCCTGGACGAGACGGTGAGAGGAAGAAGGGTTACCCTTGAAGAATGCTGCTACCTCCTCTAGACAGGAAGGGATGCATCCACTCAGCAAGGATAAGGTGTCAATGTAGGAGGGACTCAGGAAAGGTTCATGGAGTTTGGATGGATGTTGGGGTGATCATCCAAACTGAAGTGCCGAAGCTTTTGAATCTCTGAAGTTTCATAATGTTCATGATGCTTGTTCAATATCTTTGCCAAAATAAAGCTTGTCAAGCTTTTCTAACCCTCATTTCAATATCTTAGAAACTGAAGTACAGACTATGGCTTGCATAGGGACTATTAGTGTTGTAAGTCAACAATATGGGCAGTTATATGGGACACCGTCCCTGCCCTAAGGAATTTACAGCCTAAGGCCCCAAGCCTGCAAAGATTTATGCACATGCTTAAGTCTACACACTGTGAGTAATCCTATTGAAATAGCACATAAAGTTAAGCACATACATAAATCTTCACAGGATCTGGGCCTCCATAGGTTAACAATATGAAATACACTGGGAGAGCCAGGAGCCAGTTTATCTTGGTGTATTTTTTTGTTGTAGATATAATTGGTGGCTGAGAATATTTTGATTGACCTGGATTTGAACTTGCAGGCTTCCCACAGAGTTGAGATTCGAGGAGGGTTTTGAAAGGTCATGGTCTACCTGATATTACCTTAAAAGAAAAGTCCTGACCACTAACTTAGATTTTAAAAAATTGTATTAGCTGCTTGCCTAAGCCAAATCTTGATTTTCTTTCTAGCAGAACTATCCTGCTCTCTGACTCTTACATCTTGACTATGATATTCATTCATAATCTCCCAGGACTACAGGAGTTTCTTGCTGATCTGTTAATATTTTTTTTCCAAATTCAGTAACTAAGAACAGTGCAAGCATGAGGTGAAAAGCAAAAAAACAACCACAAAAAACAATGATGGGCCTGCTTCAACTGAGTTATTTATGCATAAAGCTGGAGTGGTGAATCAGGCCCTATATGGAAAAAAATACTGACACTGTTTTCAGTTGTTGGTTTGGGACAGTCACTATTCCAGTGGGTAGAATTTTTCACAGATAAATTTGTATGTTGTTTACAAATTCACATTTTTCAGAACTTTTCATTCTTTGAAATTTTTTGATATTTCAACTTTTTGTGTCGTCGTCCCCCCCCCCCCCCCCCCATCCCCCCCGTCCTCTGGAGCCAGGATGAAAATTGTCCAGGTAACTTTATTTCTTGCAGGGTAGATATTCCATTTTCTGAACAGTTCTAGTCACTGTACATTTTACTTTATAAATTAACTGATCTATATCCTGATATGAGAACTCTTCACTGAAAATTAATGCTGGGTCCATTGGCTGTATTAAAAAAACCCACAGCTGTCAAAAGCAGAGTGGAGCAAAAGAAAAAGAGACAGTAATTGTCTAGTCAGGGTGATTCTTGGTAACTCAGGATACATTCTGCACATTCCACATCAGTGGGGTTGCTCTCTGAGTGTGCAACAGAACCCATATTATAATAGATTAGGAAGGACTGGGGTGGCCCTACACAACTTTTGCTGGAATGATTTGTTTCTTTTTGTTCTTATTTTCTGATAGCTTCCCCAACCCTAACAAGGGTGTGGGGTGGGGGGGGGGGGGGGAGGGAGGGAATTGGAGACAGGAAAATTTATTGTTGAGGGAAAAGGGGGGAGGGGAGAGAGACTTTTGCAATAGCCAATAATCCTGAAATACAATTATATATCTTGCAAAACCGTGAGAGCTATAGCAGGCTTAAAACTGATCAATTTTCCACCCAAGTTTACAAGAAAAATAAAGACCATTGGAGTTCATAAATCAACATTTCTTATGGTTCTTATATGTTTTCTCTCTCCTGGAGGTAAGTGATTCTAAAAGGAAGCTATAAAGATCAGCAAACTAGTAAAGAAGTGCGTGTGTGTAAACATATTTACATCGTGGTTTTCATTGCACCATAAATGGAGCTGGAAATCTATAAAGGCAATAAAATACTTGGGCTCTAGTGGTATTATGGATATCATTGACAGGCTCCTCTTCTCTGCAATCTTATGTCCAGGGTTCAAATATGCCTTAATCATAGAAAAATGGGATTACTCTTTTCAAACTGGTCACTAAGGCATAGTTGTCCATGACACCCACAGTGAAATGTGAACATGACAGAAGAGAATCACATATATTAATAAGTATTCATAGGTATTTGTATGAAGCATTAGTATGTCATATATTTTTATTCTTAAGAACTGGTAAAGTGGATCTTCACCTGAATTCAGAAGTGTTGCTGGGACTCAAGTGTCTATAATAATAAAAATAAACATTAATTAATAATAACAAATAGGTCTGATTGCCTTGCCCCGGTATAAAAATCCACAGGAGGGGTCAAGGGGAAGAAAAGTAAGTTATTCCATCACAAGGGAGAGTGTTAAGATTTGCACACCTATCCCTACCCTGTGACACAAGCATGCGGCTCAGCCTTCAAAACCAGTGTATACCCAAGATCTCTCCCTAAGGGTGTGGTCCTGTGGAGTTTCCCAGATTTGCATCTTCTCTCCTTCTTTAATAGGTCCACTGGGAGTGTTGGAGAGTAGCAAGGGCGCCGGACTTTTCAGTGTGCTGATGATATGCACAGTTCTTTATCTTTATCTGTACTGACTCAGCCAATGCTGTTGAATATCTCACCCAGTGTCTAGGCTTTGAGATACCATGGTGATGGATGCAGTAGAGAATAGAACAGATGAGATTTGGTCAGTGATGAGGGCTAACTGATTGATGCTCAGTCTGGATAAGAGTGATAGATTGGGGGAAGTGATGCTCATAGATTGGAGAAAGCAACCACAATATGTATCCTGGGTTATATCTGCCCCTCTAATTGAGGTTGTGTGCTTGCCATTTCCTAGGGGTGTTATTGGATTTGTAGTCACTGTCAGACCATCAAGAAGGCTTTTTTCCCCTCTCTCTCTTTCCAGGGGAGTGTGACCATTTATTTCAGTTGTGGACATTGCTACCATCATAGAACGATAGAAATATAGGACTGGAAGGGACCTCAAGAGGTCATCTAGTCCAGTCCCCTGCACTGTGGCAAGACTAAGTGTTATCTAGACCATCCCTAACAGGTGTTTGTCTAACCTGTTCTTCAAAACCTCCAGTGATGGAGATTCCACAACGTCCCTCAGTAATTTGTTCCAGTGCTTAACCACCCTGTTAGGAAGTTTTTCCCAATGTCCAACCTAAATCTCCATTGCTGCAATTTAAGCCCATTACATCTTGTCCTGTCCTCAGTGGATAAGGAGAACAATTGAGCACCTTCCTCTTTATAACAACCATGTCACTTCAAGATTTAAAAACCTAAATCAACCCTGAAGTAGGAGCTGGTGCAGAATGCAGCAGCTTGCTTATCAAACAACATAGCTTGCAGAGAATCCCTGTACCAGTGCTCCTTGTTCTCTCTTGGCTGCCTGTTGGGTTCCAGTTTGATACCTGTTGGGCTGAATATGTCACGCTCAGCTAGAACTTTCTGTCTGTAGACCTCTGAGCACTTCACCAGGGTTGGAGAAGTATCTAAGGCACTGAGAGTTTGAGTGACTTACGTGAGGTAGTTCAGCAAGTCAATGGCAAAGGCAGCTATGGACCCGTATTTCTTGACTGCCAGTCCTGTCTCTTCTCCACTGGATCATCCTGTGTCCTAGACTTGGCTTTGATTCTTGAACCCCTCAATATTAAAAGAAAAACAAACTGAATAAACAAAACTATTGCAAAGCAGCACTCTGCCTAGACATAAATTTGTCACCTCATTACTTATAAGTAAGGCTACAATTATGTCACGGAGGCTTCCGTGACTTCCATTGACCACCGTGACATTTTCTGGCTTGGGGCTGGAGCTCCCAGCCAACCCTGCCCTCGCAGCTGCCAGCCCCAGACATGGTGTGGGGACCCTGCGCTACCACAGCTGCCCCAAGGGCAGAGGCTGGGGGACTCTGCAGCTACCAGCTGCCCAGGGTGAGGGGACCCCACAGCAGCACAGCCCCAGGGGCAGGGGGACCCTGGAGCTCCCACACACTGCAGCAGTGGGTGACCCAGGAGCCCCAGCAGCAGTGGGTGCTGCACCCACCTACCCCTTTTGTCAGGGATATTTTTAGTGAACGTCAGGGACCGGTCACGGGATGCCGTGAATTTCTGTTTATTTCCTGTGACCGGTCCCTGACGTTTACTAAAAATATCTGTGACAAAAACTTAGCCTTACTTATAAGTAATTTGGCAGAGGAAGAATTTGAAGAAGAAAAAGGCAGTGGCTGCATGAGATTGGGCTCCCTGTGATTTTGTAAATATGTGCATGTCTTTTTGTGATTGATTTGGTATCTTAGAACAGGTTTTTTGCAATTATTTATATAGCGGCATAAGCCCATTTATATGAAAGTATCCACCCATCTGGCCTGATTTTCAGAGGTTCTGAACACTCACAACTTCCAACTTTATATATCTCCTAATTTTATTTTCTTGTAGATTAAAGATGGGCCTGAACCAAAACATTGTCTTTGAGCTCCAATAAAACTGGAGATTCCAGATCAGAACCTCACAACTCTGGGCCATTTTCTCTCATTCTCTTTTGCCTCATATAGCTTCCCTTTGTAGTTGTAGTCTGTATTAAAAATCAATCAATCAAACACTTAAAGGCTTGGATTTTCAAAAATGCCTAAGTGAACTAGGTGCTCCATGTCGATTCACTCTCAACTGGAGATGAGCACCTAATTCCCTTTGGAGCCTTAAATTGGCAGAAAAACGTGTTGCTCTTCAATTTGTCCATCATGAACACTGGCCACTCTGTTTAACACTATGAAAGGGCGGAAGATGGTGGAAGCTTTGCAGTGGAGTGTACTCCCAGTACGTCCCACCGTTGGAGCATTAGAAGACATGCTAAACTGTTAAGTCTTCTTACCCGACATGGTTCTGGACACCTGATAACTTCACTTCTTGAGTTGCTGTATATGTTATGCCTTAAGTTTGAAGGTAAAATTGTGTTTTCATGTCAGAAGAAAATATACCTGACAGTTCAGAATACTGACCAGTAGTTACAGCTGAGCAATGTAGTTTAGGTAGATTAGTGTACTCTCTCTGGGGTGTTGACAGTCAGTCAGTCTAGTTGCTTAATCCAAGCACTTTTACAGTTAAAAATTGTTGCCAGAAAAAGGAAACCAGCTCTTTAGATACATTATCTCCTTTCAAGATTGTCCTGAGGGCACTTATACTCATTATCCTAACATTAAACAAGTGAAGGATTTCTTTAAAAAAATATTGTTCAATCCATGTAGAGTCCCTGGAGCTGAGCGTTTTACGTTTTTGTGGCTTGAAACAATAACAGTAGCAATTAGTTTACATTTATTTAGTCTTTATGGTTCTTTCCTTCCATTTTCAGCACATTTTGAGTGCTGAAATCCTGACCGATTAACTTCCTTAGCACTGTAGTATAGGAATAATTTTTTTTAAAAAAGTATGAATGAAAATAGAAATACACATGATTGTTATCACTGATGGAGGGAAATCACACCGTTAGCCACCTTTTCTTTTTTTTCTTTTTTTTTTTTTTGGTAGTGTAGAGGCCTTTGGAATATGGATAACAGTGTTTACACCTCTGGCGATATTACAGTTTGCTCCAGATGAGATCTTTCCTTAGCACAGAACCAGCCAAGGGACATCAGATCTGTTCTGGTTTCTTCAGGCATTAGCAAGATCAGTGACTTTCTCCAAAGCTAGATGTGAAACCTGTAAAACAGCTAACAATGCAAAGAGAAGTTAAAAGAAGAAAAAGCTTTTTTTCCCCCTAGAATGACAATCATAATTTAGAAGGCCATCATATATAGAGAACATTATTACAAATTTCATTTGTTATTTAAAAAATGGCAGAAGACATGTATTTATCTGCTTAAATTTTCTCTCTTCACCTTAGCTCTAATTTGTTAGTGCAGACAATCTTCAGCCACACGATCAAAATGTCTGATTAGTAATATGCTTTATTGTAGTATATTTTTCAGCCGCTTGATGTCTCTAAATGTAGTACAGCATTCCAGGCAGGGAGTAGGTCCTGTCCTGGTAAACAAAGGCAGACAAAGTTGAAACTCAAGTTGTGTGGAAGGCTTTTGATGTTTAGCTGTTTGCTTTAATAAATGCTGCTTGTGTAAGACAAATTCTATATATCATGGCATAGTGTGGAACTTTTTAAACAATGAGAGGGCTGTTTTGCGGAAAATTTCTATTATTTGGTGGAAATTCAAACACTGAAAAAGTTCAGCTGAAATATATTGGTTTTCAAGCATTCATTAAAAAAAAAAAGTTAGTGAAAAAATTTAGTTGAAAACCCAATTTTTCATCCAAAACTAGTTTCAATGGAAAAAGTTTGACCAGCCATACATAGCTTTCATTTATAGCATTTGCTGTGAAGGTTTTTCTTAGCCATTTATTCCATATTCGTAGATGTTAAGGCCAGAAGAGACCTTGATGATGATCTAATCTGGCCTCCTGTATTACACAGGCCATAGAAGTTCATCGCTCTGAAGTGTACCTAGCCTCAGTGTGCCAAAAAAGCTGGGATGGGCGACAGAGGAGGGATCACTTGCTGATTACCTGTTCTGTTCATTCTCTTTGGGGCAGCTGGCGCTAGCCACCATCAGAAGACCGGATACTGGGCTAGATGGACCATTAGTCTGACCCAGTGTGGCCGTTCTTATGTTCTTATTTTTCCTGTTCCATGAGCAACATACTTTGTCCTGAAAGAATTCCCTGTTTTTAGATTTTTGTGCCCTGCTTTTGAACCCCTCACCAGAATGAAGACTTTAGCTTGTTCTGCTTTACCAAATCACTTCACATTCTTGATTGACTTCACCACAAACTCTGTTTAATCCACAGACGCAAGAGCTCACTTTAGCCTTTTTTCATTAAAAAAATATCCTTAAAACAATGTTGGTGAAATCCTTGGCCTATTGATGTCAATGAGAGTTTTGCCACTGACTTCACTGTATTTTGTCCTCTTCAGGCAAATTGTCTCCATCCAAGGAACAGGGTCCAAAAAAATGCCTGACAGAACACCAAATATACTAGATGAGGTGCAAGAGTATCAGGCACTGGGCAGATTATCCGATAGTGTACTCTTCGTTTCAAGAATACAGCAATAATTATTATATAAGACAAATGGTGCCCACACACTGGGTTTGACGTTCTGGATTTTGCATCAGGAGGATGGGCCCATTGCCATTCTCACTTCCTTCTCACACAGTGCTCCCCCTTTCCACTTACGGGTACAAAATGAGAGTTCATGAGGGTCAGGTCAGATGGGGATGTGTGCAGTGTGGCAATCTGTACAGGATTTGGACCAAGATTCCCAGAGCTGAGGCAGCTTCTTTCACAGCTGTTAAGCTGCATGAACTCCCCATTCTCCCTCTTCCATGCTGCACAGACCCATGTAGAATCAGCCCCCAAGTGTATAGTTTCAACAGTTTCTCTACAATCAGCCCTAACTTCCTTTCGTGGTCAGCACATCACATGAGTTTTCCATGTAATATGCCCTATTTTGTTTTGCAGTTGCCACCCTTATTGGCTGCATTTTGGATTTACTAGCAAAGTTGGCCATAAAATATCCAAATTTCCCCATCACTTGTTTTATTGAGGATTATTCCATATGTTATGGCCATCCTTGACACCATACATTTATCTGTGCAACCAAAATTATGGCTTACAAGAGGCATCCCAACACGGATGTGGGCCTTGTGCCACCCCATCCATGTCATTGGTGGGTTTTTCCCATTGGCTTTGGATCAGACCCATAGTAATTTGAGATAGAAAATGGAGTAGATGGGGTGGCCTGGGAAATCACAAATGTTGTTTTTGAAAAATATTTCTGCTTTTCATCAACATTTCATTTTTGCAAAAAAATTTCACCACTTGACCAGTAGTAACTGCTCCTTCCAACAGTTACAGCACCACTGACAGCCATCTGCTGTTTCATTCCGTAATGGAGGTTTCTACCAAAGCAGCAGTTTAAAACCTATCCATGGCTTTACTTGTTAAGCTTTAAACTAAATTGCAGTTTCCCTTCAAGTTTTTACTAAATCTCTGATTCATTTAGCACTCCCTCCCTCACCCAGATGAATGTTACCTGGACCAGTTACTTTACTTTACTTACAGGTGTATGTTGTTATCACATCAATGATCATAGTTCTCTAATTGCTATCTAACTCTGCTTCTACTGTAGCAGAATTTTAAGTACTGCATTCATCAGTTCTGTATGCTTTTTCTCTTTTTTAGGGACATAGTCAAAATAGCTGTGTTACTTGTCTATATACTCTAACCCTGGCTTCTGTTCCCACATCGAAGGGCACCAGTTTTATCTTTTAATTTCTGCTGCAGTGTATATATCTGTAGAACTTTGTATTCTTAACTAGAAAATTCCCTACAAACTCGAATTAGTATTTTTTAACTCTTCCCATTGACCATTCTAGTCTTCTGCTGCTTATTTTTTCTGATAGCACAGTCCTCCTCCTTAACAAAGCATATTTTCATATGCATCCTACTTCTTCTTTTGGTGTCCCTGGGGGCTTACCAATATTTGTTCCTACTATCCTTTCCTCTGTGTGGACTATACCTGGAACAATTCCATCTACAGGGTCTCTAATTGTTCTCTGAGCAGTTTTCAGTTCTGTAAGGTAGATTTCCTTATGTAAGATTCCAATCAGAATTCTTACTTGAGGCATTTTGGATTTTTGTTGCAAGTTTTATTCCTGTGAGTGTTTCAAATGGAACAATACTGTCATCACGAGCCTCTTTAACTTGCAACCTTATTTCACATTCTTGGCTCATTTCCTAGAATCAGGTCCAAAGTAGTTACTGACTGTTACACACACTACAAAAGAAAACAAATGCATGGCACACTTGCAGGCACATTGCTCTTGACCTGCTTAATTTTTTGAAGCAAAAAATATAAGTCATTTAATTCCCCCATTACCAAAATTTTGGCCTCCTGACTTGAACTGCCTTAAAAGTTAAGAACCACGGCTGAGACTCACGTGAAAATCTTTATTGTCCTTAATGTCTGTTCAAATTGTGGTGTTTGCCAAAATCTGTTTGTTTTCAGACTCAGTATAATTTGGCACTAATCTTACTTTTTCTCCCCTCACTATTGGGGCATCAGGGGTCTATTCCAGAGAAAGAGCTGCTTAGTGGAAGGCTGGGGGCAGAGAGAAGCTTCCCCAGTTTCAGAGGTGAGATGATAAGTATTAGGGGAAATTTGTGGGGGGAGGGACTTTTTTTTTTCCTCAGCAAAAAGTGCAGATTCAGCTACACTGAAATGTAGCAAATTGGTTTCAGTTTCACCAAATAATTTCACTTGGAGAAAAATATCTAAAAAACAAATGCAGGAGAGAAGAAAAATGATGTGTGTATGTGTACATAATATAAAGTAATTCCCAAAATCAAAAGAGATTAAAAATAGGAGAGGGGGAGACTAAGAAGCTGGCGGAGGAGAGTTGCAAAGCAGGCTGAAAAGAAAAATAATTTTTCAGAGGTAAGTGAAGGCTGGAAAAAGTTTCACCTTGAGGCAAAGAAGGGGAAAAAAAGACCCTCCCCCTGAAATTTTAAAGACCTACTAAAGAAAAAACTATTTTGAGGGAAAATGAAAATACTGAAAATGCCAAGGAAAAGAGACAACCAACTAGAGAAGGAGAAAAAATGTGTCAGGAAAGAAAAATGTGGAAAGAAAGAAGGGATACACGGTGAATGATTATTCTTGCACCTTGCTACATTTTGAGTCCAGGATATTTTGATCACATATATATACAAAGGCCCCATTTGTCCATTGCATTATGGCCTCGTTATGCTGCTCTGGACATATAAAAGGGTTGGGCTGTATTGCTTTGGGATAACTTAGGCATAGGTGAATTTCCCAACAGGTGCGTATCAGCTCTGTTACTCCCCTTTGCAGTCCTCAGCATAGCGTATGTGTCAGCAATGTGCTAGGAGCATCACAGTGCTAGCAGCTATAGCTATTCTGGGCAGTTGAATTATACAAGACCTGAGGCTGCCCTAACTTACGCCAGGAACCAGGTAGAGAGAATAGGACCAGAATACCAAAGCGGGCCTACAGTAGTTTAACGCCATCTTTGACCCCTTTCCCCTCACTTCCTGTGCCAAACAGAGGTCAACTGAACTGAGAATTGGGTATTCAGTATTCAAAAGACGGTTTCACAGTGGTGAAGAACAATCACTGAAGCCCTGGCATGGACCTGACACATATGCCTCTCTGCGTTCGGGAATTTGTTGGCTGAAGCTTCCCAGCCTGATATGAGACAGTTACACTGCTGGCATAGTCTAAACCTACACTCTTTTTTATAGAGAGGAAGAATGGCCCAGTGGTTAGACTGTTAGCCACAGACCTGGGTTCAATTCCCTGCTGTCCCGCAGACTTCCTGTGTGACCTTGGCAAATCACTTAGCCTCTGTGTGTCTCAGGTTCCCCATCTCTAAAATGGGGATAATAGCACTTCCCCACCTTACCAACTCAGCGACGTTATGAGAAGAAATACATTAAAATTTGTGAGGTGCCATAGTAATGAGGTACCTTAGATAAATGCACCCTGCTGTTGCTGTGGGTTAGCCTAATCCTGTTAAAGGCACTCAGCACCCAGTGATTTCTGGGAGGGTGCTCAGCCTACCTCACAAACACATGGCAAAGTTTAGTTTGCCCATGTTCATTAAGTGCTTAAATCTCAGGATTAAGGATGCAACAGAGGTCAAAGTCTGCATGGTTCAATTTATTTCAGGTTTCAGAGTGGTAGCCGTGTTAGTCGGTATCAGCAAAAAGAACAAGGAGTACTTGTGGCACCTTAGGGTATGTCTATACTGCCTGCCAGATTGGCGGGTAGCGATCGATTCAGCGGGGGTTGATTTATCGCGTCTAGTCTAGACGCGATAAATCGACCCCCGAGTGCTCTCCCATCGACTTCTGTACTCCACCACTGCGAGAGACACAGGCGGAGTCGATGGGAGAGCAGCAGCAGTCGCCTCACCACAGTGAAGATGCCGCGGTGAGTAGATCTAAGTATGTTGACTTCAGCTACGTTATTCTCATAGCTGAAGTTACGTAACTTAGATCGATTCCCCCACCCTAGTGTAGACCAAGGCTTAGAGACGAACAAATTTATTTGGGCATAAGCTTTCGTGGGCTAAAAGTTTATTTCAGTAACCTTTCTATCTTGTGTTGTTATGCCCCCTTCTTTCCCTAGTTTAGACATGTCTTGTTATTCCAATAATGTCTGTGCTTAACCCATAGGTCCCGTTAGCATCTTAGGTCTGTCCTTGATATTTGCATGGAAGATACTTCACTTCTCTCTTTTATCCTGCTTTATCTTTTCACCATCACCCACATTATTACACTGCAGATATATTACCGTGGGATCTAAACAGTCTCTCTTCACACATTTGTAAATTCTAAATGACATCATTGCTAATCTAAGAAACAGGCAGCTTTCCATGTTAGCAGGCAATCTGTTCCTATACATATTCCTGGTTCAAAAAGGAACCTGTCTCCTTCAGAGAAAGGGCGGAGCCTCCTTTGTCAATGAGAATCCCATGATTCTAGTGGGTCCTGCTTTGGCTTTCTCAAAGGCCCTGAGCCTGCTGTCACTTACACATGTAACATTACTCGTGTGAGGAGGTCCATTGACTACTAGTGTGAATAGTGCAGACGCACCTGCAGAATGGGGCCCCAATTACATAATAATTGATTTTAAAATGTATGCACAGTGGGAGCAGCAAGTCAAATGGTTTTTCATCAGGGCCAAATTCTGAGGTTTCTGGTCAAGCCATCTGCCAGTGCAGTCAATGGGAATTAGCCTGAGTAGAGAAACTGATTAGGGTGAAATCCTAAAACACTTCAATATTTTTGAGGAAGTAATAAATCATGCCATAGACGCTTTGGGGTGGGTGAAAGTAACCTTTCCTGATGTTTCAGCCACCTCAAAAGTCTCTCCAAACTGATTGTATTTTTGATCTTTCCCTTAAGTAATATTGCCACTTACGTCCCTATCACTTTTTCCTTTCTCAGGCAAAGCTTGCACTGACCTCCAAAAGAGCTTTACCTGAGTAAGAACTACAGGGTTTGTCCTTTTATTGGATGATGTAGTGAAAACAAATTAGGTGCAATCTCACTACAAGACAATTATAGCCAACTCTATTTTTGTCCATTTATTATGGCATAGTCTGAGCTAAACCATTTATTCAAATACATTTCACGTGGCTAATTCCCATACATTTGCACACCCAACAGAGAAACATCTGATCTGTAATAAATCTAAGTGAAAGGAAATGTACTAAAATTCGCTCTTTAAAAAAAATGTTGTTTTATTAATATGTATCTTCACATTAAGAACTTCATAGTTTAATGGAGAAATTTAGATAATCAAGTACAATATGAACACCCAGCTAAATTTCCTTCAACATTTCTGTAATAAGGATTGGAAAACTGTTTTCAATATATTTCACAACTGGTTGCCTTGAAAATCTATTTAGTAGTATATAATGTTTACCATTAGTGGAGAAAATTATCTGGTGCATGGATTCAGAATTAACAAAAGGATGTTTTCTGTTTGTTGTCATCTTGCTATGCACACCACAATTTAAGAAGGCATAAACTATTTAGAAAATAGGTTGAGTAATGGCCTTTTAAGGTGCCATACTAGGCTGCAGCCACTAGCAAGTGCTCTTGAATAGTTTTTCAAGGCAGAGAGTCCTTGAACCCACATGAACTGTAAAGTTTGAATCTCTGGTTTTAATTTGTTAGAAGAAGCAGAAAGAATGCAATTTATAACTAGGGAAATACTGTGCCACCAATACAGGACTTCATGAAACTGATTCTTCAGTCCAGTCAGCATTACATGATAAAACACTATCATAGCAGAGCATTCAGTATACATTCAGAGAAATAATTGAACCTAGAAAGATGGACTTTACTTACTTTATTAGTAAGCAGGATTTTAAAAATACTATGATGGCAAGCAGCAGTAATATCATTATTTCTCAGGCTGATAATTCTGATTTCTAATATCTACAGTTTTGTTAATAGCTTTTGTTGCAATATAGTTAACAGCTACTTCTAAATTTCTGATCTTGTTTTTTGTCTGTTTTGTTTCCATGTTTAGTCATTTAAGCTGGACATTTAAATAGAAAATTACCAGTATTTTAGCCTGTGCTGAAATCTGAACAATGTACAAATAAACTTTATTGTATCTGACTAATCCAGGGATCTGAAACTCAAATTACCACGAGGACCACATGAAAACTAGTAAATTGGCCCGAGGGCCGCATCACTGAAACCTTTTCATACAATGATACAAAAGTATAGTCAAAAATGAAAAAAATGAAGAGTAATATAATATTCTATTAAAAGTCAATGTATTAACTTTTTAAAAACTGTAATGCAAAGAGGGGTTTTAATAAAATATAAACACTCAGTAATGTTTGGAGCTTGGCTGCCAGTGGAGTCGGCACATATGGTGGGCCGCAGGAAATAACTCCGCGGGCTGCATGTGGCCCGCGGGCCGTGTGTTTGAGACCCCCACAAATCACAGCTGTCCCTTTGGGTATACAAAGAACTCTTAACTGTAATTTTCAGACACCAGAGTAAACCATTTGATCCAAGTCTTCAGTTATTTTATTTTCATATAAATTTAGATTTGGTATTGTCCTAATGGTAAAATGAAAATACAGTGGGCTTTATATGTTGCCACTGGACAGAAGTTGTGACATAAATTAAGTAAACAAATAAATAAAACCCACTAAAAAGGTGTGATAACCTTTGAACATCCAGCCAGGCCATTTTATAAGAAGGTGCATACAGTGGGGTTGCCAGTATGTTAAACCATTCCTTCACATACTGGATGAAAGATTGAACAAAACTGAGTGCTTTGTTATCTTACAAAATTCTGCTTGAAGAAAACAATGTTTTTTCTGAACTCATTCCATACTTTTGATCACTAGTTAGAGCCATCATCCCTTAACTCCAGCACTCATTTCCCTCCCTTCTCCCACCTCAATTCACACTTATGGTAATTAATTTTATGGCCTTTTTAGAAAAGGGAGACCTCTACATTTTATGCTGCATTGCACAAGCAATTGAAAGTTGCAGATGAAAAAAACCTAAGCACCAACTGTTTAGCAGGTTTTTATTCTATTTTAAATGAGCAACCCATTTAAATCAATTATCAGCTTAAAATGAGCAGCCTGATCTAATTAGTCTTAACCCCTGGTGGGTTAATGAATGCAAGGGAGGTACTGGGCAGATGTATTATCCCCCAGGATACTCTTCCACTGACCACAATGACACAGAATCCCTCTAGGTTGGTAAGTGCTATCAAGCAGAATTACTGAAAACAAGAATTACAGTGTGCAGAATTATTAGTTCAATCAGCAGAATGACTAAGCATTGCATGGCATTTTTGGCCCTGACTTTATAAGGCAAGTATTGGTATTGTTTGATAAGAAGTTTTGAACTGCCAATAAATCAGTTTTATGCCTTTCTACCGCAGTGTTTGAAATGAGATAACATTGACCCTAGAAGCAAACATATTTATGAATAATGCCAACTGACATCTTCTGGAAACTTGGCATGTGAGCTAACAATCATGCCCCCCCACCAATAACCACTTGCATTTATGTAAACATAATGTTCACTGTTCCTTACTATGTAGCCAATTAGGAAATTAATTTAATACATGCAACTAGAAAATGTGATCAGTTGCATTCAGTGTGGTGCAAGGAAAGTCACAAAGTTACTGAATGTTCTTATTTTTCTTATCATTTAAGTCATCTCCTGACTGATTTGCTGTGAGTGCGCAGATGTTTGAAGATGACATTTCTTAGATCAAATGCTAAATCTTTGGTAAATGTTACAATTCATTATTGCGTAGAAGTTCCGCATCTGTTACTGTAGTTGAATTTTTTTTCTTTTTAAGTAAATTTCTCCCAGCCCCTGACCACAGTTATCAAAGTTGCTTTATAAAGATAAACTGCTAATGTTTGAAACCATGGAAAACAAGGAAATTGTCTATCAGCCTCTCATCCTAGTTTATCAAACTAAGGGCTATATCCTGTACCATTTAAATCAATAGGAGTTTTGGCATTGGCTTTAATAGGAGCAGAATCAGTTTTCTAAATCTCCATCAATATGTTTTTATATACAAATGCCACCCACAAAGTAACCTTTCCAAGTGACAACAAAATGTACTGATATCTTGACACTTGTTTATTGTTCTAGTGAAGAAAATAATCAGGGATTCACCATCTCCTCTCTTGTTTAATTGGGACAGACAAACAGGCATTGAGAAATTATTACACTACATGTGAAATATTGAGTCATTTGGTGCTGATGGTTCTACTTAAAAAGTAGAAAACGCTCCTACTGTTAATTTGCTTTGAAACTGTCTGAGTTGAGTATCTGAAGGGAAATGGACTGAAGGTTATGAGACAATATTGAAGATCTAGTGAACATAACTGGTTTAATAGAGAACTTTTTCCATGGCTTTGACTCGATGGTTGCATGCATGTATGTCAAAAAAGGTCAAAAGGATTTTTTAAAAATGGGAGTAAGGATCGCCTTTTAAAATTAGCATAAGGGCATCAACAGATGTATAAAAATGCCACTGTGCTGAGAAGACCCTGCTGAGTCACATGCTATTCCTCTGTGTTTTCTGATTTTAGTGCTTCAAACTTCAGTAGTCTCCCGTCCCTGACATTACAATCTACATTCATTGTGACTGTAAGGTGATTATTTTCACTACCACAAAAGGATATATAAACTGAATGCATACAAATGCACACTCTTCAATTTAAAGAGACAAGGTGGGTGAGGTAATATCTTTTCTCTCTTAATATCCTGGGACCAACACGGCTACAACACTGCCTACACTATTTAGTTTGATGCTTCAGTGTGAATGGTTGAAACTATCTGCTAGGTCAAACTGGCATGCTTTGGAAAAGGCTTAAATCTTGATAAATTTCATTTGAGAATTGATGCTCTCTTTTGTACACTAAGCTTGTTTTGCTTTAAAATAAACAAACAAACAAAACCACCTTCAAAGTCCTGCTGGGTGAATTTCTACTACTTTTGAAGGGTGGGGGTAGGCAATGGGGAAGGAATAAAGACAAATAAGTCAGATTTATTGTTTGTTTGCTCCAGAAGTGGAATTAGAACCTGATTAGATAATGATAGTTTCACCATGACTTATTGCAATAAGTTATTCAATTCACCTTATGAATAAGTCCCATCATTAAATAAGCTAAATTTGAGTGCAACAATTATAACTTTTGCTAACTACAGGCGGTGTAAGTATTAAGTGTTTAAATACACCAATATTGGAGCACTATAATTTTTAAACATAATTACTTCTTTTATTATGCTTTGATTAGATTAAAATTAATGCATTATTAAGCCATGATACGTTCTACCATCTAGACTTCTGTATAGACACAGATAGCAATTCTCCCCCCCCTGCCCTTTCTCAGGTCTAAGTTAATTAAATTCCCTTTAATTATAATTTACTAAAAAGCTCCACTTTTACCACTATTATGTCTTTTGAACTTTCAGATTAAAAAAAAAAACCCCTAAAAATGGTCTTTTACAGGAGAACTGAACTGTCAGCGAATTCAGGCAAAATTAATTATTTCAGCTTGATAAACCTTTTCATCTATTTGACTCCTTATACAGAAAAGCCAATTAATAATGTCAAACATGCTTTGCCTCTCGGGACCAGCAAGTTCTAATGAGTCTGTTTACTGTAGAGTGGCTAGCAGAATGAGTCTCATGTAGAAATTTTCTAATCGCGGCACACCTGTCAAGCTGAGTCTCATTATCTGTGTACCAAGGGCAAACCTCATTTTGTCAGTAGTGGTTTTTGAAGAACTAACAACTGCCTGGGGAAGCATACAGGACTGTCGGCCAGTAGATGAGTCACTTAATTACCAATCAGAGCAGCAGAAGTGAATTCCTAATGTTCTTTAGTACCAACCCTGCTAATCACTAGTATATGCATCTTGCCTTATCAGAGTATCCGGACCAACCATTTATTTTCAGGATGAAGCTTATTTACCACTTCCCTGTATGCTCTAATAGGTTATGATTGATGATGTTACTTGGTATACAGCTATTAATCAAATGTACATTATAATGCCAGTGGACCCCTCTCAGCCAATCTGGTTCCTTCGTCCCAGTCTGATTATTAGCTGATAATTGGATGGCTCTGGAGTGGGACTGACTGGACTGTGATGACATCTCTGTGGTGACCATACATAGCACCCCCATTTCCTCTGAAATTTGCCATGAGCAAACCTACCTATGGCCCCTAACACCTCAAGGGCAATCCTGAACTAAACACTCTGAGAGTGGCTTATATTGTGAAAGCAGTGTATAAACACAAATTGTCTCTTCTCACCCCTGTGAGATAAGTGGTGGTATCCCCATTTTACAGATTGGGAAGTGGAGAAAAAAAGCTTGGATTGTGGCATACGGACATAGCCCTCTGCTGAAGCAGCATGGATGCACGTTGTCCTTGTCCTCCAGGAGCTATATGTCTCACACCACCTGATAGATCCTCAAACTCCAGCAAAACAGCAGCTTCCCTGTCCTTGGTGTGGGAATGGCATCTTCTCAACAGTGTGCTCAGTCCACCCTTTCGAGGCTAGTGCAGGCTGGAACACCAGGCCTCTGGAAGACTTATGGTCTTAGAGCCCAAGGAGACCTGAATCCTGCAAAGGCAAGAATGGTGTCTTGCACTTCTCCATGCTTTATGCTTTTGTGCAGGGGCTATATACAATCTGGCCCAATGAGAAGAAGGGTTCCATCTTGCTCTCACTAAAGTCAATGGGAGTTTTGTCACTGAGCACAAAGGGAGAAAGATTGGGCCCGATGTGACACGTCTAAGGCTACAAAATAAGTACCAGATCCTTACCCAGGTGAGTATTCTCATGGATTTAAGTGCGATCGCTCAAGTGAACAAAGGTTTACTGGATTGGATTCCAAATCATTGCTGGACCTGGATTTGAATTTAGAAGTATCTAGCTCAGACAACCAGACCATGCTGCATTTCCTTATTACCACAGATATTTAACAACACTGTTCTCTCCCCGGAGCAGATTCAAGAAGTTGGGATTGTGCATCATTTGATTCCAGTCAAATGTCAGGCTTTTGCTTAATAATGAATGAAATATCTCAAGTGTAAGCCTTTCTGTATGTCCTCCTAGTTTAAATTCTGTGATACGAGCACACAGACAAAACTCCAAACAAACTGCATAGAGACAGACATTTGCTTCATTGCTGGATAGCTATAGAAATCATT
Source organism: Macrochelys suwanniensis (assembly GCA_033296515.1). Lineage (NCBI taxonomy): Eukaryota > Metazoa > Chordata > Testudines > Chelydridae > Macrochelys > Macrochelys suwanniensis. The sequence continues at coordinate 13,233,866 of CM065784.1, read as the reverse complement.
GGGTGAGTTCATCAGCAAAGAGAGTGAAACAAACATACCAAAAAACCCCTCCCCACACCTTTCCAAGACTGGGAAGAACAGACTCCAGTTCATGAGAGTCAGGGTCTGTAGGTTGTAGCACCATGTTTATACAATGGAGATCAACCAGAGAACACTGTTTGGACTCCATGGTTGCACCTGTCCTTTGGATCATGCCAAGGGTGCTGCTGGTTTTAGATTTAAAAAAGTAAAAGAGGATTTTCACTTATTGGGACTCTAGCTGCATTCACCTCTCATTTGTGTCAAACCACCCACATGCTCATGTTCTCTGCAGTTAAGCAAAGAGAACTCTCTAATTCTAACCAAATTAATACAAGGCTAGAGAAAACAAAAGGGGGAGGGAAAAAACCAAGCTACACAAACATCTGTGTTCTTCTGTCACACTGTCTTACTCTGAAATAATTCAGTTCCCTTGTTGGGAGTCACACTGTAGTTTATCCACTGGGGAAGGGGATTATTGCTTCAGACAAAAACAGGTACAGGCATGATCTAATCCTAATGCAAAAAAATCTACCCATGACATTTTCTGGATTTAGGAAGGAGATCTGGTTACTTCCACCTTTTCATGTTTCTCTGAATGTATAAATATCCTCTTACTGTATGTTCCATTCTATGCATCTGACGAAGCAGACTGTAGTCCATGAAAGTTTATGCTGAAATAAATTTGTTAGTCTCTAAGGTGCCACAAGTATTCCTTTTCTTTATACTAACGTAGGTCTCTATTATCCACTGAAGGCTGTGCTAACGTTTTGAAAATATCCCCTCCCCCCACCTTTTTTTTTTTGCCCTAGAATTCCTCATTTAGGCCATGATCCAGGAAAGCACTTAAGCACATTGAAGTCAATAGGACTAATCACATGACTGAAGTTAAGCATGTGCTTAAGTGCTTTGCTAGAGGAAAATGAGGGGAGGATCCATAAGAATATTTAGCATTTACTGTCTCTATAGCATTTCACCAGCTTAAAGCACCTTTTGCTAAACTATTGGTGTGTATTCAGGGCCAGCGCACCCACTAGGCGACCCTAGGTGGTCGCCTAGGGCGCCAAGATTTGGGGGGCGCCCGCCGCCTTCCCGCTCAGCGGCTGAGCTGCTGAGCGGGGAGACAAGGGCGGCTCGCTGCAGCTTCCCCTTGTCTCCCCGCTGAGCTGCTGAGCGGGGAGACAAGGGACGGCTTGCCGCGGCTGCTCCTTGTCTCCCCGCTGAGCTGCTGAGTGGGGAGACAAGGGGCGGCTTGCTGCGGCTGCCCCTTGTCTTCCCACTCAGAGGCTGAGCGGGGAGCCGGAGGGCAGCTGTGGCAAGCTGCCCTCCTGCCCCCCGCCTTGCTGCGCCCCCCTCAGCGCCTGAGTGGGGAGCCACCTCACTACCCCCCCCCCAGCGCCTGAGCAGCGAGCCGGGGGGCAGCCGTGGCGAGCCGCCCCTGGCTTCCCGCTCAGCTCCCGTGGCCCACAGGTCGGAGGGGAGGGGGGCTGAGCTCCCGCGGGCAGGGGAGCTGGCTGGGGGGGGGGCGGCATTGGGAGGGGAGGCGGCGCAGGGCTGGTGCAAGGAAGTTTCGCCTAGGGCGTGAAATTTCCTTGCACCGGCCCTGTGTGTATTACATACACCAACATCAGTGTTGAGCAATGGAAGAACAAAAGTAATGAGCTAGGGAGAAGAATACCTGGGACAGCTAGCCAAATAGAAGTGAGCCCTGTAGAATGGGACTGAAAGATGCGTGTATTCATTTTGTGCTCTCTTCTCTCTTTACTACTTTCAAGTTTTTAATTTCATTCTCTTAACATTTCCCCCCTCCTCCACTGAATTGTAATGCTGATGAAATACTGGACATCTCTGAAATCTAGCCTTGTATTTATCCACAGTGTAGCTCCAGCAGGAGATTTCCCATTTTGCTCCATCAAACAGTTGAAAAGACTGAACTTAGGACTGATAGGCGCCTCAGCATCCACACCCATTTAATCTTTGGCCTCTTGGCTTGACCATCCTAGCAAATTTTTGGTTTCAGTTTTGTGATATAGACAATTGGATAGAGTTGGTCAGGAATCTTCTGTCAATATATATATTCTTTTATGGGCCACGCACCCTGCTGGAGCACTGTGTGTGTATATATATATATACAGAAAATGCAGTTTCAATTTTTTCCGCAACTTTTTTTTTTCCAGACGGGAACATCTAAATGAAATATTTCATTTCAGGTCACACTGGCCCAAATATAAACATTTTGGTTAGTCTGTGTCCACTTGAGCTGCTCTTGTGCATCGTTGGGGTTATAGTTCACGTGCCTCATGCCCTTCTTCTTTTATGAGCCACGCACCCTGCTGGAGCACGTTTCCATTTATACCGCCTCTCTGGCTGAATTGCTGTGGTGCATCCTGGGACATATAGTCTGGTTGGGGAGCCAGGCCCCTACAGGAGAATGGGGGGGCACCCGATTACAACTCCCATGAGGCACTGTGGCAGCTAAGGGAGGGATACAAATTAACGTAGAACCAAGTGTTTTGTTTTGGTCTTTTTGTGTCTGAAAATGTCCAAAAGGAAATGTTGAAACATTTCCAAGCTGAATATTTTTTTGGAACTTTCCATTCTGTGAAAAATTTTGATATTATGACTTTTTACTTTTGGCAACAAAACAAATGTCAAAATAACAGTTTTTTCAATGGGACAAAAATTATGGTTTTATGTATGTATGTATGTATGTATGTATGTATGTATTTATTTTTAACCATCTCTACACCTGCCTCCTAGTCCTGAATCAAAACCACCAGCTCATTCATTCACCCAAGAAAGAGAGTCAGCAAATGATTATTACAAGCCTGTTCAATCTTTTGAGGCAAAACTTCTTCACACAACGCACAGTCAACCTGTGGAACTTTGTTGCCATGGAATGTTGTGAACCCCAAAGATATAAATGGGTTAAAAAAATAATTAGATAAGTTCCTGGAGGATAGGTCCATCAATGGCTATTAGCCAAGATGGTCAGGGACACACCCTCACACTCTAGGTGTCCCTAAACCTCCAAACTGCCAGAAGCTTATGTAACTCTGTCAGACCAGGTGCCAGCTCATGCCAAGCTCCCTAGGCCTCAATGCACACTGACAGATGCATAGCTAGAAACCGGTCTGGCTCACCTGTGTGTTAGCATTGTTAAAATAGAGGTTACGTTTACAAGAATATATTTAGTGTTTGGACTTGATGAAATGCTTGTAGGATGCAGTATGTATTGATCTCACTTATAATATCTGGTAAAAAATTATACTGAGCCCAGGTCTACACTAGGGGGGGATGGGGGACCAACCTAAGATATGAAACTTCAGCTGCGGGAATAGCATAGCTGAAGTTGACGTATCTTAGGTTGACTTACCTCGGTGTCCTCATGGCGGCGAGTCGACCACTGCTGCTCCCCCGACGACTCCGCTTCTGCCTCTGGTGGCGCTGGAGTTTCGGAGTCGACGGGGAGAGCACTCAGGGATCGATTTATTGCATCTACACTAGACTAGATGCGATAAATCAACCCCTGAGAGATCAATCGCTACCCGCTGATTTGGCGGGTGGTGTAGACCTGCCCTCAGTGTTTGCATTGTAAACTTTCATAATTGCGTAGCTCACCAAACAGGAAAGAAGCAGAAATTAATGTGAAGTGCTGGTCCTGCACACAAGCAGGCCCACTGAAACCAAATGAGACATTATGAAACATCAAAGTACAAAGATTTTGTTGATTGCCCCCCATCCACCCATGAAGGGGAGACAGGTGCTGACACTTATTCCATCAGTTTGAACTCTGAGGGAAGGCGATAAAAATCCCTGACCAGAAGAAGAAACTGCATCACTATGCTGCTTGGAATTTGCAGAGGGCAATATTTCTAAGCATAAACAAGGGATCCCCAAGCAGCTTGGGTTAGCCCATACGGACATATAGAGCTTGCATATTACAGCAGCTTCTATCACCTTTTGAAACCTAGGACTGTAACTCAATTGTGGGTGTACGTTTACCTGCTTTAACCTTGTAATTTACTCTCATTTCTTTTTCTTAGTCTAACTAATCTTTAGTTAGTTTATTATAGGACTGGCTACAGGGATTGTCTTTGGTGAGAGATCTAAGCTACAAATTGTCCTGGAGTAAGTGACTGGTCCTTTGGGACTGGGAGCAACCTGAATATTGTTGTGAGTTTTGGTGTAAGGGACCATCTGTCGCAAAGGCAAGCTTATCTACGTGACAAGATGGACTGGAGTACCCAAGGTGACTGTAACTCCATCTTAAGGCTGCTTAAATCAGCATAAGTGATGTCACTCAGGGGAGTGTCTAATTCACACCACTGAGCGACATAACTTATGTTGACTTAAGCTGTAGTGTAGCTATTGCCTAAGCCAGTGTAGCAGGCGAGTTACATCAGTGGGAGCTGCATTTTAGTGTAGACCCTTCCAGAGTTAGGTCAATGTAAGCTGCCTTACATCAACCTAACTCTGTAGTGTAGACCAAGGCTAAGTCCAGCTTGTCTCAGAGGCAAGATAGACCAGAATGCCCACGGGGACTGTCTGTGACTCCATGAAAAGACCATTATAGTGCTTTAGGAGTTCACGCCTGATACTGGGTTGGTGAAATCTAATCATAGACCATACAACCAGTTTGGGATTTGTGCTCTGCTTCTTGACAGTCCGCTCTGTGGCTGGCAATCATGGTTCTGAGCCACTCCAGGCAGTGATACGGCTACAGCTCAAAACACCTTGCTAGTATTATAAATGCATATTCTGGTCTCTCGTGGGTTTTTGTGATGCATGTGATTTAAAAATGCAAACTGTGAGCCAGAGCCTCAGCTGGTGTAGTTGGGCACAATTCTGCTCACTTGATGGAGCTAAGCCCACTTACACGAGTTGAGGATTTAGCTCCTGCAACTAAGAGAAGCAGTCTGAGAAGTTCCCAGAGTTCAGTGTTGTTGTTCAGCTCATACCACAGTGGAGAAGCAAAAAGTGTACCTGGATACCGTGCTGGGGTGGAGAAACAGTACAGAGTCACTTGAGCAAGATTTAACAATTATTAGGTCACTTCTTGCCTGAAGATACTGACCCCAAAATGTCCACAAAAGTACTGAATACAATTCTGCTGCAACTCCTTTTTGAAGACCACCTGCATTAATCAACTAATCTCTATCACTCCCTGAAGCAGTTGCTTTAAATAGGTTTCAGTGTATGGAAAATAATAGGATGCTTATTAAAATGTAGTATACGGTAATGCTAAGCATGAACATTAGTCCATAACAGAATAAGAGCTAGGGTTGTGTGTTCAGTGGGGGAAGGTACTCTTGGCTTTGCTAAGCTTTCTGATTTACATAATTCTCTGACTCTTCTATTTAATGATTGCCAGGCATGCTTCACAACATGAAAAGTAATTTTAAGGAGGAGACTCTTCAATTCTGAAAGAGTCTTCATTCAGGAACTGACTCTCAAAGTGGGCATAGTATTCTATCCATTCAAATCTGTAGCAGTCTCTTATCATTTTTAATTTTAGAGAAGCCCCGGTCACATTCTGGTGCACTACAGCTTCATTTTAAAAGTCCAGAGACGCGTGAAGAAAGTGCTGGAGTTAAGAGAGCTGGCAAAAAGGATAACTTGGTTTGCAGGTGCTCTGGGAGAAACTGTAAACCCTGGAGTGATTGTATTTGCAATGCAAAAGAGAGGAGAACCGATCTTCAGCTAGTGCAAATCAACCCAGTTCGGACATCTGTAGCTTGAAAATAGATTGACCTATTTAAATACATATGAAGAAAGGTAAGTTAGCTCCACACTTGGAAACTTGCACACTAAGTTTCAACTCAGGGTGAATTTTCATTACAACGTTACACTTTGTTAAATCAACAAACCCCTAGCACCTTATATAATGGAAACTCTATTGGACTTGTGTAAATGTACTAGTGGGCACCACTGTACCATAAAGCCAGCGGCTTGCTGTAGCATTGTGTAAGCAAAATGTAAATGATGTGGAGCAGGGACTGTTTCTGGCTCGCACAAGACTGTGCAAATGCCATTCTTCTTCAAAGCCCTTTCAGAGCCGCAGAATGTGTTAGTAAAGCCTCCCAACACCCCTGTGAAATCAAGATCAGGCACCTGATTTTTTTTCCCCCCAAAGGCACCAAGAATGCAGCTCCCAGGAACGTCAAGTGTAGTTTTCCACCTTCAGCTCTTCTAATCTGTGGGCTCCACATGTCTCTCATTGGGCACCCAGGTTCCTGCTAAATTTTGTATATGGGGACCTCAGAACTGGACTCATCCCAGACATAGCGTGTGTCTCTTTGTCATGACAGCATTTCATAGAATCATCATATTGTTAGAACGCGATCGCAGGGGTCATCCTGTAGTGTAGTCTGCAGTCCTCTCTATAGTTATTTAATCAGTGTCAGGAGCTCACAGAGAGGGAAACGTAGCGACTTGCAAAATGGCCAGTCTAGAGCTGTACTTGCTGATCCCTGCCAAATTTAAAGGGCTATCCCCAGAAAGTCATGCTCGGACAAAAGTTTCTGTCTGAAGACAAACCGGTCCTGAATGAGGTTAGTGAGGCACCAGCTTACAGGGGCATTTGGGTATCTAAAGATGCAGATGGTCACCTAGTGCAGATTCACAAAACCCCTAAAGTGAATGAGGAGTTGAACTCCCATGGACTTTTAATGGGAGTTAGATGCCTAAACTGCTCAGGCATTTTGTAAATCCCATTGGACACACCTCTGCATCTTTAGGCACCTTATTGCCTTTGTCAGTCTGACCATAGGTAGCCACCAATAAGGTGCTCCTGGGAAAGAAGATGCTTTTTGACTGTTGCTTGCCACTGCTATATCTCATTTGCTAAAAAACATTGTTAGGTTTCCATTCTGAAGTGAGAAATCTAGGAAGGTTGGGGGGAAAGCAATGAAGAAATAAATATAGGCTTAAATTTTCATAAGTGGCTAGTGATTTGGGGTGCTTCCATTTTTGGCTGCCCAACTTGAGACCCCTACAAGGGGGCCTGAATTTCAGCAAGTGCTGAGCATTCATTCTCTGAAATCAGGTCCTTTAATTTGTCTTAAGTTGGATACCCAAAATCAGTAGCTGCTCAGGGAAAATCTAGACCGTGGTGTGAATAAACAGCCTCCACCTGGACCAGTCTAATTTTCTAGACAAGGGAAAGCACGTTTTGATTTCGTTTTTATTGTCTGTTTTTAAAACGGTCCTTGGGAAGGGAAGAAAATCATGGGTTCAAATTACAGACGAAGGTTGACAAACTTAAAACAATAGCTTCCAACACATGTGGTGACCCTCAAAGTACACAAGACTGACTTTTACCTGCTAGAGAGAGAGAGAGAATAAGGGGGAAGGAGTTTAATGAATGCCCAGGAAGTGCACTTTAAAGTCTCTTTTTGCATGTTTCCTATTATGTAAAAAACATATGGAAACGGGACTGAAATTTCTTATGAATCTGGCCCATAAAAATCTAATCCTGGTAATCATTTATCAAGAGACATTTTTTATGGAACAACAGTGCGGACCTGGATGAACTGTCCTTCCAGTGCCTCATGCTCTGCTCTTTCATGTTAACAAAGAGAAGGATTATGTTACAAAATAAACAAGTCTCATAATGAATACAAACCATTCTTGACTGTGCTGATAACAAATAGATCAAGGTTAAAGAGCTAAATAAAGCACATTACCTTTAAGTCACAATTGCCATTTCTGTGTTTATCATGATCAGTTAAACAAAGCAGCTGTCTAGTCTTCAGGGGGTTGGCAGAAGTATCACTTTTGCACTCTAAGAACTGCTCCATTGTTATAGTTATCATTACTCTGTACAAGCCTGATGAATTAGCTTATGTAGACAAGAGCTCATTTCTGGCCTTCATTAAATCAGTATTGTAGGGCTGCTACTTTTACCTTTTGCTCTTGACCATATCACCCATTGATATTATTTTTTTGCTTCTTCCGAAGGAGCTGGAAAACCAACGAGGGTACGTCTAAACAGCTTTCTGGTGTGAGCCTCCCAGCCTGGATCGACAGACTTGGGTTAGTGGGGCTTGCACTAGCACTGTAAAATTAGCTCTATAGTCAGTGGCTTGAAGTTGCATCTTGGCTGGAGTTGAGGGTCTGAAACCCACTCCGGTTCCTAGGCTTCAGAGCGGGGGCTCCATATAGCTATTTTTACAGCACTAGCGCAAGTCCAAATGCTGTGTAGACATACCCCAAGTGATACGTTTATGAAGAGCCATAGAGAATCCATTGCAATGTAAAAATAAGAGAATACCCCATTGTCTGTGTGCATTCATCTATGTAGTGTTTTTTAGAGTATGTCGACATTTTTAGTTTGTAATTTGCTTGGGGTAGGGACCTAATCATGTGTCTGCACAGCACTGTGCACTCTTCTGATGCTATGTTTAAAAAAAACCCTGATCAGCGATGTGCAATAGGTATTAAGTTCCAGAGAGAACGCCTACAGGATATTACAACAGTTGTATAGTTTGATTGAGCAATGCTGTTGGAGAATGCTTCACTGCGTATACATGCAAATTAAGGTTCTAGCTCTGCAAGCTGTTCAATGTGCCTGGACTTCATTGAGGTTTTAGACAGGCAAATGGGTTTTCAGGTTTGGCACCAAAATCAGTCAGTGGAAGCTTACTTTATTGAAGGGGGAAAGGGCATGTTCTCTGCTGGGTCTAGTCCTCCAGAAAAAGTTGAGCAGGTAGCTCTCTAGGACAAAATGTTTAGTGAACACCGATTGTAGAAGAGTCTGAGGGATGTGGGGATCAGATATTTCTCTACTAGTTTGTGGTGCACAGGACTGAGACTTGGAGGTATAGGTTAATTTCTCAGCTCTGTCAGAGACTCACTGTGATCTTGGGCAAATCATTTATCTTTCTTCCTCCGATCCCTGTCTGAAAATGGAGCTGATGATCTTTCCTTTCTCCCTTCCTTTGTCTGTCATCTCTGTTTGAATTGTAAACTCTTTGGGGCAGGGAATCCCTCTGATACATATATAGAACCTCTAGTACAATGAGGCCCTGATATCACTTGGGGCCTCCATGCTGCTGTAATAAAAATAGGTGACTGCAGTTTCCTGTGATCCTGCAAGCTATACACACATAGATATCTGACCACCAGTCAGTTGATCGAGGACTTGTAGAATCAAGGCCTAATACTTGCTGGTCCATTCACTTACTGGTCAACCCAATCTTGTGTACCATATTGTACATATTTCTCCACTTCCCCTGATTCTTTTTTTTTCTCTGGTTGATGTCCTGAAAAGAGTCTAGAACAAACCAGTCCCTTTAAGAAGTTGACCTTATTCTGCATTTGACTTTCTGTTGTCTTGAATTTACAGCATAGTTTATTTGATATAGCTTTCCAGTCTGTAGAGTGCTTTAGGAACCACCAAAAAAAAAAAGGTGCCACATAAAATGATATCATAATTGTTATGGTATGACTCGGAGCATTTTGGCTCTGGGAATTGCTATTTGCAAGTTACGGGACAGAAAGGAAATAACTTTGAAACTACAGGAAATCTGAAACAGGAAATTTTAGCTCTGGTAAAAAGCCATAATGTCGTATGGTGGATTCCATTTGACGAACTTTGGGGGTAGGGGAGAATGGGGGGAGGGGAAGACACATTAAGCTGTTTCAGATCCTGGATATATTAATCTAAAAAGATATATTACTTTTAACATTTCAAGGTGTCATTCCTGAATAGGACAATCTATAGTATTCATCATTCTTGACTCCTTTTGTTACAAATTAAGAACAGTACTCTGAAAAGATCCCAAATCAAATTCACCATTAGAAATAAAAGGACTAAAGCTAAGTGGTTCTGAGTGACTACATTTGACAACAACTCCCTCTTTCCAGCTCTGGTACTATTCTTACTTTTTGTAAGTGAGAGATGGCACCAAGTGAAAACAGAGTGGAGAATTTGTAACAGGGCCCATTACAGTGTTAAATATAACAATAAAAACATCTTTGCATTGTCTCCCCTGCCTCCCTTCTGCAAAGAAAGAGCTCCATGTAAAATCCCCAAGGCCATCGGACTTTTCTTCAAATCCTTCCTTAAAACACTCTTCTGCCATAATGGCTTCAAAACCCTTAATGTTGGTTAGGGAGTCAGTGTGCTGTGCTGGCTGCTTATCATGTTGTCCGGTTGTTATCGTATGTGCTCCACATCTGTCTGTCATATCCACCAGTTATCTCTTGTAAGCTCTCTGGGGCACGTACTGTCTCTGTTACATGTTTGTATGTGGAGCTGGGTCTTGGAGGTGCTACTAATACCTCACAATCCATGTCTACCCCAATGCTATTCCATTGACTTAGGTGGATCTGCCCCAGGGATGAATTTGGCCCACTGCATCTACCCACAATTCACAATGGGCCTGATCCAGCCTCCGCTGAAGTCCAATAAGAGCTGGATTTGTCCAGTAAATCCTGCACTTCCAATCAATGTTATGCCTAATTTGTAAATGCAGAAGCCAATATGCACCCATCTCTGTCCTGCAAACAGTTTACTCCTTTTATAGGACAGCTGATAGTTTCCCTTTTTTTTTAACAGAAAACAACTGGAGGTAAACATCTGAGGGCATGCTAATGCTAAGCTTTGAGTTACTGTACACAAATCGAAATATAGAACCATGTGGATGAATAGAAATGCCGAGAGCTGCCTGGAGGATGACAATTCCATTCTGTGGCAACTGTTGAGGCTTTGTCAGTTGTTCCCGTTTTGCAGCAGAATGCAAACAAAACATTTTGAATGTTTGCATGAAAATGGAATTGTGCTGAAATGTCTGTTTTCAGATTGAAAGCAGAGCTTTTCTATGCAAGAAGGTTTTTTGGGTCCAGGACTCTCTAGTCCCACACTCATTGATGCTATAGCTTGGTTATGGTACGGCTCTGGGATGTAGGAGACCCAGGTTGAAGTCCTTGCTGTAGAATATGAAGGGCCCAGGTCTATGTCCCTGTTCTCCCTGATTCAAAGCAGAGATTCACACCCGATCATGCCAAATCAGCCAGAGTGTGGACTAGAACCTGGGAATCCCACATCCCTGACCAGCTCTAGAAATGCCTTAAGGCCATACCCTTAATTGCATACTTAACGGAAACTGTCTTGCTTATCCACACCCTTCCAGTGTGCTATGTGGTGTTTGCCTAATGGAGGTTTAACTATAAAACTGGAAAGCGTTAATGAGAAGAGTAGTTCAGTGGAGTGCAGTGACTGAGAAGCAGCATGAAACTCCAGTCTTAGCTCTTTCAGCTCTTTACAATGGCTGTCATGAGACTGGAATACTATCGCGCTGCTTCTGTTCTCATTTGTCACATGAATGAGGTGTCACAGTTTCAGTGCCTTGTGTGCCATATTCCCACATCCGTAGAAATATCTGCCTTTTACGCACATCTCACAAAGAATAAAGATACAGGAAATTAATTCGAAGTATCTTATATTCTCCAGGCTTTCTGAAGTCTTTTCGTATGAAATTGCTGCCTTCTTCTCTTTACTAAAACGCTCCTATAACAAACCATCCCTGTCCTGAAAATGCAATTTGATCTGTGAAGAGACACCTCATTGTTCTTATGATATATTGACAAGTTGATTAAATAATTTGGTCTTGCTAGAATAAAAAATAATTGAATTGGCATTATTATTATTATTTGTTTTATTTATCCTTTGTTTTTAAATTAAGGTCTAGTATTGTTATAGATCTATTATACAATGAAGGCATACAACTATCTAAGTACTTACGTGGCCCTCATCATCACCATAGCATGGGAACTTCTCCAAACTATTTAATAGCAGAAATGACAATGGCAATCTCTTTTTCCAGAATGAGCAGAAGCTCTGCAAATCATGCTCTTCTTTTGGCTTCTTCTGCAGGAAGGTCAACAATCTCCATTTCTCTTCTTACTCCTCCCCTCCCCTTCCCCGGGGAGTGGCCATCTCCATTTGGGCTTTCATTTCTATGGCTCAGGTAAATAATAGAGAGACGTTGTTATTAATGTTCTAATTTAAAAATCCGTTATGGTATTTAGAATGATGAGGTCTGACAATAAGTCAAAGGAAGATTAATGATGTGACACTAGTAAAAATAGAATGTGACAGTCTTTGGACTGATATGACTAACCATCCCAATAAGTATGAGATTGCACAGTTGCCATTACAAACTGAGCTCCATGAGCAAGCATTCAAAACCGTTTTCTGTATCCATAAGCAGCTACCAGGGATGCCACTTAATTATCTCTCCTAGCTAGGCACTGTAGAGGGAGGAAAGGAGTTAATTAATACAGCCTTTCCCAAGGAGAGGGTCACATGATAGATCTCCATACAGTAGGAGATTGGGTCAAAAGTCTCTTTCCTTCTTATATTCTGTTTCCCCCTTTTTTTGGTACGGGGAGGAAGATGTTTGCATGCTTGCGAGTGTTTGTAACAGTAATAATGGCCTCACACATGTTGTCCTTGCTTTAACAAAAAAGTAGAGGTCCTTAATCAACTCCCATATCGACCTAATTGAAAGGTAGAGAATTAGCATTTATCTTCTTAAAAGTAAAATTAACATTACCTTTCCTCCTGAAAATTATTCAGAGCTGCTAAGAGCAGTCAGAGGAAGCGAGCCTGGCCTAATAAAAGTATTGAACAAATGTGTTTTCTCTTAGAAAGGAGAATGAGAGCTGTATCTCTAGGCAAGGAATTCCACATGGCAGGTTTCCAGAGTGACATAATGGGATGTTGGCAGCACAATTAGGCCTGAATCAGATTACCTTAACTGGAGGCCTGGGCACTGGGCTATAGTGACCACTAGGTACAACTGGTTGAAATTTTGTTTGGGGGGAAACGGAGTTGTTTTGTTTTTCATTAAAATGTCAGAAGAACATGAATAGTGTTTGTTTTCCTTTTGGTTTCTTGTCTTCTGTTTTGGGGGGTTTAGATGAGAATTCTCATTTTTTTTCTAAATAAAACAAAAAGCTCATTTGCTGCGAGGCAGGGGGCATTCTTCCTTTTCAACACTTTTCTTTTAACCTTTTCCCGGTTGGAGGGGGGGGGGGGAGGGCGGGAGGCACAACTAGAAAATTGAGAGAGTGGTGGGAATTTGCCCACTATTTCAAAATGAAAAAAACATGATCAAAGCTGCTTTTTTCTTAATAAAACTCAGTTTCTAGAAACTGCCCCCCCCCCAAAGAAAATCCTACTATCAATCCTATTACTGGTTTGTTAGAGAACTTTACAGCATATCATCGGAGGGACTCTATACGTGAGTGTCCCAAGCACTCCCTTGTGGCCAGATGTTATTCTGCAGATGGCCTGCCTCAGTTTCTCCTCTTGGACTGCTCAATAATTCTCAAAAGGCTTCTCCCTATTAAGTAATAACTCTCCTTAGGGCATAAATTACAATATAAACACAAAAGGTCTTCTCTCTGGGCACACCCCCTTCTCCCTCAGGCACTATCTGAAAACTCCCCTGGTGCCTGAGGGTCTTCCCAGCTTCAGCAGGCTACTCCCAGGCCTTCCTAGCTGGAGCAACTTCCCTGGTCTTAGGATCTTTCCTGCAGGAGTCTTTCTCATTCTCTGCCATTCCTCTACAGCCTGCTGAGCCTCTCCCCTCTCCACAGCTTCCTGCTGCTCTTTCTAGGAGAATCAGTTCCCCAGCTAATAAACCTCAGACCCTTAAAGAGGCAGGCCACCCTGTCACCGTGAGGTAATCTAGTTTTAACTGTGTCCTGAGACCTCTCATAAGTGCAGGGTTGTTAGCTCTTGTGTGCTGGTCAAATTCCAGCTTTTCTCATTGCCTCAAGTTCCTAAGTTATTCATGGAATCCTTGTTGAACACAAGTAACCCAGATCTTTATTTTGTGACTCATCCAAAAAGAGAGAGTGAAGCTTAACGTGTGTATTGCACATGATTTTTTAAGTGTAATGTTTTTACTTCCTGAAAGATGCTTAATATGCTCCTTCCTCAATGAGGAAGGTACAAGTGCTTTCCCTGCTCCTAACAGGTAATGTAGTGCTGTTGGCTTTTTAGCATGGGTGGACAGGCTGGATACAAGTGAAATATAACAAATTTCGGGGGGGGGGGGAAAGGGGTAGCTCAGTGGTTTGAGCATTGGCCTGCTAAACCCAGGGTTGTGAGCTCAATCCTTGAGGGGGCCATTTAGGGATCTGGGGCAAAAATCTGTCAGGGGACAGTCCTTAGTCCTGCTAGTGAAGGCAGGGGACTGGACTTGACAACCTTTCAAGGTCCTTCCAGTTCTAGGAGATTGGCATATCTCCATTTATTTTTTCTTTCTTTTTTTTTCTTCTTATTACGTGGTTATGACCATAGTCTTAACAACTTATGTTTGCAGCCGACGAAGTTGGTATTCACCCACGAAAACTTATGCTTCAATACCTCTGTTAGTCTATAAGGTGCCACAGGACCCTTTGTCACTTCTACAGATCCAGACTAACATGGCTACCCCTCTGCAACTTATTCTTGTACCTCTCAAGCATACACGAGAGTTTGGGAGCGTATATGACGTAGGCCTACAGAAGGGAGATGACAAGACCACAGGAAAGTGAGTATACTATAGAGCAGTGTTCTGGCAGTGGTAAAATAAGAATTCCTTCCTAGGTAAAACATGGATCTTAAAATGGATTCCAGCAAGACATCCATCATTATTGCTTTGCAAGTGTGTGTCGTGCTTAAGGACATGATATGTTGGGGCAGAGTCGACACCGCTTTTGTAAAGACAAATTGTTCATCGCCAATCTTTTAGAATTCTTTGAGGGTGTTAACAATGTGCATGAGGGTGATCCTGTTGATCTAGTGTACTTGGACTTTCAGAAAGCCTTTGACAAAGTCCCTTACCAAAGGCTCTTAAGCAAAGTAAGGAGTCATGGGAAAAGAGGGAAAGTCCTCTTATGGGTCAGTAACTGGTTAAAAGATAGGAAACAAAGGGTAGGAATAAATGGTCAGTTTTCACAATGTAGAGCAGTAAACAGTGGGGTCCCCTGAGGCTCTGTACTGAGACCAGTGCTGTTTAACATATTTATAAATGATCTGAAAAACAGGGGTAAACAGTGAGCTGGCAAAGTTTTCAGATGATACAAAATTACTCAAGATAGTTAAGTTCAGAGTTGACTGTGAAGAGTTACAAAGGGATCTCACAATACTGGGTGACTAGGCAACAAAATGGTAGCTGAAATCAATGTTGATAAATGTAAAGTAATGCACATTGCAGAACATAGTCACTGCTACACACCAAAATGATGGGGTCTAAATCAGCTGTTACCACTCAAGAAAGAGATCTTAGAGTCATTGTGGATGCTTCTCTGAAAGTATCTGCTCAGTGTGTAGCGGCAGTCAAAAAAGCCAACAGAATGTTAGGAACCACTGGGAAAGGGACAGATAATAAGACATAAAATATTATAGTGCCACTCTATAAATCCATGGTACATCCACACCTTGAATACTCTGTGTAGTTCTGCTCACTCCATCTCAAAAAAGATATATTGGAAAAAGTAGAGAGAAAATCAACAAAAAATGATAAGGAGTATGGAATAGCTTCCATATGAGGAGAGATTTAAAAGACTGGGACTGTTCATTTTAGAAAAGAGATGACTAAGGGGAGGACATGATAGAGATCTATAAAATAATAAATGGTGTGCAGAAAGTGAATAAGGATGTATTATTTACCCCTTCACATAACACAGGAATCAGAGGTCACCTGATGAAATTAATAGGCATTAGGTTTAAAAGAACATAAGGAAGTACTACTTCACACCTTGCATAGGCAACCTGTGGAACTCATTGTGAGAGGATGTTGTAAAGGCCAAAAGTATGACTGGGTTCAAAAGAGAGAAACTCATAGAGGATAGGTGCATCAATGGCTATTAGCCAAGATGGTCAGGGATGCGACTCCATGCTCTGACTGCTAAAAGCTGGGACTGAACAACAGAGGATGGACCACCTGATAATTGCCCCATTGTGTTCATTCTCTCTGAAGCATCTGGCAATGGCCACTGTCAGAAGACAGGATACTGGGCTAGATGGAGCATTGGTTTGATCCAGTATGACCATTCTTATGTTTTTAACAGGACAACATAATGAGCAAGGGTGAAATTTCACCCCATTGAAGTCAATGAAAGTTTTGCTATTGAGTACAGAATTTCACCTCAAGTTCCTTTTCTGGGTAACTCACCTACAATTTATATTCTAAATGTAGATAGCAGGGGAGTGGGAAGCCAGCAGCAAGCAATAGAAGGGGATCATCATCATCATCATAACTTTGCTAGTAACAAGGTCCTTTCCCAGGGAGAGGAGGTTGTATAATTTGTTGTATGTTGGATATTTCCAATCTGTTCATGTGGAATCCACTTCATTAGAGGTTTTTAAGAACAGGTTGGACAGATACCTGTGTGGGATAATCTAAGTTTACTTGGTCCTGCCTCAGTGCTAGACTAGATGACTTTATGAGATCCCTTCGAGCCCTACATTTCTATTACTATATGATTCTATGTTTTTGTTTTATAACAATTACTCCTTGGTTTTTTTTCTTTTCTTTTCTCTTTCTTTCTTTCTTTCTTTCCTTCTTTCTTTCTGGTGTGACTTGTCATTGCAAGACTTTCATGGAAGAAAGATTTTGTTGGTTTGTTAAGTAGAGGTGGGCTCTGTAGTATTTCAGTGATGACAGGCGGTTTTTAGGATAACGTTTTTATTAAAGTGAACAGGATATTGACACTGCTGTAATCTAGCCTGGCTGTATTCTCTTTCTTTGCAATTTGTTCCTATCTGAGTGTGGGAGGGGGTCTGAGAGTCAAGAGGAAGTGTGAAGCTGCGTGGAGTATTGCAAGATCTGTAGGAACTTTTAGGTTTTCGGGAAGTCGAAGTTCAAATCCAGATTAGGGTTCAAGGTTATAATTCAAAGCCGATTTAGGGCTAGAGTTAGGATTATGCACAACTCTGGGCAGCTCTTTACCATTTTCAAAGGAAGCCATTTGCTCCACACAACAACAAGGCTTATTGGCCGTACAAAATGCAGGAAGTATGCTACATATACATAAGCACCATCTACTGGCACTCCATCTATCCACTAACTAGTATTTACATGAAGCGACAAAGGGTCCTGTGGCACCTTATAGACTAACAGAGGTATTGAAGCATAAGCTTCCGTGGGTGAATACCCACTTCTTCAGATGCAAGCAGTGGAAATGTCCAGAGGCAGATATAAAAGTGCAGGGAAGATTCAGGCTAGAGATAATGAGGTAAGCTTAATCAGGGAGGGTGAGGCCCTCTTCTAGCAGTTGAGGTGTGAACACCAAGGGAGGAGAAACTGCTTTTGTAGTTGGCTAGCCATTCATAATCTTTGTTTAGTCCTGAGCTGATGGTGTCAAATTTGCAAATGAACTGAAGCTCTACAGTTTCTCTTTGGAGTCTGGTCCTGAAGTTTTTTTGCTGCAGAATGGCTACCTTTAGGTCTGCAATTGTGTGTCCAGGGAGGTTCCTGTAGTGTTCCCCTACAGGCTTTTGTATATTGCCATTCCTTATATCTGATTTGTGTCCATTTATCCTTTTGCGTAAGGACTGTCCAGTTTGACCGATGTACATAGCAGAGGGGCATTGCTGGCATATTATGGCATATATTACATTGGTGGATGTGCAGGTGAATGAACCAGTGATGGTGTGGCTGATCTGGTTAGGTCCTGTGATGGTGTTCCTGGTGTAGATATGTGGGCAAAGTTGGCATCGAGGTTTGTTGCATGGATTGGTTCCTGAGTTAGAGTTGTTATGGTGTGGTGTGTAGTTGCTGGTGAGAATATGCTTCAGGATGGCAGGTTGTCTGTGGGCAAGGACTGGCCTGCCTCCCAATATGTAATATATGCCATAATATGCCAGCAATGCCCCTCTGCTATGTACATCGGTCAAACTGGACAGTCCTTACGCAAAAGGATAAATGGACACAAATCAGATATAAGGAATGGCAATATACAAAAGCCTGTAGGGGAACACTTCAACCTCCCTGGACACACAATTGCAGACCTAAAGGTAGCCATTCTGCAGCAAAAAAACTTCAGGACCAGACTCCAAAGAGAAACTGTAGAGCTTCAGTTCATTTGCAAATTTGACACCATCAGCTCAGGACTAAACAAAGACTATGAATGGCTAGCCAACTACAAAAGCAGTTTCTCCTCCCTTGGTGTTCACACCTCAACTGCTAGAAGAGGGCCTCACCCTCCCTGATTAAGCTTACCTCGTTATCTCTAGCCTGAATCTTCCCTGCACTTTTATATCTGCCTCTGGACATTTCCACTGCTTGCATCCGAAGAAGTGGGTATTCACCCACGAAAGCTTATGCTTCAATATCTCTGTTAGTCTATAAGGTGCCACAGGACCCTTTGTCGCTTCTACAGATCCAGACTAACACGGCTACCCCTCTGATACTTTATGTTTGCATATATGTAAATACTAGAGTATTCTTGTAGCAATTAGCTCCATACAAAGTGCTCATCTGGTAAACACAATGACAGTCTCAATTTCTTTTAGTGATGATGAACAGTGATCAATCACTTTGTGGTAAACTCTTTGGGGCGGGACACTCCTCCTTGGATGAGAACAGTGTCTACTGCTTTGTGAGCACTACTGGAATACAAGTAATAAATAATAGTGGGTGTATGGGTACATGTGTGTATAAAATATATCATTTCATCTCAGGATATTGAAGGATTTTATAAGCCCGAATTAAAATTTTGTAACACTGCTAAGATGGGACAAAGTGTTCCTACTCCCTTGTTAAAGATGAGTGAACTGAAATGCAGAGATATTAGATGACTTGTCCCACGTCACCTAGTGAAATCCGACCAGCAATAGAACCAGAGTCTAGACTTTAGTCTCCTGCTCAAATCCATAGATGCAACCTCTGCTTTATGTTTTCCCCAGGATGCTACTCTTAATGTCTGCTTTGAGGGCAGGAGTGGTTGGAAATTTTTTTCTTCAGCATTTTTTACTGTTAATATTAAGTCTCTCAAAAATCTTTGCATAAAAATTGTAGTATTTTTGTGAGTAGATAATAACTTAGATGATTAAAAAGCTTTGGTTTTTAAAATATTTTTAAAATAAAATAAGGGAAAATGCATATTTCATGCACGAAACATTTTAAGCCTCTGAAGTATGCATTTTTCAAAGGCTAGCGTTCAAAAGAACCCTGGTTTGCATTCATCACTTACAGCAAAATTGTAGTTTTGTATCCAAACTCCTGTGGAGATTTCTTTAGCTTTGGCTGTGTCTGCCAGCTTTCATTTTTCATTGCACTCATATATATCACTATTTAATATAATGGGAATACTCTGAAGAAACAATCCGTAGTATTTAAAAAAAAATTGCCCAGTTTTAGAAAGGATTGTTCTTTTGAAACTCATGCATTTGAATAAACATACTTTTGATTTATCTTTTCCACGTGACTTTAAAAATGGTTTCCTCCTTTTGGCAATAAATAAATAATTTTAGAGCAATCCAAGCCTTGCTTTGTGACTAAAAGGCACCAAGGTCTGGCATAGCTTTGCATAGTCATTCTCTCTCTGTCTGTCTGTCTATCTAGTGGTGGTTTGGCATTTCTCAATAAAGTCAATTCATGTAGGCCATCTTGGCTGGATAGGAAGCTATCTGGATTTTAAGATGTTCCACACACTTTCAGCTAACGTTGCCTACGTGATTTTAAACATGGGTCTGTTTGAATGTTGAACAAAGTTGAACTCAACAAAGCACTTGTTTTCCCGAGGAAAGACAGTCTACACTGTTCCGTCAGTAACCCAACATTTTGTAAAGTGTATGAGAAGTTAAAGGGTGAAATCCTGGCCCTAATTAAGTCAATGAGAGTTTTTTCATTGACTTCAATAAGACCAGGATTTCACCCAGAATTTCTACTATATTTCCTCATCAATAAGCTGAGGAATGCATGCTGACATTATAAGTCATTAGGATCCTGATTCAAAACCCACTTAAATCCATGGAATGGCTCTCATTGACTTCAACGGGCACTGGTTACAGTCTAATTGGCGGTCAGTTTACATGCAGGTCAGTGTACAGGGTCAATAGCAAGAAATGCTTTAGCTCCCATCTATTCCTGGGAGGCTGGGAAAGAATTGAGAGTGTGTCATAGTGGCGTGAAGCAGCACTGATGGCGAGACAAGCCAAGGTGAGCTGAAGTCAGGAAAGCCTATAGGGAAAACATGCAGTGCATGGAGTTTTGAGTAGGTGGGTGAGTTGTAGGGAGATTTTTTTATACATGAGTATCTTCTGTTTGGGGCAAATTTTCTAAATAGTGATTTTGCAAAAGTGCTAACATGTATCTCAGGTAATTGTGGTTTATTGAAAACTGTTAAAATGAGAAGTTATCGCTTTAAATTCTCCAGGGGGTTCCTGGTGCTGCTTGCAGGCTAGGGGGCTCTGTAGGGAAATGTGTGATCTAGGTCTTCAGCAGTCAGTCAGCAAAAGAGCCAGCCTAAAGCAAGGTGGGGTGAGTGGTACCTCTCTGCTTTAGGGAGAAGCTTGCTATGTGCCTGTCCTGTATTTGTTTGTTGTACGTTAGAGTTTTGGATTCCTAGAAATAGAACAGTGTTATGTTGCAACCTTCCAGGAAATGTGTTTATGGTTTGTTTCTAACTGTGTGTATGTCATGAATATAACAGTAATAGCATTGGGCTGAAATCAGGACCCCATATCTGACTATACTCTGAACTTTAGAAGGAAGAGAGATTGAAATATGTATTTGAATCTGAATTTTGCATACCAGCCCCTTCTGTGTAAGGTGCCTCAGATGTATAAATTAGCAAGAAGTAGAATAATGTTTCTTCAGATTTACATATTATTTGGCTGATGCTGAACTAATAACTGAAAGCAAAATCCTGTTTGTATGTGGGCTCAGCCAAGAAAGGTCACATTGCCCAAAATGTGTTCTGTTAATCTAAAGCAGCAGTGCTTGGCAAGTAAAGTCCTTCAGTACTCAGGAGGTGCTTGGAGATGACAATCTTATGAACATAAAGGTGCTTTTCGTGGGGTTGGTAGTTATTTTATTTAAATACTGCAGGGAAATAAGGATCGCATGTATAGTATAAGCTCTCTGCACACTAATTCCAAGTCCAAATTGACCTTTTTATACCTTCCATTTACTGTTTATCCAGTTTTCTTTATCTTAGGTCTCCTGAGTGCTAGCATTACTGACACCTGCTGGGAAAGATAGGCTGCGGGGGGGGGAAGCACATGTTAACCACTGATTTCAGCCTGTCAAGGTCTGTTCCAGGTCACCTGTGCACGTTGGTGACAATAGCAAATGAGGACACATGCCATTTTCCTCTTGCTCAAGGACAGCCATTCATCTTCTCTGAGATTATCAACCCCTAAACCAGTACAATCAATATCAGGAAATTCACTGTAATCTCTCCCTGAATGTGAACCCCCTTTGGGATCTGAACTGGTCAATGCGTTTTGACGTATTCCTAGAAGAGTGAGAAGTGACTGCATTGGGCTTTATGACTAAACTACATTGTCTGATCCTTGGCTTGTAGTCAATTTCTTCCATTTAAAGGCCATTTTATACACACTAATCTGCTAGACTTTGAGGTTTGTGAAAAAATTGAAAGCTAGGCAAGCTTCAAAGGGATTTTTCTTATTTCCTTTGCTGATCTATATAAAACAACAATTAAAATAGGGAAACAATGTATTTTCTAATCTGGGCTAAATGCCTTGTATTTGTTTAAATGTACATGACTCTTGCTATCAATTTTACTTTAATTTGTAACATTTGGTAATGTGATGTAATTCTTTGTCTGGTACATATAAACTATTGTTTTAGTTATAAAACCAAAGCTAGTTTTATATTGTTGTCCTAGGGGCGGCAGCAGAGTACATAAGAATCAAAAATGCTAACTCACAAATGGGCAAAGTTGTGTCTGATTAGTCGTTCATCTATATAAGACATAACTAAAAGGCTTCATTGAAATGTAACATTAACTTAAATAGCCAAGAGGAAACGTTGGTGTAGCTTTGAAATCGGTGTTGAGGGGCAATAGTATTCGAGTTATTGCATGTTCAGGATCGGGATGAGGTAACCAGACTTAAAAAAATCTTCACTTGTTAGAGAGCAGTCGGTGGAGCTAACTGTGTTGTACATCACAGATTTAGGGTAAACCTAGACTAAAACAGCCGGTTGAATTGGCAAACTTTAAAACAACACTGATACACTGTGACATATTAATTGAAATGTACTTTCCAATGCAACCACTTAGCAATTTATATAAATATGAAAGCTTTTGGTTTTACTGTCAGTCTTTGTTTCTGAACGAGAAATTTATAAGAAACATATGTTTCTAACTGCCATTGAGAGTATGTTCAGAAGATGTGGCCACTGAATTAGATCAAGCTTTCCTCAGTGAAATCACTGAATGAACCCGCTAGGAAGGTTTTCTGTTAATAATGTCTCTTTTCAGTAATAACACATCCCACTCGCTGTACACCAGGTACCTCTATGAAATTAGCAATAGCAGTCGGCAGAAAGGGTACTGCGTCACTGTAGAAGGAACAAAGGCTAAAAACCTGCTACTGCTGAATGGTAGTCTTGACATATAGCTTTCTCCCAAAATGACATGAAAGGGAATGAGGTCTCTCCAAGAACTAGTCTGCAATTAAAAAAAAATAATAATAAATCATCTAGCATAAACTTGCTAAAATAAATTTAGCTTAAAATTTACTTTGCCATAAACTTTGGATCCGAATCCAGGATTCCCAATGTTTGGGGTCGTTTAGTTCCAGGGTTTTGATTTCTGTTCTTTTGACGCTTATTGGGGTGTTAAAATTGCAAAATAATCTTCTCATTTCCAATCTACAGTATTTCAAAACATTTTGAAACTACAGTGTGAGCCTCATTTTGCTAGGGTGCACACACACACACACACACACACACACACACACATACATGCGCGCGCGCTAGGAGACAGACCCTTCCCTAACGAGCTTACAGCAGGGGTGCTGGAACTAGGGGTGCTGGGGGTTCAGCAGCTAATAACAACCAAATACATGGTTTCCACTTTCAGCACCCCCAATATAAAAATTGTTCCAGAACCCCTGGCTTACAGTTTAAGTAATCAAGGCAGATAAAGGTTGGGAGAAAGGAAATATCTCTATTTTAAAGATGGGAAACTGAGGCCCAGTGTGACTGACTGACCTGCCTGTGGCCTGGGAGTTGAACCTACATCTCTTTAGTCTTAACCATCCTTCCTCAGTAATTTCAGATATAAAATTCCAGGGAAGTCTGGGCCTCACCTATGAAAACTTGAAAGTACCAAATGGGCTCTGGGCACTGGAATTTCCCCCCTAAAATTAGAGATGACAATTAAAACTGATTGTATAAGGGGAGGATGTCAGAATACGTTACTGTAGCTCTCTGTTGTCGGTTAATTGCTGATAGTTTTATGTTTGCACAGCAACCTGTGACACTGCTGCAAAGGATGCTGTGTACAATGAAACTGCAGTTTCTTAAAGGGACTTGTCTTGTTAAAATGCACAAGATTCTCACACATTTAATGAAAAATGAACATCAGATTATATTGGCTTTACTAAAATATAGCATCAAATCCTGTAATCTTTATTTCAGTAGGAGTTTTGCCTTGATAAGAACTTAGGGTGCTGATCAGTCTAGCGAAATCCACGACTGCTCTCCATGGCATGGAAAAATGGCCTCCATATAGAATGGCATGAGGAGTGGCAATGGGGCTGAACCAAGGGAGGGGAACTTTTGCAGATATAGTGGCGCTAACATGCTGCACCAAGTCATAACTGGAATAGCAACTACAACCTCTATGTCTATCTGGTACTTGTATGGCTCAATTACCATGGCATCTGACCGCCTCACAACCATGCTGTAGGGTAGCGAAGTGCTATTGTCCACATTTTACAGGTTAGGAACTGAGACACAGAGAGACTAAGTGACTTGCCCAAGGTCCCATAAAAAGTCTGTAGTGGAGCAGGGACTTGAATCCAGGTTTCCCAAGTCCTAGGCTCGTGTCCTAACTACTCATCCTTATCCTACTCATCCTAACTACTCATCCTACTCATCCTTCTCCTAGGCTAGTGTCCTAACTACTGGACAATCCTTCTCTCATAAGATGGATAATACAGGCTCATATTTTTAAAACTGTGTGGGGAAAAAATGTGCATGTGCAAGTCAGAGTTCTGTATGTACATATGCTTATGTGTAACTATGATTTAATGTCTATTGGCTGGCTTGCACATAATGCAGATGCAGTCTTGCAAACAGAATTCTAGAAATATGAGCTTTTATTCAAGCAGCTTGTTGTTGCCCATAATGATCTGGCTCACTGAGAGAGAGAGAGAGCTTATGATGGAAGATGGCCAAGATTTTTGAAAGTGATTAGTGATTCTTGGGTGCCACAACTTTGGGAGTTTAGACAATCTGAACAGACACTGATTTTCAGAAATGCTGGACACCCACCCTCTGAAAATCAAGCTCTTTGAAGGGTCTCAAGTTGGGAACTAAAAATTGAGTCATCCAAAATCACTAGTCATCTTTAGAAATTGTGGCCAATCCTTTTTGTGATAATGATAGTCAAATAACTTCAGTTGGAAATTAACATTCTACACAAACATGGGCTGTCACACCCCCTTCCTGACTAGCTCCAGATAGAGACACACATACTAATTTTCAAATACCAGCATCATTTCGTTGAATAATGGCCCTGAGCAACTTACAAAACACTAGCCTATAACCAATTTATCTACCATACCCACTTGGATGCTTCTGGAATATTCTAAAATGTTTTTCCAACAATTAATATATAAATTGGTGGCTGATTTAGCTGAAAGGCCTAAGCACATACAAATATTTCTGTACAGGTTTTTCTATCTGCCACTGTATCTGCATAAGTTCCCTTCTCCTGGTTCAGCCCCATCGCCACTCCTCATGCCATTCTATATGGAGGCCATTCTTCCATGCCATGGAGAGCTGACTGTATTTTAAAGAATCCTTACTGAGGTTGTAGGAACAAACCATCCCAATGTGTAGAAAGAATAGTAAATATGGCAGGCGACCAGCTTGGCTTAACAGTGAAATCCTTGCTGATCTTAAACACAAAAAAGAAGCTTACAAGAAGTGGAAGCTTGGACAAATGACCAGGGAGGAGTATAAAATATTGCTCAGGCATGCAGGAGTGAAATCAGGAAGGCCAAATCACACTTGGAGTTGCAGCTAGCAAGGGATGTTAAGAGTAACAAGAAGGGTTTCTACAGGTATGTTAGCAACAAGAAGAAGGTCAGGGAAAGTGTGGGCCCCTTACTGACTGGGGGAGGCAACCTAGTGCCAGAGGATGTGGAAAAAACTAATGTATTCAATGCTTTTTTCACCTCTGCCTTCATGAACAAGGTCAGTTCCCAGACTACTGCACTAGGCAGCACAGTATGGGGAGGAGATGACCAGCCCTCTGTGGAGAAAGAAGTGGTTCAGGACTATTTAGAAAAGCTGGATGAGCACAAGTCCATGGGGCCGGATGCACTGCATCCGAGAGTGCTAAAGGAGTTGGCAGATGTGATTGCAGAGCCATTGGCTATTATCTTTGAAAACTCATGGCGATTGGGCAAGGTCCCAGAAGACTGAAAAAAGGCTAATGTAGTGCCCATCTTTAAAAAAGGGAAGAAGGAGGATCTGGGGAACTACAGGCCAATCTGCCTCACCTCAGTCCCTGGAAAAATCATGGAGCAGGTCCTCAAGGAATCAATTTTGAAGCACTTAGAGGAAAGGAAAATGATCAGGAACAGTCAGCGTGGATTCACCAAGGACAAGTCATGCCTGACTAACCTGATTGGCTTCTATGAAGAGATAACTGGCTCTGTGGATGAGGGGAAAGCAGTGGATGTGTTATTCCTTGACTTTAGCAAAGCTTTTGATACAGTCTCCCACAGTATTCTTGCCAGCAAGTTAAAGAAGTATGGGCTGGATGAATGGACTATATGGTGGATAGAAAGCTGGCTAGATCATCGGGCTCAACGGGTAGCGATCAATGGCTCTATGTCTAGTTGGCAGCTGGTATCAAGCGGAGTGCTCCGAGGGTTGGTCCTGGGGCCAGTTTTGTTCAATATCTTCATTAATGATCTGGAGGATGGTGTGGATTTCACCCTCAGCAAGTTTGCAGATGACACTAAGCTGGGAGGAGGAGTAGATACGCTGGAGGGTAGGGATAGGATACAGAGGGACCTAGACAAATTAGAGGATTAGGCCAAAAGAAATCTGATGAGGTTCAACAAGGACAAGTGCAGAGTCCTGCACTTAGGACGGAAGAATCCTAT
The DNA here is from genome assembly GCA_033296515.1 of Macrochelys suwanniensis. Lineage (NCBI taxonomy): Eukaryota > Metazoa > Chordata > Testudines > Chelydridae > Macrochelys > Macrochelys suwanniensis. Next base: position 13,207,522 of record CM065784.1, on the reverse strand, counting down.
GCACTGCTACAGACTAGGGACTGAGTGGCTAGGCAGCAGTTCTGCAGAAAAGGACCTAGGGGTTACGGTGGATGAGAAGCTGGATACGCGTCAACAGTGTGCCCTTGTTGCCAAGAAGACTAATGGCATTTTGGGCTATATAAATAGGAGCATTGCCAGCAGATTGAGGGACGTGATCATTCCCCTCTATTTGGCATTGGTGAAGCCTCATTTGGAGTACTGTGTCCAGTTTTGGGCCCCACACTCCAAGAAGAATGTGGAAAAATTGGAAAGCGTCCAGTGGAGGGCAACAAAAATGATTAGGGGGTGGGAGAACATGACTTATGAGGAGAGGCTGAGGGAACTGGGATTATTTAGTCTGCAGAAGAGACGAATGAGGGGGGATTTGATAGCTGCTTTCAACTACCTGAAAGGGGGCTCCAAAGAGGATGGATCTAGACTATTTTCAGTGGTACCAGTTGATAGAACAAGAAGTAATGGTCTCAAATTGCAGTTGGAGGGGTTTAGGTTGGATATTAGGAAAAAAGTTTTCACTAGGAGGGTGATGAAGCACTGGAATGGGTTACCTAGGGAGGTGGTGGAATCTCCTTCCTTAGAGATTTTTAAGGTCAGGCTTGACAAAGCCCTGGCTGGGATGATTTAGTTGGGGATTAGATCCTGCTTTGAGCAGAGGGTTGGACTAGATGACCTCCTGAGGTCTCTTCCAACCCTGATATTCTATTATTCTATGAAACCCCTCCCCCACAAACCTCAGCTGATTAGCCAAGTTCTCTGCCTTTCATTTCCATGTAGATAGTTTTGCTAAATTTTTTCCAAGGCTTTATGGTTTTCAACAATATATCTTTCATCACCATATCACCAAAAAGCAGTGGCTGACCTGAAATATCCCTGAGGATTTGGACTGGATATCAAGGATTAGTTTATAACTGGTAACTTATGAGCTGCATAGTGTTGTACAAATGACTTATTTTTCTCAATTTAATGGTAAAAACTATGAAACCTATTACTGAGAACTTATTTCTGAAAGGATATTTGCATGATACTTGAGCAATAGTTTGTATTTTTATACCACAGCAGGGTTGGCCTTTTTTAAAATAAGACATTTTTTCCCCATAGAATGAGCTCTGAGGGACCACAAATCTCCAGCATTTAAATTTCCACTTGAATCCATTTGTACTTGGATTAAAAAATAAAACAAAACCAAGAATGTCTGAATTTAAATTTTGGCTTTTATGCAGCTGGGATTTGACACTATAGCACAAGTAACCCATTATTTATACAACAAGATTCACATATTGGCAGAATATTGCTTTGGGAAACTTTTGAGGTATATACTTTACTGTCACCTGCATCTACTAGAGTGGTATGTGTTGATAATAAGCACTTGAAAAAAAAGTAAGCTTTTTTTTTTTTTTTGAGCACATCTGTTTTATTTCACTTCAGTATGATGGCTGTAGGGGGAAGAGGATTTCTGCAAAAGATCATGCATTTTAGTTCCAATTTTTAGTAAACTTGAGTCAAAAGAAGACATTTCAATAAAAAAAGTCTCTTCAAACAGAGCTACTTCCAATTTTCTAGCCCTCAGCACAGTTTGTTTTCAGGACAGTGGAGAATACTAAAGTAGCAGGTTTTTCCATAACTGCTTCATGTAGACTATGTTTAGATTAAGCATTCCTTTTATTTGTTCTAGCATAGGTCTGAGGTCCCAGGTGAAACGGGGGCGGCGGGGGGAGGCTCATTATGCCAGTCGCTGTGTAAACAATAGCGAGAGACAGTCCTTGCCCCCAAACAATTGCAGTCTAAATAGCCAAGACAGACAAAGGGTGGAAGTGAGAAGCAGATTTTCTGATGCATGAAACAACATGCCCAAGGTCACGCAGCAAGTCAGTGGCATTGCTGGAAATAGCCGGCCCACAATCCTTCCACTTAATGTGGTGCTAATGTGCAGTTATGGACGGAGAAACAAATATGTTAAAATGGTACCTTCCTGCTAAGCAGATCTATGTTTAAAGTCACAGCTGCTGACGTTTTAGGAGCAAAATAAGATTTTTTCCCCCTAGATTTTTTGCTTCTCATAACATTACTGAGCCATCATAGCAATGAGAAAGTGAGCTGGATGGTGTTTTGACATCATCAACAGAGTTGTTTGCTCAGTTTTGATTGGACAGCCTTCATTATAGGTAATGAGCCCTCCCTGCCCCCTCCCCCCCAATAAAACCCCCAAACAGCTCCACCTTGTTCGGTGATTAGGCCTAGAGATCCCTAACAAGGTCAAGGCTCCATTAAGTCAGGTACTATATAAAACCTTAGTCAGAGACTAACTCTGCTCTGAGGAGCTTGAAATCTAAATAGACATGACAAACAAAAAGATGAGAGAAAAGCAATCTTATTATTCCTCTTTGTAAAAATCTCTCTTGGCTTCTGCACTGGCCTATCTGTGTTCCCACTGATTTAACTGAGAGCACAGTTAGGCCAATGTTAAGTACTTTTGAAAGGTACTCCCTAAGTGACTTGCCCAAGGTCAATACAGAGTGTTTGTGGCAGAGCTAGGAATTGAACCTAGCTCTCCTGAGTCCCCATCCAATGTCTGTTTCCTCTTCTTAGCCCAGCTTAAGTGGGGAGAGCAGGAAGTTAGAAAAACCATGTTTGTTTTAAGCTTAGCACATGAGGTAGGGAAATCATTGAATCAATTAACATGGAACCCCACAACACTATTGATAGTGTACACCTTCAGAATAGTAACACATTTTCATCAAAATATTTTTTATTGCAGTTCTCAGATGTACATAATTCATGGTACTTGTGCTTTCAGCCTTTATGTTTTGGTAAGCATTGCAGAAGGCCTGATCCAACTCCCAGGGAAGTCAATGGGAGTATGATAGGGACCATAGGAAGGAAAGTGAAGGGGATTTTGTGCAATACAGGTACTGAACTAGATTTTCAAAAATGGCTTTTAATTATTATCACTGACCTTTTTTTTGCTTGCAAATGCAGTTTGACTGTACAAAATGAATCTTTTGGGAAAGGGGCAGAATCTGAGCCAGTCATATTTTAATGCCCAGGAACATTAGCTTGTAATTTTTGCCTGTGTCTGTGTCATGAGGTGAACTGTGCCATTACGAGATGCTTGGGCCTCTGCTCTTACCTGTGTCCTCCCAGATCACGTGACCGTAGTTGACAGGAAGGCCTGTTGGGAAAGGGGCTGGCTATCAAACAGCTCCCCTCTTTGCTCATTGTGAGGAGAAGTACTTCCATTATGGTGCTTGGCTCGGAAGGGCTCTGCTGAAGGTGTAGAAAATGGCCCTGGGGGAAAAACTAAAGCACGATAGTTTGGACTCTGGGTCAAACAGCTGCTTCATACCCTATGGGTCTAGAGCTGGTGCCTCAAGTGGAGGGATGGTATATGTTCCTCTATGATGCCACACATATGTGGTGTGAAACTCCTGTCACCAAGGGGAAGCTGTAGCCCAATGGTAGTAAAGATCTCTTTGAGCCCCTGACATAAGGGAGAACATTACGCAGATGCTAGCAAGAGGGCTGTGGCCCAAGGAGAGGAAAGGACTTGCTTAGGAAAGCCCTCTGTTCAGACTTTCCTTTATGCAGGAGCGGGAGGACCTCTTGGTTTGGGTGAAGTGCCAGACTGACTGACTGACCAGCACGAAGGAGACCGATGCATACCGAAGGCCCAACGGGACTTGGGCAGTTCATGAGGTAAAAAGCTTCTTGCTCTGTGAAAATTTAAAAGGCTGAGGCCATGTTGAGTCAAATCCTAACATCTTCACTCAGGTTGCGGTTACCCCCTTCAGGGGAAAACATGCAAGGGGGGTGGGGGAAGGGGACAAATGGAATTCTTGGAGGATTCCTTTATGGAATTTGCTCAAAACTCTTCCATCAGGGGAGGGTCAGATTCCCTGCATAGGAAATGCAGAGTCCCCCCCCACCGCGTGCATGCACATTAATGGGGTGGGATGGCTCCCTGTTCAGAGGGTTTTCTGCTGTGTTACCGCCACTTGAGCAATTTCTGTATAATCAATGGGGGGAAATACACATTCTGCACTGCCCCTATGGTGTTCAGTGATCACTCAGTACTTAAAGAGCTTGCAAGAGCTCTGCTTTATTCCGTGTCTGATTCCAACTGGCTGTGCAGAACAACAGCCAGAGCTTTTCAGAGCTCCCATCCAGACTCTCTGTCTGGGACTGTAGCAGGGTGGGCACCCCACTCCTGCCCTGAGGGGCTGGGAACAGCCCTGGGAGAGGGCTGAGGCTGAAAGCTGGACTGATTGTCAAAGCAGCCACGGCTGTGGCCAGTTTAATCAGGGCCCAGCTGGCCCTTATAAGAGGGCAGTGGGCCTGGGGCAGACAGTCTCCCTTTGTTTGTAGAGGGAGAAGGGCTTGGCTGCAGGGACCTAGGGTGGAGCAGGGCTGGGGAAGGCCAGAGGAGCTGGGGAGCTCCGGCCTGAGAAAACCCCAGGCTGTGGCCTACGGTTAGGCCCATCTAGGTACTGGGGTTGTGGGGGCAGCCCACAGGTAGGCTGAGGCAGAAGGTCCAAACCCCCTTTGCCTGTGATGAGTGGCTTATACTGCAGTCTGCCCCAGGGCGCGGGGGCTAGCTGGTGACTGGCAGTAGCCTACGACTGAGGTGAGGTGGGGATAGTGGGTTGGGGGTCCCCTGGGGAGGGGAAACCCAGATCTGGGGAGGTATTGCTGGGGGGCAGCACCCCAGTTAAAGGGGCACCGGGTCCTGGGAGGGACTCGTGGGCCCGAGTGGTCAGGCGGATCACCGGCCTGCAGAGGGCGCTCCAGAGGCTGGTGAGCTAATTCCCTGGAGAAACCAGCAGGTGGCGCCCCCGGGTGAGTCCAACCCTGTCACAGGGACGCTCAGCCCTTAAAGGGACGCTTTCCAGTACCACACTGTCCGCTGACATTCCCACATGTGAAGCCCTGGTCCAAATGAGATCCCCTGGAGGGTACCACTCTCATGTGGCTCTCGGTGATTAAAATCCCACCCACCCACCTCCACTCTGCTTGTATTGGCAAAAATCCCTCTTGACCATCAGTCTGCATTTGGCTCAATTTACCTCTATAGTAATTGAAACTCTGTGTCTTCTTCCTGCTGCAGGTATAAGCAAAGTAGGAAAGTCCACCACAGCATAAAGGTGACTGTTCTGTCTCCCTCTCTTGCTGGCATCCTCCAGCTCTGCTCCAAAGTTAAAACTAAAAACTTTATGATCTAGCCCCTCTGTGCAACAGCTGCACAACAGCCCCCTGGGAAACTCTATATGGTGACAAACATAGCAACCCCTAGGTCATATGCCAGGGAACTCAGTTTACATCTCATCTATTAAGTGAATATGATGTGAAAATAGTTTCCTGTGTCTTTTAGATGTCAGAGCACTGAGTGGATGGCAGGTAATGAAAGAGGATTGTCCACACATTTGTTTTTATGGGTTCATCTTGTCATCTCAGTTCAGAGAATAATTGAAATAAATCCTTTTAAAAATACTGTCATTATGCCAGTGCTGCTGAGCATAAGGACAGCAGTCATTGCTTGTGTGATCACAAGCATCAGGTTTCTATTATTATTTTATGATTATCTTCCAAAATAAGCTAATCTTCAGATTGATAAAAGTTTCAAGATAGGGCCATGGGGAAAAAATCATAAATATTACTCTTGAAAATAGGACTTGGACGTTTATGAAAATTTTACCTCAGACCTTTTAAACCCAGACTTATGAAAGTGTCCCCCCTGATGTCAATGGGGACTGTCTGATTGAATGAGGAATTCATGTGTGATGTGAATAAGGATTTCCAGTAGAGCTAGCTGAAAATTCTGCATCAAAACTTTTTTGAATGGAAAACTGGATTGTTGACCAATTGAATTTTTTGTAGAAAGTGTCTGCTTTCCTCAAAAACTTTTAATGTACTACCCTCCCCCTCCACTACTTCACCAAGAATATATTGGATTTTCAACAAAAATTTGAAATCTTCTGACCAGCTCTACTTTGCAGATGTGGGCCTTAAAAGGGTTTGTAGATGTGTTGGTAAGAGTGCTCCAATTTCTTAGGCACCGACTCCGTGGGTGCTGTGGGGCTGGAGTAACCATGGGGGAAAAATGGTGGGTGCTCAGCACCCACCGGCAGCTGCCTCCCTCCCCGAGTGCCTCCTGTCTGCCAGTGGGCCCTATTAATCAGCACCTCCCCCTCCCTCCCCATGCTTCCTGCCCACCGCGATCAGCTGTTTCACAGCATGCAGGAGGCTCGGAGGGGGGCGGGCAGGAGCCAGGATCTGGTATGCTCAGGGGAGGGGGTGGAATAGGGCAGGAAGAGGTAGGGTGGGGACTTGGGGAAAGGGGTGGAATGGGGGTGACGCCTGGGGCAGAACCGGAGGTTGAGCACCCCCTGGAACATTGGAAAGTCAGTGCCTGTGTCCAATTTCATTCTGGGATTGCTACTGATCATGGTAAAAATAACAAATCTGTCATTATAAGGGATAATGGCATGGAACCCAGCATTGCTGCATTTCTTATTGGGAAGAGATATATACAATGATTTGAAACTTGGTGGTGTGTGTGTGAAGTGAAAGGAGATCTTTAGGGTGTTGATCTGGTGGATTAGGTATTTTGAACAGAAGTTCTAATGCTTCTTTAATAATTGGCATGACAAATTCTTAGTATTATGTAGAGCTGGATGGAAAATATACTTATATGAAACATTTCATTTTTCAAAATTGGAAACTCTTCACAATTCCCTCACCCACTACCCCAAATGTTCTTGTTTAACTGGCAAAATGAAAATATAGTGGATGTTTTATTTCTCATCTTTTTCTGCCCTCCCATTTTTTTTTCCAGTGGAAGGGAATAAGGGTGGGAGAGGGAGGAGGAAACTGAAAACCGAAAAAATGAAAAAAAGTTGAAAACACATTTTCACAAAACGGAATAAATGAAAACCTGTTCAGTTTTGAACTGTATGGACCAAATATGATTTCCAAATTATTTGGAAAAATGTTTTTTTCCCCAGTGTTTTCAACCCATTCTATAGAGATACCAGAAGGCTCCTGCACACCTCAGAACATGGGTATCTTTTGAGGTATCTTTTGACTACGATGATTGATAATTGGTCTGATTGTTATGCTGAGATGCAGGCATGTCTGTTCCTTCCACAGGGAAAATTGGCTGAGCTCAGGAATGCTTACTCATGCTGCTGGCACACCCAGTGATTGCAGTATAGACATACCCTTTGAGGGTGTTGCAGGATCTGGTCCCAATGGTAGTAGTGATTTGAATAAGACCTTAATTAACAGCAGAGGGAGAAAACCAGCATCATAATGCTACGCAATGGGCATGTAAAAGTTTATCGGTAAGAATCCTGAATGCTGTATGTTTATTCGTTGGCTTACTGCTTCGGGTTGGTACATCTGCTCCAATCTATTTTCTTCAGCCTTAGTGCTGGTCACTACATACGTAAGCTCTCTTTTTAAATAACTGGCTTACGTAAAGTAAAGGATTTTTTTCTATTATTACTTTCTGTTATGCTGGAACAAAGCTATATATTTTTCCTGTCTCTCTACTCCATAGTACGGGTGGTTTTACCATCTAGGCTAATGTGTACATGTTATCAAACAAAAATAGCAATAGGCAACCCCCCTCTTCATTCCTACATACATTATAGGTATGTGTGTATATATGTGTGTGTGTGTGTATATATTACATTTAGACAGGTGTATGTGTATTTATAATCCGAAAGGGCAATGTATTTGCCTCCATCAGACATCTGTGTGTGTGCAGATGTATTTATAAAACATAGTGCTTTCCAGTAACTGGTTACACCTGTGGGATAGAAATCAAGACGACATCTGCGAAAATAATTTTTTGCCTACAGAGCCTGCTGTGGTTGCTATTTCAGCTGTTCATTAAAGTTATATAGCTTCCTTTATCTCTTGTGCTCATGGAATACAAGCACCTCCATAACGAGCTTAAATCACCATAAGCTAAGAATAGAAACTTGCTTTCAGATCTTGGGAGGTTGAGCTAGTGGTGGTGTATGGGTAATCAAGCAATATTAGCTGTGTAATGGTGCCAGGACACCCAAGGGCAGGGGTGCTGGAATGCTTTTATGGCAAGAAAGCACAGAAAATATCTGCTTCCCTTTTTTTTTAATTCTCTCTTCCCCTTGTTTGTACCTTTTGAAAAAGATACTGTTGCCAAATGATCATTTATTTGCCCTTTGTGAAGCTGTCGTTACCATGAACAGCACTGCTTATTATTCTAAGGATGTAAGCAATCAGAGAAGTTAGAGATGGAAAAAGATCTACTGCATCACCTCACCCAATTACTGCTGGACTGAGCCCTATGTTCTAGTGTGGTGTTCCATTCAGTTTTTAACTGTCTTTCATGTGGAGGTGACATCACATATGGATTCTGTACATGTAGAAATGTACGGAAAGCCAGTAGCACCCTCCTCCTGGCATACTATACAAAGGCTAGGCATGAGCATAATTCATTTCTCTCTCCACAGCATGATGCTAGTGCCCAAAGTATTGCTACCTTTCCCAAAGGAGAAGGGCCTTAGCTCTTGTCCTGCTTTCACCCTGGCCTGGTGCAGGCATAGCACTCATGCCCTGAAATAGGAGGGCACAGGGGTCATGTTTACCTGGGGTGTGACGCCTTCCCAGAAGTCCCTTCACTACTCCTGGGGGAATTCTGCACCACTGCGCATGCAGAATTTTGCAGAAATTAATGGTTTTTTGCACAGAATTTCCTTTTTCTCCACAGAAATGGGCTGCAGAGCTGCTGGCTGCCACTAGGGGCCGCTGGACCTGGCAGAACTCAGCTCACAGGTAGAAGACACTGCCAGGGGGAAGGAGCTGGAGGGTTCCCGGCAGCTGCCAGGGGCGGCACCACCTTTTTTGCTGCCCTAGGCGGCGGCGGTGGGTGAGGCTGCCGCCGAAATGCCGCCGAGGTCCCTGGTGACTGAAGAAGCTGCCACCGAAGTGCCACCGGGGTCCTCGGCGGCAGCTTCTTTGGCCGCTGGGGTCCTCGGCGGCACTTCAGTGGCAGCCTCTCCCGTCGCGGCTGCCGAGGGACCTGAAATGCCGCCCCCCAAATCCTGGCGCCCTAGGTGACTGCCTGGGGTTGCCTAATGGTAGCGCCGGCCCTGGCAGCTGCAGTTCTCAGTATGCCCCGAAGGAAAGAGGCAGCAACACGTAGGAATTTCCACACAAGCCCAGGACCCAGCATCAGGCTGTTTCACCCTCTGGATCCCTGGGGTCTGAGGGAGAGGGGCTGCGAGTGTCTGGGCTGGGGGGCCCTGCAGCTGGGGTTTGGGGGGGGTGTCTGGGCTAGGGGGCATCCTGTGGTGGGGCTCTGAGGGATGGGGGCTAGAGGGTGCATCTGAGTGTGAGTTTCTGACTTGGAGGGGGCCCCACAGCTGGGCTCTGGTGGGGAGGGGGTACGTGTGAGTGTCTGGCTGGGGGGGCCATGGCTGGGCTCTGGGGTCGGGGGAAGGGAGTGCATGTGAGTGTCTGGGCTGGGGGGTGCCCCGCAGCTGAGCTCTGAGAGGAGTGGGTCTGGGTGTCTGGCCCGCCTACTGGGCTTTGGGGGAGGGGCCAGAGAATCAGGAACTGGGTTGTCCTAGAGGTTTCCTTAATTCTCTACTCCTGGAGGAATTTTTTTGTGTCTGTATTGTTACAGACATAGTTGATGATAGTTATTTTTGTAATTTATTTAAAAATAATTGAAAGTGGCATCGTTATATAGTGTTATTTTGACAAATAAAATATGCAGATTTTTGCAGAATTTTAAAATATTGTGCACAGAATTTATTTCTTTTGTGCAAAATCCCCCCAGAGTAAGAGTCTTCTCAGTCCCTATCACAGGCCAGTGCCCTCTGGCCCCAAGATAACCTGTGGTGAAATTACAGCAGTTTATGATTAGATGGCAGGATATTTCATGTGGGTCCATCCTGACGCTTCTGCGGGTTGGGTGCAAAGCCCAGTTCTAATGGCAAAATGTTATGGGAGTAGCTGTTTTATTTTGCTCTGCTCTGGGGGGAGGAATTCCTGGCCTCAGTGAAGACAATGACAGTGCTGTCACTGAAACCAGGATTTCACCCTCTAGCTTCTGCACATGATTTTCTTCCAAAGTTTCAGAAGAGGTTAAACCTACCTTTATACTTAGCTCACTCTTTTGCACAATCAACACAAGTTCAACTTTGAGCAGTGAAACTCCCTCCCCCCAAAAAAAGAGATGTCAGTGAACACAGCAGCTAGATAAACACTTCACAGTGCATACAGCTAATCTGCTTCAGTCCACCGGAGGGCTGGTATAAAGTGTGTGTCTGAGGTGGGAGGTTTGCTTACTAACCCTTCAAGGTCAAGTGGAACACTACATAAATAAATGCTTCAGCACTCCAAGTGATCTCTCACACCTAAGCTGGCCTGCGGGCCTCATGTAAACACACCATCCATGAAAACGGTCCTCTAGCATTTTGTTCAGAGAAATCCATATATATTTGAACCAAATGACTTCAGATTTTCCCCCCCCCCAGACTGTGGAGACTCTCACCTATCCATTAAGTTGCAGTTCACATTTGTCTTGGAACACCTTTCTTTAAACTCTTTCTAAGGAATTAAATCCTTAAAAGAGAAGACTGAGAGGGGACATGATAGCGGTCTTCAGGGTGGTCTAAAAGGGTGTCATAAGGAGGAGGGAGAAAACTTGTTCATCTTAGCCTCTAAGGACAGAACAAGAAGCAATGGGCTTAAACTGCAGCAAGGGAGGTTTAGGTTGGACATTAGGAAAAAGTTCCTAACTGTCAGGGTGGTTAAACACTGGAATAAACTGCCCAGGGAGGTTGTGGAATCTCCATCTTTGGAAATATTTAAGAGTAAGTTAGATAAGTGTCTATTAGGGATGGTCTAGACAGTATTTGGTCCTGCCATGAGGGCAGGGGGCTGGACTCGATGACCTCTCGAGGTCCCTTCCAGCCCTAGAATCTATGAATCCTAAATCCTAAGCATGCCTGGATCCTCCTTTAAGAAGGAGGCACTAACCAAAGGCTGCTCCAAATGTGGTCCTGAGGATTTGCCACCTATCATAAAGGCCTGAAGTTTCCTTCCCCTGTGTGCTTTGACTTCTAGGCACAGCCAGTAATATAGCGTTTGTTCACTGGACTCATACATACATTTATATGTGACATTAGTGCCTCTCGATGGAAGTGGTTCTTGAGATTCTCCACCCGTCTCCTCCTGGATAAGTTCCATCAGTCTAAGCAATGAGAAAGTGTAAAGCTGTTTAAACACGTGTCTTCTGTGCCATAGCATTCACTGCAGCTGCCAAATGGACAAGTTAACCCCCATCCTCTTCTTGGATTATTCAACTGCTTTCCCCCTGCTTCTAGCTAATTACCATATCTTGCTTTTAAACCTGCAAAAATAAATAAACTAAAATAATAAAGTCTAGTCAAGACTACATTGCTCAGTTTTTGGCATGTTTTAAAGAGTGTTTGCATAAATATGAGCATTCTATTTGCCCACAAAGAAGGCGAATTTATTCACACCAAAGTATGGGCCAAATTGCCTCCTGGCATAACTCAATTGACTTTAGTGGAGTGACACCAGTAGAAAATTTGTCCCTAGTTTTGCAACACTTGTAGCCAATTAATTGAAGAGCCCAATCATAGGTCAAAAAAGAGGAGGTCAAAAGAAGCCAAGTCTTATTGACAAACTTGGAAATAAAAACAGCAAAATCAATAGTAAAAGTAGCTAGAAGTAGCTAGAAGCTGCTAGCATACCTCTACTGACACAAATAGATCTATGCCAATTTACCCCGGAGAGATTGTGGCCCAGTATATTTTTCCTCATTCTTGCTATTAGCCTGCACCTAACCAGGTTTCCGAGTAAAAATTTTAGTTTGCAGTGCATGCCCTTTGAAGGATATTTATACCACTGAAAGTAAATTCTTGCATCACTAAAGTGCAGGTCTCCATTAAAAGCTTCACAGGTGATGGAGGAATCAACAACCTTCTGAGAACACACACATGGAATAGAGGGAAGAAGCACCACCTTGAGGAGACTGAGAAAATAACTCCCTTTCCAGTTAACTCTTAGGTTATGTCTACACTACCAGTTATGTCGATATAATTTATATCGCTCAAGGTTGTGAATTAACCAAAGGGACTAATCACAGAGGAAACTACTACTCATGGTGGATCGTGTTGGTAGAATTGGGCCTATATTGATTAAAAGTTCCAGTTCAATTGTAAGTCATTAAGAGATCTCATTACCATATATCTGAAAGGGGTCATTGTCAGATATCATCATTAGTAGGGCATCATTAGCAGGTTTAGCAAAAATAAGGAGAGAAGGTGCGGGCAGAATGGCAGATTATAATTTATTCATAACTAATTCAGACAAGGTTGGATTCTGTCCGTGGGTGTCAACGCTGACTCGTGATAATCCAAGAAGGAGTCCTGGTATCTTTGATAATGGAAGACCGGAGAAAAGGAAAGGATGCCTCCTTAATTATGGGAACTGAATTTTACCACTTAGTTCAGGTATCTCAAAAATAATCATGGAAGCCAGGTTCAGGTTACTAAAGAAACATTCACCTTGATCAATATAGGTCCTAGTATACTTGGATATACAGGTACAGTATACTGGTACGCTGAAGCCTTGGGTGTAAAAGACAACTTTTCTGTTAATACATTGCCCAATAATCACTGTATTGGGATAAAGAGTCCTGTAGCACCTTATAGACACAACAGATATATTGGAGCATAAGCTTTCGTGGGCGAAGACCCACTTCATCAGACGCATGTATTGGGATAGTTTCCTGACAGCCTAGGTCAATCTCCACTGGTCATCTTTTGATACTGCCTCAAAGCTGATGACAAGTAACTTTGGTTGGGATTTTCATAGCAGTCTGAGGGAGGGAGGTGCCCAGCTCTCATTGTATTTCTATAGACTATGGATGCCAACTACCATAAGATCCTTTGAAAATCCTTGTCTTCTTGTTTAACCTTATTTGCTCTTTTACAGTTTGCTAAGGAAAAGGAACAATTCGGTCATGGTTTCAAAGGGGGAGGGGGCTACTCAAGACCGGTTGGTTTTCATTCTACTGAAACCATGATCAAATTACTTCCTTTTAGAAATTTTCCGGTGGAATGTTTTTTCCATCAGAAAATGCCAATTCATCAAAAGAAAAACATGTGAAAATGTCTCCTTAGACAAAAATACATTTAGAAATGAAAATTGAAAGAGAGCTTTTCAATAAGGTTGAAATGTTTGATTTCAAATTTTTTTGGAATGGAACAGTTTGGTTTTTCCACTTCAAAATGAACTTGTTTCCATTTTTATTTTACATTATACAATGAATGAAATATTTTGTTCTGATTTTTATTCTGTGTGTTGAACCCAAACATTTTATTGACCCAAAAGAAATTTGTTTTTGTTCATGGGGAAACTTAAGCTTTTTGTTTTGTTCTGTTCTGGGATGGAATAAATTCCAAAATCACAAAACTGCCCCCCAGAATGATAACTCCAGTCCCTGCTGCTTGTGCATAGCAAATTGTAAAAGAGCTAGTATAGTCAGATTTCAGAGTAGCAGCCGTGTTAGTCTGTGTCAGCAAAAAGAACAGGATTGGTAAGTAGCTTGGAAGCTGTGCATCTTACATCTGGTCATGCTTGCCAGATTTGCTCTCCTTTCAGAATTGCTGATGACTGCATTTGACTTCTTCCTGGAGGGGAAGTTCACTTAGATGCTGTATGGAGAGATCAGACTTTCACTAATATTTTATTAACTTTTTAAATGAAGATTGGCTATTAGCAAATAGCATAGTTCAGTTGTGCAATGGAACAGATGGGAATAGGCTAAAATGACTTGTTATCTTGATATGTATTGTTTATTGTATCTTATCCATGTTTGAACTGTAACATTCAATTTACTATAGACCCAGTCCTGCGGCACCGCAGGCCGCAGCATTTATTGCTGTGAGTAATGCAATTTATATCAATGGGATTGCTCACAAAAGTGCGTACAATGCTTGGGAGTGTTTGTGGGGTTGGGCCATAATTTTGTTGCAAATGATTAGGTGCCTACCTTTATCATAGGATCTTAGACTAAAGGGTCCAGCTTTGCAGAATAGTCTCAGATGAAGACCCAAATTCTCTGCTGGTATAAATGTTCCTTTATCTTCAGAATGTGGCTCCAATGAGGCACAGGAAGACTAAATGGCATGCCCGGTTTCATGCGTGAAGTCTGCAGTAGAGCAGGGAATTGAATCTGGGTCTTTGGTGAGCATCCTAGTCCCTGAATCATCTTTCCTCGCTGCAAGACTGTGTAAGTTAGACTTTGAGCAGAGGTGGAGCTGGCTTGTATCAGGATGAGAAAGTTTCACATTCAGCCAACAAAGCCCTAAGACCAAGATTGCAATATGTGAAGGATTTTGAAGCACTGGACAATCCTTCCTCACCAGCATGTGCCTAAATGCTTTCCTGAACCGAGGCCTTAATTTAGAAAATTGTTAATGAAAATGTAACAAATAAGGATTTGTTTACACATCCTATCTCTGACAGCTGTTTGAAGTGCCTCTCACGAAATAGGCTTTTACTAGTATTAGTCTACCTAATTAGGTAAAAAACATTAAAACTAAATAATTGTACAGTATCTGATCATGCAGCTGACACAAGAAACTGCCCACTCTAGTCAGCGGGAGCCTCCCTGAGTAGGAAGTGCAGGATTGGTCCTGAGAAGACAAATGAACAAAGTAGACCTTTTCAAAGTGATTTTCTAAATGAAATACAGTAAATTCCTCTGTAATGTGATTCATGAGAACAGGAGATCAAAGCATTACAAGAGATTTATCAAAAATAAATCATACTTACATGCGGTATACGGTAACATCAGATAATGTCATGTTGTTCTAATGATCATATGAAAATGATAAAAGAATGGTGCTTTAAAAAAAATTCTGGATCCATCAAAAATTTAAGAAGAAAAGATGGCATCAGGAATCAATTTGCTCTTTTCTCATGTTTGCCTGAACATTTTAATGCTGATGTTTCCTGTTAATTCCACACACTTAGTTATACTCTGCATATGAATGTATATGTAATTCTGCTATAAACACTCAAATTTCAAATAGTCTGCCCTATAAATCTGGGAAAACTCAGTGAAGTGTGAATCTGATAGCTGTGATTAGTACTGATCAGTGGCAAGCCTGAGTTGTGACTGATTAGTCTGACATGCTGAGCGTTTCGTTATACATGGCTAAAAGATCACATTCGCATGGTGAAGAATTTATGTTCGTGTTTGTGACTCACTCCTTTCACATCTGGTCCATGGTGACCCTCTGGGAATGACATGGGTAAAGAAAAGGAGGGAAATGTGATTTTTTTTTTCAGCAAAAGCCAAGGCAGAACAAAGACAAGATTTTCTACTCCCCGTACAGCTAAATAGGAACTAGGTTGTCATTATAGAGGAAGCAGAAGGTCAGTAATAACAATCTGGCAATGTATTTATTTATTTTGCAAGGGAATTTCATTTTCTCTATCACTTATTTTCCCTGTTTTTCTCCATACAGTACTCATTGCAGTGGATAGCTGTTAAGATGCTTTATATCTGGAGTCTTGAAGAGATGGAAATATTGTTCCATTTCTTTTTGCCTTGTCATTGCAAGAACCCTCCTGCTTGCCATCCTCCTAAGCATCCCAATGGACCTAAAGACACAATATAAGAGAAGAGGAACTGAAAAAAAGATTGCTTAGAGAGAAGAGATAGGAAGTTACAGAGGAGATGATTATTTTGATAGTCAAAGCATTAATGTTGGCGCTGGTGCAATATCAAACCAGTTGAAAATCTTTGGGTAGTGCATACTATAACATTTTGCAACCAGTACTCTTTTAATAATTTAAGGACCACATAACAGCATGGGCCACATTAATCCCTAATATAAAGCACTTAAAATCTATGGCAATACCTCTCGACTGAGCTTCACCCAATATATAAATGTTGTATACGTAGTCTGATAGGGACCCATGGAAATGTGCATGGAATGTATGTACATGTGCTTGAATCCTCTCATATTTTCAGTCCTCTGCTTTCAGTTTAATAGTTGTTTGGCCCTGTAGCAATGAGTGCATGATGCTTGGGAGGACAGCCAAATTCAGCTCAGGTGTTAGTGGAAGTAACTTCCTGGAAGAAAACGGAGTTATAGCCATCACTTGTGATGATTTATCTGGCATAGGGGCATTCAGTGTGAAAGGAATCCCAGGAATAGTCTTCAGGAGTAGAATTTTTAAGAAAGGGGCTTCTATACGCTAGATGAACTTTTCTTTTTGCCTCTTCTCTCTGGAAAGTTATATGAAACAAATGAAGGTGGTGGGGAATAAAAGTGTCTTTCTGCACCAAGTGGTATCTTCAAAGCTGGTGAAAGTCTTCAGAGCTTGGAGTGGTTTTTACTTCCTTGAAGTATGTTGGCTCTTCCTCCTGATTTTTTCTTCAGCTTGGTTACTGAATCTTCCTTGCTTTGAAGAGCTTGCAATATAATCCTGAATCACAATGCAAAAAGTGTGTGCAATAAACCATAGCAGGGGATGCAGGACAGAGGAGCTGGTAATTAGACCATGCAATGATATGGGTTAGTTATGTACACAACTTGATGGTTCAAGAGTTTAATAATAATAGAATTCCCAAATGTTGCTCAGGGTAGTCATCATTAGTTGTCTTTTTTATTTTATTTTACCACAATGTAGTTTAGTTTAAATATTATTTTCTTTTTTCCCTAGGTTCTGTATTTAATGCAAACAATTTCCATATGTTTCTATTTCATATAATCAGAGTCCAGTATGTCAGATTTCCAGCAGAACCAAGACTGCCCTGAAATTAAAAGCAGTTGCAGAGATAATGATGTTCTGGGTTGCACCTATGTAGATCAGATACATTCTCCTCATTGGAGAGGAATGTGCAGGGCACATGGGCTACTTCAGGATGTAGTAGTGGCAACAGAATAGCCTGGAGTTGGGGAGAAACTCTTCATTTCTGGGAAAATATCCAGTGCACAGCACAGCCACCCAGGCTGGGTCCAGGATTTGGCCATCTGTGAGTGAATGGGTGTGTATGATCAGCAAGACTGATGACCCTAGAAGATGTTAATTTCAAACATCCCATGTTTACTGAAGCAGATGGAATCAGATCCTCTTGAACCTGCTTGTGGCTATGTTCAATACTGAGAAAATTCACAGCTAGAAAACAGGGTTTATACAATTCCTGACTTGTTGAGAATAGCTGACAAAGGTGGGGATGCCTGACCAGCCAGTGTGGTCACTCCCCAGCTGACAGCAAAGATGAGGATTTGGCTTTTATTGGTTATAGGCTTAGCTTTTATCAACAATTGTAATTTGCTTTATTTTAGGACTGTCAATTAATCGCAGTTAACTCAAAACAAATTAACTCGATAAAAAAATTAATTGCAATTAATCACAGTTTTAATTGCACAACTAAACAATAATAGAATAATCATCATCATCATGTTCCTATTACACCTCTGGCATTTAGGGCAGTGACGAAGCTCCTCCACTCCTGTCTATTTCTAGCAAGTCTTTCAATGGTTCCCCAGCTGAGCCCCAGGTTTTTCAGCTTGGCTTCCACAGCTCTTCGCCATGTTGTTTTCAGGTGACCTCGTTTTCGCTTGCCTTCAGGTGTCCATCTTTTTGCTACTCTGGTGATGGAATCAGTTTCCATCCGAAGCACATGACCGATCCATCTCCAACTCCTCCTGGCAATGATGGTGCTCAGATCCTCTTGGCTGCACTGTGTCAATAGATCTTGGTTTGAGATTGTTCTGGGCCAAAAGATATGGAGGATTTTTCTGAGGCAGGTTGTATGGAAGGAAGACAGTTTGGACATGTCATACTTTCTCATTCCCCAACATTCTGCACTATAAAGTAGTGTTGAAAGTACGCAGCTCTGATAAATCTTGAGGTTTGGTTTTGGTGTTGTATTTTGATGATTTCCAGACTGTATTTAAGCTCCTGAAAGTGTTCCTGGCTTTATTGATTTTGTTCCGGATGTCCTGGCTTGTTCCACCATCCTGGCTGATGGTGCTGCCCAAGTATGTGAATGTTTCTATATTGGTGAGAACATAATCCTCTATCCATACTGGTGATGGTGAGGCAATATTAAAGGTCATGATACCTGTCTTATTGCAGTTGATTTTCAGTCCAATTTGCTGGCTGAATGCATTGAGTCGAGTTGTTTTTTCTTGTATATGGTGTTGGGTATGTGATAGGAGAGTGACATCATCTGCGAAGTCCAGGTCTTCAAGTGATGAGAAGAGTGTCCATTTAATGCTTCTTGTCTTCCAATTTAAATTTATTATAAATATTTTTGATGTTTTTCTACATTTTAAAATACATTGATTGTTATTGCAACACAGAATACAAAGTGTACAGTGCTCATTTTATAGTATTATTTTTATTACAAACATTTGTACTGTAAAATTGATGAAAAATACTATTTCTTTTCTTTTGTTTAATTCACCTCATACAGGTACTGTTGTGCAATCTCTTTATTGTGAAGTGCAACTTACGAATGTAGATTTTGTTGTTGTTGCATAACTGCATTCAAAAATAAAACAATGTAAAACTTTAGAGCTTACAAGTCCACTCTGTCCTACTTCTTTTTCAGCCAATTGCTAAGACAAACAAATTTGTTAACATTTATGGGAGATAATGCTGCCCGCTTCTTGTTTAAAATGTCACCTGAAAGTGAAAACAGGTGTTCACATGGCACTTTTGTAGCCGGTGTTGCAAGGTATTTATGTGCCAGATCTGCTCAACATTCGTATACCCCTTCATGCTTTGGCTACCATTCCAGAGGACATGCTTCCATGCTCATGATGCTCATTAAAAAAAATGAGTTAATTAAATTTGTGACTGAACTCATTGGGGGAGAATTGTATGTCTCCTACTCCATGGTTTTGCCCACATTCTGCCATATATTTTGTGTTATGGTGTCTTGGATGGTGACCCAGCATATTTTGTTCAATTTAATAACACTTTCATTGCAGATTTGACAAAATGCAAAGAAGGTAACAATATGAAAGATCTAAAGATAGCTACAGCACTTGACCCAAGTTTAAGAATCAGAAGTGTCTTCCAAAATCTAAGAGGGAGGGGGTGTAGAACATGCTGTCAAAAGTCTTAAAAGAGTAACACTCCAATTCACAAACTACAGGACCTAAACCACCAAAAAAGAAACTCAACCATCTGTTGGTGGCATCTGACTCGGATAATGAAAATGACGTGTCAGTCCTCACTGCTTTGGATCATTATCGAGCAGAACCTGTCATCAGCATGGAAGCATGTCCTCTGTAATGGTGGTCCAAGCACGTAGAGGCATACAAATGTTAAGCATATCTGGCATGTAAATACCTTGCAACGTCAACTGCAACAGTGCCATGTGAATGCCTGTTTTCACTTTCAGGTGACCATTGTAAACAAGAAGCAGGCAGCATTATCTCCTGTAAATATAAACAAACTTGTTTGTCTTAGTGACTGGCTGAACAAGAAATAGGACTGAGTGGACTTTAAGCTCTAAAAGTTTTACATTGTTTTTTTGAGTGCAGTTACGTAAAATAAATTCTACATTGTAAGTTGCACATTCACAATAAAGAGATTGCACTACAGTACTTGTGTATGAGGTGAATTGAAAAATGTTATTTTTTTTCTTTTCTACAGTGCAAATATTTGTAATCAAAAGTAATAACATAAAGTGAGGACTGTACACGTTGTATTTTGTGGTGTAATTGAAATCAATATATTTGAAAATGTAGAAAAGATACAAAAATATTTAAATAAATGGTATGCTATTATTGCTTAACAGTGTGATTAAAAATGTGATTAATCACAATTAATTTTTTTAATTGTTTGACAGCCCTACTATTTTTCTTTGAAACTTTTTTTAAATGGAATGGTTTTGTACCAAAACCAAATTGAAATTGATTCTCAGTTTCAATCCCTAGTGCAGTTGACAAGTAAAAATTGGCAGACCCCAGCTATTACCAATATTTCTTATTAAGTTGAGCAGTTCCTGAAATCAGAGGGAGCCCTGGTTGATGGTGATCTGCTGTCAGCATGTTTTAAATTTTGGGTTAGTTGTCTGAGCTTAGTGCAGGAGGAGAAATCATAACAAACTATTCCTGAAATCCCATCCCACCATTCATTTGATATTAATAGGATCAGGCCAAGAAAGCACTCATAAATGCAGTAAATGAGCATGGAAACTGAATTCCTTTCCCACACAAGGAGCGGATGATTCCCTCCAGAATCAGTATTGCGTATTATATTGTAATTAGCAGCCCATTCAATAGCTGCTTAATCCAGTACTTAAAGAAACTGCACGAGACAATACAGACTGTGTTAGTCAGTCTGGGATCTACAAGTAGCTACAGAGTCTATCTGTGTCCATGAGCTTCTATAAAGAATCCTTTTTGCATTCACTATGATCAAGTCTCTCTCCTTGGCTGCAAGAGGCATGGCCAGCGGAGAAGCCCAATGAGAGTCACTGAATGGACATAGGGACTGAATTTCCCCTCTCCTGTTTACTGCAGATGGAAGTTGGCCAGGTGGGATTTGCAGTTCTCTTGTGGGCTTCTTGCAGCAAGCTGTTGCACACAGGCTTTTATTTAAATTGAGAAAGGGTGGAATGAAAATTGTTGTGGCTGCTGCATGTTGCCTCTGTGGTATCCAGCTAGATGTGTTTACTCCCCATTAGGTGTTATTTTGTGGGTTTTATCTCTGTTTTGATCGTTTGTTTGCCAATAAAGTCTGTGTTTATTTAAAATAGCCTAAGGTGTCTGGGGTATGTCTCTTGTTGGGAATAATCCCTGTTGTGAGAAAATGTCAGAGGGAAAGAAGCAGGACTCTTCCTTCTGAGGAGATTTGAGTAAGGAGTTGAGTAATGACTTGAGTACCTAGTCGTGGGGGCAACAGAGGTGACAATTTCTATTCCCAGTGTGGAAATGGTGGTAGCACGGGGTCAGTATGGTCCTGGGAGAAGGGGTATGGCCGTGGTATTGTTACCAGTATCTGTTTGTTTTATATTGGGCCAGCAGGGTGCAAGGCATTCTGGAAACAGTTCAGAAGACACACTCCCTTCCCCAAAGACCTCACAATGTAAATGGCTGTCATAAAAATGCAATAAGGGGGATGGAATGCAATAAAAGAAGTGATCGAATGATGAAGTCAAGCACTGATCATGTCTGGTTTGGGATGTTTTGTGCTCATGATTTTCAGGCATCGGCCCCCCACATTTCTGTGGACACAATTAGGGTTCAGAAAATGAATATCATTGTTTAAGAGGGTCTTGAAGGAGGAGTAAGTGGAGCAAACCATTTGTGATCCTCATATAATCCTGATATTGCTGCACTAATGTGTCAGGTTTATAGATGGTAGATGGCATTCAGTGGTACTGCCAAAATAGCTTTTGTTTTACTCTGTTGTACCTTTGGAAGTGCCACTCTTGTGAAGCAGATGTGCACTTCAAAGCTCCGTCATTGTCTAATAAGATTCTCCTTTAGGGCTGAACACAGATTCAGTACTACAGATAAGTCCCTAAGAACTCCTCCTTTGTAAGTTGATTCCTTAACTATCTGTGTGTGTGTGTTGTGTTTGAAACATTCACAATTTTCATTTGCTTTGCTTCCGTGTGTTGATAACTAGACCTTGTGATTTCCAGCTTCTAGCCCATGTGACAAGTGTAGAGATCAGATTACACAAACCATTAACCAAGGATTTATCACTCATTGCCTATTCTCCCTTTGTTCTTAATACACATCTCAGTTCTTGTTCTCTCAGTTCTTCCTGTGCCTTGAACAATTCCAATAGTTAGGATCATCCAAGATATCATTGTAACTACCCCTCTTCTGGCAATAAAGGCAAGATCTTCCAGTACAAATTGGCTGGCATCTAGAGTAGCAAGAAAAAATAACTTGCACATGAACAATATACACCATCTTTGGTGTAATTCCTGCACCCAAATCCCTTCAGTTGCAATCTTGTCCAATCTTACAAGGTAAGGAGAGCTTTTTTCTCATCAGTATAAAGATGAGACAAGGACAAGGACAAGTAAGTCATAGAATCATAGAATATCAGGCTTGGAAGGGACCTCAGGAGGTCATCTAGTCCAACCCCCTGCTCAAAGCAGGACCAACCCCAACTAAATCATCCCAGGCAGGGCTTTGTCAAGCCTGACCTTAAAAATCTCTAAGGAAGGAGATTCCACCACCTCCCTAGGTAACCCATTCCAGTGCTTCATCACCCTCCTAGTGAAAACTTTTTTCCTAATATCCAACCTAAACCCCTCCAACTGCAATTTGAGACCATTACTTCTTGTTCTATCAACTGGTACCACTGAAAATAGTCTAGATCCATCCTCTTTGGAGCCCCCTTTCAGGTAGTTGAAAGCAGCTATCAAATCCCCCCTCATTCGTCTCTTCTGCAGACTAAATAATCCCAGTTCCCTCAGCCTCTCCTCATAAGTCATGTTCTCCCACCCCCTAATCATTTTTGTTGCCCTCCGCTGGACTCTTTCCAATTTTTCCACATTCTTCTTGGAGTGTGGGGCCCAAAACTGGACACAGTACTCCAGATGAGGCCTCACCAATGCCAAATAGAGGGGAATGATCAGGTCCCTCGATCTGCTGGCAATGCTCCTACTTATACAGCCCAAAATGCCATTAGCCTTCTTGGCAACAAGGGCACACTGTTGACTCATATCCAGCTTCTCGTCCACTGTAACCCCTAGGTCTTTTTCGGCAGAACTGCTGCCTAGCCACTCGGTCCCTAGTCTGTAGCTATGCATGGGCTTCTTCCTTCCTAAGTGCAGAACTCTGCACTTGTCCTTGTTGAACCTCATTAGGTTACTTTTGGCCCAATCCTCTAATTTGTCTAGGTCCCTCTGCATCCTATCCCTACCCTCCAGCATATCCACCACTCCTCCCAGTTTAGTGTCATCTGCAAACTTGCTGAGGGTGCAATCCACGCCATCCTCTTGATCGTTAATGAAGATATTGAACAAAACCGGCCCCAGGACCGACCCTTGGGGCACTCCGCTTGATACCAGCTGCCAACTAGACATGGAGCCATTGATCACTATCCGTTGAGCCCGATGATCTAGCCTGCTTTCTATCCACATTTTTCCCCCCAGTGGTTGCACTGTACTATCTGAACTGATGCTGCACCAAGGCCAGTATACTGTTAGAGGTCTACTTTGTGTCCTTTAAAAATTATATTTCATTTTGCACAGAAGTTTGGTGCCCAGCTCGAAATACAATTTGGCTAAATTGCCTTTTCTGTCTGTAGCGGGGTGATCACCCCGCTCAGGCCTGAAGGAGTTAAAAAGAGCCCTGGGAGAGGGCTGAGGCTGCGAGAGGGTGGCTGCTAGGGAAAGCAGCAAGCCTCGGCTGATTGGGGAAACAGCCACAGCTGCGGCCATGCCCCAATCAGGGCCCAGCTAGCCTTTATAAGAGGGCAGTGGGCCAGGAGGACACAGTCTGTCACTGGCTGTGGTCAAAGAAGGACCTGGCTGCTGGGGAGCTAAACAGGGACCTGATGTGGGGCAGCGCTGGGGGCAGGCAAGAGGAGCTGAGGCGCTCCCGCATGGAAACCCCCCAGGCTGCAGGGCCTTGTGCGGGGCCTAAACAGGTTCTGGGAATGCGAGGGGGCAGCCCAGGGCTAGGTAAAGACAATAGGTCCAAACCTCTCTTGCCTATGATAACTGGCTATTACAGACTGCAGTCTGCCCCAGGGAACGGGGGCTTGATGATAACTGGCAGTAGCCCATAGGCAGAGGCAAGGTGGAGATAGAGGGTGGGGGTTCCCCTGGGAGGTAAGACCCAGACTGAGGGGGTACTGCCAGGGGGCAGCACTCCAGACGAAGGGGCACCGAGGTCCGGGAGGAACACGGGAGCCAACGGTGAGCAGGACAGCGACCTGTAGAGTGCGCTCCAGGCTGGAAAAAAGAGCTAATTCCCGGACAACCAGCAGGAGGCGCCGCAGGGTGAGTCTTGAACCATTACACCCTCCCAGAATTCCACTTGCAGCTTCCCCTGGATATGCCATTCATCTCTATTTCCTATCTGATACAGCTGGTTTAAAAATATGAACGTCAGCTATTTTTCATTGACATTTCAAATCTTGATGGAAATAAAAGGATGACATTTCATTCTGTTTTTCAATTTTGCTGTCTGAGGCCCTCATGCTATAAGTAATTCTCCTGCATGGATCATTACACATGGAGTTCCATTGGTTTAATTGAGACTCCATACAGGACCATAAGAAATCCATGAGGACAAAATGGGCACGTCTCTTCTGTAGAATTGGAACTTAATCTGTTGTGTAGTATAACTGCATTAATCAGAAGTTGCTCTAGTCCAGACCAGAAGTGATTGCAGTTGAGTCATGGAGGAAGTGATTCGTGTACATGAATATATAATTTTCAAGGTACAGCTTCGTATCCTTTGAGATCTCATGCATCTAAAGTGGAGCTAGTTGAAAAATGGAACTTCCTTCCCAAGGAAATTGAGAGATTACAAAACTGGGTTTCATCCCAAATTGGGACAAAAAGTCAAAATCTTGGATCTTTTTGTGAAACAAAATGTTCTGAGAATATTTTGTTTTGACCTTAGCCAGAATGTTTAGGTTTTATATTATAAATTACAATATAACACAAGTTGAAATGACAAGATCAAAATGTTTTATTTTGACTTTATCAAACTTCTTTGTTTCAATAATTTCCTGTAAATGTGATACGTTGCTGCAAAATATTCTGATTTTTAGGGAATCAGCATTTTTGACAGAAATTGTTACATGGGAAAATTTTCAACCAGCTCAAATTTAAAATAATTTTTTAAAAAAATCTAGAAAGAATAACTGAAATAATCTGATTAAGAGAAAACCACTGGGCTCCGACTGACTTTTCCTGAAATATGATTCACATGAAAGGTTCATACTGAACTTGCAGCCCCATCAGAGTTGATCCTTGCATTCTAGGTTGGATGCATTTAAGACCTTCCGTCCATATTTGCAATTTCAGTCCACAATTGAGGTTGCTCATAAATCCCCCTTCTTTCCACTGAGTCATTCTTCTGTTCTCCCCCATTAATTCTGACCTCTTCTCCCCAAGACCAGGATGTAAATGTGTACCACTAGCAGTTACCTAAGGTGTGTGGGTGTTGAGTGGAGAGAAGGTTGTAAGCTGGAAAGCTTGCTGGACAAAAGAGGAAGGAGTGGGAGAGAGGAACCATTGCTAAGATTTTCTGTTGGAGCTTTGTGTTCAGCAAAGCTAAGCCCCCAAGTAAGACTCTGGTGTCTTGTTCCTATCCAACCATTTCAAAATGAAATGAAGCTTGCAAGCCAAACGACAGGGTCATTTAGCTTTGTGAACTCTTTTGCAAACTAAATCTTGATGATTTCACACAGCCCTAATTCTACACCCATGTGTATGGCAAACTCTTTGGGGCAGGAATCCTAGAACTAGTGGCTGAGCTTAACCCTGTTAATGCAGGAAACTCATGTGAGATGAAAAAAGTTATGTATTTTTCTACTGCTTAAGAAATAGCAATCAAAAATAAAATCAGATGTCATAGCAATGAGGTGAAAACTACAGTAGATTCAAATACTCTTTTATCATTTACTTTGATCCTCCTGAGACAAATCACTCGGAGAAAAAACTGATTTATCATCAAACCCTGTGTATAAATAGCTACCTAGCTGATATAGTGTTTAAGGAGAACTTCCTTCCATTCTTAGAGAATAGTGCCTCAATGCACTCAAGATTGATGGACAAGCTTCTCCAAACACAGAAAGGAAACCTATTTGACACAGACAACTATTAGGATTGAAACTATGATAGTATTAGCAGTAATGGAAAAGAGCAGAACTCTGTGTGTAAGTCCAGTTGAGTATAAAATCATTGAACCGAGCAATATGTCATGTGTATCCGTTTCAACTTGAACGTAGCTATTAGTTATGCGGCACTCATCACAACCCACTTTGTCTAAGCATTCACTGTCTACCCTGCACTTTTGTCAGTAAAACGTTGCTCGGTCAGGGCTGTGGAAGAAAACACACCCCTGACAAAAGTTTTACCGACGAAAAGCACCAGAATGGACAGCGCTTGGTCGGTGGGAGATGCTCTCCCGCCAACAAAGCTATCACTGCTCGTTGGGGGTGGTTTTATTTTGCTGGCAGAAGAACTCTCTTCTGCCTGCAAGAATGATTACATGGGAGACCTTACAGTGGCACAGCTGTGTTGCTGTAAATTACGCAGTGTAGACATAGCCTAAATTGTTCTCTCCACTGGTGATTCCTGGAGCAGCAGGTGGTCTGACTTGCCAATTGATAAATAGAAGGGGTTTGGATAGATAACATGAAGATACAGCAAGGCCAGAAAAAGGACTCCAAAGCCTATAAAACAATAGGGAAGGGGAGGGTGGGGAATTATGAAGATGAGAGAGGAAGCAAATTGGCTGAAGGTTTAAAGGACACTGGTGTTGTACCATACATTTTGTTATTTGGTAAGACATTCTTCTAGACATCAGTTGTGCCAACTACATATGGACCTAAATCAAAATTTGAACCTGCTCCTTCCTTCCCATGAAATTTGGGATGAATTTTGGATTAGGATTTGGATCCAAGTTTTACGGCTTGGGACCATCTCTAATGCCAACAAACACTTGTAACAGCTCACTCTTCTACTGCTGCCTTGATGATCATTACTGAATGATGCCACAAGACAACAGAGAGGTGGATTTTCAGAGCTCGCTTGGTCCTGATCAATGAGCCGAGTATATCTTCTTTGGCTTAGAATGAAGACTAATCAAAGGTGGGCCTTGATTTTCTAATAGTTTATTCCTGTCTGGCATTGGAGTTGAACATTTTTCAACATCTCTGTGAATTCCACAGATATTTGGGCTCCCTTATAATGTGCCTGCTTCAGTAGAATGTGTCTGAAAGACAAAACTCTCTGTCAAGAAAGAAGTGTGCCCTGTAGCGATCATTATGGATTAGCACAAGCACTTAGCAACTTGAGTCCTTTCATGACTGTCTGGACAAAATATTCTGATAATTTTATTCACGTATCTTTGTTTCCTCTTTTTGAGAGGAAGTGTGGGGATGGGTAGTGCAATAAGGATGAACATTATAAAACATGGCTTCACATATCTAACATGATAAGAAGAGGGTGGTGTGGAAACCATCCTTCTAGCTTGGTGTATTTTTGCACGTCTTTTCAAGAATTTGCAAAATTGTCCATGGTGAAATCCAACCTGGAACGAATTACAAGGGACCAGAATCTCAGCTGGGGCGTAAATCAATGAAGCTCTATAGATTGCAATGGAGCTATGTGTCAAATTAGCCTCCTGCTTTCTTTGGCACATTTGAAAACGTACCACTTTCCCAGATAAATATCTCCCCATTGGAAACCATTTCTGAGGCTGCTACAGTCAGTTTTTGTGGAAAGTAATAAAAAGAAAATACCTTCTACAAAACCAGCTGCACAAATTGGTTTACACAGCTCTAATAAGGATGAGCTGATATCTGTAAGGATACACGCAAGGCTTTGTTGGAATGCCATGGTTTCCATTGAGGGGGACCTATCTGGGGTGCTTTATTATGGCTGCATCATCAAAGTGCTTAAGGGGGGAAAAATCTGAAAAATCTCTTGCTCTCATTTACTGAGCCTGACTGTTGACTTGTTTTACTATCTTATTGGATTAGTCACTGCTTCAAACCAAGCTTTGCCTCTCTGATGATGATGTTCTTAAACCGGTTCTGAATATTACCAGTGTTTACCACATGCTGGGTAATGACATGAGAGGACTCCATGTTTTTAAAACTAAACTGGCTCTTTATAGACAGAACTATTTACGGAGATGCCGCAACTGCAGCTAGCATTCTAGCCATGTGTAAACAGACTGATTCCCTGGTGCCTGCTTCCTCCATTCCCCCCAGCCCCTCCCCTCCCCCCACCCTCAATCTATGCTCTTCCATCCAAGTTCTATATGCAGCTATATGAAGGTTGTTACAACCAATAACAACTCAAAATTAAGTTGGAGAATTAGTCTACCTGCAGGAGACCCGCATAAAATAACAGGGCTACCATTACTGAAATAGGATCTCTTTTCTTGGATACTGTAAATGAAAGCATTTACCATTTTAAAGTGGGAGATAAAAAGATTGCAATAGCAGTATAGCGTGTGCTCATGCTATTGGATTCAGTTGGAACCATTCATCTGGGTGTCATAGACCCTATAGTGTTGAAAGGAGATTTTCATTTAGCTCAAGGAGTGGAGGCCTGTGTTTTTGGAATAAGAGGTTCCGAGTTCTAAACTTTCTGTTGCTGTGAAATATAGGTACTATAGTGAAGTTTTTTAGATGGCCACAGATCTATTACAATATAGCAATAGTGCCTTTTTCCGGGTTACTTATATTGTGTGTGTGCATAATGGAGACATTTGTGCTTCAAATACCTTAATGCAGCAGGACGCTGAAAAGCTCAGAAATGTATTTTCAAACCCACTCCTTGTATGACAGAAAGGGGAAATGCATGGGCCCCCATCTGTTAGGCAGGGTCCTTCAACCACCATTACAGATCATCTTGCCTTGATCATGGTGTCACATCTCAGAGCAACTGCACCAGTATTTCCCCTCTGTGGTCCCTCCAGAGCACCCACTTTAGGCTCCTGGTTCCTCAGCCATCACCTTGCTATACAGAGACCCATATTTCTCTCCCCCATGACTAGGATTTTCCAAGCTGTGAATTTCCATGCCCACTGTGATATTCTCAGCAAGCCAGACTGCCTGAACTGGCCAATGTCTGCGCTTTGCTTTCTCTTCAGGGGCTTGTAGTGAGGTAAAGGGGCCTCACTCTGAGACTGAC
Organism: Macrochelys suwanniensis; assembly: GCA_033296515.1. Taxonomy (NCBI): domain Eukaryota; kingdom Metazoa; phylum Chordata; order Testudines; family Chelydridae; genus Macrochelys; species Macrochelys suwanniensis. Next base: position 13,178,586 of record CM065784.1, on the reverse strand, counting down.
TGGGAGGAACCACTCCCTGCCTTCTGGTGAGGAGAACCAGGACAGCCCTGCCCCTCACGCCAGAAGCAGAGGTGTGGGACAGGAAGTATAAGAGGGGTGTATAAGTTGGGCTGGAGCTCGGGAAGAAAGCAGACACCCCTGCCTTGCGGCCATACCTCAGACTGAGCTATGTAGTGCCCAGCCCATGGGGGAGACAAACGGTGGGGAGGAGCGGCTGGGATTGCTATCCATCGAATACCCAGAGGAGCTGCTCAGACTGTTGTCCGTCAAATACCTAGAGGAGACAAAGGAGCCGTGAATGACAGGGCCCTACGACCAGACTGGGGTAGGCAGTAGCCCAGGGAAACCAGACGTTAGTTTGGTTGTGCTACCGGGAGTTGAGTCAGCGTGTTGTGGTGGGATCCCTGCTGACCCAGTGCTGGGTTCACTTGCCACTGCTAGGGACCTGGGCTGGGACCCAGTGGAGTAGGGTGGGCCCAGATCCCCCAGCCCCCTGCTGCTGACCCCACCCCTGGGGGGGGGCAGCCTACCCACCTGAAGCCAGAAGGCCTTGGTGGTTGTTTGCTGTCTGCCCCAGCCAGGGAGCTGGGCTAAAGACTGCTAGCTGCTGTGCCCCACCCAGGGGGCTAGAGCCTAACTGTGGTTGCCATCTGCCCAAGTGAGGGTGCTTAGGTGACAGACTGATGGTTACCCGCCCCCGCCCCAGGAGGCCAGGACCCTAGACCAGTAACTGATACGATATCTTACTAATCCCCTGCCACCTGACTACTGATAGCTAGGTGGTGCAGTGAGGCAGAGTGGCCGCCCTCCAAGGCTGACCAGGAGGAACCACTTGACGCCACCACAGGGCTATAAATAGTGTAATTACCAGACAGCTTTTTCTAAGCAAGCACATTTATTCTTAAGGTGAAAGCATTACAGAGAAAATGTACTAAAAACAATAAAAGGCCTGCATGCATGCTAATATGTTCTCCAGAGGTCATCCTCCACTCCCAGCTCCAGCAGGGTCTCTAGTAGGAGTCTGCCCTTCTAGTTGCACCAAGGGTGTTTCTGTGGTTGCAAGTTCATAACAGCTTTAGCTCAGAACAAGCACACCCATGACTGGGTTAAATCTTTTCTTTACACAGCTTGCACCTTTGATCTTTAAATTCTGGGAACAGGTAATCAGTAGACAATGGTCCTCTCCTCAGGGCATAGCTTCAAAAGCCTGGGTATTTGCATAACCAGAGGTGAGCATTTTCATTCACTTCCCTTAGAGATTCTTCAGGGAAACCACTTGACACAGTCCAGAGGTCCATTCTTGTCTGGCCCATTGTTCAATCTATTCCTCTGAAGTTCATAACACTTCCCAAGGCTCACAGTAACACACAATCTTTGCATTTAATACAATGGGCTCCAAAGATACTTAAAATTAATTCAGTAACGGTTCTCTGGGATATTGCAGGAAATGGCCACATCCGTCGCACTCAGAACTAGAATATTGCCCTCTATCCTAATTGCCATTTGGTTTTGAAGAAGCAGAAGAGTAAAACTCTTCAGACAGATGAGTCCCTCTTCTGCTCCCTGATTGCGCTCCAGAATGAGGCTGCTAAATGGCCTTCAGAACACGTGTCACCTTTTAATAGGCTTCCTTGGCTGATTTAAAAAGTAGTCATAAACGCTTATTAAATCACAGTTGATGCTCCACATTAGGGATGTCAGAACCTCCACACACAGTACTCCCTCTGGCATTGTTTCCAAGAGCTAAACTGGCAGCCCAGGTAGTGTTTGATGGGTGTGGAAGCATCCCAGGACTAGCACTGTGGTGGAGACAGTTCACTTAAAATTGGGAGTGGTCACAGAAGTTAATTTGGTTCTCGAACTGGTGCATAGATGCTAGCACAGTTCACTACTAATACATACATCTAAAAATGGGGGCATATTTTGCTTACCCCTTTTCACCATTGATTTTATTCCTCTGGATGAAGAAAGGGAACAGGATATGGCCCAGCACTACTAAAGGTAGTGTGATACAGCATGGCCAGAAGGCAGCAGGAGAGTGATCTAGGATGAGGAGAAGCCTTATTCCCTGTAGATTAATTAAAAGCACCTGAAACCAATTAGAGCACCTGAAACCAGTCACCTGATAAAATCCCCCTGCTTCAATCAGCCAGAGGAGGAGCTGGAGCAGAGTGAGGAGGAGCTGGAGCAGAGTGGTTTGGTGGTGGAGCAGAGAGCAGTTTGGAGGAGTGATGCAGAGTGGATTGGTGGTGGAACAAAGAGCAGTTCGAAGGAAAGTGGAGGAGAGTTTTGAGAAGTGCTGCAGAGGGCTAAGAAGACCAAGATCCTAGGTAAAGGGACACCTGGCTTGTGCAGAGGGAAGGCAGGAAGCCCCACAAGCTGAAGGTCAGGAGAGGGAAGTAGCCCAGGGGAAAGAATCACTGGTACAAGTGGTTCACCTGCTATCATAGGGCCCCTGGGCTGGGACCCGGAGTAGAGGGCGGGCCTGGGTCCCTCCCTCTCCACTCCCCTTCCCTGGGATACTAGTAGGATAGCTGTTACCCCATTTCAGGGGCAAGAAATGGCACCCTGAAACCCCCCCACAAGAAGAGAAAGTGCGGGACCCATCATAGTAGTGCCGGCAATTTGCCACACGTGGTGTCAGGGGCGGGATCTCCGCACTGGGGACTTAAACCAGGGTTAGCCAAAACAATCCAGTCCTTAAGATGGACGATGTAATCAAGGCCCTAATACAAGCCACCGCGGCCCAGCAGGAGGCTACCCGGGTCCAAGCAACCGCCCAACAGGAGGCGACTAGGGTACAGCAAGAGACTAATCGTCTGTTGATGAGTCAGGCTGCCCAGGACCGAGCCCTGCTGCAGGAACTGGTGAACCAGATGAAGGCCCTTATGGAGCGAAGCCAGAACGGCGATGGGACCCGGACTATACGGGCCAGCCACTGCCTACAGAAAATGACACGGGAGGATGATGTGGAGGCATACCTCCTGGCTTTTGAGAGAGCAGCCCTGCGGGAGGCCTGGCCCCGAGACCAGTGGTCCGGTATCCTTGCCCCGTTCCTGTGTGGGGAGGCCCAGAAGGTATACTACGATATGGCCGCAGAGACTGCAGCAGATTACCCTCAGCTGAAGGCAGAGATCCTGGCCAGATCCGGAGTAACTACGGCATTGCGAGCCCAGAGGTTCCATGAGTGGCAGTATACAGAGGACAAGACACCCAGATCACAATTGTTTGACCTGATCCACCTGACCCGGAAATGGCTGCGCCCTGAGGCCCTCAGCTCTGAGAAGATGATGGAGCTCCTGGTACTGGACCGGTATATGAGGGGACTACCACCAGGCCTCCGGGCTTGGGTTGGCCAGAATGACCCCTCCACCTATGATGAGTTGGTCTCCCTTGTGGAAAGACAGCTAGCAGCCCGTAAACTGTTCCAGACCCCAGGGGGTGAAACATGGTAATCCAGGAAGCCAGCCCCAAGCCCAAGGTCCCGGACCGCCGAGAACTACAGGAGAACTATAACTGGGAGGAAAGACATTGAGGAATGGCCGGAGTCCAAGAAGGGACCTGGGGGTTTGGGAAGAGAGGGCTGGGGGGGCCGATCAAATAGCCCCAGGCAGAGGGCGGCAACTGGGATAAGGGGCCGGTGTTACGGGGGTGGGGAATTGGGGCATATAGCAGCCCAATGCCCCAACAGGGAAGAGCCTATGCAGTGCAATCTGGGGGATCCTGGGGAACAATGTGGCCTAATTGGCCTGGTAGGGGTCGCAATGACCCCACAGGGGTATACAAGGTCAGTAAAAATGAATGGTATTGTGACCACAGCATTAGTAGATTCCGGGAGTGCTGTCACGCTGGTCTCGGGGAAGTTGGTGGGGCAAGACCAACTAACCCGGGCCAAAACCACAGGGGTAACGTGCGTTCATGGCACCGTAAATTTCTACCCCACAATCCCAGTACGGATTGAGATCCAGGGGAACACTACCAGGGTAACTGCAGCGGTGGTCCCTAGGCTCCCCTACCCGGTCTTAATTGGTAGGGACTTCCCTGGGTTTGAGAACTTACTCCCCCCAGTAGAGCCAAGGGGGGGTAGCAACCCCCGGGCTGAAATGGAGGCACCTACAGATAGCTTCACCCCAATTTTTGCTGAATTTGCCCCAGAGCTATTCTCATCCCCCGGGAAACCCTGAAAATCTAGGCGGGAAAGGAGGGCAGATAAAAGGCTAGGGACCAGGATTCTAGCAGAGAACCAGAAAGCCTCCCTTGTTGGTAAGCGAACCTGTTCAGGAGGCCAGGAGACAATTCAGGCCAGTGAGGACTCAGAGTCAGTTCCTAGCCCAAGTAGGGGCAACCCAGGGGGCGGAGTAGAAATAGGCCCCCTGGAATTAGGTCAGATCGGTACTGCCCGTGAGAATTTCAGGCAGGACCAAGCCAATGACCCGCTATATGCGAATGTGAGGGAGGAGGTAGTGGAAGTAAATGGCGTACTGGTGGAAGGAAAGACCAAAGGCCCGGGACCGTATTATGTGATCAAACGTGATCTGTTGTACCGAATAGTGCAGATCCGAGGGGAAGAAGTAGAGCAGCTCTTAGTCCCACGGAAACACACAAGGGCAGTACTAGAGCTAGCTCACAGTCATTTATTTGGGGGACATCTAGGAATAGACAAGACACTGGATAGAGTCCTAAGAAGGTTTTATTGGCCAGGAATACGTGTGGAGGTCCAACGCTATTGTGCCTCCTGCCCAGAATGCCGGTTGCATAGCCCTCGACCTCACTTGCGGGCCCCATTAGTACCTTTGCCTATTATTGAAGTCCTGTTCGAAAGGATAGCCATGGACCTTGTGGGCCCGCTGGAAAGATCAGCACGGGGTCACTGAAACGTACTAGTCATCCTTGACTATGCCACACGGTATCTAGAAGCCATTCCTTTAAGAAACCCCACATCCAAGGCAATAGCAAAAGAACTACTCCAGGTTTTTGCCAGAGTGGGCATCCCTAAGGAGATCCTGACTGACCAAGGAACCCCTTTCATGTTGAAATTAATGAAGGACTTATGTACCCTGCTCTGCATCCATGCCATAAGGACCTCAGTCTACCATCCTCAAACAGACGGCCTGGTCGAGCAGTTTAACCGCACCCTGAAAGGTATGATCTGGAAGGTGGTAGCACAGGATGGAAAAGACTGGGATACCCTTCTACCATACCTAATGTTTGCAATATGGGAAGTCCCTCAGGCGTCCACCGGGTTCTCTCCCTTTGAGCTACTATACGGACGCCACCCACGCGGAATATTAGACATCGCCAAGGAGGATTGGGAAGAACAACCCAACCCAGGAAAGAATGTCATTGAGCACGTGACACAGATGAGAGAGCGAATAGCTCGAGTAACCCCTATAGTACGGGAACATTTGGAAAAAGCACAAGAGACCCAGCGGACATATTACAACCGCCAGGCGAAAGTACGGAAATTTCAGCCAGGAGAACGGGTGATGGTGCTAGTGCCGACAGCAGAAAGCAAACTCCTAGCCAGCTGGCATGGGCCGTATGAGATAGTGGAAGCCATTGGGGAAGTGGACTATAAGGTCAGACAACCAGACCGCCGAAGACCAGAGCAGATCTACCATGTAAACTTGCTGAAGCCATGGCATGACCGAGAGACGTGCCTGGTCATTCGGAGAGCTCCATCCCAGACGGACGACCAACAGGGGCAGGTGAGGATATCCCCTGAGTTAGCCCCAGAACAACGAACAGGGGTCATTGATATGATCCAACGGAACCAAGATGTGTTCTGTACACAGCCGGGCCGTACGACACTGGTCCAACATCATATCGTCACCAGGCCCGGAATAAGGGTGACGATAAGACCATACCGGATACCGGAAGCTAAAAGAGAGGAAATTAGGACAGAAGTGAAGAAGATGTTGGAACTTGGGGTTATTGAAGAATCCCACAGCCAGTGGTCCAGTCCTATAGTCTTAGTACCCAAGCCTGACGGCACCTGGAGGTTTTGTAATGACTTCCGGAAGTTGAATGAAGTATCCCAATTCGATGCCTATCCAATACCACGTGTCGACGAGCTAGTTGATCAGTTAGGCAAGGCCCAATACCTAACCACTCTGGACCTGACTAAAGGATATTGGCAAATTCCCCTGGCCAAGAACGCCAAGGAGAAGACAGCTTTCTCTACACCTGATGGCCTGTTCCAATACACTGTCCTCCCTTTCGGACTCCATGGGGCCCTAGCAACATTCCAACGACTTATGGATAAATTGTTGCGACCCCATGCCAGGTATGCCGCCGCCTATTTAAATGATATAGTCATCCATAGCCCTGACTGGGAAATGCACCTAGTAAAAGTAGAAGCGGTACTAGACACCCTGAGGAAGGCTGGCCTCACTGCCAACCCTCTCAAGTGCGTGATAGGACTAGCTGAAGCCAGATACCTTGGGTATGTAGTAGGGAGAGGTTTGGTAAAACCCCAATGGAACAAAGTGGAGGCAATACAAGATTGGCCTCGGCCAATCCGTAAAAAGCAGGTCAGAGCATTTCTCGGGTTAGTAGGGTACTATCGGAGATTCATCCCTCATTTTGCCACAAGAGCAGGGCCATTGACTGACCTGATAAAGACTCGGGGCCCCGAGATAGTAAAGTGGTCTGATGCAGCAGAAGGGGCATTTGCAGATTTAAGGACAGCCCTTTGCTGCCATCCTGTACTCATAGCCCCAGACTTCAAGAAAGAATTCGTTCTACAAACAGATGCCTCGGAGGTAGGGCTAGGAGCCGTCCTTTCGCAGATGATAGGGGAGGAGGAACACCCGATCCTGTACCTCAGCCGGAAGCTCCTCCCCAGGGAACAAAAGTACGCCGTCGTTGAAAAGGAATGTCTGGCGATAAAATGGGCCATGGAAACTCTCCGTTACTACCTACTGGGGCGGCGATTTACCCTGGTGACAGACCATGCCCCGCTCCAGTGGATGCACAGAAACAAGGAGAAGAAGGCAAGAGTGACTAGATGGTTCCTATCTCTGCAACCTTTTCATTTCCGAGTACAGCATAGGGCCGGAAGCCAACACGGCAACGCAGATGGCTTGTCACGAAAGCATTGCCTCTCGTCCCAAGTTGCCCAACTCCATGGTGTTGAGCAGGGGGGGAGGATATGTGATACAGCATGGCCAGAAGGCAGCAGGAGAGTGATCTAGGGTGAGGAGAAGCCTTATTCCCCGTAGATTAATTAAAAGCACCTGAAACCAATTAGAGCACCTGAAACCAATTAGAGCACCTGAAACCAGTCTCCTGATAAAATCCCCCTGCTTCAATCAGCCAGAGGAGGAGCTGGAGCAGAGTGAGGAGGAGTTGGAACAGAGTGAGGAGGAGCTGGAGCAGAGTGGTTTGGTGGTGGAGCAGAGAGCAGTTTGGAGGAGTGAAGCAGAGTGGATTGGTGGTGGAACAAAGAGCAGTTCAAAGGAAAGTGGAGGAGAGTTTTGAGAAGTGCTGCAGAGGGCTAAGAAGACCAAGATCCTAGGTAAAGGGACACCTGGCTTGTGCAGAGGGAAGGCAGGAAGCCCCACAAGCTGAAGGTCAGGAGAGGGAAGTAGCCCAGGGGAAAGAATCACTGGTACAAGTGGTTCACCTGCTATCATAGGGCCCCTGGGCTGGGACCCGGAGTAGAGGGTGGGCCTGGGTCCCTCCCTCTCCACTCCCCTTCCCTGGGATACTAGTAGGATAGCTGTTACCCCATTTCAGGGGCAAGAAATGGCACCCTGAAACCCCCCCACAAGAAGAGAAAGTGCGGGACCCATCATAGTAGTGTCGGCAATTTGCCACAGTAGTAATTACTAAGTCTACATACATTAGTAAATAAGAATTCCTTTTTTTGCTTAACATTTGGAAAGTGAAAGACTATCTACAGCACCCATTTTCCTTCTCCTAAATCCCTCTAATGGAAAATGCCACAAGTATTGCTCAGACCCCGAGCACTGCACAATCATTTCTAAATCCTTTCATTGGAAGATGACACATTGGGTCAGATCCTCAGCTGGTAACTCCAGTGAAGTCAGTGATGCAATATGGATTCACACCAGCTGAGATGCTCATAAGTCCATTGTTTATAAATAGCTGAAAAAAACAGGTGTTCCACTGTCTTTTAGAAAGGGGCTGGTTTTGTGAAGTTAAGGTTGGGGGAAAGCAGAGATTTCTGTTGAATTGGGTAGTGCGTCTTCTATTTTTAGACCTCCAAAGGGTGTGTAAGTGTTTATAAAATAGAGATTTTTGTTAGGTGTAATTAATTTAATTTGCAAGGAAGTTACTAATTTCACTGAAAAGTAAAGATGCTCCAAGCACATGATTCATCATAACTCCACCTCAGCTTTAGCCCGCAGGGATAACTAACTCCTTTGGTGAGAAGATAATTTTATTTTAATTCTCATGCAATCATTGAACAACTTCAAGACAAATGCCAGCTATCAATCTTTATGAGTAAATTATTGTTCTTACTATTAGGGTGTGGTGGAATAAAGGATGTCATACTTTAGTACCTATAAAGCTTTTTGGATATAATTTTGTGCATAAGCCATAATAAAGATAAAAATCATATTTTATAACTTGTATGAACAATATGTTTCAGAAGACCAAAATTAAAGACTTTGAAAAGTACAGAAGTCCATTCCTATCTTTCTGGTAGCAATCACAGAAGATAAAAAAATAGAGAGAGAGATCAGGTTTCGTCATTTGTATTTCATGTTTTAATGAATTGATATAGGCAGCTTCAAAGATACTGGGGACTTCAGTGGGAGTACTGAGTGTGAAAGGAATGAAGGATTAGACTGCAAAGTGTACAGTCTTAACTGCACAGTAGATAGAAATAATTTGTGGATTTTGCTAGCATATAAAATGTGTCATACATTCATAATAAAAAAGTCACAGCGCCCAGTCTTGCCAGTGATCCACATAGGCAGACACTTACACCCACACAGAGTTCCATAAATGTTAATGGGGCTCCATGTTTGTACAGGTGTCTGCCTATATTGCGTAAGAGCCACTGGAAATGGCCAGGTTAAGGTGGGCAGACAATTCACCACTGCCATGAAATAAGTGACCATTCACTATCCCTCAACCAATTTCCACCTAGCACTCAAGCTTAACTTTGTGCCTTTGGTCAGTTGAACTATAGTGTTGGTTGCATGGTCGTCTATAAAAATATCTATTGGTGATGGAATTTTGCGAAGCACTCGGCATAGGCCTAACTACACTCCCATTCAAGTCAGTGGTAAAACTCACATTGACTTGAATGGGACCAGAGTTGGGTCAACACTGAGTACATTTAAAAATGCCACACTACATGTTTTAAACATTGTAGGGTCTCAGAAGTCAGTAACAAGTTTTATTACAAAATAATGGAAGGGATAATTATCATTCAAAATAGAAAATCAGGGTTTGGCTTCAGTGGAGTAATGCCACCTGAGGATCTGGACCACTTGAACGTGTTTGAGGAAAGGTGGGGGTTGCATTACTAACTGTGTTGTCTGTGTGCAGTAGGTATCTGATATTATCTGCTGAAGTTGACTATTTGAAGTTGGAACTATTGAGTATATGCATCATATGTATACATTGAGCCATACCGAATAATTCCAAGTACCATTTTATTGCATATATGTTGTTATATTTACAAACCTATTTCATGGAAAATGTCTTTGTTCCAATACTAGCTTGCTATGTTTGTTTAACTTTTGAAGATTCCAAGGGACTGATGGGCAGCAGAAACAAATTGGTTGATGGGAAAATGAATGGTTAGTTATTACCTGGCAGTGAAGAGTTTGTTGTGTATTTCCAGATTTTCTACGTTCTAGGTTTTGTTTTTTAAAAGTATATAAGAACATTTATTGCAGTCAGTCAGCTTAATATCTTCCCAACCTTAATGCTCTCTTAACAAAATATTTTGTATGGGAATCATATGCTTCATCCTTCAAATCTTAACTCTTTCAAGTCGTCTTTCATCACGTATGTAGTCCCAGAGAAATCAATAAGTATATTTGTGTAAGTAAGGACTACTTGTGTGACTGGACTTTTTGTTCTGGGTTAATTCCTGAATTCTTCATTATTCAACACTCTTACTGACTATATCTACATTTAAGCATATCATGTATGTTTATGATTTTCATTTTGTACGTCTTCTAGAGTGGCTTAAGCATAGTTTCCAGGTTTAAGTGATGTGCAGCAACAAAACCATAATTTGCTTATTTTTCTAATCTTTTTGCTTGGGAGCAATGATGTTGGCCCAGCCATCATGTATCAATGATTCTAGATGAACATTGCAACAAATTTTACACAAATAACCAACTCACTTTTAAAACAAGTTTGCTTTGGCTGTGTTTCCATCCCATTGTTTACTTTGTGTGAGTCTTACAGAGAAAAAGGTTTATTAGTGCAAATATACATGAAAAGTGATTTTTTAAGGTAGAATGTTTGGAAGAATGCTGAGAGCCAACCAACAACATAAATTGTGAATGTTCAGTTGCACATGCTATATTTGAATGTGACACTGAATTCACATTGTGGTTCATCAGTTATGTAGGGCAGCTAACCAAGGAATGCAAATAATATCATATGACCATGACATTAGGTAACTAACAAATCCTGCATTCCTCTTGTATTTTGAATATTCATGGAAAACTGATAAAAAGTGAGCTGCAGACCAAGAGTCTTTTGCTAACAAAGCTTGCCGATAATTTCAAATAATAAATACACCTGACAATTCCACAATTTTTCAGATAACTTGCGAACGGAAGCAGATGAGAAACTTGTATAGATTGTTTGTTACACATTATTTGTCCAGTTCTAGTTCTGAGATATATTCCTGATGTCTTAATAGTTTACTGTCATTTAATATATGGGAACTTTTTGTTACCAAGGTCCAGGTCCTCAATTGGTATAAATTGACATCATTCATGTAGGCTAATGGGCTGCACTAATTTACACTAAGTGAGGATCTAGTCCGAGGGGCTAGTTCAAAACTGAAAGAAACAAAATTAATCAACACTTCTGAAAATGCTGTCCTTAAACTCTAACTACTCTCATTCTTATTGCAAATGTAGGGACTGGGGCTGAAAGAGGCTGCACATGGTCCCTTGGCCAGGTTAAATCCCTAGAGTTGGGGGTTATTGGACAATGCCAGAGACTCCAAGGGTGAAAGGGAGGGAGGAGCTCTCAGGTGTCAGTAGTAGCCATATCCTACTGGTGTCCCTCAGCAAAGTCTCCCTCCCTCACTCATGGGGCTGGCCCCTTTCACCACTGGCCCGATCAAGTTCCCCCACCCACTGAGGTGGGTGTTTGGCACTGTTGTCCTTATTTGTAGATATCGGCTGTTTTTTCTTTTAAATGCTCAGTATTGTAGGAAGAGTCCCCCCATCAGCTAAATCCTTGAATCTTAAAAATTACAACTTGAAATTACTTATGTTACATTCTTTCCTTACCACTTTTACTGAGACTGCCATTTAGCCGCATGTGCACCTCGGGTGTTTCTTTGCATCTGCTTTTTTATTTAACAAGCATTTTGTACCATATTGTTCATTCTTTATCCCTGGCTTTATATGATTGCAGGTGATCTTTCTCATAGGTGATGGTAGCTTGGCAAATAAAATTATATATAGCAATGGGACAAACTCACACTTGGTGTAAGGACATACAACTGCACCCACAAAATGAAGTTCAATGGGGCTATGACCCTTCACACCAGCTGAGGCTCTGGCCCCATATTTGTATTTGGCCCTAAGTATCCAAAAGGTGCATATGAATTCATTGTTCACAACTATTTTAAAACCCTGTCAGCACTTGAACAAAATAAGAGAGAGATTCTGATATCCTTACTCAGTTTCTTCCTCCACAAATAGTCCCAATGAAATCAATAGGACCATTTCAGTTTTAAGGTGCTAGTCAGTATTTGTAAGATTATCAGCAATTAGCCCAAAAATGAACAGATAATTCCCTTTAATTTTCAAGATTCAATTACATTGCTTTTTCACGTAATTAAGAAAATATTTTAATAAATATGAACTACAGAGGCAGGAATGAGCGCTGTGAAAAATGTGAACCTGATCTCAAATGCGTGAAACTGAGCACTCTTCATATTTCATATTAAACACCCTGCAATTTTTTTAAAAGAAAAAGTAATATTTCAGATAAACTAAGCATAATGCTTATACCACAGATTCTGTAAAAAATGAACTGCATAAGCTATTAGCAACTGTATGCGTCATAAACACCTTAGGCTAGAAAATCAGATTCTCATGCCAAATGCAGCTTGTCTCCATCAGTCTACATGGAGCTATACTTCTGCAATTTTATAAGATAAATGTCCGTGCTGTTTTATATGATGAAACTATAGCTGGGGCGAATCTTCTTATTTTTCACCAGTGATTTAATAATGGCAAGCTCAGAGTAAATACTGAAAGGCCACTAGTATTGAAAATATTTTTTTCTCTGGTAGCTGAAATATGTGAGAGCTTTCCTTTTATATATTGATCGTGCACAAAAAAGCTAAGATTTGTCTACACAAAACATGGGAATATTTAGTAAATAGTGGACTCTAAACATTTCATATAACATATTACGCTTTATGTAGCATTTGCAGAGGAAAGCTTTGTTGAGCTATGCTTTATCCCAGCTACTGGGAACCTCAAAGGCCACTTTAATCTCAGATGAAACAGCCAGTGAATGTAAAACTCCTATCACTTGTTGGAGATTATAGAGTAAAAAAAGGAAGAAATGTTGCGAACTGTACTCCACTGCACCTATTTTCATGACACAAATGCCTGTGGTAACACAACAGAGGACCTGCATTTAATTATTTTTTTCCAGAACTCATAAGATAAAATATATAGTTTATTTATAAATCCCCATTTGTGCTCTCTAATCCACAAAACACCAGAAGATACAGTACATAGAGCAGTGTCTATTGTAAGTGACCCAGGATGCCACTTGAAAAGATTTGCCTGGATCTGAACCTTTACTAGAATACAAGACTAAGCATTAATTTAATCATTAAAAGCACTAGGAAGATAAAGAGTGATGAAAATGTAATCAATATAGCCAGTTAACACTTAAAGAAGTGTCCTTTTTATGACAGTTTAAAATATTTCCTGATCTGCCCTTCTGTGTTTCAGAAGTAAACCTACTTTAATTATTTCCTGTTAGAACCTTCCTATGTTGCCTTGGTTTTAGTAGGAGTTTACCTAGCAAAAACCAATGCTGCTCATTTCCTCAGTGGATTAACTGGGCAATGATGAAACAGAAGCTTCTGTCTGCTTCATTCTTTACACAACCTGGTGTTAAAGAGTGACCTTTCACCCTCAGAGGTTTTAAGGATTAAGGATACTTTTAAGTCTCGGTCTGGTTACTAATCCACCACTTTCACTTGATGTTAAATAAGCACTTCCTGATTTACCCTTTAAATCCTGTAAACATAATAAAACAGAGTTTAACCTTTACCTTAGGATTTTACCACTATCTTATGCTCTGTCAAATAAACCTTTATAACAGGCCGGGAAGAGAAAGCTAATAAGCGATATCCTGAATTTTTTTACCTTGGGATATGTAACAAAACATTACAATATTTTTAATATATTCAGGTCAAACACTTGTCAGGAAGCATCAAGTCCTTATGCTGTGCAAATAATGGAATTTTAAAAAAGCATTATAAGCTATCTGAGATAAAGAAATAGATGTTTCCTCCACATTCAAACTGCTGTGAGAAAATGAGATTGGAAGGAATCGAAATGGATATATATTGAGACAGATTTCATAATCCAAGGCTTCATAATTTCCAGGGTGATCATTTTGTCCCCCAGTGATTCCTTTGTAAGGCAAGGCCTTCATCTAGTGTAAATGGCATGACTCCACTGAAATTAATGGAGCTATGTTGATTTACACCAGTTAAGCCATGTGGCCCTCCATATTTTCTCTTCTCTTACTTTTTTTCTTAGATTAAGGAAAATATTATTTGTATTGAGAATATTCAGTTCCGGTTATTTCTCGTATCTATACCTGATAAATATCCCCATTTATAGGCACAAAGTTATTAATAGTCTTCCTCAGAACATTTCTTCCAATGCCATGTTCAGGGAGAATATAGGTTTCTCCTTTTATGAGTTTTGCATAATCAACTTCAATAGAGTGACTCCTGATTTAGGGTTTGAGCCAATGCCCATTGGAGTCAATGGAAAGCCTGCCAATTAACTTGAACGTGTTTTGGTTCAGGTCCTTACACTAAGATAAATGAGTGGAGAACCAGGCCTGATATGTCTCCAATGAGTGAAATTTTAATTTCTTGAGAAGAGAGATACAGCTGTAAATTGAAATGGACATTAGATTAATGAACCACCATTATATTAAATTTGCTTATGGAAAATGTCACCTATTATTCGGATCTACTGATGTCAGATATAGATATTATTATTCTACAGTAATAGTCTAAACCACTGCAGCTTTCTATAGTGTTACTGCAGTAATTAATGTAATTAGTATGGGGTACTCTAGTATAGTTTTACAAGTTTTATTTTTAATGAATTTCCAAAATAACTTTTTTTTAGAAATTGTACACTCTGCACTGTGAGATAAATCTTTATATCTCATCCTCATTTTTCATTACTTACCACTCTGCAGTTAACTAGGATAAGACATTAATTCCCTCTGTAGGGATCCTAAATCAGGGGCCTTATTATCAAAGGAATAGAGTTGTCTTACTTTGATCAGGAACCTACTTGGCTTTTGGTGTCTATTTTGGAATATTTTATTTTTATTGAATTGAATATTTAATATGTGCCTTACAAATATTTGCTCGTCTTTGTATCAACTATTGCAAAGAGGAAATATAGATGGGATAATCACTTATACGTGTGACTGTTTTAATATGATCAACAGTCCTTTTGTCTTCTGCCTTAACAATTTGAAGTAGTGTCTGCTTCTTCCGTGCTTTGATAACGCCATCCACAGTAGTGTGAATGATTCCAGTGCAATTATTTATCAAGAAGTTTGAGTGAACTTCCATCTGAACCTTATAAGTCATCTTGTCCAAACAAATCAGGGTGTTTAAAACTCTCTCCATAAATTTGGTTGTAATGGGGGCAGCTGATTTGCTTGGCGTCTGTTGCGGAAAAATAGAATATAGCTAAATTTTAAAAAGCATATTGGAATTATGGAGCAAGGATTATTCTCAACTTCCTTTCAATAATATTGAGTTTAATGAATAGGGCCACTTTTGAGAGGCTAATAGTCCCAAAAGAGCATACTGTTCTAAAAAGACTCCTATATAATACTGGGCTCATTCCTGCACTACGAATTGTGACAAAGTGTGTCAATGTATGTAAACAGAGCAGGTCATGAGACTTGGGTCGGGAGAAGAGGAGGAATTGCAATAGTGGAACCTTAATTTCTTTTTCTCATTGAAATTTAGTTTTTTGTTGAACATTATCCATCCAGCTCAGGCACTAAGAAAGCATGGTCCACAGGCTCTCATGTAAAGGCCGTCGTCTTGGGGAGAAAGTGTCAGCAAGGAGCAAACTGAAGCACAAAGAACTAAGAACATGTACTTGAAAAATAGGGAATCAATGGAAATTATATAACCTTGAGTAGTCAACAAGAAAATAAATAATAGTAGATCCTTTGCATGAAACAAACATGGGGCCAAATTAAATGTGAGGCCGAATTAATCTCTGGCATGACCCATTTAATTTCAACGGAGCTACCCCAGTGATGATTTTGGCCTATTAGACCAGTGTTTTGTTTTTTTTAACAGGGAAACAATCCCTGATTGTTTGTTACTGGAAAATTTAAGAGCAGAAAAGATTGTCTACCTTCACCTTCATCACCTGGAGAACCTAAATCTTGCTATGGAGAGTTCATCTGCAGGGATAGAAAGAAATTGATAGACAAGTGTTGAAACTAGCTCCCAAAATCTTGTTGGCTTGATTAGATTGTGAGCAGGCCAGAAGTTTGGAGTCATGTAGGTATACTGCTTCAAAATCTGATGGCAGAATGAAGTACAGACTGGCATTAATCATAAAGGGAAATTTATGTCTTTAAGGTGAGCTGTCTGTGTAGTGGCAGCCTGCCTCCAGGATCCCTCTCCTACAAATCCAGACAACTATTCTTTCTGACCCTGAATCAGTAATACCCCATGGCTGTGGTCACCTTCCATGGGCATGTTGGTGAGGCATGAGGTCTTGCTCTGTGCTCATCAGCAGGCACTTCCAAAATCTGAAATTGGATCTCTGCAGGAGCAGTGCATTTAACTGTTTCCTTTGAGTCAATGTTTGTCACCCCGGGAGCAAAGCCATGGAAATCCTGAAGAGATAATATAGCTCAAGCTCCAGAATTACATGATTAGAACCATTAGATATGTGTTGAAAGCTCTTGACAGTCTCTCATTTTCACTCTAAAAATACCTAGAACTTTATTCTAAGTCTCCGAGTATCTGAAGCCGTATACTTTACTTTCGGATGACCAAAAACAAGGGAAAAAGTCGCCTTCTTACCAAATTCTGATTGGCAGCCACAGTTCCAGATGTGCAGGCCCAGTTTGGCTTACATCTGCTTGTACACTACTATGAGCCAGTTTCTGCTCTCTTTACTCGTGTAGAGCCGTACCTTACTTTGCAAGTGGTTCCACGGGTTTCAGTGAGATTACTCTCTGGGCTGTAGAGTATATTCTCTGTGGTTCAGGGTGGGAGAATCTAGTGCTATGAATGCTGGAATTTCTGTAGATCTGTGAGGTTTATAATGGCTAAGAGGAAAAAAGTGGATTGGGGATTTTAAAGTAAATGTATGGGTTAGGCATTTGCTTTCTTTCTTTCTTCACTTTCCTGTTCTCCTTTTACTGTTGTTAATGCCTTGAAAAACAGTGCACATCAGCCACATATTGTTCTATTGCTTTGGCATATTTCACACTTTGTGATTTCCTGCTGACCTCCTGTGAATGAACATTACTAGAAGTGAGTTTATCTGTGTTCTAGAACAATGTAAAGTAGTTCAGACCTGTTAATCTGTAGCAAGTTCTTTGCCAAAGCTTCATACTGTGGTGAAGGAACTTCCCTGCCCCCTTTGGGCTTATGCTTAATTAATGATAAGGTAATAATACCTGCCTCTTATATAGCAATTTTCATCATTAGATCTCTAAGTGCTTCAAAAGGAAGTCAGTGTGATTATCCCCATTTTTACAGATGGGGAAACTCAGGCACAGAGGTGAGACGAATTGTTTAAAGTCACCCAGCAAAGAGTGGTAGTGCTGGGAATAGAACCCAGGTCTCCTGGTCTAGTGCTCTAGCCACTATTTCTCACTGTCTCCATTAATTAGGATGCACAAACCAGTTTGTTTTAACAAAAAAATAAAGAAGCCTGAATCTTAAAGGAGCCCTATCCCAAAACTGCACCAAACTCAGCCTTTTTAATAGTCTGAGATAGGGTTGGCTACAGGTTCCCTTTCTACTGGCCCATAACAGGACCTGGCCACATGCTTACTTAACTCCTTTCTTCTGCATGACCTCCTAATTGCCTCTTGGTTCTTTTATCCTCTGCATAATCCTGCAGTAGTGGAACAGGGAGCCGAATTTGTTGCTGGTATATCTCCATTGACAACAATGGATTTAAGCCAGCAGAGAATTTGGCCCAGGAAGTTTTGTAAGGTTCATTTAATTCCCTATCTTGCACCATTGAAGCCAATGAGAGTTTTGCCATTGACTTCAACAGGAACAGGATTGGTCTTTTCTTCTTTTGTGTATGTTGGGCCTACCTATCTTTTCACTTATACCAGTGTAATTCCATTGACTTCAAGGAGATTACTCCTGACTTACACCAGGTCAATTAAGATGAGACTCAGGCCCTTCTGGTTTAAACATCCAGATTTGAACCAAACCTCTGAATCAGTTGAAGGTTTTCCCATCAATCAAACACAAATCCCAAACAATAATCACAAAAAAGAACTAAAAGAAAAATGTATTAAACAAGACACGTACAGTACATTTTAATTTAACAATACCCTTGCCTGACACAACTACTATTATACAGCGTTAATTAACATCATTTTTTAAAAAACAGAACGTCTTTTATTGAGTGGTTAGCATTCAGACAGGTTATGACATTTGTAGAGTAATTAGCAACTGTAAATTATGACTAACCAAATCATTATTTTAACTAAAAAATAGGCGCCTGCATTCTTATGTGTAAAACAATGTTTATAAGCTGTACATGACCAAGGAATATTTTATGACAGATCCCAAGAGACTGAAAATACTAATCAAGATTTAAAATATCTGTAGTTATAAGCCTGTAAATATTCTTGTCTGTTCAGAAATTAAATTAATGCCTTACAACCAAACTGGTGATGCAATGCTGTCAGTGGGTAGGCTGCAAACTTTAAAAAAAGAAGTCAAGAAAATCCACGTGAGAATGGCTTTGTTCCACTCTTGCTTACACCAGAGTGTAATTTTAAATGATGAGTTCCTTTTCACATTCCAAATGCCAGCATTATCTGCGTCTGTGTATTTCCCCTCCAGCACCAGCCATGGCGGCTTTCCTCCCCTCCTTTTCCAGGACACTAGGGTCACTCACCTGGTTTCATATCAAACCCAGAAATGTTTAAATAATTTTAATGCTAAACCACCAGACTTGGGTCCAGGTCCCTCCAAGTGCTCATGAAATTCAGAGAAGCTGCTGATAAACTGAGTGTCAAGTCAGCAAGGTGTGAGAATCTTGTGGTGTTGTGATTCACAGAACTCTAGTCATGAGGCTTTATTAATTGACCTTTGTAAGGAGCTTTGAAAGCCTCAGATGAAAGACTCCGCAATGATCACCACTTGTACTCCTGTACACCACTTGTACACTTTACCACACTTTTGTAACATCCTGTTGGCTTCGTTTCTTTTATGTTCATGAAGCGTAGTGCCTTGGAACACGTGCACCTACTAAACATTTCTCAAGCTAGTGATTTTAAAAAAAAAATACAGTTAAGTACCAGTGCAACTTTGCCTGCAGCCATATCACCCCAAGCTGTGATCTTGTCAGACTTCATAAGTTAAAGAAGGTTGGGCTGGGGGAATGCGAGGATAGGAAAACACAAGAAAACTGCAGGCAGTGATGCTGGCGATTAAGAAAATAACACCCTCTGAGTCAGAGGTTCTCTCAGCAACAATGCTCTAGCAGGGCATTAGGGGGCCCTGTGCTGCTGGAAGTGACATCTCTCAAACAGGCTAAAGCTCAAGTCTTGGCTTGTTGTCATTAAGAGTCTCATAACACTTTGTGCAAGAATATTATTAATTAAGTATAGCACCCAAAAGTGTGATTAGGACTTCACAGCAGACAAAGAAATCTACCCCAGAGAGCTCTCAGTCTGAATATTAAACACGACACAATGCATGTGGTTGAAGAACAGTAGGAATAGTTTGGAACAATGAATGCTGCTGCAATACAATTACAAGGCTACTCCGTTTAGACATGCCTGACATTTTTCTCCAGTGTCTCATGATTTTTTGGGCCCAGGTTTTCTCAGCAGTGATAGATTTTTTACAACTCCCTATTTCACAGGCAGATCCTTTTCTTCAGCCACTATAGCACAGGATGGTTTTAATTCATAGGGTGTTTTCCACAAGACAATAATTATGGGGAAGTAGCATGGTCAAGTGCATAACACTATGCTGGGACAGGGCACTTGAGTTCTGTTCCTTGCTCTGCCATTGACTTGCTGAGTGACCCTGGGAAGTCACTTAAATCTCTCTGTGGCTATGTGTACACAAGAGTTGGCAGGGTGTTTACCAGCACTGGTAGACAGATATGCACAAGCTAGTGTGTGCCTGTCTTCCTGTGCTGAGGAAGCACCCTCCCCACTGCTGTGCAGACACACCCTGAGCATCCAAATTCCCATTTGCAAGAGGGGGATACTTCCTGTCTTCCACATTTTGTGCATACTGTCTAATCAGAGTGTAAACTCTATGGGGCAATGACTGACTGTTGTTATACATTGTTCAGAGCCTGGCCCAATCCTGGCTGAGACCTGTAGGTGTTAGTGGAATACAAATAATAATCATTAGGAATATTGGGTGTTACAGTCTGGATCTCTACAAGGTAGCCAGTGCGGAAAGATATTAATGCCACATTAAATGTAGAGATGAATGCTGAGGTACTGATTTCCCAAGCTGGGGCTTCATGCTGATCCTGCAATTGATGACCGATATCTGCGTTTAAGACTTGTGAGTGGTGAGTAACTGGAGAGTTGCAGTGGATCAGGGTGCTGGAGGGAATAGGGGAAGGGGGCATTGGGGGAATAGGTGGGAATAGAGGTGGTGTTTAGCTAACAGGATTGCTAAGCAATAGTTCAAAGAATCATTGCGCATATCAGTCAAAACAAGAACTTAAAAACCACTGCAAATTATGGAAATTCACAGCTAAGGTGCACTATACAGTAGAGCTAGCGGGGAATTTTTCGACAAAATGTTTTTTATTGGAAAATGCTGATTTGTCAAAATCAAAACTTTTTGCAGAAACACACCTGTTTCGATGGAACATTGGTTAGGAAGGTTACTTAGCTCCAGGATGGAATTTAGATAAAGTAAGATAGATCCCGTCAATAGTGCAGTACTTAGGCCACTCACCTGACATGTAGGTGACACAGGTTCTGTTCCTGAGTCCACTTGGATGCCATAGGAATTTGACCCAGGATCTCCTGCATCTCAGATGAGTGCCCTAATTTCCACGCTATTGACTATTCTGGAGTCAATCTGACTTCCTACACACACACCTTTTTTTCATGAAAAATGTTGACAGGTTCCAGTGCAGAACAAAAACAAATTCTGAAATCTTTTTTTTTTTCCAAAAAGGAATTCCTGTTTGATGGCCAGCCCTGCTATACAAGTCTCACCCCAAGCTTAGCACACCATTAATTAATACACACCCATGTAAAAGAATTCTGTCCGTGCAACACCCAAATGACATAACCCTCTCCCTGTACTGACACTACCCTCTGATCTTCCTGTCCTAACTTCTTTCTGACCTAGGGACATCCCACACCTCTGGAATAAGTGATTTAAGCTGGCTGGAGCATTTGTAAGCATAACTTTTGCTACTGATATACTAGAGTGATGGGTGCCTGAGAGAATGCTAAGGGCACTGGAGACAACGGGGACTGATTCAGAGAGTCTACACTTGGACTGGGGCTGTCATTCGCAGTGTGCGGCGACATACCTGCACTAGCTCTGATGGAGCTAGCGTGCTAAAAATAGAGTGTGACTGCAGTCATGGGGGGAAGCTAGTCACCCCAAGTGAGTGCCCCACTGAGCTGCTAGGCACATACTGGGGATAGCGACCTCCTCCCTTCTTGCACCACTGTGGCCATACTCTGTTTCTAGCATGGCAGCTCAATCAAAGCTAGAAGTGTAGATAAATCCTCAGTTAGTCCATTCCTGTGCTCAGGGCAGAAGGGCAGGGACAGAGGAGGAAAAGTGGCTTTAAACCTTCCATGTGCTCCCCACATACTGGGGCAGCTGAGAGCTAGGCAGACCCCAGGCTAGGTCTCTTTTTATTTACACTCTGCTTCCCATGTCCTCCCGTTGACCCATAGAGCAGTGCTTCTGTCATGCCCCTTACTCAATCCTTACTCGCTGCTCCCTATCCCATCCCATCCCCAACACACTCCCTACTGGTGGCTGGGAACAGAACCAGAGCAGAACCTTTTCAGCAGTTCAGTGCCAGATGGGGAGGCCCCCTATGCCAAGGTTATTTACATTGGGCTGTTTCCACTCCCTCTAAGCTCCCCTAGCACAAAAGAGTCTCATGCCCATGGACTCTTTCATAAAGGAAGGGGAATGAAGACCGTCTGTATGCAAGAACGTCCAGGATGTTGTGAAAACAGCCATTAATTGACAGAAAACAAATATACTTAAGCAGTAATAGTCCACAAGGGAGCTTCCAGAACCACAGAGCTTTCTCCATGGCATTCAAAGGAGTGAACCTCTGTTGCAGACTCCAAGATGAAACCAGCTGATTCTTTGCCTATTGTAGCTGGGCCTTACCTAGCCTTCCACAGCCTTACTCTGAGAATAATAATGAGAGAAGGTCAGAAAATTGGGGTGTTTTTTCCTGGTGGGAAATCTTTTAATTTTCATAGGACCCTCTCCCTAAAAACTGGGGAGGTTTCTGATTAAAATTTAAAATTTTGTGAAGAAAGCAGATAATCTCCATGATTGTTTTTGTTTCATTTCTGTAGAAAATTTTCAACCAGCTCTAATAATAATATATTTATGATGTCTCCATAGATTTTCTTCACATGCCATACTCACAAAAGAACTTTAACTGTGCATATCACTTGTCTGGGTTTCTTAACCCTTAAGTCCAAATTTCCTGGCTTCTCAATAGTTAATTATTTTGGGTCTGGGAATTTTTGGAGAATCATCAATTTCTTTCTAAATTATGGTTTAACTGTATATTGCTGTAGAATTATCATCACATGTTCAATGCCCAGGCACTACACTCCTGAGGTTTAATGGATCCAGTTGGACTTAGAGTTGGTCAGGAATTTTGTACAAAAAGGCTTTTCATTGGAAAATGCTGATTCCGGTTTCAAAACTGAAACTTTTGACATAAATGTATCCATTTGAAAGAAAGCTTTGTCGAAAAGGTCCAGGGTGGAACTTGTGGTCAAAATGAGTGCAACCCCACAATAACCAGTAACTCGGTGGTTTGAGCACTCACATAGGATGCAAGAAACTCAAGTTCAAGTCCTTGCTCTGAATCAGGAAGAGCAAGGACTTGAACCTGGGTCTTCCACATCTCTCATGAGTGCGCTGATCATTAAAATGTAGTGTCTCCCTCTTTGGCCCAAAGACTTAATTTCCTATACAAAGTGGAACAGCTCCCACTGGAGAGCTTAAGAGACACCCATCCAGAATAGTTAGGGGATTAGGGCACTCACCTGGGATGTTGGAGACTTAAATTCAAGTGCCTGCTCCAAATCTGGCAGAGTAAAGACTTGAACCCAGGTTTTGCACAACCTAGATGAGTGTCGTAACCTCTGCATTAGTTTCACTCATCCCAGTGTGGAACGAAACCAAATGTCCAAACTTCCAAATTTTTGGTGAAATGGAATTCTTATTTCCTGGCCAGTCCCAAGTAGGAGAGATGTCAAGGTTGTATCCCCTATGTAGCTTTCACTTCCTTCTACAAGAAAGTTCAGTTAAAGATTAAACTTACTTCATTTTAATTAAATAACGTTGTCCCAAGGCCAAGTAGCTCAAATGTTCATTTTGATCAAACAATAATTTTATTCAAACTTTCAAATTATACTTTGTCCAAAGGTCTCATGAAAAGAAATTTCCATTTATTTTATTTATTTATTATTTATTTCTCCCTCCTCATAAAACAAGTGTGGTGGGGACTCAGCCTTCAGACAGATTTTGGAATTTGAGATGGAAACAATCTAGTAGAATTTCCATGGTGTTGAGACTATAGCCCAATTGCTACTTAAAGGAAATGAAATAACTTCTCTAACATTAGTTTTATGTATTAATAAGCAGTCATTTTCACTGACAATAAAATAAAGAAAAGTAGGCTACACGTAAACACGAGTAACAAGTTATTGCCTTATGAAAATAGGTTTGGGCAAGTAGCATTTGGTCAGGTATACACAGGTTAAACACTTTAAGTTTGTAGCAATCTCGTAAAAATCAAGTCAATTATTGTCTGGAAAAGTACAGTACTGTAGAATTTATAACACGTCAATATAGTTGGAAGTCTAGACCATATATCAAAAGACATAAAACAGGCACTGATATTTAAGGAGTGGTGAGTAAGAGCTTGAAAGAACACAGTGGTTCTGAAATTTAAGGTGAAATAGTGATTCTTGCCTACAGTTATTCAGTTTTGTTTAGTGGTCATGTGAATTAGTAGCACACAAATATTTTATGATTGCATTTATTCTTCATAACAATATGAATGAGCCACTGAATAATAGCAAAATCCCTGATGAGCATGGAAGAAGGGTGATTAAATTATAATCACACTGGACTAATTAATCTATAATATTTGCTCTTTATATGAAAGAGGAAAATCAGCCTTCAACATAAAGGTTATGTACTCTTGAGGTCTGTGTCTTAATAAAGAAAAGGCTTTGGGAAAAGCTCGACAAGCCCCCCAGATATGATATGTTGTAAATGTAGACAGAAGGTTATTACTGATATAAAATACATTCAGTGTAATTATCAGCCACAACAAATAATCAGAAAGATGATAATGAATAATTAACATTTTTATATTTCTGTAGTAATGTGTCTAACAGATAAGTGCACAACATTGAATTAATTTATTAGGCTATAGCATTTTAGTAATGAAAACTGTATCATCAAAATATCTCTTCCATGGTAGTGCACGATATTGGCTTAAATAACTGATAAGGTTTATTTCTTTGGTTTTTTCATCTAATTGTAGTGGAGATGCACTGAATGTGTGTAACTAGCAACACAAGCCATAGTAAGCTTGAGAGTAAACTGTATCGCACATTAAATGTAAAAGATGGCAAGCATAGGACCTGAATCCTGAAAGTCCCTGCTCAGGCAAAATTCCCACTGAACCCATAAGGAGCTGTGTTTGAATAAAAACTCTGGGATTAAATCTGACATGAATCCCACTTTATGCCTAGGCATACTTATAAGAAATCTAGGGCCAGACATCTGATTTAAAATATTCTGTATACTGCCTAGAACTGCAGTTTTGGCCAAATCCTTTACTCCTTCCTTATTCAAAACCTTTATTGAAGTCAACAGTAATCTAGTTTGTGTTCCAGAGGCATCAAAATAAAATAAGGGCTTCAAGATTTGGCCCAACACACACTACCACCAAGCATACATATAGATTGTATGTATTTAATTTGCTAACAGACATTACTTCTGGGTTCAAGCTTTTAAAAACCTAATAGCAGAGAAAGTACTTGAAGGATTTTCACCCAGTCATATATTCCTTGAACATTTACAAATGATAGAGAAAAACTAAAGCCTACTGCAAAATATATAGATAGATTTTAAAAACATATGGAAAGATTATTACAGAGAATTATATAGAACTACCCTTCCTATCTATTTTAAGAATACATATATAGTGTTGTATGATGGCTATATGCCACATATTATATTTTTTTGTTTTATTTTGTCTTTTAATAGCAGGAACTATTTGTTGTTTTCAAGTTAAAATGTTTTCAAACCTTTTGGTGACAAGAGAAAACCTAAATATAAATGACAGAACAATGTTCATGCTAGAGAGGACATGAATGAGAACCCCAGTTCAGTATCCCTTTGAACTCTCAGAAAGGTTGAGTTCTGCTGCTGAATTTCACAGCTACTGACCCTCTCTCTATAATGAGCCCGATATTGCAGTCCAGTACCTGAACACCCCTGAACCTGGGGTTTAGTTCAGATCCAAGGCCATAGTCTTTGGCTGAGGCCCATTGCTAGCTTAATACTCATGATTAATCATGAGGCACTTTACAGGTGATTGATAACTATAACAAATGGCCCCTATTACGGATTGCAACACCATTGCTAGGCACTATGGAAACACATTTAAGACAGTCTAGGTTGCAACTAAAACTAAATGGTTGAATGTCCTAGACCGAGCTATTGACAGTCCCAAAAAAAATGGCCCCTGCCAAAGAGAGGATACTAGGCAAGAGAAGATACTATTGCAAATCTCATGTTCAGGTTGTGAATCTCTCTTGTCTATCTTACATGTTTTGTCCTTATATGACTTGTAGTATACTTCCATGGACGTCAATGGAGAAGAGAAGAGGTTGCATGAGTGGAATATGTAGTGGAGATACATACTCTGAATGAGAGGAGAGGAAGATTTTGCCAATAGTTAGTAACAGAGCTCTGGGATCCATTAAGAAGAAAGAGGGTATAAATGTGAGATAGTATTCTTATCTGTTTTAAGATAACCAAATTGTTGTGACTCCAAATCTGTGGGCCAGTCTTGCAAGCCATTAGACACATGAATAATCCTTGTTTACGGAAACACTTACACTCTTCAATGGGATTACTAGTGAAAGTGAACACTACTCATGTGACTAAGGAATTGCATAATCCAGTCCCTTAATAAGAACATAAGAACTGCCATACTCTGTCAGACAAATAGTTCATCTAGCCCAGTATCCTGTCTTCTGACAGAGGCCAGGGCAAGATGCTTCAGAGGGAGTGAATAGAACAGGGCAATTATTGAGTGATCTATCCCCTGTCGTCCAGTCTCAGCTTCTGGTAGTTAGAGGCTTAGGACACCTAGAAAATGGGGTTGCATCCATGACCATCTTGGCTAATAGCCATTGATGCACCTACCCTCCATGAAGTTATCTAATTCTTTTTTTTAACCCAGTTATACCTTTGGCCTTCACAACATCCCCTTGCAATGAGTTCCACAGGTTTACTGTGCGTTGTATGAAGAAGTACTTCTTTCTGCTTGTTTTAAACCTGTTGCCTTTTAATTTCATTGCGTAATCCCTGATTCTTGTGGTATGTGAAGGGGTAAATAACACTTCCTTATTCACTTTCTCCTCACCATTCATGATTTTATAGACATCCATCTTATCCCCTCTTAGTCATCTCTTGTCCAAGCTGAAAAGTCCCCGTCTTTTTAATCTCTCCTCATACAGAAGCTATTGCCCATTTTCATTGCCTTTCTCTGCACCTTTTCTAAGTCTAACATATCTTTTTTTGAGATAGGGCAACCAGAACTGCACACAGTATTCAAGGTGTGAGTGTACTATGGATTTATACAGTGGCATTATTATATTTATATTATCTATCTCTTTCACAATGGTTCCTAATATTCTGTTAGAGTTTCCTCATATGGAAGCTATTCCATATCCTTTATCATTTTTGTTGATCTTCTCTGTACTTTTTTCCAATATACTTTTTTGAGATGGAGTGACCAGAACTGCACACAGTATTCAAGATGTGGGCATACCATGGATTTATAGAGTGGAATTATATATTTTCAGTCTTATCTGTCCCTTTCCCAGTGGTTCCTAACAGTGTTAGCTTTTTTAACCTCTGCTGCAAATTGAGCAGATGTTTTCAGAGAACTATACACAATGACTCCAAGATCTGTTTCTTGAATAGTAACAGCTAATTTAGCCGGCATCATTTTGTCTGTATAATTCGGATTATGTTTTCCAATGTGCATTATTTATCATTTATCGACACTGAATTTCATCTGCCATTTTGCTACCCGGTTTTGTGGGAACCCTTTGTAACTCCTCTCAGTCTGCTTTGGAGTTAACTATCTTGAGTAATTTTGTATCATCTGCAAATTGTGCCAACTCTTTACCCTTTTCCAGATCAGTTATAAACAGCACTGGTGCCAATACAGGTCCCTGAGTGAACTGCTAGTTTGAAAACTGACCATTTAATCCTACTGTTTCTTGTCATTTAACCAGTTACTGATCCATAAGAGGACCTTCCCTCTTTTCCCATGACTGCTTGCTTTGCTTAAGAGCCTTTGGTGAGAGATCTTGTCAAAGGCTTTCTGAAAGTCCAAGTACACTAAAACCACTGGATCATCCTTCTCCACATGTTTGTTGACCCCCTCAAAAAATTCTAAAAGATCGGTGAGGCATGCTACCTTGCTATCTTACTACCTAAATTAATAGTGGTGTTCATGTTCAAAAATAAAATTACACAGCAGGAACAATGTAGCAAACTTGTCTTTTCTTATATTTAAGTTACGGCTTTCCTCAGAGGTGGGTCACAGCTGAAATATTGACTGCTGGTGGCTTGGCATAGGCCTTCTCACAGAAATGTACACCATCAACGGGACTCGCAACACAGCTGTCATTCCCAGAAGAAACTGGCCAGTTCCAAGAGAAGTGTCAAAAATACCAAAAGTCAGGGAATTGTTACGTTTCGAAATACTTGGCCTATAAGGGAGAATTTAAGGGCCTCCATCTTTGGAATTGCCTGCCATTTCTCTGAACCAGTTCAGCCCATGTTAAGAAAGACCTACTGTCTTCTGTCTGTGTCATTCTTTAGATTTCCCAGGCTGATTCTTCCTGAACGGCTCCGTCAGTTTCTTTTTCAGAGCAATATTTTAGCATTTCTGTTACTCTGTCTCTCCTCCTATTCTTGTTCTCCAAGGTCTACTTATTAAATTATTACATAACCATGATACTAAATCTTATCTTTCTACTATAATGCTGATACGTGAACAGAAGAGAAGCAGCTAAGACGTGGGGGAAACCATTCATCTATCAGTGGACCCTGAGAAACAGGAGAAAGCAAAGATGAGGAAGATGATGGTGTTGATGAATATATGTAGCCGAGCGAGATGGTGCAGTAAATAAAGATTTATTTTTCTCTTTTTAGCATAGGAATGTGCTTGGATATCTAAAAGGGAAAGTCTTTTACAAACCTCTAAATCAAATCTGAAGTAAAAAAGGATTTATAACTCTGCCTCCAGCAAGTAACCTATTCCCTGCTACCTAAATTCATCTCTTGTTTAGTTGTTACTGAGTGCAGTATAGTTACTGAGTACAGTATAATCCTTGGTTAGGGAAAATCTTCAGTCTTCTTATTAAGCCACATCATCAGCAACAGCCCAAGGTAGTTTGAAGAAAGTGATTTTGTGTCTTATTTCCTCACTGTTTGTTTGGATGCACGTATCTAGGATGCTGTTTACAAGGCTGTGTGCCCAAGGCTCATGGAAGCTGAGGGCAGATACTGAAAATTCATAAAAATTCTACTTTTAAAATCTGTAATTACTTCAAAAGCTAAAAAATAAAATAAAATCCTGGACAAAGTTTCATATTTCATAAAACCTGGAAGCTCTGTACACTGCAGTCTAAGCCAAAATAAAAATAATAACAAATCTTAGGGTCTCATGATAGTGATCTAATGGTACAGTGTTTTATACCCCCACTAATCCTTTATATTTAATATTGATCAACTAGTAAAATACCTAATTATATTCATAGGGGAGATGGAGCTTCTTCAATGTGTGATTCATTAGCTCTTATGAGTGCTGACATCTCAGTCTTCTTAGATGTCCAATAAGCAAATATTATTGATCATTCTCTAATATTAAACAAGGATAATAAATATTACAGTTTGGGGCTCCAATGTCAGGTCCAACGGAAGAATTCTCATAACCCTCCTGTAATGAGATTCTAATCTCTGACCCCTCACTAATGCCAGATGTGTTCAGTTTTCAGTCATTACTGAGCTCTCTTTCATATCAGAAATAGAAAATCCAAGGGATGGTCACAACTTACGACTTGGATGTCTAAAGGAAAATCTTAACTACACCAACAATGACTACATTCAAGCTACCCAGGTCTAGAGAAAACAAAATCCATAAAGAAAACAAAAACATTTTAGCAGTGAGAAAAAATTAAGAAACAAAAATACTAGGAATACAGAGATGCAAGGTAATTTAAGAGTAGGTTAGATAAATGTCTATCTGGGATGGTCTAGACAGTAATTGGTCCTGCCATGAGAGCAGGGGGCTGGACTTGATGACCTCTCGAGGTCCCTTCCAGCCCTAGAATCTATGAATCTATGAATCTATCATAAGCACAAGCATAAGAAAAGTCCTTGTAAGAATTCAAGAGGATACTGTCATGTTAATTCTCCATGTCTACATGTGATTAAATGGTAAACAAGTGGCTGTTAGTTCAGTATAGCTATCTAACACTTGACAACCTATAGACAGTACATTAAATAAGGCAGAGTTCTAAAAAAGCTTGTGTTAACTATCTTGCAGCTAGTAGCCATTGATCTGTATATCCATGAGTATTGAATGTAAGGATTTAGGATACCTAGTAGAAAACCTACTGGGCACAGTTAAAATTTGTCCTCTCGGTATTTAATCTGTCCATGCTCTTTCAATTTTCTCATCATTACTTTGGTGGTACATAATCTCCGTATTACAGTGATTTAGCTAAGTCAGCCTGGGTTCAAAATGTTTAATGTGTGTTAAAAAGAAGCTATTTGACACCTGGAAAATGCAATCCGCCAGCCCTTCTGTCTATAGTAATACAGCATCCCTCCAGTCTCTACCAGCTGTATAACCCTTTCCAAAACACCTTGCCTCAATAAACTGTTTTGTGAATGTTTTCTTCTGGGGATTAGTGGATTTGCCTGCAGCCTGCTTTCTTGGCTGAAATGACTGACTTTCCAGTACAAACACTGCGTTTAGTTATCTCCATGTCTTCACCACCCCCTTATGTGTTGTATGTTTCATAAAAATCTGCAGCAAATAGTACTGTAGATTAATGCCACTAGCCTTTAATCTCTGGTTTGAAAGCTGTCCTAGTCACCAATGAAATGCTTATGGCATTACAGCCTCTAGCAGGCCTTTGTTTGTGTCATACAAAGCCCACCAACGAATTCAGCACTATTTGGCACAGTTGGCAGACTACACTCAGGAGAGGTCTAATCCTTGATGAACACAAGATGTACAGCAAGGCAGGGCTGAGGTACATGGGCAGAGCCTGGGTAGCACCTGCTCACAGAATGCCTGGCACCAACCAGCACCATTTTCTCTCTTGCTGCACCAGCAGGATCACCAGATTCAGTGTTCCCTTCCCACCCGCCACTCCTCCGCAAGTATATTTTAACATTTATTTTCTATTCTGTTCCAGTTGGGTTTTTCAGACTGTGCCCCTCACTGTGGTATTTGAGCATCTAGAAGTTTGCCATATAGATACTGTGCCACTGACTTACACCCAATGTCTTCATCTCCTCTTTTGATCACTGCAACTTCCTGCTCTTCTCTAGCCTACATGTCAACCCTCTCCAACGCATATATAATATAGCCACTAATATCCCCTTTCCACAGCAACCCTCTTCCTTCAAATCTCTTCAGTGATCCTTCCCACTTGTCCACCACATTAACCTTAAACGACTTACCCAAGATTTTCACAAGTGACTAATCATTTTTGTGTACCGATTTGTGACACCTTAAAGGGGTCTTCTTTTTGAATGGTGGATGTTCAGCTGTCTCTGAAAAATCAGACTCCTTTCATGTGCTTAAAGTTGGGCCCCCAAAAACAAGAGTCCTAAATCACCAGTCATTTTGAAAATATTGGCTCTTGTCCTTGCTTGTAAGACCGTCTATGTAATTCAAGCCTTATTTGACTTTGATTGACTCTTATCAGGGCATATGATCCTCTTTTCTCCCGCCCACCCCAGATCTATCATGCAACTCATCTTCGTTGCAAGGAACTTCTCATTGGCTTAGACTCTCTCAAGCTGTTTTTCCCTTCTATTTGGATTTGGCATTTCAAAGGCAAGCTGTGATCAAAACGTGGGTTATCCTCTCCCTAATTACGTACATCGCTATAGCTATACAGATATACTCAAAAACAAAGCAGCATTGGAATATGCTTACGTATTTCCCAGTCACTAGAGCGGTTCAGAGAAAAGGTAATTCCATTTTGCAGAGGTTTTCCATATTTTGAAATTTGCTTTTGCTCCAATTTGCAATGAAAACTAAAACATCCAAAGCCTCTGTGAAAGGGAATGCAGCCTCGGTAATGGGGCAGGCTGCCCCAGAGCATCCTGGGATCCTGGACAACCTGGGAACCTACTCCGCGGCAGCCTGCCAGGTAAGCTATGGGGAGTAGCCTGGGAGCTTTATGTTTAAGGCAGATAATCCAAGTTCCCACTATCACTGGCCACTAAGTTGTTGCTGAACATTTGATACCATTTTAATATCTTAATGCATCATAGGAAGGATGATCTACCGAATAAGCACTAGAATGAGTATTAAGAGATGTGGGTCCATTCCCATCTCAACCAGAGACTGCCTGTGTGACCTTGGGCAAATCACTTAATCTACCTTGTGCCTCAGTTCCATCTCTCCAGAGGGGATGGTACTTTTCTTCTTCTCAAGAGGGTTGTGATTGTGATGAGAGCGGCATAAGTACCTACCTAGGCAATGATAGTGAAATGGGAACACAATGACTCCTTTGTGGCATATAGTTGACACATACATAGAGGATTGTCTTAAGGCAGCTCTGAAAGACAATAGGTTAGATCCTCCGTTGATGTGCAAGTTGGCACAGCTGCCCTGAAGTCAATGGAACTACTTACACCAACCAAACATCTGGACCCACAATTTTTATTTTATTTTATTTTTTTGCTCTGATATTTTTTTTGCTCTGATGCTATTTGTGTTCCCCCCGCTCCACATCTGATTTACAAAATATAGTTCAGTACAAACAATACAGATCTGCCTGGATAAAAGAAACTACTTCAAAAGGCCCTGGCCTGTCAGCTTTTGCCCACATCCTGCCAGTTCACACACTTACTTCACTTTCTGGCAAAACAATTGCACAACTTTTAGGCTCTTGTTCACTGTGAAGCTTTGCCAATCTGATAGGGAAGTGCAGTGCAAAGATTTCCCCCAAGTCATGAAAACTACCTAGACCTAATTTATTGTGCCCTTTAAATTGCATGAATGTGAGGGTAATGGTGCCAATGGCAAATTCACATAAGTATAGGCAAAACCACCACTGGAAGGGGAGGCCACTTAGGGCTTGTCTACATAGGGAAATTGACTAGCATATCTTTAGTGGAATAAGCTATTTATTCCATAAGTGAATTTATTCCAGAATAAGTACTCGACTAAATTAGGCTGGTCATTTTCCCCATGTAGACAAGCCCTTAGGGAGCAGGCTTTGTCTTGAGGTCAAAGATCAGGACTGGGAATTAGAAGATCAGGTTACTTTTCCTGGCTCTGCACTGACTTGCTGTATGACCTTGAACAAGTAACTAATTTTCACAAGTGCTGAGTACTCACAGCTGCAGTTGAAGTCAATGGGAGATACAGATGCAGAACCTCTGAAAAATCAGGCTCTGAAAAAAATATATCTTTCTGTGCCTCAGTTTACCCATCTGCAATATCTCTTTCACAAAGGGCATCATGAGGTGTAAATAACATTTGTAAAGTGCTTTGAGGTAACCCAGGGAGAAGGATCTTTGTTAAACAACTGGGGAACATGACATATCCTCTTATCTGAACAGTGTCTTTTTTTACTATCAATAGAAAGGAAAACTATCTAAAGGGATTTACATCTTAAACACCAATGTAGTGCCTCAAACTATACACTTAGATACCAGCTTTTCAGATAATTTTCCTTTCTGTCTAGATTCACTGTAGATGTTAGCAGGTGCAGTTCCATTGTTCCTGCTTAGTTCACCATGTGAATTTGGATCTCTGACAGTGAAAGCAGAGGGTGTGTTATCATTGGATCCTTCAGGCTCTTTATTAAAGATGTTTAGATATGAAATACCTCACAACCTGTTGTAACTAATGACCGCAGGTGTAAACAAGGAGCGTCAAGTAGCTAACAAAACATCATTCCACCCCCAAAGTTATTGAACAGTTTTGAAGACTGAACATGGAATAGGCACTAGCCCTATGGGAGCAAATAGTTTCTTGAGCTCCTGCCAAAGTCTTCTGTCCTTCCCTGAACAAAACCCTTTGTTTTGTAAATATTGTTTGAAAATTAGTGCAGAGTCTGAATGAAGCAACATGATGGAACATGCATTGAAGATGCAACAGACAATGCATGTCAGCTTGGTAGAGTTAGAAATATGTGTTAATTTTGTGAGCTCCTTGAGATATTATCATCTTTTACCTACAACTCAACCACGCCCAAATATTTAATTCTAAAAGGGACTTTTAACTTGACCAAAGGTGGAATAGTAGCTGTATTATTTCATTTCATTCTTTTTTAAACCATCATTCCCCATCACACTTAGGCACACACTAAGCACCTGAAAAGTACAGAATGAAATCTATGCTTTCCTAGAACTTCACAGTTTTCATACCGCAGTATACCAAAGCTTCATGGTGTAAGTGGGAATAGGACCCCTATCTTCCTACTCCCACAGCCTGAATCATGAATTTTGCATCCTTGAGGTTAGCGATACTGAGAACTTTTATTTTAGATTCATGTGGCTAATTTTAGACCTCCAGGCTTTTCTGAGCCTCAGTTTACCCATATTTTAAATGGAGATGAGTACTGTGCAGATTTATTCATTAATGTCAGAAAATTGCTTTGAGGTCCTCAAATGGAGATACTCTACAACTGTGAAGCTATGTTTGTTATAATAGTGTGAATGGCGGAGTTAAGCTGTGTCTGTCAGCAAAGAGAAGCTAATATACACCTTGAAAAGACAGGTATTTATCATAAGACTAGACCTCCCAACAGTCCTGGATTTTGCAGGACTGTCTTGCTTTGACCTCCAAAACCCCTTGTTTGTTGAAGGGAACATTTCCCACATTCAGGGACATCTGGGGGGGCAGTTTAAGAGGTCCCCCAAATCAAGTGCGATCTGGTCCATGGGGTCACAGCGTCACTCAGGTCTGGGTTGGCCACCTCTCTGTCCCCCCATCTCCATCTACAGAGGGGAGAACAGGCCAAGCTTGGATGGCATTGTGACCCCGTGTGCTAGGTTGCAACACCAATCAAATTTGGCCCATCTGCCCCTCCATCTCCATCTATGACGTGATGGATGGGCCATACCTGAGTGGCACTGTGTCATGCTTTAGCCATTGAAATGTTGGGCTGTATGTAAGACTGAAGTGTGTCTTCTAATGGAGGTGCTTTCGATGTTTAACAAAGGACAGTGTTGATGTGTGTGGCAGGGGAGGGAGGATTTTGGCACAGATAGAATTCATAGAATCATAGAATATCAGGGTTGGAAGGGACCTCAGGAGGTCATCTAGTCCAATCCCTGCTCAAAGCAGGACCAATCCCTAACTAAATCATCCCAGCCAGGGCTTTCTCAAGCCTGACCTTAAAAAGCTCTAAGGAAGGAGATTCCATCACCTCCCTAGGTAACCCATTCCAGTGCTTCACCACCCTCCTAGTGAAAAAGTTTTCCCTAACATCCAACCTAAATCTCCCCCACTGCAACTTGAGACCATTACTCCTTGTTCTGTCATCTGTTACCACTCAGAACAGTCTAGATCCATCCTCTTTGGAACCCCCTTTCATGTAGTTGAAAGCAGCTATCAAATCCCCCCTCACTCTTCTCTTCTGTAGACTAAACAATCCCAGTTCCCTCAGCCTCTCCTCATAAGTCATGTGCTCCAGTCCCCTAATAATTTTTGTTGCCCTCCGCTGGACTCTTTCCAATTTTTCCACATCCTTCTTGGAGTGTGGGGCCCAAAACTGGACACAGTACTCAAGATGAGGCCTCACCAATGTCAAATAGAGGGGAATGATCACGTCCCTCGATCTGCTGGCAATGCCCCATCTTATACAGCCCAAGATGCCGTTAGCCTTCTTGGCAACAAAGGCACACTGTTGACTCATATCCAGCTTCTCGTCAGCAGGAATTCATAATAATTACTGACTGCTGTGGTGCTAAGAAATCAGTTTGGCTTGCAAATCGTGCTACCAGAGTGCTTGCTATACCAGAAAGGCAGATATAGCAGTGCTTTTTTTCTTTGGGGAAAATGCATAGCACCCATATTTGGTTTTTGTTCACAGAAATGTCTGAGAGATGATGATTTGTTGTATGGACATGTATTTACTTGCATTATCCATTATTGGTTATTCTTCTGTTCTAAAAATGTTCAGTCCAATCAGGGAACAGAGGGAAAAAAAGCCATATGACCAATCACATATGAGAAATTAAGGAGTAGTTGAAAACCCATATGTTGGAAGTTCATTTGCATAAACTGTTCATTGAACAGTTGTGAATAAAAGAGTAGATTTGTGAAAATCAAATGCAAAGGTAATTCACAAACAGAAAAGAAGTCTACATTTCCTGGATACATTATTATTAATGAATAATTCAATCGGTGCTACTGATTCTACAAGAAGAATGTGCCTTCTATAAAACTTATACTTGACAAGGTTTAGGAAAGAAATATATAGGAAAAAAACTGATCACAATGTAATGGATTTTGGTGAAATATTGCTGTATTGTGTGCATAGAGAAGGGGCTTTTTTGGCCCAAAGAACTGAAGTTAGAAAATGGCCTGAACCATAGCTTCAGATATGAATGAACTCAAATTCAGGAAACACTTGGATCCAGACGCCAACCTTGCATTTTGAGCCAATCTCAGATTAAAATATTGGAGGTTTTAGACCTAAAATATCACCATATGGAATAATTCCTGCTCTTGTATGTGTCTAAGAAAGAAGTTTAATGAACTACAAAGGCCAGGCCAAATCAGATTAAACGGATTACAGTATTTATGAATGAAGCACTTAATCCTTTGCATCGGGCTGGTACATACATCTATTATACAAATTAACAACTGGTGTAAACTGGCATAGCTCCATTGACTACAATGAGACTATACCAATTTATCGCAGCTGACAATCTGGTCCAAACACTTAAGATTCAAATATAACCGAAATCCCTCTAATTCCCCTGTCAAGCAGCAACCCAAAAAGAATATCTCCATAGAGTGAACCCGTTTTTCTTTACATTTGGTCTTACACTGTACTCGCTGGCTTGACAGGTCATTATGCTGCTGGGAAGGGGTGTGTATTTACCCTGACTTCTGTCCTTTGGCATTCAAGGCAAAGGTACCTGGGCCAGGGCACTAATTCTACAGACGATTTAAAGTCTGGACAATTTTGGGAGCAACTGATTGAGACTAGAGAAGACAGAATGAGCTAAAAACAAAACAAGAAGTCCCATTTTATGTTTAAAAACTATGTTCCCACATCTCACATGATTACAACTGGCCTATGCTCCGAGAAAGGTAAATGTCCTTGGGAGTGGGTTGGGCATCTTGCACTGCCAAACACAAAGCCAATGTAACTGGTTAAAGCGCTATCTGACTTATCCTAAGTGGTATCCAATTCTTTTCAAAATGGGATGGACAGAAGAATATATTGCACAGATGACCTAGTATGTCTTCTGCTGAATAATGCCTATGACTTACATGAAAATAACCTTATGTTAATACTGGCATGTGTCTAACAGCCATACTATCATTACAATAGTCATCAGCAAAAGTCAACTTTTGCCTAGAGATTCCACTGCTAACTCTGATTATTTCCTATTCCAGGGGGAAAACTGTGGTCTCGCAATGGTAACTTCTGGCAAATGCTGAGGTTTTCATGGCAACCACTGTATATCCAAACTGGAAGATCCTCCAGCAATAATGATATTAGCATACGTTTCTTAAAGTCCAACCCTGGAAGTCATAACTTCGAGGCATGGAAATAGTTACATGTCAAATATTAGATTCAGGCTGTTAACTTCCAACAAACCAAACAGCTTTTTTTTAACTGAATTTGCGAGTTTTACATTTTAAAAACCTCCAGTGCTGCAATGCTAAGCCACAAAGAGATGATTTCCCTTTTATTTTATACACCATATGCAAGACTGCAAAACTAAGGACATAGTGGAGTGAAGATGATTTTGCCTCTTATGGAGAAAATAACTAAAAAAAGAATCATACCCATAGGAAATAACCCGGTGGGACAGATCCTCAGCAAATGTAAATCAGTGTAGCCAGATCCTTGGCTGGGGTAAGTCTGTATACACTAGTTGAGGATCTGGACCATTGTTTCTGCTTATTAAGAATAAAATTAAATGTCTAAATAAGTACTGTTGCTTTAAGGCACACACTTTCACTTTCTGTTCCACCTTTTTCCTCCCCCACCTTGCATTTCATTTGTGAGAAACCCCCATCTAGCTTATTTACATGTGAAAACACTTGGAGCATCATGTGGTGAGGTTCCAGGGCAGACACTGAATCCTATTCAATTCTCATTTCCTCTCTGACAGTCACCGTTGAATCAATCATGTTTTCCATGCTCTCTTCATGACCACCTAGGAGATCCCAAATCACTTTTCATCTAGTGTGTCAATCACACTCAGACCATGTCCACTTTTCATTACTAACACACTATCATGTGACCAGCTAATCTGTCACTTTCTGACAGCGGTTAGTGTGCCGATTGATTTAATTAGCAATCAATTAGCTTGTTACTATTGGAAGTAATTACCTTTTATAGAGAAAAGAGTACAGCTGGCCACAGCCATAAAACTGCACTAATAAAACTGCATTTACCTCCCCTTCTCTACATGCAAAGTCACTTGCATTCAAGGGCTAGCAGAATTATTAGTGACATACACATGCCTTGAAGAGTCCTAGGGGACTTTTTTTCCCTCCTTATTATACTGAAAGACTCTTTCATGAAGAGGCCACCTTATTTATACTTTAAGAAAAAGATCTGATTAAGAATAGTGTTAACATTTACATTATTTACTTCAACACTGGCTTCAGTAATGAATGTTTCCTAATTAAAACGTACCTTAAGGCGTGTATATTTTAAAATATGTCTGCATTTCGAATGGCAATTTAATTGTAATGGTTCTCAGTTACTCCTATAAAAGCATGTGATGTATGTGTATACCAATAAGTATTGTTTTTTGCTAGGTATGTGTATATGCATGTATAAAATATACACACAATTTTAGTTTCTTTTGGAATCAAATCCATTCCTAACCTTTGGAAATTCTGGAAGAATGGAGGAAAAGTGCTATCATGCTGTTTTCTGTTTACAGTTGGACTTAAAATAGTTATTTTCTCTTTGATATGTACACTACCCACACCCATATATTTAAAATCTATGATTTTGCCATTTCAAACACAAGTGCTGTTGTACATATCAAACACTTGTGCCATTAAATTCAACCTGCAAAATACTCCCAAGGCAGACAATGACGCGCTACATTAGTTCTGTGGTGAACAGAAGAGTCAGTAATGAGATGAGTAAGTAGACTTGTACTCCATTCATCATCCTGTTTGCTTCAATATAAGTGTTCTTTTATCAGCAGTATTGGTACTGATGTCATCACACGAGGCATAAATCACAGCACAAGTGACAGTGTCCTATTAAGGGTCATGGTCTAAAATCATTATTGACAAATTAAAGACCACAGTTAGCCATTTTCCCAGTGTACCCTCATTTGTGATATAGTTTGTACCTTTATAATAGGCTGCAGAATAAATAGTCATTTATAGTTGTGTATATTAACGTACCAACCACACGACATTTTAAAAAAATGGTAAGGAGCCATGCAAAGGCAAGGACATTACAAGTTAAACTGATCCCAGTCAGAAACTCATTTTTGGGGCCTAGTTATTAAGGATAATAGAGAACGTGCCGATCTGTAATAAACATTAGTTAGTAATGTTAGTAACGTCTACAGTAGATGGGATACATTCATCCTTGGCTTAAATAGGTACAGCCCCCACCGAAGTGGATGTGGGTTGCACCAAGTGATGCCAAGGCTGCATTTGGTCTGTTGGTCTAGGTGGCATTGCTCCTAATTTATACCAGTGTGAAAGGAGAAACAGACAGCTTTTGAAGTATGTTGTCTGTGCTTTTCCTTTCCATAATTCTATAATTCCGTTCATTATTCTATAGTGTACTTCATAACTAGTATCAAAAAATGTCTAACAGAGACAAAGCTAGAGCTCATGGTGCATTGTCAACTCTAACCCCTACACCAAGGGGCTGCCCTGTCCCATAGGAGTGGTCTCTGTGTCCTCTTTAAAAAGGTGCAGCATGAACTCCAATGCCCAGACAATACCGCTTGCTAGTGCAGAAGTAGGGTTATGGTGGTGGTCTGGCCCCTTCTCTTCGAGGAGAAGGCTGGGGTTTGCCCTGCGTGCTGAGATTACCAGTTATGCTGCTGGCTTTTTGTGAATACAAATACCAGTCTACTACGAACTGGCTTGAGGTCACCAAATCATTTCCGATAGGCCTCTGGAACAATCCTAGGATAGTAGCAAATTGTGGTCACTAACTGTCTGAGCTGGATTTGCACTGGTGGCCGAGAGGTGAAAGGTTCCATTATATAGTTATGGTATCATGGCCCTTGGTTCAACTTCGCACCTAAAACCCCAAAGTGCCAAGTTTCATACATACAGGGATAATTTGCTGACATAACTTCCTCTGATTTCATCCACTTTAGGTTTGGCTATTGAGCCTGAAACTCACCCCAATTTCCCAAGGATTAAGCAAACCTTGAGATTTCAATGAGCTACAAACCCCACCCAGCCACTCTCCTCATCTCCAGTTACTGGGGAAAAATCCTAAGGGACAAACCAATTCCTGGCCTTGGAAGGATTCTGAGACTAGTTTTGCCTTTATGCCTTTCACCACCCGCTCTCGTTCCAAGGGAGAAGGCCTCTGAGCAAGGAGTATGTTTGCCGTCTATCAGTTATAAAATCTTGAGGCCAAAGTCACCCTGGTTTAAGCAAATTCCAACCTCGTTGACTGCAATGCAATCATGCTCGTTTCTGCCAGGCCTGAATTTTGCCTATGCTATAGAAATTGTGCGGATTAAGATGTGAAAGGGTATTAATGTATGCTGCCAAACACAGCTCTGGCCTTCCACTGTCCACTAATGATGTAATGACTGTCTAGCTGGGGTGTGGCAGGAAAGGATGGGATGGTTAATGATAGGCTCTGTGTTACAACATTCTCTCTGTGAGGCCACTCTTGGCTCTCGAATACATTCAGCTCTATAATCACACTTATTATACAGTGTAACTCCTTATAATGCTTAAAATGCTTGCCAAGTGCGGTGTTATAACGAAGGTGGAGTAAACACTGTTATTAACATGCACTGATTTAAAGAAAGCTTATCCTTTGTGTGTGTCTTAAGTTGCAAACATTTTCACAGCTCTACCACAAACTTGAATACATTTATCCTCACAACTCCCCTGTGAGGTAGGAAAGTACTATTCTCTCTCATTTTACAGATGGGAAACTGAGGCAGAGAGAGATGAAGGGTATGTTTACACTAGAAACACTACAGTTGCACAGCTGCAGACACTTACTACAGCAACAGAAGGGGTTCTTCTGTAGCTAAAGTAAATACATCACTCCAGGAGGCAGTAAGTAGGTTGACGGAAGAATTCTTCCATCAACCTAGCAGTGACTACACAAGGGCTTAGGTCACCTTACCTACGCTGCATGGAGTGTGAAATCTTTCACAGCCCTGAGTGATGTAGTTGAGCTTACCTAACTTTGTTGTGTAGACCAGGCCTAAGTGACTTACCCAATGCTACACAGGAAGCCTGGGGCAGAGCAGGGACTTGAACCCAGATGTCCCAACTTACTGCCCTAACCACTGAACCATACTTCTTGGTTTCAAATCTATTTATGGTTGCAAAATAGTTATGGTTGCAAAACAATTTCCATTATAATTCTGGTTTTCTTAAGTTCATAACTATATTAACCTTTGGAACTGAAAATGTAAGATTTTGAAGAAGCTTGAGTTAAAAACATAGAATTAAATCCCCATGAACATTTTTGAGTTTGACTAGAAGAAAAGTGTATTCTTCATTCCTTATTTCAAGGGGATCCGCAAAGGAAGAAAAAGGAGAATGTACCATTTTTGTTTCTCTCTCATGATGACTTTGTCTTGATTTATTAAAACGTAGTTTTGTTTACTTTATTGATGTTGCTGGGGTTGTGTTATCTGCAGATAATTGCTGAAGTCTTTTCTTTTATTATTTTGTATTTTTAAGAGTTTGCCACAGATTTTGGTCTGTGTTTGTGCATCATGTAGCACCTGAGTCTGCAACTAGAGCTCCTAAGAACTACTGCAATAATAACTATTATTATTAAAATTTACTATTAATAAAGGTGGACATAGAGTGGGATGGATTTTTAAATGTAATTTTTAACAAGTATTTGTATTGCATTTATTTATTTTTCATTTGCTTTTTTTGGGTTTGTTTTCGGGTTTTTTTCAAGGTCTTATTTTCTCCTTTAGAAATCACTAGCCTGTCTAGCCTGGAAATGTCTATGATAACCAGAGAACTAGACAAATCATGACAAGACAGTGAAAGCTGAGCAAATGAGCAGGGAAAGGATTTTCAGGCAGACTGTTTCAGGCAGACTGTTTGAATTTTTGGTTAGTTTTTTTTTAACACCTATTGAACTTCAATGACTAACAAACATTGTGGATAACTGACACTTTTATTAAAGGTTTAAAAATAATACATCGGTGGCTGAATAGTGTATATTCTGACACTGAAACCACACCAACCGTCCCAAAAGTATGATCCCCTGCCACTCTACACTAAAGAAGCCATCCAAGACACTGT
This sequence comes from Macrochelys suwanniensis, assembly GCA_033296515.1. Classification (NCBI taxonomy): domain Eukaryota; kingdom Metazoa; phylum Chordata; order Testudines; family Chelydridae; genus Macrochelys; species Macrochelys suwanniensis. Next base: position 13,136,461 of record CM065784.1, on the reverse strand, counting down.
CAATAAATCATATGGATTTAGGATAGAGGGTCTGCATTTAAGACTCAGGTAGTGCTAAGATTTCAACTGGACAGTGAACAAATCTTGTAAGCTGTTGTTATATTTCAACCCTCAATGTAGGAACTCCTGGAATATTAGCTGATTTCACCAGCCTTCCACCAACTTAGTTAAAATGTCATGATGGAGATTCTTCTTGTGATATTTCTTCTGCTTCTGAACTGGAAAATAGGTCATTTCTCAGTTCTGGATCCAAACTAAAACCCAAACCATAGACATGGTGTAGGATCTGGGAATTTCACATGTGGTTCCACCTCTGCTTCCTCAAAAAACTAAAATCAAAGGGGCTTAGAAACGAAGTTCCATTTCTGTCCCATCTGTAAAGTGTACACTGGGCCACATCTTACTTTTAAACTTGAGTCCTTCAGTTTCAAAGCACGTTTGTGGATGACAAACTACAATCACCACCACCAAACAACCAGCAAAAAAACATAGATAAAAAATTATGTTCCGCTACAGAATGATTTGCCTAAAATGATGAAAATCTCCTTAAATAATGATATTGTCAGTTTCCAGCTCCAACTTTCTCCATTATTGATAGCTTAAAATGCAACTTTTTAAAATTAAAAATCATAGTGGAAAACTCTTAGTAGTCTAAAGCATGGCTAGCACATCTGCTTATTACTGCATACATACATCTATATTTAAAATGTGCTAGAAATTATAAAAATGCATGGTCTTTGGAGCTTGGAACAACTTGTATGGCTATCTGATTTTTCAAATGATGGAAATAATTTGCTCATATTGAAGATGCTTTTAAAAGAAGTCTATTGTTTGTTTAATAATATCCATAGATCATTTTTTTTACTTCTTTTAAGCCTGTATTGCAGTAATCAAGAATTCGACACTTAAAATAATTGGCAGAGAACAGAGAAAAAAAGAAGTATACAGGGTTACTAATACACACCAGGGTTTAAGCTGACATGAATTTTTATCTTAATTATCGGACAAATTTGTACTCCCACTATTTAATTCAATTTGCATGCATCGGTAGACACTTATTAAAGGTAATATTACATCTGTCATTTTAAGACTGGTGAGAATTTTATCATATGAGCTGCACAAAACAGCCACTCTATTATGTAAAGAACTCCTTTATAAAGCTTAAAATAACCAGTATTGCATCCTAATTAACTAATTTTGGGGAAAAATCTTCTTTGTGGCATTATTATATATATTTCCTATTTGCATGTAGATGTTTGTCCCGTGTAAGCTGTTTCAAAGCAGAACCTGTGTTCAACGATACTACACAGTCTTTAATGCCTTACACTTAAAAAAAAAATAGGAATAAATGTAAACCGATCCCAAATTAGGTTATTGTAGAGGTATATATGTAGAGCCAAGATTTTTCAGATTTTTCACATGAATTGTACTGTCCTGTATCCACAAAATATACCTGTCAAGTCAGCATGGGCTAAAAGGACCTAAATCATTGTTTTTCCTTGGGACTAAGTCTTAGTATATTGTACAAAACAAGGAGGTAGGTAGATTTTCACACTACTGTAAGTCTGCCATTCAAGTAAAAAACAACAACACAGTAGTTACCATGGCACCAACCTCATTATCCTGCACATCAGTACAGCGGCTTAAATACACGCAAACGCACCCTTTAATGTGAACGTCTTTTATGAAGTTTAATTCATAGTGGTTGAAATTAATACATTGTTTTTGCAGGTTTGCTCTGTGAAAATTATTTTAAGGATTCCGTGGAAAGTTTTAATTTAAAAATACAGCTGGATGAAAAGAATAAAAAAGATCCTGATAGGAAGAGAAATGTAAGACTAGGAACAGCTGGTGTGCATATGTGTTAATTCCCTTTTGTGCCACCACTTTTCAGCTTATGTTGCACTATAACAACATTATCTTACTAGCTTGATTATCTTACTTGAGACTTGCAGCAGTTAACCTTCAGATCAGTTGGCAAAAAAAAAGTGTGCTTTTGTGTCTAGTGTTTATTGTGGGACACAATAACAAGATAATATCTCTGTCTTATTAAGGAAGTGTAGCTTTTTTAATAAGAATAACCAATGGCTCATAAAGTACAGGTCATAGGCCAAATTATGCTATCAGATAGACACATGGACAGCTCCCATTGACTTAAAAATATTGGAAAATTGACTTAAATGGAAGTTTCACTCATTATAATTATTATTATTTTATTTATTATTAGTGGGGAAGTTGCCTAGGAGTCCTAGTCATGGACCAGGATCCCCTTGTGCTAGGCACTGTACAAACACAAAACAAAAAGACTCCGCCTCCCCAAAGATGGTAACTTAGGGCAGAACTGAGCCCTCATATGTCTGAAATGTAGCTGTGTGTTAGTGACATCTGAAAGATTCAGAACATCAACTAGCAAACTAGTGGATCAACATATATCTTACCTATGTTGTGTTTTCACTAATAGGACTAGTAAACATATCCATAGCCACATGCAGCTGTAGATATACATGCTAGATGTTGATTTTTCTGTAACAATATATACATAAGAGTATCAGACGTTGGAGCGTGACATTAATGCAGCAATTCTAGCCTTTGCCTTTTTAGGGGAATTTTCTAAATGGGACTTCATATTTTGCACAAATTAGTTTCCAAAAGTAGGTATTAATTGAATGTGTGTTTCATGACAGCTGGAAGTTAGTGCACTTTCAACTGATGTAGTATTTTTATTTTAACTTGATCAAGAAAGGGAGGGAAAAAATGAACAATTCAGTTCCACTAATAGGAAGTTCTTGGAGACTTTTGTTGAATAATTCTAAACTATGCAAAACAATCCAGGAATTGAAACAATCATTGGATGCTGTGTCAAAGAACAGTCCATCAATCTCAAAAGAATTATAAGAGAACAGGTTTTTCATGCCTGTGCGTTGGTAGGGAGCCAAATGTGTGTTGCCATTTGATGGTAAAATCAGTGTACACCTGTTCCTACCAGCTGGCAACATAACCGATGTCAGAGGGATATGTCATAGCAATGCTAGTCCAAACTGCTAGCTGTGTCTGTATGACAGTCAGCGAAGACAGAAAGAGGAACTTGGGGACCAAAAGAGGCGGAGTTTACAGTGCCGTTTCAGGGACACAGATGTGTGAAGAGTGTGATAAAAGAAGGAAACATCTGAGGGAATAAGCTCAAACAAAAAAGCAAATGTCATTTGCATTATGTAATTACGGACAGCCATTGACTGCTTTGTAATAACATTCGGTAGGGCAAAGTTAAACCTACTGTGAGTGCTAAAAAGGCCTCAGCTTGAAAAAAGGTCAGTGTGAATTAGTATATATTTGTGAATTAATTCTGAATGTTCATAAATTTTATAGCCTAATGGTACTGGTGTATAGTGAGGATGACACTGGTGCAATTCAAATAGGATTAATTCAGAAAGGACTAACATCTAGTTTGTCGCAATAATTTGTGGTTAGCTAAGCAAAATATATATATATAGATATAGATAGATAGATAGATATACTGCATTTTGCATGTATGTGTAACATGTAATGTGCACGTGTGTCCCACTGTGTTGCATTTATACACAAAATATTTAAAAACAAAATCATAAACCATTTCCTAACAGAAATGGTACTGACTCTGTTATTTGACAAGTAACTGATTTATTAGTTCTGCTATAGTTTAAAAAAAAAAAAGGAAGAAAAAGGTCATATGCTGCAAAATCCTCAGCTGGTGTAAATGAGCTATGCTGGTTTACACCAGATGAGGATGGTGTTGCTTAATGTATTAAGTAGATGTTTTGTAGTGTCTCTCTATACCCTCATGTAGTTTAAAAATGAATAGCTTCAGGACTTTCTGTGCTCAATGTCCAGATTGAAAGCTTAAATTTGATGGCATCTATGAGAAAAATCTTCAGTAGGAGATGGGCAATTGGGCTTGTGGTCAAGTACTGGATTGGGACTCTGATGATCTGGATTTAATTCCCAGCTCTGCTACAGACTTCCTGTGCAATCGTGGGACAGTCACTTAATCTTTCTGATCCCCAATTCTTCATCTGTAAAATGGCGCTAATAGTCCTTTATTTCTCCCATCCTTTGTCTGTAGCTGTTACTCTTTATAGCAGGGATTCTCTCTTACTGCGTGTATGTACAGTATGTTGCACAATATACTTTGGATGGTTGAAGCGTTGTTGACTATTTTTAATTCGTTGTACATCAGATTTCCTCCTTATTTTTAGGGGAATAAAAAGATTATGCATTATAGATTCCTACATCAATTAAAGGATTTATCTAGCAGAAACTATCTGCTGAATTCCAGGTTTTGGAGGTGGGTAGTGCTTAATATGCGCCAGGGCTAGCTGAGGCTGAGCCCCGACATCTCTAGGCTTGGCAGTTCATAGCCCCGGCCCCTCTGGACATGCTGCATCAGTTATGAATGTAAAAAAAAATCATAGCCTCAGCACCTCTTTCATTACAAATTAAGCACTGGAGGTGGGACAAGGTCTCAAATTCAGGGAGACACAGCCAGGATTGCTGTGTAAGGCCAAACAAAAAACATCCCAACACTTGGGAGCAGTAGACAGAGCTGCTCATGTTTTTCATTCAAAAGGCTGTTTTGTTTTTTTTATGAAAAATGACCTTTTCATCAAAATTGTCATTTCCACATCATGTGTCTGCTTTTGACACCATTTGTGGGGTGGAGTGTTGACAAAATCCCAAACCCCCAAAATTAAACATTTTGGGTGTCTTGGCAAATGGAAACCAAAAAAAAATCAGGTGAAAACCAAAATTTTTCAATTTCTCAACAGAAATAAAAAAACTTTGGAAGAAAATTTTGGATAAAAACGAAAACTCTTTTATCTTCCTCAATATTTTGCAAATACAAAAACTGTTTCCTGGCCAGCTCTAGTGATGATGGAACAGAGGTCTTAGATCCCACATAAATAAGCTCACTGTCTCCTATATGCAGCATCCTTCAATGCAGGAGTCCCTACTCCTCCGTTATCATCAGCTCCGTCATGGCATGACCTTATTTTTAGGCCTTTAAAAGTATGTTCATGTGGGAGTGGGGATTACACTGCTCAGCTCTTCTCTATTGCCCTGATTGCCTGGACTCCCCAGACTGTCATGAAAGGGGAGAGTTCCATTTGTTGGGGCCAGGCTGCAAGAAGAGAGATCTTCAGCCCAATGTGTCCATTTCTGAGCACCACAGTAGAGCTTGCCAAACTAGGGAGACACAATCAGGCCACATGGTAACTTTCCAGAATGGAAAGACTCCACCCCAGGTTAAGACATCATCAGTGCATCCTCTGATTTAATCCCCCCATGTTTCAGCATTATATGACTATAACTGCAGGAGAGGGGCCACCTTGGAAGAACTGCTGTAGCTCTCTAATCCTGGAGCCCTATGTTGGTTACTTTAATCAGAAGCTCACATTTTAATCCAGAGGCTGTTTGTCCTGTTGTAGCTTGTTTTTTGTTTAAGGGCCAAATATAGCACAAGAAATCTTTTCCACCTGGGGCAAGCACAGCGGTTTAAGGAAAGAGGAAATAGAAGGAAGGAATCTGAAAAGGGAGGAACCTAAATTGGCTCGTGGTGATCTTTATAGCAGCTGTGATTTTATTTGCATTTGATACTATCTATGGTGACGGGAAGGAACCTGAGTGCAGAACTGGCAGGGAAATTCTGTATGAGTAAGGAGAGTTGAGGGTTCCTTGATCCAGTGCAGAGGCTTTGCCAGCCTCCTGTATGCCATGGAGAACAGCTCAGTGAGAGACCTCCAGCTCCTCACCTCATCACCTGTGTGGATGTGTGAGGGCTGCAAGGCCAGTGGATCCAGGACACTCTGTCATACACCCTTATGCATGCTCTGCGGTCTGCTGGAGGACAATTCCTCTTTTCCCCTTATCTTCCATGGAGTATTTCTTTTCCAAGCCTGTCCTGTGGCCTTGGCATGGAGTGATGATTTGGCTTTGTATAATCTCCTGCCGCTAACACCTTTTGTTCCATTGAGCAAAATGGAGCAATCTGAATACATGGTGAGCTTTTAGCAGGAAATGTGTGAAGGCCTCGTGATTGATTATTTGATAGCTGCGCAGTTGCTGCACGTCACCACCGCAGATCCATGCACTTGCTGAATAAACCTCGCTGCAGAATGAAAAAATGTCCATTTTGGATAACAAATGTGATGACAGAGGTTAATTTGTCCTCTTTCCTAATCTGCTTACCCATTATGTTTTAATTATGCAGTTTCTTGGAGCTATATCTTCCCCTATAGTATATATAAAAAATGCACAAAGTGAAAAGATGCACTAAAAACTACAGACCTACAGAGCAGCACAAAAATATGCTAAGTGAGTTTGTGATGAGAACAGCGGCCAGCAAATGTGACTTTAGTGATGCTCTGGATAAGAAAATGCAATGTTTGCCTAGATGTGGCTAAAGCTTTTATATTCCTTGGAGACCCTATACATTGCAGAGCACATGTAACCATAGCAATCAGATATGGTCTGAGAGAGCCCTGTTGTTCTAGGTAGCAGATGATATCAGTCCAGAGATGCACAAATGTGCTACAAGTATAGGACATGATGAGCATAGGACAGCATAAAATGCTGCATACCATGTTATTAATTGGAAAATATAGTCAGACGCCTAACACGTCTGTCTTGCAGAAGGTAAATCCAGGCTCAAAGGCACAAGAACAAGTTGAATACTGTTCATTTGCAAAGCTATAGCAGTTAACATCATGTGCAATCTAACAGCTCTTGCAGAAATGTACACTAGCAGTAGTATGGTGGCCTTAAAGAAACATGCCCTCGCCATAATGTAGGTTAAAATCAAGCTGTATTGTGAAGGTAAGAGTCCTAGATGTCTAGCATAAACTTGGAATGTGATAGTACTCAATATGACTGGAAGGTTCTGCCATCTGAATTAGCTAGTAACCCCAACTCTCAGTAAGCTCATGTCACTTCAGAGCATGGTATGAAACCAGGAAGCACTTTTTTTAGTTCATATAGTCATAGAATCATAGAATATCGGGGTTGGAAGCGACCTGAGGAGGTCATCTAGTCCAACCCCCTGCTCAAAGCAGGACCAATCCCCAATTTTTGCCCCAGATCCCTAAATGGCCCCCTCAAGGATTGAACTCACAACCCTGGGTTTAGCAGGCCAAAGCTTTAGTGTGTGTCCAGACAGAGCCAGCTAGGAGACAGGAGCACTCTGAGGGTATGTCTACACTACCCACCAGATCAGCGGGTAGTTATCAATCTATCGGGGATTGATTTATCGTGTCTAGTGTAGACGCGATAAATCGATCCCTGATCATTCTGCCGTCGACTCCTGTACTCCACCGTGGCGAGAGTTGGGTGACCAGATGTCCCGATTTTATAGGGACAGTCCCAATTTTTGGGTCTTTTTCTTATATAGGCCCCCACCCCCTGTCCCGATTTTTCACATTTGCTGTCTGGTCATCCTAGGCGAGAGGCGGAAGCAGAGTTGATGGGGGAGTGGCGGAAGTCGACCCTGCGCTGTGAGGACGCGAGGTAAATTGACCTAAGATACGTCGACTTCAGCTACGCTATTCTCATATCTGAAGTTGCGTATCTTAGGTCGATCCCCCTCCCTAGTATAGACCAGGGCTCAGTTTGGAACATATTTCCACTGTGAATGATACAAAAGCTAAGGAAAAATTATTTAATATTGACAATCACAAACAATATATAAGGAATAGAAATTCTCTCTGTTAGAGATAAGCCCACTTCAAAATTCAAACCCAGATTTAAACCCTAGATTTCACCATAGGTTGGAGGAGATGGGGCTTAGACTTAGGGTTTTGGTTGAGGACTATGTCTAATTATAGGAAAACAGTAGACCCTCTCTGTGTAAAATCCTGGTCTCATTGAAGGCAATGGCAGTTTTGCCCATTTCATCCTCCATAGCTGAGCTTTCAAACCAGCTTATAAATTCCCTATAACTTTGGTTTGGAGAACTGGTTTGGCCTGAATAAGGCTATATTTATTTTTAAAGCAATAGAGTTTTTTTTATAAAAACCTGAAAAATCCACAATTTTTTTTTCATGGAAAATAAAATACATTTCCTGGCCAGCTTACATATAATTATCACAGGAGTTGGAAAAATATTAAATTGTGCTGAAGTTATTGGTAAGGCTACGTTTTAGTCACAAGTATTTTTAGTAAAAGTCAAGGACAGGTCATGGGCAGTAAACAAAAATTCAAGGCCTGTGACCTGTCCATGACTTTTACTATATACCCCTGACTAAAACTTGGGGAGGGGGGAGCAGCTCGAGGGGAACGGCCTGGGGGGCTGCGGGGGTGAGTTGGTGGGGCTGGGGCAGGCTCCCTACCCAGCTCCTGAGCTCCATGTGCTGCCTCCGCTCCGCCCCAGGCCTCGGTTCCATAGCTCCCATAGGGAGGCCAATGGGAGCTGCGGGGGTGGTGCCTGCCGGCAGATGCAGCACATGGAGCTAGGAGCTGAGGGAGGGGAGTTCCTGTCACCCTTCCAGGGAGCACCCTAGGTAAGCACCATTCTGAACCCCAACCCCCAGCCCTTACCCATCCCACACACCCAAACTCCTGCTGCTGGGGTGCAGGGCAGGGGCGCGAGACTGTCCCAGCAACCGCTGGTGCCACTGGCCCAGGGACTGCCTGAGCCGCTCAGGCGGCCCCCAGGACAGGGCACACCAGCCGCTACAGAAGTCATGGAAAGTCATGGAATCTGATGCATCTGATGAAGTGGGTTTTAGCTCACGAAAGCTTATGCCCAAATAGATTTGTTAGTCTCTAAGGTGCCACAAGTACACCTCATTCTTTTTGCTGATACAGACTAACACAGCCATCGCTCTGAAACATGGAGCCGTAGTTATTGTTCATTACAGAGAATAACCCTTGATTTGAAATTTAGATTTTTATCTACTATTTTTTCTCTTCTATTAGTTCAAAACAGCTTAAAGCTTTCCATATAGCGAAATATTCCCGAACCTCATGTTTCAGTTGTAGTTGAAGAAAATTAGTTGTAATGAAGCAAAGCGAGTTACAACATTTCTTGTGGACAGTTTGGAATCCAAGGAATTATGCTCCCAATTTTACTCACATAGGAATGGAAGTTTTTGTCATTGACTTCAATGGGAGCTGGCACTATACGCATGTGTGAACAGATTGCTTATGTAAGCTTCCCATTGGCTGGTCACAGCTTAGAAAGAACATAAAGATATTTCTGTAGGTGACGGTGAACAATGATCTTCCTTTAGTTCAAGAGGTAGAACCCTTTGTATTTGGAGCCGAGGGACCAGGATTTACGTTTGTTACAAATAGCATCTGCTTATTATATGGGCAGTGTAATGCCCTTAATTATTAATATTCTTGCTTTTAATTTCTTGGGTTTTGTAAATGAGGTATTAGGTAAGAAGACAGTCTAGTCTTATTGTACTTGCTTTCGTCCTACCTCTTTTCCCATCCTATATATGGAATTTCTATGCCCCCCCCATTACCTGAGTGCCTCGCAATCTTGAATGTATTTATCCTCACAACACCCCTGTGAGATAAGGAAGTGTTGTTACCTTCAGTTTACAGATTGGGAACTGAGGCACAGAGATTAAGGCCCAGATCCTCAAAGGGAGTTAGGCACCTAACTCACATTGATTTTCAGTAGGAGACCAATGGGAGTTGGGTACCTGAATTCCTTTGAGTATCTTGGCCTAAGTGACATGCTGAAGATCACACAGGAAGTCTGCGGTAAAGCAGAGACTCAAATCCAGGCCTCCTAAATCCTAGGCTAGCGCTCTAACCTCCAGACCATCATTCCTCTCTCATCATAACGTTCCTAAATCCTCATTGTTGGACTGGTCTTTCTGTGGATTTTGAGGACTTCTGAGCAGGGAATCTATATAGCTATAAAAATAGCAATAGTCACAAGGTAATTCTCCTGGATTTTGCTTTCTGTGTTAATCTGCACGCTTGTTCTGACTGTCCCTTCCATTTCTCCCCCTATTCCACCACGTCTCAACCCACACACACACTGAGGCTTTTTAATCAAGAAACCTTTACAAAATAAGCAGACCTAGCCTTTGGCACCCATGATATCTGTATCTGTGGCCCACTCTCTGATCGTAGGGACTTAAAAATATGAAGGATTCCCTTGGCTTTCATTTTATGGAAGGTAAATTTCTTGTCCTTCCCCATGTGAAAGTAGTATTGGAAATACAATGTGAGTACTCGTGGTAGAAGTCTGTCACTTCTGTCATTTTTCTCTGAAAGTTACAGATCATTCATTGTTCACCCCCAGGACAGGCCTTTGGAAATGGATGTACTCAGGCCTTTACATTTTTGTGAATAGCCTGAGACTGATTTTGTAGCTGCGAGCGGCTGATGTTACTATGGTTGCTCTAAGCTTGTTTTCTGCTGGATGGAAATATGGTCTTTGGCAGTTCAATAGAGTCAGAGGCAACATGAGCTAATTGAGTAAGCACAGGTCTGAGAGCTATAGGTAGAGCCCTGTGCGGATACCAAAATTTGGATCCTCATCCGATCCACATCCGACTCCTGATCCGCACTCCACCTTTCATATATATCTGCATCCATACACACACCAGCACCCTATCTCACTGTTAGAGCCCTGCATGGATCCAAAAATTTTGGATCTGCATCTGATCCGTGATCTGCAAAGATGGTAAACAATACAACTGCACATGCACCGCAAATATAAAGCAGATATCTGTGGATTTGCAGGCTGTAGCTATAGGCTCTTGGAGTGTTCTAATTCTGACTCTTTCTGTGAGCTGAATCAAACCACTCAACATTTCTGCCTACGTGACCCCATTTATAAAATGGAGGTTCCAAATACTTAGATACCCCAGAGGGGTACTTTGATATTTAATTGTCTAATATTTTAAAGAGTTAAAATTCACCAGAATAAACACTCGCCCCTCCAGGTCTCACAGCTTATGTGGGTAGTTGGCCATGGGAACCCATTTTAAGCAATGGCCCCCCATCCCTGGACCCCAGCAAAAGCAGATGGGTTCCATTTTGCCTGTGAAAGGAGGCTAGAGCTGATCCCAACTCCCACCACCACAATCTTTTTCTATACATAACAGTAGTTCTATTTGTTGTTGCCCTCAAGAATCCTCTTATTTGTACTCCCCGAAGTCGTAAGTCTGGTCCTGAGCACAGTGATGTGCATCTAGAGGACTGGAGTTCGTTATTGTTTGTTAGGAAAGGAATACAGACCATTGTGTTAGAGGCCCATCCAAACATTCCCCTATTGGTTCTGGAAATGAAAGAGAGAGAGCGAGAACCCAGTTGTCAACAGACCCTACCCGCTTCCGCTATTTCTTTTAAGCAAGCACAGCAGCTTGCTCTTATGTTCCCTATCTTCGTAATACCTCTTTATTTCATCTCATACTGAAGGCTCTGCTCTCCTAGGGGATGCCTCTTCACCCTTTATCTGCTCCCAACCTCCCTCGCTTGCATAACACAGTGCTCTGTAATAAGAGAAGAGTTGGTACCCTTGGGGACATTTTCTCTTAAATGCAACCGACTATACTCTGCGGCCTCATGGTCTATCTCTATGTGAAGCTCTAGTGTCACCTAATTATATTTAGGGGTGCAGTTATTATTTGTAATTATTTGCAAACCACATGGAGTTTTGTTGTATGTTACTTGTTTGTAACTTAACATGACACTTAATAAAAGAGCTCTATAAATCACTCAATATGAATAATCATCACATTATCAGGAAATTACATTTGCAAAGTATCGGTCAGTGGAATGAGTCTTAATGAAATTCAGTCAGGAGCTGCAGACCCGAGAATGAACAGCGCCCTCTTAAGAGAACAAAGTTCTAATTCTCCTGTAAGGGCTCCGAGATTCAAACAATAAAATAGTGATTTAATAGACTTTAAGTCAATCAGGAAGATACAATAACATTAATTAGCCTTTTATGTCTAATTCACAACCAATCCTGTTGTCTACTTATTTATGTTCTAAAGTGGCCTTGATGAAATTTTTAATATTTCACCTAAGCTGAAGATTCATTTCCACACTGACTGGTAATTTTCTCATATATAGCTTGAAATTGTACTCCAGATAATTTTGCATAGTAGTATATCTACATGTCAGGATCATTGGTTGCTATGTTGAATGGCTCTTCAGAGCTGACAACTGGATAATAGCTTTACTTTCAGCCAGCAGAGGAAGTCAAGAGCAAGAGTGTAGAGATAATGTGAATATAATTCATTATTCAAATATGCAAGTGATGAACTGAAAACAAAGAGGGAAGAGTAATAATGGTGTCATTATTTTTATTACTCTTGTTTTGCAAACGTAGCGTGAAACATTAAAGTAGATCTTTGAGAGATTCTGAACTGTACAGTGACAAATTTTCTTTCTTGGCAATATTGATAAAAGGAAAGTAGAGCAGACAGGTTTCTGCAGAAGGTATGCTGTGCTGTTAGTTGTGCTATTAAATATTTTCTTGTTGCCTTTTTGCTTTTTAAAATTCACATCATTAGTTACCCCTTAAAAGCCTGATCAGTGACTGGAAAAAAATGTATTGTTGTTCTTGTGGGTCTTTTTCGTTAAGACAATCTTCAGAGCTTTTAAATCTTTGTAGCATGACTAACAAAGGCCAAATAGGCAGTTTACATAAAGCTTTTCTTGAGAGAGGAGGAATTTGCATGTGATAGCAAAATATCCTCCATGAAAGCCGCATTTGTACAGATTTTAATGGAATGAGGAGCTGAGGAATGCAAGTTTGATATCTGAAGTATACTGCTCCCCTTCTGTAATTATATTTGTTAGCACTCCACCTTTCCTAGCATCTACGTTGCTCCACCCATACCTCATTGAAGGTCATTATAGAAACACAATTTTTTTTGCTGCTGTTGTTTTAAAAATAAATATAACACAGTGAATTTGCATAGTGTTTTGCAAATATAGATTACACACATTGCCTGCTCATTTTATGATTATTTATATTGTAGTAGCAGTTGGAGGCCACAACCAAGATCAGAGCCCTTTTGGGCTAGGTATTGTACATACACATAGTTTCAACACATAGTCCCTGACCCAAAAGCTTACAGTAGATAAGACAGACAGAATAGGACAGAAAGGAAGTGTCATAATCCCAATTTTGCAGGTGTGGGGGGGGCTGAGACACAGAGAGACTATGTGACTTGCCCAGGGTCAAACTGGACATCTGTGACAGAGGTAGGAATTGAACCCAGCTTTCCTCAGTAGCAGTGTAGTGACTTTTCCATAAGACCATCCTCCCTTGGTTTAACAGGCAACCTTTTTACAAGTGAAAAGCTTTATAAGAAAGCTATACTGCACTAGTATGCATGGTATGCATCTTTGCATGATAAACAGTTTAATGAAGAGAAGGAATGCTAAAATGACTTGAAGAAAAACTGTCTAATGCTGCCATTGATAGGAGGTCTGATTCCTTTTCCACCAGAGTTTTACAGCAAAGTAACTCCTCTCATCTCCTGATTTACAGCAGTTTAAATTGCAGGAGTTTCAGCTCAGTTAATTTGCTTTCTTCCTTTAGTTCCTATTTGTAACTTTCTCTCCTCCCTCCTCCTCCCCCTTTTTCCACTACGTACTGAGCAGGCTCATAACCAAACCTTGCAACAATCTTTGCAGACAGGGAGCGCTATCCATGACCTGATTATTCATTTTGTTTTTAAAATGGATCAGACTATATGAGCTGGATGGTCGTGCTCAACGGGTAGTGATCAATGGCTCCATGTCTAGTTGGCAGCCGGTATCAAGTGGAGTGCCCCAAGGGTCGGTGCTGGGGCCGGTTTTGTTCAATATCTTCATCAACGATCTGGAGGATGGTGTGGACTGCACCCTTAGCAAGTTTGCAGATGACACTAAACTGGGAGGAGTGGTTGGTACGCTGGAGGGTAGGGACAGGATACAGAGGGACCTAGACAAATTAGAGGATTGGGCCAAAAGAAATCTGATGAAGTTCAACAAGGACAAGTGCAGAGTCCTGCACTTAGGACGGAAGTATCCCATGCACTGCTACAGACTAGGGACCGAATGGCTGGGCAGCAGTTCTGCAGAAAAGGACCTAGGGGTTACGGTGGACGAAAAGCTGAATATGAGTCAACAGTGTGCCCTTGTTGCCAAGAAGGCTAATGGCATTTTGGGCTGTATAAGTAGGGGCATTTCCAGCAGATCGAGGGACGTGATTATTCCCCTCTATTCGGCACTGGTGAGGCCTCATTTGGAGTACTGTGTCCAGTTTGGGGCCCCACGCTACAAGAAGGATGTGGATAAATTGGAAAGAGTCCAACGGAGGGCAACAAAAATGATTAGGGGGCTGGAGCACATGACTTATGAGGAGAGGCTGAGGGAACTGGGATTGTTTAGCCTGCAGAAGAGAAGAATGAGGGGGGATTTGATAGCTGCTTTCAACTACATGAAAGGGGGTTCCAAAGCGGATGGATCTAGACTGTTCTCAGTGGTAGAAGATGACAGAACAAGGAGTAATGGTCTCAAGTTGCAGAGGGGGAGGTTTAGGTTGGATATTAGGAAAAACTTTTTCACTAGTAGGGTGGTGAAGCACTGGAATGGGCTACCTAGGGAGGTGGTGGAATCTCCTTCCTTAGAGGTTTTTAAGGTCAGGCTTGACAAAGCCCTGGCTGGGATGATCTAATTGGGTTTGGTCCTGCTTTGAGCAGGGGGTTGGACTAGATGACCTCCTGAGGTCCCTTCCAACCCTGAGATTCTATGATTCTATGATTAGAATTCTACCGTAAAAAAAAGTTTTGGTTGCTCACAAGGGAAAGCTGGTTTGGGGTGGAAGGCACAGAAATTGGGACTTCTGGGGACAGTTCCTGGTGTTGCCCAGGGAACTTTGGGAAATCCCTTAGGCCCTGATTCAGGAAAGCACTAGGCATGTGCTTTACTTCAATGTGAGTTAAGTATGTGTTAAGTAGTGTTCTGAATATATAGATTACATTTACTGCATCAGCTCTTAAATCTCCCTGTACTTCAGTTCCCCTCTGTTGAGAGGAGATAACAACACTGCCTTTCTGCCACCTGTCATTTGTCTTATGTCAGCTCTTTGAGGCAGGGACTGACTCTTCCTGTGAGTTTGTGCAGCATCTAGCTCAATGGAGCTTTGATCTTGACTGAGGAAACTAGGTGCTACTGTACCTTATCCCCTGATAACCAGAAACTTCTATGCTTAAACTCTGTACCGTTATTTTTATTTTTAACATTATCTTAATAAATTTTTTAAATCCATAATTAATAATAATTTAAATCAATTAATTAGAAGTAGACAATATTCGAAAAATTAAGAATTTTAGAACTCAAGAGGAGCCCATGGTATAATGTTCATCCCCAAGAAGAACAGAAATGTACCAAACACCATAAGCTTAACACTTGGACATCACGAAAGCTGTTGTTCCAAATACTTTCTTGGAAATTGGTGCTGGGTTGATAGTCTATATAGGGATGGGACAGACCAACCTCACACCGAACCAGGACTGGAAGAGATTAAAGACAGTGGCTGAAGCTGACAACACAAAACCTTTCAACAATATCAAAGCTAGAGAGAAGACTTTGTAACTGGAGGGAATAACTGGGTCAGGCTTGATAGTGCTGCTTCTCTGACAGAAGGATCTTGGATCTGGGAGAGGGAGGATCTAGGGTGTAGGTTGAGCTGAGAGGGGAACCCTGTGAGTAGAAGTCTGAGGAGAAGACCTGAGTTCTACTTTATATCATCTAATTGTTAATAAAGCCAAACCCAGTGCACTTTGATTCTACATACTTACTGCACGGGCTCTGTTAGAGCATGCTGGGAAAGCCCTACACATTACATGAAGAGAATTCAAACACACTGGAGTTAACAGGCCTCGTTGTGGTAGGCACTGTGCCTATGTAAAGTAAAAGACCATCCCTGCTCTGAAGAGCTTACCATTTGAGACAAAATGGGGAAAGGAGGGGGGCACCGCTATCAGAGTGAACGGAGGAATAATTTCCCCGCATTATTTTAGTTCTATGATAAATCAAAGCACCAACAAAAAAAAATAGTTTGCTCATTTTAAGTAATTTTTTGAAGTTGGCCATATGCTTTTCAGTCTCACTTTGGCTCTGTTTACCCTGGGAAACAGGATCGTGTTCGAGAAGATGGTAACTAATATAAACACTATCAATAGCAGTCTTCAGGTATCTAAAAGGGTGTCATAAGGAGGAGGGAGAAAACTTGTTCATCTTAGCATCTGAGGATAGAACAAGAAGCAATGGGCTTAAACTGCAGCAAGGGAGGTTTAGGTTGGACATTAGGAAAAAGTTCCTAACTGTCAGGGTGGTTAAACACTGGAATAAACTGCCCAGGGCGGTTGTGGAATCTCCATCTCTGGAGATATTTAAGAGTAGGTTAGATAAATGTCTATCAGGGATGGTCTAGACAGTAATTGGTCCTGCCATGAGGGCAGGGGGCTGGACTCGATGACCTCTCGAGGTCCCTTCCAGCCCTAGAATCTATGAATATTACACAATTTGGCCATGTTGATGAAGGCACTCATGTTTTAAAAATATATTAACTAGCTGTAGTTCACTGCCCACAACCAACTAACATTTTTAAACCTAACTGGTCCCTGACTACCCTAGGTGCGAAGTCATTGCTAGTTAACCCGTTAGTTACCACATTTTCTGACATGATCCAGTTTATCAGTCCATATATGGTCAACAGTTTTCACCAAAGGACCAGGTCTGTTACTGTCACCATCTCTTAGTGTGATCTCTTAGCTTCTCCTGACTGACCCTCCTTAGTTTGCTCTCAGTCAGGTCAGGTCAGTTCCTGGACTCTCAACTCCCATTAAGTCTGTCAGCCCTTTAGTTTTGGGGATTGACGTCTCCTTCGGTCTTCTGGCTGTTTTCTTGGAGGCAGCCTGGTGATTCCAGATCTTTCTGCCTCCCTTTCCTACTCTGTACTCTTCCCTTTATAGAAGGCTTTGTTTCCTCTATTGGTTGCAGCAGTGGGCATCTGCCTCCATGATTGGCAGCTGTGTCACCTGTGTCCAGGGGTTGTGATCAAGCTGTTTGCTTGTAAACGGGAGAAACTCTCCTCCCATGCGCGCGCATCCCCTCCCCCCGCCCCCATGTCCATGCTCAGTATGGGGTTCGTAGACCCCATTACAGTTCCTTTATCTGGCTGATTTATCTATAGTATGCCTGGTGAAATTCTGGCCCTATTGAAGTCAATGGGAGTTTTGCCATTGCCTTCAACAGATTTCAACCCTTATGTTGAAAACTGTTGTAAGACGGCCAGAGTGCTGTGTTGTGCTAAACAGCTTCTTCTGGATGGTTAGACTAGGGAAAGAAAATGAAAGAAAAAAATGAGAGAGGAGGTAAAGAGACATGGGAGGGTGAAAAATGGCCAAAGAAGTGGGAAGAAGAGTTATAGGAACTAATCTTTTGCTGACTGACATTTTGAGTGAGTTCATTTCTAGAGCTATGGGAATAACCGATTTGTTTTCAGTTCGCTGGCCAAACTAAAAAATCACAGGGAAGGGGAATTGTTTTGGGTTGACCAAATAATTTTTTTAAAATTAATTTTGAGGTGTTTTACCTTTTAAAAATGTATATATTTATTTTTAAACAGAAATAAGAGGAGAGCAGTAAAAGAAATAAGCAAAAAAACTAAGTAAAGGAAGGCGGGAGGCAGGCAGAGAGGGAAAAGGACAGTGCCATCTCTATTTTTACCTGCTAGGAATTAATTAAAGGTTTCTAAAATGTTAAACCAATTTTTTTTCAAATTTGTCTAATTTTTCTCTTGCCTCTTTTACAAATGGAATTGAAGTACAATTCTAAACAAAGGCTCATTTCAAATGTTTTCAAAACAAAACTGTTTTTTTCACAATTTTTTGATTAAAACAATTCAGTGAAATTAACATGAATTCATGAAATATTTTGGTTGATTTGAATCTGCACTTTTTGGCATAAAAAGTTTTGTTTTAAAAATTTTACCTATTTCTGCTCATGACATACTTGAAGTATGAATAGTTTCCAAATTGTCATTCTCCTTTCTATAGATTCCTGATTGGCCTGAGTTACGTTGCTCCAGGTGCACACACGGATGTAGTCAACGGTGCATAGATGAGTGGAAAGTAAGATATGTGAGATATTTTCACAAGTATGAGATGACCCCATAACTCATAAGGAGTCTACAGATAGAGATTGTCTACCGTGGACTGTGATTGCTTAATTTATTTCTTGGAATGTTCTTCTCATCAACGTCAAGAAGAAAACTAGTTTTATGTGCAAATCCAGTGCTTTTAGTTGCCTGCTGTTGAGGCAAAGGCTATCTCTTTCCACCCCTTCCTCATGGGATATGGGAAGTTATTGTTACACTAATTCCCATATTTTCATGTGGGTTATTAATAAGATGTTTAAAGAAGAATGCAATAGGTTTATCATCCTGGTGAATATAATATAAGGGATATTTATTTTTTTAAATATAGAAGTAACAATTCATATTGTAATCATCACAAAACAGTCATAATGTGAATACATTTTTTGCTGTTAATACTTACTCTTTGGTGCATAAACAATCCCATTTGAAATTCTAGCTACCAATGATGCTAATCTTTCACTGGAAAAACTTATTTGCAAAAGAGTAAGAATGAAGGCTAGGTAAGCGGAATGGATTTCATCTGTTGGAAATAACTGCAAAACTATCAGCACTAAGGGTAAAAATACTTAATGAGTATCGCACTAGTCAGCACCAAAAACAGTGAGATACAGAATTGCCTTTGCTCTGTCACAGAGATGACTGACATTTAATTATTGTCTATTTTTGTGCTGATAATTTTATTCTTATCATTCATTGTTAAATCCTTTAGAACCCCAAGGAAAAAAATGTGATCAAGTGACAAGAATGAGATAATGAAATCATAGGCAATAGAATAAAATCATATCTTGTAGGTAAGAGGTGATTCTGGAGAGCGGGTTGTTTTATAGGGTTGTATAAGCTCCATAAGTGAATCTGAATTAAATGTGTTGAGCTCACAGAAAACCCCAGGAAAAGGCTTGGTGGTTTTAAGCTGAACTGACTTCTTAGTTACCATTATTCAGTACAAACCTCATGCAATGATATAAGATTGTTGCAAACCTCAAAAAATGGTGAACTTAAGTCTTATTGGGGACAAAAAAAAATTCTCTTTCCAGCTCACTTCACCTTTCTGCTGTTTGTCCTCTTTCAGCTTTCTGTGAGATTTCTTGGAAGCTAGTTTGTCACAGAGACTGTAAAATCAGAATCTATTTTTATCATTTTTAGCTTCCAGCCAAAAAATGGTTTCCCAGCCTCTTTTGCCAAAAACTATATTGACTACGCTAGCCTGATCCAAGCCTTTGAGCCATTGCATGTAACTAACTCTACGGTGTGCCATATGTGATGGTGCTAACGTGAAAATGTTCCTAACTTACTTTCTAATTGAGATGGTAAAGTTGTTGTAAAAGTTGGAGGTGCGAGGAGTGAAGATCAATTCAACATGGATTGGTCTGATCCAAGGCAATTTGCCAAATAGCTTAAAATGACTTCATGGCAGTTTTATGGCAGTGAAAACAATAACTCAGTTTTATCGATGGTGTAATGAAAACATGATATATACACATACAAAGGAGAGAGGCTGAAAATAAAGCATACTACATATGCATTTGCTAACTTAGTAAACAAGAATATTACAGGCCTGTGGTGGGGTATACAAACCTCATACTGTACCTGAAGGGGTTAAAAAGCAATACTGGGCTTATGTAGCCCTACCCATACTGGCCTACTGAGCATGCTCCAGCTGCAGCTGTGGGTTAAAAGGTGCTCAAAATACCAGGGAAGGGATGGTAGGCAGACTGTAGGCAAGAAGGATGCCAGCCGGAAGACTACATAGAAGGTAAGGCCCTTGGTAGTGCCTTCTCCACTCACTTTAAGAAGCAGAAGGTCTTGCAGGACCCTGCTCCTTTGGACTTAATTTGTGAAGCTTTTGGCTATTTGGACAATAAGGGACGTGCCCAAAACTGAAGGAGCACAGAGGTAGGAAGTAGCCCAGGGTGGCAGATTTAGACTCGAAATGGGGAGGAACCTGCTGGTGTTACTTCCCACAGGGTGAAGAGGGAGGGCCTCGGTCCTCCTACCATGTCCCACTTAAGGGCAAAGGCCCAGATGCAGAGGAAGGCCCAAAGGCTCCTCATCTGGGGATGTGAACTGGGCACTGCTACTGCACCCATGACAGTGAGACAAGGGGTTGGAGGTCAGGTGTGCTAACCACTAGGCCACCTGCCTCTCCAAGCATGCTATCACAGAGACTTTGATTAGATCAGATGGTGACCACTGGCTTAAACATTCCTGTAATACCCTAGCGCTCATATAGCACTCTTCAGCAGTAAGTATCAAAGTGCTTTCCAAAGGAGAGAAGCATCATTATTCCATTTTCAGATGGGTGGGGGTTGGGGAAATGAGGCACTGGGAGATGAAGTGACTTTGCCCAAGGTCACCCAGCAGGCCAGTGGCCAAGCCAAGAACAGAACTGAGGTCTCATGAGTCCCAGGTTAGTGCTCTATCTGCTAGGCCATGGTGCCGCCCATATTTACTAGCTTACAGAAAACATTCCCTCCTCCCCCATCCTGTTGGGATAGCTGTGAGCTAATGAAATGAGCACCGGCTTGGGAGATGGGACACCTGGATTCTAGTCCCAGCTCTGCTACTGACTCTGTATGACCTTAAGAAGTCTCCTCAATACTGTTTTCTGAAAGTCACGTGTGCACGGAGTGTTCTGTTTAGGCCTCACCTTCTTGTGAAAGGGGCAAGGGAATTGTGTCTTCAAAATCTGAGAAACAACAACTGGATTCAACACATGGAAAAACTCTCTCCTGTAACTAGTTCTCCTCCTTCCCCCCCCGCCCCCACCTGATAAAACCTCTTCTTGCTGAACTGAAAACTTAAGCAAATAAATGGTTGCCATCCAACCTAGGTCTACGCCACATACCTAACTGTTGGAATACACAAAAGCAGACAGGTGCATTATTACTTGCATCCCCAATCAAGGCATATGCTAGTGCCCATCTGACTTATTGTGTGGAATGTTAGGCTAGATATTTTTATGTATAACCTAAGGCTGTAAGTCTATTTATTATCCTAAGATTTTTGTACAGTACCCATCACTGTAATATCTAAGCATTTTCCAGGTAAACGAGCTCTCCATAGCCTAGTGGACTTCATGGAGCCAACTGTTCTTACACTTACACTGTTCTGACCTGCTTGGGATGGATATACATTTGGGTTTAGGGGTTTTGGTTATGCAAAAAGGTAGAAATCCTGATGGAACCAGGATAGTACTTCAGGCCACCATGGCAGAGAACCACTTTGGGGACCAACTTTGCACTCAAATAATGAATGGATATTAGTTTCTTGGGCCCAAATCATACATTCCATCTTCCCAAAGTGCCCACATGGTAGTTATTGCCAGAAAGAAGAGGTAATGGAAAAAATAAATAGGAATGTGAGGGGAGCAAAAGCTCTACAATCGAAGGGTTAGATGTGTAAGGAGTCAAGCCAGCAAAAGCAAAGAAGGTCGCTGTATTTAAGATAAGTTTCTCTTGGTTTACGGCTTCATTTTCACTAAGTGGAAGGATGGTTAATTCCAGAGCTTCTCCCATTGATAGTGGAGGACTTCAGAAACCCAGAATAAACCTTTAAGAAAGCTAATTGTCTTAGGTGAAGCAAAGAAACCTCAAAAAATCTGTCAACAGGCTGCACCTTATTAGACTCATTAGTGAATCAACAGACAGTTGTATGTAATAGACTGGGCTATTTAATTTTCATTTGTTCCTAAATCATAAAGTGATGTGCCCTTTGCTATTCATACTGTACTTGCTGGAGCCCAGAGATATGCTAATGAATATACAGAACGGGAGATCCCACACCACTAATTGTATGTGTGCATGAACATCCCTCTCTTGGTCTCTTAGAAAAGTCCACTAAAGAGCTTTTGCCTTGTATATATGTCAAACTGGTGTGGAGTCAGAGCATGGCATGGGCATCTTTTTCATCTTTAGCTTTAAAATATACAGCAGCAAGTGGAGGGAAAGTGGACACATAGCTCAGAATTGTCAATCAGATGGATGTTTTAATTAAGGAAATTCAAAGAATCATTGAAACACAGTCATAAGCAATTTGGAAATTTCCAATTAAGAACAAACATTCTAGGGATAGTCAACATTTATGCTGTTACATGAAAAAGGACCTTTGTCCTTAGCTGGAGCCATACTATGATGAATGTTCTTCTCCTTTTGCATTCTTGTGCCCTTTATGTTGTCAAAATACATAGTTTTAAGTGTTTTTGTTTGTTTAAAACGTAGTGTAAGTCCACAATGCTAACATGCCACCTTCAGGCAGTTTAAACTTGCTAACCTATTGACATTTGCAAATTTGCCCACATCAGCTGGAGTTTTTGACAGAGGCTTCCTCCCCGGTGTCTTTAGGAATTAAGTCTGTTAATTTGCTGCCATGATTTAGTCCTCTGACGTGTCATAAAAATATTTTTAACTTTTTAAAACTAAAAAATTGAGAGAAATTGAATTGAAACAAACCTTGCTTTGGTTTTTGCAATTTTTTAAAATTGATTTTTCACAGGTAACTGAATCCATAAGCCTCGTTTCTGGGAAGGGGAGGGGAATTAATCTTATTCTTATGAATCTCCTTATTCTATGGCAAATATAATAGCTTCTGGGCCTGCTTCTCCACTTTGCTACACCAGTAATGCACCAGTGTTACTTAACCGAGTTACACTAGTTTATACCACTGTAACAGCATGGAGAATCAGACCTATTGTGGATGCTTTTCATGATGTGATAGTTACAGGTGAGTCCTGCCCAAACAACATGTGAAGCTCAATTCCAAGGTTTAAAATTACTTTAGGAAGAATTAGAAGGTAGACAATGCAGTTGCTTTGTGGATGATTACAAGGAGCTCCTTTCATGTAACGAGGGGATGGAGATGAGAGGAAGTGCAAATGTGATTGTTGGGAAAACTTGGCAATGAAGGCTGGTGTTAGCAGAGTGGAGGTGAGAGTCGACTTCAAGAGTATAAGAGATGATGGATGGAATGGAGATAGCTGTAAAGGCCTTGAAAGTGAGGACAAGTAGTTTGTTGTGGTAGAGAAGGGGATGCAAGTTTATTCATGTGAGTTTGCCTTGTGGGAGAAATAGCAGCTTTGTCTTTCTGCGCAAGGCAGTAGGTTCACTATGTGTGTTTGAATCTGTGGCAGCCAACACCTTGGAGATGGAACCAAGGACCGCCAGAGCTAAAAGCATGACTCTCTACATCTTCAGCTAAGAGCTAGGGACTGTGGCTGTACCAGGCTCATGTTCTCTGGCTTGGCCACAGAGCGGAGAATCGCATAACACATAGTGACCACTGGGTTTCAAAAACATTCTGGGTATAGTCCGATGTAGCCAAATTTTCAAAAATGGCCTCAATTTTTCACCCAATTTAAACTGCTGCTTGGCCTCCTGGCAAAGATACCCTTTGCTACCTGACTGTAGCAGAAACCCAGAGCCTGATCTCCCCATGCCCTCCAGTACCTCTGATCAGAATACTGATGGACAACATATCCAGACTGAAGGTTCAGCTTGCAGAATTTCCCCACCCCTTTGTCAGTTAGGCCATCTCCCCTCTGCCACACCGGCAGCTCATCTCTATTGCTGTGCTCAGCCTCTCCTCATATTGTCTCCTCCTCTGGAACTGGTAGCTCAGCTCTGTTGCTCTTCTTGGCTCCTTCTCTTCTCACATACTTCTGGGGCACTCAGTTCTCTTTGCTGAACCCCTCTGAGCATCCTTTCTTCTGACGTGACTGAGCCCTCCCCCGCCAGTCATTCCTGTTATACCAGGCACATTCAGATAGCACTTCTGCTTATCCTGGGCTTCTAGGCCGTAGGATTTTTCCCATCCTGGTTAGTTAAGTATTACAAGATAGGACCTGGGGAGAGGGCAACTGGCAAGTTAAAGGCAGGGGAGCACACCAAATCAGGTTGTGCAGTGGTTGGTTTGGTAGAGTTCCCATCATTAAGTTTCAGTGTAGTAGCCGTGTTAGTCTGTGTCAGCAAAATGAAAATAAGAAAGAAAAACGTGTAGCACCTTAGAGACTAACAAATTTATTTCAGCATAAGCTTTCATGGGTTAGTACCCACTTCATCGGATGCATGGAATGAAACATACAGTAGACAGATATTTATACAGTCAGAGAAACATGATAAGGTGGAGGTGCATAGACCAACCTTAAGAGGCTAATTAATTGAGAGGAACCATAACAGCAGGGGAAGAAAAACCTTTGAAGTGATAAACAAGATGGTCACACAGGTGTGAATGAGGATCGTTAACTTAAGGGAAATAGATTCAATTAACGTAATGGCCGAGCCATTCGAGGTCCTTATTTAATCCTGAGGTAATGCAATCTAGTTTGCATATCAATTCGAGTTCAACAGTTTCTCTTTGAAGTCTGCTTTTCGAGTTAATCTGTCGCAACACTGCTACCCTCAAGTCTGTCAGTGAGTGATTAGGGAGGTTGAAGTGTTCTCCTACTGGTTTTTGAATGTTATGATTCCTGATATCAGATTTATGTCCATTTATTCTTTTGCGTAGAGACTGTCCGGTTTGGCCAATGTACATGGCAGAGGGGCATTGCTGGCACATGATGGCATATATCACATTGGTAGATGTGCAGGTGAATGAGCCCCTGATGGTGTGGCGGATGTGATTAGGCCCTGTGATGGTATCACTTGAATCGATATGTGGACAGAGTTGGCATCGGGCTTTGTTGCAAGGATAGGTTCCTGGGTTAGTGTTTTTGTTGTATGGTGTGTGGTTGCTGGTGAGTATTTGCTTCAGGTTGGGGGGCTGTCTGTAAGCGAGGATTGGTCTGTCCTCCAAGATCTGTGAGAGTGAGGGATCATCTTTTAGGATAGGTTGTAGATCTTTGATGATGCGCTGGAGAGGTTTTAGTTGGGGGCTAAAGGTGACGGCTAGTGGTGTTCTGTTATTTTCTTTTTTGGGCCTGTCTTGTAGTAGGTGACTCCTGGGTACTCTTCTGGCTCTGTCAATCTGTTTTTTCACTTCAGCAGGTGGGTATTGTAGTTGTAAGAATGCTTGATAGAGATCTTGTAGGTGTTTGTCTCTGTCTGAGGGATTGGAGCAAATGCGGTTGTATCTTAGAGCTTGGCTGTAAACAATGGATCGTGTGGTGTGTCCAGGATGGAAGCTGGAAGCATGTAGGTAAGTATAGCGGTCAGTAGGTTTCCGGTATAGGGTGGTGTTTATGTGACCATCACTTATTAGCACAGTGGTGTCTAGGAAATGGACCGCTTGTGTGGACTGGTCTAGGCTGAGGTTGATGGTGGGATGGAAATTGTTGAAATCATGGTGGAATTCCTCAAGGGCTTCTTTTCCATGGGTCCAAATGATGAAGATATCATCAATGTAGCGCAAGTAGAGTAGGGGTGTTAGGTGACGAGAGCTGAGGAAGCGTTGTTCTAAGTCAGCCATAAAAATGTTGGCATACTGTGGGGCCATACGGGTACCCATAGCAGTGCCACTGACTTGGAGGTATATATTGTCCCCAAATGTGAAATAGTTGTGGGTGAGGACAAAATCACAAAGTTCGGCCACCAGGTTAGCCGTGGTAGTATCGGGGATACTGTTCCTGACAGCTTGTAGTCCATCGTTGTGTGGAATGTTAGTGTAGAGGGCTTCTACATCCATAGTGGCCAGGATGGTGTTGTCTGGAAGATCACCGATGGATTGTAGTTTCCTCAGGAAGTCAGTGGTGTCGCGAAGATAGCTGGGAGTGCTGGTAGCATAGGGCCTGAGGAGAGAGTCTATATAGCCAGACAATCCTGCTGTTAGGGTGCCAATGCCTGAGATGATGGGGCGTCCAGGATTTCCAGGTTTATGGATCTTGGGTAGCAGATAGAATGCCCCTGGTCGGGGTTCTAGGCACGTGTCTGTACAAATTTGTTCTTGTGCTTTTCCAGGGAGTTTCTGGAGCAGATGGTGTAGTTTCTTTTGGTACTCCTCAGTGGGGTCAGAGGATAAAGGCCTGTAGAATGTGGAGTTACAGAGCTGCCTGACAGCTTCTTGTTCATATTCCAACTTATTCATGATGACGACAGCTCCTCCTTTGTCAGCCTTTTTGATTATGATGTTAGAGTTGTTCCTGAGGCTGTTGATGGCATTGTGTTCTGCACGGCTGAGGTTATGGGGCAAGTGATTTTGCTTTTCTACAATTTCAGCTCGAGCACGGCGACGGAAGCAGTCTATGTAGAAGTCCAATTTGTTGTTTCGACCTTCAGGAGGAGTCCACGCAGAATCCTTCTTTTTGTAGTTTTGGTAGGAAGGATTCTGTGGGTTAGTATGTTGTACAGAGGTCTGTTGGAAATATTCTTTGAGTTGGAGACGTCGAAAGTAGGATTCTAGGTCACCGCAGAACTGTATCATGTTCGTACGCAAAAGAATAAATGGACATAAATCTGATATCAGGAATCATAACATTCAAAAACCAGTAGGAGAACACTTCAACCTCCCTAATCACTCACTGACAGACTTGAGGGTAGCAGTGTTGCGACAGATTAACTCGAAAAGCAGACTTCAAAGAGAAACTGTTGA
Organism: Macrochelys suwanniensis; assembly: GCA_033296515.1. Taxonomy (NCBI): domain Eukaryota; kingdom Metazoa; phylum Chordata; order Testudines; family Chelydridae; genus Macrochelys; species Macrochelys suwanniensis. The sequence continues at coordinate 13,109,781 of CM065784.1, read as the reverse complement.
ACTCGAATTGATATGCAAACTAGATTGCATTACCTCAGGATTAAATAAGGACCTCGAATGGCTCGGCCATTACGTTAATTGAATCTATTTCCCTTAAGTTAACGATCCTCATTCACACCTGTGTGACCATCTTGTTTATCACTTCAAAGGTTTTTCTTCCCCTGCTGTTATGGTTCCTCTCAATTAATTAGCCTCTTAAGGTTGGTCTATGCACCTCCACCTTATCATGTTTCTCTGACTGTATAAATATCTGTCTACTGTATGTTTCATTCCATGCATCCGATGAAGTGGGTACTAACCCACGAAAGCTTATGCTGAAATAAATTTGTTAGTCTCTAAGGTGCTACAAGTTTTTCTTTCTTATTTTCATTTTCCCATCATTAACTCTTCCCTCCCTTATGAATACACTTAATTTTGAAGGTCAGCATAAGAAACTCCACTGACATTCAATTAAATCCCCATTCCTTTAAAAAACAAAACACATTTTGGCGCCAAATAGAGCATGGGACTGGGACTCAGCAAACCTGGGCTCTAATCCTGGCTCTGCCCTGGCCTCTGAGGTGCCCTTGAGCAATTCATTTCCTCTCTCTGACTTGATTCCCCCTTCTTCAAATAGGAATAATGCTACTTGTTCCCTTTGAAAAACTCTGAGATCTACTGATGAGAAGTGCTGTAAGAGCTAGGTATTCTATTATGATGTTTGCCACCTAGATCCACATTTAGCCACCTTTTGAAAAGAGCCTAAAATAAGCATCCACCTTCAAGCACCAAGTTTGAAAACTTTGGTACAAGTATAACTGGCAACACATACATCACAAGAGCAGGTAAAAATGGGCTTGTCTGTAATGATTGTTCTACATCTAAGAGATCAGGTACTTGTGCATCTGTTACATATCTGAAGTTTTCCATGTGGACACCATGAAGCAGTAATGCATTCCAAGGTAGCCTGCAGACTTCTAACTGGCTTTCAGGCAAAAAAAATTGGGAGCAGGGGGGCAACTGGTGCAGGTAAAAATGAGCCTTTAAAATATTTAGGGTCAGATGTTCAGCTGATGAAAATCATTCTAGTGTCATTGAAGTCAATAGAGGGATGACCCAAATTGAACTCTATTCTTTTCACTCAACCACTTCCCAAGTTAAATTGCAAACCCCATAACACTACTTTGGTTTGGAGGGAATTCCAAGTTGGAAGGAATTTCCTAACTGGTCTCATAAATGAGTGACAGATTTTTCTCATTCAGTAATGTCTTGTGAAAATATTGCCCACGTTGAAAGAGACAGGCATATTATTTCACTGTTGTTCCATATTCCACTGAATATGCAAAATGAAAAACAGGTGATTGCAGAATTTCTTTTTCTTTTTGGGGGGCAAAGAAACTTTTGATCTGTAGTCTGCACAGAAGCAACTCCAGTTAAAAGTAAAAGGGTCTTGTCAGATTTATTATAGCACTGAAAGTATAGATATTATGCTTAGCATTACTCAGTGACCTCTCTAGGTTTACCATCTCGATACAAGATTTATTGTCTTCAGTGTTTTAAATGCTAAATGATATGTCCTGTTAATATTTCTGGTCAACGGTGAAGCAATGACTTCCTGTTTGCTAGTTCCACAGGTAAAGAAGACACAAACCACAAGTGCCAACACCATGTAATCTTTTTTTGGTCCTGAGTCCCTAATTTCTCAGCCATCCTATGTTTTCTGTCAAAATGCAGCCTGAAAGTCTAGACCAAGAGATATCTATGATAGAAAGTGTACATCAGTATTTCAAGCCCTCTAAATTTATTCTAGCCATTTGACAGTTGCTTGGAGATACAATCTCAATTTTTTTTTGCAGTAGTCCCTTCAAGTGGATATTTATGGCAGATACAACTGTAATTATTTACCTGTAACAAAGTCCAGGTCTGCCTGCTCCAGGTGATTCAGACAACAGGAGGACACGGAAAAAATATTAATCTTCTTCTTGTCCAGATTTTGACCTTTTGCACCCTAATTCTTTGCTCTTTATGGAAATGCTACTGTAAGTCTTTAGCTTTTTGTTTCCTTTTGAAATTACACTTTTATTGAGACATCCATATACGAATTATCTTAAGTCCTGACTGTGCAACCTTTACTGACATTGGTAAGTACTTACTCTCACACTTAATGACACTAGAGTTCAAATGGGACTACTCGCATGAGTAAACATTGAGCAACCTGGACCCTAGAGCTTTATTGGAACACTTCCCATTTTACATAAATAACACTTTCCTGAGCCATAGTCAGATAAATTTAAATAGCAAGAAGGCAAACGGAACAATAGAGAAAAAAGAAAAATAGAAAGGGTGGAGGAAATGAAAAATAGAAAAGAAAAGGGAAATCTGTACAATTCTCTTTGGGGCCTCAATTTAGAAAGTCCTACCTTTATTGGGATTACATGTGCTTCAAGTCAGGACCGTATTTAAGAAATTTGCTGAATCAGAGCCATGGCCACAAACACCTAGTTATACTCTATTGCTGTATAGAAACTTTTATAAGTCTTTGTACTACACAGTTAACTGATTAATAATAGCAACACGGTTGCATTGCTTTTAGTCCATCAGTAGAAACCTAGCATTTTCAATTTGGCCATGCTCCCATCATGTGCATATTTCTTTGTACAAAGTTAAGAGTTCAGCAAGGCTTGGTGCTACCTTTATATGCATCCATTTGGCTTGGCAGCATCAATATCTGCACCTCACTCCTCTGAGTTTGTCTCATAGTTATTGGATTTATCAAGCAGGATTCATAAAGAGTGATTTCAGAATATGATGATGAGAAAATGGTTCTTTTACTTGCAAAGGAGTTTGTCTTTTTTTACTGCCTGTCAGCTGAAAACAGGATAAGTATTTCTGTTTGCTTGTGGGATGGTTTTTAAAACTGAAATAGTATCCTCAGTGATTGTATCAATAATTTAAGTTTTAATGTATGATCTGTAACTTATCGGTCTCATTGCATAGCTGTTCTAAACATTTGCATTTTTATATGTTTGTATACATGCTTAGAGATGTTGAGTGAGATTCAATCAATCAAAAGTAAATATCATTGGAACAGGCATATTATCACTGGCACCGCATCTACCAATAATCCAAGTCTAGTTGAGCACTCTGGTTACACTTGTAACATCAGAAAATATTCATGTGAATAATAAGTGCATTGCAAATCATGGTCCAAAGTCACTCTTCGGCTTCTAGCTCTGTTTACCCCCATCCCTGTTTTTATTTATTTTAGGTATCTACTACAACTTGTTTGGTTACATTTTCAAATTCTGCCTTTGCAGACCTCTATGCATGCTAATTTAGTTTGAAAGGGAAGAAAAATAAGCCAAATTCATCCCTAGTGTAAGCCAATGTGGTTACACCAGAGATTAATGTGGCCCAATATATTTCCATTCCACTTTTTGGGAAAAAACACTGCTACCTTCCTGCAGCATAGCTTTCTGAGCTTGTAGAACTATCCTATTGATGAATTCACTGTTCAGTAAATACCATTTAAGATCACTAGGGTTTGATTCATCGGTTCTTTTGTTTCCAGGGAGGACTTTGTTTATTCTGTACACAAGCCTCAATTTTTGAGGGCTTTAGAAATGTCCTATGCCTTAGTGAAAGGACTAAGCCCAAACAATATATCCTTGATGATCCTAGAGGATCAGGAATTTGAGGATGTCCAGATATCTTGATACAAATTCCAGACATTGCCTCAGAATCAAGTCATCAGAACAAGCTGTGTTACAGAAGGTAAGGACATATATCTTACTTACCTGCAAGCATGTTTCCATAATTTCCACCATCATCCTGAATGGCTCATCCTGTGTCCCTCCTCTATCCCTATGTACAGTGTGTCTTAATGGGAGTCTCAGAATAGACATGCTCAGTTTGATTTCACTGCCTAGGATACCAATAACATTACAGCTCTCTGAAGGGTTTCTGGATGCATTGCTACAGCTTCTCAGACTTTCCCAGCAGCTATATATATATATCTGCCTAAACCCCTCAAGCATGCAGAAACAGAATATAGTACCGTCAGTGTTTCCAGATTTGTAAAGTTCTTGCATTAATGGCTGCACAGTGATACAGTATTTCATTTCTGCTTTTTGAATGCAGCTCTGACTCCTGAAAGCTCTGGTAAAATGTTCATCTTTACTGAACTGCCTTCAGCAACTTGTCCACTGCTTTAAACAATTTGACACACAGACTCTTTTTACGTGTCAATTTTTGTTACTTTGCTTTTTTTGACATGATTCACTTGTCAGCCTGTGTACTTGGCACGGCAGACTTTCCTTGCCTCTTCCCATGTGGACACTGCATATCTTTATCTTGGCAGTTCCGGCACTGTCTTTAAGAGCAACTTGCTGTACTTTGGTGTCTTTACTACTGCAACCTTTGGTAACAGGCTTTAAGTTATGAGCCAAAAAGAGCTATTTTGCCACATGCCCTGTCATGTGCATGCAAAATATTATGGCCCAGTTGGAAGAACTACCAAAATACATGCTGATATTTTTCAGGTGTATTTTTATGCATACACTCGTGATAAGTTGGGCCCATGTTGTTAAAGGTGGGGTCCGAAACAAAACTCTGGATCAAAACATTCCCAAACTTTGTGGAGGTTCCTGATTCTGATCCAAACTTTGTAGCTTGGGTCCATCTTCAGTACATAGAATTGTGCCTGATAACACTTCAACTGGATTATTTGGCCCCTTGTGCTCTCTTGAGGCTCAGGCCTGCTGTCACTGAGGTCAGCCTCGCCAGGCATATGACTGGAGCAGGGTCAGGCCTATGTGGCAAGGGCAGATCTAATTAAGAATAGAGCTGTGTGACTTGTGCTCACTGAAACTTGACAGGATCAGGTTCAATTACAAACTCCAATAACATTTGTCAATAGGTTGTTGAAGTTCAAAATCTACTTGAACATGAGCCCAGTTTAGAGTGGCAGGCCGGGGTGAAACCCAGGGGAAACTTGGTGAATTCAGCCGAGTTGCTGTCTGAGCTTTGATTTGTCCAAAAGCAAAATTAGTGAGTGAAGGTGGGAATCCACCCAGATCAAAGCCAGGGGAAAAGGGTTCATAGGAAGTCCTGAAAAGCAAAACTTCAGATTATTTTGGATTGGGGAGGAGGGATAGCTCAGTGGTTTGAGCATTGGCCTGCTAAACCCCTGGTTGTGAGTTCAATCCTTGAGGGGGACATTTAGGGATCTGGGGCAAAAATTGGGGATTGGTCCTGCTTTGAGCAGGGGGTTGGACTAGATGACCTCCTAAGGTCCCTTCCAACCCTGATAGTCTATGATTCTATGATTTTTGCACAACTCTGATTTCTGTAGAAATGCATAGATTCATAGAGCTGAAGGCCAGAAGGGACCATTAGATCATCCAGTCTGACCTGTTAAATTGCATCCACTTACCCCTGTTGTGAGCCCAGTAACTTGTATCTGACTAAAGCCTACTGTCCAGAAAAGAAACCAATCTTGCCATGAAGACATGAAGAGCAGGAGAATCCACCGCTTCCTCCTATAATTTAGTTCCAGTGGTTAATCATCATAACGGTTAAAATTTTGTCTGATTTAAATTTCTCTAGTTTCAGCTTCCAGCCACTGGTTCTTGCCGTGCCTTTCTCCACTAACGAGCCCTTTAGTACCTGGTATTTTCTCCCAATGAAGGCATGTGTACACCATAATCAAGGCACCTCTCAATCTTTCTGATAGACTCAACAACTTGAGCTCTTTAAGTGTCTCATGGAACAGCATTTTCTCCATCCCTCCAATCTCCTTTTGGGCTCTTTTCTGAACCCGCTCCAATTTTAAAATGTGAACATGAGAACTGTATGCAGTAGTCAAGTATCAGTATCATCAGTGCTGTGTACAAAGATAAAATCGCCTCCTCTTCCTACTCACTACTTCCCTGTTTATATAGCCAAGGATCACATTAGCCCTTTTTGCCACAGCATCACACTGGGAGTGTGTGTTGGGTTGTTTGTTCACTATGACCCCTAAATCCTTTTCAGAGTCATTGATTTCCAGGACACAGAATCTCCCATTCTGTGGGTATGGCCTGCATTCCTTGTTCCTACATCTATAACTTTGCATTTGGTTGTATTAAAAAGCATTTTGTCTGTCTGAATGGGCCAGTGAGTCACATTGCTCTGTATGATTGGCCTGTCCTCATTATGTACCACTCCACCAATCCTTGTGTCATCTGCAAATTTATCAGCAAAGTTACGGTTTTATGTTTACTTCCACGTCACAGATGACAGCATTGAATAGTATCAGTTCTAGTACTGATCCTTGCCATCTGTTTCTAGAAACACTCATTTGATAATTCCCCTATTGACAGTTATTTTGTGAGATCTGTCAATTAGCCGGTTCTTAGTCCATTTAATGTGTGCATAGTATACCAGAACAGACTAGTGGTCTACATAGTCCAGTATCCCAGCTACAGTAGCGGCTAGCACCAACTCTAGCACAAAACCCAGTAGTGGGCATTTTGAAATAAACTTTCCATAGGGGAAGATTCTTCCTAATTGCCTCATTTAGGGGTTGGTTTATGCCCTGAAACAGGAAAAAATGTGGGAATAGATATCTTCATATCTAATGTAGCTGTGGATGTTTCCATTATCCATATAAATATTTAATCCTTTTGTTTGCATCCTCTTCAGTTCTTGGCCTCAATGTTTTGTTGGAGTGAGTTCCGTAGGTTAATTATGTACCATATTAAGATTTTCCTTGTATCTGTTTTAAATCTGTTGCCTTTTGAATGACTAAACTAAACTACAGTGTTTTGAGACTGAACTAATTGTTACCTGTCCTAGAACCACAGAAGTGTCCACTTATTAAAATCAGACATGATTGAAGGAACCCACCTTAATCCAAAATTGGTAAAATCTGTATCATATAATAAAATACAACAACCTCTCCAGAATTTCTGAAACCCAGGCAGACTGTTTGCAGTTGTAGAAAATCAAGCTGTAATTCAGGGTGATAGAACTGGGAGATGGGACTAATTAAAAAGGCTACATCCCAAGCACTGGGGCTATGATGGAAGGTGGTTTACTACAGTTAGTGTTAGTAGACATAGGTCAGTCTCTCTCTCTTTGGAAACCACTCTAGGGCATTTCCCCAAACAACAGATGCTTAAAATTAAGCACATACATGAGTTTTTGGCTGGATCAAGACCAAATGCCATCACCTTGCAGGACTGAACCCTAATAAGGCAGAAGTGCTCAATGAATATTTCTATTAATCTGGGAGGAGGACACAGATGATGATGATGCTCTTTCATTTCACCAGTATCTCTGGAGGATGTTAAACAGCAGCTACTAAAGTTAGATATTTTAAAATTAGTAGGTCCAGATAACTTGCATCCAACAGTTTAAAAAAAAAAAACTAGTCGAGGAGCTTGTGAGGCCCTTAATGTTGGGTGCTTGTGGAACATTGGGGAAGTTCCAGAAGACCTGGAAAAAACTTATATTGTACCAATACCTTACAAAGGGTAAATAGGATGACTTGGGTAATTATAGGCCTGGCAGTCTGACACTGATACCAATCAAGATAATGGAACTGCTGATAAGGGACTTGATCAAGAATTAAAAGTAATATAATTAATGCCAATCAACATGGGTTTATGGAAAATAGATCCTGTCTGTCAAACTAACTTGACTTTTTTATTGAGATTACAAATGTGGCTGACAAAGGGAATAGTGGTGATGTAATAGTCTTAGTCAAATGATTTACTAAGGTCTTGGGACTGCATGACATTTTGGTTTAAAAACTAGAATATAGAACTAACATGACACATGTTAAATTGATTAAAATCTGGCTAACTTGATGGCCTCAATGTAATTGTAAATGGAATTATCAGGTAGATGTTTTTCTAGTGGGGCTCTGTAGGGATCTGTTCTTGGCCCTACACTGTTTAACACTTTTATCAATGACCAGGAAGAAAACAAACTTTATCTGCGACAAAGGGTCCTGTGGCACCTTATAGACTAACAGAGGTATTGGAGCATAAGCTTTCATGGGTGAATACCCACTTCATCGGATGCATCCGATGAAGTGGATATTCACCCACGAAAGCTTATGCTCCAATACCTCTGTTAGTCTATAAGGTGCCACAGGACCCTTTGTTGCTTCTACAGATCCAGACTAACACGGCTACCCCTCTGATACTTGAAACTTTATCAGTGACTCAAAAATTAGGAGAGTGGTAAATAATAAAAAGGGCAGGTCACTGATACAGAATGATTTGAATTGCTTGCACCCAGATTACCAAGCAAACCAAGTTTTAATATGGCTAAATGTATACACCTTGGAAGAAAGAATGTAGACCATACTTACAAAATGTGGGCAGGGCTCTATCCTTGAAAGCAGTGACTCAATGAGATTTTGAGAGTCATGATTGATGATCAGCTGAACAAGAGCTTCCAATGTGATGCTAATGCGAAAGGGCTAATGCAATCTTTAAATGCATGAACAGGGGGCTCACAAGTACCAGTGGAGGTTTATTTTACATCTGTATTTGGCACTGATACAGCTGCTGCTAGAATACTGTGTGCAGTTCTGGTGTCTACAATTCAAAAAGGATGTTGATAAAGTGTTGACGGTTCAGAGGAGAGTCACAAGAATGATAGACTCAAGAAGGTAAATAGACTGAGGTCAACAGAGAAAGTTAAAAGATGACTTGATTAGACTATTTGTATTTGTTCCCAGGTAGGTACTTATGAGCTCTTCAATCTAGGAGTAAAAAGGTGCAACACAATTGAAGCTAGACACAATTCAGACTGGAAATAAGGCATACATAAAAACCATCTTCAAAATAATTCCAAGAACATATCTTTTTAGAAAAAGATCAAATCTTGATTTACAAGTTGGAAGTGATTGAGAATCTGCCACCAACCTACTTACCAAGGGCCATGGTGGATTCTCAATCACTGCCAACTTGTAAATCAAAATTTGATCTTTTTCTAAAAAGATACACTCTAGGAATTATTTTGAGGAAGTTCTATGGCCCGTTACACAGGAGATCAAGCCAGATGATCACAATAGACTCCAAGGTTTGAAAGGACTGTGAACTGAAGGCAGAATTTTGCTCTCCAAGTTTAAATGGTGGTTTGAACAGATTCATTCTGTCTTTTTTTTTCTATTAGTAGAGAACTGCCTTTGAAACTAAGTGAAGGGGACTCCTATTTTCATAGGATAGCTTAGCATTGAACATCTCCTGACTGTAAATTATCTGAAAGTTATTTTTTCTGTGGATAACTCTTAGGACTGGAAGACAAGGTCAGTATGTTGGAGTTACCAATAAACTCGGCAAACCAAGTATTAACACTTTTGTTATGTGTCAATGGGAACAGCAGAATTGCTCTTTACTATCAATGAGAGAATGTGATCACATATGATTATACTCTGAAAAGTGATTGTAAAAATGACATTGTGGGGTTGCCCATTTTTCTGACTCCAGATGAAATTTGCTGATTTTAATGGTAAAAAGACTACTTTATTTTTTTTCTGTCCACCATCCCTGCAAACTGAACCTGAGACTTAAAGTCAAGCTGTGTTTTTTTGGGCTTGCATCTCATCACCTGTAATAAAGAAACTGAAACAGAACTCTGATGGAATAAAATCCAGCTTGCTCTCCACTGGCTGTGTTTGTCTGTATAGTGCTAAGTACAGTAGTAAAACCTTATTTTTCTCAGGAAATCCAGCAGATATAGTAGGATTTAAATGAATCCACACAGGGAACAGATCTGTTGAGCAAGGGTAAGTGTTTTCTACTAACCACAATCACACTTTAATATAAGACCAAAGAGCAATATTGGAGCTGGACTTTTTGCTTAAATGTCCTGTAAGAATCTAGCCAGCAACTCTATTCCCTGACTGAAGCACAAGCAAACATATCAAAACAAACCTAAAATTGATGGACATCATCCTGCCTTCTCCTGTGTGAATGTGCATCCCCATGTATCTTAAGCAAGCAACTCATAACAATCAATCAATGAAGATTTGAACCAAAGTTTAAGTTGGTAGAAATACTTCCATTGACCTCACTGACTTTGGATCAGACCCTGAATAGGAGAAATTTGAGGGTCATCCCAAGGCATATGCACTAATTCCTCAAAACTATGCTGAAGTGAGACTTAAGTGGTGAATATGCCTGGACTTCAACAGGGATGAATTTCACCCAAAATGCACAAGCCCATTTGCACAATTCTTATGCACCAGCACTGTAGCTGATATTACAAAGACAAAGATGTGCTTCCAGTTTTGGAGGAAAGGCTCAAGTACCCAATATTCAGCCCATTGATCGCAGGAATAACTACACATATACAAACAACATAGTCAGAATAAATAAAGTGAATATGAAATTGATTAGATTGTCATTGTTGGTAGCAAGAGTGTCTAAAACAAAGGCCACAATTTGAACTGAAATTAGGCCAAAGCCCACAAATCAGAGGGTTAGCAGGATAAATGGCTGTGATTAAGAATCACAAAATAAATGACCGATGAATAGCCTTTTAAATAAATAATGATCAAATAAATCATTGTTTGAAAAGAGTTCCATGGCTCACCTTTTTAGAGACACTTGTCAAGTAGCTTCAGGGCTTGTACACACTACCATTTATGTTGATATAACTTATGTCGCTCAGGGGGGTTAATAACCCCCCTGAGCAACATAAGTTACACCAACTTAAGCGCCGGTGTGGACAGCGCTATGTCGGCAGGAGAGCTTCTCCCGCTGACATAGCTACCACCTCTTGCAGAAGTGGTTTTAATTATGCCAGTGGTAGAACTCTCCTGTCAATGTAGAGCGTCTTCACCAGCACTTTTAGTGTGGACTAGCCCTAGACTTCAGTTGTAATTATTGTTTTAAAAAAAAACTAGTTTGCATAGATATGTTGGCGTGATTTTTATTTTATTTTTTCAGGTAGACGCCTCGTAATTTTTTATTTGAATATTCCTCAGCATCATGCCAGAAAGTAAAATCAACCAGCCTAGCTCAGTTGTCCAATGTGACTGAAATGCAATGACTTCCTGTTATATGTATTACTACAACTCCTGGAGACCCCAGCCAGGTTGGGGTCCCGCTTGCACTAGGTGCTGATGGGTCTATATTACAGTTTTTATAACCTTAGGACCTAATCCTGCAAAAATTTTGAGCACCTGCCTAACTTTACTCATATGAGCAGTCTCACGTGCTTCAGTGGAGCTACCTGCATGCGTGAAGTTATCCATGTGCCTAAGTGTCTGCAGGATTGAGGCTTTAGTTTTAAGAGGAGATTAAACAAATTAATCGTAAATGATGCAAAGACAAGTCATGAGCCTGATATGGTTCTCATGGCTGTCTTTGGGAGTCTTCCCATTCAGTGACATGGAAGTTGGATCAGGCCCTATGGCCCCACTTGAGCAAGGTGCTTAATCATATGCCTCACTTAAGCATATGTATAGACCCCTTTACTTCCAGTACTGCTCATGTGTTTAAATCAGCCATGTGCTTAAGAACCTTGCTGTGATGGCGCCTATATAAGCATGTTTTAGGATAGATGGGTTGTATCCAATTTGTAGGTAAACACAATGCACAGATGAAAAGTAAATTAGACCCTTCACTATAGGTTATTCAGTTTGAAACGAAGTGGTGTTAGCAGACCTGGTAAAGGTATTCTTCAAAATACAGCATATGATTTTTATCTTGACTGTGTCCCTTATAATCAGTCCTTGATTAAAGACTCCTGTCATGAAAGACAGATTACTGCTGTATTTAAACATACAGTAGTACTCGTGCTCCTGGTTAACTGTAGGTCCCCCCGGCCCCCTTCCTCCAGGAGACCTCCTTATCTGATGGTCAGTTAGAAGGACAGCACCTGTCTTTCGATTTTTTTCCCAAACAACAAAGTTTAAAACAACTACCAGTCCCACTCTGGTCATTGAAGGAACTTTGATAGTAATGTATCCCAATTTGTAGCCAGATCTTTGAAAGAATAGCAAAACTTGTTAGCTCTTGTGTTTATAATAAACACAAAGCAAGACAGCCATCAAACAGGAAATGTTAGGGACTCACTTACTTTGCTCATGTAGTATACACAGAAGTTCAGAGATAGTACAAACTAGCTACTGTAGATTTGTTTGATGACCAGGTAACCTTACAGACATTGCCAGCGTCTGACGAGGAGCACCACCAAAGGAACTCAGCACCTCACAGGATGAGTTACTATGTCCACTTGATTATGATCACACAGGCACAAATTGGACCCTATCCAGAACCTCAATCACAAGGCCACATTTATTTGAAGTTTGGGTCCAATTTTTTCCTAAGTTTCAAAGTATTCAGATCTGAAGGTTTGATTTAGATGCATCTGTACTTGAGATGTTGATCATACATTTCTTTAACCTGGCTTATTTAAGATCAAGGACTGTTAATTGTAGATTATTTGAATGTCCTTAATCAAGAAGTTCATCACACTTTTTATTTTTGGAGGGGAAGATGAGTGCTCTTTTTCTTTCTATAGATAGTTAGCTAGTTTTGGTTGCTGGGCAGGAAACCTAAATTCTGACAGTGTGGTCATAAAAGCTAGCGGTTATCTTGGCACCAGATATCACATCTTCATTGATGTCTGATCTACTGACATAAAAGGGGGAGCAAATGACTGATTTGATTATTTTGCTCATAAAAAAGCCAATGATCCCTGTTAAATAATTGAAAAAATGTGGGATGCTTTTAAACCCTTAAAATACTCACATCAGTCTGCTAGCATCCAACATTCTGAACCTTACAGGTAACCCTAATTACAGCACACATGCAATTCCAGATGGGAAACATACGTGGCTGTGTGGTAGAAAATCCTTAAACCTTCGTGTACCACTTAGAATCAGATCACGGGATTGTGCCTCTTTTTTTTTTTTTTGGCTGACTTTGCACATAACGGACCAGATCCTCACTTGATATAAACTGGCATAGCTACATTGAAGCCAATGGAGCTATTATGATTTTCACCATTTGAGAACTTGGCCCAATTAAAGTTAGATTTTTGTCCTGTCAGATTGCAGATTCTGTGATCTCCCATTGCTGAGGGATTTTGCCTATGTTACAAAGAGATTCCCAGGGCATGGCTACACTTGCAGATGTAGAGCGCTTTGAATTAAACCAGCCTTGGGAGAGCACAGTAGGGAAAGCGCTGCAGCCTGTCCACACTGACAGCTGCAAGCGCGCTGGTGTGGCCACATTTATGGCACTTGCAGTGGCATTGGGAGCGGTGCATTATGGGCAGCTATCCCACAGAGCACCTGTTCCCATTCTGGTGCTGTGGCTTGTGGGAAGGAGGCGGAGGGTCAGGGCATTCTGGGTCCTGTCCCAACGCCCCGTGATGCATCGATTCACATCCCAGCAATCCCTGTGCTTCCGTCCACATTTGGCGCCATCTTTCAACATTTTTTGTGCAGCGCGCTCTGTCTTCCCTTTCGGTCTGCAGGAATGGAGTCTGAACTACTGAGGAATATGCTGGCAAGTCTTGCCAGCACATCATGTTTGGTAGTCGAGTTACTCGTTAAGATCCAAACTGACAGTGAGGACTCCGACGATGATACTGACTCCCGTAACACATATGACACGAGATTGCTTGTGGCATTCATGAACATGCTCACCACCGTGGAACACCGCTTTTGGGCTCAGGAAACAAGCACTGAGTGGTGGGATCACATCGTCATGCAAGTCTGGGATGACGAGCAGTGGCTGCAGAACGTTCGGATGAGAAAAGCCACTTTCATGGGACTGTGTGATGAGCTCGCCCCAACCCTGCAGCGCAAGGACACGAGATTGAGAGCTGCCCTGATGGTGGAGAAGCAGGTGGCTATTGCAATCTGGAAGCTGGCAACTCCAGACAGCTACCGATCAGTCACTAACCAATTTGGAGTGGGAAAGTCGACCATTGGAATTGTGTCAATGCAAGTTTGCAGGGCCATTAATCACATCCTGCTCAGAAGAAGTGTGACTCTGGGTAACGTGCATGACATTGTGGCTGGCTTTGCACAAATGGGTAGGGGAAGTCGAAATACCCATTGTGATCCTTGGAGACCCCACTTACCCTTTAATGCTATGGCTCATGAAACCCTACACAGGGAGCCTTGACAGCAGCAAGGAATGGTTCAACAACAGGCTGAGCCGGTGCAGAATGACTGTGGAGTGTGGTCTTGGCTGTTTAAAGGGCCACTGGTGATCTCTGTATGGGAAGCTGGACTTGGCCGTCCCAAAGCGAGTGCACATAACCCACGGGAGCCCAAAAATAGTGAGTAAGCACAGGGTCAAGGGGGGACAGATTGTTTCATGGCTGTACTGTCCTCTGGGTTTCTGTGCCTTGGGGAGAGCCAACAGCTGCAGGGGGCACCTACACTGAACACTGATCCCACATTTTCCACAGGAGTTCATCCTGGAAGATATCTCTCTGCTGAGGGTGACCTGGGAAGTAAGAGAGGGTCTTCTACTACAATGCGGCTTCTGCCCTGGCCCATATGCAGCTTGCCTGTGTGCAGCAATGGTCCCACTGTCCCTCACGGCACAGTGGCGCAGACACATTAGCCTGACTAGGACAAGGACCACAGTGGCTCTCCCAATAAACCTGCACAAGTGCATTGCCCAAGTTCTGGATGAGACTTTTGAAAAGATCACTGGGCTGATTACCGCGATGTGAGAGAACACATCAACGCCCTATTGCGCATCTAGACATGCATGCAGCCCTAACCCTCCTTGCCCCAAGAGCCCTCACCGAACAACTCCCTTCCCAAAATAAAAGCCGCTGACCGGGAACCTCCTCTGGTGTTTGTCCTTCCCCAAGCACTGGCCGCCGCAACTGGCTACCTTCCTCCTGGCTTGAGAACAGCTCCTGGCTGAATGCATCTAAGGACTCTGGGGTGTCTTCCTTCGCCTCAGCACCCTCGCTCCCGCTTTGCTGCTGCTCCTCCTCCTCCTGCCTTGTTGGACTGGGCTCTGAAGTGTCCATGGTGGTCCTCGGAGTGGAGGTGGGGTCACCCCCAAGTATCGCGTCCAGCTCTTTGTAGAAACGGCAGGTTGCGGGGGGAGCACAGGAGCGGCCATTTGCCTTGCGGGCTTTGCGGTAGGCATTCCGCAGTTCTTTCTTTTTAACCCTGCACTGCAGTGTGTCCTGGTCATGGCCCCTTTCCGTCATGTCCCTTGATGTCTGGCCAAAGGTATCGTAATTCCTACGGCTTCAGTGCAGCTGGGACTGGACAACTTCCTCCCTGCAAACACTGATGAGATCCAGCACCTCGCCATTGCTCCATATTGGGGATCGCCTGGCATGTGGAGGCATGGTCACCTGGAAAGATTCGCTGAGAGCACTCCACGCCTGGCTGAGTAAACAGGAAGGGGATTTTCAAAATTCCCAGAGAATTTAAAGGGTGGGTCTGATGGTTGGTCACCTGAGGGCAGGGCAGTAGAGTTCAAACTGATGACCAGAGAGGCTAGAACAGGCATTGTGGGACACTTCTGGAGGCTGATATGAGCACATTAACAGACCAGGGCGCCCACACTAGCATAGGCTCCGACTTTAGTTGACGCCAGTGGGTGCTCGCACCCCTTTCACCCCAGCCCCAATTTCACCCTGGCCCTGCCCCCATTCCACCCCTTCCCCAAATCCCTGCCCCCACCTCCTCCCCTGGGCATGCTGCATTCCCCCCCCCCCAGGCTTGCACGCCTGGGGGGGGGGGGAGAAGCAGCACCCAGCTGCAGCTCCCCGCCAGCACCCCCGCACCCAGCTAACCTCCGTCTCGGCCTCCTCCTCCACCTCCCAAGGCTCCGCCATGCACCAAGCCACTTTTTCTCGCTCACAGTCTTGCTGCATGTCAGCTATTTGGCGTGCGGGAAGCCTGGGAGGGAGGGGGGGAAAGTGCAGCAGCGACGCCTTGGGAGAGGGGTATGGAGAGGAGGCGGAGATGGAGGGCTTGTCTCCACCTCTTCCCCATACCCCTCCCCCAAGGCGCCGCCGCTGCGCTTTCCCCCCTCCCTCCCAGGCTTGCCGCGTGCTGAACAGCTGACGCGCGGCAAGCCTGTGAGTGAGGAAAAGCGGCTTGGCGGGGCAGAGCCTCGGGAGGTGGAGGAGGAGGCCGAGGTGGAGATTAACTGGGCACGGGGGGGGGGCTAGCGGGGAGTTTCCGGTGGGTGCTCTGCACCCACCAATTTTTCCCCGTGGGTGCTCCAGCCCGGGAGCACCCACGGAGTTGGCGCCTATGCACACTGGTGCTGCGGCGCTCCAGTGGGGGCGCATCAAACGTTATTCCACTCACCGAAGTGGATTACCAGGAGCGCTCTAGCCGCAGAGTCAGAGTGCTCTACGTTCCTTGCCCGTGTGGACGGGTCGGGAGTTAGGGCGCCTGGTGCTGCTTTAATTCGCTCTAACTTGCAAGTGTAGCCAAGCCCACAGTCTAGGGGTCCTTCTGAATCATTGATTGCTCCTGGAATCCCAGGAGGCTTTGTAGGACTTTAGTGCCTTTTTAAAAATCTATATTGACCTTTGTGAATATAACCATTTCCTTTGGGTATATCCCTGGTTTCATTTCACAATGCCTGGAAGAGTATTCAGAAACCTGATCCAATGGAAAGCTTTAAGTTGACTTCATCAGGCATTGGATCCAGCCCGTGGTGCAAAAATTCAGAAATTATTTACTTAATATGCTTTTTTGCAGCTATGCCATTAATTAGTTAATATTGGTATAGTGCAGCAAAGACTGCATTGATTTCTGTTGGTTCTGGATCCAGTTTAGGAAGTTGATATTGATCTATAAAGTCCTGAAAAGTTTGACTTCCTCCTCATGATGTGTCATGAAAATTTAGATCGGTTGAGGTATTTAGAGCTAATAGAACCTAAGTTTAAATATCTGGAAACTTCTATAACTGCATTCTTAGCAGAAGGCTCTCAATTCTCTATTTCACTTCTGCCACTTTTTCTCACAGAGGGAGTCTGAGCTTTAGAGCATGGTGCAAAATCATCTGAGGTGTCCAGATACTATGGCATGGACAACGTTATTAAAACCTAGGTAAGAAGATAGTGATTGAAATCATGGCACCGTTGAAGTCAATGGCAAAACTCACAGTGACTCGGGGGAGCCCCTCATTCACCCAGTGAATTTGTGAGATGGGCCCTTCATTTATGTTTATTGTGTTTAGCCAAATGTTGATGATGTTTTTTAGGGCTTTGATTCTGTGATAAGCTCCAAGTGGGCAGAGCTTGTCGCCAGTATAGAGCCCTGTTGGACTCAGTGAAGCTCTACAAGGATCATCCCATATAGTGTTCAGGGCGAGATTGGGGCCTAAATTTGTGTGTATGTACCTAAGGTATTAGGCCGCATTTTATAAATGGAACAGTAACAAAATACGTCTATTCAATAATAACCCTGATCTCTGAAAGCTTCAGATTTTTGTCTTATAAGTGGTATGGGATAATAGCAGATACAAGGGAACATAAGATTTAATTATCTTACTGGATAAGGCCACTGGCTCATCAAGTCCTATATCCTGAGTTGGCGTTGCCACTACCGGGTGCTTCAAAGAATGGTGAAACCACCGTGCTCGACCCATAATGTTTTGTATTGGAGAGATGTGTATTCTTTCCTTTCCCCTTTATTGATTGTAGAATTTATATCTCTCAGCATGAGATCCAGTTACCTTTTTTATGTGCACACCATTATTTTTAGCATGAAGACTCCTTGCTCGTTTGTCAAGAATCAGTGTCAAGAGAGCCAATAGGTCCGTCACTTGGAATAATGTCTTTATTTTTAGAGGAGATGTTGGTTGCCTCACTGTTGACCTGTTGTCCACCAAGTATTCTACAAAATGTAGTCTCTGGTTTACATGTATCCTCTTAATTGGTGATGGCAACTCTCCAAGGGCCAGATTATGAATCGCTTACTTACACTGGCAAGTGGTTACTCACAGGACTTCAGCAGTGCTATTCCTGGGAGAAACTGGATTGGGAAGGAATTTTACTCCAGGTCTGTGGCCTTGGTTTTTTAATTTTTATTTTCTCTGGGGGTCTAGGTCACTTGCCAGGATTGTTGCATATATCTCACTTAATCATTGTTTCTACCATTCCAGGGCCCACGGGAACTGGTGTACCTCAGTCCCTCCTATTCACTGCCTGTGGCACAAGTCTAGTCTCCTGTGGGCTATGATACTTTTGGTCTAATTTCAGTTGTTGGGTTTAGTGTGCAGGTGCTAGGTGAGGTTGGGGGCCTCTGATATACAGGAGGTCAGACTGAGTGATGGTGTGCTTTGCAGGCCTTAAACGCTGACTCTAAGTGCTCACCGTGTGAGTCAGGGGTTCACTCTTTGGCCCCTAGAGTGGAAGTGGTTTAGCCACGAATGAATGAAGGAATTTAGCAAAATGGCAAGTTACTTCCATGCTACCGCCTGAATCAACCAGATCTATAGTCAATTTATTGAGCATAAATTACTGCCAATCTAAGCGAAAATAATTTGTACTCCTGAGTCACTACAGACGGGAAGGCAATAGGGAGCTGTCAGGATACATGAGGTTTTATATGGAGATGAATGAATAGTTCATTATTCAAAGTCAAATGTTATTCATATTCATGGGCCATAGAATTTGGGAACTATTTGGGCCATCATTAGCAATGACCTTATGGATCACCTTTCCCTACAAGGTACCATCAGAGGAAGTGCTGTTTTTCCATCTTTACTCAGAATAGTTTTCTGGGGCAGACGGGGCCAGGATCTCTTATTCTTAATCCCTGTGGCTTTGGAACCCACCCTCGTTAGAGATCTAGGACGAGCTTTGGTCCATGAGCAGCAATGGGGCAAGGAGAATGACAAAGGTGGTGAGATAATAGAAGTAGGCGTACAGGGACACGGTGACAGGGGTGGGGTGTAGAAGAGAATGGAAGAGGGGAGAGGAGAAAAGGAAGAATAGCGTAGAGCTTGCAGAGAGAGGTGGGAGGAGCTTGGCGCAAACACCCACTCAGCAGGCAGAAAACAATGTCTCTGTGTACCTGTCTGCTGACCTCACTGGTTTCTGGATACGCCTCACCCATTGTCCTTGCTTCTGCTAGAGGCTCTGGCTCCCTGGAGCTGGGAGCTGATCCACAAGGGATAGGGGGGAGGGGAATGTACTCCTGAGTAGAGTTCCCCACACTGGGCTAGAGGCTTCCTGATGCTCTCCCAGGATGTTTGGGTTTTTTATGCAGCTCGGTATGTCATCTCCTTTTTTGTTTTAAGCTGAGCTCAGATTTCTTAACTGATATTGAACATCTCTGGCGACGCAAACCAAGACTCACTGCTACATCAAGTTTTTGTTGGGCACAGAAATGTGAGGGCGATCAAGGAGCCTGTTCTGGTTCCAGGCAGTGCTGTCCAAAGGATTATGCACTGAGTGGGAGGAGAGAGAGAGAGCAGAGCCCCCTTCTTACCTCTTCCCACCCTTTATCCCATGGATGGGTAAGGGCATTAGGCAGAAGCTGCATATGCCAGATGTGCCCTGGCTGATAGCTCCCCTTTGCCAGGGAAATTCTGTGTGGCATGATGGTGCTGGAACTCACCGGAGAATCTGGTCCATAATTTCTCCATTAGCTGCTAGGAAATATTCACTTTCTATGAACTAGAGCAGCACAATAACTGACAAATTTAGAATAAAACATATCCTTAATCTCTCTCTACTCTTCTAATTCCCCAGTCATGCATTATATTAGTTTACTAAGTCATCCATGCTCACCTACAGATCCTTCACTTCATTACTCCCTGGCCAAAACATCTTCTGAAGGTTCCCCTGACAGATTTATATTGTGAGCATCAGACAGGAATGTGGTTCTCTGTTTTTCCTTTACCTATACTATATAAACATGTCCAGGTTAGTGCTCTTAGGGCTTGTCTAACACAGCTAGTGCACAAGATCTTGAACTGAGGAATAAGGCTACCTATTGAAATACTCCTGACATCTGAGGCTGTTTGTGACTGGTAAAACAATTCTGAATTCCTGAGGCTTCAGTAGAAGTCCACCCTTAATTTCTGGGCCAGTTTAATAGCTGTAAGTATTCCATTCAGGGACAGTTTGCATTAAAAACAGAAGCATGTCCTAATTATTATAGGACCTACAGTAACTTTACAACTCTATTGCAGTGTTCTGCTATCAGTCCAACTAGGATTTTATTTGGAGTGTCTAGGAAGCAGTGGATAATTTCAGTTTTTGCTACAAAGAAGTGGGAATTGTACATGTATTGTTCTGAATCAAAGAGGCTGGCTTTCTATTCTAGTCTCTCATACGATAAGGGCATGGCTGTATAAAACCTCTACTATAATATTCACAATGATAATGCTAGCTTTCTGGAGCTCAACACTGTTCTTGGGTTGAGGGTCTGTGAGGGTTTTATTTAAAGGGCTTTGGATAAAGTGTCTGGGGCAATTCGATTTGGAAGTTTCCCAAATTTAACCCACCCCCGCTCCAAAAAACCCCCACAACCCTACATTTTTCTTCAGTTGTGGGGAATTGGAATTCCAGGACAGGGGGGTCTTAACCTGTTTGCAAGACATCTGCTTTCACTATTTGGCATAGTGTGGTGTTGAGGTTAGTGCGGGAAGGAGGGCTGATTAGCCCCAGTGGATTTATTACATTTGATACATTAGATGTCTGATTTTTGTGTCCCTTGTTCATATTCATTCACAGCCTCTATGTTGAGATACACTGCTGGGTTTTCTTTAAA
Source organism: Macrochelys suwanniensis (assembly GCA_033296515.1). Taxonomy (NCBI): domain Eukaryota; kingdom Metazoa; phylum Chordata; order Testudines; family Chelydridae; genus Macrochelys; species Macrochelys suwanniensis. The sequence continues at coordinate 13,089,062 of CM065784.1, read as the reverse complement.
TCTATTTAGAATTGATTTTCATCACTTCTGTTTTTTAAGGTTCAAATCTTTAAAACATACCTCTGGTACATATTATTTTGGAGACTTCTGGCTGGACTAACCCATGGGCTCAGCAATGGATGCCATAGAACCTGGGATGTTGGTTTACAATCTACCCTTCAACCCATTGTCAGGGACTAAAGTGTGTCAAATATTCACAGCTCTGTATTAGCAGCCACTACGTTCCTGCACTTCCCATGGCTCAGGTTCATAAGAACACCTAAAGTAATCCCAGATTTCAGAACCAGATTGGGTTTGGAAGGAGCATATTTCATATTAAGATGAAGTGTCTTCATGCACGTTGTTTAACATTAGACTATCTATGCTCGAAATTGCTACTTTACAGCATGATTTATTCAAATTCCCATTAGTATTTTTACCAGCAGCCAAATTCCAGTTTTATTGGAATAGTTTACTTGTCAGGTGTGTCTGAAAAATGACTGATGTTTAGCATTCTGTCTTTCTGGACAAAACTCTAATTTAGTTACTTATTTTAAAAAAGTCTAAACCAGAATGATGCTGACCTTAACCCTGCTGTTGTGTGTTTGTCTGTAAGCACACACTCCACCCTTTAGATTGCTAATCTTAAAGACTAGCAAATGTGCCCTAACATTTTTGCAGTATTGTCCTTCTAGCTGGCCAAATAGTAATTCAGGAAAGCAGGCAATAGATCACTGTATATACTGAGATTTCAAAATGGCTAACTCAGTCCATACAAATAAGAGTTATATAGTTTGATTAGGGGGAGTGAAATAAAAGCAACCAATATTTTTTTTTCTAAGCAACAGTTGTTTAAAATTGTTCTATACCCAAGGCAAAATTGCCTTCATTGTGAAATAATGAGTCAGATTCTCAGCTGGTTTAAATCAGCACAGCTCTATTCCCTGAAGGACAAAAAGATCATAATTATAAGGCCTAATACCAGAGGATTTGGGGCCAAATCCTCAGCTGGTGTAAGTGACCTTATTAGAGTCTTTCTGTAGATCTGGTAACACATGGGAAAAGTACAAACAGCTTTGTCTTTATTATTATTTTACCTCATGTTAGCTAACTCAAAGGTAAGAACACACCTTTAAGTGAAGACCAGACCTCTCTCAAGAGCCATGTGAACATCTCATTATATATCACGTGTGTTATGGTTTGAGTAAACTCATTCACTGCCTGTGGGTCTGGTGAGGGACATGAAGTTTCATTTCAAACCACCCAACATGGCAGTTTTGACAGCCACATCCAGTTTTTATGTTCAGTTCTATCTAAAACTCCAGGCGTGTCAGCCAGTGTGAACCAAAACCCCATTTGTCTCCTAACCCAAAAAACAGAATAACTCTCTGAAGCCCATTCCAAATCAATATGGCTATAAATTAATAGGATTTCATGGATTTGAGAGCAGAATTTACCCTTTCCACTTTTGTTAGACGCTGAATAGTTGACTCAGGACAACTTTATTGAAACAGACCTTCAGTCAGATTACGGTGGAGATGAATGAAAATAGCCTATGACTGTCATTCGTTAAATGACTGACTATAAAAAATGCTGAATATAGAGATCCTTTCCAGGGCATCAACTCCCTCAATTATGAATGAACAAAAAAAAAATTGTGGTTTCTCTGACTTAATTGAAAAATATAATTACTGTTTATTTATGTAGCATCTTCCACTGAAGTACCTCAAAGAGCTTTAAAAATATTGGACAAAATTTCCAAATATGCTTTCGAGTAGGCCTCTAACATTTGTACCTGGAGCTATCTAGAACCATAGTTTCCACAGCCAAACAGTTAAATAGATAATTTACCACTCTAGTACTTTTACTTATATGTATCATGGTAGGGCCTATTCCCCCAGTCATGGACCAGCAGCCCATGTTGCTAGATACTGTACAAACACAGCACAAAATGACAGCCCCTGTCCCAAGGAATTTACAGTCTAAGTAATATTTTATTACGTGCTCACTCAGAATTGCAGGACAATTTGAGATGATGTATTAGAATTTTGGCCTATTATATGCAAGTCAGGACCTATTTCCCTTTTTAAAAACAAACAAACAAACAAACAAACAAAAAAACAAGGATGAGATTCAATGCTGCACCAGCACTAACATATTTTCCATGCCTCCATTGCCCCACTAATCCCAGTACAATAACTGTTGTTCCTGCCCCCTTTCTCTGCTGCTGAGAGGAAAGCACTATTAAGCACATCGAGAATAGTAAAGAATGATCTTAGATTATTAGACAACAGCTTCAGAAGACAGTTAAGGAAGCCCAGTGAAAGCTTAATCAAGCTGGCTTGCCAAATTTCCTACTGTCTGTTTATTGTCTGTGGTTCTACATATGTAACTCCAAGTGAAGTCAGTGGGAGTTCTGGGACCTGATTAAAAGCAAGGAAATATACCACATAGCTGGTAGGACCGTTTTCATTGTTCTAAGTCACCTGTTAACCACAAATGTCTGTCCTTCCGACAAGAAGAAACTCGAGCCCTGCAAATTTGTATCTCCATTTTTTTTTAGAAGAGTCACACTACTTGGGCTTGGCTTTGAACCTGGGGTTACAGTAGTATGGCCTGGTCCTATGGCCACTAAAGTCAATGGCAAAACTTCCATTGACTCCAGTGGGAGCAGGATCAGCAGATGAGTGAAAATCTGTGTGTAGGACTATGACAGAATGGGAATTACACAGGCATGGTTGGTCATTTTTCCCCATTGGGGTGGGAATCCCTTACTGGGGCTGTGTATTGTTTCTAACTTTTTATAGCTTCCAACTTTTTCCCATTTCCGGTGCACCTTTGGGGGTGTAATTCAAAAAGGGACTCTTTGTAGCACAGGATGTACATTTGGGCACAAAGGAAGAATTGGCTTGATGAACAGAACAAAGCGGAGACGTTGTCATTCCCTGCTGAATGTAAAAAGAAACCACAGGGATTTTTGTAAAGCAGAAGTGTGGTTCATACATTCCAACTGCTGTCAGTCAGCATGGCACTGAAATACAGAGACATATTGGTTATTAACAGGCACAAAAAAGATTATTTTGTAGCAGCATGTGGCAGGCGAGAGCCCAATTCCCCACCCAGTGAAGTCAGTGGCCTAGCTCTCTGTGACGGCTGTGGGAACCAGATTTGGTACCTGGAAATTCTCAAGCTCAAATGTGCTGTGGGCAAATGCAAAGCAAGTCAGGGGAAGGTACCCTCGGCATGCTTTTATGCTGCTGCTGCAAGGTGCAGGACTGGAAAACCTGTGCACTGGAGGCCGTTCCCTGGTGAAGTCCTGCAGGAAGCCCCTGTAGAGCAGGGCTTCATGCCACACTGGGGGTATGCAGCCCCTGTGCAGATCCACCAATCCTGCTCCCACATTGGATAGTGGAACCAGGCTGTGGCCATAGAAGGCAAAGGCAGGCTTTGCTTCATTGTGAATGGCGTTGGTAGGAAACCCAGGCAAGGAGTGGGGATTCACTTTCATTTATTCATAATTAAAATGAAAGGCCTGCAGATTAGTCCCACTCCTACAACCGGATCCAAGTGAGCGGAGCCTTATGTCTGTGCAGCTCTCATCAGACTCACCAGGGCTGTGCAAGTGTCTGGATTGGGGTCTTAAACTGTATGATCAAATAATATCTTGCCCACAATTCTCCTGCTCCCCTCGACACTCATTGTCAAATATAACTATTACTCTAGCTGTAACATTGGGAAGCCAGGCCTGCTTTAGCCCTTTTCCTACCAGAGGGGAAGTTTTCAGGCTGTTTTAGAGAAGCCATGATGATAAAGCAGGTTGACCTCAATATATACAATACTCAGGCAATTGCAAAAATGGAAGATAATACTTTCCATGAGTAGCCGAAACAAATAGTGGGATTTAGCATGGAGGAGAAATAATTTCAGATAGAAATGTGTGTGTGTGTGTGTGTGAGAGAGAGAGAGAGAGAGAGAGAGAGAGAGAGTGAGTGTGAGTGATGATTGTCTCCCTTCCCCATCTACAAGCCCACACCTCTCCAAGTTGAGGTGAGTGATATCCAGCAGCATTTAAAGATGGGGCATGAAAGAGGGGAAACAAAGGCTCAGCAGTATTACCACCCCTTCCCTGGGATCCTTCCAAAGCTCCCCTGCTAGAGTTTCATAGGATGTTTCCTCCAAGTCATTTATCAAACAGGGGCAGCACACCTAGACACTGTATGTGGCATTGTCCCCAACTGGTAACTGACACATAGTTTATGTTGCTTTATAAATACTTACGTAGCTCTCAAAGACTGCAGAAGCTGATCCTCAGAGCCACTGCAGGATCTCCCATGCCCATCAGTTAACAGTTGCTCTTGAATGTGTGTGTAACATGATGATTTCCTATTACCCACATTTGTTCCTCCATAGCTATATAAACTATGGCAAAAATGCATAATAGAAAGTTTGGGGGTTGAATTGCTGCAGTAAATGCAGCTCCCCCACCACATAGTCATAGAGTTTAAGAGCAGAAGGGACCACCGGAACATCTAGTCTGGCCTCCTGTATATCACAGGCCACCAACACCACCCAGCACCCGCACATTCAACCCAACATCTGAAATTAGAGCCGGGTATTACAGCCCACAGGAGACTAGACTGTTATGTGTCACAGATAGAGAACAGGAGGGATTGAGGTGCTCCAGTGCCTCAGGCCCCTGCAGGGACAGGGAAAGAGCGAGAGATCCTGGCAAGTGACCCACACCCACATGTTGCAGAAGAAGGCAAAAAAAACCACACCAAAAAACCCCCCAAGGTTGCTGCCAATCTGACCTGGTGGAACATTCATTCCTGACCCCCATATATAGTGGTCAGTTTGACCTGGACCATGCGAGCAAGATCCAGCCCACTAAGTACCTGAGAGAGAATTCTTGGTGCTACCTCAGAGCCCTGGCCAACCCCATTCAATGTCCCATCTTCAGCTGTGGCCATCCCTAATGCTTCAGAGGAAGGAGAACCCTATTCAATGTCCCATCTCCAGCTGTGACCATCCCTAATGCTTCAGAGGAAGGAGATTTAAAAAAAAAATGCATTGCGGGGGATGAATATCCCATTCTGACCCCTGTAGGTGGCCGACTGAAACTCTGAAGCATAAGCTTTTAAGAACATAAGAGAGAAATCAGAAATGAACCCTAGGGGTATTCCTATCCCCTACTATCAAAAGCAACCCTAGCATACATTTGCTCTCATAAATTTGTCCAGTTCTCTCTTAAAACTAATTGAGTTGTTTGGCTTTTCAGCTCCTAGTGGGAGGCTGTTCCAGAACCTCGACCTCTGATGGTTAGAAAACTTCTAATTTCCAGTTTCAGTTTGTTCATGGCCAATTTATATCCATTTGTTCTCATGCCAACATTGTCCTTTTGCCTAAATAGCTCTTCACACTCCCTAGTATTTATGCCCCTGATGTATTAATGTAGAGCAATCATATCCCCGCTCAGCTTTCCCTTTGCTAAACTAAACGAGACAAGCTCTTCCAGTTTCCTCTCAAAAATTAGGCTTGCCATTCCCCTGAGCATCCTAGTAGCTCTTCTCTGCACCTGTTCCAATTTAAATTCATCTTTCTTGAACAGGGTGACCAGAATTGTACACAATATTCCAAATAAGGTCTTACCAGTGCCTTGTACAATGGCATTAATACACCTCTATCTTTAATGGAAATGCCTCGCCTGATGCATCCTAGGATTTAATTTGCTTTTTTCACAGCTGCATCACTGCATCATTGGTGACTCTTAGGCCTTATCTACACTACGGGGAGAGATTGATCTAAATTACGCAACTTCAGTTATGTGAATAACATAGCTGAAGTCGACGTACTTAGATTTACTTACCATGGGGTCCACACTATGCAATGTCGACTGGAGACACTCTCCCGTCGACTCCCCTTGCGCTTCTCATTCAGGTGGAGTACAGGAGACGACCGGAGAGAGATTGGCGATCGATTTAGTGGGTCTTCACTAGACTAGACCCACTAAATCAACCACCGATGCATCGATCGCTGCACATTGAACCCCCGGTAAGTGTAGACAAGCCCTTAGTCAACCTGTGATCGACCCACACAAAAATGGTATCAGAAATTCTGGTATTTATTTGCCTTTTTTCCCCACTTGAATAGAATCTTAAAAGTTGCTATTTCTCAAACTAAAAACAAAATGAAAATTGTCACTGTTGTGGCTGTAAATGTGTTAAATTTTCCTGCATGACTTCCACTGTAATTTCTGTGGCAAGGAAAGAGAGGTGTGAGTAATCTTTCCAGGCAGTTAAAACAAGACACAGAAAACAAACAATAGCACTACAGGGGAGTTTCCTTGACACTCTCTCCTAGGCAATCTTTTGTTCAGGGTGGAAAATATTGAACATTTAGGAATGATTTAAAAGCTTTTTTCAATTTATCTCAACACGACGGGCCAAATTCATGGTTGGCTTAGTTCTACTGATTATTTCTCCTAACAAAAGTAAGGTTTGAATCCAGTAAAGTGCAAGCACCTGTCTCTTTTTAAGTACGCATGTAAGCCCATTGAAGTCAATGGCACTAATTGTGTGCATAAAGTTAAATAAACACTTCGGTTCTTTGGTGGATCGAGTCTTTAATTTGGCCATGACTGTAGCAACTAGAGATAATCACACTTTTTAGTTAAAAACTAATAGAATTTGTTGAGAGTGCAGACTTTTTTCCTACATTAACAGAAATGGAGGGGAGGGCAGATATACAAGAGTGGAGAATCAGTCTGTATAGGTCAGCGGTCTCAAACTTCCATATCAGGAACCCCTCTTGTATATGGCCACACAACTGAAAGCCTATTTCCATCTAGCTGGGATCTATTCAGTATCCCACTCCAATTTAACCATATGGGAAAAGCAACGTAAAATCACAATCCTAACTCGCCCTAAGGATCACAATCTCTAGGATGAACACACTTCTTCTTTATCTCTTTCCCTCCCCCGTACCCCATCTGCATGCATCCCAGTGGTAACTGAGCAAAACTGAGGCAGCAAAAGCTATGGGTTACAGACATATTTCTCAAAGTGTAGGACATTCCCCGTTTGGGGGGGGGGGGAGAGGGCGGGGGGCAAAAAGCTAGCCAGGGAGGTATGGCCAGGCCTCTCAATGTTATTCAGAATTTGATTTACGTGTTACCAATCAGTAGTTTAAAAGTAAGGAATAAAACCAAACTGAATTCTTTATGTTTTGAGCCTCCAGGGCAGTTGCAGATAATTTAATTTAATGGAGGACTGTGAATAACATGAGTGATTAAAATTAAAGACTTTGCTTAACTATTTTATATTAAATAAACAGGCATGACAATATAATCAGCCACTGCATTTATACTCACCTTCTAGGATGGAATGATGCAATCAGGGGTGCTCAGAATGGGTATAATCATTTCTCTAATGGTACCTTGATGGTAGATGGACGCACCTATCTAAAATCAGCATAATACCCTTTATATAATCAATTACAATAGCATCCCTTAATTAACATAAAATCCACCTCTTTTATCATAATGAAATATTTTCTACTTTCTCATTGTCTTTTTAACGTTAAACATCATCTCAAATAGAATTTGTGTGAGTACAGACAGCATTTTCCAAAACATTAACATTTTATCCAAAACACTTTTAAAGCTAGTTAGGACCAACACATGTTTGACATGACCTGGGGTTATGTCTTAACTTATCTCCCACTCATGTTCACACCAACAAACTCGGTTTTCCATACTCTTCTACACTTAGCCTAGCTTAGGTCAAAGCCTAATTTCTACTAATTTCTTAACCTAACACATCCTTTAGGCTACAAGAGTCTCTGCTTTCCTTTTAAATACAAGAGTCTCTGCTTTCCTCTAGCTGTTACAGTTCCAGGAAACACTTCAGAATGTGACCAGAGTGTAATCAGTGCAGCACTGTCTGCCTGAGTCTGCAGAGTCTGAAACAAAGCCCTGAAAGTGCAAAGTGCATTTCAGTGGGTGGTGGTAACTCAGAACAGGACACTTTAAATTGTTAGCTATTGTGCTGCTCATCAAAGCATGGAAGAAAGGAGAGGAAGGATCATATTATGAAGTGCACCACCAGGGTTTCCCAGAAGATGAGGAGCCTTCTGTTGGGCGAGGGCCATGAAGGAACAGCAGGGGTGGAAGACAGAGACATGAACATGGGCAGGCCTTTAACAACACATGGTGGGATTGCGTAACAGAAGGGTGAGGGGAAGGGCATGTGATTGGGTTTCATTTCCCTGCAGAGACATGCTTGGCTTTCAAAAGCTTGGGAAACCAGGGGGTACAGTAAACACATCACCCCCTATTATAAAAGTTTTATTCACTATTTTTTTTCAATCAGTTTATTCCACTTGTTCAATCTTCCCTCAAATAGTTTAGCTGCTAACTGGATATGGGCAGGACCCGGCACGTTGGCTGTATAATTTGCTCTAGATTTCCATGGGGCTATTTTGAGAGGCAGGCACCGTCCATTTATTGATAGCTGTGAAACATAACTACACTGGGCACTCTTAAAAATCTTCAGTTGCCTTAGGTAACTAGATAATGTTCCCTTGGCATTTGCAATATTCCCTAGGGAGTTGCTGCATTCTGTGCCAAGGAAAGAAGCCCTGGGAGGAATTAAGGGCAGGAGGAGATGGGACTAACAGTACACTGAATTACATCACTGTAGTGTTTGTCCTTAACTTTCTTACTGTGCCTTAGCTACTATCCGCTAGGTATCCCCCATATGGTGAAAGACTCCCCTTATATGCAGTGGGGAGGGAGGTAGCAGAAGAGAAAACAGGATCACTAAGAAAAGTAAGCCAAAAAAATGGGGACAAAACCTAGACAGATAGTCATGAATACTCAGGACCCTGAGTTTTACATTGTGCTCATGAAGGGTGAAATTTACCTGTGGTAGGAAGCAGTCAGCACAAGGCCCTTTACACCACTCAAATTATGCACTGGGGCTGGGTGTGGGTTACACTAGGAGGGGAATTGTATACGGGTGTCTGTGCCTCCCCTTGCATAATGGAAAGGACATCTCTGACAGTGCTAGGTAGGCTGGTGCAGAAGGTCACAGTGGAGAGCATGCTGGAGGAGTGACCATATATCCCCAGGTATGCAGTTCCTGAGGCCCAGATGACCTATGCAACTTGTGTCCTGATGGTGTGGAGCTAAGTTAGCCGATGGGCTGGAACAGTTGCAACCTTGGCCCTGGGTTAAGGTGGAGAGTAGATTGTGTGCTCCACCCCAGAAAACCTGAACACTCAGGGCCCGATCCAAAGCCCATTGAAGTCACTGGGACTTGGACCTAACGCAGACTTTCACCCAAAGTGAATATCTTCAGGCTCCCCCATTCCTTTCTGAGCGTGTTTGTTTCCTGACATGGTTATTTCTGTGTGTGTGTTTATAAGTCACCCTTTTCTAAAGCTCTCTTTTGTGAGTATCCCAAACTTTTCAGTGCAACTTCTCTCACCTTCGGGAAATGGTACCTATTTAAGTGTTGGCTGATCCGTTTACAGATAGAGCTCTTTTGTATAATTCATCATTTTAATGTGCTCTTCATTTGTGACCCCCTAATGGTTTTCAGATGCCATGAATGTCTCTCTTATTGCATCAGTTAAAGAGCACTGTAAATGCTATTGTCAGTTTGCTACAAAGGTTTGTGTTTGTTTGAATATAGTAACTATGTTTCTTATTTCAATAATCTAGCACAGTAGGGACGACATTCTGCCATTACACAATAAAATGTGGTTCCCGGCAGTACTGACGCACTCTTAAAAGCAGAACGGATAGCGCAGTCTCATCTTGATGAAATTAGCAGGGAAAAAATATGAAATTTCCACCTTCCATTACACACATTCATGGGAGGTTGGAATCAGATCTGAGTGCTGGTCTGAATACCCCCCCGCCCCCACCCCTCTTCAATCACTGACACTATATAAAGCGCAGTATTTACTGAAGACAAAACAAGTGTTGTATTAGGAAACAAAGAATGCAATAAATATTCTACTCCCAAGGCCAATAACCATACTATAAAGAAAGCTTGATGAAGTGCCCTCTGTTCCTTTTTTATGTTTTATGTAAAAATGGTTTTTGTTTTTACCTCAGCTTCACTACTTTAGCTAAGGCTGATGGCAAAGAGCCTAGAGAATATTGCTAGCAGCCAGTTTTGCTGTGACACCCACCCTTCATCTGGATGTAATATCTCAATATTGCTTCAGAAGATTGGATTTTATTTAGTCTGTAAGAGTGATATAAAAAAGTGAACTGAATACTTAGATGGCAGGGACTTTCTCAATTAAAGTTAACCGTTGAGCTGACTTCCAGCAAACTCAACTCCTTTATTATTCGCTGCAGATTAATGAATGCTACTGCTAGTGAAGGGAAGCGAGAGGTCATCCAAAGACTATTTTGTTTGCTCTTTAAGTATTTTTTTAACAAATGTTTGTTTGAGAATTTTTAACAAACACTTGCTTAATGCTAGAAGAGTGATATATTTCCCAAGTAATCAATGCTGTACATCATTATCAAGTGCAGTATCTCTTTCCTAGTCTTCAAGCACGAGTCACGAGAAGAGGTCACTTCAAATTGCAAACACGGCAAAACAAATGCATGATGTAAGTTTTTCTCATTTAATAAATAGGTGGACCAGAGCTTCTTTCTAATGAAGGAACAGCAAGACAAGTCAGTTCCTTTAGGGCCTGTCCTGTGAAGTGCTGAGCAGAGCCAGTCAAAAAAATGTCAGTGAAACTTTTTGCCATTGAAATAAATTGTTTTGGCAAAACAAATGTAATAGTATTGACAAATCCTTCATTGGGAAGGTTTCTCAGATTAAGGATGGAATTTCAGGGCAGGGGAGGAGAGAAAGAGTGAGAACCTTTTCCCCCTTCCCTCCCACCCTTTCACCTCCCACCAATAGGCTGGTGGTTAGGGTACTCACCTGAGATATAGCAGACTTAGGTTCAAGTCCTGCTCTAATTCCACTGGAAAGATCTCATTTTCTTTCCACATGAGAATGAAAACAAATGTCAAAACCTCACAACTTTTTCGTGCAAGTGCATTGCTTTCTCACCAGCCCTAGTGCTGAGCACCCTCAAATTATGTTTGTGCAGCACCTAGCACAATGGGGTTGTGTTCCATGCCTAGGGCTCCTAGGGGCTACCACAGCACAAATAAGGAACTCCAGTGCGAGTTGCAAGTGGTCAGCATCTCCCAGAATTAGTCCTTTTGGAAATTGTTAGGTGCCGTACTTTACAATTCCCCTCTTATGGGAAATTAATAAGCAGTGTTTTCTAAACTAGAGGCTCTTGCTTGGTAAGGGGGAAAATTCCAGCTCCCCACTCCACTAAGCCTGAGAACCCAGGCTTAGCACCAGGGTGTGGCAGAAATCCTCCCCCTCTCACGTCACAGGCTGGCAGCCAAGCTACCCTGCAGCCCCGAGGCAGCAGCCACCCAACATGAGCAAGAAACAGCTGGATCAATATAGCAGCAGTTCTTTGGGCTCTGCCTACATTCCTGCCTGTTCTGCCCTGCCCCACCCAGCAGTGATATGGAGACAGTCCCCACACTGCAGGACTCTGGAATTTGCAGGGGTTCTGCAGCCACTGTGAAGAGTCACACTGGTTTCAAGTATCAGAGGGGTAGCCGTGTTAGTCTGGATCTGTAGAAGCGACAAAGGGTCCTGTGGCACCTTATAGACAAACAGAGGTATTGGAGCATAAGCTTTCGTGGGTGAATACCCACTTCGCCGGATGCAAGCAGTGGAAATGTCCAGGGGCAGATATAAATATGCAGGGAAGAGTCAGGCTAGAGATAATGAGGTTAGTTCAATCAGGGAGGGCGAGGCCCTCTTCTAGCAGTTGAGGTGTGAACACCAAGGGAGGAGAAACTGCTTTTGTAGTTGGCTAGCCATTCATAGTCTTTGTTTAATCCTGAGCTGATGGTGTCAAATTTGCAAATGAACTGAAGCGAGTTTCTCTTTGGAGTCTGGTCCTGAAGTTTTTTTGCTGCAGGATGGCTACCTTTAAATCTGCTGTTGTGTGTCCAGGGAGGTTGAAGTGTTCCCCTACAGGCTTTTGTATATTGCCATTCCTTATATCTGATTTGTGTCCATTTATCCTTTTGCGTAAGGACTGTCCAGTTTGGCCGATGTACATAGCAGAGGGGCATTGCTGGCACATTATGGCGTATATTACATTGGTGGATGTGCAGGTGAATGAACCGGTGATGGTATGCCTGATCTGGTTGGGTCCTGTGATGGTGTCGCAGGTGTAGATATGTAGGCAAAGTTGGCATCGAGGTTTGTTGCATGCATTGAAACACTTTCATGGTCCCCTCTGATCACAGAAAAGGGAGCAGAACTTGACCCCTTGTCTCTTAAACTAATTTGGTGGGTTTTTTCTCCCTTTGCTTCTGTAGGAGCTTGGCCAAAACCACACACTGATCTGACTTTCCACATGCAAGAGTTTCCTTCTATTTTACAAATATGAGAATGAAACCTGACAGCAGTGAAAAGCTTATTTTCAGTTTGGATGGACAAACAATAAGGCACATGCTTCCTAGTGCATCCAAATGAGAATTTACCCCTTAGCTGGCCAGATAGTCTTGCCCACATGGTTTAGCTGATCGCCATATTTGGGGTTGGGAAGGAATTTTCCTCCAGGGCAGATTGGCAGAGTCCCTTGAGGGAGTTTCACCTTCCTCTGTAGCGTGGGGCACAGGTCACTTGCTGGAGGATTCTCTTCCCTTTGAAGTCTTTAAACCATGATTTGAGGACTTCAATAGCTCAGACATAGGTTCGGGGTTTATTACACGAATGGGCGGATGAGATTCTGTGGCCTGCGTTGTGCAGGTCAGACTAGATGATCATAGTGGTCCCTTCTGACCTTGAAGTCTATGAGTCTATGAGCTAGTTCTGAAAACAGCTTGTGAAAGAAGGAGTGAGGCAGGGTTCTCTTTACCTCTTACCAGCTATTACTTAAGGAATACTACTTCTAAAAATCCATATTTTATCATTGTTTTTACCTCCTGCTACACTTTGCTAAAAGGATTTATATGCATTCTCTTAACTGGCAAAGCCTGTTCTGGAGACAGAAACTTGCCAATGAATTGTTTGTTCTGATTAGGCCATGGAACTATATTGTGCTGTGAGACATTCACTTTTATTTCATGAATTGCTTTAACAATGAGCGTTGTACAACACACTTTATTTCCCCTCAACTACATTGAGATGAAGAGCAAAGAAGCAGCCAGAGGCAAACAGTGGGCCGCATGGCAAGAAATGTATATAAGTAAATACCAAAGCGTGCCCATGGACTACTGTGACTAGGTCCTCAGATATCAGGCTTTCCTGCTCAACACATATTTCACATCTAATGAGCAATTACCCATTGTTTAGTCAGTGAGGTGCACTGCTTTGAATCTATTCCCTGGACCGGATCCCAGTTAAAGAGCAGGTCATCTATTAGGGTGCTGATTTAAGTGGATTCTTTTGTAGTGGGGTAAGTGATAAACTCTGAAATCATAGAATATCAGGGTTGGAAGGGACCTTAGGAGGTCATCTAGTCCAACCCCCTGCTCAAAGCAGGACCAATCTCCACTTTTTGCCCCAGATCCCTAAATGGTCCCCTCAAGGATTGAACTCACAACCCTGGATTTAGCAGACCAATGCTCGAACCACTGAGCTATCCCTCCCCCCAATTCATTGGGTAAATGCAAAGTGCTGTTAAATCGATGGGCTCAATCCCCTAATGTGTTGAGCACCTTCAACACCCATTGTAGACTGGGCAGGAAAGGGCACTCAGCACCTTGCAGAATGCATTCAAGACCTAGAAATGGTTGCCTCATTTTCCTATCCATAAAGAGCCCAGTCTTGCAAGAGCCCTTGCATTCTCCAATGTGTTGAGTGCCCTTAGCTCTCCTTTTAGACAATGGTGGGAAGAGTACTTGACACTCAGCAGGAAGTGTTCAGTACCTTGCAAAACTGGGCTCTGTAAGAATATAAAAATATGCACCCACCTCCAGGTGGCAGCATGCGTCATAACTATATCAAGAGCAACGTTATGAACAAGGACACTGGGCCAAATTGCTGTTACAAGAAGTATCAGAGGCAGGGCCGGCTCTAGGCACCAGCCTAGGAAGCACATGCTTGGGGCGGCACATTGTAAGGGGCGGCATTCAGGCCAATCTTAGGGCGGCAAATTCCGCTCCTTTTTTTTTTGCTTTGGTGGTGCTCCGGCTGGGTTTTTTGTTTTTTTTTGCCTGGGGCAACAAAAAAGCCAGAGCCAGCCCTGACCAGAGGTGGTTTTAATGTCCATGCAAGGCAGATAAGATAATGTCCATGCAGGGCATAAGATAAGGTGTTTTCTTAAACACCTGCTTAAAAGACCTGCAGTTAGAACTGGTTGGAAACTGAGATTTGTTTTCTGTGGAAATTTTTGACTTTTTACTCCAAAAACAAAGCTTGGATTTCAGCACCGGAAAACCAAAAGTTTTCAGCTCAAAACCAAAACTTTGGGCATGGAAACTGGAAAATTTGGTGGGAGAAGGGAGGACCCAACATTTTTCAGCTTGATTTTTCGAATGAAAAATCAAACATCAAAAACCCAATTTTCCATTTTTTTTAAAAGAAGTTTTGATGGAAAACTTTCAATGAGCCTCACCTGCAATGCAGTGCTGTAAGATTTTATATTTAGTCAACAGCAATTTATAGAACACAGATAAAAGCTTGACTTCCAGCTATTATATTTTAACCTGTAGACAGGGCACAATAGAGCACTGCAGTAGGATCTTTGGGGCAGGGTGACAGCCTTTTAGGATATTGTAGAAACTAAGGGCTCATCTACATTTGAAATGCTATAGCAACACCGCTGTAGCACTTCAGGGTAGCTCAGTGGCCTCCCAGGAATTGAAATGGGGGGGGGGGGTTGGGGAAATTCAGGGTGGGTGTAGGGAAATCACTGGTGTAGCTACTACCTACGCTGATGGGAGGAGTTTTCCGGGTAATTCACTTCCCCAGGAGGTGGTAACTAGGGCCTGGTCTACACTACATCAACCTAACTCTGTAAGCGTCTACACTAAAAGGTTGCACCTGCCAATGTAATTCACCTGCTATGCCGACTTAACTCCACCGCCATGAGAGGTGTAGTGCTTAAGTCCACATATTTAGGTCAACACAGTGTCAGTGTAGACACTATGTTACTTACATCGACTTTAGTGGACTCCAGGAGGTGTCCCATAATGCTCCATCACTTTGAACTCTGCTGCCCAGCTGCCAGGTACACAGGTATATGCTCCTCCCTTCTAAAGCCCCATGAATTTTTGAAATTCCATTTCCTGTTTGCTCAGTATGGAGAGCTCACCTAGCGACTGCCCAACTGACCACACCAGCTCCCCACTGCAGGGAGCTCCTGCCCGGAGTACACAG
The DNA here is from genome assembly GCA_033296515.1 of Macrochelys suwanniensis. Classification (NCBI taxonomy): domain Eukaryota; kingdom Metazoa; phylum Chordata; order Testudines; family Chelydridae; genus Macrochelys; species Macrochelys suwanniensis. The sequence continues at coordinate 13,073,643 of CM065784.1, read as the reverse complement.
CAGGTGGTGGCTCTACTGGATCCGTGGGGAGTGCTCCGATCCAGCTGTAGAAACGTCGATATCTATGAGCAGATTGCTTGGGGGGAGAAGGGCTACAAGAGGGACCCAGAACAGTGCTGCGTGAAAGCCAAGGAGCTGCAGCAGGCGTACCAAAAGCAGGTGTACCAGATGGCCAGGACAGCAGGTGCACCAGAAGGCCAGGGAGGCTACCAGTCACTCTTGTGCAGAGCTGCAGACATGCCACTTCAGAGGAGCCAGAATCACAGGTCCTCAGAGTGAACAATGAGGAGAAGCTACTGAACAAGGAAGAGGAGGAGGAGTATGGAGGGCAAGCAACCACAAGATTCAGTGACACAGCTAACCAGGACCTGTTTTTGACTCCAGAGCAGTCGAGCCAGTCCCTACAGTCCAGCACAGGCAAGCCTGGTGCAGGGGAAGGAACCTCTGGTAAGTATGCGGTTTGCTTTGATATTGCAGGGACACATTTGTTCATTTACTCTTTTTTAATCATGCTAGAAGTGGTAGTGAAATAACCAATAGAGGTAGAGTTGCTATCTGCTTCTCATTCCCCTGTACAGTTAAGCAGAGGGGGTCCTGCAGAACAGTTTGCTTATGGGCACTTGGATGTCCTGTGAATCCTCCATAGAGATCTCAAGGAAACTTTCATGCAGGTAGTCTGCAATCTTCTGCCGAATGTTTCTGGGGAGAGCTGCCTTATTTCTTCCACTGAGGTAGTACACTTTCCCACGCCATTCATCAATTACTTCAGCAGGCACCAATGCAGTACATAGGCTAGCAACATATGACCCCAGTCTGCAGCCAGAAACATGCAGGAGCTGTTTCCTTTCAGTCTCCATTATTCTCAGGACTGAGATATCAGCTAAAATCTCCACCGCCCATAGAAAATGGTGCCAGCATTCAATTCAATTGCCCTATCCACATATACTCATGCCTGTGAACTACCTTCCCCCCTTATTATCCCAATTCATCCCCACCCTGCTGGCCATACTTGCCATGACTGGGACTGTCGCTGTGTTCTATGAATCCCAAGGAGAAGTGAGAATGTAGTGCTTGCAACTTGTGTGGATTAAGGGGTGTAAATTTAGTATACCAAGTTTCCATTTATCTTGCGAATACACTCACAATAATATCTCTGTACATTGGATCTTTTGCAACTGGCAAAATGCAATGTGGCCTTGAGGATGTCTCCACCCACACCAGCGGAGCAGCTCAGACAGATGAGGAGGAGGAGGAGGAGGAGGAGGAGGAGGAGAAAGAGGACACGGGATGACATGTTTTAAATGATCCTGCAAGCCTCTGGTGCTTCGGATACCTAGTAAAGGGCTTAGAGGATCACTGTCATGGACAGGGACAGAGCAGAGAGGAGAACAGCACAGAATAAGGAGACAGACGTGCAGCAGGAAATGCTAGAGTTTCTCAAGCGGCAAACAGACCTGCTGGAGACTCTTGTTGACCTTCAGGTTCAACAGACCCATGCTCGCCTCCCTCTGTAGCCCATAGAGAACTGCATTCTGGGATCTCGTGTATGTTTTTCATTTCACAAACACATATGCAATTGGTAGGAAATGAAAATGACTGTTCTTCCTCCTTCAAAGGTTCTTTCCCCAGTATTTCTAAGGTTTAATTCAGTTATAAATATGTCTATTTGCATGGGCTTGGAATAAAAGTGTATTTATGAAAACTTAATTCATCTTTATTAGTTCATAACATATACTGGCTGGGCTGACATCATTCGCAGATAATAGCAATAGGTGCATTTGCAATGTTATATTACCACACGCACAGCACTCATTACTAGGTTCATATCAAGGTGCAAAAAAACAATGCCAGGCAGAGTATACCACAGCAACACACATTACTGTGGCTCACTGTTAAAATGGTCTTTCAAAGACTCCTTGATTTGTATAGCTCCCCATTGAGCTCTTCTTATAACCCTGGTATCTGGCTGCTCAAAATCAGCAGACAGCCATTCCACTTCTGTCCGCCACCTCAGCAGAAACTTTTCCTCCTTTGCTTCACAGATACTATGAAACACACAGCAGGCAGCTATAACCATTGAGATATTTTTTCACTGAGGTCTAATCTCATTAGTAGACAGCACCAGCAGCCTTTCAAATGGCCAAAGATGCATTCAACGTCATTCTGCACCTGCTGAGCCTGTAACTGAAGTGCTTCTTGCTGCTGTTGAGGTGGCCAGTGTACGGCCCCATGAGCCATGGGAGTAAGGGTAGCCTAGCTCTCCCAGGATCATTTTTGGCATTTCAACATCCCCAATGCTGATCCACTTGTCTGGAAAGAAAGTCCCTACTTGTAGGTTTCTGAACAGGCCTGTATTCTTAAAGATGTGTGTGTCAAGCACCTTCTCTGACCATCCTCTGTTGATGTCAGTAAAATGTCCCCGGTGATCCACCAGCATTTGTAATGCCATAGAAAAGTACCCCTTTCTATTGATGTACTCTGTGACGAGGTGGTCTGGTGCCACAATAGGGATATGTATGAAATCTATCACCCCACCGCAGTTTGGGAACCTCATTGCTGCAAAACCATCCGTTATGTCCTGCACATTGCCCAGTGTCACAGTCCTTTGTAGCAGGATGCGATTAATGGCCCTGCATATTTGCATCACACCAACCCCCATAGTGGATTTCCCAGCTCCAAATTGATTCCTGACTCATCAGTAGCACTCTGGTGTTGCAAGCTTCCACGCAGTGATCGTTACTCGCTTTTCCACGGTCAGTGGAGGTCTCATTTTGGTGTCACTGCGCTGGAGGACTGGGGCAAGCTCCGCACACAGTTCCAGGAATATGGCCTTGTGCATCCGAAAGATCTGCAGCCACTGCTCATCATCCCATACCTCCATAACGATGCCATCCCACCAATCAGTGCTTGTTTCTTGGATCCAGAACCGGCACTCCACCGTCTGCAGCTGCTCCTTGAATGCCAACAACAGCAACCTTGAATTGTTTCTTTCTATGTCCCACAGCAAGGCAGCCTCCAAGGAATCGTCATGTTCCCTGTATTTCTTCTGGTGGCTCTGCAAATACTGCAGGATCAGGCACCCCATGCTTGCAGTGCTCATCACAATAGTGCAGAGATGTGCAGGATCCAGGCTTTTGAAACAAGGCACAAAATATTATGGGATACGGATAAAATTACGGGATGGAGAAAATTGCATCATGGGATGTTGAAACCATGTTCCCAGTCACCCCTGCGTGATTTGATTGCCCCCATGAGGCATTGCAAGCCTTCCCAAAATACCCTGTGCTAGATGGTGGCAAGCTGCACAGTGGAATAGCTTCTCGCGGTGCACTGCTCTCTGCATCGATGTGCACCAGCGACACAAGGAGTATCATGTGGACATACAAAAGCAATTTAATTACTTCCGTGGCTCTATGTTGTTGTAATTTAGGTCGACTTAATTATGTATTGTAGACTTGCCCTAGGTCACTGGAAGAATCCTTCCGTCGACCTAGCGCTGTCTACCTGGGGGTTAGATTGGCTTAACTACATTGCTCCAGGGTGTGGATTTTTCACTCCCCTGAGCAATGTAGCTGGGCCAATCTAACTTTTTAGCATAGACCAGGCCTAAGACTTTCAATGGGAGTTGTATGCCTCTCTCCTTTAAGCCTCGATGAAAATCCCAGGTTTCACATGATTAGATTTAAATGATGATAAAGAACTTTCCATGACAGGAACAGTATCTGTTCTGTTCTAATTACTTACATGCATTTGATTATAAAACATTAGTCACATTTCCAGCACAAGAAAGAGATTGGGGTGGAAAATATTTAAACTCCTCTCATAGTTTACTTATTTATTGGCTAGTTGTTCTTAGGTTTTCTTTTCAACAACAACCAAGTTTGGGATACAAATCTGATGCCAGGTTGTGATTGATTGCACGCAGGACCAATTGGAACCCTACTCATTTTAAAATTGATAGCACATAGACCAACAGTGGTGGTGCAGTTTTTCATTATATGAAATGGAAAAGTGATTTAATAATTCTTTCTGTCTTAGATTGCTTTAAAGAATTTTAGACAGTTAAAAATTGCATGGATTTTAAACCATATGTGTGAGAGTGGAAAAAAATAAGGGTTTTGTTTTTCCTATTTTTAATATGAGCCAGATGAAACAAAAAGATTGTTTCCTTGCAAACTATAGGTCAAGTACCTATATAGGCTTTGAGATGGCTCTGTAAGTTATCATGTTATCTTTCTTTCTTGACAGTATACCATTATGTGGTGTATCATTTCAGCATTTACTATCTTTCATGTCCTTTTATCTTCACACTAGGATTTCTTTTTAAATTCCGATCCATGCATTTGGTTTCATTATATAACACTGGCTTTTACAAAAGAGATTTTTTTTTTTGCAGTGGCTCTTCTTATTCTTTGGTTTCATATTTGTCAGCATCAGACTGAAATAGTACACCCGCAATGGCTATTTTATCTTGTTAAAGATAAAAACAATACGGCAAACTAACTATTTTTGGAACACAATTTTCAAATTAAAAGAAAGGAAAAAGTATTAAGTGTCACAGCTAAGTTGAACTATATTGGAAAAGGGGAGAGAAAAAAATCTTGAGTTGAAGTGATTTAAAAAAAAATTAAATAAAAGGGTGACCCAAAATGTTACAACTGTCACGCAGCAATGTGTTATCTTAAATTATTTATTTAACATCTGGTAAATATTATCCAAGCTATAGTACAGATAAATTGAATAAAAGAATACCAATGCCAGGGGAAAAGAAGAATTGCTTAATACTGTAAGTATATAGAACTGTTCCACACAGCAGTTCATTCTCTCTCTGCAAGGGTAGATGTGAAGCATGGTATCGGGGTAAAATGCATCTGCTTTGTTTCACCTTAAGTATGAAGATATCAAAGCAGTTTTAAGGATTTAATTTAATCTCAAACACAAATTCTATGAAAACAGTCTGACAGTGACATGAGATTTTATATAACTTCTCTCTCTCTCTCCCTCCCCCCCCCGTCTTTTCTTGTAATGAAGCTTCCCAGATTATTCATTTTATTTTATCCTATGCATATTGGAGGTCAGATTGAAGTTTCTTTGAGAAAAGAAAATAATTAAGCCATCCACAAAGGTTTTTTGCTGGGTATGAGTGAAGCAGCACAGGATAGAGTTACTTTATGGGGTTGGGGCCAAACAGAAATACTTCAGGGAGAAGAAACGCCACGTTCAATGACTTGGGGAACAAAATAAAAATAGGCTGGAGCCTGGGTGGAGGTAGGGGCATGGGCACCCCATCAGTTTGTGAGTTACAAATAGAACCAAAGGCTTAGCTTAAATATACCCTGATTTAGTGATTTTTCTGGAAGTTATGGAGAGCCAATTCAATTACAGTGGGAAACTGAGCATTTATTTATAAGAGTGCTTCCATGGTCAGTGTCTGCTAAGTTCTACTTGGGTTACTTGATACTGCTTATGATCTCTAAATACTTATTCCAGTTCCCCCTTTGTCTAGATAATGGGATTTGTGTTTTACTGTTTTGCACTCTTCTTACCATCTTTATCAAAAGTATGGGATAGAAGACTTAGGGCCTGATCCAAAGCCCCTTGAAATCAATGGAAAGACTCCCCTTGACCACAGTAGGTCAGGCCCTTAATATCCAGCAATGGCTCCTACGGTATGTCTACACTGCAATTAAACACTTGCGGCTGGCCCATTTCAGCTGGCTCGGGCTCATGGGAGTCTGGCTAAGGGGTTGTTTAATTGCTGTGTAGATGTTCGGGGCCTCCCCAGTCACACGGTCCAAGAGCCCAGGCTCCAGTCTGAGTCAAACGTCTACACTCCAATTAAACAGCTCCGCAGGCTGAGCCCCACGAGCCCAAGTCAGCTGACATGGGTCAGCAGCGGGTTTTTAATTACAGTGTAGACATACCCCTACAGTCAGTTACATGTAATTACATTGTGTTACTTAATTGGAACCAAGTCTTGGTTTCAGCATCCAACCAGAATACATTCACTCTGCTCTGTGGATCACCACATAGGTTGGGAGAAAGAATCTTCCCCTAACTCCCATTAGATGCTCTTGGTGTTTCATTAATTCACACAGGTCCTGTGATAGGTGATGTCCATGTTTATGTAGATCCATTGGGCCCACCTCACTCAGGGCCCAAAGCCCCTGCATGCTGAGATGCAGAGGGCCCCAGCAGAGCATGGACTTCCCACATGAGGTCCTGGACTCTTGGCCTTTCCTGCACAATGGAACCAATTCCACTGCCATTATCTGTACACTGTATCCAGGATTGTCCGTTTTACTTTTATTTTTTTTAAAACCCTTTCCCCAAAAATTTAGACCATGCGAATAATGTCACATTGACAACTCCGGAGACCAAAGCATTTAATTTATCTCCACAACAGATCAGAGCAGTGCCAGCTTCCCCAAGAATATGTCTCAGCTATGACCTGGGAAGGTCTTCTTCTATGGGTGTGAGGGCAATTCTGTGTCCATGTCTTATTAAGCCTTTGGACTCACTGCTAAGACTGACAGTACAGGTGCTATGTGTGATTATGATTTTTGTGAGTATGGGACTTGTCCAGTAGGCACTGGTTTGAGATTACCAAATTTGTTTCATAGAGCCTCTGTGCTTGGCCCTCCCCATGGGGGTGAACTTCAATCTAAGAGAACAAACAAATAATATTAAATTCTCTTTCCTGTAAACAGAGCTGTCTATCATTATCAATGGGAGTGTTGCACAGGAATCAACGGGAGAATAGGTGCTTTAAACATGTGAAAATAATATGGCCCCATAATAGTTGCCTTAAGGTGAATCTGTGAAAAAAGCAGAATATTAGCATTTTGCAAGAGTGAAAAGTTTAATTTTGTTGGCTTACTGGCTGTGTAAAATGTTTAGGCCAGCTCTAATCAAGAAGGATGGATACTCAAAAAGATTAAGCGAAAATGCCACTGAAATCTCTAATTCAACAAGACAAAGACCTTAGTTTCATAACTGTTCTAAGTTAAATAGTTGCCTGTAGAAAAGAGAGTTGAATATTGCTGCTTTCTATCATACCTGGTTCTTTCTCCCAAACAGTGTAAGCAGCAAATCTGAATCTGTCAACCCAGAAGTATAATTTAAATAAAACAATTCACAACTGACAGGGGATTTCCACAGACTTCACTTGGAAAATATGTAATTAGTTAACCTTCATTAACAGGCAGTAAGAATTCTGTTGCTAGCCCAAGGTACATATGAACCAACAAGAAGTGTTACTTGGACAGGTGAAGAGGGGAGGAAGAATATAAAAATAAGGATTGCTAAATTGGGACACGCTGAGTAGAAAGGCCTGTTTATAATTTGCCTCTTCTCTAGGGAATAGGACACTTCTACCCTGGTAACACAGAGCGTACAGTAGGTACAGAATGCCATATAAACTACTTGTGCTTAGTCACTGGGTGGGAGATTCTGTGCTGCACCCAAGAGACAGGGATAGACTAATGTGGCTTTAAGCCACGTTTGGGCCCTCTTAATTGTCTAGAGGAGAGAGGAGAATCCGGAGTAATTTGTACAGCCCTGAAGGCTGATCTAAGGAATGGCAGCCTGCAGGGCTGCTCTGTTGGCTGCAGCTGGAATCACCACAGTGCTGTCCTGTGGCCCCACCCTCGAATGCCCCTCCCAGCTTCAGCCCTACATCTGGTATACCCCTTATGCTGGGGGGACTTGTGAGGGGAGTCCTTGGGGGCAGCTTTTATAGCTGTCTTGTGCGGTTCGTGACCTGAGGAAATCCTCCCCCAGCCAGATAATGGGGCTTCTGAAAATCATTTTTGCAGGTGAGCATAAAGCGTAGATATAGTTCTGTTTACTGTCTGGGGGCAGGAAACCTCATTTCTGTGTTGTCATGTAAACATATGGTGTTCTATTAATGTTTCATAATAGTGTTTAAAATCGCTTGAAGTCAACATTTCAAGTTTTTTAAAAAGTTGGAATCTTTTCCCCCACCCATTTGTAATTCAATCAAGCATACAACAGACCAGAAATTGGCAGATTGCAGCTTCCATTTGCAATGTTGAACAAGTGCCAGACTTGAGGGCAGGACTCCCACAAAACTACAAACAAACTTTCTTTTTGCAAACAACTTTAATGGTCTAAAGTAAGCAAAGTTCTCATCAGGTGAACTTGCACACGTACCAAACCATTAAGTGTTTCAAGGACTGTCTTATAGCTTGGGGTGAAAGGGAAAAAAAGAAGCAATTTATGTATCAAAGTAAAACCTCTTCCTTATTCTGGACCAGATTTTGCCACCCTTACTCAGAATAAGTGGTAGTGTACCCTGCAAATGATCCCACTGAACTCAATGAGACTACAGACAAAGTAAGATACTACTCAGTGTAGCAAAACCCAGCCTTCTTTCCATTTAACGTACAAGAGCCATGTCCTGATCCTGCCTATATATGAATGCAAGCTAGTGTCTTCCCTTGGGCCTGTGTGGTTGGCCACTGTTTGGGGTTTTGCATGTTTGTTTCTAGTAGGAGGAGAAATTGATTACACACGTCAGGTATATTCTTGGGTACAATTCTGATTTCTTTACAAAGCATGTACACCAAGTCCTGTGTCTTTTGAAAACAGCTGGAATGAACAACCAGTTTCCTTGCTCGGAAATCCCCAAGCCTGCCTTTTCAGTGAATTCTGTGCCTAAGGAGCTCCATCTCTGCTCAGGGCCATACTCATGACTTCATCTCTCGCTGCCTGCTGGCTTTCTTCCTCTCTCGTACAGACACACACAACCAGTCAGTCTCCTGGCCCCTGTGGTTGCAGTCAGTCCCAGGGAAACAGCCTAGGCCACATGGTTTAGCTCTGTTTAGCTTCACTATGTGCCCTAGCACCTTGGGCAGTAGTCTCCTGTTGTTTCAGCTATCACTGCACAAAGGAGCAATTAATTGTTCCTTCCATCTTGCCTGAAAGCACAGTGCTTAGCACACCCATCAGCTTTAATCAGTTTTATAACTGCCTATGAAGAACAAAGACCTAATGCCAGCATAGCACCATTAACATTTCTGCATTCTGACTATTTTTTAGCACCAAGACATTAGAACAAAATGTCCTAGATCAGATCTAACCAGGGACTTTCCCTTCAATTCTGAGTTTGGCACAATTTAAATTTTATAGGCATATTGCCCCAACTTATAATATTTCATCTAAATGTGTGCAACAGTGTTAGTGATGAGTAAATACTCTTCATAACTTTCATTATGTACCCTATTAAAATAGAGCACTTTTTTTTGGTCATCGGAGTCTAGTCTCCATTTTTTGCCCTCCTTTGTAATTCATTTGGTATATTCTGTCTAGTGAGGAACAGCAAGAAATTACTAAGAAAGTTGGCAAGTGGTTATGTTGAAAAATTGGAAAGGGTTCAGAGTACCTACATTGGGGAGAGATTTATGATAGTAAACAGCAGAAAAGGCATAATGGGATTCAATGACTGGAAGCTGAGGTTAGACACATTCAGACTAGAAATAAGATGCCATTTTTTAGCAGTGAGGATAATTAACCACTAGAACAATTTACCTAGGGTGGTGGTAAAGTCTCTATCTTTAAGTCAAGATTGGGTATCCTTCTATAGCTCAGACAGAAGCTGCTTGATGCGGGGGTGTGTGTGGTGGTGGGGATTGTTTTTGGCCAGTATGATTCAGGAAATCAGACTAGATGATCATAATGGGCCCTTCTGGCCTTACAATCTATTAATCTATTTAGGAGGCTTTTTGTGATTCCAGGGATTCTGCCACACTTATAGATTGAGATTTTCAAAGTAGCCTACGGGAGTTAAGATAACTAATCCCATTGAAATTCAATGGAAGTTGAGAGTACACAGCACTCTGCAGGATTGATGCCTGGAGTGGACATAAAAAGGACATTCTCAGCATTGGGGAGAAGTCAATAGGCACTCCCCGTTTTGTAAAGAATTGATTTTTGTTTACAAAGTTGACTCAAGTCAGGAAAAAAATAGTCAGGAGTTTGTTCTCACATCTGTGTACTGGAAGCTGAGATAAAGACATCCTTTTAAATCCACAATAAAGCCCTTTGCCCTAAACCATAAACATACTCATCGGGATCATGAGTGAGGCAAATCAAAGTAAGAGACTAAGGTAGAAGAATTTATCTAGCAAAATTTCAACCGCTGGATACTTCTGCGTGCTGCTGACATCACAAATTTTCTGCAGTCCCTGAACCCAGAGTAAATGCAGCACAGTTTACAGCAGGGTAATAGATAAAGTACTTGGATTATTCAGCACAACAACTAGATTATCTGAAGGACAAGCAGGATTTACTCCTCACTTCTTCACTGACATTTTTTTACAAGTGGTTTTCTGAATTGATATTCTGCCATAATCCATTGGTAGGATTCCTGAAAGGATAATGACTCACAATTCAGATTTCGGGAGCAGTCTCAATCTCTCTGCCACCGTGAAAAATGGAAGCAAAGTGTCAGGATAGACTAAGACCAGTTAAAGATACCTGTGAAAACAGCCATGTTAGAAAAAAGTCTGCAGCCAAGAAAAGCAAGCAGAGCCGGGGCTAGGCATAAGCAGACTACGCAATTGCTTAGGGTCCCAAGCAGCTCAAGGGGGCCCCCCATTAATTATTAGTATGTGTTGGAGAGGGAATATTCCTGCATAGTGCCCCCAATGGGGTAGCACTGCCTCTAAGCAAGACACGGATGTTGCAAAGGTGGTCTCCTGTCCAAATCTTAGTTCCCATTTGTGGGTTCATGGACCTCACTGGCATTATCTCTGCACTTTATTTTCTTCTGTTCAAGTATTATTTACTTCTGTTAACGTAAAATAAACGAGCAGTGAGGGACATAGGAGGATGCACAAAAAGTGGAATAGAATAAAGAGCCACCAAGACCAGAATGTTCACATGGACTCAGCTGCCACACTCATGTCAGGGGGCTGAACACCTCTGAACATTTGGTGCTATGTTCCAACAGTAACTGAGCCTTTTTGAACACCTGGATCTGATTTTAGGTGTTGAGCACTTGAAAAGGTGGCCCCACGTGCATTTTAAAATAATGGAATAGTCAAGGACAGTGCACAACAAGAATGTTCATTAAAAATATACCATTGCTGCGACTTTAAGGCTGAATCAGATTTTGAAGGGACTACGGATGGCCTTTTGCTTAAGATACAGTTGTAGCAGTCAGAGACCTTGGTTCTGTTCCTTGCTTTATCATGTACTTCCTGTGTACTACCTTGGCCAGCTCAGTAAGGCCGACATCCTCAAGCTTGGGTGACTAGAAGTTAGGCACCTGAATCTGGATCTGGCCACCTAAATAGATGGCCTGTTTTTTCAGGGGTAATAAGCAATCAAAACACTCAGTCACTGGGAGGAGATAGGAGTGAGTGCTCCTCATCTCTGAAAATCAGGCCATTCATTTAAGTATTTAATTATGGATTAATGTAGGCACCCAACTTTTAATATAAACAGAAGGTTGCCTAAGGTCGAAAGTTTTGGCCTAAACTTCTTTGTGCCTCGGTTTCCCAATCAGCCAAAAATGTGGGGTTTTGTGTGTGCTGGTGGTTGTTATATTTTATTTGCATTTTATTCCCCCCCTCCCACAAATAAATAAATAAAGGAATGTCACAGCAGCTGCTGGAATCAGTGACTACTGACCCCAGTCCGAGTCATAACCTTTTGTGTCCCTGACGCATGTCAGGTGCCTGGGGCCAGAAAAGAGCAGCCGTATTCTTGTATGTCATGCTTTAATGACAACACTCATGCAACCCATTTGAAGAGAGTTTGGCCTCATGTTTGGTTTTGAATAGTTGGTAATATTAGTGGGGTTTTTTCTTAGGTGGTCTGACTCATTTCTTTGACTCTGAATCCTTTATACAGAGCTGTCCCTTCGGTAGGGCGAATCGGGGCGACCGCTCCAGGCCCCATGCTGTGGGGGGCCCTGTGGGCTGGTGTGTTTGGCCGGCACAGTCAGTCCCAGACGAGACGAATCTGTTACTTCCACCCCAGGCCCCCTTGCTCCGGGCCCTGCGCTTTGGGGCAGATGCGATTGTCCGGTGCGGTCGGTCTCAGAAGAGACGAATCCATCACTTCCATCCTGGGCCCCACAGCCCCCTAGGGATGGCCCTGCCTTTATATCAGTCGCTACTCCTATCTACTCCTAGTCTCTCTCTCTCTCTCTCTCTCTCTGCTCACAGGGCACCCCGAAACCCCCCCATCAAACCACTAGGTTATGAAATGTAAGGGTTCAGCCGTAGCAGAGGTTTGCAGACTTTATCTAATACTGTTTGATCATAGACATGTGCACAGGCCTAGATGGGCAAAACTGAACCCACAGGTCAATTTACCAGGACACTCTTATAAGTTTCATACTAAAACACTAACCCACAGGACCTGCCAACGTTACTGGGAGCACAGTATAGAATAAAAATGTAACATTTGCCAGGAAACACATTCCCCGTGGCACAGACTTGTATCTCACATAGCCTGTGAGGCAGTGTTGTCTATTGCTTAGAGTAGGTGACGGAGTTCAAAGCCCCGAGTCGGTTTTTGGTTCTGCCTCATTGCGTGACTTCAGGCAAATCATTTAATCTCTTTACTTGACTTTGCAATGAGGATAAACATACTCGTCTTAGAGGAGTGCTGTGCAACTTAGATCCAATATATATTATCATTAACCATAGCAGTATTCCCAACCCCAGCAGCTCAAAATTCATGAGGCAGACCCAAAAAGTCATGAGATTGGCCTAAACATCATGAGCTTGTTATACCAGATTAAATCATGATTTTTATCTCACCTTCTGATTTTTGATCTCCCCCTGCCTCCCAGTGTATGTGTGACTAGCACTGTACTGCCTATGCTTGCATGTGTATTGAGAGGGAGGATTTTGGCTCCTGCTGCAGGAGCTCTCACAATAACGCAAAGCTCTTATCTTTATGCAGTTATGGAGCAAGGCCTGCAGGTCCCACTCCCTATATCGTGCCCTCCCAGGCCATGGCAGTCACTTGTTCCCATAGCTGCCTAAGTTTCTGCAGCTCCATGTAGGACATTTTTCACCAGTGAGAAAAAGTCACTAGTCCCCCCAAACGGTCCCTTGCCACTGTTTGTTGCGGGGGTGAGGGGACGGTATAACCACAGGAGGAACATTAAAGATTTGCTCACTGATGAGGAGCATCATGCATGGAGCTGCACACAACTTTACTTCCCCCCAAAAGTCAATGAATGTTCCATACCTTTTGTGGCCCTACTGTTGCCTCATACCTGCTGCTCCCCTGTCGGAAGCCCTCACTCAGGAGTGTGGGATGCAGAGGGAGATGATGGAATCTGGTTTCTGCTTTGCTCCTGGTCAGCAGCAGCAGCCATGCCCAGCGCAGGAAGGAAAATCCTGGGGAAATGAGAAGGAGGTGCGGGTGAAAGCTGAGCAACCAGGGCAGCACTGCTCCAAGCAGCTGCCGAGGGAGGCAATGTACAGCCCTGGCAGAGGAGGTGTATTGAAGTGGCTCCCCCAAACAATGTGCACCTCAGGGCAGTGGGAAGAGGTGGGGGATGGAGGGCTTAGACAGAGCAGTGGGGTGATGTGGAAAGGGACAGAAAAGCTTACCTGACAGCCCGAGCATGGCCGCCCAGAGCTGACAGCAAGAGACCCTCCTCATGGGGCTGACAACGGGAGCTCCTCACAGGGCTGACAGCGGGAGCTTGGCTGTCCGGGGCTGACAGCAGGAACCTGGCCGCCCGGGGCTGAAAAAAAAATCCTGAGATTTGAGAGTTCTATTGCGGGATCATGAGTGAGGCTTAATTTTACTTATAAATCGCATCTCTCGTGATAAATTCCCGAGAGTTGGCATGTCTTCTATCTGTGGGGAATCAAGCATTCCTACTGCTATACGTTTCATAGAGGCAGATACAGTCCTAGCCTGGAAAGGTTTACAGGCTGCATAACCTAGATAGATCATACAGATCACACTGGGCAGCGAAACATAGTACAGTATGAAACCAGTGAGGTGTTTTGCTCTGGCCTCAAATAATTTCTTCCTTTTGATGAATTATTGCTGAAAACACTGCAGAGGGGGTATTTTAAAGGGAGAAGGAAGAAGGTCTTTCAAATCACAGATTATAACTCCAGAAAAGGACCATTGTGATCATCCAGTGCAGGGGTTCCCAAACGTTTTACTGGCACAACCCCATTTTAAGGAAGTATTTCTGCCCAGGATCTCAGACAGCATAGAGGACGCCATTTTAAAGAGCAAAATGGCATCCTCCGCACAGCATGACCTCGTATATATGGTGCAGGCGAGGTTACGCTGTGAGGAGGATGTCATTTTGTAGAGCAAAATAATGTTCTTCATACTTCATGATCTCTCACACACCATACATGTGAAGTCACACTGTGTGGAACAATATGACATCCTGCACACAGTAGGGATCCCACCCGCTGCTAGCATGATCCCATTTGGGGTCACAACGTACAGTTTGGGACCCGCTGACCTGATGTCTGACCTCCTGCATTACGCAGGCCATAGGACTGCCCTGGATTAATTCCTGTTGAACTAGAGCATATCTTTCAGACAAATACTCAATCTCGGTTTTAAAATGTCTAGTGAGGGATAATCCACTATACCCCTTGGTAAATTGGTCCAGTGGTTAATTACCTTTTACTCTTAAAAAATGGTGCCTTTATTTATAGTCTGAATTTGTTTAGCTTCAACTTCCAATCATTGGATCTTGTTATACCTTTGGCTACTAGACTGAAGAGCCTTCCTATCAGTTTTTCCCCCCTCATCTAGGCATTTAGACTATGATTAAGGCTAAGATTTTGTCATGGTTATTTTTAATAAAAGTCAGAGACATGTCATGGGCAATAAACAAAAATTCACCGAAGTCATGACCTGTCTGTGACTTTTGCTGCTGTGGCTCCATGGTTTCCCCTGCTACCATGGGGGCTGGGAGCTGTGGGGTTCCCCCTCTGCCCCAGGCAGCTGGAAGCTGCAGGGTGACCATATTTCCCAAAGAGAAAATGGGACATCCCCAGCTACTCGCTTGAGGCATCCCCCTCCCTGCACTAGGTCGCCTGTCACTGGAACCCTGAGGAGGGCCCCTTCAGGAGTCTGTCACCTGTCCCTGGAACCTTGCAGGGGGCCCCCTGTCTCGGGAACCCTGCCAGGGCCCCACTGGCTGCCAGTTCCACAGTCTGGCAGCCCCTGGGGCTGAAGCAGAGACTGTCACAGAGGTCTCTGGAAGTCAGGGATTCGGTGACTTCCATGACCTCTGTGAAATAAAGGTAGTCTTAACTATGATCAAGTCCCCCTGGTCCTGCTCTTTGTGCAGGGGAGGACAGTTGCATGGGAGAAGGCACAAAGTGAAAGGTGAAGGATTGTATTTTGGCATCTTTGCCTTGATAGCGCTATATAAGTGTAAAGTAATCTCAGTTTTGCAGTTATTAATTTGCATAATTTGTTCTTTCTAGTAGATTCTTACTTTTTTTTTTCTTTTCTCTGTTTGGAGCGATGTATTGCAAAAGTTTCCCATGCATCTTATAGATATAACTCTGCTGCAAGCAGAATACATAAATAAGTCTGCAGATGTTAAAAAGGAATTTGAGCTGATGTTTTGAACTTTCCATGTGGCACTTTATTAGTCATACCCAGAGTAAGAAAATGTTCACCTTATGCAGGTGACAATTTATGTTTTAGAAGGGTTTAAAAACAGGAAAGGTCTTTAGGGCACTTGAAACAAGTACACACATGGGATGCATACAGGCAGGTGCAAGAATGCTGGAACTTTGTCTCCTTCAAAAAATCAGTAATCGCTTCTGTACCTTTGAATTTGTAACAGCAGCTTCACAATGACGTTACCCAAATACCTAGCACATGCTGGCACAGCAAGGATTTCAGTAATGACTTGGTGGCCATAGGCACAGGGACCCAAGAGTCAGTAGCATAGCTAGTGGGGGAGCAGGGGGAGCGGCTGCTCCCCCTGAGCACATTTTCCAAAAGTGGCGCCTTTCCAAAAGTCCCGCCGCTGGCCACACCAAGAGCCTGCTGCTGGCCTGGGTGAAAGAACCCAGACTGGCAGCGGGCTGAGAGACCCCGGCTTGCAGGAGTCTGTGGGGGGAATCCCAGAGCTGGGCAGGCTGAGCGGCTCAGCCAGCTGCCACTCTGGGATCCCCACTCCCCCGTGGGCTCCTGCCAGCCGGGGTCTCTCAGCCCGCTGCCAGTCTGGGTTCTTTCACCCAGGCCAGCAGTGGGCTCTTGATGGGGCCAGCAGTCGGGTCGGGTGGCGCCTTTTTTTATATGTGTTCGCTCCCCCTGCTGTTAGAACCTGGCTTCGCCACTGCCAAGAGTATGAAAACTTAAGGTAGGAGGTCAAAACAGAGGAATGCAGAGTTAAGAAAGGGACAAGTAAAATAAAGACCTCACCGAATCTTTTCCCCACTCCATGAAACAAACCCCAAACACACCTTCTGGAGGTTTAAGAAAGTGGATGTCCTAGTTTGGTGGACTCACTGCACAAGAGGACATCCTTGAATTGGCCAAAACTGGAAATCTCTCTTCTTGTTGAAGAAAAAAACCAAACAAATGGAGGGGAAAACTGTTATGTGAAGTGTATAGTGTCCTCCCTTCTCTTTCTCTACACGTTGCTAATAGTTTAATGGTCCTAAGTACTGTTCTCTTCCTCTTGTAGAGGAGAAAGTGAATTTCTGCATTTACCTACAGCCTTCTCCTAGCATTTCTTGTCTTCTGCTGCTGGTTGGAAACAGTTGCTGAGATTCTTCACTTGTCTCTCAGGACACAGCATTCAGAACCCTCCCGGCAGCAGGTGAGAAAGACAGAGACCTCTCCCTGTCTGTAGCAAAGCAAAGGGCCATTGGGAGCACAGCCAGAAGGCAGGCTGCTACTTGCTGCTTTATAAGGAGGTGGCTTTCAGGGCCAGCTTCCCTGCATCCAGCAGCCTTTCCAGCCTTGTCTCCCCCAAGGCCAGGTCCTATTGTCCTTCCCTTATCCCAGATTTCCATTTGTTTTCTGGGGGAACATGTGTCCTGCACTTTCCCCTGCATTAGGAGATGCTCCTATCTCCCCTTGATTCCCTTGTCGTTTTACGGCTGCTACTATTGGAAACAGCAGCCAGCAAAAAGTTTTGCCACAGATTCTGCCACATCTTGCTGCCTTTGGGAACCCAACCATTTGCTGATATGATAAGCAGCTCTGAGCAGAAGGTGTGATTTCTTCCCAGAAAAGAACAGGTCCTAAACAGCTCAATTGATGTAATATATAACACACACACAGGAGCTGTGTTCTTAAGTCTTTGCAGGATTTGACCCATAGAGTCCTCTGCTACAGCAATAGAATTTCTGTTAGCTTTCACTACCGTCAGATTTAAAGGATTGACAACCAGTCCTGCATTTGCAGATAGTCTACTACTTTTCATCTATTTGGATCGCTTCTAGTCTGAACTACACAGCCATGTGTGGAACACATGTGTTTTATCCTAAGGCTAGGGAGCTACATAAATTACACATGCAAAATATGTCAAGCACATGTGAATATGTCCAGAATCAACATGTAATTTTGCTACGGAAAAAGTAAGTGGTGTTTAATTAGCTCATTTATTTAAAGGGGATCTGTGTAGTGTACAATTTGCAGAAAATGAGATTTTATTTGTCATTGTGCTGTCCAAGTTGTGAAGTTGGGTGCCAATATTTCCTTTCCTTCTGTGAATTTTACTCATGCCCATATATTACAGTTCAGGATTGGAAACTCTTACTGCAAAATTTAAGTTAAGACACCATGAGGTGAGCGCTTCCTGGAGATGACGCAATTCTTGAGTGATCTGATTGTTGCTAGTCAGTGTTGGACCAGGCTGTACCTAAACATTCCAGTATTATTTATTTAAGAACATTTGGGGGAGAAAAATCTAAGCAAAATGCCTTATAATCTTTCTTGAGTTTAGGTATACTTTATTGAGTTTATGTATACTTTCCAGAGAGCTAGAGAATGAAATTGGCCTGAACTGGGATACCAAATCCAAACTACAATCCCCAACTTTGGTGAAATTCAGATCTGGAAACAAATTTTACACTTGGGTATACTAACTAGAACACTGAATACAGAGAGTTGATGCATGGTGACTTTATACTGGTTTGTTCTTTCTTTGTTTCTTTAATCTAAAATAAAAGTTGTCCAGACAGAAAGTGCATATTTGGGTTCTCTTATTGTAACCGACTCAGAAAGGGATTATCATGTTTCCTTCTGATACTTGATTCAGTAGAAGACAACAGCCTGCTACTGCTACTGGCTAATGAAGTTATTCTTAGTTCAAGTAGCAGGGATCTGTGCTGTGGTACTAAAGGTCCCAAGTAAACTCAGCTGATAAAATTGGAAGGAGAAGGGTCATATTTGTTGGGGGTTTTCCCCTATGGAATAGTAACATCTTTAAAATCTATTTTTTTTAAAATAGGCACTATCCCTTTTACATGTGTAGTTGACAAAACTGTGTTTCGATTACTTTTCTTGCTTCATTGTACACCTTTCCCTTTAAAAAATAATAGACAAAATCCCAGTAACTGACTAGATAATTTGTGAAACCCCTCATTTGAACATGTAGTGGAAGGAAAGAACTTAAAAATGAATTACATGTATTGAAGAGAATATCTTTTGCAAAGTTTAAGTAACCGTGTGGAGTGTGAAGGGGTCAAGCCAAGGTCAGTACAGGGTTGTGTGTGACTGCATGCTTCCATAAAGGGAGACGGAGGAGTATGCAGGCCTATCCAGGGCCAGATCCGGCAGGGTCTGCGTGACAACCTGAAGTCAGTGAGAGTTGAGTGCTTTCTATACATCAGAAGAGGTGACCAGGTCTTTGCGAGATCAAGCCCTAAGGGCGAAGCTTCTGGAAGCTGTTTTGGGCTATGACAGGGAGCAGAAATCAGGAGTGAGGCAGGGTCATATGTTTTAAAATTTAACTGCAAGGCTTTACCTGGCCAATATGTTTCTTGTTTGTAGTTTTCCAAAAGAGGTGAATTGGGTGTAATTTTAAAGGAGGGCGGAGGGGCATGTCCCTCTTTCAGCCTTGGGGAAGAAACAACAAATATTCCTCAGCCTCCAACTTTCAGCTGACTGGAGGGGAGGAAAGCAAGGCTGCAGAGTGGAAGGCACAGGTGGGTTTCTGCTGCTGCTTTTTGCAGCAATCCTCAGCTGAACTCTCATCTACTCTCACACCTTAGCTGTGGCGTGGGGGTGCTTAGCTGAGGGGAGGCAGCTGCATTGCAGGCTACTGCTAATTGGGGCCACTCTGATTTCCTGCTGAGTAGGCAGGCTGAGGAGGCTGCTGCTGAATCTTCTTCCTGGAACTACAGAGCTCCTCACCTGGCTGGGCCACCCAAACACCAGCTGGCTCTGAGCACAGAGCAGGGGGAGCCTGGCTTGGCAGGCATAAGAATACACTGCAGATGCTGCTGTTTCTTCTTAGTCTCCACCTTCTCTGCTTATCTTAGAGCCAGGTAAAGGCAGGGGGACAGACCCAGTGGGAGAATGGAGTGGGCATATCTTGCTGTGGAAGTTTGTGGTGGGACAGGTGCAACATAGGAGAATGATGGGGGGATGGCTGGAGAGCCTTTGAGAGGGGACAGGACTGTGGGGAGGGGGGGCCTTGCGGAGGAGGGAGCTGGGGCAAGAACACGCACGCTGTGAGAGTGGAAGCTGGAGTGAGTTCAGTGTGGGGAGAGCGAAGCAGAAAAGAGGTGAGGAAAGAAGACACAGAGAAGGGGTCCTCAGGAGGTGGGGTTGGGGGGGACAGTATTGAATGTTTCATTAAAATCCAGTCAGTCATTTAAGATGCTTTTTTGTATTCTGATACCTGAAAAAATCAGATCACTGTTAAACTTGCCTTGGAGTTGCTCTCAGCAAGAGCTGCTAACATATTTGAAAACCTCTAGTTCAAACTTCAGAGATGGGTGATTAAAAGTGAAGAGCACCTGTAAGAAATCAGAGTACTCCTGTGTGGAGATGGCTCTGAAAGTTGCCAGGAGACCCCTTTGCTTCTGCAACACTTTTGTGTTGTGTGAGCAGCTGTGTGTTTATTGTTTGTTTGTATAATAGTAGCAGCTGGGACCCCTAGCCTGCACCAGGATCCCCACTGTGCTAGGTGCTGTACAAACACAGAACAAATACACTGCCCCTACCCCTGAAGAGCTGGAATCTAGATGGTAAACCCTTTGGGCCAGCCAATATTGGTTATCTGCTCATATTTCTTGTACTGGTGATGGTTTTTCCATGCAAAAAGAGCCAACAGATACTTTACATCTGAATTATTTTTATTTCACATTCATTTGCTCTTGTTAATGAAAAACCTCCCTCTAGGGCTTATGGTATGTGCTGCTTTGGAACCGGTCTGCTCAGAACTCAATGCAAAATGGCTGCCAGCTTCTGCAGCGGGCAGAGTGCTTGGAGCTGTAGCGTGCAGAAACAGTCATGAGTTACGCCACAAACATAGGCATAACTTTTGCCTTGAGTTGCCTTCCCCAGTTGAGACTGTGACAATTAAACTAAACTTATTTATCTAGAATGGGGGTGGGGAAGAGAGACTGATATTCAGCCAAAGTTGGGGTTCACTCACGTGATGGTGCACTGTACACAGCCAGGAAATTCTGATGCACAGTGGAGTGTTTGGAGCAGACTGCAATCTCTTCCAGTGTTTGGGGGTGTTAAAACTGAAACCTTTGTGCAATAGCATGAGCATTGCAACAGGTCATTACACAGGTTTATCTGCCAGGACCTCACCAGAGTCTACCACCCACTTCCTAGTCAGGGCTTACAATCAGGATGTTAGAAATCAGCCCAAACAAGACTCATTACAAATTTGTCCAAAACATATTGATCCAATCTTTATCAGCTTTGGGGCTTTAACTGTTTAAACTCTTCAGTTCTTTAACAGGGCGATGTTCTGAAACTCTCCTGATTCCATAAGCGCCTCCACCACTGCTGTCCACATAGCACTGGGATGACCTCAAATAAATCGTTAGTCACTGGTCCCCTTCACAGAGACCTATTAGAAATCACCTGTGTGTCTGAAACCTAGGGTCTAATGGTTCTGTTGTTCTAATCACCAAGCACCTCACCGGTCAGGGGGCATGTAGTGCAACTTCACAGGCTGACATGATGAAGATTAATTCCAAGGCTCAAAAGAGAGAGAGAGAGATACTAGTGCAGAAGGTCAATCAACACAAGTGGGTGTTTTATGGTACTGGAGTCATTCAGGAAAATCTTAACACAAAATACTTAGTTCTCTACTCCGTCGATGAATTGAGTATAAAAAGGACCTCAGGGACCAAAACTGAGGATTTACTTGCACTGGTCACAGAAACATGTTCAAGAGAAGTTTCTAAGGGATCTTATTTTTTATCCTCACTGCACTGGTGAAATTGTATAAAGAACAGTTAATTCCTAATGCAAATTATATCCCCATCAGGGTGGTTGCATGGCTAATATGCTGTGAATGTGCTAGTTGCAAAAGTCACAGTTGTTCACACTGGGGCAAATCCTGCCAACCACTTCACAAGGGACACAAGGTGCAGAATGCAATAAGCATGACTTTTTCTGTGTGGGTTGGGGCCTGTCTGTGCAGAAACCTCCCAGAAGGATTTTACATTCCCTCTGTTCCCATAGAGTAGGCTCCCATCGTGGCTCTGCATACTTACTGCATGGTGATGGGGGAGGAAGGGGGATGAATGTGGGGAATGAGCATAACCAAAGGATCCTTAAGCTGATCTGCAGGCCCAGAACCCAGGTTAAAGGCAGAAATGGGCCACATGTGTTACTTTTCCCCAAAGGAGCTGATGCCAGTCAGGTTTGCAGATGCCTTTGGCCCTACCTGCAGGTCAAAGTGGAGTGTCCCAGGCCCCAAACCGGCCCACCCTTTTGAATGGACCTTGCTCACAGGAGAGGGATTTGTTTTGCAGAGTTCTTTTCATGTCTTAAACTGAGTGGTGATTATGGAAGTGAAGGACAAACAGTACAGGCTAATATTAGGCAGAATCAGGCAGTAAGCCAGCACTCCTCCAGAGTCTCCCCAGGCTCCTCAGCCCTAGCCTGCAACACTAGTGCTGCCCCCCTCTTTGCTGAGCAGATGTTTAACAATCATAGTGGTTTTGTGGTGCAGCAAGCCTGTTTCTTAATTTACTTATTTGGACCCCAGTCCCAAAGGGAAGAGTTAAGTCTTCTCACCTGGCCGCTTGGGAAACTTTGTCTTTTTATTTCATCCTGGACATTCCTTTGTTTGTTTGGTTTTTTTCTCTGTTGCTTTTTTGAGAACACCACTCTTACTATTGTGCACCAACCAGTGAAATGCAAAACAATCAAAATACTCTGCCAAGCCTGGTCTTTACTTGTATCCAACTTTCATTCCAATTCTCTGGCTTCTAGCCACACCCCACTGCTTTCCTTTTATCTCCTTCCTGAATATTTTTTCTCCTGTGGTATAACAATGATGAGATAATATTTGGCCCAAACACCAGAAAGCACTACATTTGAATTTCTGGCACCAAACATCCTGCCTGCACTTTTAAAGGTATCAGATGTTTCAGGCTTCCAATTGCCAGTTTATATATTGGTGTTTGTTTGTGGAGATCTGACAAATGGGCGTTTCATGTACCAGCCCCATTGGCATATCAAAACACAATCTGGAGTGGGTGTTTATTACTTTCCGTTGTGTGTGTTCACAAAACAGCTATTTTAATGCAAGTAAGTGTACTGCATGATTTAAATCTAACAAATAGAACTCTTAAAAAGACACACGGATATGTGCTAAAATCAACTGTCTAGAAGCATCTGCGTGTGAAGCATTTTTATTCTGAGGATGGTTCAGGGGAGCCACGGTGATATGACCTTTGATCTATTTATTGGCATTATACTCTTGTATTGTATTTCATTATATTGTTTAATAGATAGCTGTGACAGAGGTACATTTTGAGCCCATATCTGTACAGCACATGTTGAATATTTAGTTAGCTGATTCTTAAATAAGTTATAACTTTTATGTGTCATATCTGTTTTTCTCTTCTCTCGTGGGCATATAGGCACTGTAAATATCATTTGTATGTATTATATTTGAGCTCTGTCATTGCTGTTTAATATTAGGCAAGAATGAGGAAATATTCCAAGCCATGTACATACCACAGTAAGACTTTATTGGTAGGAACTTAGTACAGCACAATGATTGCCATAAAAAACCCAGTGTTTGCCAAATTACTATAGAGAGCTCTGAAATTTCGTGGTTTTCCCCACACACCTTAGAGTAGGTATTAACTATGGTCTGTGTGTGGTATCTTTGGTACCATTAGCAAATTCTGATTTTGGTTTTAATGCCAACCACTGTATCAATGTATTCATAAGAGGAACAGAAAAAACAAACTTGCCTTTTGTTTTTAAAAATATAGTGATTTTTTAAAAAATTCTTGTATAAAACTTCTGGAGACCTTAGGCACTTCTAAAATGCTGTAGCTGTAGCTAGCAACTTACCAGCCCTTTAAATCTAATCTTTTCTGTTCTTGCCAAAAAAACCAAACAGAAAAACCAACCCTTTGGAATTGATGTGGCTTCAGCTGAAGCCACATTTTAATGGAAAGAACAGGCAGTTTTTAAAATCATTTTTCTGTTCAGATCTGAGTTACAGGCTGGTGGGTTTTTTCCTCAATGTTAGTTTCTCCTAAAATACCAGCTTGAACTGGAGCTACATCCATTTCTGGGCCGTCGTTGCAATCAACTTGGGGGGAAATTCACCAGGGAGCGTAAGACTGAGGGAGTCATTTGTCTCCCGTGCCCACTTCAGTAATGTGGCCAGCTGTTTGGAAGGCGCACAATGGGGCAGAATCTGTTTCATCCCAAAGGCTGAAGTCAGCTATGGGATGCACATACAGAACTGCCATGGGAGGGGGGAACTTGAGATTCTGTGTGTCTATAAATCTCTGCTCTGACTTGTCCTCTCTGTGCTGCTGTAGGGGCACAGCGTGGGTGCACCTATGGAGCCCGTGCCTTACCTCCAATGCACATGCACTAGTTCTGCTGCACAGGAGCACTTCTCAGTTGCAGGGGAGGGGGTTGACTTATCCTGGATGCTGTCACGCTGAGGCAGTGAAATAGGAAGCTGTAACTACCTTCTTGACAACTCACTACACCCTTTTCTCTGCTGTGCTCAGTGGAAGCTGCTGAGAATATACCTATAGAGCCTAGAGTGGCCAAGTGAGAGTCTCAGGGTCTGCTAAGTTAGTTCTGTTCCTCTTGCCTGGGTGTCCAATGACTGGCTAATTGATAACTCTGTAACTGAACATTTCTATTGCCGATTTTAAATCCTGTCGTAATTGTGTGTGTGAAATGATGTGAAGCACCTGAGTTTTGGGAAATGATCTGGATAATTCCAAAACAGTAAAAGATATTTTTCTTAAGTTTGTTTTTGCCTAAAAACTTTTCAATTGTTTTTTTTTATTTATAAATGCAAAGATAGGGCAGGTCTACATACCAAATTATTTTGCAGGTACATAATTATAGATGTTTTTAAGAATAGATAAGTTTACATATCATACATATATAAACACATTTTATCAACCTTTAATCTTTTATTCTGTTGTATGGAAAAATCTTTTTATTGAGGGCAGTTATTTTACACATACACAGATTCACACACAAACTTAAGTTTTACTGCTACTCTAGACTTTGACTTTTTGCTTCTTATTTCATAGTACTCCCAAGGCAAGTTAATTGCTCAGTGAACTGCATGCATATCCCTTATAAAAATCTTTTGAAGCAAAATGCATTACTATTAAATTTGTTGTAGAAAACACGGCTTTAAAAATAGTCTTCAAAACAATCAGAATGCCAAATATGCATGCTTTAAAAAAAAAAAAGTAATTGTGTTCCTTCTAATTTAGTTTGTAAATGATAATTCAGGTTACAGAGCTAAAAATATAGTCCAGTGTAACTGAACAGAAAAAAAAGAATTATAAATGAGGCATGTTTTTAAAACAATGATCATTAAAATCAACAGGAATTTGTCAATAGGAACTGAAAATCAGAGTCAGAGTATCCAGAGCTCTTATAAAATATCCGATCATCACCAAAATAGTTTTTAAATGTGTATTTAGACAGGAAGAACCAGTCGTCCTCAGTCTTACCAAGTATCAGTCTATGGCAAGTAATTACCCATTTGTGCAATGGTTGTGTACCATATCATATCTTCAGCTGTTCAGAATCAATAATGGTATTCAGCAATTTCTTAAGTAAAGTGCTTTACAAACATTATTTAGGCCTTTCAACACTCTTGGGTAGTAGAAAACTGCTGTTTTTCAGCTGGCTAAACTAACTTGCAGAATAGTTAAGGGCAAGGTGTTCAAAAGTGGCTAGTGATTTTGGGTGCCTCACTGTTGAGTGCTCAACTTGAAACATCCTGAAGGGGCTTGGTTTTTGAAACCGCAGAGTACCTCAGCGCCTGAGTGAAGCCAGAGGAGTTGTGGGAGGTCAACTGTTCGATATTAGGCTCAAGATAGCACAAGCCGGGCAGACAAAAACTGAGGCACTCAGGCCAACATTTTCAAAGCAGCCAGTAATTCTATGTGATTTGCCCGAGACTACCTAGCAAGTCATTTCAGAGAACTTGAACCAAGGAGTCCTAACTCCGACTCACCTGCTCTGACCACTTGAACACACGTCCTTGGAGCAGAATACGCTGACATATGACTGGCTTGTGATAAAAGTGACAGTGTCGCTTGTAGCAAACAAATGGGTTTGAACCACTGCTTACAGCAGTGTCCAATAGAAATTCGATGCTAGCCACATTGCTAGCCACACTTGTGGTTTTGAATTTTTTCTTATTAGCCACATTATAAAAAAGCCACATGCATTAGCCACAATTCAATAGCCTATTAGCCACATGTGGCTAGTGGTGAACATATTGGACACCGCTGGTTACAAGCTCCCCTGGCCCACAGATTCTCCAGTCTTTGATTGCCCCTGGCTCCCTACACACTTGAATTTTATAGTGAAAGATAGGCTATGAGCATGATTAGTAAAGCAAGCGGATTTGCATTACTACTCCAGTCTCCTGTTGAGAACTTGATTGTGTGTTTACATGTGAACATCCAGCTGCCCTTAGAGAGACTGAATAAGGCTTTGCATTCAGTATCATTCATTCAGGTAGCATACCTTTTAACCATTTAAAGCCCTCACACAGAGTGCCTCCACCACTCCCAACAAATGACTGGAAAGCACAAACAGAATCCTACTTGTTCATCACTAAGCCCTAATTCTATTCTAAAAAAGGCCTAACTTCTAAAAATTGGTAGATATGTCAGTACCAGTGATAGGAAACCCATTGTCCCACAACAATGTCTGGTCTTCTGTTTCTCATCTGTATCTGAGGGTGCTGGCGATTTGACAGGGGATTCCCAAACTGAGCCATACAGCACTTTTAGTGAAGGACAGGCTGGTCACAAAGCCCTGACCTGTTTCTAGCAGCAAGGAACAGAACACATAGGGGAGATGAAGAGGAAACATGGACAGTGTGATTAACTTTTTTTTGTAAGAGGTCAACTTTTGTCATCCTTGCAACTGCTAAAAATACACAATATGTTCCTGAGATTATTGTAAGAATTGCTGTCTTGCTACAATGATATTATTATTGTACATAATATGGTAGTGCCTAAAGACCTCAATCAATCACTCCATTGTGCTAGGGCATAGAGAGAATGTGGGAATCAGAAACTCAGAGAGGTTATATGAGTTGCTCAAAGTTACCCAGCAGGTCAGTGGCACTGCCAAAAACAGAATGCATTTCTCCTGACTCCTAATTTTCTGCCCAATCCATGGAACTCCTCTGCCTTTCATTGTGCATTTATGCATGGAGACGGGTATCTACAAAGACAATCTCTCTATTAAAATGTGTAGCACCCTGAATAAATTGAGAACTTCTGGAATATGATGACAATAACTTTCCATGTCAAAAGGAGTGGATCATTATCCTTTGTGATTTAGCACCTTGAGCAATTCAGCATGACTGCAGGTTAAAAGTCACCCAACCTGTTGGATTAGGGTTGTAAGGGTAAAAGTTTAGTTGAGCGTGCACAACTACTATGGAAGCAGGGTTTTATGATTGGCTTAGAATGGAAAGCAAATCAACAACAGAACCTTGGTCTCCTAACTTCCAGCCCCATGCTCTGTCCACTATAGCACGGTGCCAGCTAAGAACTAGATTTCATTAGACCAGGGGTCTCAAACACACGGCTCGCGGGCCACATGCGGCCCGCGGAGTTATTTCCTGCGGCCTGCCATAGCGCCGACTCCAATGGCAGCCAAACTCCAAACATTACTGAGTGTTTATATTTTATTAAAACCCCTCTTTACATTACAGTTTTTAAAAAGTTAATACATTGACTTTTAATAGAATACTATATTACTCTTCATTTTTTTCATTTTTGACTATACTTTTGTATCATTGTATGTAAAGGTTTCAGTGATGTGGCCCTTGAGCCAATTTACTAATTCTCATGTGGCCCTCATGGTGATTTGAGTTTGAGATCCCTGCATTAGACCCAAGTGCCAGTCCTGATCTTGGACGAGTCACTTAATTTTTATATGCCTCAGTTTCTCCATTTTTAAAATGGCAATGACTATGCTTATCCACTTTTATAAAGCCCTTTATTATTATTAATAAAGGGTTATGCAAAATCCCTTAAAATCAGTGGGATCAGCTAACAACATTTTATTCTCTATGTTCTCGAGAAGCATTTTTCTAACACATTTATTAACGGGGTTAATGTAAGACAATGTAGCAAGGGTGAAGGAGTCATTTCCTTAAAGAAGAATGGGGTTGTTGGGCAAATACCACTGTAAGGGTTCACAAAGCTATGGGTAGGTGTTTGGGAAACTCTGGAAATAGATGAATTAAGGGTAATAGTCACCAATAAGAATGCAGTGCAGTTTTGTCTATTAAAATGAAAACTATAATGCAACCTGAGTTGCTTAAACAGCTAAGGTATCATTGCTGACACAGGAAATTTTGAAAAGATTCATTGTTGTTTAGGTTTTTGAAGAAAGTCTGTTGCTTCAGTCTCTTTTCCATTCTGCTGGAAAGAAGAATACAATGTTGTGGATATTATTCCTGTGGCCACATTTCACTAGGAAAAAACTGAGGCTGTACTGATTAACCAATCCTGTCCTGTAGATGGAATGCACTTAATAGCGTGCTGTGGCATACCCTGAATTTTAGCTATAGATGTCTCTTTCACAGTATTATGATCTTTTCCCACTATTGTCAAGTCTTGAAGATATGGAGAATGCTCAGAAGCTAATACGGGGGACAAAGCACCCGTCCCGAGCGTATTGGCACACACAGCGTATTAGTAAAGTTACCCTACAGTGGCTATAATAGACGATAGCTGGTCAGTAAATGTTTTGTTTTGATTTCATTTTCAGATAAAATGGAGAAAAAATATTCATCAAAATTATCTTAATTGATTTTTGACTTTTTGGCCAAAAAAAAGTATGTTTAATCGAAAACTCAATCTTGTGTCAAAAATCAGTTTTAATAGAAACTTTTTGGCCAGTTCTAAACCATAATCCCTGAGCTTCCTTTTCACTATGCAATGCATTTTCATGGAGTTTAGATGTAAAGCAATAGACGTGTCAAAAGTCTTTGCCATAGGGATGCAAAAAGGCATCAGTGGATGGGGGAAAGTGGTGGGGCTGGTGGTGAAAGGGGAACAGTCCCAGTATCAAGGGAGAGAGACACTTGCCAAGGGACAATAGGCAGCTCCTGCCTCCTTCCCCCATTAGCCAGGGAGAGAGGGTTGCTGATTGATCAGCATTTCCCAGCTCCTAGAATTTAGCCCAGTGCAGGGGCCATGTGGAGCGTCTTTTGGCTCCATTCATTATGGCTTAGTGGAAAGGAGCCTATAACTCCCACGCCGGAACCAATTAAATGTCTGGTATAGGAGAGCTTGGGTGATGGGTGGGTACTGCCCCTCCCCTATGTTAAAGTTTAATAAAAATTGGAGCCTGCCGCTTAATTCTATGCATGGCTCTGTTCTCATTTTGCTGCTGTGTCTACATCAGTCACCATGCTTTAATGCTTTTACCCAACCCCGAAGCCTTATATCCCTTTAGTGGAACATCCCAAGATTTAGAAGCCAACTCACTACGCTCCAAACTTTCCCTTTAACTTGACTAATATCCCCATTTCATTTTACCAGTGTGCCAATGCCTGGAAGCAGCAATTGGAATCAGAACATATATTACATTTCCCTGAAGACCCAAAGGTGTAACACTGAAAACAAAGGCTTAGCTACCTAAATAATTGCTCATTCTGTATGAATATTCTCAGCAGTGCAGCAACAGGATCGAAACAATGCTATTAAAGGCACAGTAAGTGTCAAGAGAAGAAAGTGACAATACTTACAATGAAAGCTAGAGTGAATGCTTACAAGAAGCTGCCAACTATCCTCTGATACATTTAAACAACCCTTAGGCTTACCAACCAGTGTCACCCAGGAACCACAAAGTACCTGATTCAATGCCCTAGCAGGGGAATGTGCAATAATTAGTTATAGCATGGGAAGACCCATCCAAAATGTTTTTGAAAAACAGAACAAAACTCCAAACTTCTGCTTCTCTCAGACAAAACTTTAAAGGCTTACAAAAAGAACCCTGCATACCCTAACTCACAAGAGTAGTGGAGCTGGAGTCAATGAATTTGCACAAATAAGGATTGCTCAGGTTGGGAACATCTTACATAAATTTGAGCTGAGTCCCTATAGTTTCAAACGTGGGTGCATAAAGTTAGACAGCTGAATAACTCTCCTAATTTTCTAAGTTGCTGAACACCCCCAGCTCCCATTCAAGCCCTCAGAACAATCAGGTCACTTAATTAGGTGCTGAAATATGTGCATAGATCAAATGTCTAGCTATAGGCACCCACATCTGAAAATGTGATTATAGTGACCATGGAGCTGCTCTTGCTCCCATGGTGGACAATGAAATTAGCCATTGGTTTCACTAGCATCATGACTGAGCCCCATTTCGCTCCATCTCTCAGTTGTTGTCCATGATGTGAAGGAACCTTAGTTGCTGTCACTATATGCATGGTGTGGAGATGGCTCCTGTAAACCAGGGAAAGAGGCTGGAGCAGCACAGAAAGGATCTAAATTCCCAGGAGCTGATGAAGACAGCAAAAAACCCCAGCAAGACCTATCAGGGGCATGAAAGGGTGGAGTCCCTGCACACAGTTGGAGTCCCAGCTGCAGTGATCCGGGCAGTGCTGCTGTCTGTAGTAGACCTCCTGGGTGGTCTAATTTACACTGGGCTTACTCCAGCCTCCAGAGCAGCTCAGACACAGACAGGTGCACAGGTGGTTTTAAAGCCAGTTTTGCCACCCGTCTTCCCCTTGAGCTGTGAGCACTTAGCCTCTGACCCAATGTCACTAATGGGTCATGCCACATAGTTTGTCACAGAATGTGTGACGCTGAGCAATACTGCACAGACCAGGACCCCATTGTGCTAGGGGCTGTTCAAACACAGAAAAAAAGATGATCCCTGTCCCCAGGAGCTTACAGCCTAAGATGCGATAACAAATGGAGACAGGGAACTACAAGGAAACAATGAGACAGCGCTGGTCAGCCTGATAAGCAGGGGTCTCGGCCCACCAGCAGCTATTACAGATGTTTAAGGGGAGCTCTTCCCAAGTCTGAGGGGAAGCATGGGCGAAAGCATCAAGGTGTGTGTTTGAAATTTAATAAGTGGGTGGTGGAGGCTGACGTCCTGGGCTGACAGAAGGTGAAAGTCCACGTCATTCAGTAGTGAATGAGAGACTATAGGCGGGGTGTGGATAGGTCATGAAGAGCCTGGAAAGTGAAGATCAGTAGCTTGTGTGCGATGCAAAAGAGGAGGAGGAGACAGTGGAGGAGTTCAAAGAGAGGTGGCATGGTTCAAGTGACAGACTAGCAAAGTGATCTTTGGAATTGCATTCGGAATGGATATCAGTAAGGTAAGAACGCATTTGCCAAGGCCAAAGAAAAGGATGTTGCAGCAATTAATATGTGATATGAGAGCTTGGATGAGCATTTTAGTTGTGGGGATAGATTGGAAAGGCCACAATGTTATGCAGAAAGAATCTGCAAGACTTAGACCTAGCCTGGATGTGAGGAGCCACAGAGCGTTCCGAGTTGAAGACGACATCCAGGTTGCAGGGCTGAGTGACATGCAGAATGGTGATCGACAAAGGAGGTAGCAGCGGGTCAGAGTAGTAGCTCTGTTTTAGCCATGCAGAGCTAAACATCCATGACTAGATATCCATGAGGCAATGTCAGAGAGAGAGGCTGGAGGGAGGAGATAGGTTTGGAACAGAGAGTTAGGTCTGTGAGTGTTCAGCATAGAGATGGTAGTTGAATTTGTGTTTACGGCTGAGATCACCCAGTAATAAGGTGCAGAAGGAGAGTAATAATACTTTACGCGTAACATCATTCACTTGCAGATCTTAGAACACTTCACTACAATTATTTTATTTCTACCAACATATTTTATAAATATCAATTAAACTGCAAAATATCTTGTAAGTAGTAGTATCCCCATTCAACAGATGGGAAAACTGAGGCATATAAGTGAGGTAACTTGCCAAAGATCACACAATGATTTATTTGCAGAGCTGGTATTGGAAGTCCTGAGTTTTGAATCCCACATTGCCCTATATGAAAAGCTTTTGCCTTTTCCCCCTTTATTTGTTTTGTCACATTGAAGTAGCAGATATAATTCTGGAGGTCACCTGTACTCTCATACCCTACATGGGAACATGCACGACAACTCCTTATTATATTAAATGTTGTTATGACCCTGAGGCAGTATTACCAACAGTGGCAAAACGTGCTGCAAGACCTCACCTCTCACAGAGGTGAAATCCTGGTCTCATTGAAGCCAATTGGGGCACTCCCATTCAATGGAGTCAGAATTCCATCCCTAGTTTTTGGTGTCCATGCATGGCTGAATACTTCCAAAATGGGAACTGTAAAGGGAACAGTAGTGTGACATTGTTGGGTATAAGCACAAATACCATACTGGGAGCCCTGAATGCAAAGGAGACAGACAATGCCTTCATTTCAGGAGTAGATCACACTAACGTTACCTCTGTTGGAATTTTTGGGCCACGTTCTGAGTAAATCCACCAGAGTAAATCCAGATTTATGTCAGTGTACCTGAGATCAGAACCTGCCCTTTTGTCTGCTACACCACCCAGTGGCGTTTCTTCAGCTTGAAGGAAATCTGGTCAAGGGCAAAATTCACTGGTCCATTCCAAGCAGCAGGAGGCCCAGAGCACAGCAGCAGTACCCTGGTTGCATTCCATAAGCAGTGCCAGAACACAGAGGTGTCACTGTGGCCCCTGGCATTCTTAGGAAACCCTGCAGTGGCTGTAATTATTATTCTAATCCCAGCGCTGTAGTAGCACCCACAGCCTGGCTATGCAGATAATTCTTGCCCTACTTTTATCCAGTAGCATAGCAGGGGGAGCAGCCGCTCCCCCACTGAGCGGCGCCTTTTTTGTGTTCTTTTGCTCCTACGCTGCAGCCAGAGCGGAGCTTTTTTTTTTTTTTTTTTGCTCCTGGCACCCTTTTTTAGCTCCGCTCCGCTCCCCCTGTGCTCTAAACCTGGCTACGCCACTGCTTTTATCCTGTGAGAATTCTGTCCCCTCGACACTGTATTAGTCCCACATGCAGAGCCTCCAGCTTTGTGATGGGGGTGTTGTTTTCACCCTAAAAGAGCCCTCCTGGCAAAAATTAAAGCATTGTGATAAGATAAGTAGGCCAACAAGCTGCAAAATGATCTACCAGGGAGTCCGCTGTAAAGATACTGGAGACAACCTCCAACACTGAGCCCACAGCCCCAGAAGGGGAGGAGGAAAACATGATAAAACATGGGGTTTGACATGCATGCTTGTTGTTTTTCAGGTTTCCAGGCCTCTAAGAGTCACTTTGACATTCATAGTCTGACAAATGGGTGTGTGTTTTGTATGAGGACAGCTGAAACAAGGTAAGATTACATTACTCAGCTGTGTGACCCTCCTTCGCGGGACTGCCATATGCTGTACATATTGCCATGAGGCTTTCTAGACAAAAACAAATGGTTGCATAGATCCTGCTTTTTAAAACTGGCTTCCCAGTTTGTACCTGCTGGTTTGAGAGTGCAAACCTGGAAAGCATCTAACTGCCAACCATTGTGCCAACAAGTGTTTGTGGGCAAACCATTGTGGGTACAAAATGAGTGGTTACATTCTTAGAGCTAGCCTAATTTGTAAGGTATTGTACGGGAGTAGTAGTGACCCATGATTCTATGCTCCTGTGTAGGATTGAATATGCAATATGAGAACAGCTTCTTAGCAGCAGCTAGCATGTTTCTTCTTGTTGTGGATTAAGTTATACTTTAAAATGTTTATGGGTCCGCATTCTGGTACCCTAATTTACACTGAATTCACCTTACTCCATGGACCATCTCAGTGAAGTCAATGGGCTACTGTGATACAGAGACCCCTTGGCAAAGGGTCCCCTGTTTTTTGCAAACATGTCTCACCTCAGACCTGACAAACTCACTACACCAAACACATGCCTTACAGGATGTTTATCCATAAAAGAGTAACAGGTAAGGTATCTATAGAAAGCTCATAACTTGTCAAGATTCATACTCGTGAAATGTACATACATAGAACTGTACAAACATACAGATAACATTTAAGAAGTAATGTATTTATTCTGAAAGCATGCATTAGGGCCTTAGAATACAAATTAGTCACCAGACAATAATGTGTCTCAGTGTTGGACAATTTGGGCAAAGGGAGCCTGTCACCCCACCCTGTTTGGCTGGTGATGTAAAGCGAGGTTCAGTTGTTTAGCCTTGTGCAATACTAAGACTGTAAATGGGAAACCATCGGAGGCAACAACAGTCAAACCCATTGATAGGTAAAAAAGAATCTTTACAAGAAGACGGGGTTCACGCTGACCGTGAATAGAAACAAAAAGGCTTCTTTTCAGTATAACACAGAGGAAGGGAGAAGCACTCTGTATCCATTTACTGAGGAAAACCCTTTGTGGGGCAGGGATGGTTTTATGAATATTTGGATCCTGATTTTGAGAAATGAGCCAACTCTGCAATGGTCTGGACTTTTGGTGGGGTGGGGGGGAGCAGCGGGCGGGATTACTTTATATAGGGTAACCAGATGTCTTGATTTTATAGGGACAGTCCTGTTTTTTTTAATCTTTCTTATATAGGCTCCTATTACCCCCCACCCACTGTCCCAATTTTTCACACTTGCTGTCTGGTTACCCTAACTTTATAGGATAGGAAAGGTAACTATTGGTAAGTGTAGAGACAGGTTCATGTTTTATTATTTTATTTTGTATCGTAACCTAATTGTTTCCAGCACTCTCTCTTGTTTCTAGTTAAATACTTACTCTTTCTTATAGTAAACAAAATTCAATTTATTTAAGTGCTCACAAGTGCTGTGTGGTTTACAGGTGCGGTGGTTTAAGGTAAAACTGATAAACTGGGGTACACTACACCTTTGGATGCAGAGGATCTGGAATTTCTGCAAATAGCCAGTGGACATCACAGAGGAACGATTCAAAGGGACTCGGGGGTTGGGTGCTATTGTTAACCTGCTAGCTGAAGTTAGGGCTGGCAGAGCCCAGAGGCCAGTGCTTGAGTGGCTGAAAGTGTGGTGGTGCCAGGGAGCTGACACCCAGGTACCACAAGAAAGAATTGCTGTTGCTGGAGTCAGGGAGTAACAAGGTGATTCACGGTCCTGGACTCCCTGAGAACTATCACAGCTTCTTGTAAGATACTCTTACTCACCCTAAGTAGCATCAGGCCTGGTCTACACTAGAAAATTAGGTCGGTTTAACCACAACCTTGAGTGGCATAGTTAAGCCAACTTAAGTCCCTGTGTGGACAGCGCTAGATTGATGGAAGAATTCTTCTGTTGACCTAGCTACCACCTCTCGGGATGGTGGATTACCTATGCTGATGGGAAAATCCCCCCGCAGTGTAAGTAGTGTCTACACTGAAGCGCTGCAGCTGTGCCACTGTAGCGTTTTAAGTGTAGACAAGCCCTTAGATTGTGGCCCTTTAAAAGTTTCTAGATAACATCTCATACAAATAACTTGTTGCAGTCTGAGTTTTAGGTGCTAAAATTGTGGTTCAGGGACACTAACAACCTCTGCTCTTTCGCATTTTCTTTATATTCTGTTCTGTGCATTTTTTGCATGGTTCTGCGTGAAAACAGGTCTGATATGCACACAATTTTGAGTTATAAGCCCTTCCTAAGGTTTGTCTCCCCTTCCGTTTTTAGCTTTAGAGTTCAGAAGCACGAAAAAAACATAGGCGCATAGCTGATGAGAATCAGAAGACACTTTTCTTTTTAAAGTCATAATAAGTCAATTGGGCAAAATTATTCAGTGGAATTACACCCCGGATGAATTTGGCCTCTTTATAAAAATTGCTGGTTTTATAGAAAGTATAGCTCTTGATTTGAGACTAGAAGAATGGAACAGATTATTATTTTATGCATTTGGGATATTCGGTATATTTCTGATACACAAACCTTTCATTAAATCAAAACTCTTTGTGAGAGTAGAATAAACTTGAGCTATTCCTGACTTAGAATTTGAAGTAGCTATGTTATAAGGTTAGTGCAAGATAAATTTTTCTGAACTGCTTTGCTGAAATCTGAACATTCTAAATCTTTTTTCATGCTGACTAGTGAGAGAGATCTCTCTATATTAATTTGGACTTCATACATGTCACATGATACTAATACATTCCAAAAGCTAAGATACAAGATTACTCCTTAACCATAGAACTAACCAACAGGAATTTTAATCAAGACAATATCCAATAATGAATAAAGACTGAATGTTTCTGGAGGTGATCCAAAATACACAGTTGGGAATTTTAATCTTGATCATCTTTGAATTTTGTAAAAAGGATTTTAAAGTTTGTGGATCGTGCCAGTCTGGGCTGATTCCAGAAATGAGCCATCTAAGGTATTAAAGTGTTTCATCTGTACAGACACTGAATATTGCAAATCTGTCTCAGTAATTGATACCAGATAAGTTAAAAATGAACCAACCTAAGTAACTGAAAAAACTTGTTTCTGCTAAAATATAATACTGGATCATAAAATGGAAAAATAGATAAAATGTCTAGCCTTAATCATTTTTCTGACAAAATTAAGGCATTCGTTTTTCATAATTTATCGGTTAACTTGCTTAAAATTATTAAAGCTATAACTGTAGCTGATCACCTGAAATTAAACAGCAGGTTTCTTACTCAGAGAGCATGTATATACATAACATATACATGTGCGCGCGCGTCTGTATCGACATATTTGCTATCATGATCAAAGTTTCCAAAAATACTTTCAGTTACTGCTGCAGAAAAGGGACGTATCTTCTTCCAGTTCCTCATGTTGGTATGTATGCTGTGGCTTTAATGCCACATTCTGCATGAAGTTTCTTTAATGGAAATCAATTAAAACAGGTTTTGCTACTACCTGGCTGGAAATTCAGAATACTTATTGTACATATTATCATAATATACTTGGCTTACGTGCATTAAAGTATATTCTTTTCCCCCAGCTTCCATTCAGCATAATTGTACATGCAGTCATTTAAAACAATTTAAGAAAATGAAATAATTGAAATGGCTCATTTTAGGCTATCCTAATGCTTCAGCTGGTAAAACAGTATCACTGAGCTTTCTTTGAGGAGATTCGAATTTAGGCACAATTTAGGGATTTCAGCTCTTTTAAATTGGAAAGGGAAGGGATCATTACATAAATGCTGTTCCTTGTCTCTGAAGAGAGGCCGCCTAGCTTACATCTCTTTCAGGATTTGATTACTACTGTATCTAAATATTTAAGTGAAAAGGTAGTAGGGGTTTAAGAGGAGGGGAAATTATTCACATTTTTTTGTTTCTTCCTAATATTAATGCAAGTCCCAGTTACTTTATTTTCATCTTCCAGCCAGTCGCATGATTTAATCTCGTCTATGTAGTGAAAGTTTAAAAGCCTAATGCTGTAAGCTATAAACCGAACTAAGCACAGAAAGGAATTTACAGTATGTTAAAAGAAAAGGAGAAGAACCTAATAGAGTTATAGACATTTCAAGGATAGAATAATCAAGTGTGTACAATATAAAGCAGAAGGTTCATAATGATTGAAAAAGTGGGGGGGGGGGGGGGGAAGCTATTTTGTAGTAGCTCCATGAACTTTGGCTGAACCTTTCTATTTGGCAGCCTCCAGTAAGGACAGCCTAAGATGAGGCATTAGGGTTTGAATCTGAGAAGCTGACATCAAGCAGACAGCAAGACATGATATCTTATTTTCCTGAGCTATGCTGACACAAATTGAACTCCACTTATTATTTTCTTATGCCAGTAAAGTTGCACTTGGCATTAAGCGTTTTGCTTGCAGATGTTTGAGCATTGGCTGTCTTCATTTAAATAATTTGCAGATTGTTTCATACTATTAAAAGACAGAAACTATTTCTTCATGAGTCCAATTGTATAAGCATTCTTTTTTTTCCTTCTTTGACCTTGTGTAAGGTAAGAATTTGGTGTTAAATCCAAGTAGCCAAAGGGTACAAAGCCAGTTTTCTGTGTTATTAAAGGAGGAAAACTGAGAATGGAGGAAACTTGCCTTTAAACTGTTTGGCTGATTTCAGTAAGGAGAAAAGGCGAATGTTATTAAAGATTTCTGCTCAGGAAAATAAAAGTTCAGTTTCTTAAGCAGAGCAGGTTTCTTAAGCAGACAGTGCAAGTTGTGACAATATTGAATATTGTGCCTAGGATGACCAGATGTCCCGTTTTTATAGGGACAGTCCCATTTTTTGGGACTTTTTCTTATATAGGTGCCTATTACCCCCCACCCCTGTCCCGTTTTTTCACAGTTGTATCTGGTCACCCTATGCATAAGAAGTACTTGACAATGCTTAGAATGTGTGTTACTTATTGTTCTTAACACACAGCACAGTTGTGCATCAAACCTGGCATCTAGATACCTCCCATTACTTTTTTACATACGATGCTTGATCTTTTTGAATCGCTGACATACGTTCACTATGTTAGATTTTACTTATTCATAAGAAAGAGTCTTTTGCTTGGTACAATGTGTTGTTTTTATTTGCTTGTTTGTATTCTTCGGCAACACATACACAGAGAATACTGGTGAATAGTTCTTAGAAGAGAGTAAGATGTCAGTCTACATTACAACCGCCTGGGGTGAATAGAGAGAATTCATAAAGGGTTAGAAAAAAAGATAGTGCTTTATAATGAAATGTACTTCATGTAATTTATGACTACATAGTCAGAGAGTAGTCTCTCTTTCCCTGTCTCTACTCCCACCCCTACTGTCTAACAATTCTTAATAATGGTCTGGGGGGGAGAATATTCTCTACTACTTATTAAGTAACTCTTCATTTTACCAAAAGAGTTCTCTTTGAGAATTACATAGCATAATCTGACAACATGGCCAATAATTTAAGAAAGTGTTGTCCATTAGACAAGACTGGGAGTCAGGAGATAGGGGCGAAATCCTGGTCCCATTGAAGCCAATGGGAGTTTTGCCATTGATGTCAGTGCAGCAAGGATTTGCCCCAAGGTTCTGTTCCCAACTATTTTACTGACTTGCTTGGTGATCTTGTGGAAGTCACCTATAACAAAAATGCCTCAGTTTCCCCATATATGAAATGGGGATAATAATGCCTGAGGTAGTACAAATGGTGACGACTTGCAGCTGGGTGATTGTGCTTCAGGAATGGGTTGAATATCACATATGGACCATCAGTGTAAAACAATTCTCCCAAATTGCAGTGTGCTGTTCATAAAAAATGTGAAAATATATCTCAAAAAGAATATGTATCTTACCTAAAGCAATATTTTTAGCATAACTTGATAAATACACAGGAAGAAAGGGAAAGAATTGGTGTGTCTGCTAGACTACCAGGGATTAATGGGAGCAATTAAGAAGGATAAAGACATGGCAGGGAAGTTAAATGATTTCTTTGCATCAGTCTTCCCCACAGAGAATGCTGGTGGATACGTAGTCTTTTCTAGTAATAAAGATGATATACTGTCAGAAATTGAAGTTTAAGAATGACGGGGCTTAGTTGCTAACACAAATATGCAATCTCTAATTAAAATCTACTATACCTGGTGACCAGGCTCTATCTTTAATAAATGAACTCCCAGTGATCCTGGGAGAATTACAAGCCACTAAGCCTTTTCTCAGTACTCCAAGTAGTGTGATTGAAATGAAAATGAAAAATATATATTATGTACTATGGATATAGTATAGCCAGCACAGCTCCTGCAAAGGAAAATCATGCCTCACTAATCTGTTAGAATTCTAGAGCATTTTAACTAAATAGTAGATTAAATAAAACTTGATGGTATGTTTTATTTAGACTTTCAAAACACTATGGTCAAAGACCCTGACAAGAAACTGTTACGAGAGGCTATTAAGAAAAGTCGTTTTGGAATGACAGGCAAAGATCCATCAAGGATTAGAAACTGACTAAGAGAAAGTTAAGAAAGAGTGGCAATAATTGGTCAATTTTCAGTATTGCTAGTGGGACATCCCAAGGTCCCATACTAGGAACTGTCTTTATTATATTAACAGTCAGAAAAGGTGGTAAACAATTTGGTGGCAAAATTTGTAGATGGCAAAAAAGTATTTATTTTAGTCAATACTAAAGGAGCCAGTGAGAGACTAGACCAAGAGAGGGAAATAGGCAGCATTATGGCACATATAATTCATTGCTGAAAGTGCAAATTATTGTACTAAGAAATAAATAATTTGAACTGTTAATACACATTGTTGGACTCTAAATTAACTGTAACCACTCAGGAAAAAGACCTGGGCCTCAAAATGAGCAGCACAATGATAACCTCTGTACACTGTTCAGCAGTGGTCAGAATAACAGTGTTTGAATGCATAAAGAATGGGATAGAAAACAATACTGGTACAATCAATGGTATGCCCTCCCATGGACTACTGTGTTCAGTGCTGTGACGTTATCTGATTAGAGTTTGACCATGCAAATCATTGTTGCTACCACTGTTATATACTTGCAATGAATCTTATACAATGTGTGACGCATGGCCAGGAAGGGGTTAAGCAGCTTGCAGGCTAATTGAGCCAGATGCAACCTTTAGGGACATATTGGTAGATAACGTTTGTGTTTTTATGTGTTTACATATATATTGTTAGAGGTTAACAATGTAATCAAACAATTCCTGTTTATGTTGTATTCTGTTAATTCAGAGATCAAAAGGACATCTTAACATTTAAATGAACTGTAACCATAGTGATATCACTGTATTCATCTCTCTTTGAAACGTATAGCAAAACACCTGTGAATGGTGGAAACAGGCAGTTGCCTTATTGCATCTAATTACTGGTGGTGCTTAGGAAATAGGTCTCCTTCAAAGTCTCCATAATTGCCTATTGTTCGCCTAAGCTGTCAAAGAGGACCTGGAACTGTATAAAAATGTCTTGGGTCCTGCTCCTTTTTATCTCAGATCTGCTTGATGCTTCATGCTGGGGAAGCTTAAGTCCTAAGACTGAGATGTCCAGAGTCCCATCTGGATCACCCTGAATATGGACATTGGACTATAACCTATGGACTAATTCTGAAAGAACTCTTTGCAACTACAAAGCTCACCCTCTCTACTATGAATCTGATCTCAGAACTGTACTAATGTCTGTATGTATATTGATCTTTTAACCAATACTCTCTCTTTTCTTTTTTAATAAATTTTAGTTTAGTTAATAAGAATTGGCTGTAAGCATGTATTTGGGTAAGATCTGGAATATTCATTAACCTGGGAGGTAATGTGTCCGATCCTTTGGGATTAGTAGAATTTCCTTATATGATTGATAAGATTTTTCAGTAATCCTCATCATATTTTATTTGGGTGTCTGGGTGGAGGCCTAAGGCTGGGTTACTTTAAGGGAACTGTGTTGTTAGCTTCTGGGTAACCAGTAAGGTATTATAGAAACTGTTTCATGCTGGCTTGGTAAATGTAAGTATTGGCATATCCACCAGCTTTGGGGATTGTCTGGCCCATTCTTTGCAATTCACCCTAATTGAGTAACCTCAGCATGGCTCTCTGGGACTCCGATCACAAGTGCCTTTTACCATATCTCAAAAAAAAATAGTAGAGTCAAGTGACAAGAATGATTAGAGACACATGAGGAAAGACTGGGTCTGTTTAGTGTAGAAAGATAATATATACTAGGGGACATGGTAGAGGTATATATCATAATGGATGGTATAGTGAAGGTCAATCACAAGCTCTTGCAATAGCCTTTCTCTAAAAAAAGCTAGAGACATTTAATTAAACATTTAATGAAACTAAAAGTCTGCACATTTATAAATTATAAAAGAGAATATTATTTTTACACAGCACATAATTAACTGTAGAACTCACTGCAAGAAGAGACCATTGGGGCTTTGGACTGGTCAAAAAAGGATTGGGCACTTATAAGGATATGAGACTATCCATAGCAGCA
This sequence comes from Macrochelys suwanniensis, assembly GCA_033296515.1. Classification (NCBI taxonomy): domain Eukaryota; kingdom Metazoa; phylum Chordata; order Testudines; family Chelydridae; genus Macrochelys; species Macrochelys suwanniensis. Next base: position 13,032,056 of record CM065784.1, on the reverse strand, counting down.
TTAATATAAGTAACTTTTTAGAAGAGAGATACGCTAATTGTTATGGCATAAAGCAATCAAAAACTGACTGCATTAGGAAAACACTTCCCCTACCTACAGGTTATTCCATATTTGCCCTCTTCAGTTGCACGGAAGCATTTAGTGCTGGCTACTATGTGAAACAGGACACTACACAAAACAGACCATCGGCTTATCTGGCAGGGCAAACCCAGTACTTCTATAAAGCAGGGAAATCACAAACATTTAAACAACTCACTTTATTATAGATACAAAGTACCCGTTCAGGCAATAATTCTTTTTAGATGACCAAAAGAAGCAAAATACAGGGGCAAATGACTGCTAAAATATTTCCAAATAATTGGCACGTGTTAATGTGCAGTGTAGGAACTTGGACCGCCATGTGATGTAGTGTGATGTGGAGAGAAGATGGGGAGGTGACGTTGTATATTTATTGTGGAATTGTTTGTCTGTTTAGTAGCATTATAATCAACTATATTCTTTTACTTACTGATTTAGATAGAAGTAATTTGTACACTGATTGTGGCCTAGTCAGTACTTGGGATTCTGCCACTGGTGACCAGCAACTAGTGGAACAGCACCAATGCACAGTGTAGATAGGGGAAGGTGCAATTGTCCCCTCCTTGAAACTGACATAAGCTCAATTGGTATAAATCACAGTTTTCCTTAGTTATGGCTGGGTTTTATATTGGTGCAGCTATGCAAGTTGTTGGCTGAATTGGCATGTCTATTTAGTGTCAGGTCAGGCTATGCCTGCTACCAAAGCCATCCTGTCCATAGGATGGACCAGGGCAATCACCCCGGGCCCCGCGTGGTAGGGGGTGCCGCACTTCGGGATGTGGGGTCCAGGGCTGCCTGGAGGGTTAGCGGGGGGCCTGGCGCCAGCAGCAGCAAGAGGCCTGACCCCACTCCACCCCGCCCCGCCAGCTTCTGGCATCGCTCAGAGGAGGGGGCAGGAAGAGGCGGGGTGGAGTGGGCGTGGGGTCTGGGCCAGAGGGGGGTGGTATCCCAGGCCTGGCATCCCCCTAGGGACAGCTCTGCTTGCCACCATAATGAGAGTAGATGGTACTACCCATGGCTCATCAAAATCAGTGTCTTGTGGGTAGCCCAGGAGGGTGTAAGGCTAAGGGAGCAACCCCTGACAGAAAAGCCCCGCTGCCTTGTGGGTGAATTTGGGAGAATGTAAGGCTATGAGAATAAACTCAGACAGAAAATCTTAAGTGGAGCCCCAAATGCCGTCAAGTACTAATATTTTAGTATCTTTCCAGCAACTTCTGCAGCGGATCAGGTGCCAGATGTATTGGTACTTGCTCGCCTCTGGATTTTACTGGTGATGCCGAGCGGGGGGCCCTGATGCATGGGAAACTCAGGGCCTCCATATCATCTGCCCAGGCTTGCACCCTGGAGAGGTACTCCAGCTTTGCCTCGAGTGTCAACACAACACAGGAGGCAGCAGTCACCGGTTCTAAGCTCTTACTTGATTGGCGTAGAGTTGAGCGCCGGGGGCTATCTCCGACAGTGGGAGAAAGCATCGTATCTCACTGGACAACCACCGCCCTCCATAAAACTGGGCAGCCCCCAGACAATAGGGTGTTGTCCCACCACAGTCTGCCTGCTTCAATGGGTGCTTGTGACTTAGAGTTTTATAACTTGACAAGTGGACTTTAACCAATGCACCAGGCAAATAAAGTAAAAGAAAGAAAACATCCTTAAAGATAGGGTGCTGGAACTTTCGCACCATAACAACTGGATTATCTGAGGACCTTCAACAGATCAATGATGCATGTAAAACTGTTGTGATCAATGATGAGCTGAGACGACTCAATGCGGATATTGCATCCCTCCAAGAAACACGTCTAGCATCAAGTGGGCCTCTCAGAGAAAAAGACTACCCATTTTTCTGGCAGGGGAAAAGCGCAGAAGAAACACGAGAGCAAGGAGTGGGATTTGCCATCAAGAACTCATTTCTGGGGATGATTGAGCCACCTACAAATGGATGAAAGAGAATTTTGGCACTATGCTTGTTCACATCTCAGGACCCAGTCAACCTTGTGAGTGTGTATGCCCCAACACTCTCCTCGTCCTCTGACATCAAAGACCAGTTCTACAACCAGTTGAACACCACCACCATCAGCAAGATTCCGAAACACTAATATGCTTCCTGGTAGGGGACTTCAATTCAAAGGTGGGAGCTGATCATGAAGCATTCACCAACTGTCTTGGTCAACACGGAAATGGTAAGATGAACAGAAATCGTCAGAGACTGCTAGAATTTTGTTCCTATTATGACCTCTGTGTAACAAACTCATTCTTCCAGACAAGGCCGCAACACAAAGTGTCTTGGAAACATTCCAGATCTGGCCACTGGCACCAACTGGATCTTATCATCATAAGGCATACCAACTTTAACATCATCCTCATTACCCGCAGTTATCAAAGTGCTGATTGTGATACAGACCACTCTCTGGTATGCGGCAAGGTCAGACTTAAACTAAGGAAAGTACACAGATCTAAAGTTAAAGGAAGTCCTCGTATTAACATCAGTGCCATAGCAGACCAAGAAAAGTAACAACAGTACAAGAACATACTATAACAAGTCCTTGACACCAGTGATTGTGCCACAAATGCCCAGCTGTAGTTGGAGCAACTGAAGAACACAATCTACAATGCAGCTCTGTCAGTCTTTCGGAAGAAGGAAAACAAGACCAGTGACTGGTTTGATGCATATTGCCATTCATAGATGCCAAACGCACAGCCCAAACAAACTACAAGAGAGACCCAAATGAAAAAATCTTACAAGCATTGAGGGTGGCAAGAACCAAAGTACAACAAACTGCTCAACCCTTCGCTAATGACTATTGGCTGTACTTATGTGAAAGCATCCAAGTAGCAGCTGATGCAGGCAACATCAGAAACATGTATGATGGGATCAAGAAAGTTTTGGGTCCAACTACAAAGAAGTCAGCCCCATTGAACAGGAGAAACCATCAACGACCACACCAAGCAGATGGATCACTGGGTAGAACACTACTCTGAGCTTTACTCTTGTAAAAATATTGTTACGGACGCAGCCATCAACACCATTGAAAGCTTGCCTGTTATGAACCAACTTGATGATGAATCAACTATCAAGGAGAACTTAGCCTTGCCATAGATGGCCTCCCCAGTGGAAAGGCCCACAGAAAAGACTGCATACCATCCGAGGTCATAAAATGCGAAAAACCTCTTCTACTGCAACATCTTCATGAGTTGCTCTGCCTGTGCTGGAAAGAAGGTAAAATACCACAAGAAATGAGAGATGCCAACATCATCACTCTCTATAAAAACAAGTGTGACGAGCGACTGTAACAACTATCGTGGCATTTCCCTTCTTAGTATTATGGGAAAAGCCTTTGCCCGAGTTGTCCTGAACAGACTTCTGTCCTTGCAGACAGAATCTATTCTGAATCACAGTGTGGCTTCAGAGATGAAATGTCTACTATCAACATGATCTCGCAGAGATGACTACAAGAGAAATGCAGAGAACAAAAAAAGCCCATTTACTTAGCCTTCATCGATCTCACAAAGACTTTTGACTGTCAGGTAGAAGTGGACTGTTCGCGCTTCTAGAAAAGATTGGATGTCCGTCCTCCCTCCTCCCCACCCCACCAAGTTCTTAAGCATGATTCAATCATTCCATGAAAACATGTACGGCACAGTCCAATGCAATGGCTCAGTGTCTGAGGCTTTGCAGATTCATAGCAAAGTTAAGCAGGGTTGTGTGCTTGCCCCAACTCTGTTTGGGATCTTCTTCTCCCTGCTACTGAAACAAGCTTTTGGTTCCTCAACTAAGAGAATCTACTTGCACACAAGATCTGATGGAAAGCTGTTCAATCTTGCAAGACTGAGATCTAAAACCAAGACTCGGGAGGGCCTTATCCAACACCTCTTTGCTGATGATGCAGCAGTGACAACCCACACAGAAGCTCATCTTCAAAGCATAATGAACAGTTTTTCCAAAGCCTGCCACAACTTACTATAAGCCTAAAAAAGACTAGCATAATGTGTCAAGGAGTTGAGGAAGCACGTTCCATCAAGATCAACAACTATGAATTTGAAGTGGTGAATGAGTTCACATACCTGGGGTCCACTATCGCAGTCAACCTTTCATGTGAAACAGAACTCAACATCTGCATAGGAAAAGCCGGAGACAACAATGTCTAGACTGAACAAGAGGGTATGGCAAAACAACAAACTAACGGAACACACAAAGATCTGTGTGTATCATGCATGTGTTATCAGCACATTTTTGTATGGGAGTGAGACATGGACCTTATACTCTCATCAGTAAATGAGGCTCAATGGCTTTCATTCCTTGAATCTTTGGATTCTCCTGGAGGGACAGTCACCAACACAGAGGTGCTCAAACTGGCCAGCACACCCAGCATGCAAACACTCAAACAGAGATGCCTCCACCAGCTTGGGCATGTGTGCCAGATGAATGATGGGCGCATCCCAAAGGACATCCTCTACAGTGAATTGTCATCTGGAAAAAGACCCAAAGGACGGCCAAAATTGCATTTCAAGCATGTGTGCAAGCGAGACCTCAAAGAAAAGGACATGGATGTGGACAAATGGGAAGGATCACACTCAAGACCACAGCTTTTGTACACAAGAGCTTAACAAAGGTCTCTGGAGTTACGAGAGGAAACCGTCCAGCTTAGCAGGGAAGAAAAGAGCTCACAGAAGGCAGAGCCCAAAGTGTCAAAATATTGCCTTTAAATGTGACAGATGCAACAGACGTCTCTCTCGAGTGGGTCTCTTCAGCCACATTCGCGCCGGCCATAAAACCAACTGAGTAAATTCTTTACCTCTCAGAGGTGCATACCCATGGTCTCTCAAGACTGAAGGATGCCTACTATGTATTTAGGGAACAGCTACGGCTCTGTCAAAACAGAGAGGAGCCATGCCTGGAAGGCATCATGCTAAGTACAGAGAATGAGCGGGACAGTTTAACCATCAGCACCTCTGCATAAAAGAAAAATAAACTTTGGTTTAGAATGTGTTTCCTGAAGGAATCAGAGATGCCCAACAAGACTTATAAATTCTACAGTACTTGATATTTTTTTTAAAAAATGCGTAGGTATTTCAGGTCATGCAAAAAAATTAAGTAGCAAACCTATTAGTAAATTCAGGGCAAATTACATTTTTTAATCTTTTAAAAATTTTATTCTGTCTTTGTCATGTTTTTTTACCCCAGATGTGCAGTACTTTGCAATCATCATACTCTCATACATTGCATGCAAGCTAATTACTTACTATTGCATTCTGTAACCAGACTTCAGTAACAGAAGTAAGTCATCAATCATCTACTACTGTTAACTATTCTGGACTAGATCCTCAGCTGGTGTAAACTGGTATAGTGCCAATGAAATCAACATAGCTACGCCAATGTATACAAGTGAAGGATTTGGCCCTATTTTTCTATTATACTATCAATATAGCAAATTCTGTTTTATAGTCATGGAAGATTAAAGAACATGTAAATAGCAAGAAGATACATCAAAAAGATTCCTTTGGTTGAAGGCATTTAAACATCCTGCTTTCCTTTTGGTCAGTAGATTGCTACATTAAATTGAGAACAATGCAGCTTGATTGGAGATGTAATTATTTTAATAGGTTTGTGGTTATATTGTAGGAAACTTTTAACTAAGAAAGATTTAATAGAAATTGAATCAACTTGTAGTATTAACCAAATATAGTCCTATGTAGCTCTATGGCCAACCTTGGTCTCCCTTTTTAGTAATGAGACTAGAGGGAAGAATCTTAGATTCAGACTCATAGACTTTAAGGTCAGAAAGGACCATCATGATCATCTAGTCTAATCTTCAATATATTGCAGGACACTGAACCTCACCCATTCCTGAAATAGACCCCCTAGCCTCTGGATGAATTACTGAAGTCCTCAAATTAAGGTGTAAAGACTTCAAGTTACAGAGAATTCACCATTTACACTAGTTTAAATCTGCAAGTGATCTGTTCCCCATGCTGCAGAGGAAGGTGAAAAAAACCCAGTATCTCGGCCAATCTGACTCGGGGGAAAATTCCTTCCCGACCCCAAATATGGCAATCAGTTTACTCCTGAGGGCATTCTGTGCCAAAAAATTAAAAATTCTGTGCACAATATTTTGAAATTCTGCAAGTTATTTGTTAATAAAATCATTCAGAGGCTCCAGCATGGCAGTGGGGAGCACAGGCCACTGGCTGCATGAAGTTCTTTTATGAGGTCCTCACTACTCACCAATACCAAATCTAAAATGGCATCACCTTTTATTGGTTCAGGCACTAATTAGTGAAGAAATCTGTCAACTATCACATCCAGGAAAATCTGGGCCCTACTATTATTAGTAGCACTTGTTCTCCAATCTATATCTGGGAAATTAAAGTCTCCCATAATCACACAATTCCCAGTAGTAATGATTTCATTAAAAGCATTAAGAGGATTCTATTCATATCCAAATCGGATCCTGGTGGTCTGTAACACACTCCAAGCACTCTAGTAGCTTTCTTCCCCAAAGTGATTTTGCCCCCAAACAGACTCTGTCTTATCCATTCCATCACTTCTAATTTCTTTACAGCCTACCTCATCCATTAATATACAATGCTACCCCACCACCTTTGCCTTTAATTCTGTCTTTCCTGAACAGGACATACCCTTAATACTGTACTCCAGTCATGTTTAGTATTTCACCATGTTTCTGTTATCCCTATAGTATCTGAATCATAGAATCATAGAATATCAGGGTTGGAAGGGACCTTAGGAGGTCATCTAGTCCAACCCCCTGCTCAAAGCAGGACCAATCCCCAATTTTTGCCCCATATCCCCAAATGGCCCCCTCAAGGATTGAACTCACAACCCTGGGTTTAGCAGGCCAATGCTCAAACCACTGAGCTATCCTCCCCCCCCCATCTGATTTCACTTCCTGCTCCAGTAGTTCTAGTTCCTCCATTTTGTTACCCAGACTCCTTGTATTGGTGTACAAATATCTTAACTGTTGCTGCTTGGCTTCACCCACATTCCTCACCCAATTGGGTACAATCATTCTACTGCCAGTATCGCCTACCTGACTGATATCAGCACTATTCTTCCTCTTAATGTCCATTCTCCTACCCACTTCTGTTCCTTTCTCCATTGTTGTATCCTTTCTTACTTGATTTTCTTCCCTCTCAATGTTAAAATCAGCCATGGAGATTACATGAGCATCTCCCAATGGTCTCCCCTGAGTTCCTAGTTTTAAAGCTCTTTTAATGAGTTGTGCCAACGTCCATCCCAGAAGTCTATTTCCCTCCCTGCTCACGTGGAGTAATCCCATTAGAACTGTCCTCTCTCCATGAATGCTTCCCAGTCGTCAAGCATCCCAAAGCCCTCTTTATAGCACCACTGCCTAAGCCATCATCATCTTGTCTCACCTTCGTTCTCCTCCTATAGGGACAGGGAGAATCCCACTGACGATCACCTGAGCCTCCATTTCCTTAAGCTTCTTCCCCAGCCTGGCATCGTGTTCCTTGATGAGTTCCAGTGAGAATCTAGCTGTGTCATTTGTTCCCACATGAAAGATAATCAGTGGATTCTTTCCTGCTCCCATTAGGACCTGCTTCAGCCTGAGGTCCACATCCCGTATCTTAGCTCCCAGAACAGTATACCCTTCTGTTCTTTCGATCAACTCTGGTGACAGGTCTGTAGGGACTAGGGATTCCCTAATGACATAGACCTGCCTTTTCCTGGTGATGGTGTGATTTTACGGCCTTCCTTCTGTTCTTTCTGGCAGGGAGTCCTCTTGTCTTATTCTCCCTTGCAATCTTCTGCAAGTCATCCTGTATCCTCCTGGGGCTCTGAACTCTGTGTATCTCCATTGGCTCTTCCCCTCTTCTTAGAGGACTAGCTGCTCTTGTCTTCTTCCATGCCCTCCCTCCTTCAGCTACAGCTGGCTGTGCCCCTTCTTCATTTTCCAACTCCGCAAACCTGTTCCTGAGCTCTATTTCCCCTTCACTAGCCGGTTTTTTCCTCTGCCTGGTTCTTGTAAGTCACATGCTCTCACTGACCACTTTCCTCACCCAGCAATCTCCCTTCTGTGTTCTTCAGTCCAGCTTGCATCTTCAAGTCTTGACTTTTCCCTTCAGTTTCCTCTTGCCTTTGATCCACCATCTGCTTGAACCCCCTTTGAAAATCAGTCATAGATTCACCTGCATCTACAAGCCTCGGATCTTCTCTTCCATCAGCTCTACCAAGTAGCACTTCATACAAACAAAGCTCTTTTCAGGTACCCGCTCTAGGATCATGTACCTCCTGCAGCTTCCATGTCCGTTCATCTTCATTGTCTTTTCCATGGCTCCCGTCACTATCGCTGCTGCCTCTGTACCTGTCATCGCCTTCCACCTAAATGCCCGCCAAGGGGCAAGAAAAAACAAAAAACACCAAAGCAAAACCAGAACCCCCAACCCCCACACTCCCACTCAGATGCCACTGTTTACAGCTCTGACTGTTTACACCTCTGCTTCTCTCACAGCACACTTCCCCCTACCACCCTCTACAAACTGAACAAGGAGAAAAGCACCCACACAAAACAAAAAAACAAGACCACACCCAGAAAAAAACTCACTCACTGCCCCCTAAGGAACAGGCACTGGTTCCTCCCTTCTCCTCCAACAGAACTTACACTCACCGCCCCGTTTACAGCTCTGATTGCTGCACCGGTTCCGCTGCTCCCTGTTATCCCCTGGAAGCTTCACGGAAAGGAGAAGCAATTTACGGTCTGATTCTCCTCTCCCTTTCTATCAATTTGTAGCCCTTCAAATGGTAAAGCCACCCAAGTCTTGGCCACCTCATTGGATTATTAATAGAACAACAATGAATCCATCAAAGTGAGGATAGGGAGCTAGAAAACAAAACAGCCAAAGGGAATTTGGCTTGTGGAGGTAGGAATCCAGGAGGGACCCATTCCTAAATCTTCTCTTGGGTCCTCGCTCCAGGACCAGTGACAGAAGCTCTTCTTGTGGAATCCTAAGGTAAAGTTTTCAAAAGCACCTATGTTACTTGGGACCTAGTCACCCAAAATCACTATTTTTGAGTGTCCAACTCTAGACGCTATAATGGGGCCTGATTTTCAGAAAGTGCTGATCACCCACCTCCACAAGCCCCTTTAAGATGTCTCTAGTTGGAAATTCAAAAACTGAGGCAACCAAAATCACCAGTCACTTTTGAGAATTTAATTCCCATTTTCAAAAGCAACTTAGGAGTCTAAGGGTATGTCTACACTACAAGGTAAGTGTGAGATTCCCAACTTGCGTACACATCCTCACACTAACTCAATAAGAGCTAACACAAATATAAATAGTAGTGTATGGCACAGTAGCAGTGGAGGTACAGCTTAGCTGTGTGCAATACAAACCTGCCTGAAACTAATAGGTATGTACTTGGCATAGCTAACCCATGCTGCCATGGCTACACTACTATTTTTACTTGTGTTAGCTCTCATTGAGCTAGAGCAAGAATGTGTACTCAAGCAGGGTATCACAGTCCAAGCTCCTAGTGTAGATGTCACTTAAGTCTCATTGAAAAACAAGTCACTTTCTAAAAGGGGGCTTAGGCACTTTTGAAAATTTTACCCCTGGTCTAAATGAAAAAGTACTTTAAATAACTCTCGAGAAGCTTGCTTTTGGGAAGTTTCAAACCTAGATTCCAGAGCAAAATTTATTCAGTGTCTTTAGCTAAGCATCCATAATCACCCTCAGTACCTTTTTGCAGGTTCACTCATACTGTACAAAATGTTAGGTCATGATTATACATTATAGCTTGAACACAGGGACAGCTCAGCTCAGAGCAAGAGAAAAGGAGATTTCAAGGAAAAGTTTAACAATGATTCAGAAGGTTTGGAGTGTTTGTGATGCATTTTTGAAACTTTAGACCTTCATATTATTAGCTCAGGAGAAACTGTTCATATGTATTTTAAAAACAAAATAGGACCAAATTCTGCATTGAATGGGGGTGTACAGGTATATCTCCAGGTAGAAAGTGGCTCTTAGATTCCTGATCTTTGCCAGTCTTTTTTGTTTGAAGATCGTTGTCATTTCCTAAAAACATACTTTGGAAAAGGTCCATTTTCCCTATCGACTTGTGTATTGGTGATGATCAGGGTTAGAGAGTTCAGAGTCTATCTGAATGTCAAATTCTCTCATGACAGGAGGAAACATGAGTATTGAATGGAAGAGGGAGATGGAAATGGTAGACTTTTTGCCCAAGAATTCTCTTTTTAACAAATAATAGGAACTGGATTCAGAATCCTTGAAGTGAAAACAAGTCTTTCCACTTACTTCGTTAGGCTTTGGATCAGGCCTTAAGATAGGAGGTTTGGGTATATGGAGTTGAAAGGAGCTATGGTGGAGAAAAGAGTTGATGAGGTTGTGGCAACAATATGTATACTTTTTGAAGATTAATTTATTCTGTGGCTCTTAAAGATGGAGGGCCAGATTCACCTGTTAGTAATGCTGATATGATTTGTGAAAACACCATTATGGAGCTGTCCCAGATCCACAGCAGAATTAAGCCTAGTCTCTGCAGGTTTGATGTATCTTGATGATAAAGTTTGGGGAAGCTTGAACTTCTGCTACCTGTTTTCTGCTTCAGCCTGACAACTCAATGAATGTCACAAGTAATGCTTTAGTTCATTTACTCTCCTCCCTCTCCACATAATTCCAAAATGGAATTTGTCTCGTTGCCCTGCATTGAGACTTGAGCTTTTTGAATGCTTCTTGTGAATAATGTGTGTCAAAATTCTTTGAAAAATTTCAACCTGCTCTAATTGGGGTCAGTGGCATTTAAAATCTTTAGAAGACAAAATATTTCCCTCATCAATGTAATTATGCCAGGTTAAGAGAAGTTAGGGTGGTAGAGCACAGAGTGAAATGTCAGAAGGCCATAAAGAATTTAGAACATTTAATATTGGGATTGGAGTCGGCATGGGTTTTTTAATGCAGGTAATAAACTGTGGGGAAATACTAATATTCAGCAGGAGACAACTGAATAAAGAGCAGTAATGCCAGGAGAGAATTCTTTCAAATCTCCCTAGTCTAACTCCATAGACATCACTGGAGTTACCACAGGGACGAACGCAGCCCAGCAGAGTTAATATAAGCATGCAGTGTAACGCAGTGTGAGGAAAGAACATCTATTGAGGATGTATTTTTCGGACTCTTATAGGACCAGAAAGCTTGCAATTCATCTTTATTCAGCCTGGGTATGTCGCACTCTGTTTTGGTCACTACAGTATAGAAAAGAAAAGAACTTTGATAAACCTAGCAGGAACCCAAAGTATGGGACACAAAAGGGTGATTCAAGAGTTAAGGGACTGTCCTGTGAGGAGGGATGCAAAGAATGTACTGAACTGGATATGTATCTCTTACAAGAGGTGGCAAAGAGGGCACGCGACCACAGTATGTAAATAACATTGTGGTGGGGATAATGAAATAAGAGAGAAATTATTTAGAGTGGTTAAAGGCATCAAGACAAGGCGTTACAATAGGACAGAGAGAGGCCCATCTGGTATTAGAACAGTCTACCTAAGGAAATCAGCTTGGTACCTTCACTACCTACGCTGCCAGAGCAATCTGACCCTAAACACTGCCTAAACGGCTTGGGGAAAGTTACCCGTGTCAGAGTGAGCCTTCTGTGGCATACAGACTCTTAGGCCTCTTTTCTTCTGCTGCCAGCATAGCAGGGAGAAGGGGACATGTCCTGAGGAAAAGGGGGCTTGTCACGCCAGTCACTGGCTGCTGATCACCCTATTAAGGGTGTCTGCAATCAGCACAGGCAACCTATACAGCGATAAGGGGTGTGCAAAGGCAAACTGTAAATTTTCATTGCACACATAGGCTTCTGTCCTGCACTCTCTGACCAGCCGTACCCTGGGATGTAACCCTAAGGGTATCACTTGCACTTCTGCAGGGTGACCTACAAGGTTCCTCTCGGCCTTTAAGTCTATGGCTGTGGTACTCTGCTGCACTAAAGCAGCTTTCCAGAGCTCTACTGGAAAGTCCTAAAAGTCGAAAGTCTGGCCCCATGAGGATCTTCCCTGAGCTGAAAGGTCCTTGGCTAGCATTGAACCACTGTAGCCCCTGGTAAGAGAATGGCCACAGAAGGACTAGGAGGTAGGCATCCCATGGCCCCAGCATTTCTTGGCTGCTGCTGGTCTGCTGAGGCCATAAACCGTCAAACAACTTACAGCAGCTTTCAGGTTACTCTAAACCTACGCTGGGGACCAACTCAATATATGGGAGCCCCAGGATCAGGCAGCAGAAAGTTCAAATTCTGCTCTCACTTGAACCAGTGTGAATCCAGAGTGACTCCACTGAAGTTATTTTGTGGATTTGCAATTCCATAGAGAATTTGACCCCAAGCATTTTGTCAGTCTTATTCTGTCAGTGGCAAAAAACCCCATAAGCTTCAGTGGGAGCAAGATATGGCCAGTATGATAATACAGTATGTAGTACTTTCAAACTAAACTTAACAGGTGTTTCTCTGTCTTACAGTGGCCCAAATCCTACTTATCTGACCCATTCAAGAATCCCACTGAAATTAACACAATTAATTTTGTGTATATAGCAGCAGTATTTATCCCACTGGGTGCACATACATTTTCAGACATAGATGGGGAAAATAATAAGGGATTTATGGTTGTAATATCATCTGACTTCTGTACCCAAAATTTAAAACATGAAAGATAGAATATGCCTTCTCCATTGGAGAAAAGAGAGACAGAAATTAAATTCTTGGCATGTAAATTAAAAATGGCAGTACTGATGAGATTATATCTGTTATCTTCAAAATTGCTTTTAACCAGAGGCTTGGGTAACAAAGGACAGAAGTTACTTTCATATTAGCATATATGTCGTGTTTAATCAATCAAAAGAGAATTGTAATTACTTTCTTCTTAGCAAACTTTAAAGACAGGAAGTCATGAACCTATAAAGTAAATGCCATCCTGTTTGGATAGTTATAGTTTTATAGGTAATTTGTTGCAGATTTTATGCAGATAACTGATAATTATTTCCTTTCATGCTCATCTTCCATCCTGCAGTTCAGTTTAACGCAAACATAAGGACTGCATATGCAAGGAATGAATCGATGTAACTATTTTTTTTTAACTTGGTGCACACATTTACAAGTCTGTTTATTAGCCACTGTGCTGCTCCTGAGCTTACCAGTAGTCTGAAATGCAGACACAACCTGCAGAGTGGAAATCAAAAGGTATTAATCATCAATAGGTCTGGCCAATTTAGCTGTGACTTCAATGGGACTGCTTACATGAGTAAGAGCTCACCAACTCACCAATATAAGGGTTGCTCAGTTTGGGGGCCTTTTGTGTCACTTTATTTTGTTTGCTATACAGTATGTGGTGTCCTGTATGACCCATTGCTGCTGTGCTGGGAAAAAAATGGATAGTTATGCTAAAGGGAACTTAAATTGTCAAAAAGCATTGAATTGCCTCTACAACATACAGATGAATCTGTTTTTAAAATGATCTAAAATCACCACTGCTGCTTGCTTTTAGAATTCAGTTTCTTCAGCACTAAATAGTCTGTATTTTTCTACTTCATGGATTAAAACTGCATTGGGAAAACGCTGAAATAGTTCCAGAAAGCAAAACAAAAGAGTATTTTCACAAGATGGGATTTGAAACAATTATTTGCCTGTATAATATGAAGTTCTCTTTTTGTATTGATTTTTAGAACTTACTTAGAGACCTATGAGTATGGAAACTTGTGTTCATCTCCATTTCAAATGTGCAGGCCAAAATGTGAATTTCGTTTGTATGAATATTGGCAGCCTGATTGTTGAGTGTGTCTTCTTGTCCAGCCTGTAATAAATTATACAAGAACGTCTTATTTCATCACCCAATGAAATGAACTAATTAAGATATGCACTAGATAAATATTGCACTGCAGCTAGGGACATTTATTTATCCCAAAGCTTTGTATCTCCTGTAAGTCACTAAAGAATCCTTGCTATATTTAAATCAGATGCAATAGTATAGGAGTCTCACTACTAACATAATTACAAGAACCCTACTGAAACTATTAGTGGTGAATAGTTTATCTGAACTCTTCAGGGGCCATCTTCATCTTCTATGTGGTAGAGCTGTCCATTCTCCCCATTCTTAATTCATTCACTAACTTCTTTCTAAGATGTGTGGCTGCAGACAAATGAACATCTTCTTTCATCTTGGTACTACCACAAAGTATGACAAAAGCACCCTAAAGCTATGCAAAATCAAATGTGCTTTTACTTATTCTTTCTGGAAGATCAATACAATGGTGTTACATTTTATATGTTTAAATAATCCACAGCATTTTGGCTGTTTGGGATTTTTCTTCCCCAAATCTTCTGACCAATGCCATGATTTCAGTTAACAGTACTTCCTACTTCTATGCCACTAAGTCTCAAATTTTCAAAAATGTCCACTCATTTTAGGTCCCTCAACTGGGCGTCCAACTTGAAGTGCCAACAGATTGTTTTTTCAGAAGTGCTGAGCACCCATAATTCTAACTTGAAGTCAACAAGTTGCATGGGACCTCGGGAAATCAGCACCCAGGCATTTCAGTTTGGAAATCAAAAACAAAGAAACCATAATTAGAGGACACCTATGAAAACATTGGCCTAAGAGACTATCCCAAAGTCGCAGTGAGTCAGTGGCAGAATCCAGAATAGAACCAGGACACGTGAACCCCATGTACATCCCTAGCTGCCACTGTGGTCTAGTGTTCTGAAAATGGGAACAGGAGTCAGGACAACTGTATTCTGGAGGGTGAGTGCAGGGCGGACTTGATCTCCAAACTGTGCCCCCCTAACCTTGGGGCCTCTGTGCCCCTGGGAACAGGACCTGAGCCCCTGGGGGTAGGACCCAATCCCTCCCACTTCACTACCTCACCCCAGATGTCATACTTCCCAGCCCGCCAAATGGGTTTAGTGGTTTTTGTGGCCGTTGACTACTTTAAAGTTTCCCATCCCTGCTCTAAGTGCCAAGGAAAGAGGGATGAGAACATTCTAATGAAGACACAGAGATATTCCTGATTCAAGCACCTGGAGCTTGGGGGAGTTGGGATCCTAATTTATATCCAGACATCTGTTCCAAAACAAATTCAAAATGTGAACTTCGTCAAGTTCTGAGCTAGTTCAGATCCAGATGCACATTAGCATCATAGCTTTTCCTTTTGATCGCCATGCCACTGACATCAATATCTCTTATGCTAAAGAGGACTCAATTTTCTTTTACTGATTTAAAAGCATCTTCTGTTTCAACTTTCCTTTCTAGATTAGAGATTTTATTTGTAACTATGAGTAAAATTTTCAAAAGTGCCTGAGTTCCATTTCCAAAAGTGGCTTAGGCTCATAGGAACCTAAGGGCGTGTCTTCATAGCGAAGGCTGTGCACGGGCTAGCCTACCCAAGCTAGCGTGAATCCAGCTAGCGTGAATAACAATAGCAGTGAACACAACATGAGCTTCAGAGCAGGTACTACAACCCCAGCACAAACCCTGTGTATGTACTTGGCTCACTCGCCCGCCCTGGAACCTATGCATTCTTCACTGCTATTGTTGCCTATGTTAGCTGGATTCAACCTAGCTCAGGTAGACTAGCTGGTGCACAACTTTTGCTGTGTAGACATACCCTTAGTCCCATTGACTTTCAATGAGACTCAGGCTCCTAAGTCAATTTGAACATGGGACTTAGATTCCTAAATCACTTAGCGGCTTTTGAAATTTTACCTTCCATCTAATTTTGAATCCAACTGGTCAAATCCTTTCTCTAAGGATGACATTGCTGAAATAATAGACCTTAATGCCTCATGGAATAGTCGCTGATACGTGTTTCACCATTATGGGGCCCTTTTTCTTTCAGAATGTCTTCAGAAGAATCGAGACACACACACACACACACACACACACACCACTTTCTCGCTCCAAAAAATGTAGTTACAAAATAAAAGCCAAACATATTAAAAACAAAACAATACAAAATACTCAAAGAACCTGTAGTTAATTATGTGTTTTAGTGCCTGACTGCCAAGTAAAGCAGGGTTGCATACCACATGCACAACAATACTTCCCTTATTCCCCTTCCCTTGAACCTGATGAGATTTTCATTATATCCTTTATAAATTTGTTGCTGCCATTTAGCCAGGTGTGATATCGCCTGTGCATCTTTAAAAAATGAATAGATTACATTCAATTAAAACAAGTTTTCTGCCTCTTGGATGGTTTAAATAGCAATAGTCCTTGATTATAAAGGGAGCATAGTCTAGGCCCAATAAGTACTTTTTAAAAAGATGTCCATTTCTTCAGGATCTTTCACCTTATTGGTTTCAGGTCCTGCTGTTTTGATTAGAGCAGCATGTCAAATTATTTCATGACTAACCCCCACCTCCCCATGTATAAATCTGTACGTACTGGTTGTTTCTACTTTTTCAGGACTGTTCACTTGGAATATAGAATATTTTAGATTTGGTTCCTTTCCATTCTTCTCTAATGACCAATCTCGGTCCAAGTAAAATCATTTACAAAATTCCAAAGCACTAAAATGGGACCAGAATTTTCCTTTTAATTACATTAGTTTAGATCCAAACTAATTCTATTGCAGCCTGGGTCAGATGTGCTCTTAGTTTATGCTGGTTTCATCCCTGGAGGCAGGAGCTGGGAATGGGCGACAGGATGGATCACTTGATGATTACCTGTTCTGTTCATTCCCTCTGGGGCATCTGGCATTGGCCACTGTCGGAAGGCAGGATACGGAGCTAGATGGACCTTTGGTCTGACCCAGTATGGCCGTTCTTATGTTCTTGTGAAGTACACTACTGAAGAGGTTATCACAATATCTCTTGAAAAGGACAATTAGGCAAATGATTGACAGACACGTGGGATGAGTTTAAAAGGCAGGCTGCAGCTATATTAATTATACAGTAGAACCTCAGAGCTATGAACACCAGAATTACGAACTGACTGGTCCACCACACACCTCATTTGGAACAGAAAATACGTAATCGTGTAGCAGCGGGGGGAAAGATGGGGGAGCAAATACAGTAAAGTACTGTTAAACGTAAACGCCTAAAAAAATAAAAGGAAAGTTTTTAAAAAAAATTAAACAAGGTAAGGAAACTGTTTCTGTGCTTGTTTCATTTAAATTAAGATGGTTAAGAGCAGCATTTTTCTTCTGCATAGTAAAGTTGCAAAGCTGTATTAAGTCAAAGTTCCACTGTAAACTTTTGAAAGAACCATAACGTCTTGTTCAGAGTTATGAACAACCTCCATTCCTGAGGTGTTTGTAACTCTGAGGTTCTACTGTACCTTGGGAAGGGGTACTACATTGCCTGCCCCAGCTCTCATATACCAAGCATTTATGTGCAATCCTGGATCTCATTTACATGGGAGTTGGCCCTTTTAGCCTTTATCCACACTGGACACCGATTGCAAGCTTTGACAAGTCAGTCATCATCACAGCATTATTTAAACCTCAAATCTTATTGTTTCTAACCCAACTGTGCTATGAGATGGCTGTGGGAACAATTCCTTCCTGACCCCTACAAACAGGCGATCAGTCAGACCCATAGTGTCATAAACAGCACAGCTCCTAATCTATGACTCAGAGGAGATAGGGGCGGAGCAACTAACCAGAGTCTAAGAGGCTGTTGCAAAGTGCTGCTTTAGCTGAAATAGGCAAGGGATGTTTCTTCCTTGGCGGCAGGAAACTTGCCAGTGGGAACGTTGTCACAATATCCCTTCTGCCCGGAGGCTTGTAGAAGAAGGTGACAATGGAAAGTATCGCCCCTTCTTCCATAGTTGTGCACTGGCTCTTTCTGCTCAGGCAGGTGCAATGTCCATCAAATGAGCACGTTTCCAAAATAAAAAAACCAAGAGCACTTTTGTGGCAATGTTTTTATGGTCATGAAATACTCGAGTGCTTCATGTTCTCTGATCTGCTTTGCCTGGATCAGAGGATCAGATCAAAGAAAAGCCATTTGTCTCTGTGCCCCTCTGCCTCTCACTTCCCTTCTATCTCTCCTTCTGGCAGCCATAAAAAGGAGGGAGGCAAGAGACAAAGGGATCTCCATTGGGAACCTACCTTATTCCTCCCCAACCCTACTCTGAAGGCTCAGAGCTGGGGAGGTTGCACTGACTGACAGCACTGTCATTGAGGGTATGTCTACACTACGAGAATAGTTCGATTTATCTTAAACCGAACTTGTGAAACCGATTTTACAAAGTCGATCATGCGAATCCACACCAAGGACATTAATTCGAGTTTGTGAGTCCACACTAACGGGGCAAGCGTCAACATTGCAAGCGGTGCACTGTGGGTAGCTATCCCACAGTTCCCGCAGTCCCCGCTGCCCATTGGAATTCTGGGTCTAGCCCCCAGTGCCTTCTGGGGCCAAAAATGTGTCGAGGGTGGTTTTGGGAACATGTCGTCATTCGACCCACACTCCCGCCCTCCCTACGTGAAAGCGCCGGTGGGCAATTACATCACGCCCTTTTCTGGTGATTGACAGCGCGGACGCCACAGGACAGCGAGCATGGAGCCCTCCACGATTATCGCTGCTGTTCTGTCCGTTGTCAACACCTCGCGCCTTATCGTCCACCTTTTCCAGAGGCAGATGCTGAGAAATAGGGTGAGGAGGCAACAGAAGCTCCGCGAGGACATGAACTCTGAGAGGGGCACAGACCTCTCCCAAAGCACGGGACCCCAGCCCCTAGACATCATGGTGGCAATGGGTCACGTTGATCCTGTGGAACGGCGATTCTGGGCCAGGGAAACAAGCACTGACTGGTGGGACCGCATAGTGCTGCAGGTCTGGGATGAATCCCAGTGGCTGAGAAACTTTCGGATGCGTAAGGGCACTTTCCTGGAACTTTGTGAGTTGCTGTCCCCTGCCCTGAAGCGCCAGGACACCCGAATGCGAGCTGCCCTGACTATCCAGAAGCGAGTGGCCATAGCCCTCTGGAAGCTTGCAACGCCAGACAGCTACCGGTCAGTCGCGAATCAATTTGGAGTGGGCAAGTCTACCGTGGGGGTTGCTGTGATGCAGGTAGCCCATGCAATCGTTGACCTGCTGCTCTCAAAGGTAGTGACCCTTGGAGACGTGCAGGTGATCATAGATGGCTTTTCTGCTATGGGATTTCCAAACTGCGGCGGGGCTATTGATGGGACACACGTCCCCATCCTTGGACCGGCCCACCAGGGCAGCCAGTACATTAACCGTAAGGGCTATTTTTCTATGGTGCTGCAAGCACTAGTGGACCATAAAGGACGTTTTACAAACATCAACGTCGGATGGCCGGGCAAGGTTCATGACGCTCGTGTGTTCAGGAACTCTGGTCTGTTGAGACAGCTGCAGGAAGGTATTTACTTCCCGGACCGCAAAATAAGTGTTGGGGATGTGGAGATGCCTGTAGTGATCCTCGGGGACCCAGCCTACCCGCTAATGCCCTGGCTCATGAAGCCATACACGGGCGCCCTGGACACTGAAAAGGAGCTCTTCAACTACCGGCTGAGCAAGTGCAGGATGGTGGTGGAGTGTGCCTTTGGCCGTCTCAAAGGGAGATGGCAAAGCTTACTTACTCACTCTGATCTCAGCCAAACAAATATCCCCATTGTGATTGCAGCTTGCTGTGTGCTCCACAATCTCTGCGAGAGCAAGGGGGAGACGTTTATTGGGGTGGGAGGTTGAGGCCAATCGCCTGGCTGCTGAATACGCACACCCGGACACCAGGGCGATTAGAAGATCCCAGCGGGACGGGCTGCGCATCCGGGAAGCTTTGAAAGCTAGCTTCCAGAGCGAGCAGGGTAACCAGTGACTGTTTCGCTTGTTAAAACTGAAGCTGAACCAGCCCCCGTTTCTTTACCCAGTTACCGTTGTCTATCCTCTCCAATTACCAGCACCCTTTCCCCCCCCCCTTCATTCCCCTCTTTAAAAGTATAATAAAGGAAACATTGTTTATTAAAACCGTCTTCTTTATTAATGATTTCTCGTAAAGGGTTGAAACTGGGACGAATACCGCGGTTGGGGAGTGGGTGGAGTGATGGAAAGGACGCTTCCCAACTCGGGGAATGACAGGCTCCTGCTCCCTGAGCAGTCCGCAGTGGTGGACTCCTTGTTTCAACGGAGCCTGCAACCCCTCCTGTTCGCAACTGTGTGAGGGGGGGCCTGTGTGACTTCTTGGCCGGGGATTGCGGCCACTGATCCCCTGCTGCATGGATCTGTCATGCAGGACATTGCCTGCCGCCAATGATCTGCAGCCACCTCCACCACCAGAAAGTGACACCCCCCCCATAGAGAACAGGAAAACCCCCTCCCAGAATGGCAAGTGTGCCTAGTGAATGCAATGTGAGTGTGACTTTCTGTTGAACCTTTTCCCCTGTCTCCACCCTGTTATCGGTGCCTATAGTCTGAAATCACAAACCACCCCTCCCCTCCCCCAAAATCAAACAGCCCTTTGAAAGATAGTCAAGGAAACAGCAATTTTCAGAACACAATTTTTTATTAAGGAGAGCAAAATTTTAAGATGAAACTTGGACGGGGGCTGGGGTGGGGTGCGTTTGGAGGGAAGTAAAGGTCCCGTCTAAATTTTTGGAAAGGAGAGCCTTCTGCTACTGGAGCAGTCCGCAGGGGTGGAGTGATTTTTTCCGCAGCCCCTGCCTCCCCTCGTTCTACTGACTTTGGGTGAGGGGGGAATTGGACTTTGTGGCGGGGGAGGGCGGTTGGAAATAACATACAGAGGTGCCCTTTCCTCCTGCCTCCGTTCCTGCAAAACGTCAACAAGGCGGCGGAGCGTATCTGTTTGCTCCCTTATTAGTCCAAGCAGCGTTTGAGTCGTCTGCTGGTCTTCCACCCGCCACCTGTCCTCGCGAGCTTCAGCCCTCTGCTCCCATTCGCTGACTGCTCACTCGGACCTTGAGACGTCCTCTCTCTGCTGTGCCGCCTCATTTCGGGAACAGACCATCAGTTCCGAAAACATGTGGTCCCGGGTTGGTTTTTTTGTGCCGCCTGATCTGCGCAAGCCTCTGGGAGGGTGATCCACGGGTAGGGAGGGAGACACTCTCAACTGTGGGATGGGAGAAAGGGAGTGAATTCCTCAGAAAGATACATTTTCCCGAACAATGCCTATACTCTTTCCCTGTGAACAAGACCATGCACACTATCTATCACATGTGCACTCAGTACAAGGTCGAATATTATGTCTTTGTATTAAGTGCCAGGGGTCCTGGTGTTCAGATCACACAAGCAGAGCTGGACACTGGAAAACGGCTCTCAGGAGACCATGGTAAGCCGTTGCCTTTGGACTGCTGTGACCTAACTTCACAGCAGTGTGGTACTCCCATGTTTCAAGCACAGTTCCTAGCGGTGGCCAGTACCTGATGCCGGCAAAACCGCTTGGCTACAACGGCTCGCCTACCCATTTACCCCCCCACCCCCAACCCCTCCACGGGGCCAGTACTGGGAACTCTCCCTGCCCGCGACCCGCTGTGTTTTAATGGCTCGCCTACCTTCCCCACCCCCTCCGCGTGGCCGGTCCAGGGAACTCTCCCTGCCTGCGCACTGCTGTGTTTTAACGGCTCGCCTACCCTCCCCACCCCCTCCGCGTGGCCAGTCCAGGGAACTCTCCCTGCCTGCGCACCGCAAAGTTTCAGCGGTTAGCCTCACAGCTACCACCCCCCCGCATGTCTGCAAACCGCCGGTTGTCGTTCTTTAAAGGAAAAATCAAGAAGTCACTATACTAACAAAACCACCCATTCAAACCAGGGCACCATGACTGATATCACTCTGATGAGGATTTCGGAGACAGACAAAGACCGCATGCTGCGTGAATGCCAGCAAACCCCGGGGCCGTATGCCGCCATGCTATGCAAGGCAATGATACCAGAGTACCTGCAGCTTGCATGGCGCGGAAAAGTATCCTACCATGGAGGAGATAGTAAGGCCGCTCTCCCTGGGAACCTGATGCAAAAGCTTTCACTGTACCTACAGGAGAGTTTCGCGGAGATCTCTGATGGGGATTTCTCCTCTATCCCCATACATATTGACAGACTTTTCGAGTAGTTGCCTTGGAAAAGATTGAAAACTGAAGCGCCTATTGCAAAGTAAGCAATAAAAACACATTGATAACAAACCAATGCCTATTCTATTCAAAATAAATGTTTAAAACACCGACCTGACGATCCTTCGCCTGGGTCCTGGTCCGGGCTGCTGCTTTGGGAGGGTTCGTAGGGGATCTCGGTGAGGGTGATGAACAAATCCTGGCTGTCGGGGAAATCAGCGGTGAAAGCGCTGTCGACTGCCTCGTCCTCCTCCTCTCCTTCCTCTTCTTCACCGTCCGCGAAAATTTCAGACGACGTGGCCGTAGATAAGACCCCGTCATCGGAGTCCACGGACACTGGTGGTGTAGTGGTGGCAGCACCACCGAGCATAGCATGCAGTGCCTCGTAAAAACGGCATGTGTGTGGCTGCGATCCGGAGCGTTCGTTGGACTCTTTGGTTTTTTGGTATGCCTGTCGCAGCTCCTTGATTTTCACGCGGCACTGCGTTGCATCCCGGACGTATCCTCTCTCCGCCATTGCCTTGGAAATCGTCTCATAAATTTTCGCATTCCGTCTTTTGGAACGCAGCTCCTAAAGCACGGACTCATCGCCCCACACAGCGATCAGGTCCAAGACTTCCCGATCAGTCCAAGCTGGTGCTCTCTTCCTATTCTGCGATGTCATGGTCACCACGGCTGCAGAGCTCTGCATCGTTGCCAGTGCTGCTGAGCTCACCACGATGTCCAAACAGGAAATGAGATTCAAGCTGGCCAGACAGGAAAAGGAATTCAAATTTTTCCACGGCTTTTCCTGAGTGGCTGGTCAGAGCATCCGAGCTCGGATTGCTGTCCAGAGCGTCCACTGAGTGGTGCACTGTGGGATAGCTCCAGGAGCTATTAGCGTCGAATTCCGTCCACAGTAACACGAATTCGACATGGCCATGTCGAATTTAACGCTACTCCCCTCGTCGGGGAGGAGTACAGAAATCGAATTAAAGAGCCATTTATGTCTAAATAAATAGCTTCGTAATGTGAACGGGTGCAGGGTTAAATCGAGTTAACGCTGCTAAATTTGACATAAAGTCCTAGTGTAGACCAGGCCTGACTCATTGCAACATTGACACTTGACATGTTCTGACAAGCTTTGGTCTTGAACAATGGCTGGCCTAAAACAGAGTGGTGATGAGTGAAACAAAGGTGTGATTAAAACATTTTGTATTGTTGCAGGCAAGACATTCTGAACAGACATTTTGTGGCTGTAAAAAAAAAAAGTAAAGTTTTGACTGATGAAATGAAACTGGCACATTTCTAGGAAATCAGAAAAAGCCATCGATAACCCGGTTCAATTTATGAAAAACTGGGACTGTCCTTGTAAAATCAGGGTTTAGAACTTTAAAAATGTGTTATTCTAAAACAGCAGGAGTAGGCCTAACCCAAAGGAGTCAGTGCAGATTCACTTGTGATAGCAGAATTTTGCACTCTATTTAATTTTGCAGGTGCTTTCCTGAGTATTTTCTATTTTTAATCACACTGATAAAATTTCAGTAGGTAGACAATAGCACCATTACCAACTCTCAATTATCCATATCTTCCAGATTCAAGAAATGAATCGGCATCTCCCTGAAAAATAAGTTAAAGCTTGTGCTTTTTTCTTTGAATTCCTCCTCCTTTGTATTTCCATATGGCCAGAGGTTATTTCTTTACTTCTGTTTGTCCACATCTTCAACTGAATGGGCTTGATCCAACTCTAATTGAAGTCTGTTGTGCTGGATTGATCTCTGTAGAATCATAGGAATGTAGGGATCTTAAGAGGTCATCTAGTCCATCCCTTACACTGAGATAGGATTAAGAAGACCTAGCCCATCCCTGAGAGATGTCTGTCAAACCATATGGCTGCTTGCATCATATAGCTCCTTTCAAGATATTGAATTCTTCATCATTCACAGAGAGAGTAGGTTTTAGTCTCATCAACTTCTCATTGAACTTGCTGGAAGTTTAATTTGAACATCAATGGTTCTTTGTATCTCAGAAACATCTTATGCTTTTTTATTCATGAGGCCAAATTCTGTCTTGGGAGCTAAACAGGGATAATAAAGAACATAAATATCACTGAATAGGCACCTAAATTTGTAGTCAGGAAGGCACCCAACAATAATGGTCAAAAAGATAAAATCTTCAGAGTCTCATGACAACAAGTCTTGGGTAAGAGCATTTAGCAGCAAAAATAGGTGTGGTACACTCAAGAAACGAATGTAAGCTAGTTAGTTTGCATACCATGTAGATGCACCCCAAAAAAGATGGAATAGGCTCAGCTAAGCACATGCCATAAATAGGTTTTATATACTGTCTATGACATTAAACTATTTGGAGAAACACCTCCATTTACATATGCACTGACATTCATTCAGATTTCCGGCTTCAATTCATGTAGTTCTTGATGTTTATGTTTGCATCACCTTAACACTAGAGAAAGGCCTGAACTAAAACTTTGCTGCATTTCCAATCAGATAAATTTTATTTTTTGTTTTCTTTCTGCTTGCTTGGGATACATACGTTATAGATTGGTTCTCTCCAGTGTAATACCTTCATCTTTTCCTTATCAAATGACAGGAGACTTAAAATGAGTAAATATTTAACGGTAATATCTCTTAGCACTGCATAGACTGGGAGCTCTCACCAGAACTCCTCAGTTTGCCCTTCAGTAATATAGATTTTTGTACCATGATTTTATTTTTAATTTTTTAACAATGCATTTTAAAAAATAATGGGCTACCGGTACTATCAAAATGTCAGTTCATGCTGTATCTTATACAAATATCTATCTAGTTCATTTTCTTTGTATTAAATTGATCTCGTGCCAGGCTGAGAGAAATCCTGTTTATCATGATGTACATGAGGAGCAATTCTTCACCTCAACTTTGTTTGTATATCATATGCACACTTTTAAATTATTTTATTTTTGGTGCCTGATTTTTACATCAATTTTAAGTCTGTTCAGTGGGCTGTTGTTATATTTGTACATAAGGCATAGTGTACACATAACATTTGACTCTAACTTGCTATAGCTGTCTATCTTTTAAAAACTCAGAAGGAATAACAATTAATGCCTTCTGGGGGGAGGGGGAGGAATATTTCCCTAAGAAGTACCCTATTATGTGAGTTGCCTGACAAATGGGTTTATGATTTAAATTATTACTGAACCTAAGTGCATATTCTTTCACAATCAAATGCATATATAGTGATGCAGGAATACTATCTTTATGTAACAACAGCAGAAAGTCAGAACCCCCTGGTTTTGGCTCTGGGCTTCCACCACTGAGCTGCTTGCGAAAGACAGAATATTATACTAGTTCAGCCTGAGCATGCTGAGGGAGAACACCGGTGACAGCACTTTGGGGATGGTTCTTAAAAAGCGTGCTGACATCCGCCCCGTCCCTTCCCCTTCCCTCCCTTCCAACCCATTTGCCTCTTAAAGGAAAATGCATATGTTTTCCCTAGGGCCTGCCAGCAGTTTGCTAACATATGTACACATTTTGGCTCTTTGGCTTGTGTCTGAGGTGTAGTTGCACTTCTCTGTATAAGCTAACCATGGCTGGGAATCTTATGTATATCATCATCATCACATAATGTTCTACCCAATCATGGGAGTTTACTTATGTGGTCTAGTTATGATAGCAGGCTGGACTGTGAGCAAGGAATGCATGAATTCTCATCCTAGTTCTGTCCTGATCCCTCTATGGCATTGCACAATGACACAAGACCTAATCTTGCTCCTATTAAAGTCCAGTGACAAAACTCCCATGGGTGTGAATCCAGAGTCATTGCATTGAGAGAGATGTAGGTTCCTCATTAACTCCAGCAGAGTGACTCACATGCAGGATGGATAAAAATAAAAACATTCCGATTTCTTTATTTGAATGGATAATTTAATTTAAATGCAAGTTTATTTTTTAAAATAAACTTACTTATTTAAAATGTAATTTTAAATTTTAATGGCCTGTGTTAAGGCCCATCTTACTATAATGTATTAAAATCATTATATATTAGCATTACATATGTTTGCTGCTGAAATTTTGAAGTAAGTCAAACCACTGAACTGGGGGAAGTCACTGCCAAAGCACCTGGACCCAGAGTTTGATGAAGTGCTAAACCAGCTGTTGACAGCAGTAGCCGCTTCTGCAGGTGCACAGAGAATATTTTCTTCATTTCAGTTTGTCCAGCTGGGTCAGTTCAATGACTAATTCATTCAAAGTTAAGAAACTAATTGGGAGCTGAAAAATCAGGAAACCTGATTTTCCTTTTCCAATCTATGATTAAAAACTAGGTGTCAGAGGATGAGATCTACTAGTTCTAAAATCTTGAAAGACGTGGAGGACCAGAAACAATCCGTTCAGTTAATGCGAAATACATTTTGATAAACTTTTTTCTTATGTATCCAGCACATTTAAGGTAATTGTATTTAATAAAAATATATATAATATTATTCATTTTTAATTGAATTTGAATTTCCATTCAGATAGTGTGAAAGAATTGAGCCCTTAACCGCTCCACCTTGTATCTGTAAAATGAGGATAATACTTAACTATCTCACAATTGTAGAGAACAATTAGTTAATGACTGCAGAGCATGTTGGAGATTTATAATATATATGCTCTACGTTGGCTTTTGTGAAAGAGCTCATATATCATCTTTAAGGCCCTACCAAATTCTCGGTCCATTTTGGTCAATTTCATGGTCATAGGATTTTTTAAATTGCAAATTTCATGATTTTGTCTATTTAAATCTGAAATGTCACTGTGTTGTAATTGTAGGGGTCCTGTCCCAAAAAGGAGTGGTGGGGGGAGTTGCGGTACTGCCACCCTTACTTCTGCACTGCTTCTGGCAGGGTGCTGCCTTCAGAGCTGGGTGCCCGGCCAACATGTGTCGTTCTCCAGCTGTCCAGCTCTGAAGGCAGTGCAGAAGAAAGGACGGCAATACAATAACCCCCCTAATATAACCTTGTGACACCCCCCCCCCACAACTCCATTTTGGATCAGCACCCCCAATTTGAGATATGCTGGTCTCCCCCGTGAAATCTGTATAGTTATACAACTGATTTAATTTTATAGTTATACAGATTTCACGGGGGGTGGAGGGCAGATCAGATTTCACAGTCCGTGACATGTTTTTCATGGCCATGAATTTGGTACAGCCCTAATCATCTTCCATTGTTTATGCTCCTTTTTGGCATAAATTTCTCAGAACCATAAATCTAGCTCACACCTCCTTCAGAGTTAGACTGTCAGCTGGTATTAGGGTTGCCAACTTTCTGACTGCAGAAAACCTAACACCCTTGCCCTGCCCCCTATCCTACTCCTTCACTGAGGCCCCGTTCACTCCATCCCCCCTCCCTCCGTCATTCACTCTCCCCCACCCTCGCTCACTCGCTCATTTTCACCGGGCTGGGGAAGTGGGTTGGGGTGCGGGCTCTGGTATGGGGCCAGGGATGAGGTGTTTGTGGAGCAGGAGAAGGCTCAGGGCTTGGGTAGGGGGTTGAGGTGCGGGAGGGAGTGCGGGGGGCGCTTACCTCAGGTGGCTCCCGGAAGCAGCAGCCTGAGGACAGGGTTTTTCAGGACCTGTGAGAACCAGAGATGGCCTAGGGGACTAATCCAAGTATTGTACCCGACCTCAAAAAAGGGGGCAATGTGGACGTTTGAAGGTGGGGGGACCCAGCTCTCCAAGTCTGCCTTCTTTTCTGGCCCTTAGCCTCTGGGGACCCCAGCATTCCTTCTCCTCTCCCCGGTGCCAGCTCAGTGGCCCAGAACTGAGCTCCGATGGTCGGAGCCCCCCGCTCCTCTCACCTTCGGATCGATGTGGCACTCACGTTTGCAACAGGCAGGGGCCTTCACGGGCTGGCACCCCAATAGCAGGGGCGTCCAGTGCTCAGGCGGATCGGGACCATCCTTCTTTTCGTGGACCAGATCCAGGGACCAATCAGGGCTCCCTCCTCAGGGGCTCAGGGGTCTGGGCACATACCTGGCCCTTCCTGTAGGGGCTATTGGGCCGAGATCTCTGCCAAGCGGCTCCGTCAGACTACCCAGGAGTCTGAAAACCCAGAGAGCCATGAAGCTCATCAGGGCCAAACATGGTCGTGAGAGTGAGCTTGGCCCTGTCCCTGCCCCCCCTCACCCTCCATCCGCAGGCACTGTAGCTGCGGTAGCTGGCCAATGGGAGCTGCAGAGCCGGTGCCCAGGGCAGAGACAGCGTGCGGAGCTCCCTGGCTGCCTAGGAGCCGGAGGGGGGAGATGCTGCTGCTTCTGGGAGCCGCGTGGAGCCAGGACAGGCAGAGAGCCTGCCTTAGCCCCACTGCACTGCTGACTGGACTTTTAGCAGCCCAGTCAGCAGTGCTGATGGAGCTGCCAGGGTCCCTTTTCAACTGAGCTTTCCAGTCAAAAACCGGACACCTGGCAATCCTAGCTGGTATGATTATCTGCCACGGCATTGTCTTCAAAATGGATGTCTCTGGGCAGGACTCTCCTGGTTTTTATGTACATTTGACCTTCCTATTTACAAAGTGATTAGTGCAAAGCATAATGTCCACAGGCACAGGTATTCTGTGATGTCCTTTTCTAAACTGTTCCAGTGTTTAAGAGATTACTATCAACAGGTATGTTCAAGTGAGGAGGAAGCAGCATTGGTATAAAGAAGGACTTTCCTGCAGTAGTGCCTTGGAGCTAACCGTATTGTAGGTAGGCTATCCTGATCAGCTCAACAGAGCCTGGCACCTCTACCTAACCACAAAATGCTAACCAACTTCATTTGAGAATTGAAACAATATCTTCAAAACAGATAGTTATAAGTATAAACTCTGTCTGCATAGAGATTGTATATTCAAGGTATGATGCCTAGCCAGAAAGATTTAAATCATAGTCCATTCTGAGATGAAAAGGGTAGGTTTAAAGTCATCTAATGATATACTTTACATTTTGATAGTGCTTTCTGTCCAAGGATCTCAAGGTTCTGTACTAACATTACCAAGCTAATTGTCACAAGCAGTGCCCCTGGGAGAAAGGTATTATAAATTTCATATTACAGGTGGGGAACCTAAGACAGAGAGGTTTAGTGATTTGGCCAAGGTCACACAAAGGTCATGAGTCTCATCTCACATGAATTTTACACTGAAATAAATGAAAGAAGAATTAGTTCTAGCGAGTTTGTAGTGGAGTCAGAAACAGATCTGTTGACATCCAGTTCTGGGCTTTAAACACAAGACCACATTCCTGTCCTATTTACCGTTGCTAATTAACCTCTAAGTTCTCTTCATTTCAAAACAGCTACAAAGCTGCTGCAATGCATTGAGAGCTTTGGGTCCCGTGTTTTCAGAAAGTCACTGCTGGTTATGTTCTGGTTATTTAGCATGGCAAGTCATATTCCATAAGTTGAAACATGGATAATATTTCATCAGCATCAGGCACTCTCTTATTAATCTTGAATAAAAAAAACATAAGACTGTCATGAAAAGTACTACCGTCCTAGTCCAATCCTCAAATGCACATGTATTGTATGTAGAATGTTTTATTTAACACAAGCACATAGAAATTAGATGTTTATAAATCCCCTTAGCTTCGTATTAAACCAGCATTTCCTTGGGGGAGACGTGAAGGACTAGCTGGGAAGGGGGTCGGAGGGAAGCAGAATCACTTCTCAATATTTCTCCAGAATCTGTTTAATTAAAAAAAACCCCAAAAAACAGACAGAGAAACCTCTAGATGTTCTGTTGCAAAGAAAACTCAGAACATGACCTGAATATAACAGAGGCCGTGATATCTGCCTAAATTTGCAGAGGGCCTGAAATAATACCTCTTCTGTGTGAACTTCCCCCTTCATCTCAATGAGTGCTAACTCAGGTGCCAGTAATGGTATTTTAAATGGTAACATTATTAACTATTTCACTGCTCATCAAAGCCTGGAAGAGAGGAGAGGAAAAATCATATTGTGAATAACGACATCAGTGTTTCCCAAAGTGTGGGATGGGAGGTCATAGAGAATGTGAAAGGCCCACCCATCATAATTTATACAGCACGTGACAGGGTGGTGTGGTGGAGGGATGCAACTGATTTAATTTTCCTTAAAAGGGTCTCAGCTTTCAAAGGTATAGGAAAGTTTGTACTGATCTGTGCAGTCTTTAGCTAGCATATATTCATAGATTTTAAGTCCAGAAGAGTCCATTATGTTCATCTGATTTGACCTGTACAGTACAGTAATTTCTGCCTTAAGCCTATAACTTCTATTTGAACCACAGTGTATCCTGTAAGAGCATATATTCTGGGAAGATGTATCAAGTGGGGACCGACATGTGTTTATCCTGTGTCCAGTGCTATTCAATATTGTCATTAACAACTTGGATGGTGGAGTGAAGAGTTTGCTTATAAAATTTGCAGATGACACCACACTGGCAGGGGTTGCAAGCACTTTGGAGGACAGGATTAGAATTCTAAATGACCTTGATAAATTGGAGACTTGCTCTGGAATTAATAAGATGAAATTCAATAGAGACAAGTGCAAAACACTACACTTAGGAAGGAAAAATCAAATGCAGAAATACAAAATGGGGAGTAACTGGTTAGGCAGCAATACTGCAGAAAAGCACCTGGGCATTATAGTGGATCACAAATTGAATACGAGTCCAAAGTGTGATGCTGCTGTGAAAAAGACAAATGTCATTCTGGTAAGTATTACAGGAGTGTCGTATGTAAGACACAGGAGGAAATTATTCCACTCTACTCAGCACTGGTGAGGCCTCAGCTGGAGTACTGTGTTTAGTACACCACACTTCAAGAAAGATGTGAACAAATTGGAGGGAGTCCAGAGGAGATCAGTAAAAAGATAAGAGGAGAAAACATGACCTATGAGGAAAGGTTGAACGAATTGGGCATGTTTACTCTAGAGAGAAGGCTGAGGTGGGGCGGGGGGAGGGGCATATGATAGCAGTCTTCAAATATGGAAAAGTTTGTTATAAAGAGGATGGTGATCAATTGTTCTCCTTGTCCACCCGGAGTAGGACAAGAAGTAATCAGCTTAGTTTGCCAGAAGAGAGATTCAGGTTAGATATAAGGAAAAACTTTTCAATGCTAAGGCTAGTTAAGCACTGGAACAGATTCCCTAGGGAGGGTGTGGGATGCCATCCTTGAAGGATTTTTTGAACAGATTAGACAAGCACCTGTCAGGGATTATGTAGGTATACTTGGTGCTGCCTCAGCATGGGGGGCTGGACTAGATGACCTCTTGAGGTCCTTTCCAGCCCTGCGTTTTATGATTCTATGGTAAGATATCTGGTCTTGATTTAAAGACTTCAGGTGATGGAGAATCCATCATGTCCCTAGCTAAGTTTTTCCAATGATTAATTACACTCACACGTTAAAAATTTGCACCTTATTTCTAGTCTGAATTAGTCTAGCTTCAACTTCCAAACATTGGATCTTGTTATGCCCCCCCTCCCCCTTCTTTTTTTTGGTGAGATTAAAGAGCCATCCACTATCAGAAATCTCTTCCCCAAGAAGGTATTTGTAAACTGTGATCAAGTCATCTCTAAACTTTCTCTTGGATAAACTAAATAGATTAAACTTCTTTGGTTTCTCACTGTAGGGCATGTTTTTCAGATCTCATACCATTCTTGTAGCTCGTCTCTGAACCCATTCCAATTTTTCAACATATTTTTTAAGTCTGGACACTGTGTCAGTAATGATCCTCACTAATGCCAAACACAGAGGTAACACCCTTTCCCCTGCTCCTACTCGATATTCCCCTGCTATGGCATCCAAGGATTGCATTCTCCGGCTTCACTACAGCTTTGCACTGGGAGGTCCTCATGTTCACTTTGTTCTGTTCCATTACCACAAATCTTTGTCAGTGTTGCTGCATTCTGGGACACTGTCTCCCATCTTGTCAGTCTGATCCATATTCCTTGTTCCTAGATGTATGGCCTTGCATTTCACTGTATTAAAAACTTGTCATTCAAATGAGTCCCCTGTCACAGTTCAGGGCAACTGCACTTGTATTCCCCCTCCGTGGTCCCTCGAGGGCACCCACTTTAGGTTCCTAGCTACTCAGTCATCTCCTCTCTTGGGCAGAGACCCATGTCTCTCTCCCTCCTGACTGGGGGATTGTCAGGCTGCACAGTTCCCTGCCTGCAAGCAAGGCTGCCTAAAAGCCCAGTGTCTGCACTTTGCTTTCTCTCCAGAAATTATGACCAGTGTAATTGCCCTCAATTACAAATTACCACACGGTTCTTTATAAGCAAACACATTATTCTTAAGGTGAAAAGCATTACAGAGAAAACATACTAAAACAATAAAAGAACCTGCACACAGTCTAAAAAGCTTACCAGAGATCACTCAACTCCAGTCTTGGGCTCTAGTAGGTGTCAGTCAATGGTGGGTTAGCCACTGGGCCTATGGGGCCCATGAATAGGTTATTCTTTCTTTTACACAGCTTGGGCCTTTGATCTTGGCCTCGTGTAACAGGTGATCAGGACATGGCTTCAAAAGGCTGGGTTTTTAAATAAGTAGAGGTGTGAAATTTGAATTCATCTCCCTTTAGCTATTCTCCAGGAAAACCACTTTATGTTCCAAAAGTTCATTCTCGTATTGTCCTTTGAACCCCCAAGTCTCACTTTTGTCACATCTCCCTGCTCGAGAGGTCTCATAAAATCCCAGCTCACTATAATACATAAACAATTCCTTTAGTACAATGGACACCAAAGATACTTAAACTCAATTCAATAAGGTCTCCCAAGCATATTGCAGGAAATGTTGTCATATCTGTCACCCTCTGCTTACCAAACAATCCAGATCAGCCCAGATAACTGACTTGTCTGTGGTATTTACCATTCTACCAATTTTTATGCTATCCGCAAACTGTACAGGTATTTATTCTATATTTTCTTCCAGATCATTTATAAAGATACTGAACAGACCACATCAAAAAACAAAATGAAAAACTCTTCTGTTTTACCACAGAAAATTTTGACTTTTTTGGTAAAAAAAATTAAAAAGGGAAACATTTTGAGTTGGAAATGCCTTTCTGGTGCTTTATGGGAGTTATATTTGGGTGCCTCATACAGCCATTTTCAATGGCCAGCCTCCCTAGCTGGACTACATCTCTTAGGATACACCGTGGTTTCCCTCTTGCTGACCTTACAGAATGCATCAGGAGAATCCCTGGCCACAATGCCCTATCTTGAGGATTACCCTAATTTATATTACCACTTCATTGACCTCTATGGGCCACTGCTAAGGCATAGAAACACAGGGGTTTAAGACTAGGCTGGCCACACCTCCTTGCACCCCTGATATGCTCCCTTCCACCTCATCCCACCCTACCTCTGATAAAACTTTGCTCCAGGAGCTCGTGCGGAGGTGTCACAAAGATGTACCCCTTGCACTATGTCTTTTCCCTGCCATATGACTCCTTTGTACCAGTTTAATTGCAAGGCAAGGATCATTAGGGCAGCTATGAATGTAAAGGCTCTCTCTGTCAAATGCTTAGCATATGTATGTTTAATAGCATAATTAATCACACGAGTAGTCCAGTTGAAGCCAATGTAAGTTACACACTCATACGAGTTTGCAGGACCAAGCACAACAAGAGGAGGGATGGGGAGACAAAGGGAGGAGGAGAAGTTAGAACATACCTGCATAATGATCCTGGTGAAGATAGACACACGTTATTAGTTCCTTTCCCTTCCACCCTGCCAGCCACTGAAACAAGCAACATAGGAAGGGAGAAGAAGAAGGGGGAAAATCCAAATATGTACTTTAAAAAACCATTTGTAATAGATCCATATTTCATAGGAGTTTTTGATGCCTCCCAAGCCACGTGTGTCCCACTTCACTGTGGGGCTTATGTGGTGCACGTAGCCACTTCCTGCTTTGAATCCCTCACACACCATACCTAGTATTTGTGTAGGCAGAGTAGTTAGAGCAGGTGACAGA
The DNA here is from genome assembly GCA_033296515.1 of Macrochelys suwanniensis. NCBI lineage: Eukaryota > Metazoa > Chordata > Testudines > Chelydridae > Macrochelys > Macrochelys suwanniensis. The sequence continues at coordinate 12,997,963 of CM065784.1, read as the reverse complement.
GTCAGGTCAATCCTGGGTTCTATTCCTGACTCTGTCACTGTCTAGCTACATGACGGTGGGCAAGCCACTTAAACTATCTGTGCCTCAGTTTCCCTATCTATAAAATGGGGATGAGTTACCCACCTTGCTGGGGTGGTGTGAGGTTTTAAAAAAGTAACATTTAGAACGATGGAAGTGAATTTCATCCCCCACATATTGAAATATTACATCACTAATTTTCCACTGTTCTGTTAACAGGGGTTGTACTTGAACATGTCTTGATCCTTGGAAAGTATAGATTTTAAACTTATAAACCATATAAATCTGAAATAACCATTTTAAGTTTGTTTGTTTGAAATCTATTTTCCTGCCACCTCTCTGAACATTGGCAATTTTAAGATCCAAGTACATTTCTACAGAAATAATTGCTTCAGTATCCTATGCAGTAGCTTTCTGGAAGAATTGTTCAATATTAAATGACAAATTCAAATGCAAGAAAGATCCTCTATCCCTTTTGCATTTCAGAAAAAAGTCCATCAGTTTTATTATTTAGTGACACGTAGGGTGTGATTCTTCATTGCCTGGCAACCTGTGTAAATGTGTATAAAATGCTACCATTCTAAACTGGCAACATTTTATAACTACACTGGATAAACGTAAATGACTGTACAAGGTGAAAAGCAGCAAAATCTAGCACTGTGTATAACTGTTTTGGGTTGATTGCTGGATGGATTATGTACTTCATTCCATATTTTAGGCATTCTTAAGGGTTCAGCAGTCTTTTGCTTTGAAGATTTTATCTCACACCTTCAAAGAAAAAGGGTCAGAACAATTGTTCTGAAGTCAATGGAGCTACTCTAGATTTTCAGTGGTGAGAATGAGAATAAATCTGACCCATAAAGTTATAATGATAAGAGATTGTTCTTGCAAATGATTTTTATTTTAACTGGAGTTGTACAACTGTTACTAGTTTATCAGCTTGTCTTACAAATATCACTCTAAAACACAGCAAGCTCTTTGTCTTGAATAAGGTTGTAAGCAAATCTTATGAACAGGGACATATTAGTGGAACACATCACCTTATGGAATGTCCATATTATCACTTTGATTTAAAAGCTGTCCACAGTAAATGAGCTCAGCATAACCTTTTGCCCTTTAGATTTCCACAGAGTGATCCACCTGGCAAAGGGTTAAATGCAGACCACACTTTACAGCACAGTCAGTAAGCATCAGTGCCTTTCCCTTCAAATTGTTTTTTTAAGCTTGCCTAATCACACCTCACTTATTTATAAGTAGTACATGTGGTTTAACTTTGCACCCACTTTTCCACTGGAAGACTTAATGTTAACACCCAGGGACACCTGTCTTAGATTAGCAAAACAGTTTACTTTAAATGATGGCACCGAATAGATGTCCTTATTCTTGCTTTTGAAACACAAGTTTGGGTCAAATCTGCTTTTGCGTTGTCATTTTACAAAATGGTAGATGAAAGTTGAAAGCAGAGGAAAATATGTTATCGTGTTGTTAAAATGCAACCACCCAGTCTTGCTTTTCTGTGTACGAGCACCTGAAAACCTCATGTCCATTTGACGAGAGCATTTTTGTCATTCCACAGTGGCAAAACAAGTGCAAGATTTGAAGTGGTCTGCACACATGGCCTTAAAGGGCACAAAGGTTTGCTGGGGGTCACCTGTTTTTGGATCTGGGTGAATTTCATGGTCCCAGCTGTCCAGATGATTTGCAGAGGACACCAGCAAACTAGAGCAACCTGCTGTGAATCTTCATCCAAATAGGTTAAAGCATGGCAGTCGCCCTACATGGTCTTCAATAACAATAATAAAAAATAAATAAACTTCCCCAGCACCAGCTTCATTGATACAGCCTCCTCTTCTCATTTGATTGATTGGCTGGCAATTACTTAACTCTCTCATGTTTACCTGAAGCTCAGTCTTCCAATATACACATAATAGCCTTAAACAATATTAAGAAAGCAGGGGGAGAGAATGGATTTTTGAAATAGCTACATATATTCTTTGCATTCTGATTTGAAAATCAAGATATTGATGTACTAGCGTGATTGCTTTTAACTTCTTTTGCTAAAAATAGCAACTGAAATGACTGCAACAGGGTTGTTCCTGTTTTACACTTGCCTCCTCTTCCCCCCAAAAACGCATACACACCCCCACACAGAGTTACTTTATCCTTTTACTGATAGTTCCATCCTGGGCCTTGAGCTTAGATATTTTCTTTCTTGTTCATCTCATGCACTCCTCTTTCTATGACCAGTGCAGATTATGAAGTGGTTTTGAGAAGAAGAATAAACAGTCAGAAAAGAGAATGAGTGCAATTCAGTTTGTCATTTTTCTTCTTTTTCTACCCCGCCCCCGGTAAACTTCTTTTATATGTTAAAAACTGCAGCAAGATTTCTGATATGTCACATTATATGTTACATTATTGTTGTCATATTGTTGCCGTCATGTTTGAAAGATCTTCATTTTAGATGTCTTTGCCACTGCCCGTGGGAGCATAAAGGGTAATTTACAAATATTTTTCCATATTTTTATTATTCTCACTTCAGTGACAGAGTACTTGAAAAATGTTGACGTGAACTGCAGGAGAGAATGAAATAAACATTCAGACTAGTTCTAAAACTTTTACTCAGACATACAGTAATATAACTTACACATTGCTGTTAAGATATTGCTATGAACTGGTGTCATTACTTTTCCTATCCAATTAGCTAAGTAGAGGTTAATTTCCTGTTATAGGAAAGTAGAATATCTGGTTATGGGCACATTGGAAATCATTATACAAAATTGTAAACACATTAGGCATTTTAAACCGCAGTACTAGAGCTTGTATTTTGCTTCATTATATAACAATGCTGTGAGATGTTTCAAATAGTTTGCTCCCTCTCCTAATGCATAACATTTTGAAATCCCGATTTACTCCCCACCAGAGACCAAGAAATGGTGATTGGGAATAGATGGATGCTATTGTCAGCTAAATTTGGTTCTCAGAAATTCCTGCCACCCACTCACAGACATCCATTCAGCTGTCTGAATATCAGACTCTACAACATTACAAAGAAGTCGTTCTTTATCCTGATAGCCTTCTCATAACACTGTCATATCACATTAGGGTGACCAGATGTCCTGATTTTATAGGGACAGTCCCGATATTTGGGGCTTTTTTTATATGGGCTCCTATTACTCCCCACCCCCTGTCCTGATTTTTTATGCTTGCTGTCTGGTCACCCGATATCACACACTATCATGCCACTGTCTTTGAGCAAGGATACATGATGGCAGACAACGTCCAAGTGTGTCACTCAAGGACTAGTTAGTGAGCAACCAATTCTTGTGCATTCTCCAGCTTTTCCTGCATTACCATGTGCTGCATTAAGCTGCTTAGACAACGTGTCTGGTAATGGCCTTGTTTTAGGCTTACAGACATGACTGTTCTGAGAGGCATGCAACTGAAATGGCATTTTAGTGATTGGGGCCCATTGATGGGGGGGGGAAATCACGAATAGATGATGACTGTCAATAAATACAGTATGGAAACTATGAATTATGAGTGACATCAGGTTTCCAACAGATGCTTTTGTGTCGTAATGGAAGCTTATTTAAGAAGTCTGGTTACAGCTGGCCCTGGCTATTTGGGGCCCCACAGAAGTGAGTCAGCCACAGAGGGTTTGCTGGAGTTTTGTGTTGTTTTGTTTTCGCTTTGGGGGTTTTTTTGGTTTTTTTTTTTTTTTTTTTTTTTTTGCATCTTCACAACGAGCCAAAAAAGTAAACTTTTCTATTTAGAGCGAGGTCTTGAATTTCTGCCCAATAGCACAACAGAGGGCATGTGTGGTATGCCCCAGGAAATGCCAAGGAAAGTGCTTGTGTTGGTAAACCAGAAACACTGGATTCTGTCATGTGAAAAGAGTCCTCCCTGGTTTTTAAAAACATCCTTATGTTTGTCACAGCTGGAGCTGCATATGCACTAAGGTGCCTGCCCGGCAGCTGGGAATCTTGCAGGTGCATAAATCTCTGGCTTTGATTCTCTCTTCTCTTTCTCTCTATTTTCAACAGAGCTATGATAAAAACGTCTCCACACTTATTTTTTTAATGTGGCCTAGGAGGTGAAGAAGAGGAGGAAGTTGAGAAAAGTCCACAGTTGAGCTGTTGGGGGCGTTGGTTGCTTTTTAAAGACTAGGGGGCCCCTCCTGCTTCCACTGACATTTATGGGAGTTTTGCGCTTCACTTCCGTGAGATCAGGTTCAGGCCTGAGGGTGGAAAATGTTACTGTAAAACCTCCATCCAGTCATTAGCTGTGAGTTGCTGAATCTGTATTTTAGTGCCCCTGATTGAATGGCCCGGTGCATATGCTATCCCGGATGACATGGGGTATTGGTAAGAGTCTAGATCAGGCATCGGCAACCTTCAGCACATGGCTCACCAGGGTAAGCTCCCTGGCGGGCCGGGCCGGTTTGTTTACTTGCCGCGTCCCACCAGTTCAGCCGATCACGGCTCCCACTGGCTGCGGTTTGCCGTCCCCGGCTAATGGGGGGGGCTGCGGGATGCGGCGGACAGCACATCCCCCGGCCCGCACTGCATCCCGCAGCCCCCATTGGCCGGGGACAGCGAACCGTGGCCAGTGGGAGCCGCGATCGGCCGAACCGGCGGGACGCGGCAAGTAAACAAACCGGCCCGGCCTGCCAGGGAACTTACCCTGGCGAGCCACGTGCTGAAGGTTGCCGATGCCTGGTCTAGAGGTTTGTACACAGCTGTAATTCAAAGCTGATCTAGAGCTTGCTGAGCTCAACCAAAAGACTCCCAACGAAGTGTGGAGCAGGCCCTGAATGGTGTCATGACCCACGGGTCTCAAACCCAGATCTGTGGGTTCATGGGAGCAGCCATCCTCCACCTGGCAACCTGCTGATAGTGGCCTATCAGGGACCCATGAAGCCAAGTCCCAATGTGAGGCTCTGCCCTGCAGTCCAAGTAGCAGAGCCCTGGAGCCCTACTCAAGCCAGGAGCAGGAACAGCAAGGTAGCCAAACAACTGGGCTCCACCCTGTGTGCCTTGTGCTTTCTGCTCCCACTCCCTGGCTTCCTGGCATCCCAACCCAGCTTGGCTCCTGGCATCTTGACTTGTGGTTCTGGACCTCCAGTTTGTTTCCTGACTCTGACTTCCTGGTATCCTGACCTGGCTGGACTCGGGGTCTGACTACTGAATCTGGCTGCCAGCAATCCAGTTGTGACAGATGGTATTTTCTGGGTAACAAATGACCCATGTGTTTCTAGTGACAATGATATTCATACTTCAAGTTAGCAAGGCTGATGATTTGCCACCTGAATATTAAGACACTAAATCTACCTTTCAGAAAATTGAAAAGGCATTATAAAAGAATCAAGAAGATCTTTGATGTGGTGTGCATTTTATTAATATGCCATGAGAACATATGAGAGAGACAGGGTGGGTAAGGCAATATCTTTTATGGGACCTACTTCTATTGGTTAAAGAGACAAGCTTTTGGACTTCCACAGGTCACCTGAAGAAGAGCTCTGTGTAAGCTTAAAAGCTTGTTTCTTTCACCAACAAAAGTGGGTCCAATAAAAGATATTACCTCACCTACCTTGGGTCTCAGATATCGGGGGACCAAGACAGTTACAGCAGCACTGCAAATAAGAATATATAGCATTTACCTCAGTTCCCAGGCCACAAAGGCACTAATAGCAACCCAACAGCTAATTAGCTGCTCTTAAAATGGTATTAAATCAATAAGATAATGTAGGAATGCAGTGCCACCATCACACCAGCTAGATAAAAAGTACTATATGGGAATTTAACACCTAGGCTTTTTTATTGCAATTATAAGGTTGTTCTTTAAAAAAAAATCAAAACATAAAAATAGAATATTTGAAATCTAGATAGTCTTCTTACATAGTTATTTGGACATAAGCTTTTGTGAGTAAAAAAACACTTCTGATACACATCGGCAGAAGTGGTTTTTTTACTCATGAAAGCTTATGCCCAATTAAATCTGTTAGTGTTTAAGGTGCCACCAGACTCCTCGTTGTTTTTGTGAATACAGACGAACACGACTACCACTCTGATACCAGATATTTTTCTGTTCAGAAAAAAAAAAGACCCCCCTGGTGGAAGAAAGACCATAGTAGGGGAGAGAGTCTTTAAATATATCTTTATGGAGATGGGTCCAAGTCAGAGTCTTTGCATCTGGAGTTTTACATTGGCCCGTAGTATAGCCAGGGGTCACTTGCGAAATTCAGAACTGCTTCTGATTTAAAAACATTTTACAACCCCCAAATGTTTAAATTGTTAGACTCTGCGCTTTCTCAAGCCCATAGCTGAAATTATTTCATTATTTTATTTTTGAATTTTCAGGGCCAGGTCCTCAGCTTGTGTAAATTTACATCGGTCCATTAACCTTCAGTGAAGTTTTACATCATCTAGGGGTGTAGCCGGCACTTTATAAAATGCACCAACTTCAGTCTTGCTCCAGCTGACATCCTTACACAGGCATTATATTGCTACACTTCATCCAAGTATACCACCGACTGTAAGGGCCTGTAGGAGCCTAGGGCCAGATCCTCAAAGGTTGTTAGAAGCCTTTGAGGATCTTGGCATTGGTGCCTGTCACGTATTTGAAACTGAAGCAGTTCCTATACTGCCAACAATTCTTTTGAGTTTCTTGAATCTCAGTAAGAACCAAAAGTTTTCAGAAAACCAGCTTGCCTTTTAAACATTTCTTTTGATCATTGCAAACGAGGACCTGTTAGTGACTGTAAGAGAAAATTTTGCTATTAAAACTGAAATATTGTTAGCCTTTTAGAAGCGTTATTCTTGCTTCTGTGTTCCCACGCATTCACTGCTCCGACCTGGCTACACTGAAATGTTTGACTCTTCAGGCTACTACTCAGGCTGCAGTGGTGGCACTGGTGAGCCACAAAGTCAGGAAATGGAGTGGAAGGGAAGTTTAGTGGCCGAGTGTGTTACCTGATGTGGAAAATTGAGGGGAAAAGAGGCCTTACTGGAGAACAAGAGAGGCTGACCTAGGTGCAACTGAAGTAGCCTGGAGAAAACAAAGAGCTTGGACCAGATCCAAAGCTCATTAAAGTCAATGGTGAAACTCTGGATCGGATCCCTAGCTTGAAATGAAATGGGGAAAAAATAACCATTTTAGGAAAGGGAGAAAAAAACAAGGAAGTGGAGGAGGTAATGCAGAGAGGTTGTATAAAGATGGAATTTGTCTGGCTGCAAGGAGAGGGCCTGGCAGTTGAGAACTAAGATCGGGCTTGGCAACTGACAATACTAGAGTTTGGCAAATGGCCTGAAGATATTGAGCGAGCGAGATTTCTGCAGTGCTTGGTAACAGACCAGGCCCAGAAACCCCAGAGAGATTGGAACTGGCTGGCTGGCTGGCTAAAGAGTGTAAATTATTCCTGCCAAGGGGATCGACCCCTTGAGATTTCTTCCCCCCCCCCATTTAGTTTTTCTTGCTGTTTTTATCTGGAAAAATATGTTTTGATATTCTGAGTGTCTTCACCAAAAAAATAGTGGATTCCAAGCAACTTCTTGGAAGTGGGGAAGTGGGATACTGGGAGGAAACACAAGGAGGAGGGTGCAACAGGGGAGGCCTCCTGATTCATACTGAGGAAGTAGGGCAATCGGCTAGTTATCTTAGGTCCCTGTATATGAATGCAAGAAGCCTGGGAAACAAGCAGGAAGAATTGGAAGTCCTGGGACAGTCAAGAAACTATGATGTGATTGGAATAACGGGGACTTGGTGGGGTAACTCACATCACTGAAACACTGTCATGGATGGGTATAAACTGTTCGGGAAGGATGGATGGCAGAGAAAAGGTGGAGGAGTTGCACTGTATGTGAGAGAGCAGTATGATTGCTCAGAGCTCCGATATGAAACTGGAGAAAAGCCTTTGAGAGTCTTTGGGTTAAGTTTAGAGGCAAGAGCAACAAGGGTGGTGTTGTGGTGGGCATCTGCTATAGACCAACAGACCAGGAGGATGAGGTAGATGAGGCTTTCTTCGGACAACTAACAGAAGTTTCCAGATCACAGGCCCTAGTTCTCATGGGGGACTTCAGTCACCATGATATCTGCTGGGAGAGCAATACAGCAGTGCACAGACAACCCAGGAAGTTTTTAGAGTGTTGGGGACAACTTCCTGGTGCAGTGGGGGAGGTCTAGGTTCGATATTAGGAAAAACTATTTCACTAGGAGGGTGGTGAAGCACTGGAATGGGTTACCTAGGGAGGTGGTGGAATCTTTTAAGGCCTGGCTTGACAAAGCCCTGGCTTGGATGATTTAGTTGGGGTTGGTCCTGCGTTGAGCAGGGAGTTGGACTAAATTACCTCCTGAGGTCGCTTCCAACCCTAATCTTCTATGATTCTTGCAGATCAATGTCTCAGTTTAATACAGTAAATTCTAAACTTCTTTGCAAAGCAAGTAGGACACTTTAAAAGAATAAAAAAATAAAATTTCACAGGGGCTCAAGGTCTAACTGTTAAATCCAAAGGAGTGACTTGATTATAGTCTATAAATACCTACATGGGGAACAAATATTTAATAAGGGGCTCTTCAATCTAGCAAAGAAAGGTATAACACATTGCAATGTCTGGAAGTTGAAGCTAGACAAATTCAGATTTGAAATAAGGTGTAAATTTATTAACACTGAGAGTAATTAGCCATTGGAAAAATTTACCAAGGGTCGTGTTGGATTCTTCATCACTGACAATTTTTTAATCAGGACTGGATGTTCTAAAAGATTTTCTCTATGAATTATTTTTGGGTAAGTTCTATGGCCTGTTATTATTACACATATTATACACAGGAGGTCAGACTAAATTATCAAAATGGTCCCTTTTGGCTTTGGAATCTATGAAGTGGAACCCAGACCAAATGCTGAACTGAACTAGCTTTGGAGCCTATTGTTTTAGCCCAGTAGAAAACTTTTCCCTGAAGATTTCTGGGAAATGGGAACATATAAATAACAGAAGATTACATTACATTTTCAACACTCCCCCAAGGCTGTCAACTGTCACCGATCGGTCTATCAGCCCTCACAGAGAGAGCGCCGATCACAACACGCCAGATGTGTTGTTCTAGCCAGTCCTCCAACTACCCGCTGGCCAAGCTGTCAGTAGCACCGGACGCCCGATTAACATGGCGCACAGCAGCCTAGAACTCCTGAGCGATCCACCAACTGCAGCCTCCCAAGCAGCTGGGATTACAGGCGCGCGCCACCACACCGGGCCAGGCTGTCAATAGGAGTTAAAAAAAAGAGAGATAATGCTTACTCCCCTGGTCCCACTGAAGTCAGTAATAGTTTTGCCATGGGCTTCAATGGGGCCAGGACATCACCCTTTGAGAGAAGAGCAGCCTTGTAGCACATTTTGCGAGGGTCCGTGATTCTGTCTCAGGATCGTAACACTCTGATTGAAGCGTAAAGAAACGTTGGCTGCAGGTGAGAACAGGAAGCAAACTGGACTGATATTTATTAGGTATATAAGACAGCGGGATAAAAATACGCAGCAGGAATAAAGGAGATGTGCTCACAGAGAATTTTTGCAAAAGAACCAGATAGAACCACTTTCTGCTTCAGATTCTCTCTTATTTCTCTATCGGCAGTATAAAAAGCCTGGACAACGTACTGCAGTCGAGGAAAAGCAAACAGGTTGTTACGATAAAACAAAATGTCCCATGGGGAAAATAGATTTGAACTGGCAAATGTGCTGGAGAGGGATAAGTATGAGCTTTTGAGAAGGAATTGCAGCAACAAAGAGTTGAGAATATGGTGCTTTCTGATAGAGGAGGGCTGTAGGGGATTCCCAGCATACTGAGTGCCAAGAATGTTGAGTACACCAGTATTGTGGACAAAAGAGCTGGGATAATATCAAGCAGCTATCAATGACAGCAGAGAGGGCACCCTTCACGCTGTCAGTGCAGTGGGTTATTAAGACTTGGGCTCAGGGACACTAAAGGAAAATAATCTTATGCTGACTTATGGCCCTTTTAGAAGCTCTAGCTTAAGTACAATATCTTTTGGAAGCTAAAGAAAAAAGATACTTGAGTAAAGAGTGGCGTTAACAATATAAGGAGAGCAAATCTGGAGGGGGAAAGAAACCTTATGGAAAGGAGCAGTTTTTCTCTCTATTTTTCCCCCTTTATAAAAGTAAGTGGCCAACATATGTTGGAACATGTAGCACATATGAAATATTACATCTGCTTGATAGAAGGATAAGTGTCAGGCCTGAAATCTGTCCCTGCTTTAGCTTGAAATCAGTAGTTTTAAATCAGGGATGATTTTAGGCCAATATTTCTCCCTCAGTCTTTTATTTAAACTATTGAAGCAGGAACTTAACGTATTCAACAATGAGAGAGATAGGAGGTACTAAGGCAGCAAATAATACCCACCCATAATTTCACTCACGAGACACAGGTTTGCATGTCCTCAAGTCATAATGCACATCACCGCCTTACCCTACCCTCCAAACTACGTTTCTGTGATGTAAATAAAATGATATAAAGAAATGCCTTAGCGCTGTGCAGTGTGCCCAACCCTGTCCTGCTCGCTTTGCCTGTATATTGTACACCTTTTCCCCATCCTTTGTCTCTCTGTTTCCATCTTTTTTTATGATTGTAACATTTGGGGACAGGACCACGTCTCCCTATATGACACCTAGTACAGCGTGATCTAAATTCTGACTGAGGCCTCTGATTTCTACCAGAGTACAAATAAATAATAATGAAACACGAGGGGAAGATTATTCAACATAAATTAGCCAAGCTAGCTTCCCTTTTCCTTTTAAATGTGATTTTATTTTCCCTCTTGTAGAATGCAATTGGAGGCATTATGTTGTACCTGAGCTGATGCCGCTTCACTGCTCATACCATAATTCATGACTGGCGCAAGGCACTGGAGAATCAGGCTCATTGACTCCATATAGGTCCAGATCCTTGTCTCAAATTGTGAGCTGAGCAGGCTTCCGTAGCAAACACGGAAACCCCGGAAAAAAGGCGCGAAAAATATTGCTTTCACGGAGGGAGGGAGGGAGGGATGACATGTACCCAGAACCACCAGCAACAATGTTTTCTGCCCCATCAGGCTTTGGGATCGCAACCCAGAATTCCAATGGGCGGCGGAGACTGCGGGAACTGTGGGATAGCTACCCGCAATGCAATGCTCCAAAAGTCAATGCTAGCCCCGCTACTGTGGACACAGTCAATCGACCTCATGGTCTTAACGCTCTTTAGTGGGGACACACACAATCGATTCCATAAATTCGGGTTTTAAAATATCGACTTCTATAAATTCGACCTAATTCTGTAGTTTAGACGTACCCTCAGATTCGTAGGCACCCACATCCACTTGGCTTAAAAAAACAGTTAGTGTGCTTGCTGGCATGTGTGCAGTAGCTGACTTGATAAGATAGTCTGTGGGGAAGGCATAAGTGTCTGACATAAGAATCAAAGTGTGGAATGTATTAATTCATGGAAGTGTAAATAGCGTAGTTTACCGAGATGAAAGAGAAATGTAAGGAAGGACCTTTGATAGGCAGGTAACAATATGGGTTTAATCCGCAATGCACTAAACAGATTGTTTGTGTGGGGGGGTCAAAATATGCCCTTAATTATAACCATGCAACCTCATTGGTCCTTTAAATGGAAAGTACTAAAGATCCATTTGATAAATGGGCTGAGTAGTTAAGAACCTGTCCTGCTTAGTGTTGTGTGGGTGAAGGGTGTGAGGACAGAAGTCTTCTGGATTCATTGAAATGGAAAAGGAAACGGCTAGGTGCTATTTGGGATATCACATTTGGGTGTCAGTGATCCCAGACAAATACACTGCAACAAAGCATAGGTAACAAAATAAAGCAAGGGCTATATAAATTAAGTCACCGAATAATCATCTGGAGATCACAGATTTCAGATCACTCTATTCTCAGGCTCCAAGCTTCCTAATCTCTAATGGAAGGAAAGGGAAGTAAAAATGAGCCATTTAATATAATTTCTAATTTTTTTCCCTCAACGATCTTGGGCAATTACAAAGGTAACTTTAGAAATCTGTAGTGAATGAAAAACAAATGGTCTGTATATGAAATTTGGAGGCTTCTAGGGGAAAACCCTTTAGGAGATAAATTGCCTTTTTCTTATCTGAGTATCTTTGAAGTGACCTCCCTAGAGGGAGTATCATAAGGGAAGCTTTATCCAGTCATATTGGACTGCTAATGGCTTCTGAATGTAACCTCCCTATTTTCTAATCTACTATAACCACTTACTTTCCCTTATATGTTCTGTGGTGATTACCAGACATAGACAGGCCCTGTATATTTTGCACTTGAAATGGTGACAAGAAATATTTACTGTATTATCACACGTTAACCATCTATCTTTACCATAAGTTTCTGTGAAGTGACACTCTAGTTCTACAATACAATCAAATTAACTCATCCATAGTAATTTGAAGTTTGGCAAGGTCCATCCCAAAACCCATCAGTTCCATTTGAAAACCTACCCCTAAGTGGTATCATCATGTTGACCATCTGCGGTCAGTTTATGAGTTTTCTGCATCTGGGAGTGGTTGCCCCTAGAGAAAATAATAATAATAATAATAATTAATAATATATGAATAGATTAAATTGAACTACACATTTTTGAGTTTCAAATATTGAAGAAAATAAAATAGAAAATAGATATAAGAATGGCCATACTGGATCAGACCAATAGTCCATCTAGCCCAGTATGCTGTCTTCCGACAGTGGCCGAAGCCATATTTCATAGGGAATGAACAGAACAGGGCAGTTATCGCGTGATCCATCCCCTGTCATCCAGTCCCAGCTTCTGTCAGTCAGAGGTCTAAGGATACCTAGAGCATGGGGTTGCATCCCTGACCAACTTGGCTAATAGCCATTGATGGACCTATCCTCCATGAATTACCTAATTCTTTTTTGAACCCAGTTACACTTTTGTCCATCACAACAGTCCCTGGCAATGATTTCCACAGGTTGACTGTGCAGTGTGAAGAAGTACTTTCGTTTGTTTTAAAGGTGACTCCTGGTTCTTGTGTTATGTGAAGGGTTAAATAACACTTCCTTATTCACTTTCTCCACTCCATTCATGATTTTATAGACCTCCATCATATCCCCCTTTAGTCAGCTCTTTTCTAAAATTAATAGTCCCAGTCTTTTAATCTCTCCTCATATAGAAGCTGTTCCATGCCCTAATCATTTTTGTTGCTCTTCTCTGGAAGTTGAGAAAAGCTGGGAGATGCTGAGAAGTACTCAAATCTGATAAAATCTGCTAGGCACAGCAGAAGTACTAGTGAAATTGTGGCTCTGGTAATATAGGATAAAACTCTCTGTTTAAGGCTGAACCTGGTAAAACAAGAGGCAGAGGAAGAAAACAATCAAAAATGTTCACAAACCTTTACAAATAAAGGGCCAAATTTGACTCAGAGGCAATTTGCATCTCCTGTGCTTGTGGGAGGAGATACACCAGAGTTGGGAACTCAGCTCAGGAGAGGTCCTTTTCCTTCCGGGTTTCTGTTGTGAAAAGAAGTATTTCATTCTGGTCAGGAGAGGCGTTGACTTTGTACACTGCACCAATCAACTTTGAGGTCTCCTGGTAGAGTGTCACTATGCCATTGGGAACCCCTGGCCAGGATTCTTCTGGCATGGAGTGAATCTGGCTCCCAAAATACAATTCCAATGCATCAAGCTTAAAAGCAAAACTGAGTGTGTTGGAATGTCTGATATAAGGAAGAGACCTTGTTATAGTTGGTATTTCAGAAGCGAGGTGGAATAAGAATAGTGAATAAGATACCATAATTCCTCACTATAAACTCTAAAGGAAAGCGAGGTAAAGCTGCAGAGGTGAGGAGAGTTATGTCCTACTGTGTACATAAAGGATTTCATAGACTGTCAAAACACAGCTTCTGGATGGAGCAGACCATGAGGTATAATCAATCAGCATGGATAAAATTCCCAGTTTATGAAAATACAGAGAGTAGTACCGTGGCTTGTAATAGCAACCTTTAGATGAGAACTGCAGTGGCGAATGCAGGTCATTGGGAAAAATCATGAAGGGCAACTAAATATAATAGAACAATAATGAGTGACTTCGAGTACCATACTATAAACTAGTTGAACGTCATCTCAGGACACAGTCTGGAGAAAGAATGTATCGATACTATAAATTACAGCTTCCTGGAACAACTTGTTCTGGAAGAGAATCTACTCTTGCATTGGTGCTGTGCACTACCAAAGGATTGATTCACAAAGTACGGTGGTTGAGCTTCTAAGCAATGGTGACGGTAATATAAATAAGCTCGACTGCCTTGCAAAGTGGTCTATATCCAGGCATAATCCAGTGACACACAAAAAAAAATCAGGAAAGGGGGATTTTTAAAATGTGGATTCTTTTTGAAATAGCCTGAATAGGTGTGAGGCAATTCTCCAAAAAAGGCTGTATTTATGGAGTTTAATGTACCCACTCTACACACACCCACATCATATATCACTTGAAAGCTTATTTTATATGCATTTAGATAAGGTATGATATGGAGCTGTGTAGTAGTGCCATAAGCCTGTAGGCGAGGTGAAACAATGGTACCCAAAATGAATGTAATTTTTATATCGTTCCAGAAACATTGCAACATGACTGTAACTAGAGTTTTTGCTGTTTAAGTTTATTTCAAAACCTTAATGAGGTGTTTATTGGTCAAAGCTACCAAACAACAATCTATTACAAGATTTTTATGGTTTTGCATGGGCAAATAATTTTTTCCCCAGAAACTATGAAGCTTTTTAGCATGTGGCAAAAATGATGAATATCAACAGTTTGCAATATGCTAACATGAAATGTTTTCACATCGCATATTCTTAATGTTAGAGTATCTCACAAGTGATTATAATCGTTTTCTATATTTTAAATTGAAATTTCCTGACCAGATCAGCCTTACACTGGAGTAACAGTAAATTGCATGCCCCCAGTTTGCACTGCATAGTGGGTAGATATAAATTTACTGAATTCCTAATGTAATGCTTCTCCATTTGTAAGCTTTTTGTACATGCAGTGTGGCATGTAGTCTGCCTGGAAGAAGGTTTTAATTTGTAATTGTCTATGCACACAGTACTAGCATTTGAAATATGCTAGAATCTAGCTTTCTAATTATGCACAGGTCAGTATTCGTGTTAGAGATAACAATACACAGCTTTATATCATGAATATGCAAAAGCTATGAAAGAAAGAAGTGGCCTAACAAGAAGTAGTGAAGACAAAGTCCGTAGGTAAGTCCTTGCCGCTACACTGAAGAGGGATAAAGAGCATGTTACTGCTCTTACCAGCCATGGCATTAGCATTATGACATTTGCCCCTTACTCACTTCCAGAGGTGCATATCAACATATCTGCTGGACTGCATTTAACATCAGATGTGCAAGAGTCTCTACTGAAAATAGTGGATGTCGGTGAAGAAGAAATGGAGAGACTTGCAAGAGGTGCACTTGATTCTGATGGGACATGTAGCTTTTTCAGCCCAGTCAAGAAATCTGCCATCAAAGCATTTGCTGAAATAGCCAAGAAGACCGAGGCTATGGCTACACTACCGAGCTTACAGTGGCACAGCTGCACCGCAAGTGCAGACACTCTAAGCCGACAGCAGAGAGGTCTCCTGTCAATTTAATTACTCTAGCCCCCGCAGGTGGTTCTCCTGACGACATAGTGCTGTCCACACCAGTGCTTAGGTTGGTGTAACTTACGTCATTTACGGGGGTGGCGTATTCACACACCTGAGCAACATAACTTATACCGACTTCGGCTGCAGTGGGTACAGAGCCCATATTCAATTCAGGGAGGGGAGGAACAATCACAGCAGCTATAAGGCCAGAAATTGTTTTCCACGAATCCCAATCCTTAGCCAGTTGCAGTGATGATGTTTCAGTGGTAACTGGTCTTGGTCACCCAATAGGACCTGTGCCTATGTCCCTCTTGCTGATGGAACAATGAGAAGAACAAACACATTTTAATTAGGGTGTCAGTTGGAAGCTCAAACTGAAATAATTCATGAGCTAGGAGCATGCAACAAAGACACCACAGTATATATCAGAGATGCCAACACTGTCATACAAATGATGACTGAAGACAAAATCTACACATACAATGAACTGCCTGCTGAGTATCTGAAGCAGTTCCTGCAGGGATTTGACAAAGCTAAATCTGTAATCGAAGTCTTTGACAACAGTAACTGTGAAAACTGCAGAAAGACAGCACTGGACAGGATCTAAGGTTGGATGCAAGAAATACCAGGTGATTGGTGGATGCCTTGTGCCTCCATGGAAAAAGTTTCTGAATGTGGCATCCAATCACTTGTCAAATTCCCCTGAATATATGGTTCAAAAAGCACCTGAGAGTGTAGGCGTACACCCAACACAAACACTCCTCCCTGCTGGAGGTGTTGAAGTAGCCCAAGACTTGTACAGTACTCAAGAGGAAGCAGATACAAGGATCCTCCTGCATTCTGTATGTGCCAGAATGGATTTTGGGTCTCTTGGTGTTAAAGGAACCATATTAATTAGGTCACCTGATACAAATGTTTTGGTCCTTTCTATTCACTACTTTCCAAAAATGAAACAAATAGATAAGATGTGGTTGAAACAGGCGCCATTACTAGCACAACTGAGAAGTATTGCTTCATACGTGTTTATGCAATTTGTGATGCACTCCTGACTTCTGCAATATACTTCCTTCTGTATATGCATTAACAGGATGTGTGATCCCTATTTGGTACTAGCAAAAACTCTGCCGTTAATGTCAAAACAAAAGGAGCTTACTGCTTCAGAGAACTTGCAAAATTTGGAGAGAGTGACAGACAAGCCACAGTTTCTGCAGCAAGGAAGATGGTAGCAGTGTGGTATGAACACAGCGAGAAGAAAAAGAGACCCACAGAGACCTGAATTGCTTGTGCCTCAATCTAGTCATCAAAAAGGACAGTCACTGGCCAAACTCCCGCCATTTGATGACAGTTTTGAAGAGTATGTCAAAAGAGCATCTTGACAAACAAAGATTTGGGTGTCTCTCATGTAAGTAAACCAGATATTGGATCACCGCTGCAATATGGGTGGAAAAATTTGGATGATCTACTTCCTGTATTCTTCAGGGGCCCAGTGGCATCCAAGCTTCTACAAGACCAGTAGGGGGGTCACTGCATAATCAACTGCGTCTGTAGTCTGAACAATCTTTCCTGAACAGAAATGTGTACAAGGCAATAAAGACTTTGGTAACCCATGCATTCTCGATAGAGATCATAGAGATGAAGAAAATGCTGATGATTATGTTGCCTATAAAGGTCATCAACGCTATTACATTTCGATTATACCTGTACACACGTATTATTAATTTTGTTTTAGCCTATAGATGGTTGTTGTGATGCTTTGAGGACACAAAGAAATCCAATTTTATGTCTTGGGATAATACATAGAGTCATTAAACTAACAGAAATGAATGCAAATATTTTAAAAAGGGCATTTTAACATGTTGTTCATGTAATTTTTTATCCTCATTTCTATGGTAATGGCACCACATGACAAGTCCACATCAAATACCTCAACTTCAAGTAGACATAAGAAGTTTTCAAATGATATATGATGTGTGTGTATAGGGTACATTAAGTCAACCAAATCAGCAGGGTCTGCCACTCACCTGGGAGGGAAAAGTTAGGAAATTAAAATCCAAAACATCAGCTTGGAGACTTAAGCAAATACCAGTAGAACCACAGAGAGTGTGCCTATTTCAGTGCTAAAAAGAAAAAGCAACAAAAATATCAATACAAAAGTAATCAAATGACAAGGTACAAAAGTTTATTCAAGCTCAAAAAAGCATCCTTTAAAGAAATGAAAATTCATCCCAAGTGAAGTTAAGAAAACTATAGACTTTGGCTTGTGACAAATAAGATACGGGGGAGGGATAGCTCAGTGGTTTGGGCATTGGCCTGCTAAACCCAGGGTTGTGAGTTCAATCCTTGAGGGGGCTGTTTAGGGATCTGGGGCAAAAATCTGTCAGGGAACAGTACTTGGTCCTGCTAGTGAAGGCAAGGAACTGGACTCAAGGTCGTTCTAGGAGATTGGCATATCTCCATTTATTTTTTTTTAAAAAAAAGATGGAGACTAAGAGGAGTAAGAGGAAATTGGAAGAAAAAGTAACCAAATGTACAAAGACAAATAATAATTCTTTAAGTATATCAGATGTAGAAAGCTAGTAGAAGAATTAATGAGACCACTGGGTCATAAAGGGGAAAATAGAAAAAAGTTGAGACATTGAATGGTATTTTTACATTGGTCTCTTCCACACAGCATGATGAGGAAATACCTACCTTGCAGTTAATCTATTACAAATCATGAAGGTGTGGCACTGTCAGAGAGAAAAAAATTGGAAATGGAGAACTAATAAAGTAATGCAACTCCAGGAGAGGCTTGATCTAATTGAAGTCTTTCCATTGACTTAAATTGGCTTCTCCGTGAATGGATGCAAACATGTTCTAGGAATTTAAAATAAAGTAACTGTCTTACTAACAAGAATATGCAATGTAAAATTAAAGTCTGCTACTATGTCATTGACAACATTATGTCCGTCTTAAAAATAAATAAATAACTTGCTATGGTGATGCCAGGTACTCTGACCTAGTGAAGGTTGCTTCCACAACAGGAAAAAAAGTAGAGGACATTATAAAGTACAAAACTATTTTTAAACCTCCTTATAAGCATATGATAATGTCAAAGCAGCAAGATTATTGTAAGGATAAATTATGTCTCTCTGTACTCTTTGAAAGTACAATAGTAAGTGAAGGAGGACCAATGGATATAATTTATTTAATTTCCAAAAGGCTCTTGATGAAGTTCTTCACAAGGGGCTATTAAGGAAACTTTGTAATTACTGATTAAAGTTCTGTCATTGATAACTGTCCAAGTGATAGGAGCAAAGAAGAGGAATACAAGGGCATTATGAGCGTGGAACTATATTATAGTAGGCTGCTCCAGGATCCGTACTAGGGCTTGTGTTGTTCATTATCTGGGGACCAAAATTAGTTAGTAAGGAGGTTTGTGAGAGACTCCAGAAGGACGTAGCAAAATGAGGAAATTAGGCAGTACGGCAGATGAAATTCTGCTTACGCTTGTAACTCATGTTGGAAGGTGCAAATTCAGCTAATACTCTCTGCTGGGATATGAATTAGTTGTAAACTTCTGAGGAAAATGATCTAGGCATGGTTATGGACAACTGAATGAAGACATCTGTTCAAATTCAATATACAGTGGCTGTCAAAATTGTAAATTTGATGTTAGACAGAATTAAGAAGAGGATAGATATACAGAAAATATGATGACCTCCAAATCAATGAGACATACTCACTTTGAATAATGCATTTATTAATTTATTACACCTCCAAAAGGTGTAGCAAAAATGGTGAAGGTGCAGAGGAGGCAACAATAATTGTTGGAGGTCTGAGATGGAGCTCATATTAGGAGAGATTTCAAAAGGTGAGTCCATAGAAGAGAGACTTTAATTTAGAAAGCGAAGAAAAGTATGCAGGAAAGGTAGATGCATGCAGTATAAACGAGAATCAAAGGAAAATTGTGCACTCTTGTATTTCCACTTCCCACTTATACAGAAGGGACTTGTATGAAATTAAAAAGCATGCTGTTTCTAATACACAGAAGTAAATACCGTACTGTTTTTGCACACTTCATAACCAGCCCGTGGATCTCATTGCTTGAAGATATTGCTGAAGCAAGTATTTTAGTAACATTCAGTGATTTGAATATTTCAGAGGCTTTTATTAAGAGCACATGCATATACACGATGAACCATGTGTGCATAAAAATTGCATCTACATGACTGTATTATTGTGTCACAAAACCAAAGAATTTCACAGTTAAAGAACTAATCTACTTTGGACAAAATGAAATGGGCCAAATTCAACCCTGGTGTAAGCCTGAGTTCAATGGAAGTTAGGCCTGATTACACCAAGGCAGAATATTGTCCTTAAATACAGTAAAAACAATTGTTAATATGGTGTCCTATTGTTACTTCAGCATACCTGCCAATGTACATGCATCGCCTCCTTAGCAGGGTCTTTATTTAGTTTCTGTGAAGTGAATTTCATTTGTAAATACTTTTAAATAATCAAAAGATTTATGAATTCCAAAGACTGATCATTAATAATCATTCTTTGCATTTACATTACTGATGGTCCAGAACCTGGTCACTTAGGCATTATTTGGGGAAAGTATTACAAGATAATAGAGGCTATTGTCATTTTTAACACTGTGTATGTGTCTAGGGACAACTGTGAAAGGCACATCTGTATAAATGTAAACATTTACTTTAAAAAAATCAGTGAATGCAAATGAATACATCGAAAACTCTCTGAAGTCCACACAACTAATAATTAATCTGGATTTCAAGAATATTTTATAGTCTGCTCATTAATCCCGTAGATGTCTTTCTAGAAATTAGGAGAAAATTTAGGAGATAATTAAAACAATCCTCATCACAAGATTTTCTACAGGTATATGATTTTGAAAATTAGGTCAAGGAAGGGAGGGAAAATGGTGATTCATTACAATGGCTCAGAAAAGCAGAATTACTTCATCATAAATTCTAAGTGATCTGTTTTTCTCAGTTGTCATTGTAATGAATCACCAGTGTTAATAAATTGGGAAGTCAAGTTACTACCTGGATAAACTGGATGCAATCTGACATCTGTCTTCATTATAAGGGTGCCAATAAAATTGATGAAAAAGTACTTTATCCAGGTTATGCAACAGCAGATTGTCTTTAACTCCAAAACCTATGTAGCACTTAGATTCTACGGTGTTGGTTGTTGCACAAAAGCCTCCGATTGATAGATTTTACAAATGCCTAATTTGCAAAACAGCAGTTACAGAATAAGTTTTGAACACTGAAGCAATTATTCCAAAATATATCAAAGTCCTTGCAATTCTTGAAATAATAGGGGAAGGGATAGTTTTAATTTATTTTAATAGGCCAGCAGTGGTAATAAAGAATTGCTTAATGTCATTCTCTACAGATTTAGATCTCTACAATAAAATTTTTATTAAATGGAATATATAACCAGAATAAAGTGAGAAAAGATCTACTAAAACTGTTTGCCAGTAGTACTTTTACTAGCTTTGGGTACTTCCTTTAATATGAGTCCGTCTTTTTCTTAAAACTAGATTCTGAAGATCTTGTAGACTAGGCTAATGCAGATGATATAGATACAGCAGCTACTGTACTCAGATAAATCTGAGTGACTAGGGTGACCAGATGTCCCGATTTTATAGGGAAAGTCCCGATTTTTGGTCTTTTTCTTATATAGGCTCCTATTACCCGCCACCCAGTTCCGATTTTTCACATTTGCTGTCTGGTCACCCTATGAGTGACCAACAGTCACTTGTCAATAGATGATAGCGTGTCCTAGTGAAAGGTAGTGACTAAAGCTTAAAGCAGAGGCTTAGGAGTGAACTTTCTGAGTTCTACTTCTGATTTTGCTACTGACTCACTGTTTGACATTGGATAAGTCACATGAGCCTGTGTTAAATGGGTATAATAATATTCACTATACAGGGGCGTTCACAGTTTTCATTAATGTTTGTTTGTGAAGGGCTTGGAAATCCTCTGATGAAAGTGCAAAGTATTATTATATAAAAGTCTGAAGTTTTGTCAGTACTCTAGTCAGAGACACACAATTCTGAATAATGGAAAGCTACTCTAGCTTGGGTTCCACAGCTAGACTGAAATTGTGTCTACTTGTGATCCACATGATTTTTCTCTTGATCTTAGGAAAACACTCTGTTGGGTACAGCAAAGTAGTCCTGTTGGCAAAGCCTGCCCACAGCTAAAGGACCTCCCCACAGCTAGAACAGAGTAGTCCTATTGGGATCCCACTTTGCCCGCCCACTGCTAAAGGATCCCCCCCTCCAGCCTAAGGGGAGGGATCCACAGGGCCTGAATACCAAGTGATTCCGGGGGACAAAAAATGAAAAAACAGGAACGGGAGTGCGGTCAAAGGGTCAAACAAAGTGAACCAGATGGGGACACTGAGCAGAGAATCCTGGACTGCGCCCACTGCTCCTCAAAGGCGTCAAGGGAGCCAGTGGACGCTGCCCAGAGGAACTCTGCCTGGATGCGTGAACGAACAGAGGATCGAAAATAGGCCCCACAGTCACAGGAGCCTCCATCGGCCAACCTCCTCACCCTGGTTTTGTAGATGGCCAGTTTAGCTAGGGCCAGGAGGAGGTTGACCAGGAGGTCCCGCGACTTCGTGGGGCCACGGATTGGAAGTGCATAAATAAAAAGGTGAGGGGAAAAGTGCAACCAAAACCTCAACAAAATGTCTAAGAGGAGCCGGAACAGGGGCTGCAGCCTGGTGCACTCCAGATAAATGTGTGCCAGGGTCTCCCTCACGCCGCAAAAGGGGCAGGTGTCGGGGATGGGGTGAACCGCGCCAAGTACACGCCCGTGCTCACGGCTCCGTGAAGGAGCCGCCAACTAACATCCCCGGTGGGCCTTGGGACTAAGGAGGAGTAAAGGCTGGCCCACCGGGGCTTCTCACCCTCTAGAGGTGGCAGGAGGTCCCGCCATTTCGTATCGGGGCGGGACGTGAGGGTGAGGAGATGAAGGGTGTGGAGCACGAGCGTGTAAAGATGTTTCCTTGGCCCGGTCTGGAAGCGGACCGGCTGCAGTTCGTGCAGCCGGCTCGCGGTGAAGGAACGAGGGGGCTGGTTGGGGCCACGGGGCAGGGGCCCGATAAGAAGGTCCAGAGGGCCAGGGGTGGAGGGAGGGCGGGGGGTGCCCTCTCGCAGGACCCGGTCGAGGTAAACCCGAGCAGCGGGCGGCAAAATGGCCTTCACCTCCTGAAGTACGCGCCGGGGAGTATGAGGTCTGGAGAGCCCCATGCGCTGAGCGAGCATCAGGGGATCCAGCCAGTCTCCCCGGTCGTAGTCCAGGAGATCTCCGACTCTGGTGACTTCTGCCAGGACCAACCTCTGGTGCACCGAGGGGGACTCCGCCACCTGCACACGTAGCTGGGGGTTGTGTAGCAGGGGCTCCGCGAGGAGATCTGCCCCCTCGGTGGCTGCCACGGACCTGGTCGCTGAGAACAGTTTCCAGGTCTGGAGGAGGTCCTGGTAAAAGACCGACAGCCCGGAGAGGTCTCGCAGAAGACCTCTCGGATGGAGATAAAGGGGGGAGGGATAGCTCAGTGAGGGGGGAGGGATAGCTCAGTGGTTTGAGCATTGGCCTGCTAAACCCAGGGTTGTGAGTTCAATCCTTGAGGGGGCCATTTAGAAATCTGGGGCAAAAAATTGGGGATTGGTCCTGCTTTGAGCAGGGGGTTGGACTAGATGACCTCCTAAGGTCCCTTCCAACCCTGAGATTCTATGATTCTATGATATCGGAGCCCTCGGAAGCAGCCCAGGAAGGCGTGCACCAGTATGCTCCACGCCGGACTACCTGCACCATAAAGGAGTCTCTGCAGGGCCTGGAGGCGGAAAACATGGACCTGAGTGTGTAGGCACTTCAGGCCCTGCCCTCCCTCCTCCAGAGGTAGGTGGAGAACCCCTGCAGAGACCCAGTGCAGTCCTGACCAAAAGAACTCCAGGATCAACTTCCGGAGGTTGGCCAGGAAATCCGGGGCCGGGACCAGGGTGTTGAGCCGGTACCAGAGCATGGACAGGACTAGTTGATTGAGCACCAGTGCCCTCCCTCGAAAGGAGAGGCACCGGAGTAGTCCTGTCCATCTCCGGAGCCGCTCGGTTACCCTGCCCTCTAAATCGTGCCAGTTCTCCGGCGGAGACGGATGCGTGGCGGAAAGGTAAACGCCGAGATAAAGCAGCGGACCCGCGCTCCACCTGATGGCCTGAAGCGCGGGTGGGAGGGAGCTCGCCTGCCACCCGTCCCCTACCACCAGGCCAGAGCTCTTGACCCAGTTGACCTGGGCAGAGGAGGCCGCCAAGTAGATCGCCTAGCAAGCCTCCACCCGTGCCAAGTCGCCCGGGTCCTGGACCATGAGGAGCACATCGTCGGCGTACGCCGACAGGACCAGCCGCAGCTCCGGCTCTCGAAGCACCAACCCCGTCAACCTCCTGCGGAGGAGACAGAGGTAGGGCTCGATCGCCAGAGCGTACAGCTGGCCCGAGAGGGGGCACCCCTGCCGTACTCCTTGCCCGAAGCTGACCGGCTCGGTCAGGGTCCAGTTGAGCCTGACCAGACACTCTGCGGAGGCGTACAGCACCTGGAGAAAACCCACAAACTGGGGTCCGAAGCCAAATGCTCGCAGAGTGCTCAGGAGGTACCCGTGATCCACCCTGTCGAACGCCTTCTCCTGATCCAGGGACAGGAGGGCGAACGACAGACCATCCCTACACCCAAGCTCCAAGAGATCCCGGACCGGATACAGGTTGTCGAGAATGGTGCGGCCCGGGACGGTGTAGGTCTGGTCTGGGTGGACCACGTCTGCCAGCACGGACCCCAGCCGCAGCGAGATGGCCTTTGCCATGATTTTATAGCCCGTGTTGAGGAGCGAGACGGGACGCCAATTCCGTAAATCGCGGAGGTCCCCCTTCTTCGGCAATAAGGCGAGCACGGCTCGCCTGCACGAAAGAGGGAGGACCCCGCCTTGCAAGGACTCGGCCCAGATGGTGACAAGGTCTGGGCCGAGGACGTCCCAGAACACGCGGTAGAACTCCACGGTCAGTCCGTCCAGTCCGGGGGATTTATTAGTGGGCATGCGACGGAGGGCTTCCGAGAACTCGGCCAGAGTGAGAGGCAGCTCTAGCCGGTCTCGGTCGCCCGTGCTGACCATAGGGAGTTCGTCCCAGAGCACTCTGCAAGCGTTTGGATCGGTCGGGTCCGGGGAGAAAAGGCTCGCGTAGAAGGCCCTGGCCCTCCCGCACATCTCCTCCGGATCCGTGAGGGGGGTGCCGTCCTCTCCGAGAAGGCAGGTGATGTGTTTCTTAGCCCCCCTCTTTTTCTCCAGGGCGTAGAAGAAGCGGGAGCTGCGATCCATCTCCCGAAGGAGATGGATGTGGGATCGAACAAAGGCGCCCCGGGCCCGATGGTCTTCGAGTTCCCGGAGCTCCTCCCGCTTCTTCCGGCACACCCCACAGAGGGATGGATCCTCGGGGCTGGCAGCCAGGCACCTCTCCAGCTCTAAGACCTCCCGTTCCAACTGCTCTATCGTCGCATCCCTCCGTCGGCTGGCGCCCCGGGTGTAGTCTCAGCAGAAGAGCCGGGCACGCACCTTCCCTAGATCCCACCATCGCCGCGCCGAGGGAAAGGCGCGCCGCTGCCCTCGCCAGGCCAGCCAGAACTCCCGGAAGGACGCCACGAAGCCCACATCCTCCAGCAAACTGTTATTAAAATGCCAATATGCCGGCCCCGGCCTCTCCGCGCAGAGAGAGGCTGTCACGGTAGCTAGATGATGATCAGAGAACGGGGCCGGCCGGACGCTGGAGGAGTGGGCCCGTGAAAGGTGAAAGCGTGATAAATAGATGCGGTCCAACCGGGAGTGGCGCGACCGATGGGCCTCCACCCGGACAAAGGTGAAAGTCAAGATGTCGTCCGGGTGGTGGTCGCGCCAGACGTCCACCAGGGAATGATGATCGACGATCTCCTGGAGGACAGCTGCGGCGGCCGGGCACTGCTCGGTCCCCGAGCGGTCCCGTTCCTCAAGGGTGTTGTTAAAGTCCCCGCCCAGAACCAGGCACTCGCGAGGATCCAAGGTGCCGAGGAAGGTGGATGCCTGCTGATAAAAACGCAGCTGCTCCGGGCCTGATGTCGGGGCATAGACGTTGACGAGGTTGACCACAAGCCCCTTCATACAGACCCGGAGGTGCAGCAGGCGACCCGGCACAACCTCGGCAACCCCCAGCACCTCAGGCCGTAGGTCGGGGGAGAACAAGGTGGCCACTCCAGCCTGACGAACGGTAAGATGGCTGAAGTAGACCCTGTCCCCCCAGTCCAGCCGCCAACTGTTTTCGGCGGCCGGAACCGTATGGGTCTCCTGCAGGAAAATCACAGAGTACCCCCCCTCCCGAAGAAAGGAGAGCACCTGGCTCCTGCGGAGACCCATCCTACAGCCTCGGGTGTTTAATGTTGCGTAGGTGATAGATGCCATGAGGAGGGCTGGGGGGGATCCTTGCCGGCAGGATCGCTCACGGCCTCCGTCAGGCCGCGCATCAATCCGTGACCCACCCCGTAGGTGAGTAGTGAGTCACGGAAGAGGCGGACCCGCTGGTAGGCCGCAGCGGCCTGCTTCCCAGTCCTTTTACCCTCCCCCATAAAGGCCCTCGCGGCCTGGAGGATTTGATGGAAATCCCCCCATCGCTGGAGAGCCAGTTGCACTTTGTTACGGGAGCCCCGGACGTTCTCAAGGAACTCCCGCATCTCCTCTCGCAGCGTATGGGGGGCCAGGGTCACTGGCCCCTGGTTATCTATTGAAGGGGCCCCTGACACAGCCCCACGGCCTACTGAGACCTGCAGGCAAGGGGCGGACCCCCGACGTGGCGCCCGATGGGCCGGCGCCACGGGGTCCGCCGCAAAATGTGGTTCAATGGGGAGAGGCGGCGGAGGGAGGAGAGCAGCCCCTGGTGGGTCAGGACAATGGAATACAAAGGCCGCTCTCCGGGAGTCATCTACCGGGAAGGGGAAGGAGACGGCCCCGGGGGCGGCAATGGCATCACGGGAGGTGGAAGGGAGTGGGACTACATCAGGGGCAGGGCAGGGATCAGGTATGGGGACTGGGCAGCGGTCAGTAGTAGGGGCAGGAGGGGGGTCATGAGTAGGGCCAGGGTGAGGAACGGAAAAAGGATCCTGAGCCGTAGGAGCTGGGCCACTGGGAGGTGGCCCCTCTTGATTAGGCTCAGGGATCTGGGGAGTGGAGATAGGGGCGGGAAGGGGACCCCCAGCGATGCCGGGCTCTGGCTCGGTGGCTGGTGTAACAGCCGCGGCATGGAGAGGTGGACGGATTTTCGCAGGGTCCCCACCTGGGAAGGTGGTCGGTTGCCCCACACCACTGAGGGGTGCCTCCT
Organism: Macrochelys suwanniensis; assembly: GCA_033296515.1. Taxonomy (NCBI): domain Eukaryota; kingdom Metazoa; phylum Chordata; order Testudines; family Chelydridae; genus Macrochelys; species Macrochelys suwanniensis. Next base: position 12,970,866 of record CM065784.1, on the reverse strand, counting down.
GGGATTCGGGTCCCGGCCGCGTGGCACTGGCCGTCACCTCGATAGGCTCAGCGGCCGCCAGCGGTGTGCCACTCGCGACCGGGCAGGTGGAAGAGCCCAGAAGGTCCTCGGAGGCAGGAGCAGAAGGAGCAGTCAAGGGGAGGGAGCATGGGGAGAGAGGGGAGAGGGGAGCTGGGGTGAGGTCGTTGAGATCGAGACCCGCTGGCAGAGGGTCGTCCTCCCCCTGGGTGACTGGGGTCAGACCCAGGGCCTCGATCTTCTCATAAATAGAGGGTAACTCACCATCCGCCACCTCGGGGTTCTCCCCGCCGGTACCCGAAGTGATGCTTGATTCGGGGCCCGCAGGTTCGACAACTGGGAAAGGGACAGGAGCAGCTCCATTGGGGGTTTCCGAGGGAGGGGCGGTACTGCCCTCCGGTGCTGCCACGTCTTTCCCAGCCGGTACTGGTGGACAATTGCCACTCGGGGGCAAAGCGGAAGGCTCGGCATCAGTGCCCCCCTTCCTGGTCTTCCGGGGGGCCTCCGCATCGGTGGAAAGGAGCGGAGTTCGAGCCTTCCGCTTGCCCCGCTTCCCCTGTACTAGGGCCCAGCCCTCCATGGCATCATCTGGGGGCTGGCTAGCAGGGATCGGGTCGGAGGGTAGGGGCAATGTCTTAGGGGCTCGAGGTGGTAGTGGTGGGGCGACATAAGGGAGGGAAGGGTCCCCCTGGGGCGGGCCCTCTCCCACACCTGGCGAAATCCCTGCCGCACTCTCCTCCACAGGCCCCGCCAGACTGCATGCAGCAGAGGCGGGGCCCTCCCGCTTGTCTGGGCGCACCGAGGGAGGTACTCCCAGGGCCCGAGCGGGAGCAGCGGTGGACTGGGAAGGAGGAGGGGTGGCTCTGGGTGCTGGGCATTCAGGGGCGCCGGCGATGACGGGGCCAGCGCCCTGCCGGGGCTCGGGGGTCTCGGATGCTCCTCCTTGCCGGGAAAAGGGGCAGTCCCTCCGGACGTGTCCCATTGCCCGGCAGAGGTAGCACCGGGTCTCCCCCGTCGAGTAATGCACCTGGTAGTGGGCCCCCTGGTAGGGAACCATAAACGACCCCTCGAGCGCCTCTCCGTCACGCACCGCCGGCGGCAGTTGAAGCTGCACCTGCCGGCGGAACGAGAGGACGTGACGGAGGGCGGGGTCTTTGCAGCCCAGCGGAAGAGGGCTGACAATGGAGATGGGCCTCCCCAGGGTGGAGAGAGCGGGTAACAGGGCAGCATTGGGGAGGAAAGGAGGGACAGAGGTTAGGACTATCCGGACACCCAGGTCCTCTAGCGGCTCCAGAGGGACGAACACGCCCCCCACTGCCAGGCCCTTCTCCACCGCCTCCTGGGCCGCGGCCTCCGATGCAATGAAGACGACGATCTTCCCGTACATTTTGGAGGCCGCTACGATGGCCGTGGGCCCCACCACCCTTGCCAACGCCCGCACATAGGTTTCTACGTGGGGCGAGGCGGGTACCAGGAGGCAACGGACGCCATGCCTCCTGGTCAAGGTGGGGAAGGGGCCCCGGCCCCTATAGGTGGTAGCAGAGGCGGCAGGTGGGTGAGACGACCTAGCGGCAGGCAGGGGAGTTGCCGCCACCTGGGCATACACCCTGGGGGTCGGAGGAGGGGCACCCGCAGAGCTGGTGGAGGAAACAGCAGGGAGGGATGCCGCGGCCGGTGGCGGGGCCGCGGCAGTAGGGGCAGCCTCTGCCATGGAGGGCCTGGCCTTTTTGGCGGGGCCCTTACCCTTCTTCCCACCCTGGCCCTTTCCTCCGGTTGGGGGAGCTCCCCCAGAATCAGGGGGGGCAAGGGACATGGCAGCAGCGGAGGTCACCTCGGCGGCCGCCGCTGCCGGTGCCCCAGCAGGGGCAATAGCAGGTGGTTTGGCAGCGGCGGTTGAGGTAGATGCTAGGAGGGGTGATGGGGGGGCAGGCGGGGGAGGGGCGGCCGGGTCTTCTGGAGGGCCCGCCCCTGCCATATCCCCTGCCATAATGAACAGGGAGGGAAGGGAAAACACCTGAGAGAGCAGGGTGGGGAGAGGAATTGGGGTGACCACTCCTCCCTGCTAGGCTGCAGGCAGGGGAGGAGGGCACTAAAAGTGGGGATTGGATTCAGGGTTATCAAGGACTAGTGCGGGGATAGGGTTCAGTCACTGACTCAGAATGGAAAATCTGGCTCCTCTTGTTGCACTGGGGGGGGGGTATAACAGCATGGGGGGGTGCAGTGAGATAGGGTCAAACTCAAACAGGGGAGGGGCACAAGCGCATGGGAGGGGGCATGGGTGCATGAGGGGAGGGGCCAATCAGGGCAAGCAGGGGCTGCAGGGGAGGGGGACAGTCAGGCTGGAAATGGGGCAGAAAACCAAGGGGCTAGCTTCAGGGCTGGGGCGGGGCAAACAAAACAAAGGCTGTAGAGGGAAAAGGTCGGGGCAGGCAACTAAACCGAAGCTAGCAAGGGGCTGGGACAAAAAAAGGTGGGGGGGCAAACAGCTGCAAGGGGCAGATGGGGCAAGTAGCAAAGGGCAAAGCAAGGGGCGTGGGAATGGGGAGGGGCACATGCATCCATGTGCGCTTGTACAAAGTCAATGGTGGGCTGGTTGCTGCTGCAGGCCCAAAGGGTGGAAACAAGCTTGGCAAGCCAAGCAAGCAGCTGAGTCCAGAGGCAGGAACCAGGGCAGATGGTGAGCAGCCAACAGAGGTGGTGGAGGGGGCAGCGGTGGTGGTGGGGGTTGGGGGGGGCACAGATGAACCTGGGGGCAGGCTCCACACCACACCCCCTGTGCCCCTACAAACACAGTCAATACCCCCACCACTAGAGCACAGTTCGAAAAAATACTCAGTTCGTGAAGGCCCCCTCCACGGTGGACTGCAGAGATTCTGCGCTCCCTCAGCAGCCGACGGTCTTCCGGGTCTTCTTCCTCTGGGTTCCAGCAGCTTCCTGGCAGCAAATACGGCAGCAGCAGCAGGTCCGGCAACTCCAGGCAGTGGTCCGGTGGCCAGGAAGGACCCCTCACGGATGGTGATAGTGGTGGTGATCACAGCAGCGGCTGGAGCAGGGTTCCCCACGCCCCTCCTCTGGGGAGAGGGCCAGTAGGCCCCTCCCCAGGGGCTGCTGCAGTAGCAGGAGCAGCAGCAACCAAGGTGTTTGGGGGGGGGTTCAGCTACCAGCTAGCCAGCAACCAGAGAGTAGAGTAGTGGGAGGGGTGTCTGGCCCAGCCAGGGGAGTAGCTGGAGCAGCAGCAGCTACAGCAGGAGCTGGGAGAGCCCAAGGCCTAGCAGCAGCCCCAGCAGCGGGAGCAGCAGCTCTCTACCTCCCTCTTCTCTCCAGGCCAGTTGGGTGCAATAGAAGAGTCCAGAGCAAATCTACTGGCCACTGGAGAAGCAGGTTTCTGTTCCCTAACTGACCAGAGCAGGGACTGCTCCAGGCTAGGGTGGACACATGACTCCAATTAGCCTGCAAAGAGTCAGGTGAGGCCGTTAAGCTAATGTGAACACCTGACTCTAATTAAGGCCCCTCTGATACTGTAAAAGAGCTCACTCCGGTCAGGCTGGGGGAAGGAAAAGAGAGCCAGAGGAGAGGAAGTGTGGCTGAAGGACTGGGTAATGAAGACACCCTCAAGCGACTGGAAAAGGAGCCCTAAGGCAAGGGTGAAGAAGGTGTTAAGAGAGAGAAGCAGGAGAGCTGTGGGGAAGTGGCCCAGGGAAGTGTAGCAGCTCTGGTAGTGAAAGGTCGGCTGCCAACAGCTGCTGCCACTAGGGTCCCTGGGCCGGAACCCAGAGTAGAGGGTGGGCCTGGGTTCCCCCCAACCCGCCACTACAGAAACACCTCCTGGGAGGAGAAGACAGGCCCCTGTCAGGACAGGAGGCTAAACTGTTCTGGAATAGGCCCGTAGGGACAACAGAACCTGTGGGAGTTCTCTCATCAACCTTCTTGCTGGCTTAGGATGAAAAGGGCTCAGTAGACTGTAACCCTGGCCCTAGAGAGAGAAGGGCTATGTGGAGGGTCACAGTGAGCCTTTGAGGCTAGCATAAACTGCCTGGAAGCGCAGGACCCACGGGGACAAGGTTGGAGCTCTGCCACAATATGTATATATAACAAATATATATCACAAAATAAATAATAGAAGTATATTGTATATAATTTATTTTATCATCTGTGATCAATGTCAAAATCTTGCAGAAAAAAGTCATTTGGTTCTCTGAGGTAAGATTTTTTTTAAATGTCCCGTATATTCTGTCATATGGTATTTGTGTTGAGAGTTTGAGACATTTCACTGGTCATTCAGTAAGTTAGTGTTCTTTGACAAACTCATGTATCAGGAGGTCAGCCTGACAGAAGACAAGATTAATATTAGATCTGTCAGTACTGTGTGTCTCATTTCCCCATGTTGAATCATAGAACTGGAAGGGACCTCGAGATATCATCTAATCCAGTCCCCTGCACTCAAGGCAGGACTAAGTATTCTCTAGACCATGCCTGACAGGTGTTTGTCCAACCTGCTCTTAAAAATCCCCAATGATGGAGATTCCACCACCACCCTAGGCAATTTTTTTCAGTGCTTAACCACGCTGACAGGAAGTTTTTCCTAATGTCCAACCTAAACCGCACTTGCTGCAATTTAAGCCCATTGTTTCTTGTCCTATCCTCAGAGGTTAAGAAGAAAAAATTTTCTTCCGCCTCTTTCTAACAACTTTTTATGTACTTGGAAACTGTTACCATGTCCCATCTTCTCTTCTCCAGACTAAACAAATCCATTTTTTTCAATCTTCCCTCATAGGTCATTTTTTCTAGACCTTTAATCATTTTTGTTGCTCTTCTCTGGACTTTGTCCAATTTGTCCACATCTTTCCTGAAATGTGGCGCCCAGAACTGGACACAATACTCCAGTTGAGGCCTAATCACCGCGGAGTAGAGCAGAAGAATTATTTCTCATGTCTTGCTTACAACACTCCTGCTAATACATCCCAGAATGATGCTTCCTTTTTTTGCAACAGTGTTACACTGTTGACTCATATTTAGCTTGTGATCCACTATGACCCCCAGATCCCTTTCCACAGTACTCCTTCCTAGGCAATCATTTCCCATTTTGTATGTGTGCAACTGATTGTTCCTTCCTAAGCGGAGTACTTTGTATTTGTCCGTATTGAATTTCATCCTATTTACTTAAGACCGTTTCTCCAGTTTGTCTAGTAAAGCTCTTTCTGATTCTTCACTGAAAAATCTTTTAAAATCTGTGTTAGGGCCTGGTCTAGATCCCATTGAAGTCAATGGAAGAACTCCCATTTGATTTCAGTGGGCTTTGGATCAGTCCTTAGTGACTAGAACTGAAGTCTTAATAGCCATGAGAGGATCAAAGGAATCACTGTCTTTGGCTTCTCCTTCATAGTCTTTTTTGCTGACTAATAATGGCTTCTTCTTTTTTTTAATTTCAGCATGATCTCCTCCCAAGTTTCAGGCACATTGAAGATTTTTAAGCTCTTAGTGGCAGGGGCTGTCTTTATGTTCTATGTTTGTACAGCACCTAGCACAAAGGGGTTCTGGTCCATGACTGGAACTCCTAGATGCTACAATAATACAAATAATAAATAATAATTACAGAGCAGTTAAAAATGCTGTACAAATACACACACACACATGCTGCAGCATCAGGGGTACTCAAAGGAATGAGGCCAGGTCATATTGTTACAAATATCAAACAGACTTTAATGAAGCCAGAGCCCTCACATTGCAGCAGTTGCCTTTACCAGAGCTAGGATGGGCGGCTCCACATCCCACTTGGTTTCAGTTTCTATTCCCCAAGCCTGGCTCTCAAACCACACCCACTTACAACCCAGCTAATGGAGGAGAAGGGGAAGTCTTGTAGTACAATTTGCTTAGCACACTTCATCTAAGAATTTCAAAATATTTTGCAAACACTGACTAACTAACCCTGACAAATCCCTATAAGGAATGTTTAAGCATTATTTATTTTTATTACTAGCTGCTGTTACCTGCACAACAGTTTGCAGTTCTGTGGACTGTGATTTTACAGTATCCCCCACACTCCTTCTCTCTTCTTTCTCTGCTATGGCTTGTTCCAACTCTCCCTGAAGTGAGTGAAAAGACTGTTGCTGATTGCAATGGTTATAGTTCACTAGGAACTCAAACAGCTCATTAATGAATGGTGTGATTGTAACATCAAAGCAAGTGGGTTGCACCAGTGGCAGGGCAGTGCACTAAGACAAAGAAATAGACAAGCAAGGCTACTAGCTAAGCAAACAGACAGACTGACAGACAACACCTGTTTTCAAAATGGCCTGTGATGTTGGGTCCCTCTGTTTTGAGGTTCTCAACTTAAGACATCCTAGCCACTCTAGATACTAATTGTTACTACCCAGGATAAAGAGCTAGAAAAACTCTGATCAATCCACCACACTGGTCAGAAAAACAAACAAGCTGTTTGGCTGTATTAACAGAGAGATTGATAATAAAACTGTTGTAATATACACTGCCTGGAAGATTTGGTCACACTCTTTCAGAGAGGGGTATAGTAGAAATGAAAATATTTAGAGGCATAGGAAAATTCCATGAGACTGAAAAAGGTAGGAGTACTTAGGCTATGTCTACATAGGAGTAAAAATGTCAGCAGACTTGGGCTCCCTTGCAGGGTCCCAGAGCTCAGGTTTCTGCTCAAGCCCAAATGTCTATATAGCAGTTTTTCAGACCCAAAGCCCAAGCCCCGCAAGCCTGAGTCAGCTGATCCATGCCAGCCACGGCCATGCCGCGGATCTTATATCCCTGTGCAGGCATAGCCTTAGTTTACAGAAGAAACAGATAGGTAACATGGTGAAGATATTAATTATGCAACGCAGGTCAGTCAAGTGCTCCTACTTACTCTTTCTCCTGATACTATAACAAGGAACCACTCAATGAAATTAAAAGCAACAAATTTAAAACAGATAACAGTACTTTTTTTTAATCAAGTACTGTAGTTAATTTGTGGAACTCCCTGCACCCTGCTCCAGGATATTATTGAAGAGGCCATTGAAGGCAAATTGAGGTTAAATCCAATGAATCATAAACATTTGTTTCACGTCTTCAAAGTCCACTCTATATTTGAGAAAAATAAAACTAAGGAATCCCTAATGTGTGCCAAGCTAGGTCTGCTACTAGTTAACAATACCCAGCAAAATGCTCTGAGGGGAAAAGAGGCTCTTTTATTGCTCCTTCCTAAAATATTATCCTTGTACTCCCATGAGGAAAAGAAACCCGGCCCCAGTAGCGAAAAATTCAAACCCTGTTTAGCTCCCAGGTGCTCCTCCTTAGAATCTAAATCCGAGTCCTAGGAGTCTCCATAATCAGCAACCTCCCCTTTATACATTTTCCATTGTTCTTCCTGAACTTTAAGGATCTGATTCAAAAATAATTGAGTTCAGTAAGAAGCCTCAAATTGAGTTCAGTGGGATTTGGATTAGGCACTAAATGATTGGACTCCAGGGATGATCTCTGGTGTTTCCATCCAGATACCCTCCAGAAACAACAGTCGGAAGGGCAAGAGAAAATAAAACAGGTTTAATAATACACCTAATGGCCCACTAAGAATTTTGCTGGGGAATAAAACCAAAACCTCTCAGTAGTTTTGAGCCTTCATTTATAAACAGAACAAGGAAACTCTTGGCAAATTTCCCAAATTCAAGGTGCACATCTGAAAGCATTATCTATAAACAATTTCATCCTAGAAGTACAGATTGAATGGAGACCATTACAGCTATCCCCAAGGCATGACTAGCCAGGACTGGTGAGGTAGGTTGAATCAAGCTGGTGAATTGCTTTAAAAGCTGATGTATCAGTCGTATAAAAGTGCAGTAAGAGCATATAGAGCAAAATCCTCAGCTGATATTAACTCGTATAGCTCCATTTACTTCAATGGAGCCAGGAGCGGCGCCGGGGTTTTTGCCGCCATAATCGGCGGCGCTTCGGCGACAGCTCCTCTGAGGCTGCGGAAATGCCGGCCGCTTTTCTTGCCGCCCAGAATAAAACCTGCCGCCGAAGCGCCGCTGGGAAATGAGTCACTGCCGAAATTCCGCCGAGGGCAGCGAAATGCCTCCCCCCAAATCCTGCCGCCCTAGGCGACCGCCCTGAGCTACATTGATTTGTGCCAGCAGAGGATCTGGCCCATGCTGTGTGTGAAAGGGGTAAAGGGGGAGAAATGGAACATAATTATTAGGTAAAGCATGATTCTGTCAGGGCCTGTAAACCTATATATTGTAATAATCCAATCTAGCTGGCTCCAAAGAACAAACCACTTCATCAACCTCAGATTAAGGCAGTATGACCTGGGACCTTCCAATGCTTCTGAGGGGAAAGAAAATATTTTACCATCTGGTTATAGGATGATGTTCACATGAAAAAGCCAAAGTCGCCCCAAGTTTTTAATCATGGAAGTTATAAGTAATGAAGCTACTGTCAACAACTGCATATAGAAAAGGTGTGGTATCAGACACAGAGAATAGAAAAGGCACTCTTTAGTTCAGTGGGCTTGGAGAAGCTGTAAATCAGGGCAAAATGTGCCCTTGAAGTTTACCACGGTCAGGCCCATGATATGCTGCCATTTCCTATACTGCATCATTCACTCTTGTGCTTTATAGCTGTGTTCAGAACTGGATGTCACAAGCCATTTTCTAATTAAATTGTTTTTTGGTCTCTGCTTGATTGGTGCCACGCCTTTGTTAGGAGCAACCCTTGTTCTTGCAACTTCTATTTTCAAAAATTTACCATGACTTTTGCTTTTAAATTCTCAATATCAAATAATAACCACATGGTAAAATGCAGGGCTGTTGTAGCTGTGTTAGAGAGACAAAGTAGGTGAGGTAATGTCTTTTATTGGACCAACTTCTGTTGGTGAGAGAGAAGCTTTTGAGCCACACAGAGCTCTTCTTCAGGTCTCGGAAAGGTACGAAGGGTGTCACAGCTAAATACAAGATCGAACAGATAGTTTAGCATAAATAGAACATATTCAAAGGGACCATTGACGGTGAAGTGGCCCATTAACACCCCTGTAGTCATAGGACAAAAAGTGAGTTAAGACCATGATTTTTTGTGCCTAGCAAAGTTATTAATTTAAGCTCCCAGGCTTGTCTTTTGAAAATGTTGTGCAGGCTTCCTTTGAGGGTGAAGACTGATAGCTCAGATATAGAGTGGTCCCTTTGTGAAAAGTGTTCACCCACAAATGAAAGGATGTTTTTGTCTCTGATCATTTTCCTGTGTGAGTTAAGTTGAGAGCGTAGTGATTGTCTGGTTTCACTCAGATGTTACTGGGGCATTTAGCATACTGGATGAGGTATATCTCGTGTTATGATAGGCATATGTAGGACCCATGGATCTTGGAAGGGGTATTGTGGAGGGTGTTGATCATTGTAGCTACCCCCCACAACACACTTTTTAAGATCCTTGGGTCTAATGACCTCACACAGGAAAATAAGAGACAAAAACACCCTATTGCCTGTGGGTGAACACTTTTCACAAAGCGATCACTCTATGTCTGAGCTATCAGTCCTCAAACAAAACCTGCACAAGATTTTCAAAAGACAAACCTGGGAGCTTAAATTCATAACTTTGGTAGACACTAAAAATCATGGTCTTAATAAAGATACCATATTTACAATCTGTAATCCACTAACCCCCCTTTTTGTCCTATGACTACAGGGGTGTTAACAGGCCACTTCCCCTTGAATGGTCCCTTATAATATGTTCTAACTACTTATGCTAAACTTCAATCTCATATTTAGCTGTGACACCCTTAGTACCTTTCCCAGACCTGAAGAAGAGTTCTGTGTAGCTCCAAAGCTTGTCTCTCTCACCAATAGAAGAAGGTCCAATGAAAGATATTACCTCACCCACCTTGTCTCTCAAATGGTAATATGTTAGTTTTCTTGCCTTGGAAGCCCTTGAAGATTCCAGCCCATACTAACTCCATCTGAGACTGATAAAGGGATCTGTGTTTTGAGGACATCTAGACGTGGCTTTTGCAAAACGTTATCTCACAGTCTTTCTGATCTGACCCAGCTTAAATTTAGGTTACATATGCCATCAGAGCCGTCTCTTGGGTAGGGTGAATCGGGGCAACCGCTCCGGGCCCCGCACCCCCCTAGGAATGGCCCTGTATGCCATCCCATAGTACAGAAATTGTATACTGTTTCTATAATACAAGTCAGGACTGTCACTGTGTAGGCCATATTCTATTCTCAGTCTCATATATTAATAGTGAGGGTAGATGTTTGTCATAGCAAAAAATGAAAAAGTCAGTTTTATTTTGAAAGCTGTTTATCATGGGAAATTGTGAGCGACAATAAAAGTTGGTTTAAAAGATTTATTAATATTCTTCTAGGAATTTAATACCATTTTAAAATCACTACATCACTACACTGGATATATAGAGAGAGTCCTATTTCTAAAAATTCAAAGAGGAGCCATGTTGGCAAAGAGACCAAAGCCTATTCCAAAGGCCGCTGAAGTCAGTGGGAATCTTTCCACTGACTACCATGGGCTTTGGATGGATCAGGCCCCATACCTTTTTATGAAAAATGCTAAAACTCATATTTTTGGTCACAAACATCATGACCATGGCAAATATACAGCCTTAAGAGTTTAGATGCACATAATGGAGTGCCTTCTAAAATCCACATTATTACATTTATTATGCTAGCTTTTGATGGTCATCCATCTGGGGTATGGTTAGAAGTTTCAGTAATAAGGTGTAAATCAGGGCAGATTTTGGCCCATACATAATATAAAGATAAGCTAGCCAAACATATAGAAAATTCATGCCACCTTATGATGTGTACCAACAGAGCTCACCTCGAGAGCCAGTTCCAGCTGTCTTGCTATAGAATGAGAGATCTCTGAGAAACACCTGAAGTGCTTCAGCATATGCTTTTAGTAATCCAGAAGGAGACACTCTTCACTCTGGGGAACTTCCTCAGTGCTGACTCAAAGTGGGGAGGTGTAGGGTACCATGCTTTTGGAGATGTCATCTTTCAAATGAAATGTAAAACCAGGGTCCTCACTACTTGTGATCGTGAAGGGTACTATGGTACTCTCATTTAAGAGTGGAAGTGGTTAACCCCAGTGTCCTGGCCAAATTTCCTTGTGTCCAATTGTATTCTGCTTATTCAGATTTCCCAATTGCTTTAACTAGAGTCTCTATTCTTTATTTTTTCCACAACTCCTTCATTTTAGTATTTCAACTTGAAAATGAAAAGGGTGAGCAAGACTGTCATAACATGGGTGAAGTATTACTTCCCCAAGTGCACTTCCTGTTTGGCAGGAACATCTTTGTGAGTGATTGGCACCATATAAGTAGATAAGTAGATAAGCATCCATGATTTCTTGTGTCTTTGCCACTGATAGATTGATACGTGCAACAAATTAACATTCTCCTGCCTGAAATGTAATACTTCAGTTACGTTACAGAAATAAGTACTATCAAAATATTTTTGACAAACATCTATGAAGCTTTAGCTAAGAAATAGTCCTTTTTCTACTATAATCCATAAGCACTTGCAGTGATGGGCACTAGAGAAAACTCTAAACAGATATTTTTTTAATAGTAGAATGATATTTGTAGGAAGAAACATTTGTTTGGTTCTTGAACTTGTTACCTTTGTAGAGTTAACATACAGTGATATAGAACAGTTTGATCTGGCAGCCTTTATTTATGTGCATAAACTGGACTTCTTACATGAAGCAGGGTAGCTGATTGAGGCCCTTAATGCCTCAGTTTAATAACCCAGAGAGAATGTCCCAATTTCTTCCTAGTCCATCTAGAGAAATAGAGTATATGCAGGTGTGCTGTTCCAGGATGAAAGAGCAGTAAATAACTATGACAAGATAAAGCCAGAGATAAAATTATGAGTTCTGCTCTGATTTGTGTAGACATTAGATATCTTCATTTTATCATAGAAACTGTTGATTATATATATTCTGGTTTTAATTACTGGTTAACTGACTTGACTGTCTTTGACTTTGACATTTAAGAAAATGCACGATAAATGCATACAACGATCTTCAGAATTAGTAGAAATGGTTTGGGTTTGAGGATTTGTTTTTTGGAAGCGGGGAAGGGCAGGAGCTGTTCCTTTGTCTATCATGAACATTTTTGTCATATAGTTACTCTTATGGTCTAAATCCTGAAGTCCTTTCTGAGTCCAAAGTCTGTCTCTCTCTCTCTCTATCTCTGAAGTCAGTAAGAATCTTGCCTGAGTGAAGAGTGAGTAAAAGCTAAGTAAGGTCAAAGTCAGTTCCCTAGCAGCAGGTATACATGGGCAGCTCCAGCTGAATTAATGTATCTGAAGACAGAATGTGGCTCTTTATGTCTAGGTTTAAGATGAATAATATTTCATTAGCAGGGAACCATCTGGGAAATGTCCAGCCTTCCAGTGTGATGGCTGCCCTGTAAAGTCTTGAGAATGTTTATTGTGCTAGCCTGCTCTGGCCAAGACGAGGAAAGGCTGAAAGTTTGTTACCTCACAGCTAAGCTGTAGTGAGTGAATTGCCTGGCATTATGGAGAAAAAGTTTCTGTATCTGTCAACTGTCAGTGATGGACATATTGCTGTTTGTAATACTGTCAAGAACTAGTGGCATTAGGAACAAGTGGGTGAATTAACATCTGCTGTGGAAACACCTGAGTTTGGAGAAGGAGGAAATAATTGATAAACCCTACAAATTGAATGACTGCTTCCTTAGGCAGAGAGGTGTATCTGTCCATAAGGAGGTGACAGGAGTTAGGGTCTTCAAATCTTGCATTGCTTAAAGATCCACAGTGAAACAGGGTCACTCAAACTCATGGATCCTGGGATACTAAAACATCTTGTCTGGAGATCCAACCCATCTTCACTGCTCCCCGTCCCTCTCTCTCTCCCCATTGGCAACACAGCTTGCTCAGGAGCCAATGTGACATTGGTTCCAAAAGTTGTATGGGAACAAGTGCTTGGTTGTACTTACCCCATTTTCCTCAGTGGGGTAAGAGCTGCAGAGGGGGTCCTACAATCAGGTGTTCATGCAGAGGAGTTGTTAAGGACTTGCAGTGAAGGGAGGATTGTGCCAGATAGCCACTCCTCTCCCCTCCACTCCCATGTTCCCATTCGTTGTCTTTCCTCACTGCTACATGACAGTGTATGCAACTGTCTCACGGCAAATTGTACCCTCAAGTGGTGAGAATTAGCATGGTCTTCACCAGGAATTTGGAAGAATGGAAAGCATGTGATAGAAAAAAGAGAAGGCTCTTTGAGGAGCGAGTAGGAGAATGACAGACCAAACCATGCAAGAGCCAACCAGCCAGAAGGCTGTGTATCTGGGAATAGCAATACTCTCAAAGAAGAGAAGACCGCCAACATACAGATTTCTAATAGTCCCTCTCCATTTTTTGTCTCTGGAGCCTTTATTGGATATGTGCCCTTGCTCCCTTGTGTGCCAGGAGTGTGTCCCAAATGTTCACCAAAATCCAGGAGGCAGAATAAGTAATTAGTCACTTTTTAAATTTCTATTATACTTAGTGGAGAAGAAGGCTATCCATGTATAATTTTAGAAATTGTTTTGCAAACACGTATCTACACATCAAAATTAATATATTATTTGATTTAGTCTTGCTCCCCCACTTGTCTTTTTAAGGCCATATTGTGAACCCCTTTAATCCCACCAATGAACAATTACTCATAATAGTCTTTGACTTCAATAAGACTGCTACTATGAGTAATTATTCACTGGGACAGGGCATAGGCACCGACTTTAGTCGGTGCTGGTGGGTGCTCACACCCCCGGCCCTGCCCCAGCTCCACCCCCGGCCCCGCCCCTCCCCCAAATCCCTGCCCCCGCCTCCTCCCCCAGGCGCGCTGTATCCCCCCCTTCCCGGCTTGCAAGCCGGGGGGGGGGGGGGGGAAGCAGCAGAGCACCCACCGGGCCCACCAGCCCCCCCTCAGAGCCAGGCCCTCCACCTCCTCCCCATACCCCTCCCCCCAGGCACCGCCGACCAGCTGGAGCCAGGAAAAGCGGCTTCCGCTTGGCATCGGGCGGAGCCTGAGGGAGGCGGAGAGGCCGAGGCGGAGAGGTGAGCTGGGCGCAGGGGGGCTGGCGGGGAGCTGCCGGTGGGTGCTGAGCACCCACCAATTTTTCCCCGTGGGTGCTCCAGCCCCGGAGCACCCACGGAGTCGGCGCTTATGGGACAGGGAACGTATCTTCTAATATGTTTGTAATGGGGTTTCTGGGTGCTATTGCAACACAAATAGTTAATCATCAAATCTCTAGTAGATTTACAATTACAAGGCAAGATTCTGCAAGCACTTACTTATGAGTAATTGTATGCTACTTGGGTGTATAAGTAATTGTAGGATCAGGCCCGTGCAACGTTTAACATGATATTTCATGTTCTTCAAGTGTTTCATTTTTAATGCTAATTTGGACCTTGTCAGCCACTGTACTACCCAGTAGTATTCATAAGCAAATGTGGTTGAAATTTATACCACCATTTTCTCAGTGATGGTTGGAAGTTTTAACAGAAGTTACCCATGTAAATCCCTTGTGCAACAATAGTGGAGAATAAACCCCTTCATATAGACTTTGAAGACTTCTGAACTAGGGTCAAGTGGGATTTAATACAAAATATCTGACTGTGACAACAACAGATGCCCAAATCTTGGGGGGAGAAATAAAACCTTGTCTACCAAATACTCTGTGCATTTCCATGAAGAAAAAGAAACAGCAACTATTCCAAGAACTTCATGCATCAGCCAGTAACACAGCCACAAATTATAAGGAAGCAAAACAAAGATTCCTTCTTGCCTGGCCCTGAACTGTTTTGCTCTTCCAAAAATATGCAAAAGCAACTCCAAAATAAATAGTCATCACAATTAATAACCCTAACCATACTGAACGCTTTGCCATAAATCTTTAATGTTTTTAAATGCATGTTCAATGTAAGAGAATGTTTTGTACATCAGGCAAGAGGAGCCACTAAACAAACACGTCAATTTGGCAAATAAATGATCTTTCCGTAGTTCTCAGATAATAAGCTTGTTGTCCTTTCCCTGGCATCAGTTTTACGTCAGCGTAACTCTGTTGATTTCAGTGGGATTACTCCTGAATTACACCAGTAGTAAGTGAGAGGAGGATCATTCCTCAAATGACATAAAATAAAATATGAAGTTTATGGAGAATGTCTGTTCTAATTATCTATTTTTACACCTATTTTTATTTGTCATGTTGAAATCTCATTTTAGTATTATTTTATTCTTTACTATTGTTTGTATGGCCCCATAGGTGTACAAGGTGCTTTACATTCAAGGGGAAAAGACATGTCTCTGTCCTGAAGCTACTACAGTTTTTATTTTCTGTATCTCAATAAAAGCACTTCGTCCTTTCGGGCTGAGCACTGTTGCCCAGCTTTTGATGTAGGATCCTGCCAAGATTTTCACACTTGCATAACTTCACTCACAAAGTTGAAGTCTGTAGGATCTATGCAAAAGTCTTTGTGGGATCAGGGTCCAAGTTAGAAGAGGTAAAAGGATAAATATAAATTCTGATCTCCAGACTTCACTTATGTGAGTACTCCCACTGAAGTGAGTTTCGCTCAGTATGAAAGTGTTTATTTTAACACTGACTTAAGTGAAACTGTTCTGTATGATTACAGGCTTCAAGACAGGGTTCATTTATTAACAGATTCATTGATTCAGTTTAGTTACACCTCAGAGAGGAGCATAAGAAACTAGAGTATTTTTATCTCTTCTGTAATTAGTTGAAAAATGAACATTAATGAGGCTGAAGGCAACAGATTAAAATATTGAAAGAATGCTGGAATGATGCAGGGGGGTCATCACTTCTCATTTGTTTTGAGGATGACTCATTTAGCAAGAACTTTCTGTGAATTTGCAGACGGCTAAATGGGTCCAGTTGCTGATTCACAAGCTGGGTAGTGAAAAGCATTTGTGATTATGTCTAATTCCTCTTTTCTATGTTTGCAAACCACTTTGCAGTGGAATTGGACAAAATGACCCACTAGATAGTCCTTCCATACGAGTTATAAATCTGTGAGACTGTCATTAATTCAGGTTCTCTTCCTTTTAAAGTCTGTTTTGTCAACCTTAAAATAAACACTTTTATTGCACACTGAGTTAAATGCAATGTTCATTAAAAGATCACAATCATGGCTCCACTTTTTCCATGGAATTCTTAGACAAGTAGAACCAATCTGTGCCTTCCTTTTGTTTGCAGTGTTGTTGCAAACCTGAAGAAGAGCTCAATATAAGTTCCAGTGCTTGTCTCGCTCATGGACAGAAGTTGGTCCAAAAAAACATATTACATCACCCACCTCGCATCTCCTGCCTCTTGTGTAATTTACACTGAAAAAATTGGGAATGCATCTTTTTCATGTAATTTGCTCAGAATCACAGTTCATCTGCTTGGATAATTAGCACTGCAAAGAGACTAAAACAACAAGCAGTCCTTGTGGCACCTTAGAGCCTAACAAATTTATTTGGGCATACGCTTTCGTGGGCTAGAACCCACTTCATCAGATGCATGGAGTGGAAAATACAGTCTCTCAGAAAAGATGGGAGTTGCCTTATCAAGTGTGAGGTCAGAGTAGTGATTAAGTAACTGTTAACTTTGTTGTTGTTGTTATTATTTCTTATTAATTTGCAAGTAAAAGGAATTCAGACAAATACAATTTCACATGGACAATGAGGCCATTTTAAGCGTTAAAATTTTACAAAATTCTCACTCTAAAGGGACCAAATTTGAATTTGAAATAATTAGTAAAAATGCCAGGGTTTTGAACAGTTCAAACCTCAGGAATTTCAAACACTTTTTGAACATTTCTTGGGCTTGATCCAAACTCTGTGAAGCCAGTGGGAGTCTTTCCATTGACTTCAGTAGGCTTTGGATCTGATCTGCAATTTGCACCATACATGTGGTATATACCAGGGGTTCTCAACCTTTTGCTTTCTGAGCCCTCCCTCCCCCCCCGCCACATGCTATAAAAACTCCACATCCCAGCTGTACCACAACAACTGGTGTAGACAGGGCAGCACACATCAGAACCCTATGTCTTGCAGCGTCTTGTGAACTTCAGTGGGAGTCTGCATTGGCGCAGGGCTATGCAAGTGGATATCAAAGCCGAATAGGGGTTAGGGAGGTTAAGTCATTCCATGTATGCAGTGCTGGTTAGACCAGATCAAATATATTACATGTAACTTGGTGCACCATATTACAGAAAAAGCAGAACATGCGGGGAGAGATGGGGGGGAAAAAGCAATCAATAGAGGCTTCAGTGGGAATAAACTATGGGAAAAAGTTAAGCAAACTAATATGTACATTGGAGAACTGGAGAATTAAGAGTCTCGTACATAAAGGGGTTTCAGTAGAAGAAAGGAGAGAATTGAAATTAATTGACCCATTGGATTTCAACTGACAGCAAAAAAATACCATCTGAAATAGCAGAAAAGAAGAGGAACGTCGGGCCAAATTCTTCTTTCTTACAGCAGTGTAAATCCAGCACAATTCCACTAACTTTAAGTAAGAGCAGAATTTAGTGCATTCATACTGAGCTCCAGGAGAGAATGCTTCTTAAAAAAAAATGGTGGTAGAAGCAAAATTGCTGGCAAGTCAAGTCCCAGGGTGACAAGCAGTCTTTGGCGAGGATCTACTGTAGAAATACGAGTTTTGAAAATAAAAAAGCAGAGGTATGGTCTGGATGTCTTACCATTAGGCCTTTCCTGCCCAAAGGTCCTGGCTTGTGAACTGTGCAGCATGTGCCCAGCAGACAGCATCCCTCTTTGTGAGGACAGGTACAACACAGAACATGTTTAACTAATCTGGGCTCTTGCTGTCTGCCCCACACATGATTTTTATCAACGCTGACTGCTTCCCTTTCATTTCAAACCAAAAGAATCCAGGTGGCATTAGAGAGCATGATGGACAAGAGTGCTAAGATCACCTACTGTTTGTAGAGACCTACACGACACAGCCACGCTTGGGTGGTGAGCGGACCAGATTTCTCATCTTAATTCTGTACCTTTTTGTGTTTGTGGATTTATTATAACATACTTGTGTATAGTTAAATGGCTAATTATCTAGTCTTAAAATTTAATAATATTAACCTATTTGGGGACTAAAACTCCTGCACATGCTCCTATGTATTCATTTGGACGTTTTGCTGTCCTTTTGCACAAGGGTGAATTTCTCCCTGGATTTGTTGGTGGAAAAATGCTAACATCCTAAACTTCAACACATTGAAGACCTGATTCAGTTTTTTCAATTTACTTCAATGAGAGTTGGATCAGGCTAAACATTTAAATTTTTTAAACGTTTTTAAAAAATAGTGACATATAGTATTGGTTGAATTTTAGTAAGAATTAAATGGATAATTATTTTTTCTGCCAATTAGAAATGCATGTAGGACATATCTTAAAGGTTAAAAATGTATTTTAGATAATCTCTTAGAAGTTACATCTGCCATCATTATATGCCCATAACTCCAAATGACAGTAATAAGTTACTGGTGCATATATAACTGTGACAGAATAGACCCTCTTAGAACATTTCAAGTAATGATTAATATTGTTTGGGAGGGGGGGAGTTGTTTTGGTTTTTTTAACATTTCTCTTTGCAGCCCTGACAGTTAAGAAGGTGGGTTGCTTGGTATTTATTGTTTGGTGACTTCAGTTTAAAATTAAATTGAATAAAATCTGCAGTAATACTAACATCTGTTCATACAGTATGTATTTTAGTTCAGAGCATTTTTTAGTAGCTATGAGCTTAAATTTGATATACATATAGATACAGACATATATTTATACAGTAGCACAACTTTCTATCTGTGAAAAGCCTGTCAGAAACAAGTCAGTTCAGGCAAAGATACATGTGCATACTTTGCCTAGGAGAAATATTCTTGTCACATAAAAATCCCACTATTAATCAAAAATCACATTATAGCTTCTGAAATGAAGTTTCCTTTACTACTCTTTAATAATAAGTCCAAGATAAGATAAAAATTGGTAATTGTACATTCTCTTCTGATGGAAGATAATACTAAAGTGGTATAGAAATTTGAGTTACAAGAGTATATTCACTCTGCTAATAGGCTTCCATTATGTAGTCTTTACTGATTTATTCATTACACATTTTCTCCACATACAGAAAAATTTAATTGAAAGTCACTTATTACATTGTTACAAATTGTTAACTAGAAAGTTTTCTTCAATCGACTGATCGTTAATGCTAGGAGAGCTATTCATTTCAATAGAGCATTCATCAAGAGCAGGCGTACAGCAAGCATTACCAATAATGGTGTTACAACAAAGTTTATGTGAACATTTTCAGAGGCTATACATGTGCAATTGAAGCTATATGAGACAAGACAATGATTTATTTGGGTTTGTGACTCTCCTTACCAAAAAGTTTCAATGATGTGGATTACCAGCAAGGGCTAACCTAGTAACTCATCAAGAGTGAGATATCCGGAGAGAAAATTGCAGCATTTAGATTAAAATTCTGCCTTCAGATTGGTACACACACATCTCCCACAGAAATACATGAGAGATGTGTTGCTCACACAGCCAAGGACAAAATTTGAACCATCTTGAAGAATAAATGCAGGAGGGCAAATAGTCTGCAAGACACTCAAATAGGTTCACCTCAAGTCATTTCTTCTGCATAAACCATTCAAGAGGGAGGAGATGGTACCATGAACACTATCCATACAGACTCCAAAGCAGTGATGTCTGCTTTCTAAGGTCCTACACCTTGGGGCAGTAAGAGCTGCCCTACAAATTCTGTGAGTGAGCTCATTGGTCATGACATATCCCCACAAACTGAGTGTGGCTTTTAACTACCTGTCATGTACATTACAAAAAATTGAAAAGGGAAGATGAAAGATGGTCTTGTGGTACAGAACATGCATTAAAAGCCATTCTCAAGCCAGTATGTCCAAACTATCAGATCCCACAGGATCGGTCCTGCCAGGAGGCATCCAGGAAGCTGGTGGATCCTGGCTTCATGGGCTGTCCAGACCTCCTCCATGAGGTTTTCAAAGTTGGTTGCAAATATGTCACATAGCTCTAGAATAACCATAACTATTCCGTAAAGACCACTCAGCATTCTGGTGGCAAATGACTGGGATTGCAGATGGATGGACAGATAGATAAATTCACAAACTTCTCAGGTTTTCAGAATGCAAACTTAATCTGGATCCAAAGTTTGCAGCTGGCCCATTTCTACAATGGGATGCACCAAAGTCCAACTCCAAACTTTGTGAGTAGCTGAAATCTGGATCTAGATCCTAGATCTAGATTCTGCACTTGAGGCCCTTATGTGATAGAGAAAGAGTTCTTAATGCATGCAAATGATGCCATTAATAGCAAATGAACAGGTACAATATGAGCAGTGATAGTACAAACTTCCCTCACCACTCAGCTGCTTCTCAACACTCAGGTTCAGGAACTAATTCAACCTCCAATACCCTTCAGTCCTTGGTCTGTCTTCTGAGACTGCCAGCAAAGTTTGCAGTTAATGACAAATGTGGCTTTTTGATATGGACAGCTATCCATTAGGAAGTGGACTGAGACCACCAATTAATTTCTTATGACCATGGAAGAGCCAGCAAATGGTAATAGTTTGGGTAATTGAATGGGTGAGCATTAATGATGAAGGGATCATATATAGGCTACACAAGAGTGTCCTTGACTAAGCATGCTCCTTGCATGTCCCTTTGAATAATTGATACTTGTGTCCTTGCATCATCTATGTTTAGAGCTTCTGTTTTTGAGGATCCATGAGTTTCTCTTTTTTTTTGGTATTTATTTTTAGCAATTTTTGAGTTTTATATAGCTGTCCAAAAAGTGAGGGTTTTCAGGGCTTTATCTCAGTATACTATAATGAAAAATCTATAATGTGTATGTTTCTCATTACAGTTATGAGTAATCTCTTTATAGTGTTTCAAACAGCACTACATTAAAGCGCACTAGAGAACCTTCAGTGCATACCAGCAGGGTCTACGTAGATCAATTAATGCACTACATGTTGGTGACCTTTAGATATTGTACCCCCGTAGTCTGAATTACAGCTCCATGTAGACAAGCCCTTAGATACAAGTAGCCATTTTGGGGGGTTTTCCAGGATTTATTGGATAAACAGTAATTTAATTTGTGAGGGGAGGGGAATGGTGTTGTATTGGTGTTCCCAATTATCAGTTAAAAAACCTAAAATCAGGTGCCCCATCTATATATGATCCATGCACTTTTATTGATAAGTAACCCAGGGGTAAAGGGTTACATATGCAGCTGTCAGTCCCTGTCAACTGTATATGTGTATTTTACAGTGGGTAGGGGGGAAGTACTAATCAGTTTGGATATGTAAGACTGTAACTCAGTGCAGTTAACTATAGAACACCAGCTACAATATGAGAGTCAGAATTTGGTTGCCACATTGTCCTCCCTGAGGTCCATGTACCTAAAAAAATAGAATAAATTGAAGGACCTACATGGAGTTTGTCAAAACTCTGCTTTACAGGGAATAGAAATATATATATATATATATATATATATATATATATATATATTTCTCTCTCTCTCTCTCTATATATATATATATATATTTCTTAAATTAAGGGTTTCTCTCTGGAGTTCTTGAAGACAATGCAAATCTGAATTTCAAAAGCTTCAGAGAATACTCAAGATCTGGATGCCATTGGCCTTCAGCCTGGTGCCTTGTTATGTCACCAAAGCAAAGAACTACATAACAAAACCACCTGTTGTTCTATCTTTCTATCTAGAATTATATACAGTATATGAGCCAAATGCAGAGGTGATGCATAAAGAAATCTTAGGAGGCCAAATTCTGCTCCAAGTTATACCAGCATAGAGGCAGAGTGTTAACTTCAGCAGAGACACCCTGCATTTACGGTGGTGTAACTAAGAGCACAAGCTAGACCAACTAGTCTGAGCACCTAAATTGGTGTAATTAACATCCTCTTCCAACCCCTTAAAGACATAGTCTTCCTTTGACTTGCATCCTATGGAACTCCACTGATGTCAATAGATGTAGTAAAGGTGTAAATCAGAGCAGAAATTAATCCTTTATGGGTAAATTACACTATCCTAAACTCCTTGAGACGCATTTACCAATCTGTAATTTGTATCTTTTCACCTTTGACATTGTGTCTGTGTGTGTTTATAGATTAGGTTAGCTATTCTGGGGGAGAGGAGGGGCTGCCTGAATAATTTACAAATGGGAAAGTCCATATATTTGAAATTTGGTAAGAAATATTTGCTTTTGGACTGCAATCTTGAATATCAAGTTGCAGTCTAGAGTAAATATTTATGGCCAAGTTGCAACATGTCCTAAAAATATGGGGATTTTTATAGAAGCACTGGCAGATAAGCATGTAACTTTTGCCAAATAAAATGTTATGTTAATGATGGGTTTCTGTTAGTGTTATCAAGCATATATTCTTGAAATTAATGTCTAAATGCTTTGTAATGATTTTTTTAACCACTTATCAAGCAGCTGTTTTGTATATAACTCAAAGTTCTTTAACAGACAACTGTTTTTCTTTTAGTGACTTTGTCAAGCTTAATTTGGGATTAATTTGACTGCAGGTGTCAGATAAGAACAGTATTTTAGCAGCACTACTGAGAACCATGTGGGTAAAATACAGAAGCATAAAAGCATGTTGGTCAAAACTTTGAAAGATTGATGGAACTGAGTTATGCTGCTTAAATATCTTTGTTCATCCTGAAAAGCTGAGCTTGCAAAAGGGTGGCAGGAGTTACATTCGGTTATCGTTTTCCAGTGTTCCCAATTATCACAGGCGAGTGATTATATTTTGGGGGTTTTTTTAATTGCAATTCCCCCGTTGACATAAAATATAGAAAACTACCTTCATAAATCATGTAGTGACAGCTACTGTGGTTCTCCAGCGCTAAACACAAGTGGACTCTTTTTTTAAGCTGATGCTTCTTAAGTTGTCTGCGTCAGTGCTGCCCTTCAACAAACATCTGCAGTTCATCTTATCGTTTGAAGAAATATATGAGTTTCTCCGTTTTTTTCTCTCGTTTGCAGCTTCTGCTTCTTGATTTGTTTGAACACCATCTGCTACATATAAAAATCAGAGTATTTGTGAAATGTGCATGCAGTGAGAAAATTTAAATTGTATTAACCTTTTTTTTCTTAAGCCAAGATAACTTGATTTTTTTCACCATCCTATGGATATATTATGTATTGAAAACCGGCATGTTCAGTGTATTACTCAGGTAGTTTCTAAAAGGTCACCTATCTCAGTAATAACTCAACTGTAAAAACAATGCCATTACATTTTTAAAAGAAGTACCTCAATGTATTTCATTTGAGTTAGGCATTCAAAAAATACTTCTTATATGAAAGATTTACCTACATCTTACTTGCATCAAAGTGAGTAATGAGAATTCATGCTTTGGTCTTGAAATTAATCACAGAAGACAAATAACTTTATAAAATATTACTGTGTGTTGCAAGAAGGCCACGTTAAACTGAATGTATGTCATGGCATAAAATTACCACAGGGTGGTGGAAGCAGTGCAGTTCCAATTGACACTAGGACAAGCTTACAGAGGAAAAACAGAATGGGAGTCACTTTGTGTTCCAGTTAGCCTAAAGAGAGGTGTCAAAAATTAGGTTTAGCTCATGGAAAATCCAGATGGTTAAACAGTTGACCCATATCTAATCCCTCTGCCAAGCATGCACCACACCATCATAGCCAACATAACATAGCACATGCGGTTAAAATTGCTTAAGTTCCAAGAAGTACCCCACAGATTGTAGAAAATTAAATTTGAAATCATGTTTTAGGGATAGAAAATGTAATCCTGTTAGTATTTTATTACTCCAACTTTAACCCAGAAGAGCAATAAATATTTAAAAGGAAGTCTGTGGGACAGTGGCTCACTGCAGTTCTTGGTATCTTATCATGGCGACAGTAACACAAAAGGAATCCAGCAGCTGTTTTGTCCTGAAAAATGTATTAAGTCAAATCTATTTGATTGAGCTAAAAATGTTTAATAAATATTTTAACAGTATCAGAAATACCAACTGAGCCCCTCTTGCTAGTCATATATATTCCTTAGTGCACTGATATCAATAAAATATTAATTGCTATTAGTAAAATACCAAGGTGATGGGTTGAGTGAAACATTTAGGGACCACATGCCCATCTCGTGTAAATCATTGTATCTCCATTGATCCATGGATTTATACCAGCTGAGGAGCTGACTTCTTGATACTTGGTAAATCATTCACCTATACTGGGGAGGAAACAAAGGGAAATTTTGATAACACCTATAATATAATATTGTGTGTGTATGTTCCTACTGCTTATATTGGATTTACATTGACACCAATGCAGTTATTTACACTGGCGTAAATCAAGAGTAAGAGAAGAATAGGGCCCAAGACTGCTAGTACTTTGTCAGGACTGAATTACATATTCAAAAATATCTCCGGTTTATGTGGTATTGTATTATGTTTTAAAGAGTCAATAAAGGAAGCAAAATGACAATGCAGCAGTGTGAATGGTATAAAATAATATAAACCTTCCTTCAAATATCAAACTTTTTTCTCTGCCTCAATTCACTTTCCACAATAGAGTCAGTGAAAACTCCATAGAGAATAAAACTAGTGATCCCTTTGAGCAAGGATACAAATTTACCTAGATATGTCAACCACGCAGATTTATGGGACAAGGAGTTTTTCACCCAGAAGAAAAAAAGCTTTCCTGTCAGTCACCTATAGAAAACTGAAAATAAAGCTCTCAGTTATTTTCATGTATTAAGAATTACAGGAAACTTGGGTTAGGGTTTGTTTTTTTAAAGCCTTCTTATGGCCATGAAATAGTTTCTTCATGGATGTATAAGAAACACTTGTGTTGTACTGCTATTAGTGGTATGATTTGTTAGTGTACTTTTATGTATGGAGTGTCTGCATCTGGTAAGTCTACAACTGTAGCTCCTTGACAGTGCCAGATGTTGTGAAGATAAAATACCTCCTGGGTGAGGAACTGGCTGGATTCAGGATCTGTGATAGGTGTTCTTAATACAGTTTAAAAAGGCATCTGTCTTAAAATAATTTCAACATCTTACTTTTCTATTTACTGTTTTGTCAGATCATTTTGTTTCCACGGAAATATTTTAGTGTCCCTGTGATTTTTAAACTGCAACTTAAGTTCTCCCAACTTTTTGTTCTGCTGCTGTTACTTTAGTGAAAAAGAGAAAAGAAAGGAAACTTGATAAGGGATTTATATCAGTTTAATCAGATTAACCAAAATGAGCAAAGATACGTTCAACAGATATTTTTAATCCAAGTTAGCAATGAAACAGAATGCAAGATATGAATATGAATATAGTCAAGATTTATTCAAAATATTATTGCATAAAAAGATGAGCAAAACTGATAGAAGGCAGAAGGATAGCAGCACTGTTTCACTATCATACCCCATAACTCATTACATTGTCAACCTCTTAAAATAGTAATGATACTTGACCCTTATTAGTATTTCCGGGCAATATATGAGCTTGAGTTTCCTTGGGTGAAAACTAATGCTTTAGACCACCCTTTAGACCACCATTCTATCTAGTTATAGTACATATTAATGTTATTCTTGGGTCATTTAACTTACTCTCAGTGAAGAGTGGAGAATGGTGCTAAGCTGTAAATCAACTCTCTTCTGGAATGGATTTGTGCCATAACAGATCATCTTGAGAATTCCAGTCTTGTTTGACCATGGTAAAGAGATTATGGTATGTAAAATTCTGCTAAACTTAGCTTGTTTCATTTTTATACTTCTCTGCTTGTCTGTTTGGCTATGAATGGTTAAGACCTGTTATGGTGGACAATGCATTGAAGAGGGAATATTGCTATAATAAAACACTTAGGGCTAAAAATTTATCCATATGTGGTTAAACTCTGCATTACTTCTAAATATGAACTACAACAGCAAGGAAGATATTAAACAAGCACATAGATACCAAGCATCTAATTTTTTTAATTGCCAAAAGAGAATCAAAACATCATTAAAAAGATCAGATAACAAATTTGTTTTTCTTTGCAAAGTTACTCCATGTTGTGAATATTCACACCAAATAGGATCAGTTTTAAATTACCAATGACTTAGCCCATTAAACTAAAGTCAATACTGCATACTCAAGATATGTTAATAAAAAAAGCTAACATAGTATTCTTTTAAAAATCATCCTAGTAACTGTTTGTAAAATCATAGGTATTTTTTTCACATATTTCTGGCAAATAAAAAATATTTACCTTCAACTTCCTAGAAAAGATTTACAGGTATGTCCCTAGTCTGTTTTGCAGATGTGCCTTCATGAATTTAACAGTAATATATACTGTCATCATGGCTGTCTTCAAATCTTTGAAATCACATTTGCTTTTTTACAATACATATTTTATTGGATGTCTAGTAGATATGCATGTATATTTGGCATTGGTGTGTGGGCATGTGTGTTTAATACATATATTTAGCTCTTAAATACTATGATGATGAGTGATCAAGAAATGCCTAAGATAGATAAACATATTTTGTGCATGCACATAGTTTGTAAATGTATATCTCCTCAAACAGGCAGATGCAGAGAGAAAAATGGAGAGACATCTGCAAATTAACAAATCATCTATCTTTAAGGTCATTCACAAATTAGTTTTGCAGAATAAGGTAGAACAAAAATGTAATTCTGATGAACATTTGTTTAGGCTATTTATCATATACAATTATGTAACATTATTAGACACAGGAATTTTTACACAGCTTATTCCTTATAGTATTTCTATGATTTTGCAACTCGGTGTAAATGTTCCATTCTGAATAGTGTCCTTTGCTTGATATTTGTGCTATTTTAATCAAAGTTTTAAGTGGCTATGATGTAAGTAGTTTATTGAAATACTAAGGGGGGAAATATTAAAAACTGAAAACTGTGTTAAAAAAGGAAACCTTTTAAATTCCTTTTCCTCTGTGCCAAAAAAGAGCGTTGTGTGTATTTCACCTGTGGTGCTATTGTTTCAGTGACTGATTGTGATTTAACTTCTTCATTTAGTATCACAATCTGCTGAAGAAACCTAAATATTCTTAAAATTTTATTAGATTTGCATAACTTTGGTTGATTATTTGAAATTTAGATGCTTTTCCTTTGTGTTATGAGAATGAAATACTTCTGAGTTGAGATTTACTAAAATATATTTTGAAATGTACACTTATTGCTAACTTTATGGCTTTTAATTGGTAGCTTTATTGAGCAAAAAACTGCATTTACTCTTTTAAAAGTTATTAACTCTTCTACTGGCCTTGAATTGTTTTTAGAGTTTCTTTTTATTTGTTTGTTAATGACTTTTTCCCAACAAAACCCAAAAGTTTAAAAATATAATATAATTTTGAACTAAATCCAAATAAGTTTTTTTTAATTAAATTCAGATTATTAAACCTCCACCAACATTTAAACTGTAACTTTGCCTATTTTTGTAAAAGTCCTAAAATTTACACTAAGAAAATTAACTTACTGTAAATAATCAGTACATTTTCTTTTCACTCTTCAGCAGTCTAAAATGACATTTGAACACTGTGTCAAAAAGCAATGGAAAAAATTGAGATTGTGCAAAGTGTGAAGTCTTAACTTTGTATTTGTAATGCTTTAAATAAAACTGAAAGCTTAATTTGGAATTAGCCACATTAACTCTAGACTACTTGATATCATTTTTGTTTTAACATAAAACAGCACTACATTCTTCTTGATGTAACTTTTAAACAATTTCAAAGGACGTTTCAAGAACTTTAGACTGTAATCCTTATGTGGTATCTGTAAGCCATCCACTATATGTATAATAATAAATTAATATAATTAAAATATTTTATATATAAGGTTTGTTAGATCTTTATTAATACATTCCACAGATTGAAACTCCAGTAGACTGCATGTGAGATTACAGGCCAAATTCCCTCCTTCCACCAAAGTCAATAGTTACATCAGAAGAGAATTTGGTCATTTATCTTTGTGCCCATGTTGTTTTAACTGCACAATAACATTATGTATGGTATTCATTGGTTTGTTAGATAGAGTCAGTTTCAAGATTGCAGTTAATCTTGTAGTAAAATATATCTTGTTTCTGCTCTTTTCCTGTATCCGTACTCTCATGATTGGGCCCGGTTCACATCAAGCTAAATTCCCATGTGACCCAATGTACAATCACTCTTAGGACAGCATATCCAATACACCTTTTAGTCTCAGATTATGTAATTAAAGCACTGAAACTGAATTTCACATCCAAAATCATGCAGTTTGTCCTTTTTGTATATCTAAAACCCTAAGCATATGTCATTATGGGATCATACTAAATATAGGAAGAACTACCTACTATAATCATAATTAGAACATATTAACCATTTTAGGTGCTTATATACCCCAGTGACGGTATAAGAACCTGGATAGAATAGAATTTGAAATCTCGGTACTGTGAGGACTATTATTGCTGTTTTTGCAGGTTCACCAGCTCCACCTCTGAGCAAAGGGGAATTTCTGGGCTTGGGAAACAGATTCTACATGCATTTTACATGCATGCAAAGATGTACAGATTGGTGGAGGAGAGGGTGTCTTTTTACATCCTCAGTGAGAGGTTTGCTCTTATCCAAATACACTTTATGTAAGAACTTATTCACATGGTTTAGCCAGGGGTCTCAAACACACGGCCCGCAGGCCACATGCGGCCCGCGGAGTTATTTCCTGAGGCCCACCATAGGCGTCGACTCCACTGGCAGCCAAGCTCCAAACATTACTGAGTGTTTATATTTTATTAAAACCCCTCTTTGCATTATAGTTTTTAAAAAGTTAATACATTGATTTTTAATAGAATACTATATTACTCTTCATTTTTTTCATTTTTGACTATACTTTTGTATCATTGTATGAAAAGGTTTCAGTGATGCGGCCCTCGGGCCAATTTACTAGTTCTCATGTGGCCCTCATGGTAATTTGAGTTTGAGATCCCTGGCTTTAGACTGTTATGCTGGTCGTGTTAAATTTTCTTTATAACTCTAAAGATTGAAAGCTATACATCAGGATACTAGAGCATATTTTTTCTTTCTGTGGTCACATATTGGATATTGGATGGTACTGAGAGAGCTATTCAATTAGCAGTTTAATATTTGGAATAGTTTGAACTTTTTACTGAATTATTCAGATACATTCATCTAAGATGTACTGTACCACATGCAGTCCTTTGGTCCATAACACATAAAAGTAATATGTTGTTATGTATTCAGGGTATAACAAAAGATGAAAGGATTTTAAATCTGATGTGGGACTTTTAGGGCCCATCATATTTTGGCAAATGTCCACTTTTAGAATTAGGATAAATAAACGTATATAGGTATTTACTTTGTAAGTTAAAAGTAAAATTTTTGAAAACAGGCATCTAGGTTGCACATGAAAATAGGCACAGACAGATATTTGTGCATGGAAAACAAACTGCGTTTTACACAGCTTCGTATTTGGTGAAATTCACTCTGTCGGCATTTAGGCTGAGCAATAGACGTAGAAGATAGAAAAAAATGTTTAGATGGGATCATTTGAGTAATTGGGCTTTATGCAGGTGAAGTACAAAGGCCAGTCTAGGGCGGTGTACTGCAGTCCCGCTATACCCACAGCCCACTTGTATAGTGTATTATGGCCATTGGGTCCACGTAAACAACAATCTCATAATCCCCTCACCCTCATACAAATGAGTGTGTAGACCCCCCCCTCCACCGTGCACAAGGGGCAAAGCGCAGCCAAACACAGAGCCTAATTAGTTTGGAGGGCCTTGAGTTGGCCCTCTGCACCAGGGTGAATTTCATCCATTGGGCACAATTACCCTTTTTTTCACCTATGTTTGAATGTTTGCGAGTTAGGCACCTGTTTTTCAAAATCTGACCCTTCAAAGAATGTTTAGTTCACTTTTATCGCTACTGATCTGAAACATCAGATCAGATGAGAGTTTGAAACAGTAACAAAAAATGAAGTAATATGCAATCAGAACGGTATAGATAGTCTATCCTAAGATGAATAGAAAGAGAGAGAGAGCATATGAATGCTCTAAGGAAATCTGTTTAAATAGACTGATAGGAAGAAACACACTTTAAATAAACCTTAAACTTTTTCTATATAGTGTGAAAGTTAATAGTGCCAATATCATCATTAGAGCTAGTCTGAATACATTTAATATATAGAGGTCTATACAGTTTCCAAACTGGAAGCTATATCTTGCACCACGAGATGTGTAAATATATTTTTATCAATAGATCACAAGTATTCATTGAAAATATGTTTGAACTGTCCTAGCAACATTTATGAATGTATCACCTCAAATGTAGTAAAATAAAACATTTACCTTTGTGTCTCTTCATGAACTTGACAAAATAATGAGACGCACTTTTTTCAGACTTTCATGAGAATTTTTAGTTTAGGAAAAAATAGAGGTGGGAAATATGTTATATAAGCTATTCGCTACCATTAACAAAATGGCTTTTTGAAGTTATATAGAGCTTCTGTATAATTATAAGACTAGAAGATACAGTGCATTTTTAGACAGAATCATTTGACTACATGTCTGAACACGGAAGCTTGCAATTTGAATTGGGATTTGTGGTTATTTTAAGATAAAACACAGCATCTTTTACAAAGATGATTTAATTTGCTGCCTGCATAATACATTAATTTTATCCATCATTTTTAATAATATGTGGCACAAACCTAGAATTATAGTAAGAATAAAGTAAATGACATGTATATGAAGCTGTACATCAAAGTTTGGAATATCTAGACTTAATGAAAACATATATACCATGCTATAGAATGAATTATTACTGTATAATTCACCATTCGTAGAAATATCCAGGAGAGAAGTTAAAACAATGGAAATGTTACAATAAGAAAGTGTGGAGGTTGGTGAAGTTAAAGAAGCAAAGGTATGAAGAGATATTAAAAGCATTATGGGAGCTGGTGAAGTCCTTCCTGGTTATGTCAGCACAGGAAAGAGAGTTTCATCTGCCCAAACTGAAACTTTGAATCCTGACATCCTTGAATTTATGGATATTTTTGATCCAGATGCAAACATTGGGATTTGCTCTTGTCTCTATAAAAATGGGTTTTTCCAGGCAACTGAACTATAATTCCCATGAGGCACCATGGCAGCATTTCCAAATAAAAATATTTCCGTTTGGGGGTGTTTATTTTTGGATAACTAAATCAACATTTTTCATGGACCCCACATACTTTTTGCAATAAATAAATAAATAAAGTTTACTCAAAACCCCCGTTTTCTGCTGAAAAAGAGTTTTGACAGAAAAATTTCTGGCAACAAAATTTCAGCTCCATACCCCACAGCCCCGATCCTAACACCCTCAAACTGTTCTGAACGTTTTGGCTCAGGGCAATCCCTATTTCTGTTTGTAATAGATGGGGAATCAGTTGAGCAGAGGGAGGTATGATGTAGATTGTGCCCACATAAAAAGTTTTCATACTCTGACCCCACATCCAACCACTCACAATGGGTTCCTTTCAGATGTGTCCTGAAATCTTTCCACTAGTCCTCATAGGTCTCCAAAGGAGGAGCTTGTCCCAATAATGCTTCATGGGGGTCACAACAGCACAGGTACAGTAGCTTCTGGCTCTTCTGACATCTGAGAAGAACCAATTGCTAGAGAATAAGGACAGCTCACCAAAGAAGCCAGCTCATGACCTCAGTCAAGTTCTGGTGAACCTCTTGGAATGTCACGATGTAGGCAGAGCATCTTTGTTTTATATAGGTTGATTGAGTTCAGTCACCACAGTGCTGAACATGGTTTAAGATGCCAGGTAGATATAGCTGTCCAACTCTGCTATCTAGATATTTAAAATGTAGTCTGATGTGTAAGGAGGGATAACGTTTCTGACTGTAGATTGTATTTTCGTGGGTCTGGAGGAACAGGTTTGAACAGAGACTGGGAGTGGCTCGGTCATTACGTTAATTGAATCTATTTCCCCTAGTTTAGTATCCTAGTTAAGTACCCTTACACCTTTGTTTCAGCTGTCAGTAATGGGCCATCTTGATTATCACTTCAAAAGTTTCTTTCCCCTGCTGATAATAGTTCCTTTCAATTAATTAGCCTTTTAGAGTTGGTATGGTTACTTCCACCTTTTCATGTTTCTCTGAATGTATAAATATCCTCCTACTGTATGTTCCATTCTATGCATCCGATGAAGTGGGCTGTAGCCCATGAAAGCTTATGCTGAAATAAATTTGTTAGTCTCTAAGGTGCCACAAGTATTCCTTTTCTTGTTTCTGACTGTGGAACCTCTCACAACAGCTGGCAGGAGGGAAATACTTTGTTTTCCTCTATCGTATAGGATCACAAGACAGCTTAATGCATTCATACCACAAGGGCTTGTCTTCAGCACCCCCAGCTTAAAAGGGCTGAAATTCTGTGTCAATAATAATATTTCGCATTTTAGAGACAGTAACTCTTCTTCACAACACCCCTGTGTATCGGGTATTATCCCCATTTTAAAAGAATGAAGAAACTGAGGCAGAGAGGTGAAATAACTGGGCCTAGACCACAGTGGGAATCCGTGCAAGAGTCACTAGAAGAGCCTGATATCCTGCAACCTAGGCCTGTGCACAGAACAGTAGATCATGCCTCTCTATTTGGTGCTATTATGTAGCAACCTTGTTTACTATCATATATTTGCATTGTTTATCTCAGAATCATTAGGTATGAATAAATAAAGTTATCCCCCTTTCTCTGCAGTGCAAAAGCAATGCTGGGGCTGGAGCACCCATAGAAAAAAAAATAGTGGGTGTTCAGCACCCACCGGCAGCCCTGCAGATCAGCTCTGCCCCCAGCCCTCCTGCCGGCTGGCAGGCCCTGCCGATCAGTTTCTCCCTCTCCTTCCCAGTGCCTCCCACCCGCCACAATCAGCTGTTCAGCAGCGTTCAGGAGGCACTGGGGGGGAGGGGGAGGAGTGGAGGCAGAAAGAGGCAGGGGGAGGGGCATAACGGAGTAGAGTGGGGACAGGGTCTGGAGTGGGAGCGGGGGTTGAGCACCCGCCGGAAACTGGGGAAGTTGGCGCCTCTGATTGTAGGGGAGTTTTCATGGCACTAAACAGAGAATAAGTTATTTGAGTTTAAGTCTGGCAATATGCCTTTCTCTACAGACCACCGTGACACTAGGCTTTGAGCTACTAACGTTTATTACTGTCAAATATTTTTCTTCATTTTCAGAGTGTGATTCTATAAACAGTGACAACTATGTTCTTCGTAGCTTTAAGTATAAGAAATTATTTCTGAGAGTGACTTGGTGTCTAGAGTAGATTGTATTAGAAAGGCAGTTCATCTGGCAGCACAATGCCACCAATTAGACTAGGAAACTGCCTCAGTTTCATACTGTTTTCCATATCACTCTGTATACAGTTCACTGAAAAGGAGTGTCTTCGTGCATTGAATGTTTTCCATGTGGCTTTGTTATCCGACTGATTTCTTACTCTAATACTGTATTTTCCCAATGGGATAAAATAAAAATATATGGTACCACAATAATTGATATAGGCAAGGATTTTGCTGCATTGTCATGTATTATGACTATATTTTCTCTGTGCATGCAACTTATTCTAATATTAGAGTTTAGAAAGGAAGGAAAGAAAGAGATAGGGAGAAGACAATTGTCTGTTTCAACCATTTTCCTACTTCCTTATTTTCCTCCATATATTCAAAGCCTAGAAACTAAGATGAAAACCCACCAAGGTCACCTGAATGGCAGTATGGATAACAGTTAGGCTCCCAGAAATGGATATTCCACTAACTTCAAAGGAGTATTGCTAATCTGTACCAGGTATGTTCAGTGCCACATAAAGGACACACCAGCTCAGTGTGCCTGGTAAATTCCTCATCACTGATATTGTCAAAGGGCTGGGTAAACCAGAAAGACTGATAATTCATGTGGGACTTTTTGTAAAATTTGAACAGAATTTCTGTGGGAGCAATTATAATTTACCAAATGGATTTTTGGAGGGACTGACAGTACTGGTTTACACTAGAAAGAAGACTTAGCCACAAAATTCAGACATGGATCTGGACCCAAGTGTCCCCCAAGTTCAGGAGTGTTTAGGCTGTAGGATTTGGTGTGGGTCCATCTCTGGCTAGGTATGATTCAGGCTTCTCTATACAACCAATCCTCTCTCTTGACTTTCAAACATCTTTAACATTCCTGCACTGTAGTTCTCCTGAAGTGTGTGTGACAAATTGTTTGGAGGTTTAGTAATGACAAATGTCCACTAGAAATAGGCTAAGGCCATCAAACTGATTTTCACTTTTGCTCTAGATTTAAACTCAGATCTTCAAAACTGAGAAACCAGGTCATAAAGCACGGTGCATAACCTACCCTTCCTTTAAGAGTGGAGAAGAATGCAGATTTGTACAGAATACATATATATTGCATATGACTCTATTTGATACCAAGATAGAGCAGAGCTGGCTGGAAAATTTAAATAATCTTTTCATGAAAGTTATTGTAACGTTTTTTCCCAATTTCTTTTTACAAAATATTCTGAATTCTCTTCTTATCTCAAGAAGTGAATAAATCTGAAACATGAGCTGTCAATCCTAACCAACTCCTTTTGTATTTAAAGAAAGAAAGAAAAAGTTTTGCAAGTACATTTACTGCTCGTGAACATTGTCAGATTAACAAACAGAGAGAGAAGGACATTGTTTACTACCAAAACAGATTTAACACTAGCAATAGTATTGAAACTGCCTGTGCATAAGGAAGTCTGAAGGAGTTACGCCTGGGGTGAATGGGTATTACTATCTCTAGTCCCAGTCACTCCTAGGCCTCTCTGCTGATACTGCTGGTGCCTAATTTGGTTGTGGTTTTTGTAACCTGGAAACCTGTCTGCTAAGAATTGGAGACAGAACACCCTGCAGACTGTGGATTTCACATGAGCCACAGAACAGTCATCATACAGTAACAACATGACGGTCCTGGAATAGATTCAAACCAAGAAGCAAACAGCTCCATTATCTGATTAACTATTCTTTGAGTCATCCAGTCCAGTGGACACCCTCTTTCTACATTTTTTCCCCTGTGTAATAAAGAACAGCAAGAAAACCCCAGATCCAAACACACTTGAATTTTCAGGAGTTCAGAATCCAGATCTAGATCTGAATTTTGCAGTTCAGTCCTGCCCTTTCTGTAAGAAATATTATTTGAGAGATCATAACATTCATTAAAAAATTGTGCTGCTTGTTTTCAGTATAGTTCAGTCTAGGAAACACACATTTCCGTCTGTTTGACTTGAATTAATTGGTTGTATGATGAGCAAAAGCTACCTATGTAGCCTTTAGCAGCAGTTTATAGATAGTTGGGGATTGTTAGAGATTAGTTGCTTCACGTGAAAGAAATTAAGAAATTAAAAAATGAAAGACTTCATTGCAGAATATATTGTTGTTGTTTATTGTGAGCTAAAGGAGATCTTAGAAATTGTTCCACACACATTAACCTTCAAAAGATGTTTAACTTGCAAAATCATGGAAAATAAGTTTTATATATGTGACTTTTTGGTGTGGATTAAGAATTTGAGGAACAATAATACTCAAATGAGGACAAATAAATATGGCAATGGGGATTCTATGTAAGACGCATGTATGAGACCTCTGGTGCGGAACAGGCATCTCATGACCATTAGAAGATCTTAGAACATGAGAACATTTCTCTCACAGGTTCCAGCCAGTCTGATTGCTTGACCGCCCAGAAAAATGAAATGCTGTGTTTATTCACAGAATAGCTATGTCCCGGGGTAGGGTCTACACTTCAAGCTCGGTGTAATTCCCAGTTTGAGGAGACATACCCATGCCAGCTCTGATCAAGCTAGTTCACCAAAAATGGAGTGCAGCCATTGCAGTGCAAGTAGTGCTGAGTGCCAAGCATGGTGCCGAGTGTCTCCGACGGTTCCATATTCAGGGTGGCTAGCACCACCTGCAGCTCATGCCAGGGCAGCATTTTCAGTGAGCTGACTCGGTCAGAGCTAGTATGGATATGTCTCCTCAAGTTGGGAATTTCACCCCCATCTTGAAGTGTAGACATACCCACAGGCAGCAGCCTGAAACGTTTCCCCACAAAACCCTGCCAAAGATTTTAACCCTGTTTTGGAAGCACTCCCTCTTAGGTTGATTGGTTCACTGAGTGTCTAGCCCTGTTCAGACCATGGCCTCTCTTCTTTGCAGCCTCAGCAGCTTGTGTAGTTCCAGCTGTGATGTAGACACTGGATGCTGCCCAGGAACTCATTTCCTATAAACCATCAAGCAGACATCAGATGGCAACAAGAGCTGGTCAGAAAATGGGGATGGGGAAATGTGAACATTTGTTTTAGAGCCGATCGAAGCCACAAGAAAAAAATTCATGAAAATTTTGTTGACCATTTTTCCTGATTTTTCATCAAAATGTGGCCTATCTAAGCAATGAACTCCATTACCTGCAAATAAATGCCAAGTCTGTCAAGAGGGACCCCGTGCCCAGAAGTGAAGATGACAGGGACAGATAACCTATTTTAAAATAAAATAAAAAAAATAAAATAAATGGAGATATGCCAATCTTCTAGAACTGGAAGGACCTTGAAAGGTCATCGAGTCCAGTCCCCTGCCTTCCCTAGCAGGACCAAGTACTGTCCCCTGACAGATTGTTTTTGCCCCGGGTCCCTAAGTGGACTCCTCAAGGATTGAACTCACAATGCTGGGTTTAGCGGGCCAATGCTCAAACCACTGAGCTATCCCTCCCCCCATTTTCTGGGAAAGGAGGAAGATTTTTTCTATCCATTAATTCCACCCTCCCCATACCAGTGTATATTAGGTCCTGTTGCCTGTGGGGAAGGCAGCTAACAATGGAGCTGAGTGACTCATTCACAATGAATAAATGGTCTGACTAATTTAACTTGTTTTTCTGCTCATGCTTATTCCATGGACAGATCACCATTTCCTCAGCTTTATTCATTATTTGGATTTATCCTACAGGTTTGTTGTTAGCTTTTTTTTTTTTTTTTTTTTAAACTCTCTTCAAATTTCTTTTACTCTATGGCTTGATTGTGAACTGCTTGCAGAGAGTTCAAAAATGAAGCTGGGCTCTAGCTCAGTTCTGACTGGTCAGATTACTCAGTGATGCTGGCACTACTGAACGGAAAACAAGTGCTGAGTGAATATTCGTGTACATATTTTTTTGCTGTATCCACAGATTTTAATGCCAAAACGAACCATTAGATCATCTAGACTGATCTCCTGTAGAACACAGGCCATAGAATTTCATCCAGAGACTCCTGTATTGAGCCCAATAATTTGTGGATGCCTAAAGTATATCTAAATCAATCTATATCATATCTGTCCGAGTCTGGCTAACAACAACGTATATGGAGAGCATATGTGGGATGACATCACCTAGGGAAGCACTGGGCTTTAGCCCTCGCTAAAAATATAGTGGGAAACAGAGAAACCCAGGAGCATGTTTAGGGCTGGATTAGGACAAGATCCTTAGGATCCAGACCCCACAGTTAGAGGGGCCTAGACAGCACAGTGAGTCAGAGGCAGAGCATCAGGTAGTGATGCATTGCACAGCTGTGTGGTACCAGCAGCTGCCTGCTGGGGTGGGCTGGGCTCGGTGGCTTCACTTGGCAAGAAGATCAAGGGCTTAGAAGTGGGAGGGAGACCAGAGTCCATCCTGGAGGGCTGGGAAGAAGATTATCCCCAGGGGTGAGAGATGAAATTGGCCTGGGAAGGTTTAGTCTGAGAGTCTGTTTGAGGCGGGCTGGGGAGCCTTGCCTGGGAAGAAGACTCTCTCAAAGAAGGACAACATTTGCAGGGGAGTGAAACTGTGGTGTCTTCTTCAAGCCCAGTTTGGTTTTCGTCCTCCCCTGGCTTGCTTTTAGTTTTCATTTAGACTTTATTTCTTTGAAGCGCTTACCCCAAAGGCTCTAGGTGCTTTTACAAATGATTTTAAGTACACAGACACCAAACACAGAAATCAATGTGCAACAAACCCAGACTAAAATAACACCCAGCAAAACTCTAAGTAACCCACCCCCATTGAACCTGTCACGTCACTAAAAACCCAAGAGGACAGATAAGTGTGCCCTCTCCATTAATAATTCCAGGCACTTTTGAACCTAGGGGGGAGTGAATTCCAGACTCTTCATGGAAAACATTTGCTCTGGAGCTCCTGCCATTGAAATTACAGGTCCAGGACCCAGGTAAAGTGTCTGATGGATTATAACTATGAGGGAGACCTCACAGAGGAGAGGAGCAGTGTCTCAGTTTGTCAGGTCCTATTGAAGGCTTTTTGTCGAAACCAATACCTTAAATTTCACTTGGAAACTAATTAGAAGCCATTACAGACTGCAGAACAATGGTGTAATGTTCTCCCTGCATGAGGCACTGCTTAATAAGCATGCAGCCACTTTCTGCAACCCTTCAAACTGCCTAAAGAGTGTAGCCCCATGTAACAGTGTTTTTACGGTAAGCTGATCTCCAGGCTTCAGAATCGTGGATAGTTGTTGCAAAGTCCATACCTGTTAAAGAAGGCTGCACTCTTCTTGCCAAGCTCCGATGAAAATAAAATGTGCTCTTGGCCACAGCTGCTGTCTGAGAATCCAAGAACAGGCAAGACCCGCCCCCAAACCTCAAGACTGAATAACAAGCAGCAGGTGTACTCAGTCCAGGATGATATTATAAACTATGCTACAACTTCTGCTTCTTAATCCGGTACATCCAGCTTGGCTTGGCTGTTCCTAAACTAGTTATTGCTCCTCCCAACCTCAACCTCAGTCAGACACTGGACCAGCATTTCAGTGGGATGATTTACCCCAGTATCTAACTGAGCTTAGGGCTCAGAGGTGTCCACTGGGGTCATGCAAGATGGATAAATAGGACTGAAAGCTACTCTGAATTAAACTGTCCGTTAGGAGCCTCTGAGGATCAGCCAGGGTATTGGTGCCCACAGCTATGCCCCGGTGGCCAGGAGCTGCTACACCAGGTTTAGGGCAGCTTTGTCCCAGTGTACTTGGGAGTCAACCCTGAGGACACCTGACATTGTTGCTCTCTGAATCCTTAGCCAAATCATTTTACTCTCCGCCTCGCTGTCTCTATCTTTTATATCATCTGTTTGAAGTAATTTACACCATCCCTTCTTTCTTTTTTCCATATTGATATTTTTTTCTCATGGAAAAAAAAAGCTTTTTTTCTATTTTAATTTAGTTTTTCTCTGGTTTATAAATCAGGTGCCACTGTACAAGGGCAAAAGGAAGGGCAGAATGAATCACAAACATGTAACACAGGGGTGGATGCACTCTACATTTTCCATCAACACTTGATTTAAAATGAGTGATTGTCTGCATATGACTTAGGGCTTGCCCTCTCTGTCTGTATGTGCCTGATACTTCACCAGAAGCTGGGGAGAGAGAGTAGTTAGGGTGTCATCTCATAAAAATTCTGAATTAAAATATATGTTTAAAGATTTCAAGCCAAATATCTTAGTTTTAAAATTTTATTTTGGAGGAAGCAGCTGAAGATTGCTATGCAACTGTTTAGCATGTCTAATTCGGCAGTATATTAGAAAGACTTTCAGCTTAATATGCTTGAGTCTATTGTAAATACTCAAACATTCCAGTCAACCAGACTGATAAAAACAATTTAACGGGGCTATTGGCAAGAGTGATCTCAGATTTGCTAAAAGTCATGTCTATGTTCATGCATGCAAAGCAGCATATTTTCACTTACTAATCTGATTGATTGGTAAAATTCTTAATGCAAAACAAAACAATGGATGTACATTCAGAATATTAGATTGTTCTTGATTACTTTTTAGCAGACACAAGAGTGTTTTAAAATTCTTATGATATTTTAGGAGAGCTCTCAGAAGTTTTCCCTGTATCCAAATTTAAAGAATGGTCAGTTGTGATTACAAATGTATCTTTAAGGGTTTCATAAGGTAAAAATAAATTGAGGTCTTAGGGTGTTTTTCTAACTGAAATAAAGTGCTATGTTACTGGAAAATACTGGAAATTAGTGAAAGTCAAAGAGGCATTTAGATCTGTGAATTTTTTTTTCAAAGTCATAATCAAGGTATATTAAGGGTGTTAAAAACTTAATCTCAGAGTAGCTATAAGATCCTTAATTGTTTTTTTGTCCATTTTTACAAGGCTTTCATCCTATTTGTTCATTTTGTGTTCTATCTTTTCCCCTTTAAATATGCTCTTTAGTGATATTGGGATAAATCCTGTCTTGTGCAGCACTGATAAGAAGATGGGCGTAATGTTTTTGACACTATGTAATTTTTCTATTTGTATGGACAACCGGTAACCTAAGAAATACTTTTAAGCAAAGAGAGACTCAGCAAGCTGTGAACTTTACACGTGGAATGAACTGCACCTCAACAAATAAAAAACATTTCTCCAAAGATCTAGCTGCCTTTACATTCAGTTAAGCAGAAGTTGTAAAAATATCTGTAATAGCGCCATCTGATGAATCCCAGTAGTATTGCATCCTCCTTCTTGTAAACCTTGTATCATTAACATGGGTTTAGCTGTATACTGTTTTTAGCAACATTGGGGCACTAATGTAGATAGGCTCCCATATCTGGAAACCATTTTTACCATTGTGTCAACATA
This sequence comes from Macrochelys suwanniensis, assembly GCA_033296515.1. Lineage (NCBI taxonomy): Eukaryota > Metazoa > Chordata > Testudines > Chelydridae > Macrochelys > Macrochelys suwanniensis. The sequence continues at coordinate 12,930,132 of CM065784.1, read as the reverse complement.
TTTTTGGCAAGACTAATTAACAGAGAGCAGAATACAGCTGTTGGAGCTACACAGTCATCTACGCTTGGGCTCCCAATGTTGCTAACACTGGTGCAGTTGGATAGGTAGTAGTAATGGTAGGAAAAAATTATAAACAATTGTCTAATGTAGAAAGTCTACAGAAGAAAAATAAAAATTATCAAGTTATTGATATAAGCTTAATATGTACTGGCTACCCAATATTCACTACTATTTTTATATAAAAAAATTATAATTGTTATACTATAATAATCATAGTTTGCAAAAACAAAATTTGTCAAAAGATTGCTACTTATGTTCAAACAAATGATGAACTCCATTATAATAAATGTTCATAGATTCAGTCTGCCAGTTGCTTTTGCAACATGAATACCTTAGTTAATGTTATGGACTTTAAACATAATGGGTCTTGGCTATGTGGGTTCTGGTGTGTTCAGATGTATTGTGAAGTTCTGATGAACAAAAATTTCTGGTGGTATGGGTCTCCTGCACTCTGATTTGTACCAGTAAGCATTCCACAGTCTGTCCAGTATCTGTTTTCTGTTTGCCCATTTGATGGTGAAAGGTTGTGTAATAAAAATCATAGGTAGGTGCTAGGTGTTGGGTCAGTGTCTGATACCATCTCCTAAAGTATACCAAATCCAGCAAAGATGCCATTATATTTCCAAAATACTTTGGAAGTTTTTGTGTTTTTCAATCTCTCCAGCTCAAAATAGTTACTATAAAAGTATACTACAAACACATTGTTTGCATTATCAGTGTGAAAGAACCCACTGCTATCTTCTGTCATGGGCTAGATAGCAGGTAATAAAGGTTCATGGGATCCTTAGAATTTGAGGTATGATACTATAGGCAAATTAGACTTTTTAGAAGGTTGTACATTTGTATATTCACACGAGGCTGAAACTATAGATTTCTGGCCCTAAACTTGTATAACTTAATTCCTGTATGTCCCAAATGAAGATCTCTGTGTGCAGCTTGAAAGCTCGTCTCTTCCACCAACAGAAATTGGTCCAGTAAAAGAAATTATCTCACCCTCCTTGTCTGTATGAATGAATGAATGTTGTTTTTGATCTATTTGATTGTGGAACCAAAATTCTTTTATGTTTCAAGCAGTTAGCTCCTTATGGAATGTCCAGAATAGCATCTTATGGCAGACGCAGTTGTGTTTTTCTTAGCCCACCAGCAATGATAGTTTCCAGCAACATAGATAACTGGAGATTTTGCTTAGTTACAACCCTAGTCTTTGTCACTGTGTTGTCTGATATAGGCAAACTGGACATGACTAAATGAACGTGTGCATCAGATAACACCTCCATATTGCCATGGCCTGCCAGAAACAATCAGTGTAATATATCAACAACTAGTATATAATTTTCTGGTTGGTGTTTAATGACCATATCCTATTTTTGCAGGTGCAACATCATTCTTTGTAACCTTGGTGGGTGGGGTTGGTTTGTGTTTTTTAATGCTTGCCTTTCCTGGCGTAACTTTTCTCCCATACACATGTTAATAGAAGCACTCACTGCTCTATACATGTGCTTTCACCTCTTTTTCAGTATATCTTATTTCTTTGCTTGAGAGAGTTGTACACATAAATCATTGGCTTCCCTTTGAGCAGTAACATAGCTCCAAGTTGTCATTTGGAGGCACACACCTGAAGTGTCACCTCTTTATATTGTAGTGTAATGTTAAGCAATGTGCCTGCACTGGTAAGTAACTGCATCATTTTGGTGAAGGCAAACTCTTGCTAGGATATTCCATTGACATTTTTGAGTCTTTCTTTACGAGCGCCAAGACTTCTGACAATCCTCTATAGCTTTTCTAGCTCAACATGGTTCTTTGGTGGCCTCATATCAGTGATTGCTGCCACTTTTGCAAAGATGACTTTGATATCCTCTGCTGAGTCAATTTGATCTAAATATTTCAGTTGCACGTATGAAGCATTTGTTCTCTTTTTTATGTGATCCTTTTTACTCTGTCTCTGCAGCAGCAAGCCATGTAGATTAGTATCATGGTCTTCCACTATGGCTGCAACCTCACAAATCACCGTATAGATTTCATCCTCTTTCTTCTGAAGCACTTCTCTAGCTGAATGGACACTGAAGGGTCAGTGAGTGATTCAGTTCTTCCCTTGTGGAGTATTAACATTGGTCAGTATTGATCTTTCTTCAATCCGTTTTATCTTTCAGTACCCAGCTGTGGCATGGAGGACACTGAAAAACTGAACATCAGCCAGTTTACTTATTGCATCATCACATGTAGGCATCTGGCAATGCTCTTGCTGGATTGCCTTGTTGAGTTCTCATGGATTTGGGCATAGACTCAGCTGTCTTTTGTGTGGTTTTTCCACGGTCCCCTTGGACTTCCCCCACTTCAGGTCTTTGTCAATTATCCCTAAGTTTTCCATCCTCAAAATCTATTTAGCTCATTGACACCACATTACATCTGAGATTTTTTTGGGAGGGGAAGGCTGAGGGGAGGACATGTACTTTATGATCTACAATGGTATCCATTTTTAGTCTTCTATTTCTCAGGAAACTGCCTTAACCCATGCAGTACATTAAGATACTCTTTAATTACATCATCTGATTCAGTAGGTATTAATGGTACTGTAAAAGGGATGTTTGATTATACCAGTTTGATCAAGTTAAGATACAAGCATAATCTGATACCAAGCATTAATGGGGCTTCTGTATATGAAATGTAAAATTGTAGACATTTTGTATGCTCATTGTGCTAACATATTCTGGTGCTTGTACCTTGCACATCCAATGGCTTGCCTCTCTAATGAAACAGTGGTGTTGAGATGGCGTTAGAGATCTTTAATTGATAAGGTACTTTGGGGAGGTGTTGCATTGACTTGTGCACAAGTATCCAGTTTGAAATTAACCTGGCAACACTTCTCCCCAGTAGTAACCTTTGTGGACCCTTGTGGTCCCTTCTAACCCTATAGTTCTGTGATTCCAGCCCTTGGTCAGCTGCAACTGAACCTATTGTTGTGCTACTCCTGTTTGCACATGGGTAAAAAATCATCTGTGGCTGCTCACCTGTCCCCAATAGGTTATTTTGAATTTCCTCAGATTTGCATACTTTTTTCTTTTCTTTTTTAATTTCTGACTCATCTGTTATTTTGCTAGGGATTTATCTGGCTTCAGTGCTTCCCCCACTTTTGCCAGAGGTTCGCCCCTTATCTATAGGCTTGTCATCTGCCTACTAGTGTGCATGAGATATTTGTTTATTTTCATCATTTCCTAAAGGCATGGTGATGCTTTGTGGCTCCATACACTGCCTTCTCCTTAAATGTTGATTTTTTAATCTGGACTTTTGCCAATTCAAGTGTTCTAGCAAAAGCATATTGCTTTATTTAAATCAAGATCAGTTGCCCAAATATTATCCAGTTCCTAATTGTTTCATCCATCTCAGTAAACGCAAAATCCTTAGCCAACAACTCTTCAGTTCTATACTAAATAAATGATTTGATTATTTTAGTCAGAGAGGTTCAAGCAGTGAACATCTTTGCTGCTGTTATGCAGAAGAATTAGCAATACGGCATTTCTCCAAGATCTAGCTGGCCATACAGTCATTTAGACAGAACTTGTAAGACTATATGTAACAGACATCTAGTGGCTCCTAATAATATTACGTTGGAGACAGAGAACACAGAGAATCTCTCCTTCCTGCCCCCACTGAGTGTATGCAGCAGGGCAGGCTCTCTTCATAGTGCTCAAAGTAGTGCAAAAAAGAGGTCTCGACTATGACACCATTCTGGACGACGTGCCCAAGCTTCAAGTTCTGCAGAATAAGAGGTGTGTCCTCCAGGGATTTGGAGCAATCAGATTTTTGAATTGCTCCACTCCAGCTCCGGGCATAAACCTATTGCTCTGCGCTCCAGCTCCGGGCTCCGCTCCAAAGCCCTGGTGTCCTCCCCTCCCCCTCTTGTCCACCCAGCACTGACTAGCATCTGTGTCACAGTCAGTGTTAGCAGGTGGCAGGTAGCAGTGCACTTTGCCGCTCTTACCCCAGTAAATAAAAGCAAGGTACCCCCCCACACACAGTGCCATGCCTAGCATGTCCAACACCCCCCACCGCATGATGCCCAAAATGATGTCCTGCCATGGCCCAAAGGGCTCTTGTCACAAACATGCTGGCTTGCATCTCAGTTCCTTCTTGCTGTACCAATCTGGACAGGTCTGCCCAGGGGCGGCGCTATGATTTTTGCCGCCCCAAGCACGGCAGTCGGCGGCACACCTGCGGGTGGTCCTCTGGTCCCGCAGGATTCGGCGGCGTTTCTGCGGGACGTCCGCCAGTCCCGCGCCATCGGCATACCTGCCACTGAAGACGCGGGACCGGCGGACCTCCCGGAGAAACACCGCCGAATCCGCGGGACCTGCCACCCTCACAGCGACCGTCACGCCGCCCCCCGCGGCTTGCCGCCCCAGGCACGCACTTGCTGCGCTGGTGCCTGGAGCCGCCCCTGGGTCTGCCATGTCATCTTGGTTGCAAACCCTGTCTGCCAAATGTTCCTGTGTTCATACAGCTATTGCCAATACAACAATAATAATTACTAATAAATAATCACACAGTGTTGCTTAAAGACAGAAGAAGAGGCCTCTGGAGCTGCTCCTGTTGTTTGATGAGTTTTGCATAAATGCACCTGGTAGAAATAAACAAAAAACTAGGAAAAGGGAGGGGAAGAAATTATTTTAAAATTGAATCGTTATCGTTTCTAAAATGAACCAGAGAACTCCTATTTTGGGAGCTGCTAATGATTCAGGTATTCCCCAAAGATCTTTTCCCTCTCCTTCTGGAAGAAGACTAAAGCATTTTACTAAAGTAGCATTTTACAATAACGAAGCACCCAATGCCACTGTAAGAATGGATCCAATAGCCCTAGTCAAGCTACAGGCCTTGCCAGTACCTATGAATGAAACTGTCCCTGGGAATTGACAGGGTGAGGCTGTATATTTAGGAGGCTCAAAGGGGAGTCCAAATAAAACAGTCTAGGAGGAAATGCAACCCAGACATGTCATCAACAGGCTAACTACACAGTTGATCCGGAGCTGATCCAAAGCCACCCTCTAGTCCACACAATTGCTTGTGCATTGTACAAAGGAGCCAGATGCTCCTGTTGAAATTGCATCTTCCACAGGTTGCCAGCTAGAGCACACTCTGTCCCCAGAAAGGAACGGAATGATTGTGGTGTCCTTGGTGAAATGCCACCTTTTGTGCTAAATTAGCTGAAGAAAGCATTAGAGCGGTATGGTTTGGATCAGTGTGTTTTCAAGCCCATCCTCCCCACAGAAAATATTTCCTTCACCACACTTTCAGGCACAGTTGGAAACAAATATCTGATGAACACAGGCAGGCAGAGCACACACACCTGTAAATAAGGGGAGAGCCTGTGGCAAACATGAGTCATGTTGATAGGTTCCTGCAGGTGCCAGAAATAGAATGGAATTATTGTCTTAGCTTGAGAGAGAGAGAGAGAGAGAGAATGTAGCTAAGACTCTGTGTGTGTGTGTGTGTGTGTATGTATATATATAAATATAGGGAAATTGAGACACAGAAAGGTAAAGTGACTTGCCCAAGGTGACACTGTAAGTCAAGGGCAGGAGAACCCGACTCCCAGTCTTCTATCAGCCACTGGACCTTACTGCTTCATCTTTCTTCTCTAGCGGACTTCTCACCATGGTATCTAAGTGCCAGACCACAACTAAATTTATCAGGGAGCATGCCCAAATGGGGTTAGTGTCTCACAGTCTCCTCCAGTTCCTGTGTTAATTATTCTAACTCATTACAGCAAGGTCAAATATGTTCACTCTTCCTTCACTTCGTTCTCGGGAACAGTGCTTCCGAGCAATAATCTGTATCTTGCGCCTAAAATGTGCCTCCCAACTAAATCATATACACCACAGCTCAATGACAAGGTCATAATACACTCTAGCAAACTAGCTTATTATTACCAGGTTATTTTTGCTTGTTTTTTGTTTTGTTTATATAAAATTAGATTCATTTAACAAAATGTGTGGAGATCAGGATGTTTTAGGCTGCAGTTCCTTTACTTCAGCCCCTTGTAATCTGCTTAGTTTTCAATCATGTAAAACCAAAATATGAGGCCCGACCCTCAGTTGGAGTAAACTGACATATCAGCACTGAAGACATGGAAACTACATTAATTTACATCAGTCTTGGATCTGTCCCATGAATTTTAATTTGACAGATTTCCACATGCAAAAATCAGATTGATGCAATATAATGTGTACAGTATCGTAAAAGGGATTTTTTTTACACAACCTTATCTCAGCTCCTCTTTATCGTATTTACTGATTTTTTTTTCCAGGCTGAAAATATTCACTGTTGAAAATTCAGTATCCAATATATAGAGAACACCTACCACCACTGTTCTTAGTGCACACACAATTTTATAAAATATTCGTGAATGTGAGTCACTTTCTCAGCTCCGTGACCAGCTTTAGCAGTTATTGTAACTCGGTAAGGGCATAGCATTGATACAAGACTGCACTTTGCTTTCCTCTGTGTTTTACAGTTGCTAGATCTCCAGTTAATTCTCTTAATGTGAGCAAAATAGTAATTCTCAAAAATAACACTATTAAATTTTATTTATCTATGTTGAATAATAAAATGTTGATGAAGTGATGAGAATTTTGCTGAAAGATATTAATGAATATAAGAAACTGTAAAAAGTATGAATGAACAAAACAAATCCTAAATGGCAAATCACCATTGCTAGTCAGGTATATATTGCGATGGGATTATTTTTGTGTCATTATGTATTCATTATATAGTGCTTGATGCTGTAGATATTGAAATCAATGCTAAAATTTTCATTGACATCAGTGGAAGTAGGATTACGCCAGTCCAGTTTGAATGATCATTACCTTATGAATGATAAGGGTTTTTTTTAAACAGTTTCTCAATTTAAACTGATTTTTAGAAAAACTCAGTTCTGTTTCTCCATTCAACAACCGTAAACTAGAAACCCTTTTAGAAATATTGGAAATATCACTGCTAACACCATTGCCAGTAAACTGAAATTCTCCGTGTCTAAATCAAACGTTTAATTTTGAAAATAAAATATTTTTATGACGTAGATCTTTACTTGGAAAAGTACCATACAATCAAAATGCATCTGGGTATTTGTGAAAACGAAATCTTTGTCAGGCTTCCAAAGTGTTGGGAAGTAGGGGTGTTAATTTAAAAGAAACCAGAAGGAAGTAAGGAAGTATTTGTGTTTTATTTCACATGCTATTGATTATGACAAGCCTGCAGTTCAGTTAATTTTATAAGTAGGGGGACAGACAGTCAGACGCAATGGATGGATAGGTGGCTAGATTAAAAACTAGAAATTGGGTTCTCCCTGATAAATGCATAGTAAGTAAGAATCAGAATTTAAACATTTCAGGACAGACTAAACATGTTTTTGCCAAATACAGTTTTCTACTAGTAACTCTATTCTGTCAGAACATAATGGGTCAAGTTTCTCCTCAGCTTTCTCAGCAAAATAGGATTGCTGAAGCCAATGGGACCTTTGTATGAGTAAGATGAAGTAGGATTTGGTCTGGTATGTATAATTGTCTTGTACTTGCTACATATAGATTTCATAATCGACATGTATGTCACTTGTGCCTAATTCAGTGGTTGCAAAGAATTTCTGCTGTAAATCCCTGTCAGTTAAAGATTTTCTGTGCTGCCCATTATATCTGATGAGAAGAAAGCAAGTTGCGGTGGGGGGGGGGGTATTTTTATATTTGGCCCAGTATCTTTGGGTGTATGTGTGTGAACTCCTCAGGTGGAAATGAGTGGGAGAACAAGACCGCTCATGAAATGAGCATTCGTCTCATTGAGCACTTTGAGAATAGTGTCTCCCTGCTACCTCTCTCTCTCTCTCTCTGTCTCTCATAAACGTTAGAGTATTTACAAAGTAATACAAGTTGAGGCATGTTCATAGACTTCCTTTGTATGTTAACTTAGCATTTTATTGATCATTTGGGAGCAGAATGAATGCTAATCATTAAGTTTTATATTACTGTTTCTATTACTCAAAGCCTTCTAACCTGTGCTCAGTTAAAAGATGTCGCCTGTGTAAATGAAAGGTAATTCCACATTAAAAAGACATTTTCTGGAGCATTTTTATTCAGTTACATTTCTGATGACTTTACGGACATCTAACAGTGCTAATACAGTGGAGTAGCGCTTTGGAATGTAAATATGGATAATAGTTCACTAGGCCCGGATAGTATTTCTCTGCAGTAGATTTCAGAAATACGTACTCTATTTACTGGTTATGGCATTTGAAACTCAAGGCTTACCCGGAGCGCAGGGGTAGGGGGGGAAGGGAACCATCTCATATGAACAAAACATTTTCTGTGAAAGACTTAAATTCCTTTTGGTTTCCATGTGCAATACAGTCAGCATTTTTGAGTCTTCGCTGATGTTCTCACACAAGCAAAGTGACGCTTGAAAATACACCATTACAACTTAATATATCCAGAATGTAATTTGTACTTAACAGAAAGATATTTAGGACCATTTGCCTCAGCCATAAGACTTTCAGCTGCACAGTGGGAGGTAGTGCTTCAATGAAACCTTTGTTTTTAATCTTCTGATACAGTCACTGAGGCAGTTGGCTGGCTTTAAAATTACATCAGTCTTCTTTATAAGCTGGGGCCTGCACACATTACTTTGGGGCACCTACCAAATCATATCATTTCATGTGCGGAACCACCATGAGTTATCTCTGGTTTATCTTTGTCCAGGAAGCACAGAACGAAATGTTTAAAGTGAAGAAGGAAAATAAATTTTAAAAAAATCTTGGGGACCTCATTTCAATCTCATTGTACAGTGCGGAACAATTAAATAATGTTTACTTTGTTTCTGCTTCCTAAAATTAGATTATGATTCCCTGAGTAAGTACAATGATATTGAACTTGGACAACCAGGGATTTTAATCACTTCAAAGCATTGCCCTATTTTGACTGAATATTGCTCATCTGTTGAAAGACTGTAGAAAAGCAAGTCCTCGTGCACATTCATCTGCATAGCAAGTTGGGTGGTAGTTGGGACATAATATAAAACTGTTGCCTAGTGTTCCACTAAGCTCTGCCCTCCTCTGAAAAAATCCCTCATAATTCAGGCAACAGCTGGAAAGCTTAGCCTAATGGTCTGTGCTTAAATGTGGAAGGTCACAGGGTACTGATCTAAGGAGCTGAGAAGTCTTGCTCACCCGACTGTTGACACTTAGTAAACGGAGGAGGAGGAGGGGCCTATGTGTGCATCTGAGAAAGCCATACCCAAGCAGCAAAAAGAATAGGAAGCTACTTCTATTCAAGATTTGCAGGGGTCCTGGAACCAGTAGGGAAAAGCAACAAGGCCCTTCACTGCCTCTAAGTTACCTTGTATTATAACAGGATTAAAGTACATTTAGCTTCTCTATTAGCATACTTTAGCCCCATTTAGGCTTACTTGATGTTTCCGATGGCCTTTGATCAGCCTTGCATGGTGCTGGTCAGTTTCAGGACACAGCAGTCAAAAAGCGAGACTGTGAAATTATCCTGATGTTGAATCTCACAGGAGATATTTCTGGCTGTTTAAATTCTCTCATCCCCAATATTCTTGGGGGGGTTCTCTTTCTTTCTTTCTTTTCCTTTTTTTTTCCCCCTTAAGAAAGAAATTTACACATTGTTTAAAAAAAAAGAGTGCGAGATTAAAAGGAAAAGGTGTCTTAGTGACCAATAATAATTAGTTCCTTGTTTGAAATCAGAATGCTGCTTTATGTGCCTGTGTAGCAGCATCTACTCAAAATACTATAATTTCTACAGTGTCTGACTTTTTATTGCTTACATTTGCATATAAATTAAATCCATATTGTAGCTTTAAGGCAAGCTGGGCTTAGAATTCCGTGCAGCTTAGGGTTCTATTGTTTTACATCTACTTTCTATACTGCGGTTAAATGAAAAGGGAGGAGAAAGTAAAGGAGGGAGAAATTCAGCTTTGTAACATTTTTAATTGCTTCTCCATCAATTATGGATAAATTAATATTTAAACTTTGTAGTGCTTTGAGAAATTGTTTACAAAATCCACTTCCTGCTGTACAGTGCTCTTTGTGCCGACAGCAACATTTATATTGGAATCATTGATGGAAATTAAAAATAACTAAAGATAAATTCTGTTTTCTTTTTTACAATTTTATGTAAGTAAATATTGTTAATTGAATTGTAAATATTTTAAAGATCCTTTTTCCAGAGAGCAATCATAAAAGCTGCATCATTCAACCTTGTTTCAGATGGGACAGTTTATGTGCATGAAAAGATCCTGTATTCTTTAGTTCACTTGATTGTTTTTTTCCCCTTACATCTCTTTTGCTTTCTGTTGTTGTCGCTGCTAAAATGATATAGGTTGGCCTTTTTGAATTTCTGTTCTAGTGAGTTTCAGAAATCCACAGGCTGCTAATGCTAACACATGAGGGCATAGCCTGGGAAGACAAGAGACATTTGCAAAGATGAGTAACTAGAAGCAAATGGCGCCTCAGAGTCTCTGTTTTAAAATTCTTTAATGAGATACAGTACATTTTTTTAGCTCTTTTTCTTGGGCTAATGCCTAGTATGTACCAACCACTGGGCCACATTTTCACAAAACATCTAAATCAAAAATCAGAAGATTACACAGGGACATAAGAAAATCTTAGGATGGCAGGAAGCCAGGAAGTCCAGCTAGGCCTGTCCTTTCCTAGCGTTAACAGTTGTTCTCCATAATATATACTTTTTTCGCTGTATTGGCTTCTTGCTCCTTTTGAAAACTGGTCAGACTGGTTGCTTCTAGAGCAGCACTTGTTAGTTTATAAAACATTCTGACTGGCAAAAAAATATTAAATTCCTCCAGCTCAAGACCTTCCTTAGCTTGAGTCATGTGTCTCGGTCTTATATTAGACATTAGCTCTAATAACTGCAACATCTTGCCTCTCAATTCCCTCCAGCATTCTCTGCAGCTCGGTGGTGTCCCCTCTTAATCTTTTCTTTTTCTAGGAATACAGCCCTAGTTTCACTAACCATTTCGGAATCACTAAGGACCTCCAGTCTCTGTGTCATTCTGGGACTTCATTGTACTTTTTCCATTTCCGTAATATTCCTTTCATAATTAGGTAATCAAGACTGTGCACATTCCCCTGTTGCTTTCAGAGAGCTATTTTATTTATCATTTTTATATTTTATTATTCATTTGAAAAATAATGGACACAAACCCATCTTGCTGTGCTCATTGCTAGTCTTTGCAATATCTAGGCCTGGCAGAATTGGATTTTTATTTTTTATCATTTTGACAGATAATGTCGATGTTTCTATTTAAGTATTTTTTTAATTTTTACATTTTCACAGTTGCACGAAATTGTGGGTTTTAAGCATTTTTTTTATTTTTAGCTAGTAAAATGTTCCTAGTTGCGGGAACTTATCGGGGTGTCAGGCAATGTAGGGGGAGATGATAATTCTTTAATAACGGCTGATGTTGAGATTCAAAAGTTAAAGCTTTATAATTGTTAAAACAAATTGTCAACATCAGATGTCCAAATATACAAAATAAATATCTTTAAATCAAACTCTGCTAAGGTCTCAAGCAGCATTTTTCTTACCTTGCCTTGTCGATGGAAATGTTTTTGTTGTTGTCGGTTTGTGTGTGTGTGCAGTGAAATTGATGCTTACCAACATTTACTGATAAAAATCTAATCTTTCCAAGTCTACTGTTACCTTTTTCCTCTTTCCCTGGTTCCTTCTGTTTAGACACATGCTTAATTTTAAGCATGTGAGTAAGTATTGAGTAGTCCCAGGCCACTGAATCAGTGGAGCTACTTACTTGCACATGGATAAGTGTGTGTTTGCAAGATCGGTGCGTTAGATTGTAGACTCTCTCTTACTATTTGCTTGGTTAGGACATAGCACAATGCAGTCTGGATGCTGCTTGGGTTTCTGTCCATTATTGTTACAGTAGTAATAATAGCATAGCTCTTTTCATTTATAGATCTCAAAGCAGCTTACTAAGGAAAGAGGCTTATCCTTATCCCCAGTCTACAGATAAGGAAACTGAGACCCAGACAGGTGAAATGACTTGTCTAATATCACATTTCATTTCAGTGTCAGAGCCAGGAATACAAGTCAAGTCACCTGATTCCTCATCAGGTAGCTGAACAGGTGAGTCATGCATCCTCAATCATGGCCTTATTAATCGTTTTCACACCAGTGAAATAATGTTTTGACATATGCCTCCTCTTACATATCCAGATTATTTACATCATCTTAAATCCTTCCCCTCCTCATTCCTTTGTGGGATCTGACTAACTATGGAGACTAAGGGTACGTCTATACTTACCCGCTGCTTCGGCGGTGAGCAATCGATCTTCTGGGATCGATTTATCGCGTCTTGTCTAGACGCGATAAATCGAACCAGGAAGTGCTCGCCGTCGACGCTGGTAATCCTACTCTGCGAACGGAGTAGGCGGAGTCGACGGGGGAGCCTGCGCACCGCGTGTGGACCCCCGGTAAGTACCTTTTCATTCGAACTAAGATACTTCGACTTCAGCTACGTTATTCACGTAGCTGAAGTTGCGTATCTTAGTTCGAATTGGGGGGTTAGTGTAGACCAGCCCTAAGTTCCATTTTATGTTTCTTGACCTAAGGCCTTTATCATCTTTTATTTCTCCATAAACCATCCATGCTCATAGTGCCATTTACTTTGTTTTGACTGCCCAGTGGGTTTTTTCCATTGACTTCAATGGACTTTGGATCAGGCCCTCCGTTTCCAGTTTTGAAGTATCAGTAAATTGCATTTTCTTACTGTATGGGGTTTTTTTCCCCTTCGAAGTCATAAATATATTAAACATCCAGATTCTGATTTCAGATAAACATACATAATTACTATTAACTTCAGTTCCATAGAGGTTATAATTATTATTATAATTCATTAAGGACCAAATTCCAGCTTCAGTTCCATATGCAAGCTCTCGCTGACTTCAGAATATAACCCCAGAGTAAGAAGATATTAATTTGTACTTCTACAGTGCCTTCTATCTGAGGATCTCAAAACATTTCATAGATGTGAATGAAAACCCTACAAGATAGATAGATAGGCATTATTGTTCCCATTTCACAGACTGAGCAAACTGAGACAGAGATAGAATTAGGGCTTTTTCCTTCAGGGCTCAAAGCATTCTGGTCCTGAGCCAGCAAAGCATTTATGCTTAACTTTGGTATGAGAGTTGTCCCGTTGACTTTGACCCACGGCTTTGCTGAATTGGAGCCAGAGTGTTCATCATTTTGCAAGACAGAGCTCCAAGTAACTTCTATCACACAGGACATTTGTGGCAGGCTGGGACCCAAGTCTCTTGACTTCCCATTTGGCACATCGATCACACACTGGCACTACTACTAGTCATGTCTGTCTGTCCCAACTGCTTCTATTCACAGTCAGGGCCAGCACTTCCACTAGGGCGGCAGGATTTGGGGTGCAGCATTTTGCTGCCCTCAGCAGCATTTCGGCGGCGACTCATTTCCTGGCGGTGATTCAGCAGCAAGAAAAGCGGCCGCCAAAACGCCATCCAGAACACAGCTTCAGAGGAGCTGCTGCCGAAGAGCTGCCGATTACGGCGGAGGAGGGCTGCCGCCTAGGGTGGCAAAAACCCTGGCGCCGCCACTGTTCACAGTTAGCCACAGCCTTTGATATCCAAGCCTGTCTATTGTATAATTAAATACCTCATCCCCCATACCAGGCTAACAGGTATTGTAGAGTAGTACTGCCCTTTCAGTGTAGTGCTGCCATGCAATGTCCTTGGTACAGTACTGTAAACTTAAAGTTTGAGACATTTTCTCCATATTTTTCCTTATCATAGAATCATAGAATCTCAGGGTTAGAAGGGACCTCAGGAGGTCATCTAGTCCAACCCCCTGCTCAACGCAGGATCAATCCCCAACTAAATTATCCCAGCCAGGGCTTTGTCAAGTCTGACCTTAAAAACCTCTAAGGAAGGAGATTCCACCACCTCCCTAGGTAACCCATTCCAGTGCTTCACCACCCTACTAGTGAAAAAGTTTTTTCCTAATATCCAACCTAAACCTCCCCCTCTGCAACTTGAGACCATTACTCCTTGTTCTGTCATCTTCTACCACTGAGAACAGTCTAGATCCAACCTATTTAGTTATTTGTTCATAATGTTCCATTTCTAGGCCTGACCCAACACCAGTCAAAGTCAATGAAAAAATGCCCATTCATTTCAATGGCCTTTGGTCAACCCTTTTTATGAATTAATGTTGTTTTTAAGGGCATAATTTTAAAGGTATTCTGCTACTCTGTCTCTCCTTAATGTTTCCAAAAGGGATGGTGAACCAATTTGGAGAGAATTGGAACACCCTGCAGCATTGAAAGACTGACTACCTTTTTGTCATTACTTTGTATCCCCTGGCACTTCCATTCTCCTGCCAACACTGGAAGGGGAAGAGCCAATTCACAACATAAAGGGCTAGTCGTGAGTAGCACAACCTGAAACAGAATCCCACAGGAAAGTCTGTTCCCATTACATTTTCAGCCCAGTTCTGTAGACCCAGGAGGTTTAAACCATTCAGACAAGCATCCAAATTTGGGGGAGAGGAGGCTAAACTAAATTGAGCCCAAACTCCACAATATTTTGTATGCACCAAGAAGAAGCTTCTTGGCATCTTCTCCAATATTAAATTCAGACTTACACAAAACTAAAACCTGTATCTTCTTTATGAACCTTTCTTCTTGTGCTATATGAGGTTGTCTCCAGTTTTAGATTCAAAATAGGTTGTAAATATCCCTCTTACTCCTTGAAGCTGAAAAGATGTTTGACCATATTGAACTGCTTTTCTATTCTTGACCCTTCAGATATTTTACACTGAGAATAAATTACTCAGCTGGGTGCATTGTTCATAGGACAAGCCCCAGGTAAGCGCCTGCATCGTCAGTTCTGATTTTTACAGACACATAAGAGGACTTCTCTCTTTCCCCTCTCATTTTTGTCATGATGGTGGAAATCTTAGCTCAACTGAGTTCTCCAGACATACCAAGTCTGGTTGTCAGACAAGATGTCATATCGATTTTGACAGACAACTTTCTAATCTTCTTGATGCACCCTGCCCTACCCCAGATGCTGGGAAATAATAACTCAGTATCTGGCTATAATGCTGTTAGATAAATCTGAGCCCTTTCTCATTATCTGTTAGCTATTAGACCCGTATGATGCCTCTAACTTGGGTTTTAGCTATTGGAATCCCCAGTGTGTGCCTGCGACAAATGCTGCTGCTTGTGGTGAATTCCATCTGAATAAGGTCTGATCTCTCACAAGAAGACTGAGGCCTTGTTAATGTAAATACGATTTGTCTTTACCAACATCTGGTTGACAACCCCACTACCATCCTGACAATTCTCTGAATTCCCTAGATCATGGAGCACATTTAAAGCTCTCTGACTTTCATTTGAGGAACATGACCTAACAGGCCCCAGTTTGTTCACTGCTTTGCTTTGGTGGCTCCCATGGTCTTATGAATAGTGAAATATGATGAGCTCTTGGGGGCAAAACTTCCATTTACAAATATACTCCCAGTGGCCTTTTAAAATTTGAACTGCATATGCCGTATCCTTGGTCACACTCTACACGTGGAACAAAATCCAATATCTTAGGAATCTCTCAGGAAGGAACCTGTCCCTTCACATCTGTACACTGCAACCTTGATTTTCTCTTTTCCTTGCTGAATATGTTTCAAGTCCTAGGAGGATGCTGGTATGTTTCCTGCATCATATATATGTTCCTGTATCATATATTCTTAGGAGTTGTGTGATTTTTTTTTCTCATTCATTTTTGTGTCTAGAGCAATTAGTTTCCAATATTTTCAGCTACATCATATCGCACACTTGGCGGGTAAGGCTCCGCTACACTACAGTTGGCTGAATCACGTAATAGCCTGTTCACAAACTTCTCACCAAATTAGAAAGAAGGTGCCTAGCTGTCTTCTCGGTAGTCCTTTATTATTTGTTGTTTGTCCAAACAGAAAAGAGGGCTAAATTTGATTATTTTTTTTAAATGAGTAAATAGTTCAGCCTTCTCCAGTTGATGTGAAGAGATCCTAGCTTTGTGAAGCCAATGAAAAAAAGTTAATACTCAACATATACACAGACAAATTTTCTCCTCATGTATATGATCCCCTTTTTACAGATAAATGTCATGCTGACCTGGACTGATCTTTTATTGGACAGGACTGGAAGAGTACATGGGAATCTGTCAAAAAACCTACCTCTTAAAAGTAAAAAGCAAGGGCTTCTCCTGCGTTTATGTCCGTGCATGTACCGAGCATCTGCTGAGTTTACCTCTGTGTACATACCATGAGCCCTTTCCTGTTCATGATTCATCGTGGTATGTATGGCAGCGTGGCAGGGCAGACATAGTGAGACAGGCACTTGCATCATCATATGATTGAGTCCCTTTGGACAGTAGTTCTGATCGCAGGTTTTTTATCACCTGCTCCAGATTAGTAATTCTGTTGTTAAGATTTGAAGCAGAAACTATTGTTTGACATGAAGTTTTACTCCTTTTCTGGTCGATTATTCATGCAGACAGGAATACTCTAGTTTTCTTCTGAAAAAGCATTCCATCGATGGGCTTCATTCTGGCTTTCTTGCCATCAGATCTCTCTCCTACATCCCTCAATCCTGTTCACTGATCACGGAAGCTGGTTGGAAAATTATCCAAAAAATGAAAGATTTTTTTTTTAACATTTTCATGAAAAAATTGTGAACATCCTAAAATTTTGAAAAATGTTAGTTCTTGGTGTCACCCTTGTGGCCCTGCCTGAAATCTTCAGTGGACACCTAGCATTACATCGCTGTTACACATACACGTCAGCATCTCTTAAACGTAAAACAAGGGGGCCCATTCTGAAGCTGCTGTTTGAGCACTCCCCAGTTTATCCTGGTTAATATTACAGTTGGAGAGATGAAGGGTGAGCTCACTTGAAATAAAGTATACCAATCAAATATTAGAGATGTAGGCACCAGTCTTCAAAATTAGGTGCCTAAAGTTATGCACCTAATTCCATGCTTAGAAGTAGCTTAATAAAAGCTGTCGGATTTTCAGATGTGTTAGAATCATAGAATCTCAGGGTTGGTAGGGACCTCAGAAGGTCATCTAGTCCAACCCCCTGCTCAAAGCAGGACCAACCCCAACTAAATCATCCCAGCCAGGGCTTTGTCAAGCCTGACCTTAAAAACCTCTAAGGAAGGAGATTCCACCACCTCCCTAGGTAACCCATTCCAGTTCTTCACCACCCTACTAGTGAAAAAGTTTTTCCTAATATCCAACCTAAACCTCCCCCTCTGCAACTTGAGACCATTACTCCTCGTTCTGTCATCTTCTACCACTGAGAACAGTCTAGATCCATCCTCTTTGGAACCCCTTTCAGGTAGCTGAAAGCAGCTATCAAATCCCCCCCTCATTCTTCTCTTCTGCAGGCTAAACAATCCCAGTTCCCTCAGCCTCTCCTCATAAGTCATGTGCTCCAGCCCCCTAATCATTTTTGTTGCCCTCCGCTGGACTCTTTCCAATTTATCCACATCCTTCTTGTAGTGTGGGGCCCAAAACTGGACACAGTACTCCAAATGAGGCCTCACCAGTGTTGGAAGGTTTGAAGAGAGTTGTGGGTGCTCAGCCCACCTCAAAAAATCCAAACCACCTTTTATTTTTAGTGCTTACCTATAGATTTAGGTGTGTAACTTTAGGCACCTACGCTTGAATTTGGGGCTGCCATTCTTATTGGCAAATTACAAGAGTAGAAGCAAAAATAATAAAATTGGTAAAAAAAAAGTCACTCGGTCAAGTATTATGGAAAAGGTTACTTGGAAGGCCCTGCGCTTAAGTTACAGAACATTGTTTAAGATATTTGGTAATCTTACATGGCAGAACAAAGTCTCTTTCCTATACTAAAGTCTCTCGCCTTCTGTCTGTCAGCTCTGAGTTCAGTCATACAGTCACAATGAAGTATAGGTCAAGTTCTAGAATATCTGTTTGTGTCTTATGGTCTTACTCTTGGCTGACCAGCACTATATCTAAATCAGCATAAAGCATTGTCATGTCCCTCAAAGCAGAGTAGAGAGGGAAAATCAGTTCAGACGACATATGCTTCTTGTTCCCCCAGATACGCATCCAACCTGTCTTAGGCCATTGTTTCTTTAATTCACAACTTCCAGCATCACATCTATAATTGTAATTCTACATAGTGAACAAATCTCAATAAGGATATCTAAGGCACATTTGGGCAAGTTCCTGGCTGCTCTGGGCCAAAAGCTTACACACCAGTAATATAATTTATTCCGATCATATATATCTAGCTATGCTAAGATCTTATTAGCTCACATAATCAAAACTCATGCGTCCAGCCACAGCTATCTGTCACAGATACATTGTATTAGCTTTCTTTTTGGTTTTATTAGTACAGTAACTCCTCACTTAAAGTCATCCCGGTTAACATTGTTTCATTGTTACGTTGCTGATCAATTAGAGCACATACTCATTTAAAGTTGCGCAATGCTCCCTTCTAACGTCGTTTGGCAGCTGCCTGCTTTGTTCACTGCTTGCAGAAAGAGCAGCCCATTGCAGCTAGCTGGTGGGTGGTTGGAACCAGGGTGGACGGCAGCTCCCCTAGCAGCTCCCCGCTCCCCTAAGTTCCCTGTGCAGCAGCTGCCCAGTAGGCTATCAATTGCCAGCAGTTCAGCTGTCCCTCCCCCCACTGCCATGTGCTGCTCCTTCCCTCTGCCTTGGAGCTGCTCCCCGAGCCTCCTGCTTGCTCTGCGGGAGGGAAGGAGAGAAGAGGGTGGCTAATGTCAGGGTGTCCCCCTCCCCCCCTGCTGCTCCACCCCGCTTACCCCATCTTCCATAGAGCGGGGGGGACACATGACAGGGCTCAGGATAGAGTGAGCTTCCTGGCAGCAGCTGCGGTCTCAGCTTGCTGATCTACTTAACAAGGCAGTGTACTTAAGAGTCGGGTCAGCGTACTTAAAGGGGCAATGTGCATATCTCTCTCTCTCTCTCTCTCTCTCTCACACACACACACACACACACACACACGGTGTGTGTCTCTGTCTGCCATGCTGTCTCCCCTCCCTCCATTCCTGCTGCCTTGTAGAGTGTGAGGCTACATTAACAACAGTGAGTTAACCCTTGAGGGCTCAGCCAATTGCTAGTTCATCATTTAGCAGTAAGGCATTCCCTGGGAAATATTCCACCCTCTGACTTCACCACCTCAACCAAGCTTCACAACCATCATCGCTGTGTACCAGTATTAAATTGTTAGTTTAAAACTTTATAGTGTGTGTGTGTGTGTGTGTGTGTGTGTGTGTGTGCGTGTGACTGACTATATATATATCGTCTTTTGTCTTGTGAAAAAAATTTCCCTGGAACCTAACCCCCTGATTTACATTAATTCTTATGGGGAAATAGGATTCGCTTAACATCGTTTCGCTTAAAGTCGCATTTTTCAGGAACATACCTACAATGTTAAGTGAGGAGTTACTGTATATTTATGGGGAGGAATAAAGAGACACAGAGAAAATAGCCATGAGTAAATTATTTTTTATCACGAGCCAGCAGCCGAGGCCATCCAAATCCTACAGAGAGGACAAAGTTTGCCTGGTCATGGAGACTGGTGTATTTTGTTTTTCTGAGAGGTGATCCCTCCAGACCTGGTTTACAAAAAATTGGTGGGACAGTGTGAAGAAGCCTCCACTCCAGTGCTCTCAATCAGGCTTTTTGACAAACACTAAATTAACTTTAAGTAAATAATGAATCTGAATGTGTGCCTTGAAAAACTAGAGCGGACAAGAAAGTCTGGATTTAAAATATCTAGAACGTTAGACTGGTGTGGCATAGGGGTTCTTCTTGAAAGGTAGTGTCTGGAGCCTACACCATTCTTCCACATTTCCCGTGACCAGGAGAGTCATGGATGTACTAGCTGAGACAAACTTAATTTGACGCGGTGCGGACTGGGGATAATGCTAGTGAAAATGTTGGGAATTGACAGAAATATATGGATCAGCAGTAAAGTAGAAGTGAAGCAACTAAAATAATCACTTGTATAGACAGGGAAGAAATAATATTAAGCAGCATTGCTGATTAAATAATACCCCATGAATTTAAAAAAGTGCTAAGATTCAGCGCAGTACAAATATATTTGTAGAGCATTTTCTAGGATGTCAATGTACAAATGCTGAAACAATTACAAAGTAAATAAATGAAATCGTTCTGAGCCAGGTTTTTGATGCTTAACCGTAAGCACCCGCTTTTGAATATGTGGGTTAAATCCAATAATTATAGAATAGGCCACTTATACAGATGTACCCATTTGCCTTCCGACGGCCACCCCTACCCCTAAAAAACAGACCTGTGAGGACAAGCTTGGGAAAGAGGACATTTCAGAGCCTCTATCAATGACTGGAAACAACAGATGTTCATAGAGATTTGTGAGAACATAAACAGAGCAGTCTGCCAGCAAGTAAGTATTCATCTGAAACCCAGTGACTTCCATTAGCCTTTCAGGGCTTACTTCACTAAGTGTTTGTAATGTCCTTTGAGATCCTGGGATAGCAGGTGCTATAGAACTGAGGACGCTACACCATTAGCATACATATTCCTGAGCCCATGTGTTTGGTCTGTGTGCTAACTTCTAGGATTTGATGCCTTAGATAATCAAAAACTTTCAAAAATGTTTTTACCGTGAATCTCACATTTCCTCGCTTTGGACATGATTTTGCATCATGTTTAAAATTATACATGCTTTCACCACAATTAAATGATTGGAACAAATATTTCATTGTATATAATCACCTAGCAAAATGATATTAGCACTATCCCACCTTTCATATTACTACTGTCTCATTCCTCTGGGGTAAAATATGTAGGTATTAAAATATTTTAAAAGATATTAATTAATAACGACTAAAAAATGTGGGTGTGGTGCAGATTAGGCGTCCTGTCTCTGGAAATGTGGTCTACTGTGGACAGAGTTTTGTGCCCCATCATATTCAATATCAAGACTTCATCACTGGTGGGTATATCCCACACGTGGGTCACAAGGAAATGTCCACTAGGTAGAAAAAAGGCAGCTCCGCAGTCTCTTGAAATACTGTTGCCCCAGAGCTGAGCACTGTGTGCGCAGGGAGTTGCAAAGCACCCAACCCAGCAACCAACATCAGTAACCCGCTTCCAGACCACTCTCCCATTCCTTCTACCAGCTACACACTCAACGCCCCTATCCAGCGCCCCCCACAAAAAAAAGCACTCTACTATCCCTATCCCCAGCAACACCCACCAACACCATACCTAGTACTCCCAAGCACCCCCCATACCCCACTCCTCGCATTAGCCCCCAACAACAGTACCATTCTGAACCCTCAGAGCCTCAGCCTCGGAAACCATTCCTGGTGTCTTGTTCTGGCCATAAAGAATCGTGAGATCCAAGCAAGTCACAACATAAAACCAGGTATGGTTTTAGGATTCCAGATGGAAACCACTGCTCTTGACACTTTTATTATGAGAAAGATCGTTTAGCAGCTATAAATTATCACTTACTGCTAGAGAATGCTAAATGAGATGTATAGAAATGTATTTTCATCCATTTTAGTCTATTTTAATTCCATATTATTTGCATATATATTGGACACGTATACACTATGAACCAATATAGGTTTGTTATCAAAATAACATGAAGCCAAAGTTATCATTAGTGCATAAAACTCCATTGATTTCACTGGAGTTGCACCAGGAATTAATTTGGCCTACTATTTTTACTATGCCAATTCTCATTGCAACTGAAAGCTCATTGTGCCCAACACTGAGGGACATGGGGGCCCACAAGGCCTTGTGCAGCCCCACTCTTCTCTCCTCTTATACTTTATGAAGAAGGACAAGATCTTTTGTGTGTTTTGCTTGTTAAACAACCATGTCCATTTTGAAGGGGAAGAAGATGGGACTAATGGGTTTAAATTGTTTCCATCATGGACTGATGGATTGTTCACACCCTGGAAACATTGGTGGAGGACCTAACCATTCTCGACCCAAAGCAGGTTATGGAGATGGTCCTAGGTAGGTTAGTGGTTAATAGATGTGAAAGAGCCATATTGGTCTGTGTTTTTTTCTTACAAAAGCAAAAGGTAATGCTAACAAGAGTAACAAGCTTAAATTCTACAAGGCCATTATATTTCTATTTTCATTGTAACCAAAACAAAAGACATGTTTTGGGGCTATGAAGAATAATTTCTACTGGTGTGTTGCATAAAGAATTTGTGCTCAGTGCTATTGCTAGGCAGTGGGGGAACTGAAGGCCTTAATGATTCCAAAATAGAAGTACAGGGATTGGGACTAGAGCCATTTAGTTGACGAATTTTGTCACAATATTTTTGAAGAGAACATTATTTGTCTTGATTTTTCTTTTTCATTAATCAGCTTTCTTCTCAGACCAATATCTGTGGATAATTCTTGTTCTCTAGATGATTCAGGGGCAGTTCATTGTGAGTAGTTAATATTGGAACACTGACATTTTAGCTGTTTTCACTAGACCAGAACAGGTGCAAGGCATGACCCTAGGGAATGGCATCCCTGATTCTTCCAAAGAGAAAGGGGACAGAACTAAGAGTGAGTGGCCTCTGCTTTTGAGTTTAGAGGCATTTCATAGTGCCTCTGGCCCTGATGGCCTGACAGATAGCTGCTGGAAGCAGTGGCATGTGCCTTTTACATTGGGTTTCATGTTTAATAAAGTTGTGGCCTGTTGGCTTCTACCACAACACAGTTTCCAGTTTTATTTCCCATGGGTTCCTGGCAACAGCAACACACAGTAGTTATAATGTGTCATAAAATAAATATTAGCAAAAGCAGATGAGAATCTCAGCTCAATCTGAAGAACACAGTTCCTGTAAAATCTCTGAAAACAAAAGTTATCATCTGCTT
Organism: Macrochelys suwanniensis; assembly: GCA_033296515.1. Lineage (NCBI taxonomy): Eukaryota > Metazoa > Chordata > Testudines > Chelydridae > Macrochelys > Macrochelys suwanniensis. Next base: position 12,907,103 of record CM065784.1, on the reverse strand, counting down.
TAGAGGGGTTTTTTTTAATTTTTTTTCAATCCAGTATGATTACGCAACTGCTGTTTTGAATGCCATTGCTAATAAAGGCAAGTACTAATACAGCAGTTCCTTTCACATTGCTTTAGCCAGATTGCTCTTTAAATTAAGAGGCTGATAGTGTTTCTCCTGTAAACCCATACTGTGAGGGCTTAATAACTCCACTGAACAAAATTACATCTAGACTTAAACCTGGCATACAAGGCTTCTATATATAGGATCAACTTCTATCTAATGCAGGGAAAATAAAGTTCCCTGCTCAGAGGGTGTGTATATGTAATTACATATGCATACACACAGCATAAATCCATACACATACATATGCATAGAAATAGATACACATATTGTGTGTGTGGAGGTGGTCTCCATTTATTAAATTATACAATCCTGGAATAAACTGTGGAGCTATGTAATAAGTAAGTTTCTTGTGCACCATTGACCACCTCACCTGCATTCTGCTGCGTAATCCATCTCCCCGGGCTTTAGGCTACCATCTCAAACCCCTGAGCAACTTCAACTAGCCACCACATTTTGTAATCAATCAGCCAGAGAAATATTTCCTCCATCTCTCACAAAGATGGAATTTCCACTCCCATACTTCAAATCTGGTCTGAAGCCCAGGCTGGGACAAGACTCAGTCCTGGGGCAGTAACAATGTTTCTGTATATGAAAATGTCACACATTTGAAGTCTGACACTGATGATGTTTTGCAGGGCTAGAAAATGGAAGCTTTATACCACTGGGAAGTGAGAGACTTGTTTCTAGTCATTGCACATCTCAAGATAGTGGACTTTAAGTTCATGGCATTTTTAAGGACAGAAAGGCTATTTAAAGTCATTTTGAAGTTCATAGAGCTCCCTCGACGCCTTGCACAGTTGGACTCATAAGGAATGTCTATGGTGCAATTAAAAACCTGTGCTTAGCCTCTGCCAGCTGACTCAGGCTCGTGGGGCTCAGGCTAAGGGGTTGTATAATTACGGTGTAGACATTTGGGCTCGGGGGGAACTCAGGCTCTAAGACCCAGGGATGTGAGAGGGTCTCAGTGCTCAGGCTGCAGACCGATACTGATCTCTACACCACCGTTAAACAAATTAGCATGAGCCCCTCCCCCACCAGCCCAAGTTAGCTGGCCTAGGACAGCCACGAGTGTCTAATAGTAGTGTAGCCAATACCCATAGTAACCTGGCTTTAAAGTCAGATGTTCTTAGAAATAGTCACAGTAAAATATTTTTAAAACTCTCTAACCCATTGCTAAAGTATGTTTTTCTGTAAGTTTGTGGCATGTAAAGAACACATAGCTGAGTGGTATGAAATAAAGGATTTTATCAGCAGTTGTTTGGGGTGACCAGGTCAGTAAGTCCAGAATTAAGAAGGCTTTACATGATAGTTCTTAATAGCATCAGTGGAGTTTTGCTCTACCAGGTCAAAATTACCCTTCCATAAACCCTTCAATCCTTACTCACAAGAGCAGTCCCATTAAAGTTGTCCGCCACTCACAGGGAAGTCAGAGTCAGACTCTGGCAGCTGCTGGAGCAGGAGCAATGGAAGAGGAGAGGGAGCCAGACTGGACTTCATCCCTAGACCTTGGACTCTGTCCTAATGGTCCAACCCTTCTATGAGGCAATTACATGGGGCGGGGCGGGGCGGGGCTCCTCACAAACCTGAGAGCCCCCTCCTCTAGGGCCATGCTCATTTCTCCTGGGGAACCAATCTGACTGCTTGAAGTGAGACATATGGAGGACACTGTATGAGGGGCTGAAGCCCTTAGAGAGTCTGAGGGGGGGAGATATGAGGAAGAGGAGCTGAGGAACAGAAGAGCATTTTAAGATATATTTTTTGAAATGATGAAAAGCAGTGTCTTTCACTTCACAGAATGGCCATAAAATGACAGCAGATGTGCGGTGGTTGGGGAACTAGATTCTCTATCTGTAGAAAGTCTGGGTAACAGACTAATGAGACAAGGGGGAAATTTGTCTACATAATGCAGGTATCAAGTATCAGAGGGGTAGCCGTGTTAGTCTGGATCTGTAGAAGCGACAAAGAGTTCTGTGGCACCTTATAGACTAACAGACGTATTGGAGCATAAGCTTTTGTGGGTGAATCTGAAGAAGTGGGTATTCACCCACGAAAGCTTATGCTCCGATAATGCAGGTATGTTGCAGTGGTGTTTAGGCTTATAAGTGAACCAACAAGACGTGCACAGAGTGATTAACACCGAACCAACACCAAGGCAAAGACAAGCTGCGTGCATGTGCAGGGCTGCTAAGCTGACTCACAGTGTTGTGTCAGCAACCTTCATCTCCCATCCCCCACCCCACCTTCTCCCTCTGGTCTGTCTTCCCTCACCTTGTCAGGTCTCGGCCTAAGCTAGTAAGCTCTTTGGGTCCGGGTCTGTGTCTTTTCTTTATTTCTCTGTAGGTTACCTAGTACCCCTTGGGTATTCATTAAATAAGCAACAGTACAGGACCTGATGGACCCTTCCCAGGGAGAACACCCATGGGATGAGGTCTCGTTTCATTTTCTCCCTGGTTAACCCCGTGTGGAGCAGGGCTGGCCCCAAGCCCTGTAGATTCTCCAGAGCCAACAGAAAGGCAGGGCTGTCCATGCATAAGCTCTGCACTGATTCCATCTCCACAGTGGTCCTACCTGCCATGGCGGTATAACATCAATGGAGCTGCACTACCAGGATGGCGGGGAGGGATAGCTCAGTGGTTTGAGCATTGGCCTGCTAAACCCAGGGTTGTGAGTTGAATCCTTGAGGGGGCCATTTAGGGATCAGGGGCAAAAATTGGGGATTGGTCCTACTTTGAGCAGGGGGTTGGACTAGATGACTTCCTAAGGGCCCTTCCAACCCTGATATTCTATGATTCTATACACAGCTGCTGCCCCTGGGTCACCCTCTCAGGGGATTTCCTAAATGCAGAGTGGGGAGGGCACAGAAAGAGAATGCAGCTTGGGGAATGATGCCATGGAAGCGCCTGGCCCTCCCTTCTGTGTAGATGCACTAAGAGAACCTGGGTGCAGGGTTGGGCTCTACATAGGAGACTGTAATAGCTCTAGGGTTGCCATCAGTGGCCAAATCCTGCCAAAACACAAAGCGGGGGTTTGCAGTGTGCAAGGAACAGAGAACCAAACTCCTAACATATTTAGGAACAGCTATGGTCTGCTGTATAAAACTTGATTTAAGCCCTTTGAAAGGAGGGTGATTTGAACTTGCTAGACCAAACCAACCCTGTTAAAGCTATTTAGTTCTATCATGGGACTGCATTTTAGTTCATAGATTGCTCCTGCTGAACTATTAGCATCTATTGTGTCAACTGGGATATGGTGCCTGCCGAAAATGCGGATTTGGGGTGCATGAGGAATACAGGAACATTGGCCCAGATCATGAAAGGTATCAAGATGCCAAACTCACATTCATTTCAAATCCCTTTGAGGATCTGGGCCCTTGTCTCTCATGATTGCCTTGTTAATACACCCATAAATATTTGCACAGGATGCTACAGTGATTACATAGCAGCTTTACATTAAGTTCATCTGATGAAACATACATACATTAAAGTATCTATAACATTGATATTTAATTGGGAGAGATAACATTATACTGCTGATAAAGTCCACAGTATGTGTTTATATAAAACTCAATGTGCACAATAGATACCAGAGAAACTGGGCAAATACCATATGCTTAGTATGCTTTTCTGACAAGGGTTAAGAATAAAATATATTTATGAACTAGATTAAATGTAAAGAACATGCAATCTGGTGAAACCAAGAGAATCCAGGAAAATATAACTTAAGCCTAATACTGTGTAACTTACATAAAGTCCTGTCACTTGCAGGTGCATAACTGTATTTAAGTTGTTAACCTTATTTATAGGTTTCTGTGTACTTTATTCAAAGGTCAGGAGCATTTAGTGTTGTCTCCTGCAGATAGGCTATTTGCTTACAGTGCAAGAATGTTTCTTTTTACCTTTGGAATGTCTGACTTCAAATACATCATGTTAAGTTCATAGATTAATTATGTGATTTTTGTTTCGAGAGACTCCAGTCTCAGGTTTGCCTGAGCAAGAAATATAGGGTCAGGTGCCAGGAAAATTCCTCTTTTATTATTATTTTTTTCATGGTAGCCCAGTTTCTGGGAATCAGTCCCCTGTTTGAGCTGGGCACTGGTGATCTCCTCAGGGAGCCAGAGAGGGGGAGTGCAGAGTGGCTGTGGAGCCTCTCCATGGCTAAAACTGCAGTATCTCCCTATTCTTCCTGGAACCTTGCTCTGTGGAGATCAGTGACCAGCAGTTCCACATAGCGGCAATCCCACAGTCCAGTCTCTCCATACTGCTCCCTGCACCCGTCTCATATGAATATGTATCCTACAGGAGGCTGAACTCCATGCAAGGGGTGTGCACTGCCTGTGTGGTATCCCCAAAGCTTCCACTCCACCATGCACACACACACACACACACACAGTCATGCATTAGCTGACTACAGACCGTATGAAGGAATCTTAATTAGCCATTTCCTATTTACAATGTACATGAGATCTTTCTCTGTTCTCATGCACAGATTTCTAACTCAAGGTGTCATATATCATAAATGCGCTGAAAATAATCGCATCATATTGCCTCAGCAACATTGCTGTGTACACCTGATAGTATGGAAATGTGGTGCAAACACATTTAGATTCCTACCTGTCACAAAGCTAGCGTACAAGGCTTAGTCCTATCCTAACTTCTTGTTCCTTTATCTTGTTTAATTCTGAGCACTCTGAGATACGGCTGTATCTCTGTGAACTCAAGTGGATTTGTTCCACAATACATGCATGTATGTAAGACAGATGTATTATGCATACATAGTATTACTGTGTATATACAGGAGTATAGAGTGGAGTAGATAACACTATACCTAGATGAGTCTTTATGATATGCATTCTTTCAGTATTAAGACTTCTCCAGATTTTGTATATTTGTTAACATAGTTCCAGTCCAAAATTATCCTAGCATTAGTTTTAAGAGAAAAGTCTTTGTGACAGCTGCTGCTGCTTTACAACTAATGTTTAGCCACTAATGGGTAATTGTATTAAACTAAAAAAAAACTGCTGTAAAGTCGACCCCAATCTGATTTTTAATTTACTGCATCATCAGCTACTTTTATGATAATATTTAATCTGCTGAAACAAAAGTACTGCAATATGAATATCTATAACATTGAAGAGAGATTGTTTTTTTAGCAGTTCTGTTCTTGGGGTTAGGAGTTGTTAATTATTATATGAATAATCCATGTGGGTAAATTTATTTATATTTGTTTTCACTGCTGTAATACTCAAATAAGTAATGCACTGTATTTCACTGTAAACTGCTAACAATTAAGTATGGAAAGTGGGCATCATAAAAGAAAAAATGTGCACCAGTATTTCGCAATGATAACATTAATGTAAATTCGTAAAAAGTGTGCTGCAATTCTACTAAATGAAATGGTGGCTACCAAATAGCATTTTCCATTTTTTTTCCATATAATACGTATACTCTTTGTTCATTTGGGATAGTCTTTTTCATGACCATATTTAGCAGAGCAACCACATAGATATAAGAAACATACAGTGATCTCTTACGGATTAAACTGTTTTGAATTTACAGGCCCATTTCCGATTGTACTAGTGTGTGGGCCTGATCCCGCAGTCCTTACTGAAGCTAAATTCCTGTCGAATGCATGCTGTGTTCAGTGTGAGGTTTATCTACTTGAGAATTGCAGAATTAGACCCTTAGAGCCTGATCCAAAGCTCACTGAAGTCAATAGAAAGATCCCCATGGATTTCAGTGGGCTTTGAATCAGCCCCCGATAGTTTGCATGTGTTTGTATTCTTCGACACACTAGAATTTAGATAGCTACTTTCCACTAAATCACAAAAAAATATTGTTAGGAAGGATTATTTTTATTTTTATGTTAAGTATTAATTATTTACTATAGAAATAATGTGGAACAATGTTACATGAAAATCTCTTTTTATCTATGCCTATATCTAATACCTGTTAAAAGAAAAAGACTTATTTAAAGCAATACACTGTCCCTGCACCAAACTAACAGCAACAGAAATACAGTGATATCCTTTAAAATGAAAAGGGAATAAGTGTGTTAGAAAAATGTAAGGCTCTCCACACGAGAAGGTATACTGCAAAAGAAATTTGACCTAATAAAAGAACAGAACTGTTAAATGAATTTTCTGTGTTCCAGTCCATTTAATAAAACAGCAGAGCTCCCTTAAATGATTACCTGTGAAAGGAATAGATCTGTTAAAAGAACAGAAAAATATTGGCGTGCCTAGGAATGTATCGTGTGAATTGCTGATCTTTAACAGTCCTGAAACATTTGTATAATATACACCTACACAAAGTGAAAATATAGCTTTAGTTTTAGTTACACTAACATATAATTGATTACCTATTTAATTTGCGAGAAAGGTCTGTTGTGGAGCTTAGTATAATATCAGCAAGTAAGGGTAACAAGATAAACTAAGGTAAAACAAATAATTCTTAATGCTGTGCAACTACCTATTATTTTATCCAAACAACTTCTGCTTTTGCTATCTCCTTATGGTCGGATGCTTATTCCCTAGGAACAGCGTGGAAGTCTCTTTTTACCTCGGTAATTAGCTTGTTTGAAAGCTCCCACAAATTCTTCCTATCATAAATTTTGCATTGCTCTATGCACAATAATGCACATAAAATTAAATAAACAATTTAATTAATTTAATTAAAATTAAATATTAAACATATTGTGTATAAGAAGCCCGTGTCTTTGATTTAATTGGGCGGGAGTACCCAAAGCAGTTTGGGTAACAGTGAAACATAATTAAAAACAACAAGTACGGTAGCCTCTGGGTATGAAGAATAGTTGGGAGCTTTCTCCTGAGAAAGGTTTATTTAATTAAAACTAAACTAATCTTTGAAAAACACTTGATAAGCATTTCATAATACAAATCATAATCCAAAATTAAGCTTATACTGCATCTACACGATACAGGAAAATAACCTTAAATAATTTAATTCTGCCGCAAGCTACTTCCTTAGCATGCACAAAATAATTCAATAAACAGTATGTTTACCAGCTTTAAATTATCTGTACCACTTAGTTCATCTAGATAAATATTAGTAAGTTGTATAAAGGTATAATGGATCCGTAAATTATAAATCTGAGACTTAATGATTTATTTAGACTGTTTATTGCTTCTTATAGTTGTAGATATAATTCTAGACGAGGAAAACACCATGAACTCATTTAAAAGGCAGGCTGTGTTGGCAGGTGAGCCCTTTGGCCGCATTCATGTTTCAGTATAAGAATTGTGCTGAGTTTCAAACCCAGCCTTCGACACCTTTCACTCATAATGCACTATATTATTTCAGCATCTCATGCCAGGGGAGGAAGAAGTAGATTATTTATAGGGCAGTGTCCCTATCAATATTTCATTGTTGCCAAATGCTAGTATTTATATACTATACAGTGATAATTTGAACTCCCTGGAAAACTTGGATCCCTCCCAAGGAGGCAGACTATCCGCCTGGACATCAAACAGTCAGCTTTGCACAACTGTTCTCAAGCTGGATTGCAAATGCTGACAGGCTTTATAGGTCATTTCAAAAACAAATGCCTTGTTTTAACACATAGACTGTAGCAACTACTACAACAAGCTACTGGTGCCAACTGGCTATTTAAAAAGTGAATGTACCTAAGTAGATCCTAATTGACACTCTTGGGCCAGTACCCAACATAACCGATTATTACTCCCGTTTCTGTAGAACAGTTTTTAAGTGACCGTATCATTTAACTGACCTTTGATAAATGCGAATATAATTGAAAATGCTACTTTTGGGCCCAGTTGTGCTCCCATTGAATTCAGTGGCAAATCTCCCACTGCTATGAATGAGAGGAAGATTAAACACTTCTACTATTCAATTCTGTTGTGTTATCCAGGTTGATTTGGGGGAGGGGTAAATTCTTGGGTAGATTCTGTACACTGACTTGAAATTGCTTTGTGTCATATCAGGCCATCAGTTTTTAAGCGGACACCCTATTGAAGTTAGTGGAGGGTTGTGTCTAAACCTCAGTGGTACAATATGGCTCTTGACATGGCTTGTGAATTTCACTCATGTTGGTAAAAGAGTACTGGCCAAATCCATCGGCCATTACTCGGGTAGACGTCCCCGTTGACTCACTGAAGTCTCACTGCAAACTCTCATGGAAGTCAATGGCATTTTGCCTTGGTAAGGACTTCAGGCTTTGGCCCTGTGGATATCTTTTCGGCGGGACAGTTCAAAGAACTTTGTGTGTAACCCCCACTAACAGATGTCAGGCTCTTCTTCACACTGGCGTACACACATACTCATAATACATACACATACCGTACGCACCCTCATTGCGCTCAGCACCTCGCATGATTGGGGCCACCGCGTAGTAGATAGAAACATACGAGGGGGGCCAGATTCTTCAATGTCGTGCAGCCACTTTGCACTGCACCACCAGCAGAATCTGGCCATAAAGCTGGCTTATCTGGCCCCACAGGATTGCACCAATGTAATGGCAATCCTCCTGTAGTACACAGTCATTTTAGCAGCTCGGACACCCATCCCATCTCCCTGCCGCCAGCATAGCAGGGAAAAGGGGGCATGAATGGAGCCATTTTAAATTAGAATAGCCTTCAGTCTGCCCTAATTTATGCCAGGCAACCTGCTCTATGCACAGTTTTAAACCATCTCTGCACACACACACCTCTCTAGATTTGCACTGTCTGGAATCTGATCGTTACCCTGGATCTGTCCTGTGGTACATACACAATGAAGCTAGACAGAATATTATCCGTGAACATACAATGTTTCTAACACATATGCCATAGCTGTTATCATGAGAGGACAGAGCAACATCCATCCTGGTACTATATCACCAGTCATTTAGAACCACCTCGGAAAATATCTATCTCTAGTAGATAATATAAATATAACAAAGTGGGGTTTTTTTCCATTCTTCTCAGAGCATGGACATACTTTTCCATTGTGTTTCAATAATTACTGATCAAAAATATAGACTAGCTTTTGGAGTCATGAAATTTGCTAGAAAGAGAGATTATCATCAGAAAGAAATGTGCATTAAAGGACTGGTTCTTCCTTTTCCAGAATATAAAACAGACATTGAGAAGAGCAAACAGAGCAGAGAAGAAATGATGGTCATTTGAAAGTAAAATATTCCTAAACAATGTAACATTGGATTAACTGCTTCATGTATTTATTGTGAAAGAATATATAAAACTTCACATGAGAAACTATCATTACAAGCGAGAAACAATAGAGAACTGTTGAACACACACTAGTCTGCTTTAAGTGTAATGTTTCTATAGAGAGAGTACAAGACCTTGTTCCTGTTTCTACTGAAGCCAAAGGCCAAATTCCTATTGATTTCAATGGGAGCAGGATTGGGCTCCACAATGTTTTTCAATAATACTATGAATTTACTCATCTTAAAATATAGACGTGATTAATCTATATTTATTGCTGAGGATGCCCTTGTGAAATACGGCAAAGAAAGATAATGATGTAATTAGGGACCTGATCCTGCAGTGTGCCGAGTGCCCTGTATTTTTATATGTAAAAAATGAATTGAACATAAAAATGACACATTGAGTACAAGTCTGCACTCATGCGAATCAGACCATTGATGGCAAAAAGGGCTGACTGGACTAGACAGGCTTCCTATGGTCTTCATTCAAAGTGTTCACATAATTCCAGTGAATCTGTTGTGAGTAGTAAATCATGTGAACTCATGATTAGTTCAGTTTTTTAATTTTCTTACAATGGGGTAAATACATATTCCCCCAAACCCTAAAAAAATCTAGTTCTAAAGAGACACGTTAAAATATTTGCATTGGTTTATCCAAGCTTCATTCTAAAAGCTACTTGTCATTCATTGCATGTATAGCACTAACGTAAATTAATGCACAGCTAATTCTATTATTTAACCACTGAAGATTTACTGGTTCAAATGGTCACTGCCATTCAAGAACAGTCACTTTGGGGTGTTTTTGTGTGTTTTATTTTGTTTGTCTTTACTGATCAGTAAAGTCCTTTGGCAGGTGAACATTTATTTGGGTCTTAGTCTAAACGAGAGAGATATCCTAGGGTAAAAAATGAAAATGCACCATCACAGATGATGAAGCAATGGAATAGACTGACTAGTGAGATAATTATGGCACCAGCACTAGAGATGTTTAAGATAAGGTTAGACAAATTTATGGCAGGATTAGTGTAACTTTTTATCCTGCTTGATGCAAAAGGTTGGACTAGGTGATTTAAGAAGTCCTTTCCAAACCTATCTTCTTTCATTCAGTACACGAGAATAGTATTGTTTATTTTAAACCCTCTAGCTCCCACCCTGAGTACATTTTAAGTTTATCTTTGTAGATCTAAATAAAATATCTAACATTCTGGGTATTGTTTAGGGCCAAATTCTGAAGTCCTGACTCAGCTTTACTCAGTCCTTACTCATGCAAAATTCCCATTGATTTCAATGACAGTTTTGCCAGTGTAATAAAACCCAAGGGACAGATTCTGATCCAAGTTACATTGGTGTAAATCTGCATTCACTGAGGGAACAAAATCAGGATTTAGTCTTTAATATGTAAAGAAGCATGGTATTTCATATTCAGTCACATTTATGCTTCTTTGTAACTCTTTTTCATAATGTATTAGAAATTGTCAGAATTTGCCTGAAAGTTTTGTAATTTTAAATAAATCTCCCAACTAGCTCTTACAAGTTAGTATCATTATGATAATGATACCCTACAACTAAGTAATGCATATCTAAGTATAAAAATCCACTGCAAAGACATAAGCATTGATAAAATACAAAGGTAGACCTGATCCTGCATTTTTGGCATACTCGGATCTCCCACTGAAAGCACTGGGCTAGATCCTCATCTGCTATACATCAGCATAGCTCCATGGAAGTCAAAGGGGAATTTTGTTGTCTGTCATTACCCTCTTTCATGTCAGTGAAATCAATAGAGTTGCATCAGTTTATTACCGGTTGAGGATCTGGGCCCCTGACTCACTTCATTAATTTCATTGGGATTTTGGAGTGTGCAAGGAATGCAAGATCAGTCATTTTCACTTGGGGTTGACTGTAAGATGTTAGTGCACTAGAAGGCCCTGTAGGTGTCTGAAAATTAGTACAGCTCCAGTCATTTGGCTTTTATCTGTTTTATTGCTTACAGGGACAAATCCAGCTCACTTTATTCATTAAATTAAAGTCATTGGAATTTAGGGCTTGTGTTATGGTCATTGACATAAGGATCCAAATCCTAAACTGTTGTAAAAGTAGCATAATTCTATTGAAGTCTCTATTGACCTATAACGATTTACACCAGTTCAGGATCTGGCAAAATGTTCAGAAAAAGACATAGGTGAAAGAGATAAATACAAAATGATAGGCATTAGCAACTTAAACTGCACTTTTGCGTGTACAATAAGAACAGTGCAGTGTAATAGAGTTTTAAATTCAGTTGGGATTTGTGACTGCCTGTTCTCTTTTTTCATACCTACTGCACTGTGTAGGCCATTAATCTATTATTGTGATCTAGGCAATTTTGATATATGCTTTTAAATAAAACTCCACGTGGACATTGGCAAATCTGCATGCATAACACCTTTTGGGCCTAATTCTGACCTCACGGACACATGCTCTACAGCAGTGTCACTTCACTGACTTCAGTAGAGCTGCTCTTATTCATGCCAGTGTCAATGAAATCAGAACGAGGCTATGTTTTTATCATTCATCTCTGTGAGCCCTATCCTGCTGCCATTGTGGCAAAACTCCCACTATCTCTCGCCATATCAGATTAGCTTCATTCCGTGGACTGAAACAATACAATAGATGTCAGTGTCTTTGATAGCGCTTGTGTAGTCTATCAAGTAAATGGTGCATATTTTAAAAAGTGAAATATAAAGGATCTACATCCCTGATGTTCTAATAACTCTGAAAGAGCTAATTTTGTCTATGGGGTACACGTCAGTATCTAAAATATGTTTACCTGTTACATCATATAACGGATACATCTGGAGTAAATTTACCTGTACATTAAACCCTATATTAATGCATCCATATTTGTTCCCATTCCCACAAACTTCCACCAGAGATTTGCTCGCTCTCTCTCTCTTAAATGATTAAAGAAAAACAACAAATTAAAGCTAGAAAACCTCCTTAAAGATATGACTACCAAATCCCCCTAAGCAAAGAGATATATTAGATCTCTGGGCTGTTACTCTGCCTATAGTTCACTGCTTGTGCCTAGGGTTTGGTTTTACACTAAGAAACTTCTCACCCATTTTTCAGCACTAATGCAGCTGCCACCAGTCAAGCTCTAGCAGACTGGACATAGATGACACAGTCGTAAAAATATCTGCATCTGGTCTACACTAGGACATATACCATTGGTAGCACTGATGCAGCTGAAAAGTGCGTAAGGAATTTCCTGGTGCAGAAAAGCCTAGTTCTCACAGTACCTAGCTGGCCCAGAACTATAGTCCTTACTCAGGCAAAAATTTCAGGGCCATATTCTGAGCTAGTATACATTGGCAGTGCACCATTGACTTCAATGGAGCTGTACCAATTAATTCATTCCCTCTGGGGCACCTGGCACTGGCCACTTTTGGAAGACAGGATACTGGGCTAGTTGGGCCTTTGGTCTCACCACTATGGACATTCTTATGTAGGATCTGGCCTTCATAATAGCTAATGGTAGATTTGCCTGAGTAAGTTCTGTAGAAATTGCCCCATGATACATAACATCAGTGAAGTTGTCTGGGTCAATAACACAGTGCGAACCCATAATTTGTCTTAACGCTCATAGACTTTATGGTCAGAAGAGACCATTGTGATCATCTAGTGTGGCCTCCTGCACATGTGTGTTGAAGTCCAACTTTCAATGGGTGTTAAAGTCAGGCTTTGGGAGGCAGTACAGTCTGGGTACGATGCTGTGCTGGGAGTCAGGAGACCTCAAATCTATTTCTGTCTCTACGGTTGACCTCCTGTTGACTGATCTCCTATGTAACCTTGAGCAAGTAACTTTGGCCCAGATTTTATTTAGGAGCCTAACTCCCATTGTGAGTTAGGCACCTAACTCCCATTCAAAATCTTGGCCTTCACCTCTTTGGCCTCTGTTTCCCCTACAGACTTTTCTCTATTATCTACTGAGAGTGTTAGCTCTTTGTGCAGGGATTGTCCTATGTTTCTGTACAGCTCCTAGCACAGTGAGAACTTTGATCTCAGTTAGGGCCACTGGGTGCTATTGAAAAACTACTAAAAAGCAGAGTGTTAATTTTGGGTACTTATTTGTGGTACAATCCACATGAACAACATGTAATGTTTCCATTGAAGCATTTTTAAACATTTAAACCCTGTATTGAAGGGCCCCACCTTGCAGTCCTTACTCAGGCAAAACGTACAGGGGAGTCAGAGTAGTATGTTTGGATAAAAGTTGCAGCTGTGAGAAAATACACTGTCCCACTAAATAAGCATGATTCCATTTTTTTTTTTTTTTATTTGGTAAATGCGGAAACCTCATGCTATCTTTGGCCCTGTCCGGAACTGGTATCCTCTTTAGATTGTACATTTTTCTCCTTCCAAAGCTTCAGCACTTCTAAGATTCCAGTAAAGAGCCTTTTGGGAATACAGTTTGTGTTAACATTACTCACATGTAACAAGGCTTTTACCAGAGCCAAGAGAGGACGTAACTGGTTGTTGGAAGATTTTGTCAACTTTATTGTAATGAGCAACTTTCAAGCAATTATGATTTATTTATTGGAGGGCAGTAAAAGGGTGCTTTGTTCTTTCCAAAAGCGATGGCTGATCCTACCTGACCTTAACATCAGTAATTTCCCACATACTGTCCCCTATTTCCATATTGAGCTTACTCATTAGAAATAAAGCAGCCCACCATGGGCCTCATTGTTGGCTTTGATGATTCAAATACTATTTCTTTTTCAAGTTTAACCTTTTGGCGGAACCTGGTGCTTGGACTGGAGATGTGGTGTTTATGGAAACAGTGAGGAGATGCTACTTTCTTGGGGTATTTTTAAAACAATATACATTGTCACAGCCATGCTCATTCTGCCTGAAAAGGTCCCTCTAGTGAAAAAATGACACCTTGATGTGTGGTGTATTTACATCCACCAGGATTTCCGAGTCATGTTTCTAGTCAATACAAGGGCATCCCCCCATGTTTATCTCTGCCCAGTGACATTTTATTGATGACAATCTGTTGGATGCATAATTTGAAAGCCAGGGCGCTAATACTGCTGGAAAGTTCTGAGTGACGGTGACTGCTCCAGATGTAATTTTAGTCAAACAGCTTTCATGTTTGGGTTTTTAAATTTAAGTGCTAGGGGTTTATTTTTTACGTAATCTGAAAGCAACAAATCACATACAAATCAACAAGGAGAAATACCGGTGAGTCTCCCTGGGGTTTGTAAACACATGCAAAGTTAAAGTGCTCTTGGCAAAGTTTTCAAGATGCAAACTCACATGGTTATAAAACGCTAATGTAAGAAACAAAGCAATGGAAAGGCTCCAGCTGTGACACACACCACACACCCCCGCTTTGACATTCTGGAGTGGTGGTTGTTTATGAAGCAACAAGCCCAATAAACCAACAATTAACCCACTGAAGTTTAGGACACTCACAAGTATGAATGCAACATGTTTCGTACGGGGAAAGAATCTATTCCTGACGCTGTCAAACTACGAATATTTGGACAGCCCCCCCCCCCCCCCCCCGCGCAAATCTACCACTAAGAGAAAAACTACATAGGCTGACAGATCAAACTTACCCGACTCTCTGAAGGTTTTTTTAAAAAAAATTGTATTCAAACCAGCATCTATTTATGTATCTTCTTGTATTGAATCTTAACTAGATGACATCTGAGTGAAACAGACTACGTGATTTTAAAGAATAGGCAAATACTCTGCTTTTTTCACCCCCTGAAAGCTTCTTCAAAGAGATCAGGGCCCTGGACATGGGGCTTTTTCGGTCCCTGTTTACCTGTGTGTGTTAAACATGCGGGCCTGATTTCTGAGAGGGACAGACCCGTTTAACGCTGGTTTCTGTTTTATTCACTACCTTGTGGTGATCAATCTTTGATCCCGGTGCATTTCAGAAGGTCGGGTTAGTAGCCCCGTGGTAGCTCGCCCCATGTTATCCCTCTGCGAGACTCTTCAAAATAAGACGCCAGCTCTTGGAAAGTTTGCTCTCACTTTGAAATCTGCTCCGCCTGTCATTTGCTCCGTTCCCGATCTGTGTGAAAGGCGCTGGGGGTTCGGTTTGGTTTTTCCTTGCTCGGTGATACGTACCTTTGCGCCAATCTCCTAACGTGATTTTCAGAGGTTTGTAGTTATGTGATTTACAGGGGTAGCTGAGGTCATTCCAAGTAGTTATACAGCCATAAACCATAGCATATCAGATGCATGTCTGTCTTTGTGACGCTGATCTTTTTCCCCATATGTATCTCCAAATAATTCACATCACCGTAATGGTTTAAGGGAGGAAAAATAACATTCAGACTGTGAGATTTTTTTACCCCCTGACATCCCTCATTTTAAAATACATATCTTGGCTTTTGATACCCTGGTTTCATTGTATAAAGTCCTGATACGTGGCTGTATTTAAGAAGAAGCACGTTTCGCCAGACTCTTTAAAAGTTTACCCTGTATTGAAACTAGTCCATGTGTTCACTAGTAAAAGTATCCTTACAATTCTGTGACCACGTGCAATTATCTGTTGCAGGTATGGTTTAAACTGTTATACAGACTGGAGCGGAGTAGGGCCTATGAATCTACGATATAAAGTCAAAAGCTTGTATTGCTGCATAAAATGCCTATATTTCAACAAACATCGGAGTGTGATCGTTTAGCACACACTCACGCCTTCTGATTTTACAATGATTACACCCCTCCCATGGATTACTCTGCTCTCTGTCTTCCAGTATAACTGTATTCCTTCTAAAAGGTAGCTATAAAGTAAGTAGATCAAATCAATTAGCTACTAGATGAAGACAGAGGCGTGTGTAAGAAGTATTGATAATGTCGCAATTTGAAATCCAACTAAGCAAAGATCGTAAGAAAACAGAATACATTATGTTTGTCTAATCCTTATGTAGGAATATAAAATATAGAAAATATGTATGTTAGAGGTAGGCACACGTATATTCTAAACTATATTTTCGAATCTAAAATGTAATAAAGCACTTGAATAATCTGAACACTTCAATAAACTTTTTTAATTCACTAAACTTCATCAGTCAAACAAATTATAAAAAGTGAAAATTGGTTTCTACACTCAGATTCTCTGTCAAAAATATCCACGCAAAGCAATGCAGTAAGTGGCATTTAAAGAGAAAATTCTCTTATTAGCAATGATGCCACTTTGTTGTTGGCTATATTCACTTGTTTTCTTTTTTCTTTTTCCCTTTGGTTTTAAAAGAATCGTGATAGATATTTTCAGAACGAGTTTGAGTTTCAAAGACACTTTAAAAAAGTACTAATTGGCATAGTCACTAAGCCATTATCATTCTAGCTCGGTTCTGCTACAATTAACAAAGTTTTTAATACAAAAAATAAAGTGACAAAGAAACAAAATCTCTTCTTTTTTGTCAATGAAGGGGTTGCTCACCTGGTCCAGTAAAGATCAGATCTCAGAGAAAATGACTTCTACTTCCACCAAAGTCTGATTCACCGACTTATTCAACCGGAAGAAAGAGCTTCATTCGCTAGTTTACATCCACTCTTTTAAACCTGTTCAAAAGAAGCGTTAGAATACAAAAATACACCTTCTGCTCTTCTGTCAGTAGTCATACCAAGAAGAGTGTTGTTTATACGTTGTTTGTCTAACTCTCCTCCTAACAGAGAGGAAGGAAGTTAAAGATTTTTTTTTAACCTGGAATTCAGAATCCTTTCCCCCGAATTTCAGACCTTTAATCTTATGCCACATGTTTCACGATGCTTTCAGATTTAAATGGAAATCTTCATTGTACTTGATATCAGGACTGAATATTTTTTCGTAGCCAGTTATGAACTGAGCACACTGTTGCTTTTTTTGTTTGGATGGTTGGTTTGTTTTGCAACAATATTGTTAAAAACAAAAGCATTCTCAAACTTACTGATTTTGAGGGAATATTAGACAACCTAGGATTTTCTTTAAAATCCATCCTGTTATGTTAGTGCAGCAAGTTAAGAACATAAATTGGGCAGAATAATAAGAAATACATCTTCTTTTTGCAAGTAAATAAATAATGATTATTGTGCAGCTACACACGTTCAGATCAGCTTTATAGAATATAGGACAGTAACAGGCATATTCACTCGAAATACCACAACGATTAAATACTGTAATAAAAAATCACACGTACTCATTACTGAAAAACATCAGCTGTATTATGCAATATTTCATAGTTAGGTGTGTTACAAAACAAATAACACCTGTTTTAACGCAAATCCCCCCACCCACACCGGCACAGAGCTATATTAATATATATTTAATAGCTTTTTGGATAAAAGTTGTTTGCGCTATATCTGAACTATTACTTACTGGGAAAAGAAAAAATCATGGTCTGCTAATATTCTCGGTTAAAAAAGAGAACAGTCTTTGTTTTAGCTTGGCCTCGGGCTTCTGGGAAGCGCAGAGCTAACAAAGATTTTAACTTCCTAGGAATTCTTGCTACATGTTTCTTCTCCTAAGGAAATTTCTAGTGCATCCTAGAAATTAAGAGCAACCTGACAGCTGTTTCCAAAGGGCATAAAAGGATGGGTGACTTTGGATACATATTTGTTGTTCTTGGGAATTCTGTACAAAATAGTTGTCACCCTTATAGTGCATTTTACCCTTCGGAGGCTTCTGCAGCAGTCCAAGCTTGTGTCGTGTTTTACAGCTCTTTTAAAAAATAAAGAAATCTAAGGCTTTTGAAACAAATTATTTGCAGCAAATACTTCCTTGAATCCGTTTTTTTAACCCAAAGTAGAACCACCTCCACGTTTTCTTTCTGACCTAGTTTTCTCCCCTCTCCCCCCCCCCCCCTTAAGCAAGAGACCTGATTGTTTGGAAATCAAAACACTCGCAGCTCTCCAGATAAACATCATTAGAAATCATTGTAATTGGGATTGTGAAATCTGACCTTTGACCTGGAAAGATAGGTTTCACAATAATGCCTGCTTTGATTCCTGGAAGGAGGCACAAAGGAACAAGCTCCCTGACAGAAGTCATCGGTATATGCACCTCCAAATGAAGCTGGCTTTAAAAAAAAAAAAAAATGAACGCGTGTCGTTCGCCAAGACCAAGGGGCCATCTCCATTCTTTTCAGCAGCCATTTGAATATGTAGAATACCAGGTTATTGATCTGAGCCCCCATTGTACGCTTCATTCCAGGGATTAACCCCTAAAATAAAGGCAGGAGATGGAGTAAAACTTTCAGTCCTAGGATGATATTGGCACCATTAGCGCTTGGGGGCAGCGGGGGTCTCGTGAGAAAGGAAAATGGGAAGAGAGTTTTCATGTGGAATGTGGTGTTATGGCTCTTAATGCCATGGGGCCAGTGACGCCCCTGAAAGCTATTGGCAGTCAGCTGATTTCTCCTGGTGGGCTCTGAAATATCTAATTTCTTTAATCAGCAAAAGGGGGGTGAGGTTAATCTGCTGGATATTAAAAAAAATACCTCTGGGAGATAAAGGGGTGCAGTGATGATATGACCCTAATTTTCTATTTGATGAGGGGGGAGGGGAGACGCCAGGTTTCTGAAGTTAAGCAGATTTTACAGCAAGCTTGAGCTGCTTGGCGGTTCTAGGCCTTTCACTTGTACCTGGGCAATAGAACTTCAAAGTGCAACACTGGGATGAAAGAATTGTGCCCTGTGTTCGGATTCTGCTTCCATGTGCGCAGTATTACACTGAAGCAAGGGGTAGATCAAAATGCCCGCCAACAAAAATATAACCTGAAGACACCTGGGCGCTGCAGAGGAGAAGGGGCTACCTTGCTGTTCGGGCTATTTTGTTGGGCTCTAACCTTTTACTGCGGATGTGAGGAAGTTATGTAATGTATGCAGCCCATCCAACACACCTGGTTCATGTCAGATTATAAAGTCAGAGAACTCCTGCTATGAAAACTATTTGCTTGGCGACCTGTTAACCTCTCGGCCTCGGGAACCCTGTTTCCACCAGATCCCTAAAAGCCGGGGCAGTGTATACATATAAATAGTCAAACACATGCGTGGGATTGTGTGTGGGCGTGTAAAGTGGTAGTATATATACATAGCGACACACGTTATTCCCCAACATATGTGATGGATAGGAAATGAATTCTTTTACCAGGTGGCTCCAATTGGCAGATATCGAAGCCTTGTTCGGTATAGCATTTTATGTATTTAATGGACGTGCTGACTAAAGAAGGATCATTGATTGTTAACTATATAGTTATGTCGTATTTAACTTAAATTTAATTCTGATGGGGAGATAAGATGTGTCCGACCCTGCTCCCATTGAAATGAATGGCAAAACCCCACTTCGGGAGGGGCAGAATTGATCAGTATGTGTGTAAACTATATCTGGTGAAAGATTGTCAATGTATGCATGTGCATTTGTTGTACTGTGCGTGGAAGAAATTATAAAAAGTATCATTACACTAAAAAGCTTTGCTTATTTAAATAATCCTCTTTCTTTTTCCTTTTAATGAGGTCTATGTTTTCCTGTCTTCCTTATTCATGATTTGTCCAGCTTTGCTGAGCTTGGATGGACACTTAGTGGTGAAGAAATTCTTTATTCCTTTTGTGATTCCCAAAATACATAAGATTTTGGCTCCTTGTGCCGTCTCGGAGACACATCCCACCTTTACTTTTCAAATGTAAATGTTACCTCTTCCTTTCCCTCCGCTGATGAGACGAGACTAAAACGTTATTATATAATAACCAGGTTTTCTTTGTGTGCGAAAAGTCTCTCCCCACAGACTTGGAGTAAACAAAAAGTTGTGGCTTTCAAAACAGTCCTTGCCTTTAATGCTACAAAGTAAATTCATAAGACTTTATTCTTCTAGGGCCTTCTACGTATAGAAGACTACAATGGGATAACAATCTCTGAAATAAAATGTTAATATCATAAATTTCCCTCGGGCAACTAAGCCTCACAGTAGATTTACTGAGAGGACACCGTTTAATAAGTGTGTTTCACTAAGATTCATGATAAGGGAATAAAACTGTGTCTATTATGTATCCTTATTTTTAAAAAAAAAATCTGTATTGAAATCTAAAGGGCTGGGGCAGTGCTCGATGGGAGAGAAAATAAGCAGGAACCACTGCATGTAAGGAGGAATAACAGCATCAATAGCAAGTAAAGAAATAAATAACCAACCGTCAGCCGGCATTATTGGAGAATTGCTGGGTGAGCTGTACATCCCAGCTCTTTAGGGAGAGTAATTAGACGATTTTAAAAAGAAATTACATTTTCTCATATACAGCTCCAGGGAAGGTGCGTGCGAGAGGATAAGAGAAACCCAGGGAGCTGAATTTAGATTGGAGACTTTGGGGTGTTTTTTTTCCTTGGTCCTCTCCAATATGGGCAGGATAACAACACGCTGTTCCTTAGCCTTCCTCCCAGCCCGGCCTGTGTAGGGTGTGGTGCATGGGTGGGGTTTACCTTTTCGATAAACAATCCTGTGGCAAGGAGAGAAACGATGAAGTAGCTGTGATGACCGGGGGGGTCAATAACATGCGATCTTGTCTTATATTGGCAGATGTGGGAGTGACCATATCTGTTTTGCAAAGTCAGCTTTTTGGGGGGATAGGAGGGAGCCCCAGACCGGTGCAATGAGCTTCCTCCAGGCTTGGCTCTCTGTCCTTTGCCTGGAGTCGATATTGTTTGGACTTTAGCCGACAGGTAGTTTTCTTCCGTGCAGAAGAGGATTTAAGGGTATGACCCAGTACTTTCAAAATGTGGGTATTAAGCACTTCAGGGGGGCGCCCTCGGCTCTCCAATACTGATTTCAACCCGGAAGCAGTTGAGGACTTTGTAAAGTCACGCTCGGCCTGCCCAGCCCAGAGATCAGCGTCCCAAGGGTGGCAAGGGGAAACTAGCAACTTGACCAGCCAGTTTTCATGCCCAAACCTGAAGGGATCCTTCCGTGAGCAGTGAAAGAACATCTTACAGGGCCGCTGATACCCGCCAAGCCCAACTTGACTGGGAAGCGACGGGATCCACAGAGGTTAATAACTCTTTGTCTAGCCCGTTGTCAAAACTACAGCTCAGCCCCTGATCATTTCCAGCCCCGGTCCTGGGGGACACAGACAGCTTCCCAATGCTTGCCTCCAAATAATGTAAGATTCCCTAGCCCTGCCATGGCCTCTAAAGCCTAGAGCGGTGGACGGAAAGGGGGCGGAATGGCCAAGGTCAATGCAAAGCGTGTCTCTGCTTTACAATATGCACCATCCATACCTGTCAATTGGCCCTTATTGTCAGGGATGCATGGCCTTGAATCTGCCTCAAGATATTACAGCAGATGAGCTGCTTCCCTCTCTAGACCCTGACCGCCCGGAAGCGACACATGGTCACTTTCAAAGTGGCCCGAATTGTCCCATTCGGAGCCTTCTGTCCAGCTCTTTGCACGTGCGCCTAGTGGGGTTGTGTTTTAAAGCGTCTCCTTTGGGAAGTTGCGTTATTTTTTCCAACCCTGGGTCACATCTAGATCTGAACCCCTTGAACAGGGGCACTTTGCGCCCATAAGTCAGTGGGGGAGGATAGAAACACCAACAGGCCTGTAGTGTTAAAAAGCCACATCAGTTCACACTGCCGTGTTCGGTTTTCCTTTGGGGAGGGATAGGGGGGTGTTTTCTTCTGTAGCCACAGAGCCTCCCCCTTAAGACTGGCGGCAAGATTCGGACTAATGAAATAGCCCCGCCATGAGTATGAAGTTTCTACTCAGAGCTCTACCGTTGTGTTATGCCAACACCTAGGGCGCTCTAGGTATATTGTATGCACTCGGTGGGCTTAATAAAAGTTGCGTGGTTGGTTGTATAAATTGGATCGCACACATTGAGCTGAAGCATTTTTGCTACCTTGTGGTTCCAGCCCGTGTGGTAAACGCACAGACACTCGGGGGGAAAGCCAGTAATTATTATAGTTACATATTGAACCAAAACCTAAAATATGAACGCTATACTTATCCTCAGTAACCTATGATTACATTTATTTTCTATCATTTCCTACCCTTCCTGTGTACTCACGCCTGCCCCAGAGTTTTGCCAAATTCAGACCGTTGCAGTGTGAGGACAACACAAAAAGGGAGGGGGGAGGGGAAATAACCCAAGGAACCAGAAAGGTGAGGCGTTTAGTCCAACTGATGCACTGAGAGGAAGGGCTGGGGCAATGTTTAATAAACACCCTCACCAATCAGTATATGAAAGGGAGGGAAAGCCCGGAGAAGTCTTTTTTTTAAAAAAAAAAAAAAAAGAATCACAATGAAGACACCAAATAAAATGCGCAAAACCCAGGACAAAAAAATGCAAACAGTGTGGCCTGCTCCTTAAGCCACCGCCTTAAGCCGCTCTTGATGTGCTTGGCAATTTCATGGCACAATCACTGGGACACACAATTACCACTGACTTCACACCTTAAAAAGCGGCCACAAAGCAACCAACCAAATTAAAACTGATCTCTCCTCTTAATATGATGGTCTGTTGAGAGCAGAATTTACCCATCTGGTCATACTGTTAATTCAGTGGCCTCCCTCCCACCCCCATTAAATAATTTCCGTGTGTTTTCTTTTTTCTTTAAAGTCCCTTAAGTGACTGAATTTACTTTAAAACTGAAATAGCTGAAATAAAGGCTAAGGACAGAGTGAAAGTACCATTCATTAGGAGATGCTGCTAAGCAACCGATTGCAAAGTAATGATCGTTTTCACTCTAGTTCTCTTCTTCTAGCCTCTGTATCCTGCCCTGGAAAAAAAAAACTCCTCTGTGGAAATTCAATATGGGACGAGACTGATCTCAAGGAGCTGTCAAACAAATTCCTTTTCAACACCTTCTGGAGCCCTAAACATCCAGAAGGCTGCATGACATTTTCCTGAAGGTGCAGCTGATGGGTTATGATGAGGTGGGTTTTATGTCCTGTAAAAGAAAGAAAGAAAAAGAAAGAAAGAAAGAGAAAAAGAAAAGGGGGGGGGGGAAGCAGAGGACTGAGGCATGATTTGGATATTCAAAAGGGAGGGGGCTTTTTTTAAGACAGTAACTCCGATTTCTAAAGGGTTGAATTTGGAACTAAAAATCGATTAGCCCTTTCTTTAAGGGTGTTTAGCCAATCGCTATCCCGATCAATTTAAAAAACCCCACAAATAATCAAGCTGTGAATATATATGTATGTGTATATATATACACACACACTAAGTAAATAAGAACAACCAGCATGTATCCTGAACACAGTCTACACTTTATTTCAGACTACAGATTTCTGAACATCATAAAATCTTTGGCTTGTAGCGGCGGGTTCAGGCTCGCAGTCAGTGGATCCAATTCTTCGGGGGGGGGGACGGAAATTCACACGAAAAATAAAAGAAAAATTCGAGAGTCAGACATTTACTTCAAAACAAGAGGCAACGACATCAGAAAAAGAAAACAAACAAAAAAAAACAAACAAGAGAGAGACAGAGAGGAAGAGAAACTGTCCAGCAAATAGAGATCGCTACACATATTTCTTACCTGAAATTAAATATATACAAGGTCATATGATGTTTGGCTATATAGAGATAATTTTTGTAAGTGTTCGGGGGGTTTCTTTTTTTTTTTAATTGGAGTCCTTATACTATGGATAGACAATAGATTTGATTTTAAATAGCACCTGTCCAAAGTCCCCTTCAGTATGTCACTTTCCACCGTTAAGTCCTTTTTATTTTATTTTCCTTTCCTGGCAATAATAATAATAATTAATAATAATAAATGGGGGGATGGGGGGGTGCTGGCTACTCGCTCTCCTCTTTGTCCTGCACCGTGGTCGTGGAATGGTTGTACAGTCCCTGGGCCATGAGATGAAGGGCCAGGCCGTTCTTGATGCCCGTGGCTTTCTTGATTTTGGCCCGCTTGTTCTGGAACCAGATCTTGATCTGGGATTCGTTGAGGCTGAGTTCCTGGGCCAGGGTCTGCCGCCTCTGCTCCGTGATGTAGCGGTTGGCCTGGAACTCCGCCTTGAGTCTCTGCAGCTGCTCGGCGGTGAAGGCTGTTCTAGGCCGCTTGTCCTCCTTCTCGTTCTTCTTCTTCTTCAGTTTCCGGGTCCGCGGACCTAGGGACAGAGACCGACAGAAACAGGGGGGAGGGTGCGGGGGGCGAGGGGGAGGAGGAGAGAGAAAAGGGGGGAGCTGTTTGAAATGCATCCTCAGATGTAGAATGTGCCATCACCCCTCCTCACTGAGCGCAGCCCCCCCGCCCCCACTTCCCCAGCATTTGCTTTACTCCCATACCCCCTCTTCTGATTGGGATCAGTTTGCAATAAAAATGGCCGATTTATTCATTTCTCCCCACTCCCCTCCCCACCAAAATAAAGGCAGCCAAAAGCAGGCCATCAAATTGCTTTCTATAGTGGGTGATGAGGGGTTTATTTGTGGGGGAGGGTGTTTCTTTCCCCCCCTCCCCGCCTATACACAGTGTAATTCAAAAAGAACTGGATTACTTGTGGGGAAAACCTGGCACGTTAAAAACAGCAATGGCACTAGGGTTTTAGCAGTGAATTCTCATTACAGAGGGACCCTAGACGGAAAATTCGCTGAGTTGTGGCCCTCGATAAATATATTAAGGGCATAATGAGCTTCGGCACTGATTTAAAAGGACCCCAGTAATCTACCAACAATAATAACTAATAGGAGGTGATCTAATGTATTATCATTGGTCTATTTGTGATCCGCTTTATTTGTGTTACTCCAAATCTAGTCTCTGTGGTGTAGGTAAGAAAGTCTGTTTTGTTTGGGCAAAAGTGGATAAATCAAAACATGTATCGGCGTAGATCGTGACATTACAAATCTTTGTATTTGTCCCCCTCCCCCAAAACACACCGCTTCAAAGGACTGAAACAAACACGGGGATGAAAATATAAACCCGATTGATGTGCCCACAACAAACTCCATTCCACTCGTAGCATTTTTTTTTAAGCAAAAGGATCATGACAGGCCAAACAGCACCGACACATAGTGTCTGAAGATTACATGTTTTAATTTAAAATTCCGGAATCCGAGAGCTAAACTACATCACTGCGAATATTTAGACCGCAAACTTAATGTTGTGCAAGACTGTGTGAATTAATCAGAGATCTCTCCTGCCGTTCTGCAAACCTGGCGGGAGGCGCAGAAAACATCACCTTCCCTTTCTCGGTCAAGTCTGAACGCCTGATACTGCGAAAATACCCCGTTTGCCCCCATGTCCTCGACTAATCCGTTACAAAGGGAAACGAATTCTATCTCGGGTGTCCTAGAGCACTTCTTTTGGGGGTGGTTCTTGGGGAGGGTTGTACCAGAGCGCTCCCCATTTGCAAAGAGGGTACAGTCAAGGCGAGGAGACGCCGTTGCACAAAAAATAGATACACAAACACACGCTAAGGGGGGTTCCGTTAACCCAAGGAGTTGGAACAGCAAACTGTAGTTCATTTGCGGAGCGGGCACCTCCACACCCCTCTGATAAATGCATTCAAACTACTAACCGAAGCCGGAGGGATTGCTCCACCACCCTAGGGTGCTTTGGGCTAGCTGGAAGAAAAGCGCCCCTATAATAAACTGTCCCCGCGTTCCTGGAAAATCCACCACCACCTTGCTCAGTGTTGTTGAACACGAATTTTAGACAAGCCCTGTGTGCAAATACTTCCCCTGCCGCCTAGTGCGTTAGTATAAACTAAACTAACACTAAAAACGATCGCAATAAAGAGTCGCCCCCGCTAATGAACAAGCTCATTCTGGATCGCTCCTGTTTTCAGGGCACCGTGCATGTTATGGCAGAGTAAATGGTATTTCTTCTATCACTCGTCCGAGTGACTTTTCAAATCCATGGGCTTTAGAGATGTTAATTTCACTGAACATCTCTCTCCTCTCCCTTGCCCTCTGTTTCTAAAGAGAAGTGGGGATATTATAATGAATACGGGAAACGCACATTTGTATCCGTGTGGAATGCGTCTTAAATGGATTGCAGGCAGGGTATATTTCAGTTCTGCCTCTCTCGGCATGACACTTGGATCATCCGAGTGAGTTACTTCTCCTGTTTATAGTCTCATTGGAAACCCTCCCCTTATTAATGGTCAGATCAGGCTTTTCAGGCCTTTCTTTCCAGGTATAAATGCAAACCTCTGAACTCTAAACACCGATAGTAGCTATGGGCGTAAAAATAAAAGGCTCCCGCACCAGAAAAGTATCCCCAAAGGCAAGGTAAATGCTTAGAGCTGATATGTAGTCACCTAGAAGCAGAATGATAAAGGGTAAGTCCGAAAGGAGCGAAAGCATTTTGCATTTTGACTTCCAAACAAATCCTGTGAAAAGGGGGTTTTGGGGGAGGAATTTAAAACAATTTCTGAAAAGCTTAAGGTTTTGATCCAAAGCAGGTCAACAGCTGGGGAGTCCAAATATTAGGGAGACAGTCCTCCCCCTCCCCCAGTCCCGTCCCGTCCCGGATACCTACGGGAGGAAGACAGCAGGCTTCCTAGCTGAGACTAGGCCTAAAGCTCATCTCACAGGGCTGGTTTGTTTAGAGATCTCAGGGCACGTTTAGGGAACACGGGGGAAAGAGATATTAATATATATTCATCCCCGCTTTATCCAGTTTACTAAAGCAGGGGGGGGGGCGGATTTAATAAATCTCTTCACATTATCTCCTGGTTGTGCCAGTCCCTACAGAGGCCGCTTGGCAAAAATTGCACCGCTCTGATCTCAGCGCCTTTCCCCTTGGAAACTGAAATTTGCCATTGTAACAAAACAGCCATTCTGAGTGGCGGGGGGGGGGGGGGGCGACGATATAGACACTTATACCTAGATACAGTTATAGACACACTCAGCCCCGGGTCCTGAGCTAGCCAGGGCTGCACCACATACCAGTCAGCAGCACACAGGGCCAGACCCACGCACAACAAAGAGAACGGTGCACATTCCCAGCGGAGGTTCCTGGTACTGGGTGCCAGAGAGGAGATTTTGCAAAAGGAAAGTGTAAAATACTTTGCATGCGGCGGCATCGGGAAATGGTAATAAAATCATTGCCCTGCCCGGGGCCGAGCGCTAGGAAGGCGAGGGCCTGACAGCTCAATCACTCAATCAATCCGTTTAGTCAATCACACGGGCTTTTCTGAGTTTCAAGTAGCTGGACGTGTCAATAACAGTGGGATCTAGATGACTCGGGCTGATAGCAGCAAATTGATCACTTTCCGGGAAAGGAGCTAAGAAAGGGAAGGAGCACAAGAGAGCGCGAGTTAGCTAGCCGCCAGCCCGGCATTTGGGCTAGCTAGCTCGCCCCTCCTCTGCCTTCCCCGGCCCTGGCCCTTGCTCCCACCAAAGCGGGTTGATTCTTATTCTGTTTTAGGATTACGTTTACTCTCCTCCACCCCCGCCGGTTTGGGCGAGGGTTGGCGGACAAAACGCTGTCTCGTTGCGGAACTTCCTTCCCCGGGACTTTCCCGGAGCTGTCTGATCTCCATTCCTCTCCTCTAGCCACAAGCTGGACTGGGGGGTAATTCTGGGCGACCCTTTAAAAATGATCCAGGACACCTGATTTGTTCCGTGTCAACAGAATTAAAATAAGCAAATGGAACGCTAAAGCGACGTGCATGAAAATAACACGCTGCGGCAGAAATATCTCCGGTCCCGGAGAATCTGATCTTGTTTCTGTTCTTTTTGTTTTCAGAATCGTTTCTTCCCATCTTTTTTGGGAGCGGGAGGGGGAAATAAATCCCCCAAACAATAGCAGATATTATCCTTAAGAAAAGACAGCTCCTTAGCCGCTAAAAACTAGAAAGAACACAACCCCACTTGTCAATATGCGACCTAGAGGCCTGGTTTTCTTTTGCTCTCAGAGAGGCCCATTTTGCTTTCCCGTAACCGAAACATTTTTCCCTGAAAGCGTTTCTCTCTCCCCCCCTCTTTCAGCCTTTCAGAACCGTACCCCACCCCCAACACCCTTTCAAATATATAATACATTCAACATGTGTCTCTGATCTCCCCCTCCCACCCCCCCCCCCCACTCATCAGCACACAATAAAAATAAAAAATCTACTGCCTCGCTTCGCAGCTACTGTATCTGTAATCCCAGCCCTGAATCAGAATAAAAAGCCCGCCCCCCCCCCCGTGAAATATTCCAGATCGCTCCTCCTGGATCAGAATTCGGGGTTTTATAAAAAAAAGGGGGGGGAAAGTTGGGGCAAGAGGAAAAGATTTCCCCATGCCCCCCCAAATAATTTAATCCCCAGCGCGGAGGGCTTGGCTGTGTGACCCAAACACCCCCACGCTAGGAATAGGCTCCTAAAGCAACATCGAGCTGTATTATTGATATATTTAAAAAAAAATAATCTACAGACGCTAAAGAAGGGAGGGGGGGTGGGGAGAAAAAGCGACGGCGTATTATGTAATAGCTAACAGATGTGATCCGCGAAGTGGTTCTTACCCGAAGATGGTCTGTCTGAATACCTAGTGCAGTAAACCCAGGCAGGCCATACTAGAGGCTGTTGAGAATCGCTCTTTACAACAGGTCCTCCATTATTAGAGCCCATGAGCAGGATGGCGGGGTTGGCGTGTTCCCCATACTTCGCCGGGTTAGTTCCACTCCCTTCGGAGGGTGACTTGGCGGCCGCTACCGCTGCTGCTACCGCTGCTGCCGCGGCGGCGGGGTTCGCTTTAGAGGCAGCAGCTGCAGCAGGAGGCGCCGAGGAGGAGCTGTCGGGGTTACAGTTTGAATCCGGGCAAAGGAGAGAGGACGGGTTGGATGGCCTCGTTATCAGTGGGTTGACGTTTTCTCTACCTGATGGCTGACCGCGGTCTCGGTCTCTGTCCCGGCCGCCGCCGCCGCCTCCACCACCTCCTCCTGCTCCTGCTGCCGCCGCCGCCGCTCCCGCTGCTCCGCCGACGACCAGGAGCGTCTCTTTCTTGCAGCCAAAGTCCGGCCTCAAGATGTTGTCAATGAAAAAGTTGGTGGTGCGGTGCTGCTGCGGCTGCGGCGGGTGGTGGTGGGGCATGGGCAGGATGCAGGGCGCTGCCGGCGAGGAAGGCGCGTGGCTGGGGGAGACGGGGACGCTTTCTCCATCGCTGCTGCTGCTGCTGCTGCTGGTGGTGGTGGTAGTTGTTGTAGCCGAGTCTCGGTGACTTTTACTGTCCGGCTGCTCTTCCATACTCAGCCCCCGCCACGGAGATCGCTGCCTTTCCCTCCCCCCCTCCCCCACACACACTTTTTTATTCCCACCCCAGTGGGTGGTGGGGTGAAAAAAAAATACAAATAAAATCCACTTGTTGGCTTGGATCTGATCTAGAGAGATTGGTTGGTGGTTGGTGGTTGGTTTTTTTTTTTTTTTTTTTGGTTGTTTTTTTTTTTTTTAAAGACAGCTATATCCAAAAATACTGAGACACTGGAGCGAATTGGGTTTTGGATTTGTTTGCAATTACCTTCTGTTTCCACCACCACCCAATAAAATAAAATAACAAAGCAGCTCCCCCCCACCCACCCCCCCAAATTGCCTTTAAAATCTACCCATCTTCCTACAGATACTGTAGGTTTTGATTTCCCCAAGTGTCATACTCTGCTTTGCCCACAGATCAGGCTTGGCAGAGCCTTTAAGCGCCAGCTTGCACAGCGCCTGGGTATTTTTTTTTTTTAATTTTTTTTTAAGCAAATCTCTGACAGCTCCGATCTTTGCAACAAACTCTCCCTAAAAAATCGCTCAGCCACACTTTTTTCATTCGAACCGGAAGCACGTGAGGCTGGCCCGCACGTGGAACGAGCCAATGGGGAACGGGAGATCTCTCTGACACCCCTGACGTCCGCCAATCGCATGCCTTGGAACTTTGCGGATAAATAATCCATGGGGTTGGATAAATCAGAGGGAGCTCAGCGCTCTTCCCTGCGCATCCATTCCAGACCCTGCTCCCACCCACCCCTGCGTGGGGCTGTTTATTTATTTATATTTGCTGCAAGCTGTAAGCAAATATAAAATCAACTCCATAAACAACTTGTTCAAGTAATGTAGGATTATGTACGTGTTTAACCCATGCGACAGACAGGCATTGGAAGGGTTGATGGCAAATATTTTGTAAAAGTGATTTTCTTTCTTTCTTTCTTAAAAACTCCTCTCCACTTTATTTTCCTTGCTATTATTGTCGGAGGACAAGTAATTAAAGAGAGAGAAAGTTAGGTGTCTTGATTTGTCTCATGTTGAAACTTTTTTAAAAGAAAAAAATGTAATTGCAAAATTGGGGTGGGTTTTTTATTTTGTTTTTTTCCCCCTGAATGTTATTAGACCGGTTAGAGACGAATTTGTGACATCCTTTTTTGCAACAGTGGATGAGGTTATCAGGAGTTCTACTGAACTAGACATGCAGGTTAAATGTATTAACAACAAACAATGGATCTATACAGTTTTCCAGAGCTAATACTTTATAAAAAAGAATATATAAGTAGCTTAACCTCAATGTTAGCGTTTGAGTTAATACTCCAGGAACACAAACCCTGTGATTCAATATGCTCGTGCAAAGTTTTTGCTCATGTTTATTTATTTTCCCACCTGTGATGGACACGTTTATAAACATTTAGACACATAACGCTTATAACCATTTTGTTCCATAACCAGTAGAATTAAAACGTAACTGATATGTGGTGAATTTAGTGTTGGCTTAGATTTGGACGTATTTTGAAGATGTATGAATACAAAGTTACAAAATTACTACACTTCCAGTTCCTATATTACCTTAAGTATCAGAGGGGTAGCCCTGTTAGTCTGGATCTGTAGAAGCGACAAAGGGTCCTGTGGCACCT